>CM034303.1:42224403-45159556 GCA_019925795.1 Dendrobium chrysotoxum | reverse complement strand
CTCTACATTTTGTTTCCATTGTGGGCTTATCGAGCATGTGGAATCTTATGTTGTAGGGATGAATGATGGTCTCTGAAAAACTAGCACTAGTGTTGTAGAGCAAGTTGTGGGGAGGGATGAGGATGGAGTGTTGGGTTCTACCTCCTTATGGTCACTGGGTTTGGTTACCGTAGAAACAGGGAAGGGGGGTCTTTATAAGAGAAGGTGTGAAGACCTCTAATCTTAGATTTGTGAAAGAAGAAGGGTATTCTTGACACATTGTGCAGCCGGCCATATAAGGTTGTGAATGGTTTTCTGTGAAGGAAATGTACTCCATGATAAGATTGCGCTTCATGTGTCAGATGGTAGCAAGGTTGTGGCTAATTCTAATGGGGAGGAGGATGGTATGAAGGTGGCTATCAGTCAGCCTACAATGACTGCAGCAACTGTGGTAGCAAATGTGATTTCTTTAAGGCCTCTTGAAAGTCAGACTAAGGGGGAAATTTCTGCTACTGTTTCTACAGAGGTTGATAAGAGTAAATCTGATATCTTTGGTTGTGGTTCAATCCAGATTGATAAGAATGATGATGGGAGGGGATGCTTGTGAACTCAAGCAGGTCCTGTGGGATTGCTTGTGACTCAAGTAATCCTTCTCCTAATTCTGATAATGAACTTATTAAGGGTCTTAGATCCTTGGACAGTGTGGAAGAAGGCGAAGTTATTATGGAGAATGTGGGAAATGCTGAAGGTATTACTGTGGTTTCTGTCGAGAAGTCCATTGACAATAATTTTAAAGAAGTGGTTGATCTGCAGACTTCTAAAAGTGTGAATGGTATGCTTCCTTTTCCAGTTAGTTCTTTAATGAAAAATGATGTTAATAAGTTTGGAGTTTTGAATTTGCTGGAGGATAAATTTGAAGGAGGTGGTGTTAATGGGTTGAAGGTAGATGTTTTTTATGGAAATGGAGGCTCGGTGGCTGCTATGGGTGTCGGATTGGCAGGTATGAGTGGTGGTGTTGTGGAATCTCCTTCTAGTAAACCTGGTTTTGCTAAGGTTAAAGGGAGTGGTATCAGTGGAGAGGTTTCTAAATTGAAACTATCTAAAGAATTGAGGTCCCTAGGACCCATTAAAGCTGCTCCTCAAGGAAGGAGGGGGGAACTTGGTAATAAAAGTAGAGGTGGGGGAGCATCCCCTAGGGTGATCAAATGAATTCCATAGCCTTCTGGAATTGTAGAGGGGCTAGGAAGATTGAAGCCTCTCTTTATATGAAGGAGTTTATCATTAACTACGGCATTTTTTTTTGGGATTGGTGGAGACTAAAATTAGTTTTTTTATCAAACTAGATTTGGAGAAGTACTTGGGGCCTAATTGGGATTTTTTTCCTTCAGCCATCTGTTGGACTTTCTGGGGGTATCTTGGTTCTTTGGAGGGCAGATGTTGCTTCCTTCTCTGTGATAAAGAATTCAGATCAGTGTGTGATTGGGATCTGAATATTGTTAATAAAGGGGAGTGGAGGGTCTCTACGGTATATGGGAGTAAGGAAGTTTGTAAGAGGAGGGTGTTGTGGGATTGCATTCACTCTGTTTCTCACAAGAAAGTTGCTTCTATTGTTGGTGGAGACTTTAATTGTATTATCTCTCAAGAAGATAAAAAGGGTGGTAGGAGGTTCGTGTTCTCTCAAGGTCCTAAGGAGATGTGTGATTTTATGAATGATAATGACCTCCATGATGTGGGAATTGTTGGGCCTCGGTACATTTGGTGTAACAATAAGGTCAGAGGTGGTAGGATTCTTGAAGATTGGATAGATGCTTGCTCAACACTATGGCAATTCTATCCATTAAAAGGGCGGTTGTTAGGCATATTGCTAGGGTGGCTTCGGATCATTGTCTGATTGTTTTGCAGCTTTTTGATGATACCTGTATGGCTAGGAGAGTTATCAAGTTTGAAGACGTGTGGACTTCTTATAAGGCTTCAGCTCAAATTATTGCTAATGTTTGGAAAAGGGGCTTTCATGGTGATGAAATGCAAGTTCTCAATAAGAAATGTAGGAAAGCTTTACAGAACTTGTTTTATTGGAGTAAAGCCGAATCAAGGATTTCTCCATTGGCAAGGAAAGATTGAAGCTGGAAATCTTTCAGTTGCAAGAGGAAGAGGCTAGGCAAGGTTGGTTGAAGGATGATAAGTTATGTTTGCATAGGGAAAAGGTTAAAGAGCTGAATGTTACTCTCTCTCGATTGAATACTTGGTGGAAACAACATGCCAAAGTAAAGTGGATTGAAGAAGGGATTCTAACACCAAATTTTCCATGCTTTTGCTCATGTTAGGAGGAACGGTAATTGGGTTTCTCAATTGAAAAACCTGGATGGTAGCTTGACGAGGAACCTAAAGAGGTGGAGGAAATTCTTTTCAATTTCTTTCAAATAAGTGGAAGGAAAAGAGGTGTTGGGAGGAAAATTGGCCTTCTCCGAGATTGGTATTAGATGACATGGACAGGAAGTGGTTGGATGAGGATTTTACTGATTCTAAAATTATAAAAGTGGTAAGAATGCTTGGCAACAACAAGGCTCCTGGTTGTGATGGCTTAACCTATTCCCTTTTTAAGTGTTATTGGAATATTATTGGTGTGGACGTTTGTAGAGCGGTTAAGAGATTTTTTATCTCCGAAAAGATGTGCAGAGAATGGAAGGACACATTTGTGGTGCTGATTCCTAAATCTAAAAAATCTGGTTACTCCATCTGGATTCCGTCCAATCAGCCTTTATTACTCAATTTACAAAATTGTTGCTAAAGTTCTACTGAATAGACTGACTTTGGTTATTCCTAAAATTATCTCTGAAGAACAGGTTGCTTTTGTTAAAGGGAGATCTATCTCAGATCATTTATTGCTTGCACAGTAGTCTTCAACAAGATCAGGGTTTCTAAAGCTAGTAGTGGATTGGTGGCCATTAAGTTTGACATGGAGCAAGCCTACGACAGCATGTGTTTGTCTACTCTTCGAAAGATGTTGACCGTTTTGGGCTTTCCAGGAAAATTTCCTAGTTTGATGTTGGAGTGCGTGTTGGAACCTTGGTTTGCTATTTTGGTTAATGGGAATATTTCTGATTTCTGATTGGATTGTGGGGAGAAGTGGCTTTCGACAAGGTTGTCCTCTTTCACCTTTTTTATTCATTATTTGCTCACAATTACTTTCTAATGCTTTCTTCCATAAAGGCATGGACTTGGGTATCAAGATCTCTCCTATGGGACAAAGATATCTCATTTTCTTTATGCAGATGATGTGTTGGTCTTCTCAGATGCTAAGGTGAAGAGTATCAAGAAGCTAAAAGGCATTGTAGGGGAGTATCGTAAATGGACTGGTCAGTCTATTAACTATCAAAAATCAGCTATGATGTGTGGCAAATCTGTCTTGAGGAGGAGGAAGAAAACGATTGGGAGGCTGATGGGCGTCAAGCCGGTTGAAGAGATGGAATACTTGGGAATCAAAATTGCCTTGAGAAGGTTAAAAAAAATCGGATTTCCAGGTTCTTTTGGATAGAGCATTCAATAAGTTAAATACTTGGAGTAATAGGTTCATTTCCTTGGCTGGGAGATTGGTTTTGGTAAAAATTACTTTTATCAACATTCCTTTATTCCTTATTTCACATTCTTTAGTTCCTATGAGTATATTAAAGGAATTTGATAAGTTGTGTAGGAAGTTTATATGGAGTAAGCATGATGGAAGCCATGGATTACACTATGTGGCGTGGGATACCCTGTGTAAACCGAAAGCATTGGGAGGTTGGGGAGTTCAATCTGCTGGAGCAAGGTTGGGATCATTAAGGGCAAAATTTGCATGGAACTTGTTGGAGAACCCCTCTTCTTTGTTGAATAGAAATTTATTGTCCAAATATGGCGAGCATTGGTGGAAGAATGAGACGTTGAAAGGTGGCTCATCTACTTGGAATATCATTGCTAGTGGCTGGAAGGGTCTTCAGAAATTTGTTAGATGGAATGTGGTGGTGGGTTCTAGTATTGATGTTCTTCATGACGAGTGGATCCTGGATAAGAGTCTACTTAAGTGGCCAACCTTTATAGCAATTTTAGATGATGACATTGTTACTCTTGACTATTTTATTCAAAGGGGAAGGTGGGATTATGAGAAGCTATCCTTATATTTTGGGGAAGACCTGGTCTTGCTGATTTGTAGTATCCAGATTTTTTAGGATCAGGATGAAGATTTCATGGAAATAAAGAAAAAATGGAGCGGTAGATCTCTAGCTACCTTATTGAATGAAGATAGATTGGAAAATACAGGGAATTTGGGTGGTTATGCCTAGATTCAAAAGCTAAAGTTGAATGCTTAGGTGGATTTGTTTTGCTGGCGGCTTTGTTTGAATGCTCTACCTACTGCTGATTATCTCTACAGAAGGAGACTTGTAGATTGCCAGTTGTGTCCAGGGGGTGTGGGCAGGTTGAAGACGTGGATCATGTTACTTCTTCTTGCTTTAAGCTGATGAAGGTGGTTGAAGTGCTGGAGCGTTGGGGATTCAGATTACCGAAATTCAGCTGGTTCAATGATTGTTTGGCTAAGCTGGAGGTTCTTTCTAAAACAAACTCCATGATGGTTAGGTTGTATGTTACTCTATTATGGTTTTCTTGGAATGAAAGGAATAAGGTAAAGCATGGTAAATCAGAGGTTAGTGCTGTTTTTCTAGCCGTTGAAGTTCTCGGGTTTGTTAGTATTGCTCACAAGGATATACGCTCAAGCTACTGGGAGGTCAACCAATCGTATGGACTGTTATCCAGTTCCTTCATAAGGTGTACAGCAAACCGAAGGAATTTGTGAAGAACATTGGTGAAGAAGAGCTTTTGTTCTTAGGGACTCATAATAATGTTATTTTTAATTTTGTTCCTAGGAATTGTAATAGGTTGGCTGATTACTGTGCCAACTTAGCTTTTGATTATGATTTTTTGGGGATTTTTTTTGTGAGAGTAAGCTTTCTAAGCCTTTTACTCAATTGGTGAAGGAGGAATGTGGTAGGTGGATTTACTCTCACTAGCTTGTATCTAGGTTTTTGCTTCACTTATTTCTTAATGCTTGATGCATTTCTTCAAAAAAAAAAGTAACTAATCTCTTACTTCTATTTTTAATGATATTGATTTTGTATGGATTTTATTTCTCATATATTTGTCAAAAATACATTATCTCCATATTTCATCAACTTTCATAGTGTAAATTTTGATATGTTATAGATCTGGTTGTTCTGAATGATTTGATATAATTTTATTACATTTTAGATGAAGTACTGAATGATATCGAATATATGAAATGATAAATACATATTATATCCTACTGATCCATGTGATTCAAAAATTGGGAGTCATAAGGAGCTGGAGATTGATTGGGAGTTATAAGGAGTCGGGGCAACTGATTCATATGATTCAAGGGGAGTTACAAGGAGTATATAGATTAGGATTTATAAGGGGCGGCAGATTAGGAGTCATAAGTGCAGGAGCAATATACTCTTAAATACACTCATTGAATATCTAAATACTGATACCGATGCTGTTGTTAATACTATATTAATATTATGACTGCACTAATATTATTTTCTACTATTAACATTATTTAACATTTTTTATCATGATATTAATATTATTATTGATACTATGATTGATGATGTATAGGGGTGTCAAGTTTTGACACGACACGAAAACCCGACTCGAACCCGACCCGGAATTTTCGGGTTTGACCCGACCCGTTTCTCAAACGGGTCGGGTTCGGGTTGCGAAAATTGACCCGTTTGAAAAACGGGCGGGTTCGGGTTGACCCGGCGGGTTGCCGGGTCAACCCGATAACCCGTTTAATTTAAAAAAAAAAAAAAATTTCCCGCTTCCCGCCCGCTGCCCGCTACCCGCTGCCCGCTGCCCGCGCGCCGCTGCCCCGCTGCCCGCCCGATCGAGCCCGCTGCCCCGCGCCGACGCACGCGCCGCGTGTCCGCTGCGCCGCTGCCCCGCACCCGCTGCCCCGCGCCCACGCCTGCTGCCCCGCTGCCCGCAGCCCGCGCCCCCGCGCTGGCCCCGCTGCCGCGTGTCCGCCCCGCGCTGCCTGCTGCCTCGTGTCCGCTCCGCGCTGCCCCGCCGGCGACCGCCTCCGCCTCGCGCTGCCCCGCCGGCGACCGCCTCCGCCCCGCCCCTTCCCGTGTCGGGTCGGGTCAACCCCGGCAACCCGCCGGGTCGGGTTCGGGTTCGGATTTCCGACCCGTTTTTTCTACCGGGTCGGGTTAGGGTCGACCCGTTTGTAACGCGGGTCATTCCGGGTTCGACCCGAACCCGACCCGTGACCCGAAATTGACACCCCTAATGATGTAATAGATTGAGATATGATGAACTATAAAAGATAAATTGATACTGATAATCAATATAGATATTGATGCATATATTTCTTTATATGATTTATAGCATATTGTTCTCTTTTATCTTGTATTGATTTCTGCTGTAATATTTAGTTACTTGTTGGGTTGTGCTTATTCTGTGGTTTCGTATGCTTTTTTGAAATGGTAAGGATCCTATAATATGAGGCTCCAGACAAGATAGAAATTCAATTATATTTCTTTACACTATTTATTGGTAAGCTTTAGTTAAATGATTAAAATATGGATGCAATTCTTCTAATATAAATCCTAGAGTGTGACAAATACGGGCAGAGATGAAATAGTGCTAGTCCTTAGAGGTTTGAGTCATATTGGAGGCAAGAAAATATATTATTCTAACTTCTCTAGTTTTCCACCTAGCTCCACTATTTGGTCCACAAAGTAAGTCTAGAATTTCTTGGGAATCAAAAGGTTCATGGCTAAATGAGAAATATTCATCAAATTCATCTAGCACTTTTAAGTATTCTATTAATAGTGGAAGAGTGAATGGAACCTACCTCCCTCTCACATAACATTAATTTCAACAATATAGTAAATTTATAAATAAAATAAATTCTTCCCCAACAATGGTGCCAAAAACTTGATTAGGGCGGTGGAGTAACCTAAAGAATTATGAAAATGATTTAGGGCTCTATTAATCCCTAAACAATATTTAGATTTTCTTTGATATAAAAATTATAAAAATTCTACTTAATATATGTAAGTGTATGTATCAAATCAAGTAATATAATGATAGAGTATAGTATCGATCCCGTGAGGAAGAATGTTTATTTCCAAAAACTAGTACTATCTACTTCATCTACAATAATTATCTTACTTAATAACAATAAGTTTTGGTGGAGATTTAATCACTTAATTTAAAATAAAAAATAATTAAATCAAACACTATTGGGATAAATTATTTTGGATCTATGGAATGTAAATACAATATATTCATAATGATTATCTTTTATATTGATGCTATTTAGAGCATATGCATCACCGACAGCTCGGTCCAACAGGAAGAGACAAAGGATAAATTAAACTCTTCCAACCTCAATACCACTCTAAACTCCCATAATATATCACCCTATAAAAATCTTAGAAGACTAAGTAAAGCGTGTACAGTTAAAACCCCCTAATGACAATTCATCTCTATAAATTTGATACATGACAAGCACTTTGTTTATGCATGCATAATATCAATCCAATATACTTGGTTGTGCCTACTTTTCTATTCCTAGGCTCCACATTACACTTGATATCAACTATATATATGGCCACTACGTGCATTAAATGAAGACATAGCATATTAAAAATATCATAAAATTATTGATGAAGAAAACTCATTTGTACTTCATATTTTATTTATCCCATCAATCCAAAATTAGAGAATTTTGGCCCATATAAAGAACAAGCCAAGCAAATTCATTTTCATTAATTGCACAAAAGAAAGAAAGTACAGAAGAAAAGATATCATTGGATGGTTCAATGATCTCCTTTACACTCCTTCTTGAACTTGTAGAATTGCTTCCACAATACGAACCAAACACTAATGGAATATATCTAGTATTTCTCTGAATTCCCTTAGTTGTCACTCCTAAGAAAAAAATAGAGAAGCATTATAAAGACTAAAATTAAATAAGTGACAGAACTCCTCTATTAATATTATTAACAGATTATTTATATAAAATATTGAAAATGGATTCTAACAACATGGTACTTGAAACACTTGTACCATGGCACCAATAAAAGAATTAACGCTACATCATTGAAGGTTTCCTCTATTGTGGTGCTTACTGAAATGGACCCATTATTTAATGAATTGACTTGTAGCTTTGCTGACAGATTGTGGCCTGAGCAACTATAACTATAGTGCCACGGGTTGCTAGCGGTTGAGCATTACAATCTTCACATGGCACTCACTTGACTTAGTAATATTAGAATTTGGTGCTACGGTGCTGTGGCAGATAAAGACTAGGCTTTGTAGCACAGACTCCTCCGATGCTGTGGGTACTATCAAATAGAGACTAGGCACCACCATGTTCATATTTATGCATATTAGTAGTGTCAATGATGGCACCACGGTGGTATTATGTTTGACGTCACGACGCTATACCATACTTGAAAATTTTGCTCATTTTATGTATTTTCCAGCACAAACATAACTAAATAACACATTTTTACTAACAAATTAACACATAAAATATAACTTTATTAACACTTATCAATTAGCATACCAAGATATAGGATGTTTGAATATTCTAGGTTCTTTAGAGATAGTAAAATTATAGGAAGACTAATAATCTTTTTTTCACCTTTACAAGTTTGATAGAAATCTAGGGATGCACATGCTATAATCCACATCTACAATTTAGAGTCTCATTAAAAAAGACATAATTTATATGTATCAGTCCAAAATACTTTATTATAATAGTATCAACCCCTTTTTACTTATTTCATTAAATGATTGGAACTCAAAAATCATATTTTTCATTTTAGTAGGATAAATTCATCCAATTAGAGTAAGCAATAGTAATTTTATTACAATTTTACAAAACACTTTCTCATGGGTTTGATACTCTATTTTATCACTTTATTACTTTATTTGGCAGGCATACATGTGTAAATTAGTGGGCTGTTATAAATTTTATATCAAAGAAAACCTATGAATATTTCAAATCCAACAAGTTTAACATTGTTCACCATTAAACTCTTATAGCCTTGCCCCGATCAAGCTTTTGGTGTTGTTGTCAAGGAAATAATGTGTGTATTAAAATTTACTATATTATTAAAATAATTGCATATTTAGACCTACATATATCCCATATCTTTATTTTATTTGCTAAAAATTTTTAAAAATTCAAATAATATTATGTTTGATTATTTAATTTCTGATTTTTAGTTATTGTACCTTTATTATATGCTTGATAGATCTAGTAAAGAGCCCTTATTGTTTGACCCAAAAATAAAAACGACCCTTACAAAAATTCAAAAAACCAAAAATTTTTTAACAATGTCTGACCCAGTTCAAGACCAGGACTATGCTAGACCACTTAGTGATTTGCTAATCTTGTAGTAGAAAAAAATCCATTCAGAGTATTAATAGATATATTATTGAGACTAATAATTTTTAATTAAAATCTGTCATTATCCAAATGATTCAAATTCTCTGTTTGGGGGAACTCCTGTTGAAGATCCTAACTTATATTTAGCTAATTTCTTAAAACTCTATATAACTTTTAAGTATAATGTTGTCAGTGATAATATCATTAGACTTAGATTATTTTTATTTTCTCTAAGAGACAAGGTTAAAAATGTAGTTAAATTATTTGCCTCTATGCTCTATAACCACTTGGAATGAGTTGGCACACAGATTCCTAACTAAGTATCTCTCACCATCAAAAATTGCTAAACTAAGAAATGATATCACTTCTTTTGCCTAGTTTAAAGGAGAATCAATTTATAAAAGTTGAGAGAGATTTAAGAAGATACTTAGAAAATACACTCATCATACTTTACCTGATTGGTTAGTTATTCAGACCTTTTATAATGGACTAGTAGGATCTCTTAGGTCAATCATAGATGCTATAGTTGGAGGATCTTTAATGTCTAAGTCATTTGAGGATGCTTATAAATTAATAGACAAAATGAATACTAATATTTTTTAGTGACCTGCTAATAGGGTGAATCCTAAGAGAGTAGCTAGAGTATATGAGCTAGATGCTTTATCAATTCTTACTACTTAGGTAGCTACTATTTCCAAAAAATTAGATGCTATTGGTGTTAGCTCATGATCTTGATCATTTGTACAATTAGAAGAGACTCAATTAAATTTTTTTGAGGATATTAGTGCTTTAGGGATTAAAAATGTGAACTTAATTTGAGGATAAAATAATCATTATTCTAATACCTGTTGATTAAAAAAATATAGTTTTGAAAAAGGTTTAATTTTCTTTGGGAAATGTTTAATTTCTGGAATTTAAATTTTATAATTGAACATTTATTATGAATGATATATCACCTCAAAAGGTGAACATATCGTTCTCTAACAGGTTCAGATTATAAATCTTGATTTATCCTGATTATCGTAGTCAAACTCAAGGAGAAACAACATGTGATCCCGAAGAATCAAAATGATGTTTAATCCAATGTTCGACTACAATGATCTAGCAAAGTGATCATTAATTTCATGATCAAAGTTATAATAATAGAACGACATATCTATCCAGAGAAAGAAAATGTCGCTCATTATTAATCATTTGAAAATGATAATAATGATCGTTGTATATGAATTCCCAAAGATAATCAATTGAATGTTTTGAAAACTTGATTTTGAAATCAGGTCTGGGTTTCTAAATCTCCTACGAGCGCAAGCCCTCGTAGTTAATTACATCATAGGAAACCAGAAAATTTCCTACGAATACTCTCGATTAAAATAGCGATACGAATTTTATTAAAGAATTTAAAGATCGATATCAAAGAAGGTTAAGGACTTGGATTTTCAAGTGGGATTGGTTCAATGTTGAACACTTATTTTTGGAGTCAAAGGAAGAAGAGTAAGAGGTGCTTTAAGATTCTGAATCACTTCAGAAACACCTCAAACTATCCTAAGTGTTGGGCTTGAATTTGATTGAAAGATATTTTAATGTTTAAGTGGTCAATTTTATTAGAAGGTGAGAATAAGATTCCCGGAAGATTGAGGTCTTAAGATTGAAGACATGCCTCAGAACCTAAGTCTAAAATGGGTACTGAGAACCAGTGACCCGAAACTTAACTAATGCAATGCAATCTGGACTTATCCCGGCCTGGATTGGGGAGCCAGCTAAACCACCTAAACGCTTCAAAACCATGAGTCAAAGTCTTTATGCAATAGTGGTAGAAACAATGATTAAGATTGGTTTAAAGAATTGGGGTCGACATCTAGAGCAACTCCTAATTGACCCCTTAACATATGTTGGGTGAAATGTCTACATAAAAATGTAATTAAGAATTAGACTCAATTTTAATTTGTTACTAATGCAATGCATGCTAGTTGACTCGATAAAATGCTTAAATCAATATGAAGCAGTTTAAAAATCAGGCTTAAAAAATAAGTTTTATCCTAGAGATTGCACAACATCCCCTTGGACAGAACTGCACCCTAATAGGTCAGGTGGTCTGCCAAAACCCGCAGGCAGGGAGGTGCCTAACACGGTAGAGAAAGTTCAATATGATGCATGAAAAACCCCCGGTGAGTCCGGGCTTACTTCTTAAGAGCGTAAGAGTTTCTATCTGAGCTTAAAATTTTTAATTTTGTTTAAGTAGAAAAGGTTTATGACCGTACCCTCACGAGCCTCCGATCAGGTTCCAGGCTAAATCAAATACGACATGCAATGAGCGCCAAATAAACTACTAAAAGCATGCGGGTCCTTAATTGCAATCCACACATAAATCAAATCAATTAAATAATTAAATTAATTAAATAAATGCTCAAATTGAAAGTCCATGTGGCAAGTGCCACTTAATTATACAACCTAGGGTCTGCAGGAAAGTAAAGTGGCCGGATACCACTGACTACAACCCAGATTCTACTCCTAAGACTCAAGTGATTTTGAGATTTGAGATTCTTCTCGTTCTTCACTTCTTCGTCTTCTTGGAACTCCTTGGATCGTCGGCTCTGGATATCCAAATGAAAAGAAACTCCCCCTGAATAGGGGTGTTATCTTTTCTCTTTGGATATTTGAACTTCATCCTGATTTGGATCTCCAAATGGATAAGAACTCTCCTCTAAGGGATGTTCCTTCCTCTTTGGATTCCAAATTGGATTTTTTAAGCATCTCAATCTCAAATCACTTAATACAATTTACAACTCAAATTTGCATTCAAATTACATTAATTAAAATTGAAAAAAATCTAGACTCGATCCTGTAAGGTTATCCTAAGAATCAACAGTTTGTATTTGACATCCCAAGCAGTTATATATTTAAAATTAAAAATGCTCAAACCAGCCACACTTGGCCATGCTCGTTTAATTTTAAAGGGGGTCTTAGCACGCTTAGCACCTGTGCAATTTAATAATTATGATTTTTGCCCCCTTTAGTTTATGCCCTATATGAGCATGGCCACCTGCATAAGATTGAATTAGTACAAAATGTCCCTAGCCTAGGGGTAAGTCTAACGTACAATCAATCACATCACAGAGTGCAGTAAATAAATAAACAATCACATCAATATCAATTACTTAAATCTAGCAACTAGCATGCAATGAAAACTACGGAAAAACTGGCACACGCATGTAGCAGAAGAGTAAACACCGGCCTAGCCTAAGACTAGAGTTGATTGTCCTAGAAAACCATCTAAAGTGTGTGAGGTAGGCTGTGTGGCTTTGATATGTCCTAAATAGGCATTTGATTGAAGTTGCTTGATGTTCTAGTTGGTTGAAGGCTTAAGGGATTTTGATTAAAATTTAAATCTTAATGATTTGAATTTAATTTTAAATTTGATTCAATTATTTGTTGGACACCACCTTTGTTGCACACCGAGGCCGTGAAGTTTATTTCACCTTCCTTGGGGCTAATTTAATAGCCTCGTAGGCCTGGGTTACCCAGTGGTACCTGATATAATTAAGTGATTTGAGTTTGATTAATATTTGAAGGTTGATTAATTTTTAATTGAGTTTGATTGATTGCTGGTTTTAAGTTTGAATTAATATTTTCTGGAATTTTTGACAATTTATTGAATTTTGGAATTTTTGGATTATTTTATTCATTAAATTCAAGGGTCAAAATTTGACTTTTTTGATTTAAAATGTTTTCTGGAAAGTTAATATTTTATTACAATACTAGACCTTAATACGATCAGTTAGACAGTAAGTACGCTGAAATTGGATTTTTCTAGATTTTATTATGAAGGTTTGAAGTTTTGACTTGAATTTGAACTAAGTTTGACCAAAAGTTGACTTTTTCAAATTTGATTGATTTCTGGAAACTTAATATTTTTAATAAATATTAGTCCTTAAGATGAGTTGTATGCCTTTGGGTTTGCTCAATTTGGAGTTCATTTGAATTAGTTATGAATTTTTGAAGTTTTGAGTATTTATTGAATTTTTTAAAATTAGTTTAATTAAAGCCCTTTTTATGGTTTGAATCCAAATGACCTAAGGGGTGATTTCCAAGTGTTTGGAAATTTTCTGGAATTTTTAATTATTTTTAATTAATTAAATTAATTAAATATTGAATTTCAATTAAACTCAAATAAAACTTAATTTTTAATTCCAATCAAGGGGATTTTATTTTTCACATGTTAAGGGTTCAATTATGGTCAGTTTGAGGTATTGTGTGTAATTTTTGGATTTAAACTTGATTTATTACAATTTCTGGAAGGTTTAATGGCTTAATTAAGGGTTGATTTTGATTAAATTAATTAAGGGGCTTAATGATTTCAAAATTCAGTGGGAAAATTTCCTAAGGCTGAGGATGTCACTATGTTTAAGTGTTCAAAGTTTCAAATCAATTGGAATTATATTCTAATTATTAGAATTAATCTAAGTTCTCTAAACAAAGTCCTTAATTATTATCCTTAATGGTGTCACTAGGTTAATTGGGTTCAAATCAAAGTCCCTAACCCTTTGGACTTAACACTAATACAATGCACACATATATAAGCATAAGCAATCCTTAGATCTAGGATGGGCCTAAAGTGTGTGTGTGCACCTATGCATGCAAAATTAAGGGAGAACTTAATTAATTATAAGATTGATTGATGAACAATTAATAAAATGATTGTCCATTAATCATTAATCCCCAAAAATCCTATTCAAGTAGCTTAACCTATGTTTGAAATTTCAATGAACCTCTCAATGTTCAAGATTTAAATAAATATAATTTTAAAATAGCTTTAAAATATACTTATAGGTATATATTACCATATATATAAATAGATTTTAAAATTAAAATAATTTAAATATATAATTAAATTAATTTTAAAATAATTAAGAGGTCCTCTGATTTATTTTGAAATATTTTGAAAATAAAATTTAATTTTAAAATACTTAATATAATATTTAATTTAACATTAATTAAGTATTTAAATAATGGAATTATTTAAAATACTTAAAAAAATAGAAATATTTGAATTTAAATTAATTATTAAAGTTTAAATATTTGAAATATATTATCTGATTTAAAATGATTTTAAAATAAGTTTATTTTAAAATTATGAATTTAAATTGATTCATTTTTAATTAATTAATACTAATAATATATCAAAATTTAATATTTTAAAATTATTCAAAAATATATTAAATATTTTAACTTGACATTAATTTTAAAATAAAGTCTATGAAATTATAGGAATTTTGATATAAAATAATAAAATTATGGAATTATAATTATTTTTTAATTTTTTATTTAAGTTTTCTGAATTTTTTTATTAATTAAAATCAAATTTTAATTAATAAAAGGGGTTTGGAGGCGCCGCTGCCGGTGCAGGACAGGTGGAGCTTCGTGGTTGGCTATATCAGGCCGCGGCAATGATTACAGGTGGCGGCGCAATGATTGCGCCGTCAGGAATCATTATCTCATCAACCGCGGTCCGCTGTCTACTTATCCATGTCAGCTCTCACTATGGCCGTCGGATCCGCGCGTATTCGAATTGACGGAGGAGATCTGATCCCACAGTCTGATCTTAATTTGGAAAGATCCGACGGCAGATATTAAATCCCACGGTCTGAAACAGAGGGTCCAGATCGAGTCGGACGGAGGGCTTAACTACGGGATCATATCCGCAGTTAGTAAAATCGCTGAACAGCTCGATCTGGGCCTTTTATTTATAAATCAATGGCCTAGAAAATGCATAATTCATGCAGATCGCGGCTGAGCCCTAGAAACATTTATCTGGCTCGTTCTTTCACTCCAGTTAATGAAACTTAAAGAAATTTTAAACTTAGATAGTGAATATGAAGAGAATTAATGGGGATTAAATCTCAAGATCTAAGATGCATTCTATAAAATGTTAATTAGCTTTAAGTGCTGAGTCTAGGGTTTGAGTTTTAAGAAAATCTAACCGTTCGATTTGAAGGATTTTGGATTCTCTGAATTTGTGGACTGTCCACGTATATTTCTCCTTCAGAAATCGCGGCCTGATACGCTGTGGATCGAATTATATGACCCTTGGATGGATTGGAGTTTGAGCTCGCCAGATGATCACCGCCGATGGCTTTTATTGGTCAGATTTGACTGGGGGGATCCTTCGGAGGTCCAGGGAAGCTTGAATGAAACTTTAGAGGGGATTGAAGAGTTCTGGGAAGTGAGAGAGTGATAGGAATTGAATAATCCGAGCCATTCTTCTTCCTTTGCCCTATTCATTTGTCCTTGGACTTGAGGGACGGTTGGGATCAATTTAGCTGGTCTCTAGGATGCTGCACCTGCCCTTAGGCAGTTACAATAGCAGGGAATAAAAGAACATGAAGGACATGATGTGGAAAGGTGCCTCTTGTCCTTTGGAGCACATGGGAGTGCTCTAAGCCATTTGATATTGATCTAATGGCTAAGGATGACTCTAAGAAAGTTCTAGAGGACATTTAAACAGATGGAGGGGTTTAAGATAGGTTAAATTAGGTTTAAAAAGGGTTTTGACCATGCTTATACCCATATAGGCTTCTTGTTGACTGTTTGACTAGTCAAACAGTCAACTTAAGCCTAGGTGAACAAGGGGAATACATGGGTGTAATTTGAACGAGCTCCAAAGAGTTTAATTGAATAAACATGAAAAGTTTGACCAAAGAAATGGAAGTTTGACCAAGTATTTGGATTATCTCTGATTAAACTCATGAGAATTTGATTTATATTGAATTTGCATGCATTAAACCATGAAACAGATTAGGATCAATAGCTTGATATAATTTGATTGAGCATATGAGGTCATTTGATTAAAATTATGAGAGTTTGACCAACTCAATATGTTGACTTGGTCAAGCTTATCAAGATTGAACCATGAAGGATTTAGAGAGATTTAAAGCACGCAATTAAATGGTCTTAAGGGTTTTAAAAGCATGATAGGATTGTATTTGAATATGAGTCTTTAAAGGGTCTATATCAACTTGAGTTGACCAAAATTGGATTCAGTTGACCAAGTCAACTATTGATTGAGTCAAAAGTTTCAATCAAGTCCAAACCATTAAGGGAAGTGATCAAAAGGGTTTGATTGGGTTTTGAAAACATTTGAAGCTTGATTCAAAGTAGGGAAGCTCAAGGGTTGAACTGGTCAACCTAGGTTGACTTGGTCAACCAGGTTGACCCAGAGCCAGGGTTGAGCTCAACAAGTTTGAAATGATGAATAGGGTCCAGTGGAGGTGGTTTCAGGGTTTAAATGGGTCATCTAGATCAAATGACCTGTTTAGGCCCTTAATGGGCCTAATGGGTCAACTAGGTTGACTTGGTCAACCAGGTTGACCCAGGGTCAGGGAATGGGTCCAACCAGTTCAGAATGATATTCTGAGTCTGCTGGTGGTGATCTCAAGGTCTGGGAAAGTCATTTGGTCAAAATGACCTATTTAGGCCCTTAATGGGCCTTCTAGGTCAACTAGGTTGACTTGGCCAACCAGGTTGACCAAGGGGTTGGTTCTAGGTTCAATAGATTGGGTTTGATATTTGAAACTTGCTGGAGATGATTGCATTTGATTTGGAGCTCATTTGACCAAAGTGACTATTCACACCCCATAGGGGTATTTTGGTCATTTTGACCCCTGGTCAACTGGGGGTCAAATTGAGTCCAACAAAATGCAGTTTAATACTCAATAAGTCATAATCAAGGGTCTGGAGGTGATTGGAGGCTTTGGATAAAGCTCCAGGGTCAAAATCCACTGGGTGGTAGGTCCAGTGGCATGGACTGTAAATATTTGAAGGTTTTACATTCTTTGGATTTCAATTCAGTTTCTGGGGTTGGAGACCTCAGAATGAGCTCAAATTTGGAGGGTTGCCTCTAAAGACATGTCACATCAGTGTGGAACTGATAGATCTTGAATTAGAGGTCATTTGATAGGGTTTTGAAATGTTCAAAAATTTGCTGGAAAAGGCTTTCAGGACTTAGACCTTTGGCCTTGGATTTGAATCTGGAAATCTGGTTTTGAATTGGATTTTGAGTTTGAATGATAGGATTTGAATTAAGTTTAGATTGAATTGAAGCTTGGATTGATCTAGAAGAATCCTAGGGTTTAGAATAGGTCCTAGGGTCCAAATTAGCTTAAGGGAATCCTGGGTCTAGAATATATCCTAGGGACTGGAGTCTGGGAAGATCCTAGAGTCTAGAAGTCCTAGGAAAATCCTAGGATCTGGGGTCTGGAAGAATCCTATAATCTAGAAGAATCCTAAGATCTAGGAATCCTATGATTCAAGATCTAGAAGGATCTTAGGATCTAGAGTAGATCCTAAAGTTTGATTTCTAGGAAGATCCTAGGTTTGGAAGTCCTAGGGCCTGGGATCTAGAATAGTCTTAGGATCTGGGAGAATCCTAAGCTCTAGATAGATCTAGGAGAATCCTAGGGTCTAAGAGGATCATATGATCTAGAGTCAGGTAGAATCCTAGGGTCTAGAATAGATCCTAGGGTCTGAAGTTTAGGAGAATCCTAGAATCTAGATTTGTCTTAAATTGTATCGATCTGGGGTCAGGATTGATTTGAATTTGGATTGATCTTAAAGTCTAGATTGATCTAAGATCAGATTGATCCTAGGGTTAAGATTGATCCTAAGGATTGGAAAGATCCTAAGGTCTGGGTTGGTCCTATTGAGCTCATACAAAAATGAGGTCAACAATACCTAACATCAAAGTTAGAGGAACCACCCTAATTTTAGTTGATCAAATAATATTTGTAGAAATAATTAATGGAATTCTTGACAATCTAATTAAGAAGGAAACTAGAATAATCCTCAGCAACCTGTTGTGAATCCTAGACCTTCTTACTCTCCAGGATTTAATCAAAATAATAAATTTGTGAATAGAATGTCACCTTTGGAAGAGGTAGTGAATCAATTAGGAACTCAATTGTAAAGTAAATTTGCTTCAATTAAAAACTTAGAAACTCAATTAGGATAGCTTATAATCTCTTTTAGTAGTAGACCTTTTGGATATCTGCCTAGCAATACTATAGTTATCCTAAAGATAAAGATAAAGAATCTAGTGGAAACCACCTAAGGAGTGGTTGTGATGTACCCCAGCCAATTTGATAAATTTAGATAATTTTGGCTGACGACTATAAACTTAACATTGATGGGAGGCAACCCACTTGTGTTTGATGTCTTACCTTATATCAATTTACAATTACTATTAGTATACTTTGTTTGTTTTATGGTGTTTACATCTGATTAAATTTTCTTATGTTTAATGTGTTACATATTATTCTTTATAGTTTTTGCACTTGATTACTTATGTAGAAAAAATAAAAGTTATAATTAAAAATTATATAAAATTAGGATAATAATGAAATCTTATATTATAATTTGAATGAACATTACATAATAATTCATAATTTTAAAAACTTAATAATTAACTAATCTAGATCATTTAAGCTATTAACATAATTTTGAATTCAGAAACTATAAATTAATTTATATTAATAATTGAATTAAAAATGAATAAATAAGTTTAAGGATTAGTTATGAGTAGCTTAAATTAAGGAAATCATAGTTAAGCTTGAAACTTTAACTCGAGATTTATTTAATCCTTACATTAATTCAATAAGATCGTAAGAAAAGGAAAGCAAAAAATGATATTCAAAATTATTAAGTATGTACTTTATAAATTAAGAAAAGAAAAAATATGAAAAAAAATCAAAATGAAACAGATTAGTACATTTAAAAATTGGTATCAATTATAGCTTAATTCCAATTGCATCATACTATTTAACTCAAAAGGATAAAATAAGTAATCTAGTACATATGATAGTGTAGTTATGAATTTCCTATATAACTATGAGCAGCTAAACCCTAAACTACATTATTTATTTTGTATTCATAAGTCAATTTTATATTTTCAAAGATAGTGAATACATTTAAAATAAGCAATAATTAGGATGACTCATTTGGATAAATATTATGACTTTTCAAATTTGAATTATAACTTGTTCTTTCAAATAACTTAAAGATTATGTTGTACTATCCTTTATTTTAGTAATTTTTAATTATCAATTTTTATTTTGGCTATTAAGGTGATCGAGGAGTGAATGTAAGTGTTGTTTGAGGACAAAAAGAGTTTATTCTGGAGAAAATTTAATAAGTATAAATTATGTACTATTTTATTTATATAAATTCAGCAAAAATGTGCTATTTAAGTTGTGTTTGTTTAGGAATTATGTTGGAAAAAATAAAAATTGCAAGTGTTGGACAACATTGTAGTGCTGACAAGAATTCCACTGCAACACCATATTGATTAATATCAAAGCACCAAATTCAACATGGTGGCACTGACCTTCTCAATTTATAAGAGCTACAGTGTCACAAATGTCAACATTACAGTGCAGTACAGTGCTGTTGCGCTCAAAATTAGCAATGCAATATTAGGTGTCTCAAAAAAATTCATGCAGGAGTTCCAACCCTCAAATGCAGTAACATTATATTGCCATTTTAAGTGCCACATCACTGATGTTTTATGGATCCGTAGTGGAGTAATTAAAACTTCTCAGAGCCATACTGACTTAGCAGAAAGATGCATTGATTCGGGTAGTAATCGCGCCACGTTACCTAGTGCCACATTGGAGCTAATACTGCACCGGCGAGGTACTAGCTCATTTCTCACCATAGTTGCACCACCTTGTCTAGTGCCACAGTGCTTGAGGCACTTGAGTCCAATTATATACTCATTATAAATTGTTGTTAGTTCTATTATTTTGGGAGTTTAGCCCCTTATTACTTTTCAATATGTTTCTTTAGTGCCCCCTTAGAGTAAAGTCAAAAGGCGTTTAAGGAAGTGCAAGATACAATCATTAAAGAATTTAGCCTGTGTTTGAATAAGCAACTTTGTAAGTGGTTGTTTAAGGAGTGTATAGAAGATATTTTGATCCTTTCTGGTGATAAAGTTCTCGCTACTTCTCTTATACTTTGTGCATCTATGAGTAAAATGAATATGATTTTATTTGTTTTGTCCACCATGTCAAGCTAGTTCTCTTATTTTGGGCAGATATTATAAAGAGCCTATTAAGTACTAATATAGACTCTTGTTTTTTAATAAAAGTATTGATATTTTTAAAATCCGATACTCTTCATTTAATGCATACAATGGTCGTGTATAGAGTTAAAACCAAGTGAAATATATAGCCTCGATGGAGGAATGGAAGAAAAATTAGGAATATTCAAATGGAACATTGGCATGTCTAGACATAGGATATTTGAATATTCTAGGTTCTATGGAGATAGTAAAATTGTAGGAAGATTGATAATCATTCTTTTCACTCATACAATCTTGAGAGAGATCTAGGGATGCACATGCTCTGATCCACATCTACAATCTCATTAGAAAAGATATGTAATTTATAGCATCAATCCAAAATACTTTATTACAATAGTATCAACTCCTTTTTACTGATTTTTATTCAATGGCAAGAACTCAAAAATTCAGTTTGATAAATTCTTCCAATTAGAGTAAGAAATGGTAACTTTATAACAATTTAGCATAATAATTTCTCATAGGTTTGCCATCAACTCTATCACTTTATTACTTAATTCCGCTAGTATACTTGCATAAATTAGTTGGTTGTTATAAATTTTATATCAAAGTAAACCTAAACATATTTCATATTCAGTGAGTTTCACATTAACTCATAATTAACCTCTTATCATCTTGCCCCAATCAACATGAATAACACAAAAAGCAAACTCATGTTCATTTCATTCATATAAAAAGAGTTACTGGAGAATTAATAAGGATAAATATCACTAAAAAGGATCAATTGATATTCTCTAGAATCATTCTTCCTCCAATAATAGAATTACATACATAATGCATGCTATGTTCTCAATTGAAAGTATCTTACCCTTCTCTAACCTCCCTTAGATTTTACTTTGAGGTAGAACTAATGAAAGACAATCTAAAGTACAAGATTGGACTAAAAGTGATAGAATTCTAACATCACTAACTCCCTTTGAAATAAAAGAATTAAAAATCTATTTATAATAAGTGCATAATGGCCTCAGGTGCCATGATACTTAGAGTATGGGCACTGCGACATTATATAATGAACTAGCACCTCAGGGTTGTTAGGCTTGCTCCGTTGCGATGCTGTGCTAACCATGCACCATTAATAGTTGAATAAACACATTTTTTAACTAAGTCAGTATTTCTAATCATTTTGATAACTACTCTGTCGTGGCACTGTAAAAGTTTAGTGCTATAGCGCTTGAAAGTGCAATCCGACCCTCAGTACTCCGGCATTAAAATTTTGGAGACTCAAGTGTTGTGGTACAAATTTTTGATGTTAGGACACTAACCTTTAATCTGTCGGGGCACTCATTTTTTTCTTAAATTCTCAAGTGTTCGGTGCTGCAAAGTCTGAAAAAGGTGCTGAGGCATTATAGATGACAATGTTGTAGTGTGAAATATGTACGCACTGTGGAGCTCTTTTAACACTTGTGAATTTTTGCCTTATCCTAAATATTTTCTACACAAATATAACTAAAACAACACAATTTTACAAAGGGCTTATAGTCATGAGACAGTGGTCTGAAGATTATGGTTGATGGGCGATAAAGGTCAGAAGGAGCGTAATCGAATAACTGAGGTCAGATGGACCATATTCTGGAGACTAATGCCAAAGGGATTATAGTCGGGTGACTAATGTCGAAGGGATCATAGTGGTGGCGGATGTTAGAGGGATAACATTCGAGTGATGTTGTATGAAGACTCTAGTTGGTGGGCGACAGAGGTCAAAAGAATTGTAGTTAAGTGACTAAGGCTAACGAACTGTAGTCAGTGGGTCACGAAGATTGGAAGGACTGTAGTCATGCCACTAAGGTTAAAGGGATCGCAGTCGAGTGACTAATCTCAAATGGGACCGTAGTAGGGCGATGGTGGCCTAAAGATTTCTATCGTAGGGCGACTGTGGTCTTGCTAAGGTCTGATGGTGGTGGCCTGATAGAGGTTTAATGGCGATGGTCAGACAAAGATACAAAGGAAACTAATGATCAAGAGGTCCAATGATGATCAGGCGGTTGAGTGAAGGTCAGGCAATGGTCAAGTGGCTGGGCAGAGGTCAGACAACAATAGATGGCCAGGTTGAGGTTCGATAGCGATCAGGTGGCCGGGTAGATGTCAAGTGGTTATCTACGACTGAACGAATGCCTAATGGTTGTGGCTGAATTGAGGCCCAATGGCAATGGTTGGGCTGAGGTCTAACAGCAATGGCCAAGTGACAAATGTTCACTAGAGATGGTGCTTGGGTGGAGCTCTATACTTTCCAAGCCTTTGTACTATCTTGAGTTTCTAGCCTAAGGTCCAAGCCTTCTCCTTCCAAGGTACCCCTCAAGTAGATATGAGGGTCAATTTATAAATTTTGAGGGTTGCATGCTTCATAAATATGAAAGTTCGATGAGGTTATAAGACCTCGGTGAACTATCCCTAGGCGCACCAAGAGGGGGAGGGGGTGAATTGGTACTTTTTAAAAAATACTACAACAAAATCATTCTTTTGGTTTTATGCTAGATAACGATTTTTGAAAACAAATCTAAATGAGTAACTTAAAACATGCGGAAGCAATTTAGATTGAAATATTTTTTTTGTTTTGAGGTACAAATAAATTGACCAAAATATAAAATTTGTCTTTTTGCTAATCATGAATTAACCTAACTACAGCTTGCAATAAAAGATGAAATTCGTGCAGGAAATTTAAAGTGCAGAAAAAAAATGCAGAAAAGTAAAAACAAATAAGAAAGAGCACACAAAAAATTTTATAGTGGTTCGGTCAATCGTGAACTATGTCCACTCCCAGTCCTCCTCTTCAAATATTGCACTAACACTATAGGTACTCTCCTTTTTTCCCCATAGTAAGACAAAGAACCTCTTACAAGAATCACTTCCACCAAACCTGGTGTAGTGGAGAACCTGAAGCTATGCCACTATCTAGGTGATGGCACTGAACCTTCACTCTATTTTCACCCTCCTAATGAAGGCAGAGAACCCAAGGAATCTTTCTCACCCTCCTCGTGATAACAGAAATCATCAATCATTTTTCACCATCATGGTGAAGGCAAAGAACCCTAGACCCTGACTTTGAAGCTTATCACCAAAGAGAAACTTCAAGAACTCACCAAGGCCACAGGAGAAAGCTGGGTGCAAGCTTGCCTAGAGCAACCGTATGAATAATCCTCACACTCCTTCCCCCTCACACATAACCTCACCTTCTTCCTCTCTATGCTAAAAGCTCTCTCAAGAAATTCTCCCTCAGAGTTCCTTCAATAGTTAAAAGTCCTTACAAAAAGACTTCAATAAGTTGCTTAAGTACAAGGCTTCAAAAAACCCTAAATTTTTAATTTGGTTGTCTTTGTTCATACAGTACGATATCAGTTTGTACAGTACAACCAGTTCAAAAATATGACTCGTTCAATACGATGAAATAGTCGTTTAGATGAACTATTAAATTCAATAAATATATCATACATTATGATCTTAAGTTCATATGGTATGATTAGTTTAATTCCACTGTGTTTGTACAGGATGATTATGGGGATGATTGGGAATCATCTCTACCAATCATCCGGTATGATTCACTTCGTATAGTATAGTCAGTGCAATATCAACAGTTTGTACAGTACGATATCTATATCGTACTATATGATTAATTTAGAAATTAATGTTTTCATCCAGTACGATCTCCAAGACGACCATATTTCATCTCTACCAATCATACGGTATGATCTTGATCGTACAATATGATTAGCCATATTTGTTAAACCATGATTTAATTGACTAATCATGGGTGATAATTTAAGTAAGATTTCAAATATAGTACAATATGATTAGATTTGTATAATACGATTAGCTCAAAATTCAATTTTAAAATTTCTTAATTTATCTGGCGGCTAGGGTTTACAAATAAAAATAAATCATACAATACGATCTACATCGTACAGTACGATTAGTTCATTAGCAATAATGATTCAATTATTCGTTAACCTTCTTTTTTGTATAACTGATCATACAGTACGATCGTAATCATCCGGTACAATTAGTTCAAAAAACTTTCTTCTCAAATTTTTCTCACTCCTCTATGTGTGTGCACAGTCGCCAATTTTGCATACACCCTTATATAGCCAGACTCAAAAAATAAAAAATAAAAGAAAGTAAAAATTATAGACTCTTTGAATGACATTCTATTATACCCAAACTTGAGTCTTAATCAATCTTGAGTGGTGTATGTACCTGAGATGTTAGTGCCTACAGAAAAAAATAATATACAATATATATGCTAGAAGAAATAAAATCTCAATCAATAATATTTTTTATCATCAAAACCACAAGCTAGGGATCCTGGATTGCAACAAAATATGGATAAGATTAAGAGCAAATTTGGAAAGCTCCATCAGATGGCTCATGTTGATTCCCCTAATCATACACTGATTGATTCATATTTAAATACTGTAATGATGTCAAAATTGTGTGATATTAGGCTTGTTGGATTCGTCTAGTCGAGCCGCTCGATTCGACTATAAGCATGGAAAATTTAGAAATTATTCAATTATCCAATTAATCTTTTGAAGCTTTGATCCCCTAATTTGGCCAATTTAGGCTCATATTTGACTGATTTTGGTCTTGTTGGGTTCGTTTCATTTAGACGTTCAATTTAATTATAAGTTTACTAAAATTTGAGTTTGGATGGTCCCAAATTTAATTTTGAATGTTTTTATTTCAAATATGTACTTATCAAGGTTCACGCTGAATTAAGGCATTTTTTGGTGACGTATGAATTATAAATTGTACGTTTTTTATCATTTTAAATAAAAAAAATTAAATACTTATTTTTTAAAATCTACCAATGCTAGACTCTAGCACTTATAAAAAAATAAAATGAATAGTTGAAACATTTAATTTATGCCCGAAAAATTTCTATCTCCAGTCCTTGTCCATAAATAAATACTCTAATTGTTATTCTTTAACTATTGAAGCAAAAAAAAATAAGAATTTTCCATGTTAGTTTAGTTTATAAGCATGTATCCATTAAAGTATTTCATATATCCGGCAGAACGACACGAGTCCTTTTGTAAGCAATGTATGCATTATGAGTACTCTCTCTCTCTCTCTCTCTCTCTCTCTCTCTCTCTCTCTCTCTCTCTCTCTCTCTCTCTCTCTCTCTAACTTTGTTTTCTTCTGTTGGATTGTGTTTCTATTTTCGCATTTCCTCACGGGTTTCTTATTAGTGGTAGATAAATTAGCATCAATGCTCTCATCTAAGGAAGGTTGGCCCCATGAGAGCTTTCTTTCTTTTTTTAATAAAAAAAAGAAAATGATTGGATCAGTAGTGTTGTCTTTTGTTTTTTTTTTTATTTTAAAGTTTAGGGTTTCATTTTATATATTTAAAAATGCTATGAATGGACGTGACTGATGACTCACCCTAAATTTTGTCTTATAAACAATTTTTGTATTTTTGTTTTCCTCATAAACGAATGGTTCAAGTGAGCTCTTGATATAATTTTTTCTACCAAAATAAGTAAAAATACAATTATAAAATGATGACCGATCAATACATTCAATAACGTTTGTGCCATGAAATCACCACTTCTCTACATCCTTCTTTCTCCCATCCTCTCCACTCTCCTCCTAATTCTCCTCTTAAAAAGGTTCACCCTTCACAAAACATCTAATCCTACTAACTTCCCTCCAGGCCCATGGAAACTCCCCATCATCGGAAACTTGCACCAACTATTAGGCGAGCACCCACATCGTAGGCTTTAAAACCCTGCCAAAACCTACGACACTACAAGGTTTTGGGGAGATCTTATTGTCATCACATCAAGAGAATATGTTCGCAATATTTTCAAAACTCATGACCTCAACTTTGCTTCAAGGCCTAAGTTAATGACATGCAAGATAATCCTTTATAACAACACTAACACTAGCCTTGCACCTTATGGCAAAACATGCTCAAAACTATGTAAAATATGTGTTGTTGAATTGTTTAGCTTAAAGCGATTTACGTCCTTTAAGTTTATAAGAGAGGAAGAAGTAAATAATCTTGTTGAGAAGATAAGGATGGCAGGGAGATCACCTGTGAATTTGTCAGTGATGCTTTTATCGCTTTCAAATGTGACAATTGCGAGGGCTGCATTTGGGAAGGGAAGTGGACAACATAAGAGGTTTTTGTTGCCAATGAAGAAGACATTTGAGTATCTCTCGGGATTCAATGCAGCTAATTTGTTTCCTTCGTGGAGTTTTCTTGGTGACATTAGTGGATTGTCGCATGGGATGGAGCGAGTACACATGGAAATGGATGGTGTTTTGAATGAGATAATTGAGGAGCATGAGAGGAATAAGTTGGATGTAGATGATACAAATGAAGATTTGGTTGTTGTTCTTTTCAGAATTAAGAGAAGTGGAGAGATGGATTTATCTCTGACAGTAGAAAATGTCAAAGCTGTCATATTAGTAAGTGCTTTGATGAAAAATAAATCTGTCAGAAAATTATGATATAAAATATATGTTACGATATGCCTTAATGTTATTGGGCTGATTTCATGATATATATATATATACTATTATAAAAGGGGCTTGAGTTTCCTTTCCTAGCAATTCTTGGCCATCCATTTTATTCCTTCTTAAATTATCTTGCCCAACCATTATATTATAAATAAATAATAATTCAAAAAATAATACTTATATAATTTAATGCTCTTTATGTAGATCTGATTCAAAATTATATGTTTATTAATTTATCCATTTCCTTTAACTAATATCGCCTCTTCGTAAATTTGAGCCCTCTGTCTCCGTTAACCAAATCCAGCCACGAATATCGGCATATGGCTTAAATCCAACATCCTTCATATTCCCACCGCAACCCTTCGTATTCCCACCGCAACGCTTCGTATTCATCGCTTTGTTCATCTAATTCCTTTGTTTCGCATTCAACTCTCTCAACACCTCTTCTCAGCCTGCCCTCTTCGCTAAAACCCCGCCTTCTTCTCCTCCTCCTTCGCCTTCTTCTCCTACTGTCGAATCGAAAGTTGCTCGGGCTTTATTGATTCGAGAGCAAGCTCATGTATGAACCCAACTGGCTTCGCTTCACTAAAACTATGAGATTCACATTCTCCATCCTCCTTCTTCATTTTCTTCTTTCCAGGCTATTTTTTTAGATTAAGTAATGTACATAAAACTATTTTTATTTCTTCAAATGTATCCCAAAGCATAGGTTTTTTTTGTTTCTTCCATACAGACAAAAAATAAGTTGGTAAGTGCAGTGAAGGTTTGTTAATTGACATCTATCATGGGT
Source organism: Dendrobium chrysotoxum (assembly GCA_019925795.1). Taxonomy (NCBI): domain Eukaryota; kingdom Viridiplantae; phylum Streptophyta; class Magnoliopsida; order Asparagales; family Orchidaceae; genus Dendrobium; species Dendrobium chrysotoxum. The sequence goes on along the minus strand of CM034303.1, from coordinate 45,131,740 downwards.
TATGATATGTGCAGTTGTAAACCTAAACAAAATTAAAGGTGTAGGATTTGGATCGCAAGTAGTTGCTATGTTCCAATTATTCTCTGTTCCTTTGCTCTTTGAATGCTGGAAGTAGTACACCTTAAGCACCCATTCTCACCATCTGTAGTGCAAACCAGCTTTTATAAGCATATTGATGAGGTCCATTTTACTCAAACTTGTTCAACCTAAATTGGTGGATTCAAACAAAACAGAAGGTCTTGGGTCCTTCTTTTTGGTCCAGCTCTCGCTGAGCTTTATTATATTTAAATTAGAATTTAATTCTTTGGAGGACAGAATTGAGAAAAAGGATTTCTGTATCTGTCTCGACGTAGTAGGATAAAGGCTTGATGTTGTTGTTATGGCTTAGGTACCTTTGTTTTCCTGACCTTGCATTGTGCTATCATTACTCTATGAATAGAGTTCACAGTCATATAGTTGTTGATGTTGTTTTTATGATGTGCAACTTAGACATTCAGTATATTAGTAAAGAAACTGTTAGTTTAATGATGATTATAAGACTACTTTCTTTACCTTTTTTTTTTTTGTAATTTTCATTTTCAATTGATTTTGGAAATATGTCCATGATAGTGAATGCATATGAGAACAGGTTATGTTAATTAATTTTTTTGATTTCCTTGTTTGATTCCAATTGGTTTTTTCTTCATTTGGGTAACTATTGGGTTCCCTGTCAGTTTATTTAGTGGTGCATTGCTGTTGCTATTTACGGTTGGAATACTGTTCATCCCTTATGGCTCAACTCTTCATTGTTATAGAGAGTGTTGCAGTTTATATCCTACCATTCAAACTAATTTTATCATTAGAGAAGCTAGAGTTACGTGTCTTTAAATTTCTAGAATAGAATTTTAAAATCTGATTTATATCTACGAACCAGTGATTTCATTGTTATTTCTATGGGAAATTCCTGTCTGTGTCTATGGAATTTACATTGCCACTGTCAGAATTTTCCTGCCTACCTAGAGTTTGGGTTTTCTGTAAAGAAAGTGAGTGGCTATCAACCTTTCAGAGAAATACATGATTATAAAAACTTCATTTATAACATGTAATGAGAAGCTTTTTGCCTAAAAATTTGTAGTTTTTTTCGAACCAATGTGCATGTTTGGATGTTGATTTCTTTGAGTAGTACAATGTAATGGATACAAAATTTTGGGGGTGGTCATCTCTTTGTCCCAGTGAGTATATTAGATTGACTTTGTTTGGCGATCTCTTATCTTGTCATTTTTTTTATATAATTTGACATTGATTTTTTGTGCATGATTGATTTTAATCAAATTGACTATAATTGATTTCCTAATTATTGTGTGAATTATGTTTGATTTATGGTTTTTTGGTGGTTTTAAGTTTTTTGCTGATATTTTTATTTGGATGATCATTAAATTGTGAGGAGATTGGTTTTTCACATATCAAGCTTTTTTTCCTCTTTGGATGCATCATAATTTTGCACGTTATTTTCATTGATAAAGATTCATGAGAGCCAGCTTTTTATCCCATGTATAGATTTTGTAGGTCTTGTGTACAAAGAAATTGCTGATGATACAGATAGAATAACTGGGAGATCTAAACAAATATCTCCTGTTCCCATCCATCTTAGTATTTATTCACCCAACGATATAGCATTTTTATATTTTTTTTGTAATTTATGGTCTTATATTTCTAATTATCACTCTATGTTGATATTACATTGAATTTTTAGCACTGAATTAGTAATGATATGGTCATATTAGATGGCATAATGGTCATAAACTATGTCAATTTGGTGCATATGGTAATTTTTTTATAAGCTGTATCAATCGAATTTTTTTTCCACTTAAAGCATTAGTTATCCTTCCTGTTATTTATATTAGCAAATGCCATATGCATTTTATGGTCATGTTTCTTTCTTTTACCTTGAGCCCTAACAATGTTGTTTATTTTAGCACACTTTTATTTGGATCTGTAGCACTGTTTCATAAATTTATGAAGTAGTAAAGCAATCATGATTCATGAGTTGTTTGAGTCTGCATATTTAAACAAAGATGTTATAAAATTAATTAATTTCTTATATGTTGCAGTTTAAATAATTTCATAAAGATTAATATTCTTTTAGCCATTCATCTCAATATATTTCCAACCTTTTTTTTTAATTATATGCCATAAAAATGTGTGGTGTTAGCTAATTATATTAGCTTCACTTAACTCTTCACTTAAAAATGTGTGGTGTTAGCTATTTATTTTTAACACATTCTTTCTATGAAAAGAAAGAACGTGTCACTTTCTATTTTTGTCAACTGTTTTTCAGCCTTACCTACTCTTCATTGTTGGTGAAAATTTAAATTTGCGTTCATTTTGTTTACTGTCTAACTCAATGATTTTATGTTATCCTTAATTTGCACTCTTCTATTTAAATTCATCATATGCAAGATGAATATATAATTGCATATACTTTGTATAATTTCCTGGCAACAAGTTCCATTCCCCTTCTTGCTCTCTCTTTGCAAATAAGGTAGAGCTTCCAGAGAGAGATTGATAGAGTGAGGAGACTGAAAAAATGGATATTGACAAAGAGAGAGAGGATTGGATCAGAAGCGAGCAAAATAGTTCAGTGGAGCTTCTCATCGAGCATGGAGATGTGAAAAGCAGCAAAAGATCTATATGGATGATTCTTTTCAGCACAATCATTGTCGTTTGTGGCTCATTTATATTTGGATCCTGTGTAAGATCTGCAATAAATCCTTTTTTTATTTACTTCTTTTGCTACTCGAAAAACTTTTTTTATTCTGAATCTCTTATCTGCTTGATAACCCTAAATATCTTAGTTACTTGTTTTGTTTAATCAATCTGTTCTATTGAAGTTTTAATTCAAATGAATCTTCAGTTCACAAATAGAAATCTTTAGTTGGGATTAAAAAAAAAGGATTTTTTTTAATAACTGTATTGTTCATAACATGGATAAAAAACATGTTTTCTTAACATTCAGGTTGGCTTTTCTGTGCCATCTTAATCTAGAATCATGAATGATATGGGCCTTTCCTTGTTTGAGGTTTGACTAACTCTCTTTCTTGTTCTTGAGTTATTCCTAATAAGTTATGTTAAACTATGAGTGTAAAACTATGATCTAAATAAGTTATTTTAGAAAACTTACAAAATTATACGTTGTCAATTAAAACTACTAGCTATTAGTAGATGAGCTGTTAGTAGATGGTGGAGAGACGACCCGAACATCCTCTTGTTTGAGTGTAAAACTATTAATCCTTAGATCATATGGATAACTAGAAAGAACTCTCTTGCATTTTTTAGCCATCCTCATCGACGACCACAACCATCTATTACCGTCGACAATCACCATCGCCACTGAGGATCAATATAAGAAATCTCTACCATCTCTAGACATTAACAAGATTTGACCTTGTTGTTGAGTATATTTGTCCGGTTGTGGGCATCAATTTTCTAAAATCCCTACTAAGAAAATTAAGCCCAGTTATTGGGTATAGATTGTCCTTCTGTGCACACCTGATCTTTGCACTCTTTCTCTTCTTCAACAATGAAGAAAGAGAGGTCTTTCTAAATAAAACTTAAATTAGTAGGAAAAGGATTTTACATAGTTTTACACTCAAACACACATAAAACTAAGATCTAAATAGAAAGTTGATGTAATTATCTCAGAAATATTGGCTAAACTCAATTAATTTATTTGAAATTGACTTTGAATATAAGTCACACAGGGTAATCTTTGTATAAAAACATGAAAAATCATTATTTTTATACTATAAAATTTTAATCATTCTAATTCAAACATATCATCAGGTTTGATGCAAAGTCATGATCTACAAAATAACATCCCAAACATATAAACAATTGACAATTAGGAATGACATAGTATTTCCGCTTTGTCTTCTAGACTTGGGAGGAGAAAAGACAATAAGTTGTTGTTTTGATCTAACTTGGATCGAAAGAGGAAATACGAAACGGTGAAGAGAAGGTGTGTTGATGCCTTGAAGGTGAGATATAATTTTGATAATTCAAAATTATTAATTAATATTAGATTAATTAAAAACTGAAATGATAATATTTTACATTAGATTAGAAATAACTCAATCAAATAATATAAATTTTTAGTCACGTGCATTGAATGTACGGATATTTATACTAGTATATATATATATATATATATCTGTGTGTGTGTGTGCGCGCGCGCGTGCTCGCACTCATTAACCTCAAAGAAAATCCAATATTTTTCAAGCATATCCAAATATAATTTACATTAGAATATCTTGAATGGTCAAATTCTAAATTATGCTCATTAAATCTCCAAAATTGAGAAAAAAATGCTTAATACACCTGTAAATTAAATAGATTTTCAAAAAGGATATATTATTTATTTTCTTCATTTAAAATTCAGCATTAAGCCAACAAATAAAATGTAATTAATAAAAATTAGAATTTAAATATAATGTTAATTAAAAAAATGAATTTTTTTAATTCTCTTAACTCAATGCACATTACTTATTCTTTGATTTTTTAACTCTTCAAATTGACCTCATTTTCTATTTTTATAATAAATGAGATTGTGATTACTCAAATGTGATCAATTATTTAGCATTATTTGATTTTAATCACAAATAATAGTTATTTCTTCCAAGCATGTGTGACTAAATATTAAAAAAAATCACACTAATTATAAAAATAGGCGATTAAAAATAATGTGTGAACAAACGTTGCTCAAAATTGAGTTTTGTATTTACCTAACTATTCATTTTTATATTTTTTTGTATGATTTTTTCTTCCAGGATTTGTGACACCTCGTCTACTACACTTGTGTAGGCTATGATAGAGCTCATTCGACATCCTAAGATTATGCAAAAAGCCCAATTAGAGGTAAGAAAAGCCTTAAATGGAAAGACAAGAATAGAAGAGCGAGACATACACATGCTTCCATATCAAAATCAAGTTATCAAAGAAACTTTTAGCTAGATTACACCCTCCTACCCCCTCTCTTGGTGCCAATATTATGTTGTGAGACAGTTGAATTAGCTGGCTATACAATATCGGTTGAAAGTCGGGTTGTGATTAATGTATGAACAATGATGGGAGATCCAAAATATTGGGAAGATCCTGAGATTTTTTGACCAGAGAGATTTGAAGAAAAAGCAATTGATTTTGGAGTAGCAAACTTTGAGTTTATCCCTAAACCCTAAACTTCCAGGAGGAAGGAGTCCTCAGGAATTGGATGTGGAGGAATCTTTTGGTCTAACATTAACTAGAAAAAATGATTTATGTTTAGTTGCAAATTATCATGAGTAGTCTATCCATGATTACCTTAATCTTTAATGAAGTCAATAAGCATTTCTATGTGGGGATATCTAGTTTACATCAAACTATAGTTTCTTTTATGAAATATACAAATAGTTAATGAGTTGTTATATGATATAAATAGTTTGAGTTATTTGTATTTTTTTATCATAAGTGGATTATACATTACATTGTGACTCTGTTTTTAATAAGAAATAGTATATTAAGTTTTCTTACGCTCATATAGCATAAGAAAATTCATTAGACCAAACATAAATAAAATATTGAGATCTCAAAGCACATAAATATTCAAATGAAAAACTTTAGCAATCAACTTTGAGACCATCTAAGCTCCATTTTCAACATGCACACTTATAAACCACCAAGATTACAAAAGCCTAAAAATATAAAAAATGCACTATTTCCCAATCCAACTGGATGTAAGTCATGCACTAGATAGTATAGTTGGAAATTTCTTAAGATCAATCAGGTGCCAAATAATCTGTAATTTTTCAGTGTCTATGGTTAAAATCGAAGTCTTGCTAAGGAAGTAAGGATGACTAGAGCCTCACTATAGTGATTATAAACATCAAACACCTTTCCTTATCCACCTTTTTTAAAGAAAGCCTAAGGCTTTATTTGGGATAGTTTTTTACCACTAATTTTTATTTCTTTTATGAATTTTTATACTAGAAAGTTGCTGTAAAAACTAATACAAAAACTAATCCAAAAAATGCCGAAAACTTTGTTATAGGGATTATGAGCATCTTACACTTTTCCTTATATTTCATACGTTCAAATAATGACTATCAATTTTATTTTTATTAGAGGATTGGAGCATCATTGCTAGGATTCTAATTGCCTGCTTCCACTTGCACTTATGCCTCTTATTTCGTTATGCCTATTTAAGGAAAAATCAACCTTAAGAGAATAATTATCCCCTTTAAGCTTCACTTAAAAATTTGTAGGCTTTGGAAGAAGGGAGTGAGGAAAGTTTCAGAACATTTAAAGAATATTATGGGATTTTATTTAAATTTTTGGATCACTTTAACTTCTACTATTTTATTATTTTTTAGAAGGAATGTATCTAAAAAATTATGACAAGCTTGTGTGCTAGCATAGTTATTGGTGGTAATAGTGATTGGTGATTAGGAGGATTCAACGATTCATGTTTTTGCCCAATTTAGGGGCCATACATGCCTTTCTATAGTGCCATAATTTGTAGATTTCATTTGAGAAATTATGAATCATCACATAATATTTAGATCTCAATGAACATAAATATTTATTTGATAAATTTATGGAATAAACTTTAAAACCATCTAGTTTTGTTTTCAACTAATATATAATTATAATTAATGGCTTGATGGGATGAACTCAATGATACAACAATATCATAACTTTACTCAAAATTGACATTAATCAAACACTCAGGGAAAATACTTAAGAACATTTGAGGGATCTAATGGCCTTTGGTTTTCGCTTGCTTATAAATAAAATGAACATGTTGATAAGTAGATTTTGCTAATTTTGCTAATTAAATTAGTCAATTTTAAAGTTAATAAGAAATTATGATGTCTACAAAAAAATTGAATCATCAGCGGAAGTCAACATAAAATATTCAACGAAATGTTCTAATTTTCAACTAAAATTACATGAATACTCATTCAAAAATCTATAAATGTGTCATACTTCTAGCTTTCAAAAGGATATCAAAGAGAGTATTATAAGACAGAGAATTCTAGAACCTCCTCTGCCAACACCTAGCACCCCTTTTAGTGCTCTCCATCAACCAATATCTAAGTCCATAGTAGACACCCGCCTTGACGCCTAACATTTCCCATTGATGCCCTTGACAACAAGGCAAAAACCTACTATCTACTATCACCTTCGCCCACCATCAATAACCCATGGTGTCCACCATTAACCATCATTGAGTAACAATAACATTCACAATTTATGATCATACACTATTAAACATCTTTTCAACCACATTCTAGGTTATTCCATAGGAATTCTTACTCATATAGAAATAGTAAAAAGAACTCAATCTAAGAAAAAAAATATCATAATATGTCACAAAGAACTCAACTTTTTTTTTTTTTTTTGATAGTGTGTAAATGAGTGGTGGTGGTGATGTGAGATAGTATGTTGTGTGTGTGTGTGTGTGGTGAAGGGGAGCAAAAAATTGATTCTTTATGAAACTCTAATTTGTAACCACCATTAAGATCGCAACATTGCCACCAATAACTTTTTGGATCAACTTGTGCTTTGTTGGGCAATATGCATGTTACTAAGAAGCATAGCCCATTCCATCCACTTGACAAAATGGCTATAGTAACCCTTATTTATTCCAAATAAGTATAAATTTCATAACAATATTTGATTAAACTTAACTTCTCCAATTTAATGGCTACCTCTTAAATTCGATCCATTTAGGAAAAGTTCTTTAAATCTCTCAAACCTCTGACTCGATTCATAATGGTTTTGTTTTTTTTAATATGTTGTCACTTATTTTATAACACCTAATATGCTTATTGATGATATTGCTTGTTGATGCCTAATGTGATATACTTGTTAGTTCAAATAGAAATTAAAAAGCAAATACAAGAAAATAACTCTTAGCCCTGAATTTTACCAAAAAAAACCAAAAAAAGAGAGTTTTAGTAAAATGAAGATTGCAACAGCAGTATGGTTACTGCAAGCCAAATATAATGTCGAGAGAAATTTGCTGAAATTCAAAAAATAATAATAATGTTCTGCTGCAGTTTAAAATTTTGATAATTTAAAATAGTAAACATTGATTTTCATTGAAAGGCTTAGACTCAACAAGCAATTAAGCAATTCAATGTCGTAAACTCATCATTGTGCAATTGGAATCAGATGATATTTGTATGATTAAGGTTTAATCAAAAGTCTCATTTATAACGTTGACTGACATAATGATATTCCAATTATTCATATATCATCCAAATTAATGATTTTGTTTTCCTAAAAGATGTTCAAAATTTTACCAACTGAGAAAAAGCTATCTTGATAGCTGAAAGAAATACGAAATTATGGAATATTGCCAATACAAGTGTTCATTTATTGGCTAACTATACTAATATTGTATTAACCAAAAACTATTTCTTAGATCATTCTGAAATTTTGATTTACAGATAACAATTCACTCTGGAAGTTAATATATTTCAAATACAAAGAACCAAAGGGCTGCTAAGCTAAATATTGCAGCAAGCAAATAGATGACCGACAAAGGAAAATCATAAACAAACACCTTCTAGGCACTAACCACAAATCACATAAAGAAGAGTAAATACTTCAAATCATAGCATAAATATCTGGAGCAAAAGAGAACCAGCGAAGTCCACAGTTCCAATTCTCCTGAAGCAGCGAAAACTTAGGGAGCCAATGCCAAACTCCTCTACCCAAATTATAGAACAAAACCTCTAGCCATGTCATGCAATAAACACATAAGATCCCTTGGTGCCAAAGACAGTATACTTGCGAGTAATTATGATAGCACACTGACACAAATTGATAAGAAAGAAGCTACTGAAGATAAGTTACTGCACTTATGATACACCGGCTTACCTTTCCACTTTCTCTGTACAACTGCTTTTCAGAGTTTTTTTCATTTCAAGTGTTGGTTTACTGTCTTCGGTAATCTCAACCATTACTCGGTAACTTCCTATGTTTTTAGCTTTTATGTAATGATGCCTAAATATCTTTAACTGTTGCTTTAATTGATGAAGAAGATGAAGTTCTTTGCACTAAGAACAGCTTGCTGTAGTTCTTTGTTATGTATTATGTTTCTAACTCTTAGTTGTAGTTGTTTCTTCAATATGGTATCAAAGCTAAGATAGGCTCTACTATACAAGTATTTTTCTCCCCTCATTCTCTCGGCTCTACATACCTCAATTTTTTTTTTTCTCTCATGGCTGCCAATGAGTCTTTCATATTTCACATTTCACCCAGCAGATTCATCTCAAATGTTACATGTTATCCCTATTCCTCCTCAACAAGTTTCTCATGGTCAATATAAAAAATGTAATCAGTGTCTAACTTGTTGCAGAGATTGTTTAGATTGCAAAGATTATAAAATTATTCCGAATGAAAATTTATGTACCCAACATCGATTATTAGTTTTGGACTATAAGATAAAGGGGTTAAAAATAAAAAATAAAGTAAAATGATTTTCTCAGATTAGATGGGGGATTTTAAAGAATATTAATAAAAATATTTTTGAGAGTAAGATTTTAGATCTTAATAATTTGTCTGTGCATGAGGATGCTAATATTATGTGGGAAAAAGTGGCTAGTGATATTAAGAATATTAATAGTAAAAATAGTTGGTAGTGAAATCTAAATGTACAAGAAAAGATAAAAAATAAAAAGATTTATTATAAAAATTAGTTTAAATGTATAAATTCTAATAATTGGAAAAGATATAAAGAGGCACGTAAGGAATCTAAAAAAGTAATATGTGATGCAAAGATCTTAACTTTTAATGATTTATATAACAGATTAGATACTAAAGAGGGAGAAATATATATGTATAAGTTATCCAAATAAAGATATAGGAGTAATAAGAATTTAGTTCAAGTGAAGTGTATTAAGGATGAAAATCAAAAAGTACTTTTCTTAGAAGATGATATTTAACAAAGGTGGATGAGATATTTTGCTAAACTTTTTAATGAAGAATATAAAAATACGATTGACTTTAGTGACCTTAGCACCCTAAATGAAAATAAATATTTATGTTTTTATCGTTGTATTAGTAAAATTGATGTTAGAGAGGCTTTAAACAAAATGAAGGGTGGGAAAGCTGTTGGACCTGATGATATTGTAATAGAGGTGAGGAAATGCTTAAGAGATTAAGAAATTTCTTTGCTTACTAAACTTTTTAACACTATTTTGAAGACTAAAAAGATGCCTGATGAGTGGAGAATGAGTGTGTTAATTCTTATTTTTAAGAATAAAGGTGATGAACAAGATTATGCAAATTATAGAGGAATTAAGTTAACGTGTCATACTTTAAAACTATGGGAGCAAGTTATGGAGCATAGGTTGAAGCGTGATACTAATGTTTCTCAAAATTAATTTAGATTCATGCCGAGTAGGTCTACTATGAAAGCCATACATTTATTGAGAGGTTTGATGGATAAATATAGAGAGAATAAGGAGGATCTACATATGATATTTATTGATTTAGAGAAAGCATATGAAAAAATTCCAAGAGAAGTGCTATGGAGAGTTCTTGAAAAGAAAGGAGTTAATAAAGCTTATATTTAAATCATTAAAGATATGTATGCAGGAGCTATTACTTTCATGATGATGAGATGTTATGTTTTCGATTTGGATTATTCATGGTTGTTTTGTCTTCTATTTTGTGGATTTATGAGTAGGCAATTACCTTTAGTGGTTTGAATTTTTATAGAGATATCTTCTGCAGGTGGCCACATTCCCAAAAGACTAACAAAATACTGTCATCATGATTATGAATGCACTCTCTAATAGGTACTACGAAGATTGCTAAGCCCTTGGGAAAGTGGTCTTAAGGACTAGGTCTAGATGTTTATACATGATTGTTTTATTATAATTGTGCTAACATTTATTTTATAGGAAGCTCATATAATTTTTTTTTCATATGTAATTTAAGTTAGAAAAGCTATGTAGGTAAATGGATATTTCAGAAGGTAGGAGGCCAAACATGTGAAGATCGATCAAGACCCCACATACCATTTCATTCTTGAATAGTTTTAGGACTGAGTTGTAGTTATAGTAAAGCTCAGCTACCATTTTTCTCTTTTATGATGTATATTGTAGAACCCATCTGCTTTGCTGGCCTTTCATTTATTATATATTTTGGGATGATTTGACTATTTATATTGATTGCATATTAGAACTACATAATTTTCATAGGTTTCATACATTATTTTGCTTGGGGGTGGCTCAGATGGAGTCTATATGTTAGGCTCATACGATATAATTTTGTTTATAAATGTAATATTTACTTGGCAAGATAAAATAAATATGGGGCATAAAATCAACCAATCTTTCAAAAATAATACATGACCACTCTTGGGTCAATCTTTTAAAATATAATTTATTTTAAACTCAGTCCACTTCATAGTGGCTATTGGCTAGTTCTGATTAGCCCTACCCTTCATGCATAGCCTGAGTCAAGCGTATAGATTTTATTTTATCACATAGAGACATAGTTCACCATTTCATTAGCATAGTGTCGGTCAAGGTCATGTCTAAGGCTCATTCCTCTTCTATACCTCCCCACCACTCTTGCATTTGTATAAGACCGGACTATATGGATTTGAGATATTAGGTGGAGTTTTAGCTAGTACCCCTTTTCGAGCAAGGTGGTAAATCTAAGTCGGGGATGCTTAGATCCTTGGTGGAATTTAAGTTATAAGTCCCATCACTGTCTTGCTTTAGCTAGGTCGAGGGCGTTAATACTAAGAGTATAGTATGTCCTTTATATATCTAGAATCAAAGGCTAGTGATATGAATATAGCATTGTATGTCTTATCATTGGGTAAGATCTTCATTCTTGGGAGACTATAAATTCTACATATCTACATCACATTGATGATGTCCCTTCTTCCTTCTCTCTTATATGCTTCATATGTGATATCTCCTCTCCTAATTTTTCCTTCATACTGACTGGGTGACTGCATGATCTATAAGTGTGTTGAATAGCCCACTGAGCCTATCTCTCTTGGATTAGAAGAACCTAGGAATCCCACTATGCCCAAACTAAGAGAGAATAAAATAACATCCTTATTTGAGAGTATTTTCAGCCAAGACATGAGATGTAATTAAATATGGGGGCTTGCGCCCATAAAAAATAGACACCCACATCAAATAAACCACACTCAATCTGATGTACCGAATGGGAGAAATCTCATGACTATCGAATTATATATATTATTATTCATCAAAATGTGTAGGCAAAATCCACTATTTTTCATGAATAATCATATGTATGATTCTATTTGCTCTTTCATTGACCTGCTTTCGTAGAGTGTAAAGGTATGTGATCATTTGTCTTATAGGATAGTTCGATTGTACTCTCTGCATTCTAACCCCCACAAGTAACTCCATTTTAGAGACCCACAATGCACACTCAATCTACATGTTGCTATGACCCAGCCCCGTACGCACACTCCAACCATGTACTACTTAGCTCAGTCCTCACACACGCTGTGTATATGCTCCAATCGAGTGCTGCTCGCCCTTACAAGTGCACCTACGTGCTTCCATTCTGTAATCTGCTTCTCTGCTCTGCTCAATCCAACCGAGCACATCCACTGCCTTCTGTATGGCACCTTTATAAGAAGAAATGGAGTTTCAAAAATTTCTTCAGAAATCATGCCAAAATCCATCTTTGATACCAATTATTGTGCAAATATATAACAAAAAAAATAAAAAATCACACAACAAACTTAATGAACAAGATGTGATTTATGTGGTTCAACGAAGAATTACGTCCACATGGAGAGAATGATTTCATTATTTTGGAGAAACATGATTACAATTACACTCATACTCTAATTATAGCATCCCTCAAATCTCATTATATAGATTAGAAACAAAAACAATAATAAGGAAAACATAATCAATGCTCTAATCAATGCCATAATTAGATCTCCCAATTAATGGCATAATTGGATCTCCTAATTAATGTTGTAATTAGATATGGAAACCCAAAAAAGCCAATAAAAATTTTCCATAATAGCGGTAGACCTAGCTACCCATCCAATGGAGGAAGAAACCTCGTTTAATTGGGAGGATGAAGTCGTGAAGACCCTTATATGTTAGATATGGAAGAAGAAATTACAACAACTTTACCTAGCATGTGAATGTCGCATGATATTTTAATCGGCCGTTAAAGAGAGAGGGGGGAAGAAGCGCTCATGATTGTATTTAGCACTAAATAAATTTGACATAATAGGATTTTTTACCATATATAATTAAAAGTCTCTTAATAATATTGTAGTAATTTTTTTGTGGTGAAAGTAAATTATGGCAGAGTTGCCTAAAAATTCATTCTAATGGGGGCTCAAATTAGACAATAAGAAACTCTACTCAAGTAATCTCTACATTCATCTTTCCTAAGAATTTCTCCTGCTGCTATCCTATCTACCATCTCTCATCTTCACCCTTAAATAGGAAAACATAAAGATGTTATTATTCATCCAATATCTACTCATAGATCTAAAAGCAAAAATAACCTATACAATAGCCATGATATTTAACAAAAAAGCCAATCAATAAAATACATCATGACTAATATGAATGACTAACAAAAATAGAAAGAAAACCTAAACTTGCTGCCAAATTAATCTCACTTAATTGGTTCCTTACCCTTACCTGAAAGCATGAGAGAAATTACATAATGAGCACAAATCCCAACAACTCACCAAAATCTACAACTAAAATCAATGCATGAAATAGAAACAATATATAAGAAACATATCCATAGAAACTATAAATCTATCATATAAATTCTTATCATTTTTATATCAATTTGAATCAATCTTATCATATGTATTATATGTCATGTGTCTTTAGTCATACATTATGTATTAAAATCAGTACCATATCATTCTTATTGCATATCGGCCATATTTCTTTTATCATTTAATCAGTCAATCAATCTCATTAGTCAATCAATCTCATCGGTCAATAAATCTCATCAATCAATCAATCTCAACACCACTCAATCATATTACATATCATGTGTTACATGTCATGTATCATGTTTCTTGCATATCTTATATCTTATATATCTTGTATCTTGTATATCATATTCTTATAGTGTTACATTTCGGTATCAATCTCTATCAATTCATTCTTTGATGTTTCATATCAGATCACCTTTCGGTGCCACATTTCAATAATTGAGCTCCCCTATCTTTTAAATACACTAGTCGAATCGTATGTCATAGAAATCAGTGAAAGCTGCTTTTGATCATTTTATGCATGCTGAATCACTATTTATTTTTTTAAGAAATTCATATCTACAAATTTAACTTGTAAAACTGCAGTATGATCAAATCAAAATGTTCAAATTAATTATATCTATAACATATGAAAATTTATATGATGGAAACTAGCTAAATTAGTAGATAATATATTTTTAGCAGGTTTAGGAGAGATAAAATCATAAAAGATTAAATCAATGAAAATAAATTTAGAGTAGAGGTCAGTTTCAACAGTCAAAATAACTTTTTTAATAGAAATTCATATCTACAAATTTAACTTGTAAAACTGCAGTATGATCAACAGTAAAAATATATTATCTACTAATTTAGCTAGTTTCCATCATATAAATTGTCATATGTTATAGATATAATTAATTTGAAGCAATAAATGAAAAGGCTCTGAAGCAACTTCTCTCTCTCTCTCTCTCTCTCTCTCTCTCTCTCTCTCTCTATCTATCTATATAAAGTATATGGCGTTGCACACTATGACCACAATGCTGCATGCGAAAATCTAGGTTATTGCAAAAAATAAAATAGAACACCACTACATTCTCTAACATAGCGGTGCAATGTTACAGTTCAACATTTCATATTTTTAAATAATTCATTATAATAATTTTTTGTTATTCTAACCGTATTGAGGCCTAAGGGATCATAGTCGGGCAACAATGGTCAAGGGGCACTAGTCGAATGATGGTGATCTAAGGGATTATAGTCGAGTGATGATGATCTGAAAGATCATAGTCAGGCTATGAAGGTTGGAGGGACTGTAGTCGAGTGATGAAGATTGAAGGGACGGTAGTCGGGTGACGGTGGCCAGAGGGGAAGTAGTTGGGTGGCAATGGTCGAAGGGGCAGTAGCCGAGCAATTGATGTCTGGCGCCAACAGTGAGTCGATGGCCTGGCAGCAATGGTTGACAGACAAATATTTGATTGCAGTGGTTAGACAGAGATTCAATACCAATGGCCGAGCAGAGACCTGGCGACGATGGTTCGATGGAGGTTCAACGGGTGTGGTCCGGCGGCATGGGTTTGTCGGTGATGGTGCTTAGGTGGACCTTCTGGATTATTAAAGCTTTAGAGCTCTCTTGGATCTTTAAGCTAGGGTCCAAGCTCACTTTTACTTCATGTGAAGGTGGGGGCCTATTTATATTTTTTAAGAGTAACTTATCCTATAACTATAAAGAAATTCAAGAGCACTCCATCGAACGGCCTATATTGATTCCCTCAATCATAGATCATTTCTTCTGGATTTATACACCTAAATGTTGGAATCATGAGATATTAGGGTTTGCGGGATTCGTCTCATCGAGCTGCTTGATTCGACTATGAAGTTTTCAGATATGCTTCAAATATTTGATATGGTCCCATTTACGCTCAGAGTGGACTAATTTTGGTATTGTTGGACTCGTCTCGTCGAGACACCTAGTTTGACTATAAGCTAACTAAATTGGAGTTCGGATGGTCCCAAATTTAATTTTTGAAAGTTTCTAATTCAAATATGCCTTGAGATTTGTGCATAATTATGGTCCCTTTTTTTGTGATGTATCATAGGAATGCAATACATAAATAATTTATATATTTCACTCATTTTAAAGCATTTTCAAGGGTCTTATAGCCCATCATGATTATTTTTTTGGTGAGGATTTAATAACATAATTTTTTTCTATCCATGGTCGCACGCCATCCCAATAAACCAATTTCTTAGGTTGGGCAGGCTTGTTATGTCGAAACAGCAATTGGAGCACAAAAAAATCCCATTTGGCGTCAGGATAATAAAAATAAAATAAAATAATCTCCCAAATGGCCTCTTAAATAGCATACATTTACTAAATAAAATATATTCATATACAATAAAGATATAACACTTAAATTAAAATAAATAAAATATTGATGGAATTCACTTAAATTTATTGTCATAATTATTTTATGACATAACGATATTTATTAAGATTTTATTAGTCATTGTAAAGAGTTTATGGAGGATCAATATCTTGGGTTGAATTTACTTTTGTCTTTTACTTTGAATTATTCTCTATATATATTGATCTTTCTATGGCCGGCTGCACAATTTCAATGTAGTTTTGTCTTATGAATGAATTTTTGCGTTGATTTAGTCAAAAAAGATTAGATTGTTTACAAAAAAAAAAAAAAAAAAAAAAAACTTGCTATGTTTATGTAGCAATTAACATATTAATTTGTAATGACAACTTAGGCTTCATTTGGAACTACTTTTTTATTGCTCTTAAACCGGCTTTTTATTACAAAAATTAAAATTTTTGTACTAAAAAGCTGCTTTAAGAAGCAGCAAAAAAGCCATCATAAAGGAAGCTGTAGTTTACATCTAACTTTATAGAAAGTAAATGTTGTAGTTCGTCAGAACTATTGATATTACGGATTTTCAAATGCACTATAAATTCTTTGGCATTGCCGCCACAATCCTTCATCAGCCATCACCTCTGCTGTCATCACTACTTGCCACTAACGATCGCCAGGGACGGCCGCCACTCACCGCCTTCCACGTGCTATCGGCCATCAATATTTTTGAGTTTTACAACATCTTTATTTTACTTCAATCCAAATAAAAAAATAATCGCCTGTATTTATTTAAACTGATTCAATAATTTCAAATATTTTAAATATATTATATTTCATTTTACTCTATTTTTTCTAGAAAATCAAACGGCCTTCAATGAAAGAATTTGTAACATGGCGATAGATAGGATATATTATCTTTTCTAATGTCATACATTTTATAATTTATAGCTTATCATTTAAGAGCAGCGGTGGTAGGGGTCCAGCTAATTATTAATAACAAACATAATTTATATTCATGTCTTCTTTTTAAATTAAAAAAACAATTCGATAATAATATCCTGGTATAAATTAATTAAAAATAAAATTAATTTTTTATTATTATTATTATTATTATTATTATTATTATTATATATATATATATATATATATATATATATATATATATATAATAACAAGTATAAAAGGGCCTTCTTACAACCAATCAATCCATCCAATTACATTTGAGCCATGGAATCACCACTTCTCTCCATCCTTCTTCCATCCATCCTCTGCACTCTCCTCCTAATTCTCCTCATAAAAAAGCTCAAGCTTCACAAAACCTCCAATGCGAGTAACTTCCCTCCAAGTCCATGGAAGCTCCCCATCATTGGAAACTTGCACCAACTATTAGGCGAGCACCCACATCGTAGGCTTCAAAACCTTGCCAAAACCTACGGCCCTCTCTTCCACCTCAAGCTCGGTGAGATCAATCTCATAGTCATCACATCTAGTGAATTCGTTCGTGATATTTTCAAAACCCATGACCTCAAATTTGCTTCAAGGCCTAAGTTAATGGTAGGGAAGATAATCCTATACAACTACGCTGACTTTGGCCTTGCACCTTATGGCAAAACATGGTCAAAACTACGTAAAATTTGTACTGTTGAATTGTTTAGCTTAAAGCGAGTTATGTCTTTTAAGTTTATAAGAGAGGAAGAAGGAAATAATCTTGTGGAGAAGATTATGATGGCGAAGAGATCACCTGTGAATTTGTCAGAAATGCTTTTATCACTTTCAAATATTACAATTGCGAGGGCTGCATTTGGGAAAGGAAGCACACAACAAAAGAGGTTTTTGTTGGCGATGAAGAAGACGTTTAACTATCTGTCAGGATTCAATGTGGTTGATATGTTTCCTTCGTGGAGTTTTGTTGGCGAGATAAGTGGATTGAGGCATGGGATGGAGCAAGTTCACAAGGAAATGGATTGTGTTTTGAATGAGATAATTGAGGAGCACGAGGGGAAGAAGTTGGATGGAGATGATATGAATGAAGATTTGGTTGATGTTCTTTTGAGAATTAAGAGAAATGGAGAGATGGATTTATCTCTGACGATGGAAAATGTCAAAGCTGTCATATTAGTAAGTGCTTCAATGAAAAATAAATTTGTCGGAATATTATGATATAAATTATATATTAGGATATGCCTAATAATTTTTTGATTGATTTTGGGATTAGTGCAATATATATTCTTCCTATATAAATGTATTAATCTCAAAGCAAATCTAATATGTTTTAAGCATATCTAGATGTAATTTACATCGGAATATCCTGCACAATCAAAGTTCTAAGGTATGCTCATTATGACTTCATTTGAGACGGCTTTCTTATTATTTTGTAAAGCTGTTTCCTTGTATAATTTCTTTTAACTAGAAAATTTTGTACTTGAAAGCTGCTTTAAAAAACAATAAAAAAATTATCTTAAAAAAGCCTAAATCTCCAAAATTAAGAAAGGAAATGTTTAATACATTTGTAAATTAAATGGATTTTCAAAAGAATATATTATTTATTTTATTCATTTAGAATTCAATATTAAGACAACAAATAAAATGTAATTAAAATTAATTAACGTTGAGAATTTAAATATAATGTTAATTAAAAAATGAGAATCCTTGTTTTTTTTATTATCTTAATTCAATGGTATTTACTTATTCTTTAATTTCTTAACCCATTCAATTGGCTTCATCTTCTATTTTTATAAAAAATGACACTGTGATGACTCAAATCTGATAAATTATTTAGCATTATTTGATGTTAATCACAACTAATATTTATTACTTCTAAAAAAGTGCGACTAAATATTTTAAAAATTCACAGTAATTAGAAAAAAAATGACTAAAAATATAATATTTTTATCCTAGTCTTTATAAGGTGTGAACATAGCTTAAAATTGAGTTGTGTTTTCAACTAACTATTTATTTTTATTTTTTTCTTAGGATTTATTTCTTGCAGGATCTGACTCCTCATCTACTACACTTGTGTGGGCTATGACAGAGCTCATTCGGCATCCTAAGGTTATGCAAAAAGCTCAATTAGAGGTAAGGAAAGTCTTAAATGGAAAGAGAACAATAGAAGAGGAAGACATAAGCAAGCTTCCATACCTAAATCAAGTTATCAAAGAAACTCTTAGATTACATCCTACTGGCCCTCTCCTGGTGCCTAGATTATGTCGTGAGACAGTTGAATTAGCTGGCTATACAATACCAGTCGAAAGTCGGGTTGTGATTAATGCATGGGCTATAATGAGAGATCCAAAATATTGGGAAGATCCAGAGATTTTTCGACCAGAGAGATTTGAAGAAACAGCATTAGATTTTGGAGTAGCAAACTTTGAGTATATTCCTTTTGGTGGTGGAAGAAGGATTTGTCCGGGGGTCTCTTTTGCATTGGCAAGCATGGAGCTTTGGCTTGCGCAACTGCTCTTCTACTTCGATTGGGAGCTTCCAGGAGGTAGGAGTCCTCAGGAATTGGATGTGGAGGAAGCTTTTGGTCTAACATTAACTAGAAAAAATGATTTATGTTTAGTTGCTACTTATCATGAATAGTCTTTCCATGGTTACCTTAGTATCTCCAATGAGTGAATAAGCATTTATATGTGGGGAAATCTAGTTTGGATCAAACTATAGCTTCTTTTATGAAATATATGAGTAATTAATAATTGTTACATGTTATTAAAAGTTTGAGTTAATTTTGTTTTCTTATAAGAAATTGTGTGAATCTTTTTTTTTAATAAGAATTGGGACATTAAGTATGTTTGATGCTCATATATATATCACAAAGAAATCATTGCACCAAACATAAATTTTAATACAATAATGAGATCTCAAAGCATTTAAATGATCGAATGAGAAACTTTCATTATCAATTTTGAGACCATGTAAACTCTATTTTTAGCATACTTATAAACCACCTAGATGACACAAACCCAACAATAACCAAAATGCATTGTTCTTAATCCAAATGGACCAAAATCATGCACTTGGTGGTATAGTTGGAAATTTCTTGAGTTTAATTAAGAAGCCAAATAATCTACATTGTTTAAGTGCTCATGGTTAAAATCAAAGTCTTGTTGAGGATGACTAGAACCTTGTTGAATTGATTATAAACATCAAACACCTTTCATTAACCCCTTATTTTAAATAATGACTAAGTCTTTATTATAGGGATTACGAACATCTTAAATTTTTTCTCTCATTTCATATGTTCAAACAATGATGATCAACTTTATTTTCATTGGAGGATCAGAGTGTCATCACTAGGATTCTGATAATCTGCATACGCACCCACATATGCCTCTTATTTCGTTAAGGCTCTTTCAGAAAAAATCAAGAAAAGAGAAATACTTTATCCCTCGTATGCCTCACTTAAACATTTTGTAGGATCACGAAGAAGGGAGTTAGAAACATTTCAGAATTTTTAAAGAATATTATATGATTTTATTGAATTTTTTGGATCCATTTTTTAATTTATACCTTTTTACTTATTATATAAAGAAAGTATCTAAAACAATTATTACAAGATTGTGTGCAAGCATCGTTGGTGGCAATTGGGACTAGCGACTAGGAGGACTAGTTCACCAATATTTATGCCCAATTTAGGGCCTTACATGCCTTTTGTAGCATTTATAGATCTTGTAGAACTATATTTAGCATGTGGCATCATGGCGCTCTTTTATTATGATTCATGTTCTCTTCTTTCCTGCACAAAAAAATAGATTTAGATACTATTTACTTAAAAATGACTATAGTTGGAGTATACTTTTTTTTTTCATTATCAATAGTAACTTTAAATCATACATTGGATAATTTTTCTCATGCAATTTCAACTCCTTAGAAGCATATGCTGTGACTTTCCTATGCTACATCAAAACTCATGCCAATCCTTTTAGTGAAACATCACTGAATACTTTAAATTTCTCTGTACCTAATGGGACGATCAAAATTGGGGACAAAATCAAAAATTCTTAATCAGTTATATTAAGAAAGAATTATCTGATTGTATCGATAATAAAGTAAACTCTTTCAAAATAAGAAGAGTATGTATTAATTGTTGCATGCCAAAACATTTGCAGTTGTAGAGAGATATAGAGTTTAGTATCCTAGCTTTATATAAAAATCTAGCACACACAGATGAGAGAGAAGGTCAACACAATCATAAGAGACACTAGATTTTTTATGTGAAAACTGTGAAAAGGGAAAAACCATAGGGCATAGCATAGTTAAATGATTCCATTAGTGTTTGTTGTTGATAATAAATGATATCCTTCTTCAAGGGAAGGTGATAGCTCAATTTAGTGTATGTGTGTGTGTGTGTATTGTATAAAACATATTACATTATTTGAGTTGGAAGAATCCAATAATATAAGAACAGTTCTCAAGAGAACATTAGCATGTTCGTTTAGTCGATAGGACCGTAGTCAGGCAATGGAGGCCATGGAGGACCATAGTCAATGTGTAATGGAGGTTATAAGGACCATAGTCAAACTACTAAAGTTAAAAGGATCATAGTCGGGTGATGTGGGGGCTAGCTAATGGTCGCTACAAATAGAGCTAGCATGCAATTTTTAATATGCTTAAGTTTTCATTGATATAAAAATAATGAAAGTCCACAAGATACACAAGTATACATGTAGATCAAGTAATAAAGTGATAGAGAAGAATGTCGATCCCATGAGGAAGTATTCTACTTAATTATAATTAAACTACTATTGCCTAATATAGTTGCACGAGATATCCTACTGAATAAAAATGATTCTTTTTGAGTTTTTGCCACTTAAACTTGCAAGATAAAAAGATACCAATATAAATAAAATATTTTTAACTAATGAATGCAAAACAATATAGTCTTTTAATGAGATTCTTAATTTTTAGATGTTGATCAAAGCATATATATCCCTAGATCTCTGTCGAGCTTGTAGGTGTGAAAAGGGAGGTTTATGACCTTCCTACAATTATAATTTCTTCATAAAACCTAAAAAGTTTAACATCCTATGTCTAGGTATACCAACAATTTATTCCAATATTCCTCCATTAGGTAATATATCACACAAGATATTAACTACATATATGATCACTGTATGCATTAAAATAAGAAGGGAAGATATTGAAAACATCTGTAAACTAATTCAAGGCACAAGAGTCTATATTAGTACTTACTATATTTTAACATCATTAGCCTAAAACTTAGAGATTTAGCTAGAAACGGATAACATAAAAAAGCAAACTCGTGTTCATTTCATTCATATAAGAAGAGATATAGTAGAATTAATAAGGATAATTGTCACAAGAAAGAATCAATTGATATTCTCCATAATCATTCTTCCTCTAACGGTAGAATTGCTTAGACAACATAGGTTAAGATCCCCAATTGAAGGTATCTTGCCCTTCTCTAGCCTCTCTTAGATTTTATTCTAAGGTAGAACTAAAGAAAGAGACTCTAAAGTATAAGACTCAACTAAAGATGACAAAACTCTGATAGGACTCACTCCATCTAAAAAAAGAAGAATTGAAAAACTATTTATAAAATGTGCAAAAATGACCTCAAAAGCTGCAGCGCTCAGAGTGTGGGTGCTGCGGCGTTATTAAATAAACTAACACCTCAGTGCTATTAGGCATACTCTGATGTGGTGCTAAGTTGACCTAGCATGGTTAACGGTTCAATTGATGCAACTTATAGATGAGTCAGCGTTGCTCCTCATTTTGATAACTACTCCACTACGACACTTAAAAGTGTAACCCAACACTAAGGTATTGTGATGATCAACACTCTAAAGTTCAAATTCTAGAGACTCAAGTGCTGTGGCATGGATTTTTGATCCTATAAAGCATTGTCATGCTATGAAGCGTTGCAACATTGACCTTATATCTTTTGGGGTGCTGATTTTACCTTGAGTTCTCGAGTGGTTGGTGCTGCAATGTCTGAATAAGGCATTGGCATGTTACAGATGACATGGCTGTGACATAGAATATGTGGGTACTGCGGCACTCATTCAACACTTGTGATTATATGCCTTCTCCTGACATTTCCTGCAAACACAACTAAAAAAATATATTTTTATTAAATTTTAAGATAAAATTTTAAGATAATAAATAGTACATAATTTATACTTAATAAATTTCTCCTAGCTTAAGCTCTTGCTTATCCTCAGGTAATGATGAGATCACCTATTAATTAATTTAATAGTCAAAGTAAAATTTGAAGATTTAAAATTATTAAAATGCAAGATAATATATCAATGTCTAGAAGTAATTTGGAATTATCAAAATTCTAATTCCAATTTGAAAGGTCATAATAATTATCCCAATCAGTCACCCTTGTTGTTGCTTGCATTTAACC
This sequence comes from Dendrobium chrysotoxum, assembly GCA_019925795.1. NCBI lineage: Eukaryota > Viridiplantae > Streptophyta > Magnoliopsida > Asparagales > Orchidaceae > Dendrobium > Dendrobium chrysotoxum. The sequence goes on along the minus strand of CM034303.1, from coordinate 45,108,240 downwards.
TTGATCATATGTGTAAAATTGACTTTTGATTTTAAAAAAGAATAATATTTTATCTAGAATTAGCTGTGTTTATAGTTAAATTGAAAGTTCATTAGTGCACTATCATACATATTAGTACGCTCGCCTTATCCCATTTAATCTAAAATATTAAGATGCTTATTGACTTGAGCTTTAACTAATACTAATTTTTAAATGTACTCATTTTTTACCTTTTTCAAAAGTTTTCTTTGATTTTTCATATTTTTACTTTTTCATACTTATGGAGTACATATTTAATTATTTTAAATATCAATTTTACTTTCATCCTTCCAAAATCCTAATTGATTTTATGTCAGGATTTAGTAAGATCACTAATTTTATATTTAAATTTACTATAATCTTCCTAATTTAAGCTAACCACTTTTTTTCCTAAACTCAATTATCCATTCTTCAACTCAATAGTCATTGCATTAATGTATAGTTTCTAAAATAAAAATAAAATAATTGCTTAAGTGATCTATATTAGTTAATTATTAAGCTTTTCAAATTATGCATTATTATGCATTGTTCATTCAAACTATCATATAGGGTTTAATTATTATCTTAATTTTTAATTATCATTTTTATTCTAGCAAAATAAGTAATCAAAGTGCAAGTGCTATGTAGAGAATAATACTTACAAGAATTTTGAATTAAATGTAATTGAAACAGTAATAATAAATTGCACAAGAATAAGTAAAAATTGAATATAAAATAAACATTCCTTTCATTTGAATGATAATAAGCTCACAGGCATTATAATATAACTATATAAACAAACACAAGATAACCAATGCATGAAGCACTATTATCCAATCCAACTCCATCCTAGATCCATAGGATATGCTCTCATCAGTCAATAATAATGGTTCCCATAGCCACTACATAATATCACTATCACAACATCACATCAGTGTCACAACACCATAGGGAACCCCCAAAAGAAAAAAAAAGAAAAAAATAAATAAAAGAAAAATAAGCAATAAATAAACTCCTATCACTCAGAGTCATGATCCTCCTCCTCATCATCATAAGGCTAGGTACAAACAAATGATTGGTATTATGGAGTGGTAGGGAAATACAACTGGTCCAGATTCTCCACAAAGGGGCTCCTCCTAAAAATTCCTAATAAAGCCTCATTAAATTCAGTTGAATAGTGTTAATGATTTTCTTATATACCCAAGTAGTGAACTTGTCATTCTCCACTCTCCTCATAAAATTCGATCACTTCGTCTATATGCTCCCTCAATTTAGCCACCTGCTCAACTAAAGATTTAAGAGTCCTAGAATCCTAACTATTGTTGTTGCTGGCACTATAGAAAAATAGCCCATTACCATCAAAATTTCCGGTGGATAATATATGTCGGAAACAGCATCAAAAATACCGACGGATCTGCCGACGATAAGTGTGCGGTGGAATTTCTGGCTGATTTACCGTCGCTAAATTACCGGCGCACTTTACACCGGAATTACGCTAGAAACTTTTTATTTTTCAACGCATATTCTACGAGAAATGATCGGCCGAGTTATCAGCATAATTTACGCAAGCTTATTTAAAGTAGACGAAATATTACCGGCGAAATATCCGTCGGTAATATTACCGACGGCTTACTCGCCAGAAAATCCGCCGGTAAAGGCCCTATTTCGTGCCCTCCGCGCCTGGTTGCTCATTTTGTTCATCTTCTTCTCTCTGTTCGATGACGCTCCGACGATGACGTTCCCTCGCTGTTTGATGACGTTCGACGGTTCGTGTTCAACTTCGCTCCTTCGACGACAACGTTCCTTCGCTCCATCGGGCGATGTTCCTTCGCCCCAGTAAGTTTTGATGTTCAACTTCGCTTCTTTGATGATGTTCGCTTGGTGTGAAGGTAACTTTCTCCCTTTTGCTTTATTCATGGATGTTCTCACTAGACATTTGCAAGAGATTGTACCTTGGTGTATGCTTAATTTTTTTATGATGATATTCTTCTTATTGATAAGACTATAGAGGAGTTGAAGGAAAACTTGAATTATAGAGATCAACCTTAGAGTTTAAAGGCTTTCGTTTGTGTAGATCTAGTGGGGGAATTGTGACTTTGGGTAGACAAGTCTTTAATAAGAGTACACATTTTCTATATATTGGATTTATTGTTTAGAGTGATGGTGAAATACATGGGGATATTATTAGTAGAATTAAAGTTGGATTATTAAAGTGGAGGAATGCATTGGGTATGTTGTGTGATAGAAAAGTCCCCCTCAAACTTAAGGGGAAATTCTATAAGATGGTGGTTAGATTTACAATGCTTTATGGTGCAGAATATTACCCATTAAAAGAGAAGCATAATATTAAGTTAAGTGTTGCAAGGATAAGGATGCTCAGGTAGATGAGTGCTTTACTCTGAGAGACAAGATACGAAATGATCATATACGTGAAAAGGTTGGAGTAGCTGTGAAGTGTTATTAAAATTTTTTAGTTAATGGTTACAAATTTCAAACAAAGTTTTGGTGTGAAGATAGGAAAACAGATAATTCTGGTGTATGTATAAGAGGGAATACCCACAAGCCGTAGGAGGACCCGCAATGGGTTGACGAGCGTGCGAGTAAAGCCTTTGTAAGTATATAAGTTCAATTTTTGTGAAGTTATATACAAATTGCTTAAATTTTTATTAACTTTCATAGGAGGAGTATACAAGGCTAAGAGAGAGCCAGGCTGCAGCAGGTGAAGGTTCTTCTGGTGGATCAACTGAATATTCTGACAACCGCACCTGGTCGCAAGCGGTAGGAGGAATGCAGTACGGTAGAGTATACAATTTAGGCTCACAAGCCCATGCATATGAGGGGCAAACATCTGGTGGCTCCAATATTTTAGCTAGTACCCAGGAGTCTTTATATAGCCAACCGATAGCTCCCCTTATATCCGAGCTAGAGCAGGTAAGGAAAGCACAAGCTGATTGACAGATGCAGATGCAGCAGTAGTAGCTGGAGATGCAACAGTAGATGCAAATGCAACAAGCTCAAATGTTAGAAGAATTATGAAAGATGAGGGAGCAGATGAGTAGTGGGAGGAGTACAGCAGCTGAGGAGGAAACATATTCAGGGTAGATGTTTTTTATTTATTTTACGGATTTGGACATTATATTGATGTGTTTTGGACATGATTTATAATATACTCTTATGGACATCTACATCAGCTGAGGAGGATGTTATTTTGGACATATTTTATAATATACTCTTGTGGATTCCTTTCTACTTCTATTATTTATGTTTATTGTGTATATATTTATTTATTTGTTATTTGCACATATTTTATAATGTAATTGAGGATGTTATTGATTAGAAGTGGCACATGTTATTGTATCTTCTGTTTGTAGGTGTGAAAATCTGATTTTAAAGATAAGCAAGTTTTTTTTATGCTACAGGTTTCCGACAGTTTTGCTACCGGAAACAGTGTCGGTAAAACGATATATCATAAGTTCCAGCAGATACTCCGCCGGAAATGTCCGACGGCTAGTCCGTCGGTAATATTCGACAGTAAGTGGGGTGTCGTTTATCTTGCGGCAAATTATCCACCGGTATTTTTCGGCGGAATGGCCGCAGAAAAATACCGGCGGATAATACCCCAGAATTCATAAGTTCGCCGGAAGTATACCGGAAAGTTCGTCGGAAATATTACCAGCGGAATTAATCCGCCGGTAATGTTTTTTTGACGCGTGAATTTTCTGACGTGTGAATTACCGTCGGAGGGATTTTTGTCGGAACTCCATCGAAAATCTATAATTTTCGGCAGATTTTCATTGTTACCGACAGATTTTGTCCACCAGTAACAATGAATTTTCCTATAGTGTGGGCCTACCAGACAAATGAGGCTCACTAGGGCCACCCTCCTCTACATCTAGTCTATTTAACCTCTCAAATTTTCTATTAGTGAGGGCTTAAATAGGAAAAATTTCCTCTTCATTAGGATCTCCCCTCACACCAACATTTATACACAAAGCATAAATAAGAGAAAGATGCCTCAAGTCCATAGAAGTAATGGCTATAATAATGTAAGTCAAGGAAGAGATTGAATAAGCTTTCTAACATTAATAGTTTAACCAACCTAAATAACATAATTTAGAACAACACAGTCTTTGGTTGCCTTGCAAATATTTTTTCTAGAAAAAAGTCAAGCATAAATAAAGTAATGCTAAGCTTTTGATAGTTAGGTTAAGCAAGATGTGGGAAAATTATTAATTTTAATCTCCCTCTTCTTTCACATAGCTCTACTATTAGGTTCACACAGTACTCTTAGAATTTTCTTAGATTCATAAGCTCCCAAAAAGGGGTATACTCATTAAACTCAAAATTTTGAAGCTTATATAGATGATTGATAGTTACATAATCGAAGGGTACCCACTTAACTCACAAGTAACACCTATTATCCATAGTTTCTTTCCCATTAGCAAAAAACTCCCTCACAACATTCACCACCGTAGTAAAGGGTTCCTCACAAAACTGCGCCCAATCCTAATTTACTATCATTTGCATAAAATATGCTCACCATGGTTCTGGAAGCCTCTCTCAGGGATCAACTGTTTGTTTACCACTATCGTCTCATACCTTTGTTCAGCCTCAGCAGAAATGAATCTGCTCTTATCAAAGATGTTAAAGCATGCTTCTTATTGGGAAATATTTTGGAGCCATTGCTTACACAACACAAACAAGAAATGTGCAAAATCTTAGAGAGAATGGGAGAAATAACACAATGAAAAAAAATGAAAATGAACATCCTATATAAAAACATCATGAGCACTGCAGCACTCAAGAGAGCAGAGCTGCGACACTAAAAATATAAAAAAAGATAAAGAGTTAAACAAACATATGCTACAGCGATACTTGACAAGTGCTGCTATGGTGTAGGAGTTGGAAAATGAAACGCCAGCTTTTTTATTAGAAAATATAGCGGCGCTTGGCACGTTCGAGTATTATGGCGCTAATAAAGATTACCATCACGGTGCTTTAAGTAACATAATAATGATTTTTACCTAATGCCACAGTGCTGGTAGCAGTGAGATGGAGCTCAATAAAGTGTTATAATGAATATTTGTTGCCCACTGCTTTCAGTTCTCTCCCAGATTCAACTTTAAATCTTTTAACTGAACTAAGTATCTTCTTTAAGGACTTACGCTCATCAATACTAAATGAAGAGGCTTTGTTCCATATTGAGCATAACATTCATTTCATTCTGTGTAAGCTCGAGAAGATATTTCCTCCTAAATTGTTTGACTCAATGGAGCTTCTGCCCGTGCATTTACATAAGAGGCTAGAGTCACTGGACTTGTTCAATATCAATGGATGTATTCTTTTAAGAGATAATTTCACATAGACATAACATCTCTAACATTATTAATAAGTTATCATTTAATAATCATTCATTGTTCAGGTACTTAAATAAACTAAAGAAGACTGTAAAGAAAAAAATTATGTCCCGAAGGATCAATATATAAAGCATACTTGATGTATGAGACTACTACCAAATTTTGCTCATACTACTTTGATCTAGAGTTACAATCAATAAGGAATATTATACCTCAAAATTTGGGTAATCCAAATATATGTTAATATACCAATAACATATCAATATTCAATAAATGTGGCAAGCCAGCAGGCGCTTGTATTATGCGCTATTTGACAGATAAGAAGATGAGGGTTATCATGTTATACAAACTACTTAATTATATTAAAGTTAAGTCATATCTAGAGTATGTTTGAATTAACATTTCACATTTTTTATAGACTCAGGCATAGAGACCCTAAATTTAAAGATTTTGCTTGAATTTTGTTAATGGTTTGACTACATCATTATCAATAGAGAAGGAAAAGAGAGTGAATCTAAATTTTTAAATTGGTTCAAAAATGCGATATGTATTTTGATAAGTCACTTCTACCTAATACATAAAAGGAAACAACCATACGGATGACGACTGTGAGTATTATGATGTCTTAGATAAAGTATTAAAGTTGGAATATCCTGGTGAAGGGAACAGCTTGTATATTTTTAATTGTGATTGGTTTAATTCAGTGTAAAATAGAGGAACAAGAGTACATTCACTTTATAGTATTACAGAAGTAAAATAAGGTAGAAGATATGGAAAGTATGACCCATTTTAAATTCTAGCCAAGCAAGCTAAGCCTTCTTTGCTAACTATCTGAGTAAACTATGGGGTAAATAAGATTATCTTATAGTTATCAAGACTAAGTTTAAGGGGGTCATTAAGAATACCACATCAATACTAGTAGCACATCAAGAAGAGTGTATGTCAAACATGAAGAGCATGCTAATGATGAAGATGATTAAGTTAGAGGAGGTAGACTTAGGCATTGAGGAAAATATAGAAGATGATGTTAGTACTGAGGATGTGGTCTCATTAGATGAAAGTGAACCACTAAGTGATTAATAGTTAAAAAATAAATGTGTATTTTTGACTTACAATCCTTCATTTACACATGGTTAGGTGCACTAACTAGTTTATACAATTCATATTAAACACATGCAATTTTTTTACAGCATAGTTATAATACATTAAACACATTTTTTCCTTACAATATAGCAGTAGTAAACACATGTTTTTTCCTTACAACACAAGTATTATACGCATGCATTTTTTCTTACAGCATAGCAGAAGTTACATTTTTTCCTTATAGCATAGTAGTAGTAAATGCATATTTCTTCCTTACAGTATAGCAGTAGTTACTTCTTTTTTCCTGCATTTTCTAAACTATACTAATTTTTTGTTTTATTTTTTATAGATAGCTTATGGTGATGATGAGCCCCCCAGGCAATCAATCACAAACAAATTTTTTGAAGTGCCTATGGGGGCATGTGCCCCCCTCCAAAAATTATAATTTCCCTTTTAGGACTGTTTGGCTACAGGATTTACAGGATTTGGCCAAACAAGTGTGTGAACGGAAGAAAGATAGCTTCGCAATGAGTAAGCCCCTTGTCACCGTCGTTACTTTCGATCGAACAAGCAAACCGCCATGAGGTGTGATTTTGGATTCGACAGGAAGGAAAGTCGTCAAAAGAGGCAAAGAAGTTATTTAGCGCGCTTTTTAGGACCTCCGGCAGCGGTTTAAACACATATTAATTTATTTGCAACGGTTAGGAAACCACTGCAAATCCGCTGTATTTGCGTTCGCTGGAACGATTTTCATAGTGGTTTTGTAAGTGCTGCTGTAGGACGACTTTAACAACGCTTTTAGCATGTGTTAAAACCGTTGCTAAAGAGTAGAATTGATTAAAAAAAATAAAATGCCAAAAAAAAAACAAATTTTATGATCAAATTACAAATATCAATAAAATACTATACAGATGCAGGAAGGTGCTCCTATGTTTATTTCTTCATCTCAAATAAAACTATAGCACAAATAGAGAACAAGAATACCCCACACCTTCCCTTAGGCCTGTAGCAGAACAAGAGAATTTGTAGGAAAAATATTTGCTCAGGATAACTGATTAAAATTGAGTAGCATGATAGAATTTAATGGATAAAATGCCCACCACATCTGTTTTTGATAGTAAATTTAAAGATGAAGAAATGCATGTTATACAATCGGGCAATCCTAGTCTTGGCATCGAAACTTCTACTCTAAGCTAATCTGTGTTCCTTTCAAAGGGATGACAGTAAAATATGGTTTGCCAGGAAATAAACAAAAGGATTTTGTAGGGAATAGGCTAACTTAGTTTTTGGTATAAATTGCATAGACAAATAGAACCAATCACATAGGCCAAAACCAGGTAGTAACTACTGATGTAGAATAGATTCTTCTCGCCATCAGTATGTTTATTCCATTCTGAAGATATAATTTACTTTATAGGTGCTAATTGGAGCTAGTTTGGGTCGTCATGAACATCAACTAAAACCTGCAAAATTTGGATGGATTGCAGTATGCAAGTAGGTTAGGAATAATTGCTGGCATCAAACATAAATTCAACAGAAAATTCAAATGAGCAAGAAAAATACTCACATTAAAATAATCTATAAGCTCATCAAGCTCCTTAGACCGCTGAGCAACCTTTCTTCCTTTTAAAGATAATCAAGAATATAACACCAAAGCAATATAAAACATCGCATCATTTATATGCCTTTCAAACCATCCTTGACTTCTCATCCATTGCTAGACTAATATAAGAAAAGTCAGCTATAGAAGATCCGGCCATAAGCTAGTCAGTCATTTGTTGGATATTATAGCCATTGCATCTGCAGTAGAGATTAACCTGAGCTGAGAAAGATGAAACAAAGTAATACCACACTTTCTTAACAATATAAGCACTGATCATAGATATCTGGTAACAGAAACAAAACCAGAAGTGAATCAAGGAAAAAATACCATTGCATCTCATCATTCCTCAATCAGACTACTTTTCACTAACAAAGGGTGGAATTGTCACAGTAAGTAAAAGGAATTTCTGTCACCACGCTGCCTTTTCTTAAAAATGCCATGAATCTTCCAAAAACTTTCTCAGCTACCCATATCCAGAATAAACAAAAAATAATATTTAATAGAGATGTTTCTTAAAATGTATTTTTTTTGCTAAAATTTGGTTCAATGAAGACAGTTGATATTGATTAATTTGTTGTTACTCCAAATTTGGAACTCAGATGAATATCTTATGATGAACAAGAAGATAACTTGAAGACAAAAGCAGCAGCAGGCAACATGTTCGATTTCATGGTAAAATTAGCAGCAAAATTTAAAAAAAAAAAAAAAAAAACTCAATGAAACAAAGCACAACCATGAGTAGATTCCTCCTCTTGAACTAATTCCAACTTCTAGTCTGCAGCCAAACGAAAAAGCCAACAAACTGATCAATCTCAAAAAACTGATCAGCGTGCCGTAGCAGCTACCATAAAATGAAATCCTGACTTTACAGCTACCTAAATCTTAAAAACTACTTTAAAATGCTGAGTATAAACCTCTTCAGCAATTCAACCACCACCAATTTTTGTTTGCACTAAACTAAGCTCCATCAAATTCCCATAATTTGGTCATGAGTACAATAAAGTCGACAATATAGCGAGAATTGAACTTGTGAGACCCATTATGTGAAAAAAAACATCTCAAAACTGTTCTTGACAAATGGCCACCATGGTTTCTAAAGAAAAAGCTGAAAGAGAAAAAAAAAAGTTGGGAAATTTGATTTGAGGAAAAATTACCTGACTCCACACAAATAAGTTTGTCTGATCCTTTTTCCAGTGCTGATTTGCTGTTTAACGGGCAAAAAGAAGAACAACTCCAGCATGGAGAACCATAGCCTGGGAGGGCCCGCCGGGCCAAGAGTAGATCCGGCGTCCCCGACGACTGTAGCGTCCAAGATGGCGTCTCACAAGCGAAGTCCTCCGTCGTTAGCTTAGCGAACGGGTTAATAGTGAAAAGGGAAGCTAGGGTTCGGAGAAAGAAGAAGATGGGGATTATTACCCAGCGACGGCGGCAGCCGGGTTTTTTGGCTGTAGAGGTTTCGAGGAGTAGGAAGGAAAGCAGGCAGAGGAGGTGAGCAACGAGGAGGAGCTAGTGTCAAGCATTTCGAGGTAGCCAGAGTCGCGGAACCAGGCTCCGAAGGCGGGCTCCGGTACGCTTAGGGCGAAGATGAAGCGCGGAAGAATGGCGGGCTAGGGTTGGAATAGAGGAAATTATTGATTTTTGTCTATGGTAAAAACCGCTAGCAATAAGGGCTGCGTAAATATTGTATTTTTTTGTATTGTAATTACAGCGGTTTAAACCACTTTTTAATTAACTATACGTTAAAAAAATTAATTATGAATATTTTAATTACATTTTTATTATTAAAATGAAAATTTTATTAAGTATATCACAAATAATTATAATTATAAATATTTATTTACAAGTGCACAAAATACACATGAATACAAATAAAAAAATTTTAAAATCAAAATTAAATTTTAATAAATAATACATTTTGTTTAATATTTTTAAATAAATATTAAAAAATCATTAATTCACATTTAGAAGAAAAGCTCTTTTTTATGAGATTTTTTATTTAGAATTATTTGATAAATTTTAAGAGGTTATGAAATAAACAAGATTTAATATAGGATATATGACAAACATTAATATGCCAAAAATTTTAATCGGAATGTTCTAACCCTTATTTAGTTAAGGTCTTATAGTTGTCAAATTTGTTTTGAGATTAATATATAATTAATTAATCAAAATTTATATTATATTCATTTCAAAGAAAATATAATGATTATAAAACTCATCTCTATTAAATTTATATTAGAATATCCTCAACATAAGTACAAAGCTAATAAACATTAAATTTTAAAATAAATATGTAAATAAAGCATCTAAAAAATGGAATCATAATAGATTATTATACATTAATGCTAACAATAGTAACGTGCTCTGCATTGTCCTACATCAGCATATGTTTTTAACTTGCAACAATATAAATCCCCAATTATTCTCTGCTAGTATATATATATATATATATATATATATATATATATATATATATATATATATATATAACATGAAAAAGGCTCAACAATCAGGCCATAACGTAACTTGAGTACTTGATGTATATCATTTTCATGAAAAAAATATTTAACCAACATATACGCTTAGCAACTTAAAATTAAAAGAAAAAAAAACTTATGAAATTTTTAATAAGATATTTTCAAAAGCAAATGATAGCCCATTCATGTGCTATCCTTCCCATATCTACAAAAATTAATCTCATTTAATCCATATTTTTCAAGTTGAAATTGATATCAAGTTTACTACTTACAGAAACCATATATTGCATCGTTATCGCAAGTATTAGAGAATGTTGTATTCATAGACAATGAAGAATAAAGATTATATGATAAGAAAACTACAGAAAAGTGATAGTTGGATTATGAATGAAAGAATTATTAGATAAAAATGAAAATTTTAAGTATATGATATTTATTATCCATCAAAGTTGCCATCAAGTCATTTAGTCAAAATAATAATAATAATAATAGAATAAAAAATAGACCCCTTTGCACATAATAAATTGAATGATTCATCCACAGAATAAATCCTCATGCCTTCATCATGAAAATTATAGAGCAAGCATACCTTAATATTTATGAGAGATGCCAATATTTTGTTTGAATATGTTATTTTGATCCTACTGTAGAGGCTTCTCATTTTCAGATTATAACACCTTACAGTCATGACAACTTATACAATATGGAAGAAAATAGAAGAAGCATTAAAGAGAATATAATAACTTGCAGTTGAATAAAAGAGAAGAAAAATTATTGATGTAAGAACTGATAGATAGAATTCTGCTAATATATAATGAGCACATTGCATGTGATTCGAAGAAGCAAAGAAAACAAATAGAAAAAGAACTAACTTATTGATGTATAGGTTACTTGAAAGCATATTTTAAATTGATATATACAAATTCAACATAAAAAAATTTTTAGGTTAAGAAAAATTAATTAGCATTCATGCACAGTTTATCAAAATAGTTTATTAAAAATTCAATTTGAGATGATACAAATTTTATATGTGAAATGAATTATAGATAAATGTGTATAAATACACATGCACATGGTGCATGTGAATAAAATTTTTTAAAAATAAAAAATATATAATTAAAATTTAAAAATAATATATGGCATGTTGTATCAATGTTATTAAATTTTATATTAACATTAGTGCATGTGCACTTAATGCATATTGCTATAATTTTTAAAATTAATAAGAAAATAATAAAAATGCACATGCACATGTTTAAGATTGTATAATTTCATCATAATATGATAAGAATTCATAATTAATAAATAAACAATTTTATCTCTATTAATTTTCACAATATTAAATAATATTTAGAATAATTGTTTATTAAAGTAACTTCAAATAATAAACATGAATGATGAATCTTCGAATAGACACATTAATAGATCTTGATAATGATACTTCATAAGTATTGGTGTAATTTCTATGTGCATTAATTGAATATGACAAATAATATAAGCTTACAATTTAAAAATTGAAGTACTAACAAAAGTGTGAATAATTTAAAATTATCAATTATCAACATTATTTATTTTCCATTGCTTTAGATCAAAGAGAGGAAGCATAGATTTTAAATTGTCTGCTTACAAATTATATAACACAGCCTTAAATTTAAAAAAAATATATCTCAAAACTATGCTTCTAATTTATCAAGAATATTTCCAGAAAAAAAAAATATTACATATGAGATTACAACTATATCTAATAGAAGCATTTGTTATACAATTTTATGTTCAATTAAGAAGTATAAATTCATAGAATATAGAATATATATATATATATAATATCATAAATGAAAATAATGCTCACAAGAAGATTAAAATTTTATTTATGAAATATGCATTTAAATCAAAAACTGATCACAATTTTTTTGAAAAATGCCACTAAATTGAATACATTGTAAATTAAAAGATTCAATTTTACATCATTAGAAGGATATTAAAAATAAAAATTATGATCCCATTTTAAAATATTCTGCTTTGAAAAAAATTGATGAATGCAATGCATTAATAAAAGAAATCTAAAAATCGTACTAGATAAAGAATGCATTTTAAATTATAAAGAATATATAATAGGATTTGGCATATATATGTATGATTTGCTAAATGTTAAAATTCTGAAATAAAAACCAATTGAGGCCATAATAGTTTTTATATTGGGGTGTAGAATGTATGAAGATCTCACTCTACTCCAAAGACTACCAAGTTAGCACGGGAAGAAAACTTATTATTCAACGAATGAGTGAAGCACTGTTACAGTGAATTAGCAAAGTAGCCATTCGACCAAATAGCAGAACTGTCATGCCAGTAAAAACTGCATTCAATAAACAATTAAATTTCCTTTTTTTACCTCCCAATATAAAGAATATAACATCCATCACAAAGCACAATAAATTACTTGATCCAATAAGGACAACTAAGACTGAATAAGATATTTGATAGGTGGAGTGGCTTATCAACTTCAAAGACTCAAATTATATGGTGTATGCCAATGCAAGAAAGAACAAAATAGCATGAGCAATCACATCGTCACATATAATGGAAATTGGAATGATAAATGCAGTGTGTTCATAAAGATAATAAAGGAATCAAATAAGAACAAAAAAGAAACATGATAATAAATACAATAAGCAATATTTCATAACATGTTTCAAATTTAAGAATGCTACAATGGAAAAGCCTAATGTAAGCTAAAATTATCCTGAAGGAAAATAGCATATCAAGATGAAGAGAAAAGAAATTCAACTTACAACAACAACAAGCCTTTATCACACTAAAAAATGCAAGTTAAAAGAAGTTAGTACATCCTTGACAGACAATAGCTGCACTTGCAATGCATTTTAAATAGAAAGTAAGCCATTCATGTAAGATTAGATCATCTTCTCTTGCCAAAGCAATTGTCTAATTCATGGTGACTGACATGGTTATTTGTAATTCATACATGCTGGAGCTAGATTCTAATCAAGACGTAGTACACGAATGATAACCAATTCATGTAACATTTTTTTATTCCAAGAGTAAAAATAGTGGACAGGAGAAAGCAAGAAATCAATAGAAGAAGAAGAAAGATCTCTTTTTACCTGTCCGTAGTAAACGAATGGCACAAAAGTGGCCACAAAGACTGCCCCAACCGCCAAACACATCACCAAAAACCTAGCCACCGCCCTACTCCACTCACCATTACAATAATGCCGGAGCAAATACACAAAACACAAAGGTGCCACTACCATGAAAAGATGTTTGGAACAAATCAAAATAGCAAACACGATCCCCCCAGCAAGATCCCTTCCTCCACCATAAAACCTAGCGAAATTAGTAAAATCTCCAATAAAAAATCCATTATACTGAAAGTATATATGATCCATGATCAGTAGCGTAGGAGACCATATTACAAGAGCGAGCAAGATACGACGGTGGAAAGGAGATAGACGGTTGGACAGACGATGAGCCCGGAGAGGAGAAAAAGGTTGGCTGCGGCGACAAAGAAGCGAAGGAAAACGGCGGCCGAAGCAGCGGCGTAGCTATGGCCTGCGACAAGGTCGGTGATGGTGCGATCGATGAGGGAAGCGGGGAGGGATAAAAGGAAGGAAAAATAGGCAAAGAGCGGGTGGTTGTCTAGGGTTCATGGGCTTAAGGTGTCGATGTACCAGTGAGAGAGTGGAAGTGAGGACGTGAGGGCGAGCCAGACCAGCATCCTTGTAGATCGAAGGGCTCCGATGGCTTGAGAGTGATGTCAAGGGGAGTCCAGTTGATGAGGTCTGTGGATATGGAGTGTCCCCATGTGAGGTAGCCCCACTTTGCTGAGTATGGATTGTATTGGTAGAAGAGGTGATAAATGCAATTGTAGAGCATAGATAAATATCCTTTACACAGTTGAATCAGAGGCGTTACCTCCGTTTCGAATCCTGAAACTGAAGAGTTGAAACGACGAATGGGTATAGGAAACATATGGCGTGAAAATTAGAAAATAGGTAACACCATGAGTTAAGCAGTAATTAATTAGGTTAATTGCAAAATTTGAAATGTAGGGGAGGCGGCGAATCAGAAAGATTATTGAAAATTATTATATATTTTTAAATTTATTATTTATTCATAATTTAAAGAAGAGATAAGATAATATTTAAAGAAATAAAATAAAAGATCAAGATTTGATATGGAAGGAAACTTAAGCGGCTTTTATAATAGTAGTATATATTATATACTTTTAAATATAAAAATTTGTTAATGAAATATTAATTAAGATTAATACTTTAATTTTTTTAATTATGAATTATTAAAATTATGAAATTTTAACATTTTATTAATTGCTAGGATCGGATAGGTATTAATTAATTATATTTGAATATAGAAATAAATGCACTCAAAATCTTTAGCATTCGAATAATTAATATAGATTTAAGCGGCATTAATTTGTGGTAACGAGTATTTATTTGCATAATCATTATATATTTTTAAATTTATTAATTATTTATAATACAATAAAGGGACAAGATAATTTTAGAAGAAATAAAATGAATGGCCAAGATTTGATGTGGAAGAAAATTCAAGCGGCTTTTATAATAACTAGTTTTGATGCACGTGCACAATGTGCATGTTGCTAAAATCTTAAAAATAAATGAAAATGTAAGAATTGTCGCTCTTTCCTCTCTATAGAGTTTGGCCTACTTCAAATTTACCTCCACCTCCTCCACGATAAAGTCATGTGTATTCTTTTTTCTCTTCTTTTCAAAATATTCTAATCATATTAGCACAAGAAGTATGATTGCATCCTTCAAACGAGAACCTACTAAAGTCTTAAATGTTAACCTTTCTAGTCTTTAAAAAAGAGAATGTAATTAGTAAAAAATTGACATCTTAAACTAAAAAAAAGAAGCAAATAACTCTCAAAATTTTGATAACCATTTCTTTAAGTATAAAATAACCTTATAATTTTGGAAAGACTATTAATAGTTCTCTTCATTTGCTATTGCATCCGATGATATATTTGACAAGAGAGAGCACCGTTGGTGAAGTGATAACAACTGATAAATGATTGAAATACTTTTTAAAACAAAGACATATATATATATATATATATATATATATATATATATATATATATATATATATATATATATATATCGAATCTCATATGATTGAGAGCTTATAATATTCTTCAAGGTAAATCTCACTCAAAGAAAACAATTTTCAATACTAATGCATTAAATGAATATGTATTAAGAAGATAAAAATTGATAATCAAAATTGTGATATGAGAAATGCCGAAGCATACATTTAATATCATGCTTTACAAATCTATAATCATGGATCATCTTAGGACCATCTTAGTAAATTTTGTGCACACAGTAATTCATTTTAAAAGTTGATTTGATTATTTACTATTCACATTTATAAAAATAGATGCACCACTTCATTGGGGAGAGGGATTGGCCAATACAATTAAGGAAGGACAGTGGAATTTGATTTAACGCATGTTGAAATCCACACAGGGAGGAAACCTAACATATATGTGGTCAAATGTCTTGTGATTTGAATTTTGTGAAGATGATGATCTTCATGTTTTATGTAAGGCTTAAGTTCATGATCTTGTAACAGGTTGTGTACATGTTGAGGGTTGCTAACATTTTTATTCCAAATACATACATGATTTTCATTCAGCACTTACATACACCTTGAATACCTTTAAAATCAACAAGATTATCAAATAAGAATGATTCTACAGGTGTACATCTATGAGCCCACTTTGTTGTATATATGCTAAAACAAAAAATTTTACAAAGCATAGAAGATATAATAGCAACTAATCATCAGCAGTAAGCAAAATTCAAAATTATAATTCCTAAGTTCCGATTGTTCCAATATAAATAAAATTGACTCTCTATAATGTCATGGTTTAGAATGCAGCATGTCCCAAGCATGAAAATTTTAGAATTAATGAGATGTTAACTTTAGAAGTCTTAGTTCCAAAAGAGAAGTACTGCATGAATATTCTGGTAATTATAATCATAGAAGGCATTGCTTGGGCCTATAGAGAAGGTGATAGATATGGAGAAGCCAAGAACACCAATAATACCCTAACCTCTCAAGGTTGTAATGCATACAATCAGTTTGATCATAATGTACTGTGGACATTAAAAATGATGCTGCAACTGATGAGACTGGCATTCGTCAATCAATGCTTACGTATAATGTACAAAGTAATTTTCCAACAGCATCTGGGTTGATTCAAATGAGGATTCCTCACTGATGGATCACCATAAGCTATCTGCGACACATGAAATATTTCTAATAAATGATTTTTTGTTATTTCTTTATTTACATTCAACAAATAAATTATTACTTGATAGTGTACATAATAGAAACATATTAACTTTTCCACAATACTTCATGCATTAGCTTCTGATAACATAATTGATACAAACATGAAACTTCAGAAAGTATACCTTAAAACACTAAAATAAAATCATTAGATAACATCCATGGTAACTAATGATAGCAATTAAAGCAGTAAAATTTTGACATCGCCTATGCCGATTGATAATAATAATAATTACTAAGTTACAAGAAAGCTAACCTTCATTTAATTATGATTGCTATAGAAACATCTGATTTGATTTTGAAGCTTTCATATACTCCTAAGACTTCAAAAATTATGATATTGTCTTCTTCTATAAGCTGTTAATTTATTCTCAGTTATTGAATGACATATATGTGAGGTCATGAGTCTACAAGTAACAACTTGGCAATGGATAGCCTATTTTTTATTAGTTTTCCTTAGAAATATTTGTCACTCTTCCTTAACCCAAATAATTTATAAGTATTCCAAATAATTTCATTAATGTCATTTCCCATGCTTACATTCCTACGTCAATATTAAACTTCCCCATTATAATGGATATGCAACCCTACCGAACTCTTCATTATTACTTTTAAAACATGCATCACGCGATAGCACCAGAACAAAGCACCAACAAAATGTAAAATAATTTCATTTCAACAGCAACTATTGTAAAGATACTCTTGTCAATGTATAATAATTTCAATAACAAAATTGAGAAAATTACAACAGAAGTAACATCAACTTTAGAGGAAATGCAACAAGGATCTTATATATGACTAATCAATCAATTTTTTTTATCTAATGGGTATAAATCCCTCGTGGAACAATTTTTTTTTTCAGGACATTCAAAAAATCGTTTTGCAGAAATCATTACCTAATCTTTGAAGCCCAAAAAGTAGAGATTCTTTGAAGTCCAGAGAGTAGAGATCCAGAAACGAAATGCAAACCACGAAAGATCTAGGGGAAAACATGATGAGATTTGTTCAGAGCAAAGTTTTCCAACTCTAAAAATGAATGTCAATACAATACTCGTTACCTAAGTTGAGTGGTACTCCAAAATTAGAGTAATATATGAGCAGCAATCAAAATATACAAAAGTAATTAAGCACATATAAATTCATTACCTAATATTTGAAGCATAAAGAGTAGAGATCCTTTGAAGTCAAGGAGTAGAGATCTAGAAACTAAATGCAAACCACGAAAACAGGTGAGTATAGTCTAAGCAAATATATATGATGGAGAGGGAGAATAGCTTCGACGGTTGTATATAGCTTTTATCCTTCAATAGCTCACACTATAATTTTGACTAATCATCATCAATATTATATCCTTAACTCTTTGTCGTATCATTTTCACCCTTAATTGAATCCTCTGTTTAAATCGACACTGAAAGCGTTGCGGATACTTCATCTTCTTCTCAGATCTCAATCAAAATGCATATTGCCATCATAAAGCAATAAGGAAAAAAAAAGTTAAGTGCTCACCCGCATTGTTGTTCATATTTACATCAGGAGTAGATAACCGCATTGAAACCACAAATAACAGGATAGGATTTGGTTCTACTAAGTTTCCATATCAATTCAGGTAGTTTTTAGTTCCTGGATGATAGGAACCAATTAGGTCAGGTTAGTTGCCAGCCTTTTAAAATACTGCTTTCAGCGAAGGTAGACAATGTTTAGCTAATAGCATCTGTAAAGAAAATTTTATTTATAATAATCAAGATTAAAAGCATAGAAAGGAGAAAAAAGATTTACATGGTTTAGCCGAAGAAGCGAGCAAGGAGAAAAAGATCCTTACCTTCACGGCGAGCCCCCATTGTGCCTTCCGATCCGACAAGTCAAAATGCATATTGCCATCATAAAGCAATATGAAAAAAAAAAGTTAAGTGCTCACCCGCATTGTTGTTCATATTTACATCAGGAGTAGAGAACCGCATTGAAACCACAAATAACAGGATAGGATTTAGTTCTACTAAGTTTCCATATCAATTCAGGTAGTTTTTAGTTCCTGGATGGTAGGAACCAATTAGGTCAGGTTAGTTACCAGCCTTTTAAAACACTGCTTTCAGCGAAGGTAGACAATGTTTAGCTAATAGCATCTGTAAAGAAAATTTTATTTATAATAATCAAGATTAAAAGCATAGAAAGGAGAAAAAGATTTACAAGATTTAGCCGAAGAAGCGAGCAAGGAGAAAAAGATCCTTACCTTCACGGCGAGCCCCCATTGTGCCTTCCGATCCGACATGAAGAACAAGCGAAGAAGCTTCTTTACCAACTCGTTTAAAACTTTTCTTCACGCGAAGCAGAAGAAGTTGTCGCCGTGCCTTTCGATCCGACAGGAGGAAGAACAAGCTTTTACCGACTTATTTAAAGCCATTCTTCACACGAAGCCAAATAAAAAATGGGAGCGAGTTGTGAGGAGCGGGATCCGAACAGCCAAATCGTATGGGTTATATTTATATTCTCGATTTCGAACTTTATTCAGACGAAGGGTCTTAGTAGAAGAAGGGGGAACCCAACGGTCGGATGCTAAAAGGTCTCGCGGGTTGAATTCACCTTCCAAAATAGTGAAGAAACGATTGAAGAATTTTAGAAGACCAAATTAATTAGAGAAAGGATTTTGAAACGTTTAAGAAGACGAAAAGACCGAAATAAAAATGCGGGTAAATGCCGGGAAGAACAACATTAAAGAAGTTTAGGAGATCAAATTATTTGGAGAGAAACCTACCGTAGGAGATGACGGCGAGCGGAGGCAGCTAGGGCAAGCCGAAGATTAGGGAAGACGGAAGAGGCGAAGGCGAGCAGAGGCAGCTAGGGCAAGACAAAGATTAGGGAAGACGGCGCGAATACGAAGAGGCGATGGCGATATTAGGATAGGTTTAGATTTAGATGAAACATTAATTCATTCATGCATGAATTAAATAAGTGAAATGAAACTGGAGAAACTCAACGGACGGTAAAAGATTTACGATAAAACGTTAAAATTAATTTACTGTAAGGTTTATATAAAGCGCATTAATTTATATAATTATTTTTTTTGCTTTATTAATTATTTATAATATAATGGATGGCCAAGATAATTTAACATGAACTAAAATGGATGGTCAAGATTTGCTAGGAAAGGAAATTCAAGCCCCTTTTATAATAGTAGTATAGATAGATAGTATAGATATATAGCAGCAGTTTTAAAACTGCTGCTATTTAATGTTGTGGTTATCCCCTAATTTTTGTAGTGGTAACTCGTTCAATATTTATGCGAAGGAGGCAAAGTTGAATAGCAATAAACAGTGGTGACTGAGAAAAGCAAACCTAACCAATCTTTATATAATTTGTGATTTTCTTTAATTTTAAAACTTAAATTTACTTTTAATAGGAATTTTAATGAAACTAATACAATAAATTATAATTATATAAGTTGTAGAGACAAGAATCTTAATTTTTTATTCAAGTTAAAAATTTCATATTTGAATTGTTATTTATTTTTTTAATATATTACTATATTATAAAACTATATTTTTTTTTATTTAATTATATCAGATGGTCTTGATTAAACGTTATTTTTGTTTTGTAATTTATATTTTTATGTTAATAGCTCTAATTTTTTAAAAATGCCAATGTCAATCCAAATCCCAAATAAAAAATGTCAAAGGTATTTTTAAAATTGATAATTCGTGCCCCACCAAAAAATATATCTGGCTCTGCCACTGTTTGTACTATATGGTTGTTTGGTTGGTTAATATCTCAGTGTAGTTTCATGTTAATAGGAGATATTAGCCATTTGGTTTGCTGACATTTCTAAGCATACACTTGAGATTGTTTTTTCTCATATATATTTTCTAGAACACTGCCACATTTATATTTGGCTACAACTAAGGTTGTAAGCAAAAAAGTATAATAAACAATGATTGTTTTTAAATTATCAACTTGCCACTCCTATGAAAATTTCTT
Source organism: Dendrobium chrysotoxum (assembly GCA_019925795.1). Lineage (NCBI taxonomy): Eukaryota > Viridiplantae > Streptophyta > Magnoliopsida > Asparagales > Orchidaceae > Dendrobium > Dendrobium chrysotoxum. The sequence continues at coordinate 45,087,397 of CM034303.1, read as the reverse complement.
TGGAATGTAGCTATCACTTTCTTTTTGGTGTATTTTTTATAAAATATAATAGAGTTTTTTTGTATTTTCTAGAAAATATATTTAGATTTCCAATTTTGTGGTTTCCTTTATTCTTCATGCTGAAGGGGATCTAATCACTTCGAAACATTTAGCTTTTGAATACCTCTTAATTAATAGCGTAGTTTGTTATTTTTAATGTAAATTTGATAACTTGTATGGTTTTTACGTTTGAACTACTATTAACATTTTTTTTATAACTTTTTGAATGGAATGATATAATTTGCCTCAAACATACTACAACCATATTTTTTGTGCTCTTGTTGTTAACAAAATGGATCTTACATCAAAAAATAGTTGTGGTTCAAAGAATATAGAGGTCAATAAAATATTGATGGATTGCAACAATCTCAATAGAATCCAATGGTTGACAATAGTCCTCACAAGAAATTTATCCTACATAAGACGAGTATGACGTATGCATGTGAAGCTGACAATGACTTACAACAATATATTATTAAAAATTGTGCTATATGAAGTGTGTCACAAAATACATTTTATGAATTTATTTTTTCTTGCATGAATTTTATCTAATATTGTTAAAAGTTACAATAGCTCTAATGCAGATAAGATTAGAGAGTTCATTCTAATTGGTTTGGTCACATAAAATATCGGTCTTTCGATCACTCTTTTTTTTATTTTTTATTTTGGTTAAAATCAATTATGGGCTTACATGTTAATTCAACAAAAAGAATTACAAGTCTTTAAAGGGACCAAACCTCACTAATGCTCAAAGAGCTATGACAAAAAGAGAAAGAACCTAATGAGTATTAGTCCCAATCTACAGTGCATCACATGTGGGTGATACCATATAGTCCTTTTAATCTTGTTTGTGAGTGATATTTTGGCAATCTCATATTAGGTGAGGCAAGTCAAATGCTTGTGAAAATAGTTCTTAAAATATCATTAAATTGAATAAAGTTTCTCAAGTCATAAAAAATGATGTATAATGTTTAAGGTTATAACTTATAAGGTTTCCATTAAAGACCTGGTATGCAATATAAAAAATAATAATCAAATTTTGCAAATTAAAAATGCAAGCAATTAATCTAAAATAATTATTCACTACCTTCAATAAAATGTTAAAAAAATTAAAATTAACAAGTTGAAAATTAAAGATCGTCGAAGTCATACACATGATTGTCCTCCCGCTGCTTTTGACTCTATGCTTTCATGAGGCCATCCAAAGTTTTCATTCTCCATTACTATAGTCCCATAAGAGTAATTATTTTGCCACTTCTCTTATTTCCTTCTCTTCTTTATATACTAATGTCCCGTTTGGGATGGCTTTTTAATTACTTCTTAAAGCAGAGTTTTACTTAAAAAAATTTAATTTTTGTACTAAAATTCTATTTTAAGAAGCAATAAAAAAGCCGTCTCAAACGAAGCCTAAGTCCTCCATCTAGCAGCCCTTCCAGCGATGTTGTCCCATACGTTGGGGAGAAATAATTGACATCCCTTTTGGATGACCCTATGATTTTTCAAGCATTATTTAGATTTCTTTGAGACAGCCCTCAATACTTAACTTAGGAGCATAAAATGGCTTTTATTGATAAGACCTACTTGACCATTCAACCTATCGACTATCATACTAATATCAAATCAATAGCGTTATCCTATTGCTATCATGCCAAGTCATCGACCACCTATCCTGCAACTTGTAAGCTATTTGTTGATCTTCCCTTCTTGCTTTCATCTTCCACTTAGATGACCCAGGAAGCCATCCCTCCAATAACGTGAGCCTATTATCTTTTGGAAGATGTAATCTCTGCATCCCACATTGACACAACTTATTCTTTCCCATTATAAGATGTCTTCATCTTATCAACAGATGGTGCCATCCCCTAGTATGTCATTCAACTCACTAAACCATTTACTTGTTTACCCACCAACTTGCCAATCCAATGTCTATGCCCATTAACTTCACCTAATACACACGAGTGTGCTCACTAAACTTGTCTCATACACCCACTAGTTTTCTTGCCTATGCACATACTTCCATTCCAATCTATATGCCGACCAACTCACGAACCAATTAACTCATTCTTTTGCTAATTAATTCTTACCTTTTGGCTTTTGTGCTAGTAACTCTTATAATAACTCAATGAGCCACAACCTAGCCCTCTCATGTGTTGAGTGAATTTGTCAAACATCATGCGGCCCATTTGCTTATTACTCGATGGGTCCTCTACCTGATAGCCACAATTCAAATTATTTAGGTTGAGTTCTCTGCCCATTCACCTTTTATAAGAAAGCCTCCTTATGGATCCAACTCTTAGGATCCACATTATAGTATTTTTTTCCTATAAAATAGACATCTAACTATATTCATTTACTTATAATATTATTTATGTTTTTTAAAGGCTAATGCAATATTCTAGTATATATAATAAGACATTTTGTTTTGCATGTATTGCTTAAGAGATTAAGATAACCGATAATGATGTGGATATTTTTATTTTATTCTCACATAATATATATTCAATCTTTTTTTAGAATTGGCTAGAGATTTATAAAATTTCATATATATTACCTACTTATGTAGACGTTTTAATTTTTTTCTTGGAATTTATGCTTAGAAAAGATTTTCATAAGCAAAAATGAACATAGCCATTCAACCTTAGCCACTCTTTTTATCAATAATAATAATAATAATGAATATTGCCAAACTTGACCTGAAAATAGAGGGACTATAATATTCTATTACATACCTTCATGTCATATACTTCGGACTATGTCAATAAGGCTAAGTCAATGCTTGCTAATAATATGTAGCTCAGAATTGTGCTGACTAGTAGATTTAGAATTGCTATAATTACATTGTATTAGAGAACCTCATGTGCATTCAAGTTATCTTACCTACAGAGCATGACCATAAGACCAATCTTCCTTCCATAGCATTCAACATATCTTACATTATATTAAGACTTAGGCTTCGTTTGATAACGGTATTTTTACTATTTTTTGAAGCAACTTTTTAATACAAAAACTTCTGGTTCAAAAACTTTTTATGCTAGGAAGTCGCTTTAAACAGAAATAAGAAAGCTATCCCAAACGAAGCCTTAATATCATGCATTTAAATTCAATAAAATTGAATTAGAAGACAATAGCATATAAGTTAAATGAAGGCTTGTAGAAAATAATTTAAATTCAAAATTTTCATCCTATGGATGGTCCTTTAAAGATTTATAGATTTATTTTATCCATGAAAATTGAAATGAAATAGTTATAAATGAGGGGTATCATTATATAAAATTATTAGCTTGGGTTGCATGATATAGAATGCTTTAGAAAATTTCTTAAGTAGGGTTAGGTGGTCTTCTCATATGAGAACTTTAATGAGTTACTGATAAAATAATATTTAATATTTTATTTCTATCATGAATGAAGTGTGCAATTTTTTTTTCCGTGATTACATTTTTTGTAGTTCATGCTGATGATATTCTTCTTGTTGATAAGACTAGAGAGGGAATTGAAGGCAAACTTGAATTATGGAGGTCAAACTTAGACTTTAAAGGCTTTCGTTTGAGTAGTTCTAAAATTGAATATGTGGAGTGTAATTTAAATAATAATAAATCCAGTGTGGAGATTGTGACTTTAGGTGATCAACACTACAGGAAAATCACCCACTACTGGCGGAATTTTCTAACGGCTTCCGACGGTCAATTTTCTGGCAGCTTTCTGGCGGTTTTCCGACGGAAGACAACGAGACAGCTTTTCTGAAGAAAGTTTCCGGCGATTTTTTCCAGGCATATTTTTCCAGTGGCTTTTCCGGCAGCTTTTCTAGCTTTCCGGTGGATTTTAAATAATTTAACTAAAATAATTAAAATTTTAACTATTTAAATCATTTATCAAATGATTTAACAAAAAAGATTAAAAATAATATTAACTAATTTAAGCTAATTATTTCATTAAGTAAAAAGATTTAAATTTACAATTATTATTTAAATTTTAATTTATTTTACAATTTTATTTTTAGTGATTAGTAATTTTAATAAATTATTAAGTTAATAATTTATTTTAATTAAATTTTAATTGTAATATTTTAATTTAATTAATTTTTAGTTTTAAATTAATTAGAGGTTATTAATTTTTTTAATTAATTATTAATTATTAATTTACATAATTAAATTAATTAGTAAATATAATTTTAGTTTTTAAATTGATTATTAATTTTACCGAATTATATAGTTAAAATATAAAAAAAGTGAACAGTAATGCATATTTTGCTCCGCAGCATTGTGGTTTGTGTGTTTGAAATAGGTTTTATGAATCCAAGTTCGAATCCCGCAGGCAGCGCACAAGCGGGCGGGCAGCGGGCATCGAGGGAAGAAGTCCAAGCAGGCGGGCAGCGTGCTTGATCAGCTGGGCAGCTTGTGCGGGCGGTCAGCGGGCAATAGGGTAGCTCGGCAGGAAGGCATCGGGCAGCGCAGGAAGGTGTCTGAGCAGGCGGGCAGGGCACCTAGAGAGCGGGGCAGCTGGCTGGGGGAAGGCATTCGGGCGGGCAGCTTGGGCAGCCGGGCAATTGATTTTTTGAATATTTTTACCGCGGAAAGCTGCCGAATTTTTTAACGTCGGAAAAGGCTGCCGGAAAAAATTTTCCTAAGCGTGTTTTATCGGCACAAATTTTTCTGCTGAAAAACAGCTGGAAAATTCAAAAGCCGCGGGAAAATGATCCTTTTCCGCAGGAAAATGCCGCCGGTAATATGTGATTTTGATGTAGTGCAAGTCATTAATAAGAGTATATTTTTTTGATATCTTGGATCTATTGTTCAGAGTGATGGTGGAATAGATGGGGATATTATTAGTAGAATTCAAGTTGCATAGTTGAAGTGGAGGAATGCATCGGGCTTGTTGTGTAAAAAAGTCCCCTCAAACTTAAGGGAAAATTCTATAAGATAGTGGTTAGACCTACAATGCTTTATGGTTGCAAATATGAGGATGCTCAGGTGGATGAGTGACTTTACTCTTAGAGAGAGGATGCAAAATGAGCATATACGTGAAAATGTTAAAGTAGCTCCAGTGGAATGTAAGATTAGAGAGAGTCTCCTAAGATGGTTTGTTCACATAAACGTCGGCCTTCCGATGATCCAATTAGGAAAATAGATGTATTAGATTTGACTTATGTTAAGAAAGGTAGAGGTAGACCTAAAAAGACTTTATTAGAAAACATTAGAAATGACCATTCTTTATTAGATTTAAATGAGAATTTAACTCTTAACAGGACACAATGGACAACAAGCATTCACGTAGCCGACCTCACATAGTGAGATAAAGGCTTGATGTTGTTGTTGGTGGTGGTGGTGGGGCTATCTCCACTCTCCACCAAATTCATTTTCAATATGCCTAGGCTTGATCTCCACTCTCCACCAAATTCATTTTTAATATGTCTAGGCTTGATCTCCACTTCTAGCATATCTTCATTAAACCATATAGTTGATTGATGAGCTTTCATAAACAAATTGGGTGAATGACTCTTCATGGAATATTTAAATAATCTATGATTATGATTAGCAAATCAACCATGGCATCATTATAATAATCCACCTTTCATAATAAATTTGGGGAAGGTTATTCTTCACCCCGGCATAATGACATATCATCCTTATCGCTGCAACATAATTTTGCCAAGTTTTAATAGATCTTAGCAGGGATTCTCTAGCGTTTTAACAAGTTCTCAATGAATTTTTATTAAAATTTTAATGAAATTTTCTTCGAGGAATTCTCTGTAAAAGTAGGATCAAACAAGAAAATAAAAACCTACAAATGATGAATATCTATCAATTAATTATTTGTATGAATCAAGCAATAAAATAGTCACTTCTAATGATGCAAATAATGACGCTAATTAAAAAGATCAATATAACATAATGGAAGAGATTAACAAAACAAACAAAAAAACCAGTTCATTAATGCACAAGATAGATTGATGATAATGATCATCTACATTGATGACATAAATCAGACCATCAGTTTTACATTGACGAGAGCCAATCAAATCTGAAATCAAAATCCTCACTTTCCAGGAACGAAGTTGGTGGCATAGGCCCAAGCATTATTGTTCACCGGGTCAGCGAGGTGGTCGGCCAGGTTCTCCAGAGGTCCCTTGCCGGTGACAATGGCCTGCACGAAAAAACCAAACATAGAGAACATTGCCAGCCTACCGTTCTTAAGCTCCTTCACCTTCAGCTCGGCAAAGGCCTCTGGATCATCAGCCAAACCCAGCGGGTCAAAGCTCTTGCCAGGGTATAGCGGGTCTGTGATCTCGCCTAGAGGCCCTCCAGCAATGCGATAGCCCTCAACAGCGCCCATGAGGACAACTTGAACAGCCCATATAGCCAGGATACTCTGAGCGTGGATCAAGTTCGGGTTGCCCAAATAATCCAGCCCACCCTCGCTGAAGATCTGGGACCCGGCCTTGAACCACACCGCCTCGCCGAACTTGACGCCGTTGCGAGCCAAGAGCTCCGGGAACACACAGCCCAGTGCGCCCAGCATGGCCCATCGTGAGTGGATTACCTCCAGCTCCCGGTTCTTAGCGAAGGTCTCCGGGTCGGCCGACAAGCCGGCAGTGTCCCAGCCGTAATCGCCGGGGAACTCGCCGGTTAGGTAGGAAGGTGGCTCGCCGGAGAATGGGCCCAAGTACTTGACGCGGTCTGGGCCGTACCATGGGCTGCTAGATGAGGGGCGGAGCTTGCCAGCTGTAGTGCGGGGCTTGCTCGATGTCGTCTTAACCTGCATGGTGATGCGGCCCTCGCCGAAGATGGGAGCGCCGGACTGGGAGGCTTTGACGGCCTTGCCGGCGAGGGAAGGGGATGAGAGCGCCATTGTGGCTGCGGTGGCTGCCATTGTGGGTTTTGGGAAGAGCTAACTGTTGCTGAGGGGTTGAATACTGGTGGATTTAGGCTTGAAGGCAGAGATGAAGCGGCGTTGGGTATTTAAAGGGAGGAAGAGAGTGGCAAGAGGATCGGTGTGCTTATCTGAAGGAAATCTGGAGCTTTGATTCCATTGGATGAGGTGTTCTGAGGCCGTGGTTTGATTGTAATTATTTATGTGGCTGGCTATCGTACGTCCACCAGCTTTGCTAGATAATTTTTATGGCTTGGGATTTTTCTTCTTGGATGCGGCAATTTGGGAAGTTTGTTTTATTCAAAGAAAGCTGAGAGCAAATGTCCTAAGGCCATCTGTGATTGATTTTGCCACCTATTTGCAAATATGTTGACGCTTAAATGGATAATAAATCAGTTGTAACACTAATAGTAATGGTTAATCTAATAACTATTTAAAGGTGAATTAATATGCTATAAATCAAATGCTTAAATATTTTATTTAATTATATATCATTTTAATATTTAAATCGTATCAAAGCATTTTTTATATTATGTGGAAAAAAAATGTTCCTACAAGTTATGAATCGAAGTGATTTTATGATTATCAAAGTTTCATAAATTTTTAATCAAATAAATAAAAAAATAGATTTTTTTAATATATAAGTTCCCAAAAGGTAAAACCCAAGCAACATGGGACAAATCTTGGACTTGCATTATGAGTAATGCAGTATTAGTTACCAGCATCATTCCTCTTGAAAAATTAGAGGGATAAATTTATAAATATGTAGTAAGAGGAGAAATTATTAAAGTGATTGTAACCAATTGTGTTGTATTAAGATATTTTTTTTTATGAAAGAGATGACTACTATTACGAATCGATTTTGGTTGATCTTTGTTATGTGTTAGAAACTTTGTGGTAATAGAGTCTGTATTTATCGTCTTAGATTTGTATAAAGACCTAACATGCGTAGGTAAAAGTTGTGAAAGGTCAAAAAAAATTTTACATGAAAAATCCAAGAGGAGGAACTATGAGACTTGGACAAATTGCAATAATATACTATACAATAGGAAATACAAGAATTATCCTCTTCTCAAAATTGAAGAAGATATGACTATACGCAGTTAAGTATAATTATCTAATTCTCATTATAAATATTACAGAAATTAGGTATCTACAAGCAGAAAGTTAAAACACAATGATTGGATTATATGTTAGTAGTTAAATAATCATGTGATGGAATTCAAGCGAATGTGGCGGTTATTATTGAAAGTGGTCATTGACAGTGATCATCTGAGATTACTATTGAGCTCTTTAGCTCTCTCAACACATGTTCTATTTTTCTCTATATAAATGAAGCCATATTTATAACCTTTTTTTAGAGGAGCATTTTAATAAATGTGGCCAAAACTCAAAGCAATCCATTGTATAATTTATATTGATCCCCTTGATTATAGATCATTTATTAAATATTTAAATGTCTTAATGATGTTAGAATAAAATGATATTAAGCTTGTTAGATTCTTCTCGTCAATTTGCTCGATTTGGTTATAAGTACACAAGATTTAGAGATCATTTGGTCCCTCAATTAATGTTCAAAAGTTTTCAAATATTATTTAAGTATTTGATTTGCTTCATTTGTACTCAGATAAGATCATTTGTGGTGTAGATAATTTTATCTCATCAAGATGATTAGTTTGATTGTAAGCTTGTTGAAACCAGAGCTCTATTAGTTATGAATTAAATTCTAAAAGTTTTTAGTTCACTTATCGTCTTGAGATTCATGCTGATCCAACATTTTTTTTTTAAAGATATATCAATCTTCATATCAATGAGGATAAATTTCTATTGTCCATATAATTAATGTAAATTTAGCCTTAAGTGACTAATGTTAGAAAGTTAAGAGCTGGTTGCTTGATAAAGGTCGGGTAGGTGGGATATGAAGAATGAATGTCTATATACATCGGAGTTGGGTATGTAATGAGGCCCAAAATGGTAAGAAGCCATTTTGCTTATGGTTGGCAAAAGAATTTTAATCATTCAAGAATAAAAGGTGGGATGGGCATGAGTTAACTAGGTGATGAAGGATGGGAAAGATTTGATAGAGAAAGTAACTAAGCATCAATAAAATAGGATCTGCGGTCATCAACAAAGGAGATCAATCTAACATTGGTGAAAGAGATTAGTTTCCCATCAATGTGGAGAATTTCAATCAATCAGTAATGAGGGAGATTATTAGATCATTAACAAATGTTATCGTTAAATAGTGGTCACTAAAAGAGTTTGGTTAACCATCGAAGAAGGGGTAAAACTGGCCATCAACAAGGAAATCAACAAAAGTAATTAGGTCTTTTATTAAAATTTTCATTAAGTGAGATTAGTAGAAAATGGAAAAGTGCCCTAATGACTAGGAATCCATCTCAAAATTCAAAGCTCTCTCTCCGAAACGTTCAAGGGCAAAGTTATCAAAAAATAAACATAAATCTATTCACAAGCTTTGTGTAAGTCAATCTAAAAATATGTGGATTATTGGTTGATAATAATTTGAATATATCATCCTACCCTAGGCTAATCTAGGAACCACCATATCAAGTATGGGATTGTAGGTGTCAAATATTGAAAATTTTAGTCCATCATCACTAAGGATAAGAAAATATATAAATATTTGCAATTACAACTTACTCTCCCTATTGGTGCATGATGATTTAGGATTTTGTTTAGAAAATTAATGAGAAATATTTTGAGGCCTATCATCACCTCAAATAAATTTTGAAACAAATTGGTATCATCTATCATTAAGAAAAACAAAAAGCTCTCCGGCATCTCAAGCAAATATTTTACATAAGAAATTATGTAATATTAATAGTAATTTTCATGATTTTAAATAATGTATTAGAGTTTTAAGCCAAAAATAAAGAAATTCACTAAATAAACATATTTGTTTTAGATATAACATTTTTTTTGTTCCAATACTATTTTTATGCACATGCCCTTTATTTTAAGTGATATATTTTATATTTGGGAGAAATATCTTATTTTTTTAGTATGTGAAAGATAAGGCACACATTAGATCAAAATTGATACATACTTATTTGAATGCTTCAAAAAGATATGTATTAGCCATGATGCACTAACACTTTACAATAATGAAGCATTTAAGACATATACTTTTATCTGAAAATTCAGAGACATATGAAATGAATTATAAAAATAACATAAATGAGTGTCATGAAAAATAAATTTTAATTTTAAAGCATATTACATAAATAATTTAAGTCATCACTTCTTTTTTATTTTAAAATATATTATACATATAAATTAATAGCCACTAATTAACCCTTTTTTATATTTTTTTTTCTTTTCCTATATTTATTTATTTTTTTTATAATATTTAATTAGCCTTCTCATCTTAAGGTTAATAATTTACAATATTATTTGTCTATTCAATCATTCTTCAATTTAGTTTAAGTAATAGTATTTTAGACCAATGGGACTAAATTTATTATTATATGAATTTATTTGATATTTATTTAATTTGTGTAATTAATATTGTTGCGTTCTAGAATATTCGCGGCAGTAGAGAAATATAAAATTTAGCATCTTAGCCTTGTACGAAGATCCATCACGTATTCAGATAAGAGAGGGGGTGTAGCATTTATAAGAGACACTAAGATGTTTACGTGGAAAACCCTCAAAAGGGAAAAAACCATAAGGCTTGGCTCCATTTGAATGAATCCACTATTAATTATGGTTGATTACAAATGAGGCCCTTCATTAGGGGGAAGGCCTTGACTTGATGTAACAAATATACATCATACATAGTGTGTTACATGGTGGAAACAGAAAGAGTCATTGTTGATGTATTCGTTTGGTCGGAAGGACCATAGTTTGTGGGCGACGGAGGTCGAAAAGACCTTTGTCTAGCAATAGAGGCCAGAAGGGCCGTAGTTGGTAGGCGACGAAGGTCGGAAGGACCATAGTCGATGGCCGGGTGGAAGTCTGGTGTCAATCGATAGCCAGGCAAAAGTCCAGCATTCCGAGCAGAAGTTCGGAGTCAGTTGGTTGCCCAGCGGAAGTTCGGCGTCGGCGTCGGGTAGAAGTCCGATGACAGGCGGAAGTACGGCGTCGGAAAGAAGTCTGACGAATGTCTGGCGACGGGCAGGAGTCTGACGGCGAGTAGAAGTCCGATGAAAGTTTGGCGATGTCGAAGTCCAGCGATGGGCGGAAGTTCAGCATCAGATAGAAGTTCGTCGAAAGTTCGGCGTCGGGTGGAGGCCAGGCAGAAATCTGGTGTCACTTGGAGGCCGGGCGAACGTCTAGAGTTCGTTGGTGGCCGGGTAGAAGTCTAGCGTCACTTGGTGGTCAGTGGCCGGGTGGAAGTCCAGCGTCGGTCGGCAGCATGGGGGAAGTCCAGCGGTGGTTGAGGAGAAGTCTGGTGGCAACAGAGCTCTCTTCCTTTTCTTCCTTAGCCCCTTCTTCCTCCCCCCTTTCATGAGAAATGAGGAGTCTATTTATAATTTTCTGAGAGTGGCGTGGTCAGTAAACAGGATGAAGATGAAGGGTAATATGGAGTGGTTTGCATGGACGGTCGATATTGATTCCCTTGATCGTGGACCGTTCGTTGAGTATTTGAATGTCTTAATGATATCAGAATTCATCAATCTTGGGCTCGTTGGATTCGTCTCGTCGAGCCGCTCGATTCGACTAAAAGCATGTCACGTTTAGAAACTGTTTAGTAATCCGAATTATGGATTGAACATTCTAAATGCGCTTCGGGTCTTTGATTTGGGCTCATTTGGGCTCGGATTGAGTCGAATTTGGTGTCGTTGGGTTCGTATTTCCGAGACGTTCAGTTCGACTGTAAGTTTACTAAACTGGAGTTCATATGGTCTAAAATTTAATTTTTGAAATTTCTAACTTGATTTTGCTTTGAGATTCATCCTCAATCAACATAATTTTTGATGATTATATATATATATATATATATATATATATATATATATATATATATATATATATATATATATATATAAAATTTTAGTTTTAAAAATATTATATTATAATATTATGTCTATCGTATGTCATATTTTATATTTTTAATAGTAGGAGAACACGTGGAATTTTGAAACAGAACAGGTGGCAGAGAAGCATAACGAATAATAACGAATAGAGAAATTTAAATAGAACAGAAATTAGAAATATAATATATAAAAGCATTTGTATGAATGTTTTCTGGCACTTCATTTAATGTGTCATAGTTATAATGGCATATAACAGCATCCTAACGATCTAATGGATAATTAAATATTAAAGTATATATTTATTTTGATATATTAAAATTATGAATAATTTGGATTTTTATTTAAATTGAAAAAAAGGATAAAATTAAATAATTATTTTGACTTTAAAATTTAATTTAGTTCATTTTTAAGTTTAAATTTTACGTCTAAGATTCCCTTGCACAATTTCTAGTTTATTATATTTTCTTGATGTGCATGGCATTGGCTCTTGCGGGGGGTTTTCTTATCAACTTGTATGATGGCCCATATAATGTGGATGTCATTTTGGGTAACGTAGGCATCCCCGTACTCATTGCCAAAATCCATTTTGCAAACAAGCGATGTTCGTGTGATGTCAGGCAACGTTGCCCCTATAGACTGTCATTTATGATAACCCTCCCTTAAATTAATTGTGATAGAGTATCAATTGAAAATTTGACATTCCTGATGCGACAAGGCAATCCATTTTGTGGTCATAAATCATTCTGGTGATTTTGTACAACGTCACATCTGCCCACTGTTGCACTTATTATCATTGGTTCTAGCCTAGCACAAATGATTTTTCTTCGATAAATTTTGTCTTTTTAACATGATGCGATCCATTTTATAAGTGGACAATGTTTGAGAGATTTTTTCGAAGCTCATTATATGCAGTATGTTATGTTCTGTTAATCATGTCCTTTTCATTGCACTTGCTCAAACTAATTATGATGCTTGTATGCAAGTCAATTTTTTTGTGGAAAATCAGGAAAAAAGTTATAAGGTGTGACTAAGCTAAAATGATTCAACTAGCATTTTTATTTAATTACAAATGAAGCCCTTCATCTAGGGAAGTTCTTGATACATTCTAAAGAACACATAGTTGGTTGAAGTTGGAAGCGACCTTTATCAGGAATCTAGCATAAATCTAAGTTCTTAAGTTGTGAGTTAGAGTTGATGTCGGCACTGTGCATCAATATTATAAGTGACAACAAGCATTAACATTATTAGCGATGGTAGATGATGGAGTCGATAGGCATTCAAGTAGCTGGGTGACACTGGTCAGGAGATTATATGACGATGGACCATAGTGAGGCGATGGAAGTCAGAAGATTATAGTAGCTGTGCAATGGAGGTTAGAGGACTGTAGTTGACGAGTGATGGTGGTGGGAAGGATTGTAATTAGCAATCGACAAAGGTCAAAGGTTTATAGTCGGTGGGCGATAGAGATCAGAGGACAGTAGTCAGGTGATGGTGGTTTGAGGATTGTATTCAGAGGACAATGGTGCAAGGACTATAATCTGGTGATTGAGATTGGAAGAACCATAGTAGAACAACGGTGGTCGAAAGATGGTAGTTGGGTGATAGTGGTTCGAAGGACCATAGTTGATGAGAAACCGTGGTCAAAAGACTATAATTGATGATGATGGTCGGAGGACATAATCAAGTAATGTTGGTTCAAAGGACCATAATCATCGGGTGATGGAAGTCAAAAGATTGTGATTTGGCAGTGGCCCGACGGTGGTGCTTTAGTGGTGCTCCAGGATCCTTAGAGCTCTAGAGCTCTCTTGAGCATTAAGAGAGTTCACGCTCCAGCACTAAGCTGTCCCCTCCTCATGTAGAGAGTGAGATCGTATTTATAGATTTTTTAGAGTGACATGTTCATAAATATGGAGAAAATTCATAACACTCTATTGAGCTACCGATATTTATTTCCATTATCATAAAATATTCATTCAGTATTTAAGTAGTAAAATGATGTTTGATTTAAGCAATCTTCGGCTCGTTTGATTTGTCTTGTTGAGTCACTCGATTCAACTATAAGCTTGCCAAATTTAGAGCTCATTTGGTCATATAACTAATGTCCATAATTTTCTAATTTTACTTCAAGCCTTTGATTTGGGCCCATCCGGGCTCGGATTCAACCATTTTTGTTGTTGTTAGATTTGTCACATCGAGACATTCAATATGACTGCATGTTTGCTAAAATTTTGGATGGTTATGAATTTAATTTTGAAAGCTTTCAATCCAAATATGTCTTGAGATTCATGCCCTACTAAAGTGATTTTTGGTAGACTGTCAACCTTAACATTGAAGACTTGCCGACAAGACTCACCTTAGATCAAAGATCCATGCTAGAAGCAGGGATCCTTGTGGAAATTGAATAGCTCGGTCATGTCTCTGACAGTCTGTAATAGTCATATCAACTATCATAATTTCTATTTTTTCTTGGTGTAGCCTTCCCTATTATCCACCAAGCCATATAAATAAAGGGTGAAGAGACATCTTTTGGATCTCATATTCCATGTTGAGACATAGAGGTTCTAGAGTTCTTGTTCTTACTCCTCATACTCGAATCTCACATTGTTTCCCAACTCTTTCTTATGGGTTACCTACTAATAAGATCATGTGTTATCCACAGACAAATTTGAAAACAATATATTTAATGCTAATAATTTTGTGATCTCTTACAATTTGACATAAGGGACTTCAACATAGCATAGAACATAAAAATAAAAAAAATTAAAAAAATTCTAAATGATAGACCTAAAATTATGAATTTTAAGAATTTTTAGCATAAGCTTTTAGTTTTTTTAGTGCCCTAGGCATTAAAGCACAACATGTCATCCAGATTGATGCTATCCTTGTTGAATACCATGAGCTCTTAGAGGTTATTGATTGTTTAATGATTATAAATACTAATATTTGAGAAATTTTTGAGCTAATGAGTTTGTATGTGCAAACCTTTTGGCCAAGCTAAATATGATAGGTAAATCAAGTGTTGAAAGCTAAATGATTTATATTGCATCACTTGGATGGCAATCACATTAGTGAACTCAAGCTGAGTAGAAGAAAAATGGCCATCAAGGAAATGAGGCTTGCAAAAAAGCAAGCACTTATATTTTTTTCTTTTAATTGAATTTTATTGCATATTATAGGCATATGATTTATGAAGTAATTAAGCACACATATAAGAGAATAATAAAAAAAAACGTATCATTATCAGCTAATTAAAGTCACTTGATTAATGGCGAAGTGTAATGAACAACTTGAATCACACAGCATGATATGCATATCATTTATTATAAATTTAAATAATCAATTCAAATTAATCAACAAAAATGCTAAAAATTTAGTTTAGAAAACTAATCTCCCACTCTCTCTACTTTAAACTATTAAAAGTTTCTGAGAAATTTTTTGTGTGAGGTTACACTTTGTAGTTGCTCTCAAATCATATATTTATGATCCTCTGATTTAGGAGCTTGGAGCTTTGAGGTTGAGAGCTTCTTGAGTTTATGATTATAGAAATTGAAGAGACCTCAAGGCATTCTTATACTTTGTGGATCTAGCTGATGAGGTTGGGAATTGGTGTATTTTTCGAAGAGAAAAATGGTGTGTGGTTTCTCCATTCATTATCTATGAAGGAGAGAGGCATTGCATGCTTGGAGCTAAAGAAGGGTGATAGAGAAAGCCATTAAGGGTTTCTCTATTACCCGTGAATGAGAGAGGACTTTTCTGCCTTGCTAGGATCAGAAGGAGAGAGTAATAGTGAAATTCATATGTAGAAGACTTGGGAAGTGGACGTAGGCCAATAGGCCGAACCACTATAAATTGGTTTGCATTTCTTACCATTTTATTTTTTTATCTTTTTTTTTGGATTTTATTTTTTGTTGCAATAGAATCAAATATGTGGATATTATTGTTGACAATGTTAATATTTGTGTTAAAATTATTAAATGTTAGAACTCTTTTGAATGGTTAAAGTTTGTTTCTAAAATAAGAAAAAATATTTTTAATATTTAAACTTAGAATTTTATTTCACAAACATTTTATATTTTTGTATACTTAAGCTTTCGGATATCTGATCTTAAAATATTCTTTAAAAGACATACAAATTAACACCCTCTTTTGAGTGTGCCAAACACTACAAGCCTATGTTGTCTGGCATTGGTGTAAATCAAAGGAGGAGCCTCTACAAATGCATTGTTTAGCACCTCAAGAGATGCATCGATTTAATTGTTATTTTTCATATTTTCATTATTTTTTTAGCTTATTTTAACCATACTTCTCATTAAAAAAAAAAATTTTGAGCTTCTTTTTAATCTTTTTAATCCTTAAGTATAAATAGTCTCTAAAATTGAAGTCAAATTTGCTCCCCTACTCTCCAATTTTTCTCTTAAGAGAGGTTTTAGTTGTTTAGTATAAAGTTTAGTTTTAATTTTGCTATTATATGCTGAAAAAAAAATTGTTATTATATGATTATTTGCATAATTAAATAAGCTTGAGAAAAATTTAAGAACTTGTCAAATAAATGGAAAAATTTTGAATGCTAACTCATTTATTTGTTTTGTTTGTGAACATGCACGCTAACTTATTATTTAAGAAATAACTCTAAGAAGATGACAAAATGCTCATTTAATGATGTCTTGCTTTTTTATTTGATAATTTATTTTATATTATTGTATCATTTTTTCTATAATTTATACATATTTTATATATATATATATATATATATATATATATATATATATAACAAATTTTATAAACCGCCTCCATTATAATCAAATTAGCCACAACAGCACGAAAAAAAAGTTTAAGATGCGTCATAGTCGCGTGGGGTGCCGGCAACTGGTCGTTGAGTTGGAGCCAGTCGCGGGCACCCCCAACAACTGGTTTAAAAAAAAACAGTGGCAGTTGACTTTAATAGAATTAAAAATTTAAAAGTTGTTTTACGGGATATATATTTTGTATAGTTTGATAATTTAATATTAAAAGAGGTTTTGAATATTTTAATATAAATATAATTTTATGCAAAATTTATGTTATTAATTTATGATTATGGAATGATAATAAATTTAATCATCAATAAAGTAAATTTCTTTTTACAAATTTCGAAATTTACTTCTAATTTATGTTAATTAATCATATTAAGTTTTTTAGATGATTTGAATGATAAATTTAAATTGAAAGTAATTGAGTAAATATTATATTATGGTTAATTTATTAATAAGTTGAAGGTGTCATTTTTAAATTGGAAAATTTTAAGGACGAATTTTTAAAATGAACCTAATATTAAATTATTTTATTTAATTATACTTAATTCATCATTTAAAAAATTTAAGAGTCACCAAGGTCGCTTATCTAACTATTTGGGAATGCATGTTTGTCTAAATAGTCATTAATATGATTGTTTTGGAAGAAATTTTTATGTTATCCTGTCATATCATTAGTGTTGTAATGTCTTGTCACATTAGCCGAGTTGCAGTGCCCTATCACATCAAGATACTACTTTCAATAGTATTGTGTATAGTTAGTACTATATCCATTAAAATCACTTTAGCCATTATTGAGATTATTGGATGCTGAAGTACTTATGACAGGTATTATTTAGAAAATATGAGTTAAGTTGAGAAGTTGTGTTGTTCCATCAACAAGTCTTGTCTATGCCATATTTATTATTTTGGTTATTATGTACATTCCTTTGTTCTATGTTATTTTATTCTTCTAGTTATAAATATGTTGCATAAAACCCTCCCTAAGAGCTGCAAGAAAGCTAGTGAAGAAGATATGTTATAGTTGTTTTCATCAGATGTGTCCACTGCATTACTTAAGGTTTGAAATTTGATATTTTTTTGTTTGTAATGAATTGGCCAATTATGGAGAAAATTAGGGACATTCCGAGCAATGAATTACTGGAGAATGGAAGCAAACTATTGCACCAATATATGGGAAGATGCCCATATAGTCTTCTTGAGATAAAGGCTAGGGAGAATGAAATATTTAGATGTTGCAAGCATGAGTGAACAAAAGATCATGATTACATGCACGAAGAGTTGATGAAAATCTGTGTGTATATGAGGAATAATTTCTTGAATAGTCAAGGCTGGATAAAATTAGAGAGGATGTTCTACATGCATGAATATCATTTTGTCGGTCAACACATCCTCAAAATGCTTTATCATAAGCTACGACGTGAATTTGAAGGTGCTTCTCCTGATGAATTCGGAACCTCATTGGATGACATAGACCACATCATATTTTACCATCAGAAGAGGATGAATTTATTCTTAATTTTTTATGAAAAATCGGAAGAAGTTGATTCTTAAAGGAGGTACGGGCAAAAATATATTTGATGCAACTGACTTGCTAGATCTGCAACACAAGTTTGAGTTTCACTTTAAATACTGTCCAATGTAAAGCCATCTTCAAGTACGCTTACACAGGTTTATCAAGTAAGAATATAACTTTACGGTTCTATTAGGTAACTCGTTGAGCTTATGCCATTGTTTAGTATATTTGTAATATTCACTAAGTGGCGCATAGTGTTCCTTCTTCACTACATATTAAAGTTTTGTTATATATATCTTATTATCTTATGTAGGTTTTTCAGTATATCTCAATGTTCTGTTATGTTTAGCTTTTTGCTTATAATTTATTCAAATGTCTAACATCAAGCTCAAGTAATATCCATTATATAGTATCTCTTTACAAAATTTATTTATTCAAAAAAAAATGAAGAAGAAATTCTTAATATTTTTAACCAAATGGAATACGAAATAGTTCATTCCATGAAATTAGGGAAGTCCAAATAATACAATAATTGAAATACATAACACAAATCATAGTACAGAAGCAACATAATCGGGTACAATCTAGCATTTGCAACTATTCCTGTGTGGTATGGCATTTATGCTTGGTGTATAATGGTCTGGTGGTCAAACATGCCTATCTCATAATCAACTATACTCCTCAACCTGGATTGATGCATGCTCCTCGCTATGCTCAACTATTGGTGGCAGTGTGTAAAACTAGAAGGTATATCTAATATCAAATGGACGACAAGCATCGCATATATAGGCCACTATGGATAATGGGTCACGAACTCTAGTTGCTACACATAATGGGTTAATTTCTCCTGCAGCACACCCGAATCCTCACAGGTGGGTTAGCATCACCCGTTTTTGACTGGCCAACATAAGGTTCTGTTGTGGTTTGGGGAAAAGTGTACCCTTCCCTAGAGTCTGAATGATATCGTCTGTCCTCTAACTACATTTATGTTTTTATAACATTATTTGTTTCTCCAATCCTGTTCATAATTTGTTGGAGTTCAATGTATATGGAGTCGTCATCTCGGCCATAGAATCATTGTAACATCTCATATGTGTCAAAGAAGTAGTTTCACTTTATGTAATTAAGTGAAAGAGTTAGAAAAATTATATAAATCTTTTAACAAAATAAAGTAAGACTAGAAAATGTACTAGCATATGCTCAACATGCGCTCGTGGGTAGTATGATCTCAGTGGCTCAACAGGAGGCTATAGAAGGTAAAGTGATGCCAATGATCTATACCAATGTAACTACTCCTTTAATGTTTGATCCCTACCATCTGGATGTTTCTCACTATGGACGACTGCTCATCATCGTACCTCCCACATTATAATATAGAGATGATGGTAAATCATCCAATCTATATCAGCCTTCCCACAATTGTCGACTCTAACATAGTTTGGATCTATGGGTTGAACGTTAGTAGTCGATGAGAATCCAAACTATCGGATCAATTGGTCAGGTAGATGCTACTCAACTCTCTTCTAGCTAATAAGTGGAACATGAGCATCCCATATGTCCCTACCTGCCAACCGTATGGCTCCCATATTACCTGCACAAAAAGTAACATACATGATAACCTTTCCTACTTTTAGGACCTACCTAATATTGATTTTGAAGGAAGACATACCTGACTTTGAAGAAGACCATCCAACTCATTCTTATCTATTTTGATGTTTTCAATGGGAATCTCGTTGACACATTCTTCATTCCATCTATTATAACGTACACTAGAGTTAGTGTAAATACAGTAGAAGGTGTGAAAACATGGTTTAAACTATCAATTAAGTACCTTCCTCCCACACTACAGCCGTGTAGGAGTTCTGGATAAGGTACATACAATGTAGGTCTTCCAACATGGATCCATTCCCAAGACCAAATCTGTTATAGATGAACACATCTGGTAATGTTAGCCAGTTTGGGCTGGGTTGCCTCTATCAATTCTCTGTATAGGTACGCTAAGATAGCTCCAGCAATTGAGTAAGTGCTAAAAAACTGAATGTCCTTAAGCAGTGGGAGATATTGAAGATGAATCTCAGATCCAGATGTATCTGGCAATAACGAATAGCCAATAATAAATAGAATATAAGCTCGTATATGCCTCCAAAAGTTTATATCATTCATCTCAACATACGACTCCCTCCTATAGGTCCACCATAATAACCTTAGTGGCATGCATGTCCTTGCGTGTGCCTGACCCATTTGAAATCTAGAAGTGACTTAAGGATTCAATGGGCTATGATACGTAACATCCAAATTGGATGACTGCCCAATAAATCATCACAATAATCTAGCCAAAAATTTCATCATTTCCTAATTCCAACCATTGAGGGGCCAACTAATGTAGTTCCATCAATCCTAGGCCCATAATTATTGCCACACCCTGTAGTATAATACTCATCTCTCCCACTGCAATATGAAATGTAT
This sequence comes from Dendrobium chrysotoxum, assembly GCA_019925795.1. Taxonomy (NCBI): domain Eukaryota; kingdom Viridiplantae; phylum Streptophyta; class Magnoliopsida; order Asparagales; family Orchidaceae; genus Dendrobium; species Dendrobium chrysotoxum. The sequence continues at coordinate 45,066,719 of CM034303.1, read as the reverse complement.
TGGTCTAAGGCGACCATCTCTTGACCAATACCGTCAAAAGATGGTAATCAAGTTTGATGTACATCAACTGCCTAACACATAATCCAACTGTCCTGATGCCTGCAATGAATCTTGGACATTCAATAACCCAATCTGGGACCATGAGCATGTGCGATGCTCTCTCCAGAATAATCCCCTATAAATAATATTTTTGTTAATAAAAAATAATATTTATAAAGAAAGTACATTGTATCATTTATTAATAAAGAATAATATTTATAATTTTGATACTTAGTCAGGGTGGGAAGCTCTATGTCTGCCTCATAGATAAGTGATAGTAGGGTGTACGTCCACTAATGAAGGCCCATAGTGTAACAGCCCAAACTCTTAACTATCGAGATATTGTTTGCTTTGGCTTAAGAGCCTCAAGGGTTTTATCTTGTTGGTGTAACTTTCCAGTAGGTCACCTATCCCAAAATTTCTCTGGCATGAGTACGTTTAACTATAGAGTTTTTTTTTAATAAAATTTCAACCATTAAACTAAAAGATGCCTCAATATTTAAGAGTTTAGCTTCTTTTACTTAGGGGTTTTCATAATCTCCCATACTTAAGTAACTGATATCCTCGTTAGCATCTTTATCCCATAATCATTTACTAGGCAAATAGGATTCTAGAGATGGCCCCTACAAGTTCAATTGGTGGCTCCATCATGTAGCACTTTGTCCCATACAGGGTTCAAGAGGTGGCTCCAATTACGTAACACCTTATCTTGTATGGAACTTAGTTTTCGTCATCTCGTTAGTTTATTGCTCCGATATCATTTGTAATGCCCAAACTCTTAACTATCGAGATATTATCTTTTTTGGCTTAAGAGCCTCATAGTTTTGTCTTGTTAGTATAACTTCCCAGTAGGTTACCTATCCAAGAATTGTTCTAGGATGAGCACACTCAACCACGGAGTTTTTTTAATAAAATTCTAATAATTACACCAAAAGGTGCCTCGATGTTTAAAAGTTTAGCTTCTTTTGCTTAAGGGGTTTCACACATAGGTGGCCTCCTCCTCACTAGGGTGCTTTCTAACTCATAGTCTTCTAGGCCTTGTTGGTTTCTATGCCATTACATTTTATGCTGCTAATTCATATTAATGGTAGAAACATAAGAATTGTAAAACATAAAGCATTATACTTGAAAATCATAAGAGAAATAACTATTGCATATATGTACTTTATATATATCCACTATAAGAACAATTAACCTAAAAATTTATGAATATGTAAACAGGTGAAGTATAAGTAATATAAAGCAATAGAGAAGCAAGCATATTAATGATTTATAATAAAATCAAACTTTCTACATAAATATGCCCATTGAATGATTTTGAAGCATTTATAGTCATCACTCCATAAATACGCCCATTGTCATGTGTTAGTGTCCAACATGTCACATGATGATCCACCAGCCATTGATATATTTCTTATTTAAGATTTTGTAAATCAACCATTATTCTATTGAATGCATCTATGTCATTAGTACTACCAGCTAGATATATCTTCTGGCATAAGAATCAAACATCTAAACAGCCCATTCAACGCACTGCTTTCTTAAAGTTTTCTTAGAGACGTCCGAGGCAATGTTGATGAGCCACATTTGGGAAAACTTGTTGGCGTCCACTAACTAAACTAGTATGTTTATTTGAAATGATGCAAAGATCTTCTTTATTCCTAGCAATTGGTAATATTTTATGAAGAAAAATAAGGAACCATAATCAAGAATCATTACATTCGGACTCAACAATTGCAAAAGCCAAAGGGAATAGTCCATTATTCATATCCATACTGACTGTGGTGAGTAGAGTTTTCCTATATTTACCAAACAAAAATGTATCATCAAGGCTTAGAACTGGTATACAATACCTCCAACTAGCAATTGAGGGTCCAAAGGCCTATAAAATTCTTTGAAGTTAATTTGTTCAATAGAGTGAATTTGGTACACTGTACCTGGCATAGCGGAGGCAACATCTTCCATAAACAAATTCACTTTCATATAGGACTCCTCCCAACTTTTAAATACAGCTTTAATGTCCTTTCTCCTAGCATCCCATGCCTTCATATAAGAAACCTTAATTTTGAATTTAGCTTTGATACGATCAATAATTTCTCTAAATTTTAAGTCCATTTGTTGTATAACAACTGGTATACTGAAGGAGCTGTTAAATATAGAAGTGCATTGTCTATGACCCATAGATAGAATTGGAGTACTGCATGTGTGATCATTCCCTAATTTGAAAGTTTTTCGTAACCCTCCTAGATGCTTGCTTAAACAGGCATGCAAATGTCATAAACACAATCTATAAGGGGCGGTATAGTGTACACAATATACTGTCAACTTCTTCTTATTTGAAGAGAACATTACATATTCCACATTGACGAGCCACATAATACAAACTGTAGGTCTTTCTTAGTTGCAAAGCACGTCCCTTTCACTAACTCCTGTGGAATGAACAATTCTTCGCCTGTTCTATTACTCTTGCTAGCATCATCAAAGCCAAGCTCTACATCCCACTCTTGACTAGTACGACATATGCGAGCAGAGTTATTATTGTAAACAATGTGTTCTTATGCATTTATGGACCTTAGGTAATTGTCTATAGCCAGAATTTGCATGGTAGCATGATCTATTGTGTTAGACAAACCTACATCAGATGAATATTCTTCTATATTATCATCAAACTCATCGTTAGAATCGCTACTCAAATTCTCATAGCCTTCAACAATTGTTGGCATTTGACCCCCCACACCTTCCTATTTATCAAGATTTTTATTGGACAAGTTTGACTTCTAGTATACATAGGTGAAAACTGCTCATTCACACTCAGTTGTCTATTATGCACAAGCATGATTGAAACCAAATTTTCACTCATCTCTTTTAGTACAAAATTGAGACCACGAAAAAATCACCCGACCAGTTACTAAAATTATGAACAATTATAAAAATTACCTAATATTATTCAGAATTAATTTAATTAAAAATAGTCAATATATCAATAAAATAAAATTTATCAATCATAAAGTATGAAGATTTAACAGAACTTATAATTAGTCAATATATCAATAAAATAAAATTTTCCATATATATATAATAAATAATTAGATTGGTAAATTAAAACTAATTATTATTTTTTAAACATATCAAAATAATTTAAATAACACCAAATTAATCATGTTGATCTTTATTACAATTTACAAATTTAATTATAATTAATTAGGCTTAATTAAAACCCAATTTGAACTCAAATTTCATTAAAATTTTTAATAAACAAACTCAAATAATAGTTTAAAACTCGAATCAGATTAATGCTCAACTCAAACTCAATTTAAAAAAAAAAGGCAAATAAACGAATTTAAACAATATAATATTCAACTCGATTAGGTAATTAAAAGCCGAAGAAATAAGTTGTCATTTTTGTTCATTCATTACAGGTGGAAAATCGATCACAGATGCCCGAAGAGTATTTCCTCCTCTCAGCTTTCATTACAGCAGCCCTCCCCACAGAGCCGCATCCAAGAACAAAAAATCCCAAGGCCCAAAAATTATCTAGCAAAGCTGGTGGTCGTACGATCGCCAGCTACGTATATAATTACAATCAAACCACGGCCTCAGAACCCCTCATCCAATGGAATCAAAGCTCCAGATTTCCTTCAGATAAGCACACCGATCATCTTGCCACTCTCTTCCTCCCTTCAAATACCCAACGCCGCTTCATCTCTGCCTTCAAGCCTAAATCAACCAGTATTCAACCCCTCAGCAACAGCTAGCTCTTCCCAAAACCCACAATGGCAGCCACCGCAGCCACAATGGCGCTCTCATCCCCTTCCCTCGCCGGCAAGGCCGTCAAAGCCTCCCCATCCGGCGCTCCCATCTTCGGCGAGGGCCGCATCACCATGCAGGATAAGACGACATCGAGCAAGCCCCGCACTACAGCTGGCAAGCTCCGCCCCTCATCTAGCAGCCCATGGTACGGGCCAGACCGTGTCAAGTACTTGGGCCCATTCTCCGGCGAGCCACCTTCCTACCTAACCGGCGAGTTCCCCGGCGATTACGGCTGGGACACTGCCGGCTTGTCGGCCGACCCGGAGACCTTCGCTAAGAACCGGGAGCTGGAGGTAATCCACTCACGGTGGGCCATGCTGGGCGCACTGGGCTGTGTGTTCCCGGAGCTCTTGGCTCGCAACGGCGTCAAGTTCGGGGAGGCGGTGTGGTTCAAGGCCGGGTCCCAGATCTTCAGCGAGGGTGGGCTGGATTATTTGGGCAACCCGAACTTGATCCACGCTCAGAGCATCCTAGCTATATGGGCTGTTCAAGTTGTCCTCATGGGCGCTGTCGAGGGCTATCGCATTGCGGGAGGGCCTCTAGGCGAGATCACAGACCCGCTATACCCTGGCAATAGCTTTGACCCGCTGGGTTTGGCTGATGATCCAGAGGCCTTTGCTGAGCTGAAGGTGAAGGAGCTTAAGAACGGTAGGCTGGCAATGTTCTCTATGTTTGGTTTTTTCGTGCAGGCCATTGTCACCGGCAAGGGACCTCTGGAGAACCTCGCCGACCACCTCGCTGACCCGGTGAACAATAATGCTTGGGCCTATGCCACCAACTTCGTTCCTGGAAAGTGAGGATTTTGATTTCAGATTTGATTGGCTCTCGTCAATGTAAAACTGATGGTCTGATTTATGTCATCAATGTAGATGAACATTATCATCAATCTATCTTGTGCATTAATGAATGGTTTTTTTGTTTGTTTTGTTAATCTCTACCATTATGCTATATTGATCTTTTTAATTAGCGTCATTATTTGCATCATTAGGCATTTAAGTGAAGTGACTAATTTTTTTTTTTTTTTGACTATTTTATTTCTTGATTCATATAAATATTTAATTGATAAATATTCATCATTTTGTAGTTTTTTCTTTTCTTCTTCGTTTGATACTACTTTTAGTTAATATTTAAATTAATATTTAATGTTTAAAATTAATAATAAATATTTAAAATATTTAATAAAAATTAAATATTTAAATAATTAAAATAAGTAATACTACTTAAAAAAGCCCACCGAGGCTCGCGAGTTAGCTCGAGCTAGCTTATAATGGGACGAGCTCGAGTTCAAGGCTGCGGCGCACTACCCATCTACATTTCGCCACCATTCAAAGAATAACAATCTTCTATTAGGTTGGCTATCTGGTTATTCTCATAGCATGGTGCAATGCCACTACCTTCAACTTCAACATATATTATTGGAAACTGAGTAGTGGCATGATGAAGGACAACTTCACAAACCTTATCGTCAACAATATGTGATGCAATCATAGCATTACCCATAAGAAGAAGACAAACCAAATTCACTGTAAATATTTTTGGATCGTGCTTAAGCACCCTAAGTACTTGTAACTTTAGTTCCTCTAACGATGTGTTCCTTCAAACTTGTAGTAGACAATTGTGCTCTCCGATATATGTAGGGAAAAATTGGCCATTGATTGTCAAATGACCACCATATAGCAACATGAGTGATGCAAATGGTTGATTCATCCTGCACCACCTGTGCCAAAAAATTTCTACATCGCGAATTTATATAAAGGGGATATACAAACTTTTACATGCTCATATCATCATATTTCAAATTCAACTATTGATAAGACTCTCCTAAAAAGAATCCTCTTCTAAATTATCTAAATTTAAGATCTAAAGACTATGATCATTTTAACGACATTATGTTAAACCTAATTTGTTAGAATTACACTTAAATTCAACTGAAATTCTTCTGATATTCTGCTTAATAGCCATGAAAACTCTACTAAAGCTCTATCCAAAATTTTCCAAATCAAATGCTTAACATGCCTAATGAATTCTAGATTAATCTGCCTATCCTTAACTATTTTGCATTGACATTTCTTCAAAGAAGTATACAGTGTTCGACTCGCATCAGATACGCCGAAGACGTATCGGATTATAAAATATTAAAAATAAATTGGACGTGCGCGACCTAAGTATTTTATAAAAATTTGTTAATATAATTTCTTATACTTCAAATTTTTATTTAATAAAAAGAAAACTAAATTTCTTATTTCCTCCCAATAGTCCTAAATCAATTATCCGCACTCAATACGCTATTCTCCGAACATTCTCTTTTTCATTTCTCTTTGGCAGATTGTTGCTAGGGTTTTACAATAATGTCCAATGTCATCGCAACATCGACCTCCATTGTCGTTACAGTATCAATGTTCGATGCTATCTTAAAATCAAAATTTGACCCCCAATAATTTCTACACCCATAATCATGCCGTTGTGTTGTCTTGCCAACTCATTTTTTTTGTCCAACATCGTCTCAAAATAGACGACCGATGCTCTCTTGACATCAACCCTCAATGCTTGACTTAAGACATCATTGTCATCTCCTCTCTTGATGCTTGAAGCACAACATCAACGTTCGACTCTCAACATTCAAATAGTAATCATTTTAATCATATATCATAATTAAATAATATATTATTTCTCACTAATTCTTAATATTAATAGAAATAATTGCATAACAAAGAATGATAGTGTGTTCAATTAGGCAAATACTCATGGCAAGATTTTTGGTTTTATTTTTAAACTAAACCTCATTTAATTTATAATTAGCTAATTAGCCAGAGCTAAAAAAATTTTTAAACTCGCTAAAGTCGCTCGTTAAATGGGCTACTTTCCTCGCTCATCTTATCACCCATGAAACCCCCCATTTTCTTTGCCCTAATCGTTGAATTCTCACCCGGCGTTCGTTTGGCTCCATCATATTTGGCGAAATCAGGCGATTTCTTCGTGTTAGGTATGTTTTTGCAAATTTTTTTTTTTGTATTTTGCATATTGCTACTCTTATCCTTTTGTGGCAAGCTTAAGCTGTGCGAATATTTGTGGAAATTTAGGGCTGATTTAGTTGTTTGCTTTAAGTTTTGTGTATGTACATATATGAGAAATTTGTTTACACAAATATGTAGAAAGGAATGGTTTATGAAATTTTTTTTTGCAATGTATATGTAGGAGATGAAATTATTTTGTGATTTATATGTACTTCTAGTAGAATGTGAGAAATTTTTTGGTGAATGAGATTTTTTGTCTTTATTTTAAATTTAATTTTTTTAGATAAATTTACTTAGAATTTGTTTTGTAAAATTGTGTTACCATTAATTTTTTTTAGATAATTGCTTGTCTTTTGTGAATGTTTTTGATTTGTAGGTAGGGTTATGTTGTATTATCATAGGTTTCGATAAGTTCTTGTGGGCTCCAAAAATTCGGCCCCGGCCTCCGCCCGCTTGTGCTTTCCTTCGGGGGGAGTTTTAACGAACTAAGTTCCGAGGTAAATTTTGGAAGGCAAATGAGATAGTAGATAAGACACTACCCAGAGATTTCGCCCTCATTTTGCGAGGACTTTATGATCTGAGTTCTGATTTCCTATAGGCGCAAGCCCCTATAGTTAATTACCCCTCCCGGTAACGAGAGAGAACTTTCGATTAAGGCTAGTCGTCAGTCAGATACGTAAAGATACGTGAGTCTGGCATATAGTAGCAGCATAGGGTTTGGAAGTTTAGGGATGAATGATTGATGTTTAAAATTGAAAGTTTCACCATCTTGCACTTAAAGCGGGTGGTGGGGGAATGGATGATGGACCCGATCAAGATCCCATGGTTCCGTCATCCCGGGCCATCGTGGTCCCTGGTCTACTTAGTCAGAGGAGGTAGTTGACCCAACCTGACAGAAGGATCCTTGTCGGCAGCCATGGGTTGCTTCGTCCAAGGGTACCTTGTAGACCTGGGATGGGTATTTGCCTAAGGGGACAAATTTGAATCCACTATAGCTAACAGAGGGCTTTGTGCCCTATCGATCATATCCTATTGATTCATATCTCAAGGATTTGATGCCATTGGGGAGTATACGGGCTCTAGCCATAACCATAATATAATGGTGCCATTTGGCGACGACCACCTGGTTCAGAGGGCCCCGAGTCATAACCGTTTATCCTGCAGTGCCATTTGGCGGTGAAACTGCCGGTTAGAGGACTCATATCACGTCCCTGCTGGCAGGAGATTGTTTGAGAATGGATCCTAGTGATATTTTCGACTAGGCACTAGCTCTATGTGAGCTGAAGTAGATTTTGATTTGTCCACCTCGGCAAACTGTTGCGGAGGGTGGATGGATCTTTCTTTAAGTGATCGAATGATATTTATTTCAATTTTAAATATCTTGAAATGGAATTTCTTGGAGTTTTGAGCTTTGGATTTTGGGTATTTGGATGACACTTTGAATTATTTGGAATAGACCCCTCCGGTTGAGATATGCATTCAACACGGCCATCATCGGGGTGTGGGGTCATTCATATTTCTATATTTTGAACCTTATCGACTCTATCTAGTAATTGACAGAGGATCGGGTTTTGTAGGCTTTGTGCCCTTTGTAAGTGAATTCACTTGATTATAGGCCTTGAAGGCCTAATATGAACATATAAAATAAATATCTCAATCAATCTCGTGACCGTATATTTATTTAATAGTTCGAGCCGTGTCAACTCCCATCTACCTGAATAGAAGGATCGGGCTCGAACTTGAATTCACTTATTAACCCGCGCAGCATTCCTAGACGTCACATGTATTTCTACAACATGCTCGCCGGGGCCCATGCGGGTTTTGATTGCATATCTCCCCTTTTTGTGTTCCTATGTGTATACAAATTAAGGTGCACATGCGGGGATACTTTTTTTAGGATATTTGACAAGATTTCTACGATAGTTTGTAGAAGTCCATCTTTGTTGTAGTCTTTTCAGCATTTGCTTGTAGATAGTATATTGGATGCATGACCGCTATTTCTTGAAGAGCTTACAAGCCTCAATAGTCTTACACAACTCAATGTTCAAAATCTGGTTGAATTGAGACTCATTCTATAATGATTTGATCTGGCTTTCCCTTCTCAAAACTTGCATGGAAACCAATGGTCACTACTTTGGACTGACAACCGTAGTGGTGGAAGCTACATCAGATTTTCCAGAAAAAGCCTTGCAGAATATTCATTTTTAAATAATTGTTGCAATCTTCGAGATGATTGGGATAACATATATATTTTTGATTTATGATTGTGAGTTTAGACCACCGAGACATGCCTTAATCTTTAGCAACACATTTGTTAAACATTGATCATTAACTCTAGTGTATGTGATGCATCGTGTATTGACGTTCATTTGAGTGTATTCCAATATATCATATCATTGCTTTCACTACATGTAGAATTCTTCTGATTACAACTATCATGCTGATTGCAATGTGGGTCTCTTGTTTTCTTATTTGCATTTGAGCTCTTTCGTTGTTGTATCTTCTCGGAATTGAATTGTTACTGATGAGAGAGATGACATTGCACTTATCATATGTTCTTGTGGTCGATGCATTTGTTCCAAATCAACTATATGCATTGAACCTCCCCGTCACTTATGAGCGGTTTGCACTTACAAAAGTTTGGCATGTGAACTTGTAAGTCATATTTGAAGGCTAATTCCTTGCTTCCTTTGAGGACAATCTGTAGCATGTATCATGGACTTGGGAATATTTATGTTGGTACTTGCTTACAAACCCACCATTACGCATATAAACTTCTTTTATTTGCAAGAGGGCAATCATATTTGTTCATGTGATTGATATATGCATCAATTAACATCTTCCTTATATGATTCATAAGATGCTTTTGGATGCATTTGAATGATCGTGATTTCCAACATCTTCATTTAGATCTTACATGATAACTTGTAAGTAGGTTGTCACGTCTCCTACAATTCATGTTGGTTGTTGCTTATGGACGAGTCAGATCCAACATTACAAGTAAGTTATTGTGGTTCACAAAGCCCCCACATCGTGACGTTACAATCAAACCAACTTCTTCACCATCTTTTGTTGCTTGCAAATGAACTTTACTTGCAAAAGACAATTCAATGTGCATGATGGATTTGGCATCGCATCCCTCAAACTTTTATTTTCAATTTAGATGATGATCACCAGCTAGTTATTATCCAAAATTTTCATGTCGAAACTTGTAATGTATATTCATTGCTCACTTATTCATTTCCTTTTGATTTCATCATTCTTATAATTCATGACGTTCACTTCCAAATATTAGGCTTTAGTTCAGGTTAAGATTTAAATCATTATTTTAAAATCCGGTCCTGATTTGAGCTTAAGACCGAATCTAAAATGAATTTTCTTCATTGTCATCCAATATGCGAGTCCCTTGTTGTTCAGAGGTTTGCAAGTCCTTTGTCGTTCAAAATTACACAAGTTTTGTGTGCAAGTTCAAGTTTCAATTCAAAGTCGTCATTTGATTCAAGTTCAATTAATGTTGATTGTTTGAGTTTTGAATTAAGTCCACTTGATGTTCAAATTAGTCCAAACATAGTCCTCTGTTGATTTGTCCAAAATTGTTCATGAGTCCTTTATTATATGTCCAAGTCTTTGCATGCTTTAGACGAAATTTCGGCAGCCTCTCGGCGTCTCCCCCGTTTAGGGGAAATTTCAGGAGTTTGGGGCCCCCGCCACGCTAGAGAAAAGCGTGCACGGGTGATGTCGGATGACACCAAGGCCAAATATCTTCGACCCCACCACGCTAGAGAAAGGCGTGCATGGGTCTTCAGGCACCTGTTAAAAATGCACAATTTTATATATTCGTCCCACGCTAGAGAAAAGCGTGCACAGGGCCCGCCTACCTCGCTGTAAGCACCACACCGAGTTTCCTCCCACCACGCTAGAGAAAAGCATGCATAGGGGGTCCCTCGGCACGCCACAAACATCGAAAATAGGACTTTAGGGGGGATTACCCGCTTCGTCGATAGCAACACAGTGAACTTCCTCCCACCATGCTAGAGAAAAGCGTGCATGGGTGGTCGTTCGTCGTGTTGCGAGCATCGAAACGAGTTTTCCCATAATTTACAAAATTCATTTTCCTTTTTTTTTCTCTTCTTTCTTTTCTTTTCTTTTCTTCTCTTTTTTTTTTTGAAACATTTTTTTTTTGCATCTCTTTTTTTTTTCTCTTTTTTTTATTTTTCTCTCTTTCTTTTTTTATTCTTTCTTTTTTTTTTACTCCACCCCCTTTTTTTTTGCTCTTTTCTTTTCCTTTTTTTTTATAGAAATATATACATATATATATATACACGTATATACGTAAAACTTAATATATATGTAACAATATACCTAGTAATATAAATATATAACCGTACACATAACATTATATACATAACTTAAACTAATGCATTTAACAGAATATATATATATATATATATATATATATATATATATATATATATATATATATATATATATATATATATATATATATATATATATATATATATATGACAGTAGATATATAATAATAATATATATACACAATAATGATATTAACTAATATAATCAACAATATACACATAATAGTCTTAACAGTCAGTAAAAAAAAAGTATGTAAATAATGATTTTATCTAATCAGAATCTAATATCAACTCATAGTAATAACTATTGTTAATAGCGACAATAATAAACATATAAATTGAATTTTGCTTTTGCTTTTTTTTGAGAAGTTAACGGCATCTCATAAATAAAAAATATTTAGATGTGAACAACAAAGACAATGCATGCTGCCTAGTAATGATGACTATTGCCACTAACTTTATATATATATATATATATATAAAGAATAATAAAAAGAAAGTAAAAGACAAAAATTACTATGATGAATGACATTCCAACTATGAACAAGAGGGGAGAAATGTTGCAGCAAAAGTAAAAAAAAAAGGTAAAGATAAAAAAAAATATAAAGGAGCTCACGTTTCCTCTTCTTTTTTTTTTTTTGTCTTAAGCGGAGGGAAAGTACGGGCTATCATGAGAGAGCTGCATGTTTTTATAAAAAAGTTAGGTGGGTTTTGTTTAATGGTGAAGAAAGGGACAACTGTTGCTTTTATATAAGAGCAATCGTTATGAATATTAACCTCTTCACGTGGACAGGGAAGGAGTGCGGGAGCCGCTGAGTAAATCCGGTGATCTGTCGTAGAAAGCTTACGATCCTCTTTATTTTTGACGGGAAGGATTTGGTTGGAGTGAAGAGGACTATGGGTGAAGGGAAGAGGTAGATTCACGGTAAAGCAAGCTAGGTGGACGGAGGCTTGGGTGTTTCGCCGGGTTCAGCAACCTGGAAGAGGTGTTCGACTAAGCTTTCGTTTGAGTAGAAGAGAATAGTTGAGGGAGAGATACGCGTTGTAAAGTGTTGTTGTATGTGGGAGACGAGCATGGGTGTAGAGCAAGTGGATGGTTTGAGATTTCTGCTGTCTCCTTTTTCCAAAACAAACGAGGCCCTGCTCAACCTCTTCTAAGCGACAGACAGAAAGCTGGATTGAGAGAAAAAAAAAACACGTCACATAGTGGACAGGGGAGGACAGGAGCGACTACATCAGCGAGATTTACGGGATTTCAGCCAGAGATCCTCGATAATACGAGGTATTGGCTTTAAATGCGATTTGATCTTAAATTTGACTTTTGATTTTTTTGTTGAGGTTTTATTAATCTGATAATAACATTGATAACATGTCATCATTACCATAGTTTAGAAATAAAAGTCATGTCTTAATCAGATCAAATACTGCCTTGATTCTCGCGATTTTCTCAATTTGTGTGCATTTCGCCTTGAAATGTGTGTAAACACTTTGATTTGTGTGCTGATATCACCAAACAATCATAATTGAATGAATTAATAGTGCATTTAAACTATTGATGATATTTCGATTGAAATGATGCTGTCCGTTTTGTGATCGGATGCTGTTTGGTTGGCGCCGAGCTTTGATTTCCTCGGAATACGTGTTGTTATATTAGAACCCTCGTCGGTCACGGCATAATTTTAGTTTGGACAAATTGACAGTCAATTTAGAGTATTGACAGTATTCCGGACGCAATGAGACAGTCCGTTCGTCGATCGGAGGTCATTAATTTGGTCGATGCCGAGGGTTAAATTCCTTAGCATGCGCATCATTACCTTGTGATTTCTGCTTTTGCCTCGCAATTCATGTCGACATTCTCGTATGTCATTTAATTCAATCAAATTAAAAGTCATTCTTAAGTGTTTGGGATGTTCCGGACACAGTGGTGAAGTTCGTTCGTCGATCGGAGATCATTAGGTCGACGACGAGGCTGATTTTCTTAAACTGCGCACTGCCGCATTTGAATCACTTCGGTCGCGCCGCCAATCTGAATGCTTTGAATTGAATAAAAAAAATATAGTTTTCAAAGGTTGAAAATGTTCCGAACACGATGGCGAAGTCCGTTCGTCAATCGGAGATCGTTAGGTCGACGACGAGGCTGATTTTCTTGAACTGCGCACTGCCGCGTTTGAATCACTCCGGTCGCGCCGCCAATCTGAACGCTTTGAATTGAGTAACCAAAATGTAGTTTTAAAGGTTGAAAGCGTTTCGGACGTGATTTCGAAGTCCGTTCGTCGATCGAAAATCGTTTGGTCGACGACGAGGCCAATTTTCCTTGAAATACACGTTATCTTGTCGCATTAGGATCGCTTTGATTTGCGTGCCACCACCCCGATTTATCCAAATTAATCAAATAAAATGTAGATCTTTGATTTTGACGACGTTCCGAACGCAACGACGCGATTTGGTTTGCAATCAGACGTCATTTGGGCGATGACGAGGCCAATTTTCCTTGAAATGTGCGTCCTTGCATTGTATTGGGCTCTCCTCAAGTACCATTTTCAATTGTTGATTATTTTTGTATAGCATGCGGATGCTTCTGAGTATATCAACCAAAATTTGATCATCCTTGCCATAGATTAGGATTAAATCACCTTCACCAAATTGTTGATCTCGTGGGAATATGTAACAAAATGCAAAACAATTTTGTATATATTTTGGTAGAACTATATAGCTCAATCTTAAGATGGAATTGATAGGCTTCTGACCCAATAGATTGCTTTCTAAAACTGTCCTCCAGTGCTCTTTCACCCAAATTGTTCTTCAGAACACCACCAATGACTTTAGCTGCCCGTAGAGATCTTTAAAGTCTCATTTTTTTTTTACTATTTCTCCAACGATGGCTCTTAATTTTTATGGAGACACAAACCCACTTATTAAGATCAAATTCCTCTGCTATTTCATCTTCATAAACACGTTGCAAGAGAGTTGTCTTTCTCATACCACCATGTCCCATTATAGATAAAAGAGAAATGTTTCTGTACAAATTCATTATATTAGCAATGATTTGATGCTTCCTCATTTGACTGCTCTCTCAACCACTGTGTAGCAAAAACTGAAATGCAACCCACATTCGAGCTGAATCACCTTTATAGAATTTGCAATTTTTGGGGTGGTTATAGGGGTCAACAGTTCTACGTAGTAATACAATAATGTCTGGAAGAGGAGCATTGTTTGTTCTTATGTATGGTGGACAGTTGTCATTAGATGATAAGTATGCACCAACATATGTTGGGGGTAGTTATCATCCCTTGCAAGTTTCAGTTAAGATGAACTTAGACCAACTGAAGATTAGGGTCCTCAATGCGCTAAATATGAGACTTTGAAGTACAAGTAAACTTGGTTTGTTGTCTACCCTTAAGGAATGAGTTTATACTTTCGCCTATGGAGGATGATGAGGTATGTGAGATGGTGGTATCGCATGCAATTGGACAAATACTTTTACTTTTTGTAGAGGTTGAAGATATTAGTGCACATAATATTGTTATTGAGCAATTCACATCCCAAGTGCATGAGGCATTCAATTTCGAGGAACTGGTATGTTGGCTCAAGAAAAATGGCACGAATGCGTGAATCCCGCTTCGCAGCTGTAGGATTCCATTTCGCTTAAGTCAGATTAGAATTAACCAGATTTCCCCTGAAGGTAGTCAGGGTTTAATTAGATCTGGGGTCCTTACTTCCTATGAGCGCAAGCACTCATAGTTAATTACCTCTCTTAACACGTAAGAGAGAACTCTCGATTAAGGATGAATAAATTTTAGGTATTTTTAGTCTCAATTATGGGGCAAATGGAGGTAAACCCGATCAAGATCCCATGGTTCCGTCGTCCCGGGTATACCGTAGGTCTCAGTTTACCAACACTACAATCATTGACCGTAATGTCCAGGGAATCTGATTAGCAGCCATGGGTTGCCTCCTCTCAGGGATCCCGAGTAGATTGAGGTGGTTAGGTTTGGATTTTAATTTTAGTTGGATTTTGGGGCTTACATCTATTAGAATGCCCAGAAGTTGATTTAATTTAGGAATTTGTAACTTCATTTAGAAGTTACACAGAAATTTGAATTTGGGTCGGGACTTACAACTTTTATAGAAAGTAGCCCGTAGATTTAATTTGGAGTGGGGCTTACTACTCTATTTATGAGTTGCCCAGAGATGGGTCTTACAACCTAACTCTACAGCAAGGCTACCCAAGGAATTTTGATTATTTGGATAGGTCTTATGATTTCCCTTAGAAAATTGCCTGAAAAGCGGGTCTTACAACTTAATCATTTAGACTAGGATGCCCATGAGTTTAAATTTAATTATTTGGGGCCTTAGGATCATTACAATTTATTTTAACAATTTTCCTAAAAAAGTGAGTCTTACGACTTTACTTAGAAGTTGCCCGTTGGCGGGTCTTACAACCTAATCCTATAGACTATGATGCCCAGAAGTTTGAATTTAATTGTGTTTGTTGAATTGACAATAGTGTTTTACACCATACTGTAGTTTTGACACTTGCCAGCGGTTTCAGTTGTTTTGTGCTTGTAGATTCTTCTTGCTGTAGTAGTTCTTTACTTTAGCACCGTTGTGTTATTTTTTTTTTTTTACACGCTTCCAGTACTTTGCTCTACATGCAGTAGCCATATTTATTATTTTTCGGTATTGATTTAATTTATTTATGATGCATTGATTCTTGTTTGCTTATTTGCAGGAGCTCGTGTTGTTTTGGCATTTGTACAGGAGCACTGGAGAGTTGAAGAGTTTGTTTGGAGAGTTTTGTTTGATTTTGAGTTTGAGTTGCATGTTGGTTGAGTTGTGTTGACAGTTGTTGAGTTTGCTTGGAGAGTTTTGTTTGATTTGAGTTTGAGTTGCATGTTGGTTGAGTTGTGTTGTTTGTGTTAAGAGTTGTTGAGTTTGAGTTGACTTCAATTTGAGTTGAGTTGTATGATTAGTGTGAATATTTTTATTCATGCATTTTATTTCCTTTTTATTTAAGTGATTTTAAATTGGTTGGTTTAATTTTAGATTGATTAGTTGGTTGGATTTTATGTTTTAAATTAAATGAACTTCAAAAATTAAGTATTTGAATTAGTTTAAATGTTAAAATTTGATTTATTTTAAAGTTTTTTTTATTTAATTAAATTATTAGATTTACTTTGAGTTGAATGATTAATTGTTTGGATAATCTTGAATTGCTCAGTTTATTAAATTTTTAAAATTTTATTTTAAAGTTTGATTAATTAATTTAAAAAAAAAATTAAATTTATTTAGAATTGGCATGATTGGATTAAATTACTGTTAATGTTTTAACTTGAAATTAATTTTTAAAAGTTAGATTTAAGCGTTGTGTTTTGAAATTAAATTTTAAATTAAAGTTAAAATTATATTCACTTTACAGTTTAATTAAAAAAAATTAAATGTTATGTTTTGAAATCATTAATCAAGTTGAATCATATTATTTAATTAAAGTTAAATTTATTTGAGTTAATTAATTGTTATATTTTACATTTAAAGAATTTTAATTAATTAGATAAATTAATTAAATTAGTCATTTTTTTTAATCAATAAGGTTATGACGTTGCACTCTAAATGGTGATGTTGCTCTCAAATGACTCAAAAGGCGACTCGGCAAGATTCAAGAAAATTTTCGGCAGCCTCCCGGCTTCCCCTCCCCGTAAGGGAAGGTCGGGACGGCATTTGCCGTTATTTCTTCCTGCCCGGATCAAAGATCAACGGCGCAGGGTCTTCCATTTAAAATCATCATATCCGGATCAAAAATCGACGGCGTATGTTCTTCAAATTTTAAAATTCAACTCTCCAGGATCAAAGATTCAACTGCACGAAGTCTTCAAAGATTGAACCATTCGTCCGGATTAAAAATCACGGCGCGAGTCTTCTCAAATTAAAACCATCTGCACGAATTAAAAATTACAGCGCGGGTCTTCAAATCAAAATATATTTGCTACTTTATAATTGCCAAAAGAAAATGACTATTTCATTACAGACAATTTATACAATTTATCAAATTCTTTAAATCCATATTGTTAACTGTAACCTTTAATCGTTTAAACCCACATTATTAAATATAGCAATCTTTTATGTATCAAATAACAGACCATTATCATATCTCTTAAATTGAGAACAAGACTAATATAATGTCTTGTACGAATCAGGCTTGGATAATTGAAATGGTACAAAGATTTTTTTTATAATAGCAAAGAGTTTATTGCAATCTTCTTATGCAAGCAAACGATTTGTCAGATTGAGGCAAAGGACAAGGCCATCAATAATCAGAATTAAGAGTTCTGTCAGTACATGAATATTTTTATATACAACTCAGAATTCTCTACTTTTTTTTTATGCCGGAAGACAAGCGGGTACTTAGTGTATGAATCCTTTCTTTCTTTTTTTTAATCAGTCTCTTCTCTTTTATTGATCCCCTCGCTGAAGAGATGCATCTTTTGGATATTAACTGTACACAGTGGGATCAAATCGGGATTGCGAAGAGTCACATCTCTTCAAATTTATATAAAAAAAAACTTTCATTTCCCTCTCTTTTTTATTCCCCAGTAATTAGATGGTAGGTATTAGGAAATTTCATCTTCCTTTTTTTTTTTTTATAAGACTTAAGTTTTCTAACACTTTTCTGACACTATTGCTCGTTGGTTTATTATACCAAAAGCTGGAGTTAAATCCATAAAGCATACTCCATATTTCTTTTTTTTCATAGTAATTTTTATTCCAACTTATGTTTTCTTTTCTGCTTTGGGTGGAAGGATTTTTTTTTAAATGCTGCATTTATTTGTCAAGGAAAGAATGCTAGAAAATTTTCTTGAATGTTTGCTTTTAATTTTAATTGTTGGATCTCTGTGAAATTGAGCATCAATCAAGTTATTTTTGTAGAAAACTTCATGCTAGAAACATCTCAGTGACATCCAACAATTTCCTTCAAATCTCTCCGTAAGAGTTTTCTTAATACCCATGAGCAGCTCCAGCAAAGCTCTTGCACGCTACAGTCTTTATGAAATATAATAAAATAAAATAAAAAATTTATTATGGAATGTCTTTTGAATCTTGCGAATGTGAGTAATTTTCTTGCTCGTGTTGCATTCGTCTCTTTGAGGATGTCGCAACCTTTATTGTGCCATAGCTGTCTCTAAAAAAAAAATTCTTAAAATTACATTTCTCTCTTATTCATTTATATATTTTTTATATCAGTCAACATGGTAGAAGGTGGTTCGACGAATTCAGGTTTTGAGCCGCAATATGCTAAGTTGTCCGTCTAAATATATTAAATAAAGTATAATTGTGTTGATATGTAACCTTTGTTAAGAAAAGACTTTTAATGTGATGAAGTGAAAGCTAAAGAGTTCTGACTAAAAGTACAGAGTGAACCAGTACTTATCGTGATTTTTCTCTTGGGAAAAATTATACATGCTTAAGGTGCTAGTAGACCCCCACCTACTACATACTATCCCAGATCACCAACAGAACGTCATATGGTAAGTTTAAGTGATTTAAGTTACCTTAAATTTCTTTCTATGCTAAACTTAACATAACTTACAAATATGTGTAGTGTGAATTCATTCTCAACATGGAGAGGATATTGCAGTATACTTCAGGGGGACTTAGGATACACCCATGCAGGTGGACATGAACATTGTAGGTGACATGTGTAATAGATTGTGCCAACATATATACATTGATGATGCTCGATATTTTGAGGAGACGGATACTCAGTGTGATAGTCTACCCCTTCATGCTGCAAATCCATATAGTGCTAGGACGTCCTCTTATGCCGATTATGATCTCTCTCAGAGCCACTTCATCGTACCAACACCGTCAGATATTGACATTGCCTTCACACCAGAGTTTGTACATTCATCCTTGGATGAGCCTTCAACCATACATCATGATGTCCGTCTTGAGGACCAGCACCATCTACGCACCAGGTCACTACATGCACCACAGCATTTCACTCCAAGCACTGATGCGATACCACATCGGCATAAGAGGAGGCATTAGTACTATGTACTATGTACCTTTTGATTGTTTGAGTTATATTTTGATGTTAACATTGTACTCCTTAGACATGAATTATGTACTATATTTTGTTTTACTTTAATGTCATTATGATGTTAAACATGTTCACAAATGACATTTTTTATGTTGCTTTCATTTAAAAAAAAATTAATGAATATGTAAGTCGCCTGTTAGATGGGTGACTTACACAAGTCGTCAATCAAACGGGTGACTTACATCTTATATATAAGTGGCCCATTTGATTGACGACTTTGGTAAGTTTCAAATTTTTTTCCTGTTGGTTTAGTTATTAAATTATTAGTGAGATTTAGTTTAAAAAATTTCTCAAGATTTTTTCTATTTAAATTCTTAAAGAGAAGAATATTATTCATCAATTTTTCCTCTAGCATCATACATTTTGACTTCATTAAATATTTTTTGTCAGAAATGAGCATCGCTGTACAGTTCATTAAAGTAATAGATTAATGTATTAAAACATGGAAAGACAGCAAAAAAATGAAAGCTTCCCATCACCCCCCACGCCTCTATAATCTATTCCTACATCTATTAAACGTTCGTTTTGGGGGAGGCTTATTAAACATTCAATCTAAAAAATTAGTTGGACCTCCTTTGCTGACCGCACTAGGTAAACCACCGTAGACCAACCTCCATTACTCTCCTTCTTCCTCCCTGAAGAAGGAAAGAGCTAAGAAACTCACATTAATTTGACACATATACAGTCAAGAGCGCGTCCAAACCTCTACGAATTATATAAGCTTTCTCTCCTTCTCTTCCTCAACTCAGTAAAATCGTCAGGAGAGAGAGAGAGAGAGAGATAATAGAATAAATGGCCGGACGCAAGAGGGAATGGCTGAGGAAGAAAATGATGGGAAGAAAAGAGCAGAGGCAGTGGGCTGTTAATGGAAAGGTCGGCTCCCTCTCATCAGCGTGGCGGCGGTGGAGGCAGAATCGTCGGTCGCTGTCGTCGGAGACGTTTATTCAGCGGGTGATATTCGACCGTTGTGTCTTCTATCTGAAGTATGCGGCTGAGGCCGTCGTCCTCATTGCGTCTTTCTGCTACTTCTACCTCCGCTTCGGCTTCCGTCTTTAACGGTCATCTTTCTCATGAATTTGAATGTCTGCGTTATAGCTTTCTGTGAATGGAACAGGGAAGGACTTGGATTTGATTTGGCAGATCGAAACCGACTCTTTCATTTCTTGCATATTATGTAAATTTTATTGAAGAACAAGAGTTAGGATTGCAGATGCAGTTGGACTTTACTGACAAGAATCTTCATGCTTGATTGTTGTTAAAAGATCTTCGAGATGAAGTTTTTCGATCTATATATAATTTTTTATTTAATAAGGTACGCTTAGGAAGATTGGATCAAACGAGAATCCGTTGTGTATGTTTAGGTCACCTGCTTTGAAATGTTTAGTCAGGCTTGAGCATGAAGGAATTTACTTCAAGAAAATAAGAATTATATTTTCTCAATAGCGTATTTAAGAAAATAAGAATTACATTTGATAGCCTGATCTACTCAAATTTGAGAGCCTAATCTACTCTTCTGAGCTACAAACTACACAAATACTCTTTTTTTATTTTTTTCATAAGATGGTCGAGAGTTTGAAGAGTTGAAAAACATTTACTTATTATTTTAGATTTTTTTTTAAAAAAATTACCCTTTGAGCCTATTCATAGACCCATCAGGAGTGGATTAGTCCATAACATGAAAAATTATAATTTTTTGAAGGTAATGTTATAAAAGAAATAGAAAGAGAGCATGCAATGAGGTTGAAGGAGTAAATAATAAATATTGTAGAATCTTATCCTTTCAAACCTTTAACTTAGCATCCATAGGGCTTTGCCAATAACACATAAAAACTCATCACAATAAAACAAGATTAATAACATAAATAAGCATTAGTTCACATGCCTTTCTAATTAACTACTATATGCATGTTACATCATTGCTAGAAATGCATGGTAGATCTTAAGAAAAATTTACAATAAAATAGAACATTTGAAGGGGCATGATACAACTCCTAAGCAGCATAATGTGTGGAGGTTAGTTGAATGACAAACTGGGTAGTGTGTTGGCCCCAGAGCTTTCGAAGGTCATCTAATACCCCGACTGACTTTAGGTGCTGAGTAGATCAGCATATTAGTGTGCATGAGATCTGATTTGACACTACATAAAAAATACTAATTACTGGTAGAATTTTTGGCAGAAATTTTATGTTGGAAATTCAGGCAGTTTTTTAGACGGATTTTTGACGAATTTTTGGAGAAATATTTCTGGCTAATTTTTGATGATTTTCCGACGAATTTCCGATAAAATATTTGCAATAGATTTCTGCCGGATTTTAAAAATTTTTGGGAAATAATCATATATTTATAATTATAAAAAAGAATTAACTAATTAACTAAACAAATTAATTAACTAACTAATTTAAATAAACTAATAATATTAACTAATTTAAATCAACTAATTAATTAATTAACTAAACTAATTAACTAATTGAAATTAATTAATTAATTAATATTTATTTTTTAATTAATTATAATATCCTATGATTTATAATTTAAATAAAAAAATAGTAACAATTCCAACAAATTTTGCTTTGCGGCTGAGTGGATGGGTGCTAGATATCCTCGTGAATGAGCTGGGTTAGAACCCTCACGTAGTCACAGGCAGCGAGCGAGCAGGCCAGGGATGGCGGGTAGGCTCATGCTGACATCGGCCAGTCGTAGATGGGTAGCGGCCAGGCAGGCACATGCAGGCTGTGGGCAGGGGCCAGCAGGTTGGAGGACAAAGGAAAAATGAGTTTTGCCTGATTTTTTTTAATTTTTTCGATAGCAATTTTCATCAAAAATTTGCCAAAAAATTTTCCAGGGCATTTTTTGCAAGTAATTATTTTCGGACGCATGTTTTACGGCCAAATTTTTTTTTGTTGAAAATTCGCTAGAAATGTGTTATTCAGAAAGAAATTGGCCAACTTTTGACAAAAAAGGCCACCAAAAATTAGTCATTTGCCTTTAGTGTTAAGAGGTAATGTTGTTGCTTGCTGAGAATCGAGTAGGTATCAATGGTCATGAGAAGTTTGGGTTATAGTATGTCTCATTATTGACACTGACATGAAATCTAAATAACTCAACAACCAGGTGACATCATTTGTGAGTGATCCAAGAGATATCATGGATGGGTGATCTTAATAACATGGTGTCTGGGTGGATAAATGACTATGCAATGTCATTGAGAATAATGAGCAATACATTTTAGCTATGGGTTCTGTATCCTCCTAAATCCTATCGATAAGGCCAATCTCTAAATAGGTTCTAGGGCTGCCTACAAAAAAAAAAATCTAAGATCTTCCTAAATGGCGATGAACTCTACTTTGGTGAGTAGAGGGAGCGTTGCCGAATGGAGGGCTTGATGATGACTAAGGATAAGTGGAGAAGAACACACTTCAATGTGAAAGAGATAATAATGGGAAGATGTAAGGAAATTATACTTATCGATTAAGTTTTAAAGATCCAATGGTCCAAGCTTCAGTTCTCAATGCTCTTTGAGTGTTAATAATGTGCTGGAAAGCAAAGCTAGGAGAATAGCAAGTGAGAGGAACCAAGAAGCCCAAATTCAAAAGCAAATCAAAAGGACTAAAGAACTTCTTAAAGGTTCTTAAGAGGGTGGGTACTAAGGATGATTCACCTACAAAGAAAATTCTTTTATCTTTTTTATTTGTAGAGAATCATGGTAAAATAATGGGATAAATATGTTGATCCCATATAATTTTATGAGCTCAAAAGTTAACAACTGGAAAGCTAACACCTGAATGTACAGTGCCTAACACAAATTCTTGTAAGAGTTTATCAACTCCTTGGAATCTAAAGTGGTTTTCAAGGTAAGGAACGACTTGATAGAAAAGGATATGGATAACGCTTTCCTAGGAAGAGAGAATGTTAGCCAAGGGTTGGCTAAAAAAAGTCACCAAGATTGTTGAATTCTTGAGATGGGTCAATAAGAGAGGAAAGTTACAATGAATAAGGGATGTTAATCAAGGGTTGGCCAAAAGAAGTCATTAATAAGGTCCATATCATAGATTATTGAGAGGGGTGACTTCCCAATAAGGAGGAACATCAATGAAAAGCATACCAAAAAACACTAATAATAGAATAACACATGAAGGCTCTTCCAACTTCAACCATGGACAAAGCACCTCCATAATTAATATTAATGCCTTTCCCAATTATGGGAAATACATTATTTATAACCAGTAATGCAAATTAGTGGAATCATTTTAACAGGATCAAGTCTCATAGTTTTTCTATTTTTTGGGTTTCTAAGGGAAAAATCTTGTGTCTCATATGAGCTTCTCATGACTTATTTTATCCGTGTGCATAGAATTTCATTCAACGTTAAAGTGATATACTCTATCTATCGTCTACAACGCAACAAGTTTAGTACTCATTTAGTTCACTACTACTTCAATGTATTATATGATTTCTTTGTAAATTAGAGGCCCAAAATTGGGCCATCAAAGACCAAATAATAATTATATTTTAATGATGAGTGATAAATTATAAAGTATGCTATTCAAATTCATAATTTAAAACAAAAATAAAGTCCTCCTTCAATCAAGGTACCACTAATCCTTTCACACACAAATATTTTTTCAATAATACTTTTTATTCGTATGTGTTCGGTCTTTGAGACTATCACAAGGCATATATTGTCCTTATACCAATGACAATTAGGGTCTGTTTATGATGGTTATAGCTGCCAGTAAAGCAAGTTGTGAAGCTTTTATAAAGACACTGCTTTTTGAAGTTGATCAATGTACATAAAGCAATATATTCTATTTGGGAAATATAGCTGTCAAATTATTTTGATGTAGCTGTATACGACAAATTTATATTAATACCCTCATTGTATATATATATATATATATATATATATATATATATATATATATATATATATATATTTTAAACATGGCATTCTTCCCTTCTTATTTTTTTAAATAGTTATTATAGTGCGTCATCTTTTGTATTTCTTTTGCTTCTACCATCTTCATCGTGTTGCAATTTTGGAAAAGATACCTTATATTTCATCTTCAGCAACCTTGCATGAAATTCTATTGTGCTTTCTTCTTAGTGCTTTAGTAACATTAACTTTAGCAAAAGACTAGTTTAGCAACCTTATATGTCTTTAAGGATACATGCCCTTCTATACCAAATTTAATAATGTCAAGGCAAAGATAATTACAACAAGAAACTAAAAGAACATAGATCTCCAGGAGAATATGGACTCCAACAACATAAAAGACTCTCAAGACATGCCTACATAAAATTCCGCAATGCTCAAACTTGCAACAACTACAGCTTGACTCTTTATAAGAATGATTGAAACTAACAATATAGCTCTTATGATTATCTTCTTCCTCATCACATTATACTTGCTTATAGGCCCATGCTCGATTTTTCTTCCTGTGCATCCCTCATTTTACATTAAAAAAAAAATGAAAATATGACATTCTTGCCAACTGAAACTTTTAGCAATAAATAGATAAACATTCAACTAAACATCAAACACATACAAGAATTTAAACATCAAGCTTCATTCTCAAAATTATCATGAGAAGAATGGAGATCTAAAAGTCTAGCTATGTAAGGAAATGTGTTGCTGTCCCAGTTATTTTGATGGACTAAAAGTCACCTCCATAGCAATCAAACGATATGAAAACTAGAATGTTCATACAACAATTAAAAATTAAAAATAAAAAGAAAATAAGGATGTAATTAGATATCACTATAATCTTGTAAAATATATGAACAATGCCTCTAGATAATTTTTTTTTATAGAAAAGTGATTTTTAATTCATCTAATTAACCAATTCGTATGTGATTTACTCTTTTAATTATATTATCTCCTCAACATCTTTGCCATCTCATGCCTCATTATTCATTATATCTTCTTCATTGTTTAACAATGCTTAGATGATTCGATACTCAGATGGTTCTGGAGGCATATATAATTAATCTATATTACAAATATTGAATTCTGGATCATCTCGAGAGGGATGATGATGTATGTAGTTATGTAATACCATTGTAGACCTCACTTTGTCCACTTGCTTCCTAAATAAATATGTGGGTATGTCACACAAAATAACTCACTTTTTTCTTCCAAACACCAAATGATCTCTCAATCACACCTCATAGTGAAGAGTGTCACTTGTTAAATGCTTCTTTCTCTCACGTATCGATTGACTTCCTCTTCCAAATCAGAATATGATATTTTGTATTAGAAAATGGCTTCAAAAACTCTTGTTGCATCGAGTACCCAATAACCACAAGATAATATTTACATGTTTGCAGTTGCATATTATTTAGTTAAAGATATATATGTCTAATATTATGAAGCTTTGATAGGTTACCAACTTACTTGACAATGACATAGAAAATTGATGTTCTTGATAATGTATAACAAATTTGAGAATATAATTATCATACGCACTACCCTCCCACCTAACATGATAAAAGTTAAACACATGTTGAAATCACAATCTGTCATAATATTTTGTATCATAAAATCACATTGTCCTCTATAAGCAACCATTTCATCTCTCAAAACACGAGCATCCACATACATTCCATAACAATGTTCACTATCTAATAATATCTCTTATATGATAAAATGTTTCTATCAAACTTTATTTTATAGACAAAGCTATACGAAAGATATAGAGCAATTTATGCATCAACTTTTTTAAATATTCGATAATAAATCTAAATTTATAATTCATGTGGAAGAAAATAATTTGAAATATGAAATTAGGAAAAAGTAGAGTAGCGGCTTTAGATTCATCCTAAGGGCCGGGTTTGGAGGAATTAGGGGAAAGTTGAGCGAGCTAGGGAAAATTGATTTTGCAACAAAAGAACTATGTTGATAGAGAAATTGAGGAGTTGAACATAATTCGTAGATGTTGAAGGAGCAATTAATATGGGAGTTCTTAAGCTCACAGATGATCAAACATTCGTAGATGTTTGAAATTAGAGAATGAAGCTCCTGTGCTGACGAGTGACCTCTAATCAACCAATGATTAACCAAGCAGAGGATGCAACCCTTGTGTGGATGAGAGACCTCTTATCAACCGAGCAAAGGATGCAGCGAGGAGAGATTATGAGGAGAGTAGGAGGATGATAATCGCAAAAATGATCAAAGGAGAAGCACCAAGCTTTTCACATGATTTTGGTGGCATTTGTATCATTTTCAATGTTCGAAATAGTGGGAAGCTATCGAATGAGGGAGGTGTTCATCGGTTGCAAGAAGAAACCATGGAATGTAAAAATTTCTGCAACTATACTCTGGTTCAATACCCCAGACAAACTTTTAATTATTTTTTTAAAAAGCAGAGCAGCAAATAAGTTGTCCAAAATTGATCCTTAGTAAAAGCTCAACTAATCATTTGCCCTAAATAATTCAAGATATTGCATTACAATAATAAAATTTTATTTCAAGATTCGATCATGAAATGAATTTTTATTTAATAATCATGAATTTTTACTTGCAAAAAAATTAAAACAAAACATCTCATAATTCAATAAAAACATCTTATAACTCCAAATAAATCTGTTCTATTCTGTGCTAAAAAGATTAGGGCATCCTCATGTTTATATCCTTTTTTTTCTATAAAATAATTTCCTCTTATATTTAAAAAAAAATCCAAATCAATATATAATTCATTCGAGCTCGGATTTCTAAAAGCGCAATGCGCTGAATTTGCCTATCCATCCATCTGATCTCGTACCCAAGATGTTGATAGATAAGGAAATCCATAAGAATCACGAAACGATAGGCCTATATCTTGCCACCTGGACAACAGAATCAACATCACTCAACCCAGCAGCCAATAAGAAGCAAGTAAAAGATACGCATCAGATAAACCCTCCTCAATCCAATCTCAATCTCTTATCCCTTTCGCATATTTAAACCATCTGCAGCTACCACTAACTCTCACCACTCACCAGCAACAACCAAGCATTAACAATCCCCTCACACTTGCCTCCAATGGCTGCCTCCACGATGGCCCTCTCTTCCCCCTCCCTCGCCGGCAAAGCCATCAAGCTCTCCCCATCCTCCTCCGCCACCCTCGTCGTGGGCCGAGTCACCATGCGGACCAGCAGGACCTCGGGCAGGCCCCGCCCCTCATCTGGCAGCCCGTGGTACGGTCCAGACCGCGTCAAATACCTCGGCCCATTCTCCGGCGAGCCGCCCTCCTACCTCACCGGCGAGTTCCCCGGCGACTACGGCTGGGACACCGCCGGACTTTCGGCCGACCCCGAGACCTTCGCCAAAAACCGTGAGCTGGAAGTAATCCACTCACGTTGGGCCATGCTCGGCGCATTGGGCTGCGTCTTCCCAGAATTCCTGGCCCGCAATGGCGTCAAGTTCGGCGAGGCGGTTTGGTTCAAGGCTGGTGCCCAAATCTTTAGCGACGGCGGGTTGGACTATTTGGGCAACCCGAGCTTGATCCACGCCCAAAGCATCCTCGCCATTTGGGCCGTCCAAGTGGTTCTAATGGGCGCCGTCGAGGGCTACCGCATCGCCGGCGGACCACTTGGCGAGATCTCCGACCCGCTCTACCCGGGTCGCAGCTTCGACCCATTGGGCTTGGCCGATGACCCGGACGCATTCGCGGAGCTCAAGGTGAAGGAACTTAAGAATGGAAGGTTGGCCATGTTCTCCATGTTCGGGTTCTTCGTGCAGGCCATCGTTACCGGCAAAGGCCCGTTGGAGAACCTCGCCGATCATATTGCTGACCCGATCAACAACAACGCATGGGCCTATGCGACTAACTTTGTTCCTGGGAAGTGAAGAACTTGATGGTGTCTGAATTTCGAATAAATATTTTTATTGGAGGTCATGGATGTAAATTAGGAATGTGCATTATGATAAATGTATTTTGTGTTGTTTTAATTGCGAAGGAAAGCTTACCTTTTAGGAGAACCTTTGTGCTGTACTGTAGAGCTATGGGTAAATTTTTAAGACTCCTTAATTACTTAAAACGCAGATCTTTTATTAAATATGTTGGCTTCAGTTAGTCTTAATTTCGCTTGAATTAAAGGAACATTAGTTTATAGTGCAACATTCTGATTAATTAATGCATAATAAGAGTAACTTCATTGTTAAATAAAGGTTATGAGAGATGTAAATATATTGTTATTTTGTAATTAAGTTTTAGTGAATCCTTTTTTATGTAGATAAACAAAACAAACACCTCAAAGAAAAATAATACCTGAATTAGAACAACTGAACAAACACAGAGACCAGAGACAAATAGAACAATAAGTAGCAACAAAATAGGGGAACCAAACTAAACTGCTCAAGCCAACCCAGGCCAGCACAAGAAACCAAACTAGAGCAACAAAACAAACACACCTAAACCCTCAACCGAAAATCCAACCAAAAGAAAAAAAATCTAATAAAATCACCTGAATGGACCACAACAAAAGACACCCATCAAATGAAACAAAAAGAAACCCAACAGAACATGACCTGTAAAATAGAAATAAAACCCAACAAAACTAACAAAATCAAGGCACTACCACCAAGAAAAATAGGCCACAAAGACCAACAAAACAAACACCCCAGAGAAAAAAAGAAACTTGAACAAGAACAACATACCAAGATAAACAGGAAACAACCAATAGGACCCACAGGAGCATCAACTTTCCCTGATGTAAAGGGAAGCCATTAATGTCCATTCTCACAATGCCCTTAATCTCATGAATATTGTTCAAGTTAAAGTATTGAATAGAATTAGGTATAGAAGTACCTTATTTTGGCCAGCCAATCAACAATTAAGTTTCCTTCCCTCTATATATGAGAAATCTTATAATGACATAACTCTGACAATTGGATAATTTTCTTGAAAAAATAGAATAGAGAAGCATTATTACAAGATTTATTCATAATAAAAGAGACAAGCAATTTAGAATCTAATTCTATTCATATATTCCACCAATGGTTTTGAACATAAAGAAGAAGAGCATGGTGTAAAGCTTGCATCTCACACTACGGGAAATTAGCTGAATAGCGGCAGTATTTTTTGCGCTCAAATGACAACAGGAACTACTAGCGATTAAACCGGCTGTTACACCGCCGATATTAAACCTTAATCGTTGAAATTTTTGGTTGTCAACTGATCGCTGAAAATACGACTAGTATTTTTAAGTGAAATTTTTCGACGATTTTAAGTGAAATTTTTCCGGCAGTTAAAACCGCCAGAAAATTACCAGAAATGGCCCCAAAATTGGCCGCCCCGCCCTTCTTCCTCATTTCTTCGCATTGCTCGTTTCTTTCGTCCAGACGCCTGTGCCCTCACCCTCGTCCTCGCTGCCGAAGTGCGTTTGTTTCATCAACATATCTCCGGCCGTCGAACACCCCCCGAAGGTGATCTCATCTATGCATCTCCTTATTTTTTTGTTTTAGTCATGGATGTTCTCAGTAGACATTTGCAAGAGGATGTACCTTAGTTAATGTTTTTTTTTGCTGTTGATATTCTTCTTATTTGTAAGATTAGAGAGGGAGTTGAAGGTACACTTGAATTATGGAGATCAACCTTTGAATCTAAAGGTTGATTTTGAGAAAGCCTTAAGCCCATATCATTTTGCTTCAGTCATGGATGTTCTCGGTAGACATTTGTAAAAGGTTATAACCTACTTTTTTTTTTACTTATGACATTATTCTTATTGATAAGACTAGAGAGAGAGTTGAAGGTAAACTTGAATTATGGAGGTCAACCTTAGAGTCTAAAGGTTTTGATCAAAAACATGAATATATATAGTGTAATTTAGTAGTAATACATTTAGTGAGGGGATTGTGACTTTGGGCAATCAATTCATTAATAAGAGTACAAGTTTTAGATATATTGGATCTTTTGTTCAGAGTGAAGGTAAAAAATATGGGGATATTATCAATAGAAATCAAGTTAGATAATTAAAGTAGAGGATTGCATTGGGCTTGTTGTGTGATAGAAAAGTCCCCCTCATACTTAAGGGAAATTTTTATAAGAGGGTGGTGAGACCTGTAA
Source organism: Dendrobium chrysotoxum (assembly GCA_019925795.1). Lineage (NCBI taxonomy): Eukaryota > Viridiplantae > Streptophyta > Magnoliopsida > Asparagales > Orchidaceae > Dendrobium > Dendrobium chrysotoxum. The sequence goes on along the minus strand of CM034303.1, from coordinate 45,036,337 downwards.
TGATTTATGGTGTCGAATGTTGGCCATTAAAAGAGAAGCATAATACTAAGTTAAGTTTTACAGAGATAAGTCACCTTAGATGGTTTGGTCGCTTAAAATGGCAGCCTTCCGATGACCCGATTAGGAAAGTAGAGATATTAGATTTGACTTATATTAAGAAAGATAAAGGTAGAACTAAAAAGACTTTACTAAAAATATTATAAAAGATATTTCTTTATTAGATTTAAATGAGATTTAAGGCTGCATATTTTTTAATAATTTATTTTACAACTTTGTAGGAAATGTTTACTTTAACATTTAAATGATTATCCAAGAAGAGAGATATCAGATGTATAACAGATTGTTACCGGGTCGAAGAGGATTGACAGATGAATTTATAGAGGGAGTTGAGACTTTTATTCAAGTCGTATCTCAACTACCTTCGTTTAAGTCCGATGAAATGTTTAGATGTCAATGCTTGAAGCACAAAAATCAAGCATTCCTTAAGCACGATGATGTAAAGGTTGATTTATATTATAAGAGATTTATTCTAGGCTATTAGATTTGGACCTCATATGGTGAGTACAAGCCATATAAAGATACTCATGCCAGTCCTTCCATAGCTTTTGAAATAGTTGATAAAGATCAACTAAGTAGACCATTTGAAGAACTTATTTTTGATGTAGAAGATCCTAATTTAAGGGCCAGCGTGTAAGAGCCACCAAACACAGAAATCAAAAAAAATTTTGAATAAATACATACTGCTCAAAAACTAATTTGGGATGGTTGTAAAACTCATTCAAAATTATCGGTTACTATTAGGATGCTAAGTATCAAAATTGAATATAATATTCCTCATGACTGTTTTAATGACTTCACTAGTCTTCTCAAGGAAATAAATCCAGCGAATAATTTAATCCCCATAAATTCGTATCGAACAAAAAAATTAGTATCCAAGTTAGGTCTCATCATTATGAAAATTGATTGTTGTATAAATGAATATATGTTATACTACAATGATGATACGATAGAAGTTTATTATTGCACCTACAATGTGCCTCAGTTTAAACCAAACTCAAAAAATAACGTCATCAAAAGAAAGATGTTTCATATTTCTATTTATTTTATTTACTGATTATTCCAAGACTTCAGCGGATCTACGCATCAATGAGTTCGACAAGTCATATGAGATGGCATAAGGAGAAATTAGCAAACAATGATGTTCTTTCTCATCCATCAAATGTTGAAGCATGAAAACATTTTGATTGAAAGTATACTTCATTTGCTACTGAGCCACATAATATAAGATTGGAATTATGTGTTGATGGTTTTACTCCATACAGTCAGGTAGTTTCATCATATTCTTATTAGTCAGTTATACTAATACCATACAACCTTCCACCAAAGATATGCATGATTACCCCATACATGTTCTTAACACTAATAATACCTAGACCAAATAATCCAAAAGTAAAAATTGATATTTTTAATAGGAAGAAGGTATCCTCACATGTGACATCTTAACTAAATAAATTTTTTTGCTTAGAGTTGCATTGCTTTGGACCATTGGAAATTTTTTAGCTTATGGTATATTATCTAGCTAGAGCACAGTAGGAAAATTAGCTTACATTTACTACATTGGGAATACTAAATCTTTCATACTAAAACATGAAGGAAAAAAAATTTGGTTTGATTGTCATCATATGTTCCTACCTACGGATCATCCATTTAGGAGAAATAAGGAAGCATTCATTAAAAATAGAGTTGAGAGGTCACCTCCTCCACCCAAATTAAGTGATGATGGCATACTGTAGAGACTTTCTGGCATTTCATCAATTATTAATTTTTTAATATTATTAGAGTCTAAATTTCTGAGATATGGAATTAAATATAATTGGAATAAAAAAAATATTTTCTGGACATTACCATATTGAAGAACAAATTTGATAAGGCATAATCTGGATGTTATGCATATTGAGAAGAACTTTCTCGATAATATTTTTAATATAATTATGGATGTTGAATGTAAGTGCAAGGATAATGTGAAAGCTAGAATAAAAATTAAAGAGTATTGTTAGTGAAGAAACTTAAAATTAGTAATAACTAGTGACGACAAAATAATGAAGCCTAAAGTACCTTGCTCTTTCACGTTAGAATAAAAAAGATCAATATTTCAGTGGTTTCAAGGTTTAAAAATACCCGATGTTTATGGATAAAACTTAAGTCGATGTGTAGACCTTAAATCTGCGAGATTAATTGGACTAAAAAGTCATAATTATCACATAATTATGGAGGTTCTCCATTCGATCATAGTATGTCTGTTACCAAATTACATATCGAATCTGTTGATAGAGCTTAACATTTTCTTCAAAGATCTATGTTCATCTAAACTAAGTGAAGATGCTTTACAGAGGAGCGAGGAGTACATACCAATCATCCTATGCAAGTTAGAAAAACTTTTCCCCTGGGATTCTTTGATTCTATGAAACATCTTCCAATCCATCTACCTTATGAAGCTAAAGTTGGTGGACATGTGCAATATATTTGGATGTTCCCTTTTGAGAGATGAAATATATTTTTAATATGTTGTCTTAAATATTTTTAATTGTAACTGATAATTCTAATCGTCTAGTAGATATTTGAACAAGTTGAAAAAATATGTTACGAATAAAGCATGACCAAAAGGATTAATATGTGAAGCATATTTATCTCAAGAAATCACCCACTTCTGCTCCTACTACTTCGAGCCTCATGTCAGGAGTATAAGAATAAAGATTAGTCATAACATGGACTTTGATGTCGAAGAACAATCGTAATCTATACTATCAGTCTTTAGAAGTCATAGAAAGCCTAGTGGCAAATATGTTGAAAGATTTCTCAATCATTTAGAAATCAAAATAGTGAATTTATATGTGCTACTGAACTGTTAAGAAGTCCAACCAATCTTAGAGTAAGTTTTTTTATAATGTATAAAAGGAATTATATTAATTTTTAATAATGAAGTCTTACTTAGATGATTTACCACCGATATTTTGTAAGCAATTTACCTCTAACAGATACTACAGATATTGAGTAAGTTATTGCAAATGAATTTCTAGCTTGATTTACAATCTACCTATATAAAACAGCGAACAACTCAGTCTAGAAGCTGCTACAATATGTCACCGGATCTGCAACACTCATACAAGCAGACACCAATGCTAGAGATTCTGTTGAAATTCAAATAATGAGCGGTTGCCTTAATTCACTCATGTAGTATGCTTATTTAGAATGAATGCAGGAATTTTAGCTGCTTTTCTTCTGGACATTAAGGCATATTTACTTCAGCATTTGGACCTCTCTGAGCTGGGGTGACCCTTTGATTTGCAGGAGGCCAGAAAAAAAAAATCTTTCTCTGGTTCACACAAGGAAGAAGGGCGAAGCCCTCTCGGTTTCGCTCCCAGGGGTTCGCAAAAGGGCCAGGTAACGAGACGCTCGCCTCTGTCGGATCTCCTCCCTCCCTCCTGTTCGCGGACGCCAGGAGTATCCCGAGCGATCTTGCCTCCTACTCCTTCGACCGACCTAGCCTCAACGTGTCTCACCACAGCCGCTCTCGACGCCAAAGCCAGAGATCCCCTGCTCCTACCATTGCTCCTATTCGTAGAAGTCAGGCAATGGACCTACCTTCCTCTTAGATCTCCCTCTTCCATGTGACTACAGATGACTCCTGCTCGATTTTGGGAGTCGAATCTGAGCCCAGGTTGCAACCTCCCCATCCTTTCTTCTTATTTGTTCACAGATGGAGGATAATGTTGCTTATTTCTCCAAAACAGTGATAGCAAGTGGTAGATGCATTAGATTATTCATTAAAAGCACTCTCTTTTTTGTAATCTTGCTCATATATTTATTTTATTTCCTCCTTTAAACGAACACATTCGTATTGAATGCGCAGTTTCACGAGATGAAAATAAAGCTTGTATTGATTGACAGTGTTTGAAAGTAAGTGTTTTGTTGAGAAATCTGTATTCGTTCGTGATTTATGTCTTATGACTTCAAAGTTGCATGTGTGTATTGTGAATGATATCATAAAGAAGCCATGTCACCCTCTATCAAAAAAAAATGCACATAAGATATTTGTATCTTTGTTTCTTTAACAATAGCATAACTGTTTGATCAAGAAAGAACTATTGGAAAGCCATGTGATCGCAATAGCTTGAAATGTAAATAACAGCTATATCATCAATTATCAGAATGATTATTTGGGCTCTCCATAGCAAAAAAATGACTTTGCATTTTAGAAGTGGTCCGCCAACTATTCTTTGGAGAAATAAACTATGAAAAACTTTTTTTTTGGATCTAATCATGACATGCAAACTGTTTATTTCAGCAAAATATTACTTTTTTCTTTAAGTTATACTTCACATTCACTTTATGTGGACACTTATTCTTTGAAAAGTTTAGAACTTATTAACACCTACAATGTTTAGATGTAAATTCCCTTAATAGAGAAATAGTTCATTAATATCAAATATGATTCTTATAAATAAAGATGGCGATGGAATGTTATGACAAATTCAACAAAATTATCATTCAGGTACATTGATCAATTGGTTTATTCTATTTTCCTGGGACTGCTTTATAGTACTTTCCATTTCTTATAAGATTTGAGCTTATCAAATGTATATTCCCTCTATAATTATACTTTGTTGTCGAGATTATTTGTGTCTTGCTCAAGAACTATGAATATTCTGTGATGCTAAAATAAAAAAAGAAATTTCCTTTTAAACACTCCATAGTTAAGATTTATTTATATTGTATATTGAATGGTTCATCATATTAAAACTAGAGATACGGATATCTGAGTATAAATTGATATATGTTACGCATATCATATATTATCAACGACACACTTGCATATTAGTCGAAATTGAAATGACATTCTAAAAATTTAAATGACGAATTATATCCTCATTTGTACATATTTCGAGCATCATATATGTTGTATTAGTTCATTAAATGAAATAAAAATCATCTCATACTTAAGCTTGCATCGCTGCTTGTTTAAGAATTAAGACATTGTATTTATAATTTCTCATAATCTTGATGGTTAATAAACTTAGAGCAATAAAAAAAAACCTCGTCGCTTTACCATTATATTTTGAAATATCAAGCATATATAGATAATTATTCGTATCGTTCCCAACTCACCATCTCCTCTTTGATAGCACTCATTAATGAATAATAGTGAATGGTGTAACTATCTTATGTTGCTTTTATTCTTTCTTTCTCCATATTTACATGGAAGCATCGAGTTGATTTTGAATATTGAAATAAAAATGATTCATGTGTAGTTGCTCTTCATGCTTCATGTGTAGTTATCCTTCATGCTTCATATTCTATGGTGATATGCATGTGTTAGATGAGTGCAAACATTGAATTGTTCGTTATTCAAATTCTTGATTATTTGCATTTCTTTTTGAATAGCCTCTATGCTCACTTCATATTTGCTCTCTTTCTATTATTTGCGAGGTACTTTTGGGAGAGCTAAGGTAAGAAGCAACTGGAGCACAGACGAAGGAGCTTGGACAATCAGATCCGAGCATCAGTCATCCCCATTCATTCTGGAGGGGGTGCTACGGGCGATACCACCGGGTCGTAGCCCCCGATGTAGTGAGTTTCCTTAAAACTTAGATATCATATAGGAAATCCTTCTGTGTGCACGCTTCCCAACCTTAGGACTATGTAGCAACTTCAATTTCATCAGATTACTTTTATTTATTTTTAGATCCCTAAACCCATCTCACACATGCGAATGTTCAAAGGGTTAGAAGTAAATTTCTCTCCATCCCCCTACAACATTAAGACATTTAAGGACAAAAATTAAGGACTGGGTCTTAGAAAATTTAGACTTATGATGCATGCTCCCTTAGGATAGAAATGCTAAACATAAGAAAACTTAATGACACATTATCCTATGGTTAGTTTTCCTTAATTGATTAATAAAGTAATAAAACCAATCATAATCTAAATTAAATGCATTAAAACACTCAACTCTCGATCAAGCTATAACCAACATACGTAATCACTAAAAGATAAAATTTGAACATAAATTGAAATCTAATCTAATCAAAATATTAATCATCCCTTAATTAAATATTAACTAAATAAAAAATTATTAAAACAAACTTAAATTCAAGGGGTTATAGAACTGGAAAACAAACCTAACTCAAACCTAAAAGACCTTTAATTACCTAAAACTTCTAAAATTCATAACTTGGCCTAGAAAACTCCAAATTTAGTAAACTAACAGTCTAATTACTCATAATAAGACCTAATATTTAATTAAAATGCTAGAACTCCTAAACCTAGCTTGCTTCTAGAAGTCACCTTTTTGGACCCCCTTAACCTAGCGAATAGGTAAATCTCGGACTTTCTAAAACTCGCTAATATAACTTAAACTTTAAAGATTACCACTCTAAGTATTAAAATAGATTCACAAACTAAATTTATTAAAAGTGGACCCCAATCCATTAATACTTGAACCTTAACCAAATCTCCCTTTTCAAACCTTCAATAAATGTTAATACAAAATAACTTGAACTAACTACCCAACATAGGACCTATCCAAAGCCACACAAAATTTCTACACACACGTAGAATTATTTGCTAGGGCACCACCTCTAGTTTTAGGTTAGGCAGGTATTTTACTTTTTCTATTTCTGTGTTGTGGCGCTCTTGCATGTGACACATGTGTTGTTTATATTGACTTGGAGTATTTGTTTATTTTACTACTACACTGTACTTTACCTGTGATGTGATTAATTATACATTAGAATTACCCCTAGGTTAGGGATGATTTATACTAACCCAATCTTATACTGGTGACCACGCTCATGCAGTACTAAAATAGAGGGGGCAATAATCATTAAGCTTTAAAATTAACATTATTTCTACAGGCGCTCCAGAAATTGCTAAAGCCCCCTCCCTAAATTAAAAGAGCGTAGTCAAGTGTGTTTTCTTTTATGCACAAATATTAATTGCTTGGGTTGTTATATATAATTGCTTGGGATTTTATTAGGATAACCTTGCAGGTTTAGTCCGGGTCTAGATTTTCTTTTTCTATAATGTAATTTGGTGTAATTTGTATTGAGTTGTGAAAGTCTTCAAAGGCATGGCATTTCAAATATCAGGTACCCAAAGGGAGAAAGAAAGGCTCTCTTTCGAGGAGTTTCTTTCTCATTTAGATGATTAGAATCAAGGTTGTTATCGGTGGGGCCTAGCCACCATTATTTTTCAACAGATCCTAGGTTGTACTTATACGGCACTTGCCGTGGACTGTGGACTTTTCTCTACTTTATTCTATGGATTTATATTGATGTGTTTATGTGCGTAGTAGAAATTACCTGCTTTTTTTAGGTTTCTTTCTTACATGTTCTTGGCCTGATTTCGCTAGGCTCTTTAGGAATAAAATTTTTCTACTCATAACTAATACTTAAAATTTTAAGAATTAAATAATATAGAAACTTAACGATCTAAGTAATGACCAGAATTATTTGGGGTCACATGCATATTAATGTATTTTCTCTCTCCTTCTATAAGACACTTCCCCGCCTGCGGGTAGAGTCCGTATAATCTGGCCTATGAGGATGAGGTACCGGATCTGGGAAAGTCTAGTCTTTTCTAAAAATTATTTTATAAGCCTTTTTAAAACTCTATGCATACTTGATTTGAATACTTGAACCAGCATGCATTGCATCAGAAACTAATTAAATTAAAATTTTAATTGCATTAGTTCTAGAAGCATTCACCCTACATAAGTCTAGGGCCAATTAGGAAACTTTCTAGATGTCGGCCCTACTTCTAAGAACCAAACTACCTACCCATCTTTCATAAAGACTGGACAACATGGATTTTATATGACTAGGTTATTAGCTGGCTTTCCTTTTTAGGCAGGATATAAGCCCAAAATATATTAGCTAGAATACGGGTGTTAGTGTTGGGTGTAGAACATTAAACTCACTTTAGACTTAGGGTTTAAGGCTACTACATTCAGTGTCTCATAGTACGCCTCATCGGTGGTTAAGTATTTTATCATCCAAAGACTATAAATTCTACTTATCTGTGTCACATAGATGATGTCACCTCCATCCTTCTCTCATGTATGCTTTGTGTGCATGATTTTATTTTCTTCAGTTTCTTCTCACTATCCTAGTCCCTCTAGATACTGATTCGAGCCGTGTGTGTTGACTAAGCCAATTTGAGCATTTCTTTCTCTTTGAGTAGGATTTCCTAGTCTCTTTCTTATGTGTTGATCTCATTTGAGAGTGTAATGTAGAATCCTTAATCGAGAGTCTTCTTAGGCCCCAGCTTGAGATGTAATTAACAACGGGGGATTGCGCCCGTGGGAAATCGAATTCCACTATCAAATAAATCTCACTCGAGCTGATGTATCAAGTGGGGGAAACCCATTATTCTGATCAATTCGTGTATATCATTATCCATCAGGGTGTATTGGTGGGAGCTGCTATCCTCAATGACTAATCGTATGCACGATCTAATCTGCCCTCCCATTGGCAATATTGTCTCCCCTCACGGGGTGGCGGTGTTTTATCCTTTCGGAGGTCCACACACCAGTAATACCATCACCATCACTTGGAGTCAGCAGTAGTCCCCCACTGAGCAGGGTTAGGGACAGTCAGATCCAGCTGTAGTTGGAGTACCACCCCTTCATGAGTACTTCCCTCCTCCTATGTCTCTGAGTCCTCAATTTTTCTCTCTAGATTAGACACACTCAGCTCCATTATATCCATATTACCCCCCACCAACATCACAAATAGCTCCATTAACCTACCTTTACCCTCCTTACCATCACCCTTATTATTACCCATCTCATGTGCAACCAGAACATGGTGGACCATCAACATCAGTAGAGGTTAGTGCTGAAGATCCTATAATAGTAGTAGATAAGCGTGTATACATTTAGCCTAAGGTTGATATGTAAGTTTAGTTTATTTTATAAAATTATTATAATTTGATCTATTATGTGTTATTGATAAAAATTTTAACATGCAGCTTCAATCCCTCAAGGAAGCCTACTCACAAAATTCGGGATATCATACAAAACAAATATGATGCTTCTTACTTATTATGGAAGAAGATCCCAAAAGAAGTTAGGGATATGTCATTCAGAGAATTTTAGGTATATTAATTTGGCATTACTTAAAATATTTTATTTTATTTATATTAATATTATTTATTATGCTTATATTTTATAGAAAGATTTTGGTGGTTGCTTAAGCATGGCATGAGGATCAGAACAAATTTTGAGAGGAGAGGATCGAATCATCTTAGGGACATATTCACAGACATTAGAAAGTTTGGGCAGCATCTATTATGGATTAGTGAGGGAGTATGGGCTGGTTTGAGCAGAGCTTGGGCGAGCCCTAAGTTCACCAAATTGAGAGAGCAGAATAAACAAAATAGAGAATCTAATTGTGGGGATTTAGGAATCTCTCTTAATACTGGTGGATCAATGCCTCATACTGAACATAGACGACAACTAGTAAAAGATTTCAATTAGTTTAATAAATATATGTATATTATTTTAACTATATTTTCTATTTACAAAAAGAATTTCTTAGGTGAGAGCCAACACCACTAGAGCTGCATACGAGGACTCACCAACATCAAGCTTATCATCAGTGGGTTGATGAGAAGGCAAGAAAAGCTCACGTGAGTTTAATTTTTTGAGTAATAATACAAAATAAATAAAAAATTTATTTTATGGATTTATTCTCGCAGGATGATTTTATACGACTTTAGGAAAGCCAGCAGTCTAATAGTGAGGGTTCATATTCAGGATTGATCTAGTATGCTGAGTATCACACGTAGTCAGATGTTATTGGAAGAAGGTAGAGGGGGAGTGTATATGGCTTAGGTTCGCAGGGATATGCTTATGAGGGTAGTACATCTACTTCAGCATTTTATGATGTTAGTGGAGCTGAAGAAACTTTTAGCCAGAGGGTTACTGTTCTGACAAGAGAGATAGTGGAGATGAGAAAGATTCAAAATGAGATGCAAGTGGAGCTGCGATCATATCAAGCTGAAAATCAGAAGAAGAAAGAGCAAGAGCCTACACCTAAATCACAGGATAGCAAGGACATGGAGGATGATTAGTGTTGTTATTTATTTGAAGAACTATTTAGTGTCTTGGGAACATCTGACTTTGAATTTTATATATTATGTTGATTGTGGAACATATGCTTTGTTATTGATTTAAAAAATTATTTGTGGTTATTATGGGTTATGTAAATATATCTGTTGATAGTATATTATTATTTCATATGAACTGTTATGATAATTTTGGAAATCAAAATTATTTTATATATGTTTTCAACTCTATACAAGTAATTGTGAAAATTAGTATAAATAGAGGTGGGTTGTCAATTTTTTTTGAAAATGCTACAGGTTTCTAGCAGCTAACCGGCAGTTTGGCCACCGAAAACTTCGATATCAGACGGCTTGATGTTGCCGCCAATATTTTTGTTTTACCGCCGGTAATAACCGACGGCTTGGCTGTCGGATATACTGGCGGTTCTTACCACTAGTAAGACTGTCGGTAATAAATCGATGGTAATAAATCGATGTTTGCTGGCAATTTTCACGTCAGAATTTACTAGTGTTTTACCCATGATTTTGGGTTCATTAATTTCCAGCTATTTTAGCTGCCAAAAAATCGTTAGAAAAGTTTGCCACCGAAAAATGGTCGCCGATTTTCATTTCCTGCGCAGTTTATTCCGGTGGCCAAAAAATTATAGGAAAATGTATCTAAACTGTTAGAAATTACCGCTGGTAATTGACGATTTTTCTATTGTTTCAACCATAATAACATTGCACATGGGAATATGAGAAGTAAAAGCTAGAATGAAAGAACCTTTATTATTCTAAAAATCACCACCCTACCCAGCAGCACAGTTATTCACTGAGCCATCAATATTAATTTTTATTTGATCAACCTCATGCTTACTCCAATGGAAGAGATAAGGATAGCAAATGATTTTGTTGAAGCTAACTCTAATTGTAAAGGAAGCAGACCAATAATTATTGCCCATAAGATGCTTGGGCTTTAAGAGATTCACATAAAATAATTGATGAATTTTGAATTGAGAATAAGAGTGATTCTATCAACATTCAAAATAATACCTTGATGCTTACTATTGTTCCTGTCATTTAATAAAAGCCAAAAAATGATTAAAGGAACAACATTAAGAATGAAACCTTTTATAAGCCTCATATCGACAAATATGGAGTGTATCCAAACAATTAGATATTTCACTTCTGAAATTGATAGCTAATTCATTAGTTACAATAGACCAAACTCTAGATACGATTGGTCCATCAATAAAAGCATGATTAATTGATTCCTCATTATCACAACATTGGCATTTATAACTAATGGTGAACCCTTTCCTTTTGAGCCTCATATCGACAGGAATAAAACTTTTTATAAGCCTTCAATTAAATAAAGAAATATTGATAGGAGTGGAAGAGTTCCATATTTTTCCATAAATAGATTTGACTTCCTTTTTTCACTTTAAAACCATGCCACACTTCTTTAAAATTGAAATCCCCTTTAGAAGAATGCTTAAAGATAAGATAATAATAAGACAATAAATTAATAAGAATCTCACAAATAACATCAACAATAAAATTAGGAATATGCTCAAACAAAAGGTTTCTACTCCACCTATCAAACAAGAAAAAATGGCAAACCTTGAGATTATATATTGGAAAAAAACATCTAAGGAATCAAATCCCATCCAATCATCTTGCCAAAAGTAAGATGAGCCATTACCAATACTCCATTGGAGGTGATGCTCCTCTACCATTGGAGTTTGTATAATCTAGCCCAAATAGAAGAATGGCCCTTCTTAAAATATTGAGTAGGATAAATATTCTTACAATATTTAAACTTCATATACTTGGCCCAAAAAGAGGTTTTAGTTCTAAACTTCCACCACAATTTGCAAGAAAAATACTTCACCATATCAACTATAAATTTACGACCAAGCCATTTTCACTAAAAGGGACACAACAAGAGTCCCAGAAATCCCAATGAATCTTTTTACTATTCTGTGAAGAGCCTAAAAAAAAATTATTAATAAATCTATCAAATCTAGCACAGACCTTCAAAAAAGGATTAAAAGATTAAAGTAAATATATAGGAATAAATCATAAAATACTTTTAATGAACACCAATCTAGCCCCCATAGAAAGCAAATTAAACTCCCAACTATAAAATTTATGGAGCATATTAGAAAATATTTTATCAAACAAAAATATTTTCTTACAAACTTTATAAAGAGGGATGCCCAAATAAAGAAGAGGAAGAGATTGGATGTTAAAGCCAATAATATTCGTATTCCTGTTAATTTTATCCCTAGTCATACCTTTACCAGTAATAAAGGAGCTTTTATTCTAATTAAAATAAAGACCACTTTCAGAACTAAATTTCTCCAAAAATTGATTAATCCTTTTAACATTTCTCAAAGCACCATTGCAAAAGATAATAAAATCATCGACAAAACAAAGGTGAGAAACTATAAAACTACTAGAATTAACATAAGAAGAAGAGATGTATATTTAGAAAAGAATTATTTTAAACCCCGAGAGAGATACAATGACAATGATAAAAAGAGCAGGAGACAAAGGTTCTCCCTGTCTGACACCCTTATCAGCTTTGAAAAACCTATGTGATTTACCATTCACAATGATAGAGAACCAAATATTTTCATTAATATTTCTAAAAGAGAAATGCATTGATCACTAAAAGCCAAAAGGTTCAAAACTCTCCTAATAAAAGACCAATTAATATAATCATAAGCTTTAGAAATATCCAATTTCATGATAATATTATGACCAAAAACTTTAAGATTTATGTCATGAATGAGCTCCTGGGGTAATAAAATGTTGTCAGTAATGCACCTTCCTTTAACAAAACCAATTTGATTATCAAAGATAATTTTAGGAAGGAAGAGACCCAATCTAGAAGCCATAATTTTAGAAATAATTTTGTGAAAAGTGTTACATAAGCTAATTGGTCTAAACTCGTTTCAATTTTCAGTATTAATGCATTTAGGAATAAGCATAACAGAAGTATTATCAAAGCATTTATGAATAGTATAAGCATTGAAAAAGGCTCTAATAGCCTTACAAAGGTTCCCTTTAATGATATTCCAACAACTTTGATAAACCTTAGGGGTAAATCCATCCGTGCTCGCATCAGAATCCTTGTTTAAACTCATAATTGTGCTGAGAATCTCATTATCATTAGGAATCTTGGATAAGATATAATTATCCTCAGTAGAAATAATATGAGGGATAACTTGAGGATTAGAGATATCCTTAATGGTACAATTAGAGCCAAGAATGGATTGAAAGTGAGAGACAACCAAAGTGCAAATAGTAAGTTGATCGTCAGACCAATCTCCAAACTCTAATTTAATTTTTTTGATATAAGAATTGGCTTTCTTTTTTTTTCATAAGATTATGAAAGTATTTAAAATTTCTTTCACCTTCAAATATGTATTTAGAATTAGCTTTTGATGCTACTACTCCTTTTCTTTCCTTTTAAGATCAATCAGAAGATTTTTAGTATTAAGAAGATTAGTTTTATTAAGATCATTAGGGTCGTCAATGAAAAGGTTCTCCAATTTGATTGCCTCATGCTTGGCTTCAATAATATTTTCAAAAATGTTGCCAAAGTTATTCTTGTTCCATCAGCGAAGCATTTGTTTCAAAAAATTAATTAAAAAAAAAAAACAAATATAATGTCATTAGAGCCATTATAATCATCCATGGGAGCTTTCCAATTATTCTCCACCCTATTTTGGAAATGAGAATGAAGAAGCCACATGTTTTGAAATCTAAAAGGGAATCCCCTAGGATCTCAGTAGTTATAATAGATATTAAAAAAGGAGAATGATTCGAGCAAGTTCTGCTAAGATGATTAACTTAGGTATTAAGAAAAAGAGATAATCGATCATTATTAAATAGAATTCTATCCAATTTTTTTCCACAAGTTATAATTAGACCCATGATGTATGACGGAGTGAGAAATGGGCGATGAATAGGATGCGAGCTACATGAACTGGCAGCTGGAATAATAACCAATAACTAACTTCTTGGGAGGGTAACACCACCTGATTAAATTAGCATATAGAACCCACAAACTAGAACCTAAACACCTTTATTATCTTAGTAATCTCTCTTTTATTACAAATGCTAACTATTTATATTGACAACTTGGTTATTTACAAGGGCACATATTCAGCTGCAAAATAATAGAGATAGAGGAGGTGAGTTTGGTTGGCTGAACCAATCCAGATATATCCACCTGGTGTCATTCTCCCTATTTAGGAGAGACTTCAGCATGTGCTGAAGTCGATGAAATTTGCTTCTATTCTGAGAATCCTCATGAATGTTAAGCTTGAGGTTCTTTGAAAAGGTCTTATAGGAATTATTATAGTCTTCATTGTTTTCAGCAATCTTAAAGAAGAGGTTAAATTGACCAATCATGTTAACATCAGTACCAATAGCTAATGCCTCCCAGAGTTTTGTATCAGAATACACAAAGATAGCAACGTGGTTGACAGGACCATAATTGGTCATACCAATTCTGCTATCAATGATGGAATGCGTATTGGTTGCCTTATCCAAAACGATATCAATGAAAAGTTCTGACTTGGCATCCATCTTGTCTGGTTATCATCATACACGGGTTTATCAAAACCAAAAACTAAAACCAAAAACTTTAAAGAATATATTGTTATCATACACTGGCTCATCATAAACGGGATAAGATGACAATTTTGGCCATAGATCTTTAAACCCACCAAAGATGGACTTGCTCGAGGGTGTAGAGGAAGACTTATGGGGTGGCCCTTCAATATGTTTTCATAGGAAAAAGGGATCCAATCGAAATCAGAAAGATCAATCTTGATTGATCCATCATCCCATAATCCTTGCTCAGTGTGGCTCAAATTTTGAGGCTAAATTTGGAAATGTGGGTGTGGACGAAGCACAGTTGTTGAAGAATCAAATGGTTGAGGCTGCTTGTTAGGTTGTTGATATTGATGTTGTTGCTTCCAATCCTCAGGAAATATTGACACTCATTTTATTTTCTAACCTCTATTTTTTCAACTATTGAATACAATTCTGAAGACTCCCAAGGGGATATAGATATCCTAGATTATATTCCTCCACAGCTTTGATCACTACTCTAATAGAAATAATTTGTTTTCAGATGGCTTCATGCTTGAGCTGGGCATAATTTTTTTCCTCCAGTGCCCCTTTCTCCTTCTTGGCTTCCTTTATATAAGCCTTGAAAAGAGATGCAGGTGGAAATTTATGTTGTAAATTGAAAGCGAGAATAAATTTGACAGAATTTAGTTGTTTCCCTTCTTGTTCAACTTGTCAATCAATTTTGATATCTTTTCTTCAAGTGTAAAATTCCTGCATATATCAACAATATTCTTCTTATTAGCCATGGCGGCTCGAACATCCAAAATATCATCTATTACAAAATACTCGAGCAACCCAAACGTAACAATCAGACGCAAAAAAAACATTAACACAACCCTATGGTGATTTTCCCCATTCTTAATTAAATCACCGCAGTCTTTAGCCACCCATCTCGCTCTCTCCTTGTTCGAAGGCTTGACTTCCAACTTCAATCCATGAAATCACTCTAAGATAATCAAACAAACCCTCCTGATCACATGATTATTGCTTTTCATCTTTTTGCTAGATGAGACAAAGCTCCTAAATGAATCGAGTACCAACATTATGGGGTCAGATGAACACAGAAGGGCGGGGCCGAGTTCTCTATGCACCACCTCAGTGTCTTTTTTATGCTCAATAATATACGATTTCATGCCTATAACATCCATCTTAACATAGTAGTACTTGAGCTCTGGATCTTTCTTGGGACAATCGATCAGGATGAAGTCATGGACGGGTCTATTTAGATGCCCAAGGCCACAGGTGGCCAGTGATGCACCCAAGGGCAGACATGGCCAGTTGGGCTGCACACGGAGTGAAACTGGGATGGAGGTTGGGCGCACGGATGAGGGTCGCAGGTTATGTCGCTTGCCTGTTACAATCCACCCGAGATGGGCCACCAAATGACATCGGACGGAGTGAGAAACATGCAAAAAATAGGATGTGAGCTGCATGGATTGGCAGCTGGAATAATAACCAAGAACTAGCTTCTTGGGAGGGTAACACCACCTGATCTACTCAGGATACAAAACCCACAAACTATAACCTAAACCCCTTTATTATCTCTCCAATCTCTCTTTTATTACAAATGCTAGTTATTTATATAGACAGCTTGGCTATTTACTAGGGCACATATTCAGCTGTAAAATAATATAGATAAAGGAGGTGGATTTGGTTGGCTGAACCAGTCCAGATATATCCACCCGGTGTTAACCCAAGTAAATTTCAGACCAAAGAAGCCAATGTCAGACAAAACACAATCAAGAAATATATTATTGAAATCATCAATCGCAGCCAAATTGTGAAGAAAGCCACCAACCCTTTCCTTAGTGTTAGAAATAATGTTAGAATCACCTCTAACAAATTAAGGACCTTTGTAAGCATCATAAAAATAATTAAGTTGTCGCCACAGTTGTAACCTACTAGATCCAATAGTGCTCGCATAAATAATAGAACCCATCATATTGATATTAAAAATAGATAAATTACAGTGAACCACCTGAATAAAATCACCAATAATAGCTATATTGACATGACTCTTCCAAAAAAGCCAAATTTATTATTAGAGTTAGAAAAGGAGAAATCAAACCCCAACTGACATTGCAAGAAACACACTTAGAAGCATCAGCCACCGGCTCTAAAATGGCTAAGGAGTAAACATTATGAAGCTTACAAAGGTTACTAATTCTAAATTGAGTGTTAAGATTCCCCACACCTCTACCATTCCAAATGATAGAGCTAATCATTAATAAAAAGATTTAGAGGAAGTTTTAGATCTAGTAAACCTAGAATTAAGCAATTGATCTCTACCTTTTTTTTCTTTTGACCTTTGCTTTTATATTTAATAACTTTGAAGCCCTTAATAGAATAAAGCATATCCTTAGGATGCAAGTTATGCTATAAAACTTCCTTATTCACATTCTCCTTTGATTGGATTTTCCCTTCTTCTAAATTAGATTCTGATTGATCACCATGGTGATCCTCATCAGTATTAACCGGATTGATGTTCTCATTAGACATTTCGAACATATTTAAGTTATCCACAATATTGTCGTTAGAACAATATTGTCGTTAGAAACAAAAGGTATAATGCCAATAGGAGATGCAACCATGTTCGCATTCATAGCTTTATTTTTTAGGCAAGTAGATGAAACTTCAAATATCATTATCATTAATCATATTAGCTTGTTCAGCAAAATTATCCTTAGGCAAAATAGGAAGATCAATAATTAATTTCAATCGATCTGAACTAGTGCAAGAGATCAGATCCAACTGAGGATTAATAGGATTAGCTTCCACCATAATAACCTCCTACTTACCTTCCTGGATCTGGTTAACTTTGGTTCTATTATTCACATGATCTTTCCTCAGAAGAGGCTGTAAATGATACCATTCAATTTTAATATGCCCAATACATTTGCAATGCTCATAAAATAAAGGAAAATCATTGAAAATGATTTTTTTGAACATATCCATATTTTTTAGGTCCAAGCCAAACAGAATCAGGATACTTCTTAGTGATGTCTAACTCAACTAAAATTCAAGCAGCTGAAGGTCTAAAACTAATTATCGTAACATTATCTATTTGCAAAGGGCGACCAAATAAGGACCCTAAACCAGATAAAATGCAGTGCGAGAACAGATGGGGATGAAGCTCAGTAAATAATATCCAAACCAAAAGAATCAGATATTCCTCCAGCAAATCAAACATAGATGACCATTTTAATAGTTTCATAAAACTGTTGTAAACAAAGTAGGATCGCCTAGCAAAAATACGACTGCTATCTAAATCATTCAATAATTTGATCAGAACATGTCTCAGATCTAGATTTGTAACAGAAAACTCACCAGACAGTTTTAGGTTAAAGGAAAACTTTTGAATATCATCCAAAGAGGGTCGACAAATTGAAAATTTACCAACAAGAGAAAACTTGAAAGGGGCCGCTAGGGCTTGGATCTCCTCTTCAGTAATCCAAAGAGAAGGAAAACTCCTGTGGGTGGAAGCTCTGAGATTAGGAAACATGGATGAAGATGGTCCAACTAATACATCTTTAAATGACTTAGATTGAGGTTTACCATTCAAGAAACTGAGATCTGTTCTAAGGGGAAAACCGTTCACCATAAGAAGGCAAATCACATATTTAAAATATTTTGCCTACTTAAGTTAATATTATTTTATATGAGGATGACTTGCAATTTATGATTGCATGATTGTAAAACTCTTTCACTTTGATAATAAATTTATTTGATAGGTTGTTATTATTGTCTAAATGATAATACATTAATTCACAATTCGAGATCATATATTTACATTAATAAAAATAAAATATATTTAATATTATTATATGATATGTGTACAAAGAATAACATCTACTTTACCTTAGTGAAAACAAAACTTTCACATGGTGACTAGACAAAGAAGTATTCAAGATATTTTTTATCATATTAGAGGTAAGATTATAAGGGTTGTAGCTAGGTCAAGTTCGAAACAAAAAAGCTCTATTTCTTTAATTTAAAAGAAATTATGATTGAATTGCGATTATAACTGATCTATATAAATGGAGAGGGTTCAATTATTTAGGTCGATTTTTCAACCCTCAAACTCTCAAAGTATCTAAATCAAAAACTTATAGTGAGATCTTGGGAAAGGAAGAGAAAATGCTGTGTAAGAATCTTATTGGGGAAGTATAAACTCAACTTGTTTATGGATTAGATTTTCATGATAACTCAACTTACTATCAGTGACATGTTCATGCAACTATTACATTTGGTACTTCTGGTTAGATTATTATTATAGTTAACTAATAACTCATGTATTGACCCAAAATCTACTATACTGAGCTAATTATATAATTGAATATAAATGCTTCTTTTTGCACACATGATGAGCATGATATTTTATATTCTTTTCTTGTATGTTTCACCTTTATGGCATAATTGTTTGTCTCGCTTAGCTTGTAGTTCATTTTATATTATACCATGAATTTAGGAAAAGAGAAGGGGCACAAGGAGTGATATTATAGCATGATTTTGGACATATGATGTCAAATATTATAAAAGATCTTTTTGATGATGATGTAAATTAAGTAGTTTGGGTACTTATAAATTTATTTTAAAAGCTATTTTAGAAGCTCTATACTTGAATTAATGATTTTATGCATGCTTTCATTTCAGTGCCTATGATGGATATATTAGATGATTGTTAAGTGTCTTTGAGACGATTAAGCTAGACCATTTTCATTTATTTGATTCTGACGAGCTATATCAAGATGGGTGTGAATTTGTGATAAGAGTTATGTTTGACTGGATTGTTCACTCATGTTATACTACATAATCACTTGAAAAGGGTGGGAAATGGGGTGTGATAGAATATGGTATCAGAGTAAGATTTGAATTTTGAGTTATAATGAAAGCATAATTGGATTTAGAAATGAAGTTAAGATTGAGATTGATTTTGGATATGATTATTATAGAGTTGTAGGCCAGTATAATAGAGTAACTACTAAGATTGTCATCTGAAAGAGAAGTGGAGCTTGAAATTAAACTTAATCAGGAACATCAACTATATTTAGATTCCCTTATAAAATTGCTCCTAAATAGCTTCAAGAATCAAAAGGTCAATTATAGGAATTAATCAATAAAAATTTTATCAAATCAAGTAATTCTCCTTGGAGTGCATCAGTGCTTCTTGCTTAGGAGAAAAATGGATTTATCAGATTGCACATCAATTATGACAAGAATTGAATAAATTAACAATTATGACCAAATACCCATTACCAAGAATTAAAAATCTATTTAATCATTTAAAATGGGCTAAAGTAATCTCCAGAATTGATTCAAGATTGGAATATCATCAAATTCGAGTTAAAAAAGTAGATATCACAATGACATCTTCGGAACTAGATATGGCTATTATGAGCTCTTGGTGATACAATTTGGGTTGATGAACACACTAGCTATTTTTATAGATTAGATAAATTGAATTTTTAAACCATATATAGATAACTTGTGATTATATTCATTAATGATATTTTGAAATATTGTAAAATTGCTGAAGATTAAGCTGTACATTTAAGAATAATATTGGAGCTATTAAGAAAAAATAAATTATATGTAAAATTTTTAAAATATTTGTTGATGAAAGTTTCAAAACATCTTCGCATAAAAAAGAGTTAAGTTTGAGGTGAATAATATATTGAGTTGGTGAAAGATTTTGATCTTAATACTTAATATTATCTCGAAATAACAAATATGGTAGCTCATGCTTTAAGTCAAAAGTTCACAAATATTGCAAGCTAGATGATTACTCAAAATCATGAATTGATTAAAGAAATGGAATCTTTGCAATTAGAAGTCAAAAGATTTAGTGATACAAATGTGTTGTATCCCTCAAGTATAAAGCTAACTTTAATAGAAAAAACCAAAAAGTTCAAAAAACTAGCACTGAATATCAAAGCTAGTGGAGCAAGTTCAATCAAGAAGGAAACAAGAAGTCACTATTGATGAACAGGGTACTATTAAAAGTATTTTATATCTATGTATACCTAATGATTCTTAATTGAAGGAGGAGATTCTGCCAAAAGTTCATCACTTAAGATATGTCATTCATCCAAGAAGTATAAAAATGTATAAGGATTTGAAGTTAGTATTTTGATAGACAGACATGAAGAATAACCTAGTTGAATATATATTCAAGTTTGAAACATATCAAACTGAAAATGTTGAACACCAAAAATCAAGTGGACTATTATAGTCATCACCAATCTCAGAATGGAAGCGAAAAGAAATTGCAATGAATTTTCTTATAAAATTTCTTAAATCTATACAAGGTCTTGATTGGATTTAGGTGATAATTGTAAGATTAATTAAGTCCACTCAATATTTCCTATCAAGCAAATGAATTCAATGAGAAAATTAGCAAAATTATATATCAAAGAAATTGTCAGATTGTATGTATTTAGGATTGTAAAGTATGCACATGTTATGATTTCCCTAGCCTACCATGATTGCATATAAATTTCTATATTAAATTGGTGATTCTATATATACTTCCATTTCAATGCTTGTGATGAATAATTAGATGAATTTTAAGAATACTTGTAGGATAATCAAGCCATATTATATTTCACTCATTCAATCCTGACAAGATAGATTAGGATGAATGTGATGAGAATTATATCTAATTGAATTATCTGTTTTTGTTGCATTTTATGCTAGCTTAAAAAGTGGTGAAATGGTATATGGCTACCACTCATCTCCAACAAGAGATGGAAGAATAGTTACATATATTTTTGAAGGTAAAGTAGTGTTAGAAGGTCCCAATCACACCAAAATTAACCCTACTTGAACTTGAAGGCACTATCCGAGGTGATGAAGATAGCAATGGCAGGCCAGGTAAGGATGCAAAGATGGTGCTTAAATTAACCTAAAAGATGTCATACAATGGACAACAAAAAGAACCTTCTAACTTCTCTCTTTTAAGCATTTACCTTATAAAGATGTATGCTCTTCATTTGATGGGCTTATCTCAGGCCCTGTGTGATATCATGACAGAGCTAGAGTAAAGGTGTGTCTCCTCCATAACAAAGACCTCTGTATTATACATTATGAAAAAATACATAAACCCATCACTCCATTTTAGCGGTACAAGAAGCATTGCTCATTGAAAGATTTATAAAATCATACAATGGATGTGACTGTAAACCAACGTTACAGCATTAAACTAAAGCTGCTGATGACTGATCGATTGTGATTTTTTTTCATTGCTTTTATTCAGAGCAAATTAACAAGAAATGAAGACCATCAGCACAGAAATAGTTGCGATCTTGTAACCATTTGTAGCGAGAGGTGATACTCTACAGGAGACTCGGATCTTTTGAGGAGACTTGAATATTCATCACTTTCTCGTAAGGATAAGAAAAATGTCACAAGCTGCTACTGAATAGCAGATGACTGAGATCCTCTTCTGCTACTTGTTGGTAGCTCCAGTACAGTGCTCAGGTAATAAGAATGTAGTCAGCACCATTTAACATATCTGCAGCAGTTGGTGGCAAGTTATGCCTTGAGACACCTTCTCTAACCTTCGCATGTGTCTCAGCATCATGCTTGAACATGGAAACCAGCTGCTGCAGCTCAAGCTTTCTAACGTTGACCTCCTCTTCAGTTGTGAGCTTCTTTAACCCGAGATAGAGCATACCAAGCCCGATTAATATGATTCCGATGAAGAAGAGAACTCCAGAAAAGAGTGCAAATGCATATGGAGTATTCTCAGCCCCGGGGATACCATCGACATTGATCCCAAAAAGGCCAGTTATTATAGAGAGAATCAGGCCACAACCGCCAAAGATCCCCAGATTATGAGTGATTCTCAGACTTTTATCCTGAATGACAAATTTAACGCAAGTTTAAAGATTGGGTGCCATTAGAGGTAGAAAGCTAAACCTTCCTTGCATGTATGTCCATTAGTACCTGCAACCATGCACGAACTGTGCTTTGAAGAACATCTTGAATGGTGAAGAGCCGCCCACGTACTGCTTCCTGCTCCTCTAGCATTTCTCGAGTGCTCTTTCTGATTCCTTCCAGTAAACTTCTTGTGGCTGTTCCCCTCAAGTGCTGCAAAAGCTCAAAGACGATCTCCTCCCTCGCGTGTAATGACCATTTAACTCTAATAACCTGCCAAAAACGCAGTGGATATTCGAAGTACAAATTCAGATTTGCCGTGCTTTTGTGGTATTTCAATGGTTCGGGCAACAAATCTTTTTAATAGAATATTAAACAATTAAGTAGACGAAGTGGGGGTTCCGCTACTACGGCTTTTCTTCTAGCGTGTTGAGTAGACGGAGCTGCCAGCGATCCGGCCACATTTGGGCGTGTTGGATCCAGCCTCTTACACCCATCCAAACCTTAAGCTTCAGGCTGTTGGAAAACTTCAAGCTTTTTTCAGCTCGATTTATTGGAGCGTCTAGTTACAAAAGTTTCTTTTTTTATTTTGAAATCCTGGTACACTGGAGGAGAATGGTGTCCCGAACTTTCAAGAAAATCACATGCGTACATGTGTTAACAATAGAAATTGCCGTACCCTCATTTGAAGGAATATAAGGCTTAATTATTTCGACTATTTATTTTGGGGATTCTGGCGTGCAGCACAGTGTCAACCCAAATAAACACTTGAGTACCCCCCGTCCCGCAGGGAGATTTTGAAACGGGATAAATTCAGATTTCTGAATTTTAGATATTCATTTAGGGATCTTGATACGTAGCACAATGTCAACCCAAATGAATATTTAAATACCCTCTGCCTCGCAGGGTGATTTTTAGGGTAGAAAGAATTTGGACTTTCGATATTTTAAATATTTATTCGGGGATTTTGGCATGCAAAATAATATCGACCCGAATAAATATTTAAAATGCCCCCTGTCTGACAGGGAGATTTCATGGCAATAAATTTGAAAATTTGGAATTTTAAGTATTTACTTAGGGATCTCGGCACACAACACAATGTCAACCTAAATAAATACTCAGATACTATCTATCGCACAACAAGAGTTTTTTATATGGGCAAATTTAGAACTTCAAGATTTTAAATATTTATTCGGGGATCTCGGCACGCGACACGATGTCGACCCAAATAAATATTTGAAATGCCCCTGTCTGGTAAAGATTTTTTTTTTTAAATGCATTCTTGTATTATAAGAGAATTTTAAAATACTGGTCATACATGCTGGTGGATACATTCGACGTACAGAATATTTTAAGTACCCGATTATCTCTTATGCATGGTATTTCTTCAGGTACTGGCCGTTGATCGGCGGCATGGGCCTCTGACCGTCCAGATCAATCAATTGATAGGCTCCTCCTTGATATACTTTCTCGATAACAAAGGGGCCCTCCCAATTGGATATGAATTTACCACTAATTTTTCGGTGAGGGATGATATGCCTTCTCAGCACCAGGACCAAGTCCCCCTCTTGAAATGCCCGAGGACGCACCATCCAATCAAATGATTTCACCATTCTTCCTCGGTAGATTTTTAAGTTTTGTTGGGCTTGTAGTCTAACCTCATCGAGTGCATCGAGCTCTTCCATTCTTAGACGAGCATTCTGCTCTTGAGTTAGATCATTCAGGATTGCTATCCGAAGCGACGGTAGTTCGACCTCCAAAGGCAATACTGCTTCAGCTCCAAACACTAATGAGTAAGGAGAAGCTTTGGTTGGCGTCTTGTAGGTTGTACGATATGCCCATAGTGCTTCTGTCATCTTCGTATGCCACTTTCTTTTATTCTTGGTGAGGATCTTCTTCAACAATTTCACCAGCATCTTGTTGAAGGCCTCTGTCAAACCATTTGCTCTTGGATTGTATATTGACGAGTATCGCCAATCGATTTTATGCCGCTCGAC
Organism: Dendrobium chrysotoxum; assembly: GCA_019925795.1. Lineage (NCBI taxonomy): Eukaryota > Viridiplantae > Streptophyta > Magnoliopsida > Asparagales > Orchidaceae > Dendrobium > Dendrobium chrysotoxum. The sequence continues at coordinate 45,011,702 of CM034303.1, read as the reverse complement.
GAACTTACATATTCTAGTGCTCTTAAATGCTATGCCGTTGTCTGAGATCACAGGACGCAGTATGTCAAATCTGTAGACAACATTGTGGGTGAAGAAGTTAATCACGTGCTCAGACGTGACTTCTTTGAATGGAGCCGCTTCTGCCCACTTAGAAAAGTAATCTGTAGCTGCCAATATAAAGCGGTGTCCGGCTGATGATGGTGAATCTATCGACCCGATTATGTCTGTGTCCCAGCACTCAAATGGTTAGGATGCTATCGTTGGGTGGAGAGGATTTGGTGGATGATGGATGACATCACCGTGAATCTGACATTCGTGACACCTCTTAGCATGAATACAATCCCTCACCATTGTAGGCCAATAATAACTCATCCTTTTAATTTTAGCAACCATCTTGGGACTTGACTGATGTGTTCCACAGAGCCCTTCATGAACTTCTGCTACCACTTTATCAGCTTCTTTGGTCCTTAGGCATCGTAGCCACATTTGGTCAAAAGCCCGTCGATACAACGCGTCATTGACAAATGCGTATCGCAACACCCTCTTCCGAATTTGTGTAGCCATAGATTTATCTGTTGGGAGTTCTTTCTTTGAAGTAGTCGACGAATGGTTGCCTCCAATCATCTTCGACTTCAACATCTGAGCAATGTAACCACGACTCCGAGCATCTACTAGTTCTTCGTTTCTTGACTACATGGCGTTCTCCTGTTTGATTTTTAGTAGTGATCTGTTGGGGAAGTTGAGGACCAACTGGGGTTGTATCTTGCTGGCTTGAATTTGATATACCCTCTGCCTGTGGGAATTGTAAGATTGCAGGCTCTAATATCTGACGGTTTTCAACCGCAATAAATATAGGTAACCCCTTGTCTTCATTCGCCAACTCCTTGGCTAATTTGGTCAGACAATCTGCTTTTACATTCTGTCCTCGAGGGATTCAAGCTATCCTAATATTTGGCACTTGTTTTAGGAGCTCGAGAGTTCGTCGGTGGTAGTGAGCCAACTCAAGTTTGTAAATTTTGTAAATACCCAGGACTTGATTTATTATGAGTTGAGAATCGCCAAAGATTTGGAGTTTGTGATCTGGACACCAATGGCAATCTCTAATCCTGCTATTAGAGCTTCATATTCAGCTTCATTATTGGTCCAAGGTTCAGTTAGACTGAACGAAAATCTCATTATACCTCCCTCGGGTTCTATGAAGACAAGACCGATGCCGGCTTGGGCCTTTGCTAGATTCGGGGGTCGAGGAGATTTGATCGATGATGCCTCATCAAAATACATCTCCCAAAATGATAGCTTCTCCTTTTCATCGATCTGCATGATCTGTTCGTCGGGCAAATCATCATTCAGTGGTGAATCTGCAGGGATAGGATGCGCGGAGAGAAAATCAGCCAAATCTTGTCCCTTTACTGCCTTCTGTGGCATATACGTGATATCAAACTGCAGTAGTATCACTGCTCACCTAGCTAGGTGACCTGTCAACGTTGGTCTTGTCATCAAGAACTTCAGCGGATCGATCTTCGATATCAGTGTAATCTTGTGAGAGCATATAGTGACAGAGTTTTTATACCGCAAAAATCAGTGCCAGACAATGCTTTTCAATTGGAGAGTAACGTATCTCTGCCCTAATCAGTCTCCGACTGATATAGTAGAGTGCGTTCTCTTTTCCTTCTTCATTATGCTGGGCCAATCGCGCTCCGAGGGACTCTTCTAATGCAGCTGTATACAGTATAAGAGGCTACCTCGGAATTGGCACTACAAGAATGGATGGATTCAACAAGTATCTTTTGATGCTATCAAAAGCTTCTTCATATTCTTCATCCCATTTGAAGCGGACGTCCTTTTTCATCAGTGTGGAGAATGGTTGGCACCTACCCGACAGATTCGATATGAATCGTCGAATGAAAGCCAGTTGCCCTTGCAAGGAGCGGAGTTGATGGAGGCTACTTGGCGGCGGCATCTCTATAATCGTCTTGATTTTATTGGGATCAACTTCTATGCCTCGATGACGATTGACATATCCAAGAAATTTACCTGAGGAGACCCCGAAAGCACACTTAAGGGAGTTCATTTTCAAATCATACTTTCTGATTCTTTCAAATACAATCATTAAGTCATCCAGGTGATCTTTTCGGTCCATGCTCTTGACAACCAGATCATATACGTAGCACTCGACCTTCTAATGAGTTAGCTCATTAAAAATATGTGTCATCACTCATTGGTAGGTAGCACTGATATTTTTAAGGCCAAAGGGCATGACTGTGTAACAGAATATGTCGATGGGCATTCTGAATGATGTGTGCTTCTCATCTTCAGGTGCCATTTTGATTTGATTATAGCCCGATGACCCATCTATAAATGAGAACATATCATAGTTGGAAGTATTGTCCACTAAGAGTTCTAACACGGGGAGCGGGAAATCATCTTTTGAACATGCCTTGTTGAAGTCCCGAAAATCGATGCAGATACGAATCTAACTGTTCTTCTTTTTCACAGGGACGATATTAGCGATCCAATCAGCATATTTTTCTTCCCGAATGAAACCCGCTTCTATGAGCTTTTTTGTCTCTGCAATCACCTGCTCTTCAATCTCCAATCTCATTCTCTTAGGAGCTTGCTTGACGGGTGCTGTATCTGATTTTATAGCTAATCTATGAACTGCCACATCAGAGGATAAGCCAAGTATTTCAGCATATGTCCAGGCAAAGAAATCCCTGAATTCACAAAGGAGTTCTTTTATCTCTTCCACTTACTCTTCCAGTAAAAGGGAGCTAATGAAGTTGGGCGAGGATCCTCCTCAGTTCCCAAGTTGACTTCTTTTAGCTCGTCCATAGTGGCTGCCTGTCCACCATCTTCAAGTTCTTCTGGTGCAGGCTCAGCTCCTTGGGCTGATCATCGCAATTATTGGCTTCATAAATCTCTTCAGCGCCATCGTCATTGGATTCAATTTCCCTGCATGTGATGGCCTGACACGTCTCTTTTTGAGAGTATTTTTGTACGACGAATCCGAGACCTCTCCTTGCGAGAATGTCCTTTCTTCGTGATGCATGGGGATTTCTTCGATACCAAAGCTTTAAGCAAAGGCGGAGTTGTTGTGCAGGAGTGCGAATTCTGGCTTATTTTCGTAACATCCTCCGAATATTTTCGGTGTTAAATTTAAGCATTCTTATAAGCACTAACTCCCTGGGCTCAATGGGCCTGTGGAGCCAGTCTCGATTCCCTTCTTCACGCTCTCCAGATTTGTAGAATAGGGTCCCCGGTCCATCCTTTTTTTTTAGGGGAGGCACATAAAATGTTACGAGCTCCTCGACATTATGCACCTCTCGGGGAGTGATTTTTTTAATATGTTGCGGGGGAACACACGTGACTACACATACACTATCTGAGATCGACAAATTGTCCACTCTTCTCGAGCATACACATTGCACCTTGAATAAGGTAGACTCGTAGTCATTATCAGAATCTGAATATTCTGCATTCTTTTTTCCTCTAGCTGTTGATTGATATATCTTCTGAGATTTAGCAAGGATGACATCATCCTCGTCTGTGTTACTCCCTAGGTGAGGCACGTATTTTCTTGGTCTAGGAATAACCGCGGTTTTGGGAAGAGTCGACGCTGCCTTCTTTCTCCCTGCTTGCCTCTTTTCATCTCCTTGACCAGGTCGCTTTACCACTTTTAGATTTGACACTTTAACCTCTAGAGAGCTCGTCGGCCTCGACTTCTTTGGCATGAAATACTGCGCATCTTCATACACTGTTGCTTCATGAACTACAAAGGGCTGAATGTCATCATAAATTCTGAATTTTTCCCCATCCTTAAGGTATTTCATGCACTGGTGTAGTGTTGACGGGACGATGTCATACTCATGCAACCATGGGCGACCTAGAAGCGCCTTAAATAAGGCGTCCGCGTCGATCACATGAAACTTTGCCTCAGTATGAAGTTCCCCGAATGTTAGGGAAAGCATGAATGATCCTAGGGTCTTTTACCCCTTCTCATTAAAACCTTACACCATCAGTTTATCTAGCCCGAAATGTTCCACGTCGAGACATATTGATCTTAATGCTTTTAAACTCATGAGATTTATGAAAGATCCATGATCAATCAGAATCCGGCTGATGATCAGTCCATCACTCTGTGCGGTCACATATAAAGGACGATTATGATCTGCCATTCCGAGCATCATATCTTCCTCGCTAAAGGTGATGAACGCCTCGTTACGGGCTTGTAAGACCTCGGTCATGCTGCGTTCAGCAAAATATGCCTTATATCTTTCAGGGTCTTTGAGAGCCCTGAATCAAGGTCTCTCGAAGGTCTTTAGACATCATTAGAGCGTCGTATATGCTGAGCTGTGCTGGGATTTTTCTCATATAGGATAAAATATTGTAATCTATCCCCTTAGTTGATATGTCCTTTTTAGATTCTTTAGGGATAATATCTTCATTAATTATTATCTCCTTTCCTTTATCTTTATCAGAGGCACCCTTCTTTACCGGAGGTGGTAGTATCTTGCCGCTTCTCAACTGTACTTGGGCAATCTCCTCTGGGTCAAACTCATTTAGCGACATATTTTCTTCAGAGTCGGCCATTATTGCATCTTGAGATTCATCCGTTAGTTCAGAGTCACCACCAAGATTTATATGTTCCATCTGCAACACATCAGGATTTGACTCACTTTCTTCTGGAAAATACAGATCCTCATCTGAATTATAGTCCATTGGCAATACCATCATACAAGATTCAGAGGCTGCCTCCTTGATGTATTCTTCATTCATTTGCATACTTGGCGCCACCGAGACGACCTGACATGATTCTATGGGGGGATGTTCTTTACCATTATGCTTTTCAGCTTCACCTATTTTAAGCCCAGACATAAAATCAGCCAGCTTAATGGGTTGTCTCACAGTTTGATAATATTCGTCCAAACTATCGATAATTTTTTGAGTTGCAGTCTTCTTCTTCTTGGGCTTCTTCAGCTTGGTCTTCTTCTTAAAAGACCTTACTTTTTTAGGCTTCGAGGAGCTGATCTGGCAAAGGTGTTGTTTGGAGGTAGATGCCTGTACCTTAGGCAACCCTTTCAAATCTAGTATGAGCTCAGTAGGAGACTTCCACTTCACACTCAGAACTCCTTCAAGCTGTTTCAACATCTTTATGGTCTTCTTGGAGACCATAGTCTCCCACTATTCCTCCCGAATTGGCTTCTTCTCATTTTTTCTTTCATCAACCGAGGGTACGGAAGAGGACGTAACTAACCGAGTTGATTCTTTTCTGGGATGACTTAACACATTATCAGACAATGTGAGTTCTCCTTTTCGATACTTCCTCTCTAGCCAGTCTTTAAAGATGTAACAATCTTCAATAGGATGGCCGAGTACCCGATGATATGGGCAATAGCTTGGGTCGTCAGTTTGCTTCGACTCCTCGGGTCTCTTGCACTCCGGCAGTTCTAAACCCGCTTTCACCGCCTGTCGAAACAACTTGGCGACACTCTCTTTCTTAAACAAATATTCTTTATTCATTTTATCTTTGAGGGAGGGGAACGCCCTATCACCAGTTCCCATTACTTGTCTCGGGCGCTCTCCTCCGCCCTGAAAGTTTCGTGGTTTATCGTTACCCCCGAGTATCAGCTTCGGTTGGGGGTTTGAGTTGTAGACCTGCTTAGGCTTTTCTTCGTATTGCATTGACTGCTTTCCCTTATCTATATTATAAATCACTTGTTTTCTCTTATTTGCTCTAAAGGAGGACGTAGAGGAGGTTTCACCCTTCTTTGTATCTGAAGACTTAGCATTTTAGTCTTATTAAAATGACTATCTGATTTTGACAAATTCAGCTTTTCAAACTTGGCCACCCTATCCAGCAAATCTTGAAATATGGTAATTGTAGTCATGCACAGAAATAGTTACATCTTATCGTCAATGTTTCCCATCAATAATTGCACAGCGTATTCTTCCTCGAGCTGTTGTTCACATTTCATACTTAAATTTCGCCAACGAGTGATGTACTTGGTCACTGACTCATCTCTTCTTCTCTTATCCAAAGCGAGGTCAGCGATTGTGATCTTCTCTGTTGCGCTGGCAAATCTCTTCACAAACATTGATTCTAATTCCGCGAAAATCTTCACAGAGTCATTGAGCAACTCGACATACCATTCGAAAGCAGTCGCTCTCAAACTGCTGACAAATTGTCAGAAGAGCAAGGCAACATTCCCTCCTGTATTTCCGCAAGTGGCCTTGAACTGCGTCAAGTGCTGCCTGGGATTATTGTTACCACTACCATTAAAAGTATTGAATTTTGGAAGAGAGTATCCTTTTGGGTATGGCACTTGATCGTATTCCGTCGGATATGGGCGACCTCTGCCAACTAGTTTCTCCGTCTGATCAACGGCTATAATAACCATGATCTTCTCGGTAATAATTCCCTTGAGCTGTACCGTCATCACAGGCTCAGAGGTACTAGCAATATTTTGTGGAGTAGGCTGGCGTATAATGTTATCAATTTCATTACCGCCTTCAGGAGCGCCCCGTACTCCTGAGAATTGATTCATCTGGAAGTTTGGAGGATTGGCAGGAGGATCGGGCATGGGACCGGCTGCAGTAGTTCTCTGCATTATCCGCATCATTGTTGTCATTTGAGTCATCATCTCTGTCCTTTTCTCATTCAACAGAGAGATTTCCCTATCTTTAGCCCTCATTTGACATCTTCTATGTCTTTGCATGTCCGCCAGCATGGCACTCTCGTAAGCAAAGGGATTCTCCTCGAGCCTCTTCTCTTTCTTCTTCTGAAGAGCAGGCACCTCTGTCGGTGGTGGACCTAGCCCTACGGCGACGTCGGTATACTTGCCTAACTGGCGGTTGTTAATTGTCATCATCCTCGCCGTCATCATAGTAGGCTTCATCGTTGATGTTGGTGTCTCACCATATAAACTACTTCCACGTTTATGGCATCATTAACTTCTTCCTCTTTCTTTTCCTGGATTCGAATTTCGGAACGACGACGCCAAAAGACCTCCGATTCTTCATTTGGCAAGAAGATTTCCTCAACTTGTGGGCTACGGTCGAAGTTTGTTTCCTCCTGCGACGGGGTTGGCGGGCGACGGGATTCCTTGGAGGATTCTCCAAGGTGTCGACCGTCGGGGCAATCGTCAGTATGGGCCTTCTTTGGAACCCATTTTTGACGTGTTTTATTAGCAGGGGCGGATCTCCGGGAAGTCGTACCGGATGTCATGCCCGGGTCAAATCTTCTTTCGTTCTTCTCTTCACTATGAGGCCTTGGCCTCCAGATTTGCTTTCCTTTCTGTCGGGACCTTTCGGCAGAGGTTCCCTGAACCCAAGGTTCAGGTGTCACGCCCCGACGCTCACCCGCGGGGCTAGCCTGGATTTTCTCGGATTTTCCACAGGCAATGATTCCAGTTCTCGGGACCTTCTGGCCTCAATTATCAATGGACGCTGGAATTTCTTCTTCTTCAGTCCCCTATCATTTATTGTCTTTAATACTCTGTACACTCGGGATGACAGGGTTTCAGGCTCTTTCTTCCTTGGAGGGGCTGGGACTTCAGGTTGTCGGTCTCAAAAAGACTTTTTTAGTTCCCCAGTAGAGCTGTTCCTTCTGACCCACCTTAAATCAGGAAAACTTGTTCCGGGTGGGAACATTAACTTCGGGTTCCTTGGCAGGTAGGTTTGAAGGGTCGACTGGCAGCTGTTGCTGTTGAGCTCGAAGCTCAGCATTCTTCTTCCTTCTCTGCCTTCTTGTAAGCCTCCCTCTAGATGAGGAGGCTTCAGCATCATGTTTTTCGGGTGCAGGTAATCCGGTCGGCAGAGTGGTGGTGTTAGTGGTCACCACAGAAATCCTTTCGCCAGTCACGATCCTTTTGGTGGTTGGGGCTTCTAACTGTGAAAGCCTTTCAAACACAGAGATCCTCTTTCGAGGATTTTCAGCAGTGGCAGTAGTCCGTGATGCTGGCAGGTGCGTCCGGCATGTAGCAGATTCAGTAGTTGGTAGCTGCGCTGGAAGATGCACGCGACGGACAGGGGCTCCGGCAGGTTGGAGTCTCCTCGCAGGTCTTTCATAATCACTGTCGTGCATAAAGACGCCAGCGACGCTTGTAGTAATTGCAAAGAAGTCGACACTACCAAATTGGATGGTAGCTCCATCATTTCCCGTTTCAATGATTGCATTCGCCAGTTGAATTCTGGCTCCTTGTCCCAATTGGACAGTCATCAAGGTGTTCTGTAGATCCATCTGCATAAATGAAAGGTATGGGTTAGTAATCAAAATCTAATACATCACCCTACACTTTCAAAATACAGAAACTTGCACAGAACAAAAGAAAAAAATAGATAATCATTAGCAAGCAATTAAAAATAATATAAATTTAAAGCCATGTTAAATACACCATCTCAATGAATGTATGATGAATACATGTAATGATCATTTTTAGAATATTCAGAATTTTAATTAATTAAATGATCGTTATGGAGAATTCTGCAATTTTGAGCTTGAATTGATTAGCTGCTACTACAGCGCTAAGACGACTAGCCAAAGATGAAAAGAGAAACCATCCCCAGCGGAGTCGCAAGAAATCTGTGAGATCCGAAAATTCAGCCCCGGCCTCCGCCCGCTTTTGCTTTCTTTCGGGATATAGTTTTAACGGATTAAGTTTCGGGGTAAATTTTGGAAGGCAGATGAGGTTGTAGATAAGATACTACCCAGAGATTTCGCCATCAATTTGCGAGGACTTTATGATCTGAGTTCAAGTTTCCTATAGGCGCAAGCCCCTATAGTTAATTACCCCTCCCGATAACGAGAGAACTTTCGATTAAGGTTAGTCGTCAATCAAATATGTAAAAATACGTGAGTCTGGCATATAGTAGCAGCATGGGCATGGATATTTAGGTATTGAGGGTTTTGATATTTAAAATTGAAAATTTCACCATCTTGCACTTAAAGCGAATGGTGGGGAATGAATGATGGACCCGATCAAGATCCCATGGTTCCGTCATCCCAGGCCATCGTGGTCCCTGGTCTACTTAGTCAGAGGAGGTAGTCGACCCAACCTGACAGAAGAATCCTTGTCGGCAGCCATGGGTTGCTTCGTCCAAGGGGACCTTGTAGACCTGGGGTGGATATTTACCTAAGGGGACAAATTTGAATCCACCTTAGCTAACAGAGGGTTTTGTGCCTTATCAATCATATCCTATTGATACCATATCTCAAGGATTTGATGCCACTAAGAAACGTATTGCTCTGGCCATAACCGCTATCTCGTGGTGCAATTTGGCGGCAAAACCACTCGGTTCAGAGGGCCCCGGGTCATAACCGTTTATCCTGCAGTGCCATTTGGCGGCGAAACTGCCGGTTGAAGGACACGTACCACGTCCTTAATGGTAGGAGACGGTTTGAGAATGGATCCTAGTGATATGTTCGACCAGGCATTAGCTCTATGTGAGTTGAAGTATTTTTCAATTTGTTCACCTCGGGAAACTGTTGCGCAGGATGGATGAGTTTCGCTTTAAGTGGTTGATAGTTGGATTTTAATTTAAATATTTTAAAATTTTCGAGTTTTTGGATTCTGGAGTTTGGAGTTTGTGGGAGTTTGGGATGGCATTTTGAAATAATCTGTGTGGACCCCTCCGGTTGAGTTTACATTCAACACGGCCATCATCGGGGTGCGTGGGGTCATTCACATTCATGGATTAAACCTTGTATGCTCTGTCGAACTGTCGACAGAGGATCGGGTTTCGTAGGCATCATGCCTTTGTGAGTGAATTCTCTTGATTATAATCCTTGAAGGCCTAATATGAACTATAAAATAAATATCTCAGTCGACCCCGCGACTGTATATTCGTTTAATAGTTCGAGCCGTGTCGACTCCTATCTACCTGAATAGAATGATCCGGCTCGAACTTGAATTCACTTATTGACCCGCGCAGCATCCCTAAACGTCACGTGTGTACCAATAACACGCTCACCGGGGCCCATGCGGGTTTTTGGGGGCATTTTACGATTATTTGATGAACCTTGTCGACTCTTATTTACTTGTCTTAAGAGGATCAAGTTCAAATTTATTGACCCGCGCAGCGTCCCTAGACATCACGTGTGTACCAATAACATGCTTGTCGGGGCCCATGCGGGTGTTTGGGTGATTACACTTACTCTAGTGTACCTATGTGTACACAAACTAAGGTGCATGTGCAGGGGTGTTTCTGGAATATTTCAGTTGTGTTAGCAACTACTATTTGAATGTGTGCGGCATTCCTTTTGAGAGTTTGAACACACCTTCTATCCGCTTGTATGAGTATTGCGGATCCGGTGGCATCGTGTCATTGTAGTCGTTTGGAATTTTGTTCATAGATGACCTCTTGCATATGTAGCAGGTCTTCTCCAAGGGCCCGTAAACACTTGATTTGATGCAATTTTCTTGCATTTTTGCTGATAGACAACACATGGGTGTACCACAGGTCTTCTACAGCAGCTTGTAGGAGCCTACATCCGTTGCATACCTTCCATCTTTGCTTGCAGTGAATCAATGCGTTTCCCGACCATTGATTGATTATTGACAGCAAATGTGTCATAGCATTCATTATCTGTTGTTGTACTTTGTCGTTGCACATGTGTATGTTTGCTGCACATCAATCCTTCCATTTTTGTAGGAGACCGACACATTTTCTTGCATACTACTATTGGTCCTTGGTATAGTTGCATTCGCCACTACTTCATCCTTGCATGTTGATTGTTACTTATGAGTAATGTATAGGAAGCTTCATTTTGCTGATATGCAAATTGTTACATTTGCATGGGTATCTTTCAGCGCTTGGGGGAGATATTGTATGCATCTCCAAGGCAATCGACATTAGTTGTAGGGGGACTTGTTGCATCCACAGTCTATTAGCTACCGCTGTCTATGAATGTTTGTATCCACTGCCACTTTTCTAGTATTGCTTGCAATTGTATTGCATTCCTTGTATACAACAGTTGGTAAGCCATCCTGTTCATTGTATGTTGACTTTCGGCATTCGTACATAATTACCGTATTCATCTACGAGCTACTTGTCGCTAATTGGAGACTTACATTTCTACTGTCGTAGCCTTCATGAGTGAGTTAAAACACCTATTGGAGGTCTTGTATAATAGCCATTCGATTAAAGTGATGATTGATATTGCTCATTATTTGAGGGTGAGGCATGTTCAACATTAAAAGTCAATTATCATATTCAGAGTCTTCTTCGAAATCAAGCCGTGTCCCTCACAATTTTCTTGTTACATGCGAACTGATCACATTTGCAAGCTCTTCATCTTTGGGGATAATTTGTAATATGACAACTCGTTATCACATTCATTAATATTCCCATTCCGATTGAGATAATCATCACAAATTGAATGCTATCGTCCAAGAAGAGACCCCATGTCAAAGTTGGTAATTACAGGAATCCTTCTTTGTTTGCATGAGGTTCGCATGAATCACACTTTCTTGATTATCATTTGTATTGAAATGACAATTCCGTTGGGAATTTTTATATCATTCAAGTCAAACTCCTTGTTGATTGTTGCTTAGGGATGAATTCATATCTAACATTGCAAGTCAATACTCTAAAGGTCCTCATACCATGGCTTTATAGCCAAGTTATATTTTCTCACAATATCCTATTTGCATGTTTATTAATGTCTTCATTCAAATTGAGATGATTATCTTTCCCTTGTTATTGATTTCATCCTTCATGAGTTTATGATCTTCATTTTAAACATTAGACCTTTAGTCCAAGTTGGAATTTAAATCATTTGTTCAATATTCGTTCAAATATGGTTCAAACTTGAGTATAAGTTCTAGTCCAAAAGAAGTCTTATGCGTTCGTTCAAGTCCCCTGTAAGTGTTCACTTAAGTTTGGATTCGATGCTTGTAAGTTCATTTATTATTTACATTGAATTAGAGTCCTTTTATTTGCTCAAATTCAAATATGAGCTCAAATTCAAATTGTCTACATTTTGTCCAAATTAGGTCCTCTGTTTCACCGGAAAATTCGACAGCCTCCCGGCGTCTCCCCCGTTTAGGGAAAAATTTTGGGAAACTGGGCCACCCCACCACGCTACAATAGTGTGTATGGTTGGTGTCGTATGACACCGTGGCCAAATATCTTTTCATCCCACCACGCTACGAGAGTGTGTATGGGGTCTTCAAAAGTACCCGTATGAAGAACACAAGTGGCTCTCCCCACCACGCTACAAGAGCGTGTATAGGGCTCACCCACCTCGCCATATGCATCGCACCGGGCTCCCTCCTACCGTGCTACGAGAGCATGTATATGTGGTTCTCCGGTCTGCCACAAATGCCGAAAAAGGGATTTTAAGTGATTACCCGCCTCGTCGTAGGCGTTGCACCGGATTTCCTCCCACCGTGCTACGAGAGCGCGTATAGGGGGTTTGCCGGTCCGCCGCAAACAACGAGAATGGGATTTTGGGTGATTACCCACCTCGTCGTAGGCACCGCACCGAGTTTCCTCCCACCGTGCTACGAGAGAGCGTATAGGGGATTTGCCAATCCGCTGCAAACGACGAGAACGGGGATCTGAGTTTGAAAATTTATACCTTTACGGGGCTCGATGTCAGCGACGGCAATGAAATACATAAAGATACAAAATTCTCTTTTCACCCTCTTTTTTTTTTAACAATAAGATTTTATCCATTTTCATGCCTATCTTTCATGATGATTCTCTTTCCTCTTTTGTAAGGAGTTCTCTATCTATAGAAAGTTCAGAAGGACTCCTAGAAGAATTAAGCTTAAGTCAAAACTTTCTCTGACTTCCCTATCTTTGCCTTGAGAATGAAGAGGCTGCACTTTTTCTCTTGTAGAGTTTTCTTTAGGTTTTTCCATTTCAGCTGCAATTCCAAGCTCTCCCTTGCAAACCACCTCGTTTCTAAGAATGTAGTTGGTTCTAATGTCCACTGTAAGTTCCAAGGCTACTTGTGGCCATCTCTAACATAATGCTAACATGAAACATCTCTGCTGCTTTTGAATGAGCTTTCTCTTCTTACAACTGTTGAACTTTGACATGTGCTTCTCTCTCAAGAACTGAGTCAACCAATCTGTTGGGAAAAAAAAATCTTTCCCACGGAATAAAATAATAAGGAACTTATTTCTCAATATAAGAACTCCTCTTGTAGGACATTGCATTTATGAGTTTTGTGTGTCAATCATACATCTTCTGAGGTAGTCTTTAACTCCCATACCATTTGCTGACTATTAGTATTTTGGATTCCAACTTTAATGTCAATTTTGCCTGTAAGACTTTTCTCCCTTCCAGCGTCGTCTAGTGCAAGCTGATCTCCCAGTATATTTACGAGAGAAGAAAGAAATCTTCACTCATATTCAGGCTTGCTTTCCAAGAGGGCATAAATTGTCCTCATTGCTTTGTCTTTAAGATTAGGTAGCACATCCTTCACTGATTCCTCCAGAGAAATGACAAATCGCTCAAATCTTTGTTGGTTTCACATAAAAGAGTGCACCCTTTGATTTCAAAACCTTGTGTTCATACGAGTAGGAACAGTTGAATGTATAAAGAGGATATGTTCTAAACTGAAAACCGCCAAAAGGAGTGGTTGTCGGATGCATCCCACCAAAGAAGAAGTTCCTTTTCCTGCTCTCTTCATCGCTGAGGCATTGAAAAGCTTTAGGAACGGCCTCCAACGCTTCCTCTGCACCAGGCCCCTTTATTCTTATCTGGGTGAACCTTCAAGGAAAGCTGCTGATGTGCCTTGCCCACATCTTCCACAGTGCAGCTCCGCTCTAGCCCTTAGAATGGCAGATGAGGAGTTCGGAACAAGGATTTTGGGAGCTGGCGTAAGAGAAGAGGAGGCAAGGAATGGGTTTATACTAACGTAGGAGGTTGTGAGGTAGCTGGAAGTTGAGCTGATTTGCTGCAGGTATTATGAAGTTAAGTATAAGGAGCTCGGCAGGTTGTAGGTTTGGAGTTGGGAGCCAACTTCAGAGCACAGAGTAGATTGTGAAGTGAAGGGGCCGAGCTGAGTTTTGGTTGGAAAAGGCAGAAGTAGAGGGCTGTCGTTTTTTTTTTTTTTTGGACTCTTAGAACGTGAGGACAAAAGAGTCCCAAACGTTCTGCTTTGTTTCCATTCAAAGGCTTAAGCCAGTTGTGATAAGAGACACGAATTGACAGACAAAGCATTCAACTAGGTAATGTATTAAATGCATTTGACTTCTTCTTTTCTATTTTCTCTGTTTGGCTATGTCTATTTGCTAATTTTTTTTGAAATAAAACCTATATTAGTGTTATGTCATTATGCATTAATTCTAAACAGCACCCAGTCAGTCCAAAGTATCGTGATTTGCGTGAAAGTTCGATAGGGATGTTAAGCCCTAGTGAACTAGTCCCGAGGCTAACCAAGAGGGGGGGTGAATTGGTTATTTAAAAAATTTCACGATAACTATGAAAATCTTTTTATAACGTGCAGCGGAAACGAATTAAAACAACGATAAAAAGATCAACCACAGATATTCACCCAAGCAGTTAATATCAGGAAAAATTAAAGTGCAGAATTGAATCAGAAAAGCAAACCAGATTTTATAGTGGTTCGGTCAACTTGACCTACGTCCACTCCCCGGAGCCTCCCCTCCGGGTATTGCACTAAACAGAAGTGTCTCTCCTTTTGCTCCCACAGCAAGGCGGAGAAGCCTGTACAAAAATCTCCTTTTCACCACACGGTGAGGCAGAGAACCCGACCTCCTTTCGCTTCCTCCTGAAGCAGGCAGAGAACCTTCGAACTCCTTTCGCTTCCTCCTGAAGCAGGCAGAGAACCTACGAACTCCTTTTGCTTCCACCTGAAGCGGGCAGAGAACCCCGGATCTTCTTGCGAACAATCCTCCCACGACGAACACTGAATAGACGAAAGACGACGAGCGGAGAAGACGACTCTGATCCGTGCTCGGAGCAACCTTAGTGAATCCCTCACTAACTCCCCCTCACAAGATCTTCTCTCTCTCTCCCAACTCTCTCTCTCTAGGGTTTCTCAGGGAAGGAAGGCAGCAAAAGATTTTTCCAAAAATTGGAAAAAGCTCTTTTAAAGGAGGGCTTAAAATTTGCCCTAAATCTCAACTGGTCGGCCAAGATCGTCCAGGACGATCGGTAAATCGTCCTGTACGATCAGTTCAAATTCAGCTGTTTTAGCCTGGACGATCTGGCTCTTCTGGACGATCAGTAGAAAAAGTTGTTCATATCGTCCCGTACGATCCTGCGATCGTCCGGGACGATTAGTTCAAATTGAGGGAAATCGTCCAGAAGACAGTTCGGGTCGTCCAGAGAAATCTGTGCTGGACGACCAAAAAATGACTTGATCGTCCAGGACGATTGGTACATCGTCCTGTACGATTAGTTCAAAAAGACCCAAAATCGTCCTGTACACAGTTCGGGTCGTACAGCTGAAATGCACAAGACGATCAAGATCGTCCAGGACGATATGATCGTATCAACCAAAAATTAATTGCTTTCCTTAATTACCAGATTAAATTAGGCATGATTGTACTGGATCGTCCGGGACGATACACGTATCGTCCGGGACGATCAGACCAAGTATCTAAAAATAAGAACTTGCCTAACTTGATCTGGCGGCTGAGAATTTCTGATTTGGGAATATCGTCCCGTACGATCCGTAGATCGTCCAGGACGATCGGCTCAATCAGACCCTCTTAACTTAGTCGCCCTAATTAGAGTTTCTGTTTTAACTGGATCGTCCAGGACGATGTGGATATCGTCCAGGACGATCTGAACAAATTTTTAACAGAAACTCTAATTCACTCAATCTCTCTCCTTGAGTGTGTGTGTACAAGGTTACTTAGCTAAGGAATCAGTTACATTACAATTGACTCAATAAAAAGAAAAATCATACATTTGACACACTTGGACCCGATCTTGAGTTGGCTTGAGTGGCTCACGGTCTTTTGTGCCTGAAACAGATTAGCCAAGCAAAACACACTGGAAACATGTTTGTCATCATCAAAACCAGATTTGCAACATTGCGTGCATTATCTCAAAATTCGTGCATATTTGCTCGTTTTACGTGTCGATTTCGCCAAATATCGAAATTAGACAAATTAATAGTAGATTTAGGGTATCGTCGACGTTCCGGTCGCAATCTATTTCGCGATCGGACGTCATTTGGGTAGCGCCGAGGTTGAATTTTCTCTAAATCCGTGCCACCAACCCAGATGATCCAATTTTAACATAAAATATATGTTTTTTAAGTATTTGCGATATTCCGATCGCAATGGAGAAATCCGTTTCACGATCGAACTTTGTTTGGGCACAAATTTATGTATTTTTACATGGGGATTACCTCGATTTGCGTGCACCACCTTAATTGAACAAATTGGTAGTGCATTTAGAGTATTGCCAACGATCCGGTCGCAACGACGAAGTCCGTTTTGCACTCGGACCACGTTTGGGCAGTGCCGAGGCCTCTTTTTCTCGATAAGCGTGCTGCCTCGGGATTCGTAACACTATTCTGGATGTTCCAAATTGAATAAACAAGACGTAGTTTTTAGAGGTTGACAACGTTCCGGACGCAATGATGAAGTCCATTTATAGATCTGACGTCATTTGATCAGCGTCGCGCTTTAATTTCGGGTGTCGGTTATCCCTTTTGACCGATCTCATCTGGTTCGACTGCGAGGGGCCTCGACCTAGCGGAATTCGACGTTCTGATCGCAATGTCACTATCCGTTTGGCATTCAAAGGTCATTTGACCCTTCAAGTGGTTTTTCGTCAGCACGCGCGTTGCCTAAATCATCATTTTTCGCCTCTTTTCGCGTGATATGAGTTGTAGGGGTCAACATAAGAGAATAGGACAGCCAACATTCCTTGCCATGGGTAACAAATGTAGCGCTTTTCTAATAGTTGAAATTCCCATTATGCCTCAATAAATGCCATAAAAACTAGCGATAATTGCATTGAAATGAGCACATGAAGTACACCCAAGAAGAATTGATATGCTAATTGAAAATCCAAGAGAAATTAAAAATTATAACTGTAATTTAAATAATCAAACATAACCCACATCTAGTAATAATTTCAGTAAATATAATCAATCTTGCAATAATAATAATAAAATATAAATTAGATAGAAGTCAAAAAATTAATAGATACAAAAGACTAAAGAGGTAGAATGAAATATATTAAGGATTTAAGAAAAGAAAGAATAGTTGAAAATAAAAAATCAAGAATAACTAGCGAGATCTAGAGCTAAACTCAATTACTTGGGTCCTCTGCATAAGGGAAGTGAAGTGGTAAGGAGAAAACAGAGAGAGGTGAGTGCTACATCTACATGAGCAAGAGATTGAGGGAAAATTTGAGGAATACCTAGAGATTGAGAGGAAAATCGAGAAACCAAAAGGCTAAAGTCGTGTTTCAACCGTGACCTTTGCATTCATGTGAATCGGCGATACTTTCTCTACTTTGAGGTAACAAGCAATTGAGTGAACTAGCGAATGAGACATACTATGAGTTCCTAAACTGCCCTCATTCGTAAATATTTTGCGCTTCATACTATGATTCCTAAACTGCTCTCATTCGCAAATGCTCTGCTTCAAAGCGCATAGCACTACCACGCACGTTCTTTACACAAAAAAAACACATCATCAGATAACCAAGCATTACAACTCCGCTTTGCAGCGTTTCACTTCAAAGGCCGCTTTTCACGTTCTTTACATTAATCATTAAAGAGAGAAATGTCAAATATACCTGTGTTGCCAACCTTTTGATTTCTTGGTTTAGTATTATACTGAGTAGATTTAGATCCTCATAATTTCTCCTGGCCAACGAAAGAAATATAGCATTCACACTCAATATCAAAAGAAGATTATAAAATAGTAAAAGATACTTAATAACATAATTTTTTAAACCATGTCAATATCGTTGAAGTTGATGAATATACCTGTTCACAAACTTCAACTCAATTTCATCCGCAGCTCCAAAAACAAACTTGCGAAATAGTCTAAAAAACCAAACATAAAAACACAAAGAATTAATATACATTTAGAATAATGAGAATAAAGGAAGATGTTCAAATTATTTGTAAAATTACACATCCTTTCTATCAATGAATGGATAGGACAAGAGGCCCAGGTAGTGCAAAATAGTAGCCTCTGTGAGGACAAATTCTCTCCTAGTGAATCTATTAAATCATAGTTTAGTTGGGAAGTAGCTGAACATCATAAATGATATATACCACTAAAGAAAATAAAATAAATGAACATTGACTATTTCTTTACTCAAACTTAGCAAAAATATGGGAAGGCTATTGCACATTATCATCACCATCAGCCTTATCTAAAATCATTTTCTTCATTTATTGGTGTTCAGTGTTATATGGGGTATTATCGCTAGTTTACACCAGTCTATCTTAACAACTCCTAATAAAGTTATCTTTAACAGCCCCCTTTTTCCTCCTAATATAGACTAACGAGGAGAGGAGGATTTTAAATATATAAAAGGATAGGATTTCCTAGAATCACTCCAAGTAAGGTTTCTTCCACACACTAGTTTTTAGAATGACTCCACGAAAGAAAAAAATATATATCACACATTAGGGTTTCTGCCAAAATCTGACCAAATACCTTCTCTTCTCTTGAAATGCAATTAGGTGCATTTATATAGGCACAACTTATGATTTCTCTGGCCTATTTGATTACATATGTAAAAATTTCTGCATATTAAGCATACTAAAGACAAGCATAAAAAGGCTTAATGTATATTATGTATATCATATGATCATTAATCCAAATATTTCATATTAATCATCATCAAATTCAAGTATAAGACTATTTAATGGCGTACAATGCATAAACGAGTATTTTACATATATCATATTTTATCATCAATGTACACCATTATAAAATGATGGATAAATATATAATGCCAATACCAAGGAATAAAAGATTTAAGAAATAGGAATGTGTGGGCTCCGAAAATTCGCGCCGCGGCCTCCCCGCCGCTATCGCTTTTACGCTTTCGAGGGGAGTTTTAACATATTAAGTTCTAGGGGAAATTTTAGAAAGGCAGATTGGGATTGTAGATAAGACACTACCCAGAGATTTCGCCCTCATTTTGCAAGGACTTTATGATCTAAGTTCTGGTTTCCTATAGGCGCAAGCCCCTATAGTTAATTACCCCTGCCGATCACGAGAGAGAACTTTCAATTAAGGCTAGTCGTCAATCAGATACATAGAGATACGTATTATCTGGTATATAGTAGCAGCATGTGCACAAGATATTGGAAATTGGATATTTAAAATTAGAAATTTCACCATCTTGCACTTAAAGCGGATGGTGGGGTAACTGATGATGAGCCTGATCAAGATCCCATGGTTCTGTCGTCCCGGGCCATCGTGGTCCCTGATCTACTTAGTCAGAGGAGGTAGTCGACCCAACCTGACAGAAGGATCCTTGACAGCAGCCATGGGTTGTGTCGTCCAATGGTACCTTGTAGACCTAGGGTGGATGTTTGCTTAAGGGGACAAATTTGAATCCACCTTAGCTAACAGAAGGCTTTATGCCTTATCAATCATATCCTATTGATTCATATCTCAAGGATTTGATACCACTAAGGAACGTATTGGCTCTGGCCATAACCGTTATCTCGTGGTGTCATTTGGCGGCAAAACCACTCGGTTCAGAGGGCCCCGAATTATAACCGTTATCCTGCAGTGCCATTTGGCAGCGAAACTGCCGGTTAGAGACACGTATCACATCCTTACTAGCAGAAGATTATTTTGAGAATGAATCCTAGTAATATTCTCGACCAGATATTAGCTTTATGTGAGCTGAAATAGTTTTTCAATTTGTCCACCTCGACAAACTTTTGCGGATGGTGGATGTATATTTGCTTTAAGTATTTGATGATTTAATTTTAATTTTAAATATCTTTGACTTTGAGATTTTTGGAGTTTTGAATTTTATGGGCGTTTGAAGGCAATTTTAAATGTATGATCCCCTCTGGTTAAGATTTACATTCAACACGTCCATCATCGGGATATATTGGGCATTCCATTCATGGATTAAACCTTGTCAACTCTGTCAAGCTGTCAATAGAGGATCGGGTTTCGTAGGCTTTATATCTTTAGTGATGAGCATAAAGATAAGACACTACCCAGAGATTTCGTCCTCATTTTGCGAGGACTTTATGATCTAAGTTCTGGTTTCCTATAGACGCAAGCCCTATAGTTAATTATCCCTCTCGATCACGAGAGAGAACTTTCAATTAAGGCTAGTCGTCAATCAAATACGTAGAGATACGTATTATCTGGTATATAGTAGCAGCATGTGCACAGGATAATGGAAATTGGATATTTAAAATTAGAAATTTCACCATCTTGCACTCAAAGCGGATGGTGGGATAAGTGATAATGAGCCCGATCAAGATCCCATGGTTATGTCGTTCCGGGCCATCGTGGTCCTTGGTCTACTTAGTCAGAGGAGGTAGTCGACCCAACCTGACAGAAGGATCCTTGTCAGCAGCCATGGGTTGCGTCGTCCAATGGTACCTTGTAGACCTAGGGTGGATGTTTGCCTAAGAGGACAAATTTGAATCCACCTTAGCTAACAGAAGGTTTTGTGCCTTATCAATCATATCCTATTGATACATATCTCAAGGATTTGATGCCACTAAGGAACGTATTGGCTCTGGCCATAACCGTTATCTTGTGGTGCCATTTGGCGGCAAAACCACTCGGTTCAGAGGGCCCCGGATCATAACCGTTTATCCTACAGTGTCATTTGGCAGCGAAACTGCTGGTTAGAGGACACGTATCACATCCTTACTGGCAGAATATTATTTTGAGAATGAATCCTAGTGATATTCTCGACCAGATATTAGCTCTATGTGAGCTAAAGTAGTTTTTCAATTTGTCCACCTCGACAAACTTTTGTGGATGGTGGATGTATATTTGCTTTAAGTATTTGATGATTTAATTTTAATTTTAAATATCTTTGACTTTGAGATTTTTGGAGTTTTGAATTTTATGAGCGTTTGAGGGCATTTTGAATGTATGATCCCCTCCTGTTAAGATTTACATTCAACACGGCCATCATCGGGATATATTGGGCATTCCATTCATAGATTAAACCTTGTCAACTCTGTCAAGCTGTTGATAGAAGATCGGGTTTCATAGCCTTTATGTCTTTAGTGATGAATCATTCATTTATTAGGTTTTGAAGGCCTAATATGAACTATAAAATAAATATTTTGGTCATCACCGTGATTAAATATTTGTTTAATAGTTTGAGCCTTGTCGACTCCTACTTACTCATATAAGAGGATCAGGCTCAGACTCGGACTTATTTGTTGACCCGCGTAACATCCCTAGACGTCACGTGTATACCTATAACATGTTCGTCGAGGCCCATGACTGATTTTACGGTTGCACTTATCCTCTTTTGTGTACCTATGTGCGTACAGATTATAGTGCAAGTGCGGGGGCATTTTGGGATGTTTACATGCAATACGGAGGGGGTGTCTGACTGCATAGGTAACTATTGTTGCTGCATACGTGGAGTTTTATTACGGGCTTTGTTGACGCCTTCTGTCCGCTTATACGAAGGTTGTAGATCCGGTGGCGTGACGTCGTGCTTTAGTGGCCTGTGGCCTTTACTACCGATTCCCTGCTTCTGCTTACAAGTGAATCGTAGCATTTTCACCTGATTGCCACGAGATACCTCCTTGTTCTGTTGTAGACTCCCTTTTCTCAATCAACAGGAGGTCTTTTAGGGCTCGTATAGGAATCAATAAGCAGCTCTTTCATTCTGACATCATTATCATTTTCTGTTGTTGGCTTAAATAAATAATCAACCATTTCAACCTTAGATGATTGCATTCTTACTGATGCCCTATACTTTGAAGTCAGTGGCTGCTATCTTGAAAATAATCCTTTTCAGGCTCTACAGTATTGTGGATTTCTACAAAATGTAGCCTCCATAGTTAAATAGTTGGTCTCTAAGATCAGTTGAGGTATCTGGGTGCTCTTGTCGTTCAAGACTTCTTCAATAAGAACAATAATCTGATCGTCATGGAGATATTGAAGAAATTTACATTTTTCTTGGGACTTTGGAACACCAGAAAGTTTAGTTCGAATTTGCTCAAACATCTCTTTCACTTTTACAGGAAGCATCTTCCTCATAAGAGGATTCTGTCCGAGTAGATACTTGTATTCCTTGGTTGAACAGCATCGGCAGAGACAGCACCGTAGCACTATTAGTGTGCATTGTACATTGTGTTGCAATGCCAAACTTTAAAGATCATTTGCACTTCCAAGGCCTATCGATGCCGGAGATGTTTTCTCTCAGACAAAAGGCAAAGAAGAAACTTTGGAACACCATAAAGTTTAGTTTGAATTTACTCAAATATCTCTTCCACTTTTTATAAAAGGTATCTCTGTTATGAGAGGATTTTTGTCCAAGAGGTCAACTGGTATTCGTACTCATTATGTGCACTTGTATACATTTGTGTCCACGGGGGTTCTCCACGATCACAACGTACCCGCTGTTGTTATCCACAAATGGATCGTGTTCATTTATAGGGACCGGTCATATTTAATACGATCTCCTAGAAGTGTTCGTAGAAGAACCACTATTCCTACATCATGTCCACCTATCACCAATCTCAGGTGATGTTGATTGTACTTGTTTGCAGTGACGGATCCTCCACTATCAATTGTTAGTGTCGCCTTTTTCAATCAACAGGCAAACTATTGTTTGCATGATCAATCTTTGATTGCTGCATGTGGGTAGTACTTCTACTTTTGTAATCGACTGATGTTGCTTGCAAGTACAGTGTATTCAACCTAGTGGAGACTGTTAGTCATTGTGCATCTTGTCTTATATATTCACAGGTTCTGATGATTGCTATTTATTTGTAATTGTTGTAAATTGATCATCATTCACTGTCTATAAGCGTCAAGGTCTTGTTCATCACGAGTCCCCTACTTATAGTTTGATGTTTGTTAATATTTATTTGAATAATCAAAATCATCATTTTTCATTTACATTTTGATTATTATTATACATTTTAATATTTAGGGTTCTGTTCCCTGCTGTCCGTACAAGTCCTCTGCACGTTTGGTTCAAGTTTTGTGCATTTCTGTTCAAGTACAGGTCTTCTGTATTGCTGTTCAAGTGGAGTATTTTTGTTACTCAAGTTCTATATATTTCAGTCTGAATTTCGACAACATCCCGGCATATCCCCCGTTTGGAGGAAATGTAGGGAGTCTGGGCCTTCCTACCACGCTAAGAAAAGCGTGTATGGTAGGTGTCCTTAGACACCACGACCGTAGTCTTCAATCCCACCACGCTAAGAAAAGCATTTATGGGGCTCCAGAGGTACCTGCATAAAAAGAGCACAGTAGTTTCCCAGCAGGCATTGAGATGCGTACGAGTACTTAAAGTTATCCCTGCCACGCTAAGAAAAGCGTGTACAGGGCCTACTTGCCTCGTCGCATGTGTCGCACCGAGTTCCCTCCTACCACGTTAAGAAAAGCGTGTATAGGTGATTGACCGGCTCGTCACACACGTCAAGTATAGGATTTTGGGTTTGAGGCTGCTTACCTGCTTCGTCGCATGTGTCGCACTGGGTTTCCTCCTACCACGCTAAACAAAGCGTGTATAGGTGATAGACCAGCGCGTCACACACATCGAGGATAGGATTTTGGGTCTGAGGGCTGTTTACATGTCTCGTCACATGTGTCGCACCGGGTTCCCTCCTACCATGCTAAGAAAAGCGTATATAAGTGGTTGACCGGCTCGTTACACAGATCGAGGACAGGATTTTGGGACTGAATAGAAAGGGATCCCCCTCTCCCATTTTTTTTCTTTTTTTTCTCTGTTTTTTCTCTTTTTCTTTTTTTTTTCTTTTTTTTTGGAAGTATATTTAATTTATAATTAATTATAAATCAATTATAATTAATTATATTAAATCTATAACTAATAATATTTAATTTAAAGTTAATTATAAATTAATTAGATTTAATTTATAATTAATTATAAATTAATTACAATTAGTTATATTTAATCCATAACTAATTATATTTAATTTAATATTAATTATAAATCAATTAAAGTTAACTTAAAATTAATTTAAAAAACTAATTATAATTAATTATATTTAATATATAATTAATTATATTTAATTTAAATTAATTATAAATCAATTTGGTTTAATTTATAATTAATAATAAATTAATTATAATTAATTATATTTAATCTATAATTAATTATATTTAATTTAAAATTAATTATATATTTATTAGACTTAATTTATAATTAATTAAAAAATAATTATAATTAATTATATTTAACATATAATTAATTATACTTTATTTAAAATTAATTATAAATTAATTAAATTTGACTTATAATTAATTAAAAACTAATTATAATTAATTATATTCAATTCAAAATTATTATAACTTAATTGAGTTTAATTTATAATTAATTTAAACTAATTATAATTAGTTATATTTAATCTATAACTAATTATATTCAATTTAAAAGTAATTATAAATTAATTAAATTTAATTTAAGATTAATTATAAATTAATTATAATTAAACCTAAATTAAAATAAAAAATACAGGATTTAAATAGAATTTAGTGTTGTTTGGCAATAGGATTTATGTAGGATTTGAGCAGGAGTTCACAAACAAACAAAACCAAAGAAATTTACTTTTGCTGCTTTTGTCTTAAGCTCCTGTTTCACAACAAGTGGAGACGGCACAGTGATAGGAGGCGGGTCAGTCGCAGAAGCTAGGGCAGAGGTCGGGAGTCCAAACCGAGAACAGGGAAGAGCTGGATCGGCTATGGAGGATGCATGAGGTGCGAACGGAGCTGGGTTTACGAGAGATTGGAAGAGATGTTGGTTGAGGAGGCTTCGGGCGTGAGTCTTGCGGTCGAAGATGAGAGAAGAGGCGGAGTCTACGTTCGGTTTGGAGGTTAGAGAGGAGTCGGGTGGTCGACAGAAGTTTGATGTAGTCGGAGGCGGAAGAAGAGCGGGAGAGAAGAACAGAGCTTCGGTCGTAAGTGGAGAAGAAAGAACCGCCCTCGAAAGCCTCATTCTTTCGGTATTTAACGATGCGAGGCAAGGCGTCTGTCCGTAGTAGAGCATCGTGGGGCAACGTGGAAGATGAGACATCGAGTGTGCGGAAGTCGTGCGAGAGACAGAGATCGTGGGAGCCCATGCGACGATCGTGGAAGACAAATCACGGGAAGAGCGGCGTCGTCGTGTTGAATTCGGCGCTGGATAGGTACATAAGATTTAGCTTCTTTTTTTTTTCATTCTGTTTGCTACAGCATACAGGTCAACAGAATGAAATTCAAGGATCCTATGAAAGGCCACATTATGTGAATTAAGTAGGCTGATTTAGATAACTTGCAAAGGACGAAATGAATAAAAGGAATTCATGAGCCTTAATACTGATTAGTTCAACCTTTATTAAGTAGTCGTCATGATACTGGAGAGTTATTTGATCCAACTTTTATCAAAAAATAAAAAAGAATCATCAGCTCTTGATACTCAAGAATTGGTTAGTCCAACATTTATCAATAGGTCATTGATATAAAGAGGTTGAAGCCCATAAACATGATATAACACTTCGATAGTATTAAACAATAAGAATGAGTAAAAAAATGAAAATAAGAAACTGTCAGCCACATATTCATTCAAAAGGTATATTGTTACTTTTGATTTGATCATTGATATAGTTGAAAATATAGGATCTAGACACGAGTTGAAATCGGTATGATAATTTTTATATATTACAAATAATGTATAAAAATTGAATAAGCAAAATATTAAAATCAATCTGTATGTTCCCTCATGGCTCCAAAACCCCGAATAATGAATCATGGAGTATACTTGATATGTCACAAAGCCTTCTGTCAACTAAGGTCAACTCGAATTTGTCCCTGTAGATAAGCATTCATCCCAAGTCTACAAGGTACCCATAGACGAAGCAACTCATGGTTGTTAACAAGGATCATTCGATCAAGTTGGGTTAACTATCTCCTCTGACTTAAGTAAACTAGAGACTATGATAGCTTAGGACGATGGCACCATTGGATCTTGATCAGGCCCGTCATCACCATCCGTTTTAAGTATATGGTTGTAAATTTTAAACCCTACAAATTGAAAACCCAGGTCCTAAAATTGTTATTATTATATGCTTAAGTTCTAAGTACCTATCTAATAACTAGCCTTAATCTAAAGTTCTCTGTCGTAATCAGGAGGGGTAATTAACCATAAGGGATTATGCCTATGGGAAACTAGACCTTATATCATAAAGTCCTCGTGAAATGAGGATGAAATCTTAAGTAATGTCTTATCTTAAATCTAATTTATTTTTTGAAAATTTATCCCGAATTAAATCTCATTAAAACACTCCTTGTCAATAAAAATGCACAGAAAGACCAGGGCACGAATTTTCGGTACCCACAGTTTCCCTCACTTTAACTTTCTTCTATTGCTCTTAATGATAGTACTATTTTTTAACTACTTCTAAACACGATATTGGATATGTCAAGTTCATTTATTATTTTCATATTATACATTAAGGCCTCATAGACATTTAAACTACAACCCACAAGTTAATATAAATCACTCGCATATTAGGACATTCACTCAATGACATATCTCGGCATGTTCTCTCAAATGTCTATCTCATGATATTCTCTCGATGACTTATCTCGGTATATTTTCTCAACAGCCTATCTTTACATATTCTTTCAATAGATCTCTCCGCAATTCCTTTCAGCGAAGTGCCTAATCCTCTCTTCCATGCACATAAACTAATCGAATACACAAAGAGAGTTCTCAACTAGTTTATGAGGAGTCCACAAACTCATCTTGGCTTGCCACACATGGAGCATCTATGCGCTACGATGTTTCCATAATGACGGATATCCCCAACTATTCCCAAATATAGTCAATAAGTATAATATCCATTTCTTCGTGGACATCACGATGTGTATTTTACCTCGGTGCCCAGGAAACATAACACGGGGTTATAGATCCCAAAGGTGAATATTAAATTAATACGAACTATGTGAGGTTTCATTCTCCTAAGAGGTACATAGGTAGTAACGATGATGCATCTGAGTGCACAACCCAATGGTCTCTCAAAAGACCTCCGCCACCCATCTAAACCACATAATCAAAATACATTTGTTCCTATTGAACCATTCAAAATATCCTTCGCTCAGTTCACTTCCATTTCTTATGAATTTAGGAACAGATCGTAGTCTTCAACAATCTTTTCCGAGTAACACAGGGAACTAGATTCCGCAATTCGTAACTAATAATTTCTGGCATATATTCCATTAATGGCATATCAATTGAAAATTAATGGAGAAACTCCAATAGTACCACTACAATAATTCTCAGCAGTACAATTTGCTAGGATAACCTTTTCTGATAGATTTATTTAACATTGAAAACCAATTCCAACAAGGTCAATAATGACGAAATGATTTTCATCAAAATTCACAAAAGAAAGTTTACCAACAAACAATAACCTATTTTCACAAATTTTTCAATAAAAAATCAGCCATTTCCAGTAGTACCTTCTTGAATATATTGAGATGCGCATATTTAGATTGTCTTCAAGTGGGCAAAGCTCCAAGTAAGCTAACTGAAATACTTAGTCTATAATTGCTATTAGATGATTAATCTATAATAGAATACTTAGTAAATCATTAGCTGATATCATATACAACTTATTATCATCAAACTAGCAGTGAGCCACACATGAGTAGCTTGGGTTCATGAGGTCAACAATATCATATATATCAGTGCACAAGCATTGACATCGATACAGTGGTGCGAATATCAATTGTTACAAATCACTTTATGGATGTTTATAATATACATAAGAATTCCATATTTTTTGAAAGGGGTGTCTTATTTTTTAGATACATTTTTTTGAACATGCATATATATTTAATAAGGAAAAGGATCAAAATGGTCCATTAACTCTTTATAAAAGATTAAAATAGTCCTCAACTATATTAAAAAATCATTTTGAACAAATCTTCTCTCAAATCTTCAAAAGGGAAACAATATGCTTATGAGAGTCAAGGGATCATTTTACTCATTTTCTCATATTTAATATACTAAAACATGCTTTATGAAGCAACACAAATAAGTTCTTATATGTAAAATTAGAAATTTCATTAATGTTTGCAATTCTTGTAGCTTGAAAGTGGTGTAGCACTAGTGGATTAATAAGCTTGGCCAACCCATCAAAATAAAGTATAGTTCATTTTGCATCTTTTATTTTCATATATGGTCAAAGTCTATAAGCTCATATAAACAACCATCTAAATGAACTAATAGGAACATCAATTAAGCTCATTTAACCTTAAATTAAAGTTAAATAGGCATTAAGCTTAACAAGAAGTTATGTTTAGATAAAATAATCAAACCCTATGTTAAATTATTTGATCATGGTTTCAAGCGGCAAAAATCTTCTTTAAGTTAATCAAGGTTAAGCTTAATCAAGAAATACATTAAACTTGATCTTAATCCCTTAATTAAAATGATTATGCATTTAATCAAGATAATTAAATCCTAACAAAGCCAATATGACCTTTAGCTTTGTAATGAGGTCTTAGTAACATTAATCATGCCCCAAATAAAGTTCTCAAATTGATCAAACTTGATTTTGGGGTATTGAGAGTTTTAGCTGGACTTACTTGACCTTGATTAATTAAACAATACTGAAGAGACTCAAATTTAAAGTAAACAATGGCAAGCATCAAACTTCAATTTCTTGCATGTAGCCGACCCCACATAGTGGGGGTAAAAGCTAATTTTTATTGTTGTTGTATATACCATAGAGAGTTAAAATGGGCATGCACATCATAATAAAGCACAAATGGTTTTTTTTCCTTTCGTGAAGATTTTCCCTTGTAACAGTGCCATAAAAAAGATTATCTTTAGGAAAATATCAATCTTCTAATAAAGAAGAATTCAAGAGGATTTGGAACTAAGAACTTTCATTAATTTGGCAAATTTTTTGTTACCTATCATCCCACCGAGAAAGGCGACAAGTTAAATGTGCTATGACCTCATGCACTGATTTAGGAGCTGCACCTCCACCAGCAAGAAGTAGCTCCTGTAGAAGACCATGCTATCAAAATTAAAACTTACGCAAGACAGCATGAACTTTTACTCGTACAAAATTATTTATGTCGCATCAATATGTTAACAAACATCAGCTTAAGTGACTTTCCCTTCATTTAACACTACCTGCACTTCAGTGATGCCCAGAACATTTATGCTTGATGCACAACCTTTAACATGCATTGCAGTTACTAAAAACTTTTGAGTTTGCCAAGAACGAAGCACAATTGGTATGTCATCTTCATTACAAAATGGATCACCAACTGACTGCCCCAACAACTCAAATAACAGCCCTCCAGCCACTCTGACGGGAACCTGAAGAGCTATCCATCTTCAGTCAAGTCAGAAAAGAAAACACTACAGAAGAAATAATTGAAAAGCAATAAATAAGTAGCGCAGATAAAGCATAAATGGCATAAATGTTGCATTTCAAGTAGAAGCCTACACTGCAAATATCAGATTTCAATCAAGGAGCGTCTAAAAACACAAAAAATGTGTACAAACATAGAAATAATCTGTGTTATATGTAAGAGATGCTAACTGCTCAATACCGTAATAAAACATGATTCCAGTATTTGCAAGGAGAATGAGGCATTCATTCTCAATAAATATCAAAACAATCCTGCTCTTTAATAACAAAGTCCGCTGCCTTCAGAAATTACCATATGCATTCTACACAAGATCATCATAGTTATGTTCTAGAAAGGTACAGATATAGAACAATTATACAAGGATACAGTAATACATTTGTTTCCAACTGTTCCTTATCCTCGCCATGCTGTGCATTAATTAACCGCTTCATACCAAAAATTTTACAAGCACACACTTTAACATTAATCAATGATTAAATGGTATTATAAAGAAACAAACTTGGGTATAAACCCAAAATTCTCACATGTTATATCTTGGCCAAGATTTGCAACGTCAAGGACATTATTTCTTGAAACAGATCAACCATTTAAGTAATAGAAACCACATTCGTAACCATGACTCTGAGTCGGTACTATTAACCAGTATAGCAATGTTTCTAGGTTGATGCCTAATTTTATACAAACTAAACTGGTGTACGTGGTTCCAGAGGATGGTATTTGGTGCATTATATGGCTGCTACAAGGCACAATTTTGAATTTAAATTCCCATGAATGTAATTACTTTTTAAAGTTGAATGTGCCACATGATACAACTTCGATTTTAAAATAACTTTTTCAATTAATGCTTAACTATCAGAATATGAATGCCATTATTTTTTATTTTGAATTGAAATTGAAACCTACAACTATGTTATTTAAACGCTTAACTATTAAATCATGATTGTTAGCAATTTAATTTAATGTCTATATATAAGTTTATAATTCTAATTAAAACTATTTATAATTTAATTTAAATTTATCTTATCCATCTTTAATTACTTCAACTCAAAGAAAAGTTTTTATGGCTTTATTCCACTATGTGGGATTGACTATATCAATCTTTTTTCTCCATTGTGTCATATTAAGAGTCAAATTCTCATTTAAATCTAATAATTTTTTTTTTTTAGCAACTCCTGTGCAAGGGTATTAACTAGTTAGTTGATATCTATGTGTGTATGAATAGTGAGGAATGACAATTTTACATAAGCTGATATTGTCCAACCAATTATCTTTAACATCGTTGTTGTCTTCTTCTATTGGGTGCATAACCTGAAAAGCTAAATGAGCCACGTAAGGAATGTGAGTACTCTAAAGATAAGAAACAATTAAGTTTCCTACTTTCCTTGTTATGAGGTAGAATCGGGCTTTGCAGATATATCGATTTATAGGTAGATACAGTCCAACACATGTGGCGTAGGTTCACAGCCAAATTATAAAAATAGTAGATAATAACAATAAGCATAATAAAATAAATACCAAACAGTTAATCCTTAGGCTGTTGTCCGAACCCTCAAGACATTTGATTGCTGACTCCTCAAGACAATAAATTTGAGAACCAGAACAAAGACTGTAGGAAATCTAAATATGTCAAAACTAATTTCAAAAGTACAAGTCTAAGGTCCTATTTATTAAACACTAAAGCTTAACTAAGGATAGAGAAATGCTATGATGCCTAACTGATAACTCAAAAAAGTAATGATGAGTTTTCAATAAGAGAGTGAATAAAAAAAGGAAGAGAGAAAGCTTCATGTCTCAAGTGATTGTGCATATTATTACATCAATCCCTTTTAGCCAAATAAGCATATCAACTCGTCAACACATTTTTTTGAGCTAGTATAGCATTACTCTTAAGGATAAGCAATCCTTAGGCTTACTGCATTCAAAATATTTTTAAAATTGAAAAAATAAATGACAATTTGGTCAAAATTAATGGATCAAGAAAGACATGAAAACTTGGTCCAACTCAACTCTTTTATTGTCAGGTTCTTCCCTCCAGAAAGAAATGTTATAAGTGGCCCAAGAAGAACTCTCCTCCAAAAACTAAAATGATGGATGCTCTTCAAAGCAGAAGACACCTTCATTGTGTCAAATCAACTGTAGTATTTCCAAATGCTAACAGAAGAAGTGTCTCCGACAAAAGCAAAAGCACACCTTGATCTCCATAAACTCTGCCCGTAGAAATAGCAACAAGTTTGGAAGCCCAATGGTTCCTCATTCTTATCATAGTTGCATATTAAAAGGACCAATACTAAGGTTAAAAGGCAAAGCAAAGAAAAAAAAAACATGAGATCCTTGCAACTGTCAATTAACTTCATTAGGCTTCTTGGCACTAGTAGGTAAAGACATAAATAGAGTGCATATTATTTGCAAAATATAGACAAACTAAATCACAGCCATTCATGAAAATATTTGAGACACTAGAATGAGATTACAAGGTAACCATATGTCATTCTTCTGGTATAACAAATTTGATTTCAAAAATAATATATACTTTATGTAACAGCTCAACACATAAGGAAAAATAATTATAGAAAGCACACCAAGAGAATGCAGCGATTGCAAGCTTTCTTATTTTAATTCAAAAAAATGAGGTGAATTACCAAAAGAATTAGAATTGGATTCTCCGAGTTGCTTGAAGGTTTCATATTTAATTACAGT
Source organism: Dendrobium chrysotoxum (assembly GCA_019925795.1). Lineage (NCBI taxonomy): Eukaryota > Viridiplantae > Streptophyta > Magnoliopsida > Asparagales > Orchidaceae > Dendrobium > Dendrobium chrysotoxum. Next base: position 44,979,468 of record CM034303.1, on the reverse strand, counting down.
TTCAATTTCAGATTCAGATTTAGATTTTTGTTTATATTTAAAATCATCATTAAGAATTAGAATCATTTAGATTTTTAATTTGTTAATTTCTGCATGTATTCAAATCATCATCATAAAGTGCCTCATTATCCTCATTTTTTAATATTTTCAATATTATGATTTGAAAGTTTGTCAGATTCTTGCACAATAGCAATAATTTTACAAGGAAATCGGGAGACCATATGACTTTTACCTTGAAATCTACAGTAAATAACCTAAACAATTTGTATACGAATAGGTTGATCATTTTTGTAGGATATATAGAAATTGCTGTAAATTGATGTGGGCTCCGAAAATTCGTGCCCCGGCCTCTCTACGACCTTTCTTTTTTTTTCAGCGAGAAGAGTTTTAATGAGTTTAGGTTCCAGGATAAATTTTCAGAAGACAGATTGCATTTTTTGATAAGACACTGCCCAGAGATTTCGCCCTCATTTTACGAGGATTTTATGACCTGAGTTCTGATTTCCTATATGCGCAAGCCCTTATAGTTAATTACCCCTCCCGATAACGAGAGAGAACGTTCGATTAAGGCTAGTCATTGAATAGATACTTAGTGTTTACCCTGCAATAGCAGTAGGATTAGATATTGAAAATTGAAAATCTATCAACATGCACTCAAAGCTGATGGTGGGGGAATGATGATGAACGCGATCAAGATCCTATGGCTCTGTCATTCCGGGTCATCATGATCCCTAGTTTACCTAGTCAGAGAAGGTAGTCGACTCAACCTGACCGAAGGATCCTTATCGGCAGCCATTGGTTGTTTCATACAAGGGTACCTTAAAGACTTGGGGTGAGTATTTGTTTGAAGAGATATATTTGAGTCCACCTTAGCTAACAAAGGGTTTTGCGCCCTATCGATTATACCCTATTGAATCATTACTCAAGAATTTAGAACGATTGGGGAACATACGGGCTCTGGCCGTGACCGTAATTTAGTAGTATCATTTGGCAACAAAACCATCCGATCAAAGGGCCCCGGTCATAACCGTTTACCTGTGCTGCCATTTGGCGGTGAAACCATCGATTAGAGGACATGTGCTATATCATTATTGGCAAGAGATGGTTTGAGAATGAATCCTAGTGATATTCTTGACTAGACATTTGCTCTTTGTAAGCTGAAGTGATTTTTAAATTTATCCACCTTCACAAACTTTCGCGGAGAATGGATGGATTTTTGCTTTAAGTTAAATGATTTTTGCATTTTAAATATCTTAAGTTTCAGCGATTTTTAAAATTTTTAAACTCTTATTAAAATCAGAGCCCCTTAATGATAAATTTTGAGATTTAGGGGGAATTTAAAGAATGGAGAGCTCTCCGATTGATATTAACTTTCATCATGGCCATCATCAGGGTGACATTATAGTCATTTGAAAATGTTTGTGTTTGTAGGAATTTGGCGGCATTTAAAAGGGTAGAGTCCCCTCCGGTTGAGATAAACATTCAACACGGCTATCATCAGGGATTAAAGTTTTAGTTATTTGAACCTTATCAACTCTATTCGCTCGCTAACAAAAGATCGGGTTCAGCAATCAATGATTATGTGAACGCAAAAATCGAGAGATTATACTTTATGATAAGTTTCATTTAAAGAGCTTTTGAAGGTCTAATATGAACTTTAATATTAAATATCCAAGTGGATTTATAGCTAGACATTCGCTTGTTAATTCAAGTCATGTCAACTCCAGTCATTTCAAAGAAGATGAAACTTGAATGTTTGACACACGTAGCACTCTCAGACCTTGAATTCAAGAGTTCAAAACAAAGGTCGGAGCACATGCAGGCATTTCGTTTCCTTCAAATATTGTATATACTTTTCTGTGCAATTCGCATGATATATTTGCAAGATGACTAATACCTTTGGTATGATGTGCGTGATATATATCATACTTATATCATAAAGCATTTGTATGATTGACATGTCAAATTTATGTGATTGGTACATCAACAGGATTGGCATGATGTATTTATATAATTGTCATATTTGCATGAATAGCATTATGCATTTGCATAACTATCATAATGCATTCACTGATTGGCACAATGCACTTGCACAAGTGACATAATGTATTTGCACAATATATATAATGCATTCGCATAAGGAATCCACATGCTGATTAGCCTACGCGCATGATTTATTTGCGTGTTGCAACATGTTTGCATAACGCATTTATTTGTTGCATAACATGTATATATAATGCATTAATGTATTACTCGTATATTTGCATAATTCATTTTTGTGGTGGCTTAATGCATTCGTGTAGCATATAATATATTTGCATGTTGGTATAATGTGCTACTACCACACAGTGCATTTTTGCATGTTGGATGATGTGTTTACATAACGCATTTTGCACATTGCAGAGTGTATGTTTACAGTGTGTTTGCATGTTATATATATATATAACATTATTTAAAATTGCGCAACATGAGGCTCGCCTTAAGGCCCGCCTCAGCGCAATTCCAGTAAAAAATGCCTCGAGCCTTTTTTATGAGGCTTACGCCTCATCTTGGATGAGGCCCGCCTTGAGGAGCACCTTGCCTTGCTGGCATGAGGCGTACGCCTCATTATATTTATATTTTTTTATTTATTTAAAACTTACCTAAATCCTATACAAAAACCCTAAAAAAATCATGCCTTCTTGCACCCCCATACCGCAGCAACTTCCTCTCAATTTCCTCGATTTCCAGCCCACCACATTCACCATAGCCACCACCGTCGTAGTCGCCGCAAGGGATCACTAGAAAGCTACACGCCACCACCATCTCCTCTTAGAATTTTGGAGTATTATCTTAAATGAAGATGACTAAAGTAAATGAAGAAGTAAATTAAGAGGTATTGGACCCTACAGGATGAAGCAGAAAAGAGACCAATTTGTTATGACAGTGACTCAAATAAAAACCCCTCTTAATAATGATAGTACAGATGATTTCTGAGTTGTTGTCAATTATTTCAGCTTTCATTAAAAATTAAACGTAGCTAAGTACGCAACTGAGAAAGAAAAAAATTAGAGCTGAACTTGATATTATATGAGATATTTATGCAATTCATATATTTTATGTTGTTTTATTCCTGTAATATTTGGATTTCAATTCAATTTCACATAATTTATCATTTAACACATTACATATTATACAATTTTTTATTTCATATGTATGTAAATTTGTTACTTCATAGTTCACTAGAAAGTTAATATGTCATCCTTTAATATAATATTTGGATATTATATAAAAAATCACTTTTAACTTTTATTTTGACTTTACGTAATTTTTAAATTTTGAAGCGCCTCGTCTCACAAACGAAAAACGCATCGATGCCCAATTGCGCAATTTTAAATCTTTATATGTGTGTGTGTTCACCCTCTAGAAAATAGGTGCGAACCTCACTCTCACAAGCTTAAGGTCCTTATTTTCTCAAGATAGATTGGATTTTAAATTAACTAGATTTCCTCTGAGAATAGTGTCAGGGTTTATTTAGATCTGGGTCCTACTTCCTATGAGCTCAAGCCCTCATAGTTAATTACCCCTTCTAACATGTAGAAGAGCACTCTCGATTAAGGATGAAATTATATTTAGTCTGTATATGAAGTGCAGATGTGTGAGCAACAGTTTGTGAATGTTCTAAAGCCTGATTGTGGGGGATGAATGCAGATCCGAGCAAGATCTCATGGTTCCTTCATCCCGGGAATACCATAGGGCTCAGTCTACCAATACCAGCAACCATTAATCATAGTGTCCAGAAAATTTGATTAGCAGTCATGGGTTGCCTCCTCTCAGAGATCCCGAGTAAACTAAAGTGGATATATATATTTAGTTTTGGGCAGGGACTTATGGCTCCATTTAGAAGTTGCCCATAGTTTAAACTTAGAATCGGGTCTTATGGCCCCCATTTAGGAGTTACCTGTAGTTTGGGTTTAGGTTGGGTCAGCCCCATTTAGGAGTTTCCCCTGTGATTGGATTTGGGTAGTAGCTTACAGATTTCATTTGAAAGTAGCCCTAATGACGAGTTTTACGGCCTCTATTAGAGGTGGCCCAAATAGCGGGTCTTACAACTTAGCCCTATAGACTAAGATGCCCAATGGTTTTGGATGTTCAGATAGGTCTTATAGCTTATGAATTTAGAAGTTGTCTGATGACGAGTCTTACGACCTAGCCCTGTAAGCTAAGTGGCCCGTATAGTGGGTCTTACAACCTAGCCCTACAGACTATGATGCCCGGAGAGACATCTTATAACCTAGCCCCTTTACTTGCTTGTTTTAGTACTAGCCTTGTTAATTTTACTTCAGTACTAGCCTTTCCCTTTCCAGTACTTGTTTTGTTCAGCAGTTTAATACCAGTTATATTTAATACACTATACTAATGCTATGTTTTTTTTTGCTTGCAAGTATGTGGTACTTGTAGCAGCTTGGAAAGCTTACAGGTGGCTACAATTATCTACTACTGAGAGCTTGAGAGTGTTGAGTACTCTGAGAGTTTTTGTGTTTGCTAGAGAGCTGTTGGAGAGCTGTTAGAGAGCTAGTAGGCTTGTATACAGGCTGGATAGTGAAAAATATTATTTTTTTGTTTTCTTTGTTTTATTTTTATTTCAATTACTTTAAACAATTAATTAAATGAAATTTTAATTAAAGTTTAATTTGAAATTAAATATGCTCATATCGTTGATTAAATTTTAAATGTATTTCAATTTCATTGACTTAATTTAATTATATTATTAATTAAATTAATTGCTCAAAAGATTTAATTAATTTAATTTTTTTAAATTTAATTAAATGTTTCATTAATTAAATGTCAGTTAATTAAATTTGAGTTTTAAATTTTTTTTAAATGATTTATGTCTGATTTTAATTAATCTTATTAATCGGTTAATTTTAAAATTAACTATTTAATGATTTAGATTTCAATTAATTAGTTTTGTCAATTAATTATATGATTTTAGTTTAATTACTTAAATTAAAATTTTAATTTCAATTAAGTTTTAAATTAATTTAAATTTCTTGATTTGAGTTAACATTTTAAGTTTCAAGTTTTAAATAATTTAAGTGTTAAATTATTTAATTAGTTATTAACTTATTTAGATTTTAATTGATGCGTTAAATTTTTGACACAAGAGCTTTAGGTAAATTAGTTGATCAACAAGGTTTCGAATTTAATTGAAATTTTAATTGAATTTTAATAAGTTAGTTCATTATTTCGTTAGATTATTTATTAATCAATTAAATCAGTAGAGTTTTAAGTTAGGAATTTTAATTGATTATTAATAGTTTCGATTAGTTAAATCAATTAATTAGTTATTTAATCAATTAATTGATCAATTTGAACATTATTTTTCAAATTTTCCAACAAAATTCATGCAAATCTAGTTTTTTTTTTTTTTTTGGAAATTTCGACAACTTCCAGCATCCCCTCCTCGCGAAGGGAGTTAGGGAGGGCACTTGCCCTTTCAAACCCACCCAGCCAGATAGGATTCAACGGCTGAGGGCTTCGGAACGTTGTCAGGTCCCGACAGTAGTCTTTTGAAGATCCAATTGCTGATTACAATGTCTGATTTTACTGAGATTGCGAGCATCTGTTTTGCTTTTTATTATTGAGGTTAATATTAATATAAATATTACTATCATTATAATATAATTATTATAATAATATACATAATTTCCTTGTAATCCTCTCTTCCTCCCCTTACTGTGTGAAACTGGAACAAGCCTCCTTGTGAAGTCTGTTTGAACAAAAGAGAGAAATTTGGTGGAGGCTTTCACGTGCGACCCGTCTAAACGGAAAATAAGGGGGTCAGGCGCTCAGCCTTGCTCGCAGATGCCTCAAGAGGCTTTGGATCGGACTTGGGGTGCAGTTCGGTAGAAGGAAGAAGTCGGACGTGAGTTCGTTTGCGTCAAGGGAGAGGGCCGGACGTGAAAGGCCTGGCTTTGTTTGCAGGGAGGGGTTCGAAATCGCAAGCAATTCGAAGAAGAAGACGGGCCTGGCAGGCTCATTCGGTGTGGGAGTGGGATCGCAGACGGAAGGGGAAGTGGGACTGTGTGATTTTCTTGGATCGTCAGAGGGTTCTGTGCAGAAACGAGAGAGCTCGAAAACCAGAACTTTTATTCCAATTGAATGAACGTGAGTCTTTCTTTCCATTTCTGCTTCTTTTTATATGAATTACATACGTGATTATTTCAACCACGTCGCAGACGATGTCGAAGTCATGGCTCAATTTTTTTTATTATTATTATTATTTTAAGCAGCAAGGCAGCATATGAGATTTGGAATACCATAAGCGTGCGTCTCCGTCTTAACTTTATACCCTTATCATGAGAGAACACCAACTGAGAGACACTTATAATAATTAATTCCCTGATTTCAACTAATCTACTCTCACGCATACCAATGACAAAAGGCTTCATAAAAATCTTGCTGGAAATTGTAGTTAGCAAATTCTTCACGCTCCAAGGATTTCATTGCTAACTGTTGCAAATCCGAAATTTCAATTATATTTTTTTATCAATTTTAACATAGAAATTTTATCAAATTTCAATAGCAGCTAAGTAGTATAGAACTTCATAATATTGTTCCAAATACTTAGGAAGCTAATATTCCTATATGAACCCATCAATTGTACCGAAGAAAATTGACAGCAACCTTTCACTAATGTAATGTTATTGGATCAATGTGATGGCACTTAGCTGACAATCCTGAGGTGCTCCATGGATGATCCATTTCCACTTCCTTTTGTGCAAGCGCCTCTTAAGCTCTGCAAACTGCACCCAAGAGATGCTGCCAAAGGAACAACTTCTATTAAAGGCTTTGTTTTCTTGTCACATTCATACAAGTTTACAGTGGAACCAATGGATGTCAATTTGATAGTTTAGGCTAATTGCAATGCAAAAGAAACGTCAATTCATGACAGTTTCCAATATAGCACCACAACAAAAATCCCTTCATATAATCTATAATCATTTAGGAACATGAATTTCATTGTTAACATCTCTTTTGGCATGGTAAGGTATTCGAATTATGATTTCGACAATATATATATATATATATATATATATATATATATATATATATATATATATGACTTAATGCATATTCATAACGTATTTGCATTTATTTTCCTTTTAGATAACATACACTCATGATGCATTTGATTTGCACACTTGCATGCTTTCCAAAACAATGGCACGATGCATATGCATATTCTCAGTACATTAGTACATATTTCAATGCACATTGTTGGAATATTATACATTTCTCAAGATAATGACATGCTTCCTAAGCAGCAACACATCTCTCGAGGCTACTGCACACTTTTCAAAGTAGTGGCACGTTCCTCAAGACAATGCGCTTAAATTTAGTAAATTATATTATGATGCATGAGAGGGCTTTTAAAATTTTAAATTTAATCAGTTGTGCAGGTGATTATCATTTGAAAAGTGTGCAAGATTTCAAATGGAATTCAAGAAATGCCTTATGTCCGCTTGTATGAGTGTTGCGGATCCGGTGGTGTGAAGGCAAGTTAGGTTTTAGCTATTGCATAAAGGAGAGATATTTAGTTCATGTTGTCTTCTCCAAGTTATCATTTAGAATAGTTCGTAGAGGATTTTTGCTCAATAGGCACTAAGTGATCATCCTCTTGCTTGTGAGTGAGTTACATCATCTTCTACGAATCTCCTATTACTGTCTGAAGGCTAATTTTGTGCACTAACAATTCCCTATTCCCGCTCACAGGTGAATTGTAGTGTGTACTACATTTATTGCTCATAGGTGAGCTGTTTTCTTCAGTAGAGGTCCTTGTATTTCCCTGTAGGAGAGCTGATATATTCATTATAAGTTATCGGCTCTCGCTTGTAGGCAAACTATCACATTGCAAGTTCCTTGCTCGTGCTTTCTCATGAAATGCGCGAGGTTATGATCAAGGGTCTACTTGATCCTGAAATAAGTTTAACTCAACTTGCAGAGTATTCCTTTGATGAGGCTTTACATTTTTAAGTACCTGAAATTACTTTTTCTGATGAATATTTTCTTCTATGAACTTCAGATCACAATCATCCACTTTATATAACAGTCGATGTTGACAATTTCAAATTGAATAGAGTACTTATTGACCCAAGTGCATCGGCAACATAATGAGCCTAAGAACTTTAGCCCACCTCAATGCTAACGCACATAAATTAAGGTCTAACAAAATGATGTTACGTGGCTTCAATGAGAAGAGAGAAAGGGTCATAGGCTCTGTTACTCTTTCCCTTTTGGTGGGAGATTTGATAACTGAAACTAAATTCCATATAATTGATTATAAAATTCATTCGAAGTACTTTTTGGTATATCTTAGCTCTATGAATACAAAATGGTTTATTTCTCTCTCCATCAATGTGTAAAATATAAACACAATAGTGTAGAATACTCCATAAAGAGAGATATGAAATCATTTAGTGTGCATGAAGTTGGGATATACAAAGATCAAGTTGAATCCAGTATATCAAAGGCTAAATCTCCATCACTTATCCAATATCAACCTAAAAAAGAAGAAATTGAGGAAAAGAGCCACCCCACCCCACCCCGCCACCCCACCCACCCGCAAAACATAACGAGGAGGTAAGATGGCATAGCATCCCGTGGCAGAGGAGGTAGAGGTCGTGTTATAGTTCATGGAAGAGGTTAAGATGAGTGAAAGATAAGGGGCACCAAAACCCCATCTCCACCATTAACTCCAGCAAAGCCCATTACTCACATAGGCTCAGGGTCTAATTCAAAAGATGAGCTAGATTTGATCAGTATTTTAGCAAAGGCAACAAAGAAGCCTCACCAAAATAAAGATGCAATTTCAAAATGGGTAATCACTGAAAAGCCTGTTTGGAACATTAAAGAAAATTCTTCATGTGATGAAGAAGATAACTCTCAAAAAGAGGTGTCTAATCTCACTAAGTATGAAAAATTAAATGAGTATGTAAAAGCATTAACCTCAATGTCAAAAGGTACATTGGAGGATTTAAATGTATGTGGCACCAAAATTGGGAGAAGATGTGGAGAAGGGGAATGTATTTCATAATGTGCCTCCATCCTCAAGTTCAAAAGTGAGTGTAAACTTGACGACCTTTCTTTAAATGAAATGATAGACTCCCGTTTGATTGGTATCCCGTTTGTGTCAAAAACCTAATTAAAAAAGGTTTAACTCATGCGTGGTCCAAGAGTAAAAGCTCAACATTTGTAAAGCCTATGGAATCCAAAATACAAAAGAAAAAAAATAATTATGATGTTGGCTTTGGTATTATTGGACTACTAGATGATATGAATATTGTTTGGTTATCACCAACAATTTAGAGATTGATATGATCTTTATAGAGACCTCAAACACTCTTGGGAGGTCATGTTTAGAGACTACCCAGGATCCTGATTATCTTCAAATTAAGGATGCACCTCCTAAGTTTGAAGAAGAAATCAAATCAACAATTGATGGACTAAAAGAAATTAAATTGAGTATTGAAGAAAATCAACGCCCTACTTTTATAAGTGCATTATTAAATGAAATTGATGTCAATGATATGGTTCAACTCATAAAAGAGTTTAGGGACTATTTTGCTTGGAGTTATGATGAAATATCAGGTTTACATCTAGAAGTAGTAGTCCATAAACAAGTCATTCAACCAAATGTTGTTCTAGTCAAACAAGCTCTAAGAAGGATGCATTTGAAAATTGAATAACAAGTAATTGAAGAAATTAAAAAATTAATTGAAGTTAGTTTTATTCGAGAGAAACAATACCCCTCTTGGTTGGCTAGCATTGTCCCTGTTAAGAAAAAGAACAAACAAATTCACGTATGCATTAATTTTTTAGACTTGAATAAAACATGTCCTAAATATGAGTTCCCGTTATCTATACCCAAACTCATGATTGACATTTCTTCCTCTCATAGTATTTTTTCCTTTATGGAACAGTCCGCGAGTTACAACCAAATAAAAATAGCTCCCGAGGATGAGCAATATACCGCTTTTAGAACACCCATTGAAATATACTGATACAAGATCATGCCTTTTGGCCTAAAAAATGCAACCTACCAGCATGCAATGACCAAAATTTTTGATAAACTCATTCATGATAAAGTTGAATGTTATATCAATGATCTCGTGGTCAAAAATAAAAAAAAGAGGATCACCTGTATGACTTACGAGTTGTATTTGAGCAGCTTTATTGGTATGACCTCAAGGTAAATCCTTCAAAGTGCGCCTTTAGGTTGAGTTTAGGAAAAAATTTTGGGTTTATTATTCAACACCGTGACATTGAAATAGAACCTACTAAAATTAAGGCAATATTAGAAATGAAATATTCTAAGAGTCTTTACTTAACTAAGATTTTTTTTTAAGGTAGGCTGACATATCTAAGATGCTTCATATCTAATTTGTCTGGTAGGTGCAAACCTTTTGCAGCCCTTTCAAAAAAGGATTATGAATTCTATTAGGATGATAACTACCAAAAAATTTTTGATAATATAAAACGTTATCTCATGTCCTTGCCAATTTTGACCGCTCATATTCAAGGGAGGCCATTAATTCTCTACACTGCAGCATCAAATAAATCTCTTGGAGTTCTGTTAGCACAAACTAACAAGGGAAAGGAAAATGCTTTGTACAACTTAAGCATACGTCTGATTCCTACATAAATGAACAATCTATCTATTGAGAAGCATTGTCTATGCCTTATCTTCGCTGTCCAAAAGCTTAGGCATTACATGCTTTCTCATAAAATCAATCTGATCTCCAAGGTCAATCCTCTTCAGTACCTCATGACCCGCCCAACGTTGTCAGGACGTTTAGCCAGATGGGCGATGATACTACTTCATTTCGAAATTACTTTCATTCTCCAACATATAGTAAAGGGACAAGTTTTTCCTGACTTCCTAGCAGCACATCCTATACTGGTAAAATCTCCTCTAAATGATAATTTTTTTGATGAACAAATAATGAATCTGGATGACCATGAAGGCTCTACTTGGGAGTTATATTTGATGGTGCGACTTTTTTCCAAAGAGGTGTCGAACCACAATGTATTCTCATAGGCAATGTTGAAGTTGGTTTGGTATTTGTAACACCTGATAAAACTATGTTACGATATTATTACAGTTTATCGAACCCTTATACAAATAACGAGGAAGAATATCAAGCTATGATAACTGGTCTAGAATTAGCAATATCAATGGAAATTAAAAATATTAAAATTTATGGTGATTCGCAGTTAGTAATTAATCAAGTTGAGAGAACCTATAAAGTTTTAAAATCCAACTTGCTTAAATACCACTCATATACCATGAAGTTGTTTGAATAAATTCCCAATACAATTTTTTTTAGAATACCGCATGGTCAAAACGCTACGCCAAACGTTCTTGTAAAGCTTGCTAAAGAACTGTCATGTTTTGAAAAAGATTCAATTCAAATAGAAATTCAAAATTGTCAAATTTTGTCTCCTATTGACTTTCAAAATCTAAATGAAGCTCCTTGCAGCGAGTTTTCATTTATGGTAGATGATTATGATAATTGGCGACAACCTTCATTGAATATCTCCAAAATTATAAACTCCCTCAAGAGAAGTATGTTGCCCAACAAATTAAGAAAATAGCATTATCATTTTTACTAATTAACAATACCTTGTATCGGTGGTTATTTGATCAAATGTGGTTACAATGTCTTGCAAAGGATTAAGCCCACAAGATAATGATCAAGGTACATACGGGATTGTGCGGCTCGGGCCGTAAAATGAAACTAAAAATTAAAAAACTTGGGTACTATTGATCTTAAATGATTAAATATTGTGTTGAAATAGCATGATGATGCCATCAATGCTAAGTACCTGGGATAGTTTTGCATCAGCCACCAAATGATTTGCATCCAACAATAGCTTATTGGCCTTTTGAAAGCTAGGCAGTTGACATTGTTGGGCCTATCAATCCTCCTTTCAAGGATCATAGGTTTATTCGTGCTGCAACTAATTATTTCTCAAAGTGGGCTGAAACAGTACCACTAAGAGAAGTCAAAACTCTCCATATACTACAATTTTTGAAGGACCATATCATATACAAATTTAGTGTTCCATATCGAATCATATCTGACAATGGTTCTACTTTCAAAAGCACCAAACTTAATCAGTTTATTAACAAACATGATATTGATTGGAGGTATAGTATAATATACTACCCTCGAGCTAATGGATTGACTGAAGCATTCAACAAGACATTAGTTCAATTGCTAAAGTAAATTTTAGACGAGAATAAACGTCAATGGCATAAAAAGTTGGTTGAAGCATTGTGGGCGCCTATTGGACCACATACAGTACTCCAACATAATCTACTCCGTTTGCTTTAGTCTATGGAGCGAAGGTTGTTCTCCCTTTAGAGGTATAGCTCCTGTCTGCAATTAATAATGAGATTACAAGTGAACAAAATGCCCAAGTAAGATTGGAAGAACTTGATGGTTTAGATGAGAAGCATTTGCAAGCTCAACAGAACCTCAAGTTATACTAAACTCATATGGCTCAGCTCATGACAAATTGGTCCAATCTAGGAGTCTAGGACTTTCAAAGTCCGCGACTTAGTCCTAGTTCTTCGCAAACTGATTCTAGCCCACCACAAAATAGGTGGCAAATTTGAGCCTACTTGGGAAGGCCCTTTGTGGTAGAAAAAGCCTATCAAGGTAGGTCTTATCAATTAAATGATTGTAATAGTGAACGCCCTATATTGCCTATCAATGAATGTTACCTCAAGAAACATTACAATTGATTGTATTCTCTAACTTTCATCTTGTACCAAATTCTAACAAGACATTGTATAAAATTATTGATCTTGCATTAAATCCTTGCCAAATCTCTTATCTAAAAGAACTTATTTAACTGTAGCATATTTTAACATATTATTGATCACTCACATGGAATACAATCAAATAGATCCTCAACTTAAAAAATTTAGATCATGTCTGCCGCAAAAAGTGAGGACACCAACCTTAACTTTTTTTATTGCATAAAATTCACAAAGATAAGGGTCACCATGAAACCTCTGATCGCTTTCATGATGCCAATAGTGTAAATCATCAAGATCATCACTATTATAATAATCATAAGGAAGATCTTGAGGGTTTCTATGATATCTAAAATTTCAATGATCTATATTATCTACATGGTCTCTACAGTCCCTAGTCTACTCAAGTCAAGGATGATGGATATCATGAACCACAAGGGCATTTCCAACAACTTGAGGTCAATTTGGTTGAGGACCACCAAGATTTCTATGACTGTATATCCTAAGAGGCACATTACCAAGCATCTGTTCTATTAAATCATTCAAGGTGCGTGGACGAAGAGAAGATCTCCTATGAGATGGATTTCTTATGTGTTTATTAGACATGTAAAATCCGAAATTTGACGATCGTAGGTCTCGCACGCATCTCGATGCGCCGTGACAAAATTTTAAGTGAAAAATTTAAAGTTAATGGATTTCGATGAAATTAATTTCATAAAACTCTACGCAAAATTCTGAGCGATTTAGTATATAAAACTTATATCAAATTTCGCATAATTTTGAAGTTAAAATTAATAGAAAGCTGAATATACCCAAATTACCCTTTATAAGTATTGAAGGGGAAATATTTTATGTGAGGACATTTAAGTCTTTTGGCCAATTAAAGTAATTAGAGGGGGGGAATTGGTCTCTCCCTCATTCCATCTGGCCGAACCGAACGAACGAAGGAGAGGGGGCGGACGAGTGAGGCGCACAGGGAGCTTCTCGACAGCGGCTCCGGCGATGATTTTCCGGCGAGAAAATTTGTGAAAATTGAAGAGGAAGACAAGAGGAAGAATAAGGTATGATTTAATTTAAGAAAATCACTCTCATTCTCTAGGACTTTGGAAAGAGAAATTCTAGGGTTTTGCAAAAACTCCATATTTCCTTACGAAATCAATAGGGTACGGTTAGAATAATGTTTTAATGGTAGAAACAAAATTTCCCTGAATTTTATTGAGTTTTGAAAAATTAGAGTTTTTCCTAAAAATCGAAATTTCTTAAATTGATTTCACCAAAGTAATTCCTATGGGTCCTAGGAATGTTCCTAAAGCAAAATTTTAAGTTTTTGTAAGAAATTTTATTTTTCATAATTTTCTAATTAATTAAATCCGAAAATAAATAAGGTAATTATAAAAGCATGTTTAGGGAGAGTTTTGGCGTATTAGTTTGATGAAATTGAGGATTTAGGGTTTTCAAAAATTAAGAATTTTTATAAATCCAAAAATTTAGAATAAATAATATAAATTTTATTAAATGTTGGAAGGAATAATTAATATAAATTTGATTAAACCTTAAAGAGAATTTATTAGTGACACGTCTTTTTATGTGATTATTAGGTTGTGATCTTTAAGGTGAATGAAGTATGTCTAAGCAACGTCGTAGAAGATCACTTTGTAATTGTTAAGGTAGGTAATCATATCCATCATAAAAATTTCATATATCGCTTTGCTTTTTTTTATTCAATTACAAATGTTTAAAGTTTTTTTTTTTAAGTTTATATGGTTTGAATTCTGTTTTGTGAATATCATGTTAATAGAATCTCTTTATTGCAATATGTTAGTAAACTTTCATGTTATGGTTTAAATTCGTGTTTTTTATATTTTAAGCAATGATTTATGAATTATGACTATTTTTCATTAAGCATATGATTGACTGAAAAATAGTTTAAATGTTTATGATATGAGACTGTGCATGGTGATGCAGAGTACCCAATAATGGTAAAGGGGTTCTTCGGAACCAAATGGTAAAAGGGTTCTTTGGAACCAAATGGTAAAGGGGTTCTTCGGAACCAAATGGTAAAGAAATGGCCAATGAAAATGTGTACCTGATCAGTACAAACTTATGGGTACCTCCGAGACGGGTGTTATAGTATATAATATGCATATTAAGGTTTATTTTATTTTCTATGCCTATAAAAAATTTATGTTTGAGGAAAAGTTATGAAAAAGACTTTTATATATTTGAAGAACTTTTATATGTTTGAAGAATGATTATGAAAATGTTCTCATTCAGAAATATTTATAAATTACTCAAAATTGGTAGTATTTAAAATTTTCACATGAGATTTATTTTCATGAAATGATTTGTTATGGTTTATGTAATTTTTTATGAGAAATATGAATTACCTGCTGAGCAAGTAAGCTCACCCCTACTTTTGGAAATATTTTCAAGAGAAACTGATAGAAACTGATGGCAGAACGACAGTACACCTACCGTAGTAGAGGGACTCAGGGTGTCAGGTTTCTTTTTATGTTTTTTCTGTTATGAGTTGAGTCAAGGATTGTAATGTGGTTTTAGTTGATGTTTATGTTTATGTTTTAATGGTTGGATGTTATGTTGAAGAGATTTCAAAAACTTTATGTTGCATGTTTAGTGGCTCTTTCTTATGTATCATTGAAAGATATTTATAATTATGAATTGTTAAAGTTTATGATTTGGAAGTTTTATGTTTCTCCGTACGACCGTCTGTTCCCGCTCCGTTAATTCGGGCTAGCCGGGCCGGGTCGTGACAAGAGTGGTATCAGAGCCAAGGATTTAATACTGATCAATATGAAAGAGCCTATAAGAAAATTTTTAAGAGTCTTAGAATGTATAGGAAGTGTGATTTTTATGAAATTTTGATTTATGATTTTATAGTTTGTCTCAGAAATATTAGTCCTGAGCAGAATGCCACTGATGACATGGTTGGTGAGGAAGGGAGGGAGCAACCTACAGTAGCAGAATCTCAGAGGAATGATGATAGTACCCCTATGAAGTCATTTGCTCAGATGATAGCAGCAATGACTCAGATGATTAAGAACTCCCAGACTCAGGCCAGTGGCAGTGGGAGTAATTCTATGGATAAGAACTTGAAGCTATTTCAAGATATGAAGCTCCGTTGTTTTCAAGTGGTGGATCTATAGAGGCTGAGGATCGGATGTTAAGGATAGAGAAGATTTTAGTGGGAATGTCCTACCCAGAGGATAGAAAAGTTACCTTGGCTTCTTATGCTTTTGATGGTGAGGCGGAAAGATGATGGAGTCAGTTGCAAGAGACTTTTGGAGGGCAAACTAGCAATCAGATCTCCTGGGAAGAGTTTGAAAAGGTATTCAGAGATTGGTATATACCCATGTCAGCCAGGAGACAGATGCAAGACAAGTTTAATAGATTGATTCAGGGAGATCGTTCTATCACTCAGTACAAGGCAGAATTCATATCACTGTCCAGATATACCCCTCACCCGATACCAAATGCTGAAGAGAAGTATTATTGCTTTTTACATGGACTGAAGGATTTCATTAAGCAGTCTCTGATTCCGCTTGGAATTGAAGACTATCCCACTTTGGTAGAAAGGGCTAGGAGGATTGAATCAGATCTGCAAGATACTTAGAGGAGAGATTTTCAGAAAAGAAAGATGGAGAGCAAGCCAAAGCATACTCAGCCCACTCAGTCTTCTCAGTCTGGGGTGCCTACTTGGAAGAAATCTAGACCTAATAGTTCATATAGCAATGCTTCAGCTACCACCGTGTGCAACAAGTGTGGGAGGATGCATAAGGGAGAGTGCCTCTCTGGCACTAATACTTGCTACTGGTGCCATCAGCCTGGACATATGGCAAAGTCCTGCCCTCTTCTGGGACAGAGATCTGCAACAGAGGCCAGGGCAGGCAACACTGCTCAGAGGACAGCTGGCAGACCAAGAGCTGTAGAGTATACAGCCTCTGTTCCTTCTCAAGGTCAGACTCGTCAGAATGTTCAGTCCTGAGTCTATGGATTGTCCCAACAAGAAGCTAAGGGGCCTCCTGATATTGTTACAGGTATGTCAATTTAATTAATTATCAATGAAAATATTATAAGATATGAATGAGCAATGAATTGCATGTTTAAATGAATGTTATGTCTTATAAGTGAATATAATGACCTTTTTATGATTAGGGACAATCCTTATGTGTGATAGACCTGTTAGAATTTTGTTTGATACTGGAGCGTCGCATTCTTTTATTTCTGAGAATTTTATTAGATCAGTCAATTTGCTTCAAACAGTTATGGTTAGATCACTGTCAGTTTTAATGCCTAATGAAAACCATATGGAAGCGAATCAGAAATGTCATGTGGATTTGAGAATTTGTGATGAGAACCTAGAGGCAGATCTTATTGTATTACCCTTATGTGAGTTTGATGCAATCTTAGGCATGGATTGGTTATCTTGTCATTTCGTAACTATAGATTGTAACAAAAAGGAAGTTAAGTTTTGTATGCCAGGGGAGAGGAAATTTAAATTTCAAGGAGATAAAGGGGTAACAGCAGTGATGTTGTCATCTCTAAAGGCTTTTCAAATATTAAAGAAAGAATATGAATGCTTCCTGGCCTATGTTAAAGAGGAGAAGAAGGCAGAAAGAGAGTTGAAAGACATCCCAATCGTTCAAGAATTTCCAGAAGTATTTTCAGATGATTTACCTGGCTTACCTCCAAGTAGAGAAATAGATTTTTCTATTGAGTTAGTGGCAGGAGCTGAACCTGTTGCTAAGGCCCCTTACATAATGGCAATAAAAGAACTGAAGGAATTGAAGGATCAATTGAAAGAGTTACAGGATAAGGGATTCATCAGGCCTAGTACCTCCCCTTGGGGTGCTCCTGTTTTGTTTGTGAAGAAGAAGGATGGAAGTTTAAGGCTCTATATAGATTACAGAGAGTTGAACAAATTGACAGTGAAGAATAAGTATCCTCTCCCAATGATAGATGATTTGTTTGATCAGTTGGAAGGTGCTTCAGTATTTTCTAAGATTGATTTAAGGTCAGGGTATCACCAGCTCAGGATTAAAGAGAAAGACATTGCAAAGTCAGCTTCAGCACCAGAAATGGGCATTATGAGTTTATAGTAATGCCTTTTGGTTTGACAAATGCTCCTGCTGTATTTATGGATCTCATGAATAGGATCTTTAAACCGTTTTTAGATCTATTCGTGATTGTATTCATAGATGATATACTCGTATATTCCCCAGATGAAGAATTTCATGCAAATCATTTAAGGGCAGTATTGCAAACCTTGAAGAGGAAAGAACTGTATGTCAAACTGTCTAAATGTGAATTTTGGCTGAAGAGTGTGAACTTCCTAGGGCATGTGATTAGTAATGGGATGATTTCAGTAGATCAATATAAAGTACAAGCAATAGCAGATTGGCTTCGACCAGCTATAGTGACTGAGGTTATGAGCTTTTTGGGTTTAGTTGGATATTACAGAAGATTTGTTGAGGAGTTTTCACAGATTGCAATGCCGCTATCCAGATTAACTCAGAAAGCAGTTAAGTTTGATTGGACAGCTCAGTGTGAAGAAGCTTTTCAGAGATTAAAGCAGTATTTGATGACTGCTCCAGTGCTGACAATTCCTTCAGGGTCAGATGGATTTCAGCTTTATAGTGATGCCTCGCATAAAGGGTTAGGTTGTGTACTGATGCAGAATGAAAGAGTCATTGCCTATGCTTCTAAGCAATTGAAAAATCATGAGAAGAATTATCCAACCCATGATTTAGAATTAACTACATGGTTTAAAATTATGTAATTTGAGGCGCGCCTCTGTGCAATTTGGGCTCATATAGCCTCAATGCCTAAGCAATTCTGGTGATTCGTGAGGTTTACGCCTCACTGGCATTGAGGCGCGCCTCAAGGCGCTATTGCGTAATAAAAATAGAGGCGTACGCCTCATGGGGGTCCCACTCACTTAAGTTTTACTTAAAAACAAACCCCAAACTCTTCCTTCTACCAGCTCACCCGAAAGGAACGAAACATTCCGCACGGTCTTCGCAGACGACGAACAAATCCCGACCCTAGCCTTGCTGCCGCCTTTCCGCAGCCTCTCCCATCGACGCCTCCTAACGCCGGTGAAATCATTGTGTCCGGCCGCCCTCCAAGATGCTTCTTCTACTGGTTTTAGGTATTTTTTTAAGTTTGAGGAAAGATTTTTCACGTTATAGAAAATCTAGGGTTTATAATTTTTTGATTTTTTTTTTTTTTCGCTTTTTTGCATTATGAAGCATGATTAGAGGAAAGGCAAAGACATCCATTTTTGGTGAAATTTATTTCTTTAGGGTTTATGGAACATTGATTCATTTGATTGAATGGTAGCCATTGATAGTGCAAAAAAATGAAAATAATATAACTTTTTTTATTTATGTAACATTTAGATATCTTTTTGTTAGACTTATATGTATGTTGGTTTGGACAATAAAGAAGCATTGATAGTCAAATTTTTACCATGACAAGAATGAGAACACTAAGATATGTGTTACTAAAACTCGGAAGGCTTAAGTAATAAATGATTTTATTAGAGAGATGATTGGAGTAACTCCGATTGAATATAAGCTAGTAGAAAATAGATGAAGATGGTCTAGGAATGTGCAACTCATCTAGCTCTCCACTAATATTTACTAATTGATTCAATTCTTTGAGAATAGTTTATCTTGGGCTAACCCCTATGTTAAGGCCTTCCTAACCTAGCCCAACCAATGGGTTTGGTATGTTTGAGTTCCTTTGACTTCATATAAAACCATATTCAATACTGCATGATAGAATATACATAAAATGCTTTGTAAAGGTTATAATTAGGCTTCAAGCATCAAGGAGTTTATATTGCACTGTGGAATGTTATATTACGCTTGGATGAGAAACAAGGTGGTTACCTTTATGCTCTTAAATGAATATTTAGACTTATGTGTATATATTTTTGGAATTATATGTTAATGAAAAGAAAACTGTGATTTGGGAAAGATGGAGTTTGAGTTGAAGTTGAACTATATTTCATGTTCTCTTATTATTAGGATATTTTGATTTTACTTCATATCTTGTGCATTTTTATGTTTTATATATTATTTATTTATTAGAATATACAAATTTTTTCATTTTATGTTTACGCAATTCTTTGATTTTGAGGCTTACGCCTCGCCTCACGAACGAAAAACGCCTCAATACCCGATTACGCAATTTTAAACATTGATTAGCTACAGTGGTTTTTGCCTTAAAGATCTGGAGGCATTACTTGTATGGGATAAGGTGTGAAGTCTTTACTGATCACCAGAGTTTGAAGTATATCTTCACACAGAAAGAATTGAATTTGAAGCAGAGGAGATGGCTAGAACTCATTAAGGATTATGAATTGGACATTCAGCATCATCCGGGTAAAGCCAATGTGGTTGCAAATGCTTTAAGTAGGAAGAATTCTGGTAGTACAAACTGGATGATCACACAGCAGCAGAAACTGATAAGAGATTTTGAGAAGTTAGAAATTTCAGTGGTTCAACCCAATGATGCAGAAATTGTGATGGTGAATCAAACGATTATTCAATCAATATTTCCAGAAAGAGTATGAGAAGCTTTGCCACAAGATGCAGACTTTAAGAAGATACTAGATATGGTTAGTGTGGGACACACTGAAGATTTTGATCTTGATGGTGAAGGACTGCTACGTTATAAAGGCAGATTATGTATTCCAAATGTTGATGACTTAAGGAAAGAAATCCTTCAAGAAGCTCACTATTCCAGTTACACTATTCATCCAGGCAGTAATAAAATGTATCAGGACTTAAAGGAAGTGTTTTGGTGGTCAGGAATGAAGAGAAGCGTGACAGATATTGTATCAAAGTGTACTTCTTGTCAGATGGTGAAAGTGGAACATCAGAAACCAGGAGAATTTCTACAGCCCTTACATATACCTGAGTGGAAATGGGAGGACATTGCTATGAATTTTATGGTTGGTTTACCCAGATCCAGAAGAGGAAATGATGCTTTATGGGTGATAATTGATAAGTTAACGAAGTCTGCACACTTTTTTACCTATCAAACAATCTGATCCAGTTGAGAAATTGGCAAGCCTGTATTTTAGTGAGATTGTCAGATTGCATGGGATACCAAAGTCTATAGTGTCAGATCGGGATGGAAGATTCACCTCCAGGTTGTGGAGAAAAGTTCAGAAAGCTATGGGTACTAAACTCACTTTTAGTACAGCTTTTTACCCTCAAACAGATGGGCAGTAAGAAAGAACCATCCAGACTTTAGAAGATTTGCTCAGGTTATATGTTTTAGATTTTGGTGGTAAGTGGGAGACATATATACCACTGATTGAGTTTGCCTACAATAATAGTTTTCAAGCAAGCATTGGTATGGCTCCTTATGAGGCTTTGTATGGGAGAAGGTGTAGGACACCTCTAAGTTGGGCTGAAACAGGGGAAAGAAAGATTATTGATATTGAACTAGTTAATGATGCTACAGAAAAGATCAAATTGATTCGTGACAGATTAAGGGCAGTACAGGATAGACAGAAGAAATATTATGATGTCAAGCATCGACCAGTTGAATTTGAGATTGGAGAATTTGTTTTCCTTAAGGTCAGTCTGATGAAAGGAGTGAAGAGGTTTGGCAAAGCAGGGAAATTGAGCCCAAGATATGTGGGTCCTTTTGAAATTGCAGAAAGGATTGGGAAAGTGGCTTATAAGTTGATTCAACCAGCACACATGAGTGGAGTGCATAATGTGTTTCATATTTCTGCTTTAAGGAAGTATATTTCAGATGGGGCCCAGAAGATTAATACTGAATCAGTGGATATCCAACCAGACTTGACTTTTATGGAAGAACCTGAGAGAATCTTAGAGTATGATGTTAAGCAGTTGAGAAACAGAGAGATCCCTTATGTTAAAATATTATGAAAGCACAGTTCAGAAAATGATGCCACTTGGGAGAAGGAATCAGAAATGAGGAAGAACCACCCTCATTTATTTAGCTAAGGTATGGTTTTAACCTTATAAGTATTGCTTTTAATTTCGAGGACAAAATTTTATTAGGAGGGGAGAATTGTAAAACCCGAAATTCGACGATCGTAGGTCTCGCACGTATCTCGATGCGCCACGACAAAATTTTAAGTAAAAAATTTAAAGTTAACGGATTTCGACGAAATTAATTTCATAAAATTCTACGCAAAATTCTGAACGATTTAGTATATAAAACTTATATCAAATTTCGCATAATTTGTAAGTTAAAATTAATAGAAGGCTGAATATCTCCAAATTACCCTTTATAAGTATTGAAGGGGAGATATTTTAAGTGAGGGCATTTAAGTCTTTTGGCCAATTAAAGGAATTAAAGGGGGGGGGGGGGAATTGGTCTCTCCCTCATTCCATTTGGGCGAACCGAACAAATGAAGGAGAGGGGGCAGACGGGTGAGGCGCACGGGGAGCTTCTCGACGGCGGCTCCGGCGACAGTTTTTCGGCGAGAAAATTTGTGGAAATTGAAGAGGAAGACAAGAGAAAGAATAAGGTATGATTTAATTTAAGAAAATCCCTCTCATTCTCAAGGATTTTGGAAAGAGAAATTCTACAATTTTGCAAAAACTCCATATTTCCTTACGAAATCAATAGGGTAGGGTTAGAATGATGTTTTAACGGTAGAAACAAAATTTTCCTAAATTTTATTGAGTTTTGAAAAATTAGGGTTTTTCCTAAAAATCAAAATTTCTTAAAGTGATTTCACAAAAGTGATTCACATAGGTCCTAGGAATGTTCCTAAAGCAAAATTTTAGTTTTTGTAAGAAATTTTATTTTTCATAATTTTCTAATTAATTAAATCCGAAAATAAATAAGGTAATTATAAAAGTATATTTAGGGAGCGTTTGGCGTATTAGTTTGATGAAATTGAGGATTTAGGATTTTCAAAAATTAAAGATTTTTATAAATCCAAAAATTTAGAATAAATAATATAAATTTTATTAAACGTTGTAAGGAATAATTAATATGAATTTTATTAAACCTTAAGGAGAATTTATTAGTGATACGTCTTTTTATGTGATTATTAGGTTGTGATCTTTAAGGTGAACGAAGTGTGTCTAAGCGATGTCGTAGAAGATCACTTTGCAATTGTTAAGGTAGGTACTCATATCCATCATAAAAATTTCATATATCGATTTTCTTTTTTTTATTCAATTACAAATGTTTAAAGTTTTTTTTTAAGTTTATATGGTTTGAATTCTATTTTGCGAATATCATGTTAATAGAATCTCTTTATTGCAATATGTTAGTAAACTTTCATGTTATGGTTTAAATTCATGATTTTTATGTTTTAAGCAATGATTTATGAATTATGACTGTTTTTAATTAAGCATATGATTGACTGAAAAATAGTTTAAATGTTTATGATATGAGACTGTGCATGCTGATGCGGAGTACCCAACAATGGTAAAGGGGTTCTTCGGAACCAAATGGTAAAGAAATGGTCAATGAAAATGTGTACCTAATCAGTACAAACTTATAGGTACCTCCAAGACGGGTGTTATAGTATATACTATGCATATTAAGGTTTATTTTATTTTCTATGCATATGAAAAATTTATGTTTGAGGAAAAGTTATGAAAGAGACTTTTATATGTTTGAAGAATGATTATGAAAATATTTTCATTTAGAAATGTTTATAAATTACTCAGAATTGGTAGTATTTAAAATTTTCACGTGAGATTTATTTTCATGAAATGTTCTGTTATGGTTTATGTAAATTTTTATGAGAAATATGAATTACTTGCTGAGCAAGTAAGCTCACCCCTACTTTTGGGAATGTTTTCAGGAGAAACTGATAGAAACTGATGGCGGAACGACAGTACACCTACCGTAGTAGAGGGACTCAGGGTGTGAGGTTTCCTTTTATATTTTTCTGTTATGAGTTGAGTCAAGGATTGTAATGTGATTTCAGTTGATGTTTATGTTTATGTTTATGTTTTAATGGTTGGATGTTATGTTGAAGAGATTTCAAAAACTTTATGTTGCATGTTTAGTGGCTCTTTCTTATGTATCATTGGAAGATATTTATAATTATGAATTGTTAAAGTTTATGATTTGGAAGTTTTATGTTTCTCCGTACGACTATCTGTTCTCGCCCCGTTAATTCGGGCTTGGCGGGTCGGGTCGGGACATGACAAGGAAGGAACACTACCACATGAAGTTCCATTGCAAGAATTTTGAGTTTATTCAATTGAAACTTAAGGTTTTCAATTTGGCTTAAACATATTTTCGAGACTTTAATTTTTTTTTATAACAGTCATTTTAATTTTTACATTATCTATCCTCTGTTCAATTTGTCTAATATGCTTAAATGTCTTCTATATTCACCTCTTAATACATCAAAAATTCATGGAAATAAAAATGCAAAAGCATAACTGATATATGTAATGAAGATAATAGGACAATCCTATACGAAATGTAGAATTAATTATTGGTTTCATATACACAAATTTAGATATAAGGAAATCAAATCAGCACAAATCAGAAAAAGAAAAATATCAATCTAGCCTGGAATAATTCATATGTCAATTACACAAAATCTAAGGTTCTATCTCCCAAAACTCCAAAAAAGAATGTTCACGCTAACTCACAATCAAATTGATATCAAGTTATTCATAGGAAGAAATTTCCTAGGGCAATGAATAATGGACGACGCTTGACTTGCCAATTTAACAAAAGCAAAATGCGCAACTTAAAATGGCAATAATACGAGAAAAATATTCATTTTACAACTAAGATATAGTTCTCACAAATCTTTTGAAAACCCAATAATCTTGCAATCCTTAACAATAGCAGAACCTACTATTTAGAGAGAGAGAAAAATATTTCACAGTATTTTCTGGAAACAGTAAGTCAATAACATGGGCAATGGGCATTATCAAGAAGAAATTAAACATCCACTGAAAGTTTCCATCAGAACTTACCTCATACATAAGGTATTTCATACGTTCACTAATAAGCCTGCTTTCATCTCTCAAAGCTATACTTATGGCTGGATGTAGCCAGTGAGCATTATTGAGCCATGCATCAACAAAAGGATGGCCTGCAGATACATGACACCACCATATGGGTCCTTCAGGACGCTCCCAGTATGGAGCAACAACACCGGCAACAGTGAAATCATCTTCATCCTCCATCAAGTCTTTTTGCTGTGAAGACCATTTAGCATCAACTTGGACAATCTGTACTAATTCTGAAATCCTTGCCCATCCAATTGGAACCCAGTAGCTATCAGCAAATTGGCCCCTATAGTGCACATTTTCATTGTGACAAGGAGTACAAGGACCATCATCAGCTCTTACAGTAGATGGACTATTTAGGTCTATGAGAGAGTGGACTTCCCTTAACGTGTTATCATTCAAGTTTTGAACTGGAGGATGGCTTGAGATAGTTCTTGCTGCTTGTCTCCTTAGATTTTGATCATCACTTCGATGCATTGTTTGAGCCCTAGAACTATGCTTTTCTGTAGTAAGGCTGGATCCTCGAACAAACTCAAAAGCACATATAAGCCCATCAGTCCAAAGGTCGCATACTGGTGCACCCTCTCTACCTGAATGAAACTTTTGAAACTCTTGCTTGCTATACTTATTTCCTGAAGCAGATTTATGGTTTTCCATGCTAATTTTACTTAATCAATGGAAATCACAGAAATTCTATTTGAGGCTGATAAGCACACAAGATTCTGAGATGTTTTGGAAGAATGAGTCTGAGGTCCTTCAACTGATAACATGTCGAGGAGTCAGTTCTAAATTAAGATAGCAGATTGCAAATCATCATTGAGGGAAAGAGAGAACAGAATTAAACCATGCTGAAAATCTAGAACATATTCATTGAACCTGTCGCACAAGACATTTAATAGAAGAAAAAGGCAGCCAAGTAGTACAGTGCCTAGGATTGAAATTAAGGGCTTGTTTGTTTTGACCCCAAAATGCCCCAAACAGCTTATTTCAATTATAGCTAACCCTAGTTTAACTGGGATCCTCCCATCAAGCCACCTTAATGTTTTTAAAATGTCAGCCCCTCATCACACTAATACATTAGTAATAGTCAAAATTAATTAACATTTATGCTTGTTTTCTACCAAATAGTTAGTACTTAACCTGTAGGTATACAACAACAACAACATCAAGCCTTTATCCCACTACGTGGGGTCGGCTACATGAATCCTTTTTCTCCATTGTGTCCTATTAAAAGTCAAATTCTCGTTTAAATCTAATAAAGAAAGATCATTTCTAATATTTTCTAACCAAGTCTTTTTAGGTCTACCTCTACCTTTCTTAACATAAGTCAAATCTAAGACCTCTACTTTCCTAACCGGGTCATCGGGAGGCCGCCGTTTTACATGACCAAACCATCTAAGGCGACTCTCTCTAATCTTATCTTCCACTGGAGCTACTCCAACCTTTTCACGAATATGCTCATTTCGTGTCCTATCTCTAAGGGTAAAGCCACTCATCCACCTGAGCATCCTCATCTCTGCAACACTTAACTTAGAATTATGCTTCTCTTTTAATGGCCAACATTCAGCACCATAAAGCATTGCAGGTCTCACCACCATCTTATAGAATTTTCCCTTAAGTTTGAGGGGTACTTTTCTATCACACAATAAGCCCGATGCATTCCTCCACTTCAACCATCCAACTTGGATTCTGCTGATAATATCCCCATCTATATCACCATCACTCTGAACAATAGATCCAAGATATCTAAAACGTGTACTCTTATTAATGACTTGATCGGCCAAAGTCACAATGCCCTCACTAGGTCTATTATTACTAAAATTACACTCCATATATTCCGTTTTAGATCTACTCAAGCGAAAACCTTTAGACTCTAAGGTTGACCTCCACAATTCTAGTTTACCTTCAACTCCCTCTCTAGTCTTATCAACAAGAAGAATATCATCAGCAAAAAGCATACACCAAGGTACATCCTCTTGCAAATGTCTAGTGAGAACATCGATGACTAAAGCAAAAAGATATGGGCTTAAGGCTGATCCTTGGTGTAATCCAACCGAAATAGGAAAATACTTGGTCAAACCACCTTGTGCTTGAACACAAGTAATAGCTCCTGCATACATATCTTTAATGATTTGAATATAAGCGTTATTAACTTCTTTCTTTTCAAGAACTCTCCATAGCACTTCTCTTGGAACTTTATCATATGCTTTTTCTAAATCAATAAATATCATATGTAAATCCTCCTTATTCTCTCTATATTTCTCCATCAAACCTCTTAATAAATATATGGCTTCCATAGTAGACCTACCCGGCATAAATCCAAATTGATTTTGAGAAACATTAGTATCACGCCGCAACCTATGCTCCATAACTCGTTCCCATAGTTTTAAAGTATGACACATTAACTTAATTCCTCTATAATTCGCACAATCTTGTGCATCACCTTTATTCTTAAAAATAGGGATTAACACACTCATTCTCCACTCATCTGGCATCTTTTTAGTCTTCAAAACAGTATTAAAAAGTTTAGTAAGCCAAGAAATTTCCTTCATCTCCTAAGCATTTCCACACCTCTATTGGAATATCATCAGGTCCAACAGCTTTTCCACCCTTCATTTTCTTTAAAGCCTCTCTAACTTCGGTTTTACTAATACGCCGATAAAAACAGAAATC
Source organism: Dendrobium chrysotoxum (assembly GCA_019925795.1). Lineage (NCBI taxonomy): Eukaryota > Viridiplantae > Streptophyta > Magnoliopsida > Asparagales > Orchidaceae > Dendrobium > Dendrobium chrysotoxum. The sequence continues at coordinate 44,951,973 of CM034303.1, read as the reverse complement.
TTTATTTTCATTTAAGGTGCTAAGGTCACTACAGTCAATTTTATTTTCACATTCTTCATTAAAAAGTTTAGCAAAATATCTCATCCACCTTTGTTGAATATCATCTTCTAAAAAAAGTACTTTTTGATCTTCATCCTTAATACACTTCACTTGAACTAAATCCTTACTACTCATATCTCTTTGTTTGGCTAGCTTATACATATATCTTTCTCCCTCCTTAGTATCTAATCTATTATATAAATCACTAAAAGCTAAACTCTTTGCATCACATATTGCTTTCTTAGATTCCTTACGTATACAAATAGGATAAATAATTCGGGGATTATTATTGGATCATTGTTTGTGAAAAGATATCGAGACCTTTCGACGGATACAAACCAAGCACAAAGAAAAGAGGGCAATTAAAATCAAAGATTTTCTTTAAGTGAATTTGCTTACAAAAAAACCTGATTGACCCTTCAGGTAAAGAAGGGCAAGTCAACCTGAGTTAACAAACAATTCTAGGAGAGAGAAGAGAATCCAACACGGAGGTTTAGATAGGAATTTTCCACTTGGCGGGAACTTCGAGAGAGTTCTAGATTGAGGAAAAGCACCCTTGGCGAGATATCTTTGCAAAATCCCTAGTTTGGTGGTGAGTATGTTGGGTGAGTAGCTAAGTTTTGTCAGCAAACAGCCTTAACGAGCAAGTGACATCGTGAGTACGTTGGGCGAGTTTAGCAGCATGGTAAGAAGGGTTGCATTAGTTTCAACTCGTGGGAAACTTATGTCACTCAACATTAAGCAATTCAAGGCCTTAGGCGACTTCAAGCTTGGTCAGTCTGAGCTGTAGGCGATTCAAGCCAGTTCTCAATCAACAACTTATTGAATCCAATTCAAGCTCACTTAGTGATTTAATAAACCTAGCCTAAACAAATATGGATATACAATTATCTTAACCACTTAAAAAATAATCTCCAGTCAAATAGGATCTGGTACTTAAAAAGGTAATTAGATGAAAAATTGGGCACAACTACAATTTAAATGGAGGATAACAAAACAATGTTCTGATGTAAGAAATTCAAGTACATCAAAAATCATGTTTCACTCTAGCACAATCAATATTCAAACTAGTATGCACCTTAGTCTCCAAACAACTTAAATGTACAGAAGCTTGATTATGTAATTATAATCAGCAAGTTGGAAAAAGAACATTCAAAATTATTTACATGAAAGTGAAAGTGTCACAGAATTTGATTAGTGAACACAAGCAAGTCTATCAAGCAAGCTGTCCAAGGTAGCATGACTGTGAGTTCAATGAGTGAGTTTTGTGGCTCAAAATTAAGAGTTGAGTTAGGTTTAACTCATGGATGACTTATGACATTAAGCTCTAAGCAGCTCGAGACTTTAAGCAACTTCAAGCATGGTGAGTTCCGAGTTTTAGGCGGTTCAAGTCAGTTTTCAATCAGCAGGTTCTCTTAATGATTCGATTATCCTGGCCTAGACAAATATGGCTGTACAATTATCTTATCAAACACTAAAAAAAAACTCCAACCAAACAGGATTGGGTATATATAAAAAAATTAAAAATTAAAAAAAAAAAAACTTAAACGAAAATAACAAGAAGAAACAACTAAATTTTAAGTAGAGAATAACTTCTTGGAAAAAAATTCCAAGTCCTTCAGCGATCATGTTTCACTACGGTACAATCAATTATTTAGACAGATAAGCACCCTACTCTTCTCTACTCAAATAGACGGGAGCTCGCTTACATAATTGTAATTAGCAAGTTGGAAAAGAAAAACAGTCCATTCAAAATTATTCATTTGTAATTGAAAGCGTAACATTTGATCAGCCAAATAAAGCAAATCTATTAAGCAAGCTTTCCCACGGAATAAACAAACTCCTCCTCGCCTCTTAATGAACAAACAAAAAATATCTTTAAAAGCAACAAAATTAAAGTAGAAAATATTCCAAAATATTACAAAAACGAACTCATGTGCACCATAACATCAAGCACAGGCAAGAAGAGAGACTAATATGTTAAAATGCCCCCCACCCCTCCCAAAAAAGCCTGCGACGAGAACCGAATGCATCAAAGATCGCACTCAAAGTCGGATGAACCATTCCATTAAAAGCTAAAACAAGGGTTTGAAAAGAAAGAAGATGGTGACAAACTCTTCATCTGCTCATCCTCTCTGCTGCTCGCTCTACGACAGCGCCGAGGACAACGGAAAAGATAATCACGGGATCGAGAAAAAAAAAAGGAAAATCGAGATAAGATCAGATTTTTTTTATTCCAGTTTTTCGATCCTATTCTTTCGATTTATCAGAATTTTAGAGGACACAAACCAGATCAGAATGCGCTGCCTACGGCCTACCCAGTTTCCGCGCAAATAGAGTGAGAGTGAGGCCCGTTCGCCGAGGACATGACAAGGTGTTTGCGGGCCACACCGACTGTAATTCTTTTTTTTTTTTTTGGAAAACCGACTGTAATTCTGCAGCACTTAAATTTCAGTTATCTGAAGGCTGAAATGGGTTAACGTTTTAAGAATTTTTTTATAATGGGTTTACTAAACCCTAACAGCATGTAGATTTTTTTTTTTAGAATATTATAAATAGGAGCATAATATATAATTTAAATTAAAATAAAAAAAGATTATTAAAAAAATTTAAAAAGAAGTAAATTAGTCAAAAAAAATGATGCATTTCATTGAATACACCAAACTATTTGGCGTATTTATAATAAGTCAAATAGTTTGACGCATTCCATTGAATGCACAATTCTGCAAACTGTTTGGCTCATTGTTACAGTAATTTTGGACTTTAATTCGGCTGACTGCGGTGAATGCACTAAATAATTTGGCTAATTTGCTTCTTTTTAAATTTTTTAATATTTTGCTCATATTCCTAATTTAAATTAATACCATGCTCCTTAAAATAAATCCATTTTTTTTATTTTATGCGTACATAAACGTTGATACTGTGCTTTAGTGTAATTTAATTTAAAAAATTATCATATTTTTAAATGAACAGATGAACTTTTTCATAAAATTTATTTCAGTTAAAAATAATTTGATAAAATATAATACAATTTTTAAATTTTAAAACCTGGGAGTATATGGATAAAAACTTTGGGAATTAATTCTAATATCATTTAAATGTTATTGTAAATAAATTTATAGTCAGTATAATATGGTTCAACTCTACAAACTCAGCAATATCAAAAATTCTACACCTAAAAGCTCTTATGAACTTAAATTTAATACTTAAAGAACAATCGATATTTTATGGAGATCATTCGAGGGGTTAAACCTCCTACAATTTTTTGAAAGCCTATATTTTAGAGTGTAATAGTGGTTTAAACGTAGACACTGAACTAAATTGAATATATTTAGTTGGTTTGGTTCAATTTTATTACGTATTAGAAAATTTGTGATGATAGAGTGGGAGTTTAATATCTTAATACTATATAAAAATTTAATAAGCACAAAAAAAGTTGTAGAAGACTGCAATTTTTTACATAGAAAATCAAGATGGGGAAAAACGGTAATAACCCAAAAATGTAAAAAGTATTTTGAATCCATTTGCATGTGTTTGAAAATGTTTTAATGATTGAAAAGCTTGCATATGTTTTAGAACGAGTCCTAAGAGTCTAGAGTGAATTTTAACAAAATCTAAAAAATATTACTATTTAAGCGTCTCAATGTTGGGTGTCCAAGCGCCTCAACGCTGCTACAATACCAGGCACCAAATAGCATTGTTGCATCACTCTGGGCTCTAGAATTTGAAAAAATGAATTAGCGCTGCAGTGCTAAGTGGTAGTGTCGCGCACTCGGCCATTATCTGCACTTTAAATATATTTTGAGTCCACTATTTCAACTCATTTGAATGCCACGCCTGCCAAAATAGAGAGAGGGATTATGATGCTTTTAGAGAGAGAAAGTTCATTTTGAGCCACTTCAGATCATTTTTAGTCATCGGGCCAATTGAAAAAGTTGTCCGGATCGAGGTCGATCACATTATACATATCACAATTTTCAAAAATTTGATATTTTTATATTTCTCCGATTAAATTTCTATTTTCATTACCGAATAATGTGGATAACTTTGCACTAGTAAAACATTCACTACATAATTTTTTATATATTAAAACGATTGAGATTCTGAATATTTTGAGTGTTCTAGAAATTTTCATGGGGTATTTTGAAATTTGTACGATTTTTATTGAATAAAAAATAATATGAACTCTGAAAAATAATATTGTAGTGCGATTAAAGTCATGAAGTGATGTTTCACACAATCTTTAATAATTTCGATATGTTTTAAAACTGTGCATTTTCACTCAGTTGGTATTTTATGAAAAGTATATTATTAATACAATCATTGAGAATGGAAATGAATATATGATTAGGTAATAGCTGGTCACTATTAATTTTATTATAATGTGTGTAAAAGATAAATAAAGATAGGTTGACTCATTGATTGAAGATTGATTAACTTGTACAGGATTGTGGGTTGATGTGCTTTTCTTTAAATATTGTGTTGGGTGTTATCCTCTACTAATTCATATGATATAATGATTGGGAGTCTGTGCCGATGGACAAAGAGTGATAAATCTGTTTACTTAGCCAAAAATTATTGATTATTGATTACCGACTACTAAAAAATATCGTGATAGCCAAGACTTCTTACTTATTTAGTGTTACTATTGAACTACATGTTGTGGATTCATTATTACTATATGGCTTTACTGATAATGTATTGATTTGTTATTACTGTATGGATTTACTATTATTGTATGATTTTATTGTTATGACCATTGGATTTACTAGTACAAATATGGACATCGATATTGTTAATAATATTATGACTGATTCACTATTATTATTATTGATATTAATTCACTGTACTGATTACTGATACTGAGCATGTGATATATTGAGCATATGATTAAGATATCGATATGACACTAATAGACTAACTGGATAGTATGTGTGCATCGTTATAAGATTTTACTGCATTGATCATAGTTCGATAGTTTTTTTATCGATGCTTTGAGTTTATCGCTTTATACGATTATTTTACTAATTGATAGTACTGATACGATGACTGTTTTTATTGATTTGGCATCTGTATTATTTTACTGGCTTCCATACAGTACTGTTTTACTAGCTTACATATTGTACTATTTTACTGTTTACAGATTCTACTACTACTGTATTTGAGTTTTACTTTTTTTTATTGATTCTTGATCATATGATTATTACTGTTATGAATTGACTGACGATATGTATACTACTTTATCGTGACTTGAATTTAGTGATAAATTTTAGTGACCTATTAAACTGTTTAGCTTATTATATATGATTTAAATGATTTAAGATCATAGAAGAGACTTGGGAGTGTGAAGCTGACTAGGATCCCTCATGTTCAGTTCTTTTATACTTAGGAATATAAGGATATATTATGATTGTATGATTCCTGGGTATTATATATCGCATTTATCGTTGAATATATATATATATATGGATGTTTTAATAAATAAATTTTATTTTTGATGATATCTAATTTTATTACTAATAAATAAAATTAGATAGCTCTTATTGTTATCTAATAAAAGATAAAAAAAGAATTCTTCCAGATTAGATTCTGGGACATGAAAAATTTTGATATCAGAGACTAGTTGTTGGAAGAATTGAATTGTTGCTAGAGTTATAGGAATTAATTATGAGTTGGATAGATTAGATAGATTAAGGTGTATTATTTTGCCTACATAATTGATTGTACATGTAAATTATTTAGATAAAATTATGCCAATGAACAACTAAAATGGACTTACTAGAGCAAGATGTATCAAATAAGCAATAAAGTATAGCTCTAATACCATCAGACACTATTATACAGCTAGCTAGTGTTCTAGTACAAGTAATGGATGATATACATAGTAAGCCATCTAGGATCAAGGAGGAAGAGGGGAATAGGCATTTATTAGTATTTCACAAACTAAAGCCCCCACTATATAAAGGAGCTATAGAACCACAGGCTGTAAAAGATTGCCTACTAAGGATAGAGAAGATCTTTGATAGCACACAGTGCCAAAAGAATCAAAAAGTAATATTAATTATGTTCTTATTTGAAGGAGAGGTAGAGAGATAGTAGATAGAACAATAGAGAGAGAAATTCTAGGGGAAGACCAATGCTGAAATCACTTGGTATGAATTCATTATAGTGTTTAGAATATGATTTATACCTTCGTCAGCTCGACGATAAATACAGGAAGCTTTCATTAAGCTGGAGTAGGGATGAAGAATATGATGTAGTATGAAGCCAAATTTACTGAACTTGCTAGATATGCTCCCTATTTGATCCCTACTGTTGAAGAAAAGTGCTACAGGTTTCTACAAAGATTGAACAGGGAGTATAGACATCTATTAGTGCCTCTGCATATCTAAAAAAATTTTGAGTTAATGGAGCGGGCCAGACTGATAAAGATTAATTCGACAATAGCAATATCCAGGTCTGATGTGGGCTCCAGACATAATATTAGTAGGATGAGGAGTAAAGAGGAATTAGGGAGAGATAGAGAGTGAGTGATAAGAAAAGTAGATACAACGATTCGAGGGGATCTAGATTGACAACATATAACGGTAGCTACAATGAATATATTCATTGTGGAAAAAGGCATGCATGTCAATGTTACCTTTTGATAGGATAATGTTTTTTTATGGGAACAATAAGGACATAAGGCAGTAGATTATCCATAAAGATGAAGGACTAATTCTAGTGCAAGACAATCGAGATAGACTAAGGACAGAGGACTGTAGGATCTAGAGCTTATAATATAAGATCAGCAAATAAAGCTGGTGCCATAGTTTTCAGAGGTAATCAGAGGGAGTTTGTTGCACCAGGACTGACAACACCGATAGCATCGACAATACCTACTCTAGTGATGCCACGAGTGTATAACTTACAGTATTTGGAGGACCGACAATAACCTGAGAATTTGACTGGTAAGAAATTTGTTTTAAATAATTAACTGACATTACATCTCATTACATAAGTAAATGATATATAATTGAATGAAATGTATGATTGTATGATAGGAATTGACTACCTGTAATGAGTTTTAGATTTGATTTTGACTTGATTTAGATTTTGTATGGATTTATTTCGAAACAAATTTGTTTAATATTAATTTTGTGCCCAAATCCTAAAGAAAAATGTCGGGATGATATTTTTCTAAGGTGAATAGATTGTAAGAATCTAAAAACGTAAAAAATATTTTGAATAAATTTACATGTGTTTGGAACTATTTAAATTCTTAAAAAAGATTGCATGTGTTCTAGAATGAGTTCCAAGCATCTAGAAAGAATTTTGATAAAAATCTAAAAAAATGTTACTTTTTGAGAGCCCCAATTTTAAGTGTCCGAGTGCCTCAGCGCTGCTACAGTACCGAGGGACAAATCGTGATATTATAGTGCTCTGGGCTTTGGAATTTAAAAAATTAAACTAGCACTGCAGCGCTAGGTGGTAGCGCCAAAGCGTTAGGTTATAGCGCCGGAGTGCTAGGTTGTAGCACTAGACCATTAGTTGTACTTTAAATATATTTTAAATCTACTATTCTCACTCATTCAAACACTGTGCCAATTGAAGTGGAGAGAGATTTAGGGGCTTTTTAGAGAGAGAGAGAGAGAGAGAAAGTCCATTTTAAGCTGCTTCAAGTCATTTTTAGCCGTTGGGCCACTTGAGAAAATTATATGGATTGAGGTGTCACACCCCATTTTGGTCCCCTACAGTCAATCTAGAGAGTAATAGAAAAGGAGAATCTGAACAAACTTTTTTGTTAACAAACCCCATTCTAAATCTCTGATATCATAATTAGATAAATAAAAAATTTGTTTATTCAAACTATCATAATATAATTAATCATAACACATTAAAATTTTCATAATATGAAGTATATATAATAGACTTTAAATAAAATGTATATCTCAATTGAAATATATAGCTTTAATAAAACTTTAAAATTTTTTCTTTTGTACCCAAAAGTTTGTATAACTATCAATCAGATCTTTTTTAGATCTTTTTGTACACCCAAAATATGCATGTACACAAAAGAGTAGTTAACTATCTTGACTACTACCTCACTGGCCCCTTCCCTTTGCCTGTAATACAATCACTGCTAAATGAGCCAGGGCTCAATGAAATACTCAAGCAATGCAGAAGAAATAATTCCGAACATATTAATAATTAATATAAAATATATGTAAAATTTTATTCTAAATATAAAAAATATATATAACATCACTTTCTGTGGTTTTTAATGTTCAACATCTTTAAACAAGTCATATAATAACTATAGGCTTTTGCACCCATCTAGCTTTCCGATTCAAAATTGGGTCTAAGTTCTCAACTTTTAAAATTATAGCTGCTCTTTCATTCAAAGCTGGATACTAATCCCTAACTTTGAGAGTGCAGACTTACCTCGTTAGATCTTTCGCCTTTACTTGTACGGATCTGTCCCCCATATATAACTTATTTAACCTTCCCAATATCATTCTTTTTTACATTCCTTTTTAACCATCATGACATATGCTATTGTAATCATTACTATATGAATCATCTATGATCATACATGAATAAACTGAAATAAACTAAAATAAATACTTGAGTAACATAATAAATATGAATTTGCAATTATATAAATTTTTTATTATTTTTTAAATCATCGTTTGGATATCTCACCTCATTTTCTAGAATAATCAGATAATTTGGTTCACCTGATGTATCCCAGCCTCTTTTCCTTTTGTATACAATCTCAAATGAACTTCTCATTCACATAAAGTTTCCTCTCCTTTTCTTTGAATTTAGCCAACAACTTACTTTTATTTTTCTGAAATTTTTTCCCACAACAGTTCTTATTTCCCTACTGTTTTTAGGAAAAAGTAAACAATAGTCATACTTAATTTTAGCAACATTAATACCCTCACTTGATATACTTAATAAAACATTCATTTCTTCAAAGAAAATATTAATTTCTGCAATCAGTAATAGCCCTTGTCTTCACTGCTTCTTACCTTCCTATTTTCTGAAGTTTTTTCCTCTATTTTTCTCACAGTTTTATCACTGATTAGCACTCATGTAGCAAAAATCTTACTTAGAATTTACAAACAGCAGTTAATTTCAACAAAACAACAATTCCAGCCACTAACTACAGCATGTACCTAACTTCTCCTTACCTTAATTTGTTGAAATTCTCCCCACATGAGCTTGCAATAGTTCTACCCAGTAGTACTCTCATCCGCTCAACTCATGGCATGCAGTTTCAGCAAACTGCAACTATTTTCAGCAAACAGCACCCTGCATATGCCCTTACCTCAGCTCTATTCTATGAATTTTTTCCTTCACAGTAGCTGTAAGCTACAACAGCCCCCAGCAAACAACTCCTGCCTCCTTCTCTAGCTCTCCGTTCACCCACAACTTCAGGCTACAGAGGACGAGGGTGGAAGGAAGGAAATGAAATGTTAATGCTTCAGTGCTTTAACTTAACTTATATGATGTTATTATATTATAATGCATTCTCCACTAGAGGTGTCAAATTTTGACACGACACAAAAATCTGACTCGAATTCGACCCGAAATTTTCGGGTTTGACCCGACCCGTTTCTCAAACGGGTCCGGTTTGGGTTGCAAAAATCGACCCGTTTGAAAAACGGGTCGGGTTCGGGTTGACCCAGAGGGTTGCCGGGTCAACCCGATAACCCGTTTATTTAAAAAAAACCTTAATTTCTAAGTTTCCCGCCCGCTGCCCGCGCGTTCGCGCCCGCGCTGCCCGCGCGTTCGCGCCCGCGCTGCCCGCTACCCGCTCCCCCGCGCGCTCGCGCCCGCGCTGCCCGCTGCCCGCTCCCCCGCACCCGCCCTGCCCCGCTGCCTGCGCGCCCGAGCTCGCGCCCGAGCTGCCCGCGCGCTCGCGCCTGCTGCCGTTCCGGGTCGGGTCGGGTCGGGTCAACCGCTAACCCGACGGGTCGGGTCCGGGTCCGATTTTCTGACCCGTTTTCTTACCCGGGTCGGGTTAGGGTCGACCCGTTTCTAATGCGGGACATTCCGAGTTCGACCCGAACCCGACCCGAAACCCGATTTTGACACCTCTATTCTCCACTAACCCTTACATCCTCTCTCAGTCGTTAGATGGGATAAGCTTCTCATCAGCCAATACATGCAAAGGTAAGTGGCTTTTATAAAAAAAAAAAAAATCTGAAATGTAATAACTAATAAGTTAACTATTACTTAGATTTAATTTAACTGTTATCTAAATCCTAAATAGTAAATAATTAAATAGTCATACAATTAATTAAATTAGACAATTAGATTAATATTTTACATATACTTCTATATGTCAAAATATTCGGGATTAAAAGTTGAATTTAATGAGAATAAATAAACATTTAGAAGAAGTTTATGCTTACATTTATTTTGAATGTTTTGGGTATTACATGAGTTCGCTCACATTATGCTTATCATAGTTTTAAAAATTTGATGTTTTAATATTTCTCTGATTAAATTTTATTTCTGTTATCAAAAAAGGTGGGTAATTGTATACTCGTAAAATTATAAAGATTAAAATTTTTGAATATTTTGAATATTTTCTAAAAAATTTTCACTGAGAGCCAACAAATGAATATCACTGAATTTCTACTATTTTGTAGAGAAGGCAATGAGTAGTTTAGGCCTTCTCCAGCCGTTCGCCAAACAGCTGTATCCTGTCGCTAAAACCCTCCAGTGGAGCGGCAAAATTGTCGCAAATGGCTTGCGGGTGAACAGTGCGACGCCAATAATGTCGTCGCACTGTTCATCGCCATATAATTTTTTTATTTAAAAAATTGATTAGTTATTTTAAATATTTAGGTATACAATTTTATTATAAATAACAAAAGAATAATAATTTAGAAATATATTATTTTTCAGAAATTAAAATATTTTTTATTTAATTAATTTTTTTAAGATAAACATTAACATAGAAATTACCATAAAATTCTAATACATATTAATATATTTATGTATACATATTAATACATAAAAAGAATAATAATTAAATATATATTTTCTTATTTAGGATATATTAATATTCCAAATTATTTTATCGAGCAAAAAATATATATATATTTTAACATTATAATATGTTTAAAATTGATAAATATAAATATATGATTAAAGAATTATAAAATGAAGTATGAAAAAGAATATACTAGGAATATTCTTTTTTTATGTTAGAAAATGAAGTTCGATTGAAGAGAAATTACTGTATTTTAGAGTTTTACAGTATTTTAAAGTAGAAAATGAGTTTTTCCGTTGGAGATGCCCTTAGGTTTAAAAATTTAAATGAGGGATTTCTATGGACCTAAAGGCTCGTTGAGCGTCAACCATACATCAACGGCTTAGAAACGTAGGGCTTTTCCTTAGTTTGGGGAGTTTTACCTCCCCTGATATCACAGCATGACCCACAATCCACTGGCCTTGCAAAGACGACTTTGACGAAGAATGGAGGAAGAGGTTCGCTGTCCAAGCCGCTCTAGGAGGTGGACTTGCTGTCCAAAGCTTTTCGGACAGCTGATTTGTTGCCACGAGCTCGCCGGAGTGGGACTTCTTTGAAAAGGAAATACACCTTTTCTTATGTCTGTTGTCCACTAAGTTCTGGAAAGGCAAGGCAAGCAACAATCAGCCTCCCTTTGTTTGTGACAAGGAAGCTTTCACTCTCAGGAGTTGATTTCCCCCAGTTGTCGAAGAAGGTGGAGAATATGCTCTTGATTTTCCCTCGTCACGAACAAAGAATGCTGGGCTGTACTCATTTTGGCCTCTAGGATCGCAAACAGCACATATGTGCTCCGTTTGAAGGACCTCTAGGCACTTACACCTAGCCTTGTCTGCAAACATACACGTGTGGGAGGGCTTCCCTGCTCGACTCCTTCGGCCCAGGCACATGAACGAATCGAACCTCAAGAGCTAGCCCGCTTCTTCTTCTCTCGTCTAACTGAACGCATGAATGCAGGAGAAATCATGACCTTAGACCGGATGAGCCGCACGAAGGAAGGGATCTCGTTCCCTGTTCGATCAGGTAGAGCACACGCAAGCACGGGCAGCACGAGCAGGGTCGGACTGGCCGCAGGAACACGCACAGGGAGGGGGAAGCATGCATGGCTCCCTCTCGTCACTTCTCTCTGGACGCACAAAGCAGATAGGACATAATAGAATGCCTCTCTTCATCTCCCGCTCTCTCTCTACAGGGAGAAATTATTACGTCCTCTAGATAATGTACGTCCGGATTTATGATATACATAGTATGTACAAAAATTTTGTACAAATTTTATACATATTATGTACATCACAAATCCGAACGTACGTTATCCGGACGTAATAATTTCCTCTATACAGGACATCTCTGCCAATATGATCTTCTGCCCTCAAAATCTCTGTTGTGACCGTGCAAATCAGAGGGAAATGACGGGAAAGTAGAGATCAGTTCAATTTTGACCATTGGATGAAATTTTCCTGATTTGAAAAGTCAAATGAACCAAGATTTGATCAATTATGGTTGAAATTGAGCCCGAATTGGACTCAACCCGAACCGATTTGGGTCGATTCGGGTGTGATTGACCTAATTTTGTGAAATTGGCCTTGAATCGGTGTTGATTTACATCAAATTTAGTTCGATGAGGCTCAATCTGATTTTAATTTGATGAAATTGAGCTTAGTTTAATTAAATTAGGGCTCGATTTGGGTTAATTTTAGTTCGATGGCGCTCAATAGAGCCCAGTCGGGCTCGAATTGGCTCGATCGGGACTAATTTAGGTCGATACAAAAATATATGTCAACATATTACATGAGGCACATTTATCATTTACAATGAACCCCCTCTTAATAAGAGCATCAATGGCCTTGAGACCCTCTTTGATAATTTTACTGATGAAGATAGCATAATTGATTAAAGACCCTTTGAACCATATATATTTCTGCCATACTACCTTAAGAATATTATCATAAAATTAGTGTAAAGTAATTTATTGGAGAAGACATTCTTTCCTAATAAAAACTATGATAAATGGCTATCCATAATTAATGACAAGAATCTACTCTACAATCTATTATAAGTGCAATATGTTAGAAATTGATGATCATCTGTGAAGTCAGAAATCGGAGCCATAGCGGGGCAATGAAAACAATGTAAAATATGTTGACCATACCTCCACTAATGACAAGCAATCTAGCTGAGGATCAAAGAAGAAGGTGAGGTGGCAGGTCAATCTTGAAATTCATCATGTGTCTCATTTTGTCGAGAAATTATTCTGTCTGGATTCCGGACGTCCGGATTACTGCGTATGAGCTGTATATTTACTGCGTATTTTTTGACTGATTTTTTTTTCTGCGTTTATAGTGAGTATTTAGTGCGTATTATTGATTTGTTGCCTATTTATTGCGTATTTGCTGTGTATCAAAAAATACACAGTAAATACGCAGCTCATACGCAGTAATCCGGACGTCCGAACAGAATAATTTCTCCTTCTCCATTTTGTGAGCATAGTTATGCAAAAGTTTCCATAAAGGGGAAGATGAGCTTAATGACATAACCCAAATAGAGCCATAAACTTTGTAAAACCAATTAGCCATAAGGTAGGGTACATTGTATAGTCTCCAAATAATGTTGGCCTTAGGTAATGTGTGAAGAGTGTCAATGGAAGGAAGGCCCAATCCCCCTTTGTTCCTAGGAAGAGTAGTGGAGCTAAAGGGGATTATGTGGATCTTATTTTTAATGTCATTGCCATATAGGAGAATTTTGATTAGACTAATAATTTTCCTTCTTAGCTTCTTAGGTAAGAAAACATATCTCAACCAATAGTAAAGATGGTTATAAATTGAAGCACGTAATCAATTCGAACCTACAAGCAACGGAAAGCAATTTTGGCTTCCAACAAGAAAAATAATTCATCAATTTATCCAAAATAGCATAACAATTAATAAATTTGGTCTTGACATTAGAGAGAGGAATTCCCAAATAATTCTAGGGAAGAGGCTTATAATTAACCCTAAAATATTAGTGAACTATTCTTGTAAGTGGAAGCTAATAGTTTTAGAAAAAAATAGATGACATATTTGGTAGGATTAACAAAAAGTCAAGTTGAAATTTTAAGGGAATCTAACATAGTGTGGAGTTAAAGTAATAAATGATTATTAGCAAGCCCAAAATCTAGTAAGTCATCAGCATAAATCAGATGAGAAGCCTCAACCTTTTTTCTTAGAAATAGGGGAGAAGGATACATTGGAGCAAGCATAATCCATCAATCTAGAAAAAAAAATCTATGATGAAAGTGAAAAGAAAGGGTGATAAAGGACATCTCTATCACAAGCCTTTCTTGGAGTTGAAGAATCCATTCTTCTAACAAAAAAAAGGACCTTGGTGTGTACAAGCTTTGATCCAATCGACAAACACATGAGAAAATTCAATAGTCAATAATCTATTATATAAAAAGTTTTATCCAAATTGTCAAAGGCCTTCTTCAGATCAATCTTAGCACAAAAAAGTTTGGAAACAGAGCTAAGGTTGAAACCCCTCAAAATTTCATTAGCAAGAATAATTTTAATTGCAATATCTCTCCCATTGATGAAAGTAAATTGAGCATGATGAATAATGTTGGGAAGAAGCCTTTTTAGTATGTTAGCCAAAAGCCTAGCAATGACTTTATAGGTAATATTACAGTTTTGATGTCATCATAAAAGAAACTCATAACAAGATAGTTTCTTTCCTCCAGAGAGAGATGAGGGCTGGTAGGGATAAGATCATCCCTAGGCAAAAAAACTATTTTCACTGTTAAACAGGGAGTAAAAAATAGTTTATAGCTTTAAAAACAGTACCATGTTGAGTTTGGATGGGGCCTTTGTCACCATGGGTTTATCTAATAAAATTCATGCTCCCTCTGCCTCTAATTTTTTTATACATGAATGTGAGATCATCCTCCCCTCGTGTTAAACAAGCACATTCAGCTCTTTGCTTTATCCATAAATTTTCATAATTTTCGGGCCTCTATAAGCTCCTGTTGAGTCTTAAGGGTAGCATTAACAATATTTTTATTAAAAGGGTTGGTCTCCAGGCTTGTGAAGATAAAAGTTTGAGATTCTTTAAGTCTTATAAATTTGATTATGAAAAGTTTAGGAGTGCCAGTTTATAGACTTAAAAGCGTGCTTCACATTTTTGAGCTTATTGCATAAGGAGAACATTGGATCCCCATTCATTTGAATATTCCAAGTCAAATGCACAATATTCACAAAATCAGCTTACATTAACGGTTTATAAATTACAAAATGATTGTTAGCTCATTCAAGCTTATCATTCCTTCACTACTAATTTAAATGGCATGAGCTCTCTACTAAAGACCAATGCAGTCTGTATAGAAATGGACAACAGTACCAGTAAGTAATGAAGCAGGCATTTACAATGAAATATTCTATTGATCAAATCGCTCTTCTATCATAGAGAAATATTCAATCTGGTCAAGTGAAATATGAGCATAATTCAAACCTGTACTCATCCCACCCTTTGCATCTGGCACTGGGACAGATAGTTCGAAACATCATTTAGTGCTGTTTGTTAAAAAGAGATGTTAGCAGTAGGAAAAATCTGTTGAGAACAAGTACATTTTTCAAAATAGAAAAGGAAATGTATACCTGGAAAGCGAGAAAAATCTGGTTCTATTCCATTTCCATTGATGTCCATGTGGTTGGGTGTGACATACTTGCCAATAGTGACTACCAAACCAGATCCATCAAAAAGCTCATAAACAGATTGTATCAGTCCCTGTAAAAGGTTTAAAAATCTTGTTGTATTTGAGCGGAATTTGAATGAAGCAGATGAGCTGCATGTTTAAAAAGATTTCCAAACCTTGCCGTATGTCCTCTCTCCCACAATAACAGCTTTGCAATTATCATGAAGTGCTGATGCAACCTAAGGAAAAGCGATCAAGAAAAGAACAGCTGTCAAATAAAATTCTTCAGATTTAAAATAATTGTTATAGTAAGGTGAAACGAGAGAAAGAAAGATTGGAGGTTGGAAGGATGGGTTGAAGGTCGCTCACTATTTCACTTGCACTTGCAGTTCTGTTATTCACAAGAACCTGCAGAATAAGAAGGTTTGCATTCAAGATAAAGCACAAAAAAATGACTTAGATGGAATTATTAGATTCAATACTTGGAGAGAAGAAATCTAATACACTGCCACTATTCTTCCAACCAGATTGGTGTGAGAAAGTACAACCAAATTTCTACAATAGAATAGAACTGTACCCTATGCATAGACTAATTATACAACCATATGCGCTACCACTATTCACTAGTACGTCGAAGCTGTAACCATGCATGCTAGTAAAACCCTCAGGTGCCTGCACTGCGTCCACCTCCTACTCCATGGTACTCGCGCGTGTGGAGCACCCAGGCCTTGTCCTTGCTCGAGATTTCTCTTGATGAATTCTGCTCGACTCTTTTGACACTTTCGTTCCCTGCTTACACAGGAGTGGCACTCGGATTTCTCACCTCACATCCGCGAGTGGGGAATGGACATCAATCTGGCATAACTTCCAGATATCCGTTCCTTTGAGAGCTTTCGGCTATCATACTTCTTTTGTGAACCTTGTTTTTCTCCCCTCCAAGTGACTTTTCCATTTCCTGGTTCCAAATCTTTGCCTCTTGTATCTTCATCCTTATCATGCAACAAGGGCCAACATTCTCCCCCTAGATCCCTACTCATCTCTTGCTTCCCCCACTTTCACTGCTCCTAGGGTTCGATAGAAACCTCTAATTGTATTAGCTCATAGTTTTGACCCAGACAAATAATATTTTAGGAGTCATTATAAGTTTAATTTGCAAACCATTTTCGTAATAATATAGATATTATTGTACATTAGTTATAATAATTTTCTTTTAATTTTATGAGTTGTGTAGATATGAAAATAAAAAAAATTTATTTAGTTTCAATACCTTAAGATATTGATACATGTCGGTGCAAGTTGATTTTTTGGAACCGCTAAGCGTCCGTTCTGCAAATCAATTTCACCAGAACTCTTTAGATATGCTGAGCTATTTTATGAATATTTTTCTATAATTTTTAGAGCTCCGAATTTAAAGATATAAAAGGATTTATAAGGATTTTATACCAAATACTAAATAAATGATATAATTAACTTTATGTCCTTAAGATATTTTTTTATAAAAAAATCCATTCCTACTTACCAGAATTATCAAATGCCATTTCTTCCCCATTTCATTTTTGTTTTCACCAAACCAGAGAGGAGAATAGGAAAAAATAAGAAGAAAAAGAGAAGAGAGAGGAGGAGAGAGAATATAGGGTTTGGAGGTCTTAGGTCTATTTTTACCGGTCGGTCTAGTTGAGAAATTTGCTCGTCTCGAGGTAGGCTAGCATTGCCTTACCTCTTATTTCAGTGGTTTTTCTTATTTTGTGTTTTCTTAATTTTAATTTGGTCAAAATTTACAAAAGTTGTGATATCTTAATTTTTAGCAAACTTCCGTTATGTAACTTTCAGTATATTATAGTTTTAATCATTCTGCACATATTTACAGGAAACAATTAAATTTTTGTCGAATATTTTTGTATTTTGGGGAAAATGTCCTAATTTAATAAATTTAAATAAATATAAAAATTAGATAATTAAACATCAAAATCTCATAATACCAGTGAATGACATGCATACTTGCTATAATTCATCTATTATGATTATATATATATATATATATATGAAAATGAGTATACTGATTTTTCTTATAAATGCCATTAGTCATGATTCATATTATATTTTATATGCACTAGATTAATGCAATGAGCTAAATATTGAGTATAATATCGCTTATTTACTATATTATATAGGTTATAAATGTGTGTATGTAAGAGAAAAGCTGGCTAGAAATGATTAACTGATTTAGGTTGGCTAGAGATATATTATCCTGTATAGGAGGGTGGGGCCGATGAACTTTCCTTTAAAATAAGATTTGTGGTATACTTTTAAATGATATGAGAATTGAGACAAATAAACAAATTTATATGATATGATAAGCCTACGAGCAGGAAGTTACAACTTCTAATATGAAAGGCACATGACCTAGATGATTTATGATATGACTGATTCCTGTAGGATTGACAAACAAG
The DNA here is from genome assembly GCA_019925795.1 of Dendrobium chrysotoxum. Taxonomy (NCBI): domain Eukaryota; kingdom Viridiplantae; phylum Streptophyta; class Magnoliopsida; order Asparagales; family Orchidaceae; genus Dendrobium; species Dendrobium chrysotoxum. Next base: position 44,933,792 of record CM034303.1, on the reverse strand, counting down.
ACTAGATATAGAAAAATACCATAAGCAGCCATGTGTCTTATCTTGCTTACATATGCATATAATGGAGCATATACGATAGATTGTCTAAACAACATGACATGACATGATTTATATATGATAGAGAATATGACTGATATAAGAGCATATAATATATACGAATCATTGATTATGAATTACATAAACTACATGATACATGAATATATAAACATATAGATTATACAGTTAGGGGTGTCAATATTTAACACGACCCAAAAATTTGACCCAAAAATTTCGGGCTAGGGTCAACTCGTATGAGAAACGGGTCAGGTTCGGGTTTAAAATCTTGACCCAATTGCAAATTCGGAGGGTTCGGGTCAACCCGAGAACCCCGACATCAACCCAGAACCGACCTGGTTCCCATATACGTACAGTTCCCACAACGACTTGAGGGGATTGATCCCACCAACCGCTACGCTAACCACAACATGGTGTTCTTCGACGTCAACATTCGCTCACTGGATAGCCTATAAGGTCCCGTCTATGTCTGCACGGGGTGCCTCTTCCGTCACATTGCTCTCTACGGTTACGATCCCCCGCACGCCAAGCACCACTTCGCCCCCAACTATTGCTGATTCTGCTTTCCCCGCCCCCGTCATGACGCCAACGACGACTCCTTTGCCTCTCGTGCCCTACGAGGCTACGCATGCCCGACGATGACGATGAGGAATCATGCCCGATGACAAAATGAACTGGGGAATCAGGTTAGGTCGGGTCAACCCGGTAACCCGTAAGGGTCAAGTTTGGGTTGAAATTTCTGACCCGTCTGCAAAAAATAGGTCAAGTTCGGGTCGTGTCAAATAGTAGCGGATCAATATCGGGTTCAATCCGAACCCGACCCGCAACTCCATTTTGACACCCCTATATACAACATACATGATATAATGCACTAGCATTTTACACTGCATTGGAACAAGACATGAGATACATGCATAGCAGCGATACTATGCAACATGCATATGAATATGACGTGCATATAGATTTTTTGAATTGAGATAGAAATTATTCAAGAATTACGCTTCCTCTTACTCACCATTCTCATTCCTATGCAAATGTTATTTTATGGGCTGGATTATTCAATATTACATTCATCTCCATCAATAATTTCCCTTTATGTTTTAATTAAGATCTAGTATCACCTCATTACAAGCACATATCCATATATTAAGTCAAATATATGCTCATTTTCTTTAAAGAGGAGATCCCTAAGAGATAGGAGAACTAAGGATTTAGTTCAAGTGAAATGCATTAAGGATGAAGATTAAAAACTGCTCTTATTAGAAGAAGATATTCAACAAAAGTGAATAAAATATTTCGATAAACTTTTCAATGAAAATTGGGAGAATATAGCTAATAATAGTGACCTTAGCACCCTAAATGAAATATAAATTTTTATTTTATCGTCTATTGGACCTGATGATATTCCAACTGAGGTGTGGAAATGCTTACGAGATGAAAGAAATTTTTTGTCTTACAAAACTATTCAATATTATTTTGAAGACTAGAAGGATGCTAGATGAGTGGAGAAGTGCATTGATTCCTATTCTGATGCATAAGAGTGTGGGAATTAGAGAGGAATTAAGTTAATGTGTCATACATTAATACTATAGGAGAGAGTTACTGAACATAGGTTACAATGTGATACTAATATTTCTCAAAATCAATTTGGATTCATGTCGGGTAAGTTTACTATGGAAGCTATACATTTATTGAGAGGTTTGATAGAGAAGTATAAAGAGAATAAGGAGGATTTACTTATAATATTTATTCATTTAGAGGAAGTATATGATAAAGTTTCAAGATAAATTCTTTGGAGAGTTTTAGAAAAGAAAGGAGTTAATAATATTTATATTCAAGTCATTAAGGATTTGTATGCAAGAGATGGCACTTATGTTCAAACACAAGGTGGTTTGACCAAGTATTTTTCTATTTCATTTGGATTACATCAAGGATCAGCTTTAAGCCCATATCTTTTTACTTTAGTCATGAAAATGTTCTTACTAGACATTTGTAAGAGGATGAACCATAGTGTATGCTTTTTGCTGATGATATTCTTTTTGTTGACAAGACTATAGAGGGAGTTGAAGGAAAACTTTAATTATGGAGGTCATCCTTAGAGTCTAAAGGTTTTTATTTGAGTAGATCTAAAATTAAATACATGGAGTATAATTTTAGTAGTAATAGATCTAGTGTGGGAATTGTAACTTTGGGCGATCGAGTTAGTAATAAGAATACACATTTTAGATATCTCGGCTCTATTATTCAAAGTGGTAAAATGGATAGAGATAATATTAATAGAATTCAAGTTGGATGGTTGAAGTGAAGGAATGCATCAAACCTGTTGTTTGACAGCAAAGTTGCACTCAAACTTAAGGAAAAATTCTATAAGATAGTGGCGTGACCTACAATATTTTATGGTGCAGAGTGTTGACTATTAAAAGAGAAGCATAAAATTAAGTTAAGTGTTGCAAAGATGAGGATAATCGGGTGGATGAGTGGCTTTACTCTTATCAGAGACAGAATGCGAAACGAGTATATATGTGAAAAGGTTGGAGTAGCTCCAGTGGCTGATAAGATTAGAGAGAGTATCCTTAGATGGTTTGGGCACATAAAATGTCGGCCTTCCAATGACCTAGTTAGAACTTAGGAGAGTAGATGTATTAGATTTGACCTATGTTAAGAAAGTTAGAGTTAGACCTAAAAAGACTTGGGTAGAAAATATTAGAAATGACCTTTTTTTATTAGATTTAAATTAGAATTTGACTCTTAACCGAAAATGATGAAGAAAAATGATTCATGTAGCCAACACCACGTAGTAGGATAAAGGCTTGATATTGTTGTTGTTAGTAAATTCTCATTAGGCGGCCCCAATTAGAAGGATCATAAATTTATATTTGATTTACATTTTATAGGTGACCACTCTATGGGGCTTATTGACTCTTGATGTCATAATTAGGATATGTTCAGAAGCATACTACACCAGATTGTTCTCTCGATAGTTCTACTATATCAGTGACTTCAGATGTTTATGCAAAAATAATCTCTCGATTTTGAATCTTATGAGAAATCACCTATCACTCCAATTTGGATTTCATCCTTAGACTTCATTTAATTTATTTCAAACAATTTACTTTATATTCTATGAATTTCATATTTAGCAAATATTTGCAAGTGGATAATGCTACCGCTCGCATTTCCAGGCCTTTGTGGCCAAAGTTCAAGTTGAAGTAGACGCTACTTCTCAGTTTTAAAAGGGAATATGGATTGACTCCTCGACTAACGTATTTTGACAAAGTAATAAATTTGAGGGTATTGAATCGTTTTATTCATCTTGCAAAATTTTTAGGAATAATTTCTATAAATGATTTAAGGCTCTTTTGGACAAAGAAATCTAATAACCACACACTAGAGGTACAATAAAATGATCAGATCCGACCTCCTACCATCTTGTTGGAGGCCACACTTTTATTAGATCAGACCTGCCATCAAAACTTGGAAAAAAATATTAAATTCTCCGTTGAAATTAGAGCTATTGTGCCTGCCCCCTACTAGTCCTCCAGAGATGGTTGTTGCTACTTCTACAAACATTACCATTGACTCAGACCCACCTATTCCTGCAACATCTCACCTCCCTCCGATTTGTGAACACAATGATGACCAAGATTCACATCAGTCTTATGATTGAAATCATGTTTATTAGATAGGGCAAGATTAATATATATATATATATATATATATATATATATATATATATATATATATATATATATATATATATTGCCAACCCCCCCACCATTCACCAGGCTTCAAGCAAGGTAGTCCAAACAAGTCTTTTTGTAGTTTCCATGTTACTAAGATTTCATATTATAGACCATCATGCTAGTTTCATATTGTCTGTTACAGTTTTCTTTTTTTACTGGCAATTATTGGTAATCACCCTTACGATACTCTCATATCTTTTTCTAATCATGATATTTTGTTTTAAGAAAATATACACCACCAATGCCCATGATATGTTTTTTGCCCATATTGCATACCTTTCCAAATTATAGCCACCCATAGTCCATAGAACTTAATTAAAAAGGAACAACTCCCTCCTTTACTTAAAAAAAATCCTAAAGAAATTATATTAAAAAATATCAGTTCGAAAACAAAGGAAACATACTATGATTGGACGGCTAAAAAATGGTGATGTATCTGCAATGATGGTTTTTTGCATTTCAGTATCCCTGCCAGCAGTGTAGATTACCTGGAAAACACATCAAAAGAAAAAAAACATGCAGTTGTACATGGACAATGCAAGATGATTCAGATTGCATATTGCATACATAGTTTCAGAAGAATAAAACAAACATCAATACTAACTTATTCATTGTTATTGTAATAACCAAATAATCATTAACTTGCGGCAATTACTTACAACAGTAACATTGTTCTTCTTCATATAGACACTAGGAGGACAAACATGGGAAGTGCTTATTGGCTGCACTAGTTTAAATTACATAACCTGCCATTGTCTTCCGGTAGCTGATAATCAAGATTGGTGAGGATGGTGATTACGTATTTGCCTATCAGATGTATTAGGATTTTTTTTTTAATGTTATTTCTTATTTTCATGAGGGTTATTATGTAATAACTCCCTTCTGATAAACGGGCTTTTTCTATAAATAACCCTTTGTGCTCTATTAAAACCTAATTATAATGAGTTGGGCAAAAACAAATTCTTGTCACCAACATTTGGGCTCGCATTTTTTCCCCTGTGCTTTGAGGAACTAACAAAAATTGGTTAGGATTCAGCAATTAAGATGCTAGAAGGATTCGAAGTCTAGAAGTTAAGGTTTCGTAGTATTGTTCCTTTATCTTTCTTCTTATGTTCTCTAAAGAAAATTTCTATTGAATCTTCCTACCCAGCATCAAAATGATATCAGTCATTTTTGCAGTTGAATTCAACTAACTTTTGTTGTTTTTACACATCTTTCATCAAATTCCTATAGTTATGCACCTATACCAGTTTCCTACATTTTCTTGCTCACTTGTGCCTTCAATCACCTATTGTGAAGCCAAGATCAGAAATTCACATTCTGTTGCTTCCTCTCTACACCATCCCTCACCTACTTTTTCATCATTTCTCTCTACATCATTTTGTAGAATAGTCATGACATGAATACTTTAATACATAGAAGTAATAATACTAGGACGTTCCCTGGAAGCGAAGTGTTGTATGACTTGAATATAGTGAAAAAAGTATGGCATGGCCGTTGCACCGACGCCCAAATGTAGTGTTAAATAAATAAAGGTTCTCAAATCATAGGCGGATGTGGGCAAGGAAGCTAATCCATGAAATTAGAATTAGGATGAAACTTAGAATATAGATTTTCTTACAGGTAAATTAATAGAATTAATAGATATTATGATTCATAGTAAATAAACATTTTATGTATTCAAAAATTAAATGGGTTGGCAAAAAGGCTAAGAAGATTGATAGCATAGGTTTTAAACTTAGGTATTAGCATAGGTACTAAAAATGATATAAGTATGATTACAGATAAAAGTCTGAAGAATAATATTGTAAAAATTAATAGAATTGAAAATAAAATTATAGTTTTAAAGATTATTGTTAATACTAAAATTATTAATATTATAAGTGTTTGTGCTCCTCAAATAGGTTTAGATATATATTTAATATTAAAATTTTGGAATAATTTAGAAGAATTAATACAAATAATACCTCTTAAAGAAAGAGATTTTATTAGAAGAGATTTAAATGGACATGTTGGTAGAGACTAGAGAGGTAGAAGATTTTGAAACTATCATAGTGGTTATGGGTTTAGAGTGACTACTGAAGGTGGTAGAACTATATTAAATTTTGCTCTAGCTTATAATTTTGTAATTGCTAATTCCTTATTTAAGAAAAAAAAGGAGAATAACTCATCACTTATAAGAATGAACATAGTAAAACTCAAATTTATTATTTTCTTATAAGAAAAATAAACCGTTTAAATTATAAAGTCATTCCAAGTGAAAGTTTATGCACCAAATATTACTTATTGAATTTAGATTTTAAGTTAAATGGGTGGAATATAAAAATAAAGTAAAATATTATCTTAGGATTAGATGAAGACTTTAAAAAATGTCAATAAAAATATTTTTGAGAGTAAGATTCAAAACACTGCCATTGCTAGGTTCCGAGTCCTGGATGAGAAAAGTGGAGGGCTGTGTTAAGTAGTCCACAGTCAATGTAAAACTTGTCGAATAATCATGATATGAATTCTTTAATACATTGTGTTAATACTAGGGCATTCCCTGAAAGCAACGCATTGCATGGCCTGAATACAATGAGAAGTGTGCAAGAGTCGTTGCATCGGCGCCCGGGTGCAATGTTAAATAGGCAAGTGTTCCACATCATGGACGGATGTGGGCAAAGAAGCTAGTCCATGAAACTAGAATTCGGATAGAATCTTGGAACGTGGGTTCTCTTACAAGCAATTTAATGGAATTAATTGATATTATTATTCTTAGGAAGATAAATATTTTATGCATTCACGAAACTAAATGGGTTGGAGAGAAGGCTAATGAGATTGATAGTTTAAGATTTAAACTTTGGTATTCTGGTAGAAGTCGTATTAGAAATGGTGTAGATGTGATTATATATAAGAGTTTGAAGGATAATGTCATAAAAATTTATAGAATTGGAGACAGAATTATAGCTTTGAAGATTATTGTTGATGCTAAGATTATTAATATTATAAGTGTTTATGCTCCTCAAGTAGGTTTGGATATGTGTTTAAAATTAAAATTTTGGAACGACTTAGAAAAATTAATTAAAAAGACACCTCTTGAAGAAAAAGTTTTTATTGGAGGAGATTTAAATGAACATGTTGGTAGAGAGGTAGAAGATTTTAAAAATATTCATGGTGTTTATGGGTTTGGAGCGACTAATGAAAGTGATAAGACTATATTAGATTTTACTCTAGCTTATGATTTTGTAATTACTAATATCTTATTTAAAAAAAGAGATGAGCATCTCATCACTTATAAGAATGAATATAGTAAAACTCAGATTGATTATTTTCTTATAAGAAAAATAGATCGTTTATATTGTAAAGTTATTCCGAGTGAAAGTTTATGTACCCAACATCGCTTATTAGTTTTGGACTTTAAGATAAAAAGGCAGAATATGAAAAATATAGTAAAACGTTATTCTAAGATTAGATGGGGCATTTAAAGAATACTAACAAATATATTTTTGAGAGTAAGATTCCAGATCTTAAGATTTGTCTGTGCATGAGGAAGCGAATGTTATGTGGGAAAAATTAGCTAGTAATATTAAGATGGTGGTGAGACCTACAATATTTTATTGCGCAGAATGTTGGACATTAAAAGAGAAGCATAATATTAAGTTAAGTGTTGCTGAGATAAGGATGCTCAGGTAAATGAGTGGATTTACTCTTAGAGATAGGACACAAAATGAGCATATTCGTAAAAAAGTTAGGGTAGCTCCAGTGATAGATAAGATTAGAGAGAGTCGCCTTTAGATGATTTGGTCATTTAAAACTGCGGCCTTCCGATGACCCTGTTAGGAGAGTAAATGTATTAGATTTTGCCCATGTTAAGAATGGTAGAGGTAGATTTAAAAAGACTTGGTTAGAAAATATTAGAAATGACCTTTCTTTATTAGATTTAAATGAGAATTTGATTGCTAATGTGACATAATGGAGGAAAAGGATTCATGTAGCTGACCCCACGTAGTCGGATAAAGGCTTGATATTGTTATTAGTAAGATTCAAAATCTCAAAATTTGGGTTGTTTATGAAAAAGCTAATGTTATGTAAGAAAAAATAGCTAATGATATTAAGAATATTACAAAGTATGTACTTGGAATATCACAAAGAAAATCTCATAATAGTAAAAATAATTGATGATAGAATTAAAATGTAAAAAAAGTTCAAAAATAAAAGGCTTTGTTATAAAAATTGGTTTAGATGTAAAAGCTCCAAAAATTGGAAAATATATAGAGGGGCTCATAAAGAGTCTAAGAAAGTAATATGTGATGCAAATAATTTTGTTTTTATTGAATTATATATGTTGACCTCTGTATCAAACAATAAAAAAAACAAACCGCGTACTTGTCCGGCATCGAATTCCGCACGACGACGCTGCTCTTCCTGCAATGTGTCTCCCACATTCGCCTTGAATGCATCGTCCTCCCTGCCCATCATTAAATGATGAAGACAAGAGAGGCTTTGTCACTTCTTCCATCCTCACGCACATCCTCCTCTCCAGCTCGCGATCTACTCTCCCACTCGCGAACTCCTGAAGCCGCAGCAACCCCCAATCGGCCCCCAACCGAAGCCCTAGCCGCACTTCACCTCAAACCGCAAGCAATTTCTCTTCCAATCACACGCCGAACGACCCCCAACCTAAGCCAAGGCCGACGCAAGCCGATCTCACCTCCTTCGTTGCTGGTCGACTTCACTCCTTCGACGACACTCCCTTTCCTATCAGATCGAAAGTTACAACATTTTGATCAGGAGTCAGGACGGGAGCTCGCTCGCTGTGAAGGTAACTTGCTCCATTCCACACGCTTCTTCGGCCTAATCCTAGTGAAGCAACCAAATCCCAAAGAGGGTAATTGAGGATTTAACTAAGCCGTGAGATTTAACATTTCCCTAAATCCTTAATCCTGCTCAAATCCTTCTTATCTTTTTGTTTTATTAGTTTAATTATAATTGAATTCATTTAATTATATTTAATTATTATTAACATTAATTAATTATGATTAATTAAAATCAATTATAATTGGTTAATTACTTTAATTTTTAATTAAATTTAAATTGAATATAGTTAATTATATATTTAATATAATAAATTATGATTAGTTTTTAATTAATTATAAATTAAATATGATTAATTTTAATTAGTTTAAAATTAACTATAAATTAAATTAATTTAATTTATAATTAATTTTAAATTAAATATAATTAATTATAGATTAATATAATTAATTATAATTAATTTATAATTGATTGTAAATTAAATCCAATCAATTTACAATAAATTTTAAATTAAATATAATTAATTATAGATTAATATAATTAATTATAATTAGTTTATAATTGATTGTAAATTAAATCCAATAATTTACAATTAATTTTAAATTAAATATAATTAATTATACTTAGTTTATAATTAATCATAAATTAAATCCAATTAATTATAATTAATTTTAAATTAAATATAAATAATTATAGATTAATATAATAATTATAATTAATTTATAATTAATTATAAATTAAATCTGATTAATTTATAATTAATTTAAATTAAATATAATTAATTATAGATTAAATATAATTAATTATAGTTGATTTGTAATTAATTATAAATTAAATGCCCATATACCCCGACCGTCGTGTACCCGACATCACCGTTGTTGTCACCTCGCCGACCGCCAAGATATAACCTTCTGAACTTGAAATCCTTTCCTCGGTGCACGTGACGCACCGATCAACCACCTTTACTCATTTTTCTTAGTGTGGTGGGAGGAAACCCGATGTGACACATACGACGAGGCAAGTAGGCCATGTACACGCTTTTCTTAGTGTGGCGGGGGCAACTTTAAGTACCCGTACGCGCCTCAGTGCCGGTAGGGAAACCACTGTGCATTTTTAAGCAGGTAACCTGAAGACCCATACACGATTTTATTAACGTAGTGGGATTGAAGACCACGGCCACGGTGTCTACATACACCTACCATATACGTTTTTCTTAGCATGGTGGGAAGGCCCAGTCCCATAAATTTCCCCCAAATGAGAGATATGTCGGGATGCTACCGAAATTTAGAATGAAATGCATAGAGATTGAACAACAGGAAATTTGTATTGTGCAGCAGACAACATGTACCTCTGAAGACCCATATATACTTTTCTTAGCGTGGTGGGATTGAAGACCACAGCTATAGTGTCTACGGACACTTATCATACACGTTTTTCTTAGCATGATGGGAAGGCCCAGTCCCCAAAATTTCTCCCAAATAGGGGATATGCCGAGATGCTACCGAAATTCAAACTGAAATATATAGAACTTGAACAACAAGAAGACTTCACTTGAGCAACAATACAGATGACCGAATCTAAACAAATGTACAGAGGACTTGTGCGAACAACAGGGAACATGACTTGAACTGAACTACAAGAAATTGAATCCTAAATCTTAAAATGTACAATCAAGATCAAAATGCAAATGTCGAATAATAATTTAATTCATCCAAATGAATACAAGAAAACAAACAAGGGACTCGCGGTAGAAAACTTATAGATGTAATTGATTTACAAGCAACATCGGTAAACTATAAAATGCATAAGTACCACCCACATGCAATTATGAAAGACTAATTACGCAAGCAATAGGCAACCTATAGATTGAAGTGGTGTCACTTGCAAACAACTACAGAATACGTATTGAATACACAATTGCTCGTATAAGGACGACAGTTAATGAATACGATGATGTCCTACAATCAACATCAACATCTCGCGTACAACTAGTATCACTACAAGAAAGTATGCTAAGCCACCTGTGAATGGTGAAGGTGGACATGATGCAAATGAAATGGAATTCTACAACACCCACACAGTCAAATACATTGCACTCGCAAACAACTACAGAACACCTGTCATGTAGGCAACATCCCTCTTGTAGATTGAAATGGAGGTACCTGAAATTAACAAGGAAAGCCTATCATGTGTACAACATATCACATCAAGACAATAGGCACTGAATACAATAATGCCTTACAGATAATATCAATAACTTGTGTACAACCCATCACTGCGAACAAGTACACCAAGTTCACCTGTGAATGGTGAAGGTGGATACGACGCAAGTGCGATGGCTTTTCTGCAAACAAATACAGGAGGTTGTAACGAACATGACCGTTTCCTGTAGACAAGTGCAACTAATACAGTCTATTATGGATAACAATAGTGGATACATTGCAAGTACAACGAATCCCCTCTGGTCTCAAATACATACAACACCTACAAGTGATTGTAGGAGATATGCTGTGCACAATAGTCCATCTACGAATGACGACGAACAATGTACAGTAGGTGTTAGACCCTTCTTGTAGTCAACAGCCATCTAGTAACAAGCAGTTGCACTGATCCCTTGATAGCTGATGACAGTATGCAGATGAAAGTATGCAAATTTGCACACAACCAATAGTTGATGACCAATGATGAATGCGTACAACAGTGTCTCCCCTACGGACACCTACAGCAGCGATGATTGAGATGTTGTGAGTACGTTGGGTATAAAGACAACTCGATGTATGGAGGAGGTACCCTAAATACATCGTCAAAGGGAAGATTCTAATGATGATGCGAAGTTAAATGATATTATGAATGATTCTGTAGAGTCAAAGAATGATAAGTTGAAAAAATGTTTCATCTTACCATCTCTACAGAGATAGCGAAGACTTTCGGCGACCACAAGTATGTACAAATCGTCACAAGAAACCCGTTGATTTGCTGTCAGCAGAAGGCCCCAGCTACAGCATTAATCACGCAAAGTCAAATGGCTTTATGAATGATTCTGTAAAGTCAAAGAATGATCACTTGAAAAAGAAAAATTGAATGAATGATGTCTCATTCTATCATCTCTTCAAAAGTATCGGGTCTCCAAAAACTATGCCACGCCATTCAAGTGAAGACCCGAATATCAAGCCTCACAATTCGATGTCCTACATGTGCATCACAAATGCATGAAACGGGCCCCTCGAGCATATCGTTGTGAAGCCATAAGAAGAAGCTTCCATGTGCCATGTGCATATCAAATACTAGAATGTCGTTGAGATATTGTAGAAAACTTGGCACTTTGCCCTGTTTATGCTTTGAGGAGAATACCTTATGGCGAACTAAAGACAAGGAGAACCAACAAGACATCAGTCGAGCCTTTGGTCTCATTATCTTATGATACATCATCTATCACAAAATGACCCCATGTCGTTTAGATGTATTTATCCAATCCAAACAAGGGTCGGTTGATTCGTGGACCTGACATCCCGATGAATAAGAAAAGGGAGTCTGTATCAGAATAATGAAGCACTTCATAGCATTCGGGTAACAACGCTATGATCCACCTGTAAGCAAAAGAGGTGAATTATTAGTAAAAATCACGGGCTGTTAAAGTACAATGCCATGTCACCGGATCTACAACACTCATACAAGCAGACAGAAGGCATCAACAAAGCCCGAAATAAAGCCCCATGCATTCGGCAACAATAGTCGCCTATGCAACCGGCCACATTTAAAAATACAAAACACACCCTTGCATTGCAGGTAAATACCTTAAAATGCGCCTCATACATGCATTGCAATAGGAATGATATGTTATAAAAGCATATCATCCAACATTGTATTTACATGCAGATGTGTCGTATGCACATAGCCAAAGGCCATTCTACGTGCATCTGTAGGATGCCGGGGATTTCATTCTAGTATGTCGTCTTGACATTACTATTGCACTCTAAAAGAACCCAGGCATGCATCTGTAGGATGTCGATGATTTCATTCTAGTATGTCGCCTCGACATTGCTATTGCATTTCAAAATAGCCTCTTACATGCATTGGTAGGATGCAGAGGATTTCACTCAAGTGTGTCATTTGACGCTACAAGTGCATTTCAAAAATCGTCCTCCTACATAAGCAGAGGATTTCACTCCAGTGTGTTGTCTGACATCATAATTACATTCCAAAATACTCCCGCATATATTGACAATAAGCAGGGGGTTTCACACTAGTACGTCATGTGACACTGCAATTGCATTTCAAAAATCGTATCATGCATACATATGAATGCATCGTATGAAATACATTCAACGGCATATACCCATGTAGGCCCTGACGAGCGTGTTGTAGGTACACACGTGACGCTTGAGAATGCCGCACAGGTTAAGAATTAAGTTTAGATTCGAACCCGATCCTCTGTTAGTAAGTAGACAGAGTTGACAATATTCAATCCACAAAACAAAATGCCCATAAATTCCTCGATGATAGCCGTATTGAATGTAAATATCAACCGGAGGGGATCATGTATTTTCAAATGCCCTCAAATTTTCACAAAATATAAATATTTTTAAATGACCCCATATACCCCAATGATGACCGCGTTGATAGAAAATTTTAACCGAAGGGGACCATAGACATTCAAAAATGCCACACCAATGTCCATAAAATTCAAAATTTCAAAAATACCAAATCCAGATATTTAAAATTAAAATAAATTATTAAATACTTAAAGTAAATACACAACCATCTCCACAACAGTTTGCTTAGGTACACAAATCTAAAAATTAATTCAGCTCACAAAGAGCTAATGTCTAGTCAATAATATCACTAGAATTCATTCTCAATCTGTCTCTTGCCAGTAAGGACGTGACACGTGTCCTCTAACCGGTGATTTTGCTGCCAAATGGTACCACACCTACGATTTCGCTGGTAGATAGCGTCATAGGTAAACGGTTATGAACGGGACCCTCTGATCCTGGTGGTTCACCGTGAAATGACACCATTATATTACGGTCATGGTCAAGGTCCGTATGCTCCCCAATGGTATAAAATCCTTGATATATGAATCAATAGGATATGATCGATAGGGCACAAAGCCCTCTGTTAGCTAAGGTGGATTCAAATTTGTCCCCTTAGATAAATATCCATCCCATGTCTAGAAGGTACCCTTGGACGAAACAACCCTTGGCTGCCAATAAAGATCCTTCTATCTGATTGGGTTGACTACTTCCTCTGACTAAGTAGACCAAGAAACATGATGGCCCGAGACAACGAAACCATGGGATCTTGATCGGGTCCATCATCCATTCCCCCACCATCCGCTTTAAGTGCAAGATGATAAAATTTCCAATTTCAAATATCAATCTTCAAACTTTAAATACCCAAACCAACGCTGCTACTATATGCTGAATATCATGTACCTACGGGTACGATGTATTCACTCAATGACTAGCCTTAATCGAAAGTTCTCTTTCGTGATTGGGAGGGGTAATTAACTATAGGAGTTTGCGCCTATAGGAAATCGAAACTCAAAATGAGGGCGAAATCTCTAGGTGTCTTATCTACAATCCCAATTTGCCTTCCCAAAATTTACACCGAACTTAATCTGTTAAAACTCCCCCCGAGCGAGAAAGCAGAAAGTAAAGAGCGCGGGGAGGCCAGGGCGCTAATTTTTGGAGCCCATAATATAATATATTAGATACTAAAGAAGGCGAACGATGTATTGTTGACCTCATTTTTGTATAAGGTCATAAGGACCCATCCAGATCTCTATACAATTGATCTGATGGTTGACAGACCATTCAAGACCTCAAGTCAATCAAAATCAAGACTTCAATTTAATTCAAAGTCTAGACTCTACTTCAAACCTCAACCAAGCCTCGAATCTAGTTTCAATCCTATCCAATCATTAATAATCACTCAAATGATTATGATTGATTTGGATAATTCAAGCTCAACCAATCAAATTCAAAATCCAACTCAAACCCAAAAATCCAGATCAAATCTAGGGCTAAAAGGCCTATGTCCTGAAAGCTCTTTTTAGTGATTTTTCAAAATCCAATCAATGACCCTCAAATTATGATCTATCAATTGCATATTGATTAGGCATGTCTCTAGAGTCAACTGTCCAAATTTGAACTCAATCTGAGGCCTCTAAGCTCAGAAACTGAATTCAATTCAAAAGGCTGCAAAATCTTTAAATATTTACGGCCTATGCCCCTGGAACTTCCACCTTATGAAATTTGACCATAGGACCTTCCCCAAGACCTTTGTTCATATCCAGACCCTTGATTATGACATGTTAAGCATTAAACTGCATTTTGCTGGATGTACTTTGACACTCAATTGACTAGGGGTCAAAATGACCAAAATGTCTTTTAAGGGCAAAATTGAAGTTTGCTCCAAACTTCAATATGACCCAGTAAAATCAAACCTTAAAACCTCTTCCAATATATCCTAAACATCATTAGGAGTGTATAGGACTCAAACCTAGACCCTGATAGTGCATAGGACTCAAACCTAGACCCTGATCAAGCCTGGTTGACCAAGTCAACCTATTTTGACCAAAATGCCCTTTAGGGGTTAAAAGGGTCATTTCACCAAATGATCTTATCTTTGCATGGAACCACTTCCATTGAACTCAAAATATTATTTCAAACCTGTTGAGCTTAAACCCAGGCCCTGAATCAACCTGTTTGACCAAGTCAATCTAGGTTGACCAAAAGTCCCTTAAGGGTCTAAATTTTATTTTCACTCAAATGATCATCCTGACCCATGAAACTATCTCCACCAGATTCCATTGATCAAACCAAACCTGTAAAGCCCAACACTTAGGATAAGCTGGGGTGTTACTGGAATGTTTCAGAATTTCAAAACACCTCCTACTTTTTCTCCTTTAACCTCCAGAAATAAGTGCTCCAATTTGATCCAATCCCAATTGAAATCAAACTTCATTCCTTTGATATCAATCATTGAAAAATTCCAAATGAATTCCTACCATTATTTTAATCGAAAGTATTCGTAGAAAATTCCGATTTCCTACGATGTAATTAACTACAAGGGATTGTGCTCGTAGGAGATTTAAAACCCAGATCAATTTTGAAAACTTAAATTAACCTTCATTGGGAAAATCAACATCAACGATAATCGTTATCGTCATATTCGAGTAATTGATAATGAATGATATTTTTTTCCTCCAGAAAGATATATCATTTATTGATATGACCTCGAATATGAAATTAACGATAATTTATCCAAATTATCATAGCAAAATATTTTGATATAATGTCATTTTGACCCTTTGGGGTCATATGTAGTTCTTTTCTGAATTTGACTATGATATTCAAGATAGAATTTGCATTCTAAATCTGAACTCCATTAAGAAACCTTATTTCCATTTTTCGAGGTGGTATATCGTTTCTGATAGGGGTGTCAATATTTGACACGACACGAAAACCCGACTCGAACCCGACCCAAAAATTCCGGGTCAGACTCGACCCGATTTCAAAACGGGTCGGGTTCGGGTTCACGAATTCGACCCGTTTGAAAAACGGGTCGGGTTCGGGTTGACCCGTCGGGTTGCCAGGTCAACCCAGAAACCCGTTTAAAATGAGCTGCCCGCACCCTGCCCGCCCTGCCCGAACCTGCCCGCGCCCTGCCTAAGGCTGCTCGCACGCACCAGAGGCAGCCCGCACCAGCCAGCGCATCGCGAGCCCGCGCTCGCCCGTGCTTGCCCGTGCCCGCTAGCGCAGCAGCGCTCGCCCGCCCGCAGCTCTCTGTCCGCCGTCCCGCCAGCCTGCCAACGGCCACAGTAGCCCGCCGTTCCGCCGTCTTGTCGCGGCCAGAAGCTTACCTGGGTCGGGTCAACCAGCCAACCCGACGGGTCAGGTCTGGGTCCGAATTTCTGACCCGTTTACATACCTGGGTTGGGTTAGGGTTGACCCGTTTGAATCCCGGGTCAATTCAGGTTCGACCCGAACCCGACCTGAAACCCAATTTTGACACCCCTAGTTTATGATGGTATGTTCAACTTTAGAATTAAAAAAAGTTGATTTTAAATTTTCCAAAAAAAATTAATCTTTTCAAACTCAAAATTTTCAATCAAACAAAAAATGATGACTCCGTTAGAGATAAATCTTTCTCTCCCTTTTTAATAATGATATAAATTTTATTGCATTGGTAGTTTTGATTACTTTTCTTCCGTTGGTCCCTCTATCCATTTTTTTCTTGGGTGAATGTGACCAACATCAATAAGATATGTCAAAAGAGAGATGAGTAAGGAAACCTCTATTAAAGTCGGGCTTTAATATTTTTCCTCTAAGTTAATTGATAGAGCAAAACAGTCAAGCCAAATCCTCTAAGATCTTCCTGTAAATGATGTAAACTTGCATATTCAAGCAAATCTCAAGTATGCTAAGTTTCATAATCCACGGAAGACCCTTCAGTCTCAAAATTAAAATTAAAATTTCTTTAGCAAAATCCTGACTTTGACATTTCACCCCCATTCTCACTAAATTTGTAAACCCTTATGTTGAGTGCAAATTCAACATATTGAGTTTCAAGGACTTGGAGAAACCCTGTCAATTTTCATACATCTAAAATCTTTTTCAAAATCACTCAAATCAACTTCGATCGTTATTGTTATATGTTTCCTAAAACATCCTCTTGTAGTTTAACATAAGCAATGAAACTTTAAATCTTATTAAATCCAAAATTAATTTTTGCATTTTATCATTATATATTGAGTTATAGTTCTTATAAATCAATATGTATGATAAAATACAAAGTCTTTTGACCTTCTAATTCAATTTCAAAATTCTAATTTTAATTTATTTCTTCAAATTCCAGATAATCAAATTCTCTGAAATGGTTGTAAAACTGATCTTCTCAATTGACCGCGACCTTTACGTTGAGGAGTTGATCTGCAATAATTCTATTCAATTCGGAATGGGTTTTAAAACCCTCAAGCTGTCTGTTAATGGTGGGACAATTGTAAACCTCTCCGCTGAAGGCGATAAGCACATCCCCCTGGTCGAGATAGTAGTCGGGGCGGGGGACTGACTCCCCCATTCCTAAAATGGAGGTTACTGTCGTCCCCGTACCTGCTGTATCCTCCAGGGAGGATAAGAAACTGAAGCCTGTTGTTGACTCTGAGGTTAAGTCTGTGTTTAAAAAGGGGTCGAGTTCTGAAATCCCCTTTAGCAGTAAGAATGCAAGGAAGAATTACCTAAGAAGGGTAAGGAAGAAGATCACCAAGTCTAAAAAAATGGCCGAGCTGAAGGCCTTGAGTTTGGTAGAGCCAGAGGCTGCTGAGGAGCTGCCCATTCTTGCCTCTTCTCCACTCCTCAAAGGGAGTCGTTTCGACCCCTCGCAGTTGCTGCAAGGGAGGAGAGAGTCTCCAGGATTGCCAGTTCCCCACCATGCCCGATGGACTACTCAGTCAGGAAGACCCCTAAGGAAAAGCAAGTTTTGAGAACAAGGATCCTGAGAAACATAATTCACATATGCGTTGCCAAGGCAGGTCAGACTAAAGAACAATACATGAGACACCTGAAGGGGTGATCTCATACAAATTTGAAAAGGAAGTTATGAAGGAAGAGAAATCTGAAGCGAAGAACTTAACTCCTCAGCCAGTGAGAAAAAATAAGAAATTTGTTAAGCAGTCGGTCACATCCGTGCTAGTGAATGGATATCACTGGGTGCCTCGCCTCCCGTCTGCAAAGACAGAGGAGATAATTTTAACTGGATCTGATAACGGACGCCCTCACAGCGGGTGAGCACAGCAAGAAGAAAGATTCCTGCTGTGCTCACTCACTCTGTGTACTGTAGATTGCGACTGCTCGAGTTGTGACTGCTTTGCCTGAATAAACTGGCTTTGTATCTGTTCCACCCTTAGCATCATCTCTTCAACTTTCCTTTCGAGACTCCTGATATACTCGTCTTTCTCCCTTAATTTGACTGAGCCATCCAAATTTGAATCAACTACTGCTGACTCTTTTTCTTTACCAGACCGGTGTTTTGAAGGTTCAATATCTTTGGTTGATGCTCTGGTCTCAACTATACAAATATTACTAGCTGAATCTTGATTCATTAAAAGATCGTCTGAGTCTGGATCGAAGGCTTCTATCGCCTTCTTCTTAAGGATATCTCGGATTTCCTGGACTACCTCATCGATTGATCTACCATCGATAGATTGAGAGTCGATTGGTAAGTATCCCTTGTAATTCAACATTTCAACGAACTCTTTTTCCTTTAATTGGGAAAGGATATCCTGGACTTGAGATATTCATCATTAAGCTGTTATACTACTAGCTGATCTTAACATTTCTTCATCAGTGTCTGAAACAATCGCCTCCCCTCCGACTGTCCTAGGGTCAGTAGTCGTGAGGGTGACATCCTCCATAAGCTGAGGGACATCCACCTTGACGGGTGATAAAGAAGCTTGCGAAGTGGTAACTCCTATATCAAGCAGGGTGGAGTCCTCACATCCCTTAATGGGGAGTCAGGGGATATCAACTGGTGGCTGGACTGAACTGTCTCGAATCTGAATTCCTTCAGATATGCTCAACTTCTTCGGTACATAGTGCTTCTCAGGTGACATGGGCCTCTTGCCCTTAACATCCACGGGTTTTTCATCTTTGACGACCTCCTTTGACTTGGCTATCACGGGGGCCAACTTTAAGAATTTTGAGGGAGGGATCGGCGGCCTATCACTGTAAGGGCGTCCGTTGTCAGATCCAATTATAATTATCTCCTCCGTCTTTGCAGACGGGAGGCGAGGCACCCAGTGATATCCATCCACTAACACGGACGTGACAAATTACTTAACAAATTTCTTATTTTTCCTCATTGGCTGAGGAGTCAAGTTCTTTACTTCAGATTTCTCTTCCTTCAGAACTTCCTTTTCAAATTTATGTGAGATCACCCCTTCAAGTGTCTCATGTATTGTTCTTTGGTCTCACTTGCCTGGGCAGCGCAGGTGTGAATTATGTTTCTCAGGATCTTTGTTCTCAAAACTTGCTTTTCTTTAGGGGTCTTCCTGACTGAGTAGTCCATCGGGCATGGTGGAGAGCTGGCAATCTTGGAGACTCTCTCCTCCCCTGCAGCAGCTGTGAGGGGTAGAAATGACTCCCTTTGAGGAGTGGAGAAGAGGCAGGAATGGGCAGTTCCTCAGCAGCCTCTGGCTCTACCAAACTCAAGGCCTTCAGCTCAACCATCTTTTTAGACTTGTTGATTTTTTTCCTTACCCTTCTCAGGTAATTCTTATTTGCATTCTTACTGCTAAAGGTGTTTTCAAAACTCGACCCTTTTCAAACACCAACTTAACCTCAAAGTTAACAATAGGCTTCAGTTCTTTGTCCTCCATGGAGGATACAGCAGGTATGGGGACGACAACAACCTCCATTTTTGAAACGGGGGAGTCAGTTCCTGCCTCGACTGCTATCTCGACCAGGGGAATGTCCTTCTTGCCTTCAGCGGTGAGGTTGACAATTGTCCCGCCATTAAGAGACAGCTTGAGGGTTTTGAAACCCATTCTGAATTGAATAAAAAATTATTGCAGATCAGCTCCTCAATGTATAGGTTGCGATCAATTGAAGAGATCAATTTTCAGCCATTTCAGAGAATTTGATTATCTGGAATTTGAAGAAAGGAATTTGAATTAAAATTTTGAAATTGAATTTGAAAGTAAAAAAACTTTGTATTTTATCATATATATTGAATTATAATAACTATAACCCAATATATAATGATAAAATGAAAAGTTAATTTTGGATTTGAATAAGATTTGAAGTTGCATTGCATATGTTAAACTAAAAGAGAATGTTGTAGGAAATATATAACAATGACGATCGAAGTTTATTTAAGTGATTTTGAAAAGGATTTTAGATGTATGAAAATTGACAGGGTTTTCTCAAGTTCTTGAAACTCAATATGTTGAATTTGCACTCAACATAAATTACAATTTTAGTGAGAAAATTCAAAGAGATTAACTTGAATCTTTCACCAAAACATGCAGTACCGCTGGCTCATCTCAAGATGTAGGAGTACCAACATCCATGACTTGGGGTGTAGTCCTCAATTTTGTGAAATTTAGCAAATTTAATGTCATTTGTTCTACTCGTTGAACGGAAAAATTTGACGTATAAAACTATATATTGAATTGCGAAGGATTAGAAGTTAGAGAATTAAATCCCGTTTGCATTTTTTTCATAAGTTTAAAAAATGTTGTTAGTACTCAAAAATGACAATCACTGTAGCAAAGTGTGAAATGTATGCAGGTGGCTGACATGCATTGAAGTGGAGGAGGGGTTCTTGAGTAAATTATCTTGCTCTAGCCTTTAGTTTAATTCCTTCCCAAACCGAGAGCTGAGGGCTGGTGGGAGCTCTCGTTTTTCTCTTGGAGCAGCTAATGGTTGAGATGATCTTGGGAGCTGGCTGGAAGTGAGGAGGATTTGGTAGGAGCTGGAGCTGTAGAGGTCAGGATTTTGTTTCAGCCTTGGGAGGTAAGTGGTTGGGAAGGGGCCAAGGGCTTGAATTAAATGCTGCTGGAGGGCTGTTTAAGGATGTTGGCTGTTGGAATTTTGGGTATAGGATTGAGAGTGGAAAGAGATTAGAGGTGAAGGAGAATGAAACCAAGAAGAGGAGAATAATAGTAAGGGTAATAGAAAGAGAAGTTAGGGAAAAATAGGAAAGAAGAAAAAGAAGGAGAGAAAGAAAAAACGTAAGTTTGTTATGTGCCTATATAAAAATTTTGTATGATGTGTATTTAATATTTCTAATTTAACAGTGTTAAGAGATTGATTAGGACATTCATAGTGTGAAGAGAATTGGTGCTTATAGTTGTATGCGACCTGAGAATTGGAAGGTATGATTATTATGAATCGATTTGGTTATATAATATGGGTAGTAAATGTACGAATTTTCAATATAGGCAGTTTACGGCTGGTATTAACAAAAATATTAACAAAAATATTTTTGAGAGTAAGATTTTAGATCTTAAGATTTTGTCTGTGCATGAGGATGCTAATGTTATGTGGGAAAAAGTGGCTAGTAATATTAAGAATATTGCAAAAGATGTGCTTGGAGTTTCAAAGGGAAAAGCTCCTAATAGTAAAAATAGTTAGTGGTGGAATCCAAATGTGCAAGAAAAGATTAAAAATAAGAAGATTTGTTATAAAAATTGGTTTAATTGTAAAAATTCTGATAATTGGAAATTATATAAAGAGGCACGTAAGGAATCTAAGAAAGCAATATGTGATGCAAAGAGTTTAGCTTTTAGTGATTTATATAATAGATTAGATACTAAGGAGGGAGAAAGATATATGTATAAGCTAGCCAAACAAAGAGATAGGAGTAGTAAGGATTTAGTTCAAGTGAAGTGTATTAAGGATGAAGATCAAAAAGTACTTTTTTTAGAAGATGATATTCAACAAAGGTGGATGAGATATTTTGCTAAACTTTTTAATGAAGAATGTGAAAATAAAATTGACTGTAGTGACCTTAGCACCTTAATTGAAAATAAAGATTTCTGTTTTTATCGGCGTATTAGTAAAACCGAAGTTAGAGAGGCTTTAAAGAAAATGAAGGGTGGAAAAGCTGTTGGACCTGATGATATTCCAATAGAGGTGTGGAAATGCTTAGGAGATGAAGGAATTTCTTGGCTTACTAAACTTTTTAATACTTTTTTGAAGACTAAAAAGATGCCAGATGAGTGGAGAATGAGTGTGTTAATCCCTATTTTTAAGAATAAAGGTGATGCACAAGATTGTGCGAATTATAGAGGAATTAAGTTAATGTGTTATACTTTAAAACTATGGGAACGAGTTATGGAGCATAGGTTGCGGCGTGATACTAATGTATCTCAAAATCAATTTGGATTTATGCCGGGTAGGTCTACTATGGAAGCCATACATTTATTAAGAGGTTTGATGGAGAAATATAGAGAGAATAAGGAGGATTTACATATGATATTTATTGATTTAGAAAAAGCATATGATAAAGTTCCAAGAGAAGTGCTATGGAGAGTTCTTGAAAAGAAAGAAGTTAATAACGCTTATATTCAAATCATTAAAGATATGTATGCAGGAGCTATTACTTGTGTTCAAACACAAGGTGGTTTGACCAAGTATTTTCCTATTTCGGTTGGATTACACCAAGGATCAGCCTTAAGCCCATATCTTTTTGCTTTAGTCATCGATGTTCTCACTAGACATTTGCAAGAGGATGTACCTTGGTGTATGCTTTTTGCTGATGATATTCTTCTTGTTGATAAGACTAGAGAGGGAGTTGAAGGTAAACTAGAATTGTGGAGGTCAACCTTAGAGTCTAAAGGTTTTCGCTTGAGTAGATCTAAAACGGAATATATGGAGTGTAATTTTAGTAATAATAGACCTAGTGAGGGCATTGTGACTTTGGCCGATCAAGTCATTAATAAGAGTACACGTTTTAGATATCTTGGATCTATTGTTCAGAGTGATGGTGATATAGATGGGGATATTATCAGCAGAATCCAAGTTGGATGGTTGAAGTGGAGGAATGCATCGGGCTTATTGTGTGATAGAAAAGTACCCCTCAAACTTAAGGGAAAATTCTATAAGATGGTGGTGAGACCTGCAATGCTTTATGGTGCTGAATGTTGGCCATTAAAAGAGAAGCATAATTCTAAGTTAAGTGTTGCAGAGATGAGGATGCTCAGGTGGATGAGTGGCTTTACCCTTAGAGATAGGATACGAAATGAGCATATTCGTGAAAAGGTTGGAGTAGCTCCAGTGGAAGATAAGATTAGAGAGAGTCGCCTTAGATGGTTTGGTCACGTAAAACGGCGGCCTCCCGATGACCCGGTTAGGAAAGTAGAGGTCTTAGATTTGACTTATGTTAAGAAAGGTAGAGGTAGACCTAAAAAGACTTGGTTAGAAAATATTAGAAATGATCTTTCTTTATTAGATTTAAACGAGAATTTGACTTTTAATAGGACACAATGGAGAAAAAGGATTCATGTAGCCGACCCCACGTAGTGGGATAAAGGCTTGATGTTGTTGTTGTTGTTGTTGTTGCAGTTTACGGCTGGTGTAGGTGCTCTATACGCACAAGCGAATGCGAGATGTCCGACTTGACGAGTTAGAATGATGAGGAGGTAAGATATGCAATTGTGTTAAATACAGCATGCAAGTCAAACTTTTTTGGTATAAATGTATATGTGCATCGACTTTAATTGTAGTGTGATATTCTTCTTTGAATTTCACATGCGTAACTATTCTGAATTGTAGTACATAGTTATTTCATATGTTATTATTTGGGAGATGTGAGAATGTTTATTTGTTGTTATGTGTCATTGTATTAAACTGAGATAGTTGAATTATCCAATTAAACTTGCTTATACACTGATATATTGTACAGTCATATTGATTTACTAGAATATCTATACTTATACCTAGTCAAGGGACACGTAACATACATAGGCAAAAGCAAGGATAAGATAAGCCCAAAAATTGTTATGCTAAGTGATAGGTGGGTGGGGGGGCATGCGACTCGATGGAGGCCATATATGGGAAATCCTATGAGCTATGAAACCTATGTGCTATAGAGGTAGTGTGATCTCTGAAGCCTACAGCCCATAGACATAAACCTAGACATCCTAACGTGACAATTCCTGAGGCTGACAAGTTATAAAATTTAAAAAAAAAATTATACTATGATTGCATAGTGTGATTGTGTGATTTATATATCCTAGACAATTGACTTTGGCACATAGTGATTCTAGCGATAATTATATAACATGAAATTGAATGAATAATTCAAGTAAGTTTAGTGTTATCATGCTATAATTTATATATTGCATAACCTGTATATTTCTTATTATAGTTATTATTGCATACCCTGTACATTCCTCATTACAGTTTTTATAGTCTTGAGTTGTTTACATATGTTTCATATGCATACATTGAAGTACATGTAGATGCTCATGTTATTAGTCCTTTCTTACACTGATTATTACATTAAGAGTTGCATATTTTTGTGGGCATCATAGCTCACCGAATCATCATTCTGACTGTTTTAACAATAAAGGGGAAAGACATTGTTGAACCAGATTAGTATCAGGTTTAGTTGTTATTTTAAATTTATTTCTGTCTTTGTAAGGAAGACTTGGATTGAGGTTAATGGTCCGTTAATAATACATATTTTGATTTTCCTATAGTTGCTCTATAAATGAAAATTTTGGAAATGAAATTTTGGACATCTTCATTTATGATTGATGTTTTATGTTATGATCTTTTCTAAAATTATTCTGCATTTGGATTACATGAATTATATTGAAATATAATCCAATAAAGTAAATGATTGACAGTCTTCTCATTGTTGTGTTTCATGTAGGGTCCAGCGTGGGCATGGTTAAAATGCACTTACATTTCCAGAGAAGAAGATCGTCGCAAATGCCTCAATAAAAATAGTAATTTATTCACTTGAAATCACAAAAACAAAAATCTCATGAGAGGATATGAGAAATAGAAGAAGAAAAAAAGGAATAATAGAGGGAGAATGGGGGTTTAAATAACCCATAATAGGTAACAAATGGCTCCCCCAAATTTAAAAAAATAATAATAATTTAAAAATTGCTACATAGTAGGCTACTTGATCTATTCTTCAAATTAAAATTTTTCCTTTCCATTTTTTTAAATTTATATTTCAGCCTGATCTATTTTTAAATTTTTTCCTAATACAAGACTCGCTTTTTTTACTACATAAAGGGAAAAATTTTATGCTTAATCAACCAACTAAATTGTGGAATTATAATAGAGGAAAATGTACAATTTTTTATTAAGTTGTGTACACATTCAATTGGGGAGTCTTGTCATCTTCATAAGAGTAAAAGCTCAAAATAGTCCCCCAACTATTAATACATATCAATTTAATCTCAGAGTTTCGCATTAACCCATTTTAGTCCCTCAACTAGTAAAAATTGTCCAATTTGGTCCCTTGGTTAAATTTTCCATTTAAATTAGCGATAAAAGCCGCAAGTGTTCTTTTGTGGGTATTTAAGGAAAAAGACTTCTCCTTTTTATTACCCAATCTCTCGCCTTCTCGCTATAATCCCCTGGAGACAAAATGGTACCAGAGAGAAGACATGCCGATGCGAGCGAGAAGATGTGCTGCAACAGACAGAGACTACGAGCATGAGCCAATATAATTCCACATGAGTAGTAACGTTGTGCTACTGCAAGCAAGACAACTTGCTTTGATTCTCTAATCTTCGACGCACTGTGAGCGAGACGTGATAGACCACGAGTGAGGAATCAGGCTATTGATTCAGTATAATCCTACGGAAATGAACATTAGGAGAAGACGTGCTGTTGCAAGCGATCGCGATGTGCTTCAATATACAAAGATGGAGACGGCGAGCAATGTACGACACACACAAGGAGAGTGAGACAGAAAGCAATGTGCAATATCCATAAGGAGATGGAGACACAAAGGTTTGCTTATCTTCCTAATATCCCCATTCATATGATTTTGATCTTTTTGTTCAGAGTGATGGTGAAATAGATGATGATATTATTAATAGAATTCAAGTTGGATGGTTGACGTGGAGGAATGCATTGGGCTTGTGTGATAGAGAAGTTCACCTCAAACTTAAGGGAAAATTCTATAAGATGATGGTTAGACCTGCAATGCTTTATGGTGCAGAATGTTGGCCATTAAAAGAGAAGCATAATATGAATTTAAGTGTTGCAAAGATGAGGATGCTCAAGTGGATGAGTGGCTTTACTCTTATAGACAGGATACGAAATGAGGCCTTCCGATGACCCGGTTAGGAAAGTAGATGCATAGATTTGACTTATGTTAAGAAAGGTAGAGATAGACCTAAAAAGACTTAGTTAGAAAATATTAGAAATGATCTTTCTTTATTAGATTTAAATGAGAATTTAACTTTTAATAGGACAATGGAGAAAAGGGATTCATGTAGCTGACCTCATATAGTGGGATAAAGGCTTAATGTTGTTTTTGTTGTTGTTGTTGTTGTGTTCTTAGAAATTATTTGTTCAACAAGTTCAAAATAATTTGTAATGTTAGGAACTATTTGTTTGCATTAAAAATATATAATTTTTTTACTAATTATTCACCCATATTATTTAGTAGATTTATTTTCATTCAGATATTTATATATATTATAATTTATTAAATGATAAAATAGAGCAACATAAACAATGCAATCTCACATACACTTATACTACCTAAAATACCCTCATATTTAACTTGGAGTTAACTTTAACTCTTATTTTAGGTTTTGAGACTAAATTAGATCAATTTTTAATAGTTTGAGGACTAAATTGGGGCAATGCGGAACTCTAGGACTAAATTGAACATTTATTAATATTTGGGAGACTATTTTGAACTTTTACTCATAAAATAAGTGCTAGGACTTTGCAAAATGACTTTAATAGATTTTCTTCATGTTTCAATAAGCAAAATGAATATGATAAAAAATAACTTATCCCACGATTATTCTACGAAGGCTTAGCTTATGACCTCCATTGTAGATGTAAAGCTAGAGTTCTATCATTTTTTTGCAACGATTCAAACCCTAGAGATGAAAGGCAATGCCATTCAACAAGTTGTTGATGGTAAGATAATGTTTAATTTAGTCAGATAATTCACAAGAATACAGGTATAGCAAGATTACAAAATGCAGTAAAAGAAGATTATCATCATTATCAAACAAAATTAAGATATATGGCTCAGATTTCTATGCAAATAAATTGGGAGGAGGTTCATAAGAGACATGCGATATATATTACTCCACACATGTTTAAAAGTATTGCATACCGTTTCTCCTTTGCCCAAGAAAAGCTTGGCAACCTCAATTCCAGCCTGAAAGAAAATTCAAGGGACACAAGTACAAAAGGGTAAAAAATTCTTATTTAATGGTATAGAATAAAAAGAGAAGTCCTATCGATGGATTCCCCAAAATGAAACCAACTTAGAAGTAAAGAAATCACAAACAACTGGGTTTGATGTGATCATCAAAATCTTCATCGTCAAAAACACAAAATGCTTGCTTTATGACTATCTTTATACAAACTTCCACAAATTTAATTTTAAATCTTCGCATTTTAAATTTTAGGAGTCAGGTAGGTACATTCTTTAAGATGTCATCCTATCATGAAGTTAGTTTACGTTGTGCTCAATAATCTTCTTTTGGGGTCTTATTGTGGATTTATGATTCCTTACTATCACAATCTATGACCATTAATCATTATTATCTACGACTTTCTTCCACATCTACTAATAGGATTCCAGTTGTTGATCCTTCGGCTACTCTGCACTAATTGTCTCCTTTATTTCAGCTGATATATGGCCCACTTTATTGTTGTTGTTGAATTTTCGATTGATCAATGGTACCCAAGTTGATCTATGGGATCTCTATTGTTGACATGCAACTCTATTTTTTTATTTATCTTCCCTATTTCTGTGCCGATTAATCCACAATTCTCTTTTTACCAGGGATGCTATGACCCAAAAAATTTACGGTTTTGGCAGCGCACTATAACAAAGAATGGTTGAAATATTTCTATGATCAAGTGTAGTCCTAAGTCAATGGACGGGGTTTCAATTATTGTTGTAATGATAAATATGGTACTGTTGGTTGTTAAATTAATTTTTAGTTGAATGTATAATTCCATCTATGGGGATTTAGTTCTGTGATCAAGGATGAGATTTCAAGAGTAACAAGAGAGATTATCTATAGTTTAAGGTTTTGTTGGCGAGCTTCAAAAATGTTGGTCCAAGGATTGAAGTGGTAGCTTTATGGCTACTCCGATGTAATGTTATCAGTAAATCGTGCTATTTGCATAATGAAATTAGAGTAGTGGTGTTTAAGATTCTTACTATTTTTCAGTTTTTACCTATTTGAAAACTCTGGGATACTAATCAACCTTTTAGGTTGTCTAATTTTTGGTGTCCCTTCACCCCATTTGGTTCAAAATGAGGAGTAGTGGATCTTATCTCTGTTATGATTTTTTCATTTTTGCAAATAATTTCTTTTTTAGGTTCTATTTGCTTTTCAATAATGGCTACCTTCCTTCTGTTAGGAAAGGTAACTTTGTTAGTTTTTGTAGTTTCTTTCTAATTGTAATAGCTTTTTTCCTTGATTAATGCAATTCGCATTCCTTCAAAAAAAAATTGTAATTAGGACTCAAACATGAGGGTATTTTGATAGATAAACAAAGGAATGCAATTTAAAAATTTTGCAAAAGCTTAATTGTTGAATAAACAAGATAAAATGAGGTTGACTTCTACTTTCTTTGGTATTTGTTCATTCTAAACCCATTGAACAAGAAGTTGCTTTTAATCTTACAGAGGAATATATGAATCAAAATGTTAATCTAGTTGAACGAAAGGAAATCAAATGGATATTAATACTCAGATAATAAACATTAGAGATTATGTGATCATGACATCCGAGGAAATAATTGAGGACAGATGTATGATTTGAATGATGAAATACCAAAGAAAGTAGAAGTAAAAAACATCAAAATTTTAAGGGAGAATAGATCCTAAGGCTTTTTATGATTGGATTATGGATAATTCTTTCTAATGGAAAATTATGCCTAGGGGCATCAAATAAGATTTGACGAGTAAAATTAGTTGGGTAAACTAAAATATATTGGATAAGCATGTAAGAACAATGATAACGGCTTAGTAGAGAACTTATAACAACTTGGAATAAGGAATTGGAAGAGCTATTAATGCAAGCAAAGGAAAACCATTACAAGTACGTCTAAGTCTAAAATTTCAATAAAAGCATATTTTAAATGTAGTCAAACTGGTCATTATGCCAATGAATATCCAAGTAAGGATTTATATATTGATTTAGAGTATAAGGATGATAATAAATTAATGAAGGAGATGATCTTTGTGAATTCAATAAAAAATATATGACTTTAATTTTGATTATAATATTCTTTTACATGTTAAAACATGCATTAAAGTTACACCTAATTCTAAAATAATTTTGTATTTCAAACTTATTTTGAGCATGAATATTATATGCATAAGCCTTTCATGAACAATGGAAGTTGTATAAATGTTGTAGATACTTTGGCTATTAATCGCATGAAATTAAACCTAAGCCAAGAGAATCTAGTGCTCCCAATAAGTTTATTAAATCGACATGCTTTTGAACAAAAAATTAAAGAGAGTAATTAATACCTTAGTAGCTATAGAATCTAAGAATAATAATGCTTGATCTTGAAAATAGTCAAGGTTAATCAAGCATATTCAAATAAATATTTATATCACGGTCTTCTAAATGAACTACAATACTAAGAAGCATACAAAATTGATGGGGACATCAGATCATGGAAAGTCTATCAGAGGCGTGGCCGTCGATCTACGATCACGATTGCACCGATCTACTTTTGAGTCTTCAGATGTATTTGTGTTATTTGTTTTGCTTATTGTATTTGTTTTAGTAGTTTTCCCGTTTTGCCCTTATTTAAAGGTTTGTCTTATGTATGCCCTAGGGGCATTGTAGTCATTTATTTCCATTTCATTGTAGGAGGCTATATATAAGCCCATATGTTTCTTTTGAAGTTGATGAATGAAAAGATCAAAAAAATTTATTGCACATGTGTCCTTTGGAGAGTTGTGAAAGTTCTAGGAGAGAGCTTTGGCAAAATCCCTAAGCGAGGGATCACGTATCACCCACCAACCTTGAAGAGTTGGGATCGTGGCTAGTTTACTTTTCTTTTCTCCCCTTCTCCCTCTACCCTTGCCGCCAACCCAAACCCCTTGCCCCTCTTACCACCGGCCCCCACCCCCTTCACCGTCCCCCTCCTACCTCCTCCCCGCCGACGGCCCACCACCACCACCCAAGCCGCCCGCTCAACCCCACTCATCCAAGCCGCTGGCCACCCCTTGCCCCTTTCCTAAAATAAATTAGTTTGATTTGGAAATTATTTGAATTCAAATTCAAGAGAATTTGAAAGTAAAAGCTTTCCAAATTAAAGTGGTCTAAGTTTGGAAAGTCCATTAATTATTAATCAATTCCAAATTTGAGATTGATTATTTAATTAATTCAAATCCTCAAACTTTCCTAATTAAAGATGCCTAAGTTTGGAAAGCTCATTAATTAGTAATCAATCAAAATCTGAGATTGATTATTTAATTAACTAATTCCCCACATACATTGCATCTAGACACCCCATCCTCCACTCTCTCTCTTGGCCAAAATTTCCAAGGCCCCACCCCAATATTTCTTTCCCATAAAATCAGCCCCCCATTTTGGAAATATTTCCAAACCCAGCCCTAGCCTACCCGCCCCCTTCCCTTACCCCAAAACCCACTTAAATTACTTCCTAATCAATGAATTTCAATTTGGGAATTAATCCCAGCTTTTCCCTCCAAGATCTTCTTCCAAACTTTAAGCCTAATTCCCCCAAAACCTGAACCCAATCTTCCCCAAGCCTTCCCCCTTGGTCGGCCACCTACCCTTACCTTCTCCCACTTGGATTCTTGGGAGAAACCTCTTTTCTTTCAAGGAAATTTAACAAGGACAGCAAAGGAACACCTCCTACAACACTTCAATGCAACAAGATCGATGCATGGCCGATCCCGATCTTGATTTCGGCATTGTCTACAACGAACAAGATTTCGTCCACATCCTTCACTCCACTTTCTTCGACGTCAATCCGGAGATCGATAACACTGTCGAGAAATATGTGGAGTGCATCTTATACACTCTCTCCGAAGCCATAGAAGAGCAGCTTGGTGTCGTTCAATGGTGGATTACGTCCAAGCCATGACAAAGGTCTTCCAATCTTCCTATTCTTGTATCTTCGTAGTTTAATTCTCTATTGTGGTTTGAATTTGATTCATAAAGATCTTGTTCACCTATCTCTGCCAAGCTTAGTAATCATAGGAATTGAGTTTAACTTTCTATGTTTCTAATCTCATTATTAGTGTAGGGATTTTTGTTGAATGACTACTCAATTCGTATGCTGTTGAAATTCTAAGTTGTTTTGATGATTCAAGTTCTTAGCATGTGATTTGGCCTAAGCGTAGCTACCCCTCTTACGTTTTCTATTATCGTTTAGTGACAACAGTCTTAATGGTTCTTTGCTCTTATCTAAATTGTGCAAGCTCTTATAGTGTCTATCTACTGCATACTTAGTCCTGCATCATCTGGTATCAGAGCATGGTTTGCTCTTAGTGCATGCGTTAGGATCCATCGTAGAGTTCTATTTACCATCATTAAACTTTGCTAGTTGTCCCTATATTGCATTTATTTTATTTAGCACATTATATGTTTGCTGTCCACACATTTACTATATCAATTTTGCAAGCTATAAGTGTGTTTTCACTCATTTTAATTGTTGTCCTTTACATCCTAGTCACCTTAAGTACCCCATAGTGTTTCCCAATGGACCTGAAACAACTTGGAAGGACTTTAGACTTACTGGTAGGTCGAATGAATAGAATTAGTCAGCAACTCAAAAAAAATCAGGCTGATATCGTTGAACTCCATATAATCACCACTGACCGATTTGACACCTTAGAGCGAGGTAAGAACCACCAGACTCCTTACACTCCGTCTCGACCACCTTCCTTGTACGGGGATGATACTTACCAAGATGAGGGACCTCTTCGCGCCCCTTATTGCGCTCCCCAATATGGACACAACCCTCACCACGATCCTAACATGCCACTAATGAAGAACATTAAAGTCGATGCTCCTACCTTTGATGGAACCCTCGATCCCTAGCTCTTCCTGGACTGGGTCAAAGGAATGGATAGCTTCTTTAAGTGATACAATATCTCTGAGGCAAGGAAGGTTAGTTTTGCCGAGATAAAACTCACAGGTAGGGCGAATCAGTTTTGGTCTAATTTAGAGAGTCTTAGAGAAGCCCGAAAGGGTATCCCATCACTGATTGGCCATCCATGAAGTGTGAACTGAAGCAGAAGTACTTGCCTCCCTCGTACTTCCCTAGACTGTTGGATAGATGGAATAGGTTGACTCAGGGTAACAAACCGGTCAAGGATTACATCGCGTCCTTTGATGATTATCTGATCCGTTGCAAAGGGGAGACTTCCACCACCCCCGCGCAGATTTTGTCTATGTTTCGTACCAGGTTACGAGAGGATCTTCGCAACGAGCTGTTTGCCTGGAACATCACTACCCTTGAAAATGCCTATAGACCTTGAGAAAAGTCGGTCCTAATACCCTAGTCGACACCACGACTCTGGGCCTTCCTACAGACCTTCTAGTAGCTCCACTCCTCACACCTCCATTGCCCGACCGACCCCAGGGAGCACTACCTGACCACCCACTAGTCCTCTTGCACCCCGACCTGATTTTAGAAGTAAACCTCCCACTCCGAATACCCCTCGATCCAATCCCGGGACCAAGTACTTTCGATGCCAGGGGTATAGGCATATCACTTCTCAGTGCTCCAGTCCCTATAAAGTCTCGATTCTCGAGGAGATTACTGAGGAGGATTTTAAGCCCGAGGTTGATCAAGTCCATCAAGTAGAAGATGAGGGTGACTTCTTCGAGGAGGATGATGACACTGCTATCCTCCATTGCCTTCAGAAAATTAACACCTCTCTCATCTGCGTGGTGAGATGTGCACTGTCACACCCTGTTATCACCGATGACTGGCGTAGGACTTCGATCTTTCACACCTACACCAAAATCAAAGATAAGAACTGTAAAGTCATCGTGGATAGTGGTAGTTGCATCAATGTTGTCTCCTCC
The DNA here is from genome assembly GCA_019925795.1 of Dendrobium chrysotoxum. Lineage (NCBI taxonomy): Eukaryota > Viridiplantae > Streptophyta > Magnoliopsida > Asparagales > Orchidaceae > Dendrobium > Dendrobium chrysotoxum. The sequence continues at coordinate 44,900,432 of CM034303.1, read as the reverse complement.
AGCATGGTGTCTAAGTTGAGCCTGTCTGCCGTTCCTCACCCCAACCCCTATAAGGTAGCGTGGGTCAACTCCACTGCCTTGGAGGTGAAGGAACGAAGCTTCATACCTATCTCCTTCGCTGACTATAAGGAGAATGTTTGGTGTGATGTGCTGATGATGGATGTTGGATAAATCTTTTTGGGTTGTCCCTGAATTTTTGATAACGATGTCCACATCTATGGGCGTTCGAACACCTGCGTGTTCGAGCATGCGGGCAAAAAGATCAAACTTTTGCCATCGCAGCCCCAAGTTAAGGATGACTCGAAATCCAACCCTAAGTTCAAGAAAGGGATGAACCTGATCACCGCCAAGGTTCTGGATTCTAAAATTGCCCAAGGCGCACCCCTGTATGCCTTAGTCAGTCGTGAGACTTTCATTGAGTCTGACGAACCCATTCCTCAGGAGGTCTAACCCATACTGAGTCAGTTTGCTGATGTCTTCGCCAACGATCTCCCTGATCAGTTACCACCACTTCGAGACATCCAGCATGCCATAGATTTTGTCCCTGGAGCCTCCCTTCCTAACCTGCCACATTATCGCATGAACCCCACGGAACATGTTGAACTCAAGAGGCAGGTAGATGAGTTATTACAGTGAGGCTTTATCAAAGAAAGCCTTAGTCCTTGTGCTGTACCAGCCCTTCTTACTCCCAAGAAGGATGGATCTTAGCGGATGTGTGTTGATAGCCGTGCTATCAACAAGATCACCGTCAAATATCATTTCCCTATCCCGATGTTGGACGATATGCTCGATATGATGACGGGAATCACTCTATTCTCCAAGATTGATCTCAAGAGTGGATACCACAAGATCCGGATCTGACCTTGTGATGAGTGAAAAATTGTCTTTAAGACCAAGGATGGTCTCTATGAGTGGTTAGTCATGCCTTTCGGGTTGAGTAACGCCCCGAGTACTTTCATGAGGATTATGACTCAAGTGTTGCACCCTTTTATGGAAAAATTTGCCGTCGTCTACTTTGATGACTTTCTTATTTATAGCCAATCAGTGAGTCAGAACTTGGACCACTTAAAGCAAGTTTGCGAGGTCTTAAGGAAGGAACAACTTTATGCCAATCCCAAGAAATGTACCTTCCTTCTAGACCATGTTATCTTTCTGGGTTGTATTGTTTCAGCCCAAGAGGTCTCTGTAGATCCCGAGAAGGTGAGGGCCATTATAGAATGGCCAGTTCCCCAGAACATCCGGGAAGTCCACAGCTTCCACGGACTAGCCACCTTCTATAGAAGATTTATCCGTAATTTCAGACTATTGTATCTCCTATCACCGATTGCTTTAAGAAGGGTGATTTTCACTGGACCCCGGCCGCCACCAGAGCTTCTGATGAGATTAAGAAAAAAATAGTGGAAGCCCCAGTGATGAGACTTCCTGACTTTTCCAAAGTCTTCGAAGTGACCTGCGACGCTTCAGGGGTCGGAATTGGAGGAGTCCTATCCCAGAAAGGTCACCCGGTAGCTTATTTCAGTGAAAAGCTAAATGACATTCGACAGCATTATTCTACATATGACAAAGAGTTTTATGCAGTGATCCAATCTCTTCGATATTGACGACACTACTTGCTCCTGTAAAAGTTCATTATTTTCTCGGATCACGAGGCTATGTGTTATATTAACTCCCAAAAGAAATTGAACGCACGCCACGGTCGATGGGTCAAAATCCGTCAGGAGTACACCTATACTCTTAGATATAAGGCGAGAGTTGAGAATAAAGCTGCTGATGCTCTCAGTCGTCATATGATGACTACCATTGAGATGAGAGCCAAAGTCATGGGATTTGACCAAATCAAAAGGGACTATTTAGAATGCCCCGACTTCCAGGAGACTTACTCTCTCCTATCCACAGGTAGCACACACCTTATGAACGATTTCCTTCTGGAGGATGGTTATCTCTTCAAAGCTTTGCATCCCTAGCACCTCCCTTAGGAAATTTCTTATGTGGGAACTCCACGTCGGAGGCCTCGCCGGGCACTTCGGCCGGGATAAAATGATAAAAGCCATGGAGTATCGTTTCTTTTGGCCCAGTCTGAAGAGGGATGTCGGTAGGATGGTCAACAGGTGTCACACCTGCCAGCTGGCCAAGCAACGCAAACAAAACACTAGTCTGTACACCCCTCTGCCTGTCCCCAGTTGCCCTTGGCAAGATGTTAGCATGGATTTTATCTTAGGCCTGCCCAAGTTTATCCATAGGAATGGCACCATCTGTGTCGTAGTAGATTTTCCAAAATGGCCCGTTTTCTACCTTACTCCAAAACATTCAACGCCTCCCACATTGCCAAACTTTATTTCAACGAGGTCGTTCGTTTACATAGTTTATCCAAAACCATTATATTGGACAAGGATGTTAAATTCACTAGTTATTTTTGGAAGGCCCTTTGGATGAAAATGGGCACTAAATTGTAATTCTCCACAGTATTTCATCCACAAACTGATGGTCAAACCGAGGTAGTCAATAGGAGCTTAGGCAATCTGTTACGATCTCTGGTAGGCGAGTACATTAAGGATTGGGACTCCATACTCCCCACAGCTGAGTTTGCCTATAATAATTCTGTGAACCGAATCACTGGCCTAAGTCCTTCTGAAATAATTTATGGGTTCAAACCTAGACAGCCGTTAGATCTCATACCCATGTGCTCTAGGTATAGGATTTCTGAGTCTGCATTATCATTTGCATCGCATATACATGAACTTCATAAAGAGATTGCACAATAAATTGAAAAGAGCAATAATGATTATAAATTGCATGCTGATCTTAAACGAAATTTAAAACTTTTGAGGTGGTAGGTGACTCCGTGATGGTGCGGATTCGTCCGGAACGGTTCCCGCAAGGAACAGTTAAGAAGTTGCATGCTAAGAGTGCTGGACTATTCAAGATAATTAAGAAAATCAATGATAATGCTTAAGTAGTAGATCTGCATGCAGAATTCAATATTAATCCCTCCTTTAACATAGAAGATCTAATCGCATATGAAGGTCATAATTTTAACCCACAAAATCCATTTATACAGCAGCCTTGTGTGACCCCACCGTGTGAGAACCCAAACCTACCTTCACTCCCAAACATTCCCAAATCACCTATGGCAGAGAAGGTTGACACGATTCAGAGTGATGATATCATTTCCATAAAAGAGGGTGGACGACGGAGGTACTTGATCAGGTGGAGAGGCAAACCTGAGTTAGAGGACACGTGGTTAGATCGCGAGGAGCTACAGCAGATCGACCCTGATGCATTGGAGATTTATGAGAGCACCCGAGATGCTTACTCGATGGAGTCGAGCTTTTTCCCACCCCGAAAGAATGATGGGGACATCAGATCATGGAAAGTCTATTAGAGGCGTGGCCGTCGATCTACGGCCACGATCGCACCGATCTACTTTTGAGTCTTCAGATGTATTTGTGTTATTTATTTTACTTATTGTATTTATTTTAGTAGTTTTCTCATTTTGCCCTTAAGGATCTGTCTTATGTATGCCCTAGGGGCATTATAGTCATTTATTTCTCTTTCATTGTAGGAGGCTATATATAAGCCCCATATGTTTCTTTTGAAGTTGATGAATGAAAAGATCAAAAACATTTCCTTCACATGTGTCATTTGGAGAGTTGAAAAAAGTTCTAGGAGAGAGCTTTGGCAAAATCCCTAGGCGAGGGATTGCGTATCACCCACCAACCTTGAAGAGTCGGGTTCATTGCTAGTTTACTTTTCTTTTCTCCTCTTCTCCCTCTACCCTTGCCGCCAACCCAAACCCCTTACCCCTCTTACCGCTGGCCCCCACCCCCTTCACTGTCCCCCTCCTACCTCCTCCCCACTGACGGCCCACCACCACCACCCAACCCGCTGGCTCAACCCCACTCATCCAAGCCGTCGACCACCCCTTGCCCCTTTCCTAAAATAGATTAGTTTAATTTGAAAATTATTTGAATTCAAATTCAAGAGAAGTTGAAAGTAAAAGCTTTCCAAATTAAAGTAGTCTAAGTTTGGAAAGTTTATTAATTATTAATCAATCCCAAATTTGATATTGATTATTTAATTAATTCAAATCCCCACACTTTTCTAATTAAAGATGCCTAAGTTTGGAAGGCCCATTAATTAGTAATCAATCAAAATCTGAGATTGATTATTTAATTAACTAATTCCCCACATACATTGCATCTAGACACCCCATCCTCCCCTCTCTCTCTTGGCCGAAATTTCCAAGGCCCCACCCCAATATTTCTTTCCCATAAAATCAGCCCCCCACTTTGGAAATATTTCCAAACCCAACCCTAGCCTACCAACCCCCTTCCCTTACCCCAAAACCCACTTAAATTACTTCCTAATCAAGGAATTTCAATTTGAGAATTAATCCCAGCTTTTCCCTCCAAGATCTTCTTCCAAACTTTAAGCCTAATTCCCCCAAAACCTGAACCCAATCTTCCCCAAGCCTTCCCCCTAGGCCGGCCACCTCCCCTTACCTTCTCCCACTTGGATTCTTGGGAGAAACCCCTTTTCTTTCAAGGAAATTTAGCAAGGACAACAAAGGAACACCTCCTACAACACTTCAACGCAATAAGATCGATGCATGGCCGATCCCGATCTTGATTTCGGCATTGTCTACGACGAGCAAGGTTTCGTCCACATCCTTCACTCCACTTTCTTCGACGTCAATCCGGAGATCGATAACACTGTCGAGGAATACGTGGAGCGCATCTTAGACACTCTCTCCAAAGCCATAGAAGAGCAGCTTGGTGCCGTTCAATGGTGGATTACGTCCAAGCGGTGACAAAGGTCTTCCAATCTTCCTATTCTTGTATCTTTGTAGTTTAATTCTCTATTGTGGTTTGAATTTGATTCATAAAGGTCTTGTTCATCTATCTCTGCCAAGCTTAGTAATCGTAGAAATTGAGTTTGAACTTTCTATGTTTCTAATCTCATTGTTAGTGTAGAAATTTTTGTTGAATGACTACTTAATTCGTATGTTGTTGAAATTCTAAGTTGTTTTGATGATTCAAGTTCTTAGCATGTGATTTGGCCTAAGCATAGCTACCCCTCTTACGTTTTCTATTATCGTTTAGTGGCTAATAGTCTTAATTGTTCTTTGCTCTTAACTAAATCGTGCAAGCTGTTATCGCGTTTATCTACTGCATACTTAGTCCTGCATCAAAAATTGCTTAATTTATGGATTATTTTTACCTAATGTTTCACATTATATGAATCAAACTGACCAATCTGAATCTAAAAGGCAAGTTTATGGTTAATTGAAAAAGGAATTCATCAAGAGAGATGAAGTCCCAATGCAGATCCAAGGTTGCTTACACCTAAGAAATGTGGAGTTAGCATATGTGTGTAGATAATAGAGAAATTAATAAGATTACTGCAAATATAGATTTCATATTCCTAAATTAGACTATATGATTGGTATAAAAATTGGAGCTATAATATTTTTAGTAATTAATTTAAGAGGCGGTTTCCATCATGCCTGAATGTATGAAGGAGATGAATACGAAGCAATTTTTAAAATAAAAGATTATCCATATGAGTGGTTAATAATACCTTTTAGATTTAACTAATACACCAAGGACTTTTATACTAATTATGAATCATGTTCTTCATCTTTTAATTATTTTTATCTTAATCGTATGTTTCAATGATGTCTTGATGTATTGTAAGACTAAAGAGGCGAGTTGATGCGCCTTCAAAGAAATATGAAAATTTTTGATTTATAGTTTCACATGAAGGAACATTTATGATAATGAAGTAAAATAATTAACGAATGACCAAAACCTACTAGAACTATAAATTTTTCAAAGTTTGGTTGTATTTTATAGATGATTTATTAAGGGATTCAGTATAACTAATGTGCATATTGCCAACAATCTTAAAACAGGAGAATTTTATCGAACAAAATCCAATGACCATGCATTTAAAAATGTCAAGGAAAAAGTTATCGATGCTCATGCACTTAAAAATATTTGAGACGCCTAGCTACCCTTCAGATGTATGTACCGAGATATGTTAAGAAATGCATCCTGCATATATCTTGGTGAGAAGTTTGAAAAAAACCACAAAAGTATTCTAACAAAATTTAAAAAATTATGCATTAGTACAAGATCTTAAATATTTGAGATAATAAAGAGTACATGAATAGTTTGTTTTTAATTATGACCGCAATGAACTTAAATATCTAAATTCACAAAAAAAGTGAATAGACATACTACATGGGTTGAAAATTTATAAAAATATACTATTATGCATAAACATTATTTTACGGTGAAAAACAATTTGCTAATACATGAAGTAGGGTATCTGTTATCTGACATATAATGAAGAAAAAAGTGATTGGCTTTGAATATATAAATAATAATAATATTACTTGTCAAGATCTTGATGAAATAAATGATACAAAAACTAATGAATTGCTTATAAATAAAAATAAAAATTTCATAATAAGAAATGGCTATCATTTTAAGGAAACTCAGTTTGTTCTCGATTCTTTCTGGAGATATTTTCCTATTTTAGAATTACATGTTGGTGGTGCTATAAATTTCTTTGATAGAAATAAAACAATAGTTATGAAAAGGACAAATATTATTGGCCCTTTTTACAATGGATATAAAAAGTATAGTGCCACAATGCAAAATTTGCCAAATAACAAAGGATTAAAGAAATAATATTGGATTATGTACTTCCCTACACTCTTTATAAGCCTTGCAAAGATGTTAGTATCAATTTTCTTCAAGGATTTTAAAAAAAAACTTATAGGTACCAGGACTCCATCTTGGTATAAGTGTATCATTTTCCTAAAACGGCACATATTATTCCTTATAAAAAAGTGTTATACTTCTCACAAAATTAAATTATATTTTAATGAAATTATTGATTTATGTGGATTACCTTTTTTTTTAATCCAAAAAATATGTTAAATTTTTAGATATTTCTATAAAAGTCTCCGAAAAATATTAGAAATCCAAACAAAATTTTAGCATCGACAAATTGATGAACAAATTAAAGACATTAATCGAAGTGTGGCCGCTATGTTATAATCTTTGATAAGGTGGCATACATCTAGTTAGGATTCGACATAATTATGATTGAATTTTAATACAATTCATCTATGAATAGATTTACAAGCACAAGTCCATTTGAAACTATTATTGAATTTCAACCCATAAAACTTACACCTTAATTGGCCTTTCTATTAAATCTAGGCCTAATGAATTTGCACAATTATTCATACAACATATGAATAATTTGCATGAGGAAATTAGAAGAAAACTTGTTAACTAAGGCAATTATAAGTCATTTGTAAATGTGTACAAGAGACAAGTAGAATTCAAACAGGACATTAAGATAATGAAATGCAACTATTAAAAAATAAATTGCTATAGAAATAGGATCATATATAGTTATATAATCAATTGGGATGAATGCTTGCATATTGGCTAACCAAAAAAAATATATGTTATTAGCCTAGTTTTTAATGCTCATATGTGCCTTTATATCATGAATCATTAACCAATTATGAGTAAGGCGTGTATTAAACTATTTCCAAAATATATAATGGATGATGAGACTATATCGACTATTGATCTTGGATATCAAATATTTTTTATGCATTGGCAATAAAGCTATGCATGTAATAACTCATGGATATCTCTACAAGAAGTGCAATAGTTGTCCTAATCTACTTGAATAATATCATTGAATGAGTTTGAGAAAAGAACTTTTCTAAGTGATCAAAATTGATGTAAATACCAATATCTAAAGTTACTGAAAATGCAAAATATTTCTGTCATGATCACAGTTTTCAAGTATAAACTTCTAAAATTTTAATTTAGAAATTAGGAGCATTCATAAACATATTTGGGATGTTACCCTATCATGAAAATATTTTGTTTTGGACTTGGTAATCTTATATCATGGTTTTGTTTTAATCATGATTTATGGTTCATTACTGTTGCAATATTTGGCCCTTTCTTGTTGCAGTTTATAACTCTCCTCTACTGCTGTTGACTCATCACTCATGGGATTTTTGTTGATGATCCTTCAGCTCCACTATTTTAACCGCCTTCTCTATTTTGAACTTTATCCTACAACTTCTTTAATGTTACTGAATTTTAGGGTGACCCAATATTCCCTGATTCATTCACAAGTCATATGTATTAACCATCGACTCTATTTTTTATCAACGGCTCCCTTATCTTCTGTGACGGTTTATCTATAATTCTCTATGTTCTATAGATGTTATACGTAGAAGAGTCTTCCACGTTGGCAAAACTCCAAGTCAATGTAAGGTTTTTAAATTATTTTTGTAATTATAAATAAGGATCTAAGACATGCATAGAAGTCATTTGTTGCTACATAAAATTTATAGTTGGATGTGTAATTCATTTTTTAGAATACAATTCCTTTATCAAGTGAGAGACTAAAGGAATTCCAGGAAAAACTATCTTTTTGTACAAGTTTTAGGCTTTCTTTTTTGGTGAATTTTTGTTATTCTACTTTCTTTCTCTTCTCTTCTTTCTTCAACTTATGCTTTTTTTTTTATTATTGAAAATGAGTTTGTATAGTCACATCAGCTACATTTTAGATTTTTGTCGATACTAATTTTAATCATGCATGTGGTTTTCTTAATCATTATTCTACTTGCTCGTTTCTAATAGAAAGCCAATGGTCTTTTATCAAAATTGATTTCTATAAATGAATAGTGTCTGGGCCTGAATTTTTATAAATGCATAAAAAAGTAAACATTGGTACAGTTTCTGGACCGGAAGCATAACAGCATGGAGCATAAGATTGACTTTTTTCCAGCAACTGTTATACATTGAAAAGCACACAGACTGAAATAACAGACCTGCACAAGGCCACCGAGATTATCTCTGAGATCCAAAACCAGGTAGGAAACACCATAATCAAGGAGGTTTTTCAATGCTGTCAATGAAGATATCATCATGTGAATCGATACTTCAATAAAAGTAGTCACTAATAAAAGAACTCAGAGATATAAATAGAGGGAGCTACTTGCACAAAAAGAAAAAAGATACAGCTGAATTTTTCCATCTGTGCATAACCAGAACAAAAAAGGATTTATACGTCATGTGTAAGTCACATTGACAGCTTACATCCATTTGCCCCAATGCAGTGCTATTGGGATAAAATTGTTGGAGAGTCACAGTCAACATTAGCCCATTTTAGTTAATTTTCTAAGTTCGTACAATCAAGCAATTATGCAAAACAAAAGTAAACAAAATGTCATTAGAGAATGTCTTGCTAATAGTTAGCTTTTGAATAACAGCTTTCACAATTATTCAAGGGCAGTACATAGAAACTCACAACTAAGCTGGCAAATTATGTTTATGTTCATTATCATATTTTAAAGATAAATTAGACGCAGTTCCTTCAAGAATAGACCATGCTTCACAGTGGCCTATGTTTTTAAAAACATTGCATTTAGATCCCTAGCACATTTTGTATATCTTCAAGAAAGAGCCTCTAAATTTATGATCTTCAAGTTGGCACCCACTGTAACAATGTTAGCCAATTTGAGTTAATTCCGAGAACGTGATCATTCAAGCGACCTATATGTGAATATTACACTTTTTTTTACCATAATACCCTTCCCAGATTCTTAAAATTCCGAAACTTTGTTTTGGATGCAAAATCTGGTGAAGAAAAAAAAAGCAAATATCAGTAGATTAGGCTATAAATTGGACAAGAATGAAACATACTTTGACTCTTTGAGGATGAAGGTAAAATCAATACATGAAAAAAAAAACAAGCTAAAAGATTTAAAATGCTACATTGCAAAGCAAAATCCTAAATATCTTTAAAAAAATAATTCATAAAAAATCCTAGGAATGCTAGTTTGAAAAAAAAAACTTAAAATGACATAATAAGAAAAAAAGAATGAGGAAACGAACCATCGAAAATGTCTAAAAAAGAAAAAAAAATCAAAACTAAGAAAAATTAATCTCATGCGACAAAAAATTCCTAAAATGCGAGATAATGTTGGGAGTACCTATAAAGTTAGTCAATCCAGCAACTTGTTGCACTCAATTCTTGAATTTGACTTAATTCAAATGAAGTCAGGGGAGTCACCTCTAAGATGAAGCACGGCGAAAGATGAAAGGTTCTCATGTTGGAAGTCTCATGTCAGTTCAATAAGGTCCTTTTTAAAAAAAATGTGATTTTATAACTTCAAAAATGATACGAGTACAACAATGGCAATAAATAAGAATGGTTAAAGAAAGCATAAAATACATAAGACAAAATAGCTATAGCATGAATCTTAAAAATACATAAGACAAAATAACTATAGCATGAATCTCAAGTATCCATCAGATCTTGAAAATCATTCATTTGAACCATCTTAGTTGAAGCCTGGTAAAAACAAGAGAGTGATGATAGTTTTTTTCTTATTCCGACCTTGTCTAATAAAGAGTATATGAACCTACTATCCGCTAGAGCATCATCACTCAGAATGCACCCATCAAAGTCAAAAATATGTTGTGAATCATGATTATTAGTGTTTTCACCAATAAGTGGAAGATGAGGAACTTTAAGAACAGGAGGATCAATATTCATGCTATTGTTTGTAAGTGATGTAGAAAAAAAAACATGTAGGGCTAGTACGAGCAGGTATAACAGGTTCAGAAATTCAAGGAAAATTTTATTGGTTTCTAATTCTGAGTACAAATCTGAACTGATGAAGAATAATCCGCAAATACTCTGGGAGGAAGAAGGATCTGAAATTATGAATATACCTCTTGAGCATGAATGTTTAATTTTCTTAGATCTGGATGAACCTCAAAGCATTTACATTAAAGCCCAAAGTCAAGAAAATAATATAAGGGTATGTTAGGTATTAAAAATATTTTTAATAGAGCAATCCAGATAGGAGCCAAAATTTTGTATTAAAAATATGGACCAACATGAGGCGTGGTCCATACCTCAGGGACATGCGTTTAATTTTCCTATTTTTTAACGTAGGAGGAACAATCCACCAGCACTTGTTTATCCTGCCAAAGTGCCAGTATAAAAAGTTCAGAGTTCTTACTTAAATGTATTAAATATTAAAGAACTAAGAGCAGGTTTTGGCAATTTAGGAAAAAGGATAATCAGAAAATAGGTTGAGTTCTCCACTTTTCCCAAGCCAGATGAAATTTTTTTGGAACTTAAAGAACTGAAATATTCCCTTTGGCAACTTCCATGCACCGCCCAAGCATGGCTTACAACTGCATTGGTGCAACCACTTGCCAATGTGGAAACAATGGAAACATGGCATATTGCTGATTGATAAGATACTCTGATACCAACTAGAAATAAAATGGATGGTGCCAAAGGGGTATGAATTTCCTTTGCTCATAGCTTAATCTACAATATCAACAGGATGAGAATTCAGCAACACATGCACAGCCTAGTTCTTCTAGCTTTTCATCAGTATTAAGAACATGCAAGAGCGTTCCAATTCAACCCAGGATTACAAATTTAAAGCATGTCATCGCTGCACTTTAAACAGGACTTGAAATAAAAAAACGGATCCAAAGGAGCTTGCTTATTAATTCTTCATTTAGTACATTGCTAAAGAAAATAAAATCTATATTAAAAATAAATAAATTTCCAGATTTTTCGAGAATGGAAAAGGAAAGAAAATAGTAACAATCTTAAATATTCACAAATACATTAGCATTAGATAACTAGAAGAATCTAAAATTTGCAGACGTTGAAAAAGCCTAAGTTGAAATATACCAATAATTAAATCCTTTCTTGCCAATGCATTAAACTCCTTTATGTGTACATATCCAACAGGAACATTTCCCTCCCCCATTTTCTCTAGACGATAAAATATTGGAGTTCGTGCAACATTTTGCCTTTGGATTTTAATAGAATGGGCCAGGCCACAATCTCCATGCCTGACCTACACACAAGCACAAAATTAAAGTTGGGAAGATAATAAAATTCAATGGTATTCTGTAAATAGCTCTGTGATCTTTTTGCCAGCTAATTTGGAAAACAACCTCAACAGTTACAAATGTTTCCTTTGGACCTTGTAGCATAGAGGATACTTCGAATGCAGATTTCCCCTTGATATCAAGTCCATTGACAGATAAGAGCTCATCTCCCTGAATAATTAGATATTTTAATTATCATAGCACTTTAAATTCTGGAAAAATCTTTATGCTTAGATAACTTGAAAGTAAATCCGCACTTTAAATCCCCATTTTTCACTTCTGTGCTGAAAATAAAGGATCAACTTGCAGAAGTCATTTCAAATCTGCTTGTCTGCAGAAGTATCTATTCATGAGATGCTTATCCAGAGGACATGTAGCATAATATCGTGGGACAAAACAGAGGTAAGCGTGTAGAATTCTCGTTGCTACACAAAGAGTTCTAGACATTGACTTTTTTGGTGCAGTCAACAAGAAAAAAAAAGGTTGTTGCAATGAAAGGTATTCATGCTGTGGAAAATAAACAGCATCAATAAGTAAGATCTCGTTACCTGTTTTACACCAGCAGAATGTGCTGGGCCATCCAATATGACACCTAAAACTTTGATTTTCACAACACCGTTCTCATCAGGAACTTCTCTAAGATTAATGCCAATCCCAGTCACATCATACTTTGCCATCTTGGAGAACTTTTCATTAAAAATGAAGTACCGCATGCATGAAACAGGAAAAACTGCAGCTTTTGTTATACATATTGGAAAAAATAAAGGGGAAAAGAAGGCAACACCTGCTACACCCGTATTAGTTTTAAAAATGTGCAATAACACAAACATTTCAGAATCCAGTCACATAGCATCTGCTCATAAATAGTACTCAATCAATCAGTCAATATAAAAAGCAATAAGAACCGTGAAAAAATCCAGTGTTGTTAATACAACGACAAAAAAATTATTTAAGTCAAGACATTTCATAGTTCAGGTTGAAAATCACAGAAAGTATGCATGGACAAGGATTTTGGAAGCACAATAAACCATATTTACATATATCATCCACAAAAAGAAAAAATTTTCAGGCAACCTTCAGTTATGATAGATATAAAGAGAATGATGTAAGACTGATAGAAGTCTGAGATTTCTAATGCAACGTATGATAAGATGTGATTTTAACACAAATGAATTCACAATATGCAGCTTGCTAATTCATAATTGTAACAAACTTGTCATTTTTAATGTAAGGAGATCAAACACACTTTATTTATTCCAAAAAATAATTTAACAATGATCCAAAAACCAAAATTTCAAAAGAAAATTATTAATGAACATATAATTTCAGCAAAAATCAAATTCACGCTTCAAAGATAAAATATGATATGAATCTCACTTGACAAAATTATAAACATATAAGCAAAAATCAGCGACTAAATAAACTAAAAGACAAGGATAAGGATAGAAATCATCCGAAATGAAAAAAAAAAAAGACCTCAAGCTAGACCAAAACATTTCCCCTGAAAGTAGTTGTCCACACATGTGAAGCATTAAAGAATACACATCCAAGAGGTACACAGATAAGAAAGAGAAAAATAAGAGTTGAATTTCAATATTCACCACTCAATATTTTATTTGCATATCTCTTGGTACTACTTATAACCTTCAAATGACCAAAATAGAAGATCAAACAATTTCGATCAAGATCTCCTCAAACAAATGGCTTCAATACATCCATTAGGAATTTAAAAAAATTTCAGAAATTACGCTAGCAAAAATAGGAAACAAATTATAATAAATAGTCAGGTGGCAAAAAATGAGCACATGACTGTAACTAGAAGCAATCAACAACAATTAAATAAAGTAGCACAGTAACCCTACTAGAAAGTAATGAGTAAATAGCGGTACGATGATTTAGTGGGTAAGTCATTGTCAATGGGAAAGTCCAGAGGTGGCAACAGCACAAAAGGAAAGAGGATAACTGTGAGAAAACATCAACAATAAAAGAGATATGGGGAAAACATATGGAATAGCAATGACGTAATGGAGCTACAACAATTCTTAGTTAACTCCTCTAAACTCCATATGTATGGATTGGACTTAAACTGGCTTAAGTTGAAACAATGCATTAATGATTTAGATCTAAAATTTTTTATAATACTAGAGAACACATCTCATTTGCATAGGAGACAAGATCACAGAAAATCTTACACATGAAAATCTAAAAAAACAAAATATAATGCTGCAAATCATATACATTATCACTTTTTATGTTTCGACTCAAATCAAGTTTTATATTTCCATAAGATTTGCCAGGCTTGAAAAAAAATGGTTCTGATGAGTTAAGCATTTGATATTTCATCAAGCAAATCTAGACATAAAAATTTGGCTCCGACAAATTGGACATTTGTAATTTCATTAAGCAAATCTAAGCCTCACTAATGTTCTTCCTACAACATAATCCATGATTCATCAAATGCTAGTTTTTCATGCTAATGCAAGAAATACCTCCAACGTCAACCATCATCATCAACAACAACAACAACAACAACAACAACAATAAGCCTTTATGGGTCGGCTACCTGAATCATTTTTCTCCATTGTGTCCAGTCAAGGGTCAAATTCTCATCTAAATCTAATAAAAAAATGTCATTTCTAATATTTTATAACCAAGTCTTTTTAGATCTACCTCTACCTTTCTTAACATAAGTCAAATCTAATACATCTACTTTCCTAACCAGGTCATAGGAAGGCCGTCGTTTTATGTGACCAAACCATCTAAGGCGACTCTCTCTAATCTTATCTTCCACTAGAGCTACTCCAACCTTTTCATGTATATGCTCATTTCGTATCCTGCCTTTAAGAGTAAAGCCACTCATCCACCTGAGCATCCTCATCTATGCAACACTTTACTTAATATTATGCTTCTCTTTTAATGGACAACATTCTGCACCATAAAGCATTGCAGGTCACACTACCATCTTATAGAATTTTCCCTTAAGTTGAAAGGGGCTTTTCTATCACATAACAAGCCCGATGCATTCCTCCACTTCAACCATCCAACTTGAATTCTACTAATGATATCCCCATTTATTTTACCATCACTCTGAACAATAGACCCAAGATATCTAAAACGTGTGCTCTTATTAATGAGTTGATCGCCAAAAGTCACAATCCCCCTACTAGATCTATTATTACTAAAATTACACTCCATATATTCAGTTTTAGATCTACTCAAACGAAAGCCTTTAGACTCTAAAGTTGACCTCCATAATTCAAGTTTACCTTCAACTCCCTCTCTAGTCTTATCAACAAGAAGAATATCATCAGCAAAAAGCATACACCAAGGTACAACCTCTTGCAAATGTCTAGTGAGAACATCCATGACTAAAGCAAAATGATATGGGCTTAATGCTGATTCTTGATGTAATCCAACTAAAATAGGCAAATACTTGGTCAAACCACCTTGTGCTTGAATGCAAGTAACTTTATCACATACTTTCTCTAAATCAATAAATATCATATGTAGATCCTCCTTATTCTTTCTATGCTTCTCCATCAAACCTCTTCTCAAATGTATAGCTTCCATAGTAAATCTCCCTACCATGAATCCAAATTGATTTTGAGAAATATTAATATTGTGTCGTAACCTATGCTCAATTATCTCTCCTACAGTTTTAATGTATGACACATTAACTCAATTCCTCTATAATTCACACACTCTAGTGCATCACCTTTATTCTTAAAAATAGGAACCAACACTCCTTCACTCATCTAATATTTTTTTATTCTTCAAAATAATATTAAAAAGTTTAGTAAGCCAAGAAATTCCTTGATTTTCTAAGCATTTTCACACCTCTATTAGAATATTATCAGATCTCACTGCTTTTCTACACTTCATTTTCTTTAAAGCCTCTTTAACTTTGGTTTTACTAATACGATGATAAAACAAAAATCTCTATTTTCATTTAGCGTGCTAAGGTTACTAAAATCAATCGTAGACTCACAATCTTCATTCAAAACCATATCGAATTATCTCATCCACCTATGTTGAATATCCTTTTTTAAGAAAAACGTTTTTTAATCTTTATCATTTAGGCACCTCAGCTGAATTAAATCATTTATTTCTCTTATCTCATTACTTGGCTAACTTATACATACATCTTTCGCCCTCCTTAGTATCTAATATATTATATAAATCACTAAAAGCTAAATTTTTTTGCACCTCATATTGCTTTCTTAGACTCCCTATGGGCCTCTCTATATCGTTTTTTAATTTTCTGAGCTTTTACACCTAAATAAATTTTTATAACAAAACTTCTTATTTTTTATCTTTTCATACACATTTGATTCCACCGCCAACTATTTTTACTATTAGGAGTTTTTTTTTAATACTCCAAACACATAGTTTGTAACATTCTTAATATCAATAGCTACTTTTTTCCACATAACATTAGTTTTCTCATAAATAATCCAAATCTTATGATCTTAAATATTACTCTCAAAATATTTTTATTAGCATTCTTTAAAAATCTCCATCAAATCCTAGAACAATATTTTACTTTATTTTTTATATTTCATCATTTCATTTTAAAGTCCAAAACTAATAAACGACATTGGGTACATAAACTTTCACTCGATATTTCTTTATAATATTTGTAATCTAAATAAATTATTTTTTTATTAAAAAATAATCAATTTGAGTTTTACTATATTCATTTTACAAATGATAAGATGCTCTTCTCTTTTCTTAAATATGATATTAGTAATTACAAAATCATAAACTAGAGTAAAATTTAATATGATCCTACCACCTTCATTAATCATAAGCTATAACTTCCTAAGCCAGCTAACAAGATCTATTTTAGCTCCACATTGCCTTGAAATATAATGATTAGGAGGTTCAAGGTCACCCCATTAAACATATTTTTTTTGTGCCATTCACAAAATAATGCATTTTCATTGAATTTGATGCAAACCTTTTTTTTTATAGTTGGTGTAAAAGTTCTTTTTTCTTAAATTGAACCTACAAGGGATAAGATTAGCTACAATTTTGGAAGACGTGTCATAAAAGTCTTCAGATAGAGTAATGTGCTTGAACAAAACAAATATTCCCTTAAAAAAAACAATGTTGAAGAATTGGTGTGGAAATAATCTCTACTTGAAACTGCAAAAATAGGTGCTTCCCAACATCCTGTCGATGACTTATTCTAGCTAAATAGAATAGACAAACTAAATAGAATAGACAAACGAATTATATGCAACTTCTTGTGAACTTAGACATAGTAAACATCTAAAGAATGATAAGATGTTCAACAACTGCTGGCATCAAACAAAATATTCGGTGAGCTTCATAAAGGTGGCAGTAGAGCCCCCCTCTAGCCAAACCTTCCAAACCCACCCCCACATGTCAACTAATTTTTTAAGCAACTTTAATTGATAATCCATGTAAAATCAACTTACTAGAAGTCCATAAAAATTAAAAATCTGAAGTTTGCACTTGGCTAAACCACAAATTTTGCAAAAAAATAAAACATACCATTTATAAATCAATAAGAGTAAACAGTATGAAGAGCAAAGATTGTTTACATCATGCCTCCACAAAAAGCCTAGCAATGAGAACCAAACAAGTAAAAAGCCAATTTATAGTTTTAGTCAGAAGAGTGATCAATAAAATACTTGATATGCAGGCAATTATAAACAATTACTTCTGCAGGAGAAAGGAAACGAGTATATGGATCTCCAAGGCTAGCTAGCATCTTCTGGATCACATTGTGAGCTCTAGTTCTTGTTTGGATGTTGTTTTGGAAGATGTATTCTTTCTCTTGCTGTTACAAGAGAAATAAATGAATCGTTAGATAAGACAGAAATTCCAGTCAAGGCAAGCATTGATTAATTAAATGAAATTACAAGAGAGCTACAAAATGACAAAGTGACTATAAGCACTAATTAACGAGTTTTTACATGATAACAACATTTTCCTCCATTCAATAAACCAGAGAAATTAATATTATCATTTTACCTTATAATGTAATTGCCAAAAGACATATTACCTAAACCAAATCATCAATATCTACGGATTTTATTTCAAAGTTCAGAACTTTCAAATATTTGGCAGAAGCAGATTATAAATATTGCCAAATGTTTGCCCTTTCGAAATTTTTGAAAACAATCCAAATCTACGCTTGAGTTATTTTTTGTGCAAGCGTTCCTCAGATTTTCTATATGCGTCAGACATTACATTTTAATAAATCAATTGCTTGAATGACAATTCTCCCATGTCATTAACCTCTCGTATGAATACTTCTTTCACAGATCGTCTCACCATGTTAGAAGTCACGATTCTTAGAACGCATTTGATTGCTTGTAAATAGAAAGAATATATTAAAAAAATGATGATTTAGTTTTCTCCATTTTAATGGATGAAATAGAAATCATTACATTTTAGGAAGTTTAAGAGGGTTTGTGGAGCTTTAAGTCAATATTTCTAACAACACCCAATCATACAACCAATTGATGGAAGTAGAAAGTTTTAGCATTTTTATAACATTTTTCCAACATCAAGCAACCAAATGAAACCTTATTTGAGGTTTGGCCTCTCCATCAAAAATTCTCTCTAAAATCAGCGTTCTATCTTCATTCCAACTCCTCTTTCCCATTTCTCCCTATCAAAAAACTTGTGTGCATTTAATGATCATCAGGGATTGTTATCTTACCATAATCAACGTCAATAACCACTAGCCCATATCAAATGCCTAAACAACCAAGAATTAATTAGCCTACAAGCCAAATATAACCGTAGAAGAAGACTTGTACGGAAATGGCGTCTACAGAACGATCACACTGGTCACATTACTATAGGCATAACAAGTGAAAGCTACGATACGAACACTGTAGATGCTATCGCAACTTTCCAATTTTTAACAAACCTTATTTGCCTGATTTTAGCAACGAACCCAATTCTCAAAGATGTTCAACATGAGCTCGAAGTGATTCATCCTAGGTTTCATTTGGTTGCTTGTATGGTGAATACAAAATGATGTTTTTTGCCCCGTCGTTTCATTTGTGAAGATCAAAAACATTACCTTTGAGCGTTTTTAAGAAGTTCGTAGAGTTTAAAACTCAAATTGATTTCTAACTAAATCAAACTGAGTAATGAAATCCCAAATTCACCATTGAATATTTTCTAATTTCAAGCAAAGAGCTGGGTTGTAACCCAAACATTTAAGATACCAGCCACTTCTCCGGCGACCAAGCCCGGCGACCAGCGCCGCCAATGAAGCTCTCATTAACGACCTCCCAAGCCTCCTCCACGAGATCGTCGTTGGTCGCCGACGCAGAGGACACCTCATCCCCCGCCGCAACTTCTTCCTGGCACACCTCAGCCGGAGAAGGCATGGACTCCGCCGCGAGCAGAGGATAATTGGACGAAACTAAAGCAAGAGAGAGGAATCCGGCGAGGGATCGAAGTAGAATATTCTGAACGAACTCCGACGAGCAGCCGCTCTTGTCGCTCTCACTGCGATCATTATAGCAGTTTCCAGCGGCGAAAAATACAGTCAAGCGGAAGCGGCGGCGGTGGCATGAGCTTTGTCTTTTTGTTCTCACTGGGGAAGCGAAGAGCAGTGAGTGGTGGCAAGAGGAGCATATCATCGTTTGCGGCTTGCGATGACCCTCACTGTTCCTTCGGGCTCAGAATCGTGTGGTTTTATTAAGCAGTACTAACAGGAAACTTTATGGTCGGTTTGCCTGGATCTGATTCTGAAATACGGTCCAAACTTTTTCTTGACCGTTGGAAAGTTGGAATTTTCCGGTAGGTTGGCTAGGGCTGTAAACTATCCAATTTCAAAATCGATTCAAGGATGGCTTAAAATCAGAATGATGGATCGGAGATTGGCTTGGAATCAACTTGTAGCTCAATTCTGAATTCTGATCGATTTTGAGCTTGCTAGAATCTAAATTGAATCTAACTTGATCCAGCTCATTTTAATTTTTAGCTGACTCCAAAGAATTTTTTAGATCACGATCCGACTTGGAATCGAAACATGCTAGCTCGTTTGAACATTGAACCGGCCCGAAATTAATGTATGCCATTTAATTGAAAAAAATCATAAATTTTAATTTGACTATACAATGCAGGTAAATAAAATATTAATCTAATTCAATGAATTGAAGAGAAAACACACTAGAAATAAATTGAGACATTAATTACACTTATAAATTACAATCATGATTTTAATGACACAATCCCCAAGCTTACAATACATTACACCGATAATTACTAGAACTAATTTTATTTTTACAACTTATATTTTCATTTTGGACTTTCAATGTCGAGATTATCTTATGCGTGGCTGTTTCCATTTAATTTTAAAACTATCAAATATCAATCTTAAAAGAGATGATTAGATGTGTAAATGGTAATATTAATTATATATACATATTGTGTTAATTAATACCCTAAGAAAATTGAGATGAGAAGTGGAGTTGTGGAATGAAATTAAACAATCTCCACTATAACTTTCAAGAATCTTCACTCCTAACCTGTCACACTCCATGATCTATATTGAAAGAATTATATATGCACTTCATTTTAATCATTTAACTAGAGCTTACCAATTAATAGTGGAAAGAAATACAATTACATTTTTGTCTAGTCCGAAGCCTCATATCATAGGATTTAGGGGTGTCAATTTTTGACACGACCTGAAACCCGACCCGAAACCGACCCAGGAAAATTCTGGTTCGGGTCGACCCGTTTGTGAAACGGGTCGGGTTCGGGTTCAAAAAATAGACCCTTTCAAAAATCGGGTCAGGTTCGGGTTGACCCGGGAACCCGAAAATGACCCGGAAACGCGCCCTGCTCGCGTCGAGTACCCGGCTACCTGCGTTGCCCGATGCATCAAGTCGTGTCGCCATCGCTTTAGCATTCACGAGTCGCGACTCGCGACGCGTGCCTGCTGCCGTTACGGGTCAGCTTCGACATTCGCGACGCGTGCCTGCTGCCTGGTCTGCTTGCCACTCGCGTAGCTTTGGGCTTCAGCATTTCGTGACTGACAACGCGTGCCCGGTGCCGCTGTTGTTGCTGCCGCCACGCCGCTGCTGCCTCTGCTACTTCTCTGCAGTGCCGCCGCCACTGCCACTGCTTCGCCACTGGCCAAATCTCGTAGAACCGGGTTGAGTCGTGTCAACCCGACAACCTGCACGGGTCAGGTCTGGGTTAAGATAGCTGACCCGTTTGCAAAAACATGTCAGGTTTAGGTTGACTCGTTTAGAGCCGGGTCAACTCGGGTTCAACACGAACCCGACCCGTCGACCCGAATTGACACCCCTAATAAGATCCTTACCATTTCCTGAAAATATGTAAAACCAAGTAATGAGTACATAGCCCAACAAGTAACTAAAATCTTACAACTGATATCAATAAAAGATAAAAGAGAATAATATGCTATAAATTATATTAAAAAATAAATGCATCAATGTCTATATTGATTATCCGTATTAATTTATCCTTCTAGAGTTAATTACGTCTCAATCCATTATATCATCAGTAACAATATCAATAGCAATCAATAATACTAATGCCAGTAACAATATTAGTATTATACTCAATAATGTTAGATAATACTAATGATAGTAAACAGTATTAGTGTCAGTCACAATATTAATATAGTGTTTATAATAGTATCGGTATCAATATTTAGATATTCAATGAGTGTATCTTAAAAATATCTTGCTCATGCACTTATGACTCAATCCGTCGCCCCTTATAACTCACAATCAATATTCTCTTTATAACTCCCATTGAATCGCATGAATCAGTCGCCCTAACTCCTTATAACTCTTAATCAATCCCCAGCTCCTTATGACTCCCAATTAATGAATCACGTGAATTAATAAGATATCACATTGAGTTATAATATCATATATATGATATCATTCAGTACATTATTTAAAATATAATAAAATCATATCAAATCATTCAGAATGATCAAATCTATAATATATCCAAACTTGCATAGTGAAAGATTATGAAATCAAGAGATAATATATTTTTGGTAGATTTAGGAGAGATAGAATTCATAGAAATCAAAATCATTAAAAATAAAAGTGAGAGATTATTCACTTATAATAAATAGATAAAATATGTAACAAGAATGATGGATAAATATGATCTAAAGACCTTTCTCTCTCCTATCTCTTCTTCCCCTCTTTCAATTTCTTCCTAGCCAAGCAACCAAGTGAGGGAGCCGGTGGGGTGAGATAAGAATATATATATATATATATATATATATATATATATATATATATATATATATATATATATACTGTTCATGGCCTTACACCACATCAGTACCAAAACACTCTACTTTAAAATTTTCATATTTTTTAAGAAAATTTATTTCATATATTTGAGTTATTACATAACCGATGCAAATCTTCACCCTTTGAATGATGCAGTTCTCCAATGTCCTATTCCAATAGGATTTAAATTACATGCAAGCACAATTGATTCATACGATAAGACTTCTGACCCTTATGAATACATTGATCATTACAAGACCATCATACACATTCAATAGGCCTTTAGTGCAGTGTTTATAAGGTCTTCCTATAACCCTTAAGGGACAAGCCCATATATGGTTCTATTCTTTTATA
This sequence comes from Dendrobium chrysotoxum, assembly GCA_019925795.1. Lineage (NCBI taxonomy): Eukaryota > Viridiplantae > Streptophyta > Magnoliopsida > Asparagales > Orchidaceae > Dendrobium > Dendrobium chrysotoxum. The sequence goes on along the minus strand of CM034303.1, from coordinate 44,877,814 downwards.
GTAGAACTTTTCATACTTTTGTCGATCTAGCTAGATGTTTTGTGAAATAATTCATTATCAATTGAAGAATCATCAAGGACTTATCCCATCTTTTTAGGATTTACTAAAAGGAGGGAGAGATACTAAGAAAATATTTTGAAAGTTCTTCGTCTAAAGTACACCAAATCTCGTGATTCAATCTAGAGTTCTTACAAGGTGTATTTCTTGGAGGTCTCTGCTCTAGATCTTTCTACTCCTCATTAATATAAGAGATAGTTTGCTTCTATGCTGATCTTATTCATCGAGTAAAAGCTCAAATAAATACTGATGAGACCATTAGTACTCATTAAAAGCAATTTAAACAATCCTCCAAGAAATGTAAGAATTTACTCTAAGAATTTGATTAATCTTCTCAATGAAAAAAGCAAGAGAAATTAAGAGATCAAAGATGTCTCCGTATTAATTTATCCTTCTAGAGTTAATTACGTCTCAATCCATTACATCATCAATCACAATATCAATAACAGTCAATAATACTAATGCCAGTAACAATATTAGTATTATACTCAATAATGTTAAATAATACTAATGATAGTAAACAGTATTAGTGTTAGTCATAATATTAATATAGTGTTTATAATAGTATCGGTATCAATATTTAGATATTCAATGAGTATATCTTAAGAATATCTTGCTCATGCACTTATGACTCTCAATCAGTCACCACTTATAACTCCCAATCAATATTCTCCTTATAACTCCCATTGAATCGTATGAATCAGTCGCCCTGACTCTTTATAACTCTTAATCAATCCCCAGCTCCTTATGACTCCCAATCAGTGAATCACATGAATTAATAAGATATCACATTGAGTTATCATATCATATATATGATATCATTCAGTACATGATCAAGAGGAAAATTTTCTAATAAAAATAATAGATCTTCTACTCCATGATAAAAACTTAAATCTCATTCTTGAGGGATATTTGTAAGCCCTTACACATAGGCATCATTTCCTTTAGAATCAACTCCATAAAATCACATTCTATGATGGGTCCAAGATCATTCCCATATAGAGGTATGGTTTACATCGTTGGAAATTGCTATTAAAAATTAAATCATAACTGAGCAAAGTACCCGACTCCAATTGGAGGAGCTTAGGGCCTTACGGGGTGTCACTCACATGCTCAACAAAATTTAAAATTATATAGGTCCCGAATGATTCAAGCTTGTAATAAATTATTTTACCCTAAAGCTTGATCTTAGTTCTTCAGAGACCTATTTTATTCCATAGCAAAATTGATGGAAAGTTTAAATCAATGTTGACTGGATTGCTCATTGTAGAGATGATCTATGAGGGAGGTTCATATTAATTGATTAATTATGAAGGATACCACCCAATATTTCCTATCATTGGGGCAATTCTTCAAGAAGTACCATGCCTGGTGAGTATTAAATTTAACATCAAAGAAAATTCTTAAAATTTAAGAATTTTGAATTCAAAAAAAAAAATCAAATCAAATTCAGAAATCCTCCAAATTCAGATCTCTATCTAAAAATAAAATCTTTCTAATTCATAAGATTAAGTGCGAGTCATCATGTTTCCTTCCCTTAAGATTAAATCCACTAATGGTGGAGCATGCCCTTTGTGGCACCACCCTAGTATTAATTCAATTCTGATCCTCTATGGTTAGGTGTAAGTCTCCACCTCAAGCTTCTTTTTCATATGATCATCTGCTAGTGGTGGGGCACGCCCTTCGTGGCACCACTCTAATGTTTTGATCTTTAAGGTTAGGTGTGAGTCATCGTGCTTCCTTCCCTTAGGATTAGATTCACTAGTGGTGGAGCAGGCCCTTTGTGGCACCATCGTAGTATTAATTTAATTTTGATCCTCTATGATTATGAATAAGTCTCCACCTTAGGCTTCCTTTTCATATAATCATCTGCTAGTAGTGGAGCATGCCCTTCGTAGCACAACTCTAGCTTTCTAATCCTTAAGGTTATATGTGAGTCATCATGCTTTCTTTTCTTAGGATAAGATCTACTAGTGGTGGAGCATGCCCTTTGTGGCATCGCTCTAATATTAATTCAATTTTTGATCCTCTATGATTAAGTGTGAGTCCCCACCCCATGCTTCCTTTTCATATAATCACCTGCTAGTAGTGGAGTACACCCCTTTGTGGCACCACTCTAGCTTTCTGATCCTTAAGATTAGGTGTGAGTCATCGTGCTTCCTTCCCTTAGGATTAGATCCACTAGTGATAGAGTATACCCTATGGTTAGGTGTAAGTCCCCACCTTAGACTTCCTTTTCATATGATCATCTACTAGTAGTGGAGCATGCCCATTATTGCACAACTCTAGCTTTTTTATCCTTAAAGTTAGGTGTCAGTCACCGTGCTTCCTTCCCTTATGATTAGATCCACTAGTGGTGGAGCATACCCTTTTTGGCACCACCCTAGTATTAATTCAATTTTAATCCTTTATGGTTAGGTATAAGTCCCCACCTCAGGCTTCATTTTTTTATGATCATCTGCTAGTATTGGAGCACGCCCTTTGTGGCACCACTCTAGCTTTGTGATCCTTATGATTATGTGAGAGTCATCGTGCTTCCTTCCCTTAGGAATAGATCCACTAGTGGTAGAGCACGCCCTTTGTGGTACCACCCTAGTATTAATTCAAATTTGACCCTCTATGGTTAAGTGTAAGTTTCCACCTTAGTCTTCCTTTCCCTATGATCATTTGCTAGTAGTGGAGCACGCACTTCATGGCTCCACTCTAGCTCTCTTATCCTCAAGGTTAGATGTGAGTAGTTGTACTTTCTTTCTTTAGGATTAGATCCACTGATAGTAGAGTACGCCCTTTGTGGTACCACCCTAGTATCAAATTAAATCCTTTTGATCCTCTATGGTTAGGTGTGAGTCCCCACATCATGCTTCCTTTCCATATAATCATCTGATAGTAGTGGAGCACGCCCTTCGTAGCACCACTGGCTTTTCAATCCTTAAGGTTAGGTGTGAGTCATCATGCTTTCTTCCTTTAGGATTAGATCCACTAGTGATGGAGTACGCCTTTTTGGCACCACCCAATCATTAATTCAATCTTTATTCTCTAAGATTAGGTGCTCCCTTTCCTTGAAATCAAAATCCCAGACTTGAACTTTTCATTCGGTTAACGCCAATATGTGTAGAACTTTGTTCTACTACATATATTGGGGTCTATTTATTAACCTCATTTTTATATAAGGTCATCATGATCTATCCAAACTCATGTATGCTGATCTGATGGTTGACAATCATCCAACTGTCAATCATCCAGAACTCAATCCACACTTCAAACATCAGCCTAGGTGCAGCTACCCAGTCTCCATGCAAACTTCAAACATCCAGTTTTCAAATAAATTTTAATCATATATGCAATCAAATTCAATCATCCAATCAATATCAACCTAAAATCAATTGTAGCTGCAGCCCTGCATTGTAGCTAGATAACTCAGTACACTAACAAACTTAGTGCATGGACACCTAGTGACCACCACTTGATTTTTTTTATCCAATCATGAATAATCACCTAATTGATTATCATTGATGTGGATGAATCAAATTCAATAAATAAAATTGAAAGTTCAGTTTAAATCCAGAATTATAGTCCAAAACTTAAGGTTAAAAGCCCATATCTTATAACCCTTTTTAGGTGATTTTTCAATCACCTCAAAACCCAATCAAATGACCCTCGATTCATGATCTATCAATTTCATATTGATTAAGCATATCTCTAGGGTCAATTCTCCAAATTTAAGCTAATCTGAGACCTCTAACTCTAGAAACTTGACTGAAATTCAAAGGTTGCAAAACCTTTAAATATTTATAGCCTATGCCATTAGATCTTCCACCTTGTGGAATTTGACCTTGGGACCTTTTCAAAATTATTGACCATTTGTATAACCCTTGTTATGACATGTTGAACATAAAACTGTACTTTGATGAACCCAGTTTGACCCAGAGTTGACTAGGGACCCAAATGACCAAAATACCTCCTAAGGGCAAAATTGAAGTTTTCTCTAAACATCAACATGGCCAATCCACACCAAGCCATGAAACCTTCTCCAATACACCCTAAACACTCTTAGGAATTCTTTTGACTCAAATTCAAGCCTTGGTCATGTATGGTTGACCAAGTCAACTCATGTTGACCAAATTGCTACTTAAGGATTTAAACATCCATTTCAATCCAAATGACTTTGCCTTGGCTTGACACCACCTCCATTGGTCTCTAATCATCAAAACAAACTTATTGAACTCAAACCCAATCTATGGGTTGACTTGGTTGCCATGGTTGATCGAATCAACTATACACTCAACCAAGGTAAAAATCAATGCTTCAAGCCATTTCAAATCATATTAACCTCTCAAAATCATTTAATTGGACATTTCAAACATGTCCAAAATTTTCCCAAGTCAAATACCCCTTGATTTGACTTGTTCAACACAATTGGAGGGGTCAAAACCCACTCAATTTCTAAGTATTTGACCAGGTTTCTAATTTATTGGCTCAAAGTACTTGGCTACTCACCCAAGCAGCCAAATATACTTCCTTGGATGCCACCTCAACCCCATTGACTGGTTTTACCAGTCAAATGGTCAAATGAGTTAGGTGGCCAGTCCACCTTAGCAATCCTAACCCTATCACAAACCTGCTCTAAACCAGCCTATTTCCTCTCCTAAGAGAGCTTAATCTTGCCCCTTAAACCAAGCCATTCCATGGCTTAGCCAAATGGCAGAAAAGGGGTGTAGTCTGCCCATCCCATAAGCCAAGGGGTCACACTTAACCCCCAACCTTTCCCCTAGCTTCTAACAGCCTTAGGGCACTTGGTAAGCATCAAGTTTTCCCCAAATTGATCCCAACCTTCTATTCAAAGAGCATGGGGTTAAGTGGGGGGAAAACCTAAACCTAAGCCACATTCATTCAAAATTAATTCTCCAGCACCCTTTACCTCTCAAAATTCCTTCCACAACTTCTCCAGTTATTTCCCCAACTATTCTAAGACTTTCTCCACCAAATCCAAGCCTCCAAACACCATTTTGGTTAAGAGAGAGGGTTCTAATGAGAGAAACTGAAGTTTGCAACCAAACTTTCAATCCAACCATCATCTGGTTGTGGAGTCTTCTACAAAGTTGGAGAGGACATCACCAGGAGAAAAAGGAGTACAAGATAATTAAAATTCACCCAATGGTTGGTGAGATATCTTCACTTTTAGTTTAAACTTCAATTTGAAACTACTAAAAATTTACAATGCATGGGCCTCCAAACTCCAGGCAATTGATGATTAAGTTGTCATGAGCTTATGTTTCAAATTTAATAGAATTTGGACAAGTATTTTAAAATTTGTGGGCATTTAAAATTTCTAGTTCATTTTGAACTAGATTGGCTCTGAATCAATCAGAGCCATCCGATCATGCATTCAACATGATCGGATGGCTCAGAAACTGCCATGTTGCTCAAATTTAAATCATGTGGTATCTGCAGGAATCAAACTCATGCCGATTGATCTGGATTGGGGCACATGGAAATATCCTAGTCATCCCTCATCTGCACAGCCAATCCAATGGCAAAAATGCCTAGCTGATGTGGTTAAGTGGCGTATTGTTGTGCGCCACATGTCAGCCATATGTCAGGATGGCACGGCGGTGGTGCAATCATTGCCACCACCAAATAATGATTGGAAATTGATTTGAAAAATTAATTTTAATCCCAGAATTTTGAAAATTCCAAGAAAATTTATTTTCTCACCAAATTTGATGATTTTGGTGTCATTGGAAAGGTTTTGACACCTAGTATTTATTAAAATTAATTTCAAAATATTTTGATCAGTGAATTGTGAGATTTTTATGTTTATTTAAAATTAAAATTTGATAATTTTCTCATAATCCAGTGGTCAAACTGAACCCCATTTTTGGTAAAATTATTTTGATCCTCTTAGGCATCCACTGCATTTTTCTTAGGTCCAAATGCTCTCTAGATTGTTGTGGTGTGAATTTACAAGGTGATGGGTCCATTTTGGACCTAAAATTTTAAAAATTTATAACTCTCTAAATTGATAGGATGAGACTGTGATTTTTTTGTGGTGTTCTTGCATATGTGTTAGAGTTAGTTGAATAAAATTTCAAACACATTGGAATACTAGTGACACCTAGAAAAATAATTAAGGTCAATATCTAAATGATTTAAAAAATTTCTAAGAAATTTCACACACACCTAATAGTGGTGAAACTTTAGAATATTAAACTTAGTGACATCATACACGTTTGATTAATATTTCATTGAATTTAGAGCCCATTAGGTCAAAAATTAATCAAGTTAAATCAACCTTTTTATGGACCCTGAAACTTTAAAATATTATAATAAATTCAAATAAAATCTAAAAATACAAATAATATTTCAAACTGTTTATAATTCAACCCTCTAGCTAGGAAAATTAAAAGCCCCATCACTAGACTTCAATTTTGACTTTAATTTAATATTTAAGAAAAAATAATAATTAATTTAATTAATTAATAAAAAATTCTTAAAATATCAAATAAATTTCAAATCCTTGAAAACACTCCTACTTGTCATCCCTAATCTTTGAGAGTGATTTCAAGAAGTTTAGAGTGAGTTTGGTGTAAAATCATCAAAACCTCATTCATTAAGTAATTAATTAATTCAATTAAATATCAAAACTTTAAAAATTCATAATTAATTCTATAAAATTTCAAATTGAGTAAACTAAAAGGCATTAGACTCCTTTCAGGGTTTAATATTTATTAAAAATATCAAACTCTTAGAAATCAGTCAAAATTAAAAGTCAATTCCTTGGTCAACTCAAGTTTTAAAACTCATCAAAACTTTAAAAAATTATAACATAATCTAGAAAAATTAAAATCTAGCAAACTTAGTCTCATTTTACTCATCTCAGGGTCTAGTATTTATGAAAGATGTTAAAACTCCAGAGTTTAATCTAAATTAAAAAGTCAAAATTGGACCCCTTTATTTAATGACTTAAATAATTCACAAAATTCAAAAAATTCAATAAATGATCAAATTCTTACAAACATTAATTAAATCAGTAAAATCAAACAACTAATAAATAAAATTAAAAATCATCAATACTTAATCTCAACCAATCAAATTAATGAAATAATTTTTGTTACTACTTGGTCACCTGGACCTACAAGGCTATTAACTTAGCTCTATAGAAGATAAAATAAGCTTTACGACCCTGATATAAATAAAGATAGTAATAACTCAATACTTAAAATTCATCTTAAAATGATTATTAAGATATTAATACTTAAACTCAAATTAAAATTCCTTCAGCCTATAATAAATATTAAAATATTAGACAACTTTAATAACTACCCCACATAGGACATATCCAAGCCACACAACCTAATATATACATTTTAAATGGTTTGTTAGGACAACCACTTTTAGTTTTAGACTAGGCTGGTATTATTTCTTTTTCTGCTATTTGTGTACCGAGGTTTTTCGTGGATTTTTATTGCACGCTGGTTGTAATGAATTGATTGAAATGATATAATGTATTAATTTATCATGCTACCTGTGAATTGATGCGATGAGTGTTATATTATTTTTAGGTTAGTAATGATCTGAATTCTCACAAGATTTTTTACCGGTGGCCATGCTCATGTAGGGACAAAATTAAGGGGGCTAAATTAAAATTTAACTAACAAATTTTTTTGCAGGCACTAAATATGATAAGTCCCCCTTGAAATTAAAAGAGCATGGTCAAGTGTGATCGTGCTTTAATTTGAGCAACTTAATGATATAACTGCTTAGGATGATATTAATAATTTTAATTATAATTGCTTAGGATAATCATGTAGGTTGTCTAGAGTCTTTTGAATTTTTAATGTGTATTTTGAATTTCAAGGGTTGTGAAAGTCAATTTTAAAATGTGACATTACCTATCCAATTTGAAATCTAAAGAGAAGGAAAACATCTATTCAGGGAGAGTTCCTTTCATTTGAACAAACACTCCTTCGGGGAGGAGTTCTTTCCTTTTGGATACTTGGACCCGATGAATCTAAGGAGCTCGCAAGAGGGAGGAAGATGAAGAAATGAAGACTTCAAAAATATCCCATGTTAAAATTATTTACATCATTTTTAGGATTAGAATTCAGGTTATTATTAGTGGTACCCAACCACTTTTAATTTTTACAGATCCTAAATTATAATTAAGTGGCATTTGCCACATGGACTTTTAAATTTCCTTAATTTATTTTGATTATATGGTTTGGTTGTGATGTTTACTTTTGCACATTAGGAGTTTCATAATATTTATAGGTTTCTTTCTTGCATGCCATTTTAATTTTAGCTTGGATGTGATTAGGCTCCTTAAGGACTAAATTTTTTTCTACTTATAATTAAATAAAATATTTAGGCTAATATAGAAACATAAATAATTTTAAGAAATAAGCTCAGGTTCACTGAGGGTCTCATGCACGTATATCGAATCTTCTCTTCCTTATTAGGTACCTCCCCGCTTGTGAGTTTTGGTAGATCACCTGACCTATTAGGGTGCAGCTCTGTCTAGGGGATGTTGTGCAATCTCTAGAAAAAAAATTATTTTTAAGCCAAAATTTTGAACTGCTTCATATCATTTATGCATACAAGGTCAATCAGCATGTATTATATTATAAACTAATTAAATTAATTAAATTATAATTACATTCAAGTATAATCACCCTACATAAGTAAAAGGGCTAATTAGGACATTTTTTAGACATCGATCTCAAATCCTCAAAACTTAAATAATAGTTTTACCCATCTTTTATAAAAAACCGAATTCATGATTTTGAAGCATTAGGTGATTAGTTGGCTCCCCAATCTAGGCCGGGATAAGTTCATATTTGTATGTCATTAGCTAGGTTTGGGCTACTAAAATTTAGTGCCTAAAATAGACTTAGGATTCGGGGCAGACCCAAAATTATAAGTCCCCAATTTTGAGAATATAATCCCAACATCTAATAAATTGCCAACTCAAATTAAAATTTTCTCTAAATAAAAAATATAAAGCCAAACACATAGGATAGATAGGGCTATTTCTGAATTATTTCAAAATCCTAAGACACTTCCTACCATTCTTCCATTAGCGTCCAAAAATAACTGTTTAAATTTGCTCTAGTCCCTATTAAAATTCTAGCCTTACTCCTTTCGTATCACTTTTTGAAAATTTCAAATAAAATTTTTACCATTATTTTAATTGAGAGTATTCATAGGAAACTCAAAGTTCGTATAATACAATTAACTATAGGGGTTTGCCCTAGTAGGATATACATTTAAGACCCAAGATCAATTAAAAAGTCAATTAATTCTCTTTGGAAAAATTAAGAAAATCAATGACGGTCGTTATCTTCATATTCGAGTAATTAATAAGAAATTGTGCTTTATTCTCTTAGGAAGATATACCATTTATTATTATGACCTTGAATATAAAATTAATGATAACACATCTAGATTATCGTAGCTAAATATTTGATCGAACATCATTTTGACCATTCGGGGTCATACGTAGTTCCTTTCTGAATTTGGTTACGATATTTAGGATAAAATTTACAATTCTAAATCTAAACCCATTAAGAAATTCTATTTTAATCTCTTGATGTAGTATATCATTTCTAATGGTATGTTCGATTTCAAAATTAAAATTTAAAAGTCAAATTTCAAATTTTCTCAAAGAAATTATAATTTTAATTGCTTTGCATCCTTCCAAAGCAAAAGCTTTAAAAATAATGGGGCAACCTCAGATCAATTTTCTGCCAATGCTGACTCAATTCATGAGTTCCTCTCACTTATACCCCCTCTCATGGAACTATTATATTTAATACATATCCTCCATACACTACAAACCCTATAAAGAGGAGGAGGAGCCAATAGACGAGAAAAAGATGGAACATAAAAAAGAGAGAGATATTGTGTTATTTCTCTCTTTTAGCTTAAGCTTTACATCATAGAGCCCTTATATCAATTATTCTTATACATCTAGTTTGGATAATAAAGATTTCTATCTAGATCATCTCTCTCTCTCTCTCTCATCCTCTCACTCTCTCTCATATTTTATGTAATAGCTCATATTTTGACCCAATTAAATAATTTTTATGAGTCATTATGAGTCCAATTTGAAAATCATTTTTGTCATATTATAGATATTATTGTGCTTTAATTATTATACTTTAATTAGAAAACCCACTTGTACAAACATCTTCTCCATATTAGGAGCAATTTAAAAAATTGACACACGTTTGTACAAGTAGATTTTTTTTTGTAAATGTTAGGTGTTCATCTTGAAAAATAATTTCACCAGAGCCTTCTAGATATGCTAGGCTATTTTATAGATATTTTTATAATTTTAAGAGCTTTAGATTTTTAAGGTATAAAAGGATTTATATAAATTTTATGCTAAAAAATGAGTAACTTGCATACTTTCTAATACATCATTAAGAAACTTTACTTTCAAATATCCTAATGCATTATATAACTTATCATTTTTCCATTTAAATCATTTTGCCCCAAACCAGAGAAGCAAAAATGAAAAATTAAAGAAAAAAGAGAGGGAGAGGAGAGTGAAAAACTAGGTTTGGGGGTCATAGAGCTAATTTTGTTGGTTCATCTAATTGTGAAATTTATTCATCTCATTGTAAGCTACAATTACCTTACCGCTGATTTCAATGATTTAATGTATTATAAATTATAATTTGGTCAAAACTTATAAAAGTTATAATATCTTAATTTTTAGCAAACTTATACCGTGCAACTTTTATATATGATAGATATAATCCTCTTGAGCATTTTAATTGTAATATTATTAAATTTCACTGGGTAAACTGAAATAATTTTATGAATCAAATACATAGTATAAAATTTTGATAGATTTTTCTACATTTTATGAACTATAGCATTTTATTTATTTATATTACATAAAAGGTAGCATTTGCATGTAAGCAAGGAAGGTTGATTGTTAACACTATAAATAATATGGGTTGGATCTTAAAATATAATAAACTATATAGGAGGGTGTCAATGGGTTTTCTTTTAAGTAAAAAGTTTGTGTGTTCCTAGTTGTAGCCTGTAATTGATTGACCAAATTATGCTAATGGATAGAGGGTGATGACTCTTAAATGATTATTGAAAATTATTTGTGAAAATAAATAATTAATAAAAATAAATAAAAGATGAGATGAGATTGATAAGTGGATAGATATGACAAATAACTGATGGACGGATGAAAATACCATATTAAAGATGGATGTCCCACCTTGTTCTTCATCATTATATTTATGATTGCATTTATATGATAGTGCATTGAACTAATTAATAGATAAAACTAAAGTTGTATTGACAAAATATATATTGATATTGATACAATATAGCATAACATATTAACATGGCTTGTTGATTGATAGTCCTTTTTATCAAATGTTTTCTTATAATTTGATAGATCTCCTTTGATTTCATTGATTATATTGATTTTATTATTGTTTGATACAGATTTTATATATTACTGGAACATGCATATTGATTCTTTTGTCTGGCATTAAAGGTAGTGGTAGGTTTGGTTGTTTGCTAGGCTTTTATGCTCAAGATGTTGTTTTATATGATTTTAGATAAAGGTAAGGAGCCTTAACAATAATGATATTTTGGTTTTATTTTAAGTTCTTTGGTTTATATGTATTTTTTTGTAGCCAATAGTGACTATTATATATATGCTTTTTGGACTTTAGATTTTGTAGCAAGATGTATATATTGATAGTAACAATATAATTATAATTTTTTACAGTTTATTTATTCCATTAATACAATTAATCAGTTCTATATATTAAATTGATCTGGTTGTAAATGAATAATCATTGATTGTTAACTGAAAGAAAAATGAATAGAATGAGTTAAAAAGATATTAAAAAGAAAAGAAAAAAATTCTTTCACTTTAGATCTTGGGGTATTACACTCTAACCATGTCATCTTGACCTCTTAGGCTCTCAGTCCACAGGTGATAAGAAATACGACCCAACATCATCCACTAGATAAAATAGGATTCAACATAACCAACTATAGGATCATCATATGGGTTTGATGATTGATCAACATGAATTGAAGGAATAATCACCTCCTATTATATTGGATGAATTTTCTCAATAAGTGACTCATATAATTTAGTTTATACTTGTCAAGTCAGAGTTAACATACAATATTATCTTTGGAAGACCCCTAAAATAAATCTTGGAAGCTATAAACTCTATGCCACATCTTAAAATAAAATTTTCAACTCATACTAGGGTTAGCAAAGCATGTGAAAATCAAAAAGTTACTCAAACATGCTACTTAAACAAGTTAAACCACAACCATTAATAACTTTGAGCATTGAATACTTTGATCTTCAAAATAAAGATTGCTACAAATGACCTCTTCTATATAGGAACTGGTTCATGTTTCACTATCAGATGAGTACCACATATGTACAGTACAAGTCGGTTCTTTATTATGAGAGGAAGAAAGATTAGAATATATGATTATTTTATGACAAAATCAATAAATCTTTGCTTGGAGTATGGCTGATATGCATGGGATTGATTCTGAAGTAATTACACACTCCCTCCAAATAGATCTGAGATTCAAACCCATCATTAAAAAAAAAAAAACCAAATTGCCTATAATCTATCAAGTAAGAAATTAATAAACTTTTAGATACAGGGTTCATCTAAAAGTTCATTATCTAAAATGGTTGACAAATATAATTATGATTAAGAAGGCTAGAGGAGCCTAAAGAATATGTATAAATTATCTTAATTTAAATAAAACTTGTCAGAAGGATGGTTTTCCTCTTCCTCGCATAGACCAATTGGTGGATATTAAGTTTGAACATCAAATGCTTAGTATCATGGATTCCCATTTTGGGTACAATTTGATACAGATAAATCTTGTTGATGAGGAAGCTACCTCTTTTTAAATTTATAAAGAATGCTAGTGTAACTTATCAGTACCTCATGAATAAAGTTCTTATTAATCTTATTGGGTATATTATAGAAATTTATGTTAATGACACACTGGTAAAAAGTTATGAGAGAAAGCATCATCTTTTGGATATGGAGCAATGCTTTTAACTACTCGGATATTAAAATATACCCTACTAAATGTACTTTTGGGGATACATAAAAAAATTGATAGGTTTCATGGTCAACCATTGTGGAATTGAATAAAATTTAGAGAAGATTAATACAACATATGACACCTCTAAGAAATATAAAGAAAGTACTTCACTTGAATGGATGAATAACAACCTTATCTAATTTCTTAGATCGATCTAGAGATAAGTATTTATTATTTTTTAAGATACTCAAGGGTGCCTATAATTATATCATACAATTGATAGATGAGTGTTAAGCTACTTTTAAACAACTAAAAATATATCTAGCCTCACCACCTTTATTGTCAAAGGCAATCCCAAGAGAAATTATTTATTAATTATATCTTCTTCTTTTTTTTTCATATCATAAGTATAGTACTAGTAAAAGAAGAATAGGGGGGGGGGGGGGGGGGGGGGGGGGGCAACACCTTATCTATTATATTAGTATGATCATATTTGAAATGAGGGTATGATATCCATTGGCATATAAAATTGCCTTAGCATTAGTATTTTCAACAAGAAAATTACACTTGTATTTTCAAGCTCACATAATTGATGTTCATATCTAATTTCTACTTAAGGCCTCCTTATGAAATCAAAAGCTTCTGGATAATTAATCAAGTGGTCAGTGAATTTAGGAGAATTCAATATTTATTTTATACATATGCCATATATCAATCACAGATACTTGTTGACATTGTAGTAGAAAGCAACATTCCTGATATAATCGAACCATCAATTTCTTCTTTATCACCCCATTGGATATTATATGTTGATGGAGCATGTGAAAGTTTTAGTACTGAGGAATGAATCTTGCATATTTCTCCTTAAAATAATATTTTAGAATATGGTCTATACCTAAAGTTCATGGCAACCAATAATATCCCGAGTATGAAGCGCTCATGGTGGGGCTAAGGATAGTTATAAATTGTGGAGTTAAAAATTTGATAATTTATATTAATTCTCAACTTGGGGCTTTTTAAGTAGAATGGGACTTCAACCCTTGTAACCTAAATTGGTACAATATTTCTCTTTGATAAAATCACTTCTTTCTTGCATCAATTTATATCAGATTATCTACATACCTCACGAACAGAATGCTTGAGCTGATACACCCTCCAAATTTGTAACTACAATAATAAGTTATTTATATAGTAGAAGTGCATTCAAAATATTCACTTTCCAATATACAATGTATATAGGAAATACATTATATTGAAGAAGTGAATGAATTTTTTAGATGAACCCCATAATTTCTTTTCTACGTGGTGGCATGCTACATGAAGACTCAACAACTAATATATGTATTTAATGATAAGTTGCAAATCTTATTATTATTGGAGATGAATTATATATGAAAGAATTTATGGGTTCATACCTCAAGTGTCTTACTCCATCAAAGGTTGAATATGAACTTTAAGAAGTTTTGGGGAACACTTGGGAGGTAGAGCACTCACTTAAAAAATTTTTAGATAGGGATTCTACTAGCTTACAATAAAAAATGATGCATTAGAATTTATTTGAAAATGCAATAATTATCAAATACATTCTAATCTCATTTGCTTTGCTTTTTTGATCTGGTGGACTATCAGAACACCTTGTCATACAATCATGCAATCGTCTGCTTGCAATATCTAGTAATTCTTTTGTCAAGATACATCGAGGCTTCTAAAAACTCGATCAATACATTATGAAGAAAAAAAGAAAAAATTAGAGAACTCAAGTTTTTTTCAAAAAAAAAAAAAAAACCTGATAAAGGCAACAATACTACTCTTCAACTCCACTGCCAAAAACACCACTTAAATAACATAACTTACATGAGCCACACATTATTACTAAAGTATTAAATTCAATTCTACAAATATATTAATTGTATGCCTGATCTCTTCCAACTACCACAACAAAAATTGATTTGATATTACATCTATATAGCTCATCAATTGAGATCGGGTTGTGTCAGCTTTATAACATCAAATAAACGACTTCACACAGCTATGTAGCAATTATAGTAGAATCCAATGCTACGTATTTTCAACTTAGTTCTTCATAAATAACTCATTACTTGAATAGAAAGAATCTAATACCTTATATAGATTATTTAAGTTAAGTGATAAAATTTTTAAACAATTTAAATTGAATTGATAATAGTGAACACTTAAAACTGACAATTTCAAAGTGCAACTCCATATATGTCTTACTTATTATGCTTAAAATTAACCAGTTATTATGTTGCATAACAAAAATAAATTTGAATCCTTTACGCTAACTCTACAATTAATTTAGCTAATTATTCTAACTAATTTAGCTAAAAAGTCAGATGATCAATTCTACACAAAATAATAATTTTTAAACCAATAATATTTAATTTGACATTACAACTACAATGCCCAATTATTTTAACTTTTACTATGCATGTCAATAATCCAATACCCTATTCCATAAATGCCCTTTAATAAAAGACCGCTTTAATTAAAATAATAATAATATTGAGCAAGTCGCCTGAACAGAGACTTGCCCAATTAACAATAGTCGCCGCGGCTGACACATGACTCAACAAAACTGAGTCAGCAGCTAGTTGCTCATTTAGGCTTTGTTTGGGATGGCTTTCTTACTGCTTTCAAAAACAGATTTCTAGTATAAAAATTTCTAAAACTAAAAATTTTTGTACTAAAAAGCAGTAAGAAAGCCATCACCAACGAAGCCTTAATGGACAACTTTGCCTACTTTTAATTTATTTTTTATAATGCTTAATTACATAATTAAGTTTTTAATCATACTTATTTAAAAAAATTTTAACACATGACAATAATAATTAAAATCTAAATTCAAAACAACATATATTAATACAAACAACATTTTAAAACAAAACGTATAAAAATATCATGATGGAATTTTTTTCCAATACATTTTGTATAAGAATATGCTGATGGGGCTGATAGCATCGTATGCTCCGGACTTGGTTACTTGCAAGCAACCCGTTACTACCTCCGGCCCGCAAAAGGAGACGTAGGCTCTGCGTTAGCAGAACCATGGCTTGCCGGACACGTTAAAGCGTTCATCTTCTCTTCTTTGCCCTTTTCATATAATTAAGCATTATTTATTGGTCACGCCAAAGCTTATAATTAATTCCAATTATGTACATATTGCCAGCAATCATAATCCGCTTTAAATTCTAACAGCTTGTAATAAATAATTTCATATTAATGTTAATTTATAATATATATATTTTCCTATCACCATCTCATGAACTCATAAAGTTTTACATTTTAAAAGAATATTTTATCAAAATATGTACGGTTCAAAGAGAAGACTTAGCTTATTCTAGGAATAGAGCAGAGTGTTGTTTTCTTTATTAAATAAATAAATAAATTTAAATAAAATAATTATATAAAAGTCAACAAAAATAAATATTCATTTGTCAATCAAATTTGACTTTGAGCAAACTTGGAGGAGAAATTCTCATTTTTATATGTAATTAATTAGAGTTTACATTTTGTATAAATCAATACTTTATTTGCAAGTACATTTATATTTAAGTATTGTTGTGTGCTGGAACATTAATGGTGGTAGAAAGATTGAGAGTTTAATGTCTTAACTTTGAACGAATACCCAACACATGTACATATAAAGAGAGAGGTACATGAATTATAAGAGACATCAAAATTTATACGTGAAAAATTCTGAAAATGAAAAAAATCATGGGGGTCTTGCCCAGTTAAAATAATTATATTAGTGTTTTTCGTTGATTATAAATAATATCTTTCCTTGGGAGAAGACGTTGGCATAATGTAGCAAATATTCATCGTACATAGCACATTATATGGTTAGAGATGCAAAAATCCAATGACTTGAGAGTTGTTCTAAAGAGAACGTTGACCTATTCATTTGGTCGGTGTGGCCGTAATTGGGTAACGGTGGTTTGAGGATTGTAGTCGGGTAATGGAGGTCAGAGGGACCGTAGTTGACTAGTGACTGTAGTCTAAGGACCTAGTCGACAGGCGATAGAGATTAGGGGGATCATAGTTGAGCGAAAGTGGTCGAATGATCATAGTCGGTGGGAACTGCGGTCAAAGGGATCGTAGTTGGATGATGATGGTCTGAGGACCGTAGTCAGCATATAAGTGAGGTTGGAGGGACATTAGTCAGGTGACGATGGCCTGAGGACCATAGTGTCAAGCCCCATGATATAAAATGGAATTAAGAATTTCATCTCTTTTTTACTTTGTTCATCTATCATTCTCCTTACCGTTCAATTAATAGCTAATATTTATTTATAACCAAATCATCACCTATCAAAACTTACTAATTGCATCTAGAAAAATATAAATAAATATAAACAGCATAACACAAAATTTTATTGCTACAGTCAATATTTACATTCCACTATATGGTCCAAAGTCTCAAAATAATATGTATAATAGCCACTACATGCTACAAAATAGTACATATAAAGCTAGAGAGTTGAACATAAAGCTAAACTATCAATACTACCTAGCCTCACCCTATAGGCCCCTTATCTTTTTCCTAAAATCATATAAAATAACATAATGAGCGCATAACCCATTTATCACTACATTCAACACAAGGTAAAAGAATCAATATGCCTGCTACAGTTTTAGTCTATATCAATTAATAATAAAATCAATATAATCAGTAAATCTAAAAGAGATCTATCACACCATAAGAAAATCATTAAAATGGATGATCAATCAATGGGTATATTATGATATATTGTATCAATATCAATACTAGTTCTATTGGTATGACTAAATTTTTATGTATAAATTAAATCAATGTACTATCATGAAAATGCAATCATGATAGTACAATTATGAAGATTAAGGTAGGACATATAGCTTTAATGTAATATTTTCATCCTTCCATCCTCGCCATGGCCCAGTTGGTCATCAATCTTTAATTTAATCCCAATTGGCAACCAGTTGGTCATCATTTTTTATCTTATCAACATATGTATTATCTTAAGTCAATTCACAGATGACTTTCAATAATCAACGAATAGTAGTCACTTTTTACCTATCAATGTAATTAGGTTAATCGGTTATAGGCTACAACCACGATTACACCACTAATCTTTATTTTAAAAAAAGCTTGTCAGCCCACCTACATGAGCAAGGAATTATATTTTAAGGGCCAATTAATATTCATTATAAAATTAATAAATAACCTTGCTTGTTTACATGCAAAAATGCTACATTTATCTTATATCAATTGTATCAGTCTCTCTTTAATATATGAAATGCAACATGAATGCATGAATCTATAAAAATACAGGAAAATATGTATATTAGCCAATAGCTTCAGAAAATCATAACTTTCATTTTACCGGTAAAATTCAATAATGTTACAACCAAAATGCTCACGTAATCTATATATATAATATATAAAAAGTTACACAGTATAAGTTTGATAGGTTAGGAGAAAATATATTATCAATTTAGAAGAGATAAAATTTATAAAAATCAAAATAATCAAAAATATGAGTAAGAGTATAATTACTTACTTTAAATAGAATAAAATTCATAATAGGAGTATCCAATGAAAAGCCCTAGAGGCTTTCTCTCTCTTATCTCTCTCCTCTCCTTTCTCCCATTTCTTCCCGTCCCCTTTCCTTTACTTCCCGACCAAGCAAATGAGTAAGAGAGAGAGAGAGAGAGAAAGAGAAGGAGGGTGTGAGGTGATGACAGGGATATTATATATATATAAACTCATTTAGTGCCTGACGTTGCAGTGCTCTTATAACCCAATGCCACTACACTGCATGCCACCTCTAGAGTTTCTACATCATATAAAGCATCATAGCTCCAGTGGCATTTTATGGCATTGATGCTTCTAGCTAACGCCTCGACACTTTTTAGACCAATGCCGCAACTCTCTATACAGATTTTTCATTTTTTTTCAAATAAGTTTATTTTAAACTTTTGGGTTGTTACACGTAGTTGATCGGTGATTATGGTTGAATGCATTGTAAGGTTGGAAGGACCGTAATCGACGGGTGAAGGAGTCGAAGGGATCGTAGTCAGGTGATAGTGGTCGGAGGGACTATAATTAAAATATGGTGGTCCAATCACTAAATTCAGCTGGCAAATTTGGCTTAAGGACCATAGTCGGTGGGTGATTATGGTCGAAGGGATTGTATTCGGGTCAAGGAGGTCAGAGAAATCATAGTCGGGTGACAGTGGTCCGAGGGATCATAATTGGGCTTTTGTGGTTAGAGGACTATAAATGGTGAACGACTGTGGCCTAAGGAACATAGTCTGCATGCAAGTGTGATCAAAGGGATCGTAGTAGGGTGATTGAGGTTAGAGGGATCATTGTCGGATGATAGAGGTCAAATGGACAGTTACCGGGAAATAGTGGTTGGAGGGACTATAGTTATGTGACGGTGGTCCGAGGAAACCTAGTTGAGCGACTAAGGTCAAAGGAACCATAGTCGGACAATTGATGTCAGAGGGATCATAGTTGGGCGAAAAAAGGTTAGACGGACTGTAGTTGGGCGACTCGGGTCATAAAGACCGTAGTTAGGAGATTGAGGTCAAGGGATTGTATGTCACGCCCCAAGATCTAAAGTGGGAGATTTTTTTTCTTTCCTTTTTATTATCTATTTAAACTCATTTTATTCATTTTTCTTATAATTAATAACCAATAATAATTCATTCCATATCAATTTGATATTTAGAGATGATTAATTATATTAAAAAATTAAATAAATAATAAGCTTACAAAGCCCAATAAGAAACCAAAACTCACTATGTGCCTTCAATACAATACAAAATAATCAATATGTATATTACAGTACTAATCAATATCAATCAATAGTAAAAATCAATATGATCAGTAAAATAAGGATATCTCACAGAGCAAAAAAGCATATATCAATCTAAAAGAAAATTAATAAAAAGTCTATAAATCTATAAAAGATATTGTAGTGAAATAAATATTAATTATTTATCAGTTATATTCATACTCATGGTTATATTATATGCTTCATCAATCATTCATAATATGCCCATCAGCATAATCGATCATCAATTACAAGCTACAACCATGATAACACCACATATCATGTTAAAAAAAAAGCCCATTGGCCCACCCTCCTACACAGAGTATTATGTTTTAACAGCCAACTCATATTAATTATAGTATTAACAGTCAGCCTTCCTTGCTTAAATGCATGTACTATATTTATTTCAGTTGTATCAATCTCTCTTTTATGCATAAAATGCTTAAATATACATAATATGAAATATGTATATTAATTTGTAACTATAAAAAATCACAACTTTCATTTTACCCGAATAATTCAATAATATTACATTCAAAATGTCCCTAAAATCTGTATATATTATATACAAAAAGTTACACGATAAAAGTGTGATAAATAAGGAGAAAATGTATTTTAATGGATTTAGAAGTAATTAACTTTATCAAACTTAAAATCATTAAAAATTAGAGTGAGTTCAGGTCACTTACAATGATCAAAAGACTTTTCCTAACTAAAGCAATGGACAAAAAATAATAAAAAATCAGTCTTCACTCTCCTCCCTCTCTCCTATTCCTCTCCCTTTCTCTCTCTTCTTCCATGGCAAACCATACAAGAATGGAGAGGTGGCGATATTAGAGGGGCTGTAGTGCTCAGGATTTAGATTAAAAAATATATAAAAATACTATTAATGGCATAGCACTGTAGCACCTTATATTGAATTCAAAATTATTATAGAATAGAGACTCCAATATTACAGTGACAATGTTTAGCATCACTGTGCTCTCAAGCTTAGTTCCAAAACACTCAAAAGTACAGCGCCGCTATATTCTAATTTAGATAAAAATTTAAATTTTTATTAATTTTAAACAAATCCAGCAAGTAAACAAAACTCACCATCCACCTTCAATACAATATAAAAGAATCAAAATGTATGCTTTAATGATAAACAATGCCAATCAATAATAAAAATCAATATAATCAATAAAACAAGAGTGTCTCATTGAGCAAAAAAGGCGTCTCTCGATCTATAAGAATTAGTAAAAAGTCTATAAATCTATAACATATGTTGTAGTGAAATAAATATCAACTATCTATCTGTTATATTCATGCTGATGGTTATATTATATGTTTCTATCAATTATTAGGTAATGTATAACTTTCTATCAGTATATTATATTAATCAATCAGTTCAATGTATTATTATATAAATGCAATCATAAATATAATTATAAAGAGTAAGGCAGAACATATAACTTTAATGTGATATTTTCATTTTTTTCACTTTAATTATAACCAAATTGGTCATTAGTCTTTAATTTAACTTCAACTATTGACCAATTGGTCATCAATGTTTATCTTACTAATCTTATTCATTATCTTAAGTCAATTCATAGTTGACTTTTAATAAATCATTAAGAATTATTATCATTTGCCAATTGGCATTATCTGTCATTAATTATGAGTTACAACTAGAATAATATCACAAATCATCTTTAAAAAAAACTCGTCGGCCCACCTTATACATAGGGTATTATATTTTAACAGTTAACTTTTATTAATTATAATATTAACAGCCAGTCTTTCTTGCTTACATGCATATAATATATTTATTTCAGTTATATCAATCTCCCTTTCATATATGAAATACTACATGAAATGTTTAAATCAACACAATACAAGAAATTTGTATATGAATTTCTAACTTTAAAAAATCACAACTTTTATTTTATCCAGTGAAATTTAATAATATTATATTTAAAATGTTCATAAAATTTGTATATATCATATACGAAAAGTTACATGATAAAAATGCGATAAATTATAAGAAAATATATTTTTATCAATTTAGGCGCGATTAAATTCATCAAACTCAAAATCATTAAAAATCAGAGTGACATTAAAGTCACTTACAATGATTATAAGATTTCTCCTAACTGAAGCAGCATATGAAAATGACTAAAAACTATCCTTCTCACTCCTCCCTCACTCCTCTTCCTCTCGCTTTCGCTCTCTTATTCTTCCATAATAAGATATGCGAGAATGGGGAGGTGGTGGCTCTAGAGGGGCTTTAGTGCTTATGATTTAAATTATATATATATATATATACTGTTAGTAGCCTAACGTTGTAGCACTACATGTTGAATTTAGAATTACTATAGAATAGAGACTCCAATATCATGGTGGCAATTTTTGGTATGCTGTGCTCTTTAGCCTAACGCCGCAACATTCAAAGCACAACATCGTTGTGCTTTAGTTAAGATAAAAATTTAAATTTTTATTTTAAAATATTTTTTTTCATATTTCAGGTTGTTATATTATAGTCATGCGATTGAGATCGGGGATCGTAGTCGGGCAATTAAGGTTGGAGGGACCATAATCAGTGAGTGGCAAAGGCCAAAAGTACCTTAATTGACTGGTAATGGATGTCAGAAGGATCTTAGTAGGGTAACTTAAGTCAGAGGGACCTTTATAGGGTGACAGAGGTCAGAGAGATTATTATCGGGAAATAATAGTCAGAGTGATTATAGTCGGGCGATGGTGGTCTGAGAAAACCTAATCGAGTGACTGAGGTTGGATGGAGCATGGTATGCAAAGGAGTTCAAAGGGATCGTAGTCGGGTGATGGAGGTCGAAGGGACTATAATCGGATGATGATGGTTAGAGGGGCCATAGTCAGACAACGGAGGTCGAAAGGATCATAATTTGGTGACTTAGGTTGGAAGGATCATACTCGATGGGTGATAAAGGGCAGGTAGAGACTCGCCTGTGGCAGTAGGACAAAGGTTCGATGGTGGCGATTGGATGGAGGTCCAACGATAATGGTTGGGTGGAGGTCCAACAGTGACAGTCTAGTCGAGGTCTAGAGGCGGCAATATCTTAATGGATGTTTGACAATGGTCAGATAATAAAAGTCCAGTGGCAACTGCTAGGAGCGAGGGTTTGTCGGTGGTGGTGCTATGGGATTCATGCCTTAGAGCTCTCTTGAATCTTTCGCCCAAGGTTTAAGCCCTCACCTCCAAAAAGTCTCCTTCATGTAGAGTGTGAGGGTCTATTTATAGATTTTGAGAGTGACATACTCTGTAAATATGGAGGAGATCTAAGGAAAATTCATAGTGCTCCATCTGATGACCAATATTGCTCCCCTCAATCATAGTGCATTAATGATGTCAGAATTAAGTAATCTTTAGCTCATTGGATTTGTCTCATCGAGCCACTTGATTCCACTATAAGCATGCCATATTTAGATATTATTTGGTCACCCAATTAGTATTCTGAAGCTTCTAAATATGCTTCAAGCTATTGATTTGAATCATTTGCACTTGAATTAGATTAATTTTGGAGTGGTTGGATTTTCCTCATTGAGCCATTCAATATAAGTATAAGTTTGTTAAAATTAGAGTTTAGATAGTCCTGCATTTAATTTTGGAAGTTTTTAATTGAGATGTCTCGAGATTCATGCTGGATCAAGGCGATTATCACCCATATCAATGCTAGACAAGTCGACATGATAAAAGAGGAAAAAATAGTAAACTCACAAGTACTATTGAGGATCTTGCAAGATCTATGACAATGTCACTCAAGCACATTGGATCATTTACTTAGTCATTAAGTAAACTCTTGCTCGAACATCAGGCCAATGTGTTGAACCTTAGGATTAGCTCAACTACTTTATAGGACTACTTGCTTAATCTCAAAGCCAACTCGCCTTAGCTTAAGGATTATTCACCCAACCAATAAGAAGTCACCTACAACTCACTTAGGCTAGCAATTTCATCAAAAAGTTGGCTATCTCATCCACGTAGCCTATGACTTTCTTTATGGACCTATATAATCATCTAACTAGTTGATAACTTTTTCTAATTGTTCGTTTACCTGTTGGCAAAATTTTATCTACTGTAGTTTTACCTATAAAAATTTTGATATTGGCTTTTCAACATTTCTTTTACTTGACAGTCCATTTGTTGGTAGCTTTTGATTAGGATTAATTTGTTCATCCTTGCCTGGAAAAATCTGATTTAAGTTTCTGAATAATTGCATTCTAGATTTAACATCCCCAATCGATTAGTTGCATGAAATGTGATTGAAGGTATACCAAACCATTTTAAGTGCACATTTGTTTTAATTCTTCAATTTTACGGTGGATATAATTTAAGGGCATTTTTGAGTAGGGCTGTGTAGAAGTATAAACCCTCTTTGAACTAAATTATACTTGTAGCCAAATAACCCCTTCTTGTATGAATTTTTTAGTTATTGCTTTTATTTTATTGTTTACTAAATAGTTTATTGCATAAATTTTTTGCTCTCTCATTTTAAATTTATAGATTTGAACATCCATGGAGAGATATTTTAAACGATCATCGAATTCAAATGTATTAAAAACTATGGATGAGAATAACAATAAAGATGAAGAGCATGAAAAATGCATTCGAGTGGAGGTAGATTTACCAAACAATTGGAATTAAATGTAGAAAATCTTCCATCAGAGATAGGATTATGGTTTATTATTAATGAGTTTAATCCTAACATTCAAGATGAAGTATGTATAACATATTTATAAAGAGGGTCATATCAACCTCGTAGTCATAATTTTTCAAAAAGTAAATTTGGGATGGAATGAAAGACAAATGATTTAATCCTACTTGGTTTGACAAGTACTCTAATTGGCTAGAATATAACATATGTAAAGATAAATCATACTGCCGACATTGTTATCTTTAGAGCATCCGATAGAGGCAATGAAGAGGAGGAGGCATTTAATAAAAATGGATTTTCAAATTGGAAGAAAACAAATAGGTTTTGTTGCAACTCGGGCTCACGAGTTCTTATTTTGATGATAACAAATATTATGGTTCATCTCCTAGTATTTGGAATATATATTTATTTGTGTGTACTAACATATCAGGAACAACATGCATCAATCCAAGAAAGATTCAAGACTAAAGAATGAGTAGAATAGGCTTTGTTGTATTTCTCATTGATGTACTTTTTGATTTCTTGAGTCAAGTCCTGTAAGGGTGTATGCTTATTTGTGACTATGTGTACATATACTCAGGGGGAGTGAGATCCTATCAAAACCAGAAGTTTAACTTTTGAACAAATAGTACTGGATGATTTCTGATCATCCAGGCTGATCTATTCATTGAACTAGTCATCCTGGACGATCTAATATGATCTCAAAACCCTAGTCGCCATGATAATTTAGGCAAGGATTTAATTGTCAAAATTTGTTCTAATCGTCCTGGACGATTTGTGCAAAATTTGTACTGATCGTCCTGGACTATCCCAGGATCGTACGGGACTATCAGGTCAAATTCTGCACATCGTCCAGGACGATCTTGCGATCATCCGGGATGATGTTTGGCGGCAGAATTGAGTTTTTAGGGTTTTCTGAAGCCATCTTTTGGAGCACATCGTCCTGGATGATCTTTGGCGGCAGAATTGAGTTTTAGGGTTTTCTGAAGCTGTCTTTTGGAGCACATCATCCTGGACGATCCGGCGATCGTCCTGGACGATCTTTGCCACCAGAACTAATTTGGAAGGGTTTTTTGAGCTCTTTATTTAAGTTTTCTCAAGGCACTTGATAGGAGTCTTTGGCAGCCATTGAGGCGTCGTTCTTCTGAAGAAAACTTGAAGAGAGAGCTTGAAAGGGAGAGAGGAAAAGGGTGGAGTTTGAGAGGGAGAAGAGCCTGGGAAGGGAGATTCTCGAGGGAGTGTGAGGGGGTTCACACGGTTGCTCCGGCAAGCTTGCACCTAAGTACCATCGGATTCAAGGGTCATCTCGAGGGAGGTTTTGGGAAGAAGAAGATCTCTTTGGTGTCAAAGGACCCGGCTACTCTGCCGCACCGGGGAAGGTGGAAGTGATTTTGTAAGGGCTTCTCCGCCTAGTTGTGGGAGCTGAAGGAGAGACACTATTTGGTTTAGTGCAATACTTGGAGGGTGCCTCCGAGGAGTGGACGTAGGTCAGGTTAGACCGAATCACTATAAATCCGGTGTGTTCTTTCTTATTATTTTTTTGCACTTTATTTTATTGCGATTATCTGCTTGGGTGATATCTATGATTGATCTTTTTATCATTGTTTTAATTCATTTCCACTGCACGTTATAAAAAGATTTTTGTTTTGTTTCAAATATCCAATTCACCCCCCCCTCTTGGTTAGCCTCGGGACTAGTTCACTAGGGCTTAACATCCCTTTCAAACTTTCAAGTGGTATCAGAGCGGGATTCATAAAATCAAGTTTTTAAAAACTTTTGAATTCGATCCATGGCTAATTTTTGTAATCGTAATATTACGGAAGGTTATTCAATAACCCGGCCACTACTTTTTGAAAATACTACTTTTGATTTTTAGAAAATTCGCATGTCTACTTTCTTGCAATCTATTGATTATCATATGTGGCATATGATTCAAGTTGGTTATTCTGTACCGTCACGTATTATAAATGAAATTAAAGTTGATATTCCTTTTTCTGAATGGAGTAGATCAGATCAGATCAATCCTTAATTGAATGCTAAATATTTGAATTATTTTTTCTGTGCTTTGAATTCTGATGATTATATGTTAATATCCGCATGCACTTCTGGAAAAGAAATTTGGGATAAATTATGCACTACATATGAAGGTACTTATGAAATCAAGCAATTTAGGCTAAATATTTTAATGCATGATTATGAACTTTTTAGCATGAAATCTCATGAAACGATCTTGGACATGTTTACTAGGTTTTCTCAAATTGTGACATCATTACATGCTTTAGGAAAAGAACTTTCAAATTTTGAAAAAGTTAATAAAATCCTACGTTCTCTACTTGCTAAATTTGATGCCAAAGTCATTGCAATTTCTGAATCAAAAAATTTGAACGAATATTCTATTGATAATTTGATTGGCTCACTCATTGCCTACGAGCAAAGTTTGGGTCAAAAGCTTTTGGATGCAGGTGAAATGATAGTGCTGAAAACTGAAGGCATTGAAAAAAGTAACTCATAAAGTGATGAAAGTGAAGAGTTAGCATCATCAACAAATAAATTGAAAAATCTACTAAAGTACAAACATCAACATCAAAAGTGGAATAAAGGTAAAAATGGTAAGAATGTAAAGTTATCTTCTGATGTTATCTGTTTTGGATGTAGGAAGCCTGTACATATGAAAAATCAGTGCCTGAACTTAAGAACCCTTCCTGAAATGGAAAAGGGTAAAGCTAAACAAATTATAATAAGGGCTGAAAATACAAAACAAAAAATATCCTGGGCAGATCTAGCTTCTGAATCATCTGATCAGGAGCAAGCTGATATAAATTAATGTTCTTTTTGTGTATTTATATTTTTTATTTTGTTTTTCTGTTACTATTGTTTATTCATTGTATTTTCTGTGTTTTAGTATTTTTGTTTTTCCTTTTAAAATTTTTTGATGTTTTTTATTGTTCCTCTGATCAAGCACACACATAACATCTCTTGTTTTAAATCATTTTTTTAAGATCTTATTTTCTAAAAATGGAAAATTTACCTCCTGTATTTTCTAAATACTTTGTTAGTTGTGGTTGATTTCTCTAAAATCAAGTAAAGGAAGAAAACTCATAATTTTGTCTCTCTATCTTATTTCTTTGAATAAGGCTATCTTACTTTTGAGTTAAAATCTATTTCAGATTATAAATTGGTTTTTGAAATTAAAACTTTTTTCATCTCCCAATATTTTATCTATCTCATAGGAATCTTTTGCAAATTATTGAACTAACTTTAAGATTATCTTATTCAGGTTGTTCGTCTTTATCATAAGAATAAGGTTTGCTGATTTTAAAGATTTAGAAAGGAGGCAATCAAAAGATGCGCAGTGCGCCAAACAAATTAAAAAGAGGCACAAAATGAGCCCAAAACTGAAAAGATGTAAAATTGCCAAATTGAATACACAAAGTATATCAAAAATCAAAAGATGCGCAAAGCGCCAAACAAACTGAAAAAGAGGCACAAAATTAGCCCATAAAAGCTGCTTCCATTCTTGTAAATCTCTAAAGTTTAGAAAAATCTTATGACTTTTTGATAGATTCGTTACTTGAGTTTGAAAATCAAGATTTTTTGATTCATTACTTTGCATCAATCTTCTATTAGATATATTTCATGAAAGGAGTTTTGAAAGATTTTTGTTTCCTTATCTAATTTGTTCCTAAATTTAGATATTGGCTTAAAAAGTTTTTTAGCCTTTTTAAAACCTGAGCTTGGTTTAACAATTTTTGAATTTCTAACCTTTCTGGGTTATGAGTAGTCAATTCATGTGTTACATAGCTTTTTGAATAAAATCAAGGGGTAGCTTTCTCATTACAAGAAAATTCTTGATTTTATAAAAATTTCACAAGATCAGAGACCGTTTTCGATCTTTAGTCTATTTTTATTTTACTTTTGTTTTTTTCTACTCCTCTTCTTTTTGATAATGTCAAAGGGGGAGAACGTACCGTTGTATTTATTATATTTATGAAGTTTATTTGTATTTGTACTACTTGATTTGTGACATTTATTTGTATTGTGTAGTTTTTTTTAAATAAAAAAATTTAAAAAATGTGTTTCTCTCTATTTTTAAAAGTCTTTTCTTAGTGAGGGGGAGATTAGGAGAAAATACTTTTATTTGCAAATCCAACCAGAAATATTTGCCATCATCAAAAAGGGGGAGATTGTTGCAACTCGGGCTCACGAGTTCTTATTTTGATGATAACAAATATTATGGTTCATCTCCTAGTATTTGGAATATATATTTATTTGTGTGTACTAACATTTCAGGAACAGCATGCATCAATCCAAGAAAGATTCAAGACTAAAGAATGAGTAGAATAGGCTTTGTTGTATTTCTCATTAATGTACTTTTTGATTTCTTGAGTCAAGTCCTGTAAGGGTGTATGCTTATTTGTGACTATGTGTACATATACTCAGGGGGAGTGAGATCCTGTCAAAACTAGAAATTTAACTTTTGAACAAATAGTACTGGACAATTTCTGATCATCCAGGCCGATCTGTTCATTGAACTAATTGTCCTGGACGATATTTATATCATTCTGGATGATCTAATATGATCTCAAAACCCTAGCCGCCATGATAATTTAGGCAAGGATTTAAGTGTCAAAATTTGTTCTAATCGTCCTGGACGATATGTATATCGTATTGTGTAAAATTTGTACTGATCGTCCTGGATTATCCTAGGATCGTACGGGACTATCAGGTCAAATTCTGCACATCGTCCAGGACGATCCTGCGATCGTCCGGGATGATGTTTGGCGGCAGAATTGAGTTTTTAGGGTTTTCTGAAGCCATCTTTTGGAGCACATCATCCTGGACGATCCTGCAATTATCCTGGACGATCTTTGGCGGTATAATTGAGTTTTTAGGGTTTTCTGAAGCCGTCTTTTGGAGTACATCGTCCTGGATGATCCGGTGATCGTCCTGGACGATCTTTACCGCCATAACTAATTTGGAAGAATTTTTGGAGCTCTTTATTTAAGCTTTCTCAAGGCACTTGATAGGAGTCTTTACAGCCATTGAGGCTTCGTTCTTCTGAAGAAAACTTGAAGAGAGAGCTTGAAAGTGAGAGAGGAAAGGGTGGAGTTTGAGAGGGAGAAGAGCCTGGGAAGGGAGATTCTCGAGGGAGTGTGAGGGGGTTCACACGGTTGCTCCGGCAAGCTTGCACCTAAGTACCATCGGATTCAAGGGTCATCTCGAGGGAGGTTTTGGGAAGAAGAAGATCTCTTTGGTGTCAAAGGACCCGGCTACTCCGCCGCACCGGGGAAGGTGGAAGTGATTTTGTAAGGGCTTCTCCGCCTAGCTGTGGGAGCTGAAGGAGAGACACTATTTAGTTTAGTGCAATACTTGGAGGGTGCCTCCGAGGAGTGGACGTAGGTCAGGTTGGACTGAACCACTATAAATCCGGTGTGTTCTTTCTTATTATTTTTTTGCACTTTATTTTGTTGTGATTATCTGCTTGGGTGATATCTGTGATTGATCTTTTTATCGTTGTTTTAATTCGTTTCCACTGCACGTTATAAAAAGATTTTTGTTTTGTTTCAAATATCCAATTCACCCCCCCTCTTGGTTAGCCTCGGGACTAGTTCACTAGGGCTTAACATCCCTTTCGAACTTTCAGATTTGACTTTCATATAGAAAGCCATAATAGTGCGCATAATAATACTAGGCGAAGCTGTGAAGACCTAATAAAATAGAGTCAACATATTGGTTTTGTGTTCCAAAAATAATCAGATCAAACTAAAATTACATATCACACACGTCTGAATACTTCCGCTGATTGTATAAGATTTCTTTTAAGACAATAATTGACTTTTTGGGAACATGATAAGTCTTCTAAATCAAAAAAGTTATGTTATTTTTTTTTTTGAATTGGTGCAGTTTTTGGCTGAACATAACAAAGACATACAAGATGTATTGAAGAATGCACTTGAAATTTTAAAATTAATTACTCTTGATATTAAGAAAGATATCACAAGAGCTACGAATATTATAATAACTAAATTCATAACTGAGGAGAATAGTGATAAATTTTTCTCAATTTTAGTTGATGAATTGTGTGATACATCTACAAAAGAGTAAATGGCAATTGTAGTGCACTTTATTAATAACAAAGGTCAAATAATTGAGCATTTTTTGGGGATTGCTCATGCATCAGATACAACGACAAGTAGTCTCAAAATTGCAATTGAACAACTCCTTTTAACTTATGGATTGAGCATTTTTAGAATGCATGATCAAGGTTACGACGGTGCTAGCAATATGAGAGAGGAGTTTAATGGTCTAAAGGCTCTATTTCTTAATGAAAATAAATCTGCACATTATATTCATTGCTTCTCATATCAACTTTAGCTAACATTAGTATCAATTATGAAAAATCATGTTTAAATTGCTTTATTATTTACTATAATTTCAAATGTGATGAATATTATTGGTGTTTCATGTAAGCATCATGATCAATTTCAAGATATACAATGATAGAAAACATTAAATGAATTACAAAGTGGAGAACTAATAACAAGGAAAGGCTTGAATCAAGAAATAACTCTTAGGGGTACAGGCGATACATGATGGGGTTTATATTATGAATCAATCATAAGGTTGATCACAATATTCTCTACAGTAATTAATTTTCTCAAAATTATTTTGGAAGATAGTATAAGCTCAAAACAAAGAGATGAGGCATATGCATTATTGGAAATATTATAAAATTTTGAATTTTCTTTTTGCCTATATCTGTTGAAAGATATACTTGGTATCACTATTAAACTATCACAAGTTTTCTAGAGAGGAGAATAAAATATTGTAAATGCTATGTCTTTGATTCATATATATAAAATAAGACTGCAAGATATGAGAGATAATAAGTAGACATACTTCATCGGTAAAGTAACTTTATTTTGTAAGCAGTAGAAAATAAATGTCCCACATATGGATGATAAATGCGTTACTTGTTGTTGGCCTCGTCGTAGAGCTCAAGATTAAACAAATTTATATTATTTTCGGGTTAAAATTTTCTGCATAGTTATTGATATACAACTTCAAAAGTTGAACAATCATTTTACAAAAGCAAATATTGAGTTACTTTTGTCTATTGCTTATTTAAATCCTAATAATAAATTTTATGCATTCAACAAAAACAAGTTGATTAGAATGACACAGTTTTATCCAATTGATTTTATCCTTTTTGATTAGGCAATTCTTGAAAATCAATTGGAATTTGGACATTTATATTATGGATATGCGATCTGATGATTTGTTTTCTTTATTAAAAGACATAGAAAGCCTTGATGAGAAAATAATCCAAAGTAGGAAGGATATTACATATTCTCTTATTTTTAGACTATTGAAATTGACATTAGTATTATACATTGCAATAGTAGGTGTCGAAAGAGTATTTTCTGCCATGAATATTATAAAAAATTAGCTACGAAATAGAATTACAGATCAATGACTGAACGATATGTTAATTGTTTATATTGAAAAAGAAATTTTAGATTGTATTGATAATGCAGCAATTAATCAACTTTTTAGAATATGAAGAGTAGATATTATAAATAGTAAGTTGTTTATTATCTTATATTTAATATTCTGCATTTTAGATAATAAATTGAATTTTTTTAAAAAAAATGCATATGTAGTCCTAAGCCCAGATGAAAAAAATGATGAAAATTTAAAAAAAATTAATTTAGGCCTCTGTTGAATAAATTTTCTAGCTTTATCACTATCTTTCTTTCTTTCTTTTTTTTTTTTCTTTTTCTCCAATCTTCTT
This sequence comes from Dendrobium chrysotoxum, assembly GCA_019925795.1. Taxonomy (NCBI): domain Eukaryota; kingdom Viridiplantae; phylum Streptophyta; class Magnoliopsida; order Asparagales; family Orchidaceae; genus Dendrobium; species Dendrobium chrysotoxum. The sequence continues at coordinate 44,845,379 of CM034303.1, read as the reverse complement.
ATAAGTTCTACTAGTAAGCTTCTTACATTGTCTTGAACACATTTAGATCCAACATATATGATTAATTGGTATTAATAATTCAATTTTTGAAGACAATTCACTAAAACTGAATTATTAATTAATTGATATTATTACGCAGAAGGCATCCAAATTCCCTCCCCTGGAAGCATCCTCAAACGCGGGTCCCATCGGGCATTAGCCTCTTCTGTGCGACCTCCCGTCGCTATCTGCGACAAGGACCACGTCCCCGCATAAATTCATAAATAAGTTCTCGTGACCTCCCCGTAAGTTAAACTTCGAGGGGGACCGTGATTTAACGGCTATGATCATTCCTACGATATCGGACGGCTGGCACGACGTACGATCAAACTGACACTCGATGGACTTCTATATATTACCCCGGACCCGATTGGTGAGTGGCATCTTTCCTAATTCGTAATTTGGTGCGCTGTCTTCTTCTTCTTCTACACGGCGGTGATTTCTTCCTCGGTGAGCAAAGTTCCTTCAGTTGCTCGTGAGATTTTTCACTCCGATCTTTGCAGATATCATACTTTTATGTTGCAATTGTTGATTGATTGTTCGGTGTTGCTTTTGATGCGTTTGTTCTGAAATTTCTCTTGTTTTGATCGACTAGTTTTCATGGGGAATGCGCGTGGGATTGCTTCGGCGTTTCTTTTTGTGACGATCGTTCTTCTTCCGCTGATTCTCTCGGTTTCTGCGGAAGGACTGGTGAGGGTCTCGCTGAAGAAGAGACCGCTGGATGAGAACAGCAGGATTGCCGCAAGGCTTGTTAATGATGAGGTGGAGCCCCTTAAATCAAGAGGGATTGGCCTCAGAGGAGTTGGGGATGGGTCAGAGGAGGATATTGTACGGTTAAAGAATTACATGAATGCTCAGTACTATGGGGAGATCGGCATCGGCTCGCCTCCGCAGAAGTTCACAGTGGTATTTGATACTGGAAGCTCGAACCTATGGGTTCCATCGGCAAAGTGCTACTTTTCGGTAAGTACTTCATTTGAGTGAAACTGTTCCTGTTTAGGGTTTAGACACATAGATTGGTCATGCTTTAGAATTGGTTATTGCGTGAAACTTGTCTTGTTTTACTATCAATTATGATTAAACTGATGTTTACTTTTGTTGTTCTCTTACGATTTGCAGGTCGCTTGCTTTTTCCATTCAAAGTATAAGTCCGGCAAATCAAGCACCTATAAGAAGAATGGTTTGTCTTTTTCTCATGGTCATTTTCTTTGTTGTTATAGTTTTTGATATTTAGCCTGTCCTGGTTGGGCTATTGTCTAGAATGTTTGACAATTTTTTTTATCATCTTTTTAAGCTTAAAAAATATTTAGGCTTAACGTTTTGAAGATCCAAAATGGTTGTTCTCCCTAGAAAAAAAAAAAGAACAAACTTTTCCCCTACATTTAACCTGTTGGGAAGTACGAGTTTGTTTCTTTAGGATATTGTCATGAGGTGTTGTAGATAGTTGGTTTTAGTACGACTAAGGGTATGATTGGGATTTGCTTTTCAGACCGTAATCATAGTTTCGTTTGACTATTGTTTTCTCGCTATTTTCTAAAAATTTCTGTGATGTGAAGCTGCTTTTTACAACTGAAGTTGCTAATACGGGATAGCTTTAAGAAAATAACTATTCAATTTTTTTTTACAAAAGAATATATTATAATATGCACAAAAGCTTTAAAAAAAAGTTAACTTTTCCTACCAAGGCTTCACAATGACCTTTACAACCATCCCAAATTAATCGTAATGCTTGTAGTTATTGCAATAAAGCCCTTTTCTAAGTATGCCTAATATTCATATGCAAATATGCAATTTCGTAGCTATCATGGTGCTGGGTGGACTAAAGGGCTCACAAGAGAAAAATATTACAAACATGTAAATTTTATGCTGAATGTGCGATACTGCTAGTAAGCACAAATCTCAGTTATTCTCATCTTTAAAAATATTATGTCGGCAATGATCATAATATGATATAGAGTAAGATATCTGATATTCACATTGGAGAGAAGAGGAAGCATTGATTTTGTATGAATCGGGATTATCATAATAAGCATTGAAAGGGAATGGGTCGGTCAAACTAGCATGAGAAAAGTTGCTTAAAGGGATTGGCTAACCTAGAAATATTGTTGAATGTGTTGTAAGAAGGGACAAATTATTGGTGAGTAGGAGTTTACAAGCTATGGAAACAGTTTTTTTTAGATTTCATTGATTGCTCCTAGCCTCCTATAGATAATAGTGAATAGTGCTGTGAGTGATTATGATGGTGATGTTCTGACTTTGAGGCAGTGTTTGTTTATTCTTCTTGAAAACAATTGTGATACCCAATACTTATGAGATCCTCTTCCATGAAGGGCACCTGAACATTGAACATTGAATGGCATAATGATGTGAAAAATCTTGAAATACGAATTGGAAGATATCATTAAGGAATAAGAATTTGGAGAGAATAAAATTGGCTTTCAATCTAATCCGGTCAAATGGCATAGCTGGCGTTTAGCTCTGGTCGGAATTTTTTTTTCTGCCTTTAAAATGGGTGTTCAAGAAGTTCTGGAATAATTTTCTCATATAAGACAGCTATTATTTCTCATACCGTGTTTAAGTCTCATGTATTTGAAACATGGCTAGCACAACCACAATGATCCTTTTCACACTTTTTAAATATTCAATCTTTGCACTTGGTTATTTTGAGCCATGACTTTGGATCTCTTATGATGAAAATCTAAATACTTGTAATTATATTTAATTGGAAAAAAATTCTGTTCAAATTGTTTTAATATGCAGCATCATTCATGAGTTTGTAATTGAAGTGAGTTGCTTTATTTTTGTTTTTGAAGTAGCGTAAGTTTACTCATGTTGAAAAATCCTCAACCTTCGTGCTTGGCATGAGGAATCAAATGATTTCATAGTTTGAGCATAAAAAGTTATCATGCAGGTTAATGCATCTGCGCTACTTTATAAAAAATGTTTGTCGCCGATGAAAATTAACTTTTGAGCACCAATACTGGATGCACATAAGTGTTTCTAGTTTTTCTGTTTCAATTCCTTAAAACTCCTATTCTTTATTAACTTATTCCTATATTTAAAGCATAGCTTGTCTAATATCTTTTCTTCGTGATGATCTTAGGTCATGCTGCTCAGTTTCTATTGTTTCCTCTTTATTATAGCTTCTTTCTCGTTGAATTTACTGAAAGGCCACTCTTTAGAAGAGCATTTTATGACTTCTCTGTCCATTGTTTTGACCAGGGCAATCTGCTGCGATTCAATATGGAACTGGGGCGATTGCTGGGTTCCTCAGTCAAGACCATCTTACTGTTGGCGACCTTCTCGTGAAAGATCAGGTATGTTCTGTAGAAATTGTTTACGTATAGGTTGATTAATTTTGTTTGTGATATGGAGTAGATTTTGATATTATTGGTTTTCCCAGGTTTTTATTGAGGCCACTAAGGAGCCAGGTGTCACTTTCTTGGTGGCAAAATTTGATGGCATACTTGGCCTAGGATTTAAAGAAATTTCAGTTGATAAGGTGGTACCTGTATGGTAAGCATATCAGTCTTTTGATCTGAATGACTTGGTTTTGCTTTGCGTGTTTATTCTAGCTTTACCTAATGCTTTAGTTTGTGCTTCTTCATTTCTAGCTTTTTCTAATGTGATACATTTACCAGTTCTATATTTTAAAAACTTTTTGCATGCTTCATGAAGAGATCACATTATCATTGCCGAAGTAGAAGTATGGACTAAAAAAATGTGGCATTGCTGCGTTTGGTAATGACAAATGAACACTTAGATTTTTTATTAGTTCATGTCGTTCATGGAAAATTGTTTTATTACATATGTATGATACACAAACATAGAATTATTAAAAAAACTTTCAATTGTTTACCATCAAAATTTCAAAAAATACACATTGTAAACTTTAGAAAGTATTATAAAATGTACTTTGCATAATATATTTATGTATTTTAAGAAAGAATATTTTTGTCGAAGTTGTATTTGAAGATACCTGAACAAGTTTTGAATAGGACATCTCACTATTTTGGGCATCAGAAAAAATCCCTCCAAAAAACATTTTTGGTGAACCAAAATCTGCTGAAAATGACTTTCTTGGTGGATTAGATTGCCGATACTTCCCAGCTGTTATATTGCTATAAAGGATTGGCTGTTGTAAGTTTTTGATGGAATATTTATCGAATTTTCTGCTAAATGATTGAGATCTGCAGAAGGCGGTTATATTGCTATAAAGGATTGGCTGTTGTAAGTTTTTGATGGAATATTTATCGAATTTTCTGCTAAATGATTGAGATCTGCAGAATGTTTGATGCTATTTTTGTTTGGCAACATCTTCCTTATTGAGTCAATAATCTACATGTTGTCCATTAAACATAGCATACATTAGATAGCAAGTCTTAAATATAAAATAACAATATTCACTCTTTTAAGAATAGCACAATCAAAAATAAAAATTAAATTTACTTAAAAAGCAAAAAATTAGAGTTCTTACAAACAAACATTCACTCCTTTTCTTTTTGCTCTCATTCATTCAACTCCTTCCTATCATCACCTCTTTCTCTTATCTTGCTGTGGACTCATTCACTGTTGAACTGTGGCATCGACATGTGTTTATATCTGTACATTCATATGTGCTTCTAGATCCTTGGTCCTAGCAATCACTTGGTGCATCACCATCTCTTGTAACTCATCCCTTACATAACTTTGGTGGGATATAGGAGGACTAAGAGTCATAAGCTATCTACTTGGAGCCTAATCCATAAATTATCCCCATTTTTCTTCCAACATCCTATGTAGACAACCCATAATTTGATTTTTAGGATGATCCACTCGAACATCCATCTTTTATAGAGTCCTGGCTTTGTATATCTTTCAATCACATTTATCATCCTATAAAAAATTAGTATTTATGATATTTTGAAATGATTAAATAATTAATGTTCATAAATTACTCATATTTACAAAAACTCTTTATGATTTGTTGTGCCCCCACTATAATTTCATTTCCCTTTGATGGATGCATGTATACAGCTCGACCGTGGTATAGTCATTTTTTTCTAAAAACATTAAATAAAATAATGAACTAATACAACAACATAATTACATATTTTAAGTATGCTAAATCTCCTCCATCTCCTATGTTTTTTGTGGAACATAGCTGCAAGTATGAAGGGAGGTGCTCTTTACTTTGCAGTTAAAAGTGCAATTATGCTTGTGCTGCTTCCTCTACTTCTTCACAGACTCTAACCTTCTGTTCATATGCTCCAAACTTCCATACTGTGCACATAATCCGACCCACATGCCCTACCCAATCCACTAAGGCCATTGTCTTGATTTGCAAATATCAGTAAATATCACTTAGACGCGCTGAATTGCATTGCTCAAAGTTCCTCATGACCTGGTCATGATGTTGGGAAAGCTAAAAATAGTTCTCTGCAATATAAAAATAATTTATTGATATCTCAAAGTTATAGATTTTTAAAATAAAAATGTCAAATTTGTTGCCTCAAATATGAAGATACATGTGAACTTTTGAAGGTATCTTCTTAATGATAAACATCAGGAACATTAAATTTACTCATGATATCTCTTATTTAATATTTTGTTTAATGAGGTGTGTTAAACTTGCATATTTTAACTTAGTAAAATAAGAAATCTAAAAGGATAATCGGTATTAATTGTGTAAAGATAATCATAATTAAGTCTTACATTTGACTAGCAAGCTCAATGTATAGATTGTGCTTATGCGTAGTATGTCTACAATCCTATAGTGATTGGTCGGTGTGTGGTGAATAGGGCTATTTGAGGGATAATAAAAAAGCTCAGGGTAGTTAGATTATCTAACAAAATGAGGTGGTGGAGGTAGTAGCTTGGTTATGCGTAGGAATGATGGTTTATATAAATGGTTCTGCATAGAGTGGCAGTGGAAGAGGTGAATATGAATGAGATTGAGTGGTATGTGCAACTATTAGGAAGAGGCAACTTGTTAAATTGTGAATTGTTGGTGTGTTGCAAGTGACAGTGGTGATGAGAGTAGTGGGTGGAGTGTAGGTTGTGGTGTTAATGGGGCTGGCATCAATCTTCTTGCGCTGTTTGAGAATTATAGATTTATGAGATTTGCCCTTTTGCCATTTCTTCTGCTAGCAAAGACTTTAAATAATTTATTAATAAATCTACATGAAAATATTATAAAAATTAGTATTAACTTTATAACGAGTAATATAACAATTAAGATAATTTAATATAATAATATATAACTGCATATGTATATAATGCGTACAAAATATGAAATGCTAGCACAACTGTGAATAGACTATAAGAACAAGTATATGATGTCACTTAATGATATTAGCATATATAAACATATAAACTAATATTCAAAACCTATAGGAGCATAAGAGACTTGGCACATGAATCACAATGCAAATATTCACAGAGTCAATTATATAATAAATGTTCAAGAATATAAATCTAAATTAATATTTGTTTTACACACAAGGATTTTTACATTGTTAGATACTGAACAGCCTACTATTATTAAACATTTTTAATATTAGTCTTGGATAGTCCAGAAGGAGGAAAATAAGATAAAGCTATCTAGGGTTAGGTGTCTTTTAGTTTATAAAGCGTGACGATGATATTTCTATATTTTCTATAGTGTATTTTTAATTATTAAGTCTAGAATTTAGTCAATCTCACTTTCTAAGCTGATTTAATTTATATTATACTCTATCAAATTCTATAGTGTTGTCAATATCAGTTTCTAAACTTGAAAGCTGAGTTAAATTATACTATGCTAGTCTTGAAAAAAAAAAAAATTATACTATGCTAGTTTGAAACTAATTTTCATCTTTTACCTCTTTTTATATGTAATTTTGATAAAGAGGGTGGTGTTAGAGCCGTGATAACTTGCTTTATTTGTGATCTTGGGGTCACTTGCTTTCAGTCATGAAAACAATCTCTTGACATTGTAGAGGTAAGATTGTATACATTAAGCTCTCCCCAGATCTTGCATCGGTGGAAGCTTCATATATAGGTTACAACCTTTATATGCTACTTTAATAAAAATAGCTTTATATTAATTTAAAATTGCCTTTGTAATACATACATGTCATTTGAAAGATGATAGTGTCTTGAATATAAAAATGAAAACCCTATATTCAATTACTTTTACATATTCATGTTTTTAATTATGCACATGTTATTTGTAGTATTTTTTACCGTATTTTTTGGCGAGTAAAATGAATAAAACTCATGGACATCAATCTCCATTTGAAATAGTAATCCAGATCTTGTATCTCAATTTAGTTATGCTTTGTTGAGCATCACTAGAACCGGCTCAATCTATTTTAGAAAACACTTTTGGTTTGTTATGAGTATGGTTTCACTCTTGTAGTCTCATCGAAGATGCAAGCCTATCGTATGTTTTGACCTTAAAAATAAAAAAATGGGATGGAAATTCTTCTGCTTGGTGTTGGAGGAGAAAAAGTCGTTTAGAAAAATTAATCTGTGTTTGTTTCTTTCGGAATGATTTAAGTCATCTAGCATTATGATGCTTGTTTTTGAAATGACTGTTATTTATCTAGCATTCTAATGTTTAAGAAAATTGATCTACTTATTATGGTCCCCTTTTTCATTTGAGTTATAGGAATAAACATTGTGGAAGATAGCTTTTGAAAACATGAGTTGCAATACATGAAAAGTGCTTCTAAGGTCTAGGAATAAGTCGGGAGACTCATTCTTCTCTATAAATACAACTTGGCCTTACGCCTTACTAAACTTCTTAGGAATAGACGGTGCTTAAGGCACACAAATAATGTTCTTTTTTGTCATTTGTTGATTGAATGGTTATAAGTTGTCTTCTGATGAACTTTTCCTATTTTCATTCAGGTACAACATGGTGGATCAGGGTCTTATTAAAGATCCTGTTTTCTCTTTCTGGTTAAATAGGAACTCAAAGGATGGTGAGGGAGGTGAAATAGTGTTTGGAGGTTCTGACCCTAAACATTACAAGGGTGAACACACATATGTCCCCGTGACTCTGAAGGGCTACTGGCAGGTGGATACTTTAGTTACCCATTTGATTGATTAGGACTATCTTTTTAAATTAATGTCATCTGGCACAAGGATAGTGAAAGCGGTGATTATTCTTGTAAAACTAGTGTTTCTTGCTGATCCTTACTATAACTAATATGTTTCTGAAATTGTGTGATGCAGTTTAATATAGGTGATGTTCTTGTTGGTGGTAAAAAAACTGGTAGCCTTTCAAAACTTCTCATAATTTAAATTCCTTTGTATTTTACTGAAATGCTTACCACATAATCTAATCTTCATTTATATTTTGACTGCCAGGATTCTGTGCTGGCGGCTGTGCAGCTATTGCTGATTCTGGTACTTCTTTGATTGCTGGACCAACTGTAAGTTGATAAAAACTAGTTCTATATCTAATCAGCGATTTTGTTTAATGCACTAACTTGTATGGAAGCTTCTATGTGGGTGGTTTTGGAGGGAAATGTTAATATTTTCTTCCAGTTCATTCGTTCACGTTTTATGCCTAAGGTTCTATGTTTTCCAATCCATGCTATAAATCTACTGACTTTGTTGTCATAAAGAAAATTTCCGTGTATGAGGGTGGAGTCCAGGTTTTGGAAAATCTTATTTGCCATATCATAAATTCATAATGAATTCTTCTATGGTGCATAAAGAATACCTGTTCGAGTGACTCTTGGTGTAGGGTTGAGGTTCATATTTTGGGTTTTCTTGTATGTGTTACGTGGCTTATGATAAACCTTTTGGAATATCTAGTTAGTCATTAAGCATTATACTTGGATAATGTAGGGTCATTCTGATTCTTCCTTAAATATTATTTTGCTTCGTTTAGGTGCTGACTTTTTGTTTCATACAGACAATCATTACAGAAATTAACCAGAAAATTGGAGCTGCTGGTGTTGTTAGCCAAGAATGCAAAACAGTAGTTTCTCAATATGGCCAACAGATTCTGGATCTGTTGCTGGCGGAGGTATGAATAAATATTCTCACTTCATATAAACATTTGCAGTATGTTTTGTATCATTTGCAGACAAAATATATATTTGCGAACTAATACGTGCTGATAATGATTTATTTTACAGGCACAACCAACGACGATATGCTCTCAGATTGGTCTCTGTGCCTTTGATGGGACTCACTCAGTAGGGTGAGAAATCAGCGTCTTACATACTTTGATATAAAACTTTCCATTTATTTGACTAAAAATGTGTAACGCAGCATTGGCATTGAGAGCGTGGTCAAGGGCAATGGGGCTAAATCTTCCCTTGGTAGGAGTGATGCCATGTGCACTGCCTGTGAGATGTCTGTTGTTTGGATGCAAAATCAGTTGAAGGAGAATAAAACACAGGAACTCATACTGAACTATGTCAACCAGGTAATTGAACACTAACCATTATATTCTTCTATTTTTTCAATCAAGCAGTTTGAGGCTAATACTTTCTGCAAGAATCCAGCTGTGCGAGCGACTTCCTAGTCCTATGGGCGAGTCCGCCGTCGACTGTGGTGCCATTTCTTCAATGCCCGGCGTTTCCTTCACCATTGGCGGCAAGACATTTGACCTAACAGCTGAGCAGGTAATCCTATGCTCGTAGTTGTTGTGATTAGTAATATTTTCCCGGGATTTTATAAAGCTTTAAGCCATGATAGCTTATTATCAAAGAACAATAAATTTTCTTAACTAAATTATTTTCGTTTGAAACTTCTTTTCAGTATATTCTGAAAGTTGGCGAGGGAGCAGCCGCCCAATGCATCAGTGGATTCACAGCTTTGGACGTGGCCCCTCCTCGTGGTCCTCTATGGTATGTTCCTCCCAGGCCATTCCTCCATTTTCTGAAGATTAAACTTCTGAAGGTTTTTTGGCACAGTTTTTCCACAGCTTTTTTTCTAGCTATTTTGAAGGAAATTATCTGGCTTTTCAAAAAGAAATTATAATATCCAAAACAGCTTTTCAATTATCAATTAGTCCCATAACATTCATAGCTGTTTTGACAAAGCAGCTGTGCCAAGGGAATCTTGAATGGAGGCATGTAATACTAATATCGTATGGCTGATGGCTGCAGGATTCTGGGAGACGTATTCATGGGAGTGTATCACACGGAGTTCGACTACGGAAATCTGAGGGTTGGGTTTGCGAAAGCTGCTTAATATACAGCTCTGCTAATACTACATAAGAACGTTTCAGGACAAAGGAAAACACTTGTTATCTTTCATAGATGAATTTACAATCAGTGCTGCAAAGTTAGGATTGTAATGTGCTATACTAATTTTGTTTTAAGATATACAAACTTCATTTTCTTCTTTTGAGAATGAATGGTAATGTGCTATACTAATCTGTGTTTCAACTTTTTTTTTTTTTGTATTCAGCCTGTTCAATTTGTATGTTGATGTGCTGATTGTTTATACGAAATGCATTTAAACAACATTTCTAATATATATATAGAATTCACCCCAACATTACCAAATGTGTGAATAAGGGTGTTTTGGGATGATTGTAGTTTTTTGTAAAGATGATGATAGAGCTGTTGTGGGTAGGGGTGTAAACGAGTCGATTCAAGTATCTACTTAATCGAGTTGAGCAGGTTGAGCTCGAGCTTGAGCTCAAGTTCAAGCTTGTTTAATATATGAGCTCGAGTATAAGCTTGAGCGAGCTCAAATTTGTGGCTCAATAAGCTCAACTCGTGAGCTCGAATCGGCTTAGCTCATTTACACGACTAGTCATGAGCAAGTAATTTTTAAAATTGTTGGGAGGATTTTGACTAGCTATTAGGTATCTTTTGATTAGCTAGTTTTTAGCTTTTTTAAAAGCAATTTGGGGAGATTTTTATGTGCTCCAGATATATTTTGAGAGGCCATATATCTAACATATTTTACTGAGTTGAAGAGAAGCAAAGAAAGATTTATTTTGAGAGTTTACTTTGGATGGTTGAAAGTCTACACCAGGTACCAAACATGCCCCGTTAAACAATACTGTCACCTTTTATTAATGTCCTGTAGCCTACCATTACATCAAGAGAAGTTCTCCAACGAAAATTTTGCATTATATTTTCCCTCAATAAGCTCTCATCACGAGCTCTCACTCTCCTTCACATGCTGCAAATATTGTCGAAGCCCATCTCAAGGGAAAAATTATTACTTGCAGTATTCGGACGTGTCTGGAGATCAATCTGGATACGCCACGTCACCCAATACATAGTACATTGGGGACAACATTGTGTTATTATTTATATTTTACAAGGACATCTTTTTGTAATTTTTTTTTACAATGAACATTGTAAAAGATGGGGACCAAAATTTTCAAACTGACCTCTATTGATCTCTCCCATTCTGTGATGACAATGACATCATGGAACAAATTTTAAGTATAAACATTCAACTTACACCATCTCTTATTATTGGCTCAGGGGAAATTCTTTATCTTTATCATCAGCTCGAGCTCAACTCGATAAATAGCTCGTGAGTTGAGCTCGATGAGTTAACGAATCTAACTTGAACTAGCCCCGACTCGACTCATAAACTCGTGAGCCGACTGGTTTAAAAATTATTAATATAAAACATACTTAAAATATATTAAATTTGAGGATTTTAAATATAAAGTTGTTAAAAATATTTTAAAATTATATTTCAGCTTCTTATATTAAGTAATTATTTATTATTATTCTTATATTTTATCATTGTTTTTATTATTTTATTATAATAATTAATTAAGTCATAACAATTTTCTCTCTTTTATAATAAATAAGCCAGCTCGAGCTTGATTAATTAATCAAGCTCAAGCTCAAATCAGAAGTGACTCAAATTAAACTCGACTCGACTCAACTCATTTACACCCGCTACATATACAGTAGGTCTAGAAAGTCTAAAATCAAGTCCGCGTAGGCCTCCTCACCCAGCAGGAGCGGTCCGGTCACCTCCCTTATCCTTCAATGAGGAAAATAAGAGTTTTTGACCGTTTCTCCTCTCTCTCGCCCACCTCGCCTGCACTATCGCTGCAGCGCGGTGGACTCGATCCAGTAAGCGGTTCGATCACCACTTCACTCCCTTTTCCCGCCGCCTTCCCGCCATCTGAGGACTCCCTTCCTCTCCTTTCCGCCATCTGTCCACTCCGTCGTTTCTCGTCGTCAAAAAAAAAAAAAAAAAAAAAAAAAAACAAAAGGTTTACTGCTAATCGTCTAGACGGCAGATATGAATTAACGGCGACGTAACGGAGGATCCGAATCCCTTCTTCCTTCCCATTCTCTCCTATATAAATCGCCTGAAAGACCTCAGACCTGAAACACTATTACTTGATACATAGCTCTTCTCGATCTCTTCCTCTCTTATCTTCTTCATTCAATTCATTCCATGGGCCCCGTTGACTTGCCGATGAGCCTCGCCTCGCCGGCAATGGAGGCCGACGAGGGCCGGAGAGTGCTCAACGAAATGGACTTCTTTTCATTGGAGAAGAGCCGGACTGAAACTGATCAGAAAGCTTATAAGGCTCAGAATCTAAACCTGGAGAAGGAGGATCTCACCATGGATGTTAGTATCTATCCTCTAGCTGCAACGGCTTGTTTAATTTAGAATATAATTATTTGGATTTATCTATTTTATATGTAGCCTCAAATGAATTTAAAATTTGTATTGGTTTTTAGAATTTATTTTTAAATTCAAGCGATTAAATTGGAATTTATCAGAAGATTAATTTGCTTGCTTTCATTTGTAGACTGAACTGCAACTTCTTTCCGGCAGCGATCTCTCAATGGGCGATGGATTCTTAGTAGCTGCTCAGGAAACTGATGAAAGGAAGAGCGAGGTTAGCTTCGCTCATGATCTTTAATTCTCCATCATTGAAAGGCTCTTTGTGTATTAAAAACCACATTTGTATTAATGCGATTCAAAGTAATTATTGAAAAATTAGGATGAATTTGATTTATGATTAAATAAATGATTTATGATTTAATTAAAATGAATGTAATGTAATGTAAAAAATGATGGGGGTGGCGGCGGCTGGCGGGCGGCGGTGGTCGGCACCAATGATAGCTTCGGGTGGTTGTGGTTGGTGAGAGGCCACCGGCAAAGGCAGCCGGTGACGGGTTGTGATAATACCGCTATCTTGCGATGAAAATGGAATTCAGCCGACGAGTTTACAATACATCAAAAAAGAATCAGAAAGTTAGAAGAGAATTTGTTAAAATTTTATATTACATTTCTTTTCCATCAAAGGAAATACTCAAATTTTAAAATTCTTTGCATTTCTTTTTCAACAAATTAAACAACCCCTACACTTCTTTCCTAAATGAGCATGCTTGATTGATTACTAAATCATTATTAATTAGATCAAATTTACAAGCGAAGATCAATATTCTTTATTTTAATTTTTAAAACTAAAAAATAGAAAATTGTATTGAATATTTTTTATAATTTTTTTTATCAGACTGCAATCTATAAATTCTATTTGTCTATGTTCCTCACCATTTTTTATTGAAAAAATGTAAGCAGATAACAGCAATGAAAGCCAAGATGGGGCAAATGGAAGAGGAGAACCAGAGACTAAGAACCATTCTTGCACAAATGAATCAAAACTACAATTTTCTTCACATGCAATTCATCTCAGTGATGCAGAAAAATAAGAGTATGAACGGAAACACCAATCTAAGCAATCAGGTAATTATAATCAACATATATTTATATACAATTAATGATGATTATTTAATAATTAAGGCCATTTATGAGCTAATTAAAAGGAACTAAACAAGCTGGAAGAAGGAAGAGATGGAATTGTTCCGAAGCAGCTCTTAGATGGTCGGTGTTTGATGGAGGGAAACTTTAATGGAGATTATTGCGCTCTAAAGAGCAGTTTTAATGGAGGTCAAGAGGAGGGGAAGGAGACTGTTTCCCTATTGTCTCCTTCTTCTTCAAAGAGTTGCGAGCAAGCACAGGAGGCTACTATGAGGAAAGCTCGCGTTTCAGTCAGAGTTCGCTCTGATGCTCCCATGGTAATCTAATTATTAAATTTTTTATTTTTTTTATTCAACCAATATATAGAAGTAATATGCACTCTAAGGCTTCGTTTGGCACGACATTCTTATTACTTTGCAAATCAGCCGTAGAAAAAGTAAAATTTTAAAATTATTGTATAAAGTAATTTTTTAGTATAATTTTATTTTGAAAAAAAATTATAAAATAGAAATTATGATTACGATCTGAAAATTAAAATAATAAAAAAGCCGTCTCAAATGAAGCTTAATGCTTCATCTTCCTTTTCTAGAGAAGCTTTCAATCACAAAAATCTTTTAAAAATAATAAAAAATAATGGTTAAAATTTATCCCAAACAAAATCTAAGACTTTGTTTGGAACAACTTTATTATTGCTTTTTAGTACAAAAATTTTTAGTTCAAAAAATTTTTATACTAGAAAATTGCTTTAAAAAGTAGGAAGAAAGCTGCCCAAATAAACCCTAATATAAAAAAAAAGCTCGCTGTTGATATTTGATCTTGTCCAAATTGAGAATTAGCTCGAGTTTTTTGACTAATTTTTTAATGAGTTAAACGAGAGATCACTATATGCGGAGTCTAGACACAAAGAATCATCCGATTGTCTCTGTAAATAGTAAAATCACAATAAACAATTAATGTTCATCATTGTGTTTTACTGTTCACTGCTGTATTTTTACTGTGCTTTTACTCTTCATAGGAACAAAACTGAACTATTCTCTGTGTCCAATCTTCTCACGTAATAATCTCTAGAGTTAAACACGAACAAAACTTTATTCGATCGCCTTTGACCGGATAATAAATTGATTATATTGAAATACTTAAGCTCACTCTAATTTAACTCGTTTAACCCTAACCCTAATTGGTGAACTAATAAAAATGATATTTTTAGATCACGGACGGATGCCATTGGAGAAAGTACGGGCAGAAGATGGCGAAAGGGAGCACTTGCCCGCGAGCATACTACCGCTGCACCATGGCTGTAGGCTGCCCTGTTCGCAAACAAGTAAAGAACCCTAATGACCTTTTCTCTTTTCCACTGCATTTATTTTGTGATTATTTTTGTGCAACATTAATTGAAAAAATCATTATTTGATGGTCTTACCTTTCACACAGGTCCAACGTTGCGCTGACGATCAAACTATACTAATCACCAGCTATGAAGGAAAGCACAACCACCCATTGCCGCCGGCCGCCATGTCGATGGCCTCCACCACCTCCGCCGCCGCATCGATGCTTCTCTCCGGCACCATTTCGAGTGCCGACAGCCTCATGAACCCTAACCTCTTAGCTCAAGCTGTGCTCCCCTGCCCCTCTGGTTTCGCCACCATCTCTGCGTCGGCGCCCTTCCCCACTGTCACCCTCGACCTCACCCAGCCCCCAAATCCTCTCCAGTTTCAGAAGCCTTTATCGCAGTTGCAGTTCTCGATTCCGGCAGTCGGCCGCCCGACGGCGATACCGCAGCTCTTCGGGCAATCACTACAGGTTGGTGCTTGCGCTATAATCACTTTTGTTTAACAAAAAAACTATGCCAGATAATTTATTATTAGCTTCAAAATTTTTTTGAATTTATATTAAGATTAATATAATTTCAGATATTATATATAATATTAATCTTAATACATATTTAATAATTTTAAAATTCATTTTGAAATGTTCATAATTTTTTTTTCTTTTGATTATAATAACTAATAATAAATAATATAAAAAAAATTTACATACATATGACATAATATTTATATATTTACATGCTTGATATTTAAATTTTAATATTTCTTTATATAATATTTTATTATCTCAATTATATCAAATATATATAATAAATTTTATTTTATTAAGATTAAAATTAATAATATTTTTAATATAATTTAAATATTTTAGTATTATATAAATAAATACTAAATTTAGATGTTAAATATATAAACATTTAGCAATTATATGAACTAAATAAAGATCTTAAAAAAAAATTATATCTATAAATCCTGATGAATTTTCCATTAAGATAAATTATCAAAAAAGAAAAAAACTATGAAATAACAATGAATTTAATATTGCTTAAAATAATAATTTTATATTTATTAGACAAATATCGTCTATTTATAAAAATATTTTTATTTCAATTTTTATCAAAAGCTGTTGACGTAATTTTTTTATTAGATTAATGAATTATTAAAAAAAAATAGAACTATAATCTATTTATTTTTTCGTAGAGCGAGGAGCAGCAGGAGCTTTCAATAGCTGATACAGTGAGCGCCGCCACTGCCGCACTCACCGCAAATCCCAACTTCAAGGCGGCGCTGGCCGCCGCCATCACGTCGATTATTGGCTGCGGCGGCGGCGGCGGCAGCGGCGGAGGAGCCCTTCAGACGGGAAGTCAAGCATGCGTAAATGACGATATCCCGAGTTTAGGGGCAGCTTGATTACACAAATGTTTTGTTTTTGATTGTTAGGGTTGTTTATGCTATTATTGATTTAATTGGTGACTTTATTGTAATAAGGCATAGGAGTCTCAGCTATTAGAAATAGTTGGTATGAATAACCTTGGAGTTTTTAAGAGGCAGAATTTTCTATTAAGAGAAGACTTGTATTATCAAATAAGTACTTCTTGGGGGAAATTAATAAAAATAAGTAAGAAAATTGGCCAGGCTGCAATTATGTGAGCCAATTCTTTCTATATAAAGCATGGAAAAATAATTCGAAATTTGTTTTTTTTCCTTCATGAAATTATCATATTAGTGCTTTTTTTTTTGAATTTGAGCAAATTTAATGGTACCTCAACTTCATGAAATTATCATATTAGTGCTTTTTAGGAGAAATTATGCTGTGTACCAGCTGACTTTGTACATTTTGATTCGTCTTTGAACGGTCCGATGGCCGCACGTTATAATTTCTCCCAATATAAACCAAGAAACTGTTTCTTTCTATGTAGTTGCCTTGGGGAATGGATTTGAATTTTTTTTTGATAGTCTCGTATCGTATGTTTAAACCAATATTTTTTTGAGAAACATCTGAGCCAATCAAGGCAAACTCACACACAAATTACATATGCAAGACTTGAACCCAAGATGAGTTGGGCTAAACCAAAATATTTTTGAATCCTTTGGATTACATTTCCAGCCTTCGAGCATTTTGATAGGTCTGCAACTCTTGTTGTCATTAATGCCCCACATGAGCACTAATTCCATATTTTTTTTGGGGACATTTAAGTTAATTAAGACAAATTCACATACGCATTACATACGCAAGACTCGAATACAAGACCTCTTGATTAATAGCTAAAGCTTCAAACCAACAGGCCAAGTTGAGTTGCGTCTAATTCCATACTTGATTTACCAATTCTATGTCCGAGTTCTATTGACAATTTATTTTGCAATTAGATTGAAAAATGAGGCATGTTATCCTTGATCTTTCATCTCTTACTTTTCAATCTAATTGCATAATTGTTTGGGATAAGCCAAACGAGCTCTAATTGCCTATCATTAATCATATAACTCATATTGCTTGAGATGTAAATTTGAGTTGATAATGTATATAATTTATTGAACTTAGGAAGATAAATTTTTTATATATTATAAAATTTATATATTATATTGAATATTATATTATTATTCTTATTAAAAATTATATTTATATTATTAAATTTTTTTAATTTTAGAACCTAATTATTATACATATAATTATATTTGTAATATACATATATTTATATTCACATTAATTGTCAATCAAGCTATTTAATAAGCTTTATGTTGAGCCTTAATCAAATTTGTTCATTAGTTTTAGTCAAAGTAGTTGTGTATTCTTTGTCAAAATTTTAATTATTATGTAATTTATCTTATATTTGAATAACTTAAGTATTTATTACATCATTAGATTCAACACTGATTGAACCATCGAATCGTGAACCTCTCCTTCCGGTTTGTTGCCCGGTCTGATATTCACAACCTTGCAAGCAACCTTTGATGATGCGTGAAGCCAATGATAAGAGTAGTTCATTGAACTCAATTGAATGAAACCTTAATGTCTTGTCCATGGAGGCACCTAAGTTGCTTTAGTAGGTAAATTGAAATACTCCATTGTGAGGTAACTCAATGAAATCAAGCGGGCCAACTAAAACACCATGTACTTCTTGGTTGGTAACTTAAACTCTCAACCAATATTTTAAAATGAGCAGCATTAGGATAGTAAATTTAACTCACAGATTAAAAAGACCTTTTAAATAGAGATTGTTCTCTTGATTTAGGCTCGAATCAAAGATAAATATGGTGAGTTGTGAGAATGAGTTCGGCGTGATCGAATTGATCGTCCACTCAAATCAAGATAAAAAGAATTAGTTCAATCCTAACCCACCGAAACAATTTTTTTTGTGAGTTTTGAGCGAATTAATGCAAACTCACACACACATCACATATGCAAGTTTCAAGCTCAAGATCTCTTGGTAGATAGCCTAAGCTCCCAATCAGCAGATTAAGGACCCACACAAACAACTTCATTCATGTTTAGAGCCACTTTTAAGTTTGTCAGATATAACCAACTAAAGTTGAATTATAGTGGAGAATAGATCAACCCATTCTCTCTCACAACAAACCTAATTTCATAGCTATTATTGTCAAAAGGTTGACATGGTTTAAGTTTATTCACTTCCAACTCCATTTTTTTATTAAAGTTTGTTTATGTATTTCATTTTTTTATTGTTCTATAACTATTTTTGAAGTAAATTGTGAAAAACAAAACAAGCAAACAAAAAAAAATTTTCCATTTTTTTGTTTATCCAAATAATCCTACCATTTGCTACCTATTTTTCATGCTATTATTCAGACTAAAAATTGAATAATAACACTTAAATCTAATTTATTTTTACATGGATTGAATGCTTAAACTAGAGGTGTAATTGAGCCAAAAGCCGGCTCGAGCTTAACTCGTTAACGAGCTCACGAGTTGAGCTTGTCGAGCCACGAGTTTAAGCTCGAGCTCAAGCTTGGCATGAAAGCTTGTTGAACCTCTCGATTAAATTAAAATATATTTAATAATTAATTTTAAATAAGCCTGGCACGAAAGCTTGTTGAACTTCTCACAATCATTATATAATATATTTTAATAATTTTAAATTAATTCAACATTAAAAAAATAAAAATTCTTAAAAAAACTTAATTTTTTAATTTAAAACTAAAAAATTGAGCTCAACAATCGAGTCAGAGTCGAGCTCGAGCCTATGAATTTTTTAATGAGTTGAGCTCGAGCTTAGTAAACGAACTCGAGTCGAGCTTGACCTCAAGCTCATTAATAACTAAATAAGCTTAGCTCAATTAGGCAGATACTCGACTCGACTCATTTACACCCCTAGCTTGAACCAATCAGACCTTGCATGCCCGTTAATGAAAGTGACGATTAGGTATGCAGCTAATCAGACGCATAATGCAGAATCAATGCGCCACCTGTTAGATTTTTTACGTGAGGCTCACATGGCTATAACAATAGCTCTTGACTTCAAACCAAAAAACTACTATATTTGTAGGTATATTGCTCATATATTATACAAATATGAAATATCATTGAATTGAAAATTTTCAATAAAAAAAGCTCCAATAACCTAAAAAAGTCAGATTTCATAGTTTATCTTTTAAGATAAAAATTAGATATATAAATATTTAATTTAATTAACTAAAGTGTGTGTAATATTCACCACTTTTACATAATTCATCCATCCATCTTGTAAGACTGAAATAGTTGTGCGGCAAACTATCATTATCATAACAATAACAAGTATCACACGAAGACGGCGAAGTCAAAGGGCAAAGTCCAGTGGAGGGGGTAGAGTGGAAGAGTCGGCTGTGAAAAGTTAAGTTTTTGATAGTGAATTTAGCAGCGATTTTAACCGTTGTCTAAATCTATCTATAGTGATGGTTTTAAAACCGCTGCTATAAATTACTGCGAAAATATTAACTTTTTAATAGTGTACACAAAATCTTCTAAATATCTTATCAAATATACCTTCCAGTACCAAAAGTCATCAACAATAATAGTCCATTCCCCACAATGATCAAATCATTACCATTAAAACTACTTACAAGCATCATACCTAGCCAAAGCACTTGAACGCATAGCTCTCCTACGTTTCTTGTCTCTTTAGCAAAGCCTTCATTTGACAATAACTTAGCTTTGTTCAGCTTTTTCAACAAAACTTTATGAACTTGTTTTATGCGCAATAATATTTATTTTGATGCCTAAAGATCAGTTTTTGAAGTAAATTGTAGGTAGAAGTAAGAAAAAGCTGTTGATTTTTTTTCACCCCTACGGTATGATAGCATGTCCTGATATAAAAGTTCACAAAAATTCAAATAAATGAAAACCAAGCACATAAGACTATCTAGATTGAGAGCAAGTCTACAGTCGATGAATGTGAGCATTCTGAACTCATCCTTGTTCAAATAAAATCGCTAGAAAGTTCCTCAAATTCCACTTTTACCAAATCAACAGAAACATTAGGAAAATGGTGAGAAAGTTCAATGACAAGTAGTTTGATTCTTAAAACAAGAATAATCAAGTTCTGAATGAAGGAAAACCATGATTTCAATATTCCAAAATCTGGTTCAGATCAGAGCTTCATGTCTGGTGTAACTAACTGCACACCGCTTATAAGTACTGAAGGCAACCTCTAATACAGTGAAAGATGAGACTGGAATGTGCCGACTATGTCAAGTGCCACACAAGCAACTTCAGATTGTTTTATCTTCTGTGCGCTTCGAAAATTCGTGCCCTGGCCTCCCCATTGCTTTTCGGGGGAGTTTTAACGGATTAAGTTCTGGGAAAACAGATTAGGTTTGTAGATAAGACACACCTAGAGATTTCACTCTCATTTTGTGAGGACTTTAGATCTGAGTTCTGGTTTCCTATAGGCGCAAGCCCCTATAGGTAATTACCTTTCTCGATAACGACAGAGAACTTTCGATTAAGGCTAGTCGTCAATCAGATACGTAAACAATACGTGTTATCTGGCATATAGTAGCAGCATGGGCATTTAGGTATTTGGAAAATTGATATTTAAAATTGAAATTTCACCATCTTGCACTTTAAAGCGAATGGTGGGGGAATGGATGATGGACCCGATCAAGATCCCATGGTTCTGTCGTCCCGGGCCATCGTGGTCCCTGGTCTACTTAGTCAGAGGAGGTAGTCGACCCAACCTGACAGAAGGATCCTTGTCGGCAGTTATGGATTGCGTCGTCCAAGGGAACCTTGTAGACCTGGGATGAGTATTTGTCTGAGGGGACAATTTTGAATCCACCTTAGCTAACAGAGGGCTTTGTGCCATATCGATTATATCCTATTGATTCATATATCAAGGATTTAGTGCCATTGGGAAGCATATGGGCTCTAGCCATGACCGTAATTTAGTCATGCCATTTGGCGGCAAACCACCCGGTTCAGAGGGCCCTGATCATAACTGTTTACCTATAGTGCCATTTGGCGGCAAAACCTCCGGTTAGATGACACGTGCCACGTCCTTACTGGTAGGAGATGGTTTGAGAATAAATCTGTTATGCAGCTACCGGCCCAGGAGGGGCCGGCTGGACCGGTCCAAGTCTACCGCAGACGGACAAAAAGGGGGGGGGGGGACAAGGTGGGCCCCACTTGGGGCTGATTTGCTTATGAGGGAGGGAAAATTTTGAATAGTAAGGGCTGTTTAGGTATTTTGTGGTCATCCTTTATTGTTAATTAGGGGGATTAGGAGGGAGAGAGGGTTATCTTGAATTTGAATGTATTTTGGAGATCTAGGGTTTCTTGCTTGGGCTCTTGGCGTTGCCGGAGATTAGGAGAGTTGTTCTTCCTCTCGAATTGAAGAACATTGTATCTTTTATTGTTTTCTTGCTTCTACTAGTGAAATACAAGCATTGGTGTGGTTTTCCCTTCAGATTTTCATCTATTTTTCTCTGTTTTCCTGCGTTTGGCTGCTGTCCACTGCTGAAAACAGCAGTTTTCTACTGTTTTTCCTCTTCCGGAGCGATAGGAATACTTGGATCTAAGTATTTCCTATCAAATTGGTATCAGAGCATCGTCGTGGGACCTTTGGCGGCTGAAAATCTGAAATTTCAGCGGGCTTTGGGAGCTTTCGAAGGAAGTTTACTTATGGTTTGTGGAAGAAAAAGATGGCCGGAAAGAAGGTGGAAGTGTTGGAAGGCGAATTCGGACAACTGAAATCAGATTTGGAGGGGAAGTTCCTTGAAATCTCCACTAATAATGAAAGATTGGAAGGGAGGTTTTCTGCTATGGAGGAGATGATGAATAAACTGCTTGAAATGAAGACCAATCCGGCGACATCGGAAGTAAGAGAGACCTCCGACGGCCATGGCATCGGAGGAAATCCAAACCCACCCTGGGGGAGGAGGATGCCAGAGGTGGAGATCTTGGAAGGAGAGAACGACATGCCTCCTCTAGAACCGCTCTCTAGAGAGGAGATGAGCATGGGATATGACAGAAGGGGTGCTGATTTTGGTGGGAAAAGGGAGGAGTTTCATCGCCGAGGTGCTGATTTTGAAGGTAGAAGGGAGGACTATGAAGAGGGATTTGGGTACAATCGTCGAAGGGACGATCGGGACACTTGGGGAGCACCTCCCCTTCGGGGGATGGGAGGTTATGGAGGGTACCGAGGGTACGGGGGAGATCCCAAGGTGAGGAAACTGAAGATGCCCATCTTTGAAGGCGAGGATGGCCATGGCTGGATTTACAAGGTAGAGCGATACTTTGCCGTCAACGGGTTGACGGAAGAGGAGAAACTGACGGCGGCGGGACTGTGCTTGGAGGGTAAGGCACTGGCGTGGTACCAGTGGCGAGACATGAGGCGACCTATTAGGAGCTGGAGGGAGTTCAAAGACTGATTGCTAGAGCGTTTCCGAACCAGTCGGGGAGGAGACTTCTACGAACAGTTCTTTGCTTTGACACAGGAGGGGACAGTGGCAGAGTTTCGTGATCGGTTTGAGTACCTAGCTAGCAGGTTGGATCGTCTTTCGGAGACTGTGCTTGAGGGGAACTTCATGAAGGGGCTCAAACCAGAAATCAGAGCAGCCGTTAGAGTGATGAGGCCACACGACCTGGGGGAGGCCATGGAGTTGGCACAGCTGGTTGAGGACCAGAAGCATCTGGAGAGAGGGGCCCGAGGCAGCAACTCCGGGGGATCCTACCGGATGACGACCACTTTTCTAGCTCCCAAGGGAGCTGCACCGGGGGGTACACGAGAGGTACCAAGGGAGAGGTTTGGAGGAGGAGGGCCTGGGGGAAATTTTAAAAAGCTTACTGATAAGGAGATGCAGGAAAAGAGGGCAAAGGGATTGTGCTTTAGGTGTGATGAGAAGTACATGCCGGGTCATAGGTGCAAGGACCGGACTCTTCAGGTTCTCCTTGTTTGCGAAGACGAGGAAGACGAAGAGGGAAGTGGGAGCAGGTCCGAAGTGGAGGAGGAGGAGAAGTTGCATCTGGATGTGGCAGAAGTCTCTCTGAACTCCGTAGTGGGATTCACTTCGAGTCACACTATGAAAGTGAAAGGGGTGATAGCTGACCACGAGGTGGTGGTTTTGATAGATAGTGGGGCAACCCACAATTTCATTTCCACCCAGATTGTTGAGTTGCTTGGAATAAAATTAGTGGATACGGGAGGCTATGGGGTGATGATGGGCACGGGGAAGGTTGAGATGGGAAGAGGAGTTTGTAGGGGAGTAGTGATGACCATTCAGGGGATACAGGTGAGGGAGGATTTTCTTCCCTTAGAATTGGGGAGTACATATGTGATCTTGGGGATGAAGTGGCTGTAAACTTTGGGGGAGACCAAGGTGAACTGGGGAGAACTGCGGATGGAACTGGTAGTGGGGGGGAGGAGAATGGTGATACAGGGAGATGTCGGCCTGTCTAGGACGGGGGTGTCTCTCAAGTCCATGATCCGAACCATCCAGGAGGTTGGGGGTGGATACTTGGTGGAGCTGCAACGACTGGAAAAGTCAGTGTGGGGGAAGAGGGAGATATTCCTTTTGAAGTGCAACCGGTCATACAACAGTTTAGGGAGGTTTTTCAACCTCCACAGGGGTTGCTACCGCAGAGGGAGCTGGAGCATGCCATCACTTTGAAGGAAGGGGAGACCCCGATCAGCGTCCGCCCTTACCGTTACCCTCAGATTCAAAAAGATGAGATCGAAAGGCTGATCAGGGAGATGCTGGAGGCTGGGATCATCAGACCAAGTGTAAGTCCTTTTTCTAGTCCAGTCCTCTTGGTCAAGAAGAAGGATGGGAGTTGGAGATTCTGTGTGGACTACAGGGCTCTGAATAAGGGCACTGTGCCAGACAAGTTCCCAATTCCAGTGATTGATGAACTCTTGGATGAGCTTTTTGGGGCAGTGATTTTTTCCAAGTTAGACTTAAAGTCTGGATACCACCAGATCAGAATGAAGGAGGCAGATGTTCCCAAGACCGCATTCAGAACACATGAAGGGCATTATGAGTTTCTGGTAATGCCCTTTGGTTTGACTAACGCACCTGCTACATTTCAATCTTTGATGAACAGGGTCTTCAAGCAGTACCTCAGGAAGTTCGTATTGATATTTTTTGATGACATCTTAGTGTATAGCAAGACTGAAGGGGAGCATTTGGAGGACAGTTTTGGGAGTGTTACAGGAACATCAGTTACAAGCCAACTTGAAGAAGTGCAGCTTTGCTCAGACCAGTGTAGAGTACTTGGGACACGTGGTCTCACAAGAAGGAGTGGCAGCCGATCAAAGTAAAATAGAAGCCATGCAAAAGTGGCCAATGCCTAGGAACCTAAAGGAGTTAAGGGGGTTCTTGGGGTTAACTGGGTACTACAGAAGATTTGTAAAGGGATACAGTGCTATTGCTTGGCCTTTGACTGAGCAACTAAAGAAGGATGGATTTTTATGGGGAGAGGCAGCTACCCGGGCTTTTGAGAAACTAAAGGAAGCAATGACTACAGTTCCAGTTTTAGCACTTCCAGATTTTAGCCAGGTATTTGTCATGGAAACTGATGCATCAGGATATGGGCTGGGGGCAGTGTTGATGCAGAACCACAGACCAATTGCGTATTTCAGTCAAGTGCTGTCAGCCAGGGCTAGACTGAAGTCAGTATATGAGAGGGAGTTAATGGCCATTGTCTTGGCTATTCAGAAGTGGCGGCCTTATCTATTGGGAAGGCATTTTATTGTAAGGACTGATCAACGGAGCTTAAAATATCTTTTGGAGCAAAGGATGGTGACCGAGGAGCATCAGAGGTGGTTATCCAAATTACTGGGCTATGACTTTGAGATCCAATATAAGCCCGATTTGGAGAATAAAGCTGCTGATGCCCTATCCAGACGTGTTGAGGAGCTTCAGGAATTAGCGGTGTCAATTCCGCTGTTGATAGATTGGGGGGCCATCAAGGAAGAAAGTAAGCTCAGCGAAGAATTGAAGAAGATCAGGGAGGATCTGGGGAAGGACATGAGTAGTCATCTGGGCTACTCCATTGAGGGGGACAGACTATTGTATCAAGGGAGGTTTGTGATGCCACGGACTTCCATACACATCCCCCATTTGTTGCAGGAGTTTCATGGCAGCGCCGTTGGGGGACATTCAGGAGTTCAGAAGACCTACAGGAGGCTTGCATCTGAGCTCTACTGGAAAGGGATGCATAGAGATGTTGAAGAGATGGTGGCAAGGTGTGAAGTATGTTAGAGGAATAAGTACATGGCTATGGCTCCGGGGGGATTACTACAACCATTGACACTTCCAAACAAAGTTTGGGAGGAAGTGTCCATGGATTTCATTGATGGCCTACTAAGATCAGAGGGGTTCACAGTCATCATGGTGGTGGTTGACATGGATTGAATAATAACACTTAAATCTAATTTATTTTTACATGGATTGAATGCTTAAACTAGAGGTGTAATTGAGCCAAAAGCCGGCTCGAGCTTAACTCGTTAACGAGCTCACGAGTTGAGCTTGTCGAGCCACGAGTTTAAGCTCGAGCTCAAGCTTGGCATGAAAGCTTGTTGAACCTCTCGATTAAATTAAAATATATTTAATAATTAATTTTAAATAAGCCTGGCACGAAAGCTTGTTGAACTTCTCACAATCATTATATAATATATTTTAATAATTTTAAATTAATTCAACATTAAAAAAATAAAAATTCTTAAAAAAACTTAATTTTTTAATTTAAAACTAAAAAATTGAGCTCAACAATCGAGTCAGAGTCGAGCTCGAGCCTATGAATTTTTTAATGAGTTGAGCTCGAGCTTAGTAAACGAACTCGAGTCGAGCTTGACCTCAAGCTCATTAATAACTAAATAAGCTTAGCTCAATTAGACAGATACTCGACTCGACTCATTTACACCCCTAGCTTGAACCAATCAGACCTTGCATGCCCGTTAATGAAAGTGACGATTAGGTATGCAGCTAATCAGACGCATAATGCAGAATCAATGCGCCACCTGTTAGATTTTTTACGTGAGGCTCACATGGCTATAACAATAGCTCTTGACTTCAAACCAAAAAACTACTATATTTGTAGGTATATTGCTCATATATTATACAAATATGAAATTTCATTGAATTGAAAATTTTCAATAAAAAAAGCTCCAATAACCTAAAAAAGTCAGATTTCATAGTTTATCTTTTAAGATAAAAATTAGATATATAAATATTTAATTTAATTAACTAAAGTGTGTGTAATATTCACCACTTTTACATAATTCATCCATCCATCTTGTAAGACTGAAATAGTTGTGCGGCAAACTATCATTATCATAACAATAACAAGTATCACACGAAGGCGGCGAAGTCAAAGGGCAAAGTCCAGTGGAGGGGGTAGAGTGGAAGAGTCGGCTGTGAAAAGTTAAGTTTTTGATAGTGAATTTAGCAGCGATTTTAACCGTTGTCTAAATCTATCTATAGTGATGGTTTTAAAACCGCTGCTATAAATTACTGCGAAAATATTAACTTTTTGATAGTGTACACAAAATCTTCTAAATATCTTATCAAATATACCTTCCAGTACCAAAAGTCATCAACAATAATAGTCCATTCCCCACAATGATCAAATCATTACCATTAAAACTACTTACAAGCATCATACCTAGCCAAAGCACTTGAACGCATAGCTCTCCTACGTTTCTTGTCTCTTTAGCAAAGCCTTCATTTGACAATAACTTAGCTTTTTTCAGCTTTTTCAACAAAACTTTATGAACTTGTTTTATGCGCAATAATATTTATTTTGATGCCTAAAGATCAGTTTTTGAAGTAAATTGTAGGTAGAAGTAAGAAAAAGCTGTTGATTTTTTTTCACCCCTACAGTATGATAGCATGTCCTGATATAAAAGTTCACAAAAATTCAAATAAATGAAAACCAAGCACATAAGACTATCTAGATTGAGAGCAAGTCTACAGTCGATGAATGTGAGCATTCTGAACTCACCCTTGTTCAAACAAAATCGTTAGAAAGTTCCTCAAATTCCCCTTTTACCAAATCAACAGAAACATTAGGAAAATGGATGAGAAAGTTCAATGACAAGTAGTTTGATTCTTAAAACAAGAATAATCAAGTTATGAATGAAGGAAAACCATGATTTCAATATTCCAAAATCTGGTTCAGATCAGAGCTTCATGT
This sequence comes from Dendrobium chrysotoxum, assembly GCA_019925795.1. Lineage (NCBI taxonomy): Eukaryota > Viridiplantae > Streptophyta > Magnoliopsida > Asparagales > Orchidaceae > Dendrobium > Dendrobium chrysotoxum. Next base: position 44,817,695 of record CM034303.1, on the reverse strand, counting down.
CTGGTGTAACTAACTGCACACCACTTGGAAGTACTGAAGGCAACCTCTGATATTGTGAAAGATGAGACTGGAATATGCCGACTATGTTAAGTGCCACACAAGCAACTTCAGGTATCTATATTTTTTTATCTTCTGTGGGCTCCAAAAATTTGCGCCCTGGCCTCCCCGTTACTTTTCAGGAGAGTTTTAACGGATTAAGTTTCGGGATAAATTTTGTGAAGGCAGATTAGATCTGTAGATAAGACACACCCAGAGATTTTGCCCTCATTTTGCGAGGACTTTAGATTTGAGTTCTGGTTTCCTATAGGCGCAAGCCCTTATAGTGATTTTTCTATTTGTAGGCTTTAAAGGTATAATATGAATGTATTAAAACAAATATCCCGATCGATGCCGTGACAATATATTTGTTTGATAGTTTGAGGCATGTCGACTCCTATCTATCCACATAGAAAGATCGGGCTCAAACTTCAATTCACTTATTAACCTGTGCAGCATCCCTAGACGTCACGTGTATACCAATAACACGTTCGCCGGGGCCCATGCATGTATATAATTGCACATACATTTTTTCTTGTTTTTGTGCATATATATTATAGTACAAATGTGGGTGCAGTTTGGGATATTTCTAAACGCCTTCTGTCCGTTTGCATAGATGTTGCGGATTCAATGGAGTTGCGTAGCAGCTTGTGGATTGAGCTGTTTGCTGCTTTATACAGGTAGACTGTCGTGCACTACTCGTTACTTTCTGCAAGTAGCTTGTTGTGCATTAATGAATATCCTACTATGCATTTGTAGATGCTAGTAGGTGACCTGTTGTATGCATGATGAGCTTCCCACAGTGGCTTGTAGGAGAGCGGTGTATTCACTTGACATTGAATAATGATTGGTTGCAAAGGTGTTGCAGTATTCATTGCCTCTCGCAATACAACTTACGGGTGCTTATGTTTGCCACATGCTAGCTGCCCCCATTCTTGTAGGTAGATTGTTTGCTCATACAACAAGTTTACTACGACGACCCATTGGTACTTGCATTTGCTGAATGTCTTTCATTTCTGTTTTATGATACATAGTGCATAGAGCGGGTCTCCTACAACAGCTCATAGGAGCTTGCATTTGTTATAGCCTACCTGTACTTGCCCGTGTAGGAGCCCATAGGAGCTTGCATCTGTTATAGCCTACCTGCACTTGCCGTAGACAATATGCTGAATATATGAGTGTATGCCTGTATTTGCAGAGGAGCCATCACTTCTATAGCATATCTATCAGTGTTGCTTGCGAGTGAACTACCAGTTCTGTCTGTATTGATTACAAGCATGTCGTAGCATTCAATGCGCACTCCTTGTATATATATTTGCAGGAAATATACTACAATCATTGTCTACTGCTGATTTTTGCCAGTAGGTATACTATTGTGTATGCTGCAGTTCTTCCATTGTCATCATCTGCCTTTGCCTGCAAAGGACCGGTGTATTTGATTGACGTTGCATAGAGGTTGGCAAGCTACCTTAGTTTATATGTCCTTCACTGTCACCTATGGACAATTTATCGAACATGTATCAAGACTCCTTCACAGCTCACAGATGATCGTCACTTATTGTTATATAGTGTCATTGTCATTTTCAATAAAATTATATTGCCCTTGCCTCTGGAGAACTATGGCATATGCACTACAAATCACTCCTTCTACTTATAGGCGAGGTGTCATATACATGACAAATCTCCTACAATGATTCGTAGGGCTCATATTTACCTGCTGACTATTGGTTCTTGCTTGTAAATATCATCGGGAATGGTCGTATTTGTATTGATATTAAATAGGTCATCTACTTTGCAATCTTCTCATCTTGTAAACATGATATACCCTTTGCATGTTGTTCCTCATTGCTCGTAGGAGTTTGGCATATCGACTTGCAACTTTATTACAAGTTCTTTGTCACCTTTGAGAGCGGCCATATTCATTAGGAGTTTATTTCATTAGTGACATCCGACTTCTTTACATGAACTTGTGGATCCATTAGTATGGATACGACGGGCATCATGTTGCTTATGTGTAGGTTGAGGGTCCTTTGTTGCAGCATTGAATAGATCGTCCTATTACAAATCCTTTGTTCACAAGTTTTGCATATGTTCGCCTACAAGCTGTCTGATGTTGAATGTATATTCGCCATCACAGGGGACATTGTAGCATTCACCATATGCTATATTATGTGCATCTGTAGGAAGTTCATTCTGCTGATTGGCTAATTGTTGTATTTGCATGTGTATCTTTTAGTGCTTGTGGGAGCTATTGTGTGCATCCCCAAGGCAGTTGACATTAGTTGTAGGGAGACTTGTCGCATCCCCAGCCTATCAGCTGTCGTTATCTATAGGTATTTGTATCCATCGCCACTCTCCTAATATTACTTGCACTCATATTGCATTCTTTGCATATGACTGTTGCTAAGCTATCCAGTTCATTGTATGTTTGTTCATGTATATTTATATGCATCGCATATCACTTGTTGTATGTTGTTATTTGCATATTGATTGATACAATCACCATGTTCATTGAGAGCTTGCATTTGTTGTTTGTGAATGAATCAACAATTCATTTCTATTGGAATTTCAATAAATGTCCCTCATCCTTTCATTGATTTATACTTGAATAATCAAATTCAATGATTGATATTTATGGTTTTAAGGTAATTATACATCCTCTAATTATGGTTCAAGTTCGGGTCACACAAGTCCTCAATTGTAAACTTGCAAGTGCTTTGCTTGTGTTCAAATTGTTCAAATCATGTCCACTTAATATTCAAACCAAGTTTAAGTTCGAACTCATTTCATTTAGGTTCAAGTATTTTATTAATCATTTAAATTTTGTTCAAGTCCCTTGTTAATCTGTCTAAGTCCCCTGCAATTAGTTCAAATTAGGCCCTCTATTTACTCTGAATTTGGGCAGCCTCCTAGCATCTCCCCTGTTTAGGGGAAACTACAGAAAACTGGGTCTTCCCACCATGATAAGAAAAGTGTATATGGTAGGTATCCGTGGACATTGCGGCCGTAGTCTTCATCCCCACCACGCCAAGAAAGGCGTGTATGAGTCTTCAAAAATACATGTTTGAAAATGCAGTTGTTTTCCTGCGTACAGGTACTTAAAAGTATCCCCACATCACCGTAAGTGTCACACCAGGTTCCCATCCCACAACTCTAAGAAAAGCGTGTATAGGCAGTTTTCCGGTGCGTCGTGAATGCCGAAAATGGGGCTTTTGATGATTACCCGCTTTGTCATGATTAATCAACAAATTTTACGTTGGTTGTCGATAGCCTAACGTAACCATTCACTTTTCTCATTCAGAACTTGAGACTTGACAATGACAATGTTGAAATTAAATTAAATTAAATGATATGCGATCAAACAAAAGTGGTCTAGTGATGGAATGCCCTATATGGACAGTACCAAAGGCGTGCTTGTGCACAATGAGTTTAGATGTGTACATCTCAAAAGATCTATTTCTTGGATATTAAGATAAATATAAAGTTGTAGCTTTAATATTGATTAATAGCTTACACATGACCTAAGAGGAGGATGAATTGAGTTTAAAATCAACTTTTACTTTTACAATTGAATAAATCTACAAATAAATTTCAATAAAATAAAATTTAAATTACAATCTAAACAATTTTGCATGTATAACATGATAAAATTAAGGTTAAAAAAATAGGAGAATCAATTTTTATATGGTTTGGGTTGACAAAGCCATTGTCTACACCTATATACTCCTCAAAATCTAGGATTAATCTACTTGAGCAATTATCCTTCGCTCCCCATAGGTGGAGAAACTATTACAATATTTCGTTAAGGGTACTAATATTCTCATCTTACTAGCGAGCAAGGACACCATCACTAAGACATCTCAAAAAACTTTGCTTAGATTACAAATAAAAAATAGGAAACTATTTAATCTTACATATTGATCGGTTTGAGTAAAGAAATTAGATGTGTCAATTATAAGTCAAAACAAGTATATTTAAGAAAGCAATCCAACCTTTGTGATTATCCTCAAAATGATTTGATGTTGTAATAAGAACCTTTGTAAATTTTGAATGAATTTGAAATCACTAACTTTAATAAGAAAAAAAAATTATACTGATAAATTATAATCCAACTATTGGAAGCCTCTTGGTTAAGTAAACAATGACTAACAAAGACCCATATACTCTCATAAAATCTTCAATGATTAGGTTGAATTGACTATTACTTAACAAATAACCCTAAAAGAGACCCACAAAAGTTAATGGAGGCCTGTAGAAGGTTTAATAGAGGCTTATTAAGCTTTTAAAAATATTCTCTAATGAGCAATAAATAAATAAAAAGAAGAGATGTATTTTATCAATACAATAATGTATTCAATAAAAAAATATGAATTGATAATTGCAACCCTCCTCTCAGTGACATTCAACACTGCAATTTATTTGCTTTAATTTGACAAAATTCCTATGCAGGAGATTTGAAGTTCAAAATAAAAAAAAATAATTTTAATTTTCAAATTAAAAAAGTATAAATTTTTATGAAGGAGGGAGAGAGAGAAGAAAATAAAAGATAAAAAATAAAGTTAGATTCATTGACTCATGGATAGATAGAGAGAGATAAAAAGAGAGCATAATATACTAAAAAAATGTCGTGGATAGAGAGATAGAGAAAAGGAGGAAACTAAAACAAAAAAAGGTGAAAAGGTTGTCACAGTGGAAGGGGCTAACTCAAGATAGATTCTTGAGTAGAGATAGAGAGACATAGACAAGTTACTCAAGAGAGAGATAAAGGGAGAGGAGAGACTAAGAGAGAGATAAAGGGAGAGTGCCATAAGGGGAATCACGATGATCGTGGAGGGGAGCGTCGCTAGCAAGGGAGATCAGTGCCAGACAAGGATTCGGTGAGGAAGATATTAGTTTTTTGTTTTAGCTATTATGCATTTTGATGTTTTGATTAAAAAAATGAAAGCTAAAAATAACTAATGTTTCTTAAATAATTCAGTTTCAAAAAATAATTTCCCGCTTATTTTTTTGAGATAGTGGGGGCCTGTGCCCCTAATGCCCACATTATAGCTCCGCTAGTGCTCTGTAATCACATCATAATGCTACTCACTGCTATCATGTGACATTGCCCGTTGCTATCACACCTAGGATATCAGGAGAGAGCAAGCATATATCAACACGCCACCGAGCTCTAGTCATGCCACTTTCTCCAACCATACTAGTTGCTCACCTTCTATTTTCCACCAAATCTCGGCGGCACGACCCATCAGTTTTTCTTCCCAATTTGATTATGAGAAATTCTTATTCAATATTGACATTACGGATCAAACAAACAATCTACAAATAAATTTGCCTTTTTTATTTGCTTTAATTGATTGATATTAACTTGGAAATATTTCTCTTTATGTTATAAAAATATTAAGTTATTTTAAAATTGTCAATTTGTACCCTTGTTATAAAAGATTTGTCTTTGCGACTGCTAAGACATATATCCTCTGCGGGGTAAAAAACCCTACTTCTTTAGCCTAGAGGAGAGTGTCCAAAGTCCCTTTGATGGCAAGTTAAGTCACATGATGGAAGAACGAGGGTGTTGAGTTGGGCTTTATGAATGTATCTCAATTTGGCCTTTTGAAAAATACTGCCTGGATAGATAAACTCTCCATGCAACATGCTTCACATGTGACTTAAGGATTTCCATTAATAGATGACTTGGAGCCATGTTAGACCTCCAATTGTTAGTTAACAAATAATTGCTCAAGGAGTAGAGCAGTAGGAAAGGGAGCACCATGAGTGTCTTCCACTTGGAAGCCTCATTGGGAGACATCACAAAGGTGTCGCCAATTTTGTTGGGATTTCCATTTAGGTGATTAATGTAAAAAATAAATAATGAAAAAAATGAAATTCGCACCATACAAAAAAATTGATTAAAGAAGATTAAACTTTTGATTTCCTTATATATCTTGCATTTTCTTCTGTTAGGCTAGATGCTTGCCATTTGAATAACCAACTTAAGCTGTTTAGTTAGTTATGAAGGGGGAATGACAGGTAGCAAGCCATCAGGTAACAGAGTAATCATTGTCTGAGATGCCTATTATTTGAGCTATCGGCATTGGAGCAAACGTCAAGATGTTGGTTGCTTGAAGATGATAGGCATAGTTTTTTAGTAGATGATGACAATTTTGTCATTGATGATAGGGGTGCCATTAATCGTAAAAGTTAGGGATGGAGGTGACAAATATGTTTCCTCTTGGTAGCAATGTTATTGCAAGAGTGAAGGATGACAACTTTTAGAGTAATAAGGATATAATTGATCATATTGAGATGGGCAATGGCTTAGGTAGCCATCAAGTAAAAAAGTGGATCATGCTTCCATCAACATGATAAAGGCCATTGAATTGATATCCTATTCCTCTTCACCTTCAGGATAGGCCCTGATTATTTCCTTTGTAATGTCTCGATGCCTGTCATTCATTGGAACTAAAATGAGAAACACATTCAAGAAACTATTTTTCTTCTACTCTGAGAACATCTAGCATACTTGATACTTTCACAAATCTTTGAAACTACTTTTTCCTTCATCCCTTCTTCAACAATTAAATTGATATGAACACAACATCAACGTTGAACAAACTCTAAAATGCATAAAGTTTTCCCCACAATACTCAACCATTATTATTCAATTTGGATCGACAATAATGGCTTTGCCTCATCTAATGCTCAAGTTTCACATACTTCATACAAGCTCTTTTAAAAGCAAAGGGAAATAAGAGAAACATATTTAAGAAACATTAAGCTTCTACTTGGAGACTCCTTATATCACAAATTTTTTAAATAACCCAAATTTCCCTCATCCCTTCTACACGATCAAATTGATTATATAAACACACCATCAATGAAAGAACTCACCATGGCATAAAGCTATCCACAACACACTCACGTGCAAAATAATTAGACATTTCTCATCTAAGCTTTGGAATGATATTAGCAGCATTGCGTCATCTAATCATCAAAACTAAAAATTTATACCCCTTCACATACTTATACATACAAGCCATTTTACACACAAAGAGAACTAGGAGAAACAGATGAAAGAAACTTTTTCTTCCACTTGGTTTGATTCTTTATTTTTGTCCCCTTTCAGAAGAAGTTTCTCAAAATGGCCCAAAAATAATGATCTATGCTCCGCTTTCTTTTTTTTTATTCTTAGTACAACATCATTTGTTAAGAATGGTAGAGCCAGAGCTAAAAAGATTTGGTTAGAAATGATACTTTTTTTTATTAAATTTAAATGAGAATTTTATTTAATAGAACACAATGGAGAAAAAGGATTCATTTAGCCAACCCCACGTAGGGATAAAGACTTGTTGTTGTTGTTATAGCGCACCTTCATGGCATTGTGTTTGTATTGCTCTATGTATGAATAGCATCATGTTCACTGGTATTTTTAGCATCCCTGATTGGACCGCTCTCATTCATACCAATACAAATACTAATAAGCTGATTTTATACTACAATAATCCATCAATCACAAAAAAAAAACTTTAAAAGCTAAATGCATATGGAATTAAGGCCAAATAAGACAAAGAAACTATTTCAAGTATATGATTGCCAGGATGCACTGCAATCCCATAGGATGACTGGAGTAAAAAAGTAAAAAAATTAATACTTTACTAACTCATCAATGTTGATAGAAAACTTTTTAAAATGGGGCCAACAATGCTCTCGATAAACAAAATAAAAGCATCCAGTCAGATTACGAACTCAGAATCATGTGAAGTATAAAACTCTGGTTATCAAACAAAAATTCACTGAAATAAAAATAGCATTACTGAACAATTATCATCATTCTTTCGCAGATTTTCCAAGAAAACCTGACATTTCACATTACAGACGAAGAACACATTCAAGCATCATAAACTTACTGCAAGCAAGTTAACAAAGGCGCACATTACAGTTAAAGAAGCAGAAACACAAACAACAACAACAACAACAACATCAAGCCTTTATCCCACTAAAGAAGCAGAAATACAAAAAAAAAAAAAAAAAAAAAAAAACCATTGGAAGAGTTTACCTTCATTTTGAAGACCCTGAGAAGACACAAATGGTGGATCCTTCTCTTCCGACGCCAGCATCCACAGCCCGCATTGTCGACGAAGAACTGCGCTTGAAGACTTGTGATCGCGAAGCGAGCCCTGCAAGCTTTCCACGATTTGCAGGACACGCGGCATGAAGGAAACGAGGGTTTTAGTGGCTTTACTCTTTTATATGTTACTATCTAACTAGGCTCTATGTAAAATTTGGAGTGTTAAAATGAGTTTTCAGGTCAGTTTTGAATCCAATCCGAAACTAGCTGCTCTCTACCGATCCAACCTAATTATAAAAAATGGGTCAAACATGTGAACTCGGATCTGACTAGCCCCAAACCCGGGTTGGCCCCACCTGACACGTAGACCTGAGTGAGCGTAAAGCAGGTGAGGCAGGCAAGGTTGAGCGTAGGTGCAAGTGTGAAGCAAGAACTCAGGGCGCGGGGGCGAGGCTGCCAGCGCGATGCGGTGGGGTGTTGTGGAACACGCGGTGCGGGTGACACGTGGTGCGGGCGAGACGCGATGCAGGTCATTTCCGGGTTAATGACTTGACCTGGACATGACCTAATTTTTCAAATGGGTCGGGAATTAGGACTCGGACCCGACTCATTTGTTAAATGGTCGACCCGAAGTCAGATTTTTCGGGTCGGGTTTGGATCGGATTTTTAGGTCATGTCATAAATTGACACCCTATGTAAAGTTATAAATCCTACTTTAACTAATTTTATAGAATATAACTTAATAAATTTTAAGATTCTGACGTTTTATTCATCTAAGGGTTATTCATTTGAGTGAAATTTTTAGTTTAGGGTTTATTTCTATAGAAGTTTTTTTTTTAAAGAAAAATTAATGCATCAAGGGTTTATTTGGTTGATTCATGCGTTCTGAAAATATAAAGTAAATACTATAGATTTTAATTTCTCAAAATTATTTTATTAGTTGTGAAATAATCTAGTAAATTAATCTCTTTGTTAATTAGATTGTAAAATGAATTTAAAATTTTATTTAATTAATAATTTAAATATGTATTAATACAATATACTTTCATTTAGGTTACTCTGCATACAAATCAAAAGTTATACTTAAAAATATATATGAATGAATATGACTACTTTGATAATGTGAATAGTGAAGAGACATTTGCTATTATTGTATCGACTCTATTAGTTGAATGAAGGATGGCAATTTTGACATAATCACACTAGAAGACTTTCCTATGATGCTTTTGCTTTATTCAAATTAAGTTTCATGGGCAAATGATCATACTAAACCAAGGTCTCCTAATGGGTAAGAGCTATAAACATCCACTTGAAAGCCATTTGCTTTATCCCTTTCATCTAACTGCATAATTCCCTTAAAAAATCTTCATGGGATAGGAGGAGCTCTTAGACATTATCATATTATTCTAATACACACATGTGTACCTTGGATGTAAAATCAAAGGATCAGCGACAAACTTTGTTATTGTTATAACCAACCCAATATGACCCACAAGCAGAATAGGCTATATCGTGTTGACTTATGATAGACCAAACTCAAGATTAAAGTTTCGGGGGACTTTCAAATTTCTTATAAATTATACAGATCATAGAGCTTCTAATTAACTTTCAGTAAGAAAAAAAATACTCATCCATAATTCCTGTTCTTTCCATTTATCATCCAAAATGTATATTAATAATTATACATTATAGTGCATGACTACAGACTAGAACAAAGAAAATGAATAACTAGCCATGACTCTACCAAAAATTTAAAAATACATCTACAAAATCAGATATATTATATCCTAAACTCTCGACTACTCAACTAGCCCATTCCCTAGACTTGAAATAGAATGCAGAGTATGTGTGAGCTAACACGGCTCAGCCTGTTACACCCACTAATATAAATTTTTAATAATTCACTTATTTTATTTTTAACTAAATGTAAAGGTGGTTCATATAAACTATACCGTACTGAGCATAATAATAATTGCAGATAACTGACATAAAGCGGATTGTACATTAGAAGTAAATAAACAAGCACTTTATATATCATAGTAGAGAAAAAATGGATTTTTCTCAGGCTTTTATACTTCCCATCAAAAATAGATATTAGAATTCAGACCCTAATGACTCCCTGTACTAGCATATCAGAAAAATAGCATTATGACTCCTAATGCTTAATATATATCATATATTCAAAAATTCATGCCTTATGACTCGCTATATTTAGCACCAGAACTTTCACCATAAACTAAACAAATCAAATCAAATATTTCAAGCAGATAGGAAAATAAAATATTGCATTACAGTACGAGAAATATAAATAAACTAATTTTAGAATTTCACAGTATACTTTATCGGTAAGCAATAGAATTATTTATTGAGCAGAATTTCACAACTTTAGAATATTACCAGATTATTAGAGATTATTCATAGCATTAGTTTGAAGCTTTTATCGTACTATAATCTTATTTATGTGATCAAAATTATTTTCTAATTTGTTAAAAATACACAATTTTCAATCTACCAAGTGAAAGTTTCCCAAAAAAATATCTAAATGTTCAGAATGATTGCTCTATAACATACAAAAAGTTACACGATAAAAGTTTAGCTGATATAAAGTTATTCTCATTTTTACTTTATGAAATTATAAATTTAACTAGAAAAATCTTAAATATTTTGTATTTTTGAAAGCTGAGATAAGCATAATATAATATACCTTGATTCAAACAACTTTTAAAACTAGGCCGGCAACAGAAAATAGATCGGAGTGGCCCAAATCCTAGCTTTCTCTATGTAGAACCTTACTCTCTCTCTCTCTCTAGCCAGCTACACAAAGGGGAAAATGGGTTTAGTTTTGAAATATTTTGGTGGAAATGAATATTTTTATAAATCTGAACTTAGCGTCGCGCCGCTCAACCCTACAACGTTGTAGTACTCTCCACTTAAGAGCACGGCGCCACAGTGCCACCCCAAGCACCGCAGGATATAATTATTTTGGCCAAAAGATAAAGAGTTAAATGCTCAATCCTAGCGCCACAATATCCTAAGGGAAAATTTTTAGATTTCTAAATCATGCACACAGACCCTTAGAAGCCACTTTAGAATAAACTCAGACACTCTCATGAATATAAACCACTCACAGATAGATGCAAGAGGTGATAAACATAGAAATTTAGGACGTCATCTTTACCAGATCATGTTAGAACATGTACAATTGTACACGAAGTCTCAGTAGGTGTTACAACCATGAATTATTAGGCATATAATCAAAGACAAGTTCATAGAATTGAATCCTACTATGAATTCAAAGATGATTATATCAAACATAAAGGGAGTAGTACGATAATAATTTTTTTACAATAAGACATAACAATGTCATGAGCAAGCTATCAACTATGAAAGAAGATCCATCGAAACATCCTTTAAGAAATTACATCTTACTTTGTTATGACACAAAAAAAAGCATAGGCAGAACTACAAATATAATGAAGGACGTTTCAATCATGTATATTTTTCTTTAGGTGTTTGTATTTAAGAATTCAAAAATGTATGCTACTCAGTGTTAGGTATGGATGGAGTATTCTTGAATATATACTGTTGAGATATTTTGCTTGTGGCAGTGACATAAGATGTTACTACATAAATTTAACTTATTATATTTATAGTTTTGGACTAAAAAAATAATGATTCATGGTCACGCGCACACGCACGCATACACACACACTTACATATGCAACATCCACTTCAACTCATCTTTGCTCTTAAAAACCTGCCTGACTTACAATAAAGTATGGGATAAACTTGAGCATAATGCTATTAAATCATTAGCCATTAAGGTACTTTCAAGTACTAAAGCTTAGAGTATATGAGATATCCATGTGTTCTCCATATGCAAATGTTTATTTTTAGCCCCCAAAATACATGAAAAATTTCATGACTTTAGCCTTTTATTTGTTTCATGTTGATTATAAACTTGGGTTGACATCTCTAATGGAAACTTTAGTATTAAAACATTTATAGAACCACTATCAACTACAATCTTTATGTTCATAATATCACTTATTTGTACATGTTTGTCCATCTTCAAAAGATAGTAAACTTATAGATCTTATAATAGGTTCATTTGCACAACAAGCCACATTTGAAATTTTCTTAGGATCATTGGTCACATATCTGAGAGGTTGATGTTGAATGGATAATGATAACTCATTTAAGAAAAATTCTAGATTATAATCCATAAGTAGCTCAGTTGGAGGAAGTAAAGAAGCTCTTAAGAGTGGTATATCTCCCTCTGATTTTAAATTAAAGTATTTCTTATAAATCTTTATACATAAGATCAATTAGATTTTTAAGGGAAATAGTTTCTTATACCATGAATCCTTTGCTCTTTTTTTTTAATGAACATCCAGTTGGCTTGCATGTCTTTTTTCCATTGTTCTCCGTATGATATATGAATGTTGATACTTGATTTACCACTACAGGAAAACTAGAGATTACCGTCAGAATTTCTGGCGGAATAATATATGCCGGAACTTACGGCAGTTGTATCGACGGTTTATGCAACGGGCAATTTACGACAGATTTACCAGCGCAATATACGCCGGTAATTGTTCGACGTAAAATCCGACGGTTAAAGCATCGTAAATTGTGAGAACACTGTATTTTACGGTGTATTAGCCACCGAAAATTTCCGGCGGCTTTACCGACGTATATTACACCAGCATATTAAAACACAACGACTCAGTACCGTCGAAAAATGCGTCAAAAACATCGCCGGCGCCTTTTTCGTCGGAAAATCCGTCGGTTGAAACGCTATTTTCCCTCCTTCTGCCTGATTATTTCATTATGCCATTTCCTCGCCTTCGTCGCCCTAGCTGAAAGTCGTCACTGCCGAGACCGATCGATGAACCACCGGCTTCAAACGGCTTTGTCGACGCTCATCGCCTCTGTCGCCGGCGAAAACAGGTGTTTTGTGCCGAAAGTTTTTAATTTTTTAGGTTAGGGTCTCGCTTTTCATTTTGTAGAGGATGTAGCTTCGTGTATGCTTTTTTCTGATGATATTACTATCTCTCACAGCTTGCCTCACCGTCGAACCTAGCTGGCGCCACTGCTGCCGAGACCGAGCGACCCTAGCTCGCCTCCGGACGAAAACATCACTATAAGTTTTATTTTTTTTAATTGTTTTTATTTGGAAGAGGATGTACTTTGGTGTATGCTTTTTGTTGATGATATTATTCATGTTGATACGACTAGAAAGGGAGTTGAAGTCCTAGACCTAGTGAGGGGATTATAAATTTGGGCGATTAAGTCATTAGGAAGAGTACATGTTTTACTCTTAGAGACAGGATATCAAATGAGCATATATGTCAAAAGGTTGTAGTAGCTCCAATGGAATATAAGATTAGAGAGAGTTTCCTTAGATGATTTGGTCATACAAAACGGCAGCCTTCTAATGACTCATAACATGACACAATGGAGAAAAAGAGGCTGTTTGGTAGAATCTAGGATTTCATTTAAGTAGGATTTCATAAATCCTCCAAATCCAGATTATGAAATCTTGAGGGGGTTAAATCCTGAAAACTATTTGGTAACATTCATGATAAATCCTATATGACTATTTGGCTATTCCATTCAGGATTTAAGAAGGAATTTCTTCCTTCCCGTGCCAATAGAACCAGAGGATTTCAGAAATCCGCTGAAGAAGAGGATTTCGGAAATCCGGATTTACGACGAAAAGGATAAATTTTCCATCCACGATGACTTTCATTTTCATGAGATTTGGTTTTGTATTTTAGGCCGTTTGGCTGGACCCTTAGAGATAGGATCCGAAATGAGCATATACGTGATAAGGTTGGAGTAGCTCCATTGGAGAGATCACATAGGTCTAAATATCTTAAATTTCATATCTCCTTACTTACATTATCTAACATCTATTGCTCCTTATAATATCTAATAGCTCCAAATTATATGTAGATTATATTATGGATATTAGAAATCAAAGAAGTTGGATGTCTAACCGATTGGCGTAAGGAAGAAAGACATTAACAAATAAATTCATTAATGGGGTGAACATTTTCATTCAGACAGTGAAACAACTGCCCAACTTCATATCAGATGGAATGTTTCGACGTCCATGTTCTAAACATAAAAATCAAGTGCACCTAAGACCTGATGATGTAATTGTTGATATGTATCGTAGAGGGTTCATGCCACAATATTGGTATTGGACTTCTCATGGTGAGTACGAGCCACATTTTAATTTTCGATGCGGTCCATCTACAAGTAGTAAAATAGCTGAGGATGAAAAATTTCGAACAAATCTTGAGAAATTAGTTCATGATGCAACTGGAATGCAATTAGAATAATATACATAAGAGTTACCAAATAAGGAGGCACAGAATTTTTATGATTTGTTGCATGCTGCTCAACAACCAATATGGAAGGGGTGCACCACTCACTCAGAGTTATCCGATTTACGGTATAAAAGAAGTAAAGAGGGGTAGGAGATATGTAAAGTTTGACCCATTCATCATTACTAGTCAGGCAAGCCAAGTCTATTATGCTAACTATCCTAGTAGATTATGAGGCAAACAGGATTGACTTGTAGTTATGAAGACCAAACCAAGGAGAGTAATTGAGAAAACCACTTCAATATCATCAGCACATCAAGAAGAGTTTATGTCAAATTTAAAAAATCTTCCTATCGATGTGGATGAATAAATTCCAATTAATGAGAGTGAGTTACAATTAGAGGAAGTAGATTTGAATATAGAGGAAAGTCATGAGGAATCTGATAGTGGTGGAAATGTATCATCATATGAAAGTGAATCAACAGATGATGAGTTAACATAATGTAAATTTTTTATCATTTTGATTTTATTTGTTACTGAACTGCATTTACTTTATTATTGTGTTATTTTATATTAAATTTTTGTTATAATTTATGTTTCTAATATTTCTTATTTTTTCTGTGCAGATGGCTTCAGGTGAAGATCCTAACAGAGGATTAATTAAAAATATTTTTACTAGGCGCACCAAGAAGACTATTGCTGGCCCCTTTAGGTCTTCCACTCAGCCTGCCACTCATACTCAGCCTACCACTCATACTCAGCCGACCTCTTCCACTCAGCCTGTCACTCATAGTCAGCCTACTACTCATACTCAGCCTACCGCTCATAATCAGCCTACCAATCATGATACTCAGCCTACCACACTTTTATCCACTATTCCTATAGCTAGTACCCCACAGTTCTACTCACAAGACCCCCGATTTCCTTAACCAGACCCCTGCTTTCCCTCACCAGATGCCACATACACTACCCCCTTTTACCCTTACTACCCACCTCCACCTTATGGTGGCCCTTCTGCTTCACCTTGGGTAGTTCCCTTCATACAGGGGCTCAGTTCCACATACTGAGCACACGCGCTGTTTGGTAAGGAACTTTAAAAGTTTGTAAAAATTTTCTTTAATATAAATATTAATGAAATTCTATTACAGAAACAGATGCTGGGTAGAGAGCCAACTCCTCTTGAATTGCATAGTCACACTCATAAGCGGCAGGAGGACCAATAATGGGTTGATGAGCGAGCAAGAAAAGCCCATGTAAGTATATGTGTTTAATATTTTTTATGTTATATATAAATAAACTGTTTAAATTTTTATTAACTTTCATAGGAGGAGTATACACGGCTACGAGAGCGCGAGGCTGTAGATGGTGAGGGTCCTTCTGGCGGCTCTATAGAGTATTCTGAGTACCACATCTGGTCGCAAGCAGTTGGAGGAATGCAACATGGTAGGGTTTATGGTTTAGGTTCGCAAGCCCAGGCATATGAGGGGATGACCTCTACTAGATCGAGCTTTGCATCAAGTTCATAGGACTCTTATAGTCAACAAATAACTGCCCTTCAAGCGGAGCTAGAACAAGTAAGGAAATCACAAGTTGATTGGTAAGTGCAGTTCCAGGCACAGATACAGATGCAGATGCAGGCGCAACATAATCAATTGTTGGATGAAATGCGTAAAATGAGGGAGCAGTTGAGTGAAAAGGAGGTAGCTACAGGGGATGATGAGTCGACAGATTCTGCATAGTTGTTTGATATGAACTTTCAATTTTATATGAACTTTTTTTAATATCATGAACATTTGGTGAAGTTAATGAACAATGTGTTGATGTTAATGAACAATTGATGTTTTTAAATATTTGATGTTGTTTTTGATTATTTTGTGATGTTTATGATTATGAGTAGTTGTTTGATGAGTAGAAGTTATGAATATTATTGAATTTTACTGTTATAGGTGTGGAAAATTGATTGCTGTGTGGGAAGGTAATTTTTTTTTTCTGGAATAGGTTTCCAGCGGATAATACGCCGGTAATCTGCCGAAAACCACGATACAACAAATTATGTATCATTTTCTGACGTATTTTATATGTCGGTGTGTCCGACGAAAAATGCGCCTATTACATTCGTCGGATACTTTTGCGGCATATACAGCGACGTAATTTCCACCGGTGATACCGACATATTAATACGCCGGTATTTCTGGCGGATTAAATGCCGGAACATGCTAAGATGGAACGACGTAACTACATCAACTTTTTCGCCGGTTATGCGTGTTGTAAATCTGGTTTTGATGATGATAAACATGTTTCCAGTGTGTTTTGCTTGGCTAACCCGTTCCAGGTACAAAAGATCACGAGCAAATCAAGCTAACTCAAGATCGGGTCCAATTGTGTCAAATGTATGATTTTTCTTTTCATTGAGTCAATTGTAATGTAACTGATCCCCTAACTAAGTAACCTTGCACACACACACTCAGGGGGAGAGCTTAAGTGAATTAGAGTTTCTGTTTATTTTTTGTTCAGATCGTCCTGAACGATATTAACATCGTCCTGGACGATCCAGCCAAAATAGAAACCCTAATTAGGGCGACCAAGTTAAGTGAGTCTGATTAAGTAGATCGTCCTGGACGATCTTTGGATCATACGGGACGATACGCCCAAATCAGAAATTCTCAGCCGCCAAAACAACTTAGGCAAGTTTTTATTTTTAGTTATTTGGTCTGATCGTCCCGGACGATACGTGTATCGTCCTGGACGATTCAGTACAATCATGCCTAAATTAGTCTGATAATTAAGGAAAACAATTAATATTTAATTGATACGATCATATCATCCTGGACGATCGCAGGATTGTCCCGGACGATCATGATCGTCTAGTGCATTTCAGCTGTACGTCCCGAACTGTGTTCAGGATGATTTGGGCACTTTTTGAACTAATCGTACAGGACGATGTCCCTATCATCCTGGACGATCAAGTCATTTTTTGGTCGTCCAGCACAGTTTGCTCTAGACGACCCGAACTGTCTTCTGGATGATATTCCTCGATTTGCACTAATCGTCCCGGACAATCGCAGGATCGTACGGGACGATATGAATAATTTTTTCTACTGATCGTCCAGAAGAGCCAGATCGTCCAGGCTGAAACAGCTGCTTTTGAACTGATCGTACAGGACGATCTTGGCCGACCAGTTGAGATTTAGGGCAAATTTTAAGCCCTCCTATAAAAGAACTTTTTCTTGAAACAAGAAAAATCTTTTGCCACCTTCCTTCCCTGAGAAAC
The DNA here is from genome assembly GCA_019925795.1 of Dendrobium chrysotoxum. NCBI lineage: Eukaryota > Viridiplantae > Streptophyta > Magnoliopsida > Asparagales > Orchidaceae > Dendrobium > Dendrobium chrysotoxum. Next base: position 44,799,988 of record CM034303.1, on the reverse strand, counting down.
CCTAGAGAGAGAGAGAGTTGGGAGAGAGAGAGAGAAGATCTTGTGAGGGGGAGTTAGTGAGGGATTCACTAAGGTTGCTCCAAGCACGGATCAGAGTCGTCTTCTCCGCTCGTCATCTTTCGTCTAGTCGGTGTTCGTCGTGGGAGGATCGTTCGCAAGAAGATCCGGGGTTCTCTGCCCGCTTCAGGTGGAAGCAAAAGGAGTTCAAAGGTTCTCTGCCTGCTTCAGGAGGAAGCAAAAGGAGGTCGGGTTCTCTGCCTCACCGAGTGGTGAAAAGGAGGTATTTGTACAGGCTTCTCCGCCTTGCTGTGGGAGCAAAAGGAGAGACACTTTTTGTTTAGTGCAATACCCGGAGGGGAGGCTCCGGGGAGTGGACGTAGGTCAAGTTGACTGAACCACTATAAAATCTGGTTTACTTTTTTGATTCAGTTCTGCACTTTACTTTTTGATATTAACTGTGTGGGTGAATATCTGAGATTTATCTTTTCGTTCTTATTTAATTGTTTCCGCTGCTAAGTATCGAAAAGATTTTTCATTATTGTTGTGAAATTTTTAAATAACCAATTCACCCCCCCCTCTTGGTTAGCCTCGGGACTAGTTCACTAGGGCTTGACATCCCTATCGAACTTTCAATGCGTCGGAAACGCCGCCGGAAATATTTCCGTCGTAATAAATACGACGGAAGTTTTTTTTCCGATGCGCATATTATCGTCGTAAGGAAATCCGACGAAAATGCGTCGGAAATGTCATTTTTCCGTCGAAATTTTGAACTTACTGTCGGATTAGGTCCGCCGGTAATAACGGGTTTTCCTGTAGTGTACCTATAGAATATATTGTGTTTGTGTAACACTTTGTTGTTCTTAGAATATAGCTCGAACATGAATAAAATCAAATTCAAACATTTTTTAAATGGATTGAACCATGATTGAACATATTCAATATACGATTGAATTATATTCAAAGACATATTTATACCTTATTCACATCTAGTTAAAACATGTTCCTAGTGAAGATGTGATCGTATCTTATTGATTAAACAATATTTGAACATGGTTCAAGTAATGATCGAACAACAGTCTTTGATACACTTGAAACATGTTCGATCATGATTCAAACAATGTTTGAACATATTTTAATAAGTTTTAAAATACGCTCTTTGATACTTTAATTAGCTTTGTGTTAAATCTATGACAAAATGACTTGATCTATGATACACGATTAAAGCGTGAAAAAATTATACCCATGTATGCTTAAGCTGTTAATGAATGAAGAAATATACAAATTCACTGTCTCCCCTAAGAGAAGAAACTTGGAAGAAGGTATAACAATGATAACAAACGAGAAAGCCAAAGTGAAAAAGACTAGACATTTATCCTTCCATATAGCGGGATGCAAGTATAACAGGGATATTTTGGTCCAAAAAGAATTCATAAATCTTTTCCCAGGAAATAAAATAACGAGCACATGTTTTCAATTTTAGACATTATGAGGCATATGAAGTTATTTTTTTTTTTTTTGAGAAATTTATAGAGAGAAAGTTCATTTCATGCCTTGAGAGAGGATTTTTTTTATGAGAATTTAAGTGTTAAAATCACAATTAAACTCACAAAAATATGCCTAAACATTTGCTTTTGACCTCACGATCATAGAAAAAGCTTTCAAATGATTGATTCATAAAATATTTCAAAAGATTATTATTATTATTATTTTTTGTTTGTTTGTTTGTTATTGTTGTTGTTGTTGTTGTTTTTATTGTTGAGAATTTTAGTCATTCAATTATTTTAAATAAATAAATAAAGAATAGAAGAGTTCATGATAGTCATCATCTATTATAGCTAATCCCCACCTAATAAATTATATCTTTAAGACAAGAGAGGGATACCAACATATCAACATCACAAAAAAATAAATTTGCAAACTAAGAGTTGGTTTGGGATAGCTTTCTTATTATTTTTTAATACATTTTTTAAAAGAATATATTTTTTTTAGTTAAAATTTTTTGTATTAAAAAGCTGCTTTAGAAAGAAATAAGAAAGATGTCCCAAATGAAGCCTAATTTTGCTATATGATTGCAACAATGTTCAATGAAAAGGCAAGGGAAAACAGGCAGACTAGTTTTAATCATTCTGTCAAGATCATAATATCTTTTCAATCAAATTATGCACTACTCGTTAGTTTTGATGTGTATAGTGCGATTATAACTAAAATAATAAAATAATTATTTCTAATGTACTATTCAACCACACTGTCTCTCTCTCTCCATTCATGTTGACTAACATTCATTTAGGATAATAAAGATATTTCAATCATAAAACAATTGATAAATTAAGATTGTTCTTTTTAAACATCATGGAAAATAACATCTTATAAAATTGCATGAAATTGTTGATAGTTTTCTAAATCAAATATATTAAAGCATTGTTATAACAAATAGTTAAGTTAATATATATATATACATGTTCATCTGGGTCAAATTAATCAAGTTATCTTAAGACTGTGGACTCGATTTAGCAAGTTGCTAGACATGAGAAAACCCAAAACTCACTAGGCTTTAAGTTGCCCAAGAGATTGGATTTACTTGGTCATTAGTACTTAGTTATTGAAGTCATTAAAGAGGAGCCTCAAACTTGTCTACTCATCAAGGCTTTCTAGAAAAGTGATGCACTCATCTAAAGTGATCTTTAGTCCGATTAGGGGTTTTGAATAGAAAAACACTTTGAAGGAACTAGCTTGCCCTCAATTCTAGATGTGCCAACAATTCTTGCTCATGAAAAAGCTGCCAATCAACATCATTTGTCTCATGTAGCTACTCTCATAACATGGATCTTAGCTATAACATATAAATAGATAAGCGTAGCATGGGTGTGGGAATGACAAGTTTGTATTTTTTGACAAATTTTTTTATTATTGAAATCTCTCATATTCTCTCTATTCTATCAGTTAATTTGGTATGACTCATCATTTACTTATCGAGGTGGTCAACCAAGTCGTTTGTAAATGTTGAACCAATAAAGACAATATTTGAACTTAATCTTTGGGTTCAATATACAATGTTAGAAAGGTCTTATATATTATTCTTCATTAATAATATTCTATCTAACATTCTCAAAAGTGCGATGAGCATAAACATAATTAAGACAAAAATATAATATGTAAAGTGTCTTGAGTAAAGCTCATTATAGACCCAATCATTATGCTTGTGGTTGTACACTTAATCAATTTGGATGATTTGGTTTACAAATTAGCTAAACCAATTGTATTCATATATAAAATTCAAAAAATTAAACCGATCAAGCTATTTTTCAAAGTGAACTAAACTGAACCAAACTTTAGTTTTGATCAGCTTGGTTTAATTTTGGTTGAACCAAATGTAATTAACTTTTATAGTGAGCCTAATTATCTTAAGTTTAAATAACATGTATTAAGAAGAATATCAAGTAATATATATTAATATTTATAATTTTGGCATGTTGAGTAAATAAAATTCACATAGATCTTTCTATTACTTGTTTATTTCTAATTTGAAGGCTTTATTGTTTTTATATTCATTAAACTTTTTTTATTAAAATAAAAATCAAACTATTATTCAATAAACAAACAAAGCTAAATTATAACCAATAACTGAATCGATGATTTAACGACCCAAGATAGGTTAGATTTACTTTTTTTGTTTTTATCTAAATGTAGACCCCTAACCATGTCACTTCAAAAAAAGTTAGCATCCAAGTCACCAAATTAATTTGGAGAATCTTTAAATGATTCATTCATGCTGGTCCTCTTATGTGGCTTCTTTGAGAGCACAACTCAACTTCCTTTCTCATTCATCATCATCGCTAGCCCCAAAGCTACTGCTCCAACTCTCTTTAATGAATAACCATAAGAACTTGAGATAGAAACATAGAGGTGCCTCTCCCCCATTGGCCAATAAAGTGCCAAGGGTATTCCACCAATGCACTTTTAATGTAAGTTATTGAGGATCAACCTCCCCTGATGTTATGTATATTAGTGTTGAATTCTTATAAAGGAAGGTGGAACTTGGATGTTTGTGTTATGTGTTTTGAGTACACTATCTCTTTTCTAACTATTAATGATGTAGTGACGTGCTAGCTACTCTTTACTACACTCAAAGAAGCATAGCTAAAATGATTTAAGTATGGGATCTATCAAAATGTTATGTTTTACATAAAGTATGGAAATCATGTAGAGGAATGTCACCACCTCTAAAATTTTGTGAAAGAGCTGATAAACATCGAGAAGCTAAGAGAATTTATTCTTTCTAACTTAGGAAGGTGTTTTGGTATGAATCTTATGGAAGGGAACCTAAATGAGCAAATTTTAAGGGTTGTCTTAGAAATCTTAGAGGGGTTAGGGTAGAAACAACAAGTTAAGCAAGTCTCAAATAACCTCGTTCAAGAGAGTTGAATATCATCTTAAGTTTGATATTTTCTTCTTTAGAGGTCACATACCATAAGGTTAATGAGAGTGAAATAACTTTCTTAGCCCTATATATGGATAGTATTAAATTTAACTAATTTGGGTTCATTTCATGATATGAAATAATTTATATAACAAATTTTTGGCATAAATGATATCAGTGAATCCTTTTTTATTATTAGCGTAAGTTTTAAAGAGATAGAATTCAGGGGATGTTAGGATTATCTTCAGAAACCCAACTATAACAACAACAATAACAACAAACCTTTATCTCATTACATGGGGTCAGCTACATGAATCCTTTTCCTCTATTATGTCATATTAAGATTCAAATTTCTCATTTAAATATAATTAAAAAGGTCATTTTTAATACTTTATAACCAAGTCTTTTTAATTCTACCTCTATCTTTATTAATATAGGCCGTATCTAATACATTTACTCTCCTAACAAGGTCATTAGAAGGCTGATGTTTTGAGTGACCAAACCATCTATGATGACTCACTCTTATCTTATCTGCCATCGGAGCTACTCCATCCTTTTCACATATATGATGATTTCGTATTATTTCTATAACTGTAAAGCCACTCATCCACCTAAGCATTCTCATCTCTACAATACTTAACTTAATTTTATGCTTCTTTTTTCATGACCAATATTTTGTACTATAAAGCATTACAGGTCTTACTATCATCTTATAAAATTTCCTTTAAGCTTGAGGGGGGTTTTTCTATCACACAACAAGCTTGATGCATTGCTCCGCTTCAACCACCCAACTTGAATTCTACTAATAATATCCCCATATATTTCACCATCTCTTTGTACAATAGTCTCGAGATATCTAAAATGTGTGCTCTTTCTAATGATTTGATCACATAATGCCACAATCTTAACCTTAGATCTATTACTGCTAAAATTACACTCTATTTATTTCACTTTAGATTGCTTAAATGAAAACCTTTATATTCTAAGGTAAATCTCCATAATTCATGCTTTTCATCAACTCCCTTTCTAATCTTATCAACAAGAAGAATATCATAGCAAAAGGCATGCACAAAGGCACATCCTTTTGCAAATGTCTATTAAGAACATCGATGACTAATGTAAAAGATATTGGCTTAAAGCTTATCCTTGATCTAATCCAACTAAAATAGGAAAATGTTTGATTAAACAACCTTGTGTTTGAACACTAGTAGTAGCTCATGTACACATATGCTTAATGACTTGAAAATACACATCATTAACTCCTTTTTTTTCTAGAATTATGTAATCATCTCTCTTGGAAAATTATTATATTGTTTCTCTAAATTAATAAATATCATATTTAGATCCTCCTTACTCTCTTTGCACTTCTCCATAAAACATCTTAACAAATGTATAGCTTTCATAGTAGAACTACTAGCCATGAATCCAAATTGATTTTGAGAAATATTAGTTTCATGTCATAATCTATGCTTGATTACTCTCTCCCATAATTTTAATGTTTGACACATTAACTTAATTCATTTATAATTAGCATACTCTTGTGCATCACCTTTATATAGGAATCAACATAGTCTTTGTCCACTCATCTTGCATCTTTTTAGTGTTTAAAATAATATTGAAGAGTTTAAGAAGCCTTGATCTCCTTGGCATTTCACTCTTCTTTTGGAATATCATTAGGTCCTACTACTTTTTCACACTTTATTTTCTTTGAAGCCTCTCCAACTTTGATTTTATTAATATAATGATAAAATAAAAATCTCTATTTTCATTTAAGGTGCTAAGGTTACTAAAGTCAATCGTATTCTCATAACCTTTATTGAGAAATTTATCAAAATATCTCATTTCATTCACCTATGTTGAATATCCTCTTCTAAGAGAATTTTTTTTTGATCTTCATCCATAATTCACTTCAGTTGAACTAAATCTTTACTTCTCTTATCTTTTTATTGGCTAACATACATTTTTTGCCCTTATTAGTATCTAATTTATTATATAAATCACTAAAAGCTAAATTTTGTATAACATATTACTTTCTTAGACTCCCTATAAGCCTCTCTATATATATCATAATTTTAAGGTTTTACATCTAAGTTAATTTATATAATAAATTTTTTTTATTTTTTATCTTCTATTACACATTTTGATTCTACCACTAACAATTTTTGCTATTAGAAGATTTTTCTTTTAATTCTTCAAGTGCATACTTTGCAACATTCATAATCTCACTAGCTACTCTTCCCCATATATATTAGCTTCCTCATGAATAACCTAAATCTTTAGATCTTGAATATTACTCTAAAAAATATTTAGATTAGCATTCTTTAAATACTTTGATCTAATCCTAAGATAATAATTTTACTTTAATTTTATTTTACATCTCTTTATCTTAAAGGTTAAAACTAATAAACAATGTTAGGTACATTACCTTTTACTTAGAATGGCTTACAATCTTTGCAATCTAAATTATTTATGTTTCTTATATGAAAGTAATCAATTTTTATTTTACTATGCCCATTCTTATAAGTTATAAGATGGTCCTCTCTTTTCTTAAATAAAGTATTAGCAATCACAAAATTATAAGTTAAAAAAAATATAATATGATCCTACCATCTTCATTATTTGTTTCAAATCCAAAGCCACCATGAATACCTTTAAAGTCTTCTACCACTCTATCAACATATTCATTCAAATCTCCTGCAATAAAAACTCTTTTATCAAGTGGTATCCTTCATATTAATTATTTTAAATCATTCTAAAATTTTATTTTGGAACAAATATCTAAACCTACTTGAGGAGTATAAGCACTTATAATTTTAATAATCTTAATATCAATAATAATATTTAAAGCTATAATTTTATCTTTAATTTTATAAATTTTTATAATATTATCCTTCAATCTCTTATTACTAATCACACCAATATCATTTCTAGTATGACTATTACTAAAATATCATAGTTTAAATCATAGACTATCAATCTTCTTAACTTTTTTTCCCAACCATTTAGTTTCCTGAATAAATAACATTTTTATCCTTATGAATCATAATATCTATTAATTCTATTACTTGATCATAAGAGTTCTTATATTCAAGTTTTTATCCTAATTCTATTTTTATGGAATAGCTTCTTTGCCCTTATCCATCAATGATGTGGGAATCTTTGCTTAGTTAACACTATACTCGGGTGCCGGTTCAGTGACAATTGTACATTTTTCGTTGTATTCAGGCCATACAACACATCACTTTTAGGGAACACCCTAGCATTAATATAATGTACTAAATGATTCATGTTATGATTGCTCGATAGATATTATGTTGAATGTCGACTACCTAATGCAGCCCTCCACTTTTTTCATGCAAAGCTTGGGACTAATCAACGATAATGTTTATCTGAAGAAACTCATATAAATAAAATTCTTAAGAGATTTTATATGATAAATAATTCACTAGGTGTGGCACTTATTATTAAAGGTGACAAATTTAGTTTCAACGTTCACTAAATAATTTGGAAATAGAATAATTGAAGAACATTCCTTATGCTTCTATAGTTAGAAGCTATAGAAGCTTGATGTATGTGAATGAATCTATAAGAGTTGACATTGAATATATAGTGACATTGTTAGGTAGATATTAGAGTAATCCAAGTTTGGAATATTGGAAAGTAGAAAAGAAAATTATGAGGTATCTTCAAGGGACAATTGACTACATACTTATTTATAGAGAATTTGATAGCCTTGAAATGATTGGATATTCATATTTTAACTTTTTTTTTGCTACCTTAACTATAGAATATCAATTTCTTTCAGGAGGGACTATTTCTTGGAGAAGTGTAAAATAATTATTAATTACCTCTTTAACTATCGTGGCAAAGTTTGTATCATATTTTGAAGCAACACACATGCTATTTGGCTTATGTGTTTTAATTTAGGGCTTAGATTTATTGATTCTATCTCAGGATCATTGAGGTTATGTCATAATAATTCTTTAACAGTATTCATGAGTAAGAATAACAAAAGTTAGAGTTAAAACGAACACACAAAATATGAAGATTTAACCATTCCATAATATATTAATTCAAATAATATGATAATTAAGTATATAATCACTATGTTGATGATTGCAAATATCTTATGTAATAGCTCTCAATTGCATTAGGTTACTGACATGAAATTAATCCATGTGGAATTTGTTGAATGTAAGAAAATCTTGGTGAGCAACATTATAATATTGGGGTTGGGAGTGTCGATTTGTCGGGTTTTAAGTGTATAAGGGGAGTGATGTGCATTGAGGTCTTAAGTACTCTGGCACTAGGTTAGAAAAATAATTTTTTAAAAAAATGTAATTTTCCACTAACCTTAATTTAGTGTCCCAAGCCATCACCTTCTCCATTCATGGGGTTGCTTGGTCGTGAAGGACAAGGAGAGGAGAGAGGGGAGAGGTAAAGCTATACTTGAGCCATTTACATCCGTCACTCTAGTTACAAAAGTTGCTGTAGGTAATCTTAACCCTATCTCTATTTTTGAAGATTTGAGAGTTGGTTATTTTCTCTCTCCTAAATTTGATAAAAATGTCATATCTTTAATTTTAGTAAATTTTTAGCATTTAACTTTTGATATGTGATAGATCTCATCATTCTAAGCATTTTGATATAAACATATTGAGATTTCATTGGATATTTCTATAAATATGTTATTTTATATGAAATGAGTGGGATAAAAATATGTATAAAATGTGTCTAAAATGATTAGAAATTAGTGTACTTAAATCCAAATATATAATACATGACATGCATAAAATTAATAGTTATATGACATGATATGTATTTTGGCATAATACATGCATACTGATGAGTACAATGAATTTACATGATATGATGATTGCACCTGATATGTATATGATTATTATTATTATTCTTCTATTCATGATTTGACATATGTGTGAAAGCAAAAAAGGTTGGCTGAAAAAAATTGTTTGATTCAGGTTGGCCAGAGATTTGTTACTTTGTACAGAAGGGTGGACTAATGAGCTTTTCTTTAATTAAGATCTATGGTGTGATCCTAAAAGATATGAAAAGATGGGTATAAGGAAATTGGCTGATATGATATAGTACACCGATGTATAAGAAGTGATGATTTTTTACATGAAAGATACTTGACCTGTGATTGAGAATGATATGACTTATTCATGTTTACATGACTAATATGATTGAGAGTGATTCTTGTTTGGTTTGAAGAGCCTACATGGCTTGATATAGAAAAAACACCACAATAGCAGATGTATTTCCTTTTTTTATATATTACATGATATATGCATAAGACATGAGCACATATATTAATTGTATAAGTGATATGATATAATATGTCATGAATATGATATATAATATAATTGATACAAGTATATAATAAGAGTAAAAAGACTAATATATAACACATCTACATGCTATACATGCATTGATATAAATTAATATGTATGCAAATAGATATCTGACACATGACATTATATGATAGGCATACTGAGGAACATGGCTTGGCACATAAATAACATGTATTTATTTTAATTGATAGATATTGATTCATATATGATTTATACATAGATTCATATTTTCTTTAATATTATACTATAAATGATACTTGTTCAAAACTGACAGAACCTACTAATTATATTGATTTACACTATTTACTGATTTAGATTGATCCCATTGATTCATACTGTTTATAGTGATTGTTACTGTTCATACCGATGTTGATTGAATGAATACATACATATTATTTCTATTATCATACATTGATAGCAGTTGTAGGTTCTGGTAACCTACTGAGCTGTTAACTCTCAATGATTTTCGTGTTTTAGGTCCAGGTAGGGATCTAGTAGAGTGATGATAATCTGATTTCAAGATTTCATGTTTATATTTATATATTTTTTGCTTTATTCTATTGTAGTCAAGAATATTGAAAGGTAGGCGAATCTATTAAATAAACTTTTAACTAGTGTAAACAAATTTGGATGAATAATGATTTTGGTGAAATACAATTATGCATATGATTAATTTTGTTGGGTGTTATTTAGATAAATGAATTTAGTAGCTCTAATGGATTGATAAAGAGATAGAATATGCAATTCTTCCAATTATAGATCTTAGGGCATGACAACAACTTAAACATTGCATCCATTGATACAAAGAATATATGAAGTATGTGAGACTCCTATTTGTAAATGTGCAACTAAGATACCTTTCATTTCAATATAATAATTGATATTTATAATTCCAATATTTAAAATTATCTTCTTTTTTTAATTATTCACATAAAGTTTAGAAAACTACAATATAATTATTTGAGAAAGTATAATTGGTAGTTCAACCATGACGATATACATCACATATAGTGCTCACATAGAAGGAAATATTATGTCGTTAAGGCATGAAAGGTAATATAAGGCATGAAAGGAAATACTACATGTATAAGATTTATTGCTATAATTTTTTTTTTGTCTTATATTTTAGTTTTGCGATTTGATAGAGATAATATGTTTATATGATAATAAGTATGAAATTAAGATTAATAGGTCAAGTGGAAGAATCTCGAAAGCACTAGTTGAACAAAATTAACAACAACATTGAAATGTTTTAATTGAAACAGTGTTTAATGTTCTGATTAATTTATTCAATTTTGAATATTAAGGCTTCGTTTGGGACGATTTTCTTACTGCTTCTTAAAACCTCTTTCTAAAATAAAATTTTATTTGTTTGGAACATTAAACTAAGGCTTTATTTGGAACAGCTTTTCATTGCTTTTCAAAACAGCTTTTTAATACAAAAATTTTTAAATTTTTTAAGTGGTCCATTAAACTAAATTTTTTTAACTAAAAAGGTGTTTTAGAAAGCATTTAGAAAGTTGTCCCAAACGAAACATAAGATAACCTAAAGTTAGTCATTTTCTCTCATTAGCGAAAAAATAAGATAGTTATTATCCATCATTTTGTGAGGTATATATTGCTTGAATATAATATTTGGAACATCTTTCTTATTGTTCTATAAAACTGCTATAGATAACATAATTTTCTAAAGCTGTTGTAAAAAACCGTTTTTCATCATAAAATTCTTTTGAAAGCAACGGGAAAAATAGTTACCAAATATAAATTTTGATTGTAGTCTAAAAAAGAAAAATAGTAAGAAAGTTATCCCAAATGAAGTCAAATAAGACAAACACACACTCACATCACCGAAAGCTACGAACCTAAGATTATTTGGTTGATAACCAAAGCTCGTAACCAACAGATCAAAATGAGCGGCGGTAGTAACTTTTCTCAATTGTATTTATCAAATGAAATGAATGTGTTAGACATCCATGGATAGGCGCTTCAATAATTTTCAAATGTAGAGGCATATTTTATTTGGTAGCTAGGCTGTCACTCACACACCCCAGCTCTACTCTAAATAAGAATCACATAATTTTTCTTTTTTTTTAATAAATAATCAAACTAAATGAACTATATAGTAATGTAATTTCCTTTATTTAGAAATATAGTTTTTTAACTAAAAAAATCTCAAGAAAATTTAAAACTCTCTAGGCTCTTTTTAAATGGAAAATAATGGTAATTATTTTTTTGGACTGTTATTGATTTCTTTTAAATTTTATTTTTTGAAAAAAAAAATTTCCTGTTTTCTTCCTCGATGGATGGATTTGGATTCTCTTCAATATATTTGGATGATTAAGATTAATTTTTTATCAAAATTATAATTGTTTTAAAAAATAAGCATATTCAATTTTGTTTATTTTATATATTGAGATTAATTTATTTATATTGATTTAATAGATTTATTTTGAGATTAGTGCAATATAAAATTTTCTTTATATAATACTAATCTTAAAGCAGTTGTAATAATTTGTAAAATCAAATTTGTAAAATCAAATTGATGATATTTTGACATAACTTTTTAAAAATTAATTACATATAAAACTTTTCATATTTCACTCAAATTACAACCCTGCCATCTCCTCACTAAAATCATATGGGACAGCTTTTTTACTATTTTCTAAAGCAGCTTCTTAGAACAAAAATCTCGAACAAAAAATTTTTGTACTAAAAAGTTGCTTTAAAAAGCAATGAGAAAGCTGTGTCACAAACGAAGTCTTAAACTGTTAATCATTTTACTTTCTGGAAAAAACATTATCTAATTATAGAAAAATAATTAATAAATAAATATTTCAAATATTAGTATTTTTATGGGGAAATCCCACCTGCTCAATCTGTTTCATTCATTTGGAGCTTTTATTAGCTTTTTTTTCCCCTAAAACCAGATTAATAAAATATTATTCCATGTGCTAAGCCTTTCTTAATGCTCCATATTATTAATAGCTGTCAATATCCTCAACCTTACATGCAAATTTATCTCTCATATAACTCAAAATTATTCACATTTTATTCTTAATTTTGTCAAAATGATATTTGTTTTATGTAAAAACACAAAATGTGACTAATTATGTTCTTAATCAATTTGCTAATTATGTCATATTTGGAAGCTTTCGTGAGGCTGAATTAGGGGTATAAGTGAGTCAAGCCGACTCGTGAGTGTGCTCGAGCTCGGCTCGATATATGGTTTGTGAGTTGAGCCTGATGAGCTAACAAGCCAAGCTTGAGTCAATCCTGACTCAACTAGTGAGCTTGCGAGTCGGCTCGTTTAAAAAATATTAATATAAAATACACTTAAAATATATTACCATTTAAGATTTTAAGTACAAAATTTTTAAAAATGTTTTAAAAAGTATCTCACTTTCTTATTATAAGTACTTTATTAATTTTCTTTTAAATTCTCATTCTTTTTACCATTTTATTATAATAATAGCTTGATCATAATCATTATATTTCTTTCTTTCTTAATAAACCCGGCTCGAATTCCGAGAATAAAATTTGAGCTCAAGCTCGAACTCTATTTATTAATCAAGCTCAAGCTAGGGGTGTCTCGAGCTTTACTCGACTTATTTACACCTCTAGGTGTAAGTGAGTCAAGCCAATTTATGAGTCGGGCTCGATGAGCTAACGAGTCAAGCTTGAGTCAACTTTGACTTGATTCATTTACTCATGAACTCGCTCATTTAAAAATATTAATATAAAATATACTTAAAATATATTAACATTTTGAATTTTAAGAGCAAACTTGTTAAAATAATTAAAAATTATATCTCACTTTTTTATATCAAATGAGTCATTATTTCTCTTCTAATTTATCAGTTTTTTTACAATTTTATTATAATAATTGATTGAATGATTCTTATTTTCTCTCTTTCATAATAAATGAGCTGACTCATGAGCCAACTTAAGCTTCGTTTGGGACGACTTTCGTTTTGCTTCTTATAAATTAAAATTTTTGTACTAGAAAGCTACTTTAAGAAGCATGAAAAAAATCGTCCCAAAAGAAGACCGTCCTTCTTTTTGGACAACTTTTTCCATTTCTATTTTGCTGCTTTCAAGAAATTTTTATGCTAGAAAATTACTGTAGAAAGCAATCCCAAATGAAGCCTTAAACTCCTAGAATTAAGCTCGAGCTTAAGCTGGAGCTCAAATTATCAATCGAGCTCAAGCTAAAATCAGGCTAAATTAAACCTTAATTAACTGTTTATCTATTTAGGGCACTGTTAATTGAATTCGAGCTGATGAAATATTAAAATACGACATCGGGTCTACAGCCGAGTGAGCCGAGTGGTCGATGGAATATGTTCCTCACATCTCATTCGGGCTCGAATCCCCTAACTGTCCAAAAAAAAAATATATATTAAAATACAGCATTGGAAACAGAAACTGTAAAAATAATCTAGCTTGCCAGCCTTTCAAAAATCTTTTTTTTTTCTTTCTTTCCAAAACAAAGTAGCCCATGTGCCCTTTTTGAAGAGGAAACTTCTGCTAAAAGTAACACAGATTTGTATTTTACTATTTTTTACAAAAGTAATTTAAATTTTATCTTCAGATTATATTACTATTCTTATATAAATATATCCAAATGGAAACCTCAAAGTGGATCCTAATTAAAGATTATGTCCAATGTGTCAAATAAAGCTGGGCGATTCCTCAAATAGGCTTGGCCGCTTGCGTACTGGTTCACGACACAGGCCGCCCGACCGGTATGATAACAAAACTATTTTAGTACAACTTTTCCAACTATAAACATTTCTTTAACATCATAAAAAGACAAGTTTAATTTGGGGTCTATTTAGGAAGAAATTATTCTGTCGAACGTCGTTCAGAGGAGAATCGGGACGCGCCACATCACTTTTTTGCTGTGTACCGGAGCTATGTACCGCAATGTACCTGGTGATGTGACGCATCTTGATTCACCTTCGAACGGTCCGATGACCGCACAGAATAATTTCTTCTATTTAGGGCTGCTATGATTTTTTATAAATATGATTGTGAAGTTGTTATGCGGTGAAAAATAACTTTTTATAGCACCTACACTATAAAGTTTTCTTTTGGGATATCTTTCTTAGTACTTTTTAAAATAAATTTCTAGTTAAAAAAAATGTTATACTAAAAATTTACTTTTAAAAAGCAGTAAGAAAGCTATCCCAAACGAGCATATTTTTTCGATAGCTTTGCAACTACTTTTACAAAATCGTCCCAAACAGACTCTTAATAAATCTGATTGCAAAAATAACTTTCAGCACGAAAAATTTTAATAAGAATTGAGAAAGAACAATAAAATAGCTAAAAAATATATATATGATTATGGTTTGAAAAATATAGAAAAAAAAGGCTATCTTAAATAGGCCCTTAACTATTATAAAAGAATACATTTAATTTGTTTGATATAATAATAATAATAATATTATTATTATTATTATTTGCTGGAAGAAGAAAAAGAAATAGATTTAATAAATAATCAATTTTTTTTTCGAAAAAAATATGAATTATCAAAATATAATTTGTTGCATGGGATATTTAATCTCAAAAATTGGACCAAATCTTTCTATCATTATAACTAACTTTATTTGACGCTTAAGAAAATTAAATAATATTTTGAAAAATTGTACTTAAATAAAATATCTAATATTATTCTAATTTTAATTAGATCAGTTACAAAATAAATACCAATTAATTTTTTAAATAAATTTAAAAGGACCTCAGCTCGGAAGCATAGAATGATAGAACAGAAGTTCTTTCAGAATAGATTAACAAAAACAAACAAAAAAACCTCAAGAAATTTCATTTTAAAAAACATATTATTTCTTTTCTTTTATATTTACACAGCAACAGGTTCTGGTAATCCCGCGGAGTACGAGATTACGGAGAGCGACTCCTGCCTCTGAAACCGCTGCTGCTTTGCGATGAACTCCTCCACCGTGCGCCGAAACTGATCGGCATCCTCCTCTGCCTCCGCATCCACTCGATCTTGCGCCGCAGCTGCCTTCACTTGCGGCAGCTTCAGCGGCGGCGATGAGGACGACTCCGCCTCGCCGCTACTTACCTCCGTTTCCAAGAGCAGTATCTTCGGCTCCTCCCTTATCTTCTCCAATTCCTCCGACCGGCTCCGCGGGGAAGCACGAATCTCCACGCATACCTCCTTGTCCTCGTACACCACCTCCTCCGCCTCCCCCAAATGCGGCGGCGTTGGGTACGATAGATTAGAGGATATTTCATCAGATCCGTCCACTCCGGAGAGAGCTGAGCCGGAATCCGATGAGGACGCGATTTGGCCGGATTTAGCGAAGAGGACGACGACAATGGCGTTTCCAAGGAGAAATACAAAGGTCGGGCTAATAAGGACAAAGGCGGCTCGGCGGAGGAACACACCGGAATTCCTCGCGATAGACGGAACGTAGTAGTAGGAGTAAGAGAGCACGACAAGGGCACCGGCGAGCTCAAGGAAGCGGAGAAGCCGTCCGATATGCCGGAATCTTCGAACTCGCCGCGTTGCTGTTTCCTTCTCCCTCTCCATCGGACGATAGAGGGTTGGAGATCTATTTCGTGGAGAGAGATTGCGCTCAGAGAATGATATCTCCGGCGAGTAGAGACAGTAGACGCCGAACTGAAATCTCCGACGAGGGTATGCGGAGGAGCCCTTTTATACCCGAGGAAAGCCAGATAAATTGCGGAAAGTGAATTAGGGTAGCGATATGGTCACCCCGTGCTGCGGCGGTAATCCAATGGCTGTAGCAATCTTTCGTCAAAACGAGAAAACGAGTACAAGTTGAGTCACATCATTATAATCATAAATAAAAATAAATAAAACATAACAAAAAAAAAAAAAAAAAAAGAGAAAAGCTGTTAATTTTGAGGTTATGAAGAGATCTTAATTTAATTTAGATTTTTATTTGTAGTTAGTCTGTTAAATTTTAATGATTTTAGTATATTTAAATTATTTTATAAAATAATGTGACTTATGAGACAAATTTAATCTATTTATTTATCAAATTTAACTCTTGATAATTTTTTAATGAGTTAAATTTTTTATTCATTGTCAGCCAAATGTCAGTCTAATATTTACGGGGATTTATATACATCACCTTTAAATTTTTATCATTTATATAGTTAACATATAAATTGTAATATTTATATGAAATAATACTTCATTAATAGAGTTAATGAAATTGTTACCCACCTTGCGAGAAAGTGTTGAAGGATCTTACTAAATACCATCCTTTTTGAGGTTTCATTGCTGCTTACATCTCATCCATCAACTTCTCTCGCTCAAGATAGCACGTGGAGGATGAAGATGATGAAGTCGAATGAAATGCTATGACTGAATCTTGTTAGAGAAAGACATGGAGTATGTAAAGAAGGGGCAAAAGGTTGACATTGTTCGAAGGCTGATGGATCTGGTTAGTGAAGGGCGATGAGATTGGTGTCCTGAGAAAGAAAATCGAGAAAGTGAGTTTAGGTGTTATATTTGAAATTTTAAATATGTTAGTCACACACACACACACACACACACACACACACACAAAGTGAGTTTAGGTGTTGTATTTGAAATTTTTGTGCTAAAAGGATGTTTATCTAACTTATCAGATCTAAGAGGAGGAACCCTGTTCTGTGCCTCACCCATTATTTGGGCTATCAGACTAGCAAACTATAAAACTATATCAGCACTGACTATCGGAGTAGTACTATGTACATGAGCTACCTGACTAGCACTCTATAATAGCGCATATTTTAACCCACGCAAATAAATTTTTTCAGGAGTATTATATAATTATATAATTAATTAAATTATATAATTATATTAATATTATATTTTTATTTATTATAAAATCTTATTCCATTAACTTAAAACCATTAAAAACATTTTATTCTCAATCCATTTGGCTAACAGAGACTTGAAAATCAAATTTAGAGAAATATGTGAGGAGAGAGTAAAAGGAAAGTTAGATTTGGAGGTCGTGGAGTTATTTTTGTCAGTCAACTCTATTGGGAGGTTTACATGTCTCACTATAAATAATTTATATCCTATTTTTTATTTCAATAATTTTCTATTTTTGGGATTTTTATGATCAAATTTGTATTTTCATTACTAAAAAATGAGAATAATTTTGTATTGGTAAAATTTTTACCGCGTCACTTTTATATGTCATAGTGATTGAGATTATAAATATTTTGAGTATTTATTTGAGATTTTTCTCTGGGTGATTTTGAAAATGCAAATTTTTTTACCTATTTAAAAATTTATTTTAACATCTAAAAATAGTACTTTAGTTCAATTAAAATTTTATAATATTATTTTATACGATCTCTTATAATTTGGTTGAATTTTAAAAATATGAATTTTTGCTTGAATAAAGAGCTGAGACATTTGCTATTTCCTTTACAGATTCAAGAGTTTTCTAAGTTGGTGGAGTGAGTCAGACTGATAGAGATTGAATTAGTAGCACCAATATCCAGATATAAGGTATGTTCTAGATATGATGTTAGTAAGAGGAGTAGAGATGAGACAAACAAAGATAGAGATAGAGATAGTGCCAGTGAGAAGAAAAATAAATATAATAATCCAAGAAGATTTAGATCGATAGCATCTACCGATGGCTATGGTGAGTGTATTCATTATGGTCGACAATATTCTGGTCAGTGTTACTTATTGATAGGGCGATATTTTTGTTGTGGATAATAAGAAAACAAGGTAGTAGATTATCTTCAGAGGAGATTTAGAGGAAGGACTGATTCTGTTGTGGGACAATTCAAATATACTAAAGGACAAAGGATTGTTGGGTCCAGAGCATACAGTAAAAGATCAACCAACAAGGCAGACAACAAAGCTGTTAGTGGTAGTTAGATGGATAATGTTATACCACAATCGACTGCACCTACTCCAGTGATGCCACACATGTATAACTTATAATATCTAGAAGACAAATAATAACCAAAAAGTTCTACTAATAAGAAATTTATTTAAATGATTGTATGACATAACATATCATACATAATTGAATGACATATGGTAGAATGAACTGCATGATTGTATAATTTCTGATGAATTTTGATTGAGTTTGATTTGATTTAAGTTTGTATCATACAAATTTATTTTATATTAATCTTTTGCCTAAATCCTTATGGAAAATATTGGAGATGATATTTTTAAAGGTGGATAGATTATAATAGCCCATGTTTTGACCTAGGTAAATAAATTTTTTTTTTCAGAAGTTATTATAAGTTCAAATCACAAACCGTCTTAGTCATAGCATATATATTATTATATTTTAATTTGATGAATCTTTTTCATAATTTTTTGGCATTAGAGCAAATCCTTCAGAAATTGATACCTATCGGTATAAGTTGAGATTTTGGGACTGTTATGTGTCCATCTTGCAAATCAATTTCAATAGAATTTTTTAAATAAAATATTTTATTTAATAAATATTTTCCTATAATTTTTAAAGCCTTAAAAGAACTTATATGAGTTTTATACTAAAAATTGATTAAATTAGATAATTATATTAATATTTTATTTTTATTTTATTCTAAAAATCTTATTCCATTAACTTAGAACCATTAAATAAATTTTATTTTCAATCCATTTAGCTAATGGAGACTTGAAAATTAAATTTAGAGAAAAATGAAAGGAGAGAGGAAAGGAAAAATTAGATTTAGAAGTTGTGGAGTGATTTTCGTCAGTTGACTCTATTGGGAGATTTACATGTCTCATTGTAAGGAATCTATATCCTATTTATGATTTCAATAATTTTATATTTCTAAAATTTTTTTGATTAAATTTGTATTTTTATTATCTAGTAGCTTTTTATATGCTTTAGTATTTGAGATTATGAATATTTTGAGTATTTATTTGAGATTTTTTAGTAGGTGATTTTGATAATGCAGCGATTTTAATCTATTTAAAAATTTATTTTGACATCTAAAAATAATATTTTAGTTAAATTAAAGCTTCAAAATATTATTTTATATGATCTCTCGTAATTTGGTTAACTTCTTAAAATATGAATTTTTACTCAGTGGGGTTTTTTATTGCCTACAATTAGGATATTTTGATACTTTTTGACTTAAACTTAATTATGCTTTATTTACTATAATATATTAAAATGAGTGTGTATATGTGGTTGAGCAATAGCAGGTCACTATATTACTATTATAATACTATGATAATAATATGCGTGTGGGAAAAATAAGTAAAGATTGGTTATTCACTAACGTTGGCTGGAGACTAACTGACCTATACAGGATGGTGGGCATCTGGGATTTCCTTTAAATATTATGGTTTGGTGTTATTCTTGACTGATTTATGTGATATTGATATGATGATTGCTTTAGTAATTTGACACATATACTGGTTTACTGATTTCTTTATTAAATTACCCTATGATATTGTGTATGTTATTATTATGATTTAATTGTTGACATACATATTGGTTCTCTACCATACATTGAGGTCAGTTATAAGATTTAATTTCTTGTTGAGCTTTTTAGCTCATTATATGTAATTAAATGATTTGAGATCAGAGTAAGGGAGTAGGACTGTAAGATTAATCAGGATCCGTTAGATTCATGTTTCTTTTTTTTTTATTTTAGTTATTCTTTTGTACTTGTGATATAATATGATTGTATAGATCTTAAATAGTGTATATAATTTTTTGGGGAAAAGAATACATGTGTTTATATTGATATTTTAATCAAGATTTTTATTTTTACTGCTATTTATATTGATAAAAAAAATTAGGTAGCTATGGTTGTATAAATTAAAAGATAAAATAATAATTCTTTTAAATTAGATTCTAGGGCATTACACACTCTATCTATCTATCATGTCTAGGTCTAGCAGATCCCTACTCATATAGAATATACAGCTGAACATACATGCATATAAAACAAATATTAATGAACACCCAGACATACTCAAAACTATCCCAGTAGACTTATAGATTAATTCATGTAGCTCTGTCTTATGATCCATTTAAAAATTATTGCTTAGATACAATGAAAGCTTATCATAACCCAACATGACTAGGACATGTCCTATCATATGGAGCTGTGATAGGCAAATCCTAAGATTTAATTTTGGAATATTTTAAATTCACTTCTAATATTCACTTTAAATAACTAATAGACTACAAAACTATTAAAATATTAAGTACTAAAAATAAACTCATCCATAAGATTCATTTTATTTCATTAAAATATCTAAGCTACAGTATATGTCTATCAACAAAATTATAGAACTAAATAATAAATTAGTCATGACTATACAAAAATCAAAATAAAGAAATACTTATAAACTCAGATCTGATCCTGAAGTACTAATCAATAAGCTTCTTCCCTTTTTCAGATCCTAAAAATCAAAAGCAAAATCATATTGAGAAAGATAATAAGAGCATAACAGTTATCTAAATTTCTAAATTTATTTTTTTTAATATTTTAATAAATATTTAGAAGCAATTAAATATAGTATAATAAATCACTGTACTGAGAAAGATAATAATAGCATAACATTTATCTAATTATTTGAATAATAATACTGAGCAGATAAATAAACTAAAATTTATATCATGGACTAATTCATATCACAAAATAGTTCATTTTATATATCTCGATCATAAAAAATTTTCAAAAGATTTTGGCCCCTTATGACTCCCTTTTATTTTTATAATAATAAAACATGCCCGTAGACACTAGAACATGATATATAGCCACAAGAATATAACTTTATAGCCACCAAAATATACCTTATATGTACTAGAATATTCCCTGACATAGATAGAATCTCACAAAATTCTAGCCCCTTATATCTCCCAGTAGTCATAATTCAATCACCTATGCGTTTATTTCATCAAATTATATCAATTAAAGCATAATTAAGCATGTGTTAGAATTACACAGTTTCTATAATGATAGGTAATAGAAATTCCTAATAAGTAAAATATCACAATATTAAAATATAACTAAATTATTAGGGATTGTGTAAAATACTATTTTAAGACATTAATTATACTACAACACTATTTTAAGTATCCAGATTATTTTATATTCAATTAAAATTATAATTTTTTAAAAAATTTTTAAAAAATATTCAAATAATTTATAATCTCAATATCTAAAATATATAAAAAATTATACAATAATTTTTTTTAGTACAAAGTTATTCTCATTTTCGGTAATAAAAATATAAATTTATTTAAAAAATTTGGAAAAATTTTATATTTTTAAAAATTGAGATTAGTATAATAAGACCTACCCCGATCTGGATAACTTTTCCAACTGGGATGATGGCTAAAAGTCACCCGAAGCGGCATAAAATATACTTTTCCCTCTCCAAGCCTCTCTCTTTCTCTCTCCTGCTTGGCCTATTGCTCAAACGAAATGAATGGAATATTTGATTTAATTTAATTTAAAGTGATCTAAGTGGCTTAGCGCTGCGGCCCTACAATTTGAGCCCTATGGTACTAGTTTAAAAATCAAATTCTAAAGCATGTATTGCTGCAATTAATATTACTACTGAGGCAGTCAGACACCCAACACTGAGGCGCTCTAATAGTGACATTTTAAATTTTGTCAAAATTTACACCAAATAATTATGGCTCATTCTAGACCACGCAAAATCATTTTCATGCATCAAAACACTATCAAAGACATACAAATGGGTTCAAAACTCAAAAATTCAAAAACTTAATTTTTTTTTTAAAATCGGGTCGGAACAGGTAGAACCATATGTTGAACCTGGAGGTGTCATAGTGCCTCCCTAAAATTAACCCCAAATAGAGAGCTAAATGCCATAGCACCAAAATCTCCAACATCGTGGTGCTCCCCTGAGTATTTTGGTGACTTGCATTCTCGCTCTCCCATGTGAAATTCTAGACTTCTCTAAAGTTAACATAGTTCCATTTAACCTAAAATAGAGAATCAAACTCAAAGAAAATTAAATTCCTAAATTCCAAGATGATGTGTTACAACAAGTATCTACAGATCAATAAATAATAATTCTAGCTTATTACTTATAAATAACAAAACCATATTGTAACAGAATAGAAAAGTAAATAATTAGTAAATAGAGTGTCTCTATTTCTCAAAATAGATAGAATTTTTGTTGTACATTTATACCTTCCAAAAGATATCAAAATTTAGAATTCAGGCCCTTATTATCCTCGTGCTAGCATATATATTAACAAGCGCTTTTTACTCTCAATTCATAGCACCATATACGTTCAAAGATTTTAGGCTTTTATAACTCCCAATATATAGCATATCAGATCCTCTGTCAATCAACAAAATTTCTTCAAATTCACATATTTCAAGAATATAAGTATAGAAATAAATGCATTTTTAAGTAGAGTTCACAATGTCAGAATTATCAAATGGTTTCACAAAATGTCCTACTAGCATTCAAACAGTCAAAAATTCAGAGGAAATCCACAAGCAAAAATTCTTATTTTAGAGAATTCTACCAAATTACCACACATTATTCATGGCTACATTTCAAAACCTTTGTTATATTACTATATTAATTATAGGGGTCAGAATATTTTTCTAGGCTAATAAAATAAAGTATTTTCAAAACTACTTAATAAAAATTTATAAATAAAGTATCAAAATATATAAAATATTACCAACTATGACACACCAAAAGTTAAATGATGCATATTTTCCTAATGAGCGAATATACCCAAAATTGTGTCAAAATTTAAATTAAAATATAAAAAAATCTTAAAAGCTTTTAATTATTAAAAATTGAGATATGATAAATATAACCTACCTTAATTTTGGCCATTTTTTGGACAATCTTAATGGGCAAAATCAAGCTTAAGTTTCTTAAAATAGACTCTCTCTCTAGAATTCATCCTCTCACTCTTTCTAACCAACTACCTAGTTGAGGAAAATGATTTTGCAAATAAAATTTTAAGTGGATTTTGATATTTATAAAATATGTGATGTCAACATATTGCTTAGAGGCCTAGTGCTGCAACACTCCCTTTAAAATCCTAGCCAAATAGAGAGTACGATGCAACAATATCCATAACTAACACTATAGTGCCCAATAGAAGACCTAGCATTGTAGCTCTCAATCATATAGGGATGCAATGTTTAATTAAATGACTAAAAATGACAAAGAGCTTGGTGGCACTACACCACCCTAAACACCATTATGCTCCTAACTGAAAATATTTTATAATTCAGATCACACACATACATGCCCTTAGGACATAATCCAAAAAAAAAATCATGCATTCATACATACATAGAATATTTATAGATGTTCAGAATGAAAGTACAAAAATTTCAAACACATTGGACTTACCAAATCATGTTTTGACCAATTCAGAGCACTATAACAATAGGTGTTATAATGGAGGAAGAGGAAATCTGTATTTCTTATATCTCTGAGAGATATGAGTAAATCTTTTGGTGTTGTTAATGATTTTCCTATGGTACAAGAGTTTTTAGATGTATTCCCTGAGGGGGTTAGTGAGTTTACCTCCTTAGAGAGAGGTGGAGTTTCATATTAAGGTATTGCTTGGTACATCTCCTATTGTGAAGACCCTACATAAAATGACACCTAAGAAATTACAAGAGCTGAACATATAATTTCCATAGTGGTTATCTAAATTCTTTAAAAGGCCAAGTGTATCTCCATAGGGTGCACCTATGTTATTCATAAGGAAGAAGGATCATAAGATGCACATGTGTACTGATTCTAGAAAATTAATTAAGAATAATTATCCTTTGCTCATGGTTGATGACTTGTTTGATCTATTAGAAGGTTCCTTCATGTTTTCAAAGATAAATTTGAGATTTAGGTGCCACTAGTTGAGGGTGAATATAGAGGATGTGGCAAATCCAGCTTTTTCTACTCATTATGGCCTCTATGAGTTTCTAGTCAAGCCTTTTAGTGTGACTAATGCACTATCTATATTCATAGATTTAATGAATCAGGTGTTCAAGGTATAATTAGATAACTTTATTATTATTTTTATTGATGATATTCTGATATATTTGAGAATTAAGGATGATCATGCGACTCATTTGAGTTTGGCATTAGAGGTAACACCAATTGCTTGCTATGTTTTTAAAGTGTGAATTTTGGCTAAAATATGTAGTTTTTTTAGGCCATGTGATTAGTAATGCTGGGATATATGTAGATCCTTAAAATGTGTAGGAAATAGTTGATTAGTTAAGACTAACTATAGTGTTAGGGGTTCTTAGTTTTCTTAGTATAGTAGGTTAGCGAGTGCTTTAGAGGTTTTTTGTAAGTTGCGATTTCTTTAACAAGATTGACTCAAAAGATGATGACATCAAAGTGTAAGGCTAGTTTTCAAATCTTGTAGAATTGCTTAATTTCAACACCAGTTTTCATTATTTGATCGGGTGTTGATGGTTTTCAGTATTTAGAGATGCTTCTATTAGAGGATTGGGTTGTGTGTTGCAGTAGTACGGGAAGGCAATTACATATGCTTCCAAGTAGTTGAAGCTAGATGAGAAGAATTATCCTACTCATGACTTGAGTTGCCAGTGATTATAATTACATTGAAAATTTAGATATATTATTTCTATGGAGTGAGATGTGAAATCTATATATATCATAAGAGTTTGAAGTACATATTTACTAAAAAAAAGTTGAACTTGAGGTAGAGGAGGTGGTTGGAGCTAATTAATGATTATGATCACAATATTATATATTAACTTGGTAAGGATAATGTGGTAAATGATGATTTAAGTAGATAGTCTACTAAGATGGAAACTTATATGATTAAATTTGAGGAGGCTTTGATTTGAGAAATGGAGAAGATAGTGATGGAAGTTGTGTATTTATTTGACAAAGATATAAATGTTCTTTCGTAGATGATTGTTTAACCTTCCTTGTAGGAGAGGAGTAAGGAGGATCATAGATTAGATGATGAGTATACAGGATTGGTTGATCAAAATCAATTTGGAAGGAGAGCTAACTTGTAAGTGGATGATCATGGTGTGTTGACTTATAGGAATGAACTTAAGTTCTTTCTAGTGTTGGTTTGAGGATAGAGATATTGCATGATGTTATTATTTTGGATATATAATTCACTCAGAGAGTAATAAGATGTTTCATGATTTAAATTAATACTTTGGAAACTTGGGTTGAAGTGTAAGGTGGCAAAATTTATTTTGAGATGTGAAACTAATCATATAGTGAATGCAGAGCATTAGAAACCTAGTGTTTTATTGCAACCTTGCCTATTCCTAAGTATAAATGGGAAGATATCATGATGGATTTTGGTATGGGATTCTTGAGGTCTAGGTATGGTCATGATGCAATATGGGTTTTGGTTGATTAGCTAACAAAGTTAGCACATTTTCTTCCTTTAAGGTTGATAAATCCAGTTAAAAAGTTGGCCCAACTATATATACGTGAGATTGTCAGGCTGTATGAAAAAACTAAATATTATTATTTCAGATCATGATGGTAGGTTCACTTCTAGATTATGGAGAGATATTCATGAGTGTTTGGGGACTAAGTTGAACTTCAGTAGAGCTTTATACCCATAGACTAATGGTCAACCCTAGAGGACCATTCAAGTGCTTAAGGTTTTAATGAGATTGCATGTATTTGATTTTAAAGGAAGTTGGGAGGACTACATCCCTTTGATTGAGTTTGGTCATAATAAAAACTTTTAATAAAATAATAGTATGACATCATATGAGGTATTATATGATAGGAGATGTAAGACACATTTATCTTGAATAGAGGTGGGTTAGAGAAAATTGATTGGTTTTGAGTTAGTGGATGATGCCACTAAGAAGATTAGATTGATTAAGGATAGATTGGGAGTAGCACAAGATATAAAATTAATTTTTTATGATATGAAGTATTGGGTAGTTGAATTTTGTATGAGAGATTTATATTTTAAAGGTTAGCCTCATGAAGGATGTGAGCTGATTTGATAGAGCTAATTTATATTTTAAAGGGTAGTTTGAGATACGTTGGATCTTTTGAGGTGATCAGTAGAGTTGAAAATTTTGTTTAAAGGTTAGTGCTGCCAAATCATATGTATGTGCATGATTTATTCTATACATCTGTGTTAAGAAAGCGGGTTACTGATCATGAGCACAAAGTTCCTGAGAATGAAGTTGAGATATGACTAGAATTGACTTATTATGATGTCAAACAATTAAGGAGGTAGCAAATCCCTATGGTTAAAATTCAGTGGAAGAAAAGGCTAGATAGAGAGGCCGTATTAGAGGAGGAGGTTAAGATGAGAAAGCTCTATCTATACCTATTTTTATTGCTAGCTAGAACTAAATGTTGAGGATAATATTATTCTAAGAATGGGAGGATATAATGACTACTTGAATAATAATTAAACTACGTAGCCCGCCCGTATGCACAACCCGCCTACCTGTGCAGGCAACCTGCCCGCTCGCTCGCACACGCTACCTGCCCGCACAATGATGCCTGTGGGATTCAAACATAGAACCTGCCTGTGAGATTTTAAATAATCAACCACTTTGCTGTAGAAGAAAATATGTTATAAAATATATAGTTTTATATTTAATATAATAATATAAAAATTAAAATTTAAAATAAATTAAAATAAAATATTAAAATGAATAAATAATTAAAATAAGTTATTAAATTAATAATTAATTAAAACAAGTTATTAAACTAAGAATTAATTAATTATTAATTTAACAACTTATTTTAATTATTTAAAAATATATTAAATTAAAATATTAAAGTCAATAATTAATTAAAATTTATTATTTTAATTAATAATTAAACTAAGTTATTAAATTAATAATTAATTAAAATAAATTATTAATATAATAATAAATTAAAATAAACTATAAAATCATTAATTAATTAAATTATGAATATATAATATTTTCAAAAATTATTAAAATCTGCCAGAAAATCTGCCTGAAAATTAGATAGAAATATTTCATCGTAATCCGTCAGAAATCCTCCAGAAAATAGTTCTTCGGAAAGCCATCGAAAAATCCGCCTGTAATAAGCGATTTTCCTGTATTGCAAGTTCTGTACTGACACAAATTTAATAGTTATAAGACACTTAAACATCATGTTAGTTTACTATAAATATGTTTCACTACTATTCATATAATATTATACTGGTGAACAAGTTATTTATGTAAGTATATTGAATTATGTAGTATATTTTGAGTAACCTACTAAGTAAGTATTGCTCACCCCTACTTTACCTATGCGTGTTATTTTTAGGAAAGGATAAGGCTCAATTTGAGTAGAGATTTTTTATACCAATTGGGACTCGAATTTGGTATGTTTATTTTATAGTCTAATTATTTTGACATTCAAGGTGATTGAATATGTATTAGCACAACTCTCCATTACCACACCCACACTCTCTGATAATAACAAACTCCTCACCTAATCACCATTCACTTATAACAAACTACATATCACATCTTTCCTACACGTGTATACACATGGTCTATATATGTTGAGCACTGTAGAAAACAGAGGCTATGAAATGAAATGAAGAAACTTATACCTGAAATTGTCTCTGCTGTTACTTCTCTGCTCTAAGCCATCTTGCAGGTTTCTGAAGATCAAGTGCAGCATTTCTTCATGGTATCAGAGCAGGACTGAGGAAAGTCTTCTCCCAGCTACTTTGATAATGGCGCAGTCATCCTCTTTGCAAACAACAGATCAATCTACGGATACGTCCACTGATTCGCTACCCATTCCCTCCTCCCTCAAACTTGTTATGTCTAATATTAAAACGATCGTACCTGCCTCACTCTCTAATGCTAATTATCCTGTGTGGAGGTCTCAAATTCTGAAACTACTGATAGAAAATGGATTTGTCTGTCATTTTGATAACTCAGCATCTCGTCCTCATCATCTTCTTCAACAACTTGATGGCAGCACAATGCTAAACCCAAGATACACTCAGTGGCTCCTCATAGATCATAATCTAGTTGCAGCCTTATGCTTCACTATATCACCTTCAATCTTACCATATGTTCTCCATCTAGACGACTGCTCCAACATCTGGCATACACTCGAATAATGACTCCAGGCATCTAATTGATCTAAAGTTATCCAATTGAAGAATGCGTTACACAACATCTCTATGTGAAATCTCTCTATGACACAGTACCTCACGACGATCAAAACTTTAGTAGACAACATCGCCGCCGATGGTTCGAATGTCGACTCAGAAGATATCATTCTCTATATACTCAATGGACTACCACCTACATATCAAGCATTTAAGACCTCGATTCACACCAAACGAAGTCCACTCAGTCTTGACGAGCTCTATTCCTATCTTCTTACCTAGGAGAACAACCTAGCAGCTGAAACAACCAGAGAACATCATTCAGCTGATCCCAATACGGCATTATATGCCTTTCGTGGTCATAGGTGTCTTGGTAGAGGCAGGTTCACTAACAACAATAATACAGGTGGTCGTTCTAACTCATCCTCCCTGATCATATGTCAAATCTGTGCCAAACGAGGTCACACAGCACCGTAATGCTGGCATCGACTGAATGTCAACTACACTCCAAACTTACTGCAGACCCCCTCCAAAGCACTAGTAGCCGACTCTGCATCATCTTCTCAGGACTGGTATATTGATTCCGGAGCATCTTCACATCTCATGCATTCCTTGGATAACATTGTGCAGCCGAACTCATACCAGGGAGTGGACAACATCACTGTTGGAAATGGACAAAACCTTCCCATTGCCCATTCTGGCCCAGTTCTTCTCCCAACTCTAAATCGTAAATTATCTCTTCCTCAAATCTATTATGTTCCCACCCTTTCTCACAATCTGTTATCTGTTTCTAACCTCACTCATGACAACAATGTCTCCATTGTCTTCTCTCCCTCCGGCTTCTCCATTAAGGTCATGAAGACTCAGGAAATCCTTCTATAGGGTCCATGTCGCAATGGTCTATACATAATTAAACTTCCTCCTATCGTTATGCCTCCATCAGCGCTCTCGGCTACCTCTTCCCCCTCAATCTTGTGGCACAACCGACTTGGTCATCCACACAATCAAGTGCTAGCTATCATCTCTACTCAAAACAGAGGCTTACCTATTCTCTCTTATGTTAATTTATGTTCTATTTGTAAGGCTTCTAAAAGCCATAAGTTAGCATTTCCTATTTCTACAACTTCTGCATCTTTTCCTTTAGCTCTACTTCACCTAGATGTATGGGGTCCGTCCCCAACTCTTTCTTCTCAAGGTTATTGATATTATCTTATTATCATTGAAGACTTTTCCCGTTTTACTTGGTTTTTCATGATGCACGCTAAATCTGAAGTCACTCAAATAATAATTCAATTCAAGACATTCATTGAAAACTAACTCTCTTATACAATCAAATGCCTAAGAATGAATGGTGGCATTGAATTTATAAACTCTGAGCTCCGTTCATTTCTCTAAC
Organism: Dendrobium chrysotoxum; assembly: GCA_019925795.1. Classification (NCBI taxonomy): domain Eukaryota; kingdom Viridiplantae; phylum Streptophyta; class Magnoliopsida; order Asparagales; family Orchidaceae; genus Dendrobium; species Dendrobium chrysotoxum. The sequence continues at coordinate 44,769,733 of CM034303.1, read as the reverse complement.
ATCATGGTATACACCAATAAATTTCATGTCCCTATATCCCAAAGCAAAATGGGACAACTGAGAGCAAAAACAGGCACATCATTGAAACAACCAGAACACTATTACACAGCCAACCTTCCATACCAATTCTGGCCTAATGTAGCTCTCACGGCTGTGCATCTCATCAACCGCATGCCCTCACTGAGCCTACAAAACAAATCCCCATTTCAGCTCCTCTATAATCAAAAGCCAAATTATTCACACCTTAAAACATTTGGGTGTGCTTTCTTCCCTTGGCTGCCACCTTCCCAACGCCACAAGCTTGCCCCCCGCTCCACAATGCCTTTTCCTTGGTTATTATGACTCTTACAAATGCTACAAATGCCTCAATTTGTTCACCAACAAAATCATCATCTCGCTGCATGTTATCTTCGACGAGGACTCCTTTCCTTTCTCCAAATTAACCCCATCATCTCCCACTACTGCACCACCTCCACCACCAACAATCAACCCGTCACTCCTAATTCCAACATCAACTTTACCATACACCTCTCCCACTACGACTTCTACTATCCAATCTCCATCCACATTCAACTCTATAAATTCTCCCACTTTCCAGCTACCATCATCTTCTTCTCCCACCCTCACATCTCCTCCACCTACTTCAACTATTCCAAACCATCATCCCATGGTTACTCGACTCAAAACGGGCTCCCTCAAACCAAGAACATTCCACAATCTTCTCCACAAACTCTAGCTCAATACACAAGCCTCCAATTCTGATCCAAGTACCCATTCGGAGGCTGCTAAATCTCCCCATTGGCGCGAAGCTATGGTCCTTTAATTTTTAGCACTACAACAACAAGGGACATGGACACTAGTATCTCCTCCTCCCAAAGCTATTGTCCTTGGATGCCGTTGGAAATACCACACCAAATACCACTCGAATGACACTATTTCTCACTATAAAGCTCGCTTAGTAGCTCAAGGTCATCATCAAGAACACGACCTTGACTATCATGACAATTTCAATCCTGTTGCCAAAATGCCGACCATTCGAGTCTTTCTATTAGTAGCTCTTCATCACAAATGGCAAGTACATTAAATGGATGTAGCCAATGCCTTTCTCCATGGTGATCTACATGAAACCATTTACATGTCCCAACCTCGAGGCTTCAAGGGCAATCTACATCCCAACCATGCATGTCTTTTGAAAAAGGCCATATATGGCCTAAAGCAAGCTCCAAGACAATGGTTCAATATGTTCTCCAAATATCTTATTTCTCAAGGCTTTCACCACAGCCAATCTGATCACTCTCTCTTAACTCTTTCCAAAGACAATATCCAAATCTACCTTCTTATTTATGCTGATGATATTCTATTAACTGGCATTAATCGGGAGGCTATTTCATGGTTCATTGATCAAATCAGCTGACAGTTCACCATGAAATACCTGGGAACAGCCCACAACTTCCTTGGTATTCAAATTCAAACTCACTCGAGCTCTTATTCCCTCTCTCAAGCTCCATATGCCAAGTCAATTCTTCAACAGGTTGGTCTAAATTGCTACAAACTCATATCCAATCTGAACTCCACCAAACCTATCACAAATACCTTCTCTGATCCTATCCTCAACAATCCTCTCATTTACAAACAACTTACTGAATCACTTCAATATCTTACTATTACTAGACCCGACATTGCATATTCAGTTAATGTTCTTTGCCAACATATGCATGCTCCACAACCGTCGCACTTCCATCATTTAAAATGGCTGCTACTCTACATCCAGGGAACATTTCACTTCGGTCTTCTCATACGTTCAGACAACCTTCAGCTAATGTCCATGTCAGACATGGATTGGGCAGGTGATCCAGTCACTAGGCGGTCTACCTCCATTTACTGTTCTTTCTTAGGATCCACCCTGATCTCCTGGAGCGTTCAGAAATAGTATATGGTGGCTAGATCCTCGATAGAAGCTGAGCATAGAGCAATTGCAGCTGCTACAGCAGACATTCTCTGGCTTCAACTGTTACTCAATGACTTCAACATTCCTATAGATACACCAACCACACTCTACTGTGACAACATGTTAGCTATCGCCCTTACAAACAATCCGGTGTTTTATGCCCGGACCAAGCATATTGAAATAGATCACCACTTCATCCGTGATCACATTCAAGCCAAGCATATCAGACTAACTCCAATCAGCACTATGGACCAACCAGCAAATATCTTCACCAAACCACTCTCCACCAAATGATTCCAGCAGCTGCACTCCAAATTGATGGTTCAACCTGACCCATCACTTTACGGCGGAGTATTAGCACAACTCTCCACTACCACACCCACCCTCTCTAACAACAACAAACTCCTCACCTAATCACCATTCACTTATAACAAACTACATATCACATCTACCCTACATGTGTATACACATGGTCTATATATGTTGAGCACTGTAGTAAACAAAGGCTATGAAATGAAATAAAGAAACTTATACCTGAAATTTTCTCTGCTGTTACTTCTCTACTCTAAGCCATCTTGTAGGTTTCTGAAGATCAACTGTAGCATTTCTTCAATATGATTGGGTGGAAAGAGAGATTAGACCATGAATGTTATGTATAACTCTTTTGATTTTTATCTAGTGAAGCAAATGAAAGAATGTTAATATTGTTAATTATTATTTATTCGATGATATAAAAAGCTTTGTGTTTGTAAATATTGAAGAATATATATCTATATATATATATATATATATATATATATATATATATATATATATATATATATATATATATATATATATATATATATATATATATATATATATATATATTCAAATTAGATCTTGGGACATAATACTAATATAAAATTAGAACTTATTATCATCGATCTACACAGTGATAATTAAAAAGTTCAATAATGATGGGAATTGAGTTGTTAGAATAGATTTCCAATTCAAAGTGGAGCTAGTGGCTATAATTCACTTTTGGTTTCTACCTAAGAGAGGGCTAAGGAGGGTTTGATGCAAATAATTGAGACCTCTTAATGCAAGGTTAGGGTATGATTCATAAGGGGTAATTTTGTGTTAACTAGGTTGATAAACATTGATAAAACATGTGGCTTTTTTTTTAAGCTTAAAAAGTTAATATAACCCTTTTGGTAAGAAGAAGCTTTCAAGTAGTTGTTATGAGTAGCCGTCGAGGGGAGAAACTTCATAATAAGGTGGAAGAGTAAGTTCCTTTGACTTAAGATAAATTACTATATTTTGAGTAAGGGAAGACGATATAAACCCATTTTAAAGAGGGTAAGAGTAGAGGATGAGCTGCTAATGCTAGGCAAAATGAGGAAAGCAGCTGCCAAGTCCTAACCATAGCATAAATGTTTGTGTGTGAGAGAGAGAGAGAGAGAGAGAGAGAGAGAGAGAGAGAGTATCTATCTATTTTGACTTATGTCATATTATCATAGGACTTTGATATTTTCTTAAAAACTATTTTCAAAATTTTAAAAGAAAAATTTTCTAAATCCTTAGGTTTTTAGGATGCTCATTCTTTCCATTTAAACACAAGCATAAATAAGGTCAAGGAGCTTTATATTACACAACATTGTGCCTCAAAGATAAACAAAAGAAAATCAAATAAATAGTTATAAGCCTTAGAATTCTCATTTATGTATTTAAACCTAAACAAACATTAAATTAGGATAAATTCTAACATAATAATAATGTTTAACAATTTAAAAAATTTTAAAAATTGAAATTTAATGAATTTATGTACACTCTTAATATTAATATTTACATGCTCTATATGAAATTAAAAAAAATATATTTCATATATGTTAATATAATTTATGATGAAAAGAAATAAATATAATTTGTATAAATTCATTAGAAAAATATAGTATGATTGTCCTAAAAATGGCCCTGAATTTTAAAACTTACAGTTTGATTTGATGTTGCTTGGCACGTGCCAGATTTGTGGTGATTGGACAAGTCTGAAGGCCGGCTTGAGTGGCTCCCACTCAAAAAATTTAGGCTGACTTCCAAATCGACCTTACGTATAACAAACTATCTACAGCTCCATCATTAATGGCAAAATTAAGGTCTTTTAATACTAATTATAATAATTTGTTTTTTAAATTACCTTATGGTATTTTATAATTATAAAATGCATAATTTAGGATGTCAATCTGGATTTGTAATCAGGTTTAAAATTGATCTGAAATTAATACGACTCAATTATGTTTGACCTAAAATTGACTCGTTTATTATATAGGTTGAAATATTTGACATGAACTTAATCTGACTTGAACCCAGCTAACATGCACCCGATTTATTTGACTCATTGATCATATTGGACATACAAGTTTTAGATAAATACAACCTGTTTAACCCAAATACGAACTATTTAACCCAAAAATGGCCTATGTAACTCATAATCTGAAAATAAAGATCATTTTTGATTTTTATGTCATATGCAAACAAGTCGAGTCGAGCTCAAATCAAGCCTAACTCGAGCTCGACATGCGAGCAAATCCCAAGCTCGAACTCCAGCTCGAAGTCGAGATGAGCTCGAGTTCGAGCTCGACTCGGCCGTGAAAATGAGCTCGACAAGCGGCTCAATTCCGCGATTCGTACGCGGACGTAGCCCCTTCTGTTGTTCGCACACGCTTCTCCCTTCCTCCATTCGCACGCGATTCACATGCACTTACTAGGGTCGCACGTAGCACGCGCTTTCGCTTCCAATTCGTCCCACGCCATTCCGCCTTCAGCCTTCCGCATCTGAGGCTCCTAGCCCGCCCCTATTGTTCCGCATCTGAGCCGCTCGACGAGTAATCTAGTCGAGCCTTCCACTGTTCGAACTTAAGCTTGACAATCTAACGAACTCGAAATTTTGCTTGAGGTTGAGCTTGAAACTTGATAAGCTCGACTCCTAAGCTCGAGCCAGCTGACGAGGCGGCTTGACTCTTTTGCACCCCTAAACCTAAATCATAGCTAAACAATTATTTGAGTCAATATTTTTAATCCAAACGCAACATTAAAATTAATCTAATCAACCCCAAACTTGAATTTTTTTAAATTTTGTTCATTTTTTGTCCATTATTGTCGCATCTATTCAATATCATATTTTACTTAGGCCATAAGAAGCAAAATAATTACAAAATAATTTCAAAAATCCCTTTTAAAATTTATCCCCACAACTTCACATAATTTTAACATCATGATTAAAATATATAGAAAAAAATTATTCACCAATTTTCTGTATATAGAGTCAAAATAAAAAATATAAGAAATAAAAGCAATGAAATAAAAACATATGATTTAAAATATTATTACTTTATTATTCTTATCATAAAATAAATTTAAAACTTTAACATTTATTTTAAATAAAAATTTAATCAAAATATTATGCTATAATTTTTCTCATAATATTATCAACTACCATTAGCTTCTAAGTTTTTTTTTGGGTGATATTTCAGTAATTTATAAAATTATAAAATGTGACATATTGAATTTTTAACTTTTATTTTAATTTATTAAGAAAATCATATTTATTAATATTTTAAAGTATTACTGCATGCACAGAAATATTGCACGGCATTTACGCCAACAGGACCGTGCAAATCATATTGGATATCATTATTTTGACCTATTTCAATGCTAACGTACTTAAATTTGACCGTTTAATTCGGAAAGGTACATATTGCTACCATATGTCCAATATTTAATAGGGCAAATTTTAAAAAGGAACATCTTTGCTATACGAATTAGGAGAAAGATCATAAATTAATTATAATTTAAAAAAAGATCAAAAACATAGTAGGAGGTAAGAAAACATTGTATTTTCTATTTATTTTATCTTTTTCTTAACATAATAAGTTTTTTTTTTCATTTACAGGTAGGAGAGAGAGGAAGAGAGAGAAGGGGAGAGAGAAATAAAGGGGTAGAGAGACCGGAGAGAGAAACTATTAAAATTGTATACATATTTAAAATTTAATATTATTTATGATTAATTAATTAAATTTAAATTATATTTATGTTAAAATAATATTAAAATTTATATATTATATACTATTAATAAATATATAAATTTTAAATATTATATATTTTGTTGAATATAATTTTAATTAACTTAAAGTCTTAAATATAATTATAATATTAAAATGCATTACTAAAGTATTATTTAACTTAAATATTTATATTAAAATAATATTAAAAATTATATATTATAAAATATTATTTAAAATTTCAATTTTTATTATTAAATTTAAATATTATAACCATGATTAGTAAATTAATTTTAAGTTATAAAAAAAAGGTAAAATAAATAGAAAATGTAATTAAAAATCGAGGTATTCTCCACTTTAGCCTAAAAGCCCAGGAGGTCACTCGCCTCAGGATTACTCCCATATGAGCATGCTTAACTTTAAATTTTTTTAATAAAATTCTAACAATTATATCAAAAGACACATCGATGTTTAAGAGTTAAACTTCTTTTTACTTAAGTGATTTCACACAATCACTATTGCAAAGTAATAGATTTGAGAACATATTAGTGTATGAGCTATAGAAATAACAAATAATATATTTTAAGGAGAGAGTATGTATTCATAATATATGGATCTTATTCACTTGGTGCTTACTTTGGGTACTTCATCTATGTTGGCTCTTCTCCATTTCCTTGATGATGATATGATATTTTTCCAACATGAAATCAAACTTGACTCCTTTGATAATGTAGGCAAACACCTGTAGAGTGTGGTCATTATTCATCCTAATAATCAAATGAAACAATTTCATTCAATATAGAGAGGAAAAATTAGGATGGAACCTAAAGCTTGAATTTAGGCTTCATTTGAGATGACTTTCTTACTGCTCCTTAAAACAACTTTTTAATATAAAAATAAAAAATTTTGTACTAAAAAAACCGCTTTAAAAAGCAGTAAAAAAACCGTCCCAAACGAAGCTTTAATTTGAATAAAATTTTGAAACTTTATCCCCAAGAAATTGTGAAAAGTAAATTTTAATAGAGGTTCAAACTAGTTTTGAATAGGGATTGAATATGGTTAAAAAAAAAAAAAAAAATCCTTAGTTGTTTGCGTTATTAATTACTCAATGGGACAGTTGGGAAAATCTTACACAGGAGAAGTTTGACGTCTGCAGTTGAACACTCAAGCTGCTGACAGTCAAAGCTGTTTATCTATAGTCCTTCACTACGTACTATTTTATTGGTGCAGCTGCATTGGAAATAGCTTTTCTTCTTCTTCTTCGTGTTTTTTTTTTTTTTACATAGACGATTATGAGTACGTACGATGTTGAAAGGACCACTTCCATCAAACTTATTGTATTATTATGCAAGCACAAAAATTTTCATTCCATTTGAGCAATTGTACACCATAAAATAATTAATTATTTACCTATCTATTTAAAGCATCTATTATGAAAATACTTTTATGAATTTAATGTATGATTACGATTTTATTTGGTACAACTTTTTTGCCGTTTTTTAAACTAAATTTTATGAAATTTTTTTTACTAAAAAGTTACTTTAGAAAGCAATAAGAAAGCTGTCTCAAATGGAGCCTAAATAATCATAAAATTTTATAATATTTAGTTTGCTACTTTTTTTTATAATGAAGTTTAAAGTGATTGATCTTGGTTAATTAATTAAATATTAAATTATTATTTGATTAAAAGGCTTTTTAGAAGAATTTTGCAAAAAAAAAAAGGCTTTTTAGAAGAATTTTGCAAAAAAAAAAAAGAAGAAGAAGAAGAAGAAGAAGAAGAATTACACTCTTTTATGATAGTCAAAGAGCAATTTATTTTGAGAGAAAAAAATGAAGCTTTTTCATTTGAGACGAGGTGTTAAATTTGGACTCTTTTTTCCTCAATTTGCACTAATTTTGTTAGACATAATTTTATTCGTATGCTTTACAAGAAGATGAAGAAGTTTAAAAGTGCTCGTAAGAATTTTGCTTGCTACTTACCTCCTCTTAATCACCAATTATGATTTCCCAACCATCGTCACTCATATATGATCTCCCATCCACAATGGCCAGATGATAGTTGCTCATCCAGTAGTACCCAAGTTTGATCTTTCATCCAAGCCATCTTTCGGCCAAGCCACTCGACTTTGGCCTTCAGACCACAATGCCTAATGAATGTCTCACAACCACCATAGCCTAACTATGATCTCCCAACCATCGTCGCCCTACTATAGTCTTCCTACCACCGTCACACGATTATAGTTGTTGGAATTTGATCTCTCAATCATTATTGACTGACTACCATCTCTCAGCCAACCTCGCCATATTATGTTCTTTCGAGCATCTTCACCCAACTATAGTCTCCCAACAATCATTACCCAACTATAGTCTCCTAAGCTTCTTTAGTCGATTATCATCTCCTAACCACCGACAACCAACTATATTCTCTAAACCACCATCCACAAACTATATTCTCTTAACCACCATCATCCAATTATGATCTCCTAAGTACCATCTCCCGATGATGAACTCTTGGCTAGCATTGCCTAGCTGCATTATAGTAACCAAGCCTTTACCACTCAACTATGGTCTCCTGACCACCATCATCTGACAATGGTCATGCCCAACTTTGATCTCTAGACTCCTATTTCATGAATACAATCTACCAATCATGATTGCTCGACTACAACATCCCAACCATCGTAGGTTGCCTATAATATCCAAACCACCATCACTGACTATGGTTTACCATCACATTTACATGACTACTGGCGCTAGGCCATTATAACCCGATTGTAGTCTCTCAAACACAATCTACTAACTTATATCACCAAGCATCAGTCTTTAGGCCACAATTGTTCAATTATGACATCTCAATCTCCATTATTTAACTATGATCACTCAACCAACATCACTTGATTATAATCTCCCAACTACCATTGCTTGATAATGGTCTCCTGACCATTATCGCTCGATTATGGCCACTCAACCATTACAGTCTGGTCATGATCACCATATTTAATAATGGTCTCTCGACCATAATCTATCAGCTATAATCATTAGACCAGTGTCACCCAATTGAATTTTTCTGGCCATTATTGTTCAATTATAGTCCCTCGAGCATTATTTTGTAATTACTATCGCCTAACTTTAGTCTTGCAATCACTATTGCCAAATTATAATCTCACAACCACTGCCACCTAACTACATACAATCTCTTGATCATTATCTACTAACTATAATATCATAATTATTGACACTTAATGTTGATCTCCTAACCATCATTATCTAATAATGGCCTTTTGATTACCATTGACTGCCATCATCACCCAACTTATGTTTTACAATCACAATAATCTAACTATGGTCTCTTAGTTGATGTCACCTAACTATATTATACCAACCATCATTGCCTAATTATAGTCTCTTAACCTTCATCACTTGACTATTATGACCCAAGTATATTCTCTTAACTACTATCACTGGACTATGATCTCTAGAACATCATCATCAAATTATAGTTTCCTGATCACCATTATTTTGGTATAATTGCCTAGCCACCATCTTATGACTATGATCTCCCAACTAGCATTACCCAACTAAGGTTTCTTAAACACCTTCATCTAATAATAGTCTCTCAACCACAACTATCTCACCATAATCTCCTAATCATTATTGTATGAATACAATATCATGACTGCCATTGCCCAACTATGATCTCCTGATGACTACACAAAACTATAATTATGTGACTTTGATTTATAAACCATAATTTCCCAACTATGATATCTTAACCACTGTCGATTGACTTAAATTTCCTAACCACCACCATCACCCAAATATGGTCTCTTGACCATCATTTCCCTATTATAAGCTCTTGGCCACTATTGCTAAAGTACCATCTCCTAACTATGATCTTCTAATCATCAATACCTAATTATGATCTCTGATACACCATCACCTAATTATTATCACCATAGTTCAATCACCTAACCACCAACACCAAACTTTGGTCTCCCAATCACATTGCATGACTAGAATCTCTTGGCCATCATCACCTATTATCATCACCAAAATTGATGTATGCCATCATCTAAGAGTATAATGTACACCATTCACACCAAAACTAATGCTTGCCAACTTCATTTCTACCACATCCACGAATATTGATGTATGCCATCTCTTATAAGGATAATAAATTACATCAATTTGAACACTAATGTCTACTAATTTTGTCACCCATCATCTAAACCAACTTTAATGCACACCATTATCTATAAGGTCAATCCACATCATTGATGTTTGCTAACTTCAACACTTGATGTCACCATCAATATTGATGCATTCCATCACTTACTAGGCTAAAGCTCATTATCAATGCCAACATAGATGTCCAATGACATTATTGCTTGCTATCGCCACTAATGTCATCACCTTTAATGTAGATTTACACTATTGACACTAATATTGATCCCCACTGACTTTTTTACTTATCATTGACACCAATAATGATGCATGTAATTTCTTATAAGGTTGATGTGTATAGTTGATCCTAGCAACTCCCAACATAAAGACTAATATTTATACTAAACTTCTTCATTTTTAGCCTTCTATCCTTAAAGGAGAATGATCTAATAAACCATAAATAATCTCTTGAAGATAAATCTAATGCCTCAAGGCTCTCCTAATACCCACCATCGAATTCATTCTTTATATTTATGTCTATTATAGTGCATCAGTACCTTTTCCATTTTTTGAGGACATATACTAGCAAAATTATTTCATCAAGGTTAGGCTCCATATTCTATCCCTTTTAATATTTTCTACATAAAAATAACGGTGTCACTTACAACTCTTCCTTTATCTTTATATTTTATGGATCTTCATATAAATTCAAGACATTAAACTCTTTCATCTAACTATCATAAATTCTCCATTAACAATAGTTGGTGCCACATATGGTATGTAATTCAAGTATAGGGGAAACCTTTACAACAACCTTAAAAGGTTGTTCATGTTAATGTCCGAGGCATGGTTAGTGTAGGGAAATCCCTTTATCATCTATTATAACATTGAAAGGATAACATCCTTGACATGATTGCAATAAAAAAATAACTCTTCACTTATATCATCCATGATAACATCAGTTTTGTGGGAGGCAGAGTTGGACTTAGGAGCAAACCTAGCTAAGACCTTCAAGGGATATGCATGTTAATATCTTGGGCATGACTGTAATCATATTGGTCCTTTTATCCAATAATTTTATATATAGTTAAGGCAACCTTATTGTCAACTATCCTTCTCTTAAATATTATCATTTCATAAGATCTCATCTCCTCTACCCAAATATGGTTCCATTGCAATAATTTTTTTTTAATTTGCTCAACTTTGTGGGTAAGGTCATTTAAAAGAGCAGGATAATATTAGGGTAAAAATTATAATGAGTAATTTAGAGATGAGCTACTGGGAATTATGAGGCTTGATAGTTTATAGGTAAAGTTAGAACACATGAAGTCATCTACTGATATGGAGTATTCATGTGATGATTAAGAGTTTTCAATAGTAGAACTTTCCAATGGTACTCACCCTCATTCTAAAACATTCAAGAAATGCTTTAGTAATTAATAGCTATAAGCCAAGCTCCTTCACAAATTTACTTAATTTAATTATCATATTATCTTTCTTCTTTTTCTCTTCTTTAAGCTCACTTTATATCTACAATAAGGATCTTGATATATAGTGGTAAGTATGAATATGTAAAGAAAATGAATGAAGTTACAGAGTATCCTGAAAAAAGGTCCTTGTATTATTTGAGACCTAATAATTATGCCAAGTCCATGCAATTATAAAACATGGTGAGTTATCTAATAAGAATGACCCAAAGCACTTTTAAAGTGCTTCTCACTAGTGGTTCCTTTTGTGCAATCATCTCAAAAGTATTTATCACTTTCCTCTCTTATTTATGATCACCATCCTAGCTTTAAACCTATTAATTGAGCTATTAATGATGAGTTACACCTCAGAGTACTATGGAGATCATAAATTAATTATGGAGATACATTTCTTATCATTCTTTGAAGTATCAAGCTCATTCCATAAATGCTTTTTCTATGTAGACTTTGAAGTTGAAATCATTGTCAAATTTTAAGATATTGGTGTTGGATTCCTATTAAAAGAATTCATAACCATCCAACCATAGCACTCACTTTAAGGTGATGATTCTCTCTTGAATATTAGTGATTTATTTAAGCATATACTTATATTTACAACTTTCAAGGAAGCTTTTCAATTATCATTAATTGCTAATGGAAAAAATGTATACTTTGTACTATAATTATCTTTATAAAAATGCTACCTAAATCTATCTTTTTTATGTAGGAAAGGAGTGAAACATGAATCATGATTGAAGACACACCACGATGCCACTGACTAGAGCACTGTAATGCCACACTCAATAGTGACAAAGTACTATAAAAAGCATCGTGATGGAGATGGAAAAGATTCAAGACAAATAGTAAGATAATGAGCTAGAAGCACTGCAACATCATTTTGCGATTGCTGTGCTAAATATTCCCAGCACCGTTATTATAATGAAAACTGAACTAGCAAATCATTGTGAAAATACATAAACTGACACGCCAATTCAATTTAGTGCCAAAATGAAAACTAAATAGCACCATAATGCCATTGAGGCCAATGGTGTGGCATTAGTACAATTATTTTCAAAATTTATAAATAGGTGGCTCATTTCTTCTAGCAACAAAAAATATGAAGTGTTAAAAAATTTCTAAATTTTTATTTGAACTGGGATGCTACAGTGCTAAGCTTTGTGATTCTATGGTGCTAGCTTAAGAGTATAGTGGCACTAAAAATTACCACCACGGTATTAAGTGTTTGTTTTACAGTAATTCTAGATTTAACATGCAATACTATAATGCTAGGTCTGAGTGTTGCGTACCAGGCCACTAATAGTTTTTATATACATACATACACGCAAATATATATATATATATATAACCCTAACCCTAAGCTTTAATCCCCCAACCATTGTGACTTACTCAGGAAGGAAGAGAGGAAAAGGGAGAGGAGGAGGAGAGAGGGAGCCTATTCTGGTCATTTTTATTCATTATGTCAGTTAGGAAAAGTCTTATAATCATTATAAGTATCCCAAATATCACTTTAATTTTTATTGATTTTGAGTTTGACGGGCTTATTCCCTCCTAAATTGATAAAAATATATTTTTTTCCTGATTTATCTCACTTTCATTGTGTAACATTTTGTATATGATAGATATGAATATTATATATATTTTGATTGTAATGTTATCAATTTCTGCCAATTTTTTTTTAAGCAATAAACTACTTTATAAATTTTTTTGTATTTTATAAATTTTTTTGTATTTTATAAATTTGAGTATTTCATGTTACATTTTATATATTAAAGTGCATTTAATATATTAAAGATAGATTGATACAGTTGATATAAAATCAATATGGAATTTGTCTAAGCATGGAAGGATGGCTATTAACAATATAATTAATACATATTGACTTTTAAAATATAATACCCTATATAGGAGGGTGGGCTAACAAAATTTTCTTTATAGATGATTTGTGGTTTTATCCCAGTTGTAGCCTATATCTAATGACCGATTTAGCCAACTGGAAAAAAGCGATGACTCTTTATCGATTTAATAAAATGTTACCTATAATGATAATTGATTTACTAATAAATAATAATTATGATGGATATGACTGATGACCAGCTAGAAAGCAGTTGGGGTTAAAGGTTGATGAAAATACTAAATTAAAGCTGTTTGTCCTTCCTTGCTGAATCATATAATGAAGCATACATGCATTGGTAGTATTGATAATGGGTACAACTATATGTATTGATAATATATGATGCCTATTATTGATAATAGATAAAATAGATGATATCTTGCTTTAGTTATTGGTCATTTTTTAGCCTAAAAATGATAACTGATCATTGATGAGATTGAATGCTATTGACTATATCAACTAATATGAGCATGCATGTTGATTATTTAAGACTTATATTAGGAGCTTTGGTGAATTTGGATTTTTGCTGGGCTTTGTAAGCTTATTATGTGGTTTTAATTAATTTTAGGACAGTGAAGGGGGCTTTGAATAGTAAGGTAGATAAATCTTCATATTCTCTTTGTTTTATTTTATATATTTTTAATTATTTTATAGTCAGGAACTATTGATAGGCTTATTAATTGTTAATGATCTTGTGGCTATTACAAATATGATTATAAAAAAATAAAAAATAGTTAAATAAATCCTGGTGTACAATATTTAATTACTTTTGTTGGATAGATTGATTTATATTGATGATTGATAGAAGCTCTGATAAATGATTAAAAATATTAAAAATGAAACATTCTTCCAAATTTGATTTTGGGGCATGACATTTCTCATGTAAAGGGGGTATGTTATGGGAGAGTGTGGACATTGTGATTGTATTTTCTTAGCTTTTTCTTATGTGTTGTTAGTGTGTGAGGGAGAAACGTAATATTGAGAATTTAGATAGAGGGATGAAATCTGATCATATACAATTTTTAGTAGCCTCCCTAGACGATATTGGTTATATCCCTCTAACTTCTACTCTTATTCCCTATTTTGATGTATAGTAAAATAATTTGTACTTATTATTTTAAGCATGTTTAGTAATTAAATGTACTTCTCTAAACTAATGATGCACTAACTTTTATGCTTTTTCAAGAAATAAAGTACATGTATAGAGAAATGCCATGTTAAGTTTCATAATTATTATGCTTATTTTAACTGTGTTGTTGGCCACTCACTTTTTAAAATCAAGTGTGATCTACTAACTCGATGGAGGCATAGCGGAATCAATAACATAATTTTGAACAATGTTAATTAGACCTAAACATAGGCTAATTTAATTTGCAATCATAAGGAGATATTTAAAAATAAAAATTGGTTAGAATCTGGACAAACTCAACAAAGGCAAAGAATTACTATTGCTCTGATCCACATTAACTTGTTGTAAACTATATTTTTGATTTGCATAAAATTAAGAATATTTCTAGTTTAGAAAATTTATATAATTATAAAAATGAAAAAAATCCAAAAATAAATTTTTTGGTAGATTTACTTATGCTAGTTCACTTTTATTTGGCAAGATAACTTGGAGGTGGTTTGAAAAATTAGTAATCAATATTTCAAATTAGACTTACGTTAATCTGGGTAGGAAAGATACTCTATTCATTATTGTATAACTTATTTGTGACGCGTACACTAATATACAGAGCTATAATTTACTTATCCTTTTATAATATTTTGTGGTCTCATCAAAAGTTTTTTTGTGCCATTGCAAAATATTTAAAAGTTATTTTGAGCAAGTTGATATTAGTTCCAAAAATCAGTAGTTATTCTTGCTATTTTTAATTCCTATTACTATATTGTTGCAAATGTTCAACCTTGTTTAAATTTTACATTACACTCTTCTTGTTAGTAGACATGTTACATAGTATTATCGTAAGAAAAAAGCAAGAAAAATTATTTATGTTGTTGTACAATTGTTACATTCAATTAACAATTGAAGATTTTTTTTTGTTCATGTTTATATTAATTTACTTATATCATATATTATAATTTATCAATTTGTAGAAACTTCTTCATTACAATTTAGGGTGATAAACTTGTTTTTACAATTGTTAATATCAGTTTGACCCAAAAATTGAAAAATCACTTAAAAAATTAAAATATTAAGAAAAATAAAATTTCAACATGGCAAACCCTATTAATGATAATGACCAGCCTAGTCTTTTAAGAGAAAACATTAATCCTTTAGTGGATGATATCCATCGAAGAATTAATAGGCCAAACATTCAATCAAACAACTTTGAAGTTAAACTCATAATCATTCAAATGGTTCAAAATACCCAGTTTGAAGGATCTTATGTTGAGGATCCTATCCATCGTATTGCCATTTTTTTAGAAATATGTACAACATTTAAATATAATGGGGTCTCTTGTGACGCCATTAGATGTTGATTATTTCCATTTTATTTTGAGAGATAAGAAAAAAATATGATTAAATTTCTTACCCCGAGGCCCTATCACAACCCAGAATAAACTAGCCTATAAGTTGTAGCTAAGTACTTTCCACCATTGAAAACTATTAAGCTTACGAATGACATTAAATCTTTCAATCAAATTGATGGGGAGTCTATTTATGAGGAATGGGAGAGGTTTAAGGAACTGCTTAGGAAGTGCTCACAACATATTTTACCTGATTAGTTAATTATCATGACATTATATAATGGTTGGGTAGGTTCCATTAGAGCTATTATAGATGTAATAGCTAGATGTTCTTTGATGTCAAAGCCCTTCATTGCTTTAATTAAGGACATGGCTACCAATAATTTTTAGTGGCCTTCTGATAGAATGAACCTTAAAAGGTTTCTAGTATGCATAAATTGAATGAGTTATCAATTTTGTCCTCACAGATTACTGCCATTTCTAGGAAACAAGACAACTAAGGAGTTAGTCCAAACTCACGAACACATATGCCTCTAGAGGATCCAATACATGGAATACCTAGTGATTCTAACCCATCAAAAGTAAAATCCTTAAATTTGAGTAATAGGTAGAATAATCATATTCCATTACCTATAACCCAAGTTGAAAGAACCAACCTAATTTTAATTGGAGTAATCAACAACCCAATCTTGTAGGCACTTAGAATTCTCCTCCACAATAAAATTATGCAAACCTTATACCTAGTTATCCTTCAAATTTTATTTCCAGTACCTAATATAAGGATAAGAGGTTTTCTTTAGAAGATTTAGAGTTGTAGATGGGAATCCAACTTCAAAGCTTAGTCGTTGCCATTAGGAACTTAGAAAACTAGTTCGAGTTCTCCTAAACCTAATCTTACATTAATAAATTTGATAGTATTGATAGATGTATAACCGATTGGCCTACAAGATTGGGTGCATTACATGTTTTGATTCATGTACTGATTTTATAAGAATAGATAATTAAAAAGATAGGCAAGACTGATGACATTGACACTTATATGTTTCTGATCAACAAGATCTATAACACTAGTTTATTGATCACAAATTTATTAATTATCAAAGTGTTGTCCCCTAATATACTGATTTATTAATTACCGATCCATTTATATTATTGCACCTATTAAGGATATATAGATTTAAGTGTATTGATTCTTATTTTGTTATTGATCATATTAAATCATATTAGTGATAACTAATCATTACACTATAGGAAAACCCGCTATTACCAGCTGATCGAATACACCGGTAAAATAAAAATTTTGATGGAAAAGGATGTTTCTGTCGCATTTTCGTTGAATTTTGATACGACGGTAATTTGCATGTCGGAAATTTTTTTTCAATGTATATAATACGCTGGAAACTTTTCGGCACAAAACTGGCGAAAAAGAATATAGTGGTTACGTCGCTTCCTTCTCCCTTATTTCGACGTTAAATCTGCCAGAATTTTTGGCATTTTGTTACGCTGGTAATTCTAGTGCATAAACCATCGCTGTATACGCCAAAAATTAAATGACAAAGATGACTGGTGCATTGTACATCGGAAATTGATACAGAATTCATTATATCATCATTTTTGGTGAAATATAGGTGTTTTCTCCGCCGTAAACTTGTAGCAATAACAAAAAGAATAACCTTCCTATACAATAATCTAATTTCCTCAAGATTTGGTCAGATATTTTCATCCTCAGCTATATTACTACTTGTAGATGGGCTGCATCGAAAATTAAAATGTGACTTGTACTCACCATGAGAAGTCCAATACCAATATTCTAGCATGAACCCTCTACGATACAGATCAACAATTATATCATCTGATCTTAGGAGCACTTGATTTTTATGTTTAGAACATGGATCTTGAAACATTCCATTTGATATGAAGCTAGGTAATTGTTTCGCTGTCTGAATGAAAATGTTCACCCCATTAATGAACTCATATGTTAATGTCTTTCATCCTTGCGCCAATCGGTTATACATCTAGCTTCTTTGATTTCTAATATCCATAATATAGCCTACATATAATATGGAGCTATTAGATATTGTTTGAAAATCTTTTAAAGAGAAATTGATAAATTTCAACGTATCTTTTATCATTTTTCTAAAGATATTTCCAACAATAACAACAACAACAACATCAAGCCTTTATCCCACTATGTGGGGTCAACTACATGAATACTTTTTCTCCATTGTATCTTGTTAAAAGTCAAATTCTTGTTTAAATATAATAAAGAAATATCATTTCTAATATTTTCTAACCAAGTCTTTTTAGGTCTACCTCTACCTTTCTTAACATAAGTCAAATCTAATACCTCTACTTTCATAATTAGGTCATCAGAAGGCCTTCATTTTATGTGCCCAAACCATCTAAGGCGACTCTCTCTAATCTTATCTTCCACTGGAGCTACTCCAACCTTATCACGTATATGCTCATTTCAGATCCTATCTCTAAAGGTAAAGCCACTCATCCACCTGAGTATCCTCATCTCTGCAATACTTAACTTAGTATTATTCTTCTCTTTTAATGGTTAACATTTGGCACCATAAAGCATTACAGGTCTCACCACCCTTATAGAATTTTCCCTTAAGTTGGAGGGGGACTTTTCTATCACACAACATGCCCAATGCATTCCTCCACTTCAATCATCCAACTTGAATTCTTTTGATAATATTCCCATCTATTTCACCATCATTATGTACAATAGATCCAAGATATCTAAAACATGTACTCTTATTAATAACTTGATTGCCCAAAGTCACAATCCCCTCACTAGGTCTAGTTCTACTAAAATTATACTCCATATATTCAATTTTAGATCTACTAAAGTGAAAACCTTTAGACTCTAAGGTTGATCTCCATAATTCAAGTTTACCTTCAACTCCCTCTCTAGTCGTATCAACATGAGTAATATCATCAGCAAAAAGCATACACCAAGATACATCCTCTTGCAAATATCTAGTGAGAAAATACATGAAAAAAGAAAATCTTATGGTGGATTATCCTAAAAACAACGACAGAAGTCGGCAACTGAGGCAGTGAATGTCGGCAAACTCAGTCGAAGTCCGTTGGGTGATGGGTCGGTCTCGGCAGCGGCGACGTTCGACTGAGGCGATGGAGGCAAGCTAAGCGAATGAAATAATGTGTATCAACATAAATAATATCATTAGCAAAAAGCATACACCAAGGTACATCCTCTTGCAAATGTTTAGTGAGAAAATCCATGAAAAAAGAAAATCTTAGGCGGAAGTCAACGACTGAGGCAACGAGCGTTGACAAACTTAGTGGAAGTCTGTTAGGTGATGGGTCGGCCTCGGTAGCGACGACGTTCGGTTGAGGCGACGGAGGCGAGCTGAGTGAATGGAAATGGCAAGGAATGAAATAATAAGGCAAACGTTCTCGGGAGAGGGTTTGGACTGACATTTTCTCCGATGGATAAGACATCGGAGCAATTTCCATCATAATTTTTGATTGTAATTATTCTTCGTGTTTAAATACACTGGCGTAATATCCATCAGTTTGTACGTCGGACATTACCAATGGAAAATACGCCGCATTATAATATGGGTTTACAGATTATGACGGCTTTACCGGTGGATAATGCGCCAGAGAATTACCAGCATAATATATGATGGAAATTCCACCGTAATTTTATCGTTGCATAAAATATAGGTAAGAATGCCATAATTTTCAGCGTATATATTTCCGCTGGAAGCTCCGACAGTAATCAAAGGTTTTCTTGTAGTGTTAATGATATTGATTGTTATTAATTTTATTGAGCATGCTTATTGATTTTTTAAGTCCTGCTTTGAAAGCTTTAGTGAGTTTTTGGTCTCTAGTAGGCTTTGTAAGCTCATTAAGTGGTTTTATAGATTTTAGGTCAGGGAAGGGGTTAGGATCGTATGGAGTGAGACTGGTTGAGATTCTCAGGTTCTTTTATTTTGTATTTTCTCTTACTCTTTTGTAGTCAGGAACTATTGATAGACTGGTGATTGTTAATGATCTCCTAGCTATTGCAAATGTGATTTTGGTGAATGAGTTTTTGTAAATGTTTCATTGTGTATGATATTCAGCGGCTTTTACAAGATAGAATGACTTTATTAAAGATTTATAGAATATCTGGTAAATGGTTTAAAAGATAAAGTAGATAATTATTTTAATTAAATTTTGGGGCGTGACATAATATATGATGGTTTAGATGAAATTCAAGAGAAAATGTTAATGGGGGTTCTTAGAAACCATAAAAAAGCCTTTGGGTGGACTATTGGGCACATTCAAGGGATAATTCCATCAATGCGCATGCATAAGATCCTGCTAAATAATGATTGCCAATCTGACTTATAGAGTAGGTTGAACCCACTAAGAAGGAAGTAGTAAAGAAGTAGATCCTTAAATTGTTAGACCCAAGTATCATTTACCCTATTTTTGATAATTATTGTGTTAGCCCAATTCACTATGTGCCTAAGAAAGGCATGTTAATTGTTGTCACAAACATGAAAAATGAACACATCCCAACTAAACTATGACTTGGAGGAAGATTTGTATTGATTATAGGAAAATCAACAAAGCCACTAGGAAAGGCCATTTTTTCCCTTTATAGATAAAATACTTAATAAGTTAGTAGGGCATCCTTTTTATTATTCCTTAGATGGATATTCAAGTTACCATAAGACTCCTATTGGCCTAGAAGATAAGGATAAAAATGCCTTTACAAGTCTGTCCAAAACCTTTACATTTAGAAGATTACCCTTTGGATTATGCAATGCCCCTGCAACATTTTAGTAGTACATGATTTCTATTTTCTCATATTTAATAGATGAGGACATTAAAATCTTTATGGATGATTTCTCTATATTTAAAATGATGTTTGATGTTTTCATAAATCATTTAACACAAGTTATGAATAGATGTGAGGAATTTAACCTTAATCTTAATTAAAAAGAAATGCAGTGTATGGTTAAGGAAGGCATTATCCTCAGACATAAGATCTCTGAGACGGGTATTGCGGTCGATAAGGTAAAAATCCATGTGATTGAGAATTTGTCACCTCCTACTACTATTAGGGGAGACTTAAGTCTTTTAGGTCATGTCAATTTTTATAGAAGATTTATTAAAGATTTTTTGAAGATTATGAAATACTTATGTCATTTACTTAAGAAGTATATACCATTTAAGTTTGACTGAGACTGATTAATTATATTTTAAAATTTAAGAAATACTTATTTATTACATCTATCATCATTTTACCTCAATAGTCTTTAAATTTTGAATTGATATGTGATGCTAGTGACTATGCTATTGATGCAATTTTAGGATAAAGAATAGACAAGAAATTTCATGTTATTTATTACACTAGTAAAACTTTGAACAATATATAAATTAATTATACCACAGTTGCAAAAGAATTAATAACGATAGTCTTTACATTTGATAAATTTAATTCATATTTTATTGGCCCTAAGGTTGTTATTTTCACTAATCACACTACTATTAAATAGCTATTAATTAAAAAAATAGCTAAACTAAAATTGATTAGATGATTTTATTGCTATAGGAGTTTGATATAGAGATCTTATATAATCAAGGATCTGAGAATCAAGTGGCTGATCATTTATCTAAATTAGAGAGCGGGGATTTTGTATAATGTTGAAATTAATGAATTCTTCCTTGATGAGAAGTTGTTTGCACTACATAACATTGGTGTGCCTTGGTATGCAGCATCATCAACTACATTGTCAGTGGTATTATACATTTTGATATGTCACAACACTAGAGGTGCAAACTTATGCATGATGTTAAGTATTTGGGATATGCCATATCTTTTTAGGAGTGGTAGTGATCAAATTATTAGAAGGTGTGTACCTTTGAAGAAATGCAAAGCATTATTAGCCAGTGTCACAACTCTAATTATGGCCGTATTTTGGATGATATAAAATTACATCTAAGATTCTACAATCTAGATTATATTAGTCTACCCTATGTAAGGATGTTAATAATTATGTTAAGAAATATGATAGATGCTAAATGATAGGTAACATTACAAAATAAAATGAACTACCCACGAATTTTATCTTAGAAGTTCAATTATTTAATGTTTGGGGGCTAGACTTTATGGGACCATTTATTCAATCATTTGGTGATCAAAATATTTTGATAGGTTTTGACTATGTATTAAAATAGATAGAATGTTTGGCTTGCCCCACAAATGATGTCCATGTTTTTATTAAATTACTGAAGACAAATATTTTTTTAGATTTGGAATATCTTAGGTAATCTTTAGTGATGAGGGTATTCATTTTTGTAATAGAAAATAAAAAATCTAATCTCCAAATTAGATATTCAACATAGAAAAGCAACAACTTATCACCTTTAGACTAGTAGAAAAGTTGAAATTAGAAATAGTGAGATTAAGAAAATTTTAGAAAAATTGTAAACCCACATATAAAAGATTGGTCTATTAGATTAGATGATGTTTTATGGTCTTATAGGTCTAGATTTAAAACTCCTATTGGAATAACACCCTATAGATTAGTTTTTGGGAAAGCTTGTCATTTTCAAGTAAAATTAGAAATAAAGCTTTTTGGGCTGTAAAGGAATTGAATTTTATTCTGAAAGATGTTAAGGAAAAGAAATTGATATAGTTGAATGAACTTGACAAATTTAGATTGGATGCCTACAAAAATTTTAAGATTTATAATGAGAGAAAAGTAAGAAATGGCATGATTGTTGGATCATTAGGAAAAAATTTATATCTGGATACGAAGTATTTTTGTATAAGTCTAAATTAAGATTATTTCCTGGGAAATTAAATCCTAGGTGGTCAAGTCCATTCATTGTCATTAGAGTATATCCTCGTGGAGTTGTAGAAATTTAGGATAAAAAGATATGACCCATTCATTTAGAGTTAATGGTCATAGACTTAAGCCTTATCTAGGTGGGGACATAGACCAATGTGGAGTATCTTAGCATTGTATCACCTTGAGTAATATTTAGCATAATATAACTAAAGTCTATAAACTTTATGCTAGTTGTGAGGCAACCCAAATGATTGTATCTGTTTGTTGATTTAGCAAGATTAGATTGTATGTTTATTATCTTGCTAGTATGCACTTTGCTATATTTTTAAATGGGTTGCCTAATGACAAAATGAAAAATGAAAATTTGGAGTGATGCTACATTACCAAGTGTCATAGCGCTAAACCCCACAGTGCCACAATGTTATAGTTAGACTAGCATCGTAGTGTGGTACATGTGTCGAGCACCATAATGATTGTCAAACATGTCAGATGATGGGAGGACTTCGAGGCATAGTGCTGTCGTACTATGCCAGGCTAGTGTTGTAGCACTATAAGATTCATCCCCACAGTACTCTCCACTTTATAAATAAAAATTAGTTAGTTCAATTCATTTCACCAGTTCTTCTACCTTTAAATCTTCTTAAATCATGTGATTATTTGCTCTTTCCATTTCCATCAAATGGCTCCTAAAATTACATTGGAAATAAGAGGTCAAGCTTTATATTCCATGATGCTAGAAGGTTTGTTAGTGTCTCCATAAAAGATAGGTATAATAGATTGATTATTCATAAGACCCTTATCCCTGAGTGTACGTTTTGTAATTTTAGGGGCTGGTAGAAGAATTAATAGTTGAGAAAATTTGACAATTGTGTAAATTAGCTCACCCATGCTGTCATCCCTATCAAACTGGGATACTATTAGTGTTCTCTATGAAAACTCCATAAAATTAAAAATATCATAAAATACAAATAATAGTCTAAATGTTCTTACTTGACTACTTGACAACCAAAACCCTAAGTTTAAACAAAATGTTTATTTCTAGTTTTTTAATGAAAATCCTTCTAACCCTTCCCTAAATATTCATGCTAAATATTTTGGTGATGCTTTTGCTGCCATTTACTCTTCTTGTGTTTATTGGATCATTCAAAGAACCAAAGCATATTATCTCACTCATGTGGAGGATGATTTAAAATTCTTAAATGGGAAAATCAAAGGTAGAAAGAATAATAATTGCATTAGATAGCTTGCCACTTCTCAAGGGGTTTTCTCTGATCCCTCCCATATTATGCAAACTGTCATTAACCATTTTAAATAAATTTTACATCCTATCAAACCTATTACTACTCCTGGCTTACAATCTTCTGATGGTGATAAAATCCCTCATCACCTTACTTCCTTTCTTATTGCCCCTATTTTTGATGAGGAAATTAAGAATGTAATCATCACTTCCTCTAGAAATACTGTGTTTGGGTCCAATGATTTTAATTTTGACTTTTATGTTACATGTTGGCCGGTGGTTGGTGAAATTTTCTGCATGGTAGTTAAACACTTTTTTCTCACTAGCAACCTTCATAAAAAAGTGAAAGCCATAGGGATTTCCCTTATTCCTAAAAAATTGCATGCTACTGTTATCTCTAATTTTAGGCCTTTGTCCCTATGCAACATTTTTTATAAAGTTATTGCCAAAATACTTGTTCTGAGAACAAAACATATAATAGTTTTAATCATTCACCCAAGTCAGGCTCACTTCATTAATAGTTAAATTTCTACTAATAATAGTATGCTAGAAAAAGAACTTCTTAATGGCATTCACAGAGGCAACAAAGAGTATGTTTTGTGTCAAATTAGATATTTGTAAGGATTTTGAAATGATTTATCAAGTCTATATTAATCAAAGTATGCAACAAAAGGAATTTTCGCTCACCTTTATCGGTTGGATTAGAGCTTGCACTGATAATGTTTTATATTACATTATTATTAGTGGGAATATAAAGGGGTTTTTCATGTCTACTTCTGGTAAAATGCAGAGTTTCCCCTTGTCGCTATCTTGTCTACATAACCATGGATTGTCTTTCCAGTCTTTTTGAAGAGGCCATCAATCAAAATTATTAACTACATTATCTAATGGGAACTATCAATTGTCGCATCTTCTTTATGTAGATGATCTCCTCTTTTTTGGCAAAGCTTATAGTGGCAACTTACAAGCTTTGAATAGAATTCTAAATAAATTTTTTATTTTAATGGGGCCTTATGTCAATTTCTCAAAGAGTTTTATCACCTTTTTAAGAATATTTTTGAACCTCAAATTTATGTCTGATGATCAATGCTCTTGAAGCCAATCAAAAGTTCACTTATCTAGGTTCCCCAATATCCACAAAAAGGCTTCTCCTATCCAATCTTCTTCCCTCAGTGATCAAATATTCATTGCTATTGGATGGTTGGAGAGCTAAATTCTTTTCTTTTGCTAGTAGAATGCAATTTTTGAAGTTGGCTATTTGAAATATTATTTCTTATTAGATTTGTGGAGTCAATGATTCCATAATCTTGAATCAATAAATCAATAAAATTTGTTTCCATATTCAATATCATGGTGACATCTTTGCTAGGAAAATGCATTTGGTTTCATATGCTCAATCTTGTAAGCCAAAAAGTAAGGGGGGGGGGGGGGGGGGGGGGGGGGGGGAATTGGGCATCCCTTCCCTCTCACCTCTTTCTATTTCATATTACTGCTCTCTTATTTGTCATTTTTTGAATTCTAATGGGCTACTTGTTTTGATTACTTGGAAGAACCTCACTTTGGTGGAAAAAAAAATTAAAAGGCACATTTCCTTTATGATTGGGATTAGTAGTCATATTTCTCTTGTATGACCCTTAGTGCAATAAAAAGAGCTTGATGGAAGTTTATGGCGATTACCCTCTTCACCCATCTCCTAATTATAATGACATGCTTGACCTCTTCATTTTGGAAGGGAACTGTAATATTCCACCCTCCATCTCTACTAATCATCTTTAATAGTGTTACTCACCTAGAAATGCCGTTCTCCTCAATTCTCTGCTTCGCTCAGACTGGCAACCACCTTCTCTTGTTATAGCTCAGACATCACTTTCTCCTTTTGGACTTGATCAAATCACAAATCTTCTTTTCAGCAACCTAAATGGCATTTATGTCTTTTCCTTTTCATGCCTTAGTTAATATATACGAACTATTATATTCAGTTTACAATTAATGAAATACATTTACTTCCTTCTCTATTCTTTACCTCAACTTTAATATCTGCTTCTACTATTTTCTAGAATGGTGAGTTGAATGGTTTTCTACATGGTATCAGAGCTACTTGTGTAACTGCAAATGGATACATCCCAGTCATCGTCAACCAATGCTTCGCCTCTTGCGTCTTCACAGCCTACCTCTACCAAAACCCCCATTCCTTCATCCATAAAGTTCTCGGTCTCTACTATCAAGAATGTCATTCACAACCAGTTGTTACCTGATAATTACCCTACCTGGCGAACACAAATTCACAAGCAATTTCTTTCCAATGGCTTCATCGGATATCTTGACGGCACAACCTCTTATCCACCCAAACGTGTTCTCTCCCCCACTGCTTCTCCGGCACTAAACCCTCTTGACACTCAATGGCTTCTTCTTGACCAAAACTTATCAGTTTCCTTACTATCCACCATTTCCTCTTCTTTGCTTCCCTACATTGTCAACCTAGACACATGCCATGCGATTTGGATGGCAATTGAGCATCGCTTGTTCTCCACAAATCATTCACGAGTTATCCAACTCAAGAGCGAACTTCTTTTTCTCACTATGTGAAATCGATCAATGACCGATTACCTATCTACTGTCAAATGACTTATAGACAATATTGCAGCTACCGGAGGAACTGTTAATTTCGAAGACATCATTCTCTATATTTTAAATGGCTTGCAGGAAAACTACCAAGCTTTCAAGACATCTATTCAAACCAACCTTACCCCTATTTCCCTAGATGATATCTATTCCCTCCTTTGCAACAAGGAAGTAAACCTTGCCACTAACGCAGCCAAAGAACTCTGCCTGTCAGATACCTCCATTACAAATGAAACACAATTTGCTCTCATATCTACCAGAGGTCGCGAATGTGGTCGTCTCTTTCTTCCCTTTCGTGGTTGTGGATGCTTTTCATTGTACTTCTCCGTCTCAGCCAGGGCCGACAAAATGAAATCAACTGTTAATTATCAAATATGCCATTAAAGATCGGAAGACTCAACAACTCCTTCTCCATGGACCCTACTTTAATGGCCTCTACCCAATCTCCACAAGACCGACATCCCAGCTCAAATCTTCCACTACATTTCTTACGGCATCTTCTTCCGGTCTTTGGCACCAACGTTTGGGTCATCCAAACTCAGTGATAGTTTCTATTATTGCTCAATCATTTTCTAATTTATGTATTTCTCCCTCTCCCCCCTCCATTTATAACTCTTGCGCTATAGTTAAAAGTCACAAATTAGCTTTTAATAAATCTACAACATTCTCTACTGCTCCACTTGAATTGGTTCATGCGGATGTTTAGGGCCCATCATCTATGGTTTCAAATACTGGTTTTAGATTCTACTTATTTCTCATTGGTGATTATACTCGCTACAATTGGGTATTTTTGCTAATATACAAATCAGATACCACTCACAACTTCATTCAATTCACAAATTTCATTGAAAACCAATTAAATACCACTATTAAAACTCTACGAACTAACAGTGGTGGCGAGTTTCTTTATAATCATCTACATCACTTTCTAACTCAACATGGCATCCATCATCAATAAACCTGTCCCTACACCCCTCAACAAAATGGTGTTGCTGAAAGAAAGCACCATTATCTCCTAGAAATTGTTCGCACTCTTCTTTGTCACTCCAAATTACCTTATCATTTTTGGGTTGAAGTCCTTCTCACAGCTGTTTATCTTATTGACCATCTACCCTCTCCTATCACCAACCACGAATCTCTATTTCAACTTCTCTACAACAAATCTCAAGACTACTCCTCTCTACGTGTCTTTGGTTGTAGATGCTATCCTTGGCTCCGACCTTATACTTCCCATAAGCTTTAACCCCATTCCACCACTTGCATTTTTCTTGGTTATGCTATAGATCAAAAATGCTACAAGTGCTAAAATCCCATTTCTGGCCACACTTTTATATCAGGACAAGTTATCTTTGATGAATCCACTATATCTCCACCAATTTCCTCAACCCTCCTCCCTTCATCAACTCCACAAACAACATCTCCCTACCTTTACCTCCCATTTCCACCACATATATTTCTCTATTCCCTCCACATACAAATATATCTCCTCCTCCTACAACATCCACATTAACTCCCAACCTCAGCCCACAGAAGACTTCCTCCATTCCTCCTTCTCCACTAAATACTCCTTCCTCATCTTCCACTTCATCCACATCATAAAACTCTGTTCCACAGCAAATTTGGCATCCTATGGTCACCAGGCTTCATATTGGATCTCTCAAGCCTCACTAGATTCTTGATCTCAGTCACACCGTCCACTCAGCTCCCACCACCTATGCTTCAGCCATTAAAATTCCTGAATGGCATCAAGTATTATCTGCTGAATTCAATGCCTTACAAGCCCAACAAACCCGGATACTTGTTCCACCTCAACCACATCAAAATGTCATTGGATGCAAATGGATTTTCAAACTTAAAAAAAAAAATTTTGATGGCACCATTGCTCGTTATAAGGCCCGACTCATCGCTCAAGGATTCAAACAAGAGTATGATTTGATTACCATGAGACCTTTAGTCCTGTTGCTAAATCACAAATGATTCATTTATTGTTAATCATTTCCCTACATTTTCAATGGCCAATCTTGCAATTAGACATTGCCAATGCTTTTCTTAATGGCTCTTTAAATGAATCTGTCTTCATGTCTCAACCTTAAGGCTTTCAAGACAATCAATATCCTAATCATGTCTACCTCTTAAAAAAAGCCATCTATGGTCTCAATCAAGCTCGACGTCAATGGTTCACCACCCTTTCCTCCTATCTCATTAAACAAGGTTTCCACTCCAGCTCTGCTGATTCTTCTCTACTGATATATCAAGCAGAGCATATCAACATCTATTTCATTATTTATGTTGATGACATCTTAGTCTCTGGTAATGACCAAGCCTTCATTGCTGCTCTATTACATAAACTATAGCAAAAATTTCACATGCGTAACCTCGACACCTTGTCCCGCTTTCTGGGCATTGACATCACCTCCATAAAATAATCCTATCATCTGTCTCAATATTCCTACATGATGGAACTCTTACAAAATGCTGGCATGACCAATTGTAAGCCCATCCTCAATCCTCTTTCCTCTAAAACATCATCCTCTACTGACCTACAACAACCTTTTTATAATCCTACATTGCTTAGGCAATTGGCTAGATCACTATAATACCTTACTTCCACCAGCCCAGATATTGCTTTTGTTGTAAACAAGTTAAGCCAACATATGCATTATCCCTTAGATTGTCGTTTTCTCCTTCTAAAGTGCATTCTCGGATATTTAAAGGGCACCTTCACACATGGTCTTATTTTCCAATGAGGCCAACTCCAGCTTCAAGACTTCTCTGACTCTGACTAGGCAGGTGACACCGATGATCGCAAGTCCACGACTGGCTTCTGCATCTTTCTTGGTCCGAATCTCCTTATATGGAGTGTAAAAAAAAGACCACGATTGTGAGATCCTCCACCAAGGCTAAATACTGCTCTCTTGCTGCTGCCACCACTGAGATTATCTGGTTTCATCACCTATCCAAAGAATTCTCACTTCAACTGGATACTACTCCCTTGTTCTGTGATAATATTTCAACTCTTTCTCTTGCCAGCAACCTGATTTTTCATGCCCGGATGAAGCATATAGAAATTAATCATCATTTTATTCGTGAAGCCATACAATCTGCTGTCATCACCATTTAACATATCTCTATCACAGATCATATTGTAGACATACTAATGAAGGCACTACCCAATTCCACATATGCCTATCTCCGAGACAAGTTAATGGTTTGTGCTCTCCCTCAACTTGAGGGGCGGTAATAGTGTTATTCACCTAGAAATGCCGTTCTCCTCAATTCTCTGCTTCGCTCAGACTGGCAGCCACCTTCACCTGTTATAACTCAGACATCACTTTCTCCTTTTGGACTTGATCAAATCACAGCCCCTTCTTTTCAACAACCTAAATGGCATTTATGTCTTTTCCTTTTCATGCCTTAGTTAATATATACGAACTACTGTATTCAGTTTACAACTAACGAAATGCATTTACTTCCTCCTCTTCTTTACCTCTACTTTATTCTTTGCTTCTACTGTTTTCTACAATGGTGAGTTGAATGGTTTTCTACAATCTTCCCATTGTGACCACCACTTAAATTACTCCTGGTGAAATAGATAAAACTACTTGGAAGGGAACTGCTCTGACCTTTAAAAAAATTATCTTTATTTTATGAAGATTACCATTTGGTGGGCTGGTGGAAATTTATATGGCATAAGAAATTTGTGCTTATATATTAAGTTTTTACATGGCTTGCAATGGTTTGTGCTCTGGAAACTGTAGATAACCTCCTTGTTCACCGCATTCAGGCTGTGGCTTCTTGTCCCTTTCGCTTCTTCAAAAAATGAGAGCATAAATCTTCTATGCAACATCTTGCCATTGCCAGTACCTACCCTGGATGATCTTCAGACAACTGAGCAAATCTTCCTCGTCCTTCTATCATACTTTATATGTATTAGAAAGTTTTGGCCATTCTAAGTCCATTTGTGTACCTATTTCATGTCCAATCTCTTTTTATATAATTGGTTTCCATTGCTGTTATATTTAATGAATATCTAACTTATTTTTCATAATAATAGTAATAATAAAGCAATACTCCTCAAAATTTTCTTGGGTGAAACATTTCAAAATTCAAGGTCAAGTTTTCTGGTCGGCATCGGAGTCCGTGATTAAAACAGCTAGTCTACATACAGGAGGAAGGTACGGAAAATCATGAACTTCCTAGGGTTCACGGACTTCGTCATTTCACCCTCATGCAATTACAAAAATGTTTTTGTAACGTACAATAAACGATATTATAAAATAATATTTGCATGAATCCTCCGACGTGCGAAATTTTCACAATGGGACGACATTGACTTTGCCACATCAGCAGCGCCGAAGCTTTGCCGTTTGCTTTTTAGTGGTGGGGTCCATATTTTAATCAGTAGAGAAGCTCAAAAGGTGACACGTCAGCATCCGTCCAATGTCGACTCAGCCGATTTTACTCCTGAAGCAACACGTATTTGTCGCATTTGAGCTCCACCTTTTGAGCTTTTATTATTTTAATTAGATGAATATTTAAATATGTTAATAAATAAATTATTATTAAAAGAATTGTGATTATGCTATGGATGAGTGGCCTTATACAAAGATTTATTTAAGAGAGAGATAAAGAGAGAAAGAGATAAAAAGAAAGAGAATATTCGAAAGAAAGAAGCACTGAGATTTTATATTTATCTCAAAATACTCGAATTACAATAGAGATTAATGTAGGTTTAAAAATGACCATTTGATACCATTAAAAAATCACATCAAAGCCTTATATATAAAAATAAGTAAAAATATATGATCATTGCATACACATTGACTTAATTGTCAAATTTCTAATGAGTACATATGGATAACTATATGGGGAGAATGATTGGGAGGTATCACTGGCTATATTGACAAAGTCACCAACTCTAGATAGTCATAGATGGTTTCTCCAAACTCTAATGGCTGAGGGAAGTCGCCCTCTCTAACTAGCTTAAGTGGCTCCTATAATTGAGGCAAGGTTACGTGTGTGAAACCCCTTGAGTAAAAGAAGCTAAACTCTTAAACATCGATGCACCTTTTGGTGCAATAGTTGAAATTTTATTAAGAAATTTCACAGTTAAGCGTGCTCATCTAGCAGAAATCCTAGGATGGGAGACCTCCTAGGAAGTTACACCAATAGGACAAAACTGTAAGGTCCTTAGATCAAAGTGGATGATATCTCAATAGTTAAGGGTTTGGACTGTTACAAATGGTATCAGGGTAATACACTAGTCATTAGATAAGAATTAAGAGTCATACAAGATAAAGTGCTATGCCATGAGAACAACCTCTTAAACTCCATATGGGACAAAGTGCTACATGGCAGGAGTCATCACTTGGACTTGTAGGAGCCACCTTTAAAATCTTATCTTCTTGGTGGATGATTCTGACATAAGGATACTAACAAGGACATCTGTTATTTGAGTGAAGGAGATTGTGCAATCGCTTAAGTAAAAGAAGCTAAACTCTTAAATATTGAGGCACCTATTGGTGTAATAATCGAAATTTTATTAAAAGACTTTGCAGTTAAGTGTGCTCATCCTAGAGAAATCCTGGGATGGATGATCTCCTGGGAAGTTACACAAATAAGATAAAATCGTAAGGCCCTTAGGCCAAAGCAGACAATTTCTCGATAGTTAAGAGTTTGGGCTATTACAACATGACGCCTTTAATAAAGGTGAGTAACTCCTTTGGCTATGGAAAATGGCTTATCGTCTGGCAAAGTTAAGTTATTACTGACAAAGGTGAGTGAATTCTTTACTTGAGAAGAGTGGCTCCTTTTATGTCTAGGATGAGTAACTCTTCAAGCTGAGGAAAATTCTAACAAAGGTGAGTGGATCCCTCAAGCTAATTAAATGTCCTTAAATAGATGTGTCTTAATCTCTAACAAATATGCTTAATCACTTTGACTCGTTTAGGCTTACATAATTAGGTATAAATTTAGTTCCCAAATTCTAAGTAAATACTTAGAAAAGTTTGAGAGAGACCTTAGTAAGTTAGACAAGATTAGTCACTACATAAGTTTGGTTTAAAAATAATATTAATTTAAAATGGGTGAACAGGATGTCATAAATTATTTTATTAAAAAATCTTCCAACTTATGTACTGTATAAATAGTTAGATTATTATTATTTTTTTCAAAGATAATACACAAGGCAAAAGATAAATGAATTTTATCCTAGTGCAATATTCATTA
Organism: Dendrobium chrysotoxum; assembly: GCA_019925795.1. Classification (NCBI taxonomy): domain Eukaryota; kingdom Viridiplantae; phylum Streptophyta; class Magnoliopsida; order Asparagales; family Orchidaceae; genus Dendrobium; species Dendrobium chrysotoxum. The sequence goes on along the minus strand of CM034303.1, from coordinate 44,736,814 downwards.
CTTAAGGTAAAGTATTAGTTTAAAGTTTGAGGGAATTTGATAAGTTAAAAATTTTTATGTTATTTTCCTAGGATTACATTACTATTATTCTTGTAATCTTATTATTTTGTGCAAAAAATTATTAAAAAAATAGGAAAATTGAATATGCACGAGAGAGCCAGAACTCAATACAACATCATAACACTGCAATATAGAGCTTACCAAAAATATGCTGGAGAGCTTAGAGCTTAGGCACTATCCAATTAGAACCAAATCATCTAGCGCCATAGAGAAAGTCAATTGGGTCGATGAATCGAAGTGACTATTGGTGAACTAACACACTAGTTTAGCAGTCCTGTAGCGCTAGTTTAAAAAAAAGAAAATTATAAATAGTCATCTTATTTCTTTAGGCAAGATGTTTACAACTTGGAGGGGTAATTTATAGTGTCATGTTTTGAGTGTGTGTAAGTGTGTGTGAGGTGTCTAGGAGAGTGTGTAGCATATGCTTATTATACCAGAGACTTGTATTAAAGTGGAGTAAAGCAAAGGATTATAACAGTTCTTCTAGATCATTTTTAAACTTTACTTGCATGTGTATGAATTTATATATTGTGTTTGCACTTGTGAAATAGTTATTATAATGTTTATTGTGTTTGTAATGAGTTTCAAAGCCCCCTTGTCAAGCTAATATACTTTTTAAATTTGTGTTGAATTAAAAGCATGTATTGATTAGAGTAGGGTTAATATTTATTATATCTACACTATTTTTAACTTCTTTACACTTAAATTAGTTTATGTATAGGCTATATATAAATTAAAAATATAATTTGATCTAGAGCCTTGACGGGAGAATAGAAGAATAATCAGGGAATTTAAAATAAAGCATGACCAATATATAGATATGGTGGTTAGGATTATGGGATTTTAAGGAGATAGTTTATCTATATTTAGTGAGGATCATATCTTATGCTCCGATGATGGGAGTTGTGAAGTGAACTTTTGAATTGAATAAAAATCTATGGCTCTATCACCCCTAATGAATGCTTAAATTTTTTGATATAAATAATAACAAATCCCACTTAATATGCACAAGTATACATGATAAATCAAATAATAAAGTGATTGAGTAGAGTGTCAAACCCATGAGAAAGTATGCTTACTTGCAACAAAATACTACTGTATAATCTAATTATAATAATTATCCTACTGAAATAAAAATAATATTTTTATAAATTCTATCACTAAATATAACAGTAAAATATTTGATATAATATTAAATTAAAGTGTTTTAGATTGATGAGTATGAATTGCATATCTGTCCTAATGAGACTCTTCAAAGTAATGTGATTCAAAGCATATGTACCTTAAGATGTATATATCGAGCTTGTAGGGGTGAAATGATATATACTGACCTTTTACAGTTATAATATCTCTTTAAGAACCTAGAACCTTTTACATCCTATGTCTAGGCAGGAAAAATATCATATATCAATACTCCTAGTTGTTCTTACATTCTTTCGTTGAGGCTATACATCACACTAAGTTTTAACTACATATATGGCCACTATATATATTAAATAAAAAGCTGGATAATATTGAAAATATCTTTTAACAGTTTATAAAATAAGAGACTTCATTAGTACTCAATATATATTTTATATCACTAATCCAAAATAAGAGAATTTGCTAGATATGAAATGAATAACAAGAAAACTCATTTTCATTAAACTCATAGAAGAATAAAAATACAAAAGAGTGATATCACCAGAAAGGATCAAAGAATCTTCTCTACACTTCTTCTCTCTTTAACTTATAGAGTTACTTCCAAAAATATAGACTAAACACTCTAAATGATTGTATCATCTACTTTCTAGCCTCCCATAGATGTTACTCAAAGAGGGAACTAGAGAAGTACTCTAAAAAGTACTAAAATTATATAAGTGGCTGCACTCCCCTATAAATATAATATCATAACTATTTATAAAAAATTTAAAAATGGCAACTGGCACTGTGACCCTTGAAATAATGGTGCCGTGGCACTCATGAACTGAATTAGTACCTTGACGTTGGAGCTTTTACACCATCGCGACACTTACTTATGTGGAGTAATTTCTTAGCCAACAGTCACGTCTCTTCATTAATAGAGCGTGTCCCTTGGAAGTTACAACTGCTACGCTACGGTGCTGTGGACATTAGAGCGTTGCGGCACCCACGTGTAAAAATGGCACCAAGGTATAAGAAATTATGGCACCACAGCATTTAAAATAGAGAATCTGATGCTGCCACGCTAAGTTTCTAACATCGCGATGTTAATAATGCTGCACATTATTTGGGTTATCACCATAGCGCTTGCAAAAAGAGAACTCGACACTATAATGTCACAATTGGGGTGCCTTAGTGGCATTGAATGTAGCATTATGGCGTTGTATCGTTAGACGCCAAAGGCTCCTTATAACTTTTTGCCAATTTTTGAGTTTTTTTTTCACAGAAATAACTAAATTAATACATTTTTCATAGGAAATAAAATACATTAAATAATATATAATTTACACTTATCATCCGACAAGCTCAATAAAGATGAGAAGCACAATTATTTTGATTCACAATAATCATACAAGATAACCATCTCTAATGCAATCATGTTTATTTGATGATTCATAGGTTTAGAGTTTTTTTAAACATTAAAAAATATTTATTTCTGCACTTTGAATTTTTTACTTTTAGCATTACCAACACCTTTCAATTAGCTCACTAGATAGGCATAACAGTGTAGTAAGCAATAGTAAAGTGAACATAGAATATTTCTAGTTGTTTCTTATGGAATTGACACTTTATTCATCATTTTATTACTTGATATGATACCATTAACTTGCGTTCTAAACATGATTTACCCATTAAAAAAATTAAACTTTCCTTTACATCAGATTAGTTACTATAAACATAAGTAAATCCTTGTGTGTACAAACAAAATATGTACACATTGCATCAACACCTTAGCAAATAAAACCATCTATAAGGAACTCAATAGTGTGTGTAACTAAAGTACAAGATAAAAAATTAGTAGTAGTAAAAGTAATCCTGTTAGTGAGTCACTCCATTCATGATGAAGAGTTATGCTTATGTTTGCTCCAATTCAAGTTGGGACTATATCGTCTCATGTTTGAGAGATACTAAATATTTTAAATTTAAACTCATCCCAACCCAAATGTGTAAGAACTCTTTTATAAGTATCATTATTGTACTCTCATACATTAGGGTCAAAAATATTTTATGGAGCAACCTTATTTTTTAACATTTCTTTATTAAGGCTTTCATGGATAGGTGCACCTTGTTCTCTTCTACCTATGTGTGAATAACTGGACTAAAAAATAAGGTGTGGGACTTTAAATCTAAGTTTTTTTTTTTTTTGTGAAGTCAATAATATGATGATTAATTAGAGAAAGCCCACCCCCTTCCTTAGAGAGAATTTTGAACTTTTCATCCTAGACATGGTTGAGTATACTATCTATCTCCGGCTCAAGGAACTCATCTTGAATGTAAATTCATATATAAACTCGAATGATGTACTTAAGAACCTTTATGGCCTATTTGTCTTCCCCTCTCCTTTTTTTAACATTGATTGCTTTTTGTGTCATGATTTCTTTTTTTTTTTTCAAATACTTATACAAGTGAAATGGCTTTTAAGTGAGTTCAACCTTTACTCCATTCTGGATGGACTAGAAGTGTTGAATACTTAGGGACAAAAGTCACCAATATTTTGAAGAAAAAGAAGAGGTTTGTCATATCCTCTATGAACTTTGATGATGCCCCTTCTCCTTATAACTCGATAGCACCTTCTAACCTTGATACTTCGACTATGGTTCCCCTCGACTCTAGAAAGCCAACCACCTTAGCTTTCATTGACTCATCTCTTCCACATCAAGTGTAAGAGATGATCTTGATGAGGATTCACTTAGAGCCTTCTCTCCATCTAGTTTTAGTCATAATTATGAGTTACTCCAGCACGCCACGTAATGGACACATGAACATTTCTCATTACAAGTAACCTCCACCTTCAAACTTTGAGGAGGAAAAAGAAATCAGTTATCTTGAGGGTATCGTGTCCTATCATCCATGGGGCATAATCCTCAATGAGGGGATAGAAATTAAAAGTGCTAAGGAAGGACTTTGGGCCAAGGCAACCATGTTCCATAAGTTGGCCAATGTTTTAGCTAAGACCCTTTTGAGAAAACCTACGAAGCAAGCCACCACTTGTAAGGCATCGAGCATTATGTAAGTTAAGTACATCATTGACTTTACATGCTTAGAAGATAGGATCCCATGAATTACATAGGGCTTAAGCTATAGTATTTCTCCTTAGTTCTATATGAAGAGCTTGATTATATCCTTACTTATGAGATATAATTCAATATGATCAGTGACAATGCTATGAGGTAGCATACCAACATTATACTACATCAATTACCTAAAGTCACTCAAGCAGTTTAATAAGCTATAGGAGGAGGTTTGAATGGTGAAAATATTTTTGCATAAGGAGTGTGACCTTCATCAATCTACTAAGATGGAGGTTGAGGCTCTAAAGGATAACTTATCCAAAAGGGAGGCCTCTATCAAGCTAGTGAGGGATCTGGAGAGGAAAATTTTAAAGAGTTGTAGGCTTCTCTCAATAGAGAGAAATGATCCATCAAGCAGTAAGACGAATATAGGGAAAAAGAAATCAAGTGGGCAAAGGACCACATAGTGTGGTTATACGAGGAGAAGAGAAACTCTAATAAATTACTAACCTTCATAGAAGCCCTCACCCATTAATAGTTACAAGAGGAGAAAAATGATGCAACACTAACCATTATCTAGAGAAGTTAGAATCATGTCTAAAGCTTTCATATAAGTATCAAAATAAGAATTATATATATAGTTTGATGACAAAAAAATTTTTTGAAGGTGATTATGATGGAGAGAGTGCAACCAACTTTGAGTTCTCCTTTTATTTTTATTATTTTTCATTATTTATAAAAATATAACAAAATTATTGCACTTGAAACAAATATGAAAGAAGAAAATTTTTAGATATACTTGTTTGTGCTCATTTTCTTTATTTTTGGGATTAATTATACTATTGAGCCTCGTGATTCTTTAAGCTACTAAGCATATAAATGGTCATCGTGAGCCCTAAATATTTTAGCAAGCCAGTGTTCAAATGTTGTATAATTGATATTACTCTTAAGTCTTACTCGACCTTCTTTCTCATGTGGTCTTTTATGAATCATTGCCATAGATGGGCCTAACATTTTGCTATACCTTAGTCTTCACGAAGATAACAATCTTGAGTTGCCAAGTAGAATAGATTTACACACTACCTAAGTGAATTAACAAAGGGGGATTCAAAATCTATTTATAGAACACTTTTTGAGAATACATGAGAAATTGAGGCTTAATGCTTAAGGTTTATTGTGCAGAATGAAGCAATTTGAAGATGTTTCTAAAAAATAGGAGCACATGAATATTCTGGACATAAGATTTTTCTTTTTCTTTTTTTTTTAAATGAGAATTGGCTCTTACCATCTAAAATCATTGCATATAATATTTCTTATAAATAATACTTAACATAATAAATAAGATAAGCAACTTTATTAAGCATAAAATATTTATCTACATGGGGAACTTAGCCTTCCTATAGGGAGTAGTCTCATCACTTTAGGATTGCCCCTGAATTGAGATCACTTTGATCCCAAAAGTCAATTTAATCTACCCAATTTATCCCAAGTCAAATGATCTTCCTTGAGGTTTAAATTCATCTAATAATGTTCTTAGCATTCACCCAAATCATGGTGGACCTATCTAAAACTCAAGTTTACTAGCCATAAATAAACTTTTACTCAATATTCTCTACATTATTTTGTGTGTTTTATTAGGCTCTCCGAAAAGGGGAGAGTTCATGTTGACCTCATTTTTGTGTGAGGTCAAGAACATTAAACTAAATTCAATCCTAGATCAATCTAAATAAAAATCAGATTCAAAAATCAAATTCCAAAATCAATTATTGAAACCAAACCCCTTGGTCCAAAACAAATTTTTGGAAAAATTTCAAATCCTTTAATACCCATCAGATGACCTTGGATTCATGATTAGTTAGTTCAATATTAATTAGGCATGCCCCCAATGTGAACCATATCAATTTGGAAGCTTTTCAAGCCTCCTAATCCTCAAAAATAAATTCATTTCCAAATGCTACAAAATCTTTAAATATTTACAGCTTATGCCACTAGACTTTGAATCTTGTGAAAAATCATCTTGGAAACCTCCCTAAAATCATTGGTCATATTCACAATCATTGTCATGATGCATCGAACCAATTTTGAGCCATTGGTGGACCATGGTTGACCACAAAACCTAGAAAACCCTAAAACTTTAAAACCTCCTAAAATTTAATTTTTCTTAAACTTCAATATGGCTCAGCCAAATCAAACCCTGAAACCTCTTTCAACACAATTCAAATGTGATTTTTCATGTAAAGTAATAAATTAGCTAGTCATCCCCACGCTCTTCTCTCTGCTCTCTATGACTTTGAGGCTATTTTAGGGCTCCCGCACGGGCGGCCTTGTTTTCCGTTATGGATCATTTTTTGGTGGATTATTTTGCTTGTTTTTGTCGATCCTTTTCTATTTTATGTTTGTTGTCGTGGTTTTTGTTTTGTTTCCTCTCAAATTTTCATTTGTTTTAGGGGATGACGACTCCATCATCATCGAACCTTTGGTTATCTGTGAATGGGGAAGGTAAGTCTCGGTCTTTTAAGGAGGTTCTTGTTGGTAATGCTTCGTCTTTTGGCTCTAAGATCAATTTTTTGCATACTTCATTCGAAGGTTTACCGGCTTTGTTGATTGATGACAAGGTTATTTCTCATCTAGCCACTCCCTTTGCCTTTACTCTAGTGGGGAAATTTGTGTTACGATGCCCTCATCTGGATATTATTTTAGCAAGTTTTTTCTGAACCTCAAACTTACTGGAACATCTTCTATTGGATTGATGGATCAATGATATGTTGCTCTACAACTTTCTAATGATTTATACTATATCCATATTTTTTCGAGAAGATCCTACTACGTTCAAGGTTGCCAAATACGTTTGCTTAAATGGACGTCAGATTTTGATGTTAGAGAAGAATCGCCTATAGCTCCTCTTTGGATTTCCTTTCTAAATCTAAGGTTGCATTTTTTTAATACTCTAATCCTTTTTGCTTTAGCTTCTATCTTTGGTAGACTTTTACAAATGGATCAGGCTACTGCCTTTGTTTCCAGACTATCTGTTGCTAGGGTTTTGGTTGAAATGGATATTTCAAAAAAATATCCCAAGGAAATATGGATTGGCTCTGAGCTCAATGATTACCAACAAAAAGTTGATTTTGAAAATTTACTAACATTTTGTGGGTTTTGCAAAATGCATGGTCATCCTAATTCTGAATGCTTTAAATTACACCCTCAAATATATAAGAATAAGGAAACTACGAAAGATCTAGAAGGGGAAAATATTGTTAGGAATCATGCCTATGTTCGAATTTCTAACCCTATGTAGGAGATGTTGAAGGAGCAAACCTCTGAAAGGGATAATCTTGATCATGAACCTGTGGCCCCATCATTGCTTAACCCAAACATTGTGGTTGAGCAAAGGTTGGAATCCAATAAGGATCAAATGGTTGTTATGGTTGCTGAGCATAATAATATGCTTATTAGTTTCCAATTAACTTGTTCTACTGATAAGAGCTTACTTGAAATTGGTTCTGATATTAATAACAAGGAGTCCATTCTGAATGATAAGGTTACCTCTATTTCTTATGTGCAAGATATGGGAGAGCATAATTTGGAAGAAGGAGAACTTGCCCAAGAGAAAATTATGGAGGGTAATACTAACTCTGATTATGTTGCGGAAAAGGGTTGTAAGGATTCTCAAACTTCATCTCAAAATTTGATTTCTATGAATGCATCTGAAAATCAAGAAGATATTAATAAAGAAGCTATGGAGGAGGAGAGGGATTTTAATTCTGTTCCTTCCAAAAAGAATAAGAAAAACAAAAATGTCGTGATTAAATCCCCTTGAACCACCCGATCTCAATCTTCTCATCTAAACTCTTATGATTAAGTCTCTTATTTGGAATGTGTGGGGTATTGGATGCCCCTCTACTAGGGTTCATGTGAAGAACTTATGTCATATTCATAATGTTTCCATGCTTATTATTATTGAGCCTTTTATTTCTGTTGATAAAATGAATAGTACTGCTATATTTTTGGTTTTAATCATGCTGCGGCTTATATCTCTAATAAGATTTAGGTTATTTGGAAGGATCCTTTTTTTATTGAGATAGTGGGAAATTTTACTTTGGTGCTTCATTGTAGTATTGGTTTTATGCAATACCATTGTTTTGCTTCTTTTGTTTATGTGGCTTCCTCTCATAGCAGTAGAAAAACTCTGTGGGAGCAACTTGTTTTTTTTAATAATAGTATTAACTCTCCTTAGATGGTGGGTGGAGATTTTAACACTATTTTCTCTCCAGCTAAAAGACTTGGGGGGTCTATTCCTGTCTATCAATCTATGGAGGACTTTAATAACATGATTTTAGATTGCAACCTTATTGATATTGGTTATACTGGTAGTAATTTTACTTGGAACCGTGGTAATATTTGACAAAGGTTGGATCGTGTTCGTTTCAATGATAGTTGAATTAATAACTTTACTTCTACCCATGTTGAACATCTTAGTAGAACTCTTTCTTATCACTCTCCCTTGCTTATTACGATTAACTTTAGAAATGATACCTCCCTCAGTAACTTCAGATTTCAGAACATGTGGCTTCTCGATCACTCTTTCTTTAACATGGTGCAGGAGAATTGGTCTGCTCCCCTTCACCCTAATAACTCTATATTTGGTATGATTAGATTATGGATTAAGTTGGAAAGACTCGAGCAAAAAATTAACTGGTGGAATCAAAATACTTTTAAAAATATTTTTACTAACATTCTTAATGCTGAAGAAAATGTTACCTCTTTGGAGCAGATTTCGCAAAATCATCCTTCTGATGCTAATCTTAGTGCGCTTCACCATGCTAAAAGTGTTTTATGTAATTTACATGATCAGGAGGAAACTTATTGGAAGCAGAAAGCTGCTTCTAAGCACCTTATTGATGGGGATAATAACACCAAGTATTTTCATGCTTTAGTTAAAAGGAATAGAACTAGGAACTGGATTCAAAAAATTTCTTGTGATTATGGTTCTTATACTGAAGATGCGGGGAAGATTGCTAACTCTGGTGTGGATTTTTTAAAAAATTTGTTTAATAATAATTTTAATCCTGTCCCTATTGTCAATTCTAATATTATCCCTAATATCATTAACCATGATGATAATTTGGCTCTTATTGTGCCCCCTGCTCTGGAGGAAATTAAGAATACAGTTTTTTATTTAAATCCTGACTCTGTTGCTGGTCCTAATGGTTATACGACTAAGTTTTTCCAAAAGGTTTGGGACATTGTGAGTTCTGATCTGTTTAATTCTATTTTAGATTATTTTGCTGGTAACCAAATGCCTAAGTTTTTTCTTCATCCTCCATTATGCTTATTCCTAAAAAGAATGGTGCTTCTTGTTGGAATGATTTTATACATATCAGCCTTTTTACCTTTTTTAGTAAAGTGATTTCTAAATTGCTTATGAACCGCCTTGCTTCTTTGCTTCCGAAAATTATTACTCCCAATCAAACTAGTTTTATTAAAGGGAGATCTATTTCGGATAATATTTTATTAGCTAAAGAAATTTTGAATGATTTGGATGTTAGGGTGCCTGGTGGGAATATTATTTTCAAATTGGATATTGCTAAAGCTTATGACCATATTAGCTGGAATTTTCTCTATAATGTCATGCATTTATTTGATTTCAATTTTGGTTTTGTTAATCTCATTAAACAGTCCATTGAAAATTCTTTTTTCTCTGTTATTATTAATGGTAAAAGTCATGGTTTTTTAAGTCCTCCCATGGGTTGAGACAAGGTGATCCTATCTCTCCTGCCCTCTTTATTATAGCCATGGAGTACTTGTCTAGAGGTGTTATTAACCTTTATGAGAATTTCCCTAACATTTACTATAGAACTATGGGTGGCTTTCCTGTTTCTCATTTATGTTTTGCCGATGATGTTATTATTTTTTCCAATGCTTTGATTAATCAGGTTAATAAACTCATGAGATTTTTGAATATGTTTGAAAAGTGTAGTCGTCTTTTTATTAATAAAAATAAGAGCTGCTTTATTATTTCCAACAAGGTTCCTCATAATCGCATTATCACTATCAAGAATAATACTAGTTTTGTTCAAGGGTCTTTACCTATTAAGTATTTAGGTGTTCCCCTCTATAAGGGGAGAAAGAAAACTTTTCTAATTGATGATCTTAACACTTCTGTTCAGAAGAGACTTCTTTCATGGGACTCTAATTTCCTTAGTTTTGGGGGTAGACTTACTCTTATCAAAAGCGTTTTATGTTCTTTACCTGTGTATTCCTTTCAAAATTTGCAACCTATGATTACTATTTATAATAGAATTAAGAAATTAATCAATAAGTTTTTTTGGCGTGGCTCTAATGTGAATTCTAAAGTGATTTGGTCTTCTTGGACCAAGTGTTGTGGGGTTCTTAATGAAGGTGCTTTGGGTTGTAAAAATATGTTTGATTTATCTCATGCTTTTTTCCTTTAAATTGTGGTTTAATTTCCATTCTAGACTCTCTCTTTGATCTAACTTTATGATTAATAAATATTGTGTTGGTAAGCACCCTTCTTTGTGTTGGTATAAAAAGGTGATTCCATAGTGTGGAAAATACTTTTCAACATCAAGTGGAGTGCTAAATCTCAAGTTAAATGGGGGCTTGGTAGAGCTAATATTTTTTTCTGGCAAGATCAGTGGCTTGAAGGTAAGTCCATTGATTCCATTATTAATTCTTTTTCCACTAATTCCACTAGAGTGAATTCTTTCATCATTGATAACACTTGGGACTATATTAAACTGGTTGATATTCTTCATGTGGATGTTGTTTTTAAAATTCTCAACCTGCGCATTAACCTTGATTCTGATGATTTAGTTTTATGTGATTTCTCTCATAATGGCTTGCTTGGTTTAATGGATGCTTAGCATGTGTTTAGGGATAAGAAGTGTGTGATGAAGGTTTTCTCTATGATTTGGCATAAAAGTATCCCCTAAATATATTCCTACTTATGATAATTTGAGGAGAAAAGGCTTCATTAATACTTCTAAGTGCCAATGTTAATATCATGTGGAAAATATGCATCATGTGTTTGTCTCTAGTCCGATTGCTATTAGAATTTGGTCTTATTTTAATGATATTTTCAATTTGAATCTTTTTAGTGCCAGTATGTCTATCAATACTTTGTTAGAATCTTGCTTCATCAATTCAAAAGGTCATATCAGAAATGTTATTCCTTCTTTGATTTTGTGGTATTTTTGGATGGCTAGAAATAACTCTATGTTTAATAATATTCGGATGGATGCCTCTAATATTATTCAGAAAATTAAGGATAAAGCTTTCAAACTCTTCGCTGCTAATCTGGTGACCTCTAAAAATTTTAGGAAATTTTCTTTTATTGCTCATAATTTTGGCATAATTATGAAGTCCATTTGTTTTTTGGAGGATCCTAATTTGGTGTATTGGATCAAACCTCCTCTTAATACTTTTAAGCTTAATGTGGATTGCTCTGTTAAAAATGATGCTTTTGGGTGTGGTGGCATCATCAGGGATGATAAGGGTAACATGATTATGTCTTTTGCTGGCCCTTTGAAGAAGTGTTCTGTCATGAGGGCTGAACTTTCTGCTATTCTAAATGGCCTGAAATTATGTCTTTCGCTTGATATCACCAATATTTGAATTGAGGTGGATGCCACTTCTATGATTCATTGCTTTATGAATCCTACGAAGAGAGTTTGCAATCCTGAGCTTTTTTATCTTATTAGAGAGATCAATCAGCTTTTGGTGTTTATTAACTTTTCTATTTCTAATGTTCATAGGGAAGGTAATGCTTAAAAAAATATTTTAAAAAAAAGGGAAGGTAATGCTTGTGCCGACTGGTTAGCTAATCTGGGTTGTAAGTTGGACTATCTTACTGATTTTTCTAATTCTAATTTACCTATGTTACTTAAAGACATTATTAGGCTGGATAAAATGGGGCTTCCATACATTAGAATTTAGCCTCATTTTAGCTGAGATGCTATTTTTTCCTTAGTGTTTGGTCTTCATTTTCCTTGCTGCTACTTGCTATTTATGGGTTATGGTTTTTTACCTTCATTTTATTTGTTTGGGTGTTTTGGTGTTAGCCATTGTTTGGATTTGTTCTAGAAATTTCGTGTATGTTGTGGGAATGGGTTTGAGTTGTGATTAGACTATTTGGTATCATGATGGTTTCCCTTTTTGTTGCTCTTCTACTCCCAGGAGGTTTTGTGTGTCCTGGTGTTGCTTGTGGGCTAAGTCTGCTGGTCTCATTGGGAGGCGTGTGGGGGGCTATCTCGGTTCATCTCAATGGTGATGTTGTGATGTGGGGTTTTTCCTAGCCTATGGATTTTGGGTTTCTGGATTTCCGCTTTGATCCAGTGATGGGGAATCATGCTATCTGGGTATTTCCCTTTTTTTAGTGCATTCTGAAGCTATTTTATGGCTTGGCCTTGTGGAATTTTGGGGGTGTCTTCTAGTGGTTTTGGTTGATGTTGTGGCCTATGGTTTATTCTCTATGCTGGGGGGTTGTCTAGAATTTACCTTCCAATGAGTTTGCTTTTCTGTGGCTCTACTGTCTGTGTTTCCTCTCCTATTGTTGTGTTCTTTATTTTCTCTTATGTTCGACTGGTTTTGGGAGTAGGATTGAGCGGCAATGGGGTTATCCTAGTGATGACTGCTTTGGGTGTTTCATCCTGAGCTCTAATTGCCTGTTCTCTTTTCTATTCTCTCTGATGCGGTATGGCTGTTATTTTTTCTATGGGAAGGATGGCTCTCTCGTGGGCATCGGTTTTTTATTATCCCCTGTACTCTGAGGATCCCTCCAGTAATTGTGATTTTTGCCTATGTGTTTCTGATACCTCTACCCCGTGGACTTGTTTTTTTTGTTGTTTCTCTTTAACGCCTCGGATGTTCTACTTTGGTTTGTCATTGATAGTGGCTGCTTCTCTCTTATTCTAGGTAGTTTCTTGGGGAATTTCTACGTTTATCATTAGGTTGATGTGTTAATTTTTATGGATTATGTTGGGCACTGCTATCTAGTTGGTATTATTAGTGATATTTGGAATATGAAGTGTAGCTGTGGTAACTGTAGTGATCTAATCCTTGACAGTTTCTTAGCCTTGATGGTGTCATTTTTCAGTATCATTTTGGTTTTGTGCAAGGCTTTCCTTGATATGTGGATGGCTTGTTGCATGGTTATGCTGAATAACTACTTAGGCTGTACACTGCTTTATTTACTCTATGTTTTAACTTTTGTTATTTATTCTATGTTACTTTTAATTATTTTATTCAGTGTCCTTACATACCTTTTTTACAGGTTTTTGGAGACTCATTCTCATTTTGTGCAGGGTCCTTTTTTGGAAGGAAAGGCTGAGCTGATTGACTATTTTCTTATCCTTTCCTATTGGTTGCTTAGATTGTTATTAGGCTTCCTTGTAATCATGATTAGTAGGGATCTTCAGCTCTTAGGTTTATTTTTGACTTTTTTTGTAGCTCTTTTGAGCAGTAGCGAACTAGAGGCCCTTTAAGGACCTGTAATCCCTTTTTTATAATTAACACGTAGGCCCCACCGATGGGTTTTAACCAAAAAAAAAAAGTTATTTGGAGTGCAATAAACTAAGCTGCAAGCCATGCTCAACCCTAGTTGAAGACAAGGTCCCTTAAGTCTTTAAAATTATATTTCATGCATGGAAGCCCCACCAAATCTTGGAAACACTTTCGACAAACACAAAATGTCATTTGAAATTAATTGGATTTCACCTAGGTCAAAATTGGTTAACCACGTCAACTCATGAGTTAATAAAAACACATCTAAATGCTTCAAAAATTCAAATCTAAAGATTTTGACCAAATTAATGATCCAAGCTCATGGGGACAGTCCATGGGGTTACCATGAGTCTTTTAAAAAAAATTTAGCCCATTGGCCACCTGGTTTACCCAAATTGGTTGAACCAACTGAACCCAAATTGGTTTTCTCGAGCCAATTCCCCATCTTGTGAAATTAAATTGCACCAATGGCTACAGTAGGTGTTTATTGGCCTGTTACATCAAAGCCATCAAGCCCAACTCATGGGTTGACATGGGTCAACCAATTGTGCTAACTCAAATCCTCCAAAACCCAAATTCATGGACCCAAAGCCAACCCAACCAAAATTGGTTGCAATAAATATTTCAAATAAGTTCTAAAAGCTCCTTTTCACCGGTCCCAAGTAGTCCATGGGCTCAATTTAGTCCATGTACACAAAACTCCAAAATCTCTCTTTCCATATAACTTGTCCTTACATTACCCTTCACCTGCCCAAAGGGGCTATCCCCCAATAAGTACCCCAACCATCTGGCAAATATTAGGGGAAGCCTCCAAATAAATCTTAGCCCTCGATGAAGGCACTATTGCTTGAATTAGGGAGAAAATACCTAAAACACTCATATAAGCATTATTCTCAATCCATATCCTCCTAAGCCCCTCATTATTCTTTCTCTAAGCTCCAAATAACTTCTCAAGCTTCCCTATAGCCTTTCCCAGCCTTCCATAGCTCAAAAAAATCTCCATTTGAGAGGAGAGAGAATAGAGAGAGAAAAATGAGAGAGAAAGTGATAATTATCAAACAAATTTTAATCCAATGGAAATCAAAGCTTGGGGTCTTCAAGGAAGTTGTAAAGGACATCTCCAAGAGTCCATAGAGCCTAAAAATAAGAGAATTAATCCACTAATTAGAGGTATTTTTACATTTGAAGCATTTAAATTCAATTTGCAATAACTTTAATATTCTAATGCATGGAGCCACCAAACTCCATAGATTGGAGGATTAGGATACCATGAAGTTATGTTTCAAAATTTATTGAATTTGAATCTTTCTACACAAAGTTATGAGCTTTCAAAGTTCCATTTCAAATGAACTAAATTATATGGGTCAATTTGATTGGACAGCCCAGATGGACCAAATAGTGTGCGTTCACCCTAGGATTCAAATGTGACTCTCTTGCTGAGTCGTGTGGGTGACATGGTGCACTAACAATCATTAGATCGATCGCACAGGATCGAACAGCATGAGCGGGATCCTACATAGTTAAGTTGGCTGCTCGTAGCATGACGCATGGCCTAACCACACTATCTTCATGATGTATGATGAAGGCCACTACGTTAATGATTAATAATCATTGGTTATGGTAGATCAATCCATAAAATGCTTACAAAATTATTTAAATTCTCTGAAACTTCAAAATTTTAGGATAAATCTATTTCTTACCCAAAATTGATGTTCTTGGGCTCATTTGAACTGTCTTGAGCTGAGCTTCATCATAAAATTAATTTTTTAGTGATTTGGACTAGTGGATTGTGAGTCATTTTTATTTGTTTGAAAATTTATTACTCATAATTTTGTGGTCCAATCGAGCTTAAATTTGGACAAGGTATACTAGGGTGTGTTTACTACATACCCTAATCTTCCTGAGTCTTGGTGAGCTACGGATTTGGTGAATTGAATTTCAAAGTTTTGAGTCATATTTTGACCCAAAACTTTAGAAATTCATAACTCATACATCACTTAGAATTAAGTCATGATTTTATAGTGATTTGTGTATATTGGTGTAAGGGTTAGAATGCCTATGATTTTACCCTAATCCAAAAAGAAGAAATCTCAAATTAAATCCCCAAAGGTATAGATGGATTTACCTTTTGGAATCAATTATGAAACTTAGGGAGATCTTGATTGCTTAAAATTTGGTGGTTTTGAAGCACATATTCTAGTGAACATGTGTTTCAAAGTTTACTAGATTTGGAGGTCATTTGATCTGTTAATTAGTGAATCCAAGATTGACACACATAATTGACCTAGAAACTTTCAAAAAGAATAGTAAATTTCAAATTAAATCTAAAAAATATAAACCAAGTGTCATAATGCTCCGAATTAAGATCTTAACAAATAAAAATTAAAAGCCCCTTGAAATTCATCTAAAATAAATTTGAAAAATAAAAAAATAATTTATTAAATAAATACAATAATTAAAAATATTTAAAACTCTAAATTGACTCTAAACACTTGTAATCATCCCTAAGACTCATTCCTGACATTTGGGATAGATTTGAAGAGGTTTAGAGTTAATTTGGAGCTTAAATGAAAAATCTCCTAATTACGTATAAATGATTCATTAATACGGATTGAATTTGTAAAAATCACAACTAATTGTAAAAAACTCTAAATTATACAAACTTAAAGGAATTGGACTCATCTATAGGTCAAAAACTTATAAAAATATAAAATCCCTAGAAACTGAAGTAAATTAAAAAGTCAAAATTTGGTCAATCTTAATTAATTAAATTATCCAACAAATATAAAAATTTAATAAATCATGCAAAACTCAACAAATTATTAACTCAATGAATTAAATTAGATGAATAATAATAACACTTCATACTCTATCAATAAAGTTTTAAGGCTATACTATCTCGAGCTATGGGGTTATGTATCATAAGGAGGCCTTGATCCGCGTGCCTATTATGACAATGCCATGAATGGTTGACAGAATATAAGCGTTAAATTGTAAATATTATAAACCAGTAATCCATAAATTAATTTAATTAAAAATCACCGATAAACCATCAAACTTAAATAAATAGGCAATTGATGGGTAACTTGGGCTTACAAGGCAATTAACTTAGTTCCAAAGAGGATGAAATAAACCTTTAGCCCTAGTTTAATAAAGGAAATTGCTATTGAACTTAAATATCCATTAAATTCATGAAAAGAATACTTAGACATTTGATGCTTTCATACACCTTTCTTGACTCCTTTTAGGAAGGCAGCCGTGTATTAGATTGAAACCTTTAAAGGCTAATCAAGATACCTTAAACAACCAATCAACAATCAACTTCAAGAATAGAAATCTATCCTAAAATAAATCTAAAAACATCAAAAACACTAAAACATAAACTTAAACTATAATTCCCTTAGCATTCAACAAACCAAATTCAACCCTTAGAAAATTTGAAGTAATAACAAACTTAAGACATATCCAAGCCACACAGCCTTATATACACATTGTAGATGGCTTAGTAGGATATGGAACTCTAGTCTTAGGCTAGGTTATTATTCCTTTCATGTGCTTTTCTCTGTGATATGGATTGATGTGAATTTGTATGTGAATGAGTGTTGGTTATTATAATTTCATGTGATGTGATTTATGATGGGTGTTTAGATCTCTCTAGGTTAGGAGTGATCTAGATGTTTATTGCTAATAAAAAATTTTATAGGTGGCCATGCTTATGTAGGGCTATAAAAAAAGGAGGCTAAAATTAATCATGATTTAAACTAATCAAATTTCTTGTAAATGCTTTTGTTGTTTAGCCCCCTAATTATTAAAAGCATGGCCAAGATATATTTTGCTAAAAAAATGAGTAAATGATTGAGATGCAATGCAGTTTTGATATTTATTTTATATATTCAATTACTTCACTGACATGCAGGGAGTTTGACTCTTCTTAATTTTTAAATGATGTATTTAGTGAAATAAAGAGTTGTAAAAGTTTGAAATAAGGTATTTTTCCCAAATGATTAAGAATCTAAAGAGAAAGCTTCCTTAATTGAAGATTTCTTTTCATTTGGATAACTAATTGGGTGAATATACAAGAAAGAAGGGAAGAAAGGAAGATGATCCAGGAAGAACCCGAAAATAAAAACAAGTTAAAAAAGAAAAATTAAAATACCTTATTTCAATACATGTATCATTTCGAAGGTGTAGAATCCGGATTGTTATTGGTGGAACCTGATCACCTTTACTTTCAGCATATCCTGGGTTATATATTAAGTGGCGCTTGCCACATAGATTTTTGATGTTTATACTCTTTCAAATTAATGTGTTCACATTACTTGCATAGTAGAAATTGAATATTTTTCCTAAGTTTCTTTTTTACATATGTATGTGACTGGATTTGATCAGGTTCTTAGAAATGAAAATTTTTTGGTCATAATTTAAAAATAAAATTTAGGAATAAATAAAATAGAAGGGTAAATGCTTTAAGAAAGTAAGCCGAAGATTGTCTGGGGTCGCATGCATATTTTTTATATTTCAATTCTTATCTTAGATAGTTCCCCGCCTGAAGGTAGAGTTTAGATAATATGACCTGTGAGGATGAGGTGCTAAACCTAGAAAAATCTCATCTTCTAAAAACTAATTTTAAGAGTTCTTTAAAAACTTCAAGCATTCATGATTTATGGTACTTTAACTAGCATGTATCACATTAGAAATAAACTAAAACTAAAATTTAATTGAATTGGCTTTAGAAACAAAATACTATTAATATATGTAGGGCCACTTAGGAATTATTTTAGATATTGGTCCTATACTTCAAAAAACTTTAAATAATAATAACTTACAAATCTTTCATAAGACTGGACAGTGTGGTTTTGAGATGATTCGGTGGTTTAGCTGGCATTCTACTTCAGATAAGATGTAAGTCCCAAGCAGCACTTAGAATAGGTTTGGGTTACTATTGTGTTGTGCCCAACTTAGATCTTGGTTTTGAGACCTCAAATCATAAGTCCTCACCCTCTAGGAATATCTATATTACTATATAAAAGTGGCTTGGGATTCCACCCATAACAAATCTTGATCGTTCATCTATAAATTTTAAATTAATGCACAACGTCCATATATGACTCTTCAAATTCTATCATTTATCACTTTTTATAAAACATTTATTTATTTATTTATTTACTATCATCGTTTAGAACTATTCATATTATTCAATTTTCTATTCATACAAAGCATTTATTCAATCACACCCATGTTTCTAAAATCTATACTACTATTAAATAGTGGCTATTCATTATTTTTAATATTAATAATTATAATTTCCCACTGTAACTGCTTTCCCTTAGCCAATAGTGGCAGTTCATTATTTTTAATATTAATAATTATAATTTCCCACCGTAACTGCTTTCCCTTAGCCAATAGTGACTGTTCATTATTTTTAATAATTATAATTTCCCACCGTCTAATCGTGCCTCTTCGAATTCTGTCACCTTAGCGAATTGTGGCCGTTCATTATTTTTAATAAATATAAATTTCCACGTTCTGATCGCACCTCTTCGAATTCCCCTGCCATCTCATTTATTTCTTAGCTTTGCGAGAAATCTCAAAACATCGCTAAAGAAGCTCTTCGCTACTGGTGGATCGGAAGCCACGACGGGTCAGCTAGCTTCGCGAGAGGAGTTATGAAAGAGTCACTAAAAGGAGTTCTGAAAGATCAAAAGCCACGATGACAGAGCTCGAGCTTTGCTTTTTGGTTCTTCTTCGGCTTTGCGTGAAGGGAAGTTTCGAAATAGTCATTAAAGGAGCTTATTCTCGTACTTCGTTTTTCTTCAGCCTTGCATGAACGAGCTTTGGATGCTCAGTGTGAAGGTAACGAGCTTCTTCTCCTCCTATCGTTAAAGGGCTTACATTTTTTTATCTGATGATCTGCTACTGTCTTCCTGGCCATGGAGAGGACCAAGCACTTTTTCGATAGTCGCTGAGGCAGTTCAAGAAGGAGGTTCGCTTCAAATCAATCCGCGGTACAGTAGCCGCATGAAACAGGTCTTCTCTCTGTCTTCACGTGTTCATCTTGCTTTATTGTTTTTAGTTCTAAAACCCTAATCTGTTTTCCTCAGAATCTAGAGATACTACCTTTGCTTTAGAATCGAACCGTGCAGTAGTAACTCTTAGCTTTTAATATTTAATCACTTTGTCTTTTTGATTTTTAGTGAATAGCCATTTTAAAATTTCTGTTGAGGTTTTCAGGTTGGTGGCGCGGACAATGTTGGGCAACCTCATGATGGAGGAACTCGAAATATTTGCTTTTGAGATTCCTGAATAGATTTGATTCATTGTTTCATTCATATAATTATTTTATGGTGGTGTTGATACCTTTGGCTTTCAGAAGACGCGGGGGAAGCACACCAGCACTTGAAGCGCTGATTTAGACCGGGTACAGTGGCACTTAGGGAGATTAGGAAGCTTCAGAAGACTTGGAATAATCTGATCCCTGCCGCAGTATTCATAAGGATTGTTAGTACTTTCAACATAAATGATTCTAATTTTTTGACCATTCATTGATTAACGGCCCTCTGTCGGGCTTCCCCTCTTTTTCGTTATTAAAGTATATTTCAGGAATTCAAAACCCTCAGCTTAACTCAGAAAATGGCATTATAATTTTTTACAGTGAAATTGAAAGAAGTGAACTCTTTTTAAAATGGATTTCTTTTGAAGTTTTTTTCTTGTTTATTGTTGAACAAATTGTCTTTTTCCTAAGAAAGCTCATTTCTTTTCTTTATCTGACGGTAAGAATATTGTCATATGTAGACTCACGTGCTTGTAAAGGAGTATTCTCTGATATGATAATTTCTATAATTTTTTTATAGTTGAATTTCACTTGAGATTGTAGCCTATTATTTTATTTTTTATCTTTTAATTTCATATCTTAATGACTATCAAATTTTATCTTGTAATTATTCTACATAAAATCTGTGAGGCTTCCTACTCTTTGGTTGCATACTTTAGATGATTATTTCCTTCTGATTTTCTCGACTTATTTGAGGAACTTTTCTCTTATGATTTAGTTATGTTTGTAACTTGCCACTTTTGATGCAAAATCTAAAAGTCATATATGATGAAGTTTTAATTCTTCGTAACTTCAAAATGATGATTTTTTAAATATATTATTTCATCAGCTGTTAGAAAAGTCTATAATTTGAATTGGATTGCCCCTACTCGATTTTTTGCAACCATATGCTTATTTTATTCAAAGTATATAACTATGTTCATATTCATTTCAATGCATTACTAAATTCATTTTTTGCTTTAAATTTATATGCTTATTTATGCTTATTTATATCATGAACGATATGTATTATTTGACTAACAAGAATTCTAAATATGTATATTTTTTGTGTCTTCTTTATTGTTTAAACAGATATGTATTAATATTTTAATATTATTATAATTTTAAATTATTTTAATGTAATTTTAAACAATATGCTTCAAGCAAAAGTTGCTATTTGGACAAATAAAATTCTCCTTTATTTGTTATTATTTAAATGTATTTCTACACTTGATGTGGATATAAAATAAATAGGTTATATGTATAAGTCAGGTATAAACATGATAATCTTACATGTAATATTATATAGCATGTAATAATTTAATTTTGAATTTCATAATATAATTTTTTTTTAAATATTTTAGTCACGTGCACCATGTGCACGTGCATTTATACTAGTCATCTCAAATATCTATTAAAATGACAATCCAAACATAAAATTTTCTCTTTAAAACATTAAAGCCCAATATAGGATAGATTGGAGTGCTTCTAGGAGGTTCCAAAATCTTAAAGTGCTCCCTACTCTTCAATCCTTTGTCCTCCAGAAGGAATTATTCTGAATTGATCCAATCCCCTTTAAAAATTCCTCACCCTTAACCTTATCTTAATCTTTAAAATCTAAGAAAATATTTGTCACTACTTTAATCGAGGAATATTCTTATGAGATTTAATTCTCCTAGGATGTGATTAACATAAAGGCTTGCCTTTATGGGAAACTAATAACTCCAGATTAAAATAAATCATATTTTACTTTCATAAGATAAGTGAAAAATATTTGGGAGCGTAAATACTTTTGTAAAAAAAAAAATTGTATTCAAATTACTTTATAGAATATCATTTCCACCTCTGCAGGCAAAGTGGTACTATTGTTGTGATATTTGATAATAAAAATGAAGAATTTCAAAACCCAATTTTTATCATTAACTACTATTATGCAATGACATTTTTATCTTATGAGATGATACATTTTTCTTATATTTATATTTGATTGTGAAAGTGAATGATTTCTAAAAACATATTTTTTAATCTGAATCTATTATAGAATAATTTGTCTATCTTTTGAGATAGTATTTTATTCTAAATGTTTTATTTGATCACAAGAACATGAGCACCCATAATCTGCATGGATTTTAAACATAAAAATTTTCTCATAGTCCCTTGAGTACTATCTTACGGAGGAGGCAAGTTCTTAGGATGTCATTGAGCAAGGGGTAAGTTCTCTATGTCATCGAGATTGGGCTTGCCATATCTCACACTAAATTTATTGAAATTAACATAACTCCTAATTTTTATGGGAAAATTTTGTATTGAGCTCTTTTTGTTTCAAAATGAAAGACGTTTTCCTTACCTTTTTATTTATGTAAACATATTTGCATTACAAGATGAAAAAATTAACAAAAAAATTTTAGGTGAAAATAACTCCTTATTATCTCCTTTTACATGTATAAAAATCATTTAAGTCAATCCTGCTCCATATCATTAACATGCACTTTCTTGAATGTACCTTCACCTGATAAGATCCTAAGTTGACTTGCATCTTGATAATAGAGGGCCCTTTTTAAGTGAAGCCTAACAAGCAAAGTATTGATAGTGAAGTTACAAAATCTAACATGTGCCTTAACACTATTTCTCCAACATGGAAGAACTTTTATCTGACATTTGAGTTATAGCATATGCCATTCTTCTCTTAGTTTCTTCTACTTAATTGATGCTTGGGGTTGGAGCACTTCTAATTGATCTACAATCATTTTCATGCCTTTTTTGTTCCTTTTCTTTGATTTTGATGATGTTCATTCTTTAATGTTTATGATGGATACCACACTTTGGTTATGATATTCATATTTGATCGAGAGCAGGTCTTTTATTACATGGGAAAACAAAGGTTGCCTTGCTTATTGTCAAGGATGGTGTGACTCTTAGGGCTTATATAACGGATAGCATCATTTCATCCTCTTGGCCCTTAGCCCCCTTAACCTTCTTCTTTATGAGATTTTGGATCAACTTATTTTCCACTTCCACTTGCCTATAGGTTTGTGGGTGTTGAATTGAGGCTAATTTGAGGAAAATCACCTAAGTTTGGTAAAATTTCTTAACCATCTTATATTAAAATTGAGGCTCATTATTTTTAAAATCATTATTAGGTGCCCATATCCATAAATAATATTAGAGAGATGCAATGTAAATGATATCTATGGTGCTCTTTGCTAAGACCTTTACTTCAATTAAATTATAAAGTTGTCCTCCAATACAAGAATAAATTTTCTTTGACCATTGGATATTGGGAATATTCTTATCAAGTCCATCCCTAAAACTATGAATGGATAAGGATTTGATATGGAATATAGTTTGTGTGAAAGTTGTAGCTATATTGGAGCAAAATTTTAACATTAAAAGAATTTTCTATATGCATTTTCTAGAGTTGGCTAGAAATACCCTTATCTAAGAATTGTGCACACTAATGTTCTTCCTCTTTTAAGGCTTTAACCGTCACCTAAATCAACCTCTCTTAATATTTTCTCCAATCCACCTTCCCTTACAAATTTAGCGAGATCATATATCCTCTAAATGTTTTCCTTCTATGAGTAGATATTGAGCTACCTTAATTTTAAATCTTCATAGACTTTTCACTAAGGGTAGGATTTTTCCATATTTTAGGTACTCAACAAATGGGTCCATCTAACTTATCAAGGTTTCCTTTTAAGTTCTCACGACTTTTATTTATTCAATACCCAGATGACATAACTCTATAGTAGGCCACCATTCCAAGTTCTAAGGCTTGGAAAGCACGTCAATGTGTTAGTTATGCTTCCTCTAAATTTGTTCTATCCTAAAATATTTAAATGGACTGATTTTTATTGTTATCTTGAAGAGATATTTATGCAATATTTATTTTCTCAAATCCTGTATTGCTCTTTGACTTGATTCACTATAAGGCACCAGTCTAAGAAGACAACCAAATACTTTACTTGAATTCTAGCCTCAAATTTCAACATTGTGGCTTAAGTTTTATACTAGCCTAGTTGTTTGTAATTTAAAATATAATTTTAATTTTGAGTGTTAGTATGAATCTCAATAATATGTTAAAACCATATTAATTCTAATTTGGTGCTCCCTTGAAGCTCCATCAACATAAATATTCCATAGCTAATCTTCTCCACTTACCATCTCTTTTTCAATATTAAGAAGGGTGAAATTGAATAAGAAGTTTACGAGTGTCAAAACCTTGATGTCCATCCTTAATGTGTAAGTAATTTAAAACTTGCACAACTCCATAACCCACTTTAAAAAACATTCCAAATGATCAATTTTGAATAGGTGGTTCATGATAACTTGGATCAAGTGAGCCTTAAAAATAAGATCAAAGCCACCGAGCTACAATTGCTAGTGCTCATACCAGATTCTATATGTGGGGTACCACTATTTGGCTTCTTGATAGGTGTTTCTTACATAATAAATTGTCCCTTATTTTCTTATTTCTTTCTCGACTTGAATAATAACTTATGTTGTATTCCCCTGCCTTAAGATATAAGAGTAAGTCTTCTCCAATTTAGAAATTTATAACAGTGGGGGTGAGGATGGGAGAAACTTCAGTTGTTGGAAGATAGTTTTGTATTTGTTTCTCTATGCAAAAATACTTGGCACTTTCCAAAACTTTAAAACATGGTGAGTACCTTTCCCCTAACATTAAAATTAAGGGACTGAGCCTACGACTTGTTTAGTTAATCAATACACTTCCTTTGCAATCTTAGGTGATGTATATCTATGATTGCTTTTACTTTATTTAATTTCACCTTTATGCCTTCAAGGGTGAGTATGAACCCTAAAAACTTCATTGATTTGAGTCCAAGATTATACTTCAAATGTTTAAGGACAATGATGTATATTTTTAATGTGGGCAAAGTTTCCTATAATTATTATATGTGTTGTTCAAGAATTTTACTCTTCACTAACAAATCATTAATATATCATTAGTTATTAACATCTAAATTTCTTCCCCTTTAGTTTTAAATATTAGGTATTTCATTTACTACTATATGGTGCCAATATTCTTAAGATAGAGTGGCATCACTTTATAGCTGAATAAGAATTATCTAATTATGAAAGTCAACTTCTCGCAATCAATGGGGTGCTACTTAATTTAATGATAGAAAAATATGTCAAGAAAACTACTTATTGGGAAGTCAATTACTAAGATGATGTGTGCATCAATCATGAAGAGAGTGTCGCCATCCTTTAGGCAAGTTGAATTCATATTGGTAAAATTGATGCACATCTTATATTTACCACTAATATATTACACCATTACTGTGCTAGAGATATAGTCAAGATATTGCACTTTTTTCATGAAATTGGCATTATGAATCTTTCAAAATTCCTACCTTTTTAATTCTGCCAAGATGCTTGTTATTTTTCTAATAATTTTTTTTCTATCGGTCTAGCATCTATTCTCATACTTAACTTGTAATAGGCAATGTTGATATCCACCCTTGACATCTCAATAGTTGTTTAGGCATACACATTGATGTCCTCTTGGAAGTTTTGGACAAGTCAACCTTGACACTAATTTGGAGACTTTGCTTTAAGGCTTCCTTGATGGATAGTACATCCTTCTCCATTCAAAAGTCTCCAACCATGTACTTTTGCACATCTTCAATTGCAATGCCTCTTCATGCACTATTCTCAAAATTTTGAGGTTGTAGGCTCTTAATTCCATTAAATATTCACTCACAGTGTTTCTTTGGCCTTCTACTAAAAATTTTACTACCACATAATAAATGAAATCACTTCCATGAAGGTATTCAAGAGTAACCCTTAATGATAGTATTGTAGGTTATATTGGCATCATGATGATGTCAATCATAGCTGTGTACTAGAATACTCCTCCCAATATGATACATAGAGTGATCTTACCTTCTATTTCTCTTCATTCTCTATAAAATTCAAAGAGTGGCCTAAAAAAATGGTTAGCTGGGCAGTGCCTATTTCATTATCGTACACTCCATTAAAGATGGTGTTGAAAAAGCTTCCAGAGTTGATTAAAAATATCTCTATTTGGTAGTTGGCTATGAAGGAAATAACAACTATTATGATAATGATGGGATTTCCATTTTTTCACCTACCTACCTTCATAAAATAGATCAGTATGATTTTAGTATAGGGGTTCTAGATGTGATCATTGACTTTACCTCTCTACAGCTTAGTCATTTAGGGCAATATTAGTGGTCAGACCTTACATGATTCATTCATTCTTGCTCCTCTAAGGATTACTTACACTACAATGATAATGTGAATTGCCCAGGCTAGATTTGTCTCTTTCCCTAGCCTCCTTTTAGGTTCAGCCATAATAAATTATTTTAGCTTCATCATTTTAATCAACTGATCCACCAAATTTCTCATATGTTAAGAATCCTTTCTATAGCATCCATGGTCTCAATAAAAAGCGTAGTATTTCGACATGTCCTATGCATGAGCACTAACCCTCATGTGTGTCAGGAATTTGAATTTTTTTTGGGTTTATATTAACTCTATGAGCTTTGGCATCAACACTAATAGAGGGATGATTCTTATATATTAGTGATGGGAGGTAGCCTTTCTTTATAATAATGTCAAGTGGGGGAA
Source organism: Dendrobium chrysotoxum (assembly GCA_019925795.1). NCBI lineage: Eukaryota > Viridiplantae > Streptophyta > Magnoliopsida > Asparagales > Orchidaceae > Dendrobium > Dendrobium chrysotoxum. The sequence goes on along the minus strand of CM034303.1, from coordinate 44,710,111 downwards.
GGTACTTCCTCATTTTGAAAGGTTAGTGGCCTCTCAAGCTATTGGTCCCTTTGACAGTGATATGGATAATGTTATTGGGGACATGATATTTTCTCCATTCCTTGGATCCTATAGCATCTACTATTGTTGCTCGAAGCTTAAGGATTTTGTCATATCATTTACCCGTTTACATTTAAATGATTATTGGGAGATCCAACAACTCCACCATTATCTTTAGCTACTATATAATGAGAGCTTACCTCAATAGTCCTTCCTTTAAACCTTAGTTAAGAGTATCATGGGTGACAAAAAGCTTGAAGTCTTTGAATTTGATGGGTGTTATGGGTGTGTGAAGTATGTAGCGGGTGTGTGAATTATGTTTATGCTATAGGTTGAAATATGCTTTGATTTTCTTCGATATGTAATACCCACTAAATATGCAAGTGCTCATATTGATCAAGTAATAAAGTGATTTGAGAGAATGTCAATCCCACGAGGAAGTCTGCTAATCATGCAAATGAACTAATACTGCCTACTTAGCTACAATGTTTATCCTTTGAACAAAAATAAGAGTTGAGATTTTGCCTATATTAGGGAATTCAAAAGAAAAGTTAAGATATTATATGATTAAATGTTTTGGACAAATAATTGTGAATCACCCAAGTTTTCATAAGTAGACTCTTCCATGTTTAATGTGGATTAGAGCATATACATCCCTTGATCTATGTCAAGATTTTAGGGAAGTGAAGGGAGGTTTATGGCCTTCCTATAATGATTGTATCTCCCTTGAATCTAGAATACCAAGAATTCAAATCCAACACTCCTAATTGTTCCAATATTCCTGTATTGAGGTAATATATCACACTAAATTTTAACTACACACATGGACCTTATATGCATTAAATTAATAATGGGAGATACTAAAAACATCCATTATTCATTCAAAATATAATAGTCTATATTAGTACTTACAAAAGATTCACATCAATAGCCCAAAATAATAAAATTAGCGAGCCATAAAAATAAAAGAAAATTAACTAGAAATCATTGCTTGCATATAAGAGAAAGTACAAAGTAAAAGATAAGCTAGATGTTACTGGGATAGTACAATACACTCTCACACTCCTTTCTCCTCCAAATATTTGATTTCTTATAAATAAACAAGCTGGTGATCTCCAAATGAAGTGTCTTTTCCTGCTTTGGCCTCCCTTAGACTTGACTCTAAGGGAGCACTACACTTAAGCTCTCAAGACTCACTAAAAATGATAGACCCCACTAAAAAAATGATAGAACTCTCTACTAAAATGAACTAAAAAATTATTTATACTACTACAAAAAGTGACTCATGGGTTGCAACACTTGATATGATGGCATCATAGCATTATAAAATGATATAGTACCTCGGTGCTGCTAAGTGGGCTCCACTATGGTGTTAGATTGACTCAGTGCATTATTAGCTAAACTGGTGAATCTTTTGGTTGAGAATGTGCAGCTCCTCATTTCAGCAACTACTCCAACATGATATTAAAAAAAGTTAGCATTGTAGCCCTTAAATGTGTGATTGACATTGCAGCGTTATACAATTTGGCACTCTAGTACTCAAATTCATGAAACCCTGGTGCTTCGATGCTAATTTTTTGGTGCTACAGTGTTGCAAAGCATTGAGGCATTGACTTTGGCCCTATCAGGGCACTAAATTAATTAATATTTTCCTTGAGGCTCCGACGTTGTGATGTCCTTATATGGCATCAGGGTGTTATGGATGCAGCGGTGTCGATAGTTGAACTACTCCAGTGCTGGTGCAATACTTGTGAATTTTTTTCTTTTTCCTGAGTTATTCATGCACAACAACAACTAAAAATAATATTTTTATTGATATTTAAGATATTAAAATTCTATAAAATTTATTCTTAACAAATTTCTCTCAGCTTAAACTCTTGTTTTTCCTCAAGCAATGGTGCAATCATTTATTGATTAACTTATTAGGCCAAATAAAATTTGACAATTTAAGATTACGAAAATGTAAGAAAATACTTCACCATTTAGATGTAATTTGGAATGATCAAAGTTATGCAAATTTTAATTTAAATAAATATAAATAATTATCTTAATTAATCAACCTTGTTATTGCTCAAATTGAACTTATCTATTGAATTTAGATATGAACAATATATCATTTAGAAATTAGTTATGCTTGTAGTTAAATTAAAAGTTCATTAGTAAACCATCACATGTATTAGTTTACTTACATTCTCTTATTTAACTTAAGTATTCAGAATACTTTTAGGAACTAAGCTTTATTATATACCAATTTTTTAAGTACTATTCTTTCTTTTCTTTTTCTTTTTTTCTTTTAATTTTTATGTTTTCCATATTTTCAACTTTGAGTACATAATAATGATTTTAAATATTTGGTTACTTTCTTCCTTCAAGTAATCCTAAATTAAATTTATGTTAGATTATTGATGAGCTTACTAATTTCATATTTAAATATATAATAATATTCATAATTTAATCTAATCACTCCCTTTCTCTAAACTTAATTATTCAATCTTTAAATCATTAGTCTGTGCTTAAGTGTATAACATTAAGGTCATAATAAGATAATCACTTAGATGATTTTATTTAGTTAATTACAATTATTTTCAAATTAAAAGTTATGGTTCTTTATTTATCCAAATTATCATATTGAGTTCAATATTATTCTCAATTTTAAATAATTTTTAATTACTATTTTTATTTTGACTAAATGAGCAATCAAATTAAGTGCAAGACTATATAGAGGACATTTTCAAAAGTTAGACAATTGTGAAAATTTTACTTAAATGTAAAGTAAACGGCAAAAGAGAAGTATAAATAAAGTAATATAATAACTTATAGAAAGAATAGAATTGAATAAAAATTAAAAACATGCTTTTTTATATAAAGTGATACAAAATCTATAAGGTATACATATACAATTTCTGTAATAGCCATTATTTTGATCAAGGTAAATAATTTTTTTTCTGGAGTCATTATAAGTCTAAATCATAAACCATCTTTACCATAGCATTGATATTATTGTATTTTATTTACATGAATTTTTTCATAATTTTTGGGCACTAGCTAAAATCCTTAAGAAATTAGCACCTATCGGTATAAGTAGGGATTTTGGGAACATCATATGTCTATTTTGCAAACTAATTTCACTAGTATTTTAAAAAATAAATAAGGTATTTTATGAATATATTTTTCTATAATTTTTGAAGTCGTAAATAATTTATATGAATTTTATACTAAAAATTTATTAAATTATATAATTATATTAATATTATATTATTTTATTACAAAAGAATCTTGAAGCACTCACTATTTCATTCTTAGGCCATTAGTCTCATATTCAATTCAGCTTAACAGAGAAAACATAAAAGAATTTTAGAGAGAAAGTAAGGAGAGAGAAAAAGAGAATCAAGATTTGAAGGTTGCAAAGTAATTTTTGTCAATCGGCACTATTGGAAGATTTACTCGTCTCACTGTAAGGAACCTTTACCCTATTTTTTATTTTAATAATTTTATATTTTGGTATTTTTGGCTCAAAATTGTATTTTTGTTATCAAAAAATTAGAATAATTTTATATTGGTAAAACTTTCACTGCATAACTTTTTATATGTTATGAAGATTGATATTATAAATATTTTGAGTATTTATTTGAGATTTTTTGTGAGGTGATTTCAAAAATATAAAGATTTTTGACTACTCAAAAATTTATTTTGATGTTTAAAAGTAGTGCTTTAGTTTAATTAAAGCCTTAAAATGTTATTTTATATAATATTTAATAATTTGGTTAAATTCTAAAAAATATGAATTTTTATTCAGTGGTATTTCTATTGCTTATCATTGAGGCATTTTGATAAGTTTTGAATTAAGCTCAATTATGCTTTATTGATGTAATATATTAGAAATGAATATGGATATGTGATTGAGATTATTATTATAGCACTGTGATAATAATGTATGTGTATAAATTAGGTAAAGATTAGTTGACCCATTGGTTAAAGACTGATTGGCCCGTATAGGATGGTGGGCTGATTGGCTTTCCTTTAAATAATGTGATTTAGTGTTATCCTCTACTGATTCATGTGATACCGATTAGGAGTTATAAAGAGATGATTATTATGTCGACAGGTAAAGAGTGATGACTCTATTTACTGAGCCAACAGTTTATTGACACTGATATAATATTAAAAAATACTATGATAATCAGAATTCTTATTTAGTATGACTACTAAAATAAATATTATTGAGGCATTATTTATATTACTATACGAATTTATTATTAACAATGTTATTAATTTATTGATACAAAAAACATAATATATATATTAATTGAGTATGTGATATACAAGATATATTGAGTAAGTGATTAAGATACTAGTTTAATACTGATATAGAATAACTGAATAGTATGTGTACACTCCTATATGATTTTACTATATTAATTTGATTTTGATAGTCTTATCGATATTTTAATCTGATGTTTTATATAATTTATGTATTGATTATAGTATTGATATGATGATTGCTTTAGTGATTTGACATATGCACTAGTTTACTGGTTACTCTATTGTATTGTCCTATGATTATGTGAATGCTATTATTATAATTTGACTACTGATATACATATTGCTTATTTACCTTGTGTTGAGTTCAGTTTTAAGTTTGGGTGACTTTTTCAGCTCTTGAGCTCATTATATGTGGTTAAATGATTTTAGGTCAGGGCAAGGGACCAAAAGTGTGAGATTGATCAGGATACCTAAGGTTCATGTTCTTATTATTTTAGTTATTATTTTATACTCAGGGTAGAGTAGCCATGATATAATTATGTAGATCTTGAGTAGTGTATATAATTTTTGAAATATATATATATATATATATATTGATGTTTGATCGATAGTTTGATTTCTTCTGCTATTTAAATTAATAAAAAATTTAGATAGCTCTTATTTTATAAATTAAAAAAATAAAAGAATAATTATTTCAAATTAGATTACGGGGCATCACAATTAGTATCAAAGCGGTTGTAAGAAGAATTAAATTATAATTAGAATTATAGGAATTGATTGAGAGTTGGGTAGAATGGGTAGTTTATGGTGCATTATTTTGCATATATAATTATTTATATGTATGTATTATTCAGATCATATTGAACCGTGTAGTCAAATATACCCAATGAGAAATATAGTACAAGTTTTGTGTCATCAAATAGTATGATGTATTTGGCTACTATTATAGAATAGGTAATGGGAGATACATAGAGTAAGTTAGTTGGGAGTATAAAAGAAGAGGGAGATAAATATTTACAGACATTCTAAAAGTTAAAGCCTCTGCTATTCAAAGGAGCTTTAGGACCTCAGGCTACAGAAGATTGATTACTAAGAATATAAAAGATCTTTATGTCTGGAGAGTCAGAAAGTATCATTAGCTGTGGTCCTATTTGAAGAAAAGGTAGATAGATAGTGAGTTAGACAGCAAAGAGAGAAATTCCAGGGGAAAACTAATGTTGAGATCACTTGAAACAAGTTCACTATAATATTCAGGATGTGGTTTGTACTTCCTTCAGCCCGATGATATATGCAAAAAGCTTTTATGAGGTTGGAGCAAGGACTCAAAATAGTGATGTAGTATGAGGCTAAGTTTACTGCATTGACTAAGTATGCTCATAACTTGATCCCTACTGCTGAGAAAAATTGCTATAAGTTTTTGTAAGGGTTGAACAGAAAGCTAAGACATTCGCTAGTACCTTTACAAATTCATGATTTTTCTCAGTTGGTAGAGCGCGCCAGACTGATAGAGATTAATTTGGCATCATTAGCATCCAGATATGAGGTAGGCTCTAGATATGATGTCAGTATGAGGAGTAGAAATGAACTAAGTAGAGAGAGAAATAGTGATAAAAAAGCAGGTATAGTGATTTGAGGGGATATGCATAAGTAGCATCTACTGGTAGCTATAGTGAGTGTATCCATTATGGTCGATGACATGCAGGTCAGTGCTACTTATTGACGGAGCATTGTTTTTGCTATGGATAGTAGAGATATAAGGTAGCAGACTGACCTTATAGGGGATTTAGAGGAAGAACTTTTTCTAGTGTAGGATAGTCCAGAAAGATAGAAGAACAGAGGATTGGGTTAAGAGCATATAATGAAAGATCAACCAACAGGATTAATGATAGAGGTGTTAGTGGTAGTTAGAGGGAAATTTTGCGCCAGGACTGATTATATCTACTCTAGTGGTGTCATGTGTGTACAACTTGTAATATTTAGAGGATTAATAATAACCTTAAAGTTTTACTGTTAAGAAATTTATTTGAATGATTAATGACATACCATATCATGCATAATTGAATGCCATGTGATAGAATGAACTGCATGACTATATGATTTCTGATGAGTTTTGATTTGAGTTTGATTTGATTTTAGTTTTGATTGTATGAATTTGGTTTATATCAATTATATGCCTGAATTCTTAAGAGAAATGTCGGGGATAATAATTTTTTAAGGTGGGTAGATTACAATAGCCCGTATTTTGACCAAGGCAAAACAATTTTTTTTTGATGTCATTATAAGTCTAAATCATAAACCTTCTTTGCCATAGCATTGATATCATAGTATTTTAATTACATGATTTTTTTATAATTTTTAGGCATTAGTGAAAATCATTAAAAAATTAACACCTATCAGTATAAGTGGAGAATATAGAATCATGAGGTGTCCATTTTACAAAAAACTTTAACTAGTATTTTTTTTAAAAATAAGTTATTTTGTAAATATTTTTTTTATACTTTTTGAAGCCCCTGATGATTTATATGAATTTTATACTAAAAATTTATTAAATTATATAATTAAATTAATATTATTTTATTTTATTATAAAAAAATCTGAAAGCACTCACTATTTCTTTCTTAAGCCATTAGTCTCATATTCATTTCTACTTAACAGAGAAATAAAAAAACTAATTTTAAAGAGAAAGTGATGAGAGAGAGAAATAGAATTAAGATTTGAAGGCCACGGAATGATTTTTGCCAGTCGGCAATGTTGGGAGATTTGCTCGTTTCACTGTAAGGAACCTTTACCCTATTTCTGATTTCGATAATTTTATATTTTAGTATTTTTTTGATCAAATTTATATTTTTATTATCGAAAAATAAGGATAATTTTTTATTAGTGAAACTTTCACCGCGTAACTTTTTAAATGATATGGAGATTGAGATTATGAATATTTTTAGTATTTATTTAAGATTTTTTACCATGTGTATTTGAAAATATAATGATTTTTGCCTACTCAAAAATTTACTTTAATATCTAAAAATAGTGTTTTCGTTCAATTAAAGCTTCAAAGTATTATTTTATACCATATCTGATAATTTGATTAAATTAATAAAAATATAAATTTTTGTTCAGTAGTATTTTTGTTACCTACCATTGAGGCATTTTGATAATTTTTAAATTAAGCTCAATTATACTTTATTTGTTATAATATATTGGAAATGAATATAGATATGTGATTGATATTACTGTTATAGTACTGTGATAATAATGTGTGTGTAAAAGACATGTAAATATTAGTTAACCCATTAGTTGGAGACTATTTGACATGCATAGGATGATGGGTCGATGAGCTTTCCTTTAAATACTATGATTTGATGTTATCATCTACTTATTCATGTGATACAAATTGAGAGTTATAAGAAGATGATTACTATGCCGACAGGCAAAGAGTAACGACTCTATTTACTGAGCCAATATTTTATTAACACTAATGCAATACTAAAAAATACCATGATAGTCAGAATTCTTATTTGTTTAGTGTGAGCTAAGTATAGGTTGGGATCCTCAAAAGGAAGCCCCCCAAACTAGGAATTTTGAACCATCTGAATTATGGCAGGTTTCAGCTCAAAGTTCTTGGCCTGAATAGTATGTCTATTGATACTCTAGTGAAATTCATTTATTATAAGACTGGCATACTCCTTAAAAGGTTTAGGATGATCCTGATCTTGAACTAGTTCAACCATACCTAAAGCTAAATTCTTTTTAGATTTTTTATTATTTATAAGGGTCTTCTCAATCTCTAAGTAGAATAATAATATCTCCTTACTGGATTTACTACACATGCAATAACAAAATGGAAATCAAATAATAGAAAATAAAATAATTAAAATTATCAAAATTTTTCTTAAAAAACAAATAAACAAAACAACATGTAGGATACAAGTTAAAAGATATAAGTATGACTAAATATATAACTACTTCAACAATAGAGATCAGATTACAAATTCGCATGTTACCTCCCCTGCAACGATGCTAAAAACTTGATGGGTGTTGTAGGTGTGTGATTTATTTTTATGCTATGGGTTAAAATATACATAGATTTTCTTTGATATGCAATACCAACTAAATATGAAAGTGCATGTGTTAACTAAGTAATAAAGTGATTAGAGAGAGTGTTGATCCTATGAGGAAGTGTTCTACTAATCATGCATATGAAATAATACTGCCAACTACATCTATAATGTTTATCCTTTGAACAAAATAAGAGTTGAGATTTTGCCTATATTAGGGAATGCAAAAGAAAAGATAAGATAGCAGATTATTAAATATTTTGGACTAATAATTATGAATTACCTAGGTTTTCCTAAGTAGACTTGACAATGTTTGATGTGGATCAGAGCATATGCATCCCTAGATCTCTATCGAGCTTGTAGGGAAGTGAAGGGATGTTTATGTTCTTCTTACAATGATAACACTAAACATCCCATGTCTATGCATGTAGAGTTTCATTCTAATACTCCTAACTATTCTAATATTCCTCCATTGAGGTAATATATCATACTAAATTTTAACTACACATATGACCATTATATACATTAAATTAAGAACATGAGATATTAAAAATATCCATTATTCATTCAAAGTACAAGAGTTGACAGTAGTGCTTGAAAGGGATTCACATTATTAGCCCAAAATTAGGAAATTAGCCAGCCATGGAAATAAAAGAAAACAAATTAGAATTCAATGCTTCTATATAAGAGAAAGTACAAGATTAAATATGAAGTCAGATGTCACCCGAATAGTACAATACACTCTCCACACTCATTTCTCCTCTAAATGTTTGATTGCTTACAAATAGATAGCTTATAATCTCCAAATGAAGTATATATCTTTTCCTCCTCTATCCTCCCTTAGACTTGACTCTAAGGGGGAACTACAGTTATGCCCTCAAGACTCAATAAAAATAACCCCATTGAAAAATAACAGAACACTCTACTAAAACAAACTGAAAAAACTATTTATATTAATATAGAAATAAACTCTTGTGCTGCAGCGCTCGACATGATGGCACTACAACATTATAAAATGAACTAACACCTCAGCACTGTTAAGTGGGTTATGCTATGATGGTGGACTGACCCAGTGCATTTATTAGCTAAGTTAGCAAGACTCCTTATTTCAAAAATTGCTCCACTATGGTGTTGAATATGTAATTTGGTGCTACGACATTGTACAATTTGGCACTCTGGCTCTCAAATTCTTGAGACTCTAGTATTGTGATGCTAATTTCTAGCACTGACCTTAGCTTTTCCAGGGCACTGAATTAAGTGACAATTTTTCTAAGGCTCCGATGATGCAATGTTTTGATTTGGCACCAGGGTGTTGTGGACACTTCAATGCTAGTAATTAAAGTGTTGAGGTGCTGGTTTAACACTTGTGAATTTTTATCATTTTTTATGAGATATTCCTGCATAAACAAAACTAAAAATAATATTTTTATTGATATTTAAAATATTAAAATATTACAAAATTTATACTTAACAGAATTCTAACATTTCTCTTTGGAACTTCATAATAAAATTTATGAGGGACTATCTAAGCTCTTGTATCATCTTTAATGAAGCCTATGAGTTCTTTAAGGACTTTGGAGCACTACCAAATTAGGTGACAATCATCCTTTAAAACTTAGTAAATGAAGTTATAATCCGCAACGAGTGGCTTAAAAGCCATCAGAGGGGTGATCCCTTGAAGTTGATAAAGAACAAGTGGAAATTCAAAGCATAATTAAGGTCGAGCAGGAAGGAGGCCAACTAAAAGTAAGTCGTATGGTCAGTAAGATCAACCCCCCTTTCTATGACTCTAGTTAAGGTATTTTGAACATTGTTAGGGTTTGGCTTCTACAATCTATATGCATAAGGTATTAATTATTTAAGGACCTTACATTTCCACTCACTTGGCTAATCCACGAATAACTCTTCATTGATGCTAGGGAAATACATCTCATATATGGTGAATGTTATCGTTAGTACCTTAGCACTTAATTGTGCCTTAAGATTATGAAATTTATGGACTCCTCTAGCATCTTCACTCTATGAATGGAATTAAAATCCCACTCCAAATCTATCGAGATTATCTTTATAATCCTCTCTTCCATCTCCATCAGTTACATGTTTGTTATGAACTCTTAATTCTACATCTTTATGGATCCTTATCTATTTTGCTACTCTACTGCACATAGTACTTGGTTTTTTATTTATGGCATCAATCAAGTCTCGCCACATCTAAGAGGATGTTGAATCCAATTTATTTATGGGAGACACTTGAATCTTACTCATATGACTTATAAGGTTCAAGTAGAGAAAATAGAGGAGATAAAGAGAGAAGAGAGAGAGAGGGGGGGGGAGAGAGAGAGAGAGAGAGAGAGAGAGAGAGAGAGAGAGGAAGAGATAGAGAGAAAGAGATAATCTAGAGAAAGAATCTCTAAGATTTTATATTTAGCTCAAAATACCTATAATACTATAGAGATTATTGTTGGTCCAGAAATGACCCTTCAATGCATTTATAGGGTTTGCAAGGCCATAAGAGAAGTTACATTTAAGCCTTATATAAAAAATAATTAAAAATATATGATACGACTATTACAAATACATGTACATAATGGTTAAAAAATTAGTGAGTACACATAATTATCTTGAATTAGTGGCTAGGTGAGATCATTGTTCGAGTAGATAAAGTCGTCAACTCTAGATAGGCATAGATGGATTTCTCTTGATTCTCACGACTAAGGCGAGTGGTTGTTTTTGCGGTGAGTGGATCCTCTAAGTAAGGCAAACATACCTATTTTAGCCAGGGTGAGTGACTCCTCTAGCAAAGGTGAGTGACTAATATGGCTCAAGTGAATAGCTCCCCTTCTGTCTAGGGCTAGTGACTTGTCTAACTAAGGTGACTAAATTCTCTTGATGAGTTGAATAGGTCACCTTCTAGATGTGGAGATTAAGTCCTCTAGTTGAGTTGAGAGGTCCACCTTCAAGTTGAGCCAGTGACTCATTACAAGTGTGTCTTAATCTTTGGCAAATCTACTTAATATTCTTAACTTATTAGGCCCATATATTAAGGTATACAAGCATACAGTTGAATATGCATTTTTTTGGAGTAAAACTTACATTCAATATAAATTAAATTAATAACACTATGTAAATACTATTCATTTATGATATTTTTTGTGACCTAGTGTTGGGTTTGATATCACATTGTCGATATCCTACCCCATACCCTAATTTTTCATTTATTATTTCACATATTAAGAAGCTTTCAACCAATCTTGTGACCTCCCCACTGCAACGAGCTTTCCATCCATCAAGTATAATTACTCTCATCTCATTTCTCTCTCTCTCACCTCCATTATACTTTTTTAAACTCTCAATCTACCCTCTAGCTCACCTCCATATTTACGACTAAAGAAGATCTGCCTTCTAAATCTAGTTACCACTACCAATAGCCGACCATTGGCAATCACTAAAAAAATCATCTTTCCGTGATATCTAATTTCTATATTGTTTATCATAAAATGATGTGATATTTGCCCATTAATCATCATGCACCATATTGTTATATATATAAAATGCATGCCACATAAGAAAATGTGATGAAAATAGAACAAAATGTGAATTTAAGAAATATTACTGAAATATATATAGATCAAACTTTTATTAGAGATATTCATGCAACTAGGGCTAAAAATTTACTTGAATATCAATGATCATTTAAAAAGGATCTCTTTTTTTTTCATGGGTTGAATTCATACCAAAATCTACAAGCCAACTTTGTTTCAAATCAAATTTAAATTTAGATAGGCTTGGATTGACTCTAGATATGTCTAGTTTATAACAAAATGAATGCACACATATTTATTTATACGTGTATGTATGCATATTATACATGCAATTTGTTGAATTTGTACTCATCAACATATTATTAATGTAGTATCAAAATATGTATGGACAATGAAAATGTGTATGCATTTTGTACTTAAGAATTATCTTGGAAGATATAAAATCAAATTAATTTTGTTATTTGAATCAAGTTATATTACTTTTATGAATTATATCTTATTTAAATTGATTTTGAATCAAGCAAACCTATAAGAAATCCTAATTAGTTTTGTAATCATATTAGGTTACATAAATCCAATAATTAATCAAAGCCATATTGGGTCAAAATCAGATAATTACCACAGCTACATAGTAGTAATTAGTTTTGGATATATATATATATATATAGTTTGTATAGCTCTTTGATCTTTGTCAGTATGAAAAGCCCTATGCCTACAACATATTCTAATGAATTTCTAATGACATAAAATTACATATATAAATAAAGATTATAAGATTTGTATATTATCTTATTAAGAAAAAAAAATGAAGCCAATCGACAATGAATATTATTTTTGTTATTTTATATTCTTAAGAATATGTTTTATGTGGGCAATCTTACTGTTTTACCTCCTAAATAGTGATTAGGTATTTTGGCTTTCACAAAGGGAATATTTTGTTTTCATTTTGAATTCCATCATGTTAGGGAGATGCAATTGAGGAAGAGTAAACCTAGTTGTATTATGCTTCAATCAAGGATAATGCATGGGAGGATATGCAAGAATATAATTTGGCAAAAATTTTATTTATTTATTTGTAGTTGGTAAAGGGGTTGATTTTCTTTTGAGGAGAAAGGATAATTATATGATATTAATATAAATGCAAGAATAATAAATGAATATTTTGGAAGCAAAAGGAGGATTGACCATGGGTCATAGGAGCTCATTCTTACTATAGGGGTGTCAAAAATGGATATGACCTGAAAATCAGACTCAAACCTGACCTGAATTTTTTGGGTTAAGGTCAACCCGAATTAGAAACGAGTCAGGTTCGGGTCCTGATATCAACCCGTTTCGAATTCCAGGTCGGAGAGCTCATTCTTAATACACACAAAAAAAAATCTATTTTAGTTCAATGTTATACAAAAGCACTCAAACTCAACTTATTAATTGTCAATTCATTTAGATTGATGACAACTCCATTCATTAATCAATATAAGTTCATACAGAAACTGGTGAATGATTAACAACAAATTAAAAAGAGACAAAAATGGAACATGATCAGTACTACAAAGCCTAATCTAAGATCTATTTGGCCCCATTTAAATTTTAAGAATCTAAGTGTTACATCATGCAACTATGTAATTTATTCTCTACCTATCTTTCTGCTCAATATCTTTCTTTTAATCTCAAGAAAGAATGACTCACAGAGAAGGAACACTGGAGTTATTCCAATGGATAAGCTTTCTTCTCATTAACTACTATTGTGGGATCCTAACTTCTAATACAGCACTGCGGTCGCAAAAGCACCAGCTTTCACTTTTTTATCTATTCCCTTCATATAATTCTATCTCCAACCACTAGCTCTCATTACATTGTCATTGCCACCATTTTCAAATGAAAAAAATGATTGCATTAAAGCAAGTCTCCATCAAACTTTAAATGAGCATTTAATGCATTGGACTTGTTTTCCATTTAAAAACTTTGTTAAATTTATTTTCTGAGAAACAGCAACCTTCAATATGCTCTGTAATAATTTTTTTTTTTTTTTGAATGACAGAAAAAAAAAAAAAAACTTTTCAGCATATGGCTAGCTCAAATGATTGGACTTTGAAAACTGTATTAGAAGAGTAGAATACAACAAAAAAAAATCAAATTATTTAGGAGTATGTATATAATTAATTTATTGTTTTATTTTTCAAAGTGCTACCACACTTTCATTTATTGCTATTTTCTTACTATTTTTTAAAAAAATTAATGATATTATATATATATATAGAGAGAGAGAGAGAGGGCGGATCCCGCCCACCCCACCCCACCAAAAAAAAATTATTCTATGATTCTTTAGATAATTTGTTCTCCTTCATCTATTTTTTAGTTTTTATTATAAGGATTTTTAGGCAATGTCCCCCCTAAAAGTTTCAAAATACTATAATCTTTAAGCAATTATCCCCAGCATAATTAAACTCATTGTGTAGATCAAGTGTTATTGTTAGGGAACGATGAACCAAATACAAAGAGAAATAGTAAAGAGAATTCATCATTTTATTTATTAATTTGAATTCTAAAAATAGACAATAATTATTGTTAGGTCAAACTCCGCCAGGGGGCGCTGCCCTCTTGGACCTCCAACATATATACGAAGCATACTAATATCAAGTTTTCTTATTATTTAGAGGCCTTAGTTGCATTTGTAAGCTAAAAGATATCTTTAACGACCATTTTTCTTTTTGTCCCTTTTTTTTTTGTCACTATTGACCCATTTTCTTATAGTGAAGGGTCGAGCCAAAATCGAGGCAAAACCATTATAAGTTTGCCTCCTCTAAAAATTAAAGCTGGTTCTGTCCCTATATATATATATATATATATATATATATATATATATATATATATATATATATATATATATATATATTCATAATAGGTTGAAAAAAATCAATTTTACATAGTAATTTTAAAAAGATATTTATAAAAATCTATAGTCACCTCAAACAGACGACCACAACAATAATAATCCTTTATCCCACTATATATAAATTTTTTTTCTCTATTAAAAGTCAAATTCTCATGTAAATCTAATAAAAAGGTCATTTTTTAAAATTTTAAACTCAAACAGACTCTTAAACCAAAAACCAAAGGTACTTATCAAATAAAAAAATATCTAATCATATAAGCTCTTATTATAGCCTGAATAATCTATATCTGCTTTACCTGAACAGCTAATTCTGTCACAAAATAGAAAAAAAGTTGAATCAAATGAAATAACAATCTCTCATGTTCTATCCATCTAACACTCTCGCAAGGCAACAAAGTCAACAATTAGATACCAATTGAAATCATAATCTAACTGCAATCATTGATTTTGGTATCAATTTGTCAATAAAACAATGTTGCAGAAAGTAGAATTATTCACAAAGCTATCTTATAAAAATCTTTACTGTTTTTTTTTTCTGGCAAAGCCTTAGTCCACCAAAACTTCCCTTTTTCTCTGTTCATCTATGCTTTTGTTATTGGAATCATAAAGAATATTAGAGAAAAAATTCCACTGAGAACTATAAGATAATGACAGAGTGCAATACAATATGAAGACAGTGGAGCTCAGAAGGAATCCTTTATCTGCCTTTGCTTATTCTTTCAGTCTTCGGTTGGCTAAAGTTTGTAAAAGCAATTTGTTTCAGGGATCTGATTCTCTGCTAAAGATGGAACTGATGCTCTTTTCTTGGTGCGAATGTAAATATCGCAAATGTTTGGTAGCAGATAACAAAATCTCAGAGAATATCTTATTTTGATGGTCACTGTTCTATCTTAGATTTCTTTTATTGGCGTAGGTGTGCCAGATCTTAGAGCTAAACTGATGGTTGATAGTGTTGGCTTGTTGCGAAATTAAAATATTATAATATTAAATATTTAAAAAATATATTTTTGAATGTAAAAATTCACTTTTATGTTTCATTAGATTTTTTTTTTTGTTTTAAAAAGAAGAAAATATATTATTTTAGGTGATAAATAATTTAGTTGATGATTTTTTTTAAAATTATTATTAAAATTTTATAACTATGGGAGAGAGTTATTGAGCCTAAGTTACGATCAAAGTGATACTAATTTTTCTCAAAATCAATTTGGATTCTTGTTGGGTAGGTCTATTATGGAAGATATATATTCATTGAGAGGTTTGATGGAGAAGTATAGAGAGAATAAGGGCAATTTACATATGATATTTATTGACTTAAAAGCATATGATAAAGTTTCAAGAGAAGTTCTCTCGAGAGTTCTAGAAAAAAAAAGGAGTTAATATATTTAAGTCATTAAGGATATGTATGCAGGTGCTGCTAATTGTGTTCAACCACTGGGTGGTTTGGCCAAGTATTTTTTCTATTTCAATTGGATTACATCAAGGATCAGTTTTAAGCCCATATCTTTTTGCTCTAGTCATGGATGTTCTTACTAGACATTTGCAAGAGGATGTACCGTGGTGTATGCTTTTTGCTAATGATATTATTCTTGTTGATAAGACTAAAGAGGGAGTTGAAGGTAATCTTGAACTATAGAGGTCAACCTTATAGTCTTAAGGTTTTCGTTTAAGTAGATCTAAAATCGAATACATTGAATGTAATTTTAGTAGTAATAGATCTAGTGGGGGGACTGTGACTTTGAGCAATCAAATCATTAATAAGAGTACATGTTTTAGATGTCTCGAGTCTACTGTTCAAAGTGATAGTGAAATAGATGGGGATATTATTAAAAGAATTCAAGTTGGATAGTTGAAGTGGAGGAATGCATCGGATTTGCTGTGTAATGGAAAAGAACCCGTCAAACTTAAGGGAAAATGCTATAAAATGGTGGTGAGATATGCAAAGTTTTATTGCGCAGAATGTAGGTCATTAAAAGAGAAGCATAAAATTAAGTTAAGTGTTGCAGAGATGAGGATCCTCAAGTGAATGAGTGTCTTCACTCTTAGAGACAAAATGCAAAATGAGTATATATGAGAAAAAGTTGGAGTAGCTCCAGTGGCAAATAAGATTAGAGAGAGTCGTCTTAGATGGTTTGGTCATATAAAATATGGGCTTTCCGATGGCCTAGTTAGGAGAGTAGATATATTATATTTTACATATGTTAAGAAAGGTAGAAGTTTGTCTAAAAAGATTTGGTTAGAAAAATATATTTTTTTTATTATTAGATAGAATTTGACTCTTAATAGGACACAATGAAGAAAACAGATTCATGTAGCCGATCTCATGTAGTGGGATAAAGGTTTGATGTTGTTGTTGCTGTTGTTTTTGTAGTAGTGTTAAAATTTTATGTAAATCTTTTTTTTTTTTTTAGGTTGAAGATTTATTTCTTTAAACTTATCATTGCAAAACATAATGATAATTTTTCTTCAGAAGTTGATATCTTCTAATTTTGTTTCCTTTCTTCCTTAAAGTTGTAGAAGTAGAAATAACATTGGGGCCATTTAATTTTTTGCATTGTTAATGTAAAGTATTGTAAATGCAATAGTTCTAAAAATATAGTTGTTTGGATCGATGAAAAAAAATACAAATAAACTTTTGAGGAATTTGAAATTTATCCATTTTGTTTTGTTTTGATGTATTCCAAAGTCACATACCTCACAAGTCATCAGCACTGTCACATGTCACCATTGTCATCCTCTATCACCGTTGGCACCATCATCAGTCATCTCTATCAGTTTCATTGTCCCCTGCCACCCCACTATTGTCACTCGGCACCGCACTGCCGCTCTACTTTATATTGAATTTATTTTATTACTTTAAATTAATTATAAAAAAAATAATATATTTATATATGAATGATCAATATATCTCTTACACTTATAAAATTGTTTGTGCTAAAGTTCCATTATGTTGTCAGGATTTCCTAATCATTTCCGAACATAGTAATAATTATCAAAATTGCATGTGCCAAAAGTAGTGGAAAAAACAAAAGCAAGTGGGGAGAAAGGCAAGGGGGCATGTTTGCTTAGAGGCTTCAAATTTAAATCCTCAAATAAAGGTCAACATCACTCCACTTATTTTTCATCAAACAAAATATGATATTTTAAAAGCTCAATAATGGTTAGAATGATAACATACAAAAATCTTATAAATAGTCTTTATTTGTGATCGTATAAACAAAGTTTAATAGAGATCATCTATCAATCAATGATGCTTATAGAATTTCTCTTCAAATTACAGAAAATTTAATTCATCATGATTCACCTATAGAGTGTTTATGAATGTTATGGCATGTGTATACATTAGTTTAGTCCCACATTGAATAGTTAAAATATCAAAATATATGATAATATTTGACTTAGTTTTATTTTATGTAGTTAGTAAAAATTTGATATAAAAATACTAAGTGGTTGTAGCTCTTCTGTCATTTAAGTATTTGTTTCAAAATATATTTGAACATTATTGCGAAAATTTGAATATGTAGAGTGTGTACTTTATATCTTTGAATTGTATAAAAATTTAGCACGTATAAATAAAAGTAATAAGACTAGAAAAGTTTTTACATGGAAAAACCAAAAATGAAAAAGAAAAAAAGAAAATGAAAAAAATCACGAGGCTTAACCCAATTGTAAAATTCACTATATAATAAGTGATATAAAGATTCTCTTTTCTTCACTATAGAAGAAAAGGGAGAGTACAAAAATCAAGTGTCTACAGAGAAACAATTAAAACCCAACAACAAGACTTAGTTTTCTCAATAGAGATTATGGAAGATAGATGTCCACATGCAGACAACTATACCCAATAATATGATTAAATCTTGTCAATATTCTAGAGATGATAGTATTTTTTATGTTGATCTTTGTTGGCGATGATGGTTGTCGGGTCGGCGGTAGTTCACGCGGGAGTGTACCAATGCAGGTTGTGGCGGGTTGGCAGCGGGTCATACGGCCGTGAGGCAGGGCGGGTCGAAAGGAAGGCCCAGTTGGGCTGGGCAGGGGCTGCAGTGGGCTCGATAGTTTATTTATTTTTTTTTTCATTTTTTTAATTTTTTCGATGGATTATATGCACCAGAATTATTTCCGACGGCTTTTTCGCCAGAATTTTTCCGGCGGACTGTTTTGCACTAGTGGCAATTTTTTTACGCTCATCTTACCGGCGTAAATATTTCTACCGGAAATTCTAATTTTCGATGGATTTTGGTGAAATAGCCGCCGGAAAATGACGTTTTTCCTGTAGTGCTATAGGTATGCAAAAATTAAAGTTTAGATGGTCGCAAATTTAATTTTGAAAATTTTCAATTCAAATATGCCTTAAGATTTGTATCTGATCAATGTGATTTTTTTTTGAAGCATCAAAGATTATTATAACTAACCAAATTTGATCCCCATTTAGTATATACTCCCACATAATTTTTTTTTTCTACTGTCGAAGTATATCATACTATATGGTTGGCTTTCATCATTGGATTAAGCTTTTGAGTTAAAAGCAAATTTAATCACTAATATATTTATCCCAATTTTGATCTTTCTTTGACTTTAATTATATTATCAAACTAGTGGTATCAAAGCTAATTTGTGGCTCTGATTGGTCTTATCCCCTTTTATCGTGGTTACAGTAGAATCAAGAGTAGGTGATTTCTAGGATATCCGATCCCCAAAATTATTGAATGGATGTTGTTGTAGTTGATGCCAAAAACTCTCATTTGAGAAAGATTATTGAGGCATATGAGAGTATTAAGATAGTTAGAAAGACTTTTGTTTTAAGGTACAACACATATAAGCTTTATCTTTTGTGTTTAAAAATGAGTTTAATAATTGATATATTTGTCATGAAGTATGGTTAGAGGTTTCCTTAATATGCCTCTACAACAAGTGGTTTATGTTGAAGACACCAACCTTGGACCATTGAAGGTGGAGTCTTGACTTGGCAAGTTGTCATTTTGTGAGAATGTGGAAGTTGATTATGAGTAGAATATGTGAGATGGTTATAAGTGATCCATCACTAACTTTCTCAAGACCAAAGTGGTAGACAACTCCAATGTGCTTCATTTTGGAGCCGAAGATATGATTGGTACAATTATAGGTTGCTCTAAAGATGTCACGTACGTGAAGGCACAGAGATTTTGATAGGGTTGATGTGTAACTAATCAAAGAGAAGTTGACTAGGTGGAAAACTTTGATAGTGGTCAAGGCAACCGCATAGTATTAAGCTAGCCTCTTAAAGGAATGAGCGACGGTGCATTACTTCTTGTCATATTGGTATATGAAATTTGTCTCAAGAAAAATGGCATATGCTAAGATGGAGGAAGTCATCTTGATTATGAACAAAAGAGGACGTAATGTGTGCCCATATATCTTCGAGATGAAGGGAGTGGGATAACAATTTATTTTGTTCCTTCCATATGAAAGTGTTCGATGAGATCATAAATATATTTGAGAGAGAAAAATCTTTGAACACAGGGCATCCCTTCGACATCCACAAAAAAAAAAGAATAAATTAATAGAACCATCATTCTGCAAATCAAAAGGACAAAACAGTACATAAATAAGAAACTGTGATTGTTTTTGACAGATCTTTGATTTCATTTCAAAATCAACAAAGGTGTCTCTCTCCTGTTATTTCAGTATGGAAGCATGGTCTCAATTTGTCTTCACATGGACTGAGAAAATGAATAAAATATCAACATGGATACTTTGAATCAGACAAAATTATCTAGATTGTTTTTTGGTATGAATGCATGCATTTTCATCTGTTTTTCACAGTAAGTGTTATCATGCAAAACAATAAAGTGAAAATAATAAAGTTATCTTAGACTTTCCTTTCAATATCTCTCATCTTTTATTAATTCCATGAAAATGTCAGAAAGGTGGTAGCAAAACTTAAACTTAGCATGTTGTTTCTGCAAATAACTTAGATTTTTATGTCGGGTAGAGCTTTGCTGCATCTGCAGAAGCTTAAAAAATCCATGGTTCTGCAGAGCAAAAGGAAAAAGAAAGGGAAAGTGTTAAATCTGTAGTAATGACGGGGATGGGAGGGGAGATTTATGTACAGTGTCACTTGCTTCCATCTCTACAGACCCCGAGTCAGGACTCAGAAGATAAGAGTTGTAAAAGAAATCTCTGAGATACGTTGGCCCATTTACTAATCAACAGAGATTTTTAAAAAAAAAATGTTGTTATCTATCTATCTTCAATTAAAAATTTATTTTACTGCATGCAAAATCATGAAATGCTACTTCTCCTTGATGATATAAAAACTTTGCATGTACAGTCTGTAGCAGACATTATGACAGATGAGAAAAATTGTCTCCAGCCTGTTAGCCATTGGGTAACGGCAACTCGAAGGGAAGGAGATAAACCATGCTGTGGCAGACCTTAACATTGGAACTTTCGCCCAGAAAGCTGAACTTAATAGTCCAGGCCTGACCCAAAAAAAAGTTAGATGGGCTCAAATGGCCACAGCTTACAGCTAATTTTATTTTCTCAAGTGAAATATATTACAAATATCAGTTCACCCTTGTGGGAATATGTAGATTGTACATGTGGCATAACGGGTGTGAGTCAAGACTTATGAGCCGGCTCGAGCTCGACACGATAAATAACTCGTGCGCCAAACTCTATGAGCTAATGAGTCAAGTTTTAGCTATTCTTGACTCGACTCGTTAGCTCATGAGCCAGCTTTTTAAAAAAATATTAATATAAATTACACATAAAATATATTAGTATTCATTATTTTAAATACAAAGATATTGAAAATATTAAAAAATTATGTCTCACTTTTTTAAATTAAGTGATTCTTTAATTATTTTGTTCTAATTCATTTTTTTCATCATTTTATTATAATAATTGCTTGAATAATAATTATTTTTCTCTTTCATAATAAACAAGCTGATTGTGAACCAAATGGAACTCATAGATAAAGCTCGATCAAACTCGATTGATTAATCAAGCTCAAGCTCAAGTCAGGGCTGTAAAGATTTAGCTCTACTATTTTGTTTAAGATTTAGCTCTACTATTGTTGCGTCCTGGAGTATTCGCGGCGGTAGAGAAATATAACGCTAAACGTCTTAGCATTGTACGAAGATCCGGCACGCAATCAGATAAGAGAGAGTGTGTGTTGCATTTATATGAGACACCAGAGTTTTTACATGGAAACCCCTAAAAAGGGGGAAAAACCACGGGGACTGGCCCAGTTTGAATGAATCCACTAGTATTTGTAGTTGATTATAAAAAGGCCCTCCGTTTAGGGGAAGGACTTGGCTTGATATAGCCAATATACATCATATTGAGTGAATTACATTGTGGGAGTTAATATATACATGTTGGTTGGGTCGGCTGACCATAGTTGGCAAGCAACGACGGTCGGAAGGACTGTAGTTGGTAGGCGATGAGGTCGGGAGGATCGTAGTCGACAGGCGATGGAGGTCAGAAAAACCATAGTTGGCCGGTGTTGGAGGTCGGAAGGCCCGTAGTCGGCAGGCGACAAAGGTTGGGAGGACCATAGATGTAAGGCGGTGGTCTAATAGAAGTTTGAGCCTCAGATGGTGGTCCGGAAGAAGTCCAGGCCTTAGGTGGTGGTCTGGCAGGAGTGCGGGCCTCAGGTGGTGGTCCAGTAGGAGTACGGGCCTCAGGTGGTGGTCCAGCAGGAGTGCGGGCCTCTGGTAGTGGTCCGGCAGGAGTACGGGCCTCTGGTGGTCCGGCGGTGGTGCGGCAGAACCCCGGTGGTGGTCGAAGAGGAGCCAGGCGGCTGAAGCTTTCTTCCTTCTCTTCCTTCTTCTCCCTTGGCTTCCCTCCTCTCTTAAGAAAAATGAGGGGCTATTTATAGTTTTTGGAGGATGGCACGACCCGTAAATAGGAGGAGGAGCAAGGGCAAATGTGGAGAGGTTTGGATGGACGGCCGATGATGAATCCCTTGATCATGGACCGTTTATCAAGCATCTGAAGGTCTTAATGATATCGAAATTCGACGATCTTGGGCTCGTTGGATTCGTCTGGTCAAGCCGCTCGATTCGACTATAAGCATGTTAGGATTGGAGACTGTTTGGAAACCCAAATTGTGGTTTGATCCTTCCAAAAGTGCTTCGAGTCTTTGATTTGGGCCCATTTGGGCTCGGATTGGGTCAATTTTGGTGTCGTCGGGTTCGTATTTCCGAGACGCTTAGTTCGACTGTAAGTTTGTAGAAATTGGAGTTCAAATGGTCATCGAATTTATTTTTGACGTTTCCAACTTGATTTGCTTCGCGATTCCTGTCTGACCAAGATAATTTTTTGATGATATATCAGTTGCCCCCCTATTTTTGGACGTCGAATCTTACAAAGTCCAAAAATACATAATATAGCCTCTGAGAAATTTTTTGTGCGATCCGGATTAAGAAAATAATCCACTTAATGATGCCCTTTTGAATTCTAAAAATTAATGAATTTTCATTAATTTGAAGTGGCTCTTTATCTCTCCCTCATCATTATTCCACTTAATGATGCTCTTTTGAATTATAAAAATTAATGAATTTTTATTAATTCAAAGTGGCTATTCATCTCTCCCTCATCATTATTCCACTTAATGATATCCTTTTGAATTCTAAAGATTAATGAATTTTCATTAATTTGAAATGGCTCTTCATTTCTTCTCATTATTATTCCACTTAATGATGCCCTTTTGAATTCTAAAAATTAATGAATTTTCATTAATTTGAAGTGACCCTTCATCTCTCCTCATCATTATTCCACTTAATGATGCCCTTTTGAATTCTTAAAATTAATGAATTTTTATTAATTTGAAGTGACCCTTCATCTCTTCTCATCATTATTCCACTTAATGATGCTCTTTCGAATTATAAAGATTAATGAATTTTTATTAATTTGAAGTGGCTCTTCATCTCTCCCTCATATAACTATAAATACCCCCCTTTGGGGTATGCAAATTTGCACCTCCCCCTCTCTTCTCTTCTTTCTCAAGATGAGGCTTTCCCCTAGCTCTGTTTAAATGGGTATCCCATGTTCAGTCCTAGGGCCCCTCACTGAGTAAAAGGAAGGTGTGAGGTTGGAGGCCTAGCGGAAGACCGATATCACTTGAAAGCCGGACAGAAGGTCGACGTCACTTGGATGTCGGGCGGAAAGCTGATGTCGCCTATAAGTCGGGTAGAAGACCGGTGTTACTTGGAGGCCGGGCAGAAGGCCGACGTCACTCGGAAGTCGGGTGCAAGACTGACGTCACATGGAGGCTGGGCAGATGGTCGACATCACTTAGAGGCTGGGCAAGAGACCGACGTCACTTGGAGGCCGGGCAGAAGACCGACGTCATTCGGAAGTCGGGTACAAGACTGACATCACATGGAGGCCGGGCAGAAGGCCGACATCACTTGGAGGTTGGGCAGAAGACCGATATCACTTGGAGGCCGGGCAGAAGACCGACGTCACTCGGAAGTCGGGTGCAAGATCGGCATCACATGGAGGCCGGGTAGAAGGCCGACGTCA
Organism: Dendrobium chrysotoxum; assembly: GCA_019925795.1. NCBI lineage: Eukaryota > Viridiplantae > Streptophyta > Magnoliopsida > Asparagales > Orchidaceae > Dendrobium > Dendrobium chrysotoxum. Next base: position 44,685,806 of record CM034303.1, on the reverse strand, counting down.
CTTGGAGGTCGGGAAGAAGACATATGTCACTCGAAAGTTGGGTGCAAGACCGGCGTCACATGGAGGCCGGGTAGAAGGCTGACATTACTTGGAGGTCGGGCAGAAGACTGATGAAAGTCCCGTTACGGGCAGAAGGCCGACGTCACTCGAAAGTCGGGTGTAAGATCGGCGTCACATGGAGGCTAGAAAGAAGGCCGACATCACTTGGAGGTCGGGCAAAATACCAACGTCACTTGGAGGTTGGGCAGAAGACTGATGTCACTTGGAGGCCGGGCAGAAGACCGACGTCACTCAGAATTCGGGTGCAAGATCGGCATCACATGGAGGCTGGGTAGAAGGTCGATGTCATTTGGAGGTCGGGCAGAAGACCGACGTCACTCGAAAGTCAGGTGCAAGACCGGCGTCACATGGAGGCCGGGTAGAAGGTCGACATTACTTGGAGGTCGGGCAGAAGACTGGCGTCACTTGGAGGTTGGGCAGAAGACCGACGTCACTTAGAGGTCGAGTAGAAGACTGACGTCACTTTAAAGTCAGGTGTAAGATCGACATCACATGGAGGCCGGGTAGAAGGCCGACGTCACTTGGAGGCCGGGAAGATGACTGACATCACTCGGAAGTCAGGTGTAAGACTACGTCACATGGAGGCCGGGCAGAAGACCGATGTCACTCAGAAGTTGGGTGCAAGACCGGCTTCAAATGGAGGCCAGGAAGAAGGCTGACATCACTCGGACATCACTCGGAAGTCAGGTGCAAGACCAGCGTCACATGGATGCCGGGCATAAGGCCGATGTCACTTGGAGGTCGGGCAGAAGACTGGCATCACTTGGAGGATGGGAAGAAGACCAGCGTCACTTGGAGGCCGGGCAGAAGACCAACGTCACTCGAAAGTTGGGTACAAGACCAGCATCACATGGTGGCCGGGCAGAAGGCCGAAATCATTTGGAGGTCGGGCAGAAGACTGGCGTCACTTGGAGGCCGGGAAGAAGACCGACGTCACTCGGAAGTCGGGTGCAAGATTGACGTCACATGGAGGCCGGGCAGAAGGCCGACATCACTTGGAGGTCGAGGCAGAAGACTGGCGTGACTTGGAGGTCGAACAGAAGACCAACATCACTCAGAAGTCAGGTGCAAGACCGACATCACATGGAGGCCGGGCAGAAGACCGACGTCACTCAGAAGTCGGGCAGAAGACTGGCGTCACTTGGAAGCCGAGAAGAAGATCGACGTCACTCGGAAGTCAGGTGCAAGACCGACGTCACATGGAGGCCGGGCAGAAGACCGACCTCACTCGGAAGTTGGACGCAAGATCGGCTTCATATGGAGGCCAGGCAGAAGGTCGACGTCACTCGGAAGTCGGATATAAGACCGGCGTCACATGGAGGCCGGGCAGAAGGCCGACGTCACTTGGAGGTCGGGTAGAAGACTGGCGTCAGTTGGAAGATGGGAAGAAGATCGACGTCACTCGAAAGTCAGGTGCAAGACCGCCGTCACATGGAGGCCAGGCAGAAGACCGACATCACTTGGAGGTCGGGTAGAAGATCAGCGTTACTTGGAGGCCGGGTAGAAGACCGACGTCACTTGGAGGTCGAGCAGAAGACCGACGTCACTCGAAAATCGGGTGCAAGACTAGCGTCACATAGAGGCCGGGCAGAAGTCCAGTAATGGGAGGACGTTCAGCGTCGGGTAGAAGTTCGACGAAAGTCCCGCGACGGGCAGAAATTCAATGACGGGAGGAAGTTCAGCGTCGGGTAGAAGTCTAATGAAAGTCCCGCGACAGTCAGAAGTTCAGCGATGGGAGGAAGCTCGGGGTCGGGTAGAATTCTGACGGAGGTCCCGTAATGGGCAGAAGTCCAACAACTGGAGGAAGTTTGACATCGGGTATAATTTTGACGAAAATCTCGCAATGGGCAGAATTCCAGCAGCAGGAGGAAGCTCAGTGCCAGGTAGAATTTTGACAAAAGTCCTGCAATGGGTAGAAGTACAATGTCAGGTAAAAATCTGATGAAAGTTCGTCGAGGGGCAGAAGTCCAACGACGGGTAGAAGCTCGACGTCAGGCAGAAGTCCGATGAAAGTCTCGCGACGGGCAGAAGTCCCGCAATAGGAGGAAGCTTGGCGTCGGGCATAAGATCGATGAAAGTCCCATGACGGACATAAGTCCAGCGACGACAAGAAGTTTATCGTCGGGGGCTTCTTGATGTCATAATCATGTATGTAAGAGGTTCAGAGAATCCACCAATGATATATGACATATCCGAGGTTGTATGTTAGAGCACTGCTCGATGATGTTAACCTATATAAAAGAGGTCGAGAGAATTCACCAATGATGTATGACCTATCCGAGGTTGTATGTTAGAGACTTGCTCGATGACGTTAACATATATGGAAGATGTCAAAAGAATCCACCAAGGATGTGTATGACCTATCCGAGGTTGTATGTCAGAGACCTGCTCGACGACGTTAACCTATATGAAAGAGGTTGAGAGAATCCACAAAAAATGTAAGACATATCCGAGGTTGTATGTCAGAGCCTTTGCTCGATGACGTTAACCTGTATGAAAGAGGTCGAGAGTATCCACCAAGGATGTAAGACCTATCCGAGGTTGTATGTCTGAGCCTTTGCTCAACGATATTAACCTGTGTGAAAGAGGTCGAGAGTATCCGCCAAGGATGTAAGACCTATCCGAGGTTATATGTCAGAGTCTTTGCTCGATGACATTAACCTATGTGGAAGAGTATGTGGAAGAGGTCGAGAGTATCCATAAAGGATATAAGACCTATCCGAGGTTGTATGTCAGAGCCTTTGCTCGATGACGTTAACCTGTGTGGAAGAGGTCGAGAGTATCCATCAGGGATGTAAGACCTATCCAAGGTTGTATATCAGAGCCTTTGCTCGATGACATTAACCTGTGTGGAAGAGGTCGAGAGTATCCACCAATGATGTAAGACTTATCCGAGGTTATATGTCAGAGCTTTTGCTCGATGACGTTAACCTGTGTGGAAGAGGTCGAGAGTATCCACCAAGGAGGTAAGACCTATCCGAGGTTGTATGTCAGAGCATTTGCTCGATGACGTTAACCTGTGTGGAAGAGATTGAGTCGAATCCCCGTGGGATGATTTTACCTTTATTGGGAGGGGGCGAACACCGCGTGTATCCCAAATCAAGGGTGAAGAATGATCTATATTTAGATTGTTACTGCCTTTTTGAGGTCGAGATTAAGACCTTACCTAAGGAGTAGAAGTCCAGTAAGGGACTGTATAATGCTTAAAATTTATTAGAAGCATCTTTGCATTCGCTGGAAGTTTCTTGAAATATCATCTTGATATTGAAAATATTGGTGGAATCTTCTTGGAGTCAAGTTTGCCCCCCAGTCCACATCTGATTCCCATGAAATAGATGCAGCAATAGCTGATGTAAGGAAGTTGGCATGACTGATCTTTTGAGGTTGGAGAGAAAATTGCCCCCTAGTCAGGAACTACGTTCCCACAGACGGCGCTAAACTGTTGCGTCCTGGAGTATTCACGGCGGTAGAGAAATATAACGCTAAACGTCTTAGCATTGTATGAAGATCCGGCACGCAATCAGATAAGAGAGAGTGTGTATTGCATTCATATGAGACACCAGAGTTTTTACATGGAAACCCCTAAAAAGGGGGAAAAACCACGAGGATTGGCCCAGTTTGAAAGAATCCACTAGTATTTGTAGTTGATTATAAATAAGGCCCTCCGTTTAGGGGAAGGACTTGGCTTGATATAGCCAATATACATCATATTGAGTGAATTACATGGTGGGAGTCAATATATACATGTTGGTTGGGTCGGCTGACCATAGTTGGCAAGCAACGACGGTCGGAAGGACTGTAGTCGGTAGGCGACGAGGTCGGGAGGATCGTAGTCGACAGGCGATGGAGGTCAGAAAAACCATAGTTGGCCGGTGTTGGAGGTCGGAAGGCCCGTAGTCGGCAAGCGACAAAGGTCGGGAGGACCATAGATGTAAGGCGGTGGTCTGATAGAAGTTTGAGCCTCAGATGGTGGTTCGGCAGAAGTCCAGGCCTTAGGTGGTGGTCCGGCAGGAGTGCGGGCCTCAGGTGGTGGTCCAGCAGGAGTACAGGCCTCAGGTGGTGGTACAGCAGGAGTACGGGGCTCTGATGGTGGTCCGGCAGGAGTACGGGCCTCTGGTGGTCCGGCGGTGGTGCGGCAGAACCCCGACGGTGGTCGAAGAGGAGCCAGGCGGCTGAAGCTTTCTTTCTTATCTTCCTTCTTCTCCCTTGGCTCCCCTCCTCTCTTAAGAGAAGAAGGGCTATTTATAGTTTTTGGAGGATGGCACGACCCGTAAATAGGAGGAGGAGCAAGGGCAAATGTGGAGTGGTTTGGATGGACGGCCGATTATGAATCCCTTGATCGTGGACCGTTTATTAAGCATCTGAAGGTCTTAATGATATCGGAATTCAATGATCTTGGGCTCGTTGGATTCGTCCGGTCAAGCCGCTCGATTCGACTATAAGAATGTTAGGATTGGAGACTGTTTTGAAACCCATATTGTGGTTTGATCCTTCCAAAAGTGCTTCGAGTCTTTGATTTGGGCCCATTTGGGCTCGGATTGGGTCGATTTTGGTGTCGTGGGGTTCGTATTTCCTAGACGCTCAGTTCGACTGTAAGTTTGTAGAAATTGGAGTTCAAATGGTCGCCGAATTTATTTTTGACGTTTCCAACTTGATTTGCTTCGAGATTCGTGTCTAACCAAGATAATTTTTTGATGATATATTAACTATCAATCAATAGAGCAGATGAAGAAGCTTTATTTATATGATGGGCAAATCAATAGATAATAATATAAGTGAAGATAAATTAATCCTCACCAAAAGATTAATTAGCTGCCAAGGTTAACCAACCAATACCAAAAAACTTCATGTACCTGAAGCTGGCATGGGGGAATGGTTCTTTGTTTTAGGGATAAACCTAATTTTCATGCATACATCTCAAATATGAAGAGTTGGTTGAAGCTTCTATGAACCTAAGCTTGGATCTTCATTCTTCATGCGTGTCTCTTGATTTTAAATTGACTCTTAAACTTTGCATGGATTATTGGGGTTTTTCTCTTGGATTAAACAAATATTGTATGTCTAGTTGCATGGATATCAACTAGCGCATTATATGACCAACTTTGCATAAATATTTCTTAATAAAATAACTAAATCACTATTTCTTCACCACCATTGCAAATAAAATACACCACAACATAATAATAATAATAATAATAATAATAATAATAATAATAATAATAATAATAATAATAATAATTGATACATCCCCAAAAAATAACCTAGATCAGGCACGAATCATGAGGCATATCCAAGTTGGAAATTTCCAAAATTAAAATTAGAATCATCAAAACTCCAATTTTAACAAACTTATAATCAAATTGAACGCCTCAGTGAGACGAACCTAATGATACCAAAATTGCTCCAATCCAAGCCCAAATGGGCCTAAATCAAAGGACCAAAGAATATTTGAAAGTTTCAAAGAATAAATTGGATGATCCAATTATATCCAAATATGGCATGCTTATAATAAAATTAAGTGGCTCAATGAGACAAATCCAACGAGCCCAAGATCGCTTAATTCTGACATCATTAAACACTATATGATTGAAGAAATCGATATGGGTCGTCCAATGGAACACTCTAAATTTGCCCTTGATCTTCTTTATCTCCATGATAGTGGAGTTTGGAATTTTAGTGCTTGGACCTTGGCGGTTGGGACTTTTGGAGGCTTAGACCCTAGGCTAGAGACCTAAGAGAGCTCTAAGGCTTGAAGCATCCCATAGCTCCACCTAGGTATCACCACCAGCAAACCCTCGCCACCAAGCTGCCACTATTGGACCTCTACCTAACCATCGCCATTGGACCTGTGTTTAGCAGCTATCAATAGCCTTCATCAAATCTTCATCGCTTATCAACTATAGTCCCTTCGACCGCCATCGCATGCCGACTACAGTCCCTCATACCTCCGTCGCCTGCCAAATGTAGTAGCTCCGACCTCTTTTGCCTGCTAACTATAACCCCTATGACCTCTATCGCCTGTCTAGTAAGGCCCCTCTAACCTCCGTCATCCATCGACCATGATCCCTCTGACCTCCATCACCCACCGACTACGGTCCCTCCGACCTCCGTCGCCAATCGCCTATGGTCCTTATAACCTCAATCTCCCGCCAACTATGGTCCCTCCATCCTCCGATCTCCATCTCTGGCAAACTATGATCCCTCTGACCACTATCGCCCACCGACTACTATCCCTCTGACCTTTGTCTTCCGCCAATTATGATCCCTCTAACCCCCTCACTCATTGACTAAGGTTTCTCCGACCTTCGTCACCCGCCAACTATAGTGCCTTCAACCTCCGTCGCCCCCTAAATATGATCCCTCCGACCTCCATCGCTCACCTAAAATGGTCCCTCTGACCTTCTTCACCCTCCGAATACGGTTCCCCCAACCTCTATCGCTCGCCAACTATAGTCCCCCAACCTTCGCTACATGCCAAATATAGTCCCTCCGACCTCTATTACACGTTGACTACAGTCCCTCCAACCTCCGTGGCACATTAATTACGATCCCTTTGACCTCCATCGCATGCCAACTACGAACCCTCTGACCTCTATCGCATGTTAACTACGGTCCCTCTAACCTCTTTCACCCGTTGACTATGCTCCCTCTAATCTCTGTTGCCTGTCGACTTCAATCCCTTTGACCTCCATCAATAGTGGTTAAATATAGGGAGATAGGTTGGATGTTTAGTGTAGGAAAGTTAGATTGGTCCATGGTTGCTTAGGTTAAGAGATCTGGTCAAGATGCCCAACCAAGGGAAGGAAGAAGAAGCACAATAGTAGGTTATCTATGATCGTGTGGTGGCAGAGGTGAAAGGAGTGGTGCAAGGCATTACAAAACAGTAGGGGTGATTACTCATGAACTTGGCAAAGCTTTTGAGAAGGGGAAAAATGGAGGACGTGGAGTGGTAGGCAGGGAGAAGTGGTGGTGGATCAGTATAATAGGGATGAGCAATGGCTGGTGACCATTGGGCTCTCAAAAACCCTAATGCCCATGTCGCATTCTTTATTGTTGCTTCCTTGTATAAGTGTTAAAAAGAATTAAAAAAGGTTAAGGAAGAAGAGTGTTATCTATTTTCTAAACAAAAGTGATAGGTCAAATAGATGATGCTATAACACAATGACAAAAGAGCCATCGATTAAACAGATTAAAAAGTTTTTTTTAACATTGCCCTTGCCAAGTTCCAAACCTTGAATGAGAAAAAGGGAGAGTTGCATTAGGTAGTCAACAGCCAACGTAAAATTTGTTGAATAATCATGACATGAATCATTTAATATATTGTATTAATGCTAGGGCATTCCCTAAAAGTGGCGTGATGTATGACCTGAATACAGCTAGAAGTATGTGAAGGTCATTGCAATGGCACCCATGTACAGTGTTAAATAGGCAAGGGTTTCCATATCATGGATGGATATGGGTAAAGAAGCTAGTCTATAAAACTAGAACTAGTATAGGAACTTGGAATATAAGTTCTCTTACAGGAAAATTAATAAAATTAATAGATATTATGATTTATAAGAAAATAAATAGTATATGCATTCAACAAACTAAATGAGTTAGAAAGAAGGCTAAGGAGATTAATAATTTATAATTTAAACCGTGGTATTCATGTAGTAGTCATATTAGGAAATTGTGTGTGTGTGTGATTATATCTAAGAGTTTAAAAGATAATATTATAGAAATTAATACAATTAAAGATAGATATATAGCTTTAAATATTACTATTGATGTTAAGATTATTAATATTATATGTGATTAAGCTCCTAAAGTAGATTTGGATATGTGTTCAAAATTAAAATTTTGAATTGACTTAGAAAAATTAATACAAAAAATACCTTTCGAAGGAAGAGTTTTTATTGGAGGATATTTAAATTCACATGTTGGTAGAAAGATAAATTATTTAGTTATGGATGTTCTCACTGGACATTTGCAAGAGGTTATGCCCTCGTGTATACTTTTTTACTGATGAAATTCTTCTTGTTAATAAGACTAAAGAGGGAGTTGAAGGTAAACTTGAATTAAGGAGGTCAATCTTAGAGTCTAAAGGCTTTCATTTGAGTAGATCTAAAACTGAATATATGGAGTGTAATTTTAGTAATAATAGATCTAATGGAAGGATTGTGACTTTGGACGATCAAGTTATTAATAAGAGTACAAATTTTAGATTTCTTGGGCCAACTTTTTAGATTGATGGTGAGATAGATGAGGATATTATTAATAGAATTCAAGTTGGATCGTTGAAGTGGAAGAATACATCGGGCTTATTGTGTTATAGAAAATTACCCCTAAAACTTAAGGTAAAATTCTATAATGAGAATTTGAGACCTGTAATGTTTTATGGCGTATAATGTTAGTCATTAAAAGAGAAGAATAAAATTAAGTTAAGTGTTGTAGAGATGAGGATGCTCAGGTAGATGATTGAATTTACTCTATGAAATAGAATATGAAATGAGCATGCACGTGAAAAGGTTGAAGTAGCTCCAGTGACAGATAAGATTAGAGGGAGTCGCCTTAGATGGTTTGGACACATAAAATATTAGCCTTCTGATGACTCGATTAGGAGAGTAGATATATTAGATTTGTCCTATGTTAAGAAAGGTAGTGGTAGACCCAAAATGACTTGGTTAGAAAATATTAGAATTGACATTTCTTTATTAGATTTAAATGAGAATTTGACTCTTAACATAATACAATGGAGAAAAAAGATTCATGTTGTCACGCTCCAGGATCTAAAGTGGATGAATATCTTTTCATTTTTCATTATTATCTTTTCAACGTGATCTATTTATTTTTCTTTTAATTAATAACTAATAAATATTCATTTATAATCATATCAAATAGACATCCAGACTTGAATAATTACATTAAAGGAGATAAATAATAATGAAAAATATAATTCACATTGATACGAGTTAATGTATATAATCAACTATTAGAAAATAAAATAATATATATAATAGCCATACTGGCTAAAAAATAATACATAGACCAAAGAAACTGAAATAAACTATGCTAACATCTCTACATATATTGCCTCAAGCTGCAAGCTTATTACTAGAAATCATTTAAACCACGTAATGAGCTAAACATCCCAGCAAGTCACCAAAAGCCTATAATTGAATTCAAAGTACAATATACAAATAATATACATGTTGTCAGTCAATTCATAATAATAAAAGCCATATGATCAAGAGTCAATACAAAAATAGTAAAACTCATGTGTAGTAGTAGTAATAGTAATAGTAAAGTCTGTAGACAATAAAACAATACGGTACAGAAGCCAATACAGCAATACAGTGTGAAAATTAGCAAATCAATATGGGAGTCAAATCTATAAAATAGTCATCACAGTAGTATTATTTAATTATTAAAGAACTTATATAAATAAATAGAACCAAAGCCTCAATGAAGACTGTCAAAACCATAATCATAAGGTTAATATATCCCATAATTGGTGACAATAGATCCATAACCAGTAATAGTATCAATGAATTAGTTAAAATCAATGATTTAATAATAATATCAACGATGACAGTAATAGTGGAGCAGTATAGTAATAGTAACAATAAATGTATATGGTGATAAAAAATCAGTGCAGTAATAGTAAAGTCATACAATAATAATGAATTAATAACATGTATTTTAGTAATCATATTAAATAAGTAAAGAGTCCTAGCAAAGAAGTATTTTTCTAGTAATAAGTTATTTGTTAGTAACTATTGGCTCAGTAAATAGAGTTATCACTCCTTGCATGTCGGTATAGTAATAACTCCTTTTAACTCTCAATCAGTAAATCATATAAATTTATAGAGGAAAATATAAAACTATAATATTTAAAAAAAAGTGTGTCAGCCCACTATCTTGAACAGATTAATAATAATCTCCAACCAACGTTAGTGAAAGCAGTTGTTACTTTTTACGCACATATTATTATCACATTAATATAACAATAATAACAACTAGTTATTATCTAATTATACACCCATTTTCATTCCCAATATCTATATTAACATTATGCTTAAATTAAAACACTCAGTTATTTATTTATTATAAATCATAAAAAATACAATAACTTCTATTTACTCGATGAAACTCAATTATTTATTTATTATAAATCATACAAAATATGTAAGCTCACAAATATTCTAGTTAGGTATTTTGGCTACATGCGTCTTGCTTGGGAAGTAGGTATATATTAGTTCTTATATATATATATATATATATATATATATATATATTATCTACAGAAAGTGTTGCAAATGGGGATTTGGATTTGGCTATTGTTGTTATTAGGCCTCCTGCTCATCATGTAGAAGCTAATGGAGTTATGGGCTTTTGTCTATTTAACAATGTGGCTATCGCATCATCTTATCTCTTAAATGAGAAAGTATGTATGTGCATTATTTATATAACAAAATAAAAGGATACTGATTATGGACTGGGATGTTCACCATGGCAATGGTACTCAAAAAATGTTCTATAGTGAACCTCGGATACTTTATTTCTCAGTACATAGCTACATTTTCCTTGTTTTAACTTTGCATTAGAGACGAACTATATTGTAATTTGAACATCCATATATTAAATAATGAAATCATGATTTATTTCATTATTGTTCTAGAACTAATTTTTAAATTGGCATGTGATGATCCTTCAGCCTACTTATTGTGTTTCCTTAAATGAGATACGAGGAGTCCATAAATTATGGTTGTGGATTTGTAAATCACAACTTTTTACTCACTACTAAAAATTATAATTTTTCGAAGCACTTGTTAGAGGCAGTTTGAAAATTGCCGCTTAAAAGTGCTTTTAGCAGTGGTTTTAACCGCTGCTATTTGCATTGGTTTTAACCACTGGTATAGCCCAAAAGGAAACCCTAACCTTATATCCGGTTTGACGCTTTCTTTGCAATTTCCTAGCCTTTGATCTCTCGCGTGATCTCTTTCTCCCTCCCTGAATCGCTCACGCGCTGCCTGTTCGTGCATAGATCATCACCTTCGATCAGATTCGAAGAGTCGACTGCGTCAAATCCCAAACTCCATCCGCTCCGCTCGCATCCAGCTCTTCCTGATCTCCTTGGCTAGTTTGCCCCTCAACCTAGGGTTTCATTTTCACTTGAAATGCTTGCATGTAAGCCATTTGTTTCATTTAGAGTTTGATTCATTCAGAGTTTGATTATACAATTGCTTAAGAAAGCTCCAACTTCTCTTAACATTACAAGTCATATTTAATTTATTAAAATAGAGGAATCAAATGTTCAACTTTAACTTGAGATTTGTGTTACTATTTAATTGTGGCAGTTATAATCGCTGGGATAAGTAAAAAATTATGCTGTGATAGCCTTTTTTTTTAGTAGTGACTTAAATACATAGTTATTTTCATTTTCAATGATGTTTGTTGAAGTTGGATATTTAAATTTTTTGAGTGTGGTATAAGTGTTACTATTTAATTTTTGGGGAGTCATCATCCTTTATTTATTTATTTATTTATTTTGTAACTTCGCTCGTTGCCTAATTCTTTTGCTTGATTTTTTTTGTTTGCCCATTTAAGACCATTGATTTTGGTTAAAAAGTGATACACCAAAAAATTTAATTTTGTTAAAGTTAAATTGCTTGCTCGTGGATTTTTATTTTATTTTTCAAAATTTAGTGAAATTATTGGATATTTAGATTGATACATCACCAAAAATGGCCTCGATTGGGCATGAATATCGAGGCATATCCATGATAAAAACTTTTGAAATTAAATTTGGGACCATCAGAACAATGCTTTCAGCAAACTTATAGTTAAATTGAACATCTCAAGGAGACGAACCCAACGACACCAAAAATCGGTCCAATCCGAACCCAAATGGGTCAAAATCAAGTGACTGAAGCACTTTTGGAAGGTTCAAAGCATTAATTGGATGGTCAATGATATCCAAATATGGCATGCTTATAATCAAATCGAGCAGCTCAATAAGAAAAATCCAATGAGCCCGAGATCTCTTAATTCTGACATTATTAAGACATATAAATGCTTAAAAAATGCTCTATTATCAGGGGATCAATATGGGCTGTCCGATGGAGCACACCAAATTTACCCTCAATTCTCTCCATATTTACAAGGTGTGTCAGAAAATTTATAAATAAACCCCCACTCTCTACATGAGGGGGACCTTCGACTGCATATTGGAGAGAGCTCTGAGGCTTCAAGAGCTCCAGCAACACCACCGACGAATCTCCGTCGACTATCGGACCACCATCGAAATCCCTCATAACCATCGTCAAACCATTGCTCGACCACATATTGCTGCAGGACTTTATCTCAACTGCCAGCCACTGCCGAACTCCCACCATACCATCATAGGACCACTGTTGACCGCTGATCGCCTGACCAATTTCATACCACTGCCTGGCCACCGATTGTCACTGGACTTTCACCCAGTTGCCAACCAGAGCTAGACTGTTTCCTTACCATTCTCAAACCAACCCCTGACTGTCAACTACTGTCAGATCACTGCCCCCCATTGGAATTCCACCCAAACTCTATCGGACTTCCACCCGATCGCCGTTCGACTTCCATCCAACTCTCCAAACTATTGTAATTTCACCGCCTTTAAGTCAAAGGATGGGCCAACCGTTGTAATTCACTCAAATTTAGTAGAACCTTTTCTTTAAGTCAAAGTATGGGCCCATGGTTTTTCCCTCTTTAGATTTTCCATGTAAAAAATTCTCTAGTGTTCTTCTGCTCTCTCTTCAATTATCTATTTGTCTAAGATATCCGTGTAATATTCTAGCCCGTAATTATTTAGCATCGTCTATGAGAACCAATCCCACACTTATAAGCTCAACTGAAGTCCTCTCTCAATGGCCAACAGATGTAGCAATCGTAACAACAAAGCCTCTCCCTCCAACTCACATTAATCCAGAATCAGTCTATAAATCAGGGATGCCAAGCATCTGCTTCTCTCTTTTTTGGTGGAAGAAATCATGTTGGGAAAGGAATAATAGGGCAATCCTTGGAAGATAGCATCCAAAAAAATAAAGGATTCTCAGAATGAAATCCTTCAACTTTTGTGAGGCACTTACCAACCAGCGCTAGCGCAATAAGAGGAGACCCATCTCCCTCAAGATCTATCATTGTCGATATTTTGTGACCTGAACTTATTTGTGTAAAGATCCCTCTCCCTCAGTCAAGGGGTCACCCCCTGTCATAGCCAGACCTCAACCTATTGACACAGCTAACTTTAACCATCACTCTCATACTGGTCGGCCCACCTACATCCCTCTAATCATCACTGAGAACTTGGCTCCACCTCACATTGCTGAAATCCCACCTAATGCCTCACGTGATGAACTGTAATAATTAGTTAGAGAAGAGTTCTCTTTAAGAGGTAAAAGAAAACCTCTAAATCATCTTTAAGGAGTCATCACCCTTAACTGAAATCATCCTTCAACTCCCCATCCATGTGGGCTTCAAATTTCCAAGCATAAACTCTTATGATGGGTCATTTAATCCTTACGAGCATATCAATCACTATAGAACTATTATACATATTCAACAAGCATTAGATGCCCTCTTATGTCAAGTATTTTCTGCTACCCTTAAAGGGCAAGCTTGCACATGATTCTACTCTCTTTCGACCAAAAATATTCTCATATTTATTAAGTTGACCAAATTATTTGTCAAATATTTTTTGCTAAATGAAGAATTGTTAAGGACTCTTCCAGCCTCTTTGAGATTCACCAGAATGAAAGAGAGTCACTCAAAGAATACTTCCAAAGATTCTCCGTTAAGTCTTGACAAATTCTGAAGGTAGAACATGAGTTACTAAGAGGAGTTTTCTGAAAGTTCAATAAGGATGTTAAGCCCTTATGAACTAGTCTCGATGCTAACCAAGAAGGGGAGTGAATTGGTTATTTTAAAAATTTATGAGTAAAAATGATTTTAGAAAAATCTTTTTAATTATTTTAAAATAATTACAACTTTGCGATGATGAGCAGATGTTTAACAACAACAGAATAATAATCACGATCATACACTCATCAACAGAAAAATAAGTGTGGAAGATAATCAGAAAGAACACACTAGATTTTATAGTGGTTTGATTAACTTTACATACGTCAACTCCCCAGAGCCTCCCCTCTGAGTATTGCACTAATACTAAGTGACTCTCCTTATGCTCCCACAGCAAGGCTGAGAAGCCTGTACAAAACTCCTTTCTACCAACCCGATGAGGCAGAGAACCTAGACTCCTTTCGCTTCCTTCTAAAGCAGGTAGAGAACCTGAACTCCTTTCGCTTTCTCCTAAAGCAGGCAGAGAACCTGGATCTTCTTTTGGATGATACTCCCACAGAGACACTAAAAATATAAGAAATGACGACCTGAGAAGACGACTTAGATCTTTACTTGAAGTAACCTTTGTGAATCCCTCACAAACTCTCCCTCACAAGATCCTCTCTCTCTCCCAAGCTCTCTCTCTCTCTCTCTCAAGATTTTCTCTGGAAAGAAAAATGGCAAAAGATTTTTCTTGTTGAAAGAAAAAGATCTTAAATACGATGGCTAAAAAAATTGTCCTAAATCTCAACTGGTCGTCAAAGATCATCCAGGATGATCGGTCGATCGTCCTATATGATTAGTTCAAAATCACATATATCAGCCTGGACGATCTGGTTCCTCTAGACGATTAGTAGACAAAATTTATTCAGATCATCCCATACGATTCTGCGATCATCTAGGCCAATTAGTGTAAATCAGGAATTTCGTCTAAAAGACAGCTCTGGTCGTCCAGGGGAACTTGTGCTGGACGATCTCAAAATGACCTGATCATCTAGGACGATAACTATATCGTCCTGTATGATTAGTTCAAAAATGACAATATCGTCCTGCACATTATTCGGATCATCCTGCACAAAATATGTTGGATGATCTTAAAATGACTTGATCGTCTAAGACGATATCGTAATTGTCCCGTATGATTAGTTTAAAATCAGGAATATCGTCCAGCACATTTCTCAGATCAGCTAGTTGAAGTGCTTTGGATGGTCAGGATTATGCATATATCATCCAGGATGATCTTATGATGGTCCAGGACGATATGATCGTATCAATCAAAAATTAATTACTTTCCTTAATCACCAGACTAATTTAGGCATGATTGTGAAGGATCTTCTAGGCCAATACACGTATCATCTGGGATGATCAGACTAAATTTCTAAAAATAAAAACTTACCTAACTTGATCAGGCGGCTGAGAATTTCTGATTTGAGCCTATCATCCCGTATGATATGTGTATCATCCAGGATGATCTTGGATGATATGCTTAATCCAATTGACTTAAATATGGTTGCCCTAATTAAGGTTTCTATTTTCACTGGATCGTCCAGGACGATATGAATAAAATTTGAAATAAAAAACCTATCTCACTAAAACTCTCCCCCTGAGTGTGTGTGTGCAAGGTTACTTAGTTAGGGGATCAATTACATTACATTCAACTTAAGAAAAGAAAAATTATAATTTAAACACACACAGACCCGATCATGAGTTGGCTTGAATTGCATTTGATATTTTGTACCTGAAATATTAGTTAATCAAAATAAAACACAAAAATATTTGTTATCATCAAAATTATAATCCTTAAATTTACAACAATCTCTCCTTTTTGATGATGGCAAACATTTATTTAGTAGTTTCAAATCAACCAGATTATAGTAATTAAAGCACAGGCAAGAGAAGATAAATTTTACAAATCATTGATAACCAGTGACATTCAATACAACACTTGAAACTACTATAACACAAAAAAAATAAAGGAAACTACTAGGAACACAAAACAACTCCCCCTTTTGACATCACAAAAAGGAAGAACATAAAAGACAAAAATAATAAGATGAAGGATATGGGGATCGTCCAGGATGATGTGAAGAAAAAGTGAACAAGATGAAGGATGGAGAGGAAAGATCAGGGATCCCAAAAACACACAAAAAAAAGAAAATCTAAAATCAAATCAAATAAACAATAGAAACGAGAAAAAATAACAGTGAAAATAATGATTTTTTTTATCAGCTCTAGTAAAATAGAATTTTCCTTAATTTTTAATTCAAAAGCTAATAAGAAGAAAATCGACAATACTGAATTCCAGAAAAAATTAGAAAATCAACTTTCGTAACTCCTACCTCATACACCTTATAGGTTTAAATCCCTTTCAAATAAAAATCTAATTCAGAAGAAAAGAAGTTAGATTCGAAAAAGAGATCCTTTTAAGCCTCATTCCAGAAAAATATCTGATATAATAGTATTACAAAGTAAGGAATCAGAAATCATGATTTTTTGTCTCAAGCTTTTGAAAATATTAAGTGGCGTACATATTTTTCTAAGACATTTAAAGATCTGAAAGGGAAGAAAGCTTATTTCTTTGTGTTATTTGGCGCTCTTTGCGCATCTTTTTGATTTTTGATACATTTTATGTATCTTTTCAATTTGACGACATTGCACATCTTTTCAGCTTTGGGCTCATTTTGTACTTTTTTTTCATTTTGGCGCTCTTTGCGCATCTTTTACAAGCTCACTTTCTTTCATAATCATTAAAGAATCTCAGTTGTGAAATTATCTTCCGTACATAAGAGAGGACAAAGCTCACTCTCTATAATAAGGAGGAGTAATTCACAGAACAAAAGCCATATATCATATGATAAATGTAATCACCTGATTAAAAAAATATAATAATGATCCAAAATTTTGAAAACACTATTCATATGAGGTAGATTACTCTAAGAAGATAAAATAAATCTCTATTTTAAAATTTTACTTTTTAATTTTAAAAAAGATTTTTATCCAAAAGAAATAATACACCATTAAAGGAGTTAGAGGAAGAGAAACAATCATCAAAGTTTCTTTTCTTTAACAGATTCAGTGGAGTCAATCACTATTTACAAGCTTCCAAATAAAAATAAGGCAGAACTCTCAGTCAGAAATCTAGTTTATCAGTAGTAGTGAGCAGTAAAAAAAATAATAAATCAAGAACAAGTAGGAAATCATATTAAAATAAATACTCAAATCAGAAAAACAATAATACTAAAGTGAAAATCAGCAGAAAATACAAACCAACAGGAAACAGACAATCAAATCAAATAGATAACTAACAAAAAATAGAATAAAAAATAGAAAATTAAGAAATCAGCGGTCATCAGATTCATACATTTATGTCAATCACACCCAATATGGTCCTCAAAATGTTGAATAAGTCAAAGGCCAGTGGTTTAGTAAAGATATCAGCTAGTTGATTTTTAGTTGCTAAATGATGTAGCTCAATGTCCCCTTTTATAATATGGTCCCTAATGAAGTGATGCCTTATGTCAATAGGTTTGGTTCTAAACTATTGGATTGGATTCTTAGAAATACAGATAGCACTGGTGTTATCACATAGAACTGAAATTATGCCAACATGTAATCATAAATCCAAAACTTGTTGCTTCAACCAAAGGACTTGGGCCACACAACTTTATAAGGCAATGTACTCAGCTTTAATAGTCGAAAGTGCAATTGAGCTCTATTTTCTACTGGATCAAGAGATTAAAGATTATCCTATGAATTGGTAAGTTCCAGAAGTGCTCTTTCTATCCACTCTACACCCTACAAAATCATAATTAGAATATCCAATAATCTCAAAAGAAGTGTTGTGCCTAGGACACCAGATTCTTAGGTTTAGGGTCCCTGAGAGATATCTAAGGATTCTCTTAACTGCAGTCAGGTGGGATTCCTTAGGATTAGCTTGAAATCTAGCACAAAGACAAACACTAAACAAAATATCAAGTCGGCTAGCAGTCAGGTAAAGCAGTGATCCAATTATTCCCCTAAACTTCTTCTGATCAATAGATTTTTCATTTGAATCCTTATCTAACTGAACAGTGGAACTCATGGGAGTGTTGATTGGCTTAGCTTTATCCATTTCATATTTCTTTAAGATGTCCTTAGTGTATTTTGATTGATTCAAAAAGGTTCCATCATCCATTTGTCTTATGTTAAACCCCAAAAAGTAGGATAATTCTCCCATCATACTCATCTCAAACTCCTTACTCATTGTCATAGAAAAATCATCACATAAATTTTTATCAGAATATCCAAAAAGCATATCATCAATATAGATCTGGATAATGAGTAGATCATCTCCTACTTTTCTATGAAAAAGGGTGGTGTCATCGCTCCCCTTAACAAACTCTCTTTCTAGTAGGAATGTGTTAAGCCTCTCATACCAAGCTCTGGGTGCCTGTTTCAATCCATATAAGGCCTTTTTTAATTTGTAAACATGATTTGGATATTAAAAACTCTTAAAATCTGGGGGTTGCTCTACAAAGACATCCTCTTTATTATCCCATTTAAAAAGGGACTCTTGACATCCATTTGAAACATCTTAAATCCCTTATAACATGCAAAGGCTAGTAGCACCCTAATGACTTCTAATCTACTTACAGGGGCAAAGGTCTTCTTAAAATCAATCCCTTAAATTTGATTGTACCTCTTAGCCACCAATCTTACCTTATTCCTAACCACCACACCAGAATCATTCATCTTATTCTTAAAGACCCACTTGGTTCCCACTACACTTTGATTCATAGGTCTTTCTACTAACTCCCAAACATCGTACCTTACAAATTGATTCAATTCCTCTTGCATAGCTAAGATCCAAAACTCATCAGAAAGGGCTTGATTGATGTTGGTGGGTTCAGTCATTGAGATAAAGGCAGAATGATTTACTTCCTTCTTAAGTCCATGCCTAGTTCTAACACCTTCAGAAGGGTCTCCTAAGATCAGTTCTTTATGATGACTCGAAGCATATCTCCAATCTCTAGGCAAAGTATTTTGAGATTCTACCCTTTCCTCCAGATTTGCATTTTTAACTCCTTGGGTAATCTCTCATACATCTTCTTCCTCAACTCTAGTCTCCTTAGGATCATATTCATCAAACACCACATGACTTGTCTCCTCCACCACTAAAGTCCTCTTATTAAACACCCTAAAGGATTTACCCACACTAGAATAGCCTAAGAACACTCCATCAGATTTAGGGTTAAATTTTCCTAAGGATAATTTCCCATTATTTAGAATGAAAACCTTATAGCCAAAGACATGGAAGTGGGACAGGTTTGGAGTTCTACCCTTAATGATCTTATAGGGTGTCTTATTCAATTTGGATCGGACATTCACCCTATTCAACACATAACAGGTTGTGTTCACCACTTCTGCCCAAAAGTATTTTGGAAGTGAACACTCAGTAAGCATGGCTCTAGCACTTCCACCAGGGTCCTGTTCTTTCTTTCAGCTACCCCGCTCTGCTGAGGGGTCCTAGAAGCTGAAAAGTTGTGGCTTATCCCTTGCTTCTCATAGAATATTCTAAATCTCATATTTTCAAACTCTCCATCATAATCACTATGAATAGTCAAGATCTCACAACCTAACTTCCTATGAATCCAAGTGGAGAAAGATTTAAATTCATCAAATAACTCAAATTTATGTGATAGAAACTTAATCCAAGTGAACCTTGAGTAATTATCAACAATCACAAATCCATAGACTTTCCCTCCTAAGCTGGCAGTGCAAATGGGTCCAAAGAGATCCATGCTAAGGACTTCTAAAGGTCTAGAGATGCTAATGTCCTTAATGGGGTAGAAGGAGGATTTGACTTGCTTCCCTAATTGATAGGCATCACACAGGTGGTCCTTCATGAACTTAAGCTTGGAAACACCTCTAACTAAGTCCTTTAGGGTAACTCTTCTAAGCGTTTTCATACTAGCATGACATAATCTCCTGTGCCACAACCAAGACTCATCAGCAGTAGTTTTTAAGCAAATTAAAACATCAATTTTAAAGCAACTTACATCTAGCATGTAGATATTATTAATCATTTATTCCTATAAAATAATTTTATCATTTAGGCTTATAATGCAGCAAGTGGACAAAAACTTTATGTTGTATCATTTATCACAGAGTTGACTGATGCTCAGCAAATTATATTTTAGTCCATCTACAAGTAAAATATTATTAATAATGAAATTTTTTGAATCACCAATTATACCTACTCCTACCACCCTCCTGGTTGTGTTGTCTCCAAGTGTAACCTTGCCTCCAACCCTGGTCTCCAGCAAAATGAACTGATTTGTATCTCCAGTCATGTGCCTTGAACATTTGTTGTCCAGGTACCACATGCTTTCATGAGGTCTTGTGTGAGAGCACACCTATAAAATCATCAAATATTAGATTTAGGAATCCAAACAAGTTTGAGTTCATTCTTATGAAAAGAAGAATGCAATGCATGTGTGCTGTGCTATGAAGCATGCAATTTGGGCCTCCACACCCAATGTGTACTATAGTGAATAGTGTAGGAGTGGGAGATGTATCCTAACATACCACAAGAAAAATATCTGACACTAGAAAAAAGGTTAACTAATCTACGTGGGTGATAGTGTCTCTTCCTAGGTTAGAATGAAACATACTTTGATGATTTTGAAACAGATTCTTCAAAAGATGGAGGTGCATAAAATTGTATAAAAGTAGGAGGTATTTTATTTTTCTCAAAAGCACTAATTTTTATACTTAGAAATTCATTTTCTTTCTTAAGACTTATAATTTCAAATTTCAAATAATGCTCACTACTATCTAAATCAGATGCAAGAGTTTCTAATTTTGTAAAAGCTCTTTCTAAATTAACATGTGATATTTTTTATGAATCATGCTCAATAATTAGTTCAGAATGCTTTTTGTTTAATTTATCAAATTCATCAAGTAAGAACATATGATTACTATCAAGCATGGAATGATCTTTAACTAAAATATTATGCTCTTTTTGCAAATTTAAGAAATCCAATTTCAGGCTGGCATGGGTTTTCTTAAGTTTTCTATATGATAAATGAATTTTCTCAAAAACTTCAAGTAATTGATCATAGGTGAGCTCACATATCTCTTCTTGGTCAGACTGATCAGGATGATCATCTGCCATCAAACATAGGTTCGTAGTCTCCTCTTCAGCTTTAGTCTCAGAGGAGTTGGATGCTGAATCTGCCCAAAAAGCCTTTTGAATCTTTTTTTGTCCTTTCTGAACTTAGGTTTCTCCTCACTGTTCTCCTTGCTTGGGTGATCCTTAAGTGTAGGATAATTAGCCTTTATGTGTCATGGCTTCCCACATTCAAAATAAATAGTATTAGATGAACCTTTAAAATTTTTGCTACTCTTACTTTCGTTCCACTTTTAAAAGTTTTTGTGTTTCTTTCTTAGAAAGCTTTTGAATTGCCTAGTGATTAAGGCAACATCATCGCTATCAGACTTGGAAGAATCAGTGTCAGTATCTTTGGCCTTCAGCGCCATAGTTTTCTCCTTCTTCTTCTCACCTGCATCAATTTATCGTTGGTTCACTCCTTGCTCATAAGTAATGAGTGACCCGAGTAAGTTATCAATAGAATAAGTGTTTAAATCTTTGGATTCAGTAATTACAGTTATCTTGGCATCATAAAAAGAAGGCAAATATCTCAAAATCTTATTAATTTTCTCATAATTAGTAAGCTCTCTTCTTAATGCATGCAAGAAGGTGATAATTTGAGTGAATCTTATATATATTTCAGAAATTGATTTAGTAGGTTTCATACAAAAAAGTTCGTAGTCGTGAAGTAAGATGTTCAATCTAGATTGCTTAATCTCAGATGTACCCTTATAAGTAATGTATAATATATCCCAGATTTCTTTACGAGTAGCATAAGTAAAGACACGCATGTAATCCTCATATTTTAGTGTACAAAAAAAAATAGTTCAAGTATTTTGTATTTAATTATGCTAAATCACGATCATCAAATGTCCATTCAGTAAATGAAAGTTCAATTTTAATGACATTAATAAGTCTAAACGGTGCTTCATAACCATCTTTAATAAGCATCCACATGTGATAATCAATTGATTGTAAAAAGGTGGACATGCGAGTTTTCCAAAAATTAAAATGTATGTTATCAAATAACGGTGGTCGTGTAATTAAATAACCTTCAACAGTATTATAATTACCAAAGTTAGCCATGGATCAAAATTCAAAAGTTTTTAAATTTAATTTTTAAATCCTGCTCTGATACCACTTGAAAGTTTGATAGGGATGTTAAGCCCTTATGAACTAGTCCCGAGGCTAACCAAGAGGGGGATGAATTAGTTATTCTAAAAATTCTTGAGTAAAAATGGTTTTAGAAAAAACTTTTTGATTATTTTAAAATAATTATAACTTCCCGATGATGAGCAGATATTTAACAACAATAGAATAATAATCACGATCACACACTCATCAACAGAAAATAAATACGGAAGATAATCAAAAAGGACACACCAAATTTTATAGTGGTTCGGTCAACTTGACCGTCCACTCCCCGGAGCCTCCCCTCCGGGTATTGCACTAACACTGAGTGACTCTCCTTATGCTCCCAAAGGCGGAGAAGCCTGTACAAAACTACTTTCCACTAACCCGGTGAGGCAGAGAACCTAGACTCCTTTTGTTTTCTCCTGAAGCAAGTAGAGAACCTGGACTCCTTTCGCTTTCTCCTGAAGCAAGCAGAGAACCAGAATCTTCTTACGAACAATCCTCCCATAAAGACACTGACAAGATAAGAGACGACGACTGGAGAAGATGACTTAGATCCTTTCTTGGAGCAACCTTTATAAATCCCTCACAAATTCCCCCTCATAAGATCCTCTCGCTCTCCCAAGCTCTCTCTCTCAAGATTTTCTCTAGAAAAGAAAGTGGCAAAAGATTTTTCTTGTTGAAAGAAAAAGATCTTAAATAGGAGAGCTAAAAAAATTGCCCTAAATCTCAACTGTTCGTCAAAGATCATCTAGGACGATCGGTCGATCGTCCTGTACGATCAGTTCAAAATCACATGTATTAGCCTGGATAATCTGGTTCCTCTGGACGATTAGTTAAAAAAATTTGTTCAGACGTCCCGTACGATTCTGCGATCGTCCGGGCTGATTAGTGTAAATTAGGAATTTCGTCCAGAAGACAGCTCTGGTTGTCCAGAAGAACTTATGCTGGACGATCTCAAAAGACCTAATCATACAGGATGATAACTTTATCATCCTGTATGATTAGTTTAAAAATGATAATATCGTCCTGCATATTGTTCGGATCGTCCTGCACAAAACATGCTGGACGATCTTAAAATAAATTGATCATCCGGGATGATATCGTGATCGTCCCATATGATTAGTTTAAAATCAAGAATATCATCCAACACATTTCTCGGATCGGCCAGGTGAACTGCTCTGGACGGTCAGGATTTTGCATGTATCGTCCAGGACGATCTTGTGATCGTCCAGGATGATATAATAGTATCAATAAAAAATTAATTACTTTCCTTAATCACTAGACTAATTTAGGCATGATTGTGAAGAAATTTCCAGGCCGATACATGTATCGTTCAGAATGATCAGACCAAATTTCTAAAAATAAAAACTTGCCTAACTTGATCTAGCGGCTGAGAATTTCTGATTTGAGTCTATCGTCCCGTACGATATGTGTATCATCCAAGATGATCTGGTTAATCCAATTAACTTAAATATGGTCACGCTAATTAGAGTTTCTATTTTCGATAGAACATCTAGGATGATATGAATATCGTCTAGGATGATATGAACAAAATTTAAAATAGAAAATATATCTCACTAAAATTCTCCCCCTGAGTGTGTGTGTGCAAGGTTACTTAGCTACGGGATCAATTACATTACATTCGACTCAAGAAAGAAAAAATTATAAATTAAATATACATGGACCCGATCTTGAGTTGGCTTGAATTGCATTTAATCTTTTGTACCTGAAATGTTAGTCAATCAAAATAGAACATAAGAAATATTTGTTATCATCAAAATTGTAATCCTTAAATCCAAGTTTGCAACATTTTCCTCAGGGGGCTCCATCCTAGCCCATTTTACTAGTGTTGACCTCATTTTTGTATGAGGTCAGCAGGACCAATCCAGATCTTAGGATCTTTTCAATCCTTAGGATCAATCTTAACCCTAGGATCAATCTAATCTTAGATTAATCTAGACTTTAATATCAATCCAGGTTCAAATCAATCTTAATCCCATATTAATT
Source organism: Dendrobium chrysotoxum (assembly GCA_019925795.1). NCBI lineage: Eukaryota > Viridiplantae > Streptophyta > Magnoliopsida > Asparagales > Orchidaceae > Dendrobium > Dendrobium chrysotoxum. Next base: position 44,661,610 of record CM034303.1, on the reverse strand, counting down.
TTAAACTCAATTCAATCAAACTCCAAGCAAATCTAAATCCTAAGATCCTTTTAGGCTCCATCCCTTGAGATCTATTTAGGACCTAGGATTCTTCTAGATCATAGATCTTAGGATTTCTAGACCTTAGGATCCTTCTAGTCTCTAAATCCTAAGACTTTCCCATACCCTAGGTTTCTTTTAGATTCCAAAACCTTTTGGCCTTCCTAGGTCTTAGGAATTCTATAAGACCCCAGATTTTAGGGTTTCTTAGATTCTAGAACCCTTCTAGAATCTAGACCTTAGGATCTATCTAGATCTCATGATCCTTCCAGACTCCAAATCCTAAGACCTTCTTAGACCCTAGGATTCTTTTAGACTCTAGATCATATGATCTTCTTAGGCCCTATGACCTACTCTAGATTCTAGGATCAATTTAGATCTTATATCAATCTAGATTCAAATCAATCGAGACCCCAGACTTCAATGTAAACTTCTATCCAGATCTTCAATCAACCTAGATCCAGTTGCTCTAGCCCCTGACCTAACTTTAATCTTATCTAATCATCTACAACCACTTAAATGATTGTAAATGATTTAGGTAGATCAAACCCTATCTTTTAAATTCAAAATCCAGTTCAAAACTAAAAATTTAGGCTCAAATCCAAAGCCAAAGGTCTGAGTCCTAAAAGCCTTTTTTAATGAATCTTTGAACACTTCAAAACCCAATCAAATGACTTTTGATTCAGATTTTATCATATGCATACTGATGTGATATGTCTCTAAAGGCAACTCACCAAATTTGAGGTCATTCTGAGGTCTCTAACCTCAGAAATTTGATTAAAATCCAAAGGCTGTAAAACCTTCAAATATTTACGGCCTATGCCACTAGACCTATCACCCAGTGGATTTTGACCCTGGAGCTTTCTCCAAAGCTTCCAATCACTTCCAGACTTTTAATTATGACACATTAAACATTAAACTACATTTTGTTAGTCTCACTTTGACCCCAGTTGACCAGGGGTCAAAATGACCAAAATACCCCATAGGGGTTCAAATGCATATTTCAAACCAAATGACCTCCAAATTGCTTGGAACCACTTCTAACAATTTTCAAATATCAAACCAAATATGTTGGACCCAAACCCAGCCCCTGGGTCAACCCGGTTGACCAAGTCAACCTAGGTTGACCCTAAAGGCCCATTAAGGGCCCAAACAGGTCATTTTGACCAGATGACCTCCCCAGACCTTGAGATCACCACCAATAGATTCAGAATGTTATTTTAAATTTGTTGAACCCATTCCCAGACCCTAGGTCAACCTGGTTGACCAAGTCAACCTAAGTTGACCACTTTAACCCTTAAGCTTTTACACATTGAATTAAACCCTTAATCAATTTCAAATTTATTCAAATTAATCTAATCACCTTGCTTAGGGATTTAGGTTTGATTGGACCTTTGACCCAATCAATAGTTGACTTGGTCAACTAAGTCTAAGTCTAGTCAAAATTGATTTGTTTGGGTCAAAATTATTTCAATCATCTAAACTTAAGTTCTCGAAATCTCCAAATCCTCAAGCTCACATCAAAGAGAGTTTCAAGCGCATTCAAATGTATTTGAAGTCAAATTACCCTGATTTGACTTATTCAAATCTTATTCTATAGTCAAACCTCTAATCGTATTCAAGCTCTAGTCAATTTAAATCATCCAAATCCATTTTAAGCTTTAAATTAACTCCAAACCATAGCCTAGACTAGACCCAATTCTTGGCCAATTAAATCCATGTAAAGTTGAACTAAGTCAACTTGTTAAGGTTTGGTCAAACCATTTTAAGACCCTATGTTTTACTGAAATGTCAAGCCCATACTTTGGAAATTAATCCAACCTATCCTAATCAGCTCTTGGTGCCACTTTGCATGTCAGGACAGCTAATTTGACCTGTTGACTAGTCAAACCAGTCAACAAGTGGTCAAAAACCTTTTAAATGGATAAATCCTCTAGTTTTAGCTAATCCACTCCATGTTAAATCCTTCCAGCAAGTTAAGCACACTCCAGAGACTTCTAAAAGATCCCTAAATCCCTGGTTTAATCCCCTAATCAAACCCATTACCCCCATGTGCTCCCAAGGATAAAGGGAGCTTTATACCTCACTTGTCCTTTGTCCTTTGATTCCTTGAAGCTCTAACTGTTTGGGGACATATGGCACACATCAGGGATTGTATCTAATCAATCCCAGCCATCCACTTGCCTTCAGGACTATTGAATAGGGCAAAACGTTAAGATTCAAGATCATTCTCTCCTTCACACTCTCTCTTCACTCTAGCCTCCTCAAGCCTTGATCCAAGATCATCTGAGCTTCCCAAGCATTTCAAAACCTTTCCCAAAAAAAATCCGGCGGTTGGAGGCAGCCGTTGACGAACTTCCGGCCAAACCGAAGGCCAGCTCTATCAAGCTCAAATACCTCTCCATCCAAGGGATTTCAAGCCTCGACTTCAACTGGACAAAGATTCATGGACAAACAACAAGTTCAGAGACATCTTGAACGGTCCAAACCGTCCATTATCAAGGTGAAAATCCTAAACCCTAACTTAGGGCACATTGTGCTAAATAACTTTCTAATAAGTTCTTTTTAAACCATACTTTTGATACTACATAATCTATGTTCACCATATAAATCTAAGTTTAAAGTTTCATCAAATTTAATCAAGCGGATTTCAAGAATGAAGCATTTTATGAGTTTGAGATCTCAGTTTGACCCTGCATGAACCGCAAGTGTTTTGGGCCGTTGATCTTGAGATCAACGGCCCGAATCGTGTTGTTCCACGTTTAATCGAAGCAGTAAGGTCCGTTGGACATTCGGATCACCGTCAGGCTTCATCCAGGCCATCCATTTCATACCGCGCCTAATCCAACGACGTTCGTGCATGCTGAGTCATTTAAGTTAAAAGCTGTGTGGGTCCCACCACCGCCGAGCATTAAATGCAAATAATTATCGGAAGCGCAATCATTTGCATTTAATGCCGCCGATGGTTAATGATTAGCCACAATTTGAGCATCCAATGGAAGGCCGCCACGTGTCATCCGCATCGTTAATTTATTTAATAATGATTATTAATTATTTAAAATCCTTTTTAAATATAGATTTCTTAAGAAATTTATTAAAAATTAAATAAAAATTTGAAAAATATATATTATATATTAAAATTTTAATAAAATTAAATACTTTATTTTAAAATAAATATTAATTCAAAATATTAATTTCATTCTAAATTATTTTAAATATTAAATATTAAATAGTTTAAAATTGATATTCATTTAAATATATTGAAATATTTTACAAAATTTAAAATTTTTTTTATCTTAAAATTAATATTAATTTTTAAATCATTAAAAATTAGAAACTATTTTAAGTAATTAATTTTAGATTAAATTCAATAAAAATATATTTTATATTTTTTTAGTTTAATTAAATATCTAAATATTCAATCAATGTTTAATAAAATTAAACTCAAATGGTTTTAAAATTAAAAAAAAATTATTTTAAATAATCTTAAAATTCCAGTAAACATTCAAGAATTAGTCTTACTCAATTTAAGAACTATTTTAAATCATTTTTAAATCTACTTAAATATCCTAAACCTTAAAAATTCAAATAAAATTCAAATTAATTCAGAAAATTTTAAATAATATATCAATCTTCTTGAAATTTAAAATACTTTAATTTAAAATTAATTTTAAAATTTAAATTTTTATTAATTTTAAAATAATTTGAATATTTGAATGTTTTAATATTTAATTAATATTATATTAAATATTTTAAAATTTTTAATTTTTAATTTCAACCAAGACTTTAAAATTAGAGGATCCCTCATTAATATGTTAAACCTATTTTGATGATACCTTTAATTATTTTAATTTAAAACTTATATTTATATATAGGTTTATAGGTAGATGTATATTTTTTACAATTAGTTTTTTTTAAAATTATATATATATTAAACATTTAAGGTTGAGGGATCCTCTTTGAAACTTTAAACATAGCTCAAGCTTGATTGAATAGAATTTATGTGGATTTGTGATTAATCAATGCATAATCAGTTTGTTGATTATTCATTGATTAATCCTTCAATTAATTATGTTTTAATTTATCTTGCATGCTTAGGGTGCACACACTCACCTAGTCTTAGGGCTCTCCTAGATTTAGGAATATTTGATTATGTTTGTGTGTAACTCATGCATGCTATGTCTAAGGGTTAGTGACTTTGATTTGAACACATTAATCTTTTGACATCATTAAGGATAATAATTAAGAACTTGTTTAGAGAACTTAGAATATTTTCAATAATTAGGATTTACCTCCTATTGACTTGAAACTCAAATCATTTGAACTTAGTAATATTCTCAGCTCATAGAAAGTATCTCATTGAATTTTGAAGTCATTAAGCCCCTTACTTATCTTAATCAAAATCAAGACTTACTTAAGCATTTTAACTTTTAAAAAATGTAATAAATCAAAATTAAACCCAAAAATTATGAATAATACCTTAAACTGACCAGAATTGAACCCTTAGTCAATGAAAAATAAAAGTCCCTTGACTGGACTTCAAATCAAGTTTAATTTAATTTTATTAAAATTAAATATTTAATTAATTTAATAAATTAAAAATAATTCCAAAATTCTCTCAAACACTTAGGAATCTCTTCTTAGGTCATTCCTGACCTTTGGAGTTGATTCCAAGGAGTTTAGAGGACATTTAGATTCAAATCATTTAAAGGCCCTTAATTAACCACCAGGTCGACCGAGGAGATTAGTGGACATTGCCAAGCGCCTCACAAGCTGAGGTGGCAGCGGGCTGATACTCCCCGTTCCCAAAAAAAACTTAAATAATTCAATTAATTCAACAAAACTTCAAAAATTCATAAATAATTCAAATCAACTCCAAATTGAGAAAACTCAAAGGCATTCAACTCATCTTAAGGTCTAATATTTATCAAAAAAATCAAATTTTTAGAAATCAATCAAATTTAAAAAAGTCAACTTTTGGTCAAACTTAGTTCAAAATCAAGTCAAAATTTCAAACCTTCATAATAAAATACAGAAAAATCTAAATCTAACATACTTACAGTCTAACTGATCGTATTAACGTCTAGTATTTTAATAAAATATTAACATTCTAGAAATTACTTTTAATCAAAAAAGTTAACTTTTGACCCCTTAATTAAATTATTAAAATAATCCAGAATATTCCAAAATTCAACAAATCATTCAAAACTCTAAAAAATCTTAAATCAATATTAAAATCAACAACCAATCAATCTTAATTAAAAATTTAATTAATTTTTAAATTTAATCAAACTCAAATCACTTAATTATATCAGGTACCACTAGGTAACCCAGGCCTACGAGGCTATTAAATTAACCCCAAGGAAAGGTGGTATCTAACAAACAATCAAAATTAAGTTTAAAATTAAATTCAAATCATTAAGATTTAAACTTTAATTAAAATCTCCTTGAAGCCTTTTCAACCAACCAGAACCTTTAATAACTTCAATCAAATGATCATATTTAGGACATATCAAACCCACACTATCTCCTACACATATTTTAGATGGTTTGCTAGGACGACCAACTTTAGTCTTAGGCTAGGCCGATGTTTAATTTTCTACTGTGTGTCGAGTTTTCGAGCTTTCACTGCATGCTATTTGTTAGTAGTAAAATTACTGTGATTATTTATTTACTTACTGCACTCTATGATGTAATTAATTATATATTAGATCTAACCCTAGGTTAGGGATGGTTTATACTAATTTAATCTTATGCAGGTGGCCATGCTCGCACAAGGTAGTTAAATTAAAGGGGGCAAAATTATAAATATTAAATTACACAGGTACTCCAAAACACTTAAGTCCCCCTTTAAAATTAAAAGAGCATGGCCAAGCATGGCTGTAAATTTGAGCATTTAAATTCCAATATATTAACTGCTTGGGATGTCAAATATTAACAATTGATTATTAGGATAACCCTGCAGGTTGTTGAGTCTAGATTTTTAATTTTAATTGATGTAATTTGAATGTATTTGAGTTATAAATTATTTAAAGTGCTTTGAGATGGGATTATGTATCCTACTTACATCCCTTAGGGGAGAATCCTCCTCCATTTGGAAGCCTAAGTTAGGATATTTTCAAGGTATCCAAAGAGAAAAGATAACACCCTTATCTAAGGGGAGTTTCTTTTCATTTGGATATCCGGACCCGACGATCCAAGGAGTTCTAAGAAGACAAAGAAGTGAAGAACGAGAAGGCCCATTCTCAAAGTCACTTGAGTCTTAGGATTAGAAATCTAGGTTGTTGTCAGTGGTGCCCGGCCACTTTACTTTTCTTGCAGACCCTGGGTTGTAATATTACTTACCTATGGACTTTCATTTTGAATATTAATTTAATTAATTTAATTATTTGATTGATTTGATTGATGTGTTATTGTGATTAAGATTTGCCTGCTTTTATCAATTTTTTTGGCGATCTTGCATGTCGTATTTGATTTAGCCTGGAACCCGATCAGAGGCTCGTGAGGGTACGGTCAAACTATTTCTACTTTAATTAAAATTAAAAACTTTAGGCTCAGATAGGAACTCTAACTCCTTTAAGAAGTACGCCTGAACTCATCGGGAATTTTTCATGCATTCATATTGACTTTTCTCTTCCATGTTAGGCACCTCCCCGCTTGTGAGTTTTGGCAGACCACCTGACCTATTAGGGTGCAGTTCTGTCCAAGGGGATATTGTGCAATCTCTAGGATAAAACCTATTTTTCAAGCCTGATTTTAAAACTTCATCATTTTGATTTTAAGTATTTAATCAAGTCGACTAGCATGCATTGCATTAGATACAAATTATAAATTGAGTCATCTTAATTGCATTTCTAGCTTAAACATTTTACCCAACATAAGTCAAGGGGTCAATTAAGAATTTGCTCTAAATGTTGACCCCAACTTCTTAAATCCAATATTAAATAACATCCCTACCCACTCTTACATAAAAGACTGGACACATGATTTTGAAGCGTTTAGGTGGTTTAGCTGGCTCCCCAATCCAGGCCGGGGTAAATCCAGACCTTGTACTGTAATAGCTAGGATCTGGGTCACTGATTTTCAGTACCCAATTTAGACTTAAAATCTGAGGCAGATTTTTAATCCTAAGACCTCAACCTCCGAGAATCAAATTCCCACTTTCTAATAAAATTGATTATTCAAATATTAAATCTATTTACATCGAATTCGAGCCCAACACTTTGAACAGGTTGGGGTGTTTTTTGAAGTTATTCAGAATCTCAAAACACCTCCTACCCTTCTTCCTTTGACTCCAGAAAGAACTGTTCAATCTTGAACCAATCCCTGTTGATATTTCAGACCCTACCTCCCTTGGCATCAAACTTTGAAAGCCTTAAATAAAATTCATATCGCTATTTTAATCGAGAGTATTCGTAGAAAATTTCTAGTTTCCTACGATGTAATTAACTACGAGGGCTTGCGCTCATAGGAGATTTAGAAACCTAGACCTGATTTTTAAAATTAATTTTTCAAAACCCTTAATTAATTATCTTTGGGAAATAAAAAAATGGCGATCATTATCGTCATATTCGAATTATCGATAGTGATTGATATCTTCTTCCTTCAGATAGATATATCAATTACAATCATAACTTTGATTATGAAATTAATGATCAATCTATTCAGATTAACATAGTCAAATAGTGGATTAAACATCACTTTGATCATTCGAGATCATATGTTATTTCTCCTTGAGTTTGATTACGATAATTAGAATAGATTCAAAATTTTATAATATGAACCTATTAGGGAATGATGTGTTCACCTTTCGAGGTGATATATCATTCATAATAAGCATTCGATCTCAAATATTAAAAATTCCAGAAATTTTAAGTCTCCCAAAGATAATTAACCTTTTCAAAATATATTTTTCAATCACATTAACTTGGCACTCATATAAGAGACATTACATTCATATGCTAACCTGCTTCATTATATGGAAGCACAGATCTCAGTAGATGAAACCATCAATGCTCATAAGAAGTAATTTGAGCAAACAACGGGGTAGCGTAAAAATACATTGATGATCGATAATTCATCATCACAGTGTAGAAGAAGTAGGGGGTAATAACTTACCCACTCGACCTTCACAGTCTTATCGTGAGCATTAACTATAGAAGGAGTATACACCTCTCAACATGTCTCAAACAAATGTCCTAATGGCCATCCGAGATAAAGAGAATGTTAAGGGGCCAAATCCATTAAAGCCAAACATAGAATATCAAAAGCAATACTACCACTTCTACCATAGTTATGGACACACAACTAAAGCATGTAAGCAGACTACAAGAAAATGCGCTATTATCGACAGATGGAATCCACTGATAAGTATCAAAATACGTCAGAAATTTGAGCTTTCTGATTCATTTTTGACGAAAAATGTTCCAACGATAATTCACGCGTTGAAAAATTAGCACCGACAAATTTTTTTTGCCAGAAATATTTTCGACGGGGTTTTCAGCAAAATACCAATGAAAAGCTTGGAAAAGTTGATGCCTTTTTGGTGTTGTATTCCAGCGTATTATCCGCTAGTATTTCTGGTAGAACATTTAAGTCGGAAATACCAGTGGATAATCTGCACCCAAAAAAATGTCATCCTATTACTGGTGTACATTTTTGTTGCAATATCTGCTGGTAGTACTGGCACAAATTTCTGTCAAAAATTTCATCGTATCATATTACCGGTAGTATTTTTGATAGAAAATCGATTGGAAACCTGTAGCATAAAAAAATAACCTTCTTTCTTTTGAAATTGATTTCCATAATTAAACTTGCATATAAAAAAATATAACACTATATACATTCATACATCCACTTCTGCTCAAGAACATTACCAATTACATTATTAAATATAAACATATACACAATAACATAAACAAGAAGAGTATTATTAACAAATATCTAAACATGTCCAAATAAAAAATAACTAAATATGTCCAAAAACACATAAATATAAATGTACACATCAGTAAAATAAATAACATCTACTCTGATTCAGTTTCCTCCTCAGCTGATGTTGTACTCCTCTCACTACTCATCTGCTCCCTCATCTTTCATATTTCCTCTAACATTTGAGCTTACTGCATCTGCATCTGTTGCTGTATCTCCAGTTACTACTGCTCATCTACATCTGCTTCTGCTACATTTACATCTACCAATCAGCTTGTGCTTTTCTTACAAGTTCTAGCTCGGCTATAAGGGCAACTATCTGTTGAGTATATCAAGACTCCTACATACTAGTTGAAAAACTAGAGCCACCAGATGTCTGCCCCTCATATGCATAGGCTTGCGAGCCTAAATCGTATACTCTACCATGATGCATTACTCCTACCACTTACGACCAAGTGTGATAGTCAGAATATTATGCTGATCCACTAGAAGAACATTCACTTGCTGCAGCATGGCTCTCTCGAAGTCGTTTGTACTCCTCCTATGATAGTTAATAAAAATTTAAGTAATTTATATATAACATCACAAAAATTAAACTTATATACTTACATAGGCTTTCCTCGCATGCTCGTCAACCTATAGCTGATCCTCCTACCACTTGTGGGTATGACTATATAATTCAACAGGAGTCGGTTCTCTACCCAACACCTCTTTTTATAACAGATATATATTAGTATTCTTATTAAAGTAAATTATTAAAAAATTTTAAAATTTCTTACCAAACATCTTCTGTGCTAAGTATGAGGAACATAACCCCTAGTATGAAGGGAACTACCCAAGCCCCCAACATCAGAAGCTCTATTCTGTCTATTTTAATCCCTCCTCCTACTATAGTCTAGGTTAATCCAAGCATTGTTCAACTCTACCCATATACTCTCACGAATCCAGAGTGGTCGCTCGCCTAACTTTCTAATGTCTGTAAACATGTCTCGCATGCGAGTCGATCCATGCATCTCAAAATTCTTTCTGATTTTATCATTATGTTGTGATAGCCAATAAAAATCTTTCTGTATTTAAAAATATACAATAAATAATATATATTTTTGTTAGCTTATGTAAATAAGATATAATACATAACATATTTATATAATAACTAATCTTAAACTCTCTAAACCACATGTCATGTACTTCTTTCAAGATATTCTTTCAAGAAATATAAGGAGCATCGTATCTGTTCTGTATTATATCCCGTATTTTATGCATTGGCTGCTTTGACGGATGAAACCTAAAAGAAATATATTAGTTGTCAAAAAAAATTATTCAATTTTATTTGCATGTCTGAAATAAAATTAGTACATATGTGTCACTATCAAGTTAAATCAACATGCGACCCTCTATCGCCTGTTCTGCTGCAGCTGGGGTGGAAGGTCCACCTATAACGGGCTGAGGTGGTGCTGTAGTAGGCTGAGGTGGTGGTGGGACATATGGTGGATATGGATATGGATATGGATATGTATGAGGGCCACTATGAGAAGGTGGGGGTGGATAGTAGGGGTAGTAAGAAGTACTCTGCGTGACGTCATGCGAAGGAAAGTATGGGTTTGGTAAGTAGAATTGCTGGCTACTAGTTACAGGAGTAGGTAAAGGTGGGCTAGGCTGATTCTGGGTAGCAAGTTGAGATAAAGAGGTTCCCTCAGTACGTACAGGCCTGATGGATAAGCTAAGAGTAACCTTCTTGTTGCACCTACTAAATATATTCTTTATCAATTTTTTCTGACAGTCATCACCTGAAGCCATCTCTACAAAAATTTAAGAAATATTAGTAACATAAATTATAGCAAAAATTGAATATAAAATAGCAAAGTAATTAAATAAATACAAATACAATAAAAATTTAAATATAAAAAATATTATTACTATAAATTATTGATTATAATTGATTGTCAAAAAAATATTTATCATATGTTGATTCACTTTCATATGATGAAACTTATGCACCACTATTAGATTCGTCATGATTATCCTCTATATTTAAATCTACTTCCTCTAACTGCAACTCACTCTCAATAGTTATAATTTGATCATCCACATCATTAATAAGATCTTTTATATTTTATATAAACTCTTCTTGATGTGCTGGTGGTATTGATGTAGTCTTCTCAATAACTCCCCTGGGTTTGGTCTTCATAACTACGAGCCAATCTTGTTTGCTTCGTACTCTACTTGGGTAGTTAGTAAAATAGACTTGACTTGCCTAACTAGCAATAATGAATGGGTCAAACTTTAAATATCTCCTACTCCACTTAACTTTTGTTATACCGTAAAGTGGATGTATTCTTGTACCTCTATTATGTACTGGATCAAACCACTCACAATTGAATAGATACACATTATTCATATAACCAGTTTTCAACTGTAATATTTTGTGTAATACCCCGTAGTACTCAGAATCATCACCTGTATGGGTATTTCCTCTTATATATACACAAGAATTCTCTATTTTTCTATCTTCACACCAAAATTTTATTTGAAATTTATAACCATTAACAAAAAAAATTAGATAACACTTCACAGCTCTATTTGATCCCCAAGCTAGATCAAGTAGCCCATAATACTGTAAATTACTATCTTAAGTGTGCACCTAGTTAGTAGGTAAAGTATGACATTAGCAAGCTTATTAACTAATTAAAGACATATTAATTGAAATGAATAGTCAAAATATATACCAATTTTTAAACCAAATAGGGAATTATATTTTCACTATCTTTTGGACTTATACTTATTCTGTTGTATTCAAACCATCAATAAAAATTCTATAAATATTAAGATTTAGATTGAATTTATGAGTAATAAATTTATGAGCAAGCTTATTCATACTTACTCGAGATATGATTCAACTTCATCATAGTTAAGCAAGACATATAATGTGGCAACTCGTATCTCCTTATCAGTTACATAGTGCATGGTACTAGTGCCTGAGGGTTCACCACTTCCATTGAATAAAGATAAATTTGAGGATTGATCTACAATTTCAGGTATAGTGCTATGACTTAATTGTGACACTATTTCAAAGTAATATGAGTAAAACTAGATTGTCTCGTATATTAAATATGCTTCGCATATTAAGCCTTCAAGATGTGCTTTATTTTTAGCATTCTTTTTATGTTTATTTAAATATCTCTCAAAAGGATACATCCACTAACACTAAACAGGTCCACCGACTCTAGCTTCATATGGGAAATGTACGGGTAGATTCTCCATAGAGTCAAAAAAATTTAGAGGAAATATATTCTCAAGTTTATACAGAATAAAAGGGATATACTGCTCCATAAGAATCAAGTACTCTGTATTTAGTTTTGAAGAGCATAAATCTTTAAAGAATATACTAAGCTCGATCAAGGGTTTTAAAATTTGATCCGGTAGATAACTAAAGATAGTTGGTAGTAAACATTGCATAAAGATATGACAGTCATGACTCTTCATTCCAAATAATCTCCCAGTTCTTATATCAACGCATCTGCTTAGATTTAAAGAATATCCATCAGGTACCTATAGAGTTTTCACCCATTCACAAACAGCTCGCCTTTGCTCTAAAGTCAAGGTGAAAGAAGCTTTTTATTTGAAAAATTTTTCATTTCCACCATCCCTCAACTCTAATATTTTCCTTCTATAAATCTCCTTTAAATCCATCCTTGCTTTTATGTTATCTTTGGATTTATCTTTGAAGTCCATGACTATATTAAATATATTATCAAAGATATTTTTCTCTATATGCATCACGTCTAAGTTATGTCTGATCAAATTTGCCCTCTAACATGGTAATGACCAAAAAATATTTTTCTTAGTCCAATTATGATTGAAATCATACCCTGATAATTTGTAATCAGCTAATATTAGATAATCTACTATTGTGGTCATGGACCTTACTCTTTCAAATATTTTTTCACTAGTTAATCTAGGAGGATGCGGCGACATAACTATTTTATTTTTTGACAAAAACATCCTTATTTTGCTTGAAAGGATGACCTGTAGGTAAGAACATGTAATGACAGTCAAACTAAGTGTTCTTCCCTCCATACTTTAAATTGAATGACTTTGTATATTCCCTATAATGTGGATAAGCTAATTTTCCAGAAGTGTTTCAACCTGAGAGCATACCATACATAAAAAGGTTATCAATTATCCAAAGTAATGCTGCCCTTATAATAAAGTTCTATTTGGTGGAGATACCATGTGTACTTATTCTCTCTTTTCATAGTAAATTTAAATCATCAATTAATAATTGTAAGAATATATCAATCTTTACTTTTAGATTATGTGGCACTGGAATGATAAGCGCCAAAAACATATAAGGAGTTATCATGCACAACTCTTGGGGAAGATTGTATGATGTGAGTATCACGGGCCAACATAAGTAAGGTGAAGCAGACTGGCTAAATGGAGTGAAACCATCTGCGTATAAACCTAATCTTATATTTCTTAATTTTGAGGAGAAGTTAGGATGTGTATGATCAAAGTATTTCCAAGTATCTGCTTCTGACTGATGTGTAATAAAATCTTCTTATGAGATATTTTCTTTATGCCATCTCATATGTGCAACAGATCTCATGGATGCATATAACCATTACAGTCTAGGAATTATGGGTAAGTAAAATAACCTACTGGCTAGTACTTCCTTCAACTTTCTTTTTGTGATAGATTTTAGTTTAAATCTCAGTGTGTTGCAGTAATGGCATGCAATCTCTAATAGATCATTTTTATAGAATAACATGCATCCATTGACATAATAATCCATCTTTGTGTATGTCAAATCAAGCTTGAAAACTAACTTCTTAATCCGATATAAATCTATAGGAATTATATTATCTGCCGGATTGGTTTCTTTGAGCAGTCTAATGAATTGATTAAAATATTCACAGGGGATATTATATTCTGCCTTGATGCTTAACATCTTAATAGTAATGGATAACTCTGAGTGAGTTGTGTACCACTTTCATATTGGTTGTTGAGAAGCATGAAACAAATCATAAAAATTTGTGCTTCTTTATTAGGTGACTCTTCTATATATTATTTAAATTATGCTCGACTTGCATCATAAATTAAGAATTTGTGCTTCTTTATTAGGTGACTCTTCAAGATTAGGTCGGATATTTTCTTCCTCATCTATATTAGCACTTGTCGATGGGCTGCATCAAGAATCAAAATGTGGTTCATACTCACCATGAGAAGTCCAATACCAATATTCTAGCATGAAGCCTCGACAATATAAACCAAAAGTTATATCATCTGGGCTTAAGTGCACCTAATTTTTATATTTAGAATATGGGAAATGAAGCTTTCCATCTAAGATGAAGCTAGGTAGTTGAGAAACTATCTGAATAAAAATATTCACCCCTCTAATGAACTCATTCGTTAATGTCTTTCATCCTTACGTCAATCGATTATACATCCAACTTTTTTGAGTTCTGATATCCATAATATAACCTACATATAATATGGATATATTAGATAATATTGTAATATTTATTAAAGAAAAATATAAAAAGTCTTAGCCTACTCAAAAGGCCATTATTTTAAGTGACCAAACCATCCAAGACGACTCTCTCTAATCTTATCTTCCACTGGAGCTACTCCAACCTTCTCACATATATGCTATTTTCATATCCTGACTATAATCAAGTATGCCCAATGCATTCCTTTATGTCCACACAATAATGCCCAACACATTCTTCTATTTCCACCATCCAACTTGAATTCTATAAATAATATCCCCATCTATTTCACCATAAATAAATCAATGATATAAAAAATGTGTACTTTTATTAATGACTTCATCGCCCAAAGTCACAATCCCTCAACTAGGTCTATTACTACTAAAAATACACTCCATATATTAAATTTTAGATCAATTTATACTAAAACCTTTAGACTCTAAGGTTGACCTACATAATTTAAGTTTACCTTCAACTCCCTCTCTACTATTATCAATTACAAGAACAATATCATCAACAAAAAGCATACACTAAGGTACAATATTCTCTTGCAAATATCTAGTGAGAACATCCATTACTAAAACCAAGAGCAAACACCAAGATACATTTTCTTGTAAATGTCTAGTGAGAACATCTATATCAAAAACAAATTAAAAGCATACACAAAGATACATTCTCTTACAAATGTCTAGTGAGAACATCCATTATAAAAGCAAAGCATACACTAAGGGGCTATTTGGATGCAGGATTTAGGCTGGATTTGAAGTGGATTTGAGCTAAATCCAGCCAAACGGCCAAAAATGCAAAACCAAATCTCATAGTAAATCAAAGCCGCAGTTGATGAAAAATTCCCTCTTTTGTGGTAAATCTTGGATTTACGAAATCCTTTGGTTTGGCAGATTTACGGGATTTGGCAGAAGAAATGCAGGAAAGGGAGAAAGTTACCTTCACAACAAGTGATCTCCCGTTGTTGCTTCCAATGAAAAAATGTCTTAACTTTCGCTCCAACAGGAAGGGAACGTCGTCAAAGGAGCAAACTTGAACAACGACGAAGAAGTACTTTTTCAAAACTCTACACTCCTACGAAGGAACAAAGCCAAAAGAAGTAGAGAAGGGAAAGGCAAAACCTCAGACACGGAAAGAAATGAGAAGTCAGACGGCGGATCGGCCGAACTAGGGTAATTACCGATGTATTTTTTGGCGGATTCTCAATCAGTTAACTTACCAGCAGATATTATGTTAATATTACTTCATCGAGTTTAAGTAAGCAGGCGCCATATGCGCCGGTAATTACTGGTAGAATATGTGCTGAAATATTTAAAATACCAACAAAAAACTGGCAGAATTTGCGCCGGTATTTCAGCGGCGGTAATTACGCCTGAAATTCCACCGAAAAAATACCAGCAAATATTCCACCGATTCTCCCGCCATAATTTCCGGCGTATATTTATCCGCTAAAAAAATTCAATGGTAATGACAGATTTTCCTGTAGTGGTAGCTCGTGGAGAAAATCGAATGACTAATCCGATAAGGCTATCTTAGTCAGTTTATGTAAAACCTACCTAGTCATAAGGACACTCCTCTTACTTAGGGGCAACTGATGCAAAGATAATCATAAAATAATTGTCAAATGGTTGATGAGATTGAAACCATTATTGAAGGCTTGTTATTGTCCAACCAAGTCTTACTTGTAGTGAATGATAAGCCGGCACAAAAGAAGTCTCGTATTGAACACTCTATTATTTTTGGTGATGCCGACCTGGAGGAGGTTCAAACCCATCATCAAGATCCACTCATAATTAACATGGGATTGGTGACCTGTATTTCAAAGTCTAAAGACTTTTAGTTGACAATGGAAGCTCGATGGATGTTTTGCTCTATCCAACTTTCTTAGTATGGGACTGGTTAGAGAAAAAAGCTTCAGCCTACTATAGGGCCACTATATGGGTTCAATAACAAACTTGTATGGGTAGAATGAATGATTATCCTCCCTATCACAATTAGAGAATTCCCTAGGCAAGTTACTCATCCAATCTAATTCATTGTAGTGAAGTCAAAATCAGCTTACAACGCTATCTTTGGGAGACCCCTCTAGTCAATTTTTGGAGCTGTTGCCTCCATTTCGAATCCCAAACTAAAGTTCTTGACCCCATCTGGGATCAGCATGGTGCATGGAAACCAATAAGTGGCACAATTGTGTTACCTTAGACAGGCTCAACCATGCTTGTCAGTTACTCTAAATATTGAGAACTTTGACCTCCGTAATGAGGAAGTCCCTCAGAGGGCTTCCCCTATAGAATACCTTACCTACATCTCCATATTTGATGAGCGCCCCTTAAGAATGGAGCATATTAGATCTTTTCTCTTAGATAAGGAGAAGGGGGAATACATAGATTTTCTATGTAGGAATCAAGATATTTTTGCTTGGAGTCTAGCTGATATATCTGGAGTTGACTCAGAGATAATCGTACATTCCCTCAAAATAAACTCAACATGTAAGCTGGTTATCTAGAAGAAGCAAAATTTTGTGCCAGATCTCTAGCAAGTAATAGAATAGGAGTTGATAAACTCCTAGAAGTTGGCTTTGTATGGGAAGTACACTATCTTATATGGCTTGCAAATGTTATCATGATTAAAAAAGCTAGCGGAGCTTGGAGGATGTATGTAGACTACATAGACCTCAATAAAGCTTGTCCAAATGAAAATTTTATGTTTCCTCATATTAACCAATTAGTTGATGCCACATCCAGACACCAAATGTTGAGTTTTATGGATGCCTACTCCACCTACAACCAGATAAAGATGGATCCCGTAGATGAGGAGGCAACATTTTTTCTAGACTGATAAAAGACTATATTACTATCAGTTCATGCCATTTGGATTCAAGAATGTCGGAGCCACGTATCAGCACCTTATGAATAAGGTTTTTAAAGACATTTTTTTAGGGGAAACCCACTGGTAGGCCTACGTATTGATAACAAAAAATTGATTACAAGGTCCTTAAAAGGACCTCCAGCTCACTACTGCTCAGTTTTTAAAGACCTTACATGGCACACTATAGAGATATATGTTGATGATATGCTGGTGTAAAATCTTGAAAAATCACAGCATATTTCTAACTTGGAATAATGCTTCTGCCTCCTTTGATCCTATAACATGCATCTCAATCCCGCCAATTATGCATATAGAGCGCCTCAGGAAAAGTCTTGGTTTCATGGTTACCCACCATGGGATCAAGTTATATTTTGAAAATATTAAGGCACTGAGAGATATAGTGCCCCCAAAAATATCAAAAAAGTCCAACGTCTTCAAGGAAGAATTACAGCCTAGTATCATAGGCAGAGTTAGAGGCCCCCCTCTTCCTACAAAAATATTTTAAGATGAATGCATGTAATATAAGTTGAACGAGCTTTACTATGAAATCAAATTAGAGAGCATTGAAAGAATAATAGTTGAATCACTTATGTTGAGAAATAAATATTTGATTGTATTGATAATAAAATAAATAACACTTTTAGAATATGAGGAGCATATGTAATAAATTGTAAGTTTTTTATTATCTTATTTTTTTATCTTTTTTAAAATAAAATATTTAAATAAAATTTTTATAAAGCTGTTAATGTCGACCTCAAGTACAAACAAAAAATTAAGAGAATATCTAAAATATTTATTTGGTGCCTGCACTAAAAAAAATTCTGGCTCCGCCACTATATTATATATAAGTCATCCTATATTGAAATAGTAATAATTAATACATGTGGCACACAAGGTTTTAAAATTAGACCGGACCGGCCGGTTCAACCGGTTGAACCGGGAGCCAGTCGGACGGCCGATTACGGTTCAAGATAAAACCTGTTTCACTGAAAACCATCATCCAACCGCTTGAACCAGCGGTTCGACCGTCGAACCGGTTTCAGTTTCCTCTAACCGGACGGTTCGCTAAAAAAAATGGATGGCTGAGATTCAATCTGTGCGGACAGCGGAGCGAGGGAGCCACAAAGTTATACAAAGCCATCGTGTGACAAGGTGAAAACAAGAAAACATTTTCTGCGAAAAGTCGAAAACCCTATTCGTCTCACGCGGCTACAGCATCTTCTCTGCCCCATCATCTTCTTCTCCCCGTCGTCTTCTCCGCCCCGTCGTCTTCTTCTCCACCTCTGGTGTCTCTTCTAGTTTGAGAAGCAAAGTCGCTTGCGGTGAGTATGCATTATCGCCTTTTATGAGATTGCGGTGGCATTTAAGCATTTCAATACCTAAACACAACTTTTGATTTATGAATTTTGGATTTGTTTTTATAAACGATGTTAGCCTTGGATTGTTGCTGTTACCCTTACCATGCAAATCTCTCTGCTACAACTTACCTGCCAATTATGTTTGAATGCTCCACCACTACTGCACCGGTGCAAATGCTATTTACTAGACTTCTCTCCAGTTTCAACTTTCTCGTTGATAATGATGTGGATATTCTTGCTTCTTTTAATCTCCCTTATTCTTGTCTGTTGTATAAATGCATTGCTTTGACTCCTCTCTTCTTCTATATCTGCTCTCGTCTTGCAAGAAATAAAGGAATCTACTAGTTTGCATCGAACAGTTTGCTGGCATGGGGAATAATGCATCTTCGACTGTTCTGCATCCACTCTGCTGCCATTGGCTATTCGTTGATCGCACGAATATGCTTTTATAAGGCTATTAGGGAGAGATGTGCATAGAGCCATAGATCTTTTTCTTATTGTGGTAGTTTTAATTTTGTGCATTCAGTCAACCTCTTCTAGCATTCTTATCCAGTCACTGTTGCCTTTTTTTTTTTAGTTAGCTTGATGATTGCATACATAGTATGATTTTAAAATCTTAGGTTTTACTTGTTTGTTGGTTGGATGGATCTCCTTCCTCTCTCATCAGAATTATTATATAGCGATATATTTGATTTTGGCATTAAGTGGAGTGTAGCATTTTGGCATCTTATATTTGTCTCATAAACATTTATATGGGCAGAATGACTGCATAACCCCAGGTTTCGAACGTATTTTCTTTGCGGAATTCATCTATACTTTTAAAAGGTTGGAGACTTTAGGCTGTGGTGGAAGTTCAAGTGATATAAAATTTTAGCCCTATAAATTGCTACTACGACAAATTGAGGTATGTATAGTGTGTTGTTTCAGCTTTGTGACTTTTTAAATTGCATAGTTTTCAACTTTATAGTTTTCTACTTTATAGTTTCTGCTTTGTAGTTTTCTACCTTGCATAGTTATAATTTATGCTTATGTGATTTTATTTAGTAAACCAAATTAGAATGGAGGCACCTAGTAATCAGACTTCAGGTTCAACTTATACTGTGCGTGAGAAAGTGGACATTGCTTGGAATCATTTTGTTGAAGTTAAAGGAGCTAATGGGAAGAAACAATTTAAATGTTTACATTGTGGTATTTCATATAAGGGAGGGGAAATTAATAGAATGAAACAACATTTAGCAGGAATAAAGGGGAATATAGCTACTTGCAAGAAGGTTCCACACAATGTTAGATATCAAATGCAGGAAAACTTGAAGGAAATTTTAAGAAAAAAATAAGCACATGAGGAGTTTGACAGTACACCATTTCCTATGGATGATGCTATAAATGAAGAGAGAGATTCATGTTCTCTACCAAAAACATAATTTTCTAAAGCACATGTATCAGAACTAAGTAAAGGAAAAAGAAAAGCTTCAGATATGGATACCTTCTTTGCCCCCAGAACTACACGAGGTTCCCAACCTTCAATTAATAGTGCTTTAGCATCTAAGGAAGTAGTGCACCGTACAGATATGGCATTAGCAAGGTGGTTTTTTGATTGTTGCATCCCTTTTAATGCTCTTACTTCAGTATATGCACATAAAGATATTAATGTCATTGCTGTAATAGGTCCTGGTTACAAGCTCCCTAGTTATCATAACATGAGAGTAAACCTACTTAGGGATTGCAAGGAAGAATGCAGGCTACTCATTGATAGTTATAGACAAACTTGGAAGGAAACATGTTATACACTTATGGTAGATGGATGGACTGATAGTAAGGGCAGAACTTTAATCAATTTTTTGATATATTATCCACACGGTGTTTCTTTTTTAAAATCAGTTGACGCTTCAGACATCACAAAGGATGCTACCACTTTGTGCTCTTTATTTACTGAGGTTATTGAGTGGGTTGGTCTAGAGAGTGTTGTTCAAATAGTTATTGATAATGCTGCTAATTACAAGAAGGCAGGTCAACTATTACATGAAAGATTCAACAATATTTACTGGTCACCTTGTGCTGTATATTGTATGAATTTGATTTTGAAAGATATTGGAAGCATGCCTTTTATATAGGAGCTAGCAAAAAAAGCATCGAAGTTGATAATTTTTTGTTATAATCATATATTCATACTTGCATGGCTTAGGAGAAGACCAGGTTAGAAGGAGATTGTACGTCTGGAGCAACCCGTTTTGCAACAACCTTCATACTTTGAAAAGTGTGCATGAGCACCATCATGACCTACAAGCACTAATCACAAGCAAGTTCTTTATGGATTCGAAGATATCCAAAACCTCCAAGGGAAATGAAGTAGCTTCAATTATTTTGGACTTGAGGTTTTGGGATAATTGTCTTATTATTTCGAAGATATCGAGCCCTTTGATCAGGTTGTTGCGTATTGTTGACTCTGATGAAAAACCATCCCTTAGATATCTATATGATGGCATGTACAGGGCAAGGAAGACAATTAAAGCTATGTTCAGAAATATAAAGAGAACATATAAACCTTTTACTACTATAATTAAAGGAAGATGGGATACTCAATTAAGGCAATACATCCATTCAGCAGCATATTTTCTCAATCCTTATTTCCAGTATGATAGAGAGAACTATTGTCAAAAGCCAGAAAATTTACAAGGTCTGGTTGAATTAATTGGAAATAAAGACATTTGCTTTAAGCCCACAGTTGCAATGAATGAAGTTAGATTATTCCGTGATGACTTAGAAAGCTTTGGAAAACCAATTGCGATGACAATGGCAAAAGAAATGCAACCTGATAATTCTCTTTTTTATTTTCAATATGTGTATATACTTATACAAATATGCTTATTCACTAAATTCTCAAACTTGATAATATGTAGATGAGTGGTGGAAGATGTTTGGATTAAGTGCTCCAAACTTGTAAAAAGTAGCTATAAAAATTCTCACCCAAACATTATCTTCATCAGGATGTGAGAGAAATTAGAGTATTTTTTAGCAGATCCACTCAAAAAGATGAAATTATTCGGAGCATCAACGACTCAACGATCTTATATATGTTCGGTATAATCTGAATTTAAAGAATATGTATGATCTTATTTTATATTAATATTTATGTACAAGTGTCAATTTAAATATTATGTATAATCTTAATGTAAAGTTATTTATTCATTTTTTAAGTTTCAACTTAAAAAAATACATTATGACCCTCTGGACTACACTTGTGTTGAAATAGTTGATTTTTGGATACTTGAAGATGAAACAACTCAAGAACTTAACTTACAGGATTTAAAAAATGAGATATACAAAGAGGATACAATATCAGTTGCTGAAGAATAAAATATATCATTTAATCAGTCAGGACATTATAAGTTAATAATAAAATTTGAGTATATCATTTAAATAAAAGAAAAAATAACATCTTATTTTATATTTTTTATTTGTTGGTGAAGGTGACTTAGAGAATGAGAGAGATGTATGCGACATAATCAGGCTTGATCAATCAGATGCATTTGGGTTTGAACATTTTAGTAAAGCAAGACCTGGAGACTCAACTTATGTGGATGGATTTGATGATGCTAATTTAGGAGATATTTGATTTTCTTCTTGTGAAGTTATTGAAATGAGAAAATGAATATGTTTTTTTTTTTTTTTTGTTATCAGTTGATATAAAGTATTTTAAACGATTTTTGTTTCTTTCTATGATTGATTGTGTCTTCAAGTAAAATATACTATTATGTTTTTCTTATTTATTATATATATTATTTTATTTTTTATACTTCATATTATAATTATGTTCAATTTTTATTATATATTTATAAATAATTATGTTATTATTATAATATTTAAATATAATAAATATTTATTACGTGTCGATTTTTCATTGAACCACTAAACCGGTCCCATTTTAAAAGCCTTCACATGTTTCATCTCGGAGAAGAAAGAGGAGCAATGGCGGAGAAGGAGAAGGAGAAGGCTGGTGGCGAGAGGTGGAAGGCAGCTATTGTCAATCTATCAGAGATGAGTGCGAACTTAGACTCGCTGCAGAAGATCCTGGCCAAGAAGGCCGTATTCGTCGACGATGATACCTTCTCCAAGGCTTCCCTTATCGCCGAACAGGCCAGAAACATAAAGGTCTGAATCCGTCACTCTTTTTATCCACCCCTTTATTCGATTTATTTTTTTATTGGAAAACAATGAACCCGATCGCGGATGCTGAATTTTAGGGTTCACGCTTTCGATGTCTTATGATCCATTGCGCAGTGTATGAAGCACAGAAGCGGGTCATTATATCACCAATTTAAAAACTTAGGATTGATTTATTTAAATCAATTTTGTACTGTGTGAAGCACGGCATGCTTTTATCGAATCAAGAATCAAGGGTTGATTGGGAATGAGATATTTCTAAAGCGATTAAATTCTTCTGAATTCCTTTGTGTGGTGTTTAGATTGTCCAGCCAAGGGTTGTAAAGTGCAAACGAGCAGAAAATGTTAGAACTGAGATTTTGTTATGCTTGGTTTTTAAACTATCAAGTCCAATGCTAAGAACTAACTCGAGTTAATCAAATCACTTATTATTGGTCTGAACGTTGACCGAATATAAGCAAAAAAATCTAGTCAAAGGCCATCAAATTCATCAACAATTTTGATTGAAGACTCCTATTCTTCTGAAGGTGCATCTCTTTGTGATTAATGTACTTCTATGCATCAATCAAACCATCAATTAATAAATATATTTGGTTCAGTTATGATGACTTCTGCTCTACTTGTAATTTTGAGCAGGCTCTAGAACAGAGGGTAGGGACTTTGGAACGAGAATTAGATGCTTCAATCGCAGCAGCAGCTCGTGCTCGTTCGGAGAAACGACAAGCTGAGGCAGCACAGCGAGCTGCTGAACTGCGTGCCCTGGATGTTGCTAAAGAACTGGAAAACACTACAAGTACGTACGCCCATTTATGTCACTTTATGCTACATTCCATATGTGTTATAATATTCTGAAAGTGGCTCCGTCAGGTTCACTTCATGATGTTTGATAGAAATATTATAAATGCTTCTTTTTTATCATTCCTTTTATTTAAACATGTATTTCAGGGAATCGAATTTTTTATTTTACTGAATAGGGCATAAATTTAGAAATTATTTCACTCTGGAAGTAAAATTACTTCTCCTGACAATCATACTTGGGTTGAATTGATTGTGAATTGCATAAATTATTTGATTAGCTAAGTAGTGCTTTGGCATGATGATTATTTATAGGACAGTTTTATGCAACTTAAAATTCGTTTTTAAAAGTCATAATGGATGCATGCCTATTTGCTTTCTTTCACAATTTTAATGTAGATACTATTATAGCTGCAAATCTTCTTCTTGGGATACCATATACATAATCTAGCGAATTCAATTTTTTCTTAAATGAATCATGGCCACGAGATTGATGGTTTGAACCTAACAGTGCTATTGGCATCTTTAGCTTTCCTAAAAGCCATGTCTCGCCATCTGCAAAAGACAGTTTTGAAATACCTTTGCAATTGCCTCTATATGAAATTTATGTATTAAGACCCATTTGCAACGATGCAAGACACTGGTAAGAACGGGTCATGACTTTGTGATGCAGCAGTCAAATTTTGTCATTTTTTCTATCTCTATGATTATTGTAATGATAATATTATAATTTGGAACTTTATTACATGTTTTAATATTAAGATTTCTAAAGTAGATTTGTAGTTAATTAGATGTAGTTTAGTGATAATCAAAAGGTGATCGAGCTCATGCAAAAGGACTACTTATTTTGCGTGAAAAT
Source organism: Dendrobium chrysotoxum (assembly GCA_019925795.1). NCBI lineage: Eukaryota > Viridiplantae > Streptophyta > Magnoliopsida > Asparagales > Orchidaceae > Dendrobium > Dendrobium chrysotoxum. Next base: position 44,637,101 of record CM034303.1, on the reverse strand, counting down.
GAACCAAAGAGCTGGTGCATGGCCCAAGAATGAATTTTTCATGCAATGGATGACCAAGGCTGATCTCCCCATGGAAGACACATAGAAGGAAGTTCATATCACATGCAATCAAAGTCCACAATTCAAGGCACCAAGGCCTGCCTCTTCCTCCATTTGGTCATCCTCTTGGTGGCTTAATTCTTTTGGTTGGAAGCTCTCCCTGGCTTGCTACCAACCTTAGGCCTAGTTTGATTGGGCGTTTTTGGTGCTTATTCCTTTTTAAAGCAGTAAAATTTATTTTTCTTTACTGTTTGGTTTGTCAAACCTCGTTCCCAATAACTCCATTTTTGTCATTTTTCTGCTATTTTGAAAAAGCTTTTTATATGTGCTTCTCTGTTAGAAAACTCCTTTCTCTGAACTGATGTTTCTTAAAACTACCTTTTACAAAAGTACCAAATAACCAAACGAAGCCTTAATCTTTTGGGAAAGATTGAGTTTTTGTTATTTTTGTTTACTTCCTGTAATTTTATTTTGTTTTGTATCTTCCAAATCTCCGTAATCATCATGTGCATCCCCACTTCATCCTTCATAAGCAATAACCGAGATGACAACTCTCTCGGTTTTTGCACTTTCTCGAAGTCCTTGTTACATAGTCTCAAGTTTGGCGCATCCATCTCCTCTCAAACACCATTTACATGCTCCTTTGTAAACTCTAGACTCACTCACCCCCATTCCAAACCCTAGAATATAAGGCTCTCATGTTTCATCTCTCCCAAACCACCACTTCCATTCCCTCCACCTTCACACCCTTCCATATGTTGAAACCTCTTTGTTCTTCTGCAATAACCTGCAACAAACTCAAAGCAGAGAAAGCAAAGAGAAGTAATGAAGAATGTATTGAGAGGTATAACTGGTTACTGTTCATCTCATCACTTCAGCCATTGTAATGTTTATACATATAGAGCCGGTTAGTTTTTAATTAACAGTCAGGATTAACAGCAGACATCAAACGGTGAATATGTAGCAAGTACAGGAATAAGGAAGAGAGAATGGAGCAGCCACTAGAATAGGTGAGCCGACTTATGCATAAGCAGAAGGCCATATCAGATCTCCTTATCATCCCCCCTCAAGGTAACAATAGGTGAGCATATTATTAGCTTGTCCCGGAGTTGAGCATGATGAGTAGCACTTAATGCTTTTGTAAAGATTTCAGCAGGTTGATCTTGAGAACAAATGTGATGGACAGTTATATAATGTGAGCGAATACAGTCACGTATGAAGTGAAAATCAATCTCTATATGTTTGGTTCTTGCATGAAAGATGGGATTGTTGGCTAATGCAAGAGCAGAAATATTGTCACAATAAAGATTAGTTGGTTCAGACAACTGTACTTGAAATTCTGACAAAAGTCGTCGAAGCCAAATAATGTCACAAGCAGCACAAGCAGCAGCAGAAAGCGCTCGATACTCGGCTTCTGTGGATGATCGAGCCACAAACGTTTGCTTCTTAACTGTCCAAGAAATGAGATTGGAGCCGAGGAAGGCACAATATCCTGTCACCGAACGACGATCAATTTGATCGGTAGCCCAATCGGAGTCTGCAAAGCCTTGTAATACTAGATTTGAAGTGGTGATAGGTAGCCGGAGAGAGAGAGTACCCTTCACGTAACGTAGAACACGTTTGAGAAGCTGATAGTGTGATTGAAGAGGGCTGTGCATGTCTTGACAGAGGAAATTTACAGCATAGAAAAGATCAAGTCTGGTAAACGTTAAATATTGGAGAGCTCCTGTTATCTGTTTGTAGTGCTCAGGGCGATCATATGGAGAATCTGATGGAGAAGCTGTAGCAAATTTGGTGGGGAGAGGCATTAAAACCGGCTTGCAATCAGTCATTGCAGCGTTAGACAAAATATCAGCAGCATAGGATGATTGAGCTAGATGAATGCCGTTGGGAATATATGTGATTTGCAATCCCAGAAACTGATGTAATCTGCCTAGATTTCGCATAGAAAACTTGGAGTGTAAGGCATGTACTAGATTGTCCATCGTAGCTGAAGAATTCCCCGTTAATAAAATGTCATCTACATAAACTATAATGTAGAGTTGAACAGAGTTTTTCATAAACAACAACAAAGAGGGATCTGCAGTGCTCGACCGGAAGCCATACTGAAGCAGGTAAGATGAAAAAGTTGAGAACCATTGGCGAGGCGCTTGCTTGAGCCCATAAATAGCCTTCTTTAATAGACACACATGGGTTGGAAATTTTTTGTTTATGAAGCCAGGTGGTTGTTTCATATAGACTGTCTCTTCAAGTGGTCCGTGTAAGAATGCATTAGAGACATCTAATTGTAGTATAGGCCATTGGTTTGTTACTACAACTGTTAAGAAGATTCGAATGGTGGGAAATTTAGCTACCGGACTAAAGGTTTCATTGTAATCCAACCCATGTTCTTGCTTGAAACCTTGAGCAACAAGACGAGCCTTATATCGAGCTATGATGCCATTTGAATTGTATTTTGTTTTGAACAGCCATTTACATCCCAACACAGCATTGGTTGAAGGGGGTGGAACAAGTAGCCAGGTTCCTTGTGTTTGAAGTGCTTCAAATTCTTGACTCATGGCATCTCGCCAAGCTAAATGCTTAGATGCTTGAGTAAAACATGTAGGATTGGTAGGAATCACATCATGATGGAGGTCAAGTATTTGTCTTGGTTTTAAATGGCCCGTTTGTGCTCTTGTGACCATGGTATGCCGTGGTGGAGTTGGTTGAGTTGGTAGTATGTTGGTGGAGGAATTTGAAGTGGATAGAACAGCATTCTGATTGGGAGGGGAGGAGATATTGTCAGGTTGCGAAGAGTTGGTAGTATCAAGGATATGGGACTCAGCTGGTATGGTGGAATCTGAAGGACGCTGTAGAGTAGAAATGGGAATTAATATGGATGGATTTAAGGTAGTAGGTGATGTTGTAGTTTTAGAGGGGACCGTGGGTGGATTGGACTTAAATGGAAGATAGTTTCATGAAAGTGCACTTGGCGGGAAATATAGACTTTGGAAGAGCTGACATCAAGACATTTATATCCTTTAGCATGAGGAGCATACCCAAGGAAGATGCAAGGAGTGGAGCGAGGCGCAAGTTTGTGAGAAAGATGAGGAGTAAACCATGGATAACATAAGCAACCAAAGACTCGAAGATGAGAGTAGTTTGGTGGTTTATTATGTAGAAGTTCATGTGGGGAAAGGTTGCGAGTAGCAGGAGAAGGGATGCGGTTAATCAGATAGACTGCAGTGAAGAGGGCATCTAACCAGAATTTGGATGGTAGATTGGCATTGAACAGCAAAGCACAGATAGTTTCGAGCAAATGTCGATGCTTTCGTTCAGCGACCCCATTCTGTTGGGGTGTATATGGGCATGATTGTTGATGAATGATACCAAAATTTAGTAGATGAGTTTGAAAAATTTTGTTTACAAATTCACCTCCTCCATCCGTTCGTAGTGCTTTTATAGGTTTTTGAAATTGTTTTTCAACAAGAATTTTAAACTGTAAAAAATTTTGAACAAACTTCTGATTTGTGATGCAAAGGATAAATCCAAGAGTAACGACTGTAGTCATCGACAAAGATTACATAATAACGATAGGATTGCATTGATAAAATTGGGGAGGGACCCCATACATCACTATGGATAAGTTCTAAACATTGTTTTGAGGAAATAGTAGATAAAGGAAAAGGCAACCTAGTACACTTTGCTTGAGCACAAGCATTACAGTGAATATAAGTAGAGTTAGGACTAAAGGACAAAACTGAAGATAAACTGTGTTGGCCGGAAGCAGAGGGATGCCCAAGACATTGATGTCATAGAAGCGATGATGGGGAAGCAACCAGTGCTGTGGTCGAAGGATGCAGGAACCGTGAGTGCGGTGGAAGCTTAATTGGGTAAAGACCATGCCGATTGGGTCCTTGGAGAAGTATCTTGTTGGTCCGGGAGTCCTTGATAGCAAAACCATGGGCATCAAGAAGCACAGAACATGAGTTATCATTAGTAAGTTTGTGTATAGAGAGTGAATTATGGGAAAGATTGGGAACATGTAAAACTTTGGGTAGGTGAAGCTTACGGTAGGGGGTGGGTAGCAAACCTTGACCTGTATTGGCAATTGGTAGCTGCTGGCCATTTCCTACCTGAACATGAGAGGAACCAGTATAGGATTGAACATTATGTAGTTGAGCAGGATTCGAAGTTAGATGCTCTGTTGCACCCGAATCCAAGAACCAGTTAGTAGGTTGGGCTGTATCAGTGGTAATGTAGGCTTGCGGAGGTGTGTTGTACGTATTGTCGTGACAATACCAGCAATGAATTGTTGAATGTCCAGATTTCCCACAAATTTGACAGTCAATAGAGGGGCGGGAGCGACGTCTGCCATGAGCTGCTGAAGGCGAGCGACTAGGCGAAGAGCGAGCAGAGCCACGACCCATAAATGAACGACCAGGGGATGAACATCCACGGTAATTGGAAGATGTGGGTGTCCGACCACGAGATGAACCTCGAGTAGCTGCTAAGGCAAAGTTGGGGTCAGCTGGAGAATTTGCGGTGTTGTCACGAGTTGTTTCAGACGTAATGTGCAGTTCTTCACTACACAGCAATGCGTAGAAATCATCCAGAGTAATTGGTTGTAGCTGATTACGGATAACAGCTTTGAAGGACTGATAAGTGGACGAAAGCCCATTTAGTGTATAAAGGATGATGTCTTCAACGTCTATGGAGGATCCAGTGGCAACAATAGCATCGACCTTCGACTTTATATCAGAAAGATATTAAAACATTGTTTTATCTCCCAGTTGTAGTTGATGCAACTCGCTCTTTAGTTGGAGAAGTCTGGAGTGATTCGTAGACTGAAGTCGGACCTCCAGGGTTGTCCAAATCTCGTGAGAGGAAGACAAATTGAGAATGTAGGGTAGCAGCGAGGGAGATATAGTCGAATATTTGGCCGACGCAAGATGCTGATCAATTAGCATCCAGGTTTGAAACAAGGGATTTGGAGCAGTCTTACCATCAGCAGATAGAAGCTCTTTGGGGGGTTTTGTGACTGAGCCTGTGAGATAGCCATCAAAGTTGTTGGCGGCAAACAACTTTAGAAGTTGAGACTTCCATAGTAGATGATTTTCAATGGTCAATTGGACTGTGACCAATGTTTTGATATTAGCCATGAAAAATTTGAGCTGAGGGATTTGAACTGTCGGAGATATCGGCAGGAGAGGAGGTTGACATAGCTGGCATTGCAGTAAAAGAAGAATTAACCTAATGCTTTGATACCATGTTGAAACCTCTCTGTTCTTCTGCGACAACCTGCAGCAAACTCAAAGCAGAGAAAGCAAAGAGAAGTAATGAAGAATGCATTGAGAGGTATAACTGGTTACTATTCATCTCATCACTTCAGCCATTGTAATGTTTATACATATAGAGCCGGTTAGTTTTTAATTAGGATTAACAGCAGACATCAAACGGTGAATATGTAGCAAGTACAGGAATAAGGCAGAGAGAATGGAGCCGCCACTAGGATAGGTGAGCCGACTTATGCATAAGCAGAAGGCCATATCAGATCACCTTATCACCATAATTCTTCACAACTTTCACCATCACCTTGACTACCTTTTCCTCTCTTAGCCAAATCCTAAACAAGCCTTGGCCTAGCGCTTTCTACCCTCTTCCCTGCCTTAATACTTCTCCAAGCCAAACTGTTCTCGACCAACCCTATAATTCCGTCATCATCCTTTTCGAGCTACTCACAATTCCTCCCAAATATTCGCAATAACCTCTCCACTCTATATACAAGTCATCACCATCTCATTCCAATTTAACCCATGACCAAGTTCAATCATTTAGCCCATGAAGATGAGGTTTTTGAGGGTATCGCTGAGCCTAGAGGCTGAAGTCTCAATGCATGGCATGAATTTGCTGACAAAGAATAGGTTGTCAAGGATGCCATTGCAGCCAAATCATGCCAGGAGTATGAAATCCATGATGTGATTTCACCAAGGAAGATGAGGTCATCGAGCATACAAAAGTATAGGAGGTCAAGGCCATGACGAGGTTGCTGGTAAACGTGAGGTCATTGAGTTTGTTGTTGTGGCTAGAGTACAGAAGGCTCAGGTCATTTTTTTGTCAGTAAGTTGCTGGTAATTGAAAGCACAAATGACTCATCATCTTCTCCATAGCTCCACTATTCCACATGATTTCTCTGTCGCAGCTCACCAGCCATTGTCGCCACTTCTACCTACAAGATTCCTGCGGATTACATCTTAGCCATTGATCTATAACTAACTAAGGATATTGTTGTAATTGTCTCTTACCACTTATATAAGTATGCATTTTCCGTACTTAGACACCAACAGACAATGTAATGTAATAGTCTTGATTCAAAAAATTACATTTCAACTTCTTTCAGTTATCCTTCCCTTCACTCTGTTTTTATTCATTAAGCTTATTTCATCATGGTATCAGTCATCAATCATCGGACTATAAACTCAACTACTGTTTTTTCTCCCAGCTCACCTTTTCTTCTTCGTTTCCATGGATTCTATCGTTGTCAAGCTCAATGACATTCTCATTCCCACTTAGCTCAAGTTTCTATTGTCAAATATCAAAAATATAGTGCACATTCAGGTGATTGCTAAAAATTATCCCACCTGGCATTCACAAATCCTCAAATTGTTCACTGCAAATGGATTCGAAGGCTACCTGAACGGAACTACAACTTGTCCGTCCAAACATACCATCTCCAACATGGGACAGCCAACACTAAACTCTCAGTTCTCTCTCTGGTTACCGGTAGATTAGAGCTTGACTGCTGCACTATACTCCACTATCTCGGCATCTATTCTTCCATACATTCTTAACTTAGAAACATGCCATTCCATTTGGACTACACTTGAGTGCCGCCTACAATCCACAAATCGATCACGTGTCATCCAGCTCAAAAATGAACTTCACTCACTTACCATCAAAAATCAGTTTATGACTGATTACCTTTCCACCGTAAAATGCATTATTGATAACATTGCTGCAGTCGGAGGTTCCATTGATACCGAGGATACTATTCTATATATATTAAATGGTCTACCAACAAACTATGAGAGCTTCAAAACTTCTATACGTGCTAAGCTCTCTCCAATCGGTCGCGACTACCTATACTCTCTTCTGTCCGGTGAATAGGTGAATCTTGTAACTAAAGTAGCCAAAGAACTATCTGTTTCTGAATTTACTCCAGCTCCTGTTTATTAACATGCTCTTGCTTCCACACTTGATCAAATCTACAGTATATTCTCACCTGCTTGCGGTCGTGGATGCTGCTTCTGAATTTACTCCAGCTCCTGTTTATTAACATGCTCTTGCTTCCACACTTGATCAAAGCTACAGTATATTCTCACCTGCTTGCGGTCGCGGATGCTACTCATTCCGAAATTTTGCTTTTCCGATACCTCCAAGGGGCGATTTCCTAAAATCTTCTCTAGTTTGCCAAATTTGTGGTAAACGCAGCCATTTTGCTTTTGATTGTCGGCATTAAACAGATCTAAGTTTCACCCAACCAACCTCTAATTATGCTCATGCTTTTGTTGCTTACGCCTCCTCCTTCTCTTAGTACTTAGACAGCGGAGCTACTGCACATCTGACTCCAGAATTTCATTCAATTCAGCAACCTTCTCCATACCAGAGCTCAGATCAGGTACTTGTTGGCATTGGAACATTTTTGCCCATACTCCACTCTGACAAAGGTCTTCTTCCAACACCTTCATGTATGCTTTCCTTAACTCCTCTACTTCATGTTCCCAAACTCTCCCACATTTTATTTTCCATTTCCAAACTTTTTGTTGACAACAATTACTCCATCTCCTTTGACAATTCTGGTTACATCATCAAGTATTGGCAGAATAACAGCATAACTCTACGCGGTCTCTGCCATAATGGACTTTACCCCATTCCCAAATCCATTCCAGCAACTGTGCTCCTCCATTTCATCCTCCACAGCCCTCTGGCATTGTCTATTGGGTCATCCAAGTCTTTCCACCTTAAGTACAATAGCAAAAAGATTACCTGCTTTATGTATTCCTTCTACTACTACTACTAATGTTTGTAATTCATGTGCTCTTGCTAAGAGCCATAGATTTCCATTTAATGAATCAATTAATGTTACTTCTTCTGCACTTCAACTTATACATGTTGATGTTTGGGATGCATCACCAATTAATTCCACGTATGGTTTCAGATTTTATGTGTTATTTATTGATTATTTTACTAGATTTACACGCCTTTATATTATGCAACACAAATATGATACTACAAATAAATTCATACTCTTCAAAACCTTTGTTGAAAAACAATTCAACAAACCAATTTGCACTCTTCGAACAGATGGAGGTGAGTTTCTAAACAACTCACTCGTTACTTAACTCAACATTGCATTCACCACCAGTATAATTGTCCCTACACCCCATAACAAAATGACATTGCCAAACGCAAACGCTGCCATTTGCTCGAAACCGTTCGTGCCTTGCTAATCGAAGCCCAATCACCAGCTCACTTTTGGGTTGAAACCTTCCTTACCGCTATCTACCTCATAAATTGACTGCCTTCCCCTACCACCTCTTATCTTTCACCTTGCCAACTTCTACATAACAAACCTCCAACCTACACTCATCTTCGCGTGTTTGGTTGTGGTTGCTATCCCTGGCTTCGTCCATACTCTCCTCACAAACTTGCCTCCCGTTCCACTCCTTGCATTTTCCTTGGCTATGCTACATCTCAAAAGGGATATAAATGTTATAATCCTTTTACTGGCAAAATCATCATCTCCCGCCACGTTCAAATTAACGAGTTTTATACTCCACCCATCACCTCACTAGCTCCTACTTCCATACCAAATCCTGCTTCAATTACTTTTCCATTGCCTCAAGCGATTTCGCCTCCACCTTCTCCAACAATTCAACCAACTACCTCTCCTCCTTAGTTCTTACCATCTACACTTCCGCAAAATCTGTCCCATTCGCCATCTTGAAATTCCTCAAATTCTTCCCCCACCTCCTCACACTCTACTTCTCCAATCAATCGTCATACCATGGTTACTCATCTATAAACTGGCCACTTAAAACCCCACCAAATTCTTGATCTCAGCCAGACTCTTTCCACTACTCCCATCTGCTACAGTCCAGCCATCAAACAACCTAAATGGCGTCAAGCCCTCTCTACCGAATTCCATTCTCTCCAATCTCAAGGCACCCGGACATTAGTACCTCCTCATCCCAATCAAAATGTCATATGTTGCAAATGGATCTTTAAAATTAAACGCTATTTTGATGGCTCCATTGCTAGATACAAAGCAAGATTAGTTGCGCAAGGCTACAAGCAAGAATACGGCATAGACTATGTTGAAACCCTTCAGTCCAATTGCCAAATCACCAACCATACACGTCTTCCTTACTATTGCACTTAATTTTAACTGGCCTATTCTTCAATTATATATGGCCAATGCATTTCTTCATGGAACCTTAAACGAAACTATATTCATGTCTCTACCACAAGGCTTTCAATACCCTCAACACCCACACCATGTTTGTCTATTAAATAAGGATCTGCACAGCCTCAAGCAAGCTCTTCGCCAGTGGTTTGCTACTCTCTCAAATTATCTAAATCAGCAAGGTTTTAACAGCAGCTCCGCTGATGCTTCTCTTATGATATATCATCAACAGCACATTTGGGCTTATTTATTAATCTATGTGGATAATATTCTTATTACCAGAAATGATCAACCTTTCATTTCATCTCTTCTCAGCAAACTTCACCAATGCTTCAACATGAGAAATCTTGTCTCCCTTGCACGATTCCTTGGCATTGATGTCACGTTAACATCTTCCGAATACAGCCTCTCTCAGAAAACATACATCCAAGAGCTTCGCCATAAAGCTAGCATGTCATCTTGCAAGTCTCTCTCCAATCCACTACCTTCTAAATCATCTACACCAGCTGAATTGCAAATTTCATTTAAACAAATGACTCAAAATAAAAAGACAACAATGCCCTCTTGGGCTTACAAACAATCCACCCTTAAGGGTAAAACAGGAAAAGAAATAACATAATCAAATGAGAGAAAACAACGATACGATAAGACTCAAAAATACAATTACTCGATCGTGGTCGTAGATCGACGACCACGTCTACGATAAACTTTCATGTAGTGATGTCCTCATCATTCTCCTGGGGTGGAAGAAAGCTCGACTCCGTCGAGTAAGTATCTCTGGTGCTGTCATAGATCTCCAATGCATCCGAATCTAACTGTTGTAACTCCTCACAATCCAACCAAATATCCTCTGACTCAGGTTTGCCTCTCCACCTAATCAAGTACCTTCATCATCCACCTTCCTTCGTAGAGATGATTTCATCGCTCAGGATCATGTCCACTTTTTCTGCTATGGGTGATTTAGGAATATCTGGGAGTGGATGTAGGTTAGGGATCTCACAAGGTGGGGTCACACAAGGCTGTTGTATGAGTGGGTTGGGTGGATTGAAATCCAGACCTTCATATGCCACTAGATCTTCTATATTAAAAGAGGGATTGATGTTGAACTCAGCGGGAAGATCTACCACATTAGCATTATCATTGATTTTCTTAATTATTTTGAATGGTCCAGCACTTTTAGCATGCAATTTCTTAACCGTTCCTTGTGGGAACCGTTCCGGACGAATCTGCACCATTACAGAGTCACCAATCTCAAAAGTTTTAAATTTTTGTTTCAGATCAGCATGTAATTTATAATCATTGTTGCTCTTCTCAATTTGTCGTACAATTTCCTTATGAAGCTCATGCATATGCGATGCAAATGAAGATGCAGACTCAGATATCCTATACCTAGAACACATAGGAATGAGATCTAAAGGTTGCCTAGGTTTGAACCCATAAATAATCTCAGAAGGACTTAGGCCAGTGGTTCGGTTCACAGAATTATTATAAGCAAACTCAGCAGTGGGTAAAATGGAATCACAATCCTTAACATGCTCACCAACCAGAGATCATAACAGATTACCTACGCTCCTATTGACTACCTCAGTCTGACCATCAGTCTGTGGATGAAAGGCTGTCGAAAATTACAATTTAGTGCCCAACTTCATCCAAAGGGTCTTCCAAAAATAGCTAGTGAATTTAACATCCCTGTCTGATACGATGGTCTTGGGTAGACCATGCAAACGGACAATCTCATTGAAATAAAGCTTGGCAATGTGGGAGGCGTCGGATGTTTTGGAGCATGATATGAAATGAGCCATTTTGGAAAATCTATCAACTACGACACATATGGCATCATTTTTACGGCTTGTCCTAGGCAGGCCTAAAATGAAATCCATACTAACATCCTGTCAAGGATAACTAGGGACAGGCAAAGGAGTGTAAAGGCCAGTGTTCTGCTTACGCTGTTTGGCTAACTAACACGTGTGATACCGGCTAACCATCCTACCAACATCTCTCTTCAGGTTGAGCCAAAAGAAACGATACTCCACGGCTTCTATAGTTTTATCCCGTCCGAAGTGCCCAACGAGGCCTCCAGCGTGGAGTTCCCAGACAAGAAATTCCCTAAGGGAGGTGCTAGGAATGCAAAGCTTTTGAGCTTTGAAAAAGTAATCATCCTCCAGAAGGAAATCGCCCACAAGGCGCGTGCTGCCTGTGGACAAGAGAGAGTAGGTCTCTTTGAAGTCGGGGCAGTCCAAATAGTCCCTCTTTATTTGGTCAAAACCCGCAACTTCAGCTCTCATCTCAGTGGTAGTCATCATGCGACGACTGAGAGCATCATCAGCTTTATTCTCAACTCCCGCCTTATGTCTAAGGGTATACATGTACTCCTGAAGGAACTCTACCCAATGACCGTGGCGCGCATTCAATTTCTTTTGGGAGTTGATATAACGCAGAGCCTCGTGATCCGAGAAGATGACGAACTCTTGCGGGAGCAAGTAGTGTCGCCAATAGCGGAGGGATTTGATCACAGCGTAGAACTCTTTGTCATAAGTAGAATATCGCTGCCGAATGTCATTCAGCTTCTCGCTGAAATAAGCTACTGAGTGACCTTCCTGGGATAGGACTCCTCCAATTCCGACCCCCGAAGCATCGGATGTCACTTCGAAGACTTTGGAGAAATCAGGAAGTCTTATTACTGGGGCTTCCACCATTCTTTTCTTAATCTCATCAAAAGCTCTGGTGGCGGCCGGGGTCTAGTGAAAATCACCCTTCTTAAGACAGTCAGTGATAGGAGACACGATAGTGCTGAAATTTCGGATAAATCTCCTATACAAGGTGGCTAAGCCGTGGAAGCTGCGGACTTCCCGGATGTTCTGGGGAACTGGCCATTCTATGATGGCCCTCACCTTCTTGGGGTCTGCAGAAACCCCTTGAGCTGTAACGATAAATCCTAGAAAGATGACTCGATCTATAAGGAAAGTACACTTCTTGGGGTTCGCATAGAGTTGTTCTTTCCTTAAGACTGAGCAGACTTGCTTTAAGTGGTCCAGGTGTTGTTCAACGGATTGACTATAGATAAGAATATCGTCAAAGTAGACAACGACAAACTTACCCATAAAAGGGCGTAACACCTGGGTCATGATTCTCATAAAGGTGCTCGGGGTGTTACTCAACCCGAAAGGCATGACCAACCACTCGTAAAGACCATCAGTGGTCTTGAAAGCAGTCTTCCACTCATCACCGGGTCGGATCCGGATCTGGTGATATCCACTCTTGAGGTCGATCTTGGAGAATAAAATGGCACCCGTCATCATATCTAGCATATTGTCTAATCGCGGAATAGGGAAACGATATTTGACGGTGATTTTGTTGATAGCTCGGCTATCAACACACATTCCTCAAGCTCCGTCCTTCTTAGGAGTGAGAAGGGCGGGCACTGCGCTGGGACTAAGACTCTCCTTAATGAAACCTCGTTGCAATAATTCGTCTACCTGCTTTTTAAATTCAGCATATTCCGTAGGGTTCATGCGATAGTGTGGCAGGTTAGGGAGGGAGGCTCCAGGGACTAAGTCTATAGTATGTTGAATGTCTCTAAGAGGAGGTAATTGATCTGGGAGATCATCGGGGAAGACATCAGTAAACTGCCCTAAAATGGGTTGGACTTCCTGAGGGATAGGGTCATCAGATTCAGGGAAAATCTCACGACCCACTAATGCATACAGAGTTGCGCCTTGAGTAATCTCAGAGTCCAGAAATTTGGCGATGACCAAGTTCAGTCCTTTCTTGGACTTAAGGGGGTGGGATTTGGGATCATCCTTGACTCGGGGCTGCGATGGCAAAAGTTTAATCCTTTTGCCCGCATGTTCAAACACGCAGGTGTTTGAACGCCCATAGATGTGGACATCATTATCAAAAATCCAAGGTCGTCCTAATAGAATTTGTCCAACATCCATAATCAATACATCGCACCACACATTCTCCTTATAAGTGGCAAAGGAGATAGGTACGATGCTTTGTTCTTTCACCTCCAAGGCAGTGGAGTTAACCCAAGCTACCTTATACGGATTTGGGTGAGGAATAGCAGAAAGACCCAATTTGGACACCATGCTGGAGGAAACAGCCTTGATACAGCTGCCACTATCTACGATGACTTTATAGTTTTTATCCTTAATTTTGGTGTAAGTGTGAAAGATTGACGTCCTACGCTAGTTATCGGAGGTAATAGGGTGTGACAGTGCACATCTCACCACGCAGATGGGAGGTGTCCAACTTCTGAAGGCAGTGGAGGACAGCGGTGTCATCGTCCTCCTCGAAGAAATCGCCTTCATCTTCTACTTGATTGACCTGATCAACCTCGGGCTCAAGATCCTCCTCATTAATCTCCTCAATAATGGAGACTTTGTAGGGACTGGAGCACTGAGAAGCGATATGCCCATACCTCTGGCATCGAAAGCACTTGGTCCCGGGACTGGACCGAGGTGTATCCGGGGTGGGAGGTTTGTTTCTAAAATCAGGTCGGGGTGCAGAGGGACCAGTGGGTGGTCGGGTGGCACTCCCAGGAGTAGGTCGGGCAGTAGAAGAGTGTGGGGTGGAACTACCAGAAGGTCTGTAGGAAGGCCTAGGGTCGTGGTGACGACTAGGGTGTTGGGACCGACTCTCCTCAAGGTCTAGCACTAAACTATAGGCATTTTTTGGGGTAGTGACGTTCCGGGCGAACAGTTCATTGCGAAGATCCTCTCGCAGTCCGGTACGAAACATAGATAAAATCTGCGCGGGGGTAGTGGAGGTCTCCCCTTTGCAACGGATGAGATAATCGTCAAAGGATGCGTTGTAATCCTTGACTGGTTTACTACCTTGAGTCAACCTATGCCACCTATCTAAGAGCCTAGGGAAGTACGAGGGAGGCAGGTACTTCTGTTTAAGCTCTCGCTTCATTAATAACCAATCAGTGATGGGATACTCATTTCTGGACTCCCTAAGGCTTTCTAAATTTGACCAAAACTGACTAGCCCTACCAAGGAGTTTCATATTGGCAAAACTGACCTTCCTAGTCTCAGAGATGTTGTACCACTTAAAGAAGCTATCCATACCTTTGATCCAGTCCAGAAAGAGCTGGGGATCGAGGGTACCATCGAAAGTGGGTGCATTGACCTTGATATTCTTCATCAGTGGGAGATCAGGGTTGTGGGGGTGTTCTTGTCCATAGTGGGGAACTCGATGAGGGGCACGAGGTGGCCCCTCATCCAGGAAAGGATCGTCCCCGTACATGGAAGGAGGCCTAGAAGGAGTGTCAGGAATCGGGTGGCTCCTACCACGTTCTATGGAATCAAATCAGTCAGTGGTGGTCCTACGCAGTTCAGCTAGATCGGCCTGATTCTCTTTGAGTTGCTGACTAATGGTGTTCATTTGGCCTACCAATAGGTCTAAAGTCCTTCCAAGTTGTTTCGGATCCATTGCTAGACGCTAGGGAATCCTAAGGGATGACTCTAGGAAGAGGACAGCAAACTAAAGTGAAGAAAAGACCCACTAAATGCTATGAAATGATGTAGGAACTTCAAGGACAGCAAACTACACTAAGGTGTTGAGTCACCTAAGCAAGTAATGATGTTTTAGAGTTAAAATCAGGACCTAGAAATCTAAGAAACAACCTTAATGCCTACTAAATGAGTGCAGATTTTTCTGGACAGCAAGCATAAATGAGAATTTAAAGAGTTTTAAATGATGCTAAGCATGCAAAATTAAGTAGAATTAGTAAGGCAACAACCTAGGATGAATTCTAGCATGCAAACCTAGGTTAACCATGCTCTGATACCAGATGATGCAGGACTAAGATGCTTTTTAAATGAAAATAGTACGGATTAGCACGACTTCTTAAAGAAAGCAATTATTGATTAAGTTACTAGCAATTTGAAACAATAAAGTAAAACAAGAAAGGGGTGCTTACGCTTAGGCCAAATCACTTGCTAAATACTTGAACAAACAAATAGTTTAGAAAATAAAAAACATGCAAAGTAATAGGCGTTCAACCAACATCCCTAAATTAACAATGAAATAAGAAGCAAAGAAAGGTGCACTCAAAACACTACGTTTACTAAGCTTTAGCAATTTAAGCGGAGTTCGATCCTCTGCGCTTCCGTCATCATCTACAAGGTTAGTGAATGAAGAAGTAATTGAATAAGGAGAAAAAAGTTCACCCTTATTGTGATTCGGAAAAGAGTCGCCGCCGGATGTTGTCCACTTGCTTGCTAATAGCACCGGTGAGGAGATGTAGGAGGTGGATGGTGTAGCCTTTGACTGAATACGAAGAAGTAGCCGGAGTGGTGGAGGTCGTTGATCGGCCGGAGATGGTCCAACGTCCCTTGATCCTTTGCTCATCGATCACGTCAATCAAGACAAGTTGTATGCGATCAATGTATTCTTCCACGGTGTTATCAAAATCGAAACCCACGTCGAAGAAAGGGGATTGGAAGATGTCTATTTGATCGTGCTCGTCATGCACCAATCCGTAGTCCCATTCGGGAACCTCCATTCATGATAATTTGAGAGGAGAAGACTTGTAGGAATTAAAGGAAGGAGGGGGGATTGGAGAGAGAGGAAGGGGCGGCTATGGGCATGGGGCCGGCGGCATTAAAGAGGTGGGGAGGGGATTTTGGGAATTGATTTGGGTTACTTAATTTAGGATATAAGGATTAGGAAATGTTTGATTTAATCCTATTTGATTTAAATTCAAATAGAATTCAATTAGGTAACATTTCCTAAAATAAGTTGAGACAATTAGGAAAGTTTTAATTCAAATTCAATTTGAATTTTGAAATTTAAATTCTTTCTAAATAGGCACCAACCTAATTTAGGAAACTAAATTAAGAGGGAAGGGAGAGGGAGGAGGCCGGCGGCATGCTTGGGATGAGGGCAAGGCTTGGGTGGCTGGCGGGTAGTGGGGGTGTGGGTGGGCCATGGGAGGGAGGAGGGGTTTGGGGCTCGGCTTGGTGGGGAAAGGGGAATGTGGGCCGTGGGTTAGAAGGAGAGGGGAGGGAGGAGAAGGAGAAATTAAAGAGACTAAGGAAATTAAACCACGTACCCGACACGTTTAGGTTGGTGGGTGATGCGTTGTCCTTCTCCAAAGGATTTCTCAAAGCTCTCAAACTCTCACATCAAGAGAACACATTGTAGGAACTTCTTTTCATTATCATCATTAAGCTCAAAGATACAACAAAGGGCCTTTAAATAGCCTTAAACAAATGAGAGAAAACAACGATACGATAAGACTCAAAAATACAATGACTCGATCGTGGCCGTAGATCGACGACCACGTCTACGATAAACTTTCCATATAGTGATGTCCTCATCAGTCACAGAAGAGCTAAGAGTAAGAAGACGGATGAGAGGTTCCACATGCAAACTAGCATCCAAAAGAAGCGGTTGATTTGGATATTCTTTTCTCAGCTTAAATTCATCGAGTCAGCAGTAAGCGTAGAAAAATTTCATGGATTTATGAATCGACTTGCATCAAATTCAGATCAAAGTGGCTGCGAATTATATTTATATGAAAGTTAATTTTCCTTTGTCCATTTAAATGCATAACATAGGTATTTTAGTCATTTGACTAACCAAACAGCAGAAATAACTTTGAATGATAGCAGCTACAAACTCAGTTTTTCCACAGCAGTTTTACAGCTAACTTTGCAGACCACAGCCTCCCCAAACACATCCTAAATGGCACTGAACTTTTTTTCTCCCTACCGAAATAATTTTAAGAAGACTTATGCTGTTTTTTCCTTAGGTTGTAACAGAAAACAGGTCTGTCAGCATACTTTTAGTCGCTGATTTTGGAATTATAGAGGTGAAGATAATTTTTTTTATGTGACCAATTTCAGAAGTGTTTGAGCTACATATGGAGGAGTTGCGTAGAAAGCAAGAGGAGATTTCTAAGAAAGATGGTGAAATCAAAGTATTGGAGGCTATAATACAAACACTCAGTAGAAATGGCTCAAGTGCCTCAGAAGACTAAGCAGCAGATATGTTCATCTGTTTTAGCTTGTGGAGCTGCCTTAGCTACCATGTAGGTCTATGCAATATTTGCATTATTTTTTTTCTTTACTATATTGTTATAGCTTCTTTTTGCATAAAGAATTAGACTTTGTTTGAGGCAGCTTTTTTCCTGCTTTTTAAAGCTATTTTTTAGTATAAAATTTTTTAATTCAAAAAATTTTTATACTAAAAACTGCTTTAGAAAACATAAAAAAATTATCCCCAACAAAATCTTAATCATTAGGTTGCTATTCACAAATGCATAATAATAATAATAATAATAATGATGATGATGATGATGATACTAAAGATATGCCACTCTTTGTAACCCAAATTGGACAATCTATTTTTAATATTTAAGCCTGAAACATAATTGATGTTATCAAGTTTCTGAAAGTGAGATCTTTGAAGAAAGCAGTACAGTTATTTTGCAATTCATTAAGAAAGAAATGGAAAGCTATTATTTCTCTATGTGGTGGTCATATGATTATATTATCAATCGATGGCTTGATGATTAAGATCGAGAGACTATTTGAGTGAAATTCCAATTATCATAGAATAAGAATACGTTTTTAATTTATTTTGAATAAATTTGCATTTGAACTTTTAATCATAGATTATCATAAATTATGCTATAATCACTTTAGAATTGATGGTATCTAATTTATTGTTTCAAGATTAGGTTGTTTTGTATTTAAGTAAAAGCTTCTTGGCTTTCTTTTTTCATGCAAATATATAATTGTGTTGTAAATATTAGTTGCAATTTGTGAGAGAAGAAGATTTATTACTATAAATCTTTTTTTGGGTTATCTTGTATCTTGGAAACTACAAGGAAGCGGTTTACTGCTTACTAGCTATTTATGGTTCAATTGAATTCCACTGTTTTGTAATTAATATATTACCAGTTCAGCAATAAGAGTCTCAATTGAATTCTCATCATAGCAATATCTTGTTTTCTTTTGAGCTTTTGAAGTTAAAGGAAATATTAGGGATAAATGTGTGATGCTCCAGAATTTAAATTGAAAGAATTATTCTTTTAATCTTATATAATAAACAACAATCAGAGCTATCTATTATCTAATATCATATATCAGTAATAAATAGCAAAAATAGATTTTATAATTTAAAACATCAACAAATATATATATATATATATATATATATATATATATATATATATATATATATATATATATATATATATATATATATTCATTCTCAAAAATCATATATACTATTCAGGATTTATATAATCATATTACAATTACTCTGTCCTGAGTACAAAAGAATAGTTAAAATAAAAAAAATCTGAGGTTAAAAGAATTCTGACCAGTCTCACACTCCTAATCTTTTGCTCGGATTTGAAATCATTTAATCATATATAATGAGCTAAAAAGTTTAGCAGGTCACCAAAATTTATAATTGAATTTAAAGCATGGCAAAGGAGCAATATATATGTTAACAGTTAAATCATAACAGTTATATTCATATGATCATTGAATCAGTGTAAAAATAATAAAATTCACATACAGTAGTAGTAGAATCTATAAACAGTAAAACACTACGGTACGAAAGTCAGTAAATTAGTATGAGTGTCAAATCTATAAAATAATTGTCGTATACGTAATATCAATCAGTAAAGAAATCGAAACATCATTAAATACTGTTGAAATCAAATCAATAAAGTAAAATTATATAAGAATGTACACATGCTATCCAATTATTATATATCAATATTAAATTGTTATCTTAATCACATGCTCAATATATCATGTATATTACGTGCTCAATGAATGTATCATGTTTTATGTATCAATAAATCAGTAGCAGTGTTAATAATAAATATGTATAGTAATATGAACAATGCCTCAATAACATTCATTTCAGTAGTCACACCAAACAAGTAAGAATTATGATTATCATGATATTTTTCAGTATTATATCAATGTCAGTAAGCAGTTGCCTCAATAAATAGAGTCGTCACTTTTTGCCCGTCAGCATAATAATCATCTTCTTATAGCTCCCAATCAATATCAAGTGAATTAGTAGAGGATAACACCAAACCATAATATTTAAAGGAAAGTCTGTCAGTCCACCATCCTGTATAAGCTAATCAGTCTCCAATCAACTGTTCAATCAGTCTTTACTTATCTTTTACACACATTATTATCACACTACTATAATAGTAATAACAACTAGCTATTATTCAATCATATATTTACATTCATTTTCAATGCATTGCAGTAAATAAAACATAATTAAGTTTAATGCAAAAAGTGTAAAAATGTCTTAACGGTAAACAATAAAAATCATACTAAGCAAAAATTCACATTTTCAAAAATTTACCAAATGACCAAATATTCCATAAAATAGCATTCTGAAACTTTAATTGAACTAAACCACTAATTTTAGACGTTAAAATAAATTTATGAGTATGCAAAATTCGCTGTATTTTCAAAATCATCCGGTGAAAAATCTCAAATAAATATTTAAAACGTTCATAATCTCAATATCTATAACATCTAAAAAATTACACTATGAAAGTTTTACTAATACAAAATTATTTTCATTTTTCGGTAATAGAAACACAAATTTGATTAAAAAAATATCAAAAATACAAAATCCTTAAAATCATAAATAGGGTAAATGTTTTTTATAGCGAGATAAGTAAATCTTCCAACTGACTCGACTAATAAAAATTGCTCCGCGACTTCCAAATCTGAATTTTTTTTCTCTTTCTTCTATTTTCTCTCTAAATATCTCTCACATCCTATCTGGCATGAGAAATGGAAAAAACGAAAAAGCTAAAAGAAATTTTAAAGAAATTAGTTTAGTAGTATTAGATATTTAGGATTTAAATAATAATTTAATTATAAAATATAATCAATTTTCATTATAAACTTTATAAAAAAAATTTTGGGATTTCAAAAATTAAAGAAAAATATTCTTAAAATAAATCATTTTATTTAAAAAATATTGATGAAATTGATTTGCAAAACGGGCACCTAACGGTTTCAAAATTCTCACTTGTACTGAGGTGTCAATTTCTTAAGGATTTTCACCGGTGCTCAAAAATTATGAAAAAAATCATGTAATTCAAATACCATAGTTTCAATGCTATGGCAAAAACTATTTGTGATTTGAACTTATATTGACTCTGGAAAAAATATTTGACAGAGTTAACATATGGGTTATTATAACTACTCACCTTAAAAAAATATCGTCCCCGATATTTTTTTTAAGGATTCGGATACAAAATCAATATAAACAAAATTTGTACGATCAAAACGCAAATCAAATCCAATGCAAATTAGAACTTGTCAAGAAATCATACAGTTATGCAGTTCATTTTATCACATGCAATTCAATTATGTATGATATGCTATGTCATTCAATCATAAAAAAAATAAATTTCTTACTAGCAAAACTCTTATATTATTTTTTGTCTTTTGGATACAATAAGTTGTACACATGTGACATCATTGGAGTAGGTGCAGTCGGTCGTGGTGCAACAATCTCCCTCTGACTACCACTGACAGCTCTGTCACATACCCTATATATTGATCTTTCAATGTATGCTCTAGACTCGATAGTCTTCTGTCCTACAGTATATATGGACTGTCCTACACTAGAATCAGTTCTTCCTACAAATCCCCTCTGAGGACAGTCTACTACCTTATGTCCCGGCTATCTATAATGAAAACATCGCCCTGTCAACAAGTACCACTGACTCGTATGTCGTTAACCACAATGAATGTCCTGGCTATCCACAACGAAAATATCGTCCTGTCAACAAGTACCACTGACTCGTATGTCGTCGACCACAATGAATGCACTCACCGTAATTGCCAGAAGATACTACTAATGTATATCCCCTCGAATCACTATACATGCCTTTCTTGTCGCAATCTCTCTCTCTCTCTCTCTCTCTCTCTCTCTCTCTCTCTCTCTGCTTGGTTCATCTCTACTTCTCCTCCTGTTGACATCATATCTTGAGCCCACCTTATATATTGATGTTGGTGCTGCCAAATCAATCTCTACCAGTATGGCCCGCTCCACCAAGTCAAAAAATTCTTAAATTTGTAGAGGCACTAATGGATATCTCAGCTCCCTGTTCAACCCTTGTAGAAATCTGTAGCACTTTTCTTTAGTGGTAGGGATCAAGTGGGGAGTATATCTATCCAATGCAGTAAACTCGGCCTCATATTGCATTACTGTCTTACGTCCCTACTCCAACTTGATAAAAGCTTTCTACATATGTCGTCGGGTTGCGTAGGTACAAACCACATCCTGAATACCATAGTGAACTCGTCCCAAGTGATCTCAGTATTTATCTTCCCTTGAAATTTCTCTCTCTGTTGCCCAACCCACTATCTCTCATCCTCTCCTTCAAAGAGGAACACATCCAATGGTACCTTCTAGCTCTCCGGACACTGTATGTTGTCAAAGATCTTTTCTATCCTCAGTAATCAATCTTCTGCAGCTTGAGATCCTACAGTCCTTTGAACAACGAAGGCTTTAGCTTATGTGATGTCTGTAAATGCTTATCTCCCTCTTCTTCTTTATTTTCAGCTGATTTACTTTGTGCATCCCCCATTACCTATACTATAGTAGTAGCCAACTGCATCACACTATCTGATGGCACTGGAGTTGCACTATATTGTTCATTTGGTATATTTGACTCTAGCGGATCTATTTTGATTGTTTACCTATATGGTTCGGTATGATTTGAATAATACACACATGCAATCTATTATGTATGCAAAATAATGCTCCCTAAAATATTCATTCTACCTAACTCTCATTCAATTCCTACAGCTTTGATAACAATCAATTCTTTCAACAACTATGCTCTGATACCATTTTATAACAACCCAAACTCTTAACTACCAAGATATTATTCATTTTAGCCTAAGAGCCTCACGGTTTTGTCCTATTGATGTAACTTCTCAGTAGGTCACTCATCCCAGAATTTCTCCTTTAATAAAAGAAAGCTAAACTTTTAAACATCGAGGTATCTTTTGGTGTAATGGTTAGAATTTCATTTAAGAAACTCCGTAGTTAAGCGTGCTCACCCCAGAGAAATTTTGGGATGGGTGACCTACTGAGAAGTTATACCAACAAGACAAAATCGTGAGGTTCTTAGGCTAAAACGAATAATATCTCGATGGTTAAGCGCTTGGGCTATTACAAATGGTATTAGAGCAATACACCAGTCATAAGATGTGAGCTAAGTTTCATACAAGACAAAGTCTTACGCCATGGGAGCCACCTCTTGAACCTTGTGTGGGATAAAGTGCTACATGATGGGAGCCACCACTTGAACTTATAGGGGTTATCTTTAGAATCCTATCTGCATTGTGGATGATTCTGGGATACAGATGCTGACGAGGACGTTAGTTACTTAAGTGGGGGAGATTATGAAACCCCTTAAGTAAAAGAAAGCTAAAATCTTAAATATCGAGGTGCCTTTTATGTAATGGTCGAGATTTCATTTAAGAAACTCTGTAGTTAAGCGTGCTCATTCCAGAATAATTTTGGGATGCGTGACCTACTGGGAAGTTATACTAACAGGACAAAATCGTGAGGCTCTTAGGCCAAAGCGGACAGTTAAGCATTTAGACTGTTACAAAATGAGGATAATGCTGACTTTCTTATATCATTAAGTGACACCGGACACTCATGAACTGGTCATGGCAATGACAAGGAGCAAGACAAACAAGGCAAGACAAGGCCCCAAATAGAAATGGCGGAGGCGGCCAAGCTCCAAGGTTGGCCTAACAAACGAAACTATAGCCACCACCTGACAGAACGTCAAGATATAAAATAACTCCAAAAGGAATTTACGAATCATAAACTAACCATCCTACTTCTATTATTCACAAATCAATTATTTATACACAATTTGGGCCACAAGGTTGGCTAAACCAACGACAAGAAATGAATAAAAGAAAAATTACATATAACTGAAGTTTATAACAGAACCCTAAATGGGTTGCAAGCACAGCTCCGACGTAGTCTACCGGGGTAGGAGGAACTTCAGGTTCGTAGTAGGGAGATAAATTGGTGACGTTGGTTGTAGCAGATACATTATAGTCATCTGGTAGATCGATCTGATAAGCGTTGTCACTCATTTTTTAACAATTCGGAATGGCTCATTAGCTTTAGGATTGAGCTTTCTGAATGCACCAGGTGGGAACCGATCCTTCTGTAAGCGTATCCAAACTTTGTCTCCTTCTTTGAACTTAGCGGCTTTTCGGGATTTGTTGGCTATGTCTTGACACTTCCATTTATGCTTGTGGATCATTTCTTGGATGCTTTTGTGTAGGCGTTGGATTACCTTGTTGCGTTGCTCTCCGTCAGTATTGTAGTGGGTAGTTTGGACCTATGGAATTAGGTCAAGAGGAGAAAAAGGGTTATTGCCATAAACTACCTGGAAGGGATTATGACCCGTGGCTTGATTGGTGGAGTGATTGAACGCAAATTCAAACTGAAGTAGGATGAGATCCCATTGTCTTAAGTTCTTTCCCATGAAACATCTGAAAAGGTTGTCAAGACTTCTATTGACGGATTTCGTTTTGCTTTCGGTTTGAGGATGTGCTGTTGAGCTGAATTGAAGTTTGATACCTAATTTTCCCTATAATGTATTCCAAAAGTGACTTAGGAACTTGACGTCGCGATCTGAGGTGATGGTTTTGGGTATATCGTGCAAGCGCACAATTTCTTTGAAATACAAGTTGGCTATATGGGTGGCATCAAGTGTTTTATTACAAGGCACGAAATGCGCCATCTTAGAAAATTGGTCGACGACAACCATTATGGAGTCCTTGTTCCGTTGAGTCCGTGGAAGGCCTAGAACAAAGTCTAAGCTAATGTCTATCCACGGACCTTCGGGGACTGGTAGTGGCGTATATAGTCTTAGTTTCTGACTGTGAGTTTTTGCTATCACATAAACTCTGCATCATTTTATAAAATGATCGATATCTCGAGCTAGTAGTGGCAAAAAAAAATGTTTTTTGATTAAGGTAAGATTCTTATCTCTTCCAAAGTGGCCGACGATTCCCGCCTCATGGCATTCTCTAATAATGGCTA
Source organism: Dendrobium chrysotoxum (assembly GCA_019925795.1). NCBI lineage: Eukaryota > Viridiplantae > Streptophyta > Magnoliopsida > Asparagales > Orchidaceae > Dendrobium > Dendrobium chrysotoxum. The sequence continues at coordinate 44,612,512 of CM034303.1, read as the reverse complement.
GCCTCGTGGAACCTTGTGGGATGCAGATCTTGTTTCCCAAGAAAAGATGGTCGTTTTGAAGGTGATAAAATTGATAAGGTCTATATTGGCATTTGGCCTAAATGTCACCAAAATCTGGATCGTGGGGATACAGTTCTTTGAGCAAGTCAAATCCAATCACTTTGGTTTGCAAAGTTTGAACTAAGATCAACCAGCGGCTAAGTGCATCTGCCACTTAGTTGCACTTACTTGATTTATGCTTCAGGACAAAGTTGAAGGCGCCCAAATACTCTACCCAAGATGCATGTCTTCCCTTTAAATTTTTTGGTTGTTAAGGAAGCGTAAGGCTTCATGGTCTGAGAACAGAATAAATTCGTTGGGTAACAAATAGTGTTCCCAATGGTGCAAGGCCCCGATCACATCATAAAATTCTTTATCATATACGGAATATTTTCTTCGGGCATCATTGAATTTCTCGCTAAAAAAAGCAATCAGATGGCCCTTCTGACTAAGAACATCACCTATCCCTACATTTGAAGCATCACAGTCTAACTCAAACACATAATTGAAATCAGGTAAAGCCAGGACGGGGGTGGTGGAGACTGCTAGTTTGAGCTGTTCAAAACTATCAGCGGCAGCTTTATTCCATTGGAATTTATTAGTTTTGAGAAGTTCTGTGATAGGGGCAGTCAAGGTGCTGAAATTCCTTATAAATAGGCAATAAAAGGAGGCCAAACCGTGGAACTGTCCGACCTCGGTAACATATTGGGGAATTGGCCAGTAAAGAATAGCCTCAATTTTGATTGGGTCGGCTTCAGTACCCTCGGAGGAAGTGACGAATCCTAAGAAAGGCACTTTGGGTGACAAATATTGACACTTTTGGGGGTTGGCAAAGAGCTGTTGTTCTCTGAGAATGTCAAATGCCTTCTGCAAATGGAGTAGATGATCTTCCACCGTGGGACTATACACTAGAATATCATTGAAATTGACGACTACACATTTGCTCAACAGGGGCTAGAAAATTTGGTTCATTAGCCTCATAAAGGTGTTGGGGGCATTGCCAAAAGGCATCACGGTACATTCATATAATCCTTCCCGCATTTTAAAGACGGTTTTCCACTCGTCTCCCAGCCGCATGCGAATTTGGTGATAGCCACTTCTTAGGTTGATTTTAGAGAAGTTGACAGCTCTGTGTAGTTGGTCAAAAATGTCATTGATGTAAGGCATAGGAAAATGATATTTTATTATAATTTTGTTGATGTAACAACTATCTATGCACATGCGAAACGTACCATATTTTTTTGGAACGAGTAGAGCGGGGATGGCGCACAGACTGGCACTAGGATGAACAAATCCTTTGGCAACTAATTCATTGACCTAACGTTGTAGCTCTAAGTGTTCATCCGGACGGAGTCGGTAGGTAGGTTTGTTTGGTAGAACAGAGCCTGGTATGAGCTCCAGGTAATGATGGATATCACGAAGCGGCTGCAGCCCCTCAGGTAATTCTTATACTAGGACATCTTCATATAGTTGTAATAAAGGACGAACGGCTTCAGGCATTAGTGGATGTTGTTCATTTTCTTCCAATAAAATTAGTAGGAGGCCTTCTTGTACATTTCTCAGGTCCTGAAGAAATAGGTTGCAGCTAACTAAAGTTGGGGTATATGAGTCTTCTTGTTCCTTTGTTGGCGAGGGCAATAACATAATTTGTTGATTGTTATGTAGGAAGGAGTAAGTGTTGGTAGTGCCGTTATGTATGGTGCTCTTGTCGAATTGCCATGGCTAGCCCAGCAGGAGGTGGCAAGCATCCATTGGCACAACGTCGCACATGACTTGATCATTAAAGTGGCCAATTGAAAAATTCACCAAGTATCATTTGCAGACTTGTACTTCAGCATTTTTTGTGATCCATGAAAGGGAATACGGCTTGGGGTGATCTGTTGTAGGCAGTTGTAATTTTTTGACCATGAGGGCTGCTACCACATTCTCGCAACTCCCACTGTCTATGATCACGTTGCACATTCGGTCCTTGACTGTACATTTAGTCCTTGATTGTACATCTAGTCCAGAATATATTGTGGTGTAACCACGATTCTCCCTTGTGTATGTTCAGAGCATGCCTCAAAACCAGCCGATTTCCTCCATCGCCCTGCAGGTATGTCAGCTCGGCGCTGGTAGACTCCACAGAGAGGTTGACAGTATCTTCCTCCACTTCTGGTTCTTCCAATAGTGTGACGACTCGGCGATTGGGGCAATTGGAAGTTATATGCCTGAACCCTTGACATTTAAAACATTTGTGTGCATGAAAAGAAGCTTGAGGCTGAAGTGTACATGGCAAGATACGAGGTGGACAATCTTCGGGTGGTCTACTGGGTCCGGCGGCATACTTGCTTGGTTTAACTTCTTTTTCAGCCAAAGAATCTGGTGTGGAGATCTTGTTAAAGGATTTCTTGAATTGATTTTGTTGTTTCTCCACCTTTAAGGCTAGATTTACCACATCTTGGAAGGTCTAGTATGGCTGAAGCTGTACCACATTGCCTATTGCAAGATTCAAACCTCCCAAGAAACGGGCGATTGTATGGTCTTCTAGTTCTACAATATCACACTTTAAGGATAATTGTTCAAATTCAGCTACATAGTCCTCCACAGTCATTTGTTGTTGCTGCAGTTGTGTAAACTTCAAGAATATATCTTGTTTATATTGTTCCGGAATGTATTTCCGTTGTAGCTCTATTTTCATTTTAGGCCAAGATACAATCTTGCTTTGCCCTTCTCGATTTCTTAACCTCTTCAAGTTTTCCCACCATAAAGAAGCAGCTCTCTTGAGTTTGATTGCCACTAACTTGAAAATTTTGTCAGCGGGTATCTCCTTGAACTCAAGAATTCGCTCCACTATTTGCAACCAACCAATAAACTCATCAGGATCCATTCTGCTGCAAATTCAGGGAGTTCAATCTTGATTCCACAATCATGAGGTAATTTTCTGTTGTTTTGACCAGAAGCCCGCCGCACGACTTCTTCTTCACTGGAGCTTTCTTGGTGGAAAGGGTTGATGTCTTCTTCCTCATTCAGAAGCACCACATGTTCTCTTTGTTCACATCTAGTGAGGTGTTACTGTAGTTGGGCAATTTCCCGCTGTAAATCTTCAATCATTACTTCTTGAACCAGTCTTTGAGGGTTTCGCCGGGGCGGCATCTTGTCGGCTCTGATACCACTTGACACCAGACACTCACTGGTCACGACAATGACAAGGAGCAAGACAAACAAGGCAAGACAAGGCCCCAAATGGAAATAGCGAAGGCGGCCGAGCTCCAAGGCTGGCCTAACAAACGGAACTATGACCACCACCTGACAGAATGCTAGGATACAGAACAACTCCAAAAGAAATTTACGAATCATAAACTAACCATCCTGCTTCTATTATTCACAAATCAGTTATTTATACACAATTTGGGCCACAAGATTGGCTACACCAACGGCAAGAACGAATAAAAGAAAATTACATATAACTGAAGTTTATAACAGAACCCGAAATGGGTTGCAAGCACAGGTCCAGCATCATTGAGTGTTGGGGATGTGTAATTAAACCACATGGAGTGAAACAATAAAGAAAATAGAAATGCAATGAAAAGTAAAGGATACCAAGATTTAATTAGGAAAAACTTAAAATATGGGAAAACCCACGAAGTCATACCACACCAAAAAATACACTATAAAAATTAGGAGAAATAAGTACAGATCTCTCTTCTCTATCTCTCTCTCTTCTTGCTTCTCTCCTCTCTTGCACCATTCTTACTCAAAAACCACAAGAAAAGCAATGTAAAAATACACCAAGGGATGCCACCCTTCAGAAAAAATAAGAAAGAAAATTGTCTAGTTCGTCTCGCAGTGCTACAGCACTACACAGCACTGTGACGTCGAATCTAAAGCGTTGTGACACTATACTCTCTGGCTTTTCTTCCAGCAAACTCTGTAGCATTGGAGCGCTCGGGCCCACAATGCAGGGGTGCTCAGGTGCACAACGCCGGGGTGCTCGGGTGCACAGTGCCTGAACCAAAGCAAGAGGGTAAACCCCCCCGCACCTCCCAGCGAGTATGAGAAATTGACTTGGGATCCAAGGCAACAATACAACCCGATTGATCATCACAAACAATTTCCACACCGAACTATCAATGGAGAGTCCATTACAAATTTTGATTGAATAAAATTTGAAATAACAAAATGGTATCGATAATATAAATAGTAGCTAAAATCTAACTTTTAGATTTATAAATTTTAAGTATTGTAATTTTGATGGCTAATAACCTTTTATCCCTTTAAATTTTAGTCATTCAAAAATTTTGATGGTGAAAGATGTGGGAGAATAAGTGACTCTGCCCTTCAAAAATATGTATTCTTATAGATAGGATTCAAAATTAAAATCTTCATGATAATTTTCAAAAATATGGAAAGATAAATTATAGTCAGTACAAGCAACCTATATATATATATATATATATATATATATATATATATATATATATATATATATATATATATATATATATATATATATATATATATTCAAAACCTTAATAACTTTTAGTTAAGATATACTTCTTTTGATATTCATGATTGTAAAGTTTCATGGTTGAACTTGGCAAGGGGCAAAAGAATAGGAAGTTGCATAGTTATAGCATGAGTGATATTCTTCTAGTCAAGAATACTGCATTCCATGCTAGGATGAAGCTCATCCAGCTATAATATCATTTCATCAGATCGCTTCTCGAAGATGGTCAGTTATCTTTGAGAAGATGCATATGATCCAGAATCATATAGACATGCTGACGTAGATGGTAACAATTAATAAATTAAAGCTATGTATAGCTTTAGTTGGTCTTCATAAAGGATGACAACAGGGCTTTTCAATCATTAAGATTCCATAGAGATATCTATCTTACATACGTGATTCTCGAATCTAAGAGACAGATGGAGTCCCATCACCGGATCAGTTCTGGCTGGAGCACGAAGCCCTTAGAGAAATAATCTTACTAGATATTACATAAGAATGAATGCTCTGATCACGGATCAAGAGCCACACTATAGTTGCTATGATTAGTGTTATAGATCGAGGGAAGGATTAATTACAATCAGTTTCCAAGTGAGAGTTTGTTAGTTCTGTGTGAAATCTGACTGTATTGATCTATCGGGTATTACCCAGTGTAGTATACCCAAGTGTCGTAAGGTTATATACCCGAGCGCCACAATGTTAGAAATTTTTTCTCAAAATCAATAAAGGGCGGAACACCGCATCACTCTATATTTGGCACTGTAGTGCTATCAGATGGACTGAATGGCAGAGGATAGAGTGTTGTAGTGCTTCAACCTAACACTGTAGAGCTATGAGGTTGGCTGGACAATTTTTTATAAGGGTGGCATCCCTTGGTGGTTATAATGTATCTCTTGGTTAGTTCTAAGTGTAAAATAGTGGAAGAGGTAAGAGAAGTAAGGAGAGAGTAAGAAAGAAGAGAGATCTATACTAATTCTCCCAAATCTGTAGAGTGGATTTCTTAGTGTGGTATGGATCCGTGATTTTTTCCCAGTTTTGGGGTTTTCCACGTTAAATTATGTTGCTCTTTATTTCCACTACTTTTATTTCTTGTTTGTATTCGTTGCGTGTTTTACTTCCAACCTTAACAATAAATATGCTCATTATTATAGTAACCAGCTGGTCTTATCCAAACAAATCTGTGACTTCATCAAACCTATCATTTCAGCCAATCATTTATGAGTATTTCCATTTATTATTTGTTGAATGTCATTCAAATTTACAGCAAGCAATTTTCTAAGCCTTACCAAATATTTTATAATCTTTTAGAGCTTTCTTACTTCCAATATAATCGAAGAACAAATAAAGCTTATAGAGGTTGGTTAAATATTAGAATATGATTGTGGAGCTCCCTTCAAGCCAGCCAAGCCCTAAAGAGCTAGCATTAGCGCATAGTCCTACAGGGAGCTCTACACCCACATTTTACTACTTAGAACAAAAATAACTTTGAAACTAAGCATATCAAACCATAAACGGGGATGATATTAAACTATCAAAATAATATGTTTGTGTGTTGATATTCGTACAACGCTGAGACGGAAATTTTTAACTCTATCGTCGCGTATATTCTAGTCCGCAACAAACTTGTAATTTTAATGAAGCAATGAAACAAATATTGTGGATTTGTACAAGTTATGGGCTAAAGAAAATATATATATTTTTATCTAAATTTTAGGGAAATAAAAGATGGATGTATTATTTGAGGATGTGCTTAATAATAAAACTAAAATTAGGGAGGCAAATAGTCTATTCTCGTGACCTAATTATTTCAAATATGTTTGATTCAATTTGAGCTCCCCATTTTTCAAAATTCCCATACCGCAATGGGAATTTTTCATGCAGCCAAGTTTTTTTTCTTCATTAGAGTTAGAGCGAGCGGATTCACATCAAAGTATGTCTGAGTGGGACATGGCGCGATGTTCTACGTGAATCCACGTTGGAAGGACATCATACAAAAGCTGTGCAATTACGATCTCGATACGGTTCTATTATGTTCATAGTCTCATAGGTTATGTTCCTTTTTGCTTTTATTTGGGCTTATTCTCATTCTTCTTTGGCACCTACGGTAGATATCGGAGGTATTTGGCCTCCAAAAGGGATTGGGGTTTTACTTCAATTCATGCCTATTTTTCATAAAGAATAATATGATCTCCATGCTTATATATAGCATATAAGGATATCCTAACGCACTTTTGCATCTGGATGAGCTTCAAAACTCTTAAATTTGTGCTGAGATCAGTCATATTAATTAGTAATTTATTATATAAATTAATCATTCATGTCAACTAAAAATTATTAATAAGTCAAATAAATTATCAATTTACTATATAAATTAATTATTTGTGCCAAAATCATAATAAATTAGGATTTGTTTGGGACAGTTGCAACATTTTATAAAATTGATTGTGAAGTTGCTATGAAAAAAATAAGTTTGCCCATTTGGATGCAAAAAGCAGCTTCACATTATATAATTTTTTGAAAAGCAGTAAAAAAATAGCAGCCAAATGAAATTATAACTAATAAACCCCAAAAAAAAAAGTAATGAGAAAGCTATACCAAACAGACCTTTAATCAAAAATATTTTTCTGCATTTATCTGGGATCACAATTTCACATTCAACATGATGTTTATCACTTGCATATTAATGTTGGCAGCTGAGAAAATTTCTTCCTTTTGCAATCACAAATTCTTCTAGGTATTGTATTGCATGCATGCTTTAAATTTATGACATATTCTTTATTGAATTGATTATAATTTGAAATTAACATAAAAATGACAAAATTTTCTTACAAGAATATCAAGGAGTGTAGAATAAAGGGATGTCAAAATTTTATAATTTTTTAATATCGTTAGACAGAAAACTTCGTTGAAAGTAGTTTAATTCATATTTAACATAGATATATAATTATTTATAATTTATTAAAATATTTTGAGTCGAACTTGATGAGTTAACAAATCAGCTTTGAATCATCCTCAACTTAACTGCAATTTTGTTAAAATATTTATAAAATTATCTTTATTTTTTGTGTGATGTGATTTTTTTTTCTAATTTCTCATCTTTTTATTATTGCTTTCTAGAAAATTCATAGTAATAAAGAAAGTTTTACACCCTTGTTTTGTACAAAGATTTTGCAAACATATAAATAAAAAAATTCACGTAAAAAAATTCTTAAGTAAAAGACTCAGAGGGGAAAAAACCGCGAGGCTCGATTCATCTAAAATACTCCACTACACAAGTGGATTTATAAAAGTTTATTCTTTCTCTTAATCAAAGAAGATGCAAATATAAAATACATAACAAATCAAGCATCTCAATGAGCCAAATCCAATGAGTCTGAGTTTGTTAAATTCTGACATCATTAAGATACTTAAATGCTTATAAAATAATATATGATCAAGTGAATTAATATGAGTTAGGTGATGGAGTATTTCATATTTTCTCTATATTTATGGGGCATGCTACTCTAGAAAATCTATTAAATAAATCTCAATCTCTACATGAGGAGGGGGATGAGAGAGGGAGGGGGAGAAGGTGTAACAACCCAACCCAACAATACCCATTGATGAAATAGGTCATATCATATTAGCGTATGGCAGATGAATCCCAAGATTTAGTTTTAGAATTTTTTTTTAATTTCTTCTTCCAATTTAAACTTAAAAATAAATAATAAAACATGGAGTTACTAAAAACATCTAGTATATAAGAATAACACATCCACAATTTTTTTTCATTTCTTCATCAAAATGTCTATATAAAATCTATACAACAATACATGGCTACATAACAGAGTAGAATAAAACATAATAAAAGCTAACCATGATTGTATAAAAATAAAAAACCAATCAAATACCTATATATACTCAGGTCAGATCTAAACAACTAATCAACAGGCTTCTTCTTTTTTCCAGACCCTAAAAATAAAAAGCAAAACATATGTGACCTACCACAGCTCAGTAGGACACATTTAAACCGATCTAAATTGTCAAATCATTATATTTATTAAACATTCACTAAATGTTAAGTAGATTAAAGTATTTCACTATATTGAGCAAAATAATAAATGCGGTTATCAAAATCTTAAATAAAAGTATTGGAAATAAATACACATATGCTTTATATATCACAACAACCTATGAGACATAATTTAGAAAATTTGTCTCTTATATCTCCTAATTGACAGATCTCAAGGCAACATACAGAGTTAAACAACTCTGAGCAATAGAAAAATAGAGTTCAACAACTCTAAGCAATAGACAAATAGAGTTCAAAAACTCTAAACAATAGACAAATATAGTTCAACAACTCTGAGCTTCCAACATACAATGTTCAATAACATTAAAACACCCCTTCAGATCTCCTTATAATCCTCCATTTAAACCAATTAAGTGCATATTTCAATGCATTGCAATAAGTAATGCATGTATGAACTCATTTCAGAATTTATAAAAATACCTTAATGGTAGATAACAGAAAATCCTACTAAGTAGAATTTTAAAGTTTCAGAATAAAACCAAATTACAAGATATTATGCTGAATATTATTTCAAGACTATAATTATACTACAACAATATTTCAAGTCTGGATTTTTTTCTATTTAATTAAAATAGAAAAATTCCTAAAATCTCCAGTATAAAATTTCTAAAAAATAACTAAATGTTCATAATCATTATTTCTATAACATATAAAAAATTATGCGGTGAAAGTTTTACTAATGTAGAGTTATCCTTAGTTTTTGATAATGGAAATATAAATTTAATAAAAAAAATTTAGAAGATTTCTTATTTTTAAAAATTGATATAGGCAAAAGATGGCCTACCTCAATCCGAAAAACTTTTAGAATTGGTCCAACAACAGAAAATGACTCGAAGTGGCTCAAAATATACTTTCTCTCACTAAAACCATCTCTCTCTCACTCGAACTAACTGCCAAAAGAAAATTGATCAAATGAATAGTATTTTAAGATATTTTAAAATATCATAAATTTGTTTAGCGCCACACGGTGCTGACCACAAGACCCTTCAAAGAACCCACAATGCCGCCTCTATTACCACGCACTAGAGCTCCGAATTAAATGAAGAATTTTTCGAGAGTACCTCCGCCGGGGTGCTTCCAACCACAACATTATAGGAAAACTTTTAGATTATATAAACAAGCAAATAGGCCTCTAGGACCCACTCCAGAACACATATAGACTCTCATAAGTATACAAAATACTCTTTTAGACACATATAAAAAGGTTCAAAATATAGAGATTTAACAGGATACCTCAGATTTAGTCAGGTCAGAACATATGAAACTATGTGAAGAGTTTATTAGTAGATTCATGGATTGGTTCATACCTCCATCAATATGATGGTAGATGTAGGAGGCTTTCATGATTCTAGAGTAAAGGAACTAGACAATGATGCAATTTGAAGTAGAGCTTACAATATTTTCAAACTATGCTCCTCAATTGAGTAGTACACTAGAGTAAAAATGTTACTTATTTCTAAGAGGACTTAAAGATGAGCTAAGACAATTATTAGTGCCTCTAAGAATTAGGAAATTTTTAGAACTGGTGGAAAGGGAAAGATTCATAGAGAATACTTTAGTAATTCTTTTGTTTAGATAAGATATGATATGGATGAGAGTAGGCGAAGACATGAGCTAAGGGATTGTTAATGAAAAGAGAACCAAGTCCAATGACTATAAGATAAGATCTGTGGCATATATCAGCAATAACCTAGAGTGCATTCATTGTGGGAAGAAAAAATCAGATTAGTGTTCTCTGCTTACAAGTCAATGCTTCTGATGTGGACAACATGAATATAAAATTGTCAATTGTCCTAAGAGAAGATTTGGAGGAAGATCAATATCTGGAGCAGAGCAGTAAAGATAAACTTAAAGGCAAAGGATTGCAAGATCTAGGATATCAGTTGAAAGTTTAGTGAATAAGGATGATAAAAGAAGTATAAGTAGGGAGTAGCCTACAGTAATGATGGATTCTATTAAGCAAAAATATATATAATTTACAACTACAAGTACAACAACAAGAAATGAGAGAAATTTTTGAGAGATTCACTAGTATAGTTCTCTATTTTGAATGACTGATAAGGCATATAAATAATATTTATGATATCGACATGCATTGTACTACCTTATATGATTCCTATAATAGCCTTACTGTAACATTGTTCTTGATACATTGGGATAGAACCGAGTCAATAATTATTGCTCACATTCATAATTACGATGCATATTGATTGATGCTATTCATACTGATCATTACTATTCTTGCTGATATATTTCTATGCACATGAATCCATGATAACCATGCTCTGTTATTGTTTTGAATGATTACATATATGTTATTCTGCATTCCGTGCATTGGATGTAATGGCATGTTCTGGTGATATATTGGGCTTCTACTTATTATATAGTTTTTACATGATTTCAAGGAATGGTAAGGACCCAATGTAGTGAGATTGACCAAATTCTAGTAATAAGTATTTCTTTAGTATTTTCTATTTATTTTTATAGTCATGAAAGTATTAAGGGACATATTGACTTAAAGATGAATTCATAACTAAAATATATGATTTTTGAAAGATGAAATAAAATCCTATTAGAGAATAAAATGAAATATTACTTCTCTTGTATATATTGTTCTTATATGGACAATTATTAGTGGCTCTAGTAGATTATCAGAAGATTTAAGATATACAACTCTTCCAAATTAAATTCTTGGGTGTCACACTTTGAATTTTGACCAAATTTACTAAAATGACTATCCTAAAATGGCTATAAACAGGATATAATTTTCTAAAGAAAATAAAGAGGTTCAAGATCTGAGAGAATAAAAAAAACTCGCATTTTTTGGCTATCACCATTGATGAACCACCTCTAATAGTCGTTGCCATCGTCTCCATACTTCTATTAATATCTAAACTTATGTTTGGGTTTATAATTGTTTGCCCAAGGATATCTAAATTTTGTAATATCTACAATGAGAATCAATCAATTATTCTTAATTGTAAATAATCCCATTTTCTTTAAATGTGAGGAAAGGAGGATTCTTAAATCTCCAATTCTATTTGATAGTAGATTATTGCAGGTGGGCTAGACCTCATAGTTTTTGCCCTCTCTGAATTTTTCATGTAAAAAATTTCTATTCTCTACAACATTTTTGTATGTGCCAAATTTTTGAACTAGCTGAGACAAAATATTACTCTATTGACACAAATTTTTTAGCACATAACAATCCCAATAATAAAAACACATTTTTTTTTCGATAAATTGAGGCCAAAGCCCAATCAGTTACTATAGAAAATAATTACAAATGTAAAAGTCAATCATTTACAACTCAACACAATTTGAAATACAACAACATGAGCTTCAAAAAAATAAAAATCAACAATGCTAAGTGTATGAACCAGACAAACAATAACTGGCCAAAAGAAGAAATGGAAGATAACAATAAAAAAACATCTCGATTGTCATAGGGGTCACAATCGTATAACCAATTTTACTATAATCCATTCTTCATCGTTCAAACATTAAAGATCATCATCAGTGACTTGCAAATTCACCCAATATAATTTGGGCACATGAGAAGGCATAATTTTTAGGATGACAAATTTATTACTCCCTAAAATAATTATTGTATCTCTTGAGATAATTAGAATAATTGATTTATTTTTAATTTATAATTATGAGTTCTGATAATTAATTTAAAAATGAGTTCTGGCAATCAATCTAAAAATAAAATAAACAACAAAAAATATTAAAAATAGAAAAAATTGTTAAATTCTATATCTATAACGATCTGTGCAAATTCACTATGTGCTCAATATGACGTATGACGGTGCTCATTTGTCAAAATTCCACAACAAGAATACGGTCCCCGTTACCGCACTGACAAGAGAAAACGCCCGGAATGGACGTGGGTCCGGCGATCGCCGCGGCGTTGGCGCTCTTCCTACCCTTCTTTGCGTGGATACTGAGGTGGGCTCACGAAAGGCGGTTCATCAGAGAGCTTGTCGCCGGACCGGGCTCGCTGCCGCCGGGGTCGATGGGTTGGCCGCTCCTAGGCGAGATGTTCGACTTCCTCCGCTACTTCAAGTTCGCCAAAAGACCCGATGATTTCATAACGAAGAGGAAAGCTAGGTAAGATTGACTGCTATTATTTTTTATTCAGTTGTATGGTTGGATAATGACAGTTCTAAGTATTTGATTGCTTAGGTATAGAAGCAGGGCTGGATTTAGAATGTACTCTTAGTGAAAGGAGCAAAATGAAAAAGTTTAGAGCTTTTATAGTTAGTTATCGACCCATAAAAGATTATAAGTTAGGTTTAGTTATTTTTTATAAGGAGGCATATTTCTCCTTTTTTTTGCTTGTTTTGTATCAATTATCAAATGTTAATGGATTGTTGTAAATGCACAAAGAAAAATGAATGAAGGTTTATCAGGCACATTATAATTGTTTGTATATATTTAGCAAAACAACAAGTAAAATAAGCGAAGCCGCGCTCGAAGTTTAGGGTTGTGAAGCAATCAAATTAACTTCAATGTTAAGAATAATAGTTAGATATTGAAATTTAAGTTATGTTGTTATAATTTTTCATGAACCTTTTCATATAATTAATCTTCACACTTATCAAACTAGGAGTGTGCTGATATTTCTTATGCTTCCTCCAAAAAATATTAATATTAAAATGAATAAAAACATTAAGCCATGAAATGCTATATTTATGTCAATAATTATTAAGTATATTATTTATTAGAGCTATAATTAAAGGTGAGATAAACATTCTCACTTAAGTATATCATATCCTATTCTCATAGGGTAGTAAGCACAATGTTAAGCTCATGGATAGCCCCTCTTTGTCTCTCTTTTAGCAAGATGAGAATGACGACATCTAGTTCGAGGATCCATGTCCATAGTACAAGCCCGATGATGTTGATGAAGATATTGATGCTAATGGTGATGGAAAACGAAGGGTATGAGGTTTCCTAAATGTAATGTTGAGGAGCATGGTATCATTGGGGTTGTGCTTGGACATTTAACTAGGATCTTATTAGAGGATGTATGGTATTTAGCAGGTATAACCACCAAGAGGGTTGTTGTAGCCATGGTTTATTTAGTCGTGGCCAAGTCCACATCTCTGGGGCTATTTTGTTGGGACTTAAGTCATGCTTAAGCTAACCTAAGCCCCTAAGCTCAATCGAAAAGATCCATTTGACATCCCTTAAGCCATAAATTTTTAAACCTTCCTTACTAAAACTTAGGGCTTAAGCTGACTAAAAGATAAGTTGGGTGAATGATCAGCTTTAGCTTGAAAGCTCAAACCTATTTCTTGTGATAATTGAGTGACTTGAATTATAGTAAATATAAAATTTATCAAAGTATATTTAATCATTATTAAGTTTATACTCATAATTAAGTTTATCTTTCAAATTAATTAAATTTATCTTGTTATAATTAATTAAGTTGAACCATCTTTGAGTTTGTTTTTTCCCGCCCACTCTTTAGTTTGTAGGATGGAATTAATTATGATTTAGGCAAGGTTCAAACTAAAGATCTTGGAAGGCCCTACCAGCTCGACTATCTGAAACCCAATTAATCATCATTAAGTTTGTAATTATAATAAAGTTTTTCTAATAGTAAATTAACTCATGTTTATACAATAATTGAACACTATAATAGATTAAGGAAATGAGCTTATGTTATAATGTTGTCAAATAGTTTTCTCAACTTATGTTAGCGTATAGTATCTTTTTTTTTGAGGCCCCAAAATTTCAACCTAGCTCCTTTTGAAATATTATTTACTTTCGAGTTGAATTTTTAGGAGTTAAATTGGATATCGGATAACATACTAAACATCGATTTTGCCTTATTGCGACGACTTCATAATCTAGTTTGAGGTTTTCCATTGGCACAAACCCCTATAGTTATTTATCACATAGATCACAAGAAAGAATTCTTGTCAAGGTTAGTTGGTAAGCTCAACAATACTTGTAGTAACATTGATTTGATAGGATGTAATGCTATTAGAGTTGATAGTGGGGCTCAAGCAGTTCAACTTCATTCTTGATGTCTATCCTAAGTCCAGTGAAAAATTTATTTGTTAGTTGTCAATCATTATCAGTATAGTCAGTTTTGGAAATTAGATCTTCAAAGGTGTTTAAGTATTCAATAACCAAAATACTATCTCACCTTAAAGTCAATAATTGCCCATATAGTTTCTTATAATGATATATTGGGCAATATTTGACTCTTACATTTGTTGCATCTCTGTATAAGTGAGGGTGGCTTTTCCTAGTCTATGTTCCTTTTGCTAAGGTGTTTGTCCAATAAATTTTTGCATGTTTAGTTAATTTCATTTTGACAAAATTAGCTCATTGCTAATCGTCAATCTTATACTAATAAAAAATCATCCATTTGGATAAACCGGTTTAGGAATCTATTAAGGTCATGAGTATTATCATATGAGGGAGCTTTACTTTTAACTCTCCTATATGGATAATGTAATAACCCAAAATATGAAAATGTATTTTAAAATGAAATATTTGAATTTTTGTTTGAATTGGAGTTTTTCGGCGCTGAGATTATGAGCGTTGAGGCGCAAGCCTTTGAGCGCCTCGGTGTCAGAAATCACCTCCACAACATTAAAGCCTCTATTCTACAATAATTCTGGATTCAACATATGGCACTACGACGTTGGGTGCTAGGCCACTAGCAATATTTTTATATATATTTTATTCTAATCCTAAGCACTAAAAGCTCCAACGCCACAAACTCTCCCTCATTCTCGCGTGGCTTGCTTGGGAAATAAAGGGAGAAGGGAGAGGAGAGAGGAAACTCTCAGGGGCTCTTCTGTCCATGGCTTCTATTATAAAAAAGCATTCTGATTGTTGTAAGTGACGATTCTCTTATTTCTGTATTCGATGATTTTGATTTCTGCCAATTTTATATCTCCTTAATCTAACAAAAATATATTATCTTCTGATTTTGTAAGCTTTCACTGTATAACTTTTTATATATTATAGATTTGATCATTCTAAATGATTTGATATAATTTTATTGCATTTTCACTAGTTAAATAAGTTTATAGGAATTTCTATGTAAAATAAGTAGAAAAATATATAAAGTTTTGTAAGCATCATGGTAGTATTTTAGTTTTCTTGAGGTAGAGCATACTCTTCAAGATTTCACTCAAGACAAAAGTTTGTGGATATATTTACATATGGATATTGGTCAGGCTTTATGATGAGGCATGCTAATTAACTTTTTTTGCTTACACCATGTACTTGCAAGAAATATATTCAATATTTAAGCTATTAATATGAAATAAATCTATCATAAAAAATATCTACTAATCTCAAACTTGCTAAAGTAACCCACAAGCATTTGGAGTAAAGTCCACCACAAGAAACATTTTTCTTTGTTATCCAAAAGTTTTGACTAATGGAGAAAAAAACCTCATGTAGCCACCCCACGTAGTGGGATAAAGGCTTGATGATGTTTTTGTAACCAAAAGGTCTGATTAAATTCACTCTTTCTCAAATTTACTCTGATACTAAATATGATGGTAGTGATAAGTCTTGTGGTAAGATCAATGGCTAAAAAATATTATGGATCTTTAATTTAACATTTAAAGAAGTGTTTTGAGATCTATGATGAAATAATGAGGAATTATACTTGTAGGAATTGTAAAACTAGTCCAATTTGGATTGATTTAGAAGATATCTTTAGGGAGTGGCTTTTATGTGAAAAATTGGTGAAAAATGATAGTAGAATGTTAGCTTAGGATGTGAATTTATGATCTTGAGTTAATTGAAGAGTTTGATGAAGTTTAAGAGAATGTCAAGGTGTAGTAAATAAGACTAGATCCAAGTGTTTCTTAGTTGGACTAAGTGTTTTGTGAAAGTGTTTAGAATGATTTTAAGATTTGATTATTGGTTTAGTGGTCTTAGAGGATGATTATGAAGTGGATAAAGAGATTAGAGCTGATGTTTAAAAGGAGTGACAAGTAACTTAAAGAAAATACCAAGACAACTAAATCACTCATCAAAGATAGGCAAACCATTTAATCCACCAAAAATTAAGTTAATGAAAAACACTTCTTTACTAAAATATTTCATTTATCCAATAAAATTATAAAGCGTTTCAACCTATATTCATAGGCATTGCAAGACTCTTAGGCAATCACTTTTGAAGGAAAAAATGGAGGGAGAGAAAAGGGTGGTAAGTTGTCATAAATGAGGAAGAATTCCAACCGCCTGTTTTTAATATTTCGTCAATACCGAATCATATTATGGTTGGCCATATAAGTTTCTAGATCTAAAATAAAATACAGGTTACATTTAAAATATTTAAAACTATTGGCTTTTTATTGGCCTCTTAATTGAGCTCTCTTGTAGTTGGAAATTTTCTTTGATCTTTTCCTTTATTGTCTTAGCTTTTATAATTGGGCTTTTGGCTTTATTATCTTCTTCCGGACAATGTGCTATATCATCGAGTATATTTAATTTTAGTTGTAGGTTACAACATCATTCAATATTATTAGAAGATAAAATAATATCTTAATGTGATAGATTTAAGTATAGTAGATCTATTAAATAGAAGAATGAAGATATAAATAAGCAAATAACTTATAGAATTAATGTTGGATGGTTAAAATAGAGAAGTTTATTTGGAGTTTTATATGATAAGAGGATATTATTCGTTCTGAAGGGTCTATTTTATAAGACTACAGTTAGGTTTGCAATGTTGTATGATCTAGATATAGGATTGTAAAAAAAAGTTATGTTATTTATATCTGAGTTCTGTTGGAAAAAATGAAAATGTTGATGTGCCAAAATTAGAAAGATTAAAGAAAAGGGTGATTGTATTAGAGGAATAAATTAGTTATTGACTTATATATGTTGATGTATGATCTAGATATGTATTTGACTTGATACATTTTAAAGGGTGCCAAAATTAGAAAGATTAAAGAAAAGGTCCTACTACAGTCCCTCCGACCACCATCGCCCGACTACAACCCTTTTGAACACCGTTGCCAGACTACAGTCCTTTTGATCTTTGTCGCCCACTAATTATGGTCCCTTCGACTATCGTTGCTTGACTAATGTCCTTTCGATCCATGTCGCTCGCCGATTACGGTCCCTCCGACCACCATCGCCGGGCAACGGTCCTTCTGACCACCGTCGCCCGACTATGGTCCTTCTGACCTCTGTCACCCGCCGACTATGATTTCTCCTACCATCATCGTCTGACTACGGTACTTCCGACCATTGTTGCTTGAGTACCGTCCCCCTAACCTCCGTCTCTTGACTACGATCTTTCCGACCTCATTCGTCCACCAACTACAGTCCCTCCGACCACCTTCGCTCGACCACGATTCTTCCAACCTCTGTTCCTTGCTGACTACGGTCCTTTTGACCATCATTATCATGACATTGTCTAGTCCAAACTGTGCAAAGTGCATTATATGATGTATATTTGTTAAATTGAACCAACGCCTTCCCCTGAGGAAGGACATCATTTGTAATCAACTGCAAACACTAGTGAATACATTCAAACTAGCAAGATCTCGTGATTTTTCTCCCTTTTTAGGGGTTTGCACATAAAAATTCTTGTATCTCTTATGCATAATGCACCCTACTCTTTTATCTGTTTGTGTGTTAGATCTTCATATAAATCTAGGATGTTAAATTCTCTATTTCTCTACTGTTATGAATAATTCAGGTCGCAACAGTTTGGCGTTGTTTGTGGGAAATGATTCCTGGTAGGGGGCAATCATTACTACAACTTCGAAAGGCCATTTACGTTAATGACCTAGGCATGGTTGAAGCAAGACAAACCCTTTGCCATGATCTAGTATTAGGTCCAGAGGAAGCCCTTCAGTATTGAATATAACCTCACTACAACAATAAACATGTATTGCTTTATCTCCCTTCAGTTATCAATCATTGCTGCATCATATTCATGGAAGTTGATTTGCATCGCGCGAGGGGGGGGGGGGGGGGTGTAACTTTGGCTGCAACCTCAAACATGATTGCGATAAAACCATGACCTTCTAATATTTTCAACATTAATGGTAACCATCTTTCAGAAATCTTCTGACAAATACAAAGAGGCTTCAAATAATTCTCAATTTCCATATAGTCCCCAGCTGGACATATAGTCCTTTTGAACGGTTTCCATTTCAAAAAGGCAGTAACGGTTTGAAGACAGATCAATCCAGGGAGATTTGATTTTATCTCTTCCACACAAGTTAACGTCATCGAGCAAAACTCTAACAAACAACCTCAGATAGGTAAAAAATTCTTGGTGGATTCCCTCGACCTCTTCCATACAGGTTAATGCCATCAAGCAATATTTTGACAAATAACCTCGGATAGGTCAAACATTCCTAGTGAATTTTCCTAACATTTTTAATACAGGTTAATGTCATCAAGTAATGTTTTGGCAAATAGCCTCAGATAGGTCAAATACCATTGGTGGATTTCTTTCGACCTTCTCCATTCATGGTGACCCATGCAGGTCTCCACTCAGTTAGCATTGCTAGTATGTCATCAAACTATTGCAGTTGACACAGTGTCCGACTCCTTCCATCAAGTTGTCCGTTGTCTACCCTCATCAACATGCTTACCTACTATCTCCAACAAAAGGAAGTTCGATCATCGTCATTAGCTCATTGCTCGATCGCCAACATCGAAATGTCATCTAACCACTTCCAATAGACTTTCATTGGCATATTGCTTTAACTCGTGACATCAATGAACCGATTTATGATCACCGGGTCTCCTCCCAGGTGTTAATGCCATCAGATCTCTTCCTGACCACAGACCATTATTGAATTTTCGCCCGTCCGTTGATTATCATCGGATCTCCTCCTAAGAATTTCTATTGTTAGATTTCCTCCCTATTGCTGCCACATCTGGGTCATTTTCCAATTTTTGGGAGAAAATCTGGACTGACACTAAAGGATTGGGCCTTTACTAGAGATTGATGATCTTGCGACTTCTACAGGACAGTCTTCAGAGAAAGACATGCGCCTGCGTCGGAGGACCGGGCTTTTATCGCTATTGACGTTCTTGCGACTTTTATAAGACAGTCTTCAGAGGAAGATAGGAGCCTACGTCGGAGGACCAGGCCTTTATCGGAGATTGACGGTCTTGCGACTCCTTCAAGACAGTCTTCATAAGAAGACTGGAGCCCACAACGGAGAATCGAGCCTTTTTCGTTGCTGACTGTATAGAAAATATGTGCTCTTTCCTTCACTCCCAAGGGGGGTATTTATAGGTGCAAGGGAGAAGAATATGAAAAGGCTTTCCAGAAAATTTCAGAATTTTTTTGAAATTATAACAGCCAAAGTCACTAATTTCAATAATATATATATATATATATATATATTATAATATAAATAAATTATCCTAAAAATGAAGCAGCTTCATTCACTATTGCCTCACCTTCCTGCACCAAATCCCAACAATAGCTTCAATGTAAAATAAAATAAAAAAAAAATATTCAAGGGGCGCTGTGACATGCATTCATGTGCGTAGGGGCCACCGGCGGTGGACGGCGGATGGCGGCCAGTTAGTTAATTCGGCCGCCAAGGTGCGCCCAGGCTCGATTTTTAGCTTGGATAGTCCAATTCTAACGTTTTTGGAGTCCCCAGATTTATTTTTTGACGTTCCAGACTCAATTTTGACACTTTCACAGCTAAACAGAGCTTCTACAATCAATTTAAAGCAATCATAAGAGTTTTGGAGTTCAATTTCTGATATTTTCTATTTTGATTGGCGCCCCCAACTTTAGCAAATCCTAAAGTTATGATCCAAGATATTTTACTTTACTCACGCCCCAAGGGAAGGCCCAAATTGATGTCTAAAGGAATGGTCGCCCCTTGTAATTTGTTTGAAATTGTAATTAGCATCGATAATTTTTCAAAAGCTCTGACACATATTTTTGGACTTCAAGAGCTTTGACGTTCAAAAATAGGACAACTGACACGTCATAAAAATTGCCTAGATTAGGTATGAATCTTGGGGAAAATCTAAATTGGAACCTTCGAGAATAAATTCGGGACCATCCAAACTCCGATTTCAGCGAACTTATAGTCAAATTAAGCATCTCAGGGAGACCAACCCAATGACACCAAATTCAGTCTAATTTGAGCCCAAATGAGCCTAAATCGAAGGATTAGAGCCTACTTGAGAGTTTTAGAGCATTAGTTCAAAGACCGAATAATATCTAAATATGACTTGCTTATAGTCGAATCGAGCGACTCGATGAGACGAATCCAACGAGCCCAAGAATGCTTAATTCAGACGTTGTTATATCATATAAATGCTCGATAAACACTCTATGATCAAGAAAGTTAATACTAGCCGTCTGATGGAACACTCTCAACATGCCCTTGATCTTCTCCATATTTATTAATCATGCCACTCCCACAAAATTATAAATAGGATCTCATTCTTCACATGAAGGGGAGGGGAGGAAGAAGAGAAGAACTATGAGGCTTGCAGAATCCTGGAGCTCCACTTCGACATTGTCGCCGACGAATCCGCACCACGAGACCATTGCTGCCAAATCTCCCCTTGACCATTGCCATCGTACCTCCATCTTGCAGCCATAGACGAGCATTCCTCCATTATCGAGCATCAACTACGGTCTTTTTGACCACTACTGCGGACTACAGTCCCTTCGATCACCGTCGACCGACGATCCCTCTGACCACCGCCGATCGACTACGGTCCCTTTGACTACCATCTCCTGACTACAGTCCCTCCAACCACCATCGGTCAACTACAATCCCTCCGGCCATCAATGCGTGACTACGGTTCCTGTCACGACCCGGCCCAGAGGCTTGAATTAATGAGGCAAGAACAGACGGTTGGATGGTTTATACACTTTTTACGTTTACACATAACAGTAAAATTTACATTCCTCAAAAATTGAACAGCCACTAACACAATTTTATTTTTAACAAACTACTAATAAAATTTTCACATCTTAACATTTGCATAAACTATATCTTATCTATTTTTACTTGAGCATCGTATTTGATAGACGTATTCCTCTCGTTCAGCCATTTTTTACTTGTTAGGAGATTTATTTGAAAAAGTTAGTTTAATAGAGTGAGTTTACAAAGTAAACTTAGTGGATAATTTTACTTATAGTATAATAATTATACATACATAAATATTTATATTCATTTTGACTTTCTTTGGCAATTAACATATATATATATATATATTCATTTTGTACATTTTCTAGTTACTTATTTTTCATCTTTCATTTTTGTATAGGAGCACCATTTAAATATTTGTACCATTACAGGTACAATCATTTTTATTTTCATTTTCATTTTTTTTAACGTGCACGGATACGTTGCATCCCCAGTCAGTACTATAAGGAGGTGAGCTCCTGCATTTCATGCATGTACATTTCCCTTCTTTTTATTATTTTCATGTAAATCATTAATCGTATATACATCACACTATAAACCTCAATCATTCTCTAGTTGTTGCATATTTAACATTTAATTATATCATTCATACAATGATAATTCAATATGACTATAATTCATATTTAAACTTTGTTCATTATTTCAATTATTCATATAACATGCAATAATTAAAAGGAGTTGTAATAATATAAAAAAAGAAATTTAAATTACTATAAAACAATTATGTTATAATTATCCAACTTTAATTTCATTTGTGATCAAATCCTTTCAAATCTTCAACTCTCTGAAATGGACTTTTAATATTCATCTCAATATGAAAATCCTTTACTAAAAAAATAACATCAATTATATCTTTATTAGTATTGAATATTATTTACATAACATTGAATGGCTTTAAATTATTCCCACAATATATATTAAATCAACATAATTACCTCACTAGAGTCTTCCTCCTTTCTTGCAAATTTCTTTCTTCACCGTCGAATCGAAGTTTACGTCACTTGGATCCTTCTTATCGATAATAATATTTTACTTCTTAATTTAGAGAAATAAAATATAAATATTCTATCTAAACTGAACAACAAAATCGATAATTTAAATGCTTACTATTTCTTCTATCGTTAGAAAACGGAAGGAACTCCAAAATTCCTTCCTCTTCTTTTTCCAACTTTCTTTCTCTGCTCTCAAATTAGATATCAACCTTTACTTAGGTTTTAATCATACAAGAAACTGCAAAGAAAATGAATAAAAATAAATAAACTTACTTTCTTCCTTCTTCTTCCTATCTGCTCAATCCTCTCGGCTGAAGCTTCTCATATTATTTATCCTTACGGGAATGGTTGAAACAAAGATATTACTCACGAGGAGTTGTTAGTTTTCACTCTAGTACGCGATCCTTCACTCAACGACGTTATCTGATTCCATTTGGGGAGTTCACGCACACGGACGGCTCGATTTGGTCGCGGTTTTGCACCCGCATCCATCCGCTTCTGTTTGATTTAATAACTGGCCAATTCACTTGAAACGTCCGAACTGGTTCTTACAATCGTCACTCCTTATAAAAATTTCGTCCTTAAAATTTAAAAGCAAGAATAATTAGACATACCTTAGTTGAATAGATACGGATATTGAGCTTTCATTTCTGACTCTTTCTCCCAAGTGGCATCTCTTTTAGTTCCATGTTTCCATAAAATCTTTACAAAAGGTATTTTCCGATTCCTTAGTTGTTTCACTTCATATTCCAGTATCCTTTTAGGCGGTTCAATATGTTTCAAATCAGGCTGTAAGTCAATTGATTTTGACTGGATTCTCTTTAACTCATCTGATATATACTTCTGAATACTGATATGTGAAACACATTGTGTATTCCTTGCATATGCACTGGCAGATCCAATTTGTAGGCCATATTTTCAATCCTCTCAATAATTTCAAAAGGACCAATGAATCTTGGGCTTAATTTTTCTGTCTTTCCAAATCATTGCACACCCTTTATTGGACTGATTTTAATGAAAACAAATTCACCCCTTCAAACTTAACTGGTTGGTGCTTTGCACATAGTATTTCCTCTGCCCATCATGCATCATTGCCTTTAATCTATCCCTGATCAATCCAATTTTGTTAGTAGCATCATGCACCAGTTCGGTACCAATTATTTTCTTTCACCTATTTTTGCCCAATTCAAAGGTGTTCTGCACTTCCTTCCATAGAGAGTTTCGTACGGTGCCATTTCAATACTAGATTGAAAATTTTTATTATATGCAAATTCAATTAAAGGTATATAAGTTTCCCAATTTCTTCCAAAATCCAATATACATAATCTAAGTAAATCTTTCAAAATCTGAATTGTCCTTTCTGATTGCCCATTTGTCTGAGGATGAAATGCAGCGCTGAAAGTCAATCTGGTACCCAATGCTTCTTGAATCTTTTTCTATAGTTTAGAAGTGAATCGAGCATCTCTATTCGAGACTATAGATTTCGGAATTCTATGCAATCTCACAATTTCATCAATATATATCTTTGCTAATTTTTCCACTGAATCTGTTTGTTTGATTGGTAAGAAATGAGCAGACTTTATTAATCGATCTATAACAACCCATATAGTATCCCAACTCTGCCTTGACCTAGGTAATCAAATTATAAAATCCATTGTAATTTTTTCCCATTTCCACTCAGATAATGGTAAAGGTACTAATTATCCACTTGGCTTTTGATGTTCAACTTTAATCCTTTGACAGAGAATACATTTTGTTATAAATATTACAACATTTCTTTTTAATCCTGGCCACCAAAATATTCTTATCAATTCTTGATACATTTTTGTACTGCCTGGATGAATTTCTTAACCAGAGATGTGAGCTTCCTGTAATATTTCTTTCTTAAATTATTAACATTTGGAATACAGATTCTGCCTTTATACTTCAGTAGTCTTTCATCATTTAATACAAAATCTTCCAACTATCCTTCTTGCACGTTCTTTATGATTTTTTTGGAAATTTACATCTTGTGACAATGAATTGTATATTCCATCTTTTAAAGTGGATTAAATCACCCGTTGATTTAATAGCATAACTTTGTTATCTTTCTGATTGACCACTAAATTTCTAATCTTTTCATATATCTAATTATCTGTTCCTGCTGGGTAATCAACCAATTTGCACATCCAAGAGTCTTTCTGCTTAATGCATCTGCGACTACATTTGCCTTTCTAGGCTAATATTGTATATCCAAGTTATAATCTTTAATGAGTTCCAATCATTGTCTTTGCCTTAGATTTAGCTCTTTCTGATTATATATGTACTTAAGGCTTTTATGATCTGTGAAAACCTCACACCTGACTCTATATAAATAATGCATCCAAATTTTAAGAGTAAAAACTATAGCAGCTAATTCTAAATTATGGGTGGGACAATTTCTTTTATGGAATTTTAATTGCCTTGAAGCATATGCCGCTACCTTACCATTTTGTATCAATGCACATCCAAGACCCCTTAATAAAGTATAACAGAAAATTAGAAATCCCTCTATGCATGAAGGAATTTTTTAATATGGGAGTAGTCATTAAGCAATTCTTCAGCTTCTAAAAAGTTTCTTCACATTGATCATTCCTTTCAAATTTTACTATCTTTTGAGTTAATCTCGATAACAACATTATAATTTAAGAGAATCCTTCTACAAATCTCCTGTAATAGCCAGCAAGACTCAGAAAACTTCTTACTTTTGAAAATGTAGTCGGCCTTGGCCACTCTGCAATAGTTTGAATTTTTTTCTGATCAACTGAAATGCCTACATCACTAATCACATGCCTAAGAAAATTTACACTGCTCAATTAGAATTTATATTTTAAAAATTTGGCATATAACTTATTCTCTTTAAATGTTTGTAATACAGCATGTAGATGATTGGAATTGCTTTTTTTATTTTTTGAGCAAATCAATATCATCTATAAATATAATCATAAAAATATTCAATAAGGTTTTGAAAATTCTGTTCATTAAATTCATAAAGATAGTTGGAGCATTTGTTACTCCAAATGACATCACCACAAATTCATAATGGTCATATCTTGTTCTAAAAGCAGTTTTAGCAACATTCTCTTCCTTAATATGCAACTGATGATATCCAGAGCACAAATCAATCTTAGGAAAAATTGTAGCTCCCTTAAGTTGATCAAATAGGTCATCAATTCTGGATAATGGATATTTATTTTTAACAATGAGCTTATTTAATTCCCTGTAATTAATGCACATTCTGAAATTCCCATCCTTCTTTTTACAAATAACACTGGAGCTTTCTGTTGACCTCTGTAATTTAAAAAAAAAAATCAAAATGATTACCTGCTACAGTACTTACCCACGCCGCCTGCTACAGTAGTGCCCATTCCCTGTGCGAACGGCGCCGTTGCAGTCCTCAATCGCGAGTTTTGTCCCGACTCGACTCCAGCTTGCTTTAAAAGGAAGCCAAATGAAGCCTTCCGGTCATTCAGCTCTTCCACACGACTTCTCCTCCTCAACTCCTTCGCCTGGAGTCTCCTCTTCCTCACTCGCTACTTCTGAGCCTCCTCCTCCCTGCTTCGATCTCTGAGCTCTCCTCATCTCAAACCTTCGCAAAGACCTCCAGCAGCCCTCTCGCGATCTCCTCCCTCATCTCGCGATCCAGCCCCGAGCCCCGACCTCCACGCAAGCATCCCGTCGCTCCTGCCTAGCTTGCAAGCTCTCCGTCCATACAGAGAGAGAGAGAGAGAGAGAGAGAGAGAGAGAGAGAGAGAGGGATAGTGAAAGAGAGCCTCCAACATACCTGACCGATCCCTCAGCTCTTCCTTCCTGCCGCCTATAGTCGAACCTCCATCTGTAGCCGACGCCTCCATCTACCGTAGCCGAACTCACCCAGCCGACTCCTCTTCCCTCCACCTCCCTCGGTCCCCCGTTGCTGCGCGACTTCGTCCTTGAGACGACTCTCCCTTCTTGTTTGACGGAACGAACCAGCGGAGCTCGCTCGTTTGTGAAGGTAACTTTCTACCTTTCGCACGCTTCTTCAGCCAAATCCCGTAGATCCAGTGAATCAAGGAGGAAATGGAGGATTTATTTGCAATAAGATTTAAACAGATCCCTAAATCTTGTCTTGACAAGATTCAACTTAAATCCTACTTCTAATTAATTAAAATTAATTATTTTAATTAATTATATTTAATTAATATTAATAATAATTAGTTATGATTAAAATAGATTAATTCTAATTAATTATTTTTAATCATACTTAATTAATATTAATGATAATGAATTATAATTAAATAAAATTATTTATAATTAATCTCTTTTTATTATAGTTAATTATTTTTATTAATGATTAACTATAATTAAGTAAGATTAATTGTAATAATTATCTTAATTATAAATTATTATTATAAATAATAATTAGTTGTGATTAAATATTATTCATTATAATTACTTTTTAATTATAATTAGTTACTATTAATTATAATTAGTTATAATTAATTGACAATTAATTATAATTAATATAAATGCAAAAATGCAAGTGCTCTTCTCATTCTCTCGCCTCGATCCACGTGTAAACATCATCTCGTCGGTCGTCAAGTATAACCTCTAAACCCTAAAACTCCGAGAGCCCGCTTCGAGGCTTACACCACAACAAAACAACCACCTATACACGCTTTTCTTAGCGTGGTAGGAGGAAGTTCGTCGTGATGTTTGCAGCGAAACGGGTAATCACTCAAAATCCTATCCTCGACATTCGTGTCGGGCCGACAAACCGCCCATACACGCTTTTCTTAGCGTGGTGGGAAGGGAACCCGGTGCGACGCCTACGACGAGGTGGGTAAGCCTGGTGCACGCTTTTCTTAGCATGACCGGGACAACTCTTAAGTACCCGTACGCGGCTCTGTACCTGCGGGGAAATAATTGTGCTCTTAATGCAGGTACCTGTAGAAGACTCATACACGCTTTTCTTAGCGTGGTGGGGACAAAGACTTTACACGGCCGCGGTGTCCTCGAAAGAGGGCACCTACCATACACGCTTTTCTTAGTGTGGTGGAAAAGACCCAGTTTTCCGTAGTTTCCCCTAAACGGGAGAGACGCTGGGAGGCTTCCGAAATTTTGGGTGGACTTGAGACCGCACTCGGACTTGATTGAACTAAAAAGAAGATGCACAAGGACTTGATTCAAAACAATAAGACTTGGACTTTATTTGAACCTAAGTGAATGACAAACTCGAGCCGAATTCAAAATAATTTGAAACTTGGTTTGGATCAGATGACAGAAGGGTTGAATTCAAACTTGACTTGAACAATAAAGAAGCTCAAACCCAAAAGAACTAAGTGTAGTGAACATACACTCAAGCAAAGGATTTGTGCTTTGAACTCAAGTGAACAAGTTGAGGACCAAAGGTTGAACTTAATATGATTACGAGGGACCCAACTAAATTGCAAAAGACTTGAATGTGAACCCAATTCGAACTTGAACATTAACCTGAGACCAATTGGGATATTAATCAAGCATAATTTGGACATGATTTGAACTCAAGTGAGGATTTGATTCAAGTCTACATTGAACTCAATTTGAACCAAACAACAAGAAGATTTGAACATTTGCAGAAGTCCTAAACTTGAATCAAATGACGAAGACCTGGACTGGAACTTGAATTGCACAAAGGGACCTATGAACTTGAATTGAATATACAAGTTGACTATGTGGAGTTGAACTTCAAACTAATAAATGAATGAGGTGGAACTCATAGTGCTCATGTCAATCAAGCTATAAGCAAGGAAAAGGAATCTATAATACAAGTGTTTGTCTTGAAGACGAAGAACAGGACTTATAATAGCATTTGATCCACCTTGCAAACATAGGCAAGGAGATTTTGATGGAAGCTATGATACGAGTAAATATAAATGACTTATGATAAATATTGAAGAGTAATACTCTCACAATCAACATAAGTTAACATACAAGCTGTTGTATTGACACCTTGCAAGTGAGGAAGACTAGTGATTTGATGCATTCACTGAGTTATAAAGAATACATAATTGATGCAACAATTCCTTGCAGTCGAGATCAACATACAAGCAAAGGAAGGAAAACGATGACTTATCTTCAACCAACAAGCTAAAATGCCCTATGAATGTTGGAGAACTATCATGCCTGATTAGAAACATCAGCACCAACAAATACCAACTATCCTATGAGTACGACCGTTTGATAAGTTTGATGAATGAGGAACACTATGACACCCCTTCCAATGTCAAATGTAGGCCATAGTTCACTATAATATCATGAAAATCAATGTGCAAGGAATATACTAACTCACTAACCAGTATGCATGAGAAGGTTAGTGATGAACATGCAACAACCTTACCAACGAGTAACAATGATTGATATGTGTTAATGGCTTTTTTATGATCAACAACTATCAAATGACAACCAGCTATACCTGAACTTAAAAGGACAGCAGAGGACTTGAATAAGATAACCTAGAACCTGAACTCAATTGAACTACAAGAGGTTTGAATTTCCAAAGATTTCAAAAGACTTGGAACTAGAACATGAACTTGCACGTCAAGCTGGACTTGAACCCAAGCGTATATAAAGAAGCCAATGACAAGTGCAACCACTTATCAATCAACCAACGGAACAGAATCATCGATGAACGTCATTCATCTAACGACCAGTACTAATCCACAAATGAACATACAACTTCTTTTGAAAGTCAAATGGTGATCAATTGGCAATAGATAAAAGCTCCTACGAGTTGCTGTAGGAGATCAGTGATACATCAAATATATTGCCTACAAGCAAAATGCTTGAGTGATCTGCAATGAATACAAGTTCTCCACGAATACAGATGTACGCACCACATACCATCTGTGGGTAGATACAGAAAGACTTCAGTAAATGCAGTATCCTGAAGTCAGTTTTAGTCTGTGAAGGAATGCATCTACTTGCCTACAAGCAACAATAGCAGATGTACTGTAAGGACCAAAAACCACAACAAATGCAAGCACCTACGGGTTAAAGCAGGAGATTCGTTAGTGTACTACAATCTACCTGCGTAAATCATGCAAGTAGTGCACGACAGTCTGCCTGTACAAAGCAGCAAACAGCTCAGTTCACAAGCTGCTGCATAACGCCACCGGATCTGCAACCTTCGTACAAGCAGACAGAAGGCGTCCACAAGCTATAACGCCACGCCACCAGATCTGCAACACCCATACGAGTAGACAAAAGGCGTACAAATCCCCAAATGAAATCCCAGCGCCACGCCACCGGATCCGCAACATCCTTACAAGCGAACATAAGGCGTGTATGAGCATCCACATAGAATGCTGCATTCAAATGGCGGTCACCCGTACAACCAAGGAGCAATAAGTATTCTAGAATACCCCCGCACGTGCACTGTAATTTGTATACACATAGGTACACATAAGGGGATGTATTATAAACCCGCATGGGCCTCGGTGAGCGTGTTATTGGTACACACGTGACGTTTAGGGATGCTGCGCGGGTCAATAAATGAATTCTAGTTCGAGCCTGATCCTCCTATACGGGTAGATAGGAGTCGACACGACTCGAACCATTAAGTAAATATGCGGTCGCGAGATCGACCGGGATATTTATTTTATAGTTCATATTAGGCCTTCAAGGCCTATAACCAAGAAAATTCACTAACAAATACCCAAAACTCCAAAACTCCAAAAATTTCAAAATCCCAAAGATATTTAAAAAATGAAATTTAATCATCAATCACATAAAGCAAATTCATCCACCCTCCGTAACAGTTTGCCGAGGTGGATAAATATGAAAACTACTTCAACTCACATAGAGCTAATGCCTAGTCTAAATATCACTAGGATCCATTCTCAAACAATCTCCTGCTAGCAAGGACGTGGTACGAGTCCTCTAACCGGCAGTTTCGCCACCAAATGGCACTGCAGGATAAACGGTTATGACTCGGGGCCCTCTGAACCAGGTGATCGCCGCCAAATGGCACCATTATATTATGGTTATGGCCAGAGCCCGTATGCTCCCCAATGGCATCAAATCTTTGAGATATTAATCAATAGGATATGATCGATAGGGCACAAAGCCCTCTCTTATCTAAGGTGGATTCAAATTTGTCCCCTTAGGCAAATACTCCCCCCAGGTCTATAAGGTACCCTTGGACGAAGCAACCCATGGCTGCTAACAAGGATCCTTCTGTCAGGTTGGGTCGACCACCTCCTCTGACTAAGTTGACCAGGGATCACGATGGCCCGGGATGACGGAACCATGGGATCTTGATCGGGTCTATCATCCATTCCCCCACCATCCGTTTTAAGTGCAATATGGTAAAAATTTCTATTTTAAATATCAAATCCCTCAATTTTCCAATACCCTAAACCCATTGCTGCTACTATATACCAGATATACATATTTTAACGTATCTGATTGACGACTAGCCTTAATCGAAAGTTCTCTCTCGTGACCGGGAGGGGTAATTAATTATAGGGGCTTGCGCCTATAGGAAACCAGAACTCAGATCATAAAGTTCTCGCAAAATGAGGGCGAAATCTCTGGGTAGTGTCTTATCTACAAACCCATCTGCCTTCCAAAATTTATCCTGGAACTTAAGTCCGTTAAAACTCTCCCCGAAGAAAGCAAAAGCGGGCGGAGGCTGGGGCCGAATTTTCGGAGC
Organism: Dendrobium chrysotoxum; assembly: GCA_019925795.1. Taxonomy (NCBI): domain Eukaryota; kingdom Viridiplantae; phylum Streptophyta; class Magnoliopsida; order Asparagales; family Orchidaceae; genus Dendrobium; species Dendrobium chrysotoxum. Next base: position 44,581,299 of record CM034303.1, on the reverse strand, counting down.
CCACACTTTCCATGGCAAAGAACTTGGCCTAATGAAGCCTTTATTTAATAATTCTTGTAGTTGATTTTTTAGTTCCTACAATTCCTTAACTGCCATTCTATAAAGTGCCTTTGCTACTAGTTCTAAACCGGGAAATAAATCAATAGTGAAGTCTATCTCTTTTTTTGGTGGTAATCCTGGTAGATCATTTAGAAATACTTGGGGATATTCTTTGACTTCAAGTATATCTTTCAACTCTTTAACTACTTTATTTGTATCCCTTACTTGAGTAAGGAAATACTGATATTCTTTGGATACAAATTTATAAGCTATGAAATAACATTGAAGAAATTCTTCTATCCCCATAAAATTTACATTCTTTTTCATCTGAAAATTTAAATTTAAAGTTATTCCGAGTGAAAGTTTATGTACCCAACATCGCTTATTAGTTTTAGACTTTAAGATGAAAGGACAGAAAATAAAAAATAAAGTAAAGCGATTTTCTAGGATTAGATGGGGGCATTTAAAGAATAGTAATAAAAATATTTTTGAGAGTAAGATTTTAGATTCTAAGATTTTATTTGTGCATGAGGATGCTAATGTTATGTGGGAAAAAGTGGCTAGTGATATTAAAAATATTGCTAAAGATGTGTTTGGAGTATCAAAGGGAAAAGCCCCTAATAGTAAAAATAGCTGGTGGTGGAATCCAATTGTGCAAGAAAAGATAAAAAATAAGAAGATTTGTTATAAAAATTGGTTTAGATGTAAAAATTCTGATAATTGGGAAAGATATAAAGAGGCATGTAAGGATTCTAAGAAAGCAATATGTGATGCAAAGATCTTAGCTTTTAATGATTTATATAATAGATTAGATACTAAGGAGGGAGAAAGATATATGTATAAGCTAGCCAAACAAAGAGATAGGAGTAGTAAGGATTTAATTCAAGTGAAGTGTATTAAGGATGAAGATCAAAAAGTACTTTTCTTAGAAGATGATATTCAACATAGGTGGATGAGATATTTTGATAAACTTTTTAATGAAGATTGTAGGAATACAATTGACTTTAGTGACCTTAGCATCCTAAATGAAAATAAAGATTTCTGTTTTTATCGGCGTATTAGTAAAACCGAAGTTAGAGAGGCTTTAAAGAAAATGAAGTGTGGAAAAGCTGTTGGACCTGATGATATCCCAATAGAGATGTGGAAATGCTTAGGAGATGAAGGAATTTCTTGGCTAACTAAACTTTTTAATAATATTTTGAAGACTAAAAAGATGCCAGATGCGTGGAGAATGAGTGTATTGATTCCTATTTATAAGAATAAAGGTGATGCACAAGATTGTGCGAATTATAGAGGAATTAAGTTAATGTGTCACACTTTAAAACTATGGGAGCGAGTTATGGAGCGTAGGCTGCGGCGTGATACTAATGTTTCTCAAAATCAATTTGGATTCAGGCCTGGTAGGTCTACTATGGAAGCCATACATTTATTGAGAGGTTTGATGGAGAAATATAGGGAGAATAAGGAGGATCTACATATGATATTTATTGATTTAGAGAAAGCATATGACAAAGTTCCAAGAGAAGTGCTATGGAGAGTTCTTGAAAAGAAAGGAGTTAATAATGCTTATATTCAAATCATTAAAGATATGTATGAAGGAGCTACTACTTGTGTTCAAACACAAGGTGGTTTGACCAAGTATTTCCCTATTGCGGTTGGATTACATCAAGGATCAGCTTTAAGCCCATATCTTTTCGCGTTAGTCATGGATGTTCTCACTAGACATTTACAAGAGGATGTACCCTGGTGTATGCTTTTTGCTGATGATATTCTTCTTGTTGACAAGACTAAAGAGGGAGTTGAATGTAAACTTGAAGTCTGGAGATCAACCTTAGAGTCTAAAGGTTTTCGCTTGAGTAGATCTAAAACTGAATATATGGAGTGTAATTTTAGCAGTAATAGACCTAGTGAGGGGATTGTGACTTTGGGCGATCAAGTCATTAATAAGAGTACACGTTTTAGATATCTTGGATCTATTGTTCAGAGTGATGGTGAAATAGATGGGGATGTTATCAGTAGAATTCAAGTTGGATGGTTGAAGTGGAGGAATGCATCGGGCTTGTTGTGTGATAGAAAAGTCCCCCTTAAACTTAAGGGAAAATTCTATAAGATGGAGGTGAGACCTGCAATGCTTTATGGTGCAGAATGTTGGCCATTAAAAGAGAAGCACAATACTAAGTTATGTGTTGCGGAGATGAGGATGCTTAGGTGGATGAGTGGATTTACTCTTAGAGACAGGATACGAAATGAGCATATACGTGAAAAGGTTGGAGTAGCTCCAGTGGAGGATAAGATTAGAGAGAGTCGCCTTAGATGGTTTGGTCACATAAAACGGCGGCCTTCCGATGACCCAGTTAGGAAAGTAGAGGTATTAGATTTGACTTATGTTAAGAAAGGTAGAGGTAGACCTAAAAAGACTTGGTTAGAAAATATTAGAAATGATCTTTCTCTATTAGATTTAAATGAGAATTTGACTTTGAACCGGACACAATGGAGAAAAAGGATTCATGTTGCCGACCCCACGTAGTGGGACAAAGGCTTGTTATTGTATTGTTATCTTCCTATTGCTGTCTATGATCACAAATTGATTTGATAACCAATCCATTTCCAAAATCATATCAAATTCCCTCTCATTTATTTTGAAAATCACTTGATATATACCATTAACATTCATTGTGGATTCATTTGGCATCAATGCTTTTAAGATTGTAGGTGCCTTATGAACATACAACCCAATTGTTTTTACAAATTTTTCTAAAATAAAGGAGTGTGAAGCTCCTGTATCAAAGAGAAAAGAGGGAGTTGAAGGTAAACTTGAATTATGGAGGTCGACCTTAGAGTCTAAAGGTTTTCACTTGAGTAGATCTAAAATTGAATATATGGAGTGTAATTTTAGTAGTAATAGACCATAGTGGGAGGATTGTGACTTTGGGGGATCAAGTCATTAATAAGAGTACACATTTTAAATATCTTGGATCTATTGTTCAGCGTGATGGTGAAATATATGAGGATATTATCAGTAGAATTCAAGTTGGATGGTTGAAGTGGAGGAATGCATCGGGCTTGTTGTATGATAGAAAGGTCCCCCTCAAACTTAAGGAAAATTCTATAAGATGGTGGTGAGACCTGCAATGCTTTATGGTGCTGAATGTTGGCCATTAAAAGAGAAGCATAGTGCTAAGTTAAGTGTTGCAGAGATGAGGATGCTCAAGTGGATGAGTGGATTTACCCTTAGGGACAGGATTCAGTATGAGCATCTACGTGAAAAGGTTAGAGTAGCTCCAGTGGAAGATAAGATTAGAGAGAGTCGCCTTAGATGGTTTGGTCACATAAAACAACGGCCTTCCGATGACCTGGTTAGGAAAGTAGAGGTATTATATTTGACTTATATTAAGAAAGGTTGAGGTAGACCTAAAAAGGCTTGGTTAGAAAATATTAGAAATGATATTTCTTTATTAGATTTAAACGAGAATTTGACTTTTAACAGGACACAATGAAGAAAAAGTATTCATGTAGCCGACCCTACGTAGTGGGACAAAGGTTTGATGTTGTTGTATCTTAACATTTTTATAAACCATATCTTATATGTTTTCATTTGAGTGTCGTCTTTTGTAGACGTATTTAGCTCGTTCAGCCATTTTTACTTATCAGGAGACTTACTTGAAAAAATTAGTTTAATAGAGTGAGTTTACATAGTAAACTTAGTGGATAATTATACTTGTAGTATAGTAATTGTACATATATAAATATTTATATTCATTTGACTTTCTTTGACAATTTTCAAAGAACAATTTTCTCTTTCAAATAATATTTTTTCATTTTATACATTTTCCAATCATTCATTTTCCATCTTTCATTTTATATAGGAGCATCATCTAAGTATTTGTATCAATATAAGTACAATCATTTTCATTTCCATTTTCATTTTTATTTAATGTGCGCGGGTACGTTGCGTCCCCAGCCAGTACCATAATTGGGTGAACTCCTGTATTTCATGTATGTACCTTTTCCTTCTTTTATTATTTTTATTTTCATATAAATCATTACTTGTATATACATTACACTATAAACCTCAATCATTCAGTCATTCTCCAGTTGTTGCATATTTAATATTTAACTATATCATTCATACAACGATAATTCAGAATGACTATAATTCATATTTAAACTTTCCATTATTTCAATTATTCATATAACATGCAATAATTAAAAGGAATTGTAATAACATAAAGAAAAGAAATTTAAATTACTATAAAACAATTATGCTATAATTACCCACTTTAATTTCATTCGTGATCAAATCCTTCCAAATCTTCAACTCTCCGAAATGGACTTTCAATATTCGTCTCAGTATAAAAATCCTTTACTGAAACAATAACATCAATTATATCTTTATTAGTATTGAATATTATTTACATAACATTGAATGGCTCTAAATTATTCCCACAATATCTATTAAATCAATATAATTACCTCACTAGAGTCTTCCTCCTTTCTTGCAAATTTCTTTCTTCACCTCGAATCGAAGTTTATTTTTTTTCTCCCCCCAATAGGCCGGCCCCTTCTCTTCCCCTTCTCTCTTAATTAATTGATTCCCCAATTGGATATTAATCAGTTCCTATTTCCCCTCCTCTCTCTCTTATCCAACTTAAACACCTCAAATCAAGGTCAAGGCCAATCAAGCCTTGATTTGGCCGGCCCCCTTCCCTCCCTTTTCCAATTACTTAAGCAATTTTGAAATTCACATGACCCCTCCTTCCCGTTCTATATCAAGAGGTCTCATGAAGATCAGTGGAATCAAGAATGACGGAAGGTTATCTAGCAAGTGTTAGTAAAACCAAGGAGCAACTTTGATTAATCACAATGATATTGCAGGATTTTGCCGGACGTAATTTGGAGGGACAACAAATTGGAATTGCTATTACATTTGAAATTAATGGTGAAATGTAAGTTATAAGAATCGTTATCAATATTCCTCGTTTTAATGGGGATAATTCACATGAATGACTTCTAAAGGTTGATCATTTCTTTTCTAGTAATCTATTTGATGTGTAGTGTTCTATAATCTCTTAAGTATATACGAATGGTCCAACATTGTGTTAGGACCAGTGGATGTCTTCGAACAAACTGTTGAGTCTTGGAATTCTTTGAAGCAAAATATTCTCTAATGTTTGGCTATTCTCTGGAGTACATAGAATATCATCTTGAAATAATAAAACCAGCTTTGAGGGGCAACCATTACACAATACAGACCACTGCATCACAAGTTCACATGCTAACGAGATCATAGAAAAATCAGATGTGCAAAGGGTTAAGACAACACAATATATGTGCAAGATTGATCCATAGGAAGGGTGGCTGGACATATGACACCTACATTCATGGTCACCAATGGATGAATTTGTTTAAGTGCTCATGTGCCCATTACTCCATCTTTTGCAATTTCAAGGTTAACGTAATGTACACAAATGATCCACTCGAGCAATTGTGGTTGAATGGTTGGCCCCCATCTCCACCAGACTGACTTTAGGAGTCTAACCTTATCCAACCTTGATGACAAGCTTGCCATGAGAGGGGTACTAATTATGTGAATCAACTTGTATTGGTTTAGTAGAAATGGTGGAAATTAGTAGGGTAATTAGCCTAAGTTAGTTCTTGTAAATCTATAAAGAAGCCCCAATCAAGGAGAATGGGATAGGAAATTAATGTATGAAATTTCCCCCTTCTTATATATCCTCTCCTCTGTTTTTTTCTTTTGGGAGGAGTTTGAGCAGTCCGAAATACTTTGATAGTCTTGGGCCCTATCACCAATAGAATGCTCCAACTCTTACTGCAACTTATTTTTTTACTTTTTACGTCCTGCGTGGAACGCTCTAATTTAAAATGACATATAAGATAGCCATACTTTACAATGGTAGGATGTATTTGAAAATCCGAATGCATCTATCTTTTCAGTCGTTGAAAATCCTACCCTAAAACATGTGCAGGCTTTGGCCTTCTGATAATATCCCTCAATACATTAGTTAAAGTTAACTTTGCCCTATTTCATCTATCCGAAGTTATTAGTCAAATCTTTTTGTCTTGTGGACTTTAGAAAAGAAAAAGGGAGTTTGTAGGAACAACAGCTTGCCAGAATTCTCGCCAGACCCATATTCCTTGTATTTCTTACATTAAGATTAGAACATAAACTTAACTCTTTGACGGATCCTTGGATCCTTTCTCGAAAATAATTTGTTGTCAGTTAAAACTATTGCAGCTGATTTGAAGTATCAGCTAGCAAAATTTTTACAATAAATATACCGTGGGATTGGTTAGCAGAATTGTTTTCCGTCTTCATCAAGTGATCAAACTTGTGCATGGTTCTCAGCAGTCGGAGCTCACAAGTGCTTTCGTTCTCCTTGTCTGATTCTTGGCTTCTTGATACAACAAGGCATCCTTTGGATCATCACTGATTTGGCTTTTTTAAAGTGTTGATGACTAAACTATTGGACTTGCATTTTGTCTGTAAGAGATTGCTTCTTCTGCCCATTTCTCTCATTTCTATCCCTCTATAATGCAGGTATGGGGACACCGGTATTTATAGATCCCACTTATTCGGCAGTCCAGTGATAATCACATGCTCCCCTGAGTTCAATAAGCAGGTGCTTAGTAGAATGACAGAGGAGGAGAGTTTAAGTTCAGGCTGGCCCACAAATAAGCTGCTGGGAAATTCTTCAATTGCAGTAGTCGATGGAATTTCACACAAGAGATTAAGAAAGCTTTTGATGGAAGCCTTCACAAACCCGAAGGCGCTTAATGCTCAACTAAGTATTGCACAACCTGTCATTATTTCAGCTCTTGAAAAGTGGGTCTCTAAGAGAAGGATAGTTGCATATGATGAAACCAAAACTGTAAGTTTTTCAACCATTTTAGACTCATATCGTGCAGGTAATACTTAATGCACGTTGATGTTTTTCTTTAGGCTTTTTTATTGCTTTCCCTTATTTAATTTACAGCTTGGTGAGACTTCACAATAAAATAGACTGTGTAAACGTTTTCAAGTACACAATAGCTAAATCTAGTGACGCTGTGACGTAAGGATTTTGAAGTCCGTGAAATCTAGGCATTCTAAAGCAGAATAGAATTTAGAAATATGCCACATTTTTCACAAATGATATGTACATATTTGTTAAGAATGAGATGATCATGTTCGAAATCAATTTTATATGTAAACCAGACCATGTACTGATTAGATAATTCCAATTTTAGCACGACCAACTTGTTTTGAAAATCATTTACAGATGACATTCTGCAACATTTGCGAAGTACTTGTTAGCTTCAAGTCGTTGGAACTTTTAGGGAAGATGGAGGGTCTATATAGAGGACTTATGGCTGGATTACGGTCACTGACAATTAACATTCCTGGAACAGCATACCATCATGCTTTCAAGGTAAGCTTTATGGAAATGATTACAGAATCACTGGTTTAAGTTGATAAGGTGGTTTTCCTTGCCCTTTGGGCTGAGAATACCATTGCTGGTGTCAGTTTGAGTGCAGCTTAGTGTTTGCAATGGAATAAACCTCATTGTACCGTTCAGAAAATTTATTAGTTTCCATTTATGACGAGCTGCAGAGTACAGACTATAAATGATATGATACACTTTCAATTTCTTGTAAGTGTGCAGTGCAGGAAGCAATTAACTGACATCTTATTAGATGAAATGAGAAAAAGGGTAGAACAAGCAGTTCAGAAGCACGACTTCATGCAGATCTTGATGGAGTCGGTTGATGAAAATGGAGCTAAGTTGAGAGAGATGGAGGTAGTGGAGAATATTCTGTCTTTAATTTTGGGTGGCTATGAATCCACCTCTGATGTCATGATGTGGGGCTTGTATTATCTGGCCAAACACCCTGAGATACTTGAGAGGCTCAAGGTATATCATTATCCCGTGGATTATTGTTGTTTTAAGTTTGTTTTTAGCATACTTGGTGATTGAAATTTTGAATATTTTTTAGGAAGAAGCTAAATTAATAAGAAAGCAGAAACATAAAGGGGAGCTCCTTAGTATCGAAGATATTAAAAGTATGAGCTACACTTCAAAGGTAGGCTAGGGAAAATACTAGGTACAATCTCTTATTGAAATGCTAATAATGTCTATATCATTGCTTCTGGCCTCCAGGTGGCTGACGAACTAATACGCCTAGCAAATATTTCTCCCTTCATATTCAGGAGAGTAGTGAAGGATGATGTTGTTTTAGATGGTGAGTAACTGAAATATTTACATTCTTCATCGGTATCTTCTGTTATTAGGAATACTTAACATGCGTCATGCTAGCAATTGATTTTGAACAGCGACTTCAATTGAGCTGAAGTCATTGATAAATTATCATACAAAATATAAGCTCTGTATTGTTATATACAGCATGCACAGGGTTGTTAATTTGGCTCGAACATTGTAGATCTCTTAAAATTCGAATCAATTTTTTAGTTGAATCTAACTTAAATAAAAAACAATGAATAAAAAAAAAAAGTCATGACAGGTTCATATTGGTTTTGAATTTAGTTAGGCCTATATCAGATTTGACAAACAAGAGATCAATGCAAAATATATATGCACTTACATATTGAATATAAACATATCAATATTTCTGTATGCATTTATATTTCTATTAATGCAAATTTGTATTTATCATTTGTGTCTTGATTTGCTCGAAGCATAAGTCTTGATGCAATATTTGGATTGGATCAAAATTAGATTTAGGATCATCTGAGTTTCAATTTCTGCAAAATTATAGTCAAATTGTCGAGATAAAAGCATCGATGCCAAAAGTGATTTGATCCAAGTCCGAATGATTCAAGATTAAACACTTGAAGTGTAGTTAAAAATTTCATGATATTAATTGAATGAACAAATTATTTTTAAATCTTGCATGCTTATAATCAAGTCAAGTGTCTTGATGAGATGAATTTAACGAGCCCAAGATTATTCAATTCCAATGTCATTAAGGTACTTAAATACTAAAAGAATGATCTATAATCAGCATGGATTAAAAAAGCGTTCGAGGTGGACGCCTCGAGGTGCGCCTCGAATCGAGGCGGAGGTCGGGCAAACTGAGGCTTAAGCCTCGAACGCTCGGGCGAGGCTTACGCCTTTTTCCACGGAGGCTTACGCCTCAAGGCGTGAGGCGTCGAGGCGACAAAGGCGTTGCCTCGATTCATTTTGCTCGATTCATTTCGCCAGACTCGTGCGTGTGTGCCAGTCGAGCGCTCTTATTCGACTTAATCTCCACCAAGGTAACGACTAATTGTTGCGCTTTCACTGTACTTTTGCTGCGCTTTTACTTTTGCCGCTTTTTTACTGCTCTTTTACTTTGTAATCAGTTGTTTTGACCACATTTTTGTTGCATTGGGTCTTAATCCTAAGGGGATGTTTTATTTTTAAGTGAGTTTATTTTAAATCTTGTATTCCAGTAATATTATCTAAGAACAAATCATCAAATTCATAATTGACATAATATTTTGTTATTTTTGTCATTATTTATAATTTTAAATTATCTGATTTTTATCGTTTTGAGGTTTACGACTCGATCCGCCTCGAGGCTTACGCTTCGCCTCACTTAGACAAAACGCCTTGATTCCCGATTTCGCCTTTTAAAACCTTGATAATCAGAGGCTTTAATACAGGCCATTCGACAGTATTATAGAATTTTGGTTGGATTTATCAAAATGGCACTCAAAAAACTATAGTATCTCATTCTCCATATGAAGGGAACTTTGACTGTAGATTGGATAGAGCTTGGAGATTTGAATAACTCTAAAGCTTTTTACCCAACATTTGACTCCTATGATCATTGTTAGCCCTACCATCATTTGAATACTATCACTTGATCACAATCACTCATCTGCTATTGCCCATCCACCGTTGCTTGGCTTCTTTTGTCTAATTGTCATCTAATCACTATCACCCAATTATCATTGTCCGACCATCATTCCCCTACTACCATCATTTGACCACAGTTTCCTGACTAGCATCATTCATCAACTGTCATCATCCTTCCACTACTTCTCTAACATGCTTTGTTACAATTGCAGAAGATCAAGCTTGAGTTCATATCATAACTTTGTAATCTCATCTTCCCAAGTGAGAGGAAGAGCGAACCTCTGTAATTTTACTTCATTTCATTTAGGTCGGGTCTTTGTGATTTTTTTTCTTTTTCGGGTTTTCCAGGTGTGCTCTTATCTTTATCTGTGTGTGGGCCAAAATTTGTGCAGGTTAGGATATAAAACTTTCACTTTACTTCCATTAGTTTTAGTACACAACAATTAGCGTTGTTTGTGGGAAGCATGCATTCCAAGTGATAGGCATATTGTCGATGCCCACAACAATGGAGCTTCTTACTCTTAACACTTAGGGTCTGTTTGAGACGGCTGTAAGTTTGATAAAGTTGGTTATAAATTTATTATAAGAAAAATAACTTAGCTACTCTGTTTACAAAAACAGCTTTCTATTATGAAAATTTTTGAAAAGTAGGTAGAAAGTAGCAACCAAGTGAGAAAGCAACAACCAAATAAAATTTTGGTTGCTATCTTAAAGGCAAAGTAATGAGAAAGTTGTCCCAAAAATGCCCATAATGATGTGGGGATCAATCCTTCAATCAAGAGAAACATAATCCAGATGCTGGAGGTCACCCATGCTTGATTCTGAAGGAATGTCTTCACAAGATGGGGGAACAATAAACTTAAAATATTTCAATTCTTATAAGAATCTACATAACAAATAATTCCATCACAACATGAGGTTGTTCTCCTTCTTCGTCATCAACCAAATGCCAAGACTGAGGGATCTCCTCACCATCATGAGGTTCATCTTGAAGTTTCTCCTCCACCACAGCAAATTTAGATCTTCATAATACTATTAATTCACTACTATTTGATTCCCAATTGGCTCATGATCCCTAGCAGCCATATCAAATTTGATCCAGCATTGTCTTAATGATGCCACTTATAATATCATAAGAGACGAACTTCGACGTCTTATTCAAGAAGAATTCCTTTTTAAGGAAAGAAATCAACTTCTTATTGTAGTTTTTTAGAGTCTTTAACCCTTGATAGAGGTACTTTTCTGGCATCCCATCTCGATGGGGTTTAAATTACCTGCTATTAGTCCTTACAATGGGACTTCTGATCCTTACAAGTATATCGATCACTAGAAGACCATCATGCACACTAAACAGGCTTCTTATGTGCTCTTTTTCCAATTCTTTTGTGCCACTCTTAAGGGTCAAGCCCTTATTTGGTTTTGCTTTAATAGGACTATCTACAATTTTGTCGACATTGCCAGACTTTTTTTTGTCAAAGAGTTAATTACAAATTAAAGAATTATCAAAGATCCTTCTCATTTTTATGGAATTCGCCAAAGTGAGGTGAAGATCTTTAAGGAGGACTTTTAAAGATTCACTTTGAAGGCTCGTCGAATTACAAGAGTAGATCCTGAGCTACTATGAGGTATTTTTTCTTAGAGGCCCCCACCCTGGACTTTTCTATTCTTTGTTGATGGAAAGACAGTTCATGTGTACATTAATTTTGACCATCGAGTAAAAGCATAAATAACTAACTAATAATGAGGCCATTTGTGACCATCAGAAGCAATTTGAACAATTCTTGTGTAAACATAAAATTCATAATAAAAAATTGATCAGCCTCAATGAAAAAAGCAAGAGTCAAGAGACCAAAGCCACCATTCTCACCAAATTTGGCCCATGTCATCCAATTACACCCCATTAAGTATATCCAAGAATAATAATCAAATGGAGATCCAAAATTTTGAATACCTCAAGGAGTCAAAACCATTAAAAAACTCAAATATGAGAGACAAGTTTCACCATTATTACTTTCACTATTCAGGAGGGCATTTAATAGAAAAATATTTTTAATTGAAGAAAAATATTGAACGTTTGATTTACTAAAAACACATGCGTCATTATTAACAAGAGCAATTAGTAGATCGTCAGCCTCAAAATAAAGTATATAAAAAAATCATGTCTAAAAAATATTGATATTATTGATATTATCATAGGAATGTAACCATAGCTTATTTATATTCATTCACAAGGTGTACCTAAGAAAAATGAAATTATTATTATTTTGATAATTTTGACTTTAAAGGAAAATATCATTCACATTAATATTTTCTAATAATCTTAGCTATAATTGAGACATCTACTATCAACACTATAAAGATTTTGGTTGATATAATTTTTTATCTCTAACTTTCTTTATGAATCTTAAACTAATCTCCGCTAAGTTTTTAATTTTGTCCTCATATCATTCCCGATTCTAGAGGACATACTACAGAGGTTTTTTGACAGTCACTCTTCTAGTCACCTTAAGAGGACCACCTTTACAATCAACACTTTTGATACAATTCATGATAATAGACATTAGTTCAAGTTATGATGCAATATTTAGTCAACTTCTATTATCTAGTTGAAGATCAGTTACATACATCCCCTACTTGAAGATCAAGTTTTCTACACTGAGGTGTATGAGAGAAATAAGAGTTCAATTATTAGGTTATTTATACTATCTCTGATCAGAAGATCCAATTACTGAAGAAGCCCCAAAAAATTGAGGCCTCATCAAATTTCCATCTCTGCAAAATATAGTCTCTATCTTCTTGAGATAACTAAAGTCATGGAAGGCACGCATAAGGAAGCCTCCATGGGAAATTAGTTATGAATAAGTCCTCACTAGAAAGGCTCTATAAGAGCAACATGGTTGACAAGATCCTTCACTCATCAAAAAACTTTAGAAATTACATGTTCTCTAAAAGCTCAAAAGACATGAGTCTCAGAAAGTACACATTCTCTAAAAAATCTTAAAATTCATAAGCCTTAAAAAGTACAAGTTCCCAATAAGCCTTAGAAGGCTAAAACCTAAGAAGATACATGTTCTCCGAAAAATCTCAAAACACATAAGTGTTAGAAGATATGAATTTATCAAAAAATCTCAGAAGACTAAAGCCTCAAAAGGTATATGTTCTTCAAAAATCTCAAAGGGCTAGAGCCTCCTAATATATAAATTTTCCTATAATCTCAAAGGCTAAAGTCTCTAAAAGCATAAGTTCTTTAAAAATCTTATGTGGGCTCCGAAAATTCAACCCCGGCCTCCGCCCGACTTTTTGTTTTCTACGGGGGGAGTTTTAACAAACTAAGTTCCAGGGTAAATTTTGGAAGGCAGATGAGATAGTAGATAAGACACTACCCAGAGATTTCGCCCTCATTTTGCGAGGACTTTATGATCTGAGTTCTGGTTTCCTATAGGTGCAAGCCCCTATAGTTAATTACCCCTCCCGGTAATGAGAGATAACTTCCGATTAAGGTTAGTCGTCAATCAGATACGTAAGGATACGTGGATCTGGCATATAGTAGCAGCAATAGGTTGGGAATGTTAAAATCTGGAATTATTCGGAAATTTGGAAGATTGGGAGATTTGGAGATTTAATATTTAAAATTGGAAATTGTACCATCTTGCACTTGAAGCGGATGGTGGGGGAATGGATGATAGACCCGATCAAGATCTCATGGTTCCGTCGTCCCGGGCCATCGTGATCCCTGGTCTACTTAGTCAGAGGAGGTAGTCGACCCAACCTGATAGAAGAATCCTTGTCGGCAGCCATGGGTTGCTTCGTCCAAGGGTACCTTGTAGACCTGGGGTGAATATTTGCCTAAGGGGACAAATTTGAATCCACCTTAGCTAACAGAGGGCTTTGTGCCCTATCGATCATATCCTATTGATTCATATCTCAAGGATTTGATGCCATTGGGGAGCATACGGGCTCTGGTCATAACCATAATATAATGGTGCTATTTGGCGGCGACCACCTTGTTCAGAGGGCCCCGAGTCATAACCGTTTATCCTGCAGTGCCATTTAGCGGCGAAACTGCCGGTTAGAGGACTCGTACCACGTCCTTGCTGGCAGGAGATTGTTTGAGAATGGATCCTAGTGATATTTTCGACTAGGCATTAGCTCTATGTGAGCTGAAGTATTCTTCAATTTATCCACCTCGGCAAACTGTTGCGGAGGGTGGATGGATTTGCTTTAAGCGGTTTGATAGTTGGATTTCAATTTTTAAATATCTGGAGTCGAAAAGATTTTTTTGGATTTTGGGATTTTTCAGAAGATTGGGTTTTGTAGGGAATTTAGGATTTTGGGAGTTTTGTGGAGTTTTGGATTTTGTGGGAGTTTGGGTGGTACTTTGAGATATTTGAAATGGACCCCTCCGGTTGATATTTTCATTCAACACGGCCATCATCGGGGTGTATGGGGTCATTTATATTTTATTGATCGAACCCTGTCGACTCTATCTACTGGTCGATAGAGGATCGGGTTTTGTAGGTTTTATGCCTTTGTTAGTGAATTTTCATAATTATAGGCCTTGAAGGCCTAATATGAACGCATTAAAACAAATATATAGGTTGTCACAACTGTATAATTGTTTGATGGTTCGAACCCTGTCGACTCCTATTGACCTTTATAGAAGGATCGGGTTCGAACCTGAATTCACTCGTTAACCCGCGCAGCATCCCTAAACGTCACGTGTGTACCAACAACACGCTCGCCGGGGCCCATGCAGGTGTTTGGGGGCATTTTATAAATATTTATTGAACCTTGTCAACTCCTATCTGCTTGCATAGGAGGATCGGGTTCAAATCTATTGACCCGCGCAGCATCCCTAGACGTCACGTGTGTACCAATAACACGCTCGCCGGGGCCCATGCGGGTATTCAGTACATCCCCTTATGTGTACCTATGTGTATACATATTATGGTGCATGTGCGAGGGTACTTTTGGAACATTTCTAAACGCCTTCTGTCCGCTTGCATGAATGTTGCGGATCCGGTGGCGTAGCACCGGGTTTCGTTTGGAGATTTGTACGCCTTCTGTCTGCTTGTATGGATGTTGCAGATCCGGTGGCGTTGTATGATCTCCTCCACTACTGTTTGTAGGCAGATAGATATTTTCGTTCATAGATTGGAATTGACTTCAGGATACTGCATTTACTGAAGTCTTTCTGTGTCTACCCACAGATGACATGTGGTGCATACATTTGTACTTGTGGAGAACTTATATATATTGCAGATCTTTTACATTTGCCCGCAGATAGTAGGTTGAATGTATAACGTGCCTTTTTCAATGGTTCGTAGGCGTTTATATTTGTTGTAGTCATTTGAAATTTTGCTTGCGGACAACACATGGATGTATAGGGCTCTTTTTAGTAGTTTGTAGGAGTCCTATATTCATCGTGGTGCTTCAATATTTTCCGTAGATGACATGTAATGTGCATAGCAGAACTTCTACTACTATTTGTAGGGACTTGCATCCGTCATTCATCATTCCCTTGCTTATAAACAACTTGTTGTTTACACAACCAATCTACTACAATGACCCGTAGGTGTTTTGTCGTACATCTTCTAACTTCGTCTGCGATAGATCAATGTATTTGCATATGGCTGAATAGTGTTAACTGCATGAAAGCTGCATTTTCCTTGAATCAGTCAAAGACTTCATGTCTTTCAGTTCGTTGTATGTTGAATTTCCCTGCCTGCAGGAGGCAGATGCCTTCACTCACTATTGCCTCACTATGAGTTGTATGAGTATTTTTTACGTTTGTCACGAGCTCCTCGTTGATGCATTGAATTTTCAATGATGACGTAAGCATTACTGATGTTCATTCACCTCATGATTCTATTGCTTGTGTATGAGTCATGTTAAGTATTGAATATTTCAGCCTCCTTGGAAATATATTGTAGTTTACATGATGAACTTGCACCTTTGATGTTTTCTTGCAATCGATTGCATATGCCCTTTTGATTTTTTAACACTTGAAACTTATCTTAATTGCTTACATATGGATATTGATTGTTATTGAAATTATCACATGTTCTCGTGGCCGTTGCAATCCTTTCAAGTCGGACAATTGCATGGAATTTCACTTTCACTTGTGAGTGAATCATGCTTGCAGGGGTTTGGCATATCGACTTGCAAGTTCATGTAGGCTAAAGATCCTTTGTTGTAACATCAAATAAATTGTTGCAAACAAGTTATACTCATTACACTCCCTCGAATATATTCAGTTAGCAAATCATCCTCCTGTTTGCATGTGAATAGTCCCATCAACTGATGGCTTCCTT
Organism: Dendrobium chrysotoxum; assembly: GCA_019925795.1. Lineage (NCBI taxonomy): Eukaryota > Viridiplantae > Streptophyta > Magnoliopsida > Asparagales > Orchidaceae > Dendrobium > Dendrobium chrysotoxum. The sequence continues at coordinate 44,565,086 of CM034303.1, read as the reverse complement.
TTCTGATGTCTTTGAGTTTCTTTACATAGACTTGTAGGCTGATCTGCGTGGGTTAAAAGATCTCCGTCACTTCCTACAGTCGAATTGCATACTCGTATTGCTTGTTGATTGTGAGTGAAATATAGAAATTATATCCTTATCCACCATAAGTCCTTGCTTGACCATTGACTTAGATTTATCATTTTGAGTATGAATGGATTTCACTTTAAACGTTAGGTTCTAGTTCAAGTCTTTGTTCTCTTGATTTCAAATTCAGTTAGAGTCCAAGTCAAAACTCCTTGCACCAAGTTCATTTGTCATTCAAGTAAAGTTCAAGTACGAGTTCAGTTCGAGTTTGATTCGAGTCCCTTACTGTCCAACTCTTTGATGTTTTGTTCAAGTTCTGTTGACATCCACTATGTTTGAGCCGAATCAAATCCAAGTTCACAAGTCCTTGTAAGTTCTTTTGCTTGTGTTGAGTTTACATGCTTGAGTTCAAGTTCTTGTTCAAAGTCTTATGCATTCGTTCGAGTCCAAGCTTAGTTCATTTAAATTCTGGTTTAGGTTGAAGTTAGGTTCATTTGAGTTCATATCATTGTTCGAATGGAGCCAGGTTTGAGTACAAGTGCATGTCCAAATAAGGTCCAAATGTAGTCTTATGATCACCCGAAATTTCGGCAGCATTCCGGCATCTCCCCCGTTTAGGGGAAATAATGGAAAACTGGGCCTTTCCCACCACGCTTAAGAAAGCGTGTATGGTAGATGCCCTCTTTCGAGGACACCGCGGCCGTGTAAAGTCTTCAATCCCCCACCACGCTTAAGAAAGCGTGTATGGGTCTTCGACGTACCTGAAAAAGAAAAGCATTTTGTTTCCCCGCAGGTACGGGTACTTAAGATCGTCCCCACCACGCTTAAGAAAGTGTGCATAGGGCCTACCTGCCTCGCCGTAGGTGTCGCACCGGGTTCCCTTCCCACCACGCTTAAGAAAGCGTGTATAGGCGGTTTGCCGGCTCGACACGAACGCCGAGGATAGGATTTTGAGGTGATTACCCGCCTCGTTGTAGGCGCCGCACCGGGGTCCCATCCCACCACGCTTATGAAAGCGTGTATAGGCGGTTTTCCGATCCGCCGCAGACAACGAAGTAGGCTCTCGGAGTTTTAGGGTTTAGAGGGTTATACCTTAGCGTGCGTCGGCGAGGTGGTGGCACGTGGATCGAGGTGAGAGAAGAGCTCTTTTTCTCTTTGCATTTCTTTTTTTTTAAAAAAAAAAAACAATAATTAATTATAATTTAAAAACATAATTAATTATAATTATAACAATTAATTATAATTAATTTTAATAAATTATAGTTAATTATTAATATAATAATTAACCATAATAATAATAAAATTAATTATAATTTATTTTAATTAAAACTAATTATTATTAATGATAATTAAAAATAATTAAGATATTTAATTACAATTAATTATAATTAAATATAATTAATTACTATCAGTAATAATTAAAATAATTTTAATAAAATAAAATAGAAAGTGATTTGGATATGATTAATGTAGGATTTGAGTAGGATTTAGGAATCATTAAATCTGAGTTAACACCCCCTTGTCCCTTTCTGCTTGGAGCTCGGTAGATTTAAGGGATTTGGCCGAAGTAGCGCGTGAGGGAGAAAGTTACCTTCACAACCAACGAACTCCCTTCGTAGCCTCCGCTCAAAATGTCGTAAACTTCCGGACCAACAGGAGAGGAACGTCGTTGAGGAAGGAGTAGGCGTCGACGGGCTTAGGGCTGCAGCTAGGTAGGAGAAGTGCTCCCTTTCTCTCTCTCTCTCTCTCTCTCTCTCTCTCTCTCTCTCGGCCGACGAAGCAAGGAGGTCGGGCAAGGTCAGATCTGGTCCGACGTGTTGGAGATCGGAAGGCTTGCGAAGAGGGAAGCTTCGGTTCTATGTGGTCTTGCGGCTTGAGGTCAATAGACCTGGACGAACTCGATAGGAGAAGTAGAGGCTGAGGAGCTTGGCTTCTAATGCGAGGTAGAGAGAAGCAGAGGATGTTCAGCTTTGGTAAGAGGACAGGTCAGGCTTAGGGTAGAAGCTACGGTGGAGATCGGAATATGGCTGTGTAGTGGTTCTGCTATGGAGGTCGAAAGCCAAGGTAGGAATGGAGGTCGGAGGGGCTTCGTCAGTTTGCTGTGGAGGGAGAGTAGAAGCAGTTTGGAAAATTCTCAGAGCAAAGAAAGTCGTGGGATTTGCGAATGGAGCTTGCGATAGATGATTCCCCGTCTCTCCCCCTTCGGCTTCATTTTATAGACGTGGGAAGGCGACGACCGAGGCGAATCGCAGGATACCCGGACTGCTTCGGCGCCGCTGCAGAGCCAGTCACTGTAGCAGCGGGATTTCTGCGGGATTTGCGGGTTCGATGCTTACGAGGTGAGCAAATTTTTTTGTTCTTTATACGTTGGTCAACAAATGCCCCCCAACAAATGTGGTTCGCGTCTGGAGCGAATCACGTTTGTTGTATGCTGATTGACCCTATGGATCTCTAGATATTTGCTCCAGATGTCACATAAAGGTCTTCATTTCGTGGATCTCCAAAAGTTTACTTGGATGTCACACTAAAATTATCATTTAGTGGATCTTCAAAAATTTGCTTGGATGTCACACTAAGATTATCATTCTGTAGATCTTTAAGAGTCTATCCCTGTGTCTTTATAGATCTTTAGATGCACTTGTAGTCATCAATATAGTTGATATATTTGCTCTCTGTCCAGTAGAGATCCGTGGGATAGTGACAGAGCACTTCGTACTTAGGTCTCTAGAGCATCAGTTTGTAGGTCGATGTTAGTAGATAACATTGCCACTCCCTGCATTCTTCTTTTACCGTCATCATGTGTAGATGTGATATTTCTATCACTTTTACTGATTGTATCTTGCTCAGATTGTATTTTTTTTTTGATGGCACATTCAGCTTATGGAGAGCCAGGTGATTTTTGTACCTTCGGCCCTTTACTTCTAGCTTTGGCGGGCTTGATGAAGGAGTAGATGCCGGTGACCAAAACCCTTAGGTTTGTAATAGGTCGATGGCGAGAAGTCATCGGTCCAGAGCTTTGTGCATGACGGACTTGTTGATGACGGAATCCTCTTAGTTCAGCCTTAAGCTTTTCATGAACTTTGGGATAATTTCTTCGGTCCTTTGCTTTGTGCTTTGATGGACTTGTTGAAGAAAAATTCCTTCGATCCTAGCTTTGTGCTCTATGGATTTGTTGAAGGATTTACAGGTTTTGGATTCAGTTGATAGTACCAATAATGAGTAGTATCTTGATCCTTAACCACTTGAGGAGACTTTAATCTGAGTCACTTGAGTTCATCAGATTGGGCGAGCTGGGATTTGACAGCTCTTCATCCTCTGGTTGCTGAGATGGGGGTTCCTCTACTGCGGCCTTTCTTATGGCGTGTTGAGTAGATGGAACTGCCAGTGATCCGGCCATATTTGGGCTTGTTGGATCCGACCTCTTACACCCATTCAGGCTTCAGACTTGAGCTAGGGGAAATGTGCTTCCCAATGCTGATTTTGCTGAAGTTGATAGATTTTGAGTCTTCCTTTGTGGTTGAAGATTTAGAGCCTACGCGAATTTGGTACTTACTCGAGATTTCTCATTCCCATTGGAACCTTGATTCTCCAGTCAATTAGGAGAATTTGGTAGACTACGATCACTTGAACTTATCGAGTCAAATTTGCCTTCGTACTTCCTACAGTCCTTACTGACGGGTTGACGAAGTGGGGGTTCCGCTACTACGGCCTTTCTTATGGCTTGTTGAGTAGACAGAGCTGCCAGCAATCCGGTCATATTTGGGCGTGTTGGATCCGACCTCTTACACCCACTCGAACCTTAAGCTTCAGGCTGTTGAAAAACTTCAGGTTGTTCCGGCTCGATTTGTTGAAATGTGAAGTTACAAAAGTCTCTTTCTGACTTTTGAAATCTTGATTTGTTTGAGAAAGTGATGTCTCGGTCTTTTGAAAGATCACCTGCATATACTTTGAAAAGAATTTGTTGTATTCTTCAGTATGAAAGAATATTCGCGTTGGTTATTTTAAATATTTATTCAGGGATCTCGGCATGCAGCGCGATGTCGACCCGAATAAATATTTAAAATGCCCCCTGTCTCGCAGGGACATTTCATGATAGAATAAATTTGAAACTTTGTGATTTTAAATATTTATTTGGGGATCTCGGCGCGTAGCACGATGTCGACCCAAATAAATATTTAAAATGCCCCCTGTGCTGTAGGGTGATTTTGAAATGCATTCTTGCAACACAAGAGAATTTCAAAAATGTAAAATATAAAGTGTATATGTTAATAAACATGCATGAAATACACAGTACATTAAATATAATATTTTCTTGAGCAAGTTTATGCATGGTACTTCTTCAGGTGTCGACCGTTGATCGGCGGCATGGGCCTCTGACCATGCAGATCGATAAGTTGGTAGGCTCCTCCTTGATACACCTTCTCGATGACGAATGGGCCTTCCCAGTTGGATACGAACTTGCCACCAATTCTTCGGTGTGGGATGATTGGTCTCCTCAGCACCAGGACCAATTCCCCTTCTTGAAAGGATCGAGGACGCACCATCCGATCAAATGATTTCGCCATCCTTCCCCGGTAGATTTCTAGGTTTTGTTGGGCTTGCAATCTAACTTCATCGAGTGCATCGAGCTCCTCCATTCTTAGGCGAGCATTCTGCTCTTGAGTTAGATCATTCTGGATAGCGACCCGAAGAGATGGTAGTTCAACTTCTAGTGGCAAGACGGCTTCAGCTCCGAACACTAGTGAGTAGGGAGTGGCTTTGGTTGGTGTTTTGTAGGTCGTACGATACGCCCACAACGCCTCTGCCATCTTCGTATGCCATTCTCTTTTGTTCTTAGTGAGGATCTTCTTCAACAATTTTACTAGCGTCTCGTTGAAGGCCTCAGCCAAACCATTTGCTCTTGGGTTGTATATAGACGAGTACCGCCAGTCAATCTTGTGACGATCTACAAACTTGTAGATTTTTGTACTCTTGAATGCTGTGCCGTTATCCGAAATCACTCGGCGTGGTACACCGAATCTGTAGACGACATTGTGGGTGAAGAAATTGATCACGTGCTCGGACGTAACTTCCCTGAATGGTGTCGCTTCTGCCCACGTAGAAAAGTAGTCTGTTGCTGCAAGAATGAAGCGATGTCCGGCCGATGACGGTGGATCTATTGGTCCAATTATATCTGTGCCCCAACATTCAAATGGCCAGGATGCAATTGTTGGATGCAGTGGATTTGGTGGTTGATGAATAACATCACCATGAATCTGACACTCGTGGCACTTCTTAGCGTGGTTGATACAATCTCTCACCATCGTAGGCCAGTAATAACCCATTCTTTTGATTTTAGTAGCCATCTTGGGACCTGACTGGTGTGCTCCGCAGAGTCCTTCATGAACTTCTGCTACCACTTTATCAGCTTCCTTGGTCCCTAGGCACCTTAGCCACATTTGATCAAAAGCTCGTCGGTACAACGTGTCATTGACAAACGCGTATCGTAATGCTCTTTTTCTAATTTGTGCGGCCAGAGATTTATCTGTTGGAAGTTTGCTTTCTTTGAAGTAGTCGACGAATGGTTGCCTCCAATCGTCTTCGACTTCAACATCTAGGCAATCCAACCACGACTCTGAGAATCTACCAGTTCTTCGTCTTTTTACTGCTGGACGTTCCCCTGGTTGATTTTTAATAGTGATTTGTTGGGGAGGTTGAGGATCAACCGGGGTTGCATCCTGTTGGCTTGAACCTGGTATTCCCTCTGCCTGCGGGAATCGTAGGGTTGCTGGCTCTAAGACTCGGCGGTTTTCAACCGCAATGAATATAGGTGGCCTCTTATCCTCATTTGCAAGCTCCTTGGCCAGTTTAGCTAGACAATCTGCTTTTGCATTCTGTCCTCGAGGAACTTGAGTTATCTTGACATTCGGTATTTGTTTTAGAAGCTCGAGAGCTCGTCAGTGCTAGTGGGCCAATTCAAGTTTGCAAATTTTGTAAATGCCTAGAACTTGATTTATCACAAGTTGAGAATCACCGAAAATTTGGAGATCTGTGATTTGGACATCAATTGCAATCTCCAGTCCTGCTATTAGAGCTTCGTATTCCGCTTCATTATTGGTCCGAGGTTCCGTTAAACTGAACGAGAATCTCATGATACCTCCCTCAGGTTCTATAAAGACAAGACCGATGCCAGCTTGGGCCTTTGCAAGATTTGGAAGTTTGGGAGACTTGATAGACGATGCCCCATTAAAGTACATCTCCCAAAACGGTACCTTTTCTTCTTCATCAACTTGCATGATTTGTTCATCTGGCAAATCATCGTTGAGCGGAGAGTCAGCTGGGATTGGATGTGCGGCGAGAAAATCTGCCAAAGCTTGTCCCTTTACTTCTTTCTGTGGCATGTACACTATATCAAATTGCAGTAATAGCACTGCCCACCTTGCCAAACGACCTGTCAACGCTGGTCTTGTCATCAAGAACTTCAGCGGATCGATCTTTGATATCAAGGTGATTTTGTGGGAGAGCATATAGTGGCGGAGCTTCTGGACTGCGAAGATCAACGCCAGACAATGTTTCTCAATTGGAGAATATCGTACTTCTGCTCCGATTAATCTCCGACTGATATAGTAGAGTGCATTTTCTTTTCCTTCCTCATTGTGTTGGGCCAATAATGCTCCGAGGGACTCTTCTAGTGCTGCCGTATACAGTATAAGAGGCTTCCCTGGAATTGGCGCTGCGAGAATGGGTGGATTTAACAAGTATCTCTTGATACTGTCAAATGCTTCTTGACATTCTTCACCCCACTTGAAGCGAACGTCCTTCTTCATTAATTTTGAAAATGGTTGGCACCTACCCGACAGATTCGATATGAACCGTCGAATGAAAGCCAGCTGTCCTTGCAAGGAGCAGAGTTGACGGAGGCTTCTAGGCGGTGGCATTTCTATAATCGCCTTGATTTTATTGGGATCAACTTCTATGCCTCGGTGACGAATGACATACCCCAAAAATTTGCCGGAGGAGACCCCGAAAGCACATTTGAGAGGATTCATTTTCAGATCAAACTTTCTGATTCTCTCAAATACAATTCTTAAGTCATTTAGATGCTCTTTTCGGTCTATGCTCTTAATGACAAGGTCATCTACATAGCACTCGACCTTCTGATGTATTAATTCATCAAAAATACGGGTCATCGCCCGTTGGTAGGTGGCACCAGCGTTCTTCAATCCGAAGGGCATGACCGTATAGCAGAAAATGCCGATGGGCGTTCTGAATGACGTATGCCTTTCATCCTCAGGAGCCATCTTGATCTGGTTGTATCCTGACGATCCATCCATAAACGAGAACATGTCATAATTTGACGTGTTGTCTACTAGGAGTTCGGATACAGGCAGCGGAAAATCATCTTTTGGACACGCCTTGTTGAGGTCCCGAAAGTCGATACAGATACGAATCTGTCCATTCTTCTTCTTCACCGGGACGATATTGGCGATCCAGTCAGCGTATTTCTCTTCACGGATGAAGCCCGCTTCTATGAGCTTTTTGGTTTCAGCAATCACCTGTTCTTCAATCTCCAATCTCATTCTTCTTGGAGCTTGTTTGACGGGTGCGACATCCGGTTTGATTGCCAACCTATGAACTGCTACCTCAGGGGATAAGCCAGGCATTTCAGCATATGTCCAGGCAAAGCAATCCCTGAATTCACAGAGGAGTTCTTTTATCTCTTCCACTTGATCTTCTGGCAGAAGGGAACTAATGAATGTTGGGCGAGGGTCATCCTCGGTTCCCAAGTTGACTTCTTTTAGCTCGTCCATAGTGGCTGCCTGTCCACCATCTTCAAGCTCTTCTGGTGCAGGCTTGGCCTCTAGAGGCTGATCATCGTAATCCTCAGCTTCGTAGGCTTCTTCATCAGGAACATCATTGGATTCAACTTCCCTGCAAGTGATGGCTCGGCAAGTCTCCTTCCGGATGCATTTTCGCCTGACGAATCCAATACCTTTATATGCATTCATCTCCTTCCGCCGCATTGGACGTGGATTCCTTCCATACCAGAGACTTAGGCACATACGAAGTTGTCGCTTGGGGGTGGGAACATTGATCCACTTTCGCAGCATTCTTTGAATACCTTTGGTATTAAACCTAGGTAGCCTCGTAGGTAGTAATTCTTCAGAATCAATGAAGACATGGTCCCAATCACGATTCACTTCTTCATCCTTTCCTACGGAGTAGAATATATTCCCTGACTCGATCCCCTTTCTGATTGGAGGCAGATAAAGGGTCACAAGTTCTTCAACTTTATGCACATCTCGTTGAATTATTCCTTTAAAATACTGTAGGGGAATACGAGTGACTACGAGCACGCTATCTGAGATTGACAGGCTATCTATTCTTCTAGAGAATACCTCTTGTACCGTGTTCATATAGATAGAGTCGTAGTCATAGTCATCGTTTGAATATGCGACCTCCCTACTCCATTCGTCCATCGAATGGCATACCTTCTGAGATTTTGTAGGGGTGACATCATCTTCATCTGTGTCGCTCCCAAGGTGAGGTACATATTTTCTTTCTTTAGAAGTGGAAGTTTCTTTGGGAAGAGTCGACGACGTCTTCTTTCTCCCCACCTGCTTCCTCTCACCTTTCTGTTCAGGTTGCTTTGCACTCTTTGGGTTAGATGCTTGAGCCTTTAGAGAGCTTGATAACTTTTGCTTCTTTGGCATGAAGTACTGCGCATCTTCATAGACTGTCGCTTCATGGACTGCAAAGGGCTGAATATCACCAGAGATCCTGAATTCTTCCCCATCCCTAAGGTACTTCATGCACCGGTGTAGTGTTGATGGGACGATGCCATACTCATGCAACCAGGGGCGACCCAGGAGCGCCTTGAATGAAGTGTCCGCATCAATCACATGAAATTTAGCTTTTGTATGGAATTCTCCAAATACAAGAGGGAGCATAAACGATCCAAGGGTTTTCTGCCCTTTTTCGTTAAAGCCATGTACCATAAGCTTATCTGGCCCGAGGTGCTCTACGTTGAGGCAGAACGAACTTAGCGCTTTTAAGCTCATGAGGTTGATGGAGGATCCAGGGTCGATCAGAATTCGACTGATTACCAAATCGTCACTCTCTGCAGTAACATACATAAGTCGATTGTGGTCTGCCTTCCCAAGCATCATGTCGTCCTCAGTAAAAGTGATGAACGGTTCATTTCGAGCTTGCAGGACCTCAGTCAGGTTGCGCTCAGCGAAGTACGCCTCATATCTTTCGAGGTCTTTGAGAGCCTGAATCAAAGTCTCCCGAAGATCCTTGGACATCACCAGAGCGTCGTATATGCTGAGCTGGGTAGGGATCTTCCTCAGATGGGATAAGATATTATAATCTATTCCCTTAACTGGAGTATGTTTCTTCTTGGGATCCTCGGAGATAATGTCTTCATTGACGACTATCTCTTTTCCCTTATCTTTGTTGGAGATCTGCTTCTTTGGCGGAGGTGGCAGTATCTTGCCACTTCTCAACTGCACTTGAGCGATCTCTTCTGGCTCAGACTCATTCAATGGAATTTCTTCTTCAGAGTCAGCCATTATTGTGTCTAGAGATTCATTCGTTGATCTAGAGTCACTTCCCAGATTTACATGTCCTATCTGCGACGCTATGTCGGGATCTGATTCATCTGTCTTTGGAAAATACAGATCCTCCTCTGAGCTGTAGTCCATTGACGATGTTGCCAGACAGGTTTCAATGATTATCTCTCTGACATATTTTTCTTTTGTCGGAGTTATTGGCGTTGCTGAAATGACTCGACAAACTTCTGTGGGAAGAGGATCCTCATCAGCTTCCTCTGCTTCGTCAATCTTGAGCTCTGGCATAAAATCAGCAAGCTTAATAGGACGCCTCGCGGTCTGGTAGTATTCATCCAGACTATCTATAACCCTTTGGGTTGCTGTTTTCTTTTCCTTGGGCTTCTTCAGTTTTGTCTTCTTCTTGGAGGACTTTTTCTTTCCAGACTTTGAAGTTCCAACTTGGTTGGGAAACTGTTTAGAAGCAGACGCTCGCACCACGGGCAGAGCCTTGGGGTCTATCACCGGCTCAGTGGGAGATTTCCATTTTACACATGAAACTTATTCAAGCTGTTTCAACATTTTCACAGTTTTCTTAGAGACCACAGTCTCCCACTGTTCTTCTGGAATCAGCTTCTTCCCTTTTCTCCTTTCTTCAATCGGGGGTACGGAAGAAGTCGTAACTACCCGAGTTGACTCTTTTCTGGGGTGAGTCAGCACATTATCGGACAATGTGAGCTCTCCTCTTCGATATTTTCTTTCAAGCCAATCTTTAAAGACATAGCAATCTTCGATTGGATGACTCATCACCCGATGATATGGGCAGTAGTTTGGGTCGCCACTATGTTTTGACTCCTCGGGTCTCTTGCACTCTGGCAGTTCTAAACCCGCTTTCAATGCTTGTCGAAATAACTTGGCGACACTTTCCCTCTTGAATGAATATTCCTTATTCATTTTGTCTTTGAGGGAGGGGAACGTTCGATCACCAGTTCCCGTTGTTTGCCTCGGACGTTCTCCACCGCCTTGATAAGTTCGTGGTTTATCATTACCCCCGAGTATCAACTTCGGCTGAGGGTTAGGGTTGTAGACTTGCTTAGGCTTTTCTTGATATTGCATTGGTTGCTTGCCTTTGTCTACATTGTAAATCACTTGTTTCTCCTTATCAGCTCTGGAGAAAAATATAGAGTCAGCCTCACCTCTTCTAGCACCTGAGGCTTTAGCTTTCTTGGGCTTATCAGAATAATTTTCTGATTTTGACAAGTTCAATTTCTCAAACTTGGCCACTCTGTCCAGCAGGTCCTGAAATGTGGTGATAGTAGCCATGCACAGGAAGGGTTGCATTTTATCATCAATGTTTCCCATTAACAACTGTACGGCATGTTCTTCTTCAAGTTGTTGCTCACATTTCATGCTTAGATTGCGCCAGCGAGTGATGTATTTAGTCACTGATTCTTCCTTCTTTCTCTTATTCAGAGCAAGGTCAGCGATCGTTATCTTCTCGGTCGCACTGGCAAATCTCTTCACGAACATATTCTCTAACTCTGCAAATGTCTTTACAGAGTCATTTGGTAGTTCGGCGTACCATTCGAAAGCAGCTGCTGTCAAACTGCTAACGAATTGTCGGAAGAGTAGAGCATCATTCCCTCCAGTATTCCCGCAGGTGGCTTTGAACTACGCCAGGTGCTGTCTGGGATTTTTGTTGCCATCAAAAGTATTGAATTTTGGCACAGAATATCCCTTCGGGTATGGCACCTGATCATACTCTGCCGGGTACGGGCGACCTTTACCCACTAGCTTCTCTGCCTGATCAATAGCTATAATAGCCCTGATCCTCTCTGTAATGATCCCTTCAAGCTGTGCAGCAGTCACAGGCTTGGAGGTACTTGCGATATTCTGCGGAGTAGGCTGACGAGTGGTATTCTGAGCCTCGTGGCCACCTTCAGGAGTGTCCCGTACTCCTGAGACTTGCGGCACTTGGAAGTTTGGAGGATCAGGGGGAGGATTGGGCATAGAACCAACTGCAGCATTTCTCTGCATGATCTGCATCATTGCCGTCATTTGGGTCATCATCTCTGTCATTTTCTCATGCAACTGAGAGATTTCCCTATCCTTGGCCCTCATTTGACGTTTCATTTGTCTCTGCATTTCTGCGAGCGTGACGTTCTCGTCAGCAAAGGGATTATCCTCAGCCTCTTCTCGCTCTTCTTGGGAATGGACACCTCTGCGAGTGGTGGACCCGGCTTCATGGCGGCGCCGATATACTTGTCTAGGCGGTGGTTGCCAACGATCGTCATCTTCATCATCGTCGTAGTAGGCCTCCTCTTCGACATTGATGTGTCTCACCATGTAGACCACTTCCATGTCCAAAGTGTTATTTACCTCTTCCAAGTCTTCTTCTATGTATTCTTCCATATTTTCTTCTAGATTTCCTTCCATGTATTCTTCAATATTTTCTTCTCCTATATCTTCTTCCTCTTCTTCTTCTAGCACTCGGATCTCCGAGCGGTGGCGCCACTGGATCTCCGGTTCTTGGTTAGGCAGGAAGATCTCTTCAACCCGTGGGCTACGGTCGAAGTTGGTCATCTCTTCCTTTGAAGGAGTTGGTGAGCGACGGGATCCCTTGGAGGATTCTCCAAGCTGTCTACCGTTGGGAGGAGCGTCATCGTGGGCCTTCTTTTGGACCCACTTTTGACGTTGTTTGTAACTGGGGGCGGATCTCCGGGAAGCAGTACCGGATGTCACGCCCAGATCAGTCTTTCTTTCATTCTTTTCTTCTCTGCGAGGCCTTGGCCTCCAGATTTGTTTTCCCTTCCACCGAGACCTTTCGGCGGTGGATCCCTGAATGTGTGGTTCAGGTGTCACACCTCGATGTTCACCGCGTGGGGTTTGTTTTCTTCTTCTTTCGGCTATCAAATCATAAGACAGCCTTTCCCTCGGAGGGGTCCTTCTGGTCTCAATAACCAAAGGCCTTTGGAACTTCTTTTTCTTCAGTCCCTTTTCCTTTACAGTCTTTAGCACTCTGTACACCCGAGCTGATAGGGTTTCAGGTTCTTTCTTCCTTGGAGGACTTGGGACCTCAGGCCGTTGCTCCCAGAATGATTTCCTTAGCTCTCCAGAGGAGCTATTTCTTTTTACCCACTTCAGGTTCGCAAACCCATTCCGGGTAGGAATTGTAGCTTCTGGCTCTTGAGCCGGCAAGTTGGATGGGTGGACAGAGAGTTGTTGTTGAGCTCGGAGCTCAGCATTCATCTTCCTTCTCTGCCTCCTGGTGGGCCTTCCTCCAGATGAGGAAGCTTCAGCAACGTTCCTCCCAGGTACAGATGATCCCATTGGCAGCGTAGTGGTCCTGGTAGGTACCACTGAGATTTTCCCATCAGTTACTATCCTTCTGGTGGTTGGGATCTCAGATTGAGAAAGTCGTTCGAACACAGAAATCCTTCTTTGAGGGTCTTTGACAGCAGGTCGTGGCGCTGACAAATGCACACGACGGGTAGCAGTTTCAGTGGAGTGGGGCCTCCTAGCATGCCCTTCAGATTCAATGCCGCATGGAGGAGCAGTGGCAGCCCTTGTAACGACTGCAGGAAAGTCAATGCTACCAAACTGGATGGTAGCTCCGGATCTTCTAGTGTTGATCAGAGTATTTGCTAGCTGGATGCTAGCACCACGTCCCAGCTGGACAGTAACAGAAGCATTCTGTAGATCCATCTGCATGAATGAAAGGTAAGGGTTAGTAATCAGAATCTGATACATCACCCCACACTTTCAAAATGCAGAGACTTGCACAGAACAGAAGATAAAAATAAAGCAGATAACGTTAGCAAGCAAATAAAATAAATATATAAATCCTGCTAAACATGTTATCTCGATGAATTTATTGAATGATCATTTTGAGAGATTCAAAATTTTGATTCACTGAATGACCATTTTGAGAGATTCAAAATTTTAAATCTGCGTTGATTTGACTGCTACGATAGTACTGAGATGACTAGCCAAAGATGGAAAGAGAAACCAATCCCCAGCGGAGTCGCCAGAAATCTGTGGGCTCCGAAAATTCGGCCCCGGCCTCCGCCCGCATTTCTGCTTTTCTTCGAGGGGGAGTTTTAACAAACTAAGTTCCAGGGTAAATTTTGGAAGGCAGATGAGATAGTAGATAAGACACTACCCAGAGATTTCGCCCTCATTTTGCGAGGACTTTATGATCTGAGTTCTGGTTTCCTATAGGTGCAAGCTCCTATAGTTAATTACCCCTCCCGGTAACGAGAGATAACTTCCGATTAAGGCTAGTCGTCAATCAGATACGTAAGGATACGTGGATCTGGCATATAGTAGCAGCAATAGGTTGGGAATGTTAAAATCTGGAATTATTCGGAAATTTGGAAGATTGGGAGATTTGGAGATTTAATATTTAAAATTGGAAATTGCACCATCTTGCACTTGAAGCGGATGGTGGGGGAATGGATGATAGACCCGATCAAGATCCCATGGTTCCGTCGTCCCGGGCCATCGTGATCCCTAGTCTACTTAGTCAGAGGAGGTAGTCGACCCAACCTGACAGAAGGATCCTTGTCGGCAGCCATGGGTTGCTTCGTCCAAGGGTACCTTATAGACCTGGGGTGAATATTTGCCTAAGAGGATAAATTTGAATCCACCTTAGCTAACAGAGGGCTTTGTGCCCTATCGATCATATCCAATTGATTCATATCTCAAGGATTTGATGCCATTGGGGAGCATACGGGCTCTGGCCATAACCATAATATAATGGTGCCATTTGGCGGCGACCACCTGGTTCAGAGGGCCCCGAGTCATAACCGTTTATCCTACAGTGCCATTTAGCGGCGAAACTGCCGGTTAGAGGACTCGTACCACGTCCTTGCTGGCAGGAGATTGTTTGAGAATGGATCCTAGTGATATTTTCGACTAGGCATTAGCTCTATGTGAGCTGAAGTATTCTTCAATTTATCCACCTCGGCAAACTGTTGCGGAGGGTGGATGGATTTGCTTTAAGCGGTTTGATAGTTGGATTTCAATTTTTAAATATCTGTAGTCGAAAAGATTTTTTTGGATTTTGGGATTTTTCAGAAGATTGGGTTATGTAGGGAATTTAGGATTTTGGGAGTTTTGTGGAGTTTTGGATTTTGTGGGAGTTTGGGTGGTACTTTGAGATATTTGAAATGGACCCCTCCGGTTGATATTTTCATTCAACACGGCCATCATCGGGGTGTATGGGGTCATTTATATTTTATTGATCGGACCCTGTCGACTCTATCTACTGGTCGATAGAGGATCGGATTTTGTAGGTTTTATGCCTTTGTTAGTGAATTTTCATAATTATAGGCCTTGAAGGCCTAGTATGAACGCATTAAAACAAATATATAGGTTGTCACAACTGTATATTTGTTTGATGGTTCGAACCCTGTCGACTTCTATTGACCTTTATAGAAGGATCGGGTTCGAACCTGAATTCACTCGTTGACCCGCGCAACATCCATAAACGTCACGTGTGTACCAACAACACGCTCGCCGGGGCCCATGCAGGTGTTTGGGGGCATTTTATAAATATTTATTGAACCTTGTCAACTCCTATCTGCTTGCATAGGAGGATCGGGTTCAAATCTATTGACCCGCGCAGCATCCCTAGACGTCACGTGTGTACCAATAACACGCTCGCCGGGGCCCATGCTGGTATTCAGTACATCCCCTTATGTGTACCTATGTGTATACATATTATGGTGCATGTGCGGCGGTACTTTTGGAACATTTCTAAACGCCTTCTGTCCGCTTGCATGAATGTTGCGGATCCGGTGGCGTAGCACCGGGTTTCGTTTGGAGATTTGTACGCCTTCTGTCTGCTTGTATGGATGTTGCAGATCCGGTGGCGTTGTATGATCTCCTCCACTACTGTTTGTAGGCAGGTAGATATTTTCGTTCATAGATTGGAATTGACTTCAGGATACTGCATTTACTGAAGTCTTTCTGTGTCTACCCACAGATGACATGTGGTGCATACATTTGTACTTGTGGAGAACTTATATATATTGCAGATATTTTACATTTGCCCGCAGATAGTAGGTTGAATGTATAACGTGCCTTCTTCAATGGTTCGTAGGCGTTTATATTTGTTGTAGTCATTTGAAATTTTGCTTGCGGACAACACATGGATGTATAGGGCTCTTTTTAGTAGTTTGTAGGAGTCCTATATTCATCGTGGTGCTTCAATATTTTCCGTAGATGACATGTAATGTGCATAGCAGAACTTCTACTACTATTTGTAGGGACTTGCATCCGTCATTCATCATTCCCTTGCTTATAAACAACTTGTTGTTTACACAACAAATCTACTACAATGACCCGTAGGTGTTTGGTCGTACATCTTCTAACTTCGTCTGCGATAGATCAATGTATTTGCATATAGCTGAATAGTGTTAACTGCATGAAAGCTGCATTTTCCTTGAATCAGTCAAAGACTTCATGTCTTTCAGTTCGTTGTATGTTGAATTTCCCTGCCTGCAGGAGGCAGATGCCTTCACTCACTATTGCCTCACTATGAGTTGTATGAGTATTTTTTACGTTTGTCACGAGCTCCTCGTTGATGCATTGAATTTTCAATGATGACGTAAGCATTACTGATGTTCATTCACCTCATGATTCTATTGCTTGTGTATGAGTCATGTTAAGTATTGAATATTTCAGCCTCCTTGGGAATATATTGTAGTTTACATGATGAACTTGCACCTTTGATGTTTTCTTGCAATCGATTGCATATGCCCTTTTGATTTTTTAACACTTGAAACTTATCTTAATTGCTTACATATGGATATTGATTGTTATTGAAATTATCACATGTTCTCGTGGCCGTTGCAATCCTTTCAAGTCGGACAATTGCATGGAATTTCACTTTCACTTGTGAGTGAATCATGCTTGCAGGGGTTTGGCATATCGACTTGCAAGTTTATGTAGGCTAAAGATCCTTTGTTGTAACATCAAATAAATTGTTGCAAACAAGTTATACTCATTACACTCCCTCGAATATATTCAGTTAGCAAATCATCCTCCTGTTTGCATGTGAATAGTCCCATCAACTGATGGCTTCCTTTTCTGATGTCTTTGAGTTTCTTTACATAGACTTGTAGGCTGATCTGCGTGGGTTAAAAGATCTCCGTCACTTCCTACAGTCGAATTGCATACTCGTATTGCTTGTTGATTGTGAGTGAAATATAGAAATTATATCCTTATCCACCATAAGTCCTTGCTTGACCATTGACTTAGATTTATCATTTTGAGTATGAATGGATTTCACTTTAAACGTTAGGTTCTAGTTCAAGTCTTTGTTCTCTTGATTTCAAATTCAGTTAGAGTCCAAGTCAAAACTCCTTGCACCAAGTTCATTTGTCATTCAAGTAAAGTTCAAGTACGAGTTCAGTTCGAGTTTGATTCGAGTCCCTTGCTGTCCAACTCTTTGATATTTTGTTCAAGTTCTGTTGACATCCACTATGTTTGAGCCGAATCAAATCCAAGTTCACAAGTCCTTGTAAGTTCTTTTGCTTGTGTTGAGTTTACATGCTTGAGTTCAAGTTCTTGTTCAAAGTCTTATGCATTCGTTCGAGTCCAAGCTTAGTTCATTTAAATTCTGGTTTAGGTTGAAGTTAGGTTCATTTGAGTTCATATCATTGTTCGAATGGAGCCAGGTTTGAGTACAAGTGCATGTCCAAATAAGGTCCAAATGTAGTCTTATGATCACCCGAAATTTCGGCAGCATTCCGGCATCTCCCCCGTTTAGGGGAAATAACGGAAAACTGGGCCTTTCCCACCACGCTTAAGAAAGCGTGTATGGTAGATGCCCTCTTTCGAGGACACCGCGGCCGTGTAAAGTCTTCAATCCCCCACTACGCTTAAGAAAGCGTGTATGGGTCTTCGACGTACCTGAAAAAGAAAAGCATTTTGTTTCCCCGCAGGTACGGGTACTTAAGATCGTCCCCACCACGCTTAAGAAAGCGTGCATAGGGCCTACCTGCCTCGCCGTAGGTGTCGCACCGGGTTCCCTTCCCACCACGCTTAAGAAAGCGTGTATAGGCGGTTTGCCGGCTCGACACGAACGCCGAGGATAGGATTTTGAGGTGATTACCCGCCTCGTTGTAGGCGCCGCACCGGGGTCCCATCCCACCACGCTTATGAAAGCGTGTATAGGCGGTTTTCCGGTCCGCCGCAGACAACGAAGTAGGCTCTCGGAGTTTTAGGGTTTAGAGGGTTATACCTTAGGGTGCGTCGGCGAGGTGGTGGCACGTGGATCGAGGTGAGAGAAGAGCTCTTTTTCTCTTTGCATTTCTTTTTTTTTTTTTAAAAAAAAAACAATAATTAATTATAATTTAAAAACATAATTAATTATAATTATAACAATTAATTATAATTAATTATACTTGATAATAATTGATTTAATTTAAAATAAATAGTTATAATTAATTTTAATAAATTATAGTTAATTATTAATATAATAATTAACCATAATAATAATAAAATAATTATAATTTATTTTAATTAAAACTAATTATTATTAATGATAATTAAAAATAATTAAGATATTTAATTACAATTAATTATAATTAAATATAATTAATTACTATCAGTAATAATTAAAATAATTTTAATAAAATAAAATAGAAAGTGATTTGGATATGATTAATGTAGGATTTGAGTAGGATTTAGGAATCATTAAATCTGAGTT
This sequence comes from Dendrobium chrysotoxum, assembly GCA_019925795.1. Classification (NCBI taxonomy): domain Eukaryota; kingdom Viridiplantae; phylum Streptophyta; class Magnoliopsida; order Asparagales; family Orchidaceae; genus Dendrobium; species Dendrobium chrysotoxum. The sequence continues at coordinate 44,546,771 of CM034303.1, read as the reverse complement.
AACACCCCCTTGTCCCTTTCTGCTTGGAGCTCGGTAGATTTAAGGGATTTGGCCGAAGTAGCGCGTGAGGGAAAAAGTTACCTTCACAACCAACGAACTCCCTTCGTAGCCTCCGCTCAAAATGTCGTAAACTTCCGGACCAACAGGAGAGGAACGTCGTTGAGGAAGGAGTAGGCGTCGACGGGCTTAGGGCTGCAGCTAGGTAGGAGAAGTGCTCCCTTTCTCTCTCTCTCTCTCTCTCTCTCTCTCTCTCTCTCTCTCTCTCTCTCTCGGCCGACGAAGCAAGGAGGTCGGGCAAGGTCAGATCTGGTCCGACGTGTTGGAGATCGGAAGGCTTGCGAAGAGGGAAGCTTCGGTTCTATGTGGTCTTGCGGCTTGAGGTCAATAGACCTGGACGAACTCGATAGGAGAAGTAGAGGCTGAGGAGCTTGGCTTCTAATGCGAGGTAGAGAGAAGCAGAGGATGTTCAGCTTTGGTAAGAGGACAGGTCAGGCTTAGGGTAGAAGCTACGGTGGAGATCGGAATATGGCAGTGTAGTGGTTCTGCTATGGAGGTCGAAAGCCAAGGTAGGAATGGAGGTCGGAGGGGCTTCGTCAGTTTGCTGTGGAGGGAGAGTAGAAGCAGTTTGGAAAATTCTCAGAGCAAAGAAAGTCGTGGGATTTGCGAATGGAGCTTGCGATAGATGATTCCCCGTCTCTCCCCCTTCGGCTTCATTTTATAGACGCGGGAAGGCGACGACCGAGGCGAATCGCAGGATACCCGGACTGCTTCGGCGCCGCTGCAGAGCCAGTCACTGTAGCAGCGGGATTTCTGCGGGATTTGCGGGTTCGATGCTTACGAGGTGAGCAAATTTTTTTGTTCTTTATACGTTGGTCAACATCTTAGAAGACATAAATCTCAGAATGTACATGTTCTTCAAAAGATCTTAACAGTCATAAACTTTAGAAGATATAAATTCTTCAAAAATCTCCGAAGGATCAAGAACATTAAAAGAGAAGCATAAAATTAAATTAGGTGTTGTAGAGATCAGGATGCTCAGGTGGATGAGTGGCTTCACTCTTAGAGACAAAATGCTGAATGAGTATATACATGAAAAGATTGGAATAGCTCTAGTGGCAGATGATATTAGAGAAAGTACTCTCCTTGATTGGTTTGGACACATAAAATGTCGGCCTTCCAATGACCCAATTAGGATAGCATATGTATTGAATTTGGCCCATGTTAAGAAAGGTAGAAGTAGACCTAAAAAGACTTGGCTAGAAATTATTATAAATGATATTTTTTTTATTTAATTTAAATAAGAAGTTTTCTCTTAACATGACACAATAAAGAAATATGATTCATGTAGCTGACCCCATGTAATGGGATAAAATCTTAATGTTATTGTCGGACATTCAAAAATTAAAATAATAGAATTTCATAATGATAATTTGTGAAAGAAACATACACATGCTCTTCATCATTCAACAAAAAATCAGACTAAAATTATGAGAAAAAAACAAAAACTGGCAAGATAATCTTCCAAAAATGAAGAGACCAGCATACTAATTAATTTTTTTTGTTTTTTTAGGAGGCTTCCTTCGCATCATCGCTCCAAAGAGCTATTGTTGTATCAACTGTCATCTTTTATACTGGCTACACCAAAAAATTGATGCCAATAATCTCTTTATCGGGAAAAAATCAAAGCTTCAAATGGAGTAAAAATTCTCTCACCTCGATTATTTTCCTTTTAAGAGAGATTAAAGGTTGCAAGGATTACAAATCTTGGTTATCACCCATAACTACGCTTATGAATGACAGTTCTATACTTTTTATAGAAAAACATTTGAGCATATAAGGGGATAATCATCACCTATTCAGGATAGTATTAAGCCTCTATATAGTCCATTTACAACATTTCTTCGGCCGTTATGATCATTCTTTGATGTTTCTGACTCAAATTCTCACTTTCAAAGTCCAGTTGAGTCTCTACAAACAATTTCTAGCAATATTGAAAGATTAGGAGTGAAAGGAAATCTTTTCTCCAATCAATGCAAAAAGCTTCAAGGAAGGATAAAATTACTCTCTTGGATTATTTAGTTAGTTTACAGTTCTGATTGGAGGTCTACATTGACATCCAAAGAATGATCGTCTTATAATTTTTTAATCATAACATATTTTTGGATAACATAAGCTTTAATGTCTAGGCATAGTGCAAATGATACAAACAAAAAAATTCATCTCATTAATCGCGAATCTCAATGCAATATTTAAATTAAAAATTAATAAAATTAAATTCAAGACCGCTTGAAATTTCATTTCAATAATTGTATAGCCGAATTGAACATCTCAATGAGGTGAATCAATTGACACCAAAATTGATTCAATCTAAGTCAAAATGAGCTTAAATTAAGTACTTGAAGTCTAGTTGAAAACTTTGTGAGATTAATTAAAGGGCCAAATGATCTTCAAATCTTATAGGCTTTTAGTCAAATTAAACATCTTATTGAGAGAAATCCAATGAACCTACTATCATTCGATTCCAATGACATTAAGGCTCTTAAATATTAAAGGAATGATTTATTATCAAAAGGTTCAATATAGGACATTTGATAGAGTGTTATGAAATTTTTGTTAAATTTACTCTTCAGAAATTATAAAAAAACTTTTATTATCCTTATTAAACAGTGCTTAGAGATCTGAAGAACTCTAAAGTTCTATTTGATGCCCGACACCGACAATCAACATCAATCACTGTTGCCCGTTTGTCGTCCAACTGCCATTGTCTAACATCTACCCTGTCTGAATGCCATCATCCTATCTGAATGCCATCATCCTATCGTCGTTGTCCTAATATCATTGCCCAATTATCATTGTTCAACCATTGGCGCTCAACTAACATCATTTAATTATCATTATTATCATTCTACTACTTCTCCATCAAAATTTATTATAATAATAAGAGACTATGCTTAAGTTTATTATTTTGTAAACTTGTTTTCTCCAAGATGATATTCAGTAGGACCTTTATAATTTTACTTAGATAATGAATCATTTAATTTGAACTTGATCTTGGTTTTTTTTTTTTTTTTTTGAGTTTTTTACATAAATATTCAGGTATCTCCTATGTTCTTTTCTTTTACCTTTGTATATGCTAGAACTTTATGCAAAGTTAATACATAAAACTCTCACTTTACTGTCATGAATTTTCTAGCATGAAACACATCTATATGCTCACTTTTCTAGTTGTGTATGAATGCATATATTACTAACTTAAAAAAAATGTTTTAGAAGATTGAAACTCATATCAAAATAGAATTGATTTTTGGTTTGGATTGAATTTAATGAACTACATTTTGCTTTAAACATGATCAATCAAACCAGGTTCTAATTGCTTGCTAACTTGCATACATATTACTCTAACTTGCCTCAAAGAATTCCTTTTTTTAGAGTGCTAAATTATTTTAGTTTTTTTATTCCAATCATATGCTCGGCTATTCAAGAATCGATTAAATGGCTTTGAGCCATCATGGAGATTGTTATGGGATCGACTCAGAAATCATGTCATAACAATCTAAGGGGTTGTCTAGGATCACTTTTATTTTTAATTTAATATTTTTAATTTTTATTTTATTTTGCTTATATTTTGATAACACTGTTGTTGCTGGATCTCAAGCATTGAATGAGAAAAGCGGAGGATTGCGTTAGGTAGTTGACAATCAAAATAAAATTTGTCAAACAATCATGAAATTATGAAATATATTGTGTTAATGCTAGGATATTCTCTAGAAGCGATGCGCTGTATTTACCTAAATACAGTGAAAAATGTGCAAAGGCTCCTGCTCCAATGCCCGAGTGAAGTGTTAAATAAAGGTTTCCACATCATGAATGCATGTTGAGCAATAAAGCTAATTCTTTAAATTAGAATATGATAGGAATTTGAAATATAGGTACTCTTACATGTAAATTAATGAAATTAATAAATATTATGATTCATTGATAGATAAATATTAATTGTATTCAGGAAATTAAATGAGTTGGAAAAAAATCAAGGAAATTGATAGTTTAGGATTTAAACTTCAATATTTAGATAGGAGTCGTACTAAAAAGGATATACATATGATTATAAATAAGAGTTTGAATGATAATATTGTAGAAGTTAATAGAATTGGAGATATAGTTATAGTTTTTAAGATTGTTATTGATACTAGATTTTTAATATTATAAATACTTATGCTATTCAAGTAGATTTGGATGTGTTAAAAAATAAAATTTTCGAGTGACTTGAAAATTAATACAAAAAATACCTCTTGAAAAATTTTTTATTAAAGGTGATTCCAATGGACATATTGGTACAATAATAGAATATTTTAAAAGCATTCACGGTGGCTACGAGTTTGGAGCGACTAAAGAAGGTGATATAATCATATTAGATTTTATTATAGCTTATAATTTTAAAATTGTTAATATTTTATTTATGAAAAGAGATGAACATCTCATCACTTATAAGAATGGACATATTTAAATTCAGATATATTATTTTCTTATAAGAAAATTAGATTATTTAGATTGTAAAGATTATAAAATTATTCTAAGTGAAAGACTATGTACCCAGCATCGCTTGTTAATTTGGACTTTAAGATGAAGGGGTGAAAAATAAAAAAATATGATAAAATATTATTCTAGGATTAGATGGGGGTATTTAAACAACACTTATAAAAATATTTTTAAGAGTAAAATTCAATATCTTAAGATTTGGGTTATTCATGCGAATATGGGAAAAAATAACTATTGATATTAAGAATATATTATAAAATATGTGCTTGAACAACAACAACAACAATTGGTTTAATTATAAAAATTCTGATAATTGGGAAGGATATAAAGAGGCACGTAAGGAATCTAAGAAAGCAATATGCAATGCAAAGATCTTAGCTTTTAGTGATTTATATAATAGATTAGATACTAAGGAGGGAGAAACATATATGTATAAGTTAGACAAACAAAGAGATAGGAGTAGTAAGGATTTAGTTCAAGTGAAGTGTATTAAGGATGATGATCAAAAAGTACTTTTTTAGAAGTTGATATTCAACAAAGGTGGATGAGATATTTTGCTAAACTTTTTAATGAAGAATATGAAAATACGATTGACTATAGTGACCTTAGCGCCCTAAATGAAAATAAAGATTTCTATTTTTATCGACATATTATTAAAACCGAAGTTAGAGAGGCTTTAAAGAAAATGAAGGGTGGAAAAGCTATTGGACCTGATGATATTTCAATAGAGGTGTTGAAATGCTTAGGAGATGAAGGAATTTCTTGGCTTACTAAACTTTTTAATACTATTTTGAAGACTAAAAAGATGCCAGATGAGTGGAGAATGAGTGTATTAATTCCTATTTTTAAGAATAAAGGTGATGCACAAAATTGTGCGAATTATAGATGAATTAAGTTAATGTGTCATACTTTAAACTATGGGAGCGAGTTATGGAGCGTAGGTTGCGGCGTGATGCTAATGTTTCTCAAAATCAATTTGGATTCATGCCGGGTAGGTCTACTATGGAAGTCATACATTTATTAAGAGGTTTAATGGAGAAATATAGAGAGAATAAGGAGGATCTACATATGATATTTATTGATTTAGAAAATGCATATGATAAAGTTTCAAGAGAAGTGCTTTGGAGAGTTCTTGAAAAGAAAGGAGTTAATAATACTTATATTCAAATCATTAAAGATATGTATGCAGGAGCTATTACTTGTGTTCAAACACAAGGTGGTTTGACCAAGTATTTCCCTATTTCGGTTGGATTACATCAAGGATCAGCCTTAAGCCCATATCTTTTTGCTTTAGTCATGGATGTTCTCACTAGACATTTGCAAGTGGATGTACCTTAGTGTATGCTTTTTACTGATGATATTCTTCTTGTTGATAAGTCTAGAGAGGGAGTTGAAGGTAAACTTGAATTATGGAGGTCAACCTTAGAGTCTAAAGGTTTTCGCTTGAGTAGATCTAAAACGGAATATATAGAGTTTAATTTTAGTAGTAATAGACCTAGTGAGGGGATTGTGACTTTGGGCGATCAAGTCATTAATAAGAGTACACGTTTTAGATATCTTGGATCTATTGTTCAGAGTGATGGTGAAATAGATGGGGATATTATCAGCAGAATTCAAGTTGGATTGTTGAAGTGGAGGAATGCTTCGGGCTTGTTGTGTGATAGAAAAGTCCCACTTAAACTTAAGGGAAAATTCTATAAGATGGTGGTGAGACCTGCAATGCTTTATGGTGCCGAATGTTGGCCATTAAAAGAGAAGCATAATACTAAGTTAAGTGTTGCAGAGATGAGGATGCTCAGGTGGATGAGTGGCTTTACCCTTAGAGATAGGATACGAAATGAGCATATACGTGAAAAGGTTGGAGTAGCTCCAGTAGAAGATAAGATTAGAGAGAGTTGCCTTAGATGGTTTGGTCACATAAAACGGCGACCTTCCGATGACCCGGTTAGGAAAGTAGAGGTATTTGATTTGACTCATGTTAAGAAATGTATAGGTAGATCTAAAAAGACTTGGTTAGAAAATATTAGAAATAATCTTTCTTTATTAGATTTAAACAAGAATTTGATTTTTAATAGGACAAATGGAGAAAAAGGATTCATATAGCTGACCCCACGTAGTGGGATAAAGGCTTGATGTTGTTGTTGTATGTGCTTGTAAAGTAAAAAAAAAAAAATTAATAATAAAAATAGTTGGTGGTGGAATCAAAATGTATTTGAAAAGATTAAAAATAAGAAGCTTTGTTATAAAAATTAGTTTAGATGTAAAAATTTGAAAAATTGAAAAAGATATAAAGAGGCTCATATGGATTCTAAGAAGATAGTATGTGATGCAAAGAATTTAGTTTTTAGTGATTTATATAATAAATTATATGCTAAAAAGGGTAAGAGATTATAAGTGAGTCATGCAAAGTGATAGGAGAAGTAAAGATGTAGTTTAAAGTGAAATGTATGAAAGATGAGGATCAAAGTGTTTTTCTTAATAGATGATATTTAATATAGTTGGGCGAGATATTTCGATAAACTTTTCAATCAAGATTATGTGAATGTGATTAACTTAAGTAAACTTGACTTCTTAAATAAAATATAAAGATTTATTTTTATAATTATATTAGTAAAACTGAAGTTAGATATTGGTGGGAAAATTTATGTCACCACGCAGATTTTGATTTCTCCTATTTTGTAATCGAATACTGCATTAAGAATAAAGTACAGTCTCGGGAGACTGACACAATATTCTATAATGGATTCAATATCAAAACAGGGTTTTAGAAAATAATATTTCTATAGTCAAACACAATTCTATGAATAACGTATCATCTTGAGAGATGAACACGAAATTCTGTAGAATGTGTTAAAAAATAGAAATATAGTTTTAAAAAAGTTCATCCATCCCTTTATTTAGGTGTAATAAGGAGAATATTGTATCATCTGAAAAGACGAACATAACATTCTTCAAAAAACACCCAAAAGAAAGAATGGGTTTTATAAAAGTCATCATTTCTAAAATTGAACATAATAAATAGAATATTATATTACCTGCAAAGATAATAATAATATTCTATAAATATGTTTAAAGTTAGAAATGAGGATTTAAAACATGTCTGCGTTCCCAAAGATTTTTTCCTTGTTTTATAAAAATAAAACAAGGTTTATTTTAATCTGGGGTTTTCAAATTCCTATAAGGGCAAGCCCCTATAGTTAATTACATCCTAGGAGGGGTACTCCTAAGAAAACTCTCGATTAAAGCAGTGATTTTGTACCCTCTGATTACAAAATAGAAAACAAGGAAAGAAGTAGGGATTTTCAAGGAGAAAAACTCAACATTGAACAGTTATTAACGAGTCAAAGGAAGAAAAGTAGGAGGTACCAGATTCTGAGAAGCTCAGAGGCAACCTCAGTCTACCCTATGTTGGGCTTTACATTTTAAGAGAGAAATTTTTATGTTTGAATTGACATTTTATTAGAAATTTGGGATTTTATTCCCGAAGGGTGAGGACTTAAGATTCACAAATCTGCCTCAGAACCTAAATCTAATTTGGGTACTACAAAGTAGTGACCCGAACCTGACTAATGCAGTGCAAATCTGGACTTACCCCGGCCTGGATTGGGGAGCCAGCTAACCACCTAGGCGCTTCAAATCCATGTGTCCAGTCTCTTATGAAAGATGGGTAAGGACGTTATTTAAGTTTTGAGGAATCGGGGCCGACATCTAAGACAAAATCTAATTGGCCCCTTTACTTATGTAGGGTAAATGATGCCTAGGAGTTTTTGTGCGAATGAGAGCGTGGGCGAGGGAGTCGGGTAGTTTGCGAATAAGAGGGAGGAGATCGTGGTGGGAATCGAACCGGCCTCAACCCAGCCCTAACCGTCCCTTAGGTTTAGTCCAAACATTTCTTTTAATTTAAATTTTAAATTTAGAGGTGGTGATTAGGGCATATGTTAATTATAAATTAGAAAGAGAAAAAGAAAGAAAAAAAATGACAAATTCTATTTTAAAATATATATAGATAATTAATTTTAATAGAATCAGTTTATAAAATTAGTAGACACTTTAAATTAGATCGATTTAAATTTCATTTATTTAATTTAACTGATGACATTGGCTCGCGACGAGTTAATTTGGGCTAATCGGATTAATATTTGTTAAATTGAATTCAACTCGAATTAGTCCAACTCAAAAGTGTGTCGATTTAGGCTGAATTAGGAAGTTGAGTCACCACTACGTCAATAGGGATCCACCTAAGAAGATCCTAAAGGAGTGATGTCTACACTAGGCTACGAAAACCTTAATGCTAGAAATGCATATAGAATTGACCTCGAATAATGAGGTCAACAGATATGTCTAACAAAAGTAAAGATGAAAAAGCAGCATGATTTTTTTTATTAGATTTAAATGAAAATTTGACTCTTAATAGGACACAATGAAGAAAAATTATTCATGTGGTCGACCTCACGTAATGGGATAAAGGCTTCTTATTATTGTTATTTTGCTTGAGTATTGATATGAAATAAAATATATTTAAAATCTTAAAAACATGATATTTTTGTTTATTTATGTGGTTGTGATGGCATAGCTAGTGGGGTAGCAGTGTTGACCAATGAGATGATGCTGGTAATGGTGGTTGCCGATGGTTGGTAGTGGCAGTTGTGGCTGACAATGGGTGTCGGAGGCAGCGGCTAGCTATGGGCGCCAAAGGTGAAGACAATTGGTGGCGGTGGCGGCAGCCAGTAATAGTGCTGGCCATGGCAAGCGATGAATGTTGTTATTTTTTAAAACTCAAAATATCTAAAATTTGTTTGATTGTTTTTAAATATAAAAAATATTTTAAAAATTCACTAAACAAACATGCTTAAAAAAAAGACCAACAACAAAAGTAATCCCAATCAAGCCTAAGTTATGAAAGAATGCTAGAAGAATTTGCATGGAATATGTAAACCTATGATGCACAAACACGGACACAAGGACACGGATACGACACGACACAGACACGGGACATGTCAATTATTAAAAATATAGGACACGGACACGGGTTAGACACGCTATTATAATTTTTTATATTTTAAAAATAATGTATACAAATTGAATAAATGTAATATTAAAAATAATTTAGAAATAATAAATCATTTAACTAGAATTTATGTTTAAAATGATTAATATTAGGATGTCGAGAGTTGAGCGTCGATGTCGTGTATAGAGCATCGAGAGAGGAGATGACAATACTATTGAACATCGAGCATCGATGTTATGCAATAAGTATCGAGCGTCGATGTTAAGAGGGCGTTCGTCATTGATGTTAAGGCGACGTTGGACAAAGATGAGCTTGTTGTGGGTGTAGAAATTGTTAGTGTTAAGCATCAATGTCAAGACAGTATCAGAGTTTGATGTTGAGATAGTTTTGATATGTCGATGTTGTAACGACATCAGATTTTGATGTTGAGATGACATCGAATATTATTGTGAAATCAAAGTCACGACTCGCCAAAGAGAAATGAAAATGAGAATATTCAATGAATGGGGTATTGAGTGCAGGCGATTGATTTGATGTTGTTGATTGGAAATAAGAAATTTAGTTTTTATATTTACATAAATAAAAAATTTAAATACAAGAAATTATATTTAAAAAAATTTCATAAAATATTTAAGACACGTGTCAGACACGCGTGTCTGATTTGTATTTAATATTTTTTTAATCGGATACATTTTTGGCATGTCCGACACATGTTGGAGGCGTGTCGTGTCAGATACATGTCGAATACTGCACGCCTCTTTGAGTAGAAGTGTTGGTGCATCGTAAGTGTAAACTCAATGTGGGAGTAAAATAAAGTGATATGCTAACACAGAATGATGTGCTCGTGATATCATCTGTTCCTTCTAGATTTTCTTTTTAATATCTCCCTGGACGTTAAAATTTGTTTATCCTACTTTGTTTTAATAGGTTATTGGCTCCCCAAAAATTGGAAGGTTGTCGTGTGGATTCGTTCCATTCATATTGACTCTAAATACTACAGCGATCCATTGGCCTTCAATCCTGACAGATGGACAGTAAGTACTCCAGTATTTTCAACAACTGTGTTCTTTGCATTCTGATACATGTATTTCTGCACCTTCTTTAGCTAATGAGAAACAACGCTGAATCTTGATGAATATTATTTGCAGGATTTGAAACCCAAATTGGGAACATACTCTGTGTTTGGGGCAGGACCAAGATACTGTCCAGGTAGCAGCTTTGCAAGGAGCCTGCTCATGATTTTTCTTTATCATGCTTGCCTGAACTACAGGTAAAAATTTGTTGGCATTTTGGATTCTGAGAAGAGCTCAAAATAAATAAAATTTTATATTTAATAACCCTGGTTATGTCATATTCATTTGAAACAGGTGGGAACTTTTGAATCCAGATGTAGGATTTGCATATCAACCACACCCTAGACCAAGGGATGGAGCCAAGATGATATTCAGTAGAGCACAGGGACATGATTACTAGCAAGCAGATCACACTGACAAACATATCTATCTTTCCTTTCTGAATGCTCAATTGAAATTCCTAGAAAAAAAAAAAAGGTTTGTATGGTGCTTAATCTGTGAAGCAATAATGAATCGATATGCTTCCAGTATTTTTTAGTATGAGCAAAATTGATCACCCATAAAAAGCCATTTTTGAGGATTATCACCATTAAGGCTTCATTTGCGAAAGAAAATTATCTCAAACAAAACTTAAATCTTGACATATCCATCTTCACAACGTTTGTATTTGATGATTGATTTGCAGATTGAAACCCTTATAGGTAGAAAGCATACATGGTACTGTCGAGCTCTCCTCATTGATTGTAGTATTTGGTGTTTGTGATGGCTGCTCGAGTTTCTCCTCAATATTGCGAGTAAAAGGGGGATAATAATAAAATACAGAATATCGGTTGGAAGATGATGGTGTGAAGCAAAATACAACGACAAGAGTACCAAAATTAGAATCTAAGAGCCTAATTGGTGCACTTTGAGCTGCTTTGTCACTTCCAAATAACAGAAAGGAGAGAAAGTGACAATAGGCCGTAGGGAGAAACATTTATTATGGCCAGTTTTACTTCTAAGATAATTTTAAAATAAATAGTTTTTATTGATGTAAAGAAGAAGATAAAATGTCGTAGAGAGGTTCTTCAGACCATTAGAAGCTTATTATACTATATGTTATATGTGAAAATTGTGAGTAAAATAATGTGATAAAGTATGGGATTGGAATATCCGATTTTATATATATATATACATTAAATTAGCTTCAATATAAATATTTGATATGCCATAAATAGAAAAAAAATAATATCCTGATTTAATTTTTATCAACTTAGCTTTAACGAAATTATCATGTTTATTTTATATAAATATCTTCATATTTAATTATTTAATTATATTTTTATAATAAATATTTTTATTATTTTTATATTTATCTACAAATAAAAATCATATAATTATATATCATTTAAATATAATTAAAACATCATGTATTAATTTTGATAATTAAGAAAGATATAAAGAGGCTCAGAAGGAGTCTAAGAAAGTAATTTGTAATGTAAAGATTTTAGCTTTTAATAATTTATATAATAGATTAGATATTAAGGAATGCGAAAGATATATGTATAAGTTAATTAAATAAAGAGATAGGAGTAAGAATTTAGTTCGAGTGTATTAAGGATCAAGATTAAAAAGTATTTTTATTATAAGAGGATATCCAACAAAGATGGATGAGATATTTTGTTAAATTTTTTAATGAAGATTATGAGAATGCAATTGACTTTAGTGATCTTAGATCTTAAAAGAAATTTTTTTTTGTTTTATCAACATATTAGTAAAATCGAAGTTAAAGAGGCTTTAAAGAAAATGAGGTGTGGAAAAGTTGTTAGACTTGATGATATGCTAATAGAGGTGTGAAAATGCTTAGGAGATAAAAGAATTTTTTTGCTTACTAAACTTTTTAATATTATTTTGAAGGTTAAAAATATGCCAGATGAGTGGAGATGAATATGTTGATTCTTATTTTTAAGAATAAAGGTGAAGCACATGATTGTGTGAATTATAGAGGAATTAAGTTAATATGTCATACTTTAAAACTATGGGAAAGAGTTATGGAGCATAGGTTGCTGTGTAACACTAATGTTTCTCAAAATCAATTTAGATTCATGCTAAGTAGCTCTATTATGGAAGTTATACATTTATTGAGAGGTTTGATGGAAAAGTATAGAAAGAATAAGGAGGATCTACATATGATTTTTATTGATTTAGAGCAAGCATATGATAAAGTTCCAAGAGAAGTACTATGGAGAGTTCTATATAAGAAATGGATTATTAATGCTTATATTCAAGTCATTAAGGATATGTATGCGAGAGTTGTTACTTGTGTTCAAACACAAGGTAGTTTGACCAAGTATTTTCCTATTTCAATTGGATTACATCAATGATCAGCCTTAAGCCTATATCTTTTTTGCTTTAGTCATCAATGTTCTCACTAGACATTTGCAAGAGATTATACCATGGTGTATGCTTTTTGCTGATGATATTCTTCTTGTTGATAAGACTAGAGAGGGAGTTGAAGGTAAACTTGAATTATGGACGTTAACATTTGAGCCTTAAGACTTTCGTTTGAGTAGATTTAAAATTGAATATATGGAGTGTAATTTTAGTAATAATAGATCTAGTAAAGGGACTGTGACCTTGGGCGATCAAGTCATTAATAAGAGTACATTTTAGATATTTTGGGTCTATTGTTCAGAGTGATGGTGAAATAGATGGGAATATTATTGGTAGAATTTAAGTTGGATGGTTGAAGTGGAGGAATGCATCGGGCTTGTTGTGTGATAGAAAAGTCCCTCTCAAACTTAAGGGAAAATTCTATATGATGGTAGTGAGACCTATAATTCTTTATGGTGCAGAATGTTGGCTATTAAAAGAGAAGCATAATGTTAAGTGTTGCAGAGATGATGATACTCAAGTAGATGAGTGGCTTTACTCTTAGAGATATGATAGGAAATGAGCATATACGTGAAAAAATTAGAATAGCTCCAATTGAAGATAAGATTAGAGTCGCCTTAGATGGTTTGGTCACATAAAACAACAGCCTTCCGATGAACTGATTAGGAAAGTAGATGTATTAGATTTGCCTTATATTAAGAAAAATAGAGGTAGATCTAAAAAGATTTGGTTAAAAATATTAGAAATGACATTTCTTTATTAAATTTTGATGAAAATTTGACTCTTAATAGAATACATTGGAGAAAAATGATTCATGTAGCCAACCTCATATAGTGGGATAAAGACATGTTGTTATAGTATTAATTTTTTAAACTCATTATGATCAATATTAGCATGGCTTATTTTTTTCACACAAATATACAGCAAATTCATCCATGAAGTATAGTAAATTTTAATCCAAAATTTAAAATCAATTAATAAATTCAAAAACACAAACTCCCCTCTCTTTGCCAGTTCCTGCTCTTCCTACAACTCTTCTTCTCTCCCAACCATCCTCGCCCCAAAATCCACTAATCCAATCATTTCATAAACCTCATTGGCCCTCGCATGCTCTCTTCCCGCCGCAACAAACACCTCCACCTCACCCCCATTTCCAGCCACCCACGACCAGCCCACCTCCTTCCTCATCCCCTTCTCCCTCATCTCCTTCCTCACCCTCGCCGCCTCCCTCCACCTCCTCCCCTTTGCATATAAGTTTGCCATCACCACTCTCACTCCCGCACATCCCGGATCCATCTCCACAGCTCTCCCAGCCGCTTTCCTCCCCACCACCGCCTCCCCTTTCACCTCGCATGCTCTCAGCAACGCCGTCCACGCCACCTCATCCGCCATCCCCGCTGGTATCCTGTCCACAATCCCTTCCGCCTCCTTCAATCTACCCGCCCTCCCCAACATGTCCACTAAACAACCATAGTGCTCCTTTTCCGCCTCCATCCCTTCCTCCCTCATAGCATCCAAGTATCTCAATCCATCCTCCACCATCCCACCATGGCTGCACGCCGTCAGAACTCCGAGGTAAGTAACATGATCCGGCTTTATGTTCCTCTCACGCATAACATCAAACAGTTGGATCGCATCCAAGCTTCGTCCATGCTCAGCGTAGCCCGTGATCATCGCCGTCCATGAGATCGTGTCCACCGGCCGCACGCAGGCGAACACGGCGGCAGCTTGGTCTATACCGCCGCATTTACCGTACATTGCAATGAGTGCGCTTGTGACCATAGGATCGGATTCAAGTCCCACAGCAAGGGAAAGGGCATGGGTTTGCCGGCCGGCGTCGAGCACTGCGGCTGAAGCGCTGGCGCTGAGGAGGCTCGCGAGAGTGATTTCTGTCGCCGGAACCCCGCCATGGCAACGCATCTGGTCGAAGAGAGAGAATGATTCGGCCGCACGTCCTTCCTGCGCATGCGCGGCGATCACCGCGCTCCAGGAGACGAGGTCCTTTGCCGCGGTTTCTCTGAAAGCGACTACCGCCGCGGGTAGCAGCCCAGCGCGAGCGTACATTGTGACGAGCGCGTTGGAGACGGAAGAGGCGGAAGCAAATCCGCTCCGAGCCGCGTGGGCGTGGATCTGTGAGCCGAGTGTGGCATCCGCAAGCGTGGAGCAGGCGGAGATTGTGGCAGCGTAGGTGTAGTCGTTAGGGTTTCCGTCTTTTGGGTGGGCGAGGAGGCGTAGGAAGGCGGCGACGGCGTCGGATGGGCGGCCGGTTTGGGAGTATGTGGAGATTAGTGTTGTCCAGGAGGCTACGTCTCTTGTTTGCATTGCTTCGAAGATGGTGAGGGCGGGGTAGAGGTGGTGGGACTTGGAGTAGAGCGTGACGAGGGCGTTGGCGACGAAGGAGATGTTGGATTGGCCGTCCTTCAAAGCTCCCGCGTGGATTTCACGGCCGGTGAGCAGGAAACCGGCATCGGCGCATGCCTTGAGTGCAATGGCGTAGGTGTGAGAGTCGTAGGGAACCGGCATGGAGGCGAAGACGAGGAGGGCGTCGCGGCATTTTCCGGCGCGAACGAGGGCTGCGATAGCTGAGGTCCAGGTGACGACGTTGCGTTGGGGCATTTCTTCGAAGACCTTGAGTGCAGCGGAGGGATCATTTGGAGTTGCGCGAGAGTGGAAGTCGAGGAGCGATGAGCCGACGAACACGGAGTGCAGTGCACCGGATTTGAGGGTAAGTGCGTGGATGGCATGGCCGTGCGGATGAAAGGAAGAATTGAAGGCGCAGGCTTTGAGAGCGAGGCTAAGGATGAAGGAGTCGGGAGAGAGAGAGGAGTCAGTGAGGAAAGAGTAGAAAAGGTAAAGGGCTTCGTTAGGGTTGGAGGCGGCGATGTAGCCGGAGATGATGGTGGTCCAGGAGATCTCGTCGCGATGGTGCATTTGATCGAACAGTTGACGTGCGTCTGCCAGGCGGTTGGCTTTGACGAGATGTTTAAGGTGGGTGTTGGCCTCGAAAGGGGAAGATGATGGAAGATGTTCGGTGGAGAAGAGGAGGAAGGGTGAGAATTCGGCGGCGATCTTTGCTAACGGAAAGCGGTGGTAGGCTCGTCGGAGCATGCTCGGTGGTGGTTGTGACGAACCTAAAAACAGAGAGGCGACATATTCCAGTTGAGCTCATTTTTGAGACTTGGATAGCCAACTCTTCTTCATTGTAGGTTGCATTCTTTATGATGAAGATTGGAGAGGACAAAAATATAATAATAAGATCTTCATATATACAAATTTGGTTTTATATGATTGATAATAGTAGCAATTTATTAAATATCTTATTTTTCATTATTTGAAGAATAATGTTTGAAAATTTAAAAATGTTATTAAAATGAGCCAACACGCTTGATAGCGAGAGATTATTACGTGCGGAGATCGAACACAGAGAACCGTTTGGTTTTGTCTCGGTGAAAAGTAAAAGCACAATGTTGAATAGTAAAAGCTAGTGATGAACAGTAACTGTACTTTTACTGTTCACAAAGATAAAACTGAACGATTCTCTATATCCAATCTCATCACGTAATAATTTCTCCTCGATAGAAGACCCACATGAACTTTCGGTCTTTATATTTCAATAAATGTCATTAATATTCAAATTTTTCGTTGAAATTTTTCAAAATTTCAAAAAAAATTCTAGAAAAAAAAAACCTCCTTCACATCACCTTGAAATAAGCCCTCCTGGTGAAGGAGAAATTAGCACCAAGACTTATAATCTCCGTAATGGAGCTCCAATCTTCTAATTGATTGTCGCATTTAGACATTGAATTCAAAGTGATCAAAGTTCTCTCAGTTTCTTCAATGAAGCTCCAATTGTTTCTTGAAAAAAAAAAGAGTTAATTGTTATTATTGGATGGAGTAGACCCGATGTGAGAAGATTTTTCAGCCCATTTTTAGGGTTTGATTTTTCCTTCCAAAGGAGTCAATTATCTACAAAACTTTGTGTAATCCAGTAAGAGAGATTTATATAGCACCAAGTCATCATTTGATCAATTTTTATAGTTATTTATACTTTTTTTTTCTAATTTTACACTGAGGCTTCATTTGAGACGACTCTTTTATTATTTTTTAAAATAGAGTTTTAGTACAAAAATTTTTTACTAAAATTCTATTTTAAGAAATAATAAAAAAATCATCTCAAATGAAGCTTGAATTTTTATTGAATTCTCAGGTGTATGTGAATGTTTATTCTAAAAAAAATTCATTGCAAAATTCAATTTTTTTTTGGGAGAATTTTTATTTTTTGGGTGTTCTAACATCAAAATTGTAATGCTTCTATCTAATTGTAAAATTCATCATGCACAGCTCTTCATATTTGTCTATAAATGACTCATTATATCTTTGAAATTATGGCAGAATTAATTAAAAAGTTTAATTTAAGATTCTTTGATTTGTAGGCTGATTATACCAATCAAGAAAGTAAGAATTTTTATAAATTACTTATTTTAATGATCACTGTACTTGCCTTATTTGAATCATTCTAATTTTCATATTTTTACAAGCTTTTAAGTTTATTTTATTTATTGTATTTTCTTTTTCTTTATATTAGAACAAATTATCAATCTATATAATAATATTTTATTGATCTTAAGTTTTTCCAATGATTTTTAGGTTTGAAAAATGTCTATAAATAGGACATTTTTTTTATGCCTTTTGATTTATCGAATAAGAATTATTTTTATTTGTGCACATTTTATATAAAAAAAGCTTGGTGGTTGCTCTACTCACGAGTGAAGATTAGTGATTGATCTCCTAAGACTTTGGTGAGTTCTTTGTTATATTTTCTTATCTATATTACTCCTCTTTTTCAACATAGTTCTCATCGCCTCAACAAAGTCACAAACCTAGCTTTACTCAATCCCAAAATATATCTAACATCCTCAAAACTCTCACAAATATTCTCTTACATCTCTCATAATCTTTCAATGGCCCAACTCTCCAAAACCTTAAGATATCTAACCAAAAACCCAATTAATATAAAGATATGATTCTTTGTTGACCAATCATATTAAAATATTATAACTTATTGACTTCCGATCCAAAATTTATAAAAGACTGCTACTAGTTCCCTAACAAAGTTGTTATATCAAGTAAATGATCTTCTAAAGAAGTGCTTCTTAAAAAGAAAGTTTTAGTCCTTATGCTGTCCTTACCCTTCTCACACTAAAAGAAGATGGATCTTGGTGAATGTGCTTAGATAGTCATGTAATAGATAAGATTATTGGATGATAGGCTCTATCTTATTTTTGGTTGATTGATTCTCTTCAAAATAGATCTTAAAAGTGACTATCATCAAATTAGAATCAGGCTTGGTGATGAATAACATATATAAATGATTAGTTATGCCCTTTGAATAATTCAACATTCATAGTACCTTCATAAGATTGATGACCAAAATACTTGAATCATTAATAAAATTTTTTTGGAGATCTACTTTGATGTTATTTTGATTTATAACATGGATGAAAAGTCATATTTTTGACATATTCGACATATTTTTGAAATCTTAGCAGTCCAAAAAGTTTACATCAACATGACAAAATATTTCTTCCTTTAAAATAAGTTATATTTATAGGGCTAATCATTTTTACTAATAAACTCCAAATTTACACTGCTTAAATAAACTCAATTATATAGAGTGACCAATATCAAAATTATTCATTGATGTTAGAAGTTTTTTATGGACTAAGTATATGTTATAAGAGGATTATTAAAAATTTTAGCACCATCATGGTCCTAATCATAGACATCTTTAAAAAGAACAAATTTGTATGAATAATTAATGCAGCAAAATTCTTTCACCATATCATAATCCTCATGATCTCTTCACTTTCTCTTTGTTTCCTGACTATGCCATGCCCTTTGAAGTCTATTGTGAGGCATTTGGGATCGACATAGGTAGAGTGCTCTATTAAGACAATCATTTCATTGCTTATCTAAGAGTATTGTCATGCACCAAGATCTAATTAAGAATTGTTCTTATTTTTATTTAACTCATCATTAATAAGTAGACACAAAGCCAACTAAAACATCCAATTATGATAAATATGAATTTATATAACATCATCATTTATCAAACCAAATATATACAATAATCTAGTATAAATTTTTATCTCACATCAATCCTCGAACATAAACAACTAGATTGACAAAATAACATATCTATAAATATACCTAGAATCTGGGCTTTGACCTTATCAACCCCTTTCTCTATTTAATTGGGGATTTACCTTTTCCTAAAATGACATGTAAATATGTAGGGTGAGCAAACCACTTGTTCAGTAGGCTACACGAGGCCTACTAAAGAATTCAATATTCATTATTTTAACTTATTGTATAAGAAATAATTAGGAAGTTTTACAACTCAATTAAAGTCACATAAAAATCATATAATATTTTATTACTAACATGATTACTACAAAACACTTCATCGATACTACTTACATATCAACTAGGAGTGGAAGTGAGTTATCTCGGCTTGGACTCGACTCGATAAATGGCTCATGAGCCAAGCTTGATGAACCTAACAAGGTAAGCTTGAGTTGGCTTTAACTTGACTTATTAGCTCGCGAGCTGTCCTATATAAAAAATATTAATATACAATACTTAAAATGTGCTAGATTTTAGGATTTTATGTGCAAAGTTGTTAAAAATATTTAAAAATTATATTTTTCTTTCTTATAGTTAGTGCTTTATCATTATTTGTCTTTTAATTTCTCATTATTTTTATAAATTTATTACAATAATTATTTTAATCTTAATAATTTTATCTCATTCATTATAGGGCTATTTGGTTAGCTAAGAAAGGAATTCAGTGTAGAAGCAATGCAGTATAAAATGAATTTAATGTAAAAGGATTACTTTTGAGTTGTTTGGATGAGTGTAAAATAAATTCTAGTGAATATTTTTTTATTTTTATTTTTTGATTTGAAGTAAAATGAATGTAGTGTAAAGTCTAAAGATGGTGGCGACCGAAGGGTGTCAGTGGCCGCTGCCGGCTGTGGGGTCGGTGGTGGCCGGCAGCAGTGATGGTGACCAGCAGCAGGTGGCTATAGCTTTGGTGGCCAGAGGTGGTGGTTGGTGATGGTGGCTTGAGGTGGTCGACGGTGGTTGGTGACAGACAAGCGAGATTGCTTGCAGTATAAATCGTTCTCACTAAAAACTTAGTGAGTTTGGTTTACCTCAAAAATGAACTAGAATGATTTATACTACATTTACTTTAATTTACCTTGCATTCCTTTTTCATCCAACTAAACACTAAAATGTTTAAAATCCTTGCATTTGGAATGCTTTACACACATTTGGAACCCAACCAAACAATCCTTATAAACAAATTGGCCATGAGCCTCAAATTTGTAGAATAAAACTCGAGCTTGACCTTGATTAATTAATCAAGTCCATGCTCAAGCCAAAGGTGACTCGAGCTCGGCTGGAGTCATTTACACCCCTCATATTAACAGTATGAGTTTATCAAAAGCAACAACATGACATTTCTTGAACTTGTATCTAGCAACAACCAGAACTTCTTTTGAAGTTGAACATAACATCAGAATGAAATGCATGACATGAATATAGAAATATGATTCACATACATATGTCCTGATGCCTCCTTATATCTCCATTTTCACTTATACCTCCACTTGATCATCTCACATCTGTTCAGGATAGATGAAGAAATTACATATAACCTGATTGGCCTTATTACTCTACTTTCACTTATACCTCCACTCATTCATCTCACATTTATTCAGGACATATAGAGAAAGTAAAATGTGTACAGACCCTTATAACTCCACTGGCATTACATGGAACGTGAAACATCTACCATTTGTATTACCTCCTTTCTTCTCACACATGCTCCAACACATGAAGAAGACATGTACACTTTGTCACATGGATATGATAATATCGACATACTCAACATGTATGAATGACATTTAACATGATGCATGAATACATGAAAGTAGTACATGTATGTCAATTTCAGTGGTATGTACGGGGTAGAATTCGTACACATATTTAACTACAAAAATTTAGAAAATCATTAATGGGAATATTTATAGCATCATTTAAAAACTTTTATTGTATTTTTGCAATTTCTAGAAATATCATCATTTTCATAGAAATACTTAAAATAGGGTACAAACCAAATTACCCAATTAAAACTTATATTTTTTCTATCAATGTATTCAGAATGTCCTATCCCAACAACTAATTCACAGGGTGAACCTAGGATAACCCAAACTCTAGGATTGAATCAAACTAAGAACAAGGCTAGGTGTGCCATGGGCGATGATGATGAAAATTGAAAAAAAAAAGGCTAGGTGTGCCACATACCTAGACTTCTTCAGCTATATACTATTATCCTAAGATCATCTGAAGCTCTCTTTAGCCCTTAGGGTGGCTGATCAGGAAGTCACAGATTACTATGGTGGTAATCATGGTTTAGACATAACCAACTATTCATCTATTTTCTTACTTTGAAACATTCCTTGAAACTTGGCGACCTCTTAATGGCTTGTCCTAAACAATATGAAAGTTTCCAAAAATGGATTGTATTTAGGAGCACAATGACGTTAGGGAAGTTAGTGCTATAGTGCTATGTGAATTTTGGTGTTTTTATGTAAATATCAAAAGCTATTATCCAAACCTCACCTCAATTTCATCTAATTAGAGTGAGTGTATAGAGAGAGGAAGAAGGTATAGAGAGAAAAGAGAAAACAAAATGAGGAAAGAGTTCTCTTTTTCTTTTCTCCTTTCTCACCTTTGCTTCTTCCTCTCTCTTGGTTACTCTCTCTAATTAGATGAAATTGAGGTGAGGTTTGTATAATAGCTTTAGATATTTTTATAAAAGCACCAAAAATTTACCTAGTGTTGTAGCACTGACTTCCCTAACATCACTGTGCTTCTAAATCAAATTTGTGTCAAAAAACTTCTCATATTTCTTGGGACACACCATTAAGAGGTCACAAAGTTTTTGGGAATGTTTGAAAGAAAGAAAATAGTTGAATAGTTGCTTAGATCCAAACCAAGGTTACCACCATAGCAATCCATAACCTCTTAATTGGATGGCCGATGATAAACCACCCTAAGGGTTAAAGAGAGCTTTAGATGATCTTAGGATAGTAATATATAGTTGAAGAAGTCAAGGCATGTGGAGCACCTAGCCTAGTTCTTAGTTTGATCCATTCCTAAGATTTGGGTTATCTTAGGTTCACCCCGTGGGTAAGTTGAAATGGGTTGAGCTAGTTTGGATAGTATGCTAAGGTCCTTAGGAAGTGAACGACCAAACTTTTCTAAGTTTAAACTAGTTTTCTTGGATTTGACCTATAGTAACCTAGGGTAGGTTATTTAGGGGAAATGAGCTTGACCATGGATTCATCAAGATTGAAAGTGATCTTAATATAAATTAGAGTCATTTGGATCCAAAGCCAAAACAAATGTTTTGGGTTTGGTTTATGATAGGACTTTTAAGTATATTTTTATAATTTTTTCATCATGGTTATTATAGGTCTTTTAAGGGTATTTTGATAATTTTTTTAAGCATGGTCAAAAGGGTTTGACCATTGGTTAAGCATGAACCCAAATGGCCATAGAATAGATTAGGATCGTTTGGGCTCCAAGCTAAGTTTACTTGGCTAGTTTTAGATGCTTATTTAGTTTAGGTTTAACTTATGGTTTAGGGTTAATTTTAAGTTAAACATGATCAACCATGATTCAAAATATTTTAAACCTAAGTTAAGACCATTTAAATTTAAATTTTAAGCTAAATGGGTTATAATAGTTTTTTAGGTTCAAGTTTGATTAAACGTTGACCTTAATCAACCTCCCTTTGACCCAAGACTCCTTGACCCATGGGGTGTCTCCAAGGCCTCTAGTGTCACCTAGGGTAGATCCCAAGGTTAAGGGTGTTTGTTTAATTTTAGGTGTTTTAGAGTTTGACTTATGGTTGACCTGATGGGGTCCACTTCGTATCAATGATGACTAGAGAGTGTCCTAGAGTCTTTAAAATATTTCTCTGTTAATTTAGGATTGATTGGGCCATAACATGTCTAGTCATGCCCATTGGGCCCACTTGGAGGTTCATTTGAGTTTATAATCTTGGATTGAATTTAACCTTGCAGAAGTTTGATTTGTGAAGGGTCAAAGTACTTCTAAATGGGTTTAAAGGTCCTAGGGTAGTCTTGTAAGGGTTCTAGACACCCCTTAGGGCAAACTAAAGTTTCCTTAGCCTAAGGGCTCCATGGTTCATATAAGGAGAAGTATCCTAAGATTTTGGATTTTTTAGGGCTACCCAAAGCTAAGTACTTGGGAATCCACTTAAGAAGGTCCTATAAAGAAGACCCTATATTAGGGAACAAAATCTAAGTGCTAAGTTTATGCATCAAGAAAATGAAGCCAACCTCATTAAAAAATGAGGTCAATTCACTCTTCTCACTGCACTTTTGAAATACCCTTTTTAGGTTTGTATTCTTGAAGTTATTGTCCCCACTCAAGTATTTATCTAAGAGTCTACTCCTTTGCTCATTCTTTTAAACTCCTCATCATCTTAATATTTTCAAACCCTGGCTCAATGATCAAGGCAAATTCAACTATGTTAAATAGTACATTCTTACCTCTAACTTTAAATGTAATGCAGTAACTCTGATTCACATGATCATCAAGCATGCTCAATAAAAGGCTAACTACTATTGAATTAGGACCCCAAAGAATTATAATTAGAGACACATCAAGTAATAAGTGAAGTGAGATGTCTCAACATTAGCAATGGGTTCGTGACATCAAATTTATTAGTTATTTTCTCCATCATCCACCCCCCCCCCCCCCCCCCCCCCACATTTATATATTATTAGATCAATATAATGTCTATGCATATATGATTAGAACAAACATCTACATACATAAGAAAATTTTGAAGGAGTTATTTCCTAAAGAGGTAGTGTGGACAAAATAATACACATCAAACCCTAATCAGACTTTGTTATAATAATGAATGAATCCTATAAAATTATGTTTGACTTTATTCATACCATATTTGAATCATGTTAAACCATAATCTAGGGTTGTCAAATTCGGTTAACGGTTTGGGTTCTGGTCTAACCCAAAATTGACCCAGCACTATTCAATCTGACTCATTTTTAAAAATGGGTCAGTTTTTTAGATCCTAACCCGACCCGCATCGGGTTCGGGTTGACCCGATCTTGAGCCGCCAAGTGCCAACCGAGTTTGTGAAGGTAACTTTGTTGCTATTTGACTTCGCTCGTTGTTGTAACTTCGGACCCGAACATTCGTTGATGTTCGACGTCGCTCCTTAGATGATGTTCCCTTCTGGTCAGATTAAAAGTTACAATATTTTGATCAAAAGAAACGACGGGAGTTTGCTTGCTGTAAAGGTAACTTTCTCCATTTCATGCTCTTAGAGGTTGCAGGAGTCGCTGGCAACCAGCTCCTTAGTTGCTGTTCGACTTCACTCCATGGATTACATTCCCTTCCGATCAGATTGGAAGTTACAACATTTTAATTGGAAGCAACAACGAGAGTTCACTCACTGTGAAGGTACCTTTCTCCGTTTTATGTGCTTCTTCGGCCAAATCCCATAAATAAGCCCGAACTATAGGATTATGGGTCAACCTGAACCTGACCCAAAATTCAAAACGGGTCAAAAATCAGGACCCGAACCTGACCCATTTCAGGTTCGGGTTGAGCCGAACTCGGAATTTTCATGTCGGGTTCTAGTCGGGTTTTCAGGTCGTGTCATATATTAACACCCTTACCATAATCAAACCATATTAAAACCTTGTATCAACCTTTTTTGAATTATATTTGATTCTTATATGAATATTACTCAAACATTATTCAAACTTTGTTTAAACTATGTTTCAAGCGTGTTCAAAATTTGATCAAACATGCTGGAACTTTTATGAACCTTGTATGAATATTTTACAACTTAGGGGACCCTTTTTATTTCATGTCATATGCCTTATCAGATTAAGCTATTTGTTTCCAGCAAGGATGCTCTGCTTGGTGCATGTTTAATTGGCTACATTTTCTGCACATGATAGTGAATTTTTTCTTCTAGGTGCTAGATGTATAGCCAATGATGTATGTTGTATTTAGATTCCCTTAAATAGGGGTTGATACAGAACCAACAATAATTATTTATGAAAATATTTAGAAATCATTGCTTATTGCTATTTATGAACATGTGTTTTATAATCTATTTTAGGACTTATTATTTGATCTATGCATTTGTTTCTTTGTGAATATTTTGTTTGTTATTCATTTTACTAACAGTTATTTAATATATCAATTGCTAGCTAGTTTTGTAATTATTTTAATGTAATGGCTTTGGTATTAGTTCAATTTATTGTTGATGTTGTATTATTATAGGTTTTGCAAAAATTACTAAAGCTTATCTTACCAACGTTTTTTTTTTGCTATAGTTTATTGACAAATAATTGATGGATTTTTGTTATAAAATCAATACATTAAATAAATGTGCTTGTTTTTACAATGAATTTAATCTAAATTTATGATGGAATTGTGAAAAATTTTCCAATAAAGTGGGGCTTTTATTGTCATTTTTTTTGTTATAACATCTGTTAGTAATAGATTTATCAATAGATTTTCCTAGGTTAATAATTTAATTTTTTATTAGTTATAGCTATCTTTCTTATAGTGAAAGGGCAATCCTTAAGGGCCTTCACCTGCTAGGTTATGATGTCCTTTATTGAGGCATTACTTACTAAATTGATGAGTATTTGAGCGAGATGCTTCATTATCGTAGGTGTTACGCTTGTTAGCCATTGGACAAGTATTTTTATAATGATGAAATGGTTTCCCCACATGTGATGTTGAACTATTTCATATTAGAAAAATTATGATGGAGTAAGGATTTTATGTTTTAATGTTGCACAAAAAGTAACACACAAGCCCCATATCACAACCTAGCCCATCATAGCATATATATCGAACGGGTCGCATCAACAGTTAAATTCCCAATATCTATTTGGGAGGATTTTTTTTATTTTTTATTTAATAGTAGAACACAGAGCCACAAAAATATCAAATTAATAATATAGAAAATAACTCTGAAACATTTCATTCATATTCAAAAAAACTTTACATATAATATGTTTATGTATACAATAATCATGGTATAGAATTACAGTACATTTTCTCCAAATATACACAATATTTGCCAAAAGAATTCATTACATAGAAGCATACCTAATCACTAGAAGATTGCAACCTCCAACCTCTATCTACTCAACCTACCCCTTTCCTCTCCCAAGTGTAAAATTAACACATATAAAATAGCAAGTATAAGTAAATCACAGCTTAGTAGGCTACACCAAGCCTACTAAAATTCTTAATAATAATAAAAAAAATAGAAATATAAGCAGACTATAGTCAGTATAGAGAATTTTAACAGAGTAATAGAAGATACAAAATAATATCAACATAACAAATCTATTAAGTAATTGAGGTAATACAGATTGACAGATAAAATAATTAAACACATCATATCAAATACAATTCTAATCACATCACATCAAATCAATCCCTTATACCTCATGGCATTTCATAGATAACAGAATAGATATGAAGTGAGGCCTTTATGACACCCTATGCATAGTACATTAGAAATAGGCTTTATAAACTCCCAATGCATGACACATCAAAATTTTGCCCTTATAACTCCCAATGCATAACACCATTTCCCCCATTCAAAATTCAAGCCCTTATATATCCACTTGGATGCATACAGCATCAATAATAATTTCGAGTGTTTCATACATAGATTCAATTACACAATTTTAAGAGCATTGCACTTTCAATAGAGATAAATATAATCAGACATACAATAGAATTATATAGAATTTTGATGGTAAATTTATGCACATACACTTCAATAGTTGTCAATCATAAACTTACTCAAAAATAATATTCATAACAAAACTTTAGAGCTTTTATCCTTCTATAACAAATATTAGTAGAGCCTAGACACACATAAAAAATACTCCATAGAATTAGAAATACTTAATGAAAATTTAGAAGAAATATGTCAAAACATGCAGAATAATAAGAGCAACATCATACCAAATTACACTGCGAAAATTTCCTAGATGTCAGAATACTTTCATTCTACTTTCATTCTAGTGCCGTTAAAAATTCAAAAATTTATAAAATTTCATATTTTTGAAAATAGAGAAAGGGTAAATGTAACTTTCTTGATTCAGACAATTACTTTCCTAACTAGCCCGTTGGAAGAAAATAGCCTAGAGACCTTTGAAATGGACTTTTTCTCACTAGAAATGTCTCTCCTTCTCTCTCTAACTGGTGAGTCCAACGGTGGGGAATAAATGAAAATGAGAAGTTTAAGTGGATTTTGATATTTATAAAAATTTTGGCTATAGTGTCATGGTGCCAAACGGGCCAATGCTATAGCACTCCCAAGATATTTTATTTTTAGTTCAAAATACAGAGATCTCAGCACCGTAGTGCCTAGAAATCTAGCACCATAGTGCTCCAGATATCTCAGCACTAGTGCTGAAGCATTCCTAGAGAACCTATTTTTCCTTCCTAGAAATAGAGAAGATAGCATCGTAATGCTCCTAAGGGATATTTCATACACATGTAAGTTTTCACATATGACCCTTAAGACTCAACTTAATGCAAAAAATACATAAAGAAACTCCCACAAAGATACATAATAAACATGTCAACTTACCATATTCAAATTCATGTTGTAACAAGTTTATTGATCACTGTTATAGTGGTCCTCACACCTCAAGAGATAAAAAACATTATAAGATATACCACAATTTTTACGTGAAAATTTTTTGGAACATATAAAAATTATATGATCAAGTCTAGTTGAAATAATATGCTATATAAATAAAGATTATAGAAGCCACTTTTCTCCCTAATTAGAGATGACTAGATTATCAAATATAAATTACTAGCTTAGCCTCCTACTGATGCATTAAAGAATATAAGAGAAGTAGTTAAGGAGATATTGGTGATTAGGAAATAATAATCAATTGGTAGATGTAAGCATCTTCACTAGATCATTGTGATTAGAAGATGGTCATTGGGGGATGAGAGTTAGGTAATGAGAGTCCAACAATAATATTCGGTCAGTGATAATTAGGCAATGGCAATCAAACAACGATAGTATTGTTAGGACAATCAGATAGTGATAATCGGATGGTGATCCTCAGCATTGATCGTCAAGTAGAGCTCTTATTATTATTATTTTTTTCATTTGTATGCCTTCATCATATGAAGAATAGATGTTTATTTATAAGTTTTAGGACTCGCTGCTTTATAATTATAGCCAAAATCCTTAATTTTTTTTTCATTATAGCCAATTTTTTTTTGTTTATTTATAAAAGAGAGTTAAGAGATCTAGATGTGGATACATGATTAAAATTTCATTTTAATTTCTCCTCCTAATATCTATTTGTACAATTCTAGATATTTTACCTCCCATGATCATTTACTCCACTTCCTCTCCTACTTTTCCAATTGAACCTTCTCTCTTTCTCTATCAATCCCTAATCTCTTTCTTGCTATACTTCCCTTTGCTTTCTAATAGCATGATCTCTCTCTCTCTCTCTATCTCCCCCTCCCTCTCTCTCTCTCTCTCTCTCTCTCTCTCTCTCTCTCTCTCTCTTTCTCTCTCTTTCTCTCTCCATCATAAGCATCTTCTCCACCATCAAATGGCTCTAAGTTCTTTGGCACAAATCCCTAAGATATTTAACTTTTTCATACTCTATTAAAAAAAATTAGAGAAAGGGAAGGAATCATAATTAGGATTTGAACAATAACATACATTCCAACATCACATTATCTACCCTAACCAAGCCCCAAACTTAATCGTTCTACTACTCATTCTCATTCAAATCATAAACTTTATAAATTGATTGAAACCCTAATTAATGTTTTTTTTTTTAATTTCAACCTCCGTAAAATATGTTTATTAGAGTCTACAATAGAGTGGGGAGATAACTTGATGAAAAAGACAAGAAATGCAGTAGCATGATCATTTTGAACATCACATCCACTCCATTATTATGTTAACACTAATTTAACTATGTTATGTAATTTGGTATAATGTATATTATTTTAGAATACTTCTTTTCCAAGAGAATATTCATTATTTATATATTACTTCTATATATTTATAGCTGTCATTTTCTATTGCAATCCTTAATTTACAAGGCTCGATAATTTAGAAGCTTAATAGTTTTCCTACAATAGTTTTGCTAAAAGGATGTATTTGTAATTTTGTGAAAAAAATATCCCTATAAATACACCACTATTTTTTTTGTTTCAATTTTTTTATTTCCTAAATATTTTAAAATTATCACTTATAGTTTTTTTTTCTATGCTTTTTGCTAATGATATTTTTCTTGTTAATAAGACTAGAGAGGGAGTTGAAGGTAAACTTGAATTATGGAGGTCAAACTTAGTCTAAAGGTTTTCTCTTGAGTAGATCTAAAGCGGAATATATGGAGTGTAATTTTAGTAGTAATAGACCTAGTGAGGGGATTGTGACTTTGGGCGATCAAGTCATTAATAAGAGTACATGTTTTAGATATCTTGGATATATTATTACGAGTGATGGTGAAATAGATGGGGATATTATCAACAGAATTCAAGTTGGATGGTTGAAGTGGAGGAATGCATCGGGCTTATTGTGTGATAGAAAAGTCCCCCTCAAACTTAAGGGAAAATTCTATAAGATGGTGGTGAGACCTATAATGCTTTATGGTGCCAAATGTTGGCCATTAAAAGAGAAGCATAATACTAAGTAAGTGTTGTAGAGATGATGCTCAGGTGGATGAGTGGCTTTACCCTTAGAGATAGAATATGAAATGAGCATATACGTGAAAAGGTTGGAGTAGCTCCAGTGGAAGATAAAATTAGAGAGAGTCGCCTTACATGGTTTGGTCACATAAAACGGCGGCCTTCCAATGACCCAGTTAGGAAAGTAGAGGTATTAGATTTGACTTATGTTAAGAAAGGTAGAGGTAGACCTAAAAAGTCTTGGTTAGAAAATATTAGAAATGATATTTTTTTATTAGATTTAAACGAGAATTTGACTTTTAATAGGACACAATGGAGAAAAAGGATTCATGTAGCCGACCCCACGTAGTAGGATAAAGGCTTGATGTTGTTGTTGTATAGTTTTTTTTTCTTATGAATGTAATAAAAACACATCAATTGAACATCACTATGTGATTTTTTAAATATGGGAGTTTCATGCAATTGGTTTTCCTAGTTATCTTATTTGAGACAAACCATTAACCAAAATTTAACTTTTTTTTTTTTTACAGTTGAAATTTACTTACATACATGTTACATGAGCAAAATGTTTAAGTAATTTATTGAGCTGTAAATAATTTTACACATCCTACTAAGCCTTAGATAGATTTAAGTATGTCTTATTTCTAAGTTTTCTTAGAACTACTCAGGGGCTTGATTTAATATTTATAATTGTTAATAAATTTTTAAAAAATGACACTTTATTCATTGCTTGAAAATAAGAGATGCCTCATAAATTGCATGCTTATTTTAAAAATATATATAGGGATTCATGAGTTGTGAATGTGTTTGATTTGTTAGGCACTTATTGAGACTCATAAGCAAGATATTTGGCACCATACGTAGGTTCTCTTCTTCTCTACACCATTAGATTGATGTAAAATTTGAGGTCTCCAATCAAAGTTTAAGAAACTTATTAAAATAGTTGATTCATAATAGTTTAGATATGCGGGATCTTATTACCCATAGTACAAATTGTCTGTTATAGCTTTATGTAGCACACCACTAATATGTCTCCTATATCTTCTTTTTAAGTTATCTATGTCATATAATTTTAAGAGCCTAGATTTAATTGCATTACATAAGTATTCTTCATATTCATATTATAGTGGATCATTTGATGAACATATGAATATTCTTCATGCTGGCATAAAATTAAGAAAATGAAATAAGTTGAAAAATATGAAGTAGTAGTTTACTCAATTAGAAGAAATATAAATTTAGTGATGGAGATTTTGTGTTAATACATATTAAATCAAAGTAGTTACATCAAGAGACCTTTGAAAATTTCAACGCATGATATTTGGGTACTTATAAAGCCTTGGATAAATTAAGCTTTAATGAATATTCTATTGACTTTCCACCTAAAATGCAAATTATTTCTATATTAACATAAAAAATCAAATACCTTTTTAAGGAACTCTTGATCATTTTGTATGCAAAGATTGTGCTTCTATTGATGAATCTTCCATTAATTTATGTTCAATTATTCTTTTTTGCTTAGTTGCCTACACATTCTATCATCACCAACTAGGTGGGAAGACACATTGATAAAAAATGATTTTATGACACAGTTAGTATCCCATATATTAGATGTGTATCCAAGTACAAACTATCCAAGGATAAGTTTTACAAACTAAGTGGGTGTTAATGAATACAAAGTTAATAAGCTAAATCAAGATATAAAAATAATAACAACAATAACAACAAGCTTTTATCCCACTACGTTTGGTCGACTACATGCATATTTTCCTCCAGTGTCCTATTAAGAGTCAAATTCTAGTTTAAATCAAATAAAAAATATATAATTTTTAATACTTTCTTACAAATCCTTTTAGGCCTGCCTTTACTTTTCTTAACATAGTCCAGATCTAATACATCTACTCTCCTAATAGGGTCATTAGAAGTCTGACATTTAATATGACTAAACCATCTAAGGTGACTCTCTCTAATCTTATATGCCACTAGAGCTACTCCAATCTTTCAAGTATACTCTCATTTCACATTTTATTATTGGTGTTGAAAAGGTGATTTGCCTTGCAAGGTGCAAAACAAATCTGAATTAAATTTCTTTAGGAAAATTGGAAACTAAGTTTAAATTTCAATTCTGGAGTCGAACAGTGGATTTAGAC
This sequence comes from Dendrobium chrysotoxum, assembly GCA_019925795.1. Taxonomy (NCBI): domain Eukaryota; kingdom Viridiplantae; phylum Streptophyta; class Magnoliopsida; order Asparagales; family Orchidaceae; genus Dendrobium; species Dendrobium chrysotoxum. The sequence continues at coordinate 44,514,777 of CM034303.1, read as the reverse complement.
TCTCCTTCTCCTTTATTTAGGTTGAGGGGTTCAGGCCCTGATCCCAGGATCAACACTAGTATAGGGGAGTTCAACTCATTAGCATTCAGATCGACTAACTTTTCCCCGTTCATTGACAGCTCAAGTGTCTTAAGACCCAGACCAAATAGAATGTTGCTTCCCAGATCAATTTTTCTACATGATAGGTCTTTGTCAAAGGAGAAGATCAGTTTTCCATCCATTTAAATTGAGTTTTGGATTTTTGGAATTGAGAAAAGAATTGGAATTAGGAATTTTTTGAAATTAAATTTTGAAAATCATAGCGGACCCTATATTTTATCTCATATGCTGAGCTATAGGAATTATAGCCCAACATATGAGAATAAAATATAAAGATTAGTTATGATTTAAAGGAGGTTTGAAATTTTTATTACATATGCTAAACTACAAGGGAATGTTGTAGGGTAGCATATGACAGTGTCAACTCAAGCTAAATTTTAAAAAGATTTTGACTTTGAAAATTCATGAATTTTCTCTAGATTTTTGAAACACAACAGGTTGAGTTTTCACTCAACTTGAAGGTTTATAAAATTGGAAAGAAAATTCAAAGGAATTGCTTGCTTGACTGCTCCACACCATTGACTGATTTGGATATGGGATGTCAAAGCTAGAAGTTTAAAAGATTGAAAATTTTGGGGATAAGATTAACATGACTTCTTACAACTTTAAAACTCAGCATATTGAGTGGAACTCAATAGTACAGGTTCATAAAATCAACATAGAGATTTTAAAACTTTGACTTGACACTATCGCTCCGCTAGTTAATTTGGGGCTATAAGGTCAAAGTTAGATTTTTGGCAGAGATTTCACCTCTTTTTGATATAAAAGAATTCTTGATGTTTGTTTAGCTTTCCCGAGGTAGAAATGGGTAAAAGAGCCAACAGAAGGAAAGGTAGTTAGAACTACCGATGAAATAGAATTTTGCCATTATTAAAGATGAAGAGAGAGATTATATCCCACATGGCGTGCCATTTTTTTATTAATGTTTAAAAGGTGATTTGCTTTGCAAGGTGCAAAATAAGTGTGAATTAAATTTCTTTGAAAAATTAGAAATTAAGTTTAAATTTCAATTCTAGAGTCAAACAAGTCATTAGGGATAATATACTACCTCGAAAGGCAGAAATAAAATCTCCTAACAGGTTTAGACCTGAAATTGTGGATTTTCTCTTGACTGTCGTAGCCATTAAGGGAGAACCACATATGACCCGAGGGGGTCTGAATGAAGTTTAGTCAAATATCAAGCTACGATAATCATGAGAAATGATCATTAATTTCATATTCAAATTCATCTTAACCACAGATATATCTCCCCGAAGGAAGAAGATATCATCCACTAAAAAATGCTCGAACATGATGATAATGATCATCAATTTTAATTTTCCCAAAGGACATTTAATTTGAATTTTGAAAAGAAATTGATGTGGGTTCTAAATCTCCTATGAGTGCAAGCCCTCATAGTTAATTACATCATAGGAGACTGGAGTCTCCTATGAAAACTCTAGATTAAAGTAATGGAAAACTTTTATTTAGAGATTTTCTAGGAGTGATATCAAGGGTGTGAAATAAGAATTTCAAGTGGGATTGGAGCAAGATTGAGCACTTATTTTAGAATCAAAGAGAGAAAGGTAGGAGACACTTAGAGATTCTGAAATGATTCAAAAGTGTCCCAACCTAATCTAAATGTTAGGCTTTAAACTTTGAATTGAGAGAGACTTTAGTTTAAATTGAATAAATTATTAAAAATTTAGGATTATATTCTCGGAGGTTGGGGTCTTATGATTCAGAATTTTCCCTCGGATCCTAAATCTAAATTGGGCACTAAACGACGATAGCCCAAACCTAACTACTGTAGTGTAAAACCTGGACTTACCCCGACCTAGATTGGGTAGCCAGCTAACCACCTAGTTGATTTTAAATCCATGAGTCCAGCCATTTTATGAAAGAGTGGCAGGGATATTTTTATTAAAGTTTTTAAGAATTGGGACTGATATCTAAAGCAGACCCTAATTGGTCCCTTGACTTATATAGGGTGGAAATGCTAAAATAAAATGTAATTAAGATTTAGACTCTTTTAAATATTTTTTTAATATAATACATATTAATTGACTCGATTAAATGCATAAAATTAGAATGAAGTAGTTTTAAAAAGACTTAAAAATAAGTTTTATCCTAGAGATTACACAGATTTTCTTTGACAGATCTGTACCCTCATATGCCAGGTGGTCTGCCAAATTCTGCAAGCGAGGAGGTGCCTAATAAAAGGAAAGGAGAATACATTAAAAATGCTTATGCAAACTCCTGACAGTCCCGTGCTTACTTCTTAAAAGTGTTAGTTTTTATGTTATTTAAAATTTTTATTTAAGTTTTGAGTAGAAAAAGTTTTATCGTACCCTAATGAGCCTCCGCGTATCCAGGCTAAAATAAAAGAGGCACATAAATGCCAAAAAAATAAGAAAAGTAGAAAATATCCTATATACAAGCAAAATAAATCAAACATCAATAAATATAATTAATTTCTTAAAATAATATTTGTAGGCAAATACACCATTTATTACAACCTGGCATTACATAAGTTAAAAGTGGACGGGTACCACTAAGCACAAATTCAGATTCTAATCCTAGAATAGACGCAAGTAGACTTCGAGTGGGATACTCTTCTATCGTTAGTTCTTCGTCATTCTCCTCTATGGGCTCCTTGGATCCATCATACCTGGATACCCAAATGGGAAAGAAAACTCTACCCCCAAGGGGGAGGCTATTCTTCCCACTTTGGGTTGTGGAGTGATCCAAATTTGGGCTTCTAAATGGAAAAGGACTATCTCCCTAAGGGATATTCTTTTCTCTTTGGAGTCCAACTTTGGATACATGTATTCCAACTCAAAGATACTTTTATAACTCAATACTTAATCAATTTTCATTGGTATAAAATAAGAAAAATTTAGACTCTTCTGTAGGGTTATCTTAAGTATTCAAATGTAAAATAAGGCCAGACAGTTATATAATGAAATTAAAGTACTCAATCTAACCACACTTGATCGTGCTCTTATTTATTTAGGGGCTGAGCAAGCTGAGGCACATATAGTATTTATAATAATAATAATAATTTTTTAGCCCCCTTTTATTGCCCTACATGAGCACAGACACCTACAAAAAACTCAGTGAGCAACCAGATCAATCCTAACTTATGAGTATACTATCACCCATCACATTATCAATCCATAGAGTACAGTAAAAATAAATAAATATTTACATCAAATATTTCAATCACAACATGCAATAAAATCTTGGAAAATTTGATACATAGCAGTAAAGTAAACACCGGCCTAGCCTAGACTAGAGTTAATTATCCTAGCAAACCATCCAAAGTGTGTGTAAAAGTTTATGTGATTGGGTTAGGTCCTAAGCTGGATAGTTTTTTAAAGTTTTCTAATATTCAGGTTTGTTAAAAGGTTAAAGGGAAAAGTATGTTTGAGGTTAAGTGTTAATGTTTTAAAGTTTCACTGAAATTTTCTTTTAAGAATTATTTTAATTTAATTACTTAAAGATTAGAGAGTTAATAAATTTTAATTAAATTAATTAGTGGCTAATTTTAAAAGTCAAGTTAATTTATATTTTCCATCAACCGGTTCTTGGTGTTGTGCTACCAAGCTTGAGGCCTCCTTAGGACACGTAACCCTGTAGCCCGGAGTAATCCATCCTAAAAATCTTATTGATGTAGTCAAATTGAGGATTTTAGTTTGGTTAAACAATTAAAAATAATTTAATTTAAAGTTTTACACTCCATTGAATTCATTTGTGGCATTGTGCCACCATGCTCGAGGAACCAGGCCTCCTTAGGACATGTAGCCCACAGCCCAGAGTAGTCTATCCTAAAAATTTCATCTATGGAGTGATTGTTATGTATTAGAATATTGGTTAAGTAATTTTATTAATCCAATTGAAATTTTATAAAGTTTTTAAAAATTATTGGATTTTTAGAATTATTGGAACTATTTTAATCGCATTAATTAAGGGTCCAAAAGTTGATTTTTAAAATGAAAGTTGATTTTCAAAGCTACAGACTTTTAAAAAATATTAGATCTTATGGTGAGTAATTATACTATTAGTTTGCTTAATTTAGAGTTTTTTTATAAAAAAGTTATAATTTTCCTAAATTTGATCCTTAAATTTGAACAATGGTTGACAGAAGAGTTGACTTTTTAACTTTGACTTAATTTTGGAGGTTTGACATTTTTCAAAAATATTAGAATTTAATTAAAGTTGAATGGCTTTGAGTTTGATTAAATTGGATTTTTTTGGAATTAATTATGATTTTCCAAAGCTTGGATATTTTTGGAATTTTTAAAATTGCCTTAATTTAGGGGATTTGTAGATTTTAATACAAATCAGTCCCAAACCTCTTGGAATCAACCCCAAATGTCAGAAATGACATAAAGGGATGTTTCCAAGCATTTAGGGATTTTTTGGATATTTAAATATTTTTAATTAATTAATTAAATTAATTTTCTATTTTCCTTAAAAATTAAATTAATATGAAATTAGGGGTCTAATCATAGGGATTTTATTATTTCTGGATTGAGGGTTTAATTTTGAGCATTTTGACATTTTATTTTTAATTTTAAGATTTTATTTTAATTAATTATGAATTTTTGAAATTCTAGGCCTAATTAAGGGTTAACTTAGGTTTAATTAAATTCTAAGCTCAATAATTTCTAAAATTAGCAAGCTTCTAGCCTAGGATGGACAGTGTCACCATGTTCAAATGTTATGAATCTTACTCCTATTGAATACCTATCCAAACTTCTGTGACTTCCCTACAGTTACTGAAACCTTGTCCTTAATTTTTGGTCATAGATGTCACTATGTTAGGTGGGCTCAAATCAAAAGTTTCTAACCCTTAACACATCATAGACATCCATATCATTCAAATGCATGAAGAGTATGTGTCCTAGATCTAGGTGCATTGAAGAAAGTGGATTTCCCTCAATGCCTAAGTCAAACCATAACCTAAGCATTATGAAATCCACCTGCAAACAAATCCCCATACTAATGTTATTAGAATGTGATAGCAAGGGAGGCACCCACCATCACCTCCAATCACCAAACTCAAATATAATTGGCAAGAGCTAAGCAACTATTGAATATTTTAAGTAAATAATACACATACAATTAACTTAGGCTTGCATTTGACTTGGCTAACACTCTTCATATACCACTAAGCTCTATTTAAAAGTTCCATTAAGGGTTGAGGCACTTGAAAAAAAAATGAAAATACAATTATAACAATTTTTTGCAAAATAAATATAAAAAATAAACTTATAGTTTAAGAAATTCATTAACTGATTATATTCAATTCAAATGCACTAGAAAAATCAGAGGATGTAAAGGATAAGGTCACAATATCTCCTACCAAAATTTGGTTCAAAATGATTAGTAAATATTTAATTTAAATTAAAATAAGCTTTTTTGAAAACCTTAAATAACCATTAAACTATATTTCAAAACAACTTAAAATTATTTTTAAAATATAGTGCTCATTTTTATGAATTCATGGAACCCAAAATGACAAAAATCCATTAAGAAATGAATTTGTTATGATTTAGGAAGTTAATTGGATTTTAAAGTATTTAAAAAAATTATTAGGTTTAAACAAAATGGCGGCGATGCGAGGCTATGTGGCTTAATCCCAAGTGTCGGATCAGAAAGTGGGATCGAGGGGTACACGCGACAACATCTTGGCCGCTGAATCAAACCCGCGGGCATTAATTACCAATGATTGTACATCAACAATCATTGGCAATCAATGCTAGGATGCATTGACACACCGTCGATCCACTTATCCGAGTCAGCAGATCACGGGAGCCATTGGATCTTCCACAATTTGGATCAATGGCTAAGATTCAACCGGACGAGAAATAAGACCACGGGAATGAATCCGCGGCTGGACTGATCGATTGAATGATAAAATCAGAGCCATTGATCGAAATATCAACGGCTCAAGAAATGTACATGAGTAAAGATTAACCGAAAATCCTAAAAATTAAACAATCAAACCTTTCTCTCGATCTACTCAATCAAAGTTCATAAAATTTTAGATAAAGCTTGGTGAGATGAAGAGAAAGAATTGGGATGTGTTCATTTGGTTCAAAATGTGCTGTATGGAAAGCTATTTAAACCAATGCATACAGAGCTAGGGTTTTGATTTTACCAAGTTTTAATCATTGGATTATGGATTTTTTGGACTCGTTGAGCTTATAGATTATCCACGTATATTTCCCTTATTGGAAGCATGGTATGAAACGCACCGGATCGAGCTAGTAAAGCCTTGGATGAAAAACTCCTCAGTTTGCTGGATAACACGTCGCCGACGGGATCCTACTGGTGGGGTTGAACTTGGAAAAGGAAGAGGGAAGTCTTGGGAGCTCGAATGAAATGAGAGCTGGGTTGGAGAGGCTAGAGGTAGTGAGTAAGTCTAAGGAATTGAATGTAGTTCATTTTGAGAACTTTGCCCTATTCAAATCTCTTGGAGATAAATGGATGGTCTTGATCAATTAGAGACCTTCCTTAGATCCTAGCCACATGCCCCAGGCTGTTGGGTGGCAGAGAGAAAGGCTAGAATAGCCTCATTTTCATTGGAGGCTTTGGGCTTGAGGGAGGGGACCACTTACTACTTTGGGTTAAACCAAGGGATGGGCTTGGTTTAAAGGATTATTAGAGAGCTTTAGCTCTCATTTGGGACTATCCCAGTAGCAAAGATCATAGGAAGGTGGACTAGCATGTGAGTTTGACTATTTGAAGGGGTTTTGAGTGTTTGTTGACTACTTTGACTGGTCAACAGTCAACTTGGCTGCCTGGGTGGCATACGAGGAAGGTATTGAGCTAGTTGTATTGGTTTGGAGAGGGTCTAGTTCTTAAGGGTTGGAATTGGAAAGCATAGGAGAGAGTTTGATCAAGTACTGTGAGTTGACTTAGTCAACCCCACTTGGGTTTGGTTGGCCAATGACTAAGACATGCTTAGACTATGAATTGGGTGTTGATTTGAGGTTTGATATGGATTGAATAGGTTTCATTGGTTGGATTGACCCATTTAACCCTTAAGGGGTTATTGGGTCAACCTAGGTTGACTTGGTCAACTAGGTTAACCAAGGACTTGTGTTTGAGCTTAATGGATTGGGTTTGAATTTTGAAGTATGGTAGAAGTGTTTTATGGGGTCAAAAGTATTCAAATAGTTAAAGTGACTATTTAGGCCCTTAAAGGGCCATTGGGTCAACCAGGTTGACCTAGGGCTGAGTCTAACATTTTGAATCTATGGGAGGTGGTCGCAGGGTCTAGGGAGGTCAATTCAGTCAAATTGACTGTTTAGACCTTGAAGGGGCCACTTGGTCAACCAGGTTGACCTAGGGCCTGAGTTGGGGTCCAACATGATTGGTTTGATGTTTGGAGACCAATGGAGGTGATCCTATGCAATGGAATGGTCATTTGAATTGAAATAGATATTTGAGCCTTTAAGGGGTATTTTGGTTAACCCTTGTTGACTTGGTTAACAAGGTCAAACCAAAGCTTGAATTTAGGTTCAATGGGCCCCAAATAAGATTTGAGATTCATTGGAAGAGGTTGGAAAGGTTAAACTGAGTGGGCTATGTTGGACGTTAGGGCAATGACCAAAAATCCCTATAAAGGGCATTTTGGTCACTAAAACCCCTAGCCAATCATAGGTTAAACTAGGTTCAATAAAGTATAGATTATTGGTCAACATATCATGATAAAGGTTATGGACATGTTCAAAGGGCTTGGGAAAGGTCCCTATGTCAATTTCCACTAAAAGGCAAGTCCAGTTGCATAGGCTGTAAATATTTGAAAACTTTATAGCCTTTGGAAATAAATTTAGTTTTTGCTGCTAGGAGTTTCAGAATGAGCTTAAATTTGGAGGGTTGACTCTAGAGACGTGCTTGGTCAATATGCAACTAACAGATCATGAATCAGAGGTCATTAGGCTGAGTTTCTAGAGGACTAAAGATTCACCTAGAAAGGAATTCAGGACCTCGGTCTTTAACCTTGGATTTGGACTTGGAGTTTTTTAATTTGGAGTAGATCTTAAGTTTTATTGGTTAATTTTAGATTATCCACATTAACCATAGTTAAATGGATGATTGAGGTTGATTGGATAAGATCAAAGCTTGGTTGAAGGTCAGATTATAGGTAGGGTAGAAGTCTGGAGTGAGAATCGAATTGAAGGCTGAATTAAAATTTGATTAGAGTCCTTATAATTGACAAGTAGACAACTTTCAACCATAGGATCACCAAGCAAGAGTCTAGATAGGTCTTGATGACCTCATACAAAAATAAGGTCAACAAATGGACCCCCAATATGTGTAGTAGAAGAAAGTTTTACCATACATATTGGTATTGACTAAATGGAATGATAAGGATTGGAATCTCTGATCCTAAGAGAAGATGAGATCAAACCTTAAAGAGTTAGATAGAGGGTAGAGCTAGAGTGGTGTCACAACGGGCACTATCCACCATTAGTAATTCTAATTCTAAGGAAAGGTAGCACCTAACCTAAAGGAAAAGAAAAGGTAGAATGTAGAACTACAATGGTGCCACAACGGTCGTTATCCACCACTAGTGATTCTAATCCTAAGGAGAGACAGCACCTAACCTAAAGGAAAAGAAAAGGTAGAAGGTAGAACTAGGATGGGGCCATGAAGGGCATCATCTATCACTAGTGATTCTAATCCTAAGGAAAGACAGCACCTAACCTGGAGAAAAAAAAGGTAGAAGGTAGAACTAGGATTGTGCCACGACGGGCGTTATCCACCACTAGTGATTCTAATCCTAAGGAAAGGTAGGACCTACCCCAAAGGAAAAAAAAAGGTAGAAGGTAGAACTAGGATGGTGCCACGACATGTGTTATCCACCACTAGTGATTCTAATCCTAAGAAAAGGCAGGACCTATCCCAAAGAAAAAGAAAAGGTAGTAGGTATAACTAGGATGGTGCCACGAAGGGCATTATCCACCACTAATAATTCTAATCCTAAGAGAAGGCATCACCTAACCTGAAAGAAAAAAAAGGTAGAAGGTAGAACGGATTTTGATGACCGTCATTTGAATTGAACAAAAAGGAGATAATTTAGTTCTGAACTCAAAAACATTTTATTAATAAAAAATTCAAATTATATCAAGCATAGTAGTTCTTAATGAAACACCCATTAACAGGTAACATTAGGTGGTTTCCTTTACAATCAACTAGCTGATACAAGCCTCCTTTGTAGACAGTCTCTACAAGAAAGGGTCCTTCCCATGACGGTTCAAACTTTCCACCGATCTTTCGATGGGCTAAGACAGGCCTTTGAAGAACCAAGACTAAGTCTCTTAATTGGAAGGTTCTAGGCCGTACTAACTTATCATGAGTCTAAACTATTCGGGCCTTATACAACTCTAGACTCTACTGAGCTTGGAGATGACGCTCTTCAAAGCCTTCAAGTTCTTCTAGTCAGAGTTGTGCATTCCTCTCAGTTATGATTTGATTCTAAATTGTAACTCTAAGCGAAGGAATTTTCATTTTCAAGGGGAGTACGACCTCAGACCCATGCACTGGTGTAAATGGAGTGGATTAGGTCAAGGTCCTATAAGTAGTCTGATAGGCCCACAAAGCTTCGACTAACCTCTCATCCCATTGATGTTTGTTATCATCAAGGGACTTCTTAATGATCTGCACCAAAGTCTTGTTGAAGGCCTCAGCTAACCTATTAGCCCAAGGGTAATAGATTATTGAGTATCTCCATTCAATGTTATGACATCTTATAAAATTATTGATTGTTATAGACTTAAATATGGACCTATTATCGGATATGATTTTGCGGGGTATGTCAAATCGATATATGATATGGTCATGGAATAACTTTAAAATATAGTGTAATGTTACATTACGTAGGGGAATCGCTTCCACCCACTTTGAAAAGTAATTTGTCGCAGCTAATATGAAGTGATGACCCTTCGAAGAAGGAGGGTTAATTAGGCCGATAACATCTGTGCCCAAACTTTTGAAGGGCCATGAAGCTATCATAGGATGTAATACGTTAGGTGATTGATGTAAAACCACACCATAGACTTGGTATTGATGATGACATCTTGTAATATTCATGCAATCGTCAATCATCATAGGCCAGTATTATCCAAGTCTTTTGATTCTCAACTTTATTTTTGGACCCAATTGATGAGCATCGTATAATCTAGAATAGACATCGTTAATAATTTTTAGGGCCTCTCATTTATCTAAATAATGTAGCCACATCTGATCGAATGATTAGCAGTACAATATACTATTGACTAGTGCATACGATAGGGCAGATTTCTTGATCTGGTTGGCGAGGGATTTATCCTAGGGAAGTTTACCCTCCTAAAGGTAGTCGACTAACGGTTGTCTCCAGTCACCTTCTTTGTTAGTTATTGAAGAGGCGGAAAGGATGTGGGGAGATCACTTGTTAATGTGATCCAAATCTATACTAGAGAGGACTTGAAGATCTTGAATCTCTATAGGGATGGAGTCTTCTTCTGGGCACGCAATTCTTTGGCAAGCTTTGCTAAGATATCTTCCATAGAATTACTTTCACGGAGAACCCTATATATAGTAACAACAGGGATTTACTCAAGCAAGTGACTGGTGGAATTTGAGGAGTCTAGGATTCAAAACCTTATAGGTTCCTACAATCTGGTTGGCCACCAGTTGAGAATCACCAACGATGATAATATCATTAATCTTCATCAAAATTATAAGTTCTAAGCTGATTATTAGAGCTTTATGCTCAGCCTCGTTGTTCGTACAAGGCTCTGATAAATGGTAGAAAAAATGCATCATTCCCTTCTCTAGTGTTATAAAAATTAGGCTAATTTTGACTTTTTCAGGAATTATAGATTTTTGGGTTTTGCCCTATTGAGAGGATATCACACCATCAAAATATAGTTCCCAGATAGGCTTGTCAGATTCACTTAAACTCATGATTTATTTGTCAAGTAAATCATCATTTAAAGGAGAATCCACTGGAAGCAAGTGCGCTGTAAGGAAGTCGACAACAACCTATCCTTTCACAACGCACAGGAGAATGAAAGTGATCCCGAATTAGAGTGATACCATAGACCATCGAGCCAAGCATCCTATCAATATAGGCCGAGTCATAAGATATTGCAATGGATTGACTTTGGAAATCAAACTGATTGAATTAGAAAGCTTGTAGTATCTTTATTTCTGGGCTGTAAAGACTAAAGTAAGACAATGCTTTTCGATCAAAGGATATCAAATTTTTATGGGAATGAGTCTTCAGCTAAGGTAATTAAGAGCATTCTCTTTTCCCTAATCATTAACTTGGGCTAGCAGGACAGCTAAATGTTGCAAATCTAGTTTTGATGATGACAAATATATTTCCAGTGTGTTTTGCTTGGCTAACCCGTTTAAGGCACAAAAGATCACGAGCAAATCAAGCTAACTCAAGATCGGGTCCAAGTGTGTCAAATGTATGATTTTTCCTTCTATTGAGTCAATTGTAATGTAACTGATCCCCTAGCTAAGTAACCTTGCACACACACACTCAGGGGGAGAGCTTGAGTGAATTAGAGTTTCTGTTCATTTTTTGTTCAGATCGTCCTGGACGATATTCACATCATCCTGGACAATCCAGCCAAAACAGAAACCCTAATTAGGGCGACCAAGTTAAGTGAGTCTGATTAAGCAGATCATCCTGGACGATCTTTGGATCGTACGGGATGATATGCTCAAATCAGAAATTCTCAGCCGCTAGAACAACTTAGGCAAGTTTTTATTTTTAGTTATTTGGTCTGATCGTCCCGGACGATACGTGTATCGTCCTGGACGATTCAGTACAATCATGCCTAAATTAGTCTGGTAATTAAGGAAAGCAATTTATTTTTGATTGATACGATCATATCATCCTGGACGATCGCAGGATCGTCCCGGATGATCATGATCGTCTAGTGCATTTCAGCTGTACGTCCTGAACTGTGTTCAGGATGATTTGGGCACTTTTTGAACTAATCATACAGGACGATACCTGTATCATCCTGGACGATCAAGTCATTTTTTGGTTGTCCAGCACAAGTTTCTCTGGACAACCCGAACTGTCTTCTGGACGATATTCCTTGATTTGCACTAATCGTCCCGGACGATCGCAGGATCGTACGGGACGATATGAACAATTTTTTCTACTGATCGTCCAGAACAGCCATATCGTCCAGGCTGTAATAGCTGAATTTGAACTGATCGTACATGATGATATACCGATCGTCTTGGACGATCTTGGCCGACCAGTTGAGATTTAGGGCAAATTTTAAGCCCTCCTATAAAAGAACTTTTTCTTGAAACAAGAAAAATCTTTTGCCACCTTCCTTCCCTGAGAAAACCTAGAGAGAGAGAGAGTTGGGAGAGAGAGAGAAGATCTTGTGAGGGGGTGTTAGTGAGGGATTCACTAAGGTTGCTCCAAGCACGGATCAGAGTCATCTTCTCCGCTCATCATCTTTCGTCTAGTCGGTGTTCGTCGTGGGAGGATCATTCGCAAGAAGATCCGAGGTTCTCTGCCCGCTTCAGGTGAAAGCAAAAGGAGTTCCAAGGTTCTCTGTCTGCTTCAGGAGGAAGCAAAAGGAGGTCAGGTTCTCTGCCTCACCGTGTGGTGAAAAGGAGGTGTTTGTACAGCCTTCTCCACCTTACTGTGAGAGCAAAAGGAGAGTCACTTTTTGTTTAGTGCAATACCCGGAGGGGAGGCTCCGGGGAGTGGACGTAGGTCAAGTTGACCGAACCACTATAAAATCTGGTTTGCTTTTCAGATTCAGTTTTGCACTTTAGTTTTCCGATATTAACTGCTTGGGTAAATATCTGTGATTAATCTTTTCATTCTTATTTACTTGTTTCCGCTGCTAAGTATTGAAAAGATTTTCATTATTATCGTGAAATTTTTAAATAACCAATTCACCCCCCTCTTGGTTAGCCTCGGGACTAGTTCACTAGGGCTTAACATCCCTTTCGAACTTTCAAGTGGTATCAGAGCGGGATTCAAAATTTAGGTTTAAAAACTTTTGAATTTGATCCATGGCTAACTGTAACAATCGTAATACTGCTGAAGGTTATTCTATTACAAGACCACCATTGTTTAACAATATTCCTTTTGATTTTTGGAAAACATGCATGTCTACTTTTTTGCAATCAATTGACTATCGCATGTGGATGTTAGTTAAGGATGGATACGAACCACCTTTTAGATTGATTAACAATGTGAAAACTGAATTGCCTTTTGCTGATTGGACGTTTGATGATCGTGATTTAGCACAGTTAAATGCAAAATGCTTGAACTGTTTCTTTTGTGCTTTAAAATTTGAAGACTATATGCGTGTTTCTACTTGTACAACGGGAAAGGAAATCTGGGATAGATTATGTATAATATACGAAGGTACAACTGAAGTCAAACAGTATAGGTTAAACATCTTGTTATATGATTACAAACTTTTTCGCATGAAATCTAGTGAGACTCAGATTGTTACCTCTTTGCATGCTTTAGGGAGAGAACTTACTAACTACGAAAGAGTAATTAAAATTCTTAGATGTTTGCCTTCTTCTTATGATGCTAAGATTACTGCTATCACTGAATCCAAAGATTTAAATACTTACTCTATTGACAGTTTACTTGGATCACTCATTGCTTACGAGCAAGGGGTGAACCAAAGGCAACTTGATGCAAGTGAACGCAAGAAAGAGAAGACAGTGGCACTAAAGGATAAAGATTCAGATGCTAGCACTTTCGGGTCTGATAGCGATGATGTTGCCTTAATCACAAGGCAATTCAAAAGCTTTCTAAGGAAGAAACATAAGAACTATCAGAAGTGGAACAAGGGTAAGTCCAATAAAAATTTTAAGGGTTCATCTGAATTTGTTTGTTTTGAATGTAGGAAACCTAGACACATTAAGGCTGATTGTCCTACACTTAAAGCTCACCCAAGCAAGGAGAAGGGTGAGGAGAAACCAAAGTTCAGAAAGGACAAGAAGTGGATTCAGAAGGCGTTCTGGGCAGACTCTGCATCCGACTCTTCTGAGACTGAAGCTGAAGAGGAGGAAACAAACTTGTGTCTGATGGCTGATGATCACCCTGGTCATTCGGACAAGGAAGAGGTATGTGAGCTTACTTACGATCAATTATTTGAAGTTTCTGAAAGAATTCATACATCTTATAGGAAACTTAAGAAAACTCATGCTAGTTTGAAATTAGATTATTTGACTTTGCAAAAAGAGTATGATTCTGTAGTTAAAGATCATTCCGCACTTAATTCCAATCACATGTCTTTGCTTGATGAATTCGATGATTTGAACAAAAAATATTCTGATTTAACTGTTGAGCATGATTTGTTAAAAACATCGCATGTTAAATTAGAAGTTATTTTTAAGAAAGTGAATGATATGGCATGTGATTTAGAAAGTAATGAAAGTGCAAGAACCTTTGAAATTGCAAGTTTAAATAAACATATTGAGTTTTTAAAAGTGAAAATCAGTGCTTTTGAAAAGAACAAAACACCGCCTACTTTTGAACAGTTTTATGCACCGCCACCTTTTGAAAAATCTATTACAAGTTTATCAAAGCATGTTTCATATGCATCTAGGAAGAGGCACTATCACCCACGTAGATTAGTTAACCCTTTTCCTGGTGTTAGATGTTTTTCATGTGGCATGTTAGGACACAATTCCCACACCTGCACTGTTCACTGTAGTACACATTGGGTGTGGAAACCCAAACTATCTGTTTCACAGCACAGCACACATGCATTACATTCTTCTTTTCATAAGAAGGAACCAAACCTGTTTGGGTTCCTAAGACTGGCGTTTGATATTTTTGTAGGTGTGCTCTCACACAAGACCTCGTGAGAGCATGTGGTATATGGACAGCGGATGTTCTAGACATATGACTGGAGATGTAAATCAGTTCATTTCGCTGGAGGCCAGAGCTGGAGGCAAGGTTACACTTGGAGATAACACCACCAGGAAGGTGGTAGGCTCAGGTATAATTGGTGATTCAAAGAATTTTATGATTGATAATGTTTTGCTTGTAGATGGACTGAAACACAACTTGCTGAGTATCAGTCAACTCTGTGACAAGGGATACAGCATTAAATTCCTGCCCACTGGCTGCATTTTAAGCTTAAATGATAAAGTTGTTTTGCAGGGGAAAAGGATCAACAACATCTACAAGCTGGATGTAAGTTGCATTAAATCTGATAATTTAATTTGCTTAAAAACTGCTGCTGATGAGTCTTGGTTATAGCATAGGAGATTGTGTCATGCCAGTATGAAAATCCTTAGGAGAGTCACCCAAAAGGACTTAGTTAGAGGTGTGCCGAAGCTTAAGTTC
This sequence comes from Dendrobium chrysotoxum, assembly GCA_019925795.1. Taxonomy (NCBI): domain Eukaryota; kingdom Viridiplantae; phylum Streptophyta; class Magnoliopsida; order Asparagales; family Orchidaceae; genus Dendrobium; species Dendrobium chrysotoxum. The sequence continues at coordinate 44,499,332 of CM034303.1, read as the reverse complement.
ACTAAGGATCACCTGTGTGATGCCTGTCAGTTGAGGAAGCAAGTCCAGTCCTTTTTTCACTCTGTTAAGGACATTAGCACCTCCAGACCTTTAGAAGTTCTTCACATGGACCTCTTTAGACCCATTAGCACTGCCAGCTTAGGGGGGAGAGTCTATGGGTTTGTGATTGTAGATGATTATTCGAGGTTCACTTGGGTTAAGTTTTTGTCACATAAATCTGAGTCATTTGATGAGTTTAGATCTTTCTCTACTTGGATTCAGAAGAAGTTAGGATGTGAGATTATTACCATCCATAGTGATCACAGAGGGGAGTTTGAAAATGAAAGATTTGAAAGTTTTTGTGAGGATTATGGGATTAGTCACAATTTTTCAGCTCCTAGGACCCCTCAGCAGAACGGGGTAGCTGAAAGGAAGAACAGGACCTTAGTGGAAGCCGCTAGAGCCATACTTGCCGAGTATTCACTTCCAAAATACTTTTGGGCTGAAGCGGTGAACACTGCCTGTTATGTGCTGAATAGGGTGAATGTGAGAGTCAAACTGAACAAGACACCTAATGAGATCATTAAGGGTAGAACTCCAAATCTGTCCTACCTCCATGTCTTTGGCTGTAAGGTTTTCATTCTGAACAACAGAAAATCACCCTTAGGAAAATTGACCCAAAATCTGATGAATAAGTGTTCTTAGGATATTCAAGTGTGAGGAAATCCTTTAGGGTGTTCAATAGGAGGACTTTGGTGGTGGAAGAAACAACCCATGTAGTGTTTGATGAATCTGATCCTACAGCCCGGAGTTGTGTGGCCCAGGTTCTTTGGTTGAAGCAACAAGTCTTGGATTTAGGGGTACCAATTGGCATAATTTCTGTTCTGTGTGATAATACTAGTGCTATCTGTATCTCTAAAAATCCAATCCAACATTCTAGGACCAAACACATTGATATAAGGCATCACTTCATTAGGGACCATGTTACAAAAGGGGACATTGAGCTACATCATGTAGCAACTGAAAATCAGCTGGCTGACATATTCACTAAACCACTGGCCTTTGACTCATTCAGCATTTTGAGAACCAGATTAGGAGTGATTGATATAAATGCTTGATTCTGATGACTACTGATTTCTGATTGTTCTGATTGGTATTCTGTTTTTTGTTAGTTAGTTTTTGGTTTGATTATTTGCTTTCAGTTGATTTTATTTCTTCTGCTGATTTCTGTTTTAGCCTTACTGTTAGTTTGATTTGAGTATTTACTTTGATGTGATTTTCTACCTGTTTTTATTCACTGGTTCATATCTTGCACTTACTATTTTATGCTTTTTAAAATCTGATCACCGCTCACTACTTCTGATAATCTAAATTTCTGACTGGGAGTTTTTACCTTGTGTTGATTTGGAAGCTGGTAAGCAGTGATTGATTCCACTGAATCTGTTAAAGGGAAGAAACATTGATGATTGTTTCTCTTTCTCTAACTTCTTTACTGGTGTATAGTCTCTTTTGGATAAAAATCCTCTTCAAAATTAAAATGTTAGTTTTTAAAATAGAGGTTATTTTATCTTCCTACAGTAATCTACCTCATATTAATAGTGTTTTTCAAAGTCTTGAGTCATTAGTTTGATTTTCTAAACCAAGTGATTGCATTTATCATATGATGTATGGCTTTTATTTTGTGAATCATTCTTCCTTACTATGGAGAGTCATCTCTTATGTCTGGAAGATAATTTCACAGCTGAGACTCTTTAATGATTATGAAAAGGAGGAAGCTTACAAAAGATGTGCAGTGTGCCAAATAAATTGAAAAAAAGGAATAAAATAAGCGCAAAGCTGAAAAGATGCGAAAAATTGCCAATTAAAGGATACACAAAGTGTATCAAAAATGAAAAGATGCGCAGAGCGCCAACTAAATTGAAAAAGAGGCACAAAATGAGCCCAACCAAGCTTTCCTTCCTTTCAAATCGTTAAAAGTCTTAGAAAAATCCGTGTGCCGCTTAATACTTTCAAAAGCTTGTATTTGAAAATCCTGATTTCTGATTTTTTACTTTGTAACACTATTATATCAGATATTTTTCTGGAACGAGGCTTGAAAGGATTTCTTTTCAAATCTAATGTCTTTTCTTCTGAATCGAATTTTTATTTTGAAAGAGATTTGCATCGATAAGGTGCCCGGGGTCTGAGTTACGAAAGTTGATTTTTCCAACCTTTTTTGGATTTCAGTGCTGTCAATCGTCTTCTTATTGGTTTTTGAATATAAAATTAAGGAAAAATTCTGATTTACTCGAGCAACTTGATAAAAAAAAATCTTTGCTTTTGCGTGTTTTTTCTGTGAGTTTTATTCATTTTTGTGTTATTTTGATTTCATGGTTGTGTTTTTGGGATTCTGATCGGTCATCTTCATCATCCATCTTTTTCTATTTTGTAGTTGTTCTCTTTTATGTTTTGTACTTGTATTTTCATTTTCTGTTTTACCATCCTCCTTTTTGTGATGTCAAAAGGGGGAGTCAGTTGTAGTCGTTTCAGTTTTTGTTATGTGTTATGTTTTTTGTATTAGTTTGATTGTTAAATAAAAATTGAAAAAAATATATCTATTTTTCGATCTCCTATTTCTTGTTATTTTCAAACTACTTTATAAATGTTTGCCATCATAAAAAAGGGGGAGATTATTGCAAATCTGGTTTTGATGATGACAAACATGTTTCCAGTGTGTTTTGCTTGGCTAACCCATTTCAGGCACAAAAGATCACGAGCAAATCAAGCTAACTCAAGATCGAGTCCAAGTGTGTCAAATGTATGATTTTTCCTTTTATTGAGTCAATTGTAATGTAACTGATCCCCTAGCTAAGTAACCTTACACATACACACTCAGGGGGAGAGCTTGAGTGAATTATAGTTTCTGTTCATTTTTTGTTCAGATCGTCCTGGACGATATTCACATCGTCCTGGACGATCCAGTCAAAACAGAAACCCTAATTAGGGTGACCAAGTTAAGTGAGTCTGATTAAGCAGATCGTCCTGGACGATCTTTGGATCCTACGGGACGATATGCTCAAATCAGAAATTCTCAGCTGCCAGAACAACTTAGGCAAGTTTTTATTTTTAGTTATTTGGTTTGATCGTCCCGTACGATACGTGTATCGTCCTGGACGATTCAGTACAATCATGCCTAAATTAGTCTGGTAATTAAGGAAAGCAATTTATTTTTGACTGATACGATCATATCGTCCTGGACAATCGCAGGATCGTCCCGGACGATCATGATCGTCTAGTGCATTTCAGCTGTACGTCCTGAACTGTGTTCAGGATGATTTGGGCACTTTTTGAACTAATCGTACAGGACGATACCCGTATCGTCCTGGATGATCAAGTCATTTTTTGGTCGTCCAGCACAAGTTTCTCTGGACGACCCGAACTGTCTTCTGGACGATATTCCTTGATTTGCACTAATCGTCACGGACGATCGCAGGATCGTACGGGACGATATGAACAATTTTTTCTACTGATCGTCCAGAACAGCCATATCGTCCAGGCTGTAATAGCTAAATTTGAACTGATCATACAGGATGATATACCGATCGTCTTGGATGATCTTGGCAGACCAATTGAGATTTAGGGCAAATTTTAAGCCCTCCTATAAAAGAACTTTTTCTTGAAACAAAAAAAATCTTTTGCCACCTTCCTTCCCTTAGAAACCCTAGAGAGAGAGAGAGAGAGTTGGGAGAGAGAGAGAGAAGATCTTGTGAGGGGGAGTTAGTGAGGGATTCACTAAGGTTGCTCCAAGCATGGATCAGAGTCGTCTTCTCCGCTCGTCGTCTTTCGTCTAGTCGGTGTTCGTCATGGGAGGATCATTCGCAAGAAGATCCGGGGTTCTCTGCCCGCTTCAGGTGAAAGCAAAAGGAGTTCGAAGGTTCTCTGCCTGCTTCAGGAGGAAGCAAAAGGAGGTTGGGTTCTCTGCCTCACCGTGTGGTGAAAAGGAGGTGTTTGTACAGGCTTCTCCGCCTTGCTGTGGGAGCAAAAGGAGAGACACTTTTTGTTTAGTGCAATACCCGAAGGGGAGGCTCCGGGGAGTGGACGTAGGTCAAGTTGATCGAACCACTATAAAATCTGATTTGTTTTTCTGATTCAGTTTTGCACTTTACTTTTCTGATATTAACTGCTTGGGTGAATTTCTGTGATTGATCTTTTCGTTCTTGTTTACTTGTTTCCGCTGCTATATATTGAAAAGATTTTCATTGTTATCGTGATATTTTTAAATAACCAATTCACCCCCCCTCTTGGTTAGCCTCGGGACTAGTTCACTAGGGCTTAACATCCCTTTCGAACTTTCACTAAAGACTCATCTAAGGCCGTAGTGTAGAGGATTGAAGGTTTCCCTGGAACAAGGGCTGCTAGAACTAGCAAATTGGTAAGGTATTCCTTAATGCTTTTGAAAGCACTCTGACATTTCTCATCCCATATGAATTTTATATCCTCTTAGCTAGGATATAGAAGGGTTAACCTCTTCAAAAAATATTTGATATGAACCTCCTAATATATGCCAACCTACCTTGGAGAGACCTTAACTGGGTAAGGCTCTTAGGAGGTGGCATATCTAAGATGGCTTTAATTTTGGAAGGATCAATGTCTTTTCCATGGTGCCTTACTATGAATCCTAAAAATTTCTCTGAAGTGGTGCCAAAGGCACACATTAAAGGCTTCATTTTTAGGTCGTAGCATCGCAACCACTCGAAAAAGACTCTTAAGTCTTATAAGTGAGCCATTTTAACTTTGCTCTTGACAATCAAATCATCGATATAACACTCAACTTAATTATGAATTAAGTCATCAAAGATTTGAGTCATGGCCCGCTGATAGGTTGCACCAGTATTCTTAAGGCGAAATGGCATCATTTTAGAACAAAAGATTTCTATAGGGGTCTTGAATTCGGTGTTTCTCTCATCTTTTAGAGCCTTCCTGTTTTGATTGTAACCGGATGAGCCATCCATAAAGGAGAAAATAGTATGCAAGGAGGCAATGCCCACCATAAGTTCATGTATGGGTAAACGAAATTTATCCTTAGGATACACCTTATTTAGATCTCTATAGTCGACACAAATCTGAATTTGACCATTCTTCTTTTGAACTAGTATAATGCTAGCCACCTAAGAGAGGTATTGTTCCTCTCAGATAAACTCGGCCTCAACCAATTTCTTAATTTTAGAAATGATTTACTACTCGATTTCTAGGCGCATGCATCGAGGAGCTTATTTAATAATATGGCATCAGGCTGGATTCCAAGTTTATGGATTGCTAGTCGGCAGACAAATCTAACAATTCATCATATGTCTAAGCAAAGTAATCCCTCAACTCAAAAAGAAGTTGAATTAGATCCTTAAACTCATCCTCACTCAATAAGGTACTTATAAAGGTAGAGCGAGGGTTATCGTCGGTTCCCAGATTAATTTCTCTCAACTCATTGACTGTCAATTTAATCTCTTCCTCAAATTCAGGGGGTGCATCCCAAACTTGAAGCTCATTAGGATCATCTAAAGTCTCTAAGTAAAGTCCATCGAGAGGGTCGATAACTTCAGTAGGGACATTTCAAGATTCAAGATGGTAAGTTATCACTAAGCAGTATTCATCATTATCAAACAAACTAACGGTACCAAAATCAATACCACTTGTCAACTTTTTCTTGATTTTTATTTGCAAAATATTCTCGTGTTATCTAGCTTGACACTTAGTCCATCGATATGGTGTTAGACCTTTGGAGAAAGAATTCTTTATATAGACAGGAAAGTAGCCAAAAGGTAATTCTATTAACTCATTAGAATCTGCCTCCTTGAGGGTTACATCACCTTCATCCCTTGAGGAGGAGAAGCTAAGGAAAAATTTCTGGAATTTACTTACTTCATTATCTAAGTTAGGAGAATCCTTAATCACTAACCCTACAACCCTACCCATAGACAGTGGGGTTAAAGTTAAGGCGTCAATTCTCCTACTAAGCTTTTCATATATTGTTAATTCATGCTCATCACTTTTAACCTTTGGAGCCTCAACCTCGAGGTCACTATCCTAGTCTAAAGTGAGATCAAATTTGTAGTTTGATAATCAAAAGGAATTCTAACACCCCATTTTTCTGGTTCTTCATCAAAACTAGATTCTGGATCAATATATATAAGGTTTGTTCTTCTTTCAAATGAAGCACAACCTTAACCTCGTGCCCTTTGGGCCATCCTCCCACCTCTTTGAGGTAACATGTTTAGAGGCCTAAGGACCACGATGTCGAGGTCATCTTCTCTATCTGATTCTTGTATTTCTCGATCTTTTTCTTCTTCTTTTTCTTTTCCTTTTGATTCTTAATTTTGAAAAGAGCTTTGCTCGCTTGTTTTCTCCTTAATATTGATCTTAACCTTATAATGAGAAGAGGACCCTTTTGGTATGAAATATGCTACATCCTCATAGATCCTAATATCTTGAATTGAGAATGGTTACAAATCACCCTTAATCACGTGCTATATACCATCTCGTTGGTACTTGATGCCATGATGTAGGGTAGGTGGAACCATCCTATAGTCGTGGATCAAGGGCCTACTTAGGAGTGTGTTAAAGAACATGGCCGAATTAATGATATGAAATTTCACTTTGGTTCTTAGTTCTCCAATTTCTAACAGGAGGGTGATCGAACCCAAAGCCTTCTCGCCTTTCTAGTTAAAACCCGTAACACCAACTTATTAGTGGTGAGCTTACTGGTATCAATTTTAAGATAGATAAGGGTCTTTACATTCATCATATTGATCGATACACCCGGATCAATGAGGACTCTTAATAACTTGAAATTCCCTATATTTACTATAATGTAAAGAGGGCGATTATGGTCGGTAGTACCCGAGAGTAGGTCTTCTATTTGATTAAAAAGTGTTGAGTTTTTGAAAAGATTAATTATCTTTGGGTGATTTATTTGTTAAATTTTAATCTTGAAATCGAATACATCATTATGAATAACATATTACCCCAAGAGGCAAAAATGTCATTCCTTAATGGGTTTAATTTACAGGATTGAAAGTTCATCCCGATTATCGTAGTCAAATTTAGGAAAGAACTATATATGATCCTAAAGGGTCAAAATAATCGTTCAATCTGGTATTTAATTATGATAATTTAGATTAAATATCAGTAACTTGATAATCAAAGTTATGATAATAATTGATATATCTTTTTAAGGAAAGAAGATATCAATTATTGATCATTTAAAAATAATAATAATAATCATTGATTTTGATTTAAATTATTCTAAAGATAATTAATTGAGATTTTAAAAAGTTGATTTTGAAAATTTATCTGGGTTACTAAATCTCTTACGAGCGCAAGCCCTCATAGTTAATTATATCATAGGAAACTGAAATTTCTTATGAATATTCTCAATTAAAATAGCAATATAAATTTTAATTTTAAGATTTCAAAGTTTGATGTCAAAGAAAGTGATGATTAGAATTTCAATAGGGATTGGATCAAAATTGAACACTTATTTTAGAGACCAATAGATGAAAGGTAGGAGGTACTTTGATATTCTGAAATAGTTCAGAAGTACCCCAGCTTATCCTAAGTATTGGGCTTAAATTTGATTGAAAGTGATTTTAATTTGAATTATCAGGTTTATTAGAAGGTTGGGATTAGATTCCCGAAGGTTGAGCTCTTATTGCCTGAGCCTGCCTCAGAACCTAAATCTAAATTTGAGTATTGAGAATCAGTGACTAAAACCTATGTAATACAATGCAGGATCGGGACTTACCCCGGCTTGGATTAGGGAGCCAACTAACCACCTAAATATTTTAAAACCATGAGTTTAATCTATAATTAATTATAAATTTTCAAAGTTTATGTATTTATTTGAATTATTTAATTGGTTTAATTAAGAGCCTTTTAATAATTTAACTCCAAATAAACTCCCAACTCTATGAAATTAACTCCAAAAGTCAGGAATAACCTAAGGAGAGATTCCCAAGTGTCTGGGAATTTTATGGAACTTTTAATTATTTTTAATTAATTAAATTAATTAAATATTAATTTTTACTTAAAATTAAATTATTCTTAAAATTGAAGTCAAATTACAGTGATTTTAATTTTCTTTGATTAAGGATTGAATTTTACTTAATTTGATATATTATTTGAAATTTTTGGATTTAATTTGAATTAATTATGATTTTTCAAAATTTGGTTAATTAATGGAAATTAAGAAGGTTTTGATAGTTTTGATCCAAACTCATCCTAAACTGCATGAAATCACTTCCAAATTTCAAGAATGATCAATGGGAGTATTTTCAGGTGTTTAAAATTTATTTGGTATTTTTAATATTTTTTAATTAATTTATATAATTAATTATTATTTTTTACTAAAATTTAAATTAAAGTTAAATTACAAGTTCAATGCAAGAGCTTTTATTTTTCCTAAATAGAGAATCAAATTCTAGTCAGTTTGATATATTATTTATAATTTTTGGATTTAATTTTGATTTATATTTTGAAATTTTTAGGTCTAAAAAAAGGCTGAATTTTAACTTGGTTAATTTTATGACCTAATGTCCTCCAAATCCAATAAAATTTGGACATAAAGTGTAAAATATCACTAAGTTCAATGTTGTAAAGTTTCATCCCTATATAATTTCTTAGAATTTTTTAAAGTTAACTAGACCTTTTTCTTAATTATTTTTCCTTGGTATCTCTAGTGTTCAAATGGGTTTGAAATTTTGGTTACCTAATGCTAGAACATATGCAAGCATACTACAGCAATCATGTAACCTAATTCTATCAATTTACAGAGTTATAAATTTTTAAAGTTTTGGATCCAAAATGGACTCATTACTTTGAAAATTCACATCACATAAATCCATTAGACATCTGGTCCTAAGAAAATTACAGGGAATGCCTAAGATGCCCAAAAAACTTTTCACCAAAATTTGGGTCCAATTTGACCACTAGATTATAAGAAAATTGAATTTTAATCAAACCTAAATATCTCATAATCTATTAATCAAATTAACTTAATTTTAATTTTAATAAATAGTAGGGCTCAAGCCCTTTCCAATGAGCCCAGGAATACTAAATTTGATGAAAAATGGATTTCTATAAATTTTGGAAGTTTTTGGTATTAAAATTGATTTTTAAATCAATTTTTTTAAAAAAATGGAATTGGCAATGATTGCACATGACACGGCGGGCCATCGCCGTCATTTTAATTTGAGTCAGCTCAGATATGGATCGTCGGATCAAAAAGGAAAGCATGGATGGCTGAGATCACACCATGTTTATGCACATAAGGCTCAGAAGACCCACACTCGAGCCTTCGAGAGGACGCACAGTTCCGCAGGTCGACGTGGCATAATAGGAGCCATCTGATCTTGCTTAAGAAAAGATTGGGCAGCTTTGATTTAGTTAGAGAAAACTAGTTCAAAATGAACTAAAATATTCAAACACCCATAACATTCAAAATACTCATCTAAATTGGATGAAATTTGAAACACAGGTTTATGGAAACCTAATCTTCAAACACCTGAAGTTTGGAGGCTTCATGTGTTTTAGATTTTTTGTAGTTTCAAATTAAAGTTTTGGAGAAAAGTTGAGTTATCTTACAATGTTGTGGATGGATTTTTGTGTTTTTGGACTTGTTGGAAAGGTATTTGAGTCCTCTACAACTTCCTTCAAGGGTCCAAGAGCTGTTGGTGGTTGATTTAGGATCTGCTACAACAACTATCCTTTCTCTCTCTCTTTCTCTCTCTCTCTCTTCTCATATTTATGTTCTCAAACTTTCAACAACCATTCCAATGGCTGGAGGGGCCTTATTTATAGATAGAGGAGCTTAGGGATGGCTGGGAGAGGATAGATGTTGCTAGAATTGATCATTTTGGATGGTTAGAGAAGATTCCAAGGACTTGAGTTAAGTAAAGCCTTGGCTAGCCTATCCTATGATTGTTAGCTTTGATTAATGCTTTAGATGAGCTCTAGGATGCTGCCAAGTAGCCCCTCCAGCCACCTAAATACATGTAAAAATAGATTATTAGGGAGGTTGACTTTGCCAAGGTAGCAAAGCCGCCTAAGCATTACCTTTGACCATTTTTTAATATTTTGACTAGTTAAACTAGTCAATATGCTTATGTGATATAGGGGAAGGTCTTATGAGATGGTTTGATTAATTTAAATATGGCCTGAGATTAAGGACTCAAGATTTGAATGCATGTGTGTGTATGAAAAGAGGTTTGACAAAATTTTGGCAAACTTTGACTTGGTCAACACATGGTGATATGACTCATGACAAGTTTAGAAATATTTAAGGCATTAAATGAAATAGATTTGAGGGGTTGAAGATATTGATTTGATTTAAATGGGTTGAATAGGTTAAATGGGTTAAAATAACTCATTTAAACCCTTAATGTCTTTTTGACCCAAGGGTAGGGATATGGTCCAATAGGTTTGTTTCAATATTTGGAGTTGAATGAAAGTGGTTCCGTCTAAAGATAGAGTCATTTAGTTTGAAAAGATTATTTACACCCTTAAAGGGTATTTTGGTCATTTTGACCCCTGGTCAACTGGGGGTCAAAATGAATCTACCAAAATATAGTTTAATGTTTAATAAGTCATAATCAAGGGTCTGGATGTGATCAAAAGATTTAGAGAAGGCTCCAAGGTCAAAATCTACTGGATAGTAGGTCTAGTGGCATATGCCATAAATATTTGAAGGTTTTATAGCCTCTGGGTTTTACTTCAGTTTCTAGGGTTAGAGGCCTCAGAATGAGCTCAAATATGAAGGGTTACCTCTAGATTCATCTCTTATAAATATTTAATTGATAGACTCTAAATCATAGGTCATTTGATTGGGGTTTAAAGTATTTGAAAAATCATTGGAAAAGGCTTTCATGATAGGGCCTTTGAACCTTGAATTTTAGTTTAAATTTTTGTGTTTGAACTGGATTAATCATAGGGTCTGAGTTGATCTAGGATCTAGATTTGTCCTAGTGACCTCATACAAAAATGAGGTCAACATCTTCATCTAAAAATGTCACTCCTAGGATTTCTTTGAAGTTGAGGGCTTCATCTTTTAAGATCAAAGCCAGTTGAATTAGGCAAATCTTTGGATCGATAAGTTCTTTAATTAAAGACTCCCTCATTTTCTTTGATAGAATAAGGGAGTCGTAGATGCTCAACTTGGTTGGTAACTTCCTAAGGTGAGCCAGAACATTATAATCAACATTAGAAACATCAGTATCAGGACCCAGTGGAGTGGAAGGAAGATTGGATTATTGAGGACGATTTAGAATTGGATCATCGGATACAACTTATTTACCTTTATCCTGAGGAGTGAACCTAGGGAGTAAGACCTTACCACCACAAAGTTGCACCTGCTCGACATCCTCAGGAGGGTAAACTGGGTAGAGTATACACTCTCCATAAGTGTCAGCTCATTGTTTATTGAATGGGTGTCAGAATATGATAGATCTATCATAATAAGACTCACATAAAAGTTAATTTCAGGGAGTTCACTATCTGATACGATCTTAGGTTTGACATCCCCTTTAAAGGTTGAATCCGAAAGGTCAAGATTTTGAAGAATTAGATTGATCTCAGCAAAATTTTGAATTTCTTCAGAAGTATTATCAACTTGCATTTCATTTTTATGGCTAATCATCAAAATTGATGCAGAAGGATGCTTTTTATTAAATTTATGACCCTTTGTCTTTGATGGGGCAAAGTAAAAGTCAAATAATAAGAGCGGGAATTGGGCTTTTATGCCACCATCCATAGCCCCAATACATCTCTCATCTATACACTTCCTCTCTACAAAAATATTATTCTTTTTTTCATGCAATACAGTAGTTCCTACGACTACTATAGAGGGAAGCAGCTCAACATCCTCCTGTGAAGCCTCCAGGTCAACCTCCCAAATTGGGCTGTGGGATCTCATTGACAGCTATTAAGAAAGATGAAAAGATTTGTTAATCAACTTTTGAAGTGCTCAGGATAAAACTATATCCCAGACATCTTCAGTGGATAGAAAAGTTCTAGAAGTGTTACCTGAGATCACTTTGACTAACCCTTATTTCGGATTTACGAAGTTTTCTTTTGGAATGACAATGTTACCTTACCTAAAATTCTTCTCTAGCCAATCTTTAAAAATAATGTAATCTTCAATCGGATGACTGAGCATGCGATAGTAAGGGAAATACTTAGGGTCATCCTTCTTATCTACATCTTTTGGCCTCCTGGCCTCTAGTAGTTTAAAATCTGGCTTCTTTAGAAGGCTCCTTAAGATTTTTCTTACTAATTTTCTCTTAAAAGGATAAGGTTTTACTAGTATATCCTTGTAACGGATCAAGTAAGGCTCTCTAGTGGGCTAAGGGGTTGCTTGGAATAGCTATTTTTAAATTGGTGGAGGTAGAGGGGCACTGAGTTGTCTGGTCACTCGCTGCTTTCCCTTATCGACCGCTAAAATAGTAGCTACTCTCTTTTCAAAGGATTTGATAGGCTTGTCAACTCTCTTTTCACCTGACAGATCTTTTAAGAATGGCATCATAGGAGCCTCTTTCTGTAGGTTACTAGCCATTCAAAAGTTTCTCAAAGGTTTTAATAGTAAAACCCTTCAGAAGAAAAGCGACAGGCCTATGAATATTCTTCAGAAGAATTTTCACTGCATGTTGCTCTTGTAGTTGGGGTTCACACTTCTAACTTTTGCTTTTCAACGACAAGATTGCCCATGGTTATGCACTACTGCGCTCCTAAAAATCTCTTTAAGAATATATTTTTTAGTTCATTGAAGGTTTTAACTGAACCATTGGACAAATTTACACACCATTCAAAAGCTATGCCAGATAGACTACTAATAAATTGGTGAAATAGTAGAGCATCTGACCCTCCGGTATTATAATAACTTGCTAAGAAATGGGCCAGATGTTATCTCAGGTTTTTAATTCCAATAAAGATTTTAAAATTAGGTGGCACAAAATCTTTAGATAAGGAACCAAATCATATTCCTGGGGTAGGGTCTACCCTTTTGAATAGTTGTAGTTCCTTTAGAATGGCCTAAGGCCTCCCTTACCTGATTCTTAATTAACTATTTAAGATCTTTTTGGGCCGGTGCTAGAGGAACAATTGGAGGAACCAAAGGGAATACTGGCTGGACTGGACGGGTTAACAAAATTGGGTGCTAGATGGGTGAAACTATTGAAACTGATTCTGGGATCTTAAAATTAGATTCTATCTTTTTAGCTCAGTCAATAATTGCTTGAGTAGATTGCTATAATTTGAGGGAAGCTTCCTATGACTTGTCTAGTTATTCTTGCATTTTCTTAACCTGTAGCAACATTTTTACCACTTGCGCCTCCAGGTTCTTAATATGCTGATCGTTATCTCTAGCTCTCACTAATCCATCTGAGTCTAAATCAATGGCTGTTGAACCTTCCTCCTTACCAGAACTATGTTTACTCGCTTCAATTTCCTTAGTGGACCCCCTGGTCTCAACCATGTAGACATCACTAACCGGTACATATTCATCTATGAGCATGTCATCCAACTCTAGGTCAAAGGCTTCTTCAACCTCTTTATTCTTCAAAATCTACTTAATTTCTTGCACTACCTCATCGACCAGTCGGCCTCTTATTACCTCAGGGTCGATGGATAAGCAGCCTTTATAATCCATCATCTCATTGAACTCCCCATCATGTAGCTTAGAGATGATGACATGGAGTTTAAGATCATCAACTGTCGGAGGCTCATCCATCAACTATTCAATCATCTTCTGATCTTCATCTTGGACTATTTCTTCCCCTTCAACTATCCCGGGGTTGGTAGTCAAAAGGGTGGCATCCTCTACTGGGTGAGGGGCATTTAACTCAAAAGATGATGGAGGAGTTTGGAGGGTAATAGCCCCCACATCAGGTAGGGTAAAGTTCTCATATCCCTAGGTAGGGAGCTTGGGGACAATAAGTGAAATCTAGGAGAAACTGTTTGGGACCTCAATTAGAATATCATCTGAATCTCTAACTGAAACATCAACTGAACTAACCACTAGAACATCTACTGAACTAACAGCGGGAACATCTGCTGGGGTATGAACAACATCAACTGGGATTTGTACTATCTCAACTGGAGGCTGGGGTGGTTTAATCGATGGTGGAGGAACATCAACTTTACTGATCTTCTTAGGGACATATTTCTTTTCTGGGGACTTGGGCCTTTTGCCCTTTACTTCAGCTATCCCTTTCACTTCAGATTCCTCCTTGGTTTTCATTATCTCTAAGGCCAACTTTACAAATTTTGGTGAGGTGATCGAGGCCTACCAATAGAAGGGCAGTGCTTTCCAGGTCTAGTAAGTACAATACCCTCTATTTTAGAGGATGGAGGGTGTGGCACCCAGTGGTAACCATCTACTAAAATAAAAGTGGATGGCCGTCTTACAAACTTCTTATTTTTTCTTGAAGGTTGGGGAGTCAAATTTTTAGCCTTAGATGCTTCCTCCTTCAGAATCTCTTTCTGGAAGTGATGGGAGATGACACCTTTTAGTTACTTCAAATACTATTCTTTTGTTTGTCCTGATTATGTAACATAAGTATGGATTATGTTTCTCAGTGTTCTTGTCCTTTGGAACTGCTTCTCCTTAGGAGTTCTTTTTGTTGAATAATCCATCGGGCGTGGTGGGGAGCTATCTATTCTAGCTATCCTCTCCTCCCCTTTAATGATTGCGAGGGGGTGAAAATGACTCCCCTTAAGGAGTGGAGAGGAAGCAGGAATAGGTAGCTCCTCAACAGTCTCTGGCTTTACTTGGCTCAGAGTCTTAACCTGAATAATCTAGCTTGACTTTACTATTTTCTTCCTAACTCTCCTCAGGTAGTTCTTTTTTTTATTGTTGCTTGTAAATGGGATCTTAGAACTCGATCCCTTCTAAAAAATAGACTTTACTTCAGTGGTCTCAACAGTGGATTTAGACTCTCTTCTTCTTTATTTAGGTTGAGGGGTTCATGCCCTGATCCCAGGATCAACTCTACAGTGGATTTAGCTTTCCCAAGGTAGAAATGGGTAAAGGAGCCAATGGAAGGAAAGATAGTTTGAACTACTGATGAAATAAAATTTTGCCATTATAAAAGATGGAGAGAGAGATTATGTTCCACTAGGTATGCCATTTTTTGTTGGTGTTGAAAAGGTGATTTACCTTGCAAGGTACAAAATAAATCTGAATTAAATTTCTTTGGGAAAATTGGAAACTAAGTTTAAATTTCAATTTTGGACATTAGGGATAATATACTACCTCGAAAGGTGGAAATAATCTTCTAACAGGTTCAGACCCGAAATTATGGATTTTCACTTGAATGTCGTAGCTTGATTTAAAGGAGAACCACATATGTCCCTAGAGGGTCTGAATGAAGTTCAGTCAAATATCGAGCTATGATAATGATGAGAAATGATTGTTAATTTTATATTCAAATTCATCTTAACCATGAATATATCTCCTTAAAGGAAGAAGATATCATCCGCTAATATTCATTCAAACATGATGATAATGATTGTCAATTTTAATTTTCCCAAAAGAGATTTAATTTGAATTTTGAAAAGAAATTAATGTGGGTTCTAAATCTCCTATGAGTGTAAGCCCTCATAATTAATTACGTCGTAGGAGACAGAGTCTCCTACGAAAACTCTCAATTAAAATAATGGTGAACTTTTGTTTAAAGATTTTTTAAGAGTGAGATCAAGGGGTTGAAACTGAAATTTCAAGTGGGATTGGAGCAAGATTAAGTACTTATTTTGGAATTAAAGGGAGAAAGGTAGGAGACACTTAGAGATTCTAAAATGATTTAGAAGTGTCCCAACCTAATCTAACTGTTGGGCTTTAAATTTTAAATTGAGAGAGACTTTAGTTTATGTTGAATGAATTATTAAAAATTTGGGATTATATTCCCGGAGGTTTGAGTCTTATGATTCAGAATCTATAATGGATCATAAATCTAAATTAGGCATTGAATGACGGTGACCCGAACCTAACTAATGTAGTGAAAAAACCTAGACTTACCCTAGCCTGGAGTGGGGAGCAAGCTAACAACCTAGTCGATTTTAAAACCACGAGTCTGGTCATTTTATCAAAGAGTGGTAGGGATATTTTTATTAAATTTTTTGGGAATTGGGACTGACATCTAGAGTGGATGCTAATTGGTCCCTTGACTTATGTTGGGTGGAAATGCTAAAATAAAATGCATTAAGATTTAGAATCTTTTAAATCTATTTTTAATGCAATACATGCTGATCGACTCGATTAAATGCATAAAGTTAGAATGAATTAATTTTAAAAGGCTTAAAAATATGTTTTATCCTAGAGATTGCACATATTCCCCTTGACAGATCTGCACCCTCATAAGCCAGGTGGTCTGCCAAAACCAATAGGCGGGGAGGTGCCTAACAAAAGGAAAGGAAAAAGCATCAAAAATGCTTATGCGAACTCCTAGCGGTCCCAGGCTTACTTCTTAAAAGCATTAGAGTTTCTATATTATCTAAAAATTTTATTGAAGTTTTGAGTAGAAAAAGTTTTATCGTGCTCTCATGAGCCTCCACGTATCTAAGCTAAAATAAAAGTGGCACACAAATGCCAAAAAATTAAGAAAAGCATGTGAAATCCTATATGCAAGCTAAGTAAATCAAACATCAATAAATATAATTAATTCCTTAAAATAATGTCCGTAAGTAAATGCCCCATTTATTACAACCCAGTATTATATAAATTAAAAGTGGTCGGGCACCATTAACCACAAACTTGAATTCTAATACTAGGACAGACACAAGTAGACTTTGAGTGGGATACTCTTCTATCTTCTGTTCTTCGTCATTCTCCTCTTTGGGCACCTTGGATCCATCATGCCTAGATACCTAAATGGGAAAGAACACTCTACCCCCGAGGGGGAGGTTATTCTTCCCACTTTGGGTAGTGGAGTGATCCAAATTTGGGCTTCCAAATGAAAAAGGATTATCCCACTAAGGGGTATCCTTTCCTCTTTCAAATTTAACTTTGGACACCTATATCCTAACTCAAAGATACCTTCACAACTTAATACTTAATCAAATTTCATTGGTATAAAATAAGAAAAATCTAGACTCTCCTATAGGATTATCCTGAGCATTTAAATGTAAAATAATCCCAGGCAGTTATATAATAAAATTAAAGTACTCAATCTAGCCACACTTGGCCATGCTCTTATTAATTTAGGGGCTGGGCAAGCTGAGGCACTTGTAGCATTTATAATAATAATAAATTTTTAGCCCCTTTTTATTGCCCTACATGAGCATGGCCACTTGTAAAAAACTCAGTGAGCAACCAGATCAATCCTAACCTAAGAGTAAACTATCGCCCATCACATCATCAATCTATAGAGTGTAGTAAAAGTAAATAAATATTCACATCAAATATTTTAATCACAATATGCAATAAAATCTCAGAAAAAGCTAGCACACAACAATAAAGTAAACACCAGCCTAGCATAGATTAGAGTTGGTTATCCTAGCAAATCATCTAAAGTGTGTGTAAAAGGTCATGTGGCTGGGGTAGGTCCTAAGCTGGATAGTTTGTTAAAGTTTTCTAATGTTTAAGTTTGTTAAAAGGTCAAAGGGAAAAAGTATGTTTGAGGTTAAGTGTTAATGTTTTAAAGTTTCGCTTAAGTTGTCTTTTAAGGGTTGTTTGATTGGATAAATTTAATTACTTAAAGATTAGGGTGTTGATAAATTTTAATTAACATAATTAGTGGCTAATTTTAAAAGTCAAGTTAATTTATATTTTTTATCAACCGGTTCGTGGCGTTGTGCCACCAGGCTCGAGGAACCAGACCCCCTTAGGACACGTAGCCCTACAGCCCTGAGTAGTCCATCCTAAAAACCTTGTTGATGTAGTTGAATTAATGATTTTAATTTGGTTAAATAATTAAAAATAATTTAATTTAAAGTTTTACACTTCATTAAATTCATTCGTGGTGTTGTGCCACCAAGCTCGAGGAATTAGGCCTCCTTAGGACACATAGCCCCGTAATCCGGAGTATTCTAACCTAAAAACTTTATTTCTAGAGTGGTTATTATGTATTAGAATGTTGGTTAAGTGATTTTATTGATCAAATTGGAATTTTCTGAAGTTTTTATAAATTATTATATTTTTAGAATTATTGGAATTATTTTAATTACATTAATTAAGGGTCCAAAAGATAACTTTTAAAATCAAAGTTAATTTTGAAAGTTTTAGATTTTTAATAAATATTAAACCTTATGGTGAGTAATTAGACTATTAGTTTGCTTAATTTAGATTTTTTTATAAAATGTTATAATTTTCCTAAGTTTGATCCTTAAATTTGAACTAAGGTTGGCCAGAGAGTTGACTTTTTGACTTTGACTTAATTTTGGAGGTTTGAAATTTTTAGAAAATATTGGATTTTAATTAGTTGAATGGCTTTGAGTTTGATTAAATTAGATTTTTTTGGAATTAATTGTGATTTTACAAAGCTTGGATATTTTTGGTATTTTCAAAATTGCCTTAATTAATGGGATTTTTAGATTTTAATCCAAATCAGTCCCAAGCCTCTTGGAATCACCCCCAAAGGTTAGAAATGACCTAAGGGGATGTTTCAAAGCATTTAGGGATTTTTTGAAATTTTTAAATATTTTTAGTTAATTAATTAAATTAATTATCTATTTTTTTTTAAAATTAAATTAATATTAAATTAGGGGTCTAATCATAAAGCCTTTATTATTTATGGATTGAGGGTTTAATTTTAGAATTTTGATGTTTTATTTATAATTTTTGGATTTTATTTGAATTAATTATGAATTTTTGAAATTTTAGGCCTAATTCAGGGTTAACTTAGGATTAATTAAATTCTAAGCTCGACAATTTCTAAAATCAACAAGCTTCTAGCCTAAGATGGATAGTGTCACCATGTTCAAATGTTATGAGTCTTACTCCTATTGAATACCTATCCAAACTTCTGTGACTTCCATACAGTTACTAAAACCTTGTCCTTATTTTTTGGTCCTAGATGTCACTAAGTTAGGTGGGCTCAAATCAAAAGTTTCTAACCCTTAACACATCCTAGACACCCACATCATTCAAATGCACAAAGTGTATGTAACTTAAATCAAGGTGCATTGAAGAAAGTGGATTTCCCCCAATGCCTAAGTCAAACCATAACCTAGGCATTGTGAAATCCACCTGCAAACAAATCCCCATACTAAGGTTATTAGAATGTGATTGCAAGGGAGGCACCCACCTCACCTCCAACCACCAAACTCAAATGCAATTGGCAAGAGCTAAGCAACTATTGAATATACTAAGTAAATAATACACATGCAATTAACTTAGGCTTGCATTTGACTTGGCTAACACTCTTCATATACCACTAAGCTCTGTTTAAAAGTTCCATTAAGGGTTGAGACAGTTGAAAAAAAAATGAACATATAATTGTAACAAATTTTTACAAAATAAATATAAAAAACAAATTTATAGTTTAGGAAATTCATTAACTAATTGTATTCAATTCAAATGACCCTAGAAAAATCAGAGGATGTCAAGGATAAGGTCCCAACATTTCCTACCAAAATTTGGGTCAAAATGATTAGTAAATATTTAAGTAAAATTAAAATAAGCTTTTCTGAAAACTTTAAATAACTGTTAAACTATGTTTCAAAACAACTTAAAATTATTTTTAAAATATAGTGCTCATTTTTCTGAATCCATGGAACCCAAAATGATAAAAATCCATTAAGAAATGAATTTGTTATGATTTGAGGAAGTTAATTGGATTTAAAAGTATTAAAAAAAATTATTAGGTTTAGACAAAATGGCGGCAACGGGAGGCTACGTGGCTCAATCCCAAGCATCAGATCGGAACCGCGGGATTAAGGGGTACACACGGCAACATCTTGGCCATTGAATCAAACTTGTGGGCATTAATTACCAATGATTACATAGCAACAATCATTGGCAATCAATGCCAGGAAGCGGCGATGTGCCGTTGATCCACTTATCTGAGTTAACAGATGTGGGAGCCATTGGATCTTCCACGGCTTGGATCAACGGCTAAGATTCAGCCGAACGGGAAATAAGACCACAAGAATGAATCCGTAGCTAGACCAATCGATCGAATGGTAAAATCAGATCCGTTGATCGAAAGATCAATGGCTCAAGAAACATACAAGTGTAAAGATTAATCAAAAACCCTAAAAATAAAATAATTAAAATGTTCTCTCGATCTACTCATCCAAAGTTCATAAAATTTTAGACAGAGCTTAGTGAGATGAAGAGAAAGAATGGGGACTTGTTCATTTGGTTTAAAAAGTGCTTTATGGAAAGTTATTTAAACTAGTGCATACAGAGCTAGGGTTTTGATTTTACCAAGTTTTAATCATTGGATTTCTAATTTTTTGGACTTGTTGAGCTCGTAGACTATCCTCGTATATTTCCCTAGTTGGAAGCACAGTCTAAAACACACCGGATTGAGCTGGCGAAGCCTTGGATGGAAAACTCCTTAGTTCTTCAGAGAACTTATCACTGGTGGGATCCTATCGGTGGGGTTGAACTTGAAAAAGGAAGAGTGAAGTCATGGGAGTTCAAATGAAATGAGAGCTGGGTCAGGGAGGCTAGAGGTAGTGAGTAAGTGTGAGGGATTGAATGTAGGTCATTTTGAGGACTTTGCCCTACTCAAATCTCTTGGAGACAAATGGATGATCCTGATCAATCAGAGACCTCCCTTAGATCCTAGCCATATGCCCTAGGCCATTGGGTCGTAGAGAGAAAGGCTAGAATGGCCTCGTTGCCATTGGACGCTTTGGGCTTGAGGGAGGGGACCACTTGCTACTTTGGGTTAAACCAAGGGTTGGGCTTGGTTTAGAGGACTGTTAGAGAGCTTTAGCTCTCATTTGGGACTAACCCAGCAGCCAAGATCTGAGGAAGGTGGACTAGCATACGAGTTTGACTATTTGGAGGGGTTTTGAGTGTTTGTTGATTAGTTTGATTGGTCAATAGTCAACTTGATTGCCTAGGTAGCATAAGAGGGAGGTATTGAGCTGGTTGTATTGATTTGGAGAGGGTCTAGTGCTTAAGGTTTGGAATTGGAAAGCATAGGAAAAATTTTGACTAAGTAATGTGAGTTGACTTGGTAAACCCTGTTGGATTGAAAAATGTAGTGTTTTTAAAAAGATTTAATTTTCTTTGGAAAAGTTGAATTACTAGAAATTTTAATTTTGAAATCAAACATGTCATTATGAATGATAAATTATCTCGAGAGGTGAACATATCATTCCCTAATGGGTTCAAATTTCAAAACTTTGGATTTATCCTAATTATCGTAGTCGAATTTGAAAAAGAACTACATATGACCCCAATGGATCAAAATGAGTATTCAATCAAATATTTAACTATAATAATTTGGATAAGAGGATCATTAATTTCATAGTTAAAATTATATTAGTAATTGATATATCTCTCTAGGGAAAGAAGTTATCAATCACTATTGTTCGTTTAAAAATGACGATAATGATCGCAAGTTTGATTTTCCCAAAGATAATTAATTGAGATTTTTAAAACTTAATTTTGAAAATTTGATCTAGGTTTTTAAATCTCCTACGAGCGCAATCTCTCATAATTAATTACATCATAGAAAACCAAAAATATTTTACGAATACTCTCGATTAAAATAGCGATACAAATTTTATTTAAGAATTCAAAGATCAATGTCAAAGGAGGTAGGGTTAGGAATTCAACAGGGATTGGTTCATGGTTGAGCACTTATTTTTGGAGTCAAAGGAAGAGAAGTAGGAGGCACCTGGGATTCTGAAATAATTCAAAAGAGCCCCAGCTTATCCTATGTGTTGAGTTTGAATTTGATTGAAGGAGGTATTTAATTTGAATGATTAATTTTATTAGAAAGTTGAGATTCAATTCCCAGAGGTTGAGATCTTAAGATTAGAAATCTACCTCAGATCATAAGTCTAAAATGGGTACTGAAAATCAGTGACCCAAACCTAGATAATATAGTGCAGGATCTGGACTTACCCCAGCCTAGATTCGGGAGCCAGCTAAACCACCTAAATGCTTCAAAATTATGAGTCTGATATTTAATGTGAGAATGGTTAGGGATATTTTATTAAGTTAAGTTTAAGGAGTTGGGGTCGATATCTAGAGCAGATTCCTAATTGACCCCTTACCTTATGTTGGGTGAAATGCTTAAGTAAAATGTAATTAAATTTTAGACACTTTTAAGTTTATATCTAATATAATACATGCTAGTTGACTCGATTAAATACTTAAATCAAATATGAAGCAATTTTAAAATTAGGCTTTAAAAATAAATTTTATCCTAGAGACTGCACAGATCCCCTTGACAGAATTGCACCCTCATAGGCCAGATGGTCTGCTAGAACCCGCAGGCGGGGAGGTGCTTAATAAATGAAAAGAAAATGCAGTAATGACACATATGAGAACTCCTGGTGGTTACGAGCTTACTTCTTAAAATGTTAGAATTTCTATGTTGGTTTAAATATTTTAAATTTAATTATAGTAGAAAATAATTTAGCGATCCCTCATGAACCTCTGATCGGGTTCCAGACTAAATCAAAATCGACATGCAAAAAGCACAAAAAACTATTAAAAGTATGTAATCCTAATATCAAAATCAATACATCAATCAAATTAATTAAATTAATTAAATTAAAATTCAAACTGAAAGTCCACATGGCAAGTGCCATTTAATTATACAACCCAGGGTCTGTAGGAAAAGTAAAGTTTTTGGGTACCACTGACTATAATCCGAATTCTACTCCTAAGACTCAAGTTACTTTGAGAATGGGTATTCTCGTTCTTTACTTCTTCGTCCTCCTATGAGCTCCTTGGATTATCGGGTCCGAATATCCAAATGAAAAGAAACTCCCCCTCAAGAGGGGTGTTATCTTTTCTCTTTGGATATTTTAAAATCATCCTAATTTGAATCTCCAAATGGAGAGGAACTCTCCCCTAAGGGATGTCCTTTCCTTTTTGGATTCCAAATTGGATGTTTAAATCCCATCTCAAATCACTTAACATTTACAACTCAATTCTTATCAAATTATATTTGAATAAAAAATTAAAATCTATACTCAACAACTTATAGGGTTATCCTAATAATCAGCAGTTTATTTAATATTCCAGGCAGTTATATATTTGAAATTTAAAAAATGCTCAATCACATCCACACTTGGCCATGCTCTTTTAATTTTAAAGGGGGACTTAAGTAATTTCTAGAGCACCTGTATAAAATAGCATCAATTTCAAAGCTTGATTATATTGCCCCCTTTAATTTAATTGCCCTGTGCGAGTATGGGCACCTACATAAGATTGAATTAATATAAATCATCCCTAACCTAAGCGTAGATCTAGCGCACAATAAAATCAAAACACAGAATATAGAAAGTAATTAAACAATCAATCAAATATTTAAATCTAACATCTAGTATGTAGTCAAAATCATAAAAAATCTGGCACACATAAGTAGCAAAAAAGTAAACAGCATCCTAGCTTGATACTAGAGTTAGTTGTACTAGCAAATCATCTGAAGTGTGTGGGGTAAGCTGTGTGGCTTTGATATGTCCTATATAGGGTAGTTAGTTAAAGTTGTTTGAGGTTTTATTTGGTTGAAAGGCTTAAGGGAAATTTTAATTAAAGTTTAAGTCTTAATGGTTTGAAAATGATTTTAAGATTAATTTTAATTATTTTTTAGATATCACCTTTATTGCTCACCGAGGCCGTGAAGTTTATTTCACCTTCGTCGGGGCTAATTTAATAACCTCGTAGGCCTGGGTTACCCAGTGGTAACCAATATGATTAAGTGGATTTGATTTGATTAAAGTTTGAAAGTTAATTAAATTTTAAATAAGTTTGATTAGTTGGTAAATTTTAAGATTTAATTTGTTTAATTTTGCTATTAACCGGTTTGTGGCATTATGCCACCAGGCTCGAGGAATAAAGCCTCCTTAGGACACGAAGCCCCGTAGTCCAGAGTAATCCAGCCTAAAAACTATATTAATGTATTTGAATTAAAGATTTTAAATTTAGTTAAATAATTATTAATCAATTAAAATTAAAGTTTTACACTCCATTAAATCCCTTCGTGGCGTTGTGCCACCAGGCTCAAGGAACAAAGCCTCTTTAGGACATATAGCCCCGCAGCCCGGAGTAGTACAACCTAAAAACTTCATCTAGGGAGAGGTTGTTGTATATTAAGGGGTTGGTTGAGTGATTTAAACATCAAATTAACATTTTTTGGAATTTAGAATCAATTATTAAATTTTGAAATGTTTTGGATTATTTTAATAGTTTAATTAATGGGTCAAAAGTTGACTTTTAGATTAAGCTTGAATTTTAGAAAGTTACTATTTTTATAAAATATTAGACCTTAATAAAATAAGTTAAACTATAATTACACTGGATTTGAATTTTTCTACATTTTATTGTGAATGTTTAAAGTTTTGACTTAATCAAAATTAAATTAAGTTCAAAATTGATGTCAAATTAAAGGGCTTTTAATTATCATTGATTAAGGACTTAATTATGGTTAGTTAGAGATATTATTCATAATTTTTAAATTTAAACTTGATTTATTAGAATTTTTAGAAGTTTTAAGTCTTAATTAAAGGATTAACTTTGACTTAATCAATTAAGTGACTTAATGATTTTTAAAATTGTTGGAAATTTTTTTATGGGCTGGACATGTCACTAAGTTTGAATGTTTAAAGTTTAAAATCAATAAGAGGTGTATCTTAATTATTAAATTTAATCTAAGTTCTCTAAACATATGCCCTTAATTTTTGTCCTTAATAATGTTACTAAGTTAATTGGGTTTAAATCAATGTTCCACTAACCCTTAGACTTCACAAGTATGATATGCACACACAATCACAATTAATTCCTAAGTCTAGGAGAGCCTAAGCTAAGTGTAAGTGTGTGTACCCTAAGCAGGCAAGGATTAATGTTAATTAAGATAATTAATGATGTGATTAATGAATAATTAAAATATAATTACTCACTAATCACCTCCCCACAAATCCTATTCAATCAAACTTAATCCACGCTTAAAATTTCAACACTTAAGTCAAGACTTTCAAAATTTAATCATATATATAATAAAAATTTTTTTATATATGAAAAATAGTTTAGTTTTAGAATTTTTAAGAAAATTGAGTTAATTTCAAAATAATTTCAGAATGATTTTTTTAAAAATAAATTAAATAATTTGAAAATATTTAAAGATGAAAGTATTTTTTATTTAAAGTATTTTAAATAAAAGTTTTATTTTTTAAAGTATTTAATTTGATATTTAATTAAAATATTAATTAAATATGTAAGTAATTAAATAATTTGAATTGTTTAAAGAATTTTAAATATTTTAAAATAATTTCAATTTTAGAATACTTAAAGTGTATTTTATTTAATTAAAGATATTTTAAATTAGATTTTGAATTTTTAAAATTTACTTAAGTTAATCTCAATTAAATATTAATTAAATATTAAAATATTTAACTTATTTAAATTATTTAAAAAATATATCTCAGAATCAATTAATATTTTAAATAATGTTAGTAAATATTTAAGATATTTTAGAGAAAGAAAAAAAATTTGATTTTGAAAATATTTAAAGTAATATTTAGTTAACAATTAGTTAAATGTTTAAAAAATAAAATTTTTAAAATTATTTAAAATATATATTATATTTTAAAATATTTTTTAATTTTAAATTAAAAATTTTAGAAATTTTGATATATTTTTTATATTTTTTTTTAAATTTATATTTAATTTTTAATATTTTATTTTAAAAAAAATGGATTTAAAATAATTTTTAAATATATAAAACTTAATTTAAAGAAACGACGACACCAGCGGCAGTTGGAGGGACACACGGCACGCCTTGATTGGCGAATAGGAACTACGCGGCAATCATTACCGGCGTGCCGCCCGCAATCATTGGGTAATTATGAAACCACGGACGTGATTTCACTTATCCGTGTCAACGCGGCGCGGCAGTCGTTGGATCAAGCGTGGTTTCGAATAAATGGCCTGGATCTCACTGGATAGAGAGAGATAGAATGGGATTGGATCCACGACTGGATAAAACCACGGAATAGCTTGATCTGGGCCGCTAATCACGCAATCAACGGCCCAAAAATGTGCAGTTAAACACAATCCAACAGAAACCCCAGAATGGGTTTTTTAACCCGTTCTCTCAATAAGATTGGCAAAATTTGATGAAATTTTAAACGTAGGTATGGTTTATGAACAGATGAACAGAAAATGTGGGGACTAGTTTTAACATTTTAAAAGTACTTTCTAGAAAGCTATTTAAATCTAACATGACCTAGATCTAAGGGTTTTGAGAAATTTAACCGTTGGATTAGAACGATTTTTATTTCTTTGAATTTGTAGACTATCCACATTTAATATTGTAGAAGATCCCAAAGCTTGAGGATGCCTGGATCAAGAGCTTGACACCTTGAATGAGTTTGAAGCTTGGGGTGGTCGGAGAGTCGCCGGCGACGAGTTTGACCGGTGGGATTGAACTTGGAAAGTCTAGAACAAGGTCCTGAGAGATGGAATGAGAATTTAAAGGGTTCTAGAATGGCTTGAGTGGTGGGAGAATGTTGAAGTTAGAATGAGCTTGATTTGAGGGTATAAGCCTATTCAATCCATTCCAGATTGAATGGAGGGCTGAGATCATTTGAGGGGATTGTCGGGATGTTGCCAAGTGTTTCTAAAGTCGTTAGGGAGCAGGAGAATCAAAAGGACCAAAGGACAATGATGTGAAAAGATGTCTTTGTCCTTTTTGCACATGGAGGAGATTAGGGTTCTATTTAAACTAAATCTAGAGCTTAAGATAGGCTTAAGAAACTTCTAGAAATCATTTGGGATAGCTGGAGTAGAGTGGATTAGCTTAAAATGGGTTTGAATATGTAAATTGACCAATTAATGATGTCTTAACCTTTTGTTGACTGGTTTGACCAGTCAATAGGTCAAAACAAGTGATGTGGCACCATAGAGTGGTCTTGAGCTGGTTGAATTGATTTGGAAAGGATTTGAAGGAATTAAGTTAGTGTATGTGCAAGTTAAGAGCTATTTAACCAAACATAAAATTTGATTTAGGTCAAAATCTCTAAAACTTGGCTTGGATTGAATTTGAATATTTTTAAACTCTAACATAGAGTAAGATCAAGGGAATGATAGACTTTGAGTGAGTTGATTCATTAAGAGTCATTATTTTGACTCAAATGGATTAGTTTTGACTGGATTTAGGCCCAATTGACCAAGTCAACTGATGACTGGGTCAGTGGGTCCAATCAAATCCAAACCTTTGAGGAATGTGATCAGAAGAGTCTGGATGGATTTGAAATGAATTTAAGGTTTGATTGGAAGTGAATAGGCTTAAAGGTTGAGCTGGTCAACCTGGGTTGAGTAGGTCAACTAGGTTGAGCTAGGGTCAAAATTTGGGCTGAGCAAGTTTGATTTGATGAATAGAGTATGGTGGAGGTGGTCTCAAGGTCTAGAGAGGTCAATTCAGTCAAAATGACTTTTTGAGCCTTTAAAGGCCTATTTGATCAACCTAGATTGACTTGGTCAACCAGGTTGACCCAGGGTCTGGGTTTGGGTCCAACAGGTTGAATTTGATGTTTTGAGTCTATGGGAAGTGATCCCAAGGTCTGGAGAGTTCAAATTGGTCAAAGTAACCTATTAGACCCTTAAGGGCCTGTTTGGTTAACCTAGGTTGACTTGGTCAACCAGGTTGGCCTAAGGTCTGGGTTTGGATCCGATAGGTTTAGTTTGATATTTAAAACTTGCTGGAAGTGGTTACATTCAATTTGGAGGTCATTTGGTCCAAAGTGACTATTTATACCCCTAAGGGGTATTTTGATCATTTTGGGCCCTAGCCAACTGGGTGTCAAAGTGAGTCCATCAAAATGCATTTTACTACTCATAATAGTATAATCAAGGGTCTGGAAGTGATTGGAGGCTTTGAAGAAGGCTCCAAGGTCAAGATCCACTAGGTGGCAGGTCTAGTGGCATATGCCGTAAATATTTAAAGGTTTTACGGCCTTTAGATTTTAATCCGATTTTTGGGGTTAGAAACCTCATAATGAGCTCAAATTTGGAGGGTTACCTCTAAAGATATGTCATATCAATGTGAAATTGATAGACTCTAAATCAGAGATCATTTGACTGGGTTTTAAAGTGTTTGAAAATTCACTGAAAAGAATTTCAGGACCTGAGTCCTTAGCCTTGGATTTGGATTGAATTTCTAGGTTTGAATTGGACTTTGAGTTAAAATGATTGGATTTGAATTACCCAAATCATTTATGATCATTTGGAGATTATAAGTGATAGGATAGGGTTGAAGCTTGATCAGAGAGAGGATCAAGGTTTGAACTAGAGTTTGAATTTTGAACTAGACCAAAGTCTGGATTTTGATTAATGTTTGAATTTAATTAGGGTCTAGATTGGCTTGAATCTTGATTGATCTTGGGCCTAGATTGATTTAGGATCTATGGTCTAGGTCGATCTTAAGGTCAGGATTGAATTAGAGTCTGGGTAGATCCTAGGGTCTGAAATCTAGGAGGCTCCTAGCGTTTAGATTGATCTGAAAGCTAGACTAGGTCTTACTGATCTCATACAAAAATGAGGTTAGTAAATAGACCCCCAATATGTGTAATATAATGTAGTTCTATATCACATATTGGCGTTGACCGAATTGAAAGGTCAAGTCTGGGATTTTGATCCTAAGGGAAGAAAAAATTTATCCCTAGAGAATCGGGGTTTGAATTGATACTAGAGTAGTGCCACGGAGGGTGTACTACGACTAGTGGGTCTGGTCCTAAGGGAAGGGGAAAACCTAAACCCTAAGGAAAGATAGTCTGGTTGATCATATAGGAAGGAAGAATTTCTAACTATAGAGAACCGAGTCTTGATTTTAATTCTAGGGAAAGAAAAAGCCTAACCTAAGAGGATTGAATTTTGAATAGATACTAGGGTAGTGCTGGGGAAAGCGTACTCTACTACAAGTAGGTATAATCCTAAGGGCAGGAAAGTTTATCCCTAGAGGAAAGGAAAGCCTGGATGATCGTATAGGATGAAAAAAAAACTCCTAACTACAGAGGATCGAGTTTACAACATAATTCTAAGGGAAGGGAAGACCTAACCCTAGGGGATTGAGTTTGAAATTTGATTCTAAGGGAAGAGAAATCCTAACCTTAGAGGTTTGAATAATCATATAGGAAGGAAGAATTCTCAATGATAGAGGATCAAATTTGAATTGGTATTAGGGTAGTGCCACGAGAGGTGTACTTTACCACTAGTAGATCTAATCTTAAAGAAGGGAAGAACCTAACCTTAAGAAATTGAGTTTGAAATTAAAACTAGGATAGTGCTACTAGGGGTGTTCTTTACCACTAGTAGATCTAAACCTAAGGGAAGGAGAAACCTAGCCCTAAGGAAAAGAGGGTTTGATTTTGGAATTAAAATTTGAATTCAGGATGGTGCCATAGGGGCATACTCCATCATTGGGGAGTATAATCCTAATGGAAAGAAAACACCTAACCCTAAGGAGAAGAAAACTGAATGATCTAGTATGAAAGAAACATCTTCTCATAGAAGATCAGGCAATTTTGAATTTTGAAACTATGATGGTACCGCAGAGAGCGTTATCCACCACTAGAAGATCTAATCCTAAGGAGAGAAAGCACGATGACTCACACTTATCTTTAAGGAAGAGAATAGAAGACCTTATGGGAAGGAAGCATTGCTTTCCACAGAAGATCAAATTTAAAATTTGAAACTAGGATGGGGCTACAAAGAGTGTAATCCATCGCTAAGAGATCTAATCCTAAGGAGAGAAAGCACGATGACTCACATCTATCCTTAAGAAAAAGAAGACTGGATGATCGTATGGGAAGGAAGCACTGGGACTCACACCTAACCACAGAGGATTGGAGTTAAATTTGAAACTAGGATGGTGCCACAATGGGTGTGCTCCATTTCTAGTGAATCCTAAGGAAAGGAAGCACTAGGAATCACACCTAACCTTAAGGAAAAGAATACTAGACGATCATGTGGGAAGGAAGTATTGGGACTCACACCTAACCACAAAGGACTAGATTTGAATTTGAAACTAGAATGGTGCCACAATGGGCTTGCTCCATCACTAATGGATGATCTTGTGCAGAGGAAACTTGCTCTACATAAAAGATCAGGTCTGGAATGATCATATGTGGAGGAAACTTACTCCACACAGAGGATCAGGTTTAAAATTTGAAACTAGGATGGTGCCACAACGGGCGTGCTCCATCGCTAGTGAATGATCTTATGGAGAGAAAACTTGCTCTACACGAAGGATCAGATCTGGATAATCATGTGTAGAGGAAACTTACTTTACATAGAGGATCGAGTCTAAATAATCATGTGTAGAGGAAACTTGATTACACAAGGGATCAGGTCTGGATTCTAGAATGATTATATGTAAAGGAAGCTTGCTTTATACAGAGGATTGGGTCTAGAATGATCGTATGTGGAGGAAACTTGCTCCACACACAGGATCGGGTCTAGAATGATCATATGTAAAGGAAACTTGTTCCACACAGAGGATCAAATCTGGATTCTAAAATTTGAGATTTAAATAATTTTGAATTTAAATTGATTTAGTTTTGAATTTAAAGATGTTTGAATTTGAAATTTGGTTTGATTTTGATTTATTTGAATTTGAAGATTTTTAAAACTGATTTCATTTGAGTTTGAATTTAGAGAGGTTTTGAACTTGATTTGATTTGATTTTAAATTTCAAAAGTTTTTAAAATTTGATTTTAAATTTAAATAGTTTTGAATTTGGTTTTAAGTTTGACACTCACCTGGCATGGTACTTCTTGAAGAGCCTCCATAATGTTTGAAAATATTAGTGACATTCATCAGGGTTGATCAGTTAAAGAAAAACTTCCTTAAAGATCGCCATTAGAATGAACGATCTAGTCAACGTTGATTCAATCTTTCTATTGATGGATTAAAAGTGGTCTCCAAAAGACTGCGACCAAGTCTCCTGTTTGGGGTGTTCTAAAGTGGCACAATTTATCACAATCTCGAATCACCCATGATTTATGAATCTTTAAACTTTATTGAGCTTAATTTGATTTTTATTTGAGGCCTCGAGCTCCTCAAATCAGAGTCGATCACTCTTTTCAATTAGAGTTTGATTTTGAACAACAAGTCCCAGCAAAGGAAACTACGCCCCTAGATCAGAATGATCTAGGACCCAACATAGGGTGTGGTTTAATTTTGAATAATAATTTTCTACATTAGAAAATGCTCCTCTAGTGGGATTGATCTTGGATCCAACATAGAGTGTAATTTTATAGAGAAGGCCTAAAAGGAAAGATACCAATATGGAAAAACTCACACATATTCCTCAAGGACTAGATTTGAATTTTCATCAAGAGTAGAAGATTCATTCTTCTTATTGAAAAATTTCCTGTAACAATTTGGACCCTATCGAAAGAACAAGCGTGAACAAATTCAGAAGTATAGTGAAAGGTTAAGTGACTCCAACTAACCAGAAAAGGTTTAACGATTTAGGTTTTGTTAACCCAGACCAAGTTTCATAGAAACTAAACTAAGGCATCCCTTAAAATATTTTGAATTAAAATCAATTTAAAAAAGGTTTAAGTTGAATAAAAAAATTTGATCTTTTTAATTCTCTTGCATGAGAGATTTTTGTATCTTGATAGATTATTAATGCATGGTGGAAATTCTGGATTCATGATTTGTCAAAGTCAAGTAATTGAGATTGATTGGGTTTTTCTAAGATTTCAGAAACTTAGGAAGAATGAAGCCTCTTTCTTGCCTTTATGGCGCTCATTGTGCATTTTTTTATTATAGTGCATTTTGCACTATTTTTTTGAAAAAAAATTTGGCGTATTCATGCATCTTTTGACTTTTGGTGCACTTCGTGTATTTCTTAATTCTTGGCACACTTTGCGCATCCTTTGAGTTATCTTGATTTCTTTTATTCTAAGAAGAGGCTTCATCTTTTTTATTTGAATGCCGGAATTACATCACATGTATAAGAGAAGAAAACTTATTCTCTTATGCAAGGATGGATAATCCTCAAGGCAGGACTCAATCTTTTGAAATGAATATCAGCTTGACTTTTGAAATCATTGAACATATTTTAAGCACTCAAGAGACATCTATTGAGATAGAAAATGCGAGAAGATTGAGAAGATTTTCATTTCAAAGGTCAAATTAAGTTTAATATTGATTTTAGTTCAACAGTTAAATCAATCCATAAAAGAGGTGGGAGGGAGGGGCATTTAAACATCTTGTGGAGTCAACTACAACTTTCTCATGCTTAAGCCTTAAGGTAAAGGTCAATTTTCCATTAAAAGAGGAATCTATTATCTTGAAATTCTGGACCTAGTACACTTGAGAAATTAATAAATTTTTATTAAAAGTTACAAATCTAAGTGGCAAAATCCTAGCAGTATGGAATTAAATTCCTACGATCTCCTTGGAGGAGAAGATTGTTATGGGATTTGCACTATCCTTAGAAGATGTTGCATCATTTCAATTAAAAGATTTATCGCGATAGGACCCCGTTAAAAATTAAATTTTGATGGTATTACTGTCCGATATAATCTTAAATTATTTTTCCTCTCCTATTACTAGTGGTCTAGTAATTAGGAGAGTGGCACCCTGAGTGATTTTTACGCCTCCTCCACTATAGGTGATGTAGTGGGACACATATAGAAATATGACCTAACATTTTCTAGTAGAGTGGATGGGTTATAACCTTTAACTAGGGGCCTAGGGCCTAGTGATGGTGTTTCTTCAATTCTAGCTTGATTGATTCTCGCTGTGTAGTAGTCGAGAAGGTGTATCAGAGATTGTGCTCTAATTTTTACAACCTCCCTCCTTTGAGTAACAGGAGAAGGGTGGAAATGATTTCCACCAAGGAAGGGGTATGTAGAAGGAGCAACGAACTCTTGATCAACCTCAAATTTGACTTACTTTAAGGCTTTCGACTCAGTAGCCTTTCTAGCCTTAAGAATCTTCTTTCTAACTCTTCGAAGGTAGTTCTTCCTCTTATTCTTGTTGGCCAAAGGTGTGCTAGAAGTTGACCCAATCTCAGACTGAGATGATAGCTCTTCCATCGTTATTGACTTCTGATTCTTATCCTCCTAAGCAGAGGGTACAGTAGGTAAAGGGGAGACAACGACCTCCATCTTGGAGATGGGAGAGTCAGCTCCTGACCCTAAAGTAATCTCAACTAAGGGGACATCTCTTTGTATTCCAACAAACAGATCAATCATTTCTTCTCCATTGACTGATAACTTGAAGTTTTGTAATTCCATTTCAAACTGGATTAAATTACCAGAAGTGATTCCTTCTACTATCAAGTTCCAGCCATTTGAGTGCTTGATTTCTTGAAATGAAGGAAAAGTTATTTGAATTAGTGATTTTGAAATTGAATTTGAATTTTGGATTTGATTAATTTTATTCAAAATTTTATAACTCAATCATGTTGAGTTTACACTCAATATGGTGATTTATAAAATTGATAAGAATAACTTGAGAGTTGGACTCGACTCTTTTACCCCACCGATTGACTCAGGGGTAAAATGTCAAAGTTCAGATTTGAATTTGAAATCAAATTTAGAGTTGAATTTAAGGTTATAGTGAAACTCGAATTTAATGTTGAGGTTGAATTTGGATTTAAAATTGAATTTGGATTTTGAGGTTGGAAATCAAGTTTAAATTTAAGGTTAAAATTATATTTAGACTTAAGATTGGATTTGAATTTGAACTTGAGGTTGAAGTCGAACGAACTTTCTTCAAACTTTGTAACTCAACATGCTGAGTTTCATTCAATAATGTAGGTTCACAAAGTCGATATGAAAAATATGGGGATTGGGCTTGACTCTTTCATTTAACCAATTGACTTGGGTTGAAATGTCAAAGCCCTGATTTGAATTTAAAATCAAAATTGTTTTAACTTTGAAGTGGAAATCAAATTTAAACTTAAGGTTTAAATTGTATTTGGACTCACAGTTGTATTTGAATTTGAACTTGAGGCTCAAGTCGAATAAATTTTCTTCAAACTTTGTAACTCAACATGCTGAGTTTCACTCAATCATATAGGTTCACAAAATCGATATGAAAAATCCAAGGATTGGGCTCGACTCTTTTCATTTCACCAATTGACTTGGGTCGAAATGTTAAAGCCCGAATTTGAATTTGAAATCAAAACTATAGTTGAATTTAAGGATGAAATCAAATTTGAATTAAATTTGGATTTAAAATTGAATTTGAATTTGAGGTTAGAACTGAACGGATCTTCTTCAGAATTTGAAACTCAACAAATTGAGTTTTATTCAAATATGTAGGTTTACAAAATTGATATGAAGATCCTAAGAAATTAAGCTTGACTCTTTCACCCTACCAAGTAATTTGAGGGTGAAATGTCAAAGTTTAGAATTGATTAGAGAGTTTTGGATTCGCGTTGCACATGTTTAACTATAATAGAATGTTATAGAAGACACATGGCAATGATGGTTGAAGTTGATTTGAGAAATCTTGAAAGAGATTTAAAATTTTGAAAATCCAGTAGAATCTCCCCTTATTTTTTTGAAATTTAATATGTTGAATTTGCATTCAATATAAAGGTTTACAAATTTGGGGGGAAGATTCTTAAAAGTCGACCCGACTCTTTCATCCTGATGAACTGTTTGGGAGTGAAATATCAAAGACCGACTATACCAGAAGGATTAAAGTTTTGAACTGAATTTAAAGAGGTAAAATTTTATTGGAGGCTTAAAACTTTGATTTAGAGATTGAAAGATCTTCTGTAAATTGTGAAACTTAGCATGCTGAGATTTATTTGAGCATGCA
Source organism: Dendrobium chrysotoxum (assembly GCA_019925795.1). Taxonomy (NCBI): domain Eukaryota; kingdom Viridiplantae; phylum Streptophyta; class Magnoliopsida; order Asparagales; family Orchidaceae; genus Dendrobium; species Dendrobium chrysotoxum. The sequence continues at coordinate 44,464,411 of CM034303.1, read as the reverse complement.
GGTTTGCAACATATACATGATGATCTTAAAGGATTTGGCTTGACTCTTTTACTCTTACCAATTAACTTGGAGATGAAATGTCAAAGCCAAGACTTTGAAAGATGTTTCCTACACTAACCTCTTTTTTCATATGTCTAAACTGAGTTGGCCGCACTCACCTAAGGGAGAAATGGGTAGAGGGGCCAACAGAAGGAATGGTAATCAAAATTACCGATGTAATAAAATTTATAGCACTATTAAAGATAGAGAGAGAGATTTTTTCCAATGGAGTCGCCATTTTTTATTTGATTGAAAAATGTAGTGTTTTAAAAAAGATTTAATTTTCTTTGAGAAAATTAAATTTTTAGAATTTTTAATTTTGAAATCGAGCATGTCATTATAAATGATAAATCACCTTAAGAGGTGAACATATCGTTCCCTAATGGGTTCAAATTTTAAAACTTTGGATTTATCTTGATTATCATAGTTAAATTTGAGAAAGAACTACATATGACCCCGAAGGGTCAAAATGAGTATTCAATCAAATATTTAATTATAATAATTTGGATAAGAGGATCATTGATTTCATAGTCAAAATTATAATAGTAATCGATATATCGCTTCAGGGAAAGAGGTTATCAATCACTATTGATCGTTTGAAAATGACGATAATGATCGTCGTGTTTGATTTTTCTAAAGATAATTAATTGAGGGTTTTGAAAACTTAATTTTAAAAATTTGATATGGGTTTCTAAATCTCCTACGAGCGCAAGCCCTCGTAGTTAATTATATCATAGAAAATAAAAAAAATTTAATGAATACTCTCGATTAAAATAGCGATACAAATTTTATTTAAGAATTCAAAGATTAATGTCAAGGGAGGTAGGGTTAGGAATTTAACAGGGCTTGGTTCAAGGTTGAGCACTTATTTTTGGAGTCAAAGGAATAGAAGTAGGAGGCACGTGAGATTCTGAAATAATTCAAAAGTGCTCCAGCCTATCCTATGTGTTGGGCTTGAATTTGACTGAAGGAGGTCTTTAATTTGAATGATCAATTTTATTAATAAGTTGGAATTCAATTCCCAGAGGTTGAGGTATTAAGATTGACAATCTGCCTCAGATCCTAAGTCTAAAATGGATACTAAAAATCAGTGACCCGAAACTAATGCAATGCAGGATCTGGACTTACCCCGACCTAGATTGGGGAGCCAGCTAAACCACCTAAACGCTTCAATATTATGAGTCAGATCTTTAATGTGAGAATGGTTAGGGATGTTGTATTTAGTTAAGTTTAAGGAGTTGAGGTTGACATCTAGAGCAGATTCCTAATTGACCCCTTGACTTATGTTGGGTGAAATGCTTAAGTAAAATACAATTAAATTTTAGACACTTTTAAGTTTGTATCTAATATAATGCATGCTAGTTAACTTGATTAAATGCTTAAATTAAATATAAAACAATTTTAAAATCATGTTTATAAAATAAATTTTATCCTAGAGACTGCACAGATCCCCTTGATAGAATTACACCCTCATAGGCCAAGTGGTCTGCCAGAACTTACAGGCGAGGAGGTGCCCAATAAATGAAAAGAAAATGCAGTAATGATGCATATAAGAACTCCTGGCGATCTCGAGCTTACTTCTGAAAATATTAGAATTTCTATATTGGCTTAAATATTTTCAATTTAATTAGAGTAGAAAATATTTTAGCGATCTTTCACGAGCCTCCGATCGGGTTCTAGGCTAAATCAAAATTGGCATACAAAAAGTGCCAAAAAACTACTAAAAGCATGTAATCCTAATATCACAATCAATACATCAATCAAATTAATTAAATAATCAAATCAATTAAATTAAAATTCAAATTGAAAGTCCATATGGCAAATGCCATTTAATTGTATAACCTAGGGTCTGCATAAAAGTAAAGTAGTCGGGTCCACTGAATACAACCCGGATTCTACTTCTAAGACTCAAGCAACTTTGAGAATGAGTCTTCTCATTCTTCACTTCTTTGTACTCCTACGAGCTCCTTAGATCGTCGGGTCCAGATATCCAAATGAAAAGAAACTCCCTCTCGAGAGGGGTGTTATCTTTTCTCTTTAGATATTTTAAAATCATCATAATTTGGATCTCTAAATGGAGAGGGGCTCTCCCCTAAGGGATGTCCCTTCCTCTTTGGATTCCAAATTAGATGTTTAAATCCCATCTCAAATCACTTAACATTTACAACTCAATTCATATCAAATTATATTTGAATAAAAATTTGAAATCTAGACTCAATAACCTACAGGGTTATCCTAATAATCAGTAGTTTATTTAACATCCCAAGTAGTTATATATTTAAAATTTTAAAAATACTCAATCACAGCCACACTTGGTCATGCTCTTTTAATTTTAAAGGGGGACTTAAGTAATTTCTGGAGCACCTACACAAAATAGTGTCAATTTCAAAGCTTGATTATATTGCCCCCTTTTATTTAATTACCCTGTGTGAGCATGGCCACCTGCATAAGATTAAATTAGTACAAATCGCCCCTAACCTAGAGGTAGATCTAACGCACAATCAAATCAAAACACAGAGTAAATAAACAATCAATCAATTATTTAAATCTAATAACGAGCATGTAGTGAAAACCACAAAAAATTTAGCACACACAAGTAGTTAAAAAGTAAACATCAGCCTAGCCTAATACCAGAGTTGGTTTTCCTAGCAAACCATCTGAAGTGTGTGGGGTAGGCTGTGTGGCTTTGATATATCCTATATAGGGCAGTTAGTTAATGTTGTTTGAGGTTTTGGTTGGTTGAAAGGCTTAAGGAAGATTTTAATTAAAGTTTAAGTCTTAATAGATTGAAATTGATTTTAAGATTAATTTTAATTATTTTTTGGATACCACCTTTATTAGTCACCGAGGCCGTGAAATTTCTTTCACCTTCCTTGGGGCTAATTTAGTAACCTCGTAGGCCTGAGTTACTTAGTGGTAACCAATATGATTAAGTGGATTTGATTTGATTAAAGTTTAAAAATTAATTAAATTTTAAATAAGTTTGATTAGTTGCTGATTTTTAAAATTTATTTTTTTTTAAGTTTGCTATTAATCGGTTCATGGCATTGTGCCACTAGGCTCGAGGAACAAAGCCTCCTTAGGAGACGTAGCCCCACAGCCTGGAGTAGTCCAGCCTAAAAACTAGGTTAATATATTTGAATTAAATATTTTTAATTTAGTTAAATAATTATTAATTAATTAAAATTAAAGTTTTGCACTCCATTAATTTCATTCGTGGCATTGTGCCACCAGGCTCGAGGAACAAGCCTCCTTAGGACACGTAGCCCCACAGCCCGAAGTAGTCCAACCTAAAAACTTCATCTCATGAGAGGTTGTTGTATATTAAGAGATTGGTTGAGTGATTTAAATATCAAATTAATATTTTCTAGAATTTAGAATCAATTAGTAAATTTTGAAATTTTATGAATTATTTTAGTAGTTTAATTAAGAGGTCAAAAGTTAACTTTTAGATTAAGCTTGAATTCTAAAAAGTTACTATTTTTATATAATATTAGACCTTAATAAGATCAGTTAGACTGTAAGTACGCTGTATTTGAATTTTTCTATATTTTATTGTGAATGTTTGAAGTTTTGACTTAGGTTTGACCAAACTGTTGACTTTTGGGCTTTGACTAATTTTTGAAGATTTGATATTTTTGATAAATATTAGACCTTAATTAAAATTGAATACCTTTGAGTTTGACTGATTTGGAGTTTTCTTGAATTAGTTATGATTTTTCAAAGTTTAATAATTTATTTGAGTTATTTAATTAGTTTAATTAAGGGCCTTTTAATAATTTGAGTCCAAATGACCTCCAAAGATCAAGAATGATCTAGGGAGGGATTATCAAGTGTTTTAAAAAATTTTAGATTTTTAATAATTTTTAATTAATTAATTTAATTAAATGTTAATTTTTAATCAAAATTAAATTAAGTTCAAAATTAATGTCAAATCAGAGGGCTTTTAATTTTCATTGATTAAGGACTTAATTATGGCCAGTTAGAGGTATTATTCATAATTTTTAGGTTTAAACTTAATTTATTAGAATTTTTAGAAGTTTTAAGTCTTAATTAAAGGATTAACTTTGACTTAATCAATTAAGTGACTTAATGGTTTTTAAAATTATTAGAAATTTTTCTATGGGTTGGATATGTCAGTAAGTTTGAATGTTTAAAGTTCAAAATTAATAGGAGGTGTATCCTAATTATTAAATTTAATCTAAATTCTCTAAACATATGCCCTTAATTTTTGTCCTTAATAATGTCACTAAGTTAATTGGGGTTTAAATTAATGTTCCGCTAACCCTTGAACTTAATATGTATGATATGCACACACAATCACAATCAATTCCTAAGTCTAGGCGAGCCTAAGCTAAGTGTGAGTGTGTACACCCTAAGCATGCAAGAATTAATAATAATTAAGATGATTAATGATGTGATTAATGAATAATTAAAATATAATTACTCATTAATCACCTCCCCAGAAATCTTAATCAATCAAACTTGATCCATGCTTAAAATTTCAACACTCAACTCAAGACTTTCAAAATTTAATCATACATATAATAAAAAAAAATTATATATGAAAAATAGCTTAGTTTTAGAATTTTTAAGAAAATTGAGTTAATTTCAAAATAATTTCAAAATGATTTTTAAAAAAAATTAAATAATTTGAAAATATTTAAAGATGAAAGTTTCTGATTATTTAAAGTATTTTAAAATAAAAGTTTTAATTTTTAAAGTATTTAATTTGATATTTAATTAAAATATTAATTAAATATATAAGTAACTAAATAATTTGAATTGTTTAAATGATTTTAAATATTTTAAAATAATTTCAATTTTAGAATACTTAAAGTGTATTTTTATTTAATTAAAGATATTTTTAATTAGATTTTGAATTTTTAAAATTTATTTAAGTTAATCTCAATTAAATATTAATTAAATATTAAAATATTTAACTTATTTAAATTATTTTAAAAAAATCTCAAAATCAATTAATATTTTAAATAATGTTAGTAAACATTTAAGATATTTTAGAGAAAGAAAAAAAATTTGATTTTTGAAAATATTTAAAGTAATATTTAGTTAATAATTAGTTAAATGTTTAAAGAATAAATATTTTAAAATTATTTAAAATATTATTGTATTTTAAAATATTTTTAATTTTAAATTTTTGATATATTTTATATATTTTTTTAAATTTATATTTAGTTTTTAATATTTTATTTAAAAATATTGGATTTAAAATAATTTTAAAATAAATAAAAATCAATTTAAACAAATGGCGGCGCCGGCGGCAGCTAGAGGGACACGCGGCGAGCCTTGATTGGCAGATAGGAACTGTGCGGCAATCATTGCCTACGGCACAATGATTGCGCCGCCTCAATCATTGAGCATTTATGAAACAGCGGATGCAGTTTCACTTATCCGCGTTAGTACGGCGTGACAGCCGTTGGATTGAGCGTGGTTTCGAATCAATGGCCTGGATCTCGTTGAATAGAGAGAGATAGCGTGGGATCGGATCTGTGGCTGGATAGAACCATGGAATAGCTTAATCTGGGCCGTTGATTGTGGGATCAACGGCCCAAAAAACGTGCAGTTAAACACAGTCCAGCCAAAACCCTAGAATGGGTTTTTTGATCTATTCTCTCAATCGGATTGATAAAATTTGATAAAATTTTAAACCTAGGCATAGTTTATGAACAGAAAATGTGGGGGACTAGTTTTAACATTTTAAAAGTACTTTCTAGAAAGCTATTTAAATCTAAGTAACGTGACCTAGATCTAAGTGTTTTGAGAAATTTAACCGTTGGATTGGAATGATTCTTATTTCTCTGAATTTGTAGATTGTCTACGTTTAATATTGTAGAAGATCCCAAAGCTTGAGGACGCCTGGATCAAGAGCTAGACACCTTGAATGGGTTTGAAGCTTGGGGTGGTCGGAGAGTCGCCGTCGACGAGTTTGACCGGTGGGATTGAACTTGGAAAGTCTAGAACAGAGTCATAAGAGCTGGAATGAGCATTCAAAGGGTTCTTGAATGGCTTGATTGGTGAGAGAATGTTGAAGTTAGAATGAGCTTAATTTGAGGGTTTAAGCCTATTCAATCCATTCCAGATTGAATGGAGGGCTGAGATCATTTGAGGGGGCTAATGGGATGTTGCTAAATGTTTCCAAAGTCGTTAGGGAGCAAGAGAATCAAAAGGACCAAAGGATAATGATGTGGAAAGATGTCTTTGTCCTTTTTGCACATGGAGGAGATTAGGGTTCTGTTTAAACTAAATCTAGAGCTTAAGATAGGCTTAAGAAACCTCCAGAAATCATTTGGGACAGCTGGAGTATAGTGGATTAGCTTAAAATGGGTTTGAATATGTAAATTGACCAATTAATGATGTCTTGACCTTTTGTTGACCGGTTTGACCAGTCAACAGGTCAAAATAAGTGATGTGGCACCATGGAGTGGTCTTGAGCTCGTTGAATTGATTTGGAAAGGGTTTGAAGGAATTAAGTGAGTGTATATGCAAGTTAAGAGGTATTTAACCAAACTTAAAAATTGATTTTGGTCAAAATCTCTAAAACTTGGCTTAGATTGAATTTGAATATATTTAAACTCTAAAATAGAGTAAGATCAAGGGCATGATAGACTTTGAGTGAGTTGATTCATTAAGAGTTATTGTTTTGACTCAAATGGATTAGTTTTGACTGGATCTAGGGCTAGTTGACCAACTCAACTGGTGATTGGGTCAGTGGGTCCAATCAGATCCAAACCATTGAGGAATGTGATCAAAAGAGTCTGGATGGATTTGAAATGGATTCAAAGTTTGATTAGAAGTGGATAGGCTTAAAGGTTGAGTTGGTCAACCTGGGTTGACTAGGTTAATTAGGTTGAGCAAGGGTCAAAATTTGGGCTGAGTAGGTTGGATTTGATGAATAGAGTCTGGTGGAGGTGGTCTCAAGGTCTGGAGAGATCAATTAAGTCAAAATGACTATTTGAGTCCTTAAAGGCCTATTTGGTCAACCTAGGTTGACTTGGTTAACCAGGTTGACCCTAGGTTTGGGTTTGGGTCCAACAAGTTGGGTTTGATGTTTTGAGTCTATGGGAAGTGATCCCAAGGTCTGGAGAGTTCAAATTGGTCAAAGTAACCTATTAGATCCTTAAGGGCCTGTTTGGTCAACCTAGGTTAACTAGGTTGACCCAGGCTCTGGATTTGGGTCCAACAGGTTTAGTTTGATATTTAAAACTTGCTGGAAGTGGTTGCATTCAATTTGGAGGTCATTTGATCCAAAGTGACTATTTACACCCCTAAGGGGTATTTTGGTCATTTTGGGCCCTGGTCAACTGGGGGTCAAAGTGAGTCCATCAAAATACAGTTTATTGCTCATCATAGCATAATCAAGGGTCTGAAAGTGATTGGAGGCTTTGGAGAAGGCTTTAAGGTCATAATCCATTAGGTGGCAGGTCTAGTGGCATATGCCATAAATGTTTGAAGGTTTTACGGCCTTTGGATTTCAATCCAATTTCTGGGGTTAGAAACCTCAGAATGCAATTGATAGACTTTGAATCAGAGATCATTTGACTAGGTTTTGAAGTGTTTAAAAATTCATTGAAAAAGGATTTCATGACCTGAGTCCTTAGCCTTGGATTTGGATTGAATTTCTGGGTTTGAATTGGACTTTAGGTTTAAATGATTGGATTTGAATTACCCAAATCATTTATGATCATTTGAAGATCATAAATGATAGATAGGGTTGAAGCTTGATCAGAGACAGGATCAAGGTTTGAATTAGAGTTTAGATTTTGAACTGAACTGAAGTCTGGATTTTGATTAATATTTGATTGAATTAGGGTCTGGATTGGCTTAAATCTAGATTGATCTAGGGCCTAGATTGATTTAAGATCTAGATAAATCTATGGTCTAGGTTGATCTTAAGGTTTAGATTGATCTAGATTCTAGGTAGATCCTAGGGTCTAAAATCTAGGAGGATGCTAGAGTTTAGATTGGTTTGGATGCTAGATTGATCTGGAAGCTAGACTAGGTCCTATTGACCTCATACAAAAATGAGGTCAACAAACCCCACTTAGGTTTAATTGGCCAAAGACTAAGACAATCTTAGGCTATAATTAGGAGTTAATTTTAGGGATTAATATGGATCAAATAGGTTAAATGGGTTGGATTGACCCATTTAACCCTTAAGGGGTTATTGGGTCAACCTAGGTTGACCTGATCAACCAGGTTAACCCAAGACCTAGGTTTAATCTTAATGGATTGGGTATGAATTTTGAAGTATGGTAGAAGTGTTTTGTGGGGTCAAAAGGATTCAAATAGTCAAAGTGACTATTTAGGCTCTTAAATGGTTATTGGGTCAACTAGGTTGACTTGGTCAACTAGGTTGACCGAGGGGCTGATTCTGGGCTCAATAGGTTTGAAATGACATTTTGAGTCCATGGGAGGTGGTCTCAGGGTCTGGGAAGGTCATTCAGTCAAATTGACTGTTTAGACCCTAAAGGGGCCACTTATTCAACCTAGGTTGAGTTGGTCAACTAGGTTGACCCATGGCTTACGTTTGGATCCAACAAGTTTGGTTTGATGTTTGGAGACCAATGGAGGTGGTCACATGCATTAGAATGATCATTTGAATTGAAATAGACATTTGAGCCCTTAAGGAGCATTTTGGTCAACCAGGTTAAACCAAAGCTTGAATTTGGGTTCAATGGGTCCCAAATGAGATTTGAGATTCATTGGAAGAGGATGAAAAGGTTGAATTGATTGGGCTATGTTAGACTTTAGGGCAAATACCAAAAATCTCTATAAAGGGTGTTTTGGTCACTAGGGCCCCTAGCCAATCATGAGTCAAACTGGGTTCGACGAAGTATAGATTATTGGCAAACATATCATGATAGAGGTTATGAATATGTTCAAAGGGCTTGGGTAAGGTCCCAAGGTCAATTTCCACTAAAAGGCAAGTTCAGTGGCATAGGCTATAAATATTTGAGAACTTTGTAGTCTTTGAAAATAAATTTAGTTTCAGGGGCTAGGAGTGTCAGAATGAGCTTAAATTTGGAGGGTTGACTCTAGAGACATGCTTGGTCAATATGTAATTGACAGATCATGAATCAGAGGTCATTAGGCTTGGTTTCTAGGGGAATAAAGATTCACCTAGAAAGGGTTTCAGGACCTCGGTCTTTAACCCTGGATTTTGACTTGGAGTTTTTGGATTTGCAGTAAATCTTGAGTTTGATTGGTTGATTTTAGATTATCCACATCAACCATAGTCAAATAGATGATTGAGGTTGATTGGATAAGATCAAAGCTTGGTTGAATGTCAGAGTCTAGGCATGGTAGAAGTCTAGAGTGAGAATCAGATTGATGGTCGAATTGAAATTTGAATAGGGTCCCTATGATTGACAAATAAACAACTGTCAACCATAGGATCACCAAGCAGGAGTCTAGATAGGTCTTGATGATCTCATACAAAAATGAGGTCAATATTTTTCTCTAAGTGCAAAGCCACTCATCTACCTGAGCATCCTTATTTCTGCAACACTTAACAAAAATTTATATTTCTCTTTTATTGGCCAATATTTTTCACCATGAAACATTGTAGGTATCATGACCATCTTATAAAAAATTTCCAAACATTTAAAGGGTATTTTCTGTCACACAACAGGCCCGATGCATTCCTCCACTTAAAAATCCAACTTGAATTTTATTAATAATATCCCCATCTATTTCACCATCACTATGAATAAAATACCCGAGATATCTAAAAGGTGTACTCTTTTTAATGATTTGATCACCCCACCATTAGATCTATTACTATTGAAATTACACTACAAGGTATTCAATTTTTGATCTACTCAAACAAAAACATTTAAACTCTAAAGTGGAGCACTTTAATTTTAGTTTTTCATCAACTTCCTCTTTAATCTTATCAACAACAAGAATATCATTAGCAAAAAGTATACACCAAGGTACATCCTCTTACAAATGTCTAATAAGAATATCTGTTACTAAAGCAAAAGGACACGGGCTTAAATCTAATCCTTGATGTAATCCAACTAAAATAAAAAAATACTTGGTCCAACCACCTTGTATTTGAACTCATGCAACAGCTCCTATATACATATCTTTAATGAGTTGAATATAAGCATTATTAACTCTTATTTCTTTTTCTAGAACTCTCCAAATCACTTATCTTGGAACTTTATCATATGCTTTCTCTAAACCAAAAAAAAATCATTTGTAGGTCCTCCTTACTCTCTTTATACTTCTCCATCAAGCCTATCAACAAATGTATAGATTCCATAGTAGACATACCCAGCTTGAATCCAAACTAATTTTAAGAAAATGTTGTAACTTGTGCTTAATTACTCGCTCCCATAATTTTATGAATGATACATTAATTTAATTCCCTATAATTCGTACACTCTTGTGCATCACCTTTATTCTTAATAATAGGAACCAACACAATCCTTCTCAACTTATCTAGCATGTTTTTAGTCTTCGAAATAATATTAAAAAGTTTAGTAAGCCAAAAAATTCTTTGATCTAATAAGCATTTCTACATTTCTATTGGAATATCATTAGGTTTTAATGCTTTTTCACACTTCATTTTCTTTAAAGCTTCTCCAACTTTAACTTTACTAATTTTATGATAAAAATAAATATCTTTATTTTCGTTCAAAGCGCTAAGGTTAATATTCAATCATTTTCTCGCAACCTTCATTAAAAAGTTTATTGAAATATCATATCCACCTATTGAATATCCTCTTCTAAGAAAAGTACTTTTGATCTTTATCATTAATGCACTTCACTTGAACTAAATATTTTATTATCCTATCACTTTGCTTGACTAATGTATACATACATCTTTCACCCCACCCCAAAATCTAACATATTATATAAACCACTAATAGTTAAAATTTTTTCATCACATAATGCTTTCGTAGAATCTCTATGAGCCCCTATGCATCTTTCTAAATTTCTTTAGCTTTTACATTTAAACCAATTTTAATAGCAAATCTTCTTTTTTTTTTACCTTTTTTTTGAACATTTTGATTCCACCACAAACTATTTTTACTATTGAGCTTTTCTTTTTTATTCTTCAAGCACATACTTTATAATGTTCTTAAATCACTAACTATTTTTTCTGTATAACATTAGCTTTCTTATGAAACACCCTAATCTTAAAAGCTTGAATCTTACTCTTAAAAATATTTTTATTAGTATTCTTTATTACTAGGATAATATTTTAATTTATTTTTATTTTTCACCTAATCATCTTAAAGTCCAAAACTAATAAGTAGTGCTAGGCACTCAAACTTTCACATAGACTAACTTTATATTCTTTATAATCTAAATGATCTATTTTTTTATAAGAAAATAATCAAATTGAGTTTTACTATATCCATTCTTATTAGTGATGAGATGCTCCTCTCTTTCTTAAATAAAATATTAAAAATTACAAAAACATAATTTAGCGCAAAATTCAATTATGTTCTACCATCTTTATTAGTGCTCAAAATCCATGATATCGAGAATGCTTTTAAAATGTTCTATCATTTTACCAACATATTCATTTAAATCTCCTCAAATAAAGAACTCTTTTTTAGAGGAACCCTTTATATGTTATTTAAAAATTTAATTTTTTAAATATAAACCTACTTAAGGTGCACAAGCACATTGATATTAATACTCTTAACAACAATAATAATCTTTAAAACTATAATTATATCTCGAATTGTATTGTTTTTTTATTATTATCCTTCAAACTCTTATTTATAATTACATTTACACTATTTCTAATATCTCCTAACTGAATGCCAAAGTTTAAATCCAAATCTATCAGTCTCCTCAGTTTTTTTTTTCCAACCAATTTAGTTTTTTTAATACAAAGAATAACTATCTTCTTATGAATCATAATATATATTAATTCCAATAATTTATTATAAGAGTACTTATATTCAATGTTTATATCTTAATTCTAGTTTCATAAACTATTTTTTTTGCCCACATATGTCCATGATGGGGGAACCCTTATTTAGCATTGCACCCCGGCATTGGTGCAGTAACTCTTACACATTTTTTATTATATTCAAGTCATATAATGCATCGCTTACGAGGAATGCCCTACCATTAATATAATGTATTAAAGAATTCATATCATAAATATTCAACAAATTTTGTGCTGGTTCTAGCCTGCCTAATGCTACCCTCCACTTTTTTGATATAGGGCCGGCTTGGGAACTGGCAACACTGGTGTTTAAATAAAGGCACACATAAAAATTATAAGCTTACTAGCTCCTAATATTAATGAGAAATTCATAATTAACTTTTAATCCTATTACATTTTATGTACCTTTATTTAATTTTAGTTATCTAGATTACACCTTATTTATTATTGGCTATCTATATTATTTTTTGTTTGTGATTATTTGGATTATAAGCATGACTTCTCATCTATAAAAGGATGTCATATGTATTAGCTGTGGATATGCTTGATTGAAATCAAATTTGAATTCCTTCTACTTTCTTCCCCAACAAAATGAACCTATCTCTATCTCTCTCTTCTCACAAATCAAATACCTCTCTATCTTCTACCTAACTCACATTCCAATGACTCTCTCTCTCTCTCAAAATCTCTACCACCACCTAATGGCTCCACAACCATTGGAACACATCCTCTCTCTCTAGAAAATGCATAAATCTCTACCACCACCTAATGGCTCCACAACCATTGGAACACATCCTCTCTCTCTAGAAAATGCATAAATCTCTACCACCACCTAATGGCTCCACAACCATTGGAACACATCCTCTCTCTCTAGAAAATGCATAAATCTCTACCACCACCCAATGGCTCCACAACCTTTGGAACACATCCTTAAGGCATTCAAGCTCTTTATCCTATTGTACAAATTAAAAAAAAAATACATCTCTTTATCTACTCAAGAAAATAAAAAGAAGGGAGGAGTCATAATTATGGTTTGATCTTTAATACACATTCCATCATCAAATTGCTAGTGCAACTAAAATATAACCTCAACCCTTCCTTCACCTTTTCACAACCAAACCATAAACCCTAGAAATTATATCAAAACCCTAGTTAGGGCTTTCAACAATTTAAGCCACCAACACTACAACTTTTTTAACATTTCACACATTGTTGGTTACTTTTCGAGCCATCAATGTCCAAAAAGCTCGTATTTTAAAATCATCGATGATAAGCGCATTAGGTCATATGATGGCATTGGTGACGATTTGGCAAGATCCTTATTAGTTGTGCGGGGTTCATCTGGATGGAAATATTGTGGACTTCCTAATGAGATTATCAAATTCATGCAACATTGAGCTTGTTAGCATGCGCTCAGTTGGAGAGTTCACTGGCAAAGCTTACCATTAGTAAAGTTTGCCAAGTTCACTTATATGTGCAAACTTGCATTGATTCAACAAGTTCACTATAATAAAATTACATGATTTTAATTTTCAAATAAATTCAAAATTAATGAAGATATTTACTGTGAAATATGAGGCAAAATAGTAAAATACTAAAATATTTATATGTAATGAACAGAATAAATATAAAAAAATGACTTGTATCAATTTTTTAAAATCATTTTGATAAGATTTGAGTTAGATCTAGCTTTTTACTAGGGTTTCTATGAAGTAATAAGCCACAATCTTATCATATATAAATATTTAAGTATTAGATCTATAAGCATATACAAATTTAACGGCATCTATATACAAATCATTAGTAATGAAGTTAAATGAGGTAGAAATGATAAGGTAAGGACTAGTGATAAAATTGAAAAGAATGGATTGAAAAATTATTATGCTAGATAAATCATGAGAGTGGTAAAAAGAAGACCAGGTTACTTGACTCGCGAGCGCGGCTGTGCAGGATGGAATCAGGATTTCGTGTATAGGGGAGTTAGGGTCGAGTCGGTACCGGGTCATTTTCGGGTTTTCGGGTCAATCCGAACACGACCCGTTTTTTCAAATGGATCGAATCGTGGAACCCAAACCCGACCCATTTGCGAAACAAGTTGACCATAACCTGAAATTTTCGGGTCAAGTTTTCAAGTCATGTCAAATATTGACACCCCTACTATATTGAGTATATAATATTGAAAAATAAATTTAAAAGATGGAGTCGTGCACAATTGATAATTATCTAAGTTGCACATATAAGTACATAAATAAAATTGATGTTGAGTGATTGAAAAGAAAAATGCGGTGGAATAAAATAACATAGAAGTTGTGTTAGAAAATATTGCACAAAATAAAATGAATCCATCATTTAATAATAATGAATGCAAAAAAGATGATTCATGAAATGGGGCCCAAGAAGTTGGGACATCAAGAAAGAACACTTATAGTTGATCATCATATCTTGTCTATCTAGCATTGTGTATTGTCTAACATCATGTTGGATAATTAGGCATTTCATAAATGTTAGATAGGTCATTTAATGTCTCCTTTTTTTTAATAAAAATTTTTGATTGTTTTGGTAGAGCTTTTGGTGATTTTTTTGGACATCTTGAACTCGATGGTATGCATTGTAAATATTATAGATAAATTGTATATATGTGAGATGTTTATTAAAGAGTTCTAGTTCAAATGATATGCTTCTAGTAAACTGCATAGATTCAATCTATAATTAGTCTTATAGTCTTTAACTCTTCCTAAATTCAAGTATTTTGCTTGTTCAGGAATTTTTCATAAGATCATGTCGACAAGAGATAACAGACAAAAAAGAAAGGTAAAGACAAATATATAGCATTTTAAAGTATTACCATTTGATCTTCCACATATACGTCAGTGAAGTACATCAAACTTGTTCATAACTTCATACCATGGCTGTTAAGTAGAACCATGATAGCTTTCAGACACATACATGTTTACAAACTGTGTGAAGAATAGCCAGCAACTCCTTGTTTCTCCTCTTGGAACGAAAACCATCTCGAGGATAAACACAAACCTTAAGCAGTAACACAACCAAATGCAAGAGTAGAGATAAATGAAATAGTTGCATTTGGTTAAGGAGTGCAGAAGCAACCGTTATCTTCAGTTTCTATTTCCACTTGTTCCTCCAGCTTGTTCAGCCACTCTAATGGCCTTTGCCTTCTCCAGCCTAGCAATGTTCCTGTCTCTCGCAAGCAATTTACCAAGGTACCGAAGCATCTTGCACTGGCTGGAGATAATCTTTGTTGTCGATGGAGTCTCATTCAATACAATTTCATATCCATCTCTCATTGAGTCCATGCCTTCAGTCAGGAGCTGCCAGAAGAGGCCACCTGCTGTTGCACCTCCAGTCCTCGCTGATTGGTAAATTTTGAGGTAGACTGTGTTAAAAAGAGCATCTCTTTGGGAGCTACTGTAGCCTGGATCCTTCCATGATTTGCCAAACTCAGTTAAGAGAAGTGGCTTTCGGATAACATTGCCGGCATCTCGTATATGGGCATCGAGCCATTTGTTCAAGAATTGAAGTTGGGATTGATCAGTTGAGCTTGGTAACCTGAAAATGGGCTCAGAGATCAATTATAAAATCAAAATAATGAAGTTGGATAGGAGAATGAAATATTAAGTATGGAAAGGTTATTGCATATAAAATGAAGGAAGCGGAAAAATAAACAATCTCCATCATATGAAATGCCTAACTAGAAAAGTTTAATTTGATTAGCACAATTCTGAACTCCATAAAAACTTGCATTTTATTACCACTTGATGCAGATATGAAAAAGTTGCATAAAAAAAACTTTTTTTCCTTTCAAGGCATTCTCACTACCTTGACTATATTAAGCAAGCTCTATGGATTAAAATTTTAATATTTCACCTTTAAAAGTTTTCTGAATGAGATATCATCCAATACTACAACAACAACATCAAGTCTTTATCCTACTATGTGGAGTCATGAATGACATAACATCCAATGTTTAAGAAAAATAAAGCCACTAAACTCAATATTGAGCAGAGAAAATGATGGCATTTCCTCTTTCTTCCACATCAAACAACCGCTGAAAGCATTGCAATTAAATTCTTCTCATCCCACACTACATGAGAAGACCAAACAAGCTTTATGCATACTTAGCAGAATTTAATTACTGATTATTCTGCTAGGCTAGAACATTACCATTGATCTGGATATGAATGGAGTGTGGCGAAATCAATTCCTGGAATCTGGTTGTTGGAGATGAAGTCAGTTCCCACTTGGAAGCCTGGATTTGTTTGCACCTCTGAATTTGATTTAGGCCCATAAAATCCTTCAAGGCCAGCTTCAAGCAAGTGATTGCTATCTATTGATTTAACATGAGCAGCCATTTCTGTGATCCATGCCTGCAATTAGAAAACAAGAGCTGAATTAGCATGACCAAAAGTTATGAACTGTAATAAAAGATGATTTGATTCCATCGAGAATAAATGGTGCTTATTTTATTTTCCAAGCAAAAGCAAAGGTGCAGAAGTAATGTATTGAACAATTGCTCAGAGAAAATGAACTAAATGTCTATCAGAGACATCCATGGTGTGACTAGCAAAAGGACAACCTCGCTGAAATCTAGAAAGAAAGCACATTAAAGGCAATAAAACAGTAAAGATGTTTTAAATTTTAACCTGTATGGTATTCCCGGAGATATCTGAGGGACATCTAGGCTCATTCATAAGCTCCCATGCAAAGATGGTTGGGTCATCCTTGTAAACAACTCCAGTAATGGTGTTGTACCTCGTCAACACAGTCTGCTTGACAGAAATCATAGAGTGATTAGTGCCAGTTCAATATTAACGTATTAAACTAGATTAAATTTCTGTTGCTTTTGAGTGGTTGATTTGTGCTTTACTATTTCATTATTATGCTAGAAAAAAGGAAAAAAATTGCTGCTTGGGGAAAATCAAGGGTCATAGGTGGCAAAGGCAATGAAATTGGAACCATTCCAGCAGTAGAACTGGAATCTTTGCGGTGTCATAGATACGAAAGCTTCTTCTGATCATTATGTGTTCCAGAAATACTTTTTAGACATTAAGTTCCCTGTTCTGCTGCGTCAAGCGGAGGACATGTTTATAGTGGTTTTTAATACTGATGAGATTGACAGATTGGAAAGAAAGATGAGCAAATCTATTGCAATGAAAGATCTGCGGTGAGCTTGGCATATTATTGGTAAAAGCATCTTCTTTGATAGGAAAAAGGCTTCCCCAGAAGCATATCAAAAATATTTTAGGTAGGTTCAACATGAGCAAGGAAAAATCAATGGATTCTCCTTGAAAGTCACTTCAAATGGAATTTTCATCAATCTCCTACCAGTGAAGTAAAAATAAGAAATTTATAGAAAGTGTCTTTTGCAATGGAGTGACTTGCGCAGCTTAACAATTCAAAACTATGTCACATCTGTTTTTTAAATCTATTACTCCACAATAATTGATTTTTCCTTCAAAATTTGGAAGAATGTATAAAGGTTATCTCAATTAGAAAATAATTATTTAATCCACTGGGCCTACGGGAACCTTGTGAAGAGAGAAAGACGGTTTTCTCTTGAGCAAAAAAGAAGAAAACATGAAACAAGCCAAAAAAGACGGCAGCGCCAAAGATTCCTATCATTTAAAAAAGGAACACAGTGACGAAAAGCAGAACACCAACCACTGTTTTCTAATTGATGCATTCGAATCCACAGAATGGTAAAGTTATTGGCTTCTAGTGATCTCTAGACCGTGCTAGAAGGTTGTTAAACTCATCATTGCTTCAAAATGGAAGATTTTTGTCCTGACTCGATAAAAATTTTCTTCATTTGAGACTTAATTTCCATGTAAAAGTTTACCGTTACTGTGTGGCTGACTGTGTGTTTCATTATTCTTGTTTAAAGGTGCTCAAAATCTGTTGCAAAGAAGACAATAGCTATCACTTCATGTTCAAGTAATTTTTCTGAACATGTTTACAAATCAACAGAACAAACCAGGATGAAGATTTGTAATCAATGCATAAAATTTTCAAAAAGAAGAATAGGAAGAGCTTAATACACCCTAAAAAATCATTCTCTCAGAAGGCAAAAGTATCTAAAGGTTACATATGACTGAAATATGTCAAGAATCCCAAGTAGATGAACTAGGAATAGATTGATAGAAAAAGATAATCAGAAAATTCCCAGGAGGAAGAAGAAAGAAAAGCAAAAGGTTAACTGTTGTTCAATCTCATCCACTAAGAAACATGTAAATACATCATATCTATTTTAAAGTTCAAGTAGATGTTCCTGTCAACAAAGTCCTAAAATATGATTTGACCTTCCAAAAACTATATAAAATACTAAAAAAAATTTATAGCCTTTCTCAACTACTTGTTCAACTATAAATACAACAAAAATCATAAATCCTTAGCAATTTCTTTCGTCTATCTCTTCATCAACTCACCTTAACATTCAGAATTCGTCACTTTATCAATAGATTGGGGCACACTACCTCCCCACCCAAATAAAAAAGGAAAAACAGAAAGAAAAAAAATTCACAGGAGATGAAGAAAACAGCAAATAGAAAACCACCTCATAAAAATTAAGGGAAGAAATGATGGGAGGAGAAAGAAAAATTTTCTAATTCCCCATACCTTGACATGATTCTTATAGTATCCCTTAACAACATTATTAGTGAAAAATTCATCATCAGATCCAATGTTCTGTCCTTGATTTCTAGCCCACTGCACATACTGCTTCTTCCCCCCAAAGTTTTCATAGTTGTTCACAAAACTAAGTATAAGCCTGATTCCATACCTTCTGGCCTCAGAAACCACAAAATCCAAGCCCTACACCAAGCAAACGCAAAATCCTAGTCAGAACAAGAAAAGAGTACAAATTGCAAAAATAATCAAAGGGAGAACATGAAAAAGAACAAAAGAAAATTTTTTAAAACCTTGAACATTTGTTCATTGTATGATCCCGGAGAGTACTGCAAGGCATTGTTGCCACCATCATTGAAAGCCCAAGTTCTAGCCACAGTGAGTCCATGGCTCGAAGCTTCTCTGAAGGCGTTCGAGACTTTCACTCTCTGAGATGGATCTGATGCTATATACATGAGCCAGTAGGCATTAAACCCATTGGCAAAAAAACGGTTCCCTTGGAGCTCAAAATGGAGCCCCCTTGTTCTTATCAAGTCTCCTACCACTTGAGTTTGGAGATGCTGGGAAAGCAGAAAGATCACAAAAACTCCTACAATAGTTGTCCTTACCATCTTCTCCTTCTTCTCAGTGACTGTTAAAAGGAATGCCAGAAGAAGGAAGGTTGTGGGTCTTCAAAATCTGCTTCCTCTCTCTCTCTCTCTGGTATGGAACTGAAGAGATAGCGGTGATGGGGAAAGTTTCATTTGCATTCTCCGACTCCTGCTCTTACATAAAAAGCAGCGGCCAACGGTTAAAAGAGCGCCTTTTAAGTTTAATTTGAGGTTTTACAGAGTCAATAATCCTTCACCGCTTTACATTATTAATTCTATGTTCCATTTGGTTATGTTCTGTTCAACTAATCTTGAAATGACTATAACAGCTAATAAATAAATAAATAGAATTTACATGCCCATCACTATATACTCTTATATTTATACATCTACCCTCTTAAATTTTTATTTACATATATAACATCTAAATTTTTAACCAACAAAAATATTGCAAGGTCTTGTTCATAAGTTCTTTTGTTTATTTCCTTATTAACTCTCCTATAGCTATTAATTTTCAACTTATTAATGGTGTAAATGCTGAATAAAAAATTCTTTTGGATTACTTAGTCGTACACATGAATTGCAATCCCTTATTTAAAAATAAAAAAATAAAAATTGATGTCCCAATATTTTATTTGGAATCAATATTAAAACTTTCATTAATATAGTGATATATGTCCAGCTTTAAAAGACTAAAAGCAAATATCTAAGATAGTATTTATTAATATGAGGTCAGATTATTTTTATTTATTTATTTAGTTATTTAATTAAGAAGATTGATTGCGCATTTTGCAATTATTTTGTTATAAATAAGTTGATTGGACAATATATTATTTCTTTTTGAAAATAATAATAGAAAAAACTTTTTATTTTATGTAAATTTTCATCAGTATTAATTTATAAATAAATAAATAAAACGCTAACAATTAATATTTATGTGGAGGCTTGTTGGAAGATTCCGTTTGGGACAGATTTTTTATTGCCTTTAAAGAAAATTTCTAGTAAAAATTTTCTAATTTATTTAGACTAAAAGCTGCTTTAGAAAGCAACAAGAAAGTTGTCCCAAAGAAAACCTAAGGATTCATTCAAGACGGCTGCGCTTTTATAATTTTTTTTTATAAAAATAGTGAAAAAATAATAACCAAACAGTAATTATGGTTAGAATTTAAAAATTAAATTAATAAGAAAGCTATTCCAAAAGAAACCTATATATATTTTTTCTCTCTCTCTTTGGAATTAGGTAAACAAGTAATGGTCATGAGAAATTTACTTTTGATTGTTTGACTTTGATAAAAGTCAACCAAATATTGGTCAATACCTACTGCTGAGAGGAACAACTGACTGAACTCTTACTAATATTTCTATGCAAAGATTTCTCAAAGAAATTTTCTGATGCATAATATTTCCTTGAAAATTGGACAATGTGCTTCTCTATTGATTTTGTAAATAACAATATGCTATGATTTTATTTAAACTAATAGTAATGGAAGCATTGAATTGATGTTTTATCTTTCAGCTGGTTTTTTAAAAAATAAAAATTTGCTCAAGCAAGCACCATTGTTGCTTGCAAGCTAGTATGTACAGTTGATGGTCTAAATAAGATTGATTATGAAAGAAAATTTTATTCTTTATAGTAATGAGGGTGTCAACATTCTGAAAAGTAGAAAATTTATTGGGATTGAGAATGATATATTTGAAGTAAATATAGAAAATATAATTATGAAGACACCAAGATTTATTCAGTTTATCAAGACCATGATCACAAAAGAGAAGAGAGGATCCAAGCCACTAAAAATAAATGGAAGCTATAATTATGAAGTGTTGAAAAAAAAGAATTCATAAATAATTTTTAAAATTTTTGTGCTCACACAAATAAATGAAAAAACTCTAAGTACACAACAGAGACATTATTTTATATTGAAAGTCTTTTTGTATCATTATCTAAATCTTGTAAGAATCCTCTTACACTACTAATCATTGACAGGGTATGTGAGTGTAATCGCTTTATTTTTTACACCCATAAGGAGCATGCATATGGCATAAAACTATCAAGATTAGAGCCCCCATATGAGATAGCCTCCAAGAATAACTCTATAGCTCAACATAAGGTCATCTCCTAAAAATTT
The DNA here is from genome assembly GCA_019925795.1 of Dendrobium chrysotoxum. NCBI lineage: Eukaryota > Viridiplantae > Streptophyta > Magnoliopsida > Asparagales > Orchidaceae > Dendrobium > Dendrobium chrysotoxum. Next base: position 44,443,076 of record CM034303.1, on the reverse strand, counting down.
GTCACTTGACTCTAAAGGGATGCCACTTTAAAGCATCTTTTCCATCCTTTGTCTCCAAAGTTATCACCCAATCGGTATCAGTACCTCCTAGGTCAATTAATGATACGCTAACATGTACTCTTTCCTTGAGAATTCTACTTCTTGAGAAGTCATCCACCTTAGTGCCCTTTACAAACTTCTTTGAGTTGGTTTCTTTCACAACTTGACCTTCCTTGGCAAGTTGGCCTTCTTGGCAACTCATTGGCCTTCTCTTGAGAGCTTGATCTTTTTCAAAACTCAGCCTCCCAGATAATTTTTTCAACTCAATCTCTACATTGTTTTCTCCAAGTGTGCCTTTTTGATATACTTATCCTCATTTATTTAATCAATCTCTCCACTTAATTCTCTAATATGGCTTTCTTTAAAGAACTTTGTCTCCTCAGTAGACCGACCTTCTCAGCCACTTCACTATGAAAGTTGGTCTAACCCAATTAGCCTACCAGAGATGTCCTAACAACTCTTTGACATCTATGACACCTCACTGCATAGTTACAACTAGCATAATCCCCTAGGGGCCTAAAAAAGGAGACATATGTCTACTATGCATAGTAACCTATCATGATTAATATAAGTGATTCATGCTCACACTTTTTTTTTGGGAAAATTTAAGATAATTAGACTTTAGTTAAATTTAATACTTCATAAATTCTTTTTTTGTTGTTGTTGTTGTTGTTGGTCTTCAAAAACATGTTAAATTTCTCATGATGAACTTAATAGTGTGTTGCCTTGTCATCCTTGTTTCTTTTGTTATATTTTGGCCTTTCATCAACTCAAGTAATGCCAAATCAAGATAGCTTCTCTCCCTTCACCAAAGAAGTTAAGACAAGCCATTAGTTGGAATTACCGATTACTGACATTCTAACAATATGAAACACCCTAGTTTCATCCTTACTAGTAGAACTAGGGTAGAAAATTTCAATAAAATGCATCAACCCTTATAACATGTTCTTGATGATTGTGATGAGCCAACCTAGTGGTTTAGATCATATTTATCTACCATCATCGCCAATATTGTAAGTAGAACAATAAGAGAATGTGTAGAAAAAAAAAGAGATGCAAATCATATTTATAGTGGTTAAGTCCTCTACTTGGAAATTCAACTAAACCCTCTCCTTTTGCATTAAGTGAAATCTATTAATCCCATATATTTTAAGCAGTATAAAAAGACTATCCAGCACCAGCACCAGCACAACCATTATGGACTCCACCCCACCAAACATTATTACAACCATTACCAATTGTACCACACCATCAATTAATAATCTACCATTCTACTCATCCACACAAACTGCATATACACTGTTATTTTATCTATATTCAACATTTCCACCATATTTGTAAGCATACAATCTTAGGGAATATATTCCCTTAGGGGATAGCTTAACACAAATCCTCTTTATTTTAATCTTTAAAATTTAAAATCAATAATATTATTTTTTATGACTATTTTACACACATTGAGATAAAACTTGTTAGTCATACATCATTGAATATATTTTCTTGTAAAATCTCATTTGCAAAAAAAGCAAACTCATATTCTCACCTTTTTTTTCTTCAATAATGGGTTCCATGAGTTGGTTTCGTTTAATTTGGTTAAATTATTCAAAGTGGTCTAAAAAATTCAAATTGATCAACTCATGCAAGATGAGCCAATTTACCAAATCAAGGTCAAATTGGGCTTAAATCATTTTTGCTTGACATATTAAAATTAATTGACGGCCTTAGGTTCAATCAGTTTAACTAATTTGACAGTTTAGGTCCCATTAGGCTGAATAGGCCCATGTGAGCTTAAATAGGTCAAAATGTTCAATCACATTATACGAAAAGGTATATTAACCTCAATTAGGTCATGTCTAATTAAATAGGATATAATAGGTTGGTTACCCTATCTCAATTTTTCCAATCATAGGGTTTGAGCCCTATTGAAGTAATTGGTTCCAACATGTATAAATTAAGGTTAAATGGGTCTTAGTTTAGCCCAATAAATTAGAAAGAGTCAAATATGAACAATATTATGAAAATACCTTCCACCAATGATTATGTGAGTATAGTGAGTCAAGACTTTTTTTCTTAGCACACTTATGCGTACAAATAACTTCATGAGGACTAGTCTTAGCATTATTAACCTACTCAAATCACCTAAAAACTTATAGTAGGCTTGTCATGGTTAATAAGAACTAATAATAAGAGCTAATAAAGCTAATTCTATGGATTGTTCAAATAAGAATAATAAGAGCCATAAGCCATAGACTGAACTCTCAAACTTCTTGATAGTTATAATAACAGACCAGCTAGGTTGAGGCATTATTTTCTTACTAGCTATATTAAAGGGATACCACCCTCTTAAATGATACTGAGAACCCCTAAGCCTAGTTTAGAAATGACTCTATCAAACTTATTAGGGCAATTGCTTAAAATATATTTATTAGATTCCGTATAAATCAATAACTTACTCAACTTGATGAGAAAATTATTTCTCATAGAATAAGATTTGTGGGTATACATCAATAATTTAGAAATGAATCTTACATGATATGTTCCAAACCATCTAGGACATTCTCTATTCCTTTATAACTATTTTGGTTAGGCAATAAGGGCTGGTGTCAAGATCCAATCCAAGAAGCACACACCTAACTCATCATAATCCAATTAAATTTTTTAAAGAATAACTAAAGAAATTTCTAAATGCTAGTTCATGTTATCCCTACTTGGTACCCCACACTTTCATCTTAACATGTTATCCAATAAACCATACCATCACATATAGGAAAGGTCACCTATTCGAATTAAAATTTGATGCATAAATATTTCAACCAATTTATGCAAAACCAAGCAATGGGATCTACCTAATCAATTTTCAATTTACCTTTATTACTCAATCTATAGGAAGGGGCATTCTATTAAGCACTGACATTAATGGACAAACACAAGAATAAAAGGATTATTATGATAAAATAAATGAAGAAATGGATTTTCCCAATAAGAATTTCATTTTTTTTTAAATCTATAAATACTACTATGGTTAATTAATATAATTAATTTGATACATTTAGTATAAATAGCAAACAAGTATAGTTACAACACATTTTGAAATTGTGTGAAACTAATATTGATAATCAATTATGTTTGTGGTTGTATATTTTTTCATGAATCAAAGGAGAACTTTAATATATGCTTGTTATTCATTTAATTACTAAAAGCATTAATATATGAGTGTTCTATGTGTTTGTAGTAGCTATTCTTATTTGTCTTAATTTATGAGTTTTATCTATTTTAAATTATAATGGATTTAATGTTTTTGAGTGGTGTGACAATTCCAATTTCACTTGGACATATAAGATCTTAATTTGGCTCTCCAAATTTAGAAAAAGTTGTTATTTTAATTTAAGTAGCTTAAAATAAAGGTCTTTCCATAAGACTTTGGAAAGGTGCACATAATGAGCAAGATGTTTATACAAATGATGGTAGTAAACAACATTAAGAATACAATTCCCAAGACTAAAAGTGCAAATGAATATATGAAATTTGTAGAAGAATGATCCTAGATTAACTTTGTTGAGAACTCATCAATTAAGACATGAATGGATACATTAAACAACAAGAAGTTTAATGCTTCAAATACCATGCATGGGCATGTCACTAAGGTAACAACTATGACAACAAAAATACAATCCATATTAATGGAGACGAATAAAAACCTTTTTGTGTAGTTCATTATGAACTCCTTAGCTACTTGATTTGCCCATTCCAAATGGGTTATAATGTTATTAAGAATAAGTAAATTGTGCATGAATTGTATAACATGCATATTCATTAAAAGGCCCTGCTAAAGAAATGAGAGATTCACCTATAAGGTCAATACATACCTTAATACACTTATGCAACAATAATATGCACATTCAAATATAAGTTTGATGCATGTCATTGATGCATGACATCACCTATAAGGTAAATGCATATTAGCCATGACATTAACCATAAGGAAAATGCATGTCGTCAATGCATTTCATCACTTATAAAATTGATGTATACCGTCAACACCAAGGCTAATATCAACTAACCCAACTAGATAAAATGCTGCACTTTCTGATGAAATTTTTGACAAAAAATGTGATCGATGATTCTAGCAATACTTTTGATAGTAAAATCAATTTTACATTAACCATCTTTGGCAGAACCATCACTAATTTCTAGAAAAAAAATTCTATAAAAAATCCATAAAAAATGAATAAATGTGTTGATGTCATCTTGTTCCCCCTGTTCACATGAATAGAGAGCTCTAAACCTTGTTTGGCCCCTTTGCTTGTGAGCATGTCATCACCTATTTGTCACCATTTTTACTTGATTTCTGATGGGGACAGTAGAGTAACCTAAAGAATTGTGAAAATGATTTAGGGCCTTGACAATCCCTAAATAATACTTAGGCTTTTTTGATATAAAAATTATAAAATCTCACTTAATATACGCAAGTATACGTGCCAAATCAAGTAATATAATGATAGAGTAGAATATCGATCCCACAAGAAAGAATATTTACTTGCAAATACTAATACTATCTACCTCAACTATAATAATTATCCTACTCAATAAAAATAAATTTTGGTGGAGATTCAATCACTTAATTAAAATAAAAAATAATTAAATGAAATACTATTTGGATAAATTATTTTGAATTGATGGAATGTAAATACAATATGTTTCCTAATGTTCTAATTTATATTGATAACATTCAGAGCATATGCATCCCGACCGCTCAGTCAAGCGTAAAGAGATAAAGGACAGATTAAACTCTTTTCAACCTCAATACCCCTCTAAACTCCCATAGCCTATCACCCAATAAAAATCTTAGAAGAGTAAGTAAAATGCGTACTATTAAAACCCCCTCATGATAATTCATCTATATAAATTTGATACTTGATAAGCACTATGCCTATGTTTGTATCATACCAATCCAACATACCTAATTGTGCATGTTTTTCTATTCCTAGGCTCCACATTACACATGATATTAACTACACATATAACCACTATATACATTAAATGAAGACCTGGTATATCGAAAATATCATGAAATTATTGATGAAGAGAATTCATTAGTACTTTATATTTCATTTACACTATCAATCCAAAACTAGAGAATTTAGTTAGACATTAAGAACAAGTGAAGCATAATTATTTTCTTTATTTGAACAAAAGAAAAAAAGTACAGAAGAAAAGATATCACCGGATTGTTCAATGATCTCCTTCACACTCCTTGATTTAAGAATTATTAAGAATGAAGCCTATTCATTAAGAATGAAGCCTCAGATACCTTGGTTTGAGAATCACATCTCTTAAGGTTTGTCTTTCACATGCTGACATGCATAAAAATATTAACAACATCCCACAAAATGTATAAAATATCATTATCTGCTTGTTATAGATTAAATTAAATAAACCTCCCAAAAGTAAGAATTTCATATTTACAAATCAAAAATAAAATATCATAGTAGTTGCCAAAGCAAGCGATGAGATTTAGGAAATTCACATCTCAAAAATCAATATGATAGCTCATTTTAGCAAGCCATCATTATATAAATCAAAATGAAAGCTTAGTTTAACTCATTTACCATTCATGGCTTTTATGTTTTAGCCTTTCGCCCATTTCCAGTCGAGCTAACATTGTTGATGGAGACTAGGAGAGGAATCATCAACCTACCTACGACCTGGAGGCTAGAGTCGTGGAGGGCCTACGAGGCTACGACAGCGAGTCTAAGAGCAGAGCAAAGCCAATGAAGGAAAAAAAGAAGGAAACGCTGTAACCATTTTTTCTTTCTGTGACCAGGCTTGAACAATGTAGACCAATTTAATCGAACGATAAATGATGAAATACTAGTTGGTTTCGGCTAACATTAGGGTTGACAGGTCGACCCGAACTATCCTGATATTAAAAATGGCTTAAAAAATTATACACGTACCTAACCCGTTTATTAAACAGGCCAACCCGAACTTAGAATTTTTGGGTCGGGTCCCAATCAAAATTTTAATTTGTCATATATTGCCACTCCAAATGAAATCATTTCAACCAGGCCAACCTTGAGATTTTTCTCATTTCTTAGAATTTTCACACAAACTTTTATATCTTTTACAACTTCTGTTAAGCACTAATTATTGATAAAACATAATATCTCTCACTCTATTTTCATAAATTATCTCACACACAACAGGCTAAAAATGAAATTCATTAAATTGCAAAACTCGTATATTAATAACCTGAACCACTTTTGATGAAACTAAGGGCAAATTTATAATTTAACACATTTCATCTCACCCTCGGACAAAAATTTCGGCAGTAGCGTCGGTTCAGTAAATAATTATCGAAAGCGGTGGGGCCATTTCCATTGGCTTAAACATATCGTTATTGTCTTTTCACTAAGCCCTGATAAGGAGAAGTTGTTGAACATGATTAAGCAATATTTGTCGGAGATAATTTAGATAAGATGGCCGTACAGTAATTAAGAATTTTGTTTTCTTTTGAAAAATAAATTAATAAATTGTAAATCATATATTTTTTGGATTTTTTGGTTAACATTTTAAGAAAATAAGATCATTTAATTAAATTTTGATAAAGAAGAATTTTATTTTTCTTATTTTTTTAAAAATTTTGATCGAAATATTAGATTAAAATTGATAAAGGTGAATTTTATACTCATAAAATTTTTATTTATATAATCAAAATATATGATTACTTAATCAAAACTTATATTATAATTTTCAGATAAAAAATATAAAACTCAACATAATTAATTGTGATCAGAATTTTGATGCAATTTTTTTTCATATTTTGAAATAATTAAAAAAAGGAACATTAATCTCATTCATTTTAGCAAAACTCCTCCACATATTTCTTTCTTAGTTAAATATCTCTGTGATATTTCTTTGACAATCAAGATAATGATACATTACCAAAAAAAATCCATCAGAATAAACAAGTATCTCAATTTTTTAAAATTAAATTTGGGATCATTCGAATTCTAATTTTTATAAACTTATAGTGAAACAAACGTTTTGACAAGACAAACCTAATGATGGTAAAAGTGTCCTATTGAGCCCAAGTCGAGTAGTTGAAGTACACTTAAATTTTTCATGACATATTGTGAGGGGTCAAATAATATCTAAATATTATATGCTTATGATCAAAATGAGCGACTTGACTAGAGGAATCCAACAAATCTAATTTGACTTAATTTTGATGTCATTAAAGCATTTAAATGCCAAAAGAATAGTTTATAATCGAAGGAATCAACTCAGGCTATCTGATGAAGTGTTTGGGGTTTTAGCTAAAATTGTTAAAATGTCAATCCAAGAAATTATAAGTAGACTCTCATTATTCACATCAAGAGAAGATGAAATTGGAGAGAGCATAGAGATTTAAGAAACTCCAAAGCCATGTCTGACAATTAATGTCGACAATCACCACCAACAACTCATTGTCCAGTCACTATCGCCCAACTGTAATTGCTTGGCAATCATCGCCTGACCGCCATTGCCTAATTATCATCACCATATCATTATCTCTTGACTAGAGTCATGTGGTCATGTCACCCAATTGTCGTCACTGACCACCTTTGCCTCGCTATCCTTCACCTAACCATTATCACACTTTTCTACTTATCTGACATCATCTACTATAGTCACAACATGAAGCTAGTTTTCTATACTTTATAGTCTAATCTTCTCTAATGAGAGGAAGAATTAAATATATAATCCTAAAGTTTTAACTCAACCACAAATAGAATAAACCAAAGCTAACTATCAAAGACAATGTAATAGAAATATCATTTTATTTCATTCTTCGGAATTCATGTACAATAATTTAGTTCCATTAAAGTTATACAACAAAAGAAATTAATTCCAACATTAATATCATATTTCATGTAGAATTTGTTTCCAACAAAAGAAATCATCATAGAATGGTTGATAAGAGTTTTATATTTCATCAGAATTCATGTAGAATTTGTAAAATTCCAACATTAATTTCAGATTATTACTGATACTTATTTCATTACTACAAATCTAATACAATAATTTTAATGCACATGTCTCGATGCCTACTTATATCTCTACTTCCACTTATATCCATGTTATTTCCTCTCTTTTTTGTGTAACAATTTGACATAGTGGGCTTCTTTGATGCAACTTTTCATATAGGCACCATTCTATGATGATTTTTGTCAGCACCATAGTACTCAGAGGCCCAAATTGATCTCATACATGTCATGAAGTCTCTTTTGAGTTCACCCAAGCCTCCCTAAATCTTCGCTTGAGTTGTCTTATGCTCTCAAGTCCATGAAAAGAGAGCACATCCAACAAGCCAAGGGTTTCCTCCCTCCTCCCACATTTGTCACTCTATATCCATATCAACCCTCAGAGAAAGCTCACCTTGAGACTCTTCTATTACCTCAACCTTATGGGTGGCCAAGTACCATGTAGCCATCTATAGTGATGCCTAGATTAGATATCATAATTTGGTCTTCCATATCCATCATAATCTCTAGGTCTTCTTTCCCCTTCATTATACCCACCAAAGGTCCAAAACTCACTCTTTCCTGAGTTTTTATGTCAAATTTGTAGTCATGACTTTGACCCCAACATCTTAATTATCACCACACATCCTATGCACCCTTATGGATTGAAGCATATGAATGAAACAATATTAAATAACTCTAAATTTACTCGACCATATAGATCTTCCTCTAAATCATAGACCGACTCATGCTTACCATCTCAAAATCACATATAAAGTAATTTTTGTCACCACTTCTTCTTTCTGCTAAGGCTAAGAAATATCTCAAATTATCCATTGATAGGAAACCCAATGTGATATTATGGTGCAACAACATGAACATCAAGCCTTTATCCTGCTACATGGGGTTGGCTACTTAAATATTTTTTTCTCTATTGTGTCTTATTAAGAGTCGAATTTTCATTTAAATTAAATAAAAATATCATTTCTAATTTTTTTAAGTCAATTCTTATTTTGGTCCACCTCTATTTTTTTAATATAGGTCAAATCCAATACATTTATTCTCCTAGACAGGTCTTCGCAAGATAGATGTTTCATGTGTCCAAACCATCTAAAGTGATTCTCTCTAATCTTATCGGCCACTGGAGTTACAATCTTTTTACATATATACTCATTTCATGTTCTATACTTAATTTTATGCTTCTCTTTTAATGTGGTATTAGGGTGAATTAGAAAAAAATAATTCAGATTTTTTTAATTTTTTATTTTAACGTTCACTTTTTTTTTTAAAAAATATTTATTATCAAATATACGCCTCCACGCAACCAAATTGGATCCGAGGCCTTCTTCCTTCAAACCTCATTAATTCCTGAACAAAAACAACCATCTTTCTCCACCGATACGTGGCGCCATTTCATAAGTTGCACATGATGGGCCGACCCCACCTCATACATCCAATCTTGCACCGCAATTGCCGAATCTGTCCATTAACTTCAATCTTGCCGGCTTTACGGAACATTGCGAACCGCACGTTATCGGCCGGAATCGCGGCGTGGCTTCGCGCCTCCCTTTTCTTGGGGTGGAGCCCACTACCCATGTTCGTAACGGCCGATCACGGCCGTTGATTCGGTCGTTGCGCCGGATTGGGAAGTTGCATGTTCGTAATGGAGGAGTGGTTGTGAGGGGTTTGTGTCTGCGGATAAAGTCGGCAGTGAGGGTGGGCACGTGGAAGCATCTCACGGCTTATGGGAGAAAGAAACCAAGCCATTGGACCGTTGGGTGTCCCCTTATAATTATAACCCAAATTAAAATCCTCATTCATTGTTTAATTTTATTGCGTGTTATTGTTAGGTCTAAAAATAGAGTTATCTCATATAGTTGATAGTTAATAAAAAATTTATTAAATAATCGTGATATAAATGTTTTACTATATTATATTAGAATATTTATGATATTAAAATAAAATTATTCAATTCATATAAATAAAAAAATTCATATGAGATAATAGAATTTTCATGTGAAAAATTCATAAAGAAAAATCATGAAATAATTAAAATAATATGCTATATACCAAAGATTATTGTTGTAGATGTGAATATTTACGGTGGTAAAAAGATAAAGAGTTTATTGTGTTAGCTTGAATAAAAATCCAGCACACATACAAATAAAGAGAGAGGAGTGTGAGAGTCATAAAAAATACTAAGATTTTTTCGCGGAAAATCCTAAAAATGGGAAAAATCACAGAGCCTAACCTAGTTAAAATGATTTCATTAGTGTTTGTAGTCGATTACAAATGGTGCCCTTCCGTAGGGGGAAGGCGTTGGCTTAACGAATCATATAGAGCACATTACATAGCTGGGGTTGAAAGAATCTAATGATGAGGGAGCCATTCTCAAGAGAACGTTGGTCTCGTCATTTGGTTGGAAGGGTTGTATTTGGGCAATGGAGACTAGAGAGACTGTAGCCAGCGGGTGACAGTGATTTGAAGGAATGACTGTAGTCGGCGGACGACAGTGGTCGGAGGGACCGTAGTCGACGAGCGACGGAGCGATAGTAGTCGGTGGGCGGTGGTGGTCGGAGGAACTATAGCCAACGGGTGACAAGGGTTAGAGGTACCGTGGCAGGCGATCAATGGTGGTCAGAGGAATTATAGTCGGTGGGCGACAAAGGTCTGAGGGACCATAGTCGACGAGTGATGGAGGTTAGAGGAACCGTAGTTGGCTGACGATGGTGGTCGGAGGGACCATAGTCGGCGGGCGATGGTGGTTGAAGGAATCATAGTCGGCGGGGCGATAGAGGTCAGAGGGACCGTAGTAGCCAGCGAGCGAACGTGGTCAAAGGGACTGTAGTCGACGTGCGACGGTGGTCAGAGGCATCATAGTCGGACGGTGACTGAGGTCGGAGGGACTGTAGTTAGTGGGCGATGGAGGGTGGAGGGACCTTAGTCAACAGGCGACCATAGTAGGAGGGACCATAGTCATGGGCGACAGAGGTCATGGGGATCGCAGTCGACGGGCGGTGGTGGTCGGAAAGACTGTAGTCGGTAGGCGATGGGAGGTCGCAGGGGCCATAGTCGACGGGCGATGGTGGTCGGAAGGACCATAGTCAACGGTCGACGAGAGGTCGTATGCATTGCAGTCGACAGGCGACGGTGGTCGGAGGGACTGTAGTCGATGGGCGATGGTGGTAGGAGGGACCATAATCGATAGGCGATGGTTGTCGGAGGAACCGTAGTTGGTAGGCGACGGAGGTTAGAGGGACCGTAGTCGGCTAGCGATAGTGGTCGAACGGACCGTAGTCGATAAGCGATGGCGGTCGGAAGGACCGTAGTTGGCAGCGACGATAGTCGGAAGGATCATAGTCGGCGGGTGATGGGAGGTCGCAGGGTCATAGTCGACGGGTGATGGTGGTCGTAGTGACCATTTCGGCTGGCAATAGTAGTCCAAGGGATCGTAGTCGGCAGGTGGACGACGTCGACGGCCGGGTTGCTGGTCTAACAATGGTTGGGCCGATGTCCGATAGTGCTCGGTGGCCAAGAGGAAGTGTGCCAGTCAGTAGCTAGGCGGTGGTCCGATGTTGGCTGAGTGGAAGTCCAACTATGGTCGATGGCCAAGTGGAAGTCCGACAACGGTCGGCAGCCTGGTGGAAGTCCAGCGGAGGTCGGCGGCCAGACAGTGGTCAGACAACGGTTGACGGAGGTTCACCGACAGTGGTGCTAAAGCTCTTGAAGCCTCATAGTTCTCTCCAATCTCCAGCCAAAGGTCCTAGTCCCCAGCCCCCTTCATGTGAGAAGTGAGTATTTATTTATAGATTTTTGAAAGTGGCGTGCCCCATAAATATGGAGAGATCTGGGGCATGTTCGGAGTGCTCCATCGGATTGTCCGTATTGATTCCCTCGATCATAGAGTATTTTTCAAGTGTTTAGGTGCCTTAATGATGTCATAATTCAATGATCTTGGCTTCGTTGGATTCATCTCGCCGAGTTGCTCAATTCGACTATAAGCATGCAATATTTGGATATCATTCAGTCATATAATTTATGCTTTGAGCCTTCCAAATGTGGTTCGGGCCCCCGATTTGGACTCTTGGGCGTTTTTGGTGTCGTTGGATTTGTCTTTTTGAGACGTTTAGTTTGACTATAAGTTTGATGAAATTTGAGCTCAGATAGTCCCAATTTAATTTTGAAAGTTTTCAACTTGAATATGCCTCAAGATTCTTGCTCAATCAGAACGATTTTTGCTAACGTATCAATTATAAACTTCAATTCAAATTTAAGAAATAATTTGCTCAATATTAATTCATATGTATCATAAATTACTTATTTTTTATAATTAATTTTTTCATAAAATTATAGATATTACAAGTAGGAGCTATATGTTTAAACTTCAAGTATTCCTTGAAGTGTCTATTAATTAATGTAATTTTTATCTATTTTGATTATATTATATATGGACGCTATTTTGTTTATTGTGTTATATAAATTTAGCAGGTAGATAGATGAGTAGAACATTTTAGATATTATATATGATAATATAAAGATATTAAGACCTACATGAGAATCACATCAGTAACACTCCATGAAATTGGCCTTAATGCACAAATATTATGATTTCGTTTGGGAAAGCTTTCTAATTATTTTTTAAAGCGGCTTTCTAGTACAAATATTTCTTAAATTAGAAAATTTTGTATTAAAAAACGGTTTTAAAGGCAATAAAAAAGTCATCCCAAACAAAACCTAAGACTTCCAATACAACACCATTACACCTTACCACAATTATGATAATAGTGTCTTCTGTACATAATAATACAAATCATTATTGTGCCTTACCACAAGTTATGATAGCAATGTCTTATACATAAACCTACAGTGATAATGCATCTAGGTGCTAGGTATCAAAGATTGGTCAACAACCATTTTGTTTGTCTTTGGCTTCATTTGGGACGATTTTCTTACTGCTTCTTACAGCAACTTTTTAGTATAAAAATTAAAATTTTTGTAGTCAAAAACTACGTTAAGAACCAATAAAATAGCCGTCCTAAACAAAGTCTTAATACATGATAATATCTTCTCAAAAATATGCCAATAATTTGTTAACAAGGTTATAGGATTCCTTTGCCCAACATATCTATCAACAATTAGGAAGTTTTAAACATATTAAAAATTTTAAATTTCATTATTGAATCAAACATATCAAAAAAAAAAAAAAAAAAAATCTATGATGTGATGCTGCCTATGTCAAGTTCATAAACATGATTAACTTTATATTCTTTTATGAACATCAATAATTACATAGAGAAATAGATCTTTATGGTAAGAAACTTGTAATTATTGGAAATGTTTTTTTATTCAAATAGGAATGGAAGTAGAAACATCATAAACCCAACATCAACATTTTATCAAAAGATAATGATGATAATTATGATGTTGATAATGAACTCATTCTTCTTCAGTTTCGTTTGGGCTAGCTTTCTCGCTGCTTCTTAAAATAGTTATTTACTTTAATTTTATACTAGAAAGTTATTTTAAAAAGCAATGAAAAAATTTTCCCAAATGAAACCTTCATTACACTAATTTTAAAATTAGTGATTTTGAAAGCCACTTTTTCCGCGACAATTAAAGCATTGCTAATGTTTCTACTTATGTTTTTGGCAATATTATTGTTAGCATCACATTTAAAAATTTTATATAACAAAGTCGACATAATTATATATATTTTTATTCAATATAAGTACTCTTCATTTCTTATAAGAAAAGGTCCAGGAAATAAATATATTATATTTTGATCATCATTAAAATAGGCTTTTTTTCATGATAATTTATATATGCAAGAAATTCTTTAGGATGAAATGTTAAAAAACAATAACAAAAGTAATCATAAGAAAACTGAAGACGAGAAATTCTCTTTCATTTTAAGAGGAGACTTTTTTCTTGGAAGGACCACTGAATAGTACATTATGGATATCACATGGAGTTCAACAAGACTCAAATTATCACAAATGAATCAGAAAAGAGCATAATTGAGGCCAAAGATGCGTTCCACGCTAGCTATCAAACATAGGATGCTATGATGCACTATAATCTATATATATATATATATATATATATATATATATATATATATATATATATATATATAAGTGTAAATAATGTTATGTTTTATATGTTAATTTATCAGTGAAAACGTATTATTTTAATTATGTTTGTGCAGGAAAATATAAAAAATGGACAAAATTTTCAAGTATAGTATAGTGTTGCGTTGTCGGACATAATATCGCCACAACGCCATCATTGCTCTACTAAAAAACGTGACTTTTCACAGCACTTGCCATTGACGTTTTAAAACCGCTATCAAAACTAGGCATTAGCAGCGGTTTAAACCGGTGCAAAAACCACCGGTTTCAACCGCGGCTATAATCAAAACCCTACTTATGGCGGTTGGACTCTCACGAACCGCGACATGTCCTTTCTCTTTCTCTTTCGATTATAGTCCCTTCTCTGTCGTGCAGCTCGATCGATCTCTCTCTTTCCTTCTTCCATGCTTGTGTGGCCTTCGATCGAAGAGTGAGTCGTCCGTGGCAAAGACTGAAGTCCAGCCGTTCACTCGTGTCTAGCTCCTCCGAATCTCCCTGCCCCGTTTGTCCCCTAACCTAGGGTTTACCGCTAATTTATGCAAGAGCGCACTAAATGTTGATGTCAGCTTGCTTTTCTCTCAAGTGGAGGAATGCAATCATTATTTATTCTCGAATGTCAGGTTTATTATTTTTTGGTATTCTTTGAGGGTCATGTTTTTGACCTGAGGTTTTGGCTTTCATCTTTGATGCATTTTATTTTGAGAAACAATGATGAGTCACAACTGAATTGGAAATTTTCTGTACTCTAGAAGGAGTCTGGAAGGAGTTTGTTGAACCAGTAAATTTTATTAGCCTAAAGCTTTTTTATTGCTTTGAGGGACAAATTTTTATTGCGTTTTGAAGTTGTTTTCTTGTATAAAAATTTCTTGTTTTAAAAAATTGTTTTAAAAAGAAATAAAAAAGCTATTCCAGACAAAGACTAAATATTGCTCTTGTGCTGTTCTAATCTTTTTATCTTATCAATTTATCTCTGAGTCCATGTTTTGACCTCTTCATATCTCTTTTTTTTTAGAGGTGGGGGTTTCTTTCCATAACAAAAGTAATACAAATTTTCACAGAAATTCTATTTTATATGTTTTTTTGGAGATTTAATGGTGCATGTGTGATCTCTTATGTTATTTTTGTTCTTTTTGGCTCCTCCATATTCTTTACATTTTGTAATTGCTGTTTATTTAATTTTAGAACTATTTTTCATACCTAAGTCAAATCAATTTGGCATACCCGTCCAATCAGGCTTCCCATCAGTCAAGATTTGATTGTGATCCTAATCAGCCTAGAATTGAAAATCAATTTAAGTTTTGATATTTGTGGCGGTTTTAACCGCCACAAAAATCCAGAATTGTGGCGGTTAAAATTGCTACAATACTGAAAATCAGTTTAAGTTTTGATTTTGGTGGCGGTTATAATCGACGCAAATCTGTAACTTAGCATCAGTTATAACTGCTGCTCTAGCACATACTTTAATCTGCCCCACTGGTCCTAAAACTGATGTGGAATATCATTGCAACGCATTGCAATCACAGCGGGTGTGCAATGGTTTTAGAACCACTGCAAAGTAAAATGTGGCGGTTATAACCGCCGGGAAAAGTAAAAAATTATGCTACCATAGCCCTATCTTTTGTAGTGTTGACACCGCCAGAGTGCCCAAATATGAACATGGCCGTACCCAGTCTCTATTTGATAGCGCCGTAGCGTCGGAGGAGTCAGCACAACAAAGTCCAGTCTTTATCTGCACAGCACTGCGGAGATAAATTGCAGTGCTGCCAAACCAAGGAGAGTTCCATGTGGACGCCACAATGCTCAACCGTCAGCAACGCCGCGGTGCTTTAGTTGTAACCATTCAGGCCACGATCTACCAGCGAAGTGATGCGTCAATTCATTAAATAATGGGTCCATGTCAGTAAGCATCGCAGCAGAGGAAACCCTTTAGTGCTGCAGTATTAATTCATTTTATAGGAGCCATAGTGCAAGTGTCTAGGAGCGTCGTAGTGCCAGAATCCATTTTTTATGTTTTTCTATAAATAGTCTGTTTGTAATGTTAGTAGAGGAGTTCAGTCATTTATTTAATTTCAGTCTTTATAGTGCTTCTTTGATTTTTTCTTAGGAGTGACAACTAAGGAAATTCAGAGAAGTACTAGATATATTTAATTAGAGTGCTTGGCTTATATTTGTGGAAGTAATTCTGTAAGTTCAAATAGGAGTGTAGAGGAGATCATTCAACCCATCTGATGATATCTTTTCTTCTATACTTTTTTGTGTGTAATTAATGAAAATGAATTTGGTTCACTTATTCTTCAAGTCTGGCTAAATTCTTTAGTTTCGGATTAATGGTATAAATGGAATGTTGAGTATTAATGAATTCCCTTCTTCAGTAATTTCATGATATTTTTAATATACCAAGTCATATGTATAGTTAATATCAAGTGTCATATAGAGCCTAATAATAGGAAAGCCGACATAACCAGTTATGTTGGATTGGTATGAAGCAAGCATATGAATAGTGCTTGTCATGTAGCAAATTTATAGAGATGAATTATTATGAGGGGATTTTAACAGTACATGCTTTACTTACTCTTCTAAGATTCTCATAGGGTGATAGACTATTGGAGTTTAGAGTGATATTGAGGTTGGAAGGTTTAATTTATCCTTTATCTCTTCATACTTGACTGAGCGGTCGGTGATGCATATGCTCTAAATAACATCAATATAAAAGAAAATCATTAGGAAACATATTATATTTACATTCTATTAATCAAAAATAATTTTATCCAAATAGCATTTCATTTAATTATTTTTTATTTTAAATTAAGTGATTAAATCTCCACTATATTTATTTTTATTAAGTAGGTAATTATTATAGTTTAAGTAGACAATACTAGTATTTGCAAGTTAACATCCTTTCCCATGGGTTCAATACTTTATCACTATATTACTTAATTCAGCACGTATACTTGCGTATATTAAGTAGGATCTTTATAATTTATATATCAAATAAAATCTAAGCATTATTTAGGGATTGAAATCCATTTGTCCAAATAGGTGCCAATTTTTTAAGAAATTTTACGAGTGCCTAAAAATTATAAAAAAATTAGTGAAATGAAAACACCATAATAAATATGTTATGGCAAAAACGGTTTATGATTTGGACTTATAATAACTCCTGGATAAATTCTTAACTATTTAAGGTAAAAATATATTTTTTAAAATTTTGAGTTATAATAATTCATCCGCCTTAAAAAAATATCATCATCAATATTTCTAAATTAAAATAAGTCTTAATAAGTTGTCTCATATCAGACTCTTTCTCCTATGTGGCCTCTTTGGCAGTCATGTGCTTCCACTGCACCTTAACCATTGAAATCTATTTACTCCTTAATTTTCTGACATCATATGCCAAAATCCTATCTAGGTATTCGCTATAGTGCAAGTTCAAATGAACCTCAATATCATTAGTAGATAATCTCTTTCCAGAATCAGATACCCACTTCCTCATGGAAGATACATGAAATAAACTATGTATATTGGATATATGATCAGGAAACAACCTGTAAGCAGAATAACTAATCTTCTAAATAATCTCAAAAGGTCTAATGTACCTTAGACTCAACTTATTGATTCTTTCAAATCTAGTGGCACCTTTTATCAGGTTGACTTTGACATAAACAAAATCACCAACTTGAAATTTTGCAAGCTTGTGTTTGTGATCATAATACTTCTTTTATCTATCCTTTATATTTCTCAATCTTTTCCTGATCAGCTGAATCTTTGCTATAGTGTCATCCAAAAAAGTTGACCCTACCACCTGTATGTCACCAAACTTTGTCAAGTCAAAGGGGTCTTGCACTACCTACTGTATAAGGCTTGGTAAGGATCCATACCTATTTTGGACTGATTACTGTTATTATATGTAAACTCTATCAGTGAAATATGATCCTCACAATTGCCTCTAATGTCTAAAACACATAGTCTCAAAAGATCCTCTAGTACCCGAATAGTCTTTTTAGGTTGTCAATCTTTCTGTGGATGAAAAGCTCTGCTAAAGTACAATTTCATACCCATTCTTTACTGAATACCTCTCCATAATCTATTGGTAAGCCATCCATCACGATTGGATATAATCACCTTCGGCATACCATGAAACTTGATAATATCTCTAATATATATCTGTGTCAATCTATCTATGGGATCAGTTGGTCAGATCAGAATAAAATACGATGACTTCGTAAAATGACTAATAATAACCTAAATGGCATTATGTCCCTACCTTGATCTGGGAAAATCCATAGCAATGTCCATCATCACCTCCTCCCATTTTCACTTAGGGATAGGTAACGACCGTAAAAGATTGCCCAGTCGTTGATGCTCTGCCTACATTAATTGATAAGTCTTATATTTTAAAACAAACTCAGCTACATCCTTCTTAAAGCTAGGCCACCAGAACATACCTTTCAAATTTTCATATAACTTACTACTTCCTGGATGATTAGTATAGCCCGAGTAATGTGCCTCATATAGGATCTCAGCTCTCAAATCACTAATAAAAGGAACCCATAATCTATCCTTATAGATAATGACTCTAAAATTATATAAAAAGGGTTTAGGTCTCTTACCAGCCTTAATCTAATCACTCAACTTTAAATACTCTATATATGATTTCTGAGCTTCTTGAATTCTTTTCTATAGAGTAGGTTGAATAATCATTTGAGCTAAAAGATTTAGATCTATATCAGCAGATACCACCTCTATCTCTAATTTCTCCAAATCTCAACTAAGAAAGTTCATAGAAGTAAGCAATAAAAGAGAAGTACCTGAGGAATTCTTACTCAAAGCATCTGCTATCACATTTGCCTTACCAAGCTTATATTAAATAGATAGATCATAATCCTTGATCAGCTCTAACCACCTTCTTTGTCTCAAATTTAAATCTTTGAGTAAAAATATACTTCAAGCTCTGATAATCAATAAAGATCTCACATCTGACTCTATACAAGTAATTCCTCCAAATCTTCAATGTAAATACAATAGCAGCTAACTCCAAATCATTTATCAGGTAATTCCTCTCGTGTGGTTTCAACTGCCAAGACATATAAGTAATAACTCTATTATGTTGCATCAGCAGGTATCCCAAACCTCTCAATGATGCATCACTAAAAAGTTGAAACCCCTCCATACCTGAAGGAATAGTTAAAATAGGAGCAGAAGTCAAATGATCCTGAACAGCTAAAAATGATCCTCACACTCTAGAGTTCGTATGAAAGCTACTGACTTCTGAGTTAATCTGTTAAAGGCAAATATATGTAAGAAAATTCTTGAATAAATTTTTAATAATAGCCAGCCAAGCCTAAGAAATTACAAACTCTAAAATTATAGTAGGCCTTGGCCAATCAGAAATAGCCTAAATCTTTGGGGGATCTACTGAAATACCTATACTGCTCACTACATGCCTCAGAAATAAAATACTCCTCAGCCAGGACTCACAGTTTGAGAACTTAGCATATAATTGATGCTACCTTAGAATCTCAAGAGCAGTCCTCAAGTGTGTTGCATGCTCTTCCTCAGATCTAGAATAAATTAGAATATCATCTATAAAGACAATCATAAATTGGTACAAATACTTCATGAAAACCTTGTTCATCAAATCCATAAAGACTATTAGAGTATTAGTCACTCCGAATGGCATAACTAAAAACTTATAATGTCTGTACCTTATATTAAATACAATCTTCGCCACATCCTCTACCCTTACCTTCAACTAATGATGACCAGATCATAGATTTATCGTTGAAAATACTGAACATCCAGCTAGCTGATCAAATAAGTCATTAATCCTAGGCAAATAATACTTATTTTTTATAGTAACTTTATTCAACTCTCTATAAATAATGCACATGCACATGCACATTGTATTGTCCTTTTTCTTCACAAATAGAATAGGTGGTCCCTACGGAGACACATTAGGACTGATGAATCCCCTATCAACTTACTCCTAAGTTGAACCTTCAAGTCCTGAAGCTCCTTAGATACTATTCTATATAAAGCTGTAGAGATCGAAGAAGTACCCAAAAAAATATCGATATAGAAATCTATCTCTTTGTCTAAAAATAAAGTTACTAATTCCTCAGGGAACATATATGGAAACTCCCAAACTACAGGGACACTACTCACCGAATCAGAAGAGAGTCTCACATCTCTACAAATGCTAAAAATACTAGGCTATCTTTCCTCCAAATCCTATCGACTTCTAGAGCAAAAATCAGACAAGAAAGAACACCTATGATTCTCTAAAATACAAAGCTCACACCATTCTGATAAAATGTCCCTTTCTTCTTCAAGCAATCAATCTGAGCCCCATATTGACTTATCAAGTCCATACATAAAATGACATCAAATAAAAAAGTAGGTAACAAAATCAAACCAGATCTCTAAACTCTATCAGAAAACTCTAAATCATAAAATTAAACCCTACTAGCTACCATTCCATCTCCCATAGGTAAAACTACAGACAAAAAAATGTAATAATATGAAAGGCGAACTGAGATAATCCAAATATTGCTTAGACATGAAAGAATGGCTAGCACCATAATAAAATAAAATATGGTAAGGAGATGTAAAAATATATGCCATACCTATCACAACATCTGGAGACTTGCTGGCCTCTTGCTGTATAAGATTATAAACTCATGGTTATATTGGGGTTAAAGCAACAGAACTACCAGTACCTTTCAAACTTCCAAAATACTGACCTTTTGCTGATGGAGCTGCACCCCCGTCACCAAAAACCTCAGTATGTGATTGGGGTGTTACTGACCTTGGCCTACCCACTATCAGTTACCTAGAGCTAGCATCTCTTATATCAAAACATCTGTCAAAACCATTATCTGGGCACTCAACATTCCTGTGTTTGTACTTACCATAGTGAAAACATCTACCTAATATTTCAAAACACTGACCATTGTGTCTCCTACCACACTACTAATATAATCGGGCTCCACTGACTACACCCTAAGAACTAACAACAATACCTTTATTAGATCCTAAAGGAACTACTACTGATCGTCCCCTCCTTCTAAACTTAGTAGGTCCAAATCTTCTCTTCTTCCCAAAATGGCTACTACTAGTTATCTCAATGCTAAATGTCTTACTCATAGTCTATTACTACTGCACTGCTACTAGATCTATCTCTATCCTCTCGGCCCTCTCAACCAATTGAGCAAAGTCTGTGATATCATGTGCCAATAGTGGCTGCCTCAAAGTATCTCAAAGTCCCTCTAAATATTAGTAGCATTTCTCATTAGAAGTTCTAACTAATTGGGGAGTATACCTGAAGAAAGCAGTAAACTCTGCCTCATACTGCATCACTGACATGCTTCCCTGAATCAACTTCAAAAAAGAGCTCTATAGCTATCTCCTAGTAGATGGAGGTACTAACCATATCCTGATGTCTCAGCAAACTCAACCTAAGTAATCAGGGTATTTATACGACCCTGAAACTTTTCTCTCTACTAGCCCATCCACTAGCATTTTGCCTCACCATCTAATAAAAAAGTAACTAATGCAACTCTCCTCTTAGGAGGATTATGTATCCCATCCAAAGTCTTCTTTATCCTCATCCCCTAATCCTCACCTGCTCTAGGCTTAATAATACCTGAAAGTCTAGGAGGCTGTAATCTCATGAAATTTTATAAATATTTGTCCATGTCATTAGATCTGGTACTAGTAACCCATGTCCGAGCCTCACCAACTAGTTGTACTACTATACCTATAATCTAAAAAATCACCTTAGAATTGATTACAGGAGACATACCCAGAACCTAAGCTACCTGAATAGAACTTTGATCATTAGTTATATCTAGATTTTGCTGACGTGGATTAGCCATCTCAAAATATTGAATACAACTGAATGCAACACATGCTCAAACTACCTATAATCATCTCACTCTTATATAGATAAAATCATATGATCTGTTATGATTCACTTCTCCAACCTTGCTTTGAAACCAAAAGGTTTGTCATAATCCAACCTAATATGACCTGATATCAAACAACTCATACCATATCAGATTGTGATAAAATTAACCCCAAGATTTGGTTGGAGAAGTAATGAAATAAAACTTCCAAATTATATATAACACAGAGCCACTATTAACTATAATATAAAGTGAAAGACTACTGAATCTTAAAATGATTTTATATATATCATCTAAAAATATATAATCTAAAGGTTATCTATACTAATCCTTGGCAATAGAGAGAATAATAAAATAAAAGTTAAGCCTATAAAAATCAAAATTAACCAAAATATACTTACAGCATAGATTAGAGCCTACTATCCAAACTACTCAGCTCGCTCCTTACCCTTTCCTGGGCATAAAAATAAAAGTAAAAGTAAGGATGAGCTAACACGACTTAGCAGACTATCGCAGCTTAAAATAGAATCAATAATTAAAATCAAAAGAACTGGAATCATATATTGACATTGCATACAATTAAATAAATATTGAATTTAACTAAATTATAAAGAAACACTTTAAAATAATTATCAGAATAACTCTTAAGCTCACATTTTTAGACATCTTTATTGCCAAAATCCCACCTAGGCACCCACTAGCACTATCATAATTAAATTTCACCTTGGTCGCCAATTAGCACCGGTATCACAATACTTCAGTAATAGAATCCTACCTCGGTTGCCCATTGGCGCCGGTATCACAATACTTTGGTAACATAATCCCACCTCAATCTCCCACTACCACTAGCATCATATCACATCACATCACAATACATCACATCACATTTCTTTCATATTTTTAATGCATTTCATTAATTAAAGTATAATTGGACTGAATTCAAAAATTATCAAAATATCATAACGGTAGACAACAGAAATACTATTGAGCAAAAATTCACAATTTCAAAATATAAACATATTACCAGGGTTTGGGTAAAATATTATTTTAAAGCTTTAATTGAACTGAAGCACTATTTTTAGATATTAAAATAAGTTTTTAAGTAGACAAAAATCACCAGCAAAAAAATTTTAGAATATACTCAGAATATTCACTCACTCTTTATAATATATAAAAAGTTATGCGATAAATTTTTTACCAAAATAAAGTTATCCTCATTTTTTTATTATGAAGATATAAATTTGATGAGAAAAAAACTAAAAAAATCAAATTATTGAAAACTTAAATAGGTAAAATATAGCCTATTTAGAGACAAGCAAATTTCCTAACTGGGTCGAAGGAAAAAAATCTCTCTATAACTGCCAAAATCAAGCTTTTACTCTTTCCTTTCCTGTCTTTCTTCTCATTTCCCCAAAATCCTTTTCTGTTAACAAATTAAGCTTATGGAATTAGCAAATAAGTTAGAATAAATATTAATGTAATAATATTATTATAATCAATTTTCAATATAAATTTTATATAAATTCTTTTGGGGATTCAAAAAATTATAGAAAAATATCTTAAAAATAACTTATTTTATTTAAAATTTTTTTATAAAATTAGTTTATAAAACAGACACCTGATGATCCCAAAACCCCCACTTGTCACAATAGGTGCCATTTCTTAAGGAATTTCACTAGTACCAAAAATTATGAAAAAATTAGTAAAACTAAAACACTATAACATATATGTTATGGCGAGGATAGTTTGTAATTTAGATTTATAATGGCTCCTAAATAAATTCTTGATTGTTGTAGGTAAAAATATATTTTTAAAATTTTTGAGTTATAACATTACCTCCCCTAGTTCCCCCTTCTCCACACCTTCCCCCTAGTATGGGTAAAAACTCCATTCCAAACCTAAATTTTCCTACTGAGGAAGTCTTATCCTCAGATTAAGCAATCCCTCCCTCTCAACTTTACATTGCCCAACATTACTTTAGATAACAAATTTGTAACATTGCAAATTGAGGATCATCTCTTTAAACCTACTCCTAAAGGATCTCCTACAACTTCCAAAGAACCCCCTCCAAAATAGGACCAATGCCGCCCCCCTCTCCTCAAAGTTTATCAGATCTAAACTTGCCAAGAAGGCAACCCCCAATCCACCATATTTCAATAACCCTTCCTATAACACCCAAGAATAAAATTTAAAAGAATTATTTATTTTATCTTATTAACTGATCAACTAGAGCTTCTATAAATAATCATAATAAATTATATCTAGTAAAAATAGCTCAAATATTACATAACATTCATTCTTTCAAAATTAATATACAATAGTCAAAAGATCAGTACAATCACTAATCTATCACAAACTCCCGACTATAAAGAATAAAGAAAAATATAAACAAAATCAAAATAAAACCTAAGGATCTCTATCAACCTTACTCAAACTGGTCCTGACCCCTTTCCTGACCTGAAATCATTAAAATTTACATATTGAGCTCAAAAGCCCATTAGTAATCCAAAACTCACTAAGACTTTCAATACAAGGACTAAAGAATTAATATAAAATGCTTAGTCTAATTAATCAATAGCAGTCAATATAGTTAATGATCAAATATTATTAATAAAATTTAAAATGATCAATAATAAAAAGTAGAGAATCATTACAATATATTTAAAAATTAATAATTTATATAAAATTCAATAAATTGGTAAAATAATGGTGCAAAAATCATTCATAAATAACTAAAAATATATATTATATCTATTTATATGCATCATCTATTTATGTATTATCAATGCATCCAATACTGCTAATAATATTAATGTATCAGTCAATATCATCAGTGTTATTAATGTGTATATGTATCAATGCATAATTTAGTAAGGTAGGACATCTAGTTTTAACGTGATGTTTTAAACATATTTTACCCCAACTCATTCCTAGTTGGTCATCAGTCATATTAATTATCACTTATTCAATTAATCAATTATCATTACAAGTGACTTCATTAAATTAATAAAGAGTCATCACTTTCTTCCCGTCTGCATAATTGGTCATCTGCTACATGCTACAATCGGGATAACACTATAAACCATCCAGAAAGGCAAGCCCATTAACCCACCCTCCTACATAGGGTATTATATTTTAACAGCCAATCCATTTTATAGTATTAATAGTCAAACTTTCTTACTTATGTAAATTCCACAATTAAAATTCAGTAAAAAATAATCAATTATGTTTAATATAAGAAAATCTATATAATATTCAAAATTATTGAAAACTAAAATGAGATTTGAGTTACTTAGAATAAATAGAAGAAATTTTTGAATAAAATTGATGGATGAAAAATCCTCGATCAACCTTCTCTCTCTTTCCTCTCTCTTCTTCGACACGGCATGACACTAAAATTCAGATTTTTTATTTTTAAAAATTAAATTATTACAGTCTACCCACCTTAGAAAAAGGTCATCCCCGATATTTTCCTTAAGGATTTGGGCACAAAATCATTACAAAAAAAAATTCATAAAATCAAATCTCAAATCTAATTGAAATAAATCACGAATCAAAATTTATCAAACTCAATCAATTAAATGCAAAAATGATAAATCTATATTATCTAACTTCTATCCCACTCATAATCATTAAGTTATTTTACTATTTATTCATCCAAAATATCATTTATACTAATAAAAAAATATTACAATCACTAATCTATTATAAACTCCTGACTAAAAAATAAAGAAAAATATAAATAAAATAAAAAAACCTAAGGATCTCTATCAATCTCACTCCATCTAGTCATGACCCCTTCCCTAACTTAAAATCATTAAAATTCACATAATGAGCTTAAAAGCCCTACAATAATTTAAAACTCACTAAAGCTTTCAATGCAATGATTAAAAAACTAATATAAAATGCTTAGTTTAATATAATCAATAGCAGTCAATATAGTTAATGATCAAATAGTATCCATAAAACTCAAAATTATCAATAATAAAAGCAAGGAATTATTATAATGAATCTAAAAATCAATAATTAATATAAAATTCAATAAATTGATAAAATAATGATATATAAATTATTCATAAATCACTAAAAGAATTTATCTTATCTATTTATATGCATCATATATTTCTATATTATTAATACATCTAATACTATCAATAATAATAATGTATCTATCAATATCATCAGTGCTATCAATGTATATATGCATCGATGCATCATTTAGCAAGGCATGATATTTAGCTTTAACGTGATATTTTCAATATCTTTTATCCCAACTAATTCTCAGTTGGTCATCAGTCATATCAATTATCATTTATCCAATTAATCAATTATTATTACAGGTGGCTTCATAAAATTAATAAAGAGTCATCGCTCTCTTTGGTCATCGTAATCGGTCATCTGTTATATGCTATAACTGGGATAACACTATAAACCATCTTTAAAGGAAAGTCTATCAGCTCACCCTCATGCATGGGGTATTATGTTTTAACAGTCAACCTATTTTATAGAGTTAACAACCAGCTTTTCTTGCTTATACAAATACCACAATCAAAATATAAAAGGAAATAATCAATTCTATTTAATATAAATATATATATATAATAATAATCAAAATCATTAAAAATTAAAATGAGATTTGAGTTACTTATAATAAATAGAAAAAATCTTTGAACAAAATTAATGAATGAAAAAGCACTAAACAACCTTCTCTCTCTTCCCTCTCACTTCTTCGATAAGGCATGATATTGAAATTCAAAATTTTCATTCAAAAAAATTATTTTAAAAAAATGGATTATTACACTTCTTCCCATTGCCTATTGGAATATAAGAGGTTTCAATAGCCCCTAGAAAGTCTCTACATGCAAAGAGCTTATCAAGTTTCATAAAGTTAAATTGATGTGCATTATTGAGGCAAAAATCCCCTCCTCTCTCCCTCTTAACCCTTGGTTTATTTAGTCTCACAAAGTTTTTGAGAATGAATCTTATTGTAATAATTTTTCTTATTCTTCCCTTAGAAGAATCCAACTGAAATGGGATCCATCTTGCATCTATTTTTCCCCCTCCCTCAAATTATCCATGGGAATCTTTCTTCTTAATCTTATCGCTTGTTCTCCTATCTGTGATTTTTGCTATGAACTCTCCTGAGGAGAGGAGATCGCTTTGCCATCAGATTCAAAATCTGGCAACCTCTATTTCCACCCCATGGATCATCATTAGAGACTTCAATTATTGTAGATTTTTTCTGTGAAATTTGGTTGAAATATTTTACATTATAGCAGGCTTGGGGACCTTATTTTTAATATTGGTGCCCAGGATCTTGCTTTATCTATTTTACACTTGGTTCAATCAGAGGGTTCATAACCCTATACATATCAAGCTGGATAGAATTATGGTTAACTTTGCCTTGCTAGATTACTATCCTACTTCATATTACAAAGTTGAAGCTCCTCATTGCTCTAATCACTCCCATTTGGTGCTCACTTCAAGCACAAATACTACCAAAAATAGGAGATTTCCTTACAAGAATTATTGGGTGAACATGGAGAGTTTTGGAAAGCAGTAATTTCTACTTTTTCTTCCTCTACTCAGAGTTGTTCTATTGCTTCCTTTTATGCCAGTATTCATAAACTTAAATCTTTGATAAAAAGTAAGAATTGGAATTCTTCTTTCTTTTTATTTAATTCCATCAAAGATTTAAAAAATTGCCAACTTAGTTACTTATTCGAGTTGCAGAATCATAATCTAGACCACACCCTTAACTCCAATTTGAAATATTTAAATGGCCTTATTACCTCCTATCAGGCAAATTGGACTTCTTGGATGATCCAATGTGATAAGTCTAAATGGTTATCTAATGGTGAAGATGAACTTGGGTTTTCATATGATAAAATTAAAGCAAGGAATAATGTTAATACCATCAAAGAGTTTTCTACCTCTCTTGGGCACTTCACCACTCCTTGACGGATAACCTATGATACCATTCAGCACTTTAAGACCCTCTTCAACTCCCCCACTTTTGCTAATCTCAACACTTACAAAATTCCTATGGGAAAAAATATTCCTCCCCACCTCTTAAACTCTTTGACTCTCATATGACCAATAAAGAGAATAAACTGTGGTTTTCACAGCCCCTCTTTTTCTGCTCCGGACCCGGATAGGCTTACTTTTGAGTTTTACAAATGTGCTTAGGATATTATTAGGCTACAAGTAATGTTGTGAAGAACTTTTTCAATACTGGTCACCTTCCCAAAGGTGTCAAAGCTACGGCCATTACTTTAATACATAACTACACCCATACCCATAACAATTTTTATTACATGCCAATTTCTCTGTGTAACATGTTTTACAAAATCATTTATAAGTTGCTAGCCAATAAGATGAAAATTATTTTACCTTTGATCATTCATGATAGCTAAACTAGGTTCATTCATAAGAGATGTTCTTCTGATAACATCATTTTTGCTTCTAAACTTTTGGGGGAATTCAATATGCTAATAGAGATTAATTTTGTGTGACACTAGATATTAATAAGGCCTTCAATTCTATCTCTCAAGATTTCCTACTATCTAAAATGGTGCATAAGGAATTCCCTAGCCTATTTACTAAATGGATAAAAGGTTGTATTTCTGATGTTCACTTCTCTATTTGTTTAAATGGGGCTCTTGAGGGATTCTTTAACTCATCCTTTGGGTTAAGACAAGGGTGTCCCCTTTCTCCCATGCTCTTCAATATTGTAATGAATATGTTTTCCTACTGCCTTCAGGCCCTTACTTCTTCCCCTTGAAAGTGCGAATAAGTTGTTATACCTATAGCTCACGTCCCTAGGCTAACCAAGAGGTGGGGGGGTGAATTGGTCCTTTAAAAATTTACTCTTATGATTTTGGAAAATTTTAAAGCAAATCATACAGTATGATATTACTTCGTACAGTACGAACAGAGTTAATATCTGCTCTTTACTTAAGCACAGTAATTCAACCACAAAGAAAATAAACTATAGAAATGTAAAATACGGAAAAGTAAACAGTGAACAGAAAATACCAAAATATATAGTGGTTCGGTCAAACACGACCTACATCCACTCCCTAGAGACTCCTTCTCTATATATTGCACTAAACTCAAGTGACTCTCCTTTTGCCCCCACAGCAAGGCGGAGAAGCCTTTACAAACTCTCTTCCACCAACCCCGGTGCGGCAGAGAACCGTCGTCCTTTTCACCCTCCAAGTGCAGCAGAGAACCGTCGTCCTTTTCACCCTCCACGTGCGGCAGAGAACCATCATCCTTTTCACCCTCCAAGTGCGGCAGAGAACCAGAATTCTCTCGAACAACACTCTTGCAAAAGTCTCCAAGGAACTAGGAAGATGCTCGAAGAACAAGTAAAAGAAATCCTCACAAATGGATAACCTTGTGAATCCCCTCACAATTCTCTCTTGAAAGATCTCTCAATACTCACTCCTAAACACTCTCCCAATCACTCTCCTTAGACTTCTCAAAAGAATTTTTGCAGAAGGATATTTCCTTCAGTTAGTTTTAAGTCATTTATATACTTGGGACAAGAAAAACCATCCAAAAACTGAATTTTTAAGTTAAATCTGTGCCGATCATCTTGTATGATCGATGATCGTACTGTACAAATAGTTTAAAATATTGAACAATCCATCCCATATGAACAATGAGATGATTCAAACAGAGCACTTCGTACAAACAGTTCATCCCGTATGAACACCTGGACGAATCGAACAGAGCGTTTCGTACGAACAAACCATCCAGTACGAACCCTTGGGTGAATCGAACAGAGCGCTTCGTCCGATGATTTCATCCTGTACAAACTCTTGGATGAATCGATCAGAGTGCTTCATACGAACATCTCGTCCTGGACGAACCCTTGGATGATTCGAACAGAGCGCTCCGTCTGATCAGTTCTTCCCGTACGTACCTTTGGATGAACCCAATTTTGAGCATTTCGTACAGCCAAAACTCATCTATGAATAGTATTCGTACTGTATGAACATGCCTTAGAAAAAAATTTCTCATCATATAGGTTCGATAAGGAGGACATATTCTACAGATCGTCCTGTACGATATAAAATCATACTGTACGATCAGTTTAAAAATTTAAGATTTTTACTCCCCCATAGTGTGTGTGTGTGTGTGTGTGCAATTATCCAACTTACAATCACACTCTCTCAGACTCAAGAAAAAGAAAAATTTACAGACTTCATTTACAGTGAACTTGAAGTCTTCAGCAATCTGGAGTGTGAATTTCCTGAAAAATACTTTAGTACACACAACAAAAACTCAAATAATTGTTAGAAGAAGAATAACAAATAATAAACTTTTGTAATCATAAAAAACATAACTTGGATTAGAATTTACTTGAACAAACAAATGTACCCAAATCATAAGAATCTCTCTCTTTTTTATGATGGCAAAATAATTATTGTTTGGTTAAAAAAATGTCTTCTAAACTCTCACTTTCTTCCACAAATGTACACTCCTCCTAAATAATTGAGCTCATAACCTCCCCCTAAACCCTAAATGACACAAGGGAATAAGAGGTTAGAGGATCTAGCACGGAATACCCAAGGGAAGAGTAGAAAGGATAAAAGCAAATACACACACATGCAAATACAGCACAAGCACAAGCAACACAAGCAAAGCAAATATACAAGCACACATACAGGAGAATACACACTCATATATGAGAATATAATAAAAAAAACAAAGACAAACAAATAATACAACACTCCCCCTTTTGACAACAACAAAAAGAGAAGACACTCAAAAGAGTTATGGATTTGAAAAATATTAAAGAAAGATTGACTACAATTTAAAAATCACATGCAACAAGTAAAGACTCAAAAAGATCTAGATTGCATAAAATAATGAGGAGAAGAAAAGTTGATCTATGATATTAATGTATTAGACAGATTAAGTAACCACAACAATTACACAGAAGATGAAATAATATTACCAAAAATTTTAAATCAAAAGTGGCAATCATTGATTAGTAAATTTGGAGAAAATGTTAAAGAAAAGGACAATTGACGACCTTGCGCATCTTTTTATAATTTGGGCTAATTTTGTGCCTCTTTTCAAATTTGGCGATATTGCGCATCTTTTATTTTATGCACACTTTGTGCATCTTTTTGAGCTTTGCTCTTTTTATCTTCATTTAATAAGCTTCTTTCCAACAACAATATCCCTTGATCACTTTTACAATAATGAATACTTTGATATAGGAATTATAAGTAATATTAAGACATCAAATATACAATGATTTAGGCTAAGTAATGCAAGTCTAAATTAAGATAAATTAAGATCTTCTTATCTACATCAAATCATAATGAAATCTAAATATTTTGAAATTTTAATTTTATGCACAGAGTTTTTTTTTATTGTAATAAATTCTCTATTCATATTTTAAAAATCTGAACAACCACGATCAAGTGTGTTAGTGTAAGAAAAATTTCCAGTTAAAATACACAAAGATATGCTTAAAAGTACTACAATATTTCTCATTTCAAAATGATTCAAGATACATCATACAACTATTGATAAAATAAATATAATAGCAAGTTTTCTGGTGCAGCACATAGAAAAAGTTAAACTTGATAATCTCTCATACAACTCAACACAACAACAACACACAAAGAACAACAAAAAATAATAACAATCACATCCAACCAAGCCAAACAGAAGAAATACTAAAAATCAGAGGGACCCTAATCTAGAGGAGGTGGCTGATTGCCAAACAACGCAAAATAGCTGTTTAGCGTTGCAATGTTAGTATTCACAGGTTCAAACTGATCCCTAACCCAAACTATATCCTTGCTGTACTGATCATCTTGTCTCTTCAAATGCGCCTCCATGTGATCAAATCTTTTATCCATTCTCTCAAAATGTTGGACCATATTTTGATAGAAATCTTGAGATGGTCCAGATACAGTTGAGGGTGCAGTTGAAGGAGCAGAAGCAGAAGGAGGCTCATCATCTGAGCTATCAGCAGTACCTTCTTTCTCAAATAAAGCTCGAAAGGAAGCATCAGTGAAGTACAGTGGGAGTTTAGAAGGACCAAAAGGATGGATTAGGTTATATTTCTTCTCTAGGATATAGCACACAATATGTCCTAAAGCAATATTTTTCTTCCTCTTCACACTTGCCAAACCAATATCAGAAAGATAGTAGATATAGTCTAAGATTAATTGGGCTTCATCTATAGGTTGGCCAGTCATAATAAGAAAAATGGTTGAAGAAAGAAGTGGGGTCATATTAATCCGATCTCCTGCTTTAGGAATAATTGATGTCCTAAGCACATGCTGAATTATTCATGTATTTTGGTTCAAGGAATCTACCCGAGAAATATATGTGGGTGTGCTTACACCTCTATGAACTCAGTTTATTTTTGACCAACCATTTTCAGGTCTAGTGGAGAAGGTATGAGCCCTAGTCCCTTGAGTTCTTAGATGAATATATTCCCCTAGATCCTCCTTAGTTTTCACTACTTTTTGCTTAAGGATAAAAGAAGAAATGACAGTGTGATCCTGGTTGAAAGTAATGTTGGCCAGGAACACATGAAAGAGGTCCTTATTAAAAGCATTGATTAGAGTCAACAGAAAAGCTAATTGGGTGGAGTCAAAAAGAGGCATTACAACAAAGTGAATATTTTCCTGCAACAGTATGCAGGAAGGGGTAACCTTAGACGCAGCATAACTAAGGTATGCTTCCTCATTCTCCTCACTCAGAAAGTTCTCATCCCAGTTTCTCCTAGCAGTAGGACCCCTGCCAACACGTACTCTTTTGCCACTGCCTGACATTTTGAAATCTAAGCTCTAAAGGGTTTTAGAATGAAAGTGAAATGAATGAAAATGACCCTCCTTTTTATAGAAAATGCATAAGATCATACTGTACGAATAGACTTCGTACAAGACGAACCTGACTTCGTACGGGACGAATGAAATTTCGTCCGGGATGGCCGAAAGCAGTCAAAATGAAACGGTTTTTCATAAACTGCTCGTCCCGAGGCGTCCTTTCATACAGGCTTTTTGACTTCCTGATCGTACAGATGATGACGTGTTCATCCGGGATGATCAGAAAATTTAAGATCGTTCAGGCGACGGTTAGGTTCGTCCCTCACGCAAAATGACATGTGGATCGTACAGACGAATGACGTATTTGTACGTACGATCATCAATAATAACTGACTCTAATCGTGATTCCTCCCAATTCGTACGGATGAAGTGCATGTATCGTATAGTACGATAATGTCATCGTACAGTACGAATAGACACAAAATAAACTCTCATCTCTCTAATCTTACATGCTTTCAACATTCACTCAAGAAATAAAACACAAGAAAAATTTTTGTTTTTTTCTAAAGACAACACACAATAAACTAATAAAACATAAAATAATAGAAAATAAAACACATCCAATGAACAAACCAACATATATATATATATAACTACATTTACAGAATTTTCAATCAAGCGTTTAGATCAATCACACCTAGCCTTGTCCTTAACATACTAAATGTGTCAAAGGCTAAGGGTTTTGTGAAAATGTCTACAAGCTGATCTTTAGTAGCGACATGATGTAGTTCAATTTCTTTTTTTGCTACATGATCTCTTATAAAATGATGCCTTATGTCAATATGTTTGGTTCTAGAATATTGTATCGGATTCTTTGAAATATAAATGACACTAGTATTATCACAAAAGATTAGAATTGTGCCAATTGAAAAACCTAAATCATCCATTTATTGTTTTAACCAAAGCACCTGTGCAACGCAACTCCCTAAGGCAATGCATTCTGCTTCAGCTGTAGAAAGTGCTACTGAATTTTATTTTCTACTGGACCAAGATACTAATAAATTTCCAATGAATTGACAAGTCCCAGAAGTACTTTTCCTTTTCACCCTACAGCCTACAAAATCAGAATCTGAGTATCCAATAATTTCAAAAGAAGAACTATTCTTAGGATACCAAATTCCTAAATTTTGAGTTCCCAAAAGATATCTTAAGATCCTTTTCACTGTTGTCAAATGTGATTCTTTTAGATCTGCTTGAAATCTAGCACATAAGCAAACACTAAATATGTTGTCAGGTCTGCTTGCAGTCAAATAAAGCAAAGATTCAATTATACCTCTAAACTTCTTTTGATCAATAGATTTTCCCTTAGGATCCTTATCTAATAGTACTGAGGAACTCATGGGTGTATTTACTGGTTTAGCATTATCCATTTCATACTTTTTTAGGATATCCTTAATATACTTAGATTGATAAAGAAAAGTACCTTCTTCATTTTACTTTATGCTAAAACTAAGAAAATAACTCAGATCACCCATTAAACTCATTTCAAATTCACTACTCATTATCTTTAAAAATTTATCACATAAAGTTTTATCAGTTGATCCAAAAATAATATCATCCACATATATTTAAACAATGAGTATTTTTTTTCAATTCTTTTCAAAAATAGAGTGGTGTCCACACTTCCTTTAATAAATGATCCTTTTAATATGAAAGTGCTTAACCTCTCATACCATGCTCGAGGTGCTTGTTTTAGTCCATATAATGTATTTTTTAATTTAAAAACATGATTAGGGAATTTAGAATTTTCAAACCCTGGAGGTTGCTCAACATAAACATCCTCTTCTATCACCCCATTTAAGAAGGCATTTTTGACATCCATCTGATACAATTTAAAATCTTTAAAACAGGCAAAGGCTAACAAAACTCTTATTACTTTAAGTCTTACTACAGGGGCAAATGTCTCCTCAAAATTAATTCCTTCAATTTGATTATACCCCTTAGCTACTAATCTAGCCTTATTTCTCAAAACTACTCCTGAATCATTCATTTTGTTTTTGAACACCTACTTAGTCCCAACTACACTTTGATCTTTTGGCATTTCAATTAACTCTCAAACATCATTTCTCTTGAATTGATTCAACTCCTCTTGCATAGCCAAAATTCAAAATTCATTCAAAAGTGCTTGTTCTATATTAGTGGGTTCAATCATTGAAATGAACGCTGAATGATTTACTTCTTTCCTCAAACCATGCCTAGTCCTTACTCCTTCACTTGGTTCTCCTAAAATCAACTCTTTAGGATGACTCCTTACAAATTTCCATTCTCTAGGCAATTAGTTTTCCTCTTCTTTTTCAACCCTTTCTTCAACTTTTTAATCTTCAAGTTTTTGGGTTACTATCTCAACCTCATCTTCATCCAACTTAGACCCTTCACTATCAAAAGATTCATCAAAAATAACATGTGTGGTCTCTTCAACTACCAATATTCTCTTATTAAAAACTCTATAGAATTTCCCAATACTTGAATATCCTAGAAAGATTCCTTCATCTGATTTCGGATCAAATTTTTCTAGAAGAGTTTAATCATTATTATGAATGAACACTTTACATCCAAAAATATGTAGATACTAGAGGTTGGGATTTCTACCTTTAAGAAGTTCATAGGGTGTCTAATTCAATTCAACACATAGCATGCTGTACTAACTGCTTCAGCCCAAAAATATTTAGGAAGTGAATATTCTTCCAACATGGCCCTAGCAGTTTCAACTAACATCCTGTTCTTTCTTTCTACAACTCCATTCTGCTAAGGTGTCCTAGGAGCTGAGAAGTTGTGTTCAATTCCAAGAGATTTGCAAAAATCATTAAACATTTCTTTTTCAAATTCTCCCCCGTGATCACTTTGGATACTAACTATTTCAAAACCAAGTTTCATCTGAATCCAAGTGGCAAAATCTCTAAACTCTTCAAATGATTCATTCTTATGATTCAAAAATCTAATCCAGGTGAATCTAGTATATTCATCCACAATAATATACCCAAATCTTTTTCCTCTTAAACTTAAAGTACTAACAGGCCCAAACAAATTCATGTGAAGAATTTTTAAGGATTTGTTAGTCCTAATTTCCTTGATCGAATTGAAAGAGGATCTCACTTATTTTCCTAGTTGACATGCATCACACAAGTGATCTTTAGTGAATTCTAACTTGGGTACTCCTCTAACTAGTTACTTTTGAGTGATTTTTCTAAGATTTTTCATGCTAGCATGATAAAGCCTTCTATGCCACAACCATGATTCATCAGATACAGTTTTTAAACACAAGACAGTAGAAGGTTTAACAGAATTAAAATGTAGCATGTAAACATTGTTAACCCTATCACCATTCAAAATAACAGTTCTATTTAGACTAATAACACAACTTATAGGTAAAAACTTTATATGATAGCCCTTGTCACATAATTGATTAATACTTAACAGATTGTGTTTCAATCCTTCAACCAACAGTACATTCTCAATCATAAAGTTTTTTAAATTTCTAATTATACCTGTACCTACCACTCTATTGGTGGTATTATCTCCAAGTTTCACCTTGCCTCCATTCATGGCTTCCAGCAATATAAATTGATTCGTATCTCCAGTCATATGCTATGAGCAACCGTTGTCCAGGTACCAAATACTCTCACAAGGTCTTGTGTGAGAGCGTTCCTACAAAATGATCAAACATTAGTCTTAGGAACCCAAATAAGTTTAGGTTTACCTCTTGACAATTTTAAACCAGATGTATGTGTGATATACTATGATTTATACACCTTAGGTCTCCACACTAAATGTGTTCTATATTTAATTGTACAAGTGTGGGAAATATGTCCTAAACTACCACTAGAAAAAATTTTATCCCTGAAAAGGGATTCACCAACCTATTCTTCCTGAAAATTTTCTTCTTAGATCTTGAATCAGTGATCTTGTGGTAGGTTTCATGAAACTCTTCAAGTTTAGGTGGATTTCTATTTTCCTTAAGTGCTTTTACCTGAACTTTAAAATAAGCATTAGCACTTTATAGAATCGAATTGTCAATCTTCAACTCATGCTCTCTAGAATCCGATTCATCCATAAAAGTCTTAAAATCATTTTCAAGTTCAGCATGAGATGATTTTAAAAGATTATGCTGTTTGTTTAAATCATCAAACTCATCCAACAAAGTCATGTGGTTGCTATCAATTAATGCATGATCTTTCCTAAGGATCTCATTTTCTTTTTACAGCTCTAAAAATTCCAAATTCAACTTAGCGTGCAGTTTCTTAAGTTTTCTATATATATAGTGTATGTATTTAGAAACTTCGAATAATTCTTCATAGCTTAAATCACATACCTCATCCTCATCCGAATGGTTGAGATTATCAGCCATTAAGCACAAATTGGTAACTTCCTCTTCAGGTTCTATTTCTGACGAATCTGAAGCTGAGTCTGCCCAGAAAGCTCGTTGTATTCTCTTCTTACCCCTTCTGTCCTTCAGTTTCTCCTCGGCCTTATCCTTGCTAGGATTTTCTTTGAGATTGGGGTAATCTGTCTTGATGTATCCTGGCTTCTTGCACTCATAGCAAATGACTTCATTAGAAGCCTTCACATTCTTCTGAAACTTACCTTTGTTCCAATGATGGCATCTTCTCTGCTTCCTTTTTAGGAAACTTCTAAATTACCTTGTCATCAGGGCAATATCCTCTTCGTCCTCAGGTAGTGACTGATCACTTTCAGAGTCATCCACCTTTAAAGCAATGTTCTTCTCCTTTCGCTTCTCACCTGCATCAATCTACCTTTGAGTCACCGATTGCTCGTAAGTAATTAGTGATCCAAGAAGATTGTCAACATAATAAATGTTTAAATCTTTAGATTCTATTATTGCAGTTATCTTTGCATCATATGTAGTGGGTAAACAATGTAATATCTTGTTAACTTTCTCTATATTTGTCAACTCCCTACCTAAAGCATGCAATGAAGTGGCTATATGTGTAAAACGAGTATACATGTCAGAGATTGATTCATTCTATTTCATATAAAAAAGTTCATAGTCGTGCAAGAGAATGTTTAATCTAGTTTGTTTCACTTCATTCGTACCTTCATATGTGAAGCAAAGCCTATCCCAAATTTCCTTTCCTGATTTACAGGTAGACACACGCATGTAATCTTCAGACTTTAAAGTATAAAAGAAACTATTCAAATACTTAGCATTCAGTTGAGCTAATTCACGTTCTTCTATAGTCCAGTTTCCAAAAGGTGTTTAAACTCTTATCCCTTCTATAATTCTAGTAGGTTTAGTATAACCATCATGAACTAACATCCACATGCGATAGTCAAGTGATTTTAGAAAAGTAGATATGCGAGTTTTCCAAAATTTAAAAGGGATATTATCAAACAACGGTGGTCTAGTGATCGAGTATCCTTTCATAGTATTTCTATTTCCAAAATTAGCCATGATCGAAATTTCAAAAAGTATTTAAAACAGTTATTTTTGAAATTAGCTCTAATACCACTTGAAAGTGTGAATAGGTTGTTAGACCTATTGCTCACGTCCCTAGGCTAACCAAGAGGGGCGGTGAATTGGTACTTTAAAAATTTACTCTTATGATTTTGGAAATTTTTAAAGCAAATCATACAGTATGATATTACTTCGTACAGTACGAACAAAGTTAATATCTGCTCTTTACTTAAGCACAATAATTCAACTATAAAGAAAATAAACTATAGAAATGTAAAATGCAGAAAAGTAAACAGTGAACAAAAAACTTTGTTGACCTCATTTTTGTATGAGGTCAGTAGGACCAATCCAGACCCTAGGATCTTTTCAATCCTTAGGATTTAACCTTGACCCTAGGATCAATCTGATCTTAGATCAATCCAAACTTTCAGCCAATTCAGATTTCAAATCTATTTTGATTTCAAACCCATTTAAGCTTCAAATCAAACTCAACATTAAGCTAATCCAGATTTATTCAATTTCTAGATCATCCAAGACCTTAGATCCTAGGATTTCTAAACTTTAGGATTCTCCTAGATTTCTAACCTTAGGATCTACCCAAACTCTAGATCAGTCTAGGTCTTAGGATTCCCTTAGACCTCAGATCTATCTAGACCCTAGGATCTTCCTAGAATCCAGACTTTAGGATCTATTCTAGATCCTAAGAATCTTCTAGATCCCAGACCTTAGGGTTTCCTAGGCTCTAGGATCTTCCTAGACTTCAGTCCCTAGGATCTACTCTAGACCCTAGGATTTACCTAGATTAATTTAGGTCTTAGGATTCTCCTAGATCTTAGATCTATCTAGATCTCAAATTTATTCAAACTCTAGACCAACCCATACTTTAAATCAATCTATTCAATACTCAAATCAATCCAGAGTTCAAGTCAATTCAAATCCCTGACCAATCCTGACCTTTAAACAACCCAGATTTAGCTGTCACAGCCTCTGACCTGACTTTAATCCTATCTAATCATCTATAATCACTTAAATGATTGTAAATGATTTATATAATTCAAACCCTATCATTCAAAAATCAAAACCCAGCTCAAAACCAGAAATCCAGATCAAATTTCAAAGGCCAAAGGTCTAAGTCCTGAAAGCCTTTTTCAGTGAATCTTTGAGCATCTCAAAATCCTATCAAATGACCTCTAATTCAAGGTCTATCAGTTCCACACTGATGTGATATGTCTCTAGAGGCAACCCCCCAAATTTGAGCTCATTCTGAGGTCTCTAACCCTAGTAACTGAATTGAAATTCAAAGGCTGTAAAACCTTCAAATATTTACAGTCTATACCACTGGACCTGCCACCCAGTGGATCCTGACCTTGGAGCCTTCTCCAAACTCTCAGATCACTTCCAGACCCTTGATTATGACCCATTGAGCATTAAATTATATTTTGTTGGACTCAATTTGACCCCTAGTTGACCAGGGGACAAAATGACCAAAATACCCCTATGGGTTGTAAATAGTCATTTGAACCAAATGAGTTCCAAATTGAATGCAACCACCTCCAACAAGTTTCAAATATCAAACCCAATCTATTGAACCTAAAACCAGCCCTTGGGTCAATTTGGTTAACCAAGTCAACTAGGTTGACCAAACAGGCCCTTTAGGGTCAAAACAGGTCATTTTGACCAAATGACCTCCTCAGACCTTGGGACCACCTCCATTGGTCTCCAAATGTTAAACCAAATATGTTGAACCCATTTCCAGACCCTGGACCCACCTGGTTGACCAAGTCCACCAGGGTTGACCTAAAAGGCCCATTAAAGGCCCAAATAGGTCATTTTGACCAAATGACCTCCCCTGACTTTGAGACTACCATCAGTAGACTCAGAATATCATTCTAAATTGATTGAACCCAATCCTAGACTCTGGGTCAACCTAGTTGACCCATTAGGCCCATTAAAGGCCTAAATGGGTCATTTGATCCAAATAACCCATTTAAATTCCTGAAACACATCTACCAGACCTTCAACATCAAGTCAAATCTATTAAACCCAAATTCAGGTCCGGGGTCAACCTAGTTGACCAAACCACCTTAGTTGACCCAAAACCCTTTTAAGGCCTTTAATAGGTCATTTTGACCCATTTAGCTTGTCATATCCATATCAAATCCTTTGGAACCTCAAACCCATTCTATTGTATGTCTTGAATCATTTTAAGACCCACCATAAGTCCAGTCACATCAAGTTTGACTTGGTCAAACTTCAATTCATGGTCAAACCCTATATAATATATGCTCATACCTTTCAAGTTTACTCCTATTGATCAAGACTCTTTAAAATCACCTCATTTGATGCTATGGATAATTTTGAGCTCATTTGAAATCAATCCATGGTTCATTTGACCAAGTTAAGTCATTTTGACTTGGTCAAACCCATTCAAAACCTCTTTCCATACATATATATTCATTCAAACTCAAATCTCCAATCATCAAATTTTTTTTTGAAACAACTCCAAGCCAGCTCAACTCATCCCCTTACTGCCACCTCAGCCATTTTTGACTTGTTGACTGGTCAACATAGTCAACAAACTGTTTTAAGTGGGTTAAAAATTTAAATGACTTAACCTAAGCTAACTAATGCCCTTTTGAATCATTCCAGCAACTCAAGTAGACCCTAGAAACTTCCTAGAGCTTTTCCCAGCCCTTGGATCAAGATCCAATGATTTGGATCACTCCCATATGCTTGCATAAGGATAAAACTCCCTTTACACATGGCTTGTACCTTTGTCCTTGATTCCATCTGCTCTCAACTACCCCCTAGACAGGTGGCAACATCCTAGCCAACCTTTGAGTCAATCCCAGCCATCCAAATGGCCTGGGAATGTTTGAATAGGGGAAAACCTTTAGAAAGGCTTTCATTCTAACCCTAGCACTCTCTCACTAACCTCCAGCTCCCAGACATCTACTTTAGTTCTTTCGAGCTTCTCAGACATCCTTCCACTTATTTCCAGCCGGTCAAAGTTCGCCGGCAACGGTTCTCCGGCGAGTTCAAGCCTTAAACCCATCCAAGGCATATAACTCCCCATCCAGACGTTAAAAGCTCAGGGTTTCTTCTGCAAAATTAAGCGTGGACAGAAAATAATTTCAGAGAATCCTTGAACAGTTCAAACCATCCCCTATCAAGGTAAAATTTTCTAACCCTAGCTTAAGACACCTAGGCTTAATTAGCATTTGAATAAATGATTATTTAACTGTTAAAACATCACTCCATAAAATCTGTCCATATCCTTGATATAAGTTTCAAATTTGAAGAGAATTGATTGAACCGATTTCGTAAACGAGCTTAAAAATAGGTTCTAGGGCTTGTTCGCAGTCTGGCCCAGGCATACGTTTTTTTAGTCGTTGACCATCGGATCAACGGCTAAGATCTCGCCAAACCGCGCTCCGCCTCATTGCATATATAGATCCATTGGGTTAGAATTCAGTTCAGCTTGATCTGGACCATTGTTTCAGAACTGCGGGATTAAATTCCCGCCGTTTGATCTTACTCAGCTGAGATAAAATGAAGGGATTTAATCTTGGCCATTCCTCCATTCCGCGGTTTCATCCGACGGTCCACATAGCCTGCTGACGTGGATTAGTAATCCGCGTTCCCACGGGTCAATCATCACGCGATGATTGCCGGCGGCGCAATCATTGTGCCGCCAGGCAATCATTGCCCGCATTTCTGTCTGCCAATGGGATTCTGCCACGTAGCCTCCCGCCAGCAAATTAATAAATAATTAAAGTTTAATTAATTTAAACATATTTTAAATTCAAAAACTTTAAAAATTTATTTAAAATTCAATTTTAACCCAAAAATTTAGTATAATATATCAAACTGCTCGGATTTTTAAGCTCTTTATTTTAAAATTAAAATCAAGTTAAAATATTTAATATATTTCAATTAATTTTTAATATTTAATATTTGAAATTTTTTTAATTAATATTTGATTAAAAATAATCTAATTATCTTTGAAATCTCTCAAAATTTATTTAGATGTCTTTTTGATGTCTAGATAGCATTTTGGAGCCTTTTTTATTATTATTTGAAATTATTTTGTTTATATAATTTTGTTTATAATTATTAATTATGGGTCAACCTAGTTGACCCATTAGGCCCATTAAAGGCCTAAATGGGTCATTTGATCCAAATAACCCATTTAAATTCCTGAAACACATCTACCAGACCTTCAACATCAAGTCAAATCTATTAAACCCAAATTCAGGTCCGGGGTCAACCTAGTTGACCAAACCAACCTTAGTTGACCCAAAACCCTTTTAAGGCCTTTAATAGGTCATTTTGACCCATTTAGCTTGTCATATCCATATCAAATCCTTTGGAACCTCAAACCCATTTTATTGTATGTCTTGAATCATTTTAAGACCCACCATAAGTCCAGTCACATCAAGTTTGACTTGGTCAAACTTCAATTCATGGTCAAACCCTATATAACATATGCTCATACCTTTCAAGTTTACTCCTATTGATCAAGACTCTTTAAAATCACCTCATTTGATGCTATGGATAATTTTGAGCTCATTTGAAATCAATCCATGGTTCATTTGACCAAGTTAAGTCATTTTGACTTGGTCAAACCCATTCAAAACCTCTTTCCATACATATATATTCATTCAAACTCAAATCTCCAATCATCAAATTTTTTTTTGAAACAACTCCAAGCCAGCTCAACTCATCCCCTTACTGCCACCTCAGCCATTTTTGACTTGTTGACTGGTCAACATAGTCAACAAACTGTTTTAAGTGGGTTAAAAATTTAAATGACTTAACCTAAGCTAACTAATGCCCTTTTGAATCATTCCAGCAACTCAAGTAGACCCTAGAAACTTCCTAGAGCTTTTCCCAGCCCTTGGATCAAGATCCAATGATTTGGATCACTCCCATATGCTTGCATAAGGATAAAACTCCCTTTACACATGGCTTGTACCTTTGTCCTTGATTCCATCTGCTCTCAACTACCCCCTAGACAGGTGGCAACATCCTAGCCAACCTTTGAGTCAATCCCAGCCATCCAAATGGCCTGGGAATGTTTGAATAGGGGAAAACCTTTAGAAAGGCTTTCATTCTAACCCTAGCACTCTCTCACTAACCTCCAGCTCCCAGACATCTACTTTAGTTCTTTCGAGCTTCTCAGACATCCTTCCACTTATTTCCAGCCGGTCAAAGTTCGCCGGCAACGGTTCTCCGGCGAGTTCAAGCCTTAAACCCATCCAAGGCATATAACTCCCCATCCAGACGTTAAAAGCTCAGGGTTTCTTCTGCAAAATTAAGCGTGGACAGAAAATAATTTCAGAGAATCCTTGAACAGTTCAAACCATCCCCTATCAAGGTAAAATTTTCTAACCCTAGCTTAAGACACCTAGGCTTAATTAGCATTTGAATAAATGATTATTTAACTGTTAAAACATCACTCCATAAAATCTGTCCATATCCTTGATATAAGTTTCAAATTTGAAGAGAATTGATTGAACCGATTTCGTAAACGAGCTTAAAAATAGGTTCTAGGGCTTGTTCGCAGTCTGGCCCAGCCATACATTTTTTTAGCCGTTGACCATCGGATCAACGGCTAAGATCTCGCCAAACCGCGCTCCGCCTCATTGCATATATAGATCCATTGGGTTAGAATTCAGTTCAGCTTGATCTGGACCATTGTTTCAGAACTGCGGGATTAAATTCCCGCCGTTTGATCTTACTCAGCTGAGATAAAATGAAGGGATTTCATCTTGGCCATTCCTCCATTCCGCGGTTTCATCCGACGGTCCACATAGCCTGCTGACGTGGATTACTAATCCGCGTTCCCACGGGTCATTCATCACGCGATGATTGCCGGCGGCGCAATCATTGTGCCGCCAGGCAATCATTGCCCGCATTTCTGTCTGCCAATGGGATTCTGCCACGTAGCCTCCCGCCAGCAAATTAATAAATAATTAAAGTTTAATTAATTTAAACATATTTTAAATTCAAAAACTTTAAAAATTTATTTAAAATTCAATTTTAACCCAAAAATTTAGTATAATATATCAAACTGCTCGGATTTTTAAGCTCTTTATTTTAAAATTAAAATCAAGTTAAAATATTTAATATATTTCAATTAATTTTTAATATTTAATATTTGAAATTTTTTTAATTAATATTTGATTAAAAATAATCTAATTATCTTTGAAATCTCTCAAAATTTATTTAGATGTCTTTCTGATGTCTAGATAGCATTTTGGAGCCTTTTTTATTATTATTTGAAATTATT
Source organism: Dendrobium chrysotoxum (assembly GCA_019925795.1). Classification (NCBI taxonomy): domain Eukaryota; kingdom Viridiplantae; phylum Streptophyta; class Magnoliopsida; order Asparagales; family Orchidaceae; genus Dendrobium; species Dendrobium chrysotoxum. Next base: position 44,398,417 of record CM034303.1, on the reverse strand, counting down.
TTGTTTATATAATTTTGTTTATAATTATTAATTATGGGTCAACCTAGTTGACCCATTAGGCCCATTAAAGGCCTAAATGGGTCATTTGATCCAAATAACCCATTTAAATTCCTGAAACACATCTACCAGACCTTCAACATCAAGTCAAATCTATTAAACCCAAATTCAGGTCCGGGGTCAACCTAGTTGACCAAACCAACCTTAGTTGACCCAAAACCCTTTTAAGGCCTTTAATAGGTCATTTTGACCCATTTAGCTTGTCATATCCATATCAAATCCTTTGGAACCTCAAACCCATTCTATTGTATGTCTTGAATCATTTTAAGACCCACCATAAGTCCAGTCACATCAAGTTTGACTTGGTCAAACTTCAATTCATGGTCAAACCCTATATAACATATGCTCATACCTTTCAAGTTTACTCCTATTGATCAAGACTCTTTAAAATCACCTCATTTGATGCTATGGATAATTTTGAGCTCATTTGAAATCAATCCATGGTTCATTTGACCAAGTTAAGTCATTTTGACTTGGTACCCATTCAAAACCTCTTTCCATACATATATATTCATTCAAACTCAAATCTCCAATCATCAAATTTTTTTTTGAAACAACTCCAAGCCAGCTCAACTCATCCCCTTACTGCCACCTCAGCCATTTTTGACTTGTTGACTGGTCAACATAGTCAACAAACTGTTTTAAGTGGGTTAAAAATTTAAATGACTTAACCTAAGCTAACTAATGCCCTTTTGAATCATTCCAGCAACTCAAGTAGACCCTAGAAACTTCCTAGAGCTTTTCCCAGCCCTTGGATCAAGATCCAATGATTTGGATCACTCCCATATGCTTGCATAAGGATAAAACTCCCTTTACACATGGCTTGTACCTTTGTCCTTGATTCCATCTGCTCTCAACTACCCCCTAGACAGGTGGCAACATCCTAGCCAACCTTTGAGTCAATCCCAGCCATCCAAATGGCCTGGGAATGTTTGAATAGGGGAAAACCTTTAGAAAGGCTTTCATTCTAACCCTAGCACTCTCTCACTAACCTCCAGCTCCCAGACATCTACTTTAGTTCTTTCGAGCTTCTCAGACATCCTTCCACTTATTTCCAGCCGGTCAAAGTTCGCCGGCAACGGTTCTCCGGCGAGTTCAAGCCTTAAACCCATCCAAGGCATATAACTCCCCATCCAGACGTTAAAAGCTCAGGGTTTCTTCTGCAAAATTAAGCGTGGACAGAAAATAATTTCAGAGAATCCTTGAACAGTTCAAACCATCCCCTATCAAGGTAAAATTTTCTAACCCTAGCTTAAGACACCTAGGCTTAATTAGCATTTGAATAAATGATTATTTAACTGTTAAAACATCACTCCATAAAATCTGTCCATATCCTTGATATAAGTTTCAAATTTGAAGAGAATTGATTGAACCGATTTCGTAAACGAGCTTAAAAATAGGTTCTAGGGCTTGTTCGCAGTCTGGCCCAGGCATACGTTTTTTTAGCCGTTGACCATCGGATCAACGGCTAAGATCTCGCCAAACCGCGCTCCGCCTCATTGCATATATAGATCCATTGGGTTAGAATTCAGTTCAGCTTGATCTGGACCATTGTTTCAGAACTGCGGGATTAAATTCCCGCCGTTTGATCTTACTCAGCTGAGATAAAATGAAGGGATTTAATCTTGGCCATTCCTCCATTCCGCGGTTTCATCCGACGGTCCACATAGCCTGCTGACGTGGATTAGTAATCCGCGTTCCCACGGGTCAATCATCACGCGATGATTGCCGGCGGCGCAATCATTGTGCCGCCAGGCAATCATTGCCCGCATTTCTGTCTGCCAATGGGATTCTGCCACGTAGCCTCCCGCCAGCAAATTAATAAATAATTAAAGTTTAATTAATTTAAACATATTTTAAATTCAAAAACTTTAAAAATTTATTTAAAATTCAATTTTAACCCAAAAATTTAGTATAATATATCAAACTGCTCGGATTTTTAAGCTCTTTATTTTAAAATTAAAATCAAGTTAAAATATTTAATATATTTCAATTAATTTTTAATATTTAATATTTGAAATTTTTTTAATTAATATTTGATTAAAAATAATCTAATTATCTTTGAAATCTCTCAAAATTTATTTAGATGTCTTTCTGATGTCTAGATAGCATTTTGGAGCCTTTTTTATTATTATTTGAAATTATTTTGTTTATATTATTTTAAACAGATTTAATTATTAAAATCATCAAAATATTATTAATAATTCAAATTTAATCAAATTAAATTCATTATTTTATATCAAATTATTAATAATTTAATATGCTTCTATTAAAAAAAATTTAGATTTAAAATATTCAATATATTTAAAATATTTTAATTATTTAATTACTTAATTGCTTAAGTATTATTCAACTAGACATTAATATTATGTGTATATATATATTAAATAATCTTGAATGATCAGAGATCTCTCAAATTGTTTTAAATGATTTTGATTATATTTTAAATTAATTTATTTTAAAATTTGCATTTATATATATAGGATTATATATATATACTTTAAAATTTATTTTAAAATTATAAATACTTAAACCTTTAATTTGAGAGATCCTTGAAATTTTAAACCTAGATTGAGCATGATTGAATAGCATTTGTGGAGAATGATGATTAACCAATGAATAATTATTTTGTTAATTATTCATTGATTAATCCTTCATTTAATTAAGCTTTAAAATCATTTGTATGTATAAGTACACACACCACTTAGTCTTAGGGCTCTCCTAGGTCTAGGATTGATTGATTGTATGTGTGTTTACTTGTGCAATTATCCAAGGGTTAGTTAAAACTTTGATTCAAACCTATTAAACCTAGGGGCATCATTAAGGACAATAATTAAGGACTTATTTAGAGAACTTAGAAAATCACCAATAATTAGGATTTACATCCTATTGACATGAAACTTTGAACACTTGAATATAGGGACACTCTCAGCCTTAAGAAAATTTTCCATTGGATTTTAAAATCATTAAGCCCCTTAATTAATTTAATCAAACTTAAAACTTAATTAAGCCTTTAAAACTTCCAGAAAATATAATAAATCAAATTTAAATCTAAAAATTATACATAATACCTTAAACTTACCAGAATTTAATTCTCAACAAATAAAAAATAAAATCCCCTTGACTGGATTGTAAAATCAAGTTTAATTTAAGTTTAATAGAAATTTAATATTTAATTAAATTAATTAATTAAAAATAATTAAAAATTCCAAAAATTTCTTAAATACTTGGAGATCACTCCTTAGGTCATTCTTGACCTTTGGAGTTGATTTCAAGGAGTTTGGAGGTCATTTGGATTCAAATCATAAAAATGGCCTTAATTAAACAATTTTGAAAATTTAATAAATACTCAAAACTTTAAAAATTCATAAATAATTCAAATAAACTCCAAATTGACCAAACTCAAAGGCATTCAACTCATAACAAGGTCTAATATTTATTAAAAATATTAAGTTTCTAGAAATCAATTAAATTTGAAAAAGTCAACTTTTGGTCAAACTTAGTTCAAATTCAAGTCAAAACTTCAAACCTTCACAATAAAATGTAAAAAAATCTAATTTCAGCGTACTTACTGTCTAACCGATCGTATTAAGGTCTAGTATTTTAATAAAATATTAACATTCCAGAAAACGCTTTAAATAAAAAAGTTAAATTTTGACCCTTGAATTAAATCATTAAAATAATCCAGAAAATTCTAAAATTCAATAAATCATCAAAAATTACAGAAAACATCAACTTAACTTTAAAACCAGTAACCAATCAACTTCAATTAAAAATTAAGTGATCTTCAAACCTTAATCAAACTCAAATCATTTAATCATATCGGGTACCACTAGGTAACCCAGGCCTACGAGGCTACTAAAGTAGCCCCAAGGAAGGTGAAATAAACTTCACGGCCTCGGTGTGCAACAAAGGTAGTATCCAATAAACAATCAAAATCAAGTTTAAAATCAAATTCAAATCATTAAGATTTAAACTTCAATTAAATTCTCCCTTTAGCCTTTCAACCAACCAGAACGTCGAACAACTTTAACTAATAATCCTACTTAGGATATATCAAACCCACACAACCTCTGCACACACTTTAGATGGTTTGCTAGGACAACCAACTCTAGTCTTAGGTTAGGCCGGTGTTTACTTTTTTGCTGTGTGTCGGGTTTTTGAGCTTTCACTGCATGTTATTTGCTAGTAATAGAATTGCTGTGATTGTTTATTTATTTACTGCACTCTGTGATATGATTGATTATACGTTAGATCTACCCCTAGGTTAGAAATGATTTATACTAATTCAATCTTATGCAGATGGCCATGCTCATACAGGGCATAAATTAAAGGGGGTAAAATCACAATTATTAAATTGCACAGGTGCTCCAGAAAATTGCTTAAGTCCCCCTTTAAAATTAAAAGAGCATGGCCAAGTGTGGCTGTGATTGAGCATTTAAATTTTAATCTATTAACTATTTGGGATGTTAATATTAATTGCTGATTATTAGGATAACCCTGCAGGTTGTTGAGCCTAGATTTTTAATTTTATTCAAATGTAATTTAAATGTATTTGAGTTATAATTATTAAGTGTTTTGAGAATGGGATGTTTAAGCATCCAATTCGAAATCCAAAGAGGAAAAGACATCTCTTAGGGGAGAGTTTCTTTCCATTTGGAGATTCAAATTTGGATGATTTCAAATATCCAAAGAGAAAAGATAACCCCCTTTCAAGGGAGAGTTTCTTTTCATTTGGATATCTAGACCTGACGATCCAAGGAGTTATAAGAAGACGAAGAAGTGAAGAACGGGAAGACCCATTCTCAAAGTCACTTGAGTCTTAGGATTAGAATCTGGGTTGTAGTCAGTGGTACCCGGCCACTTTACTTTTACTGCAGACCCTAGGTTGTATTATTAAAAGGCACTTACCTATGGACTTTCAATTTGAATATTTATTTAATTAATTTAATTATTTGATTGATGTTGATTGCGATTAAGGACCCGCATGCTTTTAATAGTTTATTTGGCGATTTTGCATGTCGTATTTAATTTAGCATAGAATCCGATCGGAGGCTTGTGAGGGTACGGTCATGAACTATTTCTACTTTAACTAAAATTTAAAACCTTTAGGCTTAGATAAAAACTCTAATGATTTTAAGAAGTAAGCCCGGACTCGTCGGGAGTTTTTTATGTATTCATATTAATTTTTCTCTACCTTGTTAGGTACCTCCCCGCCTGCGGGTTTTGACAGACCACCTGACCTATTAGGGTGCAGTTCTATCCAAGGGGATGTTGTGTAATCTCTAAGATAAAACATATTTTTAAGCCTAATTTTAAAACTACTACAAATTAATTTAAGCATTTAATCGAGTCAACTAGTATGCATTGCATTAGATACAAATTAAATTTGAGTCTAAATCTTTAATTACATTCCTAGCTTAATCATTTCACCCAACATAAGTTAAGGGGTCAATTAGGAATATGCTATAGATGTCATCCCCAACTCCTCAAACTCAATCTTAAATAACAACCCTAACCACTCTACATTTAAAAGACTTGACTCATGGTTTTAAAACATTTAGGTGGTTTAGCTGGCTCCCCAATCCAGGCCGGGGTAAGTCCAGGATTGCATTGCATTAACTAGGATTCGGGTTACTGATTTTCAATATCCAATTTTAGACTTAACATCTGAGGCAAATTTTCAATCCTAAGACCTCAACCTTCCGGGAATTTAATTCCCACTTTCTAATAAAATTGATCACTCAAACATTAAATATCTTTCAGTCAAATTCAAGCCTAACACTTAGGATAGTTTGAGGTGTTTTTGAAGTAATTCAGAATCTCAAGATATCTCCTACTCTTCTTCCTTTGACTCCAGAAATAAGTGCTTAACCTTGAACCATTCCCACTTGAAATCCCAGTCCTTAACCTCCTTTGATATCAAGCTTTGAAATCTTTAATAAAATTTGTATCACTATTTTAATCGAGAGTATTCGTAGGAAATTTTCTGGTTTCCTACGATGTAATTAACTACGAGGGCTTGCGCTCGTAGGAGATTTAGAAACCCAGACCTAATTTTAAAATTAAGTTTTCAAAACCCTTAAATAATTATCTTTGGAAAATCAAAATAAAAAATGGCGATCGTTATCATCATATTTAAATAATTAATAATGAATGATATTTTCTTCCTTTGGGATGATATATCATTTATTGATATAATTTTAAATATGAAATCAACGATACTCTTTCTAGATTATCGTAGCCAGATATCTGATTGAACTTCATTTTGATCCTTTGGGATCATATATAGTTCCCTCCTAAATCAAGCTACAATATTCAGAATCGTATTTGAAATTCTAAATTTAAACCCATTAGGAGATTTTATCTCTACCTTTCGAGATATTATATTATCACTAATGGATGTTTAATTTCAGAATTCAAACTTAAAAATCAATTTTGAATTATTCCCAAAGATAATTAATCTTTTTCAAAATATATTTTTCAATCAAATAAAAAATGGCGACTCCACTGGGGAGTCTCTCTCTCTCCATCATTAATAGCGCTACGAATTTTGTTACATCGGTAGTTTTAACTACCTTTCTTCTGTTGGTCCCTCTCCCATTTCTCCCTTGGGTGAGTATGGTCAACTCAATTAAGTCATGTGAAAAGAGAGGTGAGTGTAGGATACCTCCCTCTAAGTCTGGCTTTGATATTTTGCCTCCAAGTTCATTGGTAGAGCGAAAGAGTCAAGCCAAGCTTTTTAAAGTTTTCCTATATATATTACAAACTCGCATGTGAATAAATCTTAGCATGCTAAGTTTCATAATTTACAGAAAATTTTCTAACTTCGAAATCATAGTTTCAACTGTCTAGCAAAATTTTATCTTCTTCAAATCTTAATTGATTCTTATATCTTATCATTACATGTAGGATTGTAATTCTTATAATTTAATATGTGTGATAGGATATAGACTTCTCTTCCAAATTTTAATTCAAAGTTTGAAATCTTCTGGTTATCTAACCTTCGACATTTCAATCCCAAATCACTCGTCGGAATAAAAGAGTCAGGTTAGCTTTTTAGTGTCTCCTTATTTAAAATTTTTGTAAATCATTATGTTGAACACACATTCAACACTTCGAGTTTCAAAAATAAGGGGAGATGCTGCCAAAATTTCAAATTTTTTTAACATCCATTTCAAGTTATAATAATCATTGCAACTATATATTTCTACAAAAATGGTTGTAGTTGTACATAGCCAATGTACTTTCAATTTCTCCGGTTATTTCAATCTTTGACATTTCATTCTGAACCACTCATCAGAATGAAAGAGTCGGGTTGATCTTCTAGAATCTCCCTCTTATAGTTTGTAAACCGTTATGTTGAATACGCGTTCAACACTTTGAGTTTTAAAAATAAGGGGAGATGCCTGTTTGATTAAAAAATATAGTTTAAAAAAAAAGGTTTTAATTCTCTTTGGGAAATGTTTAATTTCTGGAATTTAAATTTTATAATCGAACACTTATTATGAATGATATATCACCTCAAAAGGTGAACATATCGTTCCCTAATAGGTTCAGATTATAAATCTTGATTTATCATGATTATCGTAGTCAAACTCAAGGAGAAACAACATACGATCTCGAAAGATCAAAATCATGTTCAATTCAATGTTTGACTATACTAATATGAATATATGGATCATTAATTTTATAATCAGAACTATGATTGTAATTGACATATCTATCCGAGAAAAGAAAATATCAATCACTATCAATAGTTTGAATATAACGATAATGATCGTCAGGTTTAAATTTCCCAAAGATAATTAATTGAAGGTTTTAAAAACTTAATTTTTGAAATCAGGTCTGGGTTTCTAAATCTCTTACGAGCGCAAGCCCTCGTAGTTAATTACAACATAGAAAATCAAAAAATTTCCTATGAATACTCTCGATTAAAATAGCGATGCAAATTTTATTTAAGAATTTCAAAGCTAGATGTCAAAGGAGATTAAGGGTTGAAAATTCAACAGGGATTGGTTCAAGATTGAACACTTATTTCTGGAGTCAAAGGAAGAAGAGTAGGAGGTGTTTTGAGATTCTGAATTACTTTAGAAACACCTCACACTATCCTAAGTGTTTGGCTTGAATTAGATTTAAAGACATTTAATGTTTAAGTGGTCAATTTTATTAGAAAATAGGAATTAGATTCCCGGAAGATTGAAATCTTAAGATTAAAGACTTGCCTCAGAACCTAAGTCTAAAATGGGTACTGAGAATCAGTGACCCAGAACCTAGCTAATGCAGTGCAATCCTGGACTTACCCCGGCCTGGATTGGGGAGCCAGCTAAACCACCTAAATGCTTTTAAAAACCATGAGTCAAAGTCTTTTAAATGTAGAGTGGTTAGGGACATTGATTAAGATTGGTTTAAAGAATTGGGGTCGACGTCTAGAGCAGATCCTAATTGACCCCTTAACATATGTTGGGTTAGATGCTTAAGCTAGAAATGTAATTAAAGATTTAGACTCAATTTTTAATTTGTATCTAATACAATGCATGCTAGTTGACTCGATGAAATACTTAAATCAAAATGTAACAGTTTTAAAATCAGGCTTAAAAATAGATTTTATCCTAGAGATTGCACAACATCCCCTTGGACAGAACTGCACCCTAATAGGTCAGGTGGTCTGCCAAAACCCGTAGGCGGGGAGGTGCCTAACAAGGTAGAGAAAAATTCGATATGAATGCATGAAAAACTCCCGGTGAGCCCGGGCTTACTTCTTAAGAGCGTTAGAGTTTCTATCTGAGCTTAAAAATTTTAATTTTGTTTAAATAGAAAAAGTTTATGACCGTACCCTCACGAGCCTCTGATCGGGTTCCTGGCTAAATTAAAATCGATATGCAAGAACGCCAAATAAACTACTAAAAGCATACGGGTCCTTAATCGCAATCAACACATAAATTAAATCAATTAAATAATTAAATTAATTAAATAAATACTCAAATTGAAAGTCTATAGGCAAGTGCCCTTAATTATACAACCCAGGGTCTACAGGAAAGTAAAGTGGCCGGGTACCACTGACTACAACCCGGATTCTACTCTTAAGACTCAAGTGACTTTGAGATTTGAGATTCTTCTCGTTCTTCACTTCTTCATCTCCTTAGAACTCCTTGGATCGTCGGGTCTGGATATCCAAATGAAAAGAAACTCCCCCTGGATAGGGGTGTTATCTTTTCTCTTTGGATACTTGAACTTCATCCTAATTTGGATCTCCAAATGGATAGGAACTCTCCCCTAAGGGATGTTCCTTCCTCTTTGGATTCCAAATTGGATGTTTAAGTATCTCAATCTCAAATCACTTAAACAATACAACTCAATTTAAATCAAATTACATCAATTAAAATTAAAAATCTAAACTCAACAACCTACAAGGTTATCCTAATAATCAGCAGTTTATATTAACATCCCAAGCAGTTATATATATGAAATTAAAATGCCCAATCACAGCCACACTTGGCCACGCTCTTTTTTTTTATTTTAAAGGGGGACTTAAGCATGCTTAGCACCTGTGCAATTTAATAATTATAATTTTGCCCCCTTTAATTTATATCCTGTATGAGCATGGCCACCTGCATAACATTGAATTAGTACAAATCATCCCTAGCCTAGGGGTAGATCTAATCGTACAATCAATCACATCACAGAGTGCAGTAAATAAGTAAACAAACACATTAATTCTACTACTAGCAAACATCATGCAGTAAAAACTCAAAAACCTGGCACACAGCAGAAAAGTAAACATCGGCCTAGCCTAAGACTAGAGTTGGTTGTCCTAGCAAGCCATCTAAAGTGTGTGAGGTAGGTTGTGTGGCTTTGATATGTCCTAAATAGGGTACTTGATTGAAGTTGTTTAAAGTTCTGGTTGGTTGAAAGGCTTGAAGGAGATTTAATTTGAATTTAAATATTAATGACTTGAAATTAATTTTAAACTCAATTTTAATTGTTTGTTGGATACCACCTTTGTTTCACACCGAGGCCGTGAAGTTTATTTCACCTTCCTTGGGGCTAATTTAATAGCCTCGTAGGCCTGGGTTATCCAGTGGTACCCGGTATAATTAAGTGATTTGAGTTTGATTAAGGTTTAAAGGTTGATTAATTTTAATTAAGATTGGTTGATTGCTGGTTTTAAGTTCAAATTAATGTTTTCTGGAATTTTGAATGATATGTTGAATTTTGAGATTTTCTAGATTATTTTAATGATTTAATTCAAGGGTCAAAAGTTGACTTTTTAATTTAAAGTATTTTCTGAAAACTTAATATTTTATTAAAATACTAGACCTTAATACGATCAGTTAGACAGTAAGTACGCTGAAATTAGATTTTTCTAGATTTTATTATGAAGATTTGAAGTTTTGACTTGAATGTGAACTAGATTTGACCAAAAGTTGACTTTTTCAAAATTCTTTGATTTCTGGAAACTTGATATTTTTAATAAATATTAGACCTTAAGATGAGTTGTATGGCTTTGAGTTTGCTCAATTTGGAGTTCATTTGAATTAGTTATGAATTTTTAAAGTTTTGACTATTTATTGAATTTTCAACTTTGTTTAATTAAAGACCCTTTTTTATGATTTGAATCCAAATGACCTCCAAACTCCTTGAAATCAACTCCAAAGGTCAGGAATGACCTAAGGAGTGATTTCCAAGTGTTTGGAAATTTTTTGGAATTTTTAATTATTTTTAATTAATTAATTTAATTAAATTGCAGATTTCAATTAAACCTAAATTAAATTTAATTTTGAAGTCCAGTCAAGGGGCTTTTATTTTTTATTGGTTAAGGGTTTGATTCTGGTCAGTTTGAGGTATAATATGTAATTTTTGGATTTAAATTTGATTTATTATAATTTCTTGAAGGTTTAATGGCTTAATTAAGGTTTAAACTTGATTAGGTTAATTAAGGGGCTTAATGATCTCAAAAGTCAGTGAAAATTTTTCTTAAGGCTGAGAGTGTCTCTATGTTCAAGTGTTCAAAATTTCAAGTCGGTTGGAATTGTATCCTAATTATTGGAATTTTCTAAGTTTTCTAATTACAATCCTTAATTATTGTCCTTAATGACGTCATTAAGTTCAATGGATTTGAATCAAAGTTTTGCTAACCCTTGACTAATTGCAGTCACATCAATAATCAATCAAGAATAATGCAAAAATATCCTAATACTCTATGGAATAATTTTATAATAAATCATTTACATTATAGGTCACATAGTGACCTATGATCTTAATGATTGATTATAAAAAGATAAACACATCCAAAATGAATTGAAGTCATTTGAGGATGTGTAAAACATCCTAAAATCAAGCTCAATCCAATTTGGAGTCATGATCATGCATAACTTGATTATTAAGGGTGTAAATCAAAAATACTAATGAAAGTAGACTTAGATTAAAATGGACATGATCATGACCTAAGTTCATTGCTCAATTGAAGATAAAGCTCATCTGATACCATAGAACTCTAGTATGCTTTATTTAGATTTAAATTGAATTAGTTGTGAATTTCCAAAAATCTAGATTGAAATTTGACCTAGATCATTGTAAATTAACAAACTAATTGGGATTGCATAAAAAAGACTTAAGAAATTTAAGGGAGGTTATGAATAGACCCTAGAATACCTCTGCCAAATTTCATCTCAAAATAGTTTGAAAATATTTATTTAAAAATAAAACAAAGTTTTCTGTATTTTGGAAATAATTATAAAAATAATAATCAAAATAACTTTATTTTATTTTTAAAATAAAATAGATCGGAATATGAACAGAATGAGCCTAAGAACTCTGAAAATGGTGGAGAAATGGATTTTCCATCATTTTTTGAAGTTCTGGGCAATTTTCTGAATTTAATTTAAAATTTTAATTGCACAGTCAGCTGGTAGCGCTGACTGTACAGCTCCTTTCCACGCGGCGGCAGCGGGTTTGATAATACAGATGGCGGCGGTCAGACGGGCCCCATCTACTTATCCAGCGCGGCTGGACTCTGAACCATTTGATCTATCAAGGCACCGATCCGACGGCTGATATCCAATCCGCGGGAATGATTTCCGCACAGAATGATCCAACGGCAAATCATTATCCCGCGGTTTGAACTTACGGTTTAGATTTGTTCGGACCAGGAATTGATCAACCCACGGTCATGACCGATCAAACCGGACCGCGGATCTGGCTCAATCGCAACCGTTGATCTAAAAAGAATAGATCCAATGGCTGCTGGATCATCTTCCTTCTCCCGTCAAACCGAAAACCCTAAACTCAGTTTTGGCTTCGTTCTCGCAATATGCCGAACCAAATTAATTTAAAATTTAAACAGAGGTGGAGTAAGGTCTAAGGATTAATGTGGAAGTATTCCTAAGCCTTTTGATACAATCTTCATGAATTTATTTAAGAACTTAGATAAATACCTAGGGTTAGAGTTTTACCTCACTACAATGGACGGATTTGAAGGATTTTGATCTTGTTGAGCTTGTGGATTGTCCACGCTCACTTCTTCAGAAGACTTCAAGCTCGGATGAAGCTTCTGAAAGGAGTTCCAGTAACTGGGAGGATCCTAGCCTTCGTTTCTCCGTTAACTTCGCTGCCAGGAAGCTCCAAACGGCGGTAAAAATGATTGGAAAGTAGAGAGAGGTCTCAGGAAGTAAAACGAAACTTAATATTATCTGGAGCTGGACTCAAATGGGGGAGCTTCTCCTTCTCTCTATATCGTCCCTATTAGCTACTAGAGCAAAAAGAGAGGGCTAGGCTCATTCAGGGAAGTGGCTCAGATGTGTAACACCTGTCCCTGGCCGTTATAGAGTAGGGAAACACACTGCTTTAAGTGAAAGTGCTCCTAGGCCATTTTCACATGGAGGGGACCACTAGGAGCGGTTAGGGTCGAGATGGGAGCAAGCTAGGCATTGGGTTGGGTCTGGTTGGCTCCAGAGAAGCTTCTGGAGTTCTTGGGGTGAGCTGGGCAAGTCTAGATTGAAGTGGTATGGGTTTGACCATAGCAATAGGATTCTAGGTCTCTAATTGACTAGTTTTGACCAGTTAACTTTGGTCAAGACTAATAATATGAAGCTTAGGGAATGGTTGGAAGATTTTAAAAATGATTTGAAATGGGTTTGAAGTAATAAATTCAATGCTTGAGCAAATCAATGAAACTTGACCAAATTGCAATGGGTTGACTTGATTAATATAGCTTGGGTTTGATTGACCTATGGCTAGGACACGACTAAGCTATAAGTTGGAGTCTATTTGAGGCTTGGTGTAGATTGGATGGCTCAAATAGATTGTAGCTTGACCTTGGGTTGAGGTTTGATCATTATTGAAATTTGACTAAGTCAAAGTCTATAATGATTTGACTTCTCAAATGGATTTGAATGTGTTAGTATTATACTTTGAAAGGGGTTTGAAAGTTTTGAAAGGTTTGATTTTAATGCATTTGAGGTTTGATTTGAAGTAGGGAGGCTTAAGGGTTGAACTGGTCAACCTAAGTTGACTTGGTCAACCAGGTTGACCCAGGGTCAAGATTTGGACTTAACAACTTTGAAATGATAAATGGGGTCTAATGGAAGTGATTTCAGGTTTCAAATGAGTCATTTAGATCAAATGACCTATTTAGGCCCTTAATGGGCCTAATGGGTCAACTAGGTTGACTTGGTCAACCAGGTTGACCCAGGGTCAGGGAATGGGTCCAATCAGTTCATAATGATATTCTGAGCCTGCTGGTGGAGATCTTAAGGTCTGGAGAGGTTGTTTGGTCAAAATGACCTATTTGGGCCCTTAATGGGCCTTTAGGTCAAACCTGGTTGACCTGGTCAACCAGGTGGGTCCAGAGTCTAGAAATGGGTTCAACAAACTTGAAATGATATTTGAAGACCAATGGTGGTGGTCCCAAGGTCTGGGAAGGTCATTTGGTCAAAATGACCTATTTTGACCCTAAAGGGGCCTTCTAGGTCAACTAGGTTGACTTGGTCAACCAGGTTGACCCAGGGGCTAGTTCTGGGTTGAACGGGTTTGGTTTGATATTTGAAACTTGCTGGAGGTGGTTGCATTTGATTTGGAGCTCATTTGGCCAAAGTGACTATTCACACCTCATAGGGGTATTTTGGTCATTTTGACCCCTGGTCAACTGGGGGTCGAATTGAGTCCAACAAAATGTAGTTTAATGCTTAATAAGTCATATTCAAGGGTCTGGAGGTGATTGGAGGCTTTGGAGAAAGCTCCAGGATCGAAATCCACTGGGTGGGAGGTCCAGTGGCATGAACTGTAAATATTTGAAGGTTTTACAGCCTTTCGATTTCAATTCAGTTTCTGGGGTTAGAGACCTCAGAATGAGCTCAAATTTGGAGGGTTGCCTCTAGAGACATGTCACATCAGTGTGGAACTAATAGATCTTGAATCAGAGGTCATTTGGTAGGGTTTTGAAATGTTTAAAGATTTGCTGGAAAAGGCTTTCAGGACTTAGACCTTTGGCCTTGAATTTGAATCTGAAAATCTGGTTTTGAATTGGATTTTGAGCTTGAATGATAGGATTTGAATTAAGTTTAGATTGAATTGAAGCTTGGATTGATCTAGAAGAATCCTAGGGTTTAGAATAGGTCCTAGGGTCCAAATCAGCTTAAGGGAATCTTAGGGTCTAGAATAGATCCTAGGGACTGGAGTCTGGGAAGATCCAAGAATCTAGAAGTCCTAGGGAAATCTTAGGATCTGGGGTCTGGAAGAATCCTATAATCTAGAAGAATCCTAAGATCTAGGAATCTTAAGTTTCAAGATCTAGAAGGATCTTTGGATCTAGAGTAGATCCTAAAGTTTGATTTCTAGGAAGATCCTAGGGTATGGAAGTCCTAGGGCCTGGGATCTAGAATATTCTTAGGATCTAGGAGAATCCTAAGCTCTAGATAAATCTAGGAGAATCCTAGGGTCTAAGAGGGTCATATGATCTAGAGTCAGGTAGAATCCTAGGGTCTAGAATAGATCCTAGGGTCTGGAGTCTAGGAGAATCCTAGAATCTAGATTTGTCTTAAATTGCATTGATCTGGGATCAGGATTGATTTGAATTTGGATTAATCTTAAAGTTTGGATTGATCTAAGATCAGATTGATCCTAGGGTTAAGATTGATCCTAAGGATTGGAAAGATCCTAAGGTCTGGATTGGTCCTACTGAGCTCATACAAAAATGAGGTCAACAAATGGACCCCCAATATGTGTAATAGAATGTAGTTCTATTGCACATATTGGTGTTGACCGAATAGAATGGTCAAGTCTGGAGTTTTGATACTAAGGGAAAAATAGATTTATCCCTGGGGAATCAGAGTTTGAATAAATACTAGGGTAGTGCTAGAAAAAGCGTATTTTACCACTAGTAGGTCTGATCCTGAGGATAGGAGGAATCTATCCCTAAAGGAAAAGAAGGTCTGGGTGATCGTATAGAAAGGAAGAATTCCTAACTACAGAGGATCGAGTCTAGATTTGATTCTAAGGGAAAGGAAATCTTAATCTTAGAAAATTAAATTTGAAATGATACTAGGGTAGTGCTGGGGACAGCGTACTCTACCACTAGTAGATACAGTCCTAGGAGAAGGAAGAAAACCTATCCCTAAGGAAAAGAAGGCCTGGATGATCGTATAGAAAGGAAGAACCCCTAACTATAGAGGATCAAGTATGAATTTGATTCTAAGGGAAAGGAAATCCTAACCTTAGAAAATTAAATTTGAAATGATACTAGGGTAGTGCTGGGGATAGCGTACTCTATCACTAGTAGATCTAATCCTAAAGGAAGGGAGAAAACCTATCCCTAAGGAAAAGAAGGCCTGGATGATCGTATAGGAAGGAAGAACTCCTAACTATAGAGGATCAAGTCTGAATTTGATTCTAAGGGAAAGGGAATCCTAACCTCAGAAAGTTGAATTTGAAATGATACTAGGATAGTGCTGGGGACAGCGTACTCTACCACTAGTAGATCTAATCCTAAAGGAAGGGAGAAAACCTATCCCTAAAGGAAAAGAGGGTCTAGATGATCGTATAGGAAGGAAGAATTCCTAGCTATAGAGGATCAAGTTTGAATTTTGATACTAGGGTAGTGCCACAAAGGGCGTACTCTACCACTAGTGGATCTAATCCTAAGGAAAGGAAGAATCCTGTCCTTACAGGAAAGAAAGCTTGATTGAGATTGATTCCAGGACGGTGCTATAGAGGACTTACTCCATCACTAGGAAGTCTAATCCCAAGGGAAGGAAGATGAACCTACCCTAAGGAAGAGAGAACTGGATTTTGAACCCAGGACGGTGCCATAGATGACTTATTCCATCACTTGGGAGTCTAATCCTAAAGGAAGGAGAAAAACCTAACCTTGAGGAGATGAGAGTTTGATTTTTGAAATTTGATTCCAGGACGGTGCCACAGGGGACTTATTCCATCACTAAGAATCTAATCTTAAGAGAAGAAGAATACTTACTCTGAAGAAAAGAGAACTGGATGATCTCATAGGAAGATAGTATTATTTCCTATAGGAGATCAGACTTAAAGATTTGAATTTTGAAACTAGAATGGTGCCGCAGAGGGCGTTATCCATCACTAGTGGATCTAATCCTAAGGAAAGAAAGCACGATGACCCATATCTGTCCTTAAGGAAAAGAAGACTGAAGGACCCTGAGGGAAGGAAGCATTGCTTCCCACAGAAGGTCGGATCTGGATTTTGAACTTAGTATGGTGCCACAGAGGACGTGCTCCACCACTAGAAAATCTAATCCTAAGGAAAGAAAGCATGATGACTTACATCTGTCCTTAAGGAAAAGAAGATTAGAAGAAGCTAGGATGGTGCCACGAAGGGCGTACTCCACCACTAGCGAATCTAATCCTAAGGATAGAAAGCACGATGACTCATATCTAACCTTAAGGAAAAGAAAACTGGAGGATGCTAGGATGGTGCCACAAAGGGCGTACTCCACCACTAGCATATCTAATCCTAAGGATAGAAAGCACGATGACTCACATCTAACCTTAAGAAAAAGAAAACTGGATGATCCTGAGAGAAGGAAGCATTGTTTCGCACAAAATCGGGTCTGGAGTGATCGTATGTAAAGGAAACTTGCTTTACATAGAGGATCGAGTCAGGATGATCGTATATAGGGGAAACTTGCTCTATATAGAGGATCAGGTCTGGAATGATCGTATATGAAGGAAACTTGCTTCATACAGAGGATCGGGTCTGGAATGATCGTATATGAAGGAAACTTGCTTCATACAGAGGATCGAGTCTGGATGATCATATGTGAAGGAAACTTGCTCTGTATAGAGGATCGGGTCTGGATGATCGTGTATAGAGGAAATTTACTCTATACGGAGGATCGGGTCAGGAATGATTGTATGTGAAGGAAACTTGCTTCACATAAAGGATCAGATCAGGAATGCTCATATGTGAAGAAAATTTGCTTCACATAGAGGATCGAGTCCGGATGATCGTATACAGAGGAAACTTGCTCTATACAGAGGATCAGGTCAGGAATGATCGTATGTGAAGGAAACTTGCTTCACATAGAGGATCGAGTCCGGATGATCGTGTATAGAGGAAACTTGCTATATACAGAGGATCAGGTCAGGAATGATCATATGTGAAGGAAACTTGCTTCACATAGAGGATCGAATCTGGATGATCGTATGTGAAGGAAACTTGCTTCACATAGAGGATTGAGTCTGGAATGATCGTATACAGAGGAAACTTGCTCTGTATAGAGGATCGGGTCTGGATTGATCGTATATAGAGGAAACTTGCTCTATACAGAGGATCAGGTCAGGAATGATCATATGTGAAGGAAACTTGCTTCACATAGAGGATCGAATCTGCATGATCGTATGTGAAGGAAACTTGCTTCACATAGAGGATCGAGTCTGGAATGATCGTATACAGAGGAAACTTGCTCTGTACAGAGGATCAGGTCAGGAATGATCGTATGTGAAGGAAACTTGCTTCACATAGAGGATCGAGTCCGGATGATCGTGTATAGAGGAAACTTGCTATGTACAGAGGATCAGGTCAGGAACGATCATATGTGAAGGAAACTTGCTTCACATAGAGGATCGAATCTGGATGATCGTATGTGAAGGAAACTTGCTTCACATAGAGGATTGAGTCTGGAATGATTGTATATAGAGGAAACTTGCTCTGTATAGAGGATCGGGTCTGGATTGATCGTATATAGAGGAAACTTGCTCTATACAGAGGATCAGGTCAGGAATGATCATATGTGAAGGAAACTTGCTTCACATAGAGGATCGAATCTGCATGATCGTATGTGAAGGAAACTTGCTTCACATAGAGGATCGAGTCTGGAATGATCGTATACAGAGGAAACTTGCTCTGTATAGAGGATCGGGTCTGGATTGATCGTATGTAGAGGAAACTTGCTCTATACAGAGGATCGGGTCAGGAATGATCGTATATGAAGGAAACTTGCTTCATACAGAGGATCGGATCTGGATGATCATGTATAGAGGAAACTTGCTCTATATAGAGGATCGAGTCTGGATTATCGTATATAGAGGAAACTTGCTCTACACAGAGGATCAGATTTGAATTCTGGAACTTGAGATTTGAATGATTTTTTTGAATTTGAATTTGAAAGTGTTTGAATTTGAAACTTAATTTGACGAATTTGAATTTGAAGGGTTTTAAAACTGTGATGTGTTTTGAATTTGATTTGAATTAGTTTTAAATTTGAAAATTTTGAATTTAAAATTTGATCGATTTTGATTCATCTTGAATTTGATTTTAAATTTTGAATTTTGATTATGTTTGATTCAATTTTGATTTGTTTGAATTTGATTTTGAATTTAAAGTGTTTTGAATTTAATTTTAAGTTTGACACTCATCTGGCATGGTACTTCCTGAAGAGCCTCCCCAATTTTTGAAAATATTAGGTGACATTCTTCAGGGTTGATCAGTCAAATGGAAACTTTCTCAAAGATCGTCATTAAAAATGAACGATCCAGTCAACATTGACTCAAGCTTTCCATTGAGTTTACAACGGATTAGAAGCGGTCTACAAAAGACTACGACCAAGTCTCCTACTTGGGGAGTTCTAGAGTGACACAACTTATCAATAACTTGAATCAAATGTGACTTATGAACTTTCAAACCTTGCTGAGCATAATTTGATTTTTATTTGAGGCCCTCGAGCTCCTAGAATTGGAGTCAAGCACTCTGCTCAACTTTAGTTAAATTTTGAACAGCAAGTCTCAGCAAAGGAAACTACGCCTCTAGATCGGGGTGATCTAGGACCCAGCATAGGATGTGGTTTGATTGTGAACGATAATTTCCAGCATTATAAAATACTCCTCCAGTGGGATTGAACTTGAACCCAGCATAGAGTGTAATTTTATAAAGAAGGCCTTGATGGAAAAGATGCCTATGTACAAGGGCTTATACACATTTCTCAAGGACCAAATTTAAATTTTTATCAAGAGTAGAAGATTCATTCTTCTTATTAGAAAACTTCCTCTAAGTATTTGGAGCCTGTCAGAATGACGAACGGGAACAAATTTAGAAGTGCAGTGAAAATTTCGAGTGACTCCAACAAACTTTTAAGGATTTAGGTTTTGTTGACCTAGACCAAGTTTCGTAGAAGCTAAACTGGGGTCTCCCTTAAATATTTTGAATTAAAATCAATTTTAAAGAGGTTTAAGTTGAATATAGAAATTTGATCTTTTCAATTCTCTAGCACGAGAGATTTTTGTATCTTGATAGATTATCGATGCACGGTAAAAATTCTGGATTCAAAATTTATTAAAGTCAAGTAATTTAAAGTTGACTGGGTCTTTTGAGATTAAATCATTTAGGAAAAGGGAGCCTCATTCTTTTTCTGGTGGTGCACATTACGCATCTTTTTGATTTTTAGTGCACTTTGTGCATTTCTTGATTGTTGGCGCATTTTGCGCATCTTTTAACTTTTGGTGCACTTTGTGCATTTCTTGATTGTTGGCGCATTTACGCATCTTTTGAATTCAATTGAATTTAAGAAGAGGCTACACCTTCTCTATTTCAATACTGGGATTACATCTCAAGTATAAGAGAAGAAAACTCATTCTCTTATGCAAGGATGAATAATCCTCAAGGCAAGACCCAGTCTTTTAAAATGAATATTGGCTTGACTTTTGAAAATCATTGAACAGATTTTAACATGCAAGATATATCTATTAGGATAGAAAATTGCGAGAAAATTGAGAAAATTTTCATTTCAGAGATCAACTTAAGTTTGATATTAGTTTAACTCAATAATTGAATCAATCCCACAAAAGAGGTGGGAAGGAGGGGTATTCAAACATTTGATGGAGTCAACAAGAACTTTCTCCTGCTTCAAACTTAACGTAGAGGTCAATTTCCATTAAAAAGATAACTCAATTATCTTGAAAGTTTGAAATCAGTACACTTGAGAAATTGAAAGCTTTTCCTTAAAAAGAAATTACAAATCTAGGTGGCAAGACCCTAATAATACGGAATTAAATTCCTACGATCTCTTTGGAGGGAGAGACTATTATTGGGTCTGTGCTATCCTTAGAAGTTGCTGCATCACTTTAATCAAAAGATTTATCTCGATAGGACCCCGTTTAAAGTTGAATTTTAACGGTATCACTATCTGATATAATATTAGATTATTTCCCCTCTCTTATTAGTGGTCTAGTAATTAGGAGAGTGGCACCCCGAGTGATTTCTATACCTCCTCCTCTCTAGTTGATGTAGTGGGACACGTATAGAAATGCGATCTAACATCATCTAGTAGAGTGGATGGGTCATAACCTTCAACTGGGGGCCTAGGGCCTGGTGCTGGAGTTTGTTCAGTTCTGGCTTGATTGATTCTCGCCATGTAGTAGTCAAGAAGGTGTATTGAAGATTGTGCTCTCGTCTCTACAACCTCCCTCCTTTGAGCAACAGGAGAAGGGTGGAAGCGATTTCCACTTGGGAGGGGGTACGTAGAAGGGGCAACAAACTTTTGATTAGCCTCGGACTTGATGTGTTTTAAGGCTTTCGCCTCAACAGTCTTCCTGGCCTTGACAACCTTCTTTCTGACTCTACGAAGGTAGTTCTTCATTTTGTTCTTGCTGGCCTTGCTGACGACAGGGGTACTAGAACTTGATCCAATCTCAGGTTGAGATGATAGCTCTTCTATCGTTATTGAGTTTTGGTTCTTATTCACCTCATTAGAAGATACAATGGGTAAAGGAGTGACAACAGCCTCCATCTCGGAGATGGGGGAGTCAACTCCTGACCCTAAAGTAATCTCAACCAAGGGGACATTCTTTCGTATTCCAGCAGACAGATCAATCATTTCTTCTCCGTCGACTGATAACTTGAAGTCTTGGAATTGTATTTCAAACTGGATAAAATTACCAGAAGTGATTCCTTCGACTATCAAGTTTCTATCTAGAGAGAAAATGAGTTTCCCAGCCATTTGAGTGCTTAAATCCTGAAATTAATGAACAATGATTTGAATTAGTTAATCTTGAATATGAATTTGAAATTTAAACTTGATTAATGTTATTCAAAATTTGATAATTCAATCATGTTAAGCTTAGATTCAAAACAGAGGTTCGTAGAATTGACAAGGACTTAAGGGTTGAACCCGACCCTTTCGCTACACCAATTAGCTTGGGGCAAAATGTCAAAGTTCAAACTCAAGCTTGAATTCAAAGTTGAATTTAAAATTTGAGGTGACAATCAAATTCGAACTTAAGGTTGAGATTGTATTTTGATTTAAAGTTGAATTTGAATTTGAACCTAAGGTTGAAGTCGAATGGACCTTTCTTCAAATTCTGTGACTCAACAGATCGAGTTTCGCTCAATCATATAGGTACACAGAATTGATATGAAAGATCTAGGGATCGAGCTTGACTCTTTTCATTTCACCAATTGACTTGGGCCGAAATGTCAAAGTCCCGATAAAAATTGAATCGACTTTAAGTTGAAAATCGAATTCAAATTTCAGGTTGAAATTTTGTTTGGATTCAAAGTTAAATTTGAATTTGAGGCTCAAGTCAAATGGGTCTTTCTTCAAATTTTATGACTCAACAGACTGAGTTTCACTCAATCATGTAGGTGCATAAAATCGATATAAAAAAAAATCCGGGGATCGGGCTCGACTCTTTTCATTTCACCAATTGACTTGGGTCGAAATGTCAAAGTCCCGAATTTGACCTTGAAATCAAATCTGAAGTTCGAATTTAAGTTGGAATCAAATTTGAGTTCAATTTTGAAATTAAATTTGAACTTAAGATTGAATTCAGTTTTGAGGTTGAATTAAAATTTAAATCTTGGATTCAAATTCAAGCTTGAAGTTGGATTTAAATTAAAATTGAATTTGAATTTGAATCTAGATTTAAACTCAAGGTTGGAATTGAACGGATCCTCTTCAAAATTTGGAACTCAACATATTAAATTTTGTTCAAATATGTAGGTTTACCAAATTAGTTTGAAGATCCTAAGACTTGACTCTTTGCACCCCACCAAGCAATTTAGGGGTGAAATGTCAAAGCCCAGAATTGACTGGAGGATTTTGAATTTGAATTGCATGTGTTCAACTACAACAGAATATTGTAGAAGACACATAGCAAGGACGATTGAAGTTGATTTGAAAGATTTTCCTTGACTTTTGAAACTCAAAACGTTGAGTTTTATTTTCAACATAATGGTTAACAAAAATTAAGAGAAAATCTAGAGATCTGGTTTGACTCTTTCACCATACTGACTAGCTTGGGGTGAAATGTCAAAATCCAGGTTGACTTAATGAAATTTTGAATCTGAGATTTGAGATTGAGGGATTTTTTTTTTAAATTGTGAAACTTAGCATGCAGAGATTTATTCGCATGCGAGTTTGCAACATATGCAAAAAGATTTTGACAAGCTTGGCTTGACTCTTTTGCTCTACCAATAAACTTGGAGGCAAAATGTCAAAGCCCAGCTTGGAGGGAGGTTTCCTACACTCGCCTCTCTTTTCACATGTCTTAATTGAGTTGGCCACACTCACCCAAGGAAGAAATGGGTAGAGGGACCAACGGAAGAAAGGTAGTCAAAACTACCGATGCAATAAAATTCGTAGCGCTATTAAAGATGGAGAGAGAGATTTTTCCCAGCGGAGTCGCCAATTTTTTTGTTTGATTAAAAAATATAGTTTTAAAAAAAAGGTTTTAATTCTCTTTGGGAAATGTTTAATTTCTGGAATTTAAATTTTATAATCGAACACTTATTATGAATGATATATCACCTTAAAAGGTGAACATATCGTTCCCTAATAGGTTCAGATTACAAATCTTGATTTATCATGATTATCGTAGTCAAACTCAAGGAAAAACAACATACGATCTCGAAAGATCAAAATGATGTTCAATTCAATGTTTGACTATGCTAATCTGAATATATGGATCATTAATTTCATAATCAGAACTATGATTGTAATTGACATATCTATCCGAGGAAAGAAAATATCAATCACTATCAATAGTTTGAATATAACGATAATGATCGTCAGGTTTAAATTTCCCAAAGATAATTAATTGAAGGTTTTAAAAACTTAATTTTTGAAATCAGGTCTGGGTTTCTAAATCTCCTACGAGCGCAAGCCCTCGTAGTTAATTACATCATAGAAAATCAAAAAATTTCCTACGAATACTCTCGATTAAAATAGCGATGCGAATTTTATTTAAGAATTTCAAAGCTAGATGTCAAAGGAGATTAAGGGTTGGAAATTCAACAGGGATTGGTTCAAGATTGAACACTTATTTTTGGAGTCAAAGGAAGAAGAGTAGGAGGTATTTTGAGATTCTGAATTACTTCAGAAATACCTCACACTATCCTAAGTGTTGGGCTTGAATTAGATTGAAAGACATTTAATGTTTAAGTGGTCAATTTTATTAGAAAATAGGAATTAGATTCCCGGAAGATTGAAGTCTTAAGATTAAAGACTTGCCTCAGAACCTAAGTCTAAAATGGGTACTGAGAATCAGTGACCCAGAACCTAGCTAATGCAGTGCAATCCTGGACTTACCCCGGCCTGGATTGGGGAGCCAGCTAAACCACCAAATCGCTTTTAAAAACCATGAGTCAAAGTCTTTTAAATATATAGTGGTTAGGGACATTGATTAAGATTGGTTTAAAGAATTGGGGTCGACGTCTAGAGCAGATCCTAATTAACCCCTTAACATATATTGGGTTAGATGCTTAAGCTAGAAATGCAATTAAAGATTTAGACTCAATTTTTAATTTGTATCTAATACAATGCATGCTAGTTGACTCGATGAAATGCTTAAATCAAAATGTAGCAGTTTTAAAATTAGGCTTAAAAATAGATTTTATCTTAGAGATTGCACAACATCCCCTTGGACAGAACTGCACCCTAATAGGTCAGGTGGTCTGCCAAAACCCGTAGGCGGGGAGGTGCCTAACAAGGTAGAGAAAAATTTGATATTAATGCATGAAAAACTCCCGGCGAGCCCGGGCTTACTTCTTAAGAGCGTTAGAGTTTCTATCTGAGCTTAAAAATTTTAATTTTATTTAAATAGAAAAAGTTTATGACCGTACCATCACGAGCCTCCGATCGGGTTCCAGGCTAAATTAAAATCGACATGCAAGAACGCCAAATAAACTACTAAAAGCATACGGGTCCTTAATCACAATCAACACATAAATTAAATCAATTAAATAATTAAATTAATTAAATAAATGCTCAAATTAAAAGTCCATAGGCAAGTGCCCTTAATTATACAACCCAGGGTCTGCAGGAAAGTAAAGTGGCCGGGTACCACTGACTACAACCCGGATTCTACTCCTAAGACTCAAGTGACTTTGAGATTTGATATTCTTCTCGTTCTTCACTTCTCGTCTCCTTAGAACTCCTTGGATCGTCGGGTCTGGATATCCAAATGAAAAGAAACTCCCCCTGGATAGGGGTGTTATCTTTTCTCTTTGGATACTTGAACTTCATCCAAATTTGGATCTCCAAATGGATAGGAACTCTCCCCTAAGGGATGTTCCTTCCTCTTTGGATTCCAAATTGGATGTTTAAGTATCTCAATCTCAAATCACTTAAACAATACAACTCAATTTAAATCAAATTACATCAATTAAAATTAAAAATCTAAACTCAATAACCTGCAAGGTTATCCTAATAATCAGCAGTTTATATTAACATCCCAAGCAGTTATATATATGAAATTAAAATGCCCAATCACAGCCACACTTGGCCACGCTCTTTTTTTTATTTTAAAGGGGGACTTAAGTATGCTTAGCACGTGTGCAATTTAATAATTATAATTTTGCCCCCTTTAATTTATGCCCTGTATGAGCATGGCCACCTGCATAAGATTGAATTAGTACAAATCATCCCTAGCCTAGGGGTAGATCTAATCGTACAATCAATCACATCACAGAGTGCAGTAAATAAGTAAACAAACACATCAATTCTTCTACTAGCAAACAGCATGCAGTAAAAACTCGAAAACCCGGCACACAGCAGAAAAGTAAACACCGGCCTAGCCTAAGACTAGAGTTGGTTGTCCTAGCAAGCCATCTAAAGTGTGTGAGGTAGGCTGTGTGGCTTTGATATATCCTAAATAGGGTACTTGATTGAAGTTGTTTAAAGTTCTGGTTGGTTGAAAGGCTTGAAGGAGATTTAATTTGAATTTAAATATTAATGACTTGAAATTAATTTTAAACTCAATTTTAATTGTTTGTTGGATACCACCTTTGTTTCACACCGAGGCCGTGAAGTTTATTTCACCTTCCTTGGGGCTAATTTAATAGCCTCGTAGGCTTGGGTTACCTAGTTCGACCTGGTATAATTAAGTGATTTGAGTTTGATTAAGGTTTAAAGGTTGATTAATTTTAATTAAGATTGGTTGATTGTTGGTTTTAAGTTCAAATTAATGTTTTCTGAAATTTTGAATGATATGTTGAATTTTGAGATTTTCTAGATTATTTTAATGATTTAATTCAAGGGTCAAAAGTTGACTTTTTAATTTAAAGTGTTTTCTGGAAACTTAATATTTTATTAAAATACTAGACCTTAATACAATCAGTTAGACAGTAAGTACCGTGAAATTGGATTTTTCTAGATTTTATTATGAAGATTTGAAGTTTTGACTTGAATTTGAACTAGATTTGACCAAAAGTTGACTTTTTCAAAATTCTTTGATTTCTGGAAACTTGATATTTTTAATAAATATTAGACCTTAAGATGAGCTGTATGGCTTTGAGTTTGCTCAATTTGGAGTTCATTTGAATTAGTTATGAATTTTTAAAGTTTTGACTATTTATTGAATTTTCAATATTGTTTAATTAGAGACCCTTTTTTATGATTTGAATCCAAATGACCTCCAAACTCCTTGAAATCAACTCCAAAGGTCGGGAATGACCTAAGGAGTGATTTCCAAGTGTTTGGAAATTTTCTGGAATTTTTAATTATTTTTAATTAATTAATTTAATTAAATTTCAGATTTCAATTAAACCTAAATTAAATTTAATTTTGAAGTCCAGTCAAGGGGATTTTATTTTTCATTGGTTAAGGGTTTGATTCTGGATAGTTTGAGGTATTATATGTAATTTTTGGATTTAAATTTGATTTATTATAATTTCTGGAAGGTTTAATGGCTTAATTAAGGTTTAAACTTGATTAGGTTAATTAAGGGGCTTAATGATCTCAAATGTCAGTGAAAAATTTTCTTAAGGCTGAGAGTATCTCTATGTTCAAGTGTTCAAAATTTCAAGTCGGTTGGAATTGTATCCTAATTATTGGAATTTTCTAAGTTTTCTAATTACAATCCTTAATTATTGTCCTTAATGACGTCATTAAATTCAATGGATTTGAATCAAAGTTTTGCTAACCCTTGACTAATTGCAGTCACATCAATCATCAATCAAGAATAATGCAAAAATATCCTAATACTCTATGGAATAATTTTATAATAAATCATTTACATTATAGGTCACATAGTGACCTATGATCTTAATGATTGATTATAAAAAGATAAACACATCCAAAATGAATTGAAGTCATTTGAGGATGTGTAAAACATCCTAAAATCAAGCTCAATCCAATTTGGAGTCATGATCATGCACAACTTGATTATTAAGGGTGTAAATCAAAAATACTAATGAAAGTAGACTTAGATTAAAATGGACATGATCATGACCTAAGTTCACTGCTCAATTGAAGATAAAGCTCATCTGATTCCATAGAACTCTAGTATACTTTATTTAGATTTAAATTGAATTAGTTGTGAATTTCCAAAAATCTAGATTGAAATTTGACCTAGATCATTGTAAATTAACAAACTAATTGGGATTGCATCAAAAAGACTTAAGAAATTTAAGGGAGGTTATGAATAGACCCTAGAATACCTCTGCCAAATTTCAGCTCAAAATAGTTTGAAAATATTTATTTAAAAATAAAACAAAGTTTTCTGTATTTTGGAAATAATTATAAAAATAATAATCAAAATAACTTTATTTTATTTTTAAAATAAAATGGATCGGAATATGAACAGAATGAGCCTAAGAACTCTGAAAATGGTGGAGAAATGGATTTTCCATCATTTTTTGAAGTTATGGGCAATTTTCTAAATTTAATTTAAAATTTTAATTGCACAGTCAGCTGGTAGCGCTGACTGTACAGCGCCTTTCCACGCGGCGGCAGCGGGTTTGATAATACAGATGGTGGCGGTCAGACGGGCCCCATCTACTTATCCAGCGCGGCTGGACTCTGAACCATCCGATCTATCAAGGCACCGATCCGACGGCTGATATCCAATCCGCGAGAATGATTTCCGCACAGAATGATCCAACGGTAAATCATTATCCCGCGGTTTGAACTTACGGTTTAGATTTGTCCGGACCAGGAATTGATCAACCCGCGGTCATGACTGATCAAACCGGACCGTGGATCTGGCTCAATCGCAACCGTTGATCTAAAAAGAATAGATCCAACGGCTGCTGGATTATCTTCCTTCTCCCGTCAAACCTAAAACCCTAAACTCAGTTTTGGCTTCGTTCTCGCAATATGCCGAACCAAATTAATTTAAAATTTAAACAGAGGTGGAGTAAGGTCTAAGGATTAATGTGGAAGTATTCCTAGGCCTTTTGATACAATCTTCATGAATTTATTTAAGAACTTAGATAAATACCTAGGGTTAGAGTTTTACCTCACTACAATGGACGGATTTGAAGGATTTTGATCTTGTTGAGCTTGTGGATTGTCCACGCTCACTTCTTCAGAAGACTTCAAGCTCGGATGAAGCTTCTGAAAGGAGTTCCAGTAATTGGGAGGATCCTAGCCTTCATTTCTCCGTTAACTTCGCTGCCAGGAAGCTCCAAACGGCGGTAAAAATGATTGGAAAGTAGAGAGAGAGGTCTCAGGAAGTAAAATGAAACTTAATATTATCTGGAGCTGGACTCGAATGGGGGAGCTTCTCCTTCTCTCTATATCATCCCTATTGCCCCTATTAGCTACTAGAGCTAAAACAGAGGGCTAGGATCATTCAGGGAAGTGGCTCAAATGTGTAACACCTGTCCCTGGCCGTTATAGAGCAGGGAAACACACTGCTTTAAGTGAAAGTTCTCCTAGGCCATTTTCACATGGAGGGGACCACTAGGAGCGGTTAAGGTCGAGATGGGAGCAAGCTAGGCATTGGGTTGGGTCTGGTTGGCTCCAGAGAAGCTTCTGGAGTTCTTGGGGTGAGCTGGGCAAGTCTAGATTGAAGTGGTATGGGTTTGACCATAGCAATAGGATTCTAGGTCTCTAATTGACTAGTTTTGACCAGTCAACTTTGGTCAAGACTAATAATATGAAGCTTAGGGAATGGTTGGAAGATTTTAAAAATGATTTGAAATGGGTTTGAAGTAATAAATTCAATGCTTGAGCAAATCAATGTAACTTGACCAAATTGCGATGGGTTGACTTGATTAATATAGCTTGGGTTTGATTGACCTATGGCTAGGACACGACTAAGCTATAAGTTGGAGTCTATTTGAGGCTTGGTGTAGATTGGATGGCTCAAATAGATTGTAGCTTGACATTGGGTTGAGGTTTGATCATTATTGAAATTTGACTAAGTCAAAGTCTATAATGATTTGACTTCTCAAATGGATTTGAATGTGTTAGGATTATACTTTGAAAGGGGTTTGAAAGCTTTGAAAGGTTTGATTTTAATGCATTTGAGGTTTGATTTGAAGTAGGGAGGCTTAAGGGTTGAACTGGTCAACCTAAGTTGACTTGGTCAACCAGGTTGACCCAGGATCAAGATTTGGACTTAACAACTTTGAAATGATAAATGGGGTCTAATGGAAGTGATTTCAGGTTTCAAATGAGTCATTTAGATCAAATGACCTATTTAGGCCCTTAATGGGCCTAATGGGTCAACTAGGTTGACTTGGTCAATCAGGTTGACCCAGGGTCAGGGAATGGGTCCAATCAGTTCAGAATGATATTCTGAGCCTGCTGGTGGTGATCTTAAGGTCTGGAGAGGTTGTTTGGTCAAAATGACCTATTTGGGTCCTTAATGGGCCTTTAGGTCAAACCTGGTTGACCTGGTCAACCAGGTGGGTCCAGGGTCTGCTAATGGGTTCAACAGACTTGAAATGATATTTGGAGACCAATGGTGGTGGTCCCAAGGTCTGGGGAGGTCATTTGGTCAAAATGACCTATTTTGGCCCTTAAGGGGCCTTCTAGGTTAACTAGGTTGACTTGGTCAACCAGGTTGACCCAGGGGCTAGTTCTAGGTTCAACGGGTTTGGTTTGATATTTGAAACTTGCTGGAGGTGGTTGCATTTGATTTGGAGCTCATTTGGCCAAAGTGACTATTCACACCCCATAGGGGTATTTTGGTCATTTTGACCCCTGGTCAACTGGGGGTCGAATTGAGTCAAACAAAATGTGGTTTAATGCTCAATAAGTCATATTCAAGGGTCTGGAGGTGATTGGAGGCTTTGGAGAAAGCTCCAGGGTCGAAATCCATTGGGTGGGAGGTCCAGTGGCATGAACTGTAAATATTTGAAGGTTTTATAGCCTTTGGATTTCAATTCAGTTTTTGGGGTTAGAGACCTCAGAATGAGCTCAAATTTGGAGGGTTGCCTCTAGAGACATGTCACATCTGTGTGGAACTAATAGATCTTGAATCAGAGGTCATTTGGTAGGATTTTGAAATGTTTAAAGATTTGCTGGAAAAGGCTTTCAGGACTTAGACCTTTGGCCTTGAATTTGAATCTAAAAATCTGGTTTTGAATTGGATTTTGAGCTTGAATGATAGGATTTGAATTAAGTTTAGATTGAATTGAAGCTTGGATTGATCTAGAAGAATCCTAGGGTTTAGAATAGGTCCTAGGGTCCAAATCAGCTTAAGGGAATCCTAGGGTCTAGAATAGATCCTAGGGACTGGAGTCTGGGAAGATCCTAGAATCTAGAAGTCCTAGAAAAATCCTAGGATCTGGGGTCTGGAAGAATCCTATAATCTAGAAGAATCCTAAGATCTAGGAATCTTAAGATTCAAGATCTAGAAGGATCTTAGGATCTAGAGTAGATCCTAAAGTTTGATTTCTAGGAAGATCCTAGGGTTTGGAAGTCCTAGGGCCTGGGATCTAGAATATTCTTAGGATCTAGGAGAATCCTAAGCTCTAGATAGATCTAGGAGAATCCTAGGGTCTAAGAGGGTCATATGATCTAGAGTCAGGTAGAATCCTAGGGTCTAGAATAGATCCTAGGGTCTGGAGTCTAGGAGAATCCTAGAATCTAGATTTGTCTTAAATTGCATTGATCTGGGTCAGGATTGATTTGAATTTGGATTAATCTTAAAGTTTGGATTGATCTAAGATCAGATTGATCCTAGGTTTAAGATTGATCCTAAGGATTGGAAAGATCCTAAGGTCTGGATTGGTCCTACTGAGCTCATACAAAAATGAGGTCAACAATGCCGCCGGATTTTCAAACTTTTCAAATATCATTTCAAAATCAATCAAGTTTAAATTGCATTGCTATATATTTCTCTATAATAATTGTTGTAGTTTAATATATGTAATATTTCTTCAAATTTTTTGGTTTAATCAATCTTTGACATTTCATTACAAATCACTCTTTTGAAATGAAAAGAGTCAAGTGGTTTTCCCTAGCTCTTCCCTAAAATTTATAAACTGTTGAGTTGAATGCAAATTTAATACCTCGAGTTTCAAAATAAGGGGGAGGTGCTACCGGAAATTCAAGTTTTCAAAAGCATCCATTCAATTTCTTCAATTTTAATCGTCATTTGTTATATGTTCTTCTACAATACTCCTTGTAGATTAACATTGACAACTCAAATCCAATGTCTAATTTCAGTGTCCCTCAAATTTTTGAACTTTGACATTTTGTCTTCGACAAGATAAAAAGAATCGAGTTCATTTCTGTAAGATCTTCCCTAATATTTGTAAACCGTCGTGCTGAATGAAAATTCAACACTTTAAGTTTCAAAAATAAGGGGAGATACTGCCGGATTTTTGAGTCACTGAAATTCCTTCAATTCAAAGTCAATCTTTATTGTTACATGTACTACTACAATATTCTCTTATAGTGTGGCATGTATGGTGCAAATTTGCTATCATTTCTAAATTCAAGTTCAAAGATCTAATCTTTTCATCAATTCAAATCTCTGACATCTTATCCCTAACCTAGCCAGTGGGGTAAGAGAGTCGAGTTGAAATTTCTTGATTTCCTTTAAAATTTGTTAACTATCAAAGTTGATATCAAATTCAACTTATTGGTTTCAAATATTCAAGGAAAAGCATTCACTTTTCAAAAATTCAAACTTTCAGTCAAATCCATTCAAATCAAGTCCAGACCATTGTTGTTATATGTTTTCTACAACATTCTCTTGTAGTTGAACATATACAATAAAAATTCAAATTTTCTTCAAGTCAAAATTATTATCTATATTTTATCATTACATATCAGATTATAGTTCTTATAATTCGATTTACATGATAAAATATAGAAAATTTCTTTTCAAATTCAAATTCAAAAATTTGATCCAAATCTTTTCTTTCAAATTTCAGACAATCAAACCTTCTGCAATGGCTGGCAAACTTCTGTTCTCAATTGACCGAGACCTTCAAGTCGAAGAGTTAATCCATATCAGTGCTATTCAGTTTGGAATGGGTTTCAAGACTTTGAAATTATCTGTGAATGGTGGAACAATCATCAATCTCGCTGCTGAGGGCGAGAATGGTCGGGTAGTTAAATTAGCTGTGGGGGCTACAAGTGACATTCCCCCAATGTTAGAGCTGGCAGCAGGTGCTACTCTTACACCTTTTATACCCTCAGTCCAAAGTGAGGACAAGAAGACTGAGGTGAAATCTACTATTGAAAAGGGATCCTCTAGTTCTGGAGCACTGTTTGGCACCAAGAGTGCCAGAAAGAACTATCTGAGAAGGATAAGAAAGAAAATCACCAAGTCAAGAAAGATAGCTGAACAGAAGGCTCTGAGTCTAGTTGAGCCTGAGGCTATTGAGGAGCTGCCTATCCCTGCCTCTTCTCCACTCCTGAAAGGGAGTCGTTTTCACCCCCTCGTAGCTGCTGCAGGGGAGGAGAGAGTCACGTGGATTGCTAGCTCTTCACCTAGCCCGGTTGACTACACTGTCAAGAGGACTACAAAGGAGAAGAACACTTTAAGAACAAGAATGCTAAGGAACATCATCCACACCTGTGCTGCTGAGACAGGTTAAACAAAAGAATAATATGTGAGACACCTGAAGGGGGTGATCTCACATAAGCTTGAAAAGGAAGTTTTAAAAGAAGAAAAATCTAAAGCTAGAAATATGACTCCTCAGCCAGTGAGGAGAAACAAAAAGTTTGTTAAGCAACCTGTGGCTTCAGTGTTAGTGGATGGATATCACTGGGTGCCTCGTCTCCCAACTACAAAAACATAGGAGATAGTTTTAACTGGAGCTGGTAGGAGTCACCCTCTCAGTGGTAGACCTCTAGTTCCCCCTTCAAGACTTTCAAAGTTGGCCCCTGTGGTAGCCAAGTCAAAAGAGATTGTTAAAGACTTGCAGTCAGTTGATGTTAAGGGCAAGAGGCCCATACCTTTGGATGAATCGTATGTACCGATGAAGATAAGAAGAACTGTTGGGATTCAGATCAGAGATACTCCAGTTCAGTTACCTGTTAAAGTCCCCCGACTCCCCATTTTAGGATGTGAGGATTCTCCTCAGATTGATGTTGGAGTTCCCACAAGTCAAACTCCTGAATCACCTGTTAAGTTAGATATCCCTCACTCTGTTGAGGAGATCACCCTTGCGACTACCGACCCCGGGACAGTCGGAGGGGAGGGGATAGAGCTTGAGGATGATCAAGAAATGTTAGATCAGTTGGTAGCAGAACCTACTGCTGATGACCTGAAGATCCAAGAAGTCCTCACTAAGCTAGGAGATGAGGAATTTGAAGAAATGATTAACTACAAG
Organism: Dendrobium chrysotoxum; assembly: GCA_019925795.1. Taxonomy (NCBI): domain Eukaryota; kingdom Viridiplantae; phylum Streptophyta; class Magnoliopsida; order Asparagales; family Orchidaceae; genus Dendrobium; species Dendrobium chrysotoxum. The sequence continues at coordinate 44,364,876 of CM034303.1, read as the reverse complement.
GGGTACCTACCAATCGACCTCAAATCAATTGAGGGTAGACCGATCGATGAGGTGGTTCAGGAAATAAGAGATATATTTAAGAACAAGGTAATTGAAGCCTTTGATCCAAAAGCAGATGATTTGATGGAGGAAGATTCAACTGGGAACATCTGTATGGTTGAAACTAGAGCATCAAATAAAGATGCTGAGCCTTCAAGACATCGATCTGGTAAGGAAGAAGCCTCTGCAGCGGTAGATTCAAACTCTGATGGATCAATTAAGTTGAATGAGAAAGATGAGTACATCAAGAGTTTGGAGAACAAAATTGAACAGATGATGCTCAGAATGGAACAGATGTAAAATCAGATGATTAAAGCACAACAGTCTCAATCCGAGCAGTTGCAACCTATAACACAAACAGTGGGTGAGCACAGCAGGAAGATAGAATCAATTCCTAGAACTCCAGAGGTTGCTTCCCCGACCTCTCTAGCCGATAAAGATATCCACCAGATGATCGAAACCCAGGTAAGGGAGGCCTTAGCCCATTCTCAAGGGACTGCATCTATTCCAAAGGGTAGACCCTACCCTGAAGAATATGATTTAGTCTCTTATCCTAAAGGCTTTGTGCCACCTTCATTCAAAGTTTTTAGTGGGTTAGAAAACCCAAGATAGCACCTAGCCCACTTACGAGCGAGCTGTTGCAACACAGGAGGGTCAGATGCTCTACTCTTTCGCCAGTTTGTGAGTAGCCTATCCAGTATTACTTTTAAGTGGTACGTAGATCTACCTAATGGTTCAGCAAAAATATTCATAAAGCTCGAGAGTCTATTCTTAAAGAGATTCTTAGGAGCTCAGCAGCGTGTAACCGTTGGTGATCTCGTCATTGAAAAACAAAAACCAGGAGAGTCTTTGGTTGAGTACATCTTGAGGTGGCGAAACCTCTCGATGAAGTGTGAACCCCAGTTACAAGAGCAACATGTAGTGGAGATTCTTTTAAAGAATATCCACAGGACTATTGCTTTTCTCCTGAAGGGTTTCACTATCAAAACCTTCGAAAAACTTTTGAATAAGGCTAGTAATCTATAGGAAGAGGCTTCCAAAATGTCATTCCTGAAGGATTCTACTGAGGAAAAGAAAGCTAGCAAACCATTGAAGCCCTTTGAAAAGAGAACAGCAATGGTTTCAACTGTTGATAAGGGGAAGAAACCAATGAATGTTCAATCCAGTAATCCTCCAATAAATCAAACTCAGAAATCTCCACCTTTTCAGGTAACTTCCCAACCTATAAGAAATTCTCACCTGATTTCTTTTAAAGAGAGATTGGCTCGTACATATCCATTTAAAAGGGAGTCGGTGAGAAAGATCTTTAAAAATCTTCAGAAGAAGCTAGATTTTCGATTGCCAGAGGCCAAGAAGCTGGAAGAGGCAAATAAAAAGGATGATCCAACTTTTTGCCCCTACCATCGCATGTTAGGCCACACAATCGAAGACTGCATTATCTTCAAGGACCGGCTAGAAAAGAATTTTCGTCAAGGTAACATCATAATTCCAAAGGAGTACCTGGTCGATCCGGATCAAGGGTCTGTCAAATCTATCTCAGGTATGAATTCTAACTTTTCTCTGTCCATTGAAGATGGTTGGGATATAGCACTATCCCGGGCATTTAAAAAGTCAATTAATAAATCTTTTCATCTTTCTCAACAGTTACCGATGAGAGCCCGGGACCCGATCTGGGAGGTTGACATCGAGGCTTTGCAGGAGGACGTTGGGATAATTTCCTCTCCAGTAGTCTTAGGAACTACTGTATTAAATAAAAATGAAAAGAGTGAATCTTCTGTAGAGAGAAAATTTGTTGATGAGAGATCTGTACAAGTGGTTGATGGTGGCTCAAAAGCTTTGCCACCACTGAAATTATCTGACTTTTACTTTGCCCCATCAAAGGCAAAGGGTCAAAAATTAAATAAAAAGTCTGATCCTTCTGCTCATATTTTGATGATTAATGTTGAGAATGAAAATTTAAATGACTCTTCTGTTGAAAATAATCAAGAACAAGCTGAGATCAATCAAGAAATTCAAACACTCAGCTCTCTAGATTTGACTCTTTAAGAGAGAAATGAATCTGATGTCTTATCAAATAGTGAAACCCCTGAAATTAACTTTCAAGGGAGTCCTGTCGTGATAGACTTTTTAGATTCGGACTCTCGCTCAGATAATGACAAGCAATCGCCTAAGGAGAGCGTAGACTTCCCTGTAGTTTATTCTTCTGATAAAGTCATGCAAGTACAACTACGTGGTGGCAAGGTCTTACCCTCTAGGCTACCTCCTCAGGATAAAGAAAAATAAGTTATTTCCGATGATCCAATTCAAATCCCTGCTCAACAATCAACTCCAATTCTTTCAAATCCACCGGGTCCCAATGTTAATGTTCCAAGTGTTGATTATAATATCTTAGCTCACCTTAGGAAGTTGCCTGCCAAATTGAGCATTTATGATGCCCCTGTCCTTTCAAAAGAGATGAGGGAGACTCTAATTAAAATACTTCTCGACCCAGAAATTTACTTAGCTCAATTAGCTTCAACTTCTGAGGAAGAAGCTTTGTACTTTAAGGAAATCCCTGGGTTACCTTCTCTGATGAAGATTTACTCATTGGAACTGCTGACCACAATCTTCCGCTTTACATCACTGTGAACATGGGCAAGTTTAAGTTATCAAGAGTCCTCGTTGATCCGGGTGCATCGGTCAACGTGATGAACATAAAGACTCTCGCATACCTTAGAATTGATACTAGCAAGCTCTCAACTGATAAGTTAGTGCTTCGTGGGTTTAATGAAAAGGGTGAGAAGGCTTTAGATTCAGTTACCCATCTTCTAGAGATAGGAGAATTGAAAACTGAAGCAAAATTTTATATAATTGATTCGGCAATGCCCTTTAACGCGCTCCTAGGAAGACCCTGGATCCATGAGTATAGGATGGTTCCTTCTACCCTACATCAATGCATCAAGTACCAACGAGATGGCATTGAGTTTGAAATTAAGGGTGATCTGCAATCATTCTCTATTCATGAGGTCGGGATCTACGAGGATGCGACATACTACGTACCTAAAGGGTCCACTACTTATTTTAAGGTAGAGATCAACATCAAGGAGGAAATGGTAGAAAGTCAAAGTTCAAAAGCAATTCAGAGATTGAGAAAAGAAAAAGTTAAAAATAAAAAAAAAAATAAAATTCAAGTAGTGAAGACGACGTTGAGCATGTGATCTTTAGGCCTCCAAACATTATACCTCAAAGAGGTGGGAGGATGGCCCAAAGAGCACGCGGTCGAGGCCGCCCTTCAGTTGAGAAAAGAAATTCCCCGATCTACATCGAACTTGAAATAACTTCTGATGAAGACTCAAGAAAAAGGGGTGCCAGATTTGCTTTTGACTACATAAAAATCAATCCTCCTCCGAAGTTTGATCTCACTTTAGAATCGGATAGCGACCAGGAGGGTACAAAATTAAAAGTTTAAAGTGACAAGCCTAAATTGAGTCTATATGAAAAGCTTAATAGAACGGTTGAATCCTTAACCTTAACCCCACTGTCTGCTGACAGGGTCTCAGGATTACTAATTAAGGATGCCCCTAACTTAGATGGAGAAGTAAGGAAAGTCCATAAGTTCTTCCCTGGCTCTTCCTCCTCAAGGAATGAAGATGATGTAATCCTTGAGGAGGCAAATTTCAATAAATTAATGGAGTTACCTTTTGACTACTTTCCTGCTGGTGTTAAATCTCTTATCTCTAAAGGTTTTGCTCCGAGTCAAAGGACTAAGGGTCAGGCTAGATACCACAAAAGTCTTTGGAATTCAAAATTTAATAAACATTGGACCAGTGGTATCAGCTTTGGTACCGTTAGATCATTTGACGATGACGAATTTTATCTAATGATAACTAGTTGTCCTAAATTAAAAATGTCCCTACTGAAGTCATTGATTCATTCGATGGACTTTGTTTGGAGACTTTAGATGATTCTGACGAACTTCAGGTTCGGGATGCACCCCCTGAATTCGAAGAAGAAATTAAATCAACAGTCGATGAACTTAAACAAATCAACCTTAGAACAGAGGATGACCCTAGCCCCACTTTCATAAGTTTTTTGTTGAGTGAGGATGAGTCTAAGGATCTAATTCAACTTCTATCTGTGTTTAAAGATTGCTTCGCTTAGACATACGATGAAATGTCGGGGTTGTCCACTGACGTAGCAGTCCATAAACTTGGAATCCGGCATGATGCCATTCCTGTCAAATAAGCTCCACGACGCATGCGTCTGGAAATTAAACAACAAGTCGTTTTTGAGGTTAAGAAGTTGGCAAAGGTTGGATTTATTCGAGAAGAACAATATCCTTCTTGAGTAGCCAGCATCGTGCCAGTTCGAAAGAAGAACGGTCAAATCCGAGTCTGTGTAGACTATAGAGACTTGAATAAGGCATGTCATAAGGATGAATTTCCTTTGCCAATCCCAGAACTCATGGTGGACATCACCTCTTCGCATGTCGTTTTCTCCTTTATGGATGGCTCGTCTGGTTATAATCAAATCAAGATGGCCCCAGAAGATGAGAGAAACACTGCATTCAGAAGTCCTATAGGGATCTTTTGTTATAAAGTGATGCCCTTTGGCCTCAAAAATGCTGGTGCAACCTATCAGTGGGACATGACTCACATCTTTGATGACTTAATACACAATCAAGTCGAATGTTACATCGATGATTTAGTCGTCAAGAGCAGAGTAAAAGAGGCTCATCTTTATGATTTAAGAACTATCTTCGAGCGGTTGCGCCGTTATGACCTTAAAATGAATCCCTTGAAGTGCGCTTTCGGCGTCACGTTAGGGAAATTCTTTGGTTTCGTAGTTAGGCACCACGGAATCAAAATTGATCCTACCAAAATTGAAGCTATCTTAAATATGCCACCTCCTAAGAGTCTTACTCAACTGAGATCTCTCTAGGGCAAACTGGCGTATATAAGAAGATTCATTTCCAATCTTTCCGGAAGATGTCAACCATTCTCTGTCCTGGCTAAAAAGGACGCCAAATTCATTTGGGATGAGAAATGTCAAAATGCTTTCGAAAATATCAAACAATACTTGATAAATCTGCCAGTTTTGGCAGCCCCCATTCCGGGGAGACCCTTAATACTTTACACTGCAGCCCTTGACGAATCTCTCGGGGCCCTTCTAGCTCAAATCAATGACGATGGGAAAGAGAACGCTCTCTATTACCTGAGTCAGAGATTACTTCTAACGGAAATTCGCTATCCTGCAATTGAGAAACATTGCCTTGCCTTAGTTTTTGCAGCATAAAAACTAAGACATTACATGCTTTCTCATCAAGTCAGTTTGATTTTTAGTGTCAACCCCTTGCAATATCTTATGACCCGGCCGATATTATCAGGACATCTGGCTCGTTGGTCTATGATATTACTATAATTTGAAATCACTTTCATTCCCCTGCGTGCTGTGAAAGGGCAGGCCGTCACCGACTTCCTTGCGGCACAACCACTACCGGCAGAATCTCCTTTAAACGATGATTTACCTGATGAGCAAATCATGAGTTTTGAGGAATCCAATACTCAAACCTGGGAAATATATTTTGATGGTGCAGTGTCCTCTCAACGGGGAAAAACATCATAATCTACTATTTCTGGAAAAGCTGGAGTCAGTCTGATTTTTATAACACTGGATAAGGGAATGATGCACTTTTCCTACAATTTATCAGAACCTTGTACGAACAATGAAGCTGAGTACGAAGCTTTGATAACTGGTCTGGAACTTGCAATCCTAATGGAGATTAAAGAGATTAAGATCTATGGTGACTCTCAATTGGTGATCAACCAGATTGCAGGGACCTATAAGGTCTTGAATCCTAAACTCCTGAAATATCACCAGTACATAATGCACTTGCTTGAGAAAATTCCCATTGTAACTATGTATAGGGTTCCTCATGGAAGCAATTCCTCGGCGGATGCCCTAGCAAAGCTTTCAAAGGAATTTTCTTGCCCAGAAGAAGACTTCATCCCTATAGAAGTTCAGGGTCATCAAGTCCTGTCCCCTGTAGACATAGAGTACCTCAACAAACAATCTTCCCAGGTCCTTTCTACATCTTCAGCTGTCGATGAAGAAGAAGATTAGAGACAACTAATCATCAAATATCTGCAAGAAGGCAAGCTTCCCCATGACAGGTCTCTTGCCAATCAAATCAAGAAACGTGCCCTATCATATGCATTAGTCAACGATACGTTATACCGACGATCGTTCGATCAGATGTGGCTCCGTTGTTTAGATAAACGAGAGGCCCTGAAGATCGTTAATGAAGTCCATGCTGGACTGTGCGGTGCTCATCAATCGGGTCCTAAGATGAAAATGAAAATCAAAAGACTTGGCTACTACTGGCCTACGATGATTGACGATTGCTAGAAAATTACAAAATATTATCATCAATGCCAGGTTCATGGTGTGGTTTTACATCAGCTGCCTAATGTATTGCATCCTATGATAGCTTCGTGACCCTTCGAAAGTTGGGGCACGGATATCGTCGGGCCAATTGACCCTCCTTCTTCAAGGGGTCATCGCTTCATCTAAGCAGCGACTGATTACTTTTCAAAGTGGGCAGAAGCAGTTCCACTAAGAAATGTAACATCACATCATGTAATGAAATTCTTTCATGACCATATCGTATATCGATTCGGCGTACCTCGCAGAATTATATCCGATAATGAGTCCGCTTTCAAGTCTACAAAAATCAATAACTTTGTAAGTTGCCACGGTATTGATTGGAGATACTCAAAGATCTATTACCCATGGGCTAATGGATTGGCTGAGGCCTTCAATAAAACCCTGGTATAAATCATCAAAAAGACCCTGGATGACAATAAACGTCAGTGGGATGAGAGGTTGGTGGAAGCTTTGTGGGCCTACAGGACCACATATCGAACCCCGACCCAATCTACACCGTTTGCACTAGTGTATGGGTCTGAGGCCGTACTCCCTCTGGAAATTCAAATCCCTTCGCTCAGAACTGCAGTCTAGAATCAGATCACAACAGAACAGAATACACAACTTCAACTTGAAGAACTTGAGGGTCTTGAAAAACTTCATCTCCAAGCCCAACAAAATCTAGAACTCTATAAAGCCCGAATGGTTCAAGCTCACGATAAGTTAGTGCGACCTAGAACCTTCCGACTAGGCGACTTGGTCTTGGTTCTTCGGAGGCCTATCTTAGCCCACCGAAAGCTCGGCAGGAAGTTTGAACCAACCTGGGAATGACCCTTCGTAGTGGAAATAATCTACGAAGGAGGCTCATATCAGCTAGTGTATTGTAAAGGAGATCACCCAATGCTTCCTGTAAACGGGCGATTCTTGAAAAAATACTATGCTTGATGTAGCTCAAATTTCAAATCAATAAAATTTTTAAATTTTGAATCTATTCAACTCAATCTTGTCCAAGTTTTGCAAATTCAAAATCAAATCTCAAAACTTTTGAAATTTAAAATCAAATTGAATCAAGTTCAAAACAACATCAAACCCAAACAAATCAAAATCAAATCAAATTTTGAATTCAAATCCCTCAAATTCAAAATCAATTCATATCAAATTTCAAACTCAAATATCTTCAAATTTAAAACACAATCAATTCAAATTCAAACAACCATTTAAATTTAAATTTAAATTCTTGAATCCAGACCTGATCCCCTGTGTATATCAAGTTTCCTCTACACATGATCTTCCAGACCCGATCCTCTATATAGAGCATGCTCCCTCTATATATGATCATCCAGACTCGATCCTTCGTGTGAAGCAAGCTTCCTTCAGACACGATCATTGCAGACCCGATCCTCTATATAGAGCAAGTTCCCTCTATATACGATCATCCAGATTTGATCCTCTATGTGAAGCAAGTTTCCTTCATATACGATCATTCCAGACCTGATCCTCTATATAGAGCAAGTTCCCTCTATATACGATCATCCAGATCTGATCCTCTATGTGAAGCAAGTTTCCTTCACATACGATCATTCCAGACTCGATCCTTTGTGTGAAGCAAGCTTCCTTCATACATGATCATCCAGAATTGATCCTCTGTATATAGCAAGTTTCCTCTATATACGATCATCCAGTTTTGATCTTATATGTAGAGCAAGTCTCCTCTATATATGATTATCTAGTTTTGATCATCTATGTGAAGCAAGTTTCCTTCACATACGATCATCCAGATCCGATCTTTTGTATAGAACAAGTTTCCTCTACACATGATCACTCCAGACCTGATCCTCTATATAGAGCAAGTTTCCTTTATATATGATCATCCAGACCGGATCCTCTATGTAAAGCAAGTTTCCTTTACATATGATCAATCCATATCCGATTTTGTGTGAGGCAATGCTTCCTTCTCACAGGATCTTCCAGTTTTCTTTTCCTTAAGGACAGATGTGAGTCATCGTGCTTTCTTTCCTTAGGATTAGATCTTCTAGTGGTGGAGCACGCCCTCTGTGGCACCATCCTAGATTTAAAATCCAGATCCAATTCTGTGTGAAGCAATGCTTCCTTTGATCTTCCAGTTTTCTGTTCTTTAAGGACGGATGTGAGTCCTCGTGCTTTCTCTCCTTAGGATTAGATCTACTAGTGATGGATAATGCCCTCTACGGCACCATCCTAGTTTCAAAATTCAAAACTTCAAGCCTGATCTCTTATAGGAATCAATACTCTATTCCTATGAGATCATCCAGTTCTCTTTTCCTTAGAGTAAGTATTTCTCTTTCTCTTAGGATTAGACTTTCCAGTGATGGAGTAAGTCCCCTGTGGCATCGTCTCAGATTTAATTTCAAGTCATAAAATCAAACCTTCTTTTCCTTAGGGCTAGGTATTTCTTCCTTCCATTAAAATCAGATCTACTAGTGGTAGAGTACGCCCCTCGTGGCACTACCCTAGTATCAAATTTTAATTTGATCCTCTGTAGTTAGGAATTCTTCCTTTCTATACAATCATCCAGACCTTCTCTTTCTTTAGGGTTAGGACTTCCTTTCCTTTAGGATTATATCTACTAGTGGTAGAGTACGCTACCCTCAGCACTACCCTAATATCTTTTCAAATTTAATCTTCTGAGGTTAGACTTTTCTTTTCCTTAGAATCAAATTGGAATTCAATCCTTTATAGTTAGGAGTTCTTCCTTTCTATAGGATCACCTAGACTTCCTTCTCCTCTAGGGATAGATTTTTTCTTTCCCTTAAGACCGGACCCACTAGTGGTAGAGTACGCTTTTTTTTGTTAGCACTACCCTAGTATCTATTCAAACTCTGATTCCCCAGGGATAGATTTCTCATTCCCTTAGGATCAAAACTCCAGACTTGACCATTTTATTCGGTCAACACCAATATGTGTAATAGAACTACATTCTATTACACATATTGGGGGTCCATTTGTTGACCTCATTTTTGTATGAGGTCAGCAGGACCAATCCAGACCCTAGGATCTTTTCAATCCTTAGGATTTAACCTTTACCCTAGGATCAATCTGATCTTAGATTAATCCAAACTTTCAGTCAATTCAGATTTCAAATCCATTTTGATTTCAAACCCATTTAAGCATCAAATCAAACTTAACATTAAGCTAATCCAGATCTATTCAATTTCTAGATCATCCTAGACCTTAGATCCTAGGATATCTAAACTTTAGGATTCTCCTAGATTTCTAACCCTAGGATCTACCCAAACTCTAGATCAGTCTAGGTCTTAGGATTCCCTTAGACCTCAGATCTATCTAGACCCTAGGATCTTCCTAGAATCCAGACTTTAGGATCTATTCTAGATCCTAAGAATCTTCTAGATCCTAGACCTTAGGGTTTCCTAGACTCTAGGATCTTCCTAGACTTCAGTCCCTATGATCTACTCTGGACCCTAGGATTTCCCTAGATTAATTTAGGTCTTAGGATTCTCCTAGATCTTAGATCTATCCAGATCTCAAATTTATTCAAACTCCAGACCAACCCACACTTTAAATCAATCTATTCAATACTCAAATCAATCCAGAGTTCAAGTCAATTAAAATTCCTGACCAATCCTGACCTTTAAACAACCCAGATTTAGCTGTCACAGCCTCTGACCTGACTTTAATCCTATCTAATCATCTATAATCACTTAAATGATTGTAAATGATTTAAATAATTCAAACTCTATCATTCAAAATCAAAACACAACTCAAAACCAGAAATCCAGATCAAATTTCAAAGGCCAAAGGTCTAAGTCCTGAAAGCCTTTTTCAGTGAATCTTTGAGCATCTCAAAATCCTATCAAATGACCTCTGATTCAAGGTCTATTAGTTCCACACTGATGTGATATGTCTCTAGAGGCAACCCTCCAAATTTGAGCTCATTCTGAGGTCTCTAACCCTAGTAACTGAATTGAAATTCAAAGGCTGTAAAACCTTCAAATATTTATAGTCTATGCCACTAGACCTGCCACCCAGTGGATCTTGACCTTGGAGCCTTCTCTAAACTCTCAGATCACTTCTAGACCCTTGATTATGACCCATTGAGCATTAAATTATATTTTGTTGGACTCAATTTGACCCCTAGTTGACCAGGGGACAAAATGACCAAAATATCCCTATGGGATGTAAATAGTCATTTGAACCAAATGAGTTCCAAATTGAATGCAACCACCTCCAGCAAGTTTCAAATATCAAACCCAATCTATTGAACCTAAAACCAGCCCCTGGGTCAATTTGGTTGACCAAGTCAACCAGGTTGACCAAATAGACCCTTTAGGGTCAAAATAGGTCATTTTGACCAAATGACCTCCTCAGACCTTGGGACCACCTCCATTGGTCTCCAAATGTTAAACCAAATCTGTTGAACTCATTTCCAGACCCTGGACCCACCTGGTTGACCAAGTCAACCAGGGTTGACCTAAAAGGCCCATTAAAAGCTCAAATAGGTCATTTTGACCAAATGACCTCCCAACACTTTGAGATCACCATCAGTAGACTCAGAATATCATTCTGAATTGATTGAACCCAAGCCCTGACTCTGGGTCAACCTAGTTGACCAAGTCAACCTAGTTGACCCATTAGGCCCACTAAAGGCCTAAATGGGTCATTTAATCCAAATAGCCCATTTAAATTCCTGAAATACATCTACCAGACCTTCAACATCAAGTCAAATCCATTAAACCCAAATTCAGGTCCGGGGTCAACCTAGTTAACCAAACCAACCTTAGTTGACCCAAAACCCCTTTAAGGCCTTTAATAGGTCATTTTGACCCATTTAGCTTGTCATATCCATATCAAATCCTTTGGAACCTCAAACCCATTCTATTGTATGTCTTGAATCATTTTAAGACCCACCATAAGTCCAGTCACATCAAGTTTGACTTGGTCAAACTTCAATTCATGGTCAAACCCTATATCACATATGCTCATACCTTTCAAGTTTAATCCTATTGATTAAGACTCTTTAAAATCACCTCATTTGATGCTATGGATAATTTTGAGCTCATTTGAAATCAATCCATGGTACATTTGACCAAGTTAAGTCATTTTGACTTGGTCAAACCCATTCAAAACCTCTTTCCATACATATATATTCATTCAAACTCAAATCTCCAATCATCTTTTTTTTTTTTGAAACAACTCCAAGCCAGCTCAACTCATCCCCTTACTGCCACCTCAGCCATTTTTGACTTGTTGACTGGTCAACATAGTCAACAAACTCTTTTAAGTGGGTTAAAAATTTAAATGACTTAACCTAAGCTAACTCATGCCCTTTTGAATCATTCCAGCAACTCAAGTAGACCCTAGAAACTTCCTAGAGCTTTTTCCCAGCCCTTGGATCAAGATCCAATGATTTGGATCACTCCCATATGCTTGTATAAGGACAAAACTCCCTTTACACATGGCTTGTGCATTTGTCCTTGATTTCATCTGCTCTCAACTACCCCCTAGACAGGTGGTAACATCCTAGCCAACCTTTGAGTCAATCCTAGCCATCCAAATGGCCTGGGAATGTTTGAATAGGGGAAAACCTTTAGAAAGGCTTTCATTCTAACCCTAGCACTCTCTCACTAACCTCCAGCTCCCAGACCTCTACTTAAGTTCTTTCGAGCTTCTCAGACATCCTTCCACTTATTTCCAGCCTAAATCAGTCGGTCAAAGTTCACCGGCAATGGTTCTCCAGCGAGTTCAAGCCTTAAACCCATCCAAGGAATATAACTCCCCATCCAGACATTAAAAGCTCGGGGTTTCTTCTGCAAAATTAAGCATGGACAGACAACAATTTCAGAGAATCCTTGAACGGTTCAAACCATCCCCTATCAAGGTAAAATTTTCTAACCCTAGCTTAAGACACCTAGGCTTAATTAGCATTTGAATAAATGATTATTTAACTGTTAAAACATCACTCCACAAAATCTGTTCATATCCTTGATATAAGTTTCAAATTTGAAGAGCATTGATTGAACCGATTTCGTAAACGAGCTTAAAAATAAGTTCTAGGGCTTGTTCGCAGTTTGGCCCAGGCGTACGTTTTTTAGCCATTGTTCATCGGATCAACGGCTAAGATCTTGCCAAACCACGCTCCGCCTCGTTGCGTATATAGATCCATTGGGTTTGAATTCGGTCCGGCTTGATCTGGACCATTGTTTCAGAACTGCGGGATTGAATTCCCGCCGTTTGATCTTGCTCAGCTGAGATAAAATGAAGGGATTTAATCTCGACCGTTCCTCCATTCCGCGGTTTCATCCGACGGTCCACGTAGCTTGCTAACGTGGATTAGTAATCCGCGTTCCCACGGGTCAATCATCACGCGATGATTGTCGGCGGCGCAATCATTGCGCCGCCAGGCAATTATTGCCCATGTTTTTGTCTGCCAATGGGATTCTGCCATGTAGCCTCCTACCGGCAAATTAATAAATAATTAAAGTTTAATTAATTTTAAACCTATTTTAAATTCAAAAACTTTAAAAATTTATTTAAAATTCAATCTTAACCCAAAAATTTAGTATAATATATCAAACTGCTCGCATTTTTAAGCTCTTTATTTTAAAATTAAAATCAAGTTAAATTAATTAATATATTTCAATTAATTTCTAATATTTAATATAAAAAAAAATTTAATTAATATTTGATTAAAAATAATTTAATTATCTTTGAAATCTCTCAAAAATTATTTTAGATGTCTTTCTGATGTCTAGATAGCATTTTGGATCCTTTTTTATTATTATTTGAAATTATTTTGTTTATATTATTTTAAACATATTTAATTATTAAAATCTTCAAACTATTATTAATAATTCAAATTTAATCAAATTAAATTCATTATTTTATATCAAATTATTAATAATTTAATATGCTTCTATTAAAAAAATTTAGATTTAAAATATTCAATCTATTTAAAAGATTTTAATTATTTGATTACTTAATTGCTTAAGTATTATTCAATTAGACATTAATATTATGTGTGTGTATATATATATATATATATATATATATATAAATCTTGAATGATCAGAGATCTCTCAAATTGTTTTAAATGATTTTGATTATATTTTAAATTAATTTATTTTAAAATTTGCATTTATATATATATGATTATATATATATATATACTTTAAAATTTATTTTAAAATTATAAATACTTAAACCTTTAATTTGAAAGATCCCTTAAAATTTTAAACCTAGATTGAGCATAATTGAATAGCATTTGTGGAGAATGATGATTAACCAATGAATAATTATTTTGTTAATTATTCATTGATTAATCATTCATTTAATTAAGCTTTAAAATCATTTGCATGTATAAGTACACACACCACTTAGTATTAGGGCTCTCCTAGGTCTAGGATTGATTGATTGTATGTGTGTTTACTTGTGCATTTATCCAAGGGTTAGTTAAAACTTTGATTCAAACCTATTAAACCTAGGGGTATCATTAAGGACAATAATTAAGGACTCATTTAGAGAACTTAGAAAATCTCCAATAATTAGGATTTACATCCTATTGACATGACACTTTGAACACTTGAACATAGGGACACTTTCAGCCTTAAGAAAATTTTCCATTGGATTTTAAAATCATTAAGCCCCTTAATTAATTTAATCAAACTTAAACCTTAATTAAGCCTTTAAAACTTCCAGAAAATATAATAAATCAAATTTAAATTCAAAAATTACACATAATATTTTAAACTGACCAAAATTTAATTCTCAACCAATGAAAAATAAAATCCCCTTGATTTGATTGTAAAATCAAGTTTAATTTAAGTTTAATTGAAATTCAATATTTAATTAAATTAATTAATTAAAAAAAATTAAAAATTTCAAAAATTTCTCAAACACTTGAAGATCACTCCTTAGGTCATTCTTGACCTTTGGAGTTGATTTCAAGGAGTTTTGAGGTCATTTGGATCCTAATCATAAAAAGGGCCTTAATTAAACAATTTTGAAAATTCAATAAATACTCAAAACTTCAAAAATTCATAACTAATTCAAATAAACTCCAAATTGAGCAAACTCAAAGGAATTCAACTCATAAAAAGGTCTAATATTTATTAAAAATATTAAGTTTCTAGAAATCAATTAAATTTGAAAAAGTCAACTTTTGGTCAAACTTAGTTCAAATTCAAGTCAAAACTTTAAACCTTCATAATAAAATATAGAAAAATCTAATTTCAGCGTACTTACTATCTAACTGATTGTATTAAGGTCTAGTATTTTAATAGAATATTAACATTCCAGAAAACTCTTTAAATCAAAAAATCAAAAAATCAAATTTTGACCCTTAAATTAAATCATTAAAATAATCCAGAAAATTCCAAAATTCAATAAATCATCAAAAATTTCAGAAAACATCAACTTAACTTTAAAACCAGCAACCAATCAACTTCAATTAAAAATTAATTAATCTTTAAACCTTAATCAAACTCAAATCATTTAATCATATCGGGTACCACTAGGTAACCCAGGCCTACGAGGCTATTAAAGTAGCCCCAAGGAAGGTGAAATAAACTTCACGGCCTCGGTGTGCAACAAAGGTGGTATCTAATAAACAATCAAAATCAAGTATAAGATCAAATTCAAATCATTAAGATTTAAATTTTAATTAAATTCTCCCTTTAGCCTTTCAACTAACTAGAACGTCGAATAACTTTAACTAATAATCCTACTTAGGATATATCAAACCCACACAACCTCTGTACACACTTTAGATGGTTTGCTAGGACAACCAACTCTAGTCTTAGGTTAGGCCGGTGTTTACTTTTCTGCTGTGTGCCGGATTTTCGAGCTTTCACTACATGCTGTTTACGAGTAATAGAATTGCTGTGATTGTTTATTTATTTACTGCACTCTGTGATATGATTGATTGTACGTTAGATCTACCCCTATGTTAGAAATGATTTATACTAATTTAATCTTATGCAGATGGCCATGCTCATACAGGGCATAAATTAAAGGGGGTAAAATCATAATTATTAAATTGCACAGGTGCTTCAGGAAATTGCATAAGTCCCCCTTTAAAATTAAAAGAGCATGACCAAGTGTGGCTGTGATTGAGCATTTAAATTTTAATCTATTAACTGGTTGGGATGTTAATATTAACTGCTGATTATTAGGATAACCCTACAGGTTGTTGAGTCTAGATTTTAAATTTTATTCAAATATAATTTAAATGTATTTGAGTTGTAATTGTTAAGTGTTTTGAGAATGGGATGTTTAAGCATCCAATTCGAAATCCAAAGAGGAAAAGACATCCCTTAGGGGAGAGTCTCTTTCCATTTGGAGATCCAAATTTGGATGATTTCAAATATCCAAAGAGAAAAGATAACCCCCTTTCAAGGGAAAGTTTCTTTTCATTTGGATATCCAGACCTGACGATCTAAGGAGTTACAAGAAGATGAAGAAGTGAAGAATGGGAAGACCCATTCTCAAAGTCACTTGTGTCTTAGGATTAGAATCCGGGTTGTAGTTAGTGGTACCAGGCCACTTTACTTTTCCTACAGACCCTGGGTTTATTATTAAAAGGCACTTGCCTATGGACTTTCAATTTGAACATTTATTTAATTAATTTAATTATTTGATTGATTTGATTGATGTTGATTGTGATTAAGGACCCGCATACTTTTAATAGTTTATTTGGCGATCTTGCATGTCGTATTTGATTTAGCCTAGAATCCGATCGGAGGCTCGTGAGGGTACGGTCATGAACTATTTCTACTTTAACTAAAATTTAAAAACTTTAGGCTCAGATAGAAACTCTAACAATTTTAAGAAGTAAGCCCAGACTCGCCGGGAGTTTTTCATGTATTCATATTAACTTTTCTCTACCTTGTTAGGCACCTCCCCGCCTGCGAGTTTTGGCAGACCACCTGACTTATTAGGGTGCAGTTCTGTCCAAGGAGATGTTGTGCAATATCTAGGATAAAACTTATTTTAAAGCCTAATTTTAAAACTGCTACATATTGATATAAGAATTTAATCGAGTCAACTAGCATGCATTGCATTAGATATAAATTAAATTTGAGTCTAAATCTTTAATTGCATTCCTAGCTTAATCATTTTACCCAACATAAGTTAAGGGGTCAATTAGGAATCTGCTCTAGATGTCAACCCTAACTCCTCAAACTCAATCTTAAATAACAACCCTAACCACTCTATATTTAAAAGACTTGACTCATGGTTTTGAAGCGTTTAGGTGGTTTAGCTGGTTCCCCAATCCAGGCCGGGGTAAGTCCAGGATTGCATTGCATTAGCAAGGATTCGAGTTACTGATTTTTCAGTATCCAATTTTAGACTTAAGATCTGAGGTAGATTTTCAATCCTAAGACCTCAACCTTCCGGGAATTTAATTCTCACTTTCTAATAAAATTGATCACTCAAATATTAAATATCTTTCAGTCAAATTCAAGCCCAACACTTAGGATAGTTTGAGGTGTTTCTGAAGTAGTTTAGAATCTCAAGACACCTACTCTTCTTCCTTTGACTCCAGAAATAAGTGCTCAACCTTGAACCATTCCCACTTGAAATCCCAGTACTTAACCTCCTTTGATATCAAGCTTTGAAATCTTTAATAAAATTTGTATCGTTATTTTAATTGAGAGTATTCGTAGGAAATTTTCTAATTTCCTACGATGTAATTAACTACGAGGGCTTGTGCTCGTAGGAGATTTAGAAACCCAGACCTGATTTCAAAATTAAGTTTTCAAAACCCTTAATTAATTATCTTTGGAAAATCAAAACAAAAAAATGGCGATCGTTATCGCCATATTTAAATAATTAATAATGAATGATATTTTCTTCCTTAGGGATGATATATCATTTATTGATATAATTTTGAATATGCAATCAACGATACTCTATCTAGATTATCGTAGCCAAATATCTTATTGAACTTCATTTTGATCCTTTGGGATCATATATAGTTCCCTACTAAATCAAGCTATGATATTCAGGTTTGTATTTGAAATTCTAAATTTGAACACATTAGGAGATTTTATCTCTACCTTTCGAGATAGTATATTATCACTAATGGATATTCAATTTTAGAATTCAAACTTAAAAATCAATTTTGAATTATTCCCAAAGATAATTAATCTTTTTCAAAATATATTTTTCAATCAAATAAAGTACAGTAATTCAACCACAAAGAAAATAAATTATAAAAATGTAAAATGCGAAAAAGTAAACAGTGAACAGAAAACACCAGAATATATAGTGTTTCGGTCAAACACGACCTACATCCACTCCCTAGAGACTCCTTCTCTAGGTATTGCACTAAACTCAAGTGACTCTCCTTTTGCCCACATAGCAAGGCGGAGAAGCCTTTACAAACTCTCTTCCACCAACCCCGGTGCGGCAGAGAACCGTTGTCCTTTTCACCCTCCAAGTGCTGTAGAGAACCGTCGTCCTTTTCACCCTCCAAGTGCGGCAAAGAACCGGAATCCTCTCGAACGACACTCTTGCAAAAGTCTCCAAGAAACTAGGAAGATGCTCGAAGAACAAGTAAAAGAAATCCTCATAAATGGATAACCTTGTGAATCCCTCACAATTCTCTCTTGAAAGATCTCTCAATACTCACTCCCAAACACTCTCCCAATCACTCTCCTTAGAATTCTCAAAAGAATTTTCGCAGAAGGATATTTCCTTCAGTCAATTTTAAGTCATTTATATACTTGGGACAAGAAAAATCATCCAAAAATTGAATTTTTAAGTTAAATCTGTGCCGATCGTCCCGTACGATCGACGATCGTACTGTACGAATAGTTCAAAATATTGAACAATCCATCCCGTACGAATAATGAGACAATTCGAACAAAGCGCTTCGTACAAATAGTTCATCCCGTATGATCACCTGGACGAATCGAGCAGAGTGTTTTGTACGAACATACCGTCCCGTACGAACCCTTGGACGAATCGAACAAAGCACTTCATCCGATGATTTCATCCCATACAAACTCTTGGACGAATCGATCAGAGCGCTTCGTACGAACATCTCGTCCTAGACAAACCCTTGGACGATCCGAACAGAGCGCTCCGTCTGATTAGTTCATCCTGTACGAACCTTTGGACAAATCCAATTTTGAGCAGTTCGTACAGCCAAAACTCATGTACAAAACTGTACGAACATGCCTTAGAAAAAATTTTCTCGCCATATGGGTTCGATAAGGAGGACATATTCTACATATCGTCCCATACTATATAAAATCGTACTGTACGATCAGTTTAAAAATTTAAGATTTTTACTCCCTCATAGTGTGTGTATGCACAGTTATCCAACTTACAATCACACTCTCTCAGACTCAAGAAAAAAAAAATTTTATAGACTTTATTTACAGTGAACAAGTGAACTTGAAGTCTTCAGCAATCTGGAGTGTGAATTTCCTGAAAAATACTTTAGTACACACAACAAAAACTCAAATAATTGTTAGGAGAAGAATAACAAACAATAAACTTTTGTAATCATCAAAAATATAACTTGAATTAGAATTTACTTGAACAAATAAATATACCCAAATCATAACACCCCTCACCTATCAAGTATAATAGCTCATGGCCACAGCGATAACCATCTGCTATATGTAGATGATTTACTAGTTTTTGGGTCGGCCACCACCGAGAATGCTCAGTCCCTCAGCAGTATTCTTCTCTCTTTTACAGTAGCTTCAGGGCTTTATATTAATGAAGAGAAATGTTATATTCTCTTCTCTTCTTACTACTCAGTTATCTTTGAAATATGCTCTATCCTAGGGTTTCCCTAGCTGAGCCTCCCTTAAAATATTTGGGTTTTCCTATTTCTCCTTCAATGCTTTCCTCTCACTTCCAACCACTACTGAATAAAATTTCTACTCTACTTGATGGTTGGAAAGTTTTTTTTTCTTTTGCAAGTAGAATTCAGTTTTTAAAATTTACTATTTCTAATATTTTAGCATATTGGATAAGATGTTCAATTATTCTTAAATCTTTCTACAAGTTTATTGATAGGATGTGTTCTAGATTTCTATTTCATGGTAATGTCAATGAGAGAAAGTTATACCTTATTGTGCGAAGCAAAACTTGTTAGCCTAGGAAGTTTGTGGTCTAGGTATACTCAATATTCAATTCTTATATCACAGTTTTGGCTGCTCTTTAATTTGGAGGTTGTTTAGCTTTGACTCCCCTCTTACTATTTGGTTCATATCAAAATATTCTTCCTCTGGAAGAATCCCCCAACCCATGCTTTAAAATTTTGAAAATTTAACTATAGCACTGCCCTCGAGTTTAGAGGTTTGATCTCTGTTAATGTTGCCTCTAGTGGCTGTAATTGGTAAATGTTTTGGGATCCTTGGTGTAATCGCAGAGCTCTTTCTGAGTTATTTAATCCTCTCGAAAATGCTTACTATAATGTGAAGTCGTTCATTCTTAATGGTGACTAGGTCCTTTCTAACATTTTCCCTGAACCGATCAAACAGGCTATCTTATATGTTCCCATTCTAGAATGTCCCTGCTCTCTCATTTCCTGGGAAGGGTCAGATTATTTGGTCTTTAAATTTTTTTGGGACATTATTTTTCCAATCTACAACTTGTTTCCTGGTATAGATACATCTGACATAACAACTGTGCGCTGAGATATTCTTCTTATGCTTGGATGGCGACACTTGAGGGGCTTTAAAATGCAGATTTGCTCATTAGAAGATCTATTGAGATCAACCCCACATGATTCTTATGCTTCAAATCCAATGGGTCCCATTTACATCTTTTATTTGACTATGATTTTCGGTTTCTATGCTCTCTGCTCTACTGCCTCATATGGATAAAGTTTTTCTTAGACCTACTATACTTCAATTGTTTGATTACTTTGCAAGCTTGCCTCAGTTCAATGAGAATGAAGAGAACTTATGCTACTTCCCTATATGTAGTTCTTTGTATTTTCTATGGAGGGAAAGGAATTCTAGGAGATTTGTTAGAAATTGGAGTAGTCCCTCTTCGATTTGCAACAAAATCAGGAAAGTTGTCACTTTCAAAGCGGCCTAATGGAAATATTATGACTGACTTAAAGCTGCTTTTCCTAACTATTTCTAAATGGGTTTCTTCCTATATGGATTCTTTCTTCTTGTGGCTTTTTTGTTGCTCTTTGGGGTGCCTCCCCCCATATGGATAATGATGTGTGTCGCTCATCTCCAGTCAGTTGACCCTGAAATAGTCCTCATGCCTACCATCACAACTCCTGGATGGCCCTAGAATAGTCCTCGTTCTAATCGATTTCTCTACTTTCATGATGGATGGCTTCTGGCTCTTCCGAGTCCATGATCTTTTTTAGGCTTTTGATTTCCTTTTCCCTTTCTTAACTATAAATTTTTCTTATTAACTAGACTATTTTGACTCATATTTTAGCTTTCTCTGTCACAGCTCAATTTTAAGATATACACCCATAGATAATTATTTTTATTTTCTCATTTCATTAATGATACTAACAATGCCCCAAAATTTATCTCTAAAAAAAATATTTTTTTTAATTTTTAACCAGTGTTTTATAACTTTTCAGTGTACTTATTTTCTGTAATAGTACAATACCTTTTGATAGACAGTTAATTTGGGCCCGCAGAAGCAGAGAAAGAGAGGTTGATTGAGACACTTAAGAACAAAATGTGAGCACAGTAAAGCAAATTTTTGTGGACGTCAAATTTTTGTATTTAACAATAATGTTTTGCCGCCTCTGATTTTAGATGTTCTAGAAACTTCGAAAAGAGGGTTCATGTCATGCCTGTTAGGTTAATTTTTATATTAAGCGCATGATGTGACGTAAAAGAGAACTGTTTATTTTTTGGGTTTTATACTTTTGTGTAGAAGAAATACCAAAACTAATTTAATTTTAAAAAAAATGAAATTAAAAACAATTTACAAATTGCCACTATTTATATGTCTTATTAAGAGTTAGATTTTTATTTAAATGTAATAAAAAATTTATTTTTAGTACTTTCTAATGAATTTTTGTTTTAATATTTATTTTTATTTGTGCTTAAAATATTTTTATTAAAATTTTGTTTTCCTTTAACATTTTTACTTTTATTTTTGTATATATTTCTTTATTTTTATAAAAAAATTTTTATAAATTTATTTTCTTATTTAATTTCAATTTTAATTACCCCTAAAAATTATTAAAAACATAATTTAATATATATTTTTTCATTTAGGGATTTACTCTAAATTCTTGTAGTCTTATGTTATTATTAGATTTTAACATTATTTTATTTTATTTTTATATTTATTTAATTCAATTTTTTACTATTTTTTATCTTATTGGCAGTTATTATCTATTGATCCTCTTAATAATTATAAGAATTTGAATATTACCTTTAATTTATATAATTAAAATTTCTCTTGTTTATATATATATATATATATAGAAACATAAGAATAATTTTAATAATGCTACTATTTTTATAATAAAATTAATAAAGCTAAATAAGTATGACAATAATAGTACTCTTGATCGATATATATTGAACTCTTGGAAGCTTATTGACACATTAATAACTATTACAAAATCCTTAAAATAAGGACTTTAATAATATTATAGAAACAAAAGGTAAAAAATTGAAAAGAAACATGTATACCAAATAGTTGAGGACTTGTTTCCCATTAAATTTTTTTATTTAATGTTTATCTATATTATTAAAATTAATAACCTACATAATTTGTAAATCCCTTTTATTTTACATTGAGATGTTTATTCCAAATACATTTTTATGGCATATTAAACCAAATTGTTAGGCATCAAGAACTAAATGTCACAATGGCACTTATATTGGATGTTAAATGTCATATATCAATTATATTTATATGACTTGTTAATACGACTATTAAGATGGACATGAAAAATCTATGTGCAATAGTCAAGATTTTATTTTGTTGGTTCACAAGTGTTTGCAATAATGTAAAGTGCCAAAAAGTTATTTGTTTACAACACATTATAGTGCCAAAAAGTTATTTGTTTACAACACATTATTAGAAATCCTTTATTTTTTAGAGTTTGAGATCTTTTCTAAAATCAAAATAGGCACTTTTTTGTCCTAATTTTCTTATCGGCTAGTCGTACAAGACCTTATTAATAGGAGAGTAAACGAGTCAAGATGAGCTAGAGTCATCCCTGGCTTAAGATTGCTTAATTAATCGAATTTGAGCTCGAGCTCAAGCTCAAGTTTTATTCTACGAGTTTAAGTCGGCTCACGAAAGACTTGTTTGTAGTGAAAGCGAAAAAATGAATATTATTCAAGCTATATTATAATAAAATGATTAAAAAAAGAGTAAATTAGAATAAAAATAATAAAGAAAAACTTAATATAACCAAGTGAGAAGTAATTTTTAAATATTTTTAACAACATTATGTTTGAAATCATGAATGTTAATATATTTTAAGTATGTTTTATATTAATATAATTTAAACGAGCCAACTCGCAAGCTAACAAGTCGAGTTAGGGTTGACTCAAGCTTGACTCGTTAGCTCATCGAACTATGATCACGAGCTATTTATTGAGCCGAGCTCAAACCGGTTCACGAGTCGGCTTGACTCACACCCTTGCTTGCTCGTAATCAAAAGAGAGAATAAAAATAAAAAAATCAATAAATCTTCTCCTACTTCAGAGGATATGAGTAAAACTTTAACATGATTCTCATTTACTTAAACTTTAACGCATAGCTATTCAAAGGAAGGACTTACTAAGGGTTCATTTGGGGCGGCTTTTTTACTGCTTCTTAAAACAAATTTTTAGTACAAAAATTAAATTTTTTATACTAGGTAGCTAATTTAAGAAGCAGTAAGAAAGCCACTTCAAACGAAGCCTAAATGAGTTGCGTTGCCGCAACAAACATAATTGGATCAGTCAAATTTTAGAGTGATATAATTTCCTTAACTACATATTTTTCCAGGGCTAAAATCATTAGTTATGTACTTGTTTGTTATAAAACTACTCTCTTGAAAATGTTTCTTATTTATTTTATTTGATTTTATTTTTATTTTAAAAATATACTTTATTTATATTTTTATGCTCTTTTTTATTTTTAAAAATAAATCAAATTATTCTTAAAAGTACCAAAAGTAACTCTAATGTGCATTAGGTGTTCATAATTTTTTTGAAATAAAAATTATCCTAATTAATCACCAAGAATAATCACTGTCTTATACAATATTCAATAAAATAAAATATATTATTGTATGTCAAATATATTTTTATTTTGTGTTAAAATATAGATAAAATAAAATTAAAAAAAAAACAAAAACAAAAACAAAAACAAACAGCTCCTTAGGTAGCTGTGAGAGGGAGATCTAACCAGTTCTTGTGAAGACCTTTCACAGATTACAGGCCATGTTCAGCTGTGTTCCGATGGTGAAAGCTGAATAGACCTTCACCTTAGATTTTCTTTTGACAAATTTTCTTACTGTTTTTTAAAATAATTTTTAATCAAAAAATTTTAGTTTAAAAATTTTTGTATTAAAAAACTGTATTAAAAAATAATAAAAAAGCTGTTCCAAACAAAACCTTAAGCTCGGGCTTCGTTTGGGACGGCTTTCCTGTCGTTTCTTAAAGCAACTTTTTAGTACAAAAAATTTATTTTTGTACTAAAAAGCTGCTTAAATAAGCAATAAGAAAACTGTTCCAAACGAAACCTCAATTAATAAATCATAAGTCATTTTCAAATAATAATAATAATAATAATAATAGCATTCTATCTAGAGTTTTACTTCCCTACAGGCTTTCATTCATTAGGAAACATTATTCACCTAACAAGCGTTAGATTTTGCTATAAATGAAGAAAAAAGCTAAGAATATGAATCCCCTAATTTAAAAATCTTTGCTGCCCACCCAACTCTGAAAGCTCTTTCAGAATAACAATCGTTATCCCTAAAGCTTTCATTGGCATAATTAAATAATTTTTAATAAATGGTCTTAACTCTTCACAAGATATATCTGCCATGTTATTAACAGAACAATGCATACTTGAAAACCACTAATACTGCTATTTAAATGATAATTATGTAATAAGCAAAACAATAATGGCACGCAACTCAACTTGATCTATTGGTTGAGAGCTTTGACTACTAACCAAGAGATCTTAAGTTCGAGTCTTGTGTATGTAATGTTTGTGCAAATTTACCTTATATGACCTAAATGTCCAACAACAACAACAATATCAAGCCTTTATCCCGCTACGTGGGGTCAGCTACATAAATCTTTTTTCTCCATTGTGTCCACAAAAAAAAAAAATAGCAGTCAATTTCTAAGGTGCAGTTAGGTAATCAGGTTGCAGATAATCAACGCATGTAAGAGAAATTCTGTGCGGATGCCGAAGGCAGCTCTATGTCCAGAGACCAACCAGAATAAGCCACTTCAGCAATACCGAGCGGGGTACCGAGCCGCAGTATCGAGCCGAAGTACCAGACATGGCTCATTCTGATTGATCTCCGGACGTCGTTCGACGTCCACACAGAATAATTTCTCTAAAAGAGAACACTCGCCAATAACTATGCTGCAGCTTTGGAGAAAAGTAACGGCTATTTGTCATAAGAAAGTTTACAGGAGATGAATCAATCAGAGACCATTGTGTAAACCTGAACTAAACAATTTAACCATTTCAGAAAGGATTTTTATTAGGTCACAAGATACCAACTTGAGAATAATCAAACTATAAATAATTTTATTAATATATGTATTACATATCACAAAAAGGAATAAATCAGAATTTTATGAGATCAAAAAGAATTTTCACACTATAAGAAGAGCATTGCAGGACATTCTTGACAAGAATGAGATAGGAAGGACCTCATGCTCTCAATGTTTTTGCCCGTTGCCAAAAAGCTAAGTACCAAGAATTGAGCTGCAGCAAGCGCTAACGGTGAATCTTAATGATTTGATGCTCCAAGATCCTGACACGCTACTTTCCGTAAGGTAGGAAATGATCAAGATTCTGCTGTGCATTTGGATGGCTATCTTCTGAATAAGAATCTTGCAAAAAGATTCATGAACAAATCAAGAAAAACATCGCAGTTGCTGGCTTGCAAGCCAAATCATAACTGTAAAACTGAATCATAAGCTATGTTGCCTGTAAAATTCAAATCATTTTCCATTTTATTTAAACAATAAAGAAGAAAATACCTTTCAACTTTCTGGTCCATCAGGTTCTGCTTCATATCAACCCAAACCAGTATGCACTAGAAGAGTTGAAACCTACAGAGACCAATGGGCTCAGAATTAGTAGGATAGACAGCAACTTTATTTAAAGAAAGATTAATTATGATAAAAATCAGGTGGTCTTGTGTTTAATGTTTTGGATTTATTAAGTGGAAATGTGAACATGTTGATAGCTAAATATACAAGTGGCAAGATGGAAGGGTTGAGAGAGCCAAAATAATGCAGGTGTAAATGATGCTGTAACCACACGGCACATGAATTGCAAAGTAAAATTAAACTAGACAAGTAGGAGCATTGCAAAAGCTGAAAGTTCAATGAAAATTACATGATGAATAACTACTTCATATTACACGAATTTGACCATCATAGCCATAGTTCTTCAGAAGGCCTTCATCTTGCCGCCAATTTTCTTTAACCTTCACTTCAACCTACAAAACCAATGTTAGCATATTTTGAATCTAACAATAACTGAACAATATGTAAAATACAAGATTCAAAATATTAATTGCACGAAACAGCATGGCAACCTCAAGATAGACTTTTTTCAGCAGAAAATCTTCAATATCAAGCCGTGACGCTGTCGCTAGAATTTTCAAAGCCTTCCCATCCTGAATGTAGTGGAAATATAGAGAAACAGACATTTAAGTGAGCAACTAAAACTTATTGCACTTACGAATGAAGTTGTAAGAAATGTCATACAAGAATTAGATTTAAAATAAATTCCAAACCCTATAGAAGACTATTAAAGAATAAAGCTGTTAAGACGCATAAATCATGTTCTAGCATGTTCACATCCTACTTCCAAGATTTCCTGCATCACTGTATTCATACCATACCATCTCGCATATCAATATATGGTGCCATATAAGAATTCTTGTTCACACAGATTAAGGATTATATCTGTTAAATCAATCCTCTTATAGCCCTTAAATTAAAATCCATGTGCCTCATCTTACTAACCTAGCCGTCAGCTCCTCATGTAGACTTTTTTTCCTTTATTTTTAAATAGCATTAATTTATTTTCATTATAAGCCTATTGGAGAAGTGTATAAATATTTCCGCACTTTGTATATTATCAATCAATAAAATTTAATTTTGTTCTTTTTACTTGTCTACATGATATCAAAGCGAGGTTAAAGTTTTTGTTTTCTAAACTTTGTTCTTTTTTTTGTTCTCCCTTCTTATTGAGATTGAGATTATTTCTTCTCTTAATTATGGATGGATTATTTAACTTCCCTTCCAAGGAGTTGAAGATCATGAATAGTGACAATCAAACTAATGAAAAACTTCAGGGGGTACAAGCCTTATTATCTGAAATATTATAAAATTGTGAAGAACTTTTTGAAAGGAAATGGAAAGATCCATCTTATGGATCCTCCCCCCAGAGCCAAAAGATAAAAATAATTGTACTTTGGGATGAAGCAGATTCCATAATTATGACATAGTTGTAGGATATCATAACACTTGAAAGTTGAAACCAATGGATCGTATATGTTTCCCTCCACCACAAAGGAAGTTTAGGACACCATAAATATGCTTTAAAGTGAAGGATGTTGTCCTCATCTAGGAGATTAAAATAAAGATTTGAACAACAAAGCAAAGTAGCCCTCTGGACTAAGTACTATACTGGCTTGAACTGGATTATTACCAAGATCTCAATATGACATGCATCAATAATGTGGTAATACTCAAGCAATTTATAATAAGAGAAAGGGTGTTTGAGTTTTTTGCAGAACTCAATAATGACTTCAACTAAGTTCATGTCCAAATCTTAAGTATAAAAAATATACCAATATTAACTGGATTTTTTCTCTCATATCAGTTGAATAAAAAATAACGATAATGCTCGATGCTCCGATCTCTAAAACATTTGTGACAACCACAAACATCAAAATAAGAGACTTATTGCTACAAACTCTTTTTCAAAAGAAGAATGAAAGCCCTCTTCTAAAAGCAATATATGGTGCAACTACTGCAAAAAAGAAATAAATCATTAATAGAAAATTAAAAATTCCTGGAAAGTTCTCACGCTATAATGAAAATAAAGGCCACCATGAATTAAATGAGCTTAATCCCAAAAAAATTGATAAATTCTTGAACTTTCTCAACTCTTTAAAAAGTCATATGAGCCATGCTCTTTGCCTCAAAATAGTACAACTTTTAATTCTCCTCACACCTAAATTCCAGATTCAATAGTCATTGATCATATGCCAACCTCACCAACCTTTTTCAATTGAAAAATAAAAATCGACTATAGTTCTCTAACTATTATAGGTAAAGAAATTATTTTAATTTTTTCCACATTTTATGTCAATAGTGTATTGCATATTTCTCATCTTACAATAAATCTTAATATCAATCATGAAATTACTAAAGACTACAATTGCAAGATAATCTTGTTTGCTAATCATTGTATACTCCAAAATCTCATTAAGGGGAAGAAGATTGAGCAAGCTAAAGAAAAGGATAGACTGTTTTTTTTAAAGACAAAAACTAGAGGTACGAAGCGGACTCGTCAGTTTGTTAAAGCTTGGCATGATAAATAGCTCATGAGCCGAGCTCATTGAGCTAATGGGCCAAGCTTGAGTTAGCCTTGACTTGACTAGTTAGTTTACCAGCCAACTTGTTTAAAAAATATTACTATAAAATATATTACAATTCATGAGATAAATATTTAAAAGTAACTTTTTATTATTTCTCATTCTTTTTATATAAACTATAATATTTTGCTAGGAGTCGTACTAGAAATGGTGTATGTGTGATTATAGATAAGAGTTTGAAGGATAATGTTATAAAAATAAATAGAATTGGAGATAGAATTATAGCTGTAAAGATTGTTGTTGATGCTACTATTATTATTATTATTATAAGTGCTTATGCATCTTAAGTATGAATATGTGTTCAAAATTAAAATTTTGAAATGACTTAGAAGAACTAATATAAAAGATATATCTTAAAGAAAGAGTTTTTATTGGAGGTGATTTAAATGAACATGTAGATAGAGAAGTAGATGATTTTAAAAGCATTCATGATGACTATAGAATTGGAGCGACTAATGAAGGTGGTAAGACCATATTATATTTTATATTGCTTGATTTTATAATTGCTAATACTTTATTTAAGAAAAGAGATAAGCATCTAATCACTTATAAGAATGGATATAGTAAAACTCAGATTGATTCTTTTCTTATAAAAAAAGAGATGGTTTAGATTGCAAAGATTATAAAGTTATTCCGAGTGAAAGTTTATGTACCCAACATCGATTATTAGTTTTGGACGCAAAGATGAAGGGGCAGAATATAAAAAAATAAAGTAAAACATTATTCTAAGAGTAGATGGGAGTAGTTAAAGAATGTTAGCAAAAATATTTTCGAGATTATGATTCTAGATCTTAAAATTTTGTTTGTGCATGAAAAAGCTAATGTCATGTAGGAAAAAGTAACTAATGATATTAAGAATGTTGCAAAAGATGTACTTGGAGTATCAAAGAAAAAATCTCTTAATAATAAAAATAGTTGGTGGTGGAATCAAAATGTGGAAGACATACTTGTCAATGGCGCAAAATTGCGAGCGCCATGGGGCCAGCTGCATAACGCCGCGCACATGTTCAAGTTGGCGTGCGCCATTTGCGCCATGTGTGCGCAATGGCACACTATGCGCAATTTGAATTTTAGAAATTTTTTAATATAATTATAAATAGTTTTTAATATTTATATCTTTAAATTTCTAAAATAATGTAATAATTAATTTTAAAATTATTTGATATGATTAAAATAGTTTAGTTAGGTATTATTAGACTTTATTTTAGTAAAAATTTTGAATGAACTTGAAGCTCATTTTAATGGTTTGGACTTTGGATCACAAACATATTCAACCAAGACTTACCCAACTTGATTGATACTCTAAAATAGGATCCATATAATTATTTTTTACTTTGCGCCGTATTTAAAATGGCGCGCGTTGCGCCGTGCGTTATGCGCCATAGCTCCACCGGGAACTTTGCGCCGTGCTGTGCAATTCGCCGTTAACAAATATGGTGGAAGAAAAGATAAAAAATAAAAAGATTTATTATATAAATTGATTTAGATGTAAAATCTCTGATAATTAGGAAAAATATAAAGAGCCTCATAAGGAGTCTAAGAAAGTAATATGCAATGTAAAGATTTTAGCTTTTAATAATTTATAAAATAGATTAGAGATAGTAGTAAAGGATTTAGTTCAAGTGAAGTGAATGAAGAATGAAAATCAAAAAGTGCTTTTATTAGAAGAGAATATTTAACAAAGGTGGATAAGATATTTTGCTAAACTTTTCAATGAAGATTGTGAGAATACGATTAAATTTAGTGACATTAGCATCCTAAATAAAAATAAAATTTTTCTTTTTCCAGAGTATTAGTAAAATCAAAGTTAGATATGCTTTAAAGAAAATGAAGTGTGAAAAAGCTGTTAGACCTGATGATATTCTAAGACAGGTGTGGAAATGCTTAGGAGATGAAGGAATTTCTTGGTTTAATAAACTTTTTAATATTATTTTAAAGACTAAAAGGATGTCAGATGAGTGGAGAATGAGTGTGTTGATTCCTATTTTAAAGAATAAAGGTGATGCACAAGATTGTACGAAGTATAGAGGAATTAAGTTAATATGTCATACTTTAAAACTATGGGTGAGAGTTATGAAGCATAGGTTATGACGTGATACTAATATTTCTCAAAATCAATTTGGATTCATGCTGAGTAGGTCAACTATTGAAGCTATACATTTAGTGAGAGGTTTGATGGAGAAGTATACAGAGAATAAAGAGGATATTCATATATTATTTATTGATTTAAAGAAAACATATGATAAAGTTCCAAGAGAAGTGCTATGGAGAGTTCTAGAAAATAAGGGTTAATAATGCTTATATTCAAGTCATTAAGGATATTTATGCAGGAGTTATTACTTGTGTTCAAACACAAGGTGGCTTGACCAGGTATTTTTCTATTTCTATTGGATTACATCAAGGATCAGCCTTAAGCCTATATCTTTTTTGCTTTAGTCATAGATGTTCTCACTAGACAATTGCAAGAGGTTGTACCCTAGCATATGCTTTTTGCTAATGATATTCTTCTTGTTGATATAACTACAAAGGGAGTTGAAGGTAAACTTGAATGATGGAGGTCAACCTTAGAGTTTAAAGGTTTTCGTTTGAGTAGATCTAAAACTGAATATATGGAGTGTGATTTTATTAGTAATAGATCTAGTGGAGGGATTTTGACTTTGAGCGATCAAGTCATTAATAAGAGTACATGTTTTAGATATCTTGGGTCTATTGTTCAGAGTGATGGTGAAATAGATAGGGATATTATTAGCAAAATTCAAGTTGAAGTGGAAGAATACATCGAGCTCGTTGTGTGATAGAAAAGTTTCCCTCAAATTTAAGAGAAAATTCTATAAGATGGTGAGACCTACAATGCTTTCTGATGCAGAATGTTTGCCATTAAAAGAGAAGCATAATATTAAGTTAAGTGTTGTAGATATGAGGATGCCCAGGTGAATGAGTGGCTTTACTCTTAGAGATGGATATGAAATGAGCATATACGTGAAAAGATTGGAGTAGCACCAGTGGAAGATAATATTAGAGATAGTCGCCTTAGATGGTTTGGTCACATAAAACAACAGCCTTCCAATGACTCGGTTAAGAAAGTGGATGTATTAGATTTGGTTTATGTTAAAAAATGTAGAGGTAGACCTAAAAAGACTTAGTTAGAAAATATTAAAATGACATTTCTTTATTAGATTTAAATAAGAATTTGACTCTTAACATGACACAATGGAAAAAAAGGATTAATGTAGCCGACCCCACGTAGTGGGATAAAGGCTTCATATTATTGTTGTTGTATTAGTTACAAACAAAACCAGAAAAGTGATCTTCCAACTTTCAGATACATTATATTCATTTTACACGGCATTTAAGGTATCCTTGAATTCTAAACACTTGCAATCAAATAGCCCCCTAAAACACAATAAAATATCAGTTATCAACTTTTATTGAATAACAATAGAAAAGAAAACCTAAAATAGACTAGACATGGAAGAGCACCTTCCCAATGAGGATAATTTTTTGCGAGTTCTTCTCAACAACAATTTCAACTTGAATAAACTCTTTTGCATTAGGCCTACTAATGTAGCTGACAACGTTTACCTGTGGGATGAGAGAAACATTCTTTTAAAATAACCAAAGTGACAGAAGCATTTTGAAAAGAAACATATTCAAGAATACTGGAAAGCAGCTCTGTAGATTTACCTGGCATGCATACGGCACTTCGTTTCTATATTGCATAAAGATCTTTTCCCTTACAATTTCTGCAATAAAAAATCTTTCAGGGTGTTCGCTGGCTATGTCCTATAATTGAGAAAAACAAACAACATAAAAGCTCTAGAAATATAGTTAAATTAGACACGTAGTTCTTATAAAGGAGCAGGTAGAAGTAGTGGTGCAGGGGGTTAATCTAGGAGGAGCTTCTGTATCTCAAACTCCCAGCTATTATTATTTCCATCCGCGCATCTCATTATTGCTTCAAGGGTCATCTTCACAAATCATTCAGCATAAAACGAGGAAATGTATCATTCTTTCAGTTTAGCCCCTCATAAGAAGTAAGATGTTAGTTATTAGTTGGTTCACCCTAACAATTTACTATATAAAAGTTTACTATATAAAAATAATGTCCCATCTGTCCATCAGATGACTAGCCCTCAACTAGACTGTTCTTCTCATTATATAAGAATAGGTATAATGCAAGGCAATATTTGAGTGATTTCAGCAATCAAATCTAGCCTAATAAGGAATCTATAATGGAATTCCTAAAAGACAAATATATAATTAATTACACATATTTTATAGTCATAATTAACAGAAAGTTAATTTCGGCATATATAGTTGATATCTCCAGTCAAATTCATGAGCGTAGGTTTTTGCATTTGCTATTGTTCCTCTACACTTTCTCGTAGGTAGCATTTAGTATAGATAATGGATCTTCAACAATGACTTGTAGAAGTTTGTATTTTCTTCTCCTTGTATGTTGATTGATAATATACCACATTAACTTACATATCTTCTAGTATTCATAAGAGTTAATCTGTTTGCAGTCAAATCATATACTCTCTCCTATTTCATTGCTTGCAAGGTTGAGCATGGCTACTCGTGTTCTGTTGTTAATTGCCAAAGTGTTGTAAAGCAGTTGCTTCATCTACTAAATACCCTTCATATCTTGCTCATAAACATGTATTATCCATCGTATGACACTATATGTTCGTAGGGATGTTGCGTTAAATGTCGATATTCTAGTGCTACTAGTGGGCATTCGCATTTGAAGTAGCAACTTTGCATCTTACTTGTGAACAACATATTGAATTGAATGTAGATGCTATGTTCGTTGTGCCTCTTCCTTGCATTAGCTTGTAGGATGCTTGGATTTTTAATACAAACTTTGTGATTGATCCCTATACGACTTACGATGTTTGTTCATGTTCTCGTTTAGGGTCAAACCATGCATCATTTCAATTAACATTAAAGCTTCATTCAACATAAGCTATACAAAATTCATCATTTTATGAGTTGGAGATTCTAACTTTAGGCATTAGGTTCTATTCTTCATCAACCATTCAGGTTAAAAGTGCTTTGCACTTAGCTCATTTAAATTCAAGTCCTTCATTGATTACTTCACTTATGCTCAAATTCATCATAAGTTCAATGTCAAATTCCTTGAGTTCAAGTTCTCTATTTAGTTCATTTGAGTACGAATCCACAAGTCCTCTGCTCAATTTGTTGCCATTGGTTAAGCTCAAATTATGTTCAAGTTCATTTAAGCTCGAGTTCTAGTCCAGGTCCTCTTCTTTTGAGTTCAATTAAGTCCAAATACGGTCTCAAGTTCACCTGAAATTTCGGTAGCCTCCCGGCATCTCCTCTGTTTAGGGGAAATTTTGGGAAACTGGGCCATCCCACCACGCTACTAAAAGCGTGTATGGTAGGTGTCTTTAGACACCGCGGCCGTGTCTTCATTCCCACCACACCAATAAAAGCATGTATGGGGTCTTCGACGGTACCTGTTTCAAAAGAAGAACAGTTGTTTCCCCGCAGGTACAGAGCCGTGTACGGGTACTTAAGATTGTCCCCACCACGCTAAAAAAAATGTGTATAGGGCCTACCCGCCTCGTCGTAGGTGTCACACCGGGTTCCCTTCCCACCACCCGAATAAACTCGTGTATAGGCGGTTTGCCGACTCGACACGAATGTCGAGAATGAGATTTTAGGTGATTATCCGCCTCGTTGTAGGCGCCGCACCAGGGTCCCTTCCCACCACGCGAATAAACACATATATAGGCGGTTTTCTGATGCGCCGCGAACGACAAGAACGGGCTCTCGGAGTTTTAGAGTTGGGGGTTATACCTTTGCAAACGTCGGTGGTGTTGGCACGTGGACTGAGGCAAGAGTTCTTTTTCTTATTTATAATTAATTCCAAATTAATTGTAATTAATTATACTTAATTCATAAGTATTTATATTTAATTCATGATTAATTATAAATTAATTTACTTAATTTATAATTAATTATAAATTAATTATAATTAATTGTGAGCTTCGAAAATTCGGCCCCGACCTCCACCCGCTTTGCTTTTTTTCGGGGAGGAATTTTAACGGATTTAAGTTCCGGGATAAATTTTGGAAGGCAGATGAGTTTGTAGATCAGACACTACCTAGAGATTTCGCCCTCATTTTGTGAGAACTTTATGATCTGAGTTCTGGTTTCCTATAGGCGCAAGCCCCTATAGTTTAATTACCCCTCCCGATAGCGAGAGAGAACTTTCGATTAAGGCTAGTCGTCGATCAGATACGTAGAAGTACGTGAGTCTGGCATATAGTAGCAGCATAGATGTTTGAAATTTGGAGAATTTGAAAATTTGGAAGATTGGAAGATTTGGAGATTTAATATTTAAAACAGGAAATTGTACTATGTTGCACTTAAAGCGGATGGTGGGGGAATGGATGATAGACCCGATCAAGATCTCATGGTTCCGTCGTCTCGGGCCATCGTGGTCCCTGGTCTACTTAGTCAGAGGAGGTAGTCGACCAAACCTGATAGAAGGATCCTTGTCGGCATCAATGGGTTGCTTCGTCCAAGGGTACCTTGTAGATCTGGGGTGGGAATTTGTCTAAGGGGACAAATTTGAATCCACCTTAGCTAACAGAGGGCTTTATGCCCTATTAATCATATCCTATTGATTCATATCTCAAGGATTTGATGCTGCTAAGGAACGTATTGGCTCTGGCCATAACCGCTATTTTGTAGTGTCATTTGGCGGCAAAACCACTCGGTTCAAAGGGCCTCGGGTCATAACCGTTTATCCTGCAGTGTCATTTGGCGGCGAAACTGCCGGTTGGAGGACACGTACCACGTCTTTATTGGCAGGAGATGTTTGAGAATGGTTCCTAGTGATATTTTCGACCATGCATTAGCTCTTTGTGAGCTGAAGTAAATTTTAATTTGTCCACGTTAGCAAACTATTGCGGAGGGTAGATGGATTTTGCTTTGAGTGTTTGACGATTGGATTTCAACTTTAAATATTTCGAAATTTTGATGATTTTTGGATTTTGGGTGGCATTTTGAATTATTTGGAATGGACCCCTCCGGTTGAGATATGCATTCAACACGACCATCATCGGGGTGTTTGGGGTTATTTGTATTTATGGGTTGAATCTTGTCAACTCTATCGGGCTATCGACAGAGGATCGGGTTTCGTAGGCTTTATGTCTTTGTAAGTGAATTCTCTTGATTATAGGCCTTAAAGGCCTAATATGAATGTATAAAATAAATATCTCAGTCGACCCCACGACTGTATATTTGTTTAATAGTTCGAGCCGTGTCAACTCCTATCTACCTGAATAGAAGGATCGGGCTCGAACTTTAATTCACTTATTGACCCGCGCAGCATCCCTAGACGTTATGTGTGTACTAATAATATGCTCGTCGAGGCCCATGCGGGTGTTTGGGGGCATTTTATAATTATTTGCTGAACCCTGTCAACTCCCATTTTCCTGTTAGGAGGATCGGATTTAAATTGATCCGCGTAGCATCCCTAGACGTCACGTGTATATTAATAACACGCTCGCTAGGGGCTCATGCGGGTGTATTATACATCCCCTTATGTGTACCTATGTGTATACAAACTAAGATGCATGTGCGGGGGATATTTTAGAATATTTGTAAATGTCTTCTGTCTGCTTGCACGGATGTTGCAGATCCGGTGGCGTGGCGCAGCAGCTTGTGGACTGAGTTGTTGGCTGCTTTATACAGGCAGACTGTCGTGCACTACTTGCATGATTTTCGCAGGTAGATTGTAGCACACTAACGAATCTCCTGCTTTAAGCCGTGGGAGTTTGGATTTGTTGTAATTCTCTTGTACTTTTCTTGTGGATGACTTCCAGCATAACGGGTCTCTTATAAGGGCCTGTAGGCGTGTTTGCATTTATTATAATTACCTTACGTTGATGTTATTCTGAATATATGTGAAGATGGATCTACAGAATGCACCAATGACTGTCCAGCTGGGACAAAGAGCCAGGATCCAACTAGCAAATGCTATCATCGAGACAGGGAATGCTGGGGCTACCATCCAGTTTGGTAGCGTTGACTTCCTTGCTGTTGTTGCAAGGACTACCGCCATTCCTACGAATGGAAGAAATGCTGAAGGGCCTGCCAGGAGGCCACGCTTTACTGAAACTGCCACTCGTCGTGCGCATCTGCCAGCGCCACGACCTACTGCTGATGAGAATCCTCGTAGGACTTCTGTCTTTGAACGTCTGTCACAGCCAGAAGGCCGGGCCACTAAGAGGATTGTGGCTGACGGAAGGATTTCTGTGGTGGCTGCAAACCCCACATTTCTGCCAACCGGGTTATCTGCACCCGAAAAGAACAATGCTGAGGCTTCCTCATCTAGAGGAAAACTAACGAGAAACTGAATGCTGAGCTCCGAGCTCAGCAACAATTCTCAACCCATCCCTCCAACCTGCCGGCCCAAGAGCCTGAAGTAACCATTCCCACCCGGAATGGGTTCACGAATCTAAAATGGATGAAGAGAAACAGCTCAACTGGGAAGCTGAAGAAATCATTTTGGGACCAGTAGCCTGATGTCCCAGCTCCTTAGAAGAGAAAAGAACCTGAAACTCTCTCGGCCCGAGTCTACAGGGTCTTGAAGACTGTAAAAGACAGAGGACTGAAGAAGAGAAGGTATCAGCGACCGCTGATGGTCGAAGCCAGGATAACTCCACCAAGAGAACGTCTGTCTCTTACTGTGGAGAGGAATGAAAGAAGATATGCCCCACACGGTGAGCATCGGGCCGTGACACCTGAACCGTGAGTTCAGAGATCTGCCGCCGAAAGGCCCCGGCGGAAAGAAAAAGAAATCTGGAGGCCAAGGCCTCGCAGAGAAGGAGATAGAATAGAAAAAAGAACTGATTTGGGCGTGGCATCCGGTACAGCTTCACGGAGATCCGTCCCTATCCACAAACATTATCGGTCCAAAAGAAGACCCATGATGATGCCAATCTCGATGGTCGACACCTTGGAGAATCCTCCAGGGGATCCCATCGCTCACCAACCCCTCCCAAGAATGAATCCAACTTCGATCGCAGCCCGCGGATTGAAGAAATCTTCTTACCAAACCAAGAGCAGAAAATCCAGTGGCACCGCCGCTCGGAGATCCGAGTGCAAGAAGAAGGGGAAGAAGATATGGGAGAAGAAAACATCGAAGAGTATATGGAAGAAAATTTCGAAGAAGAGATGGGAGATATAAACAACACCTTAGACATGGAAGTAGTCTACATGGTGAGACACATCAATGTCGATGATGAGGCTTGCTACGACGAAGGTGAAGATGGTGATGGTCATTGGCAACCTCCAACTAGGAGAGAATATCGTCGTCACAATGAAGTTGGGTCCACCGCTGGTAGAAGTGCCATTCTCAAGGGGAAGGTGAGGCGGAAGAAGCTGAGAGGAATCCCCCTGATGATGAAAACGCCACACTCGCGATATGAGAAGACAGATGAGGCGACAGATGAGAGCCAAAGATAGAGAAATCTCGCAGTTAAATGAGAAAATGACGGAAATAATGACCCAGATGGCAATGATGATGCAGATGATGCAGAGAAATGCTGTCGTCGGCCCTATGCCTAATCCTCCTGCTAACCCTCCAAACTTCCAAGTACCGCAAGTCTCGGGAGTACGGGGCACTCCTGAGGGTGGCCATGAGGCTCAGAATACCACTCGCCAGCCCACTCCGTAGAATATTGCAAGTACTTCCGAGCCTGTGACTGTTGCACGGCTTGAAGGGATAATTACGAAGAAGGTCAAGGCTATCATAGCCATCGATCAAGCGGAGAAATTGATGGGTAAAGGTCGCCCGTACCCAGCAGAGTATGATCAGGTGCCATATCCTAAGGGATATTTTGTACCAAAGTTCAACACTTTTGATGGCAATAAAAATATCAGAAAGCTCCTGGCGCAATTCAAAGCCACCTGTGGAAATACTGGAGGAAATGATGCACTGCTCTTCCGGCAATTCGTTAGCAGTTTGACAGCAGCTGCTTTCAAATGGTATGCTGAGCTACCAAATGACTCTGTGAAGACTTTTGCATAATTAGACACTATGTTCGTGAAGAGGTTCGCAAGCGTGACCGAAAAGATAACGATCGCTGACCTCGCCCTAGAAAAGAGAAAAAGGGAAGAATCAATGACCAAATATATCACTCACTGACGCAACTTGAGCATGAAATGTGAGTAACAGCTTGAAGAAGAGCATGCTGTACAGTTGTTAATGGGAAACATTGATGATAAAATGCAACCCTTCCTGTGCATGGCCACAATCACCACATTTCAGGATCTGCTAGACAGAGTTGCCAAGTTTGAGAAATTGAACTTGTCAAAATCAGAGAACTATTCTGATAAGCCCAATAAGACTAAAGTCTCAGGTGCTAGAAGAGGTGAGGCTGACTCCATATTTTTCTCCAGAGCTGATAAGGAGAAACAGGTGGCGTATAATGTAGATAAAGGCAAGCAGCCTATGCAATATCAAGAAAAATCTAAACAAGCCTACAACCCTAACCCCCAGCCGAAGCTGATACTTGGGGGGAATGATAAACCACGAACTTATTAGGGCGGTGGAGAACGCCCGAGGCAAACAACGGGAACTGGTGATCGAACGTTCCCCTCCCTTAAAGATAAGATGAATAAAAAATATTCATTCAAAAGGGAAAGCGTCGCCAAGTATTTCGACAGGCACTGAAAGCGGGCTTAGAACTACCTGAATGTAAGAGGCCCGAGGAGTCAAAACACAGTGGCGATCCAAACTACTGCCTATATCATCGGGTAATTAGTCATCTAATTGAAGATTGCTATGTCTTCAAAGATTAGCTCGAAAGAAAATATCGAAGAGGAGAGCTCACATTATCCGACAATGTGCTGACTCATCTCAAAAAAGAATCAACTCGGATAGTTACGACTTCTTCCGTACCCCCGATTGAAGAAAAGAGAAAAGGAAAGAAGCCGATTCAAGAAGAACAGTGGGAGACTGTAGTCTCTAAGAAAACTGTGAAAATGTTGAAGCAGCTTGAAGAAGTTCCATGTGTAAAGTGGAAATCTCCCACTGAGCAGGTGATAGACCCCAAGGCTCTGCCCGTGATGCGAGCTTCTACTTCTAGACAATTTTTCAACCAAGTTGGCTCTTCAAGGCCTGGAAAGGTAAAGCCCTCCAAAAAGAAGACCAAATTAAAGAAGCCCAAGGAGAAAAAGACTGCAACCCAAAAGGTTATTGACAGTTTGGATGAATACTACCAGACTGTGAGGCGACCTATTAAGCTCGTGGATTTTATGTCAAGGCTTAAAATAGATGAAGCCGAAAAAGATGAGGAAGACTCTCTTCCTAGAAAAACTTGTCGAGTCATTTCGATAATACCAATAGATCCGATCAAAAAAGAAAAAGTACTCTCTGAATCCTGTATGATGGTGTCACCAATGGATTACAGTTCGAAGGAGGATCTGTATTTTTCAAAGACAGATGAATCAGATCCCGACATAGCGTCGCAGATGGGACATAAATCTGGGTGGTGATTCTAAATCAACAGGCGAATCTCTAGATGCAACGATGGCCGACTCGGAAGAAAATGCACCGTCAAGCGAGTCTGAACAAGAGGAGATCGCTCAGGTGCAGTTGAGAAGCAGCAAAATACTTCCGTCTCCGCCAAAGAAGGAGGTTTCCAATAAAGATAAGGGGAAAGAGATAGTCGTCAACGAAGATATAATCCCCAAGGATCCCAAGAAGAAAGATACTTTAGTCAAAGGGATAGATTATAATATCTTATCCCATCTGAGAAAGATCCCTGCCCAGCTCAGCATATACGACGCTCAGGTGATGTCTAAGGACCTTCGGGAGACTTTGATTCATGCTCTCAAAGATCCCGAAAGATACGAGGCGTATTTCGCTGAGCGCAACCTGACTGAGGTCCTACAAGCTCGTAACAAACTGTTCATCACTTTATCCAAAGAAGACATAATGCTCGGAACAACAGATCATAATCGCCCTCTGTATGTTACTGCAGAGAGTGACCAAATGATAATCAGTCGAATTTTGATCGACCCCGGGTCTTCTATCAACCTTATAAGCTTGAAGGCATTGAGATCGTTGTGCCTTGACATAGAACACCTCAGGCCAGATAAGCTTATGGTGCACGATTTTAACGAAAAGGGGCCGAAAACACTGGAATCATTTATGCTCTCCCTCACATTTGGAGAACTGCATACAGAAGTTAAATTTCATGTGATTGATGCAGATACCTCATTCAAGGCACTCCTAGGTTGCCCTTGGTCACATGAGTATGGTATTGTCCCGTCAACACTACACCAGTGCATAAAATACCATAAAGATGGAGAAGAATTCAGAATTTCTGGTGACATCCAACCCTTTGCAGTCCATGAAGCAACAGTCTATGAAGATGCGCAGTATTTCATGCTCAAAAAGTAAAAGCCGTCAAGCTCTCTTGAGGCTAAAGCATCAAATTCAAAGGTTGTAAAGAAGCCTGAACAGAAAGGTGAGAAGAAGCAGGTGGGGAGAAAGAAGGCGTCGCCGACTCTTCCCAAAGAAACCGTCACTTCTAAAGAAAGAAAACGCGTACCTCACCTTGGGAGTGACACAGAGGAAGATGATGTCACCCCTATAAAATCCCAGAGGGTATGCCATTCGATAGACAAATGGAGTAGGGAGGTCGAGTATTCAAACGACGATTATGACTACGACTCTATCTACATGAATACGGTGCAAGATGTATTCTTTAGAAGAATAGATAGTTTGTCAATCTCAGACAGCGTGCTTGTAGTCACACGCATTCCCCTACAATATTTCAAAGAGATCACCCCGCGAGAGGTACAAAAGGTTGGAGAACTTGTAACTCTTTATCTGCCTCCTTTTAAGGAGATTGAGCCTGGGAACATATTCTACTCTGTGGGAAAGCTCGAAGAAGTGAATCGTGACTGGTGTCATATGCTCGTCGATTCTGAAGAATTACTACCCACGAGGCTACCTAGGTTTAATATCAAAGGTATTCAAAGAATGTTACGGAAGCAGATCAATATTCCAACCTCCAAATAACAGCTTCGTACATGCCCATGCCTTTGGTACGGAAGGAAACCGCGTCCATTACGACGGAAGGATATGGATGCATATAAAGGTATCAGATTCATCAGACGAAAATACCTCCGGAAGGGGACTTTCCGAGCCATTACATGCAGGAAAATTGAATCCGATGACAGCGGCAATGAGGAGACATACGAAGTTGACACTCATGACGAGCAGCCCATAGAAGTCAAGCCTACACCAGAAGAACTGGAAGATGGTGGGTAGGCAACCACTATGGATGAACTAAAAGAAGTCAACTTGAGAACCGAGGATGACCCTCGCCCAACCTTCATTAGTTCCCTTCTGCCAGAATAACAAGCAAAAGAAATAAAAGAGCTCCTCTGTGAATCAGGAACTGTTTTGCTTGGACATATGCTGAGATGCTGGGCTTATCCCCTGATGTAGCAGTTCACAGATTGGCTATCAAACCAGATGCAGCACCAGTCAAACAAGCTCCAAGGAGAATGAGATTAGAGATTGAGTAGGTGATTGCAGAAACAAAGAAGCTCATAAAAGCTGGCTTCATCCGAGAGGAAAAATATGCCGATTAGATTGTCAACATTGTCCCTGTGAAGAAGAAGAATTGACAGATTCGTGTCTGTATCGATTTTCGGGATCTCAACAAGGCGTGTCACAAAGACGACTTTCTGCTCCATGTATCAGAGCTACTAGTGGATAATACGTCCAACTATAACATGTTCTCGTTGATGGATGGATCGTCAGGCTACAATCAGATCAAGATGGCACCTGAAGATGAGAAGCACACATCATTCAGAACACCCATCGGTATTTTCTGCTACACGGTCATGCCCTTTGGCCTGAAGAATGCTAGTGCCACCTATCAGCGGGCGATGACGCATATTTTTTATGAGCTGATTCATCAAAAGGTCGAGTGCTACGTAGATGACCTTATCGTCAAGAGCATGGACCGAAAAGATCATTTAAACGACCTGAGGATTGTATTTGAAAGAATCAGGAAGTTCGATCTGAAGATGAATCCTCTCAAATTTGCTTTCGGGGTCTCCTCTGACAAATTCTTAGGATACATTGTTCGTCATCGAGGAATTGAAGTCGACCCCAACAAAATCAAGGCGATCATTGAGATGCCGCCGCCAAGAAGCCTCCGTCAACTCTGCTCCCTGTAAGGGCAACTGGCTTTCATTCGGCAATTCATATCGAATCTGTCGGGTAGGTGCCAGCCATTTTCAAAACTGATGAAGCAAGACATTCATTTCAAGTGGGATGAAGAATGTCAGGAAGCATTTGACAGTATCAAGAGATACTTGTTAAATCCTCCCATTCTCGCAGCATCAATTCCGGGGAAGCCTCTTATATTGTATACGGCAGCACTGGAAGAGTCACTCGGAGCATTACTGGCTCAGCACAATAAAGAAGGAAAAGAGAATGCACTCTACTACATTAGTCGAAGATTAATCGAAGCAGAAGTGCGATATTCTCCAATTGAGAATCATTGTATGGCATTGATTTTTGCAGTCCAGAAACTCCGCCACTATATGCTCTCCCATAAAATCACCTTGATATCAAAGATCGATCCGCTGAAATTCTTGATGACAAGACCAGCGCTGACAGGTCGTTTAGCAAGGTGGGCAGTAATATTACTGCAATTTGACATTGTGTACATGCCACAGAAGGAGGTAAAGGGACAAGCTTTGGCAGATTTTATCGCTGGACATCCAATTCCAGCAGACTCTCTGCTCAATGATGATTTGTCTGATGAACAAATCATGCAGGTCGAGGAAGAGCAGAAACCACAATTTTGGGAGATGTATTTTGATGGAGCATCTTCAATCAAATCTTCCAGACCTCCAAATCTTGCAAAGGCCCAAGCTGGCATCGGTCTCATCTTTATAGAACCCGAGGGAGGTATTATGAGATTCTCATTCAGTTTAACTGAATCTCAGACTAATAACGAAGCCGAATACGAAGCTCTAATAGTGGGACTGGAGATTGCAATTGGTGTCCAAATCACAAATCTCTAAATTTTTGGTGATTCTCAACTTGTAATAAATCAAGTCCTAAATATTTACAAGATTTGTAAACTTGAATTGGCCCACTACCACCGACCTAAGATGCACCGACACAGACACGGCGACACGGACACGACACGACACGGACACGGGACACAGCATTTTTCAGAAATATAGGACACGGGTGCGGTGTGGACACGGCATAATAATTTTTTTAATATAATATATAGAAATAAAGGTGACACCATATTGAAAATGGTAAGCAATAATAAATCAATGTCATGAGGAGTTGTTTAGCTTATAACATTAAAATATTTAGTACAATCACAAAAATATAAGCAAAAAATCATTTAGTACAACATGAAGGTTCAACTACTCAATAAAGGGAATGATAAAATTAGATTCAGAGGTTAATCTTTGGCCTTCAATATCATCATCATTGAATATCATTGCTTCCAATTCTGGTTCATCTAGAGAAAGATTTGCAACCTCCAATAATCCCATATCATCAAGGCACTCGAACCCATCTCCAGCAACATCCCACATCTTGTTATCACCTGTCATATAAAGTGGGGTCTTCCTTGATAGAAGACGAAGATTTGTATGCACATAAACTAAATCTTCA
Source organism: Dendrobium chrysotoxum (assembly GCA_019925795.1). Lineage (NCBI taxonomy): Eukaryota > Viridiplantae > Streptophyta > Magnoliopsida > Asparagales > Orchidaceae > Dendrobium > Dendrobium chrysotoxum. The sequence goes on along the minus strand of CM034303.1, from coordinate 44,320,900 downwards.
GCTCGTTGTGGAGTTATTTTATTCCTCTTCATCGATTGAATAAATGAGTATGTGCTCCAATTTCTCTCACAACAAGAAGATGATACTTGACCAAGAAGTTTTATTGCTATTGTTTGAAGAAGCGGTGCTGAAGCTCCATGAATCAACCACCACATTTTTGGATACATCCTCCATCTATCAACCAAAGATTCTCAATCACCAAAATCCTCTAAATATCCAAAGAACTTTACAAGTTCTATATTAATCTTTCTTCTCTCCTCCTCATTTGGAAAATATCTTTTCAAGCATATCTTTCTCATATTTGACACCTCTAAATCTTTTTGTGGTGAGACACGTTGAGGGTCTTGTTGAAGCCATTCTTTACTTGAATACCTTCAAATAATACAAAGCATATAAAATTATTTATTCATTTACTAAGAAATTTAAAATTAATTTAAAAGATGAATACAAATGTACATTGGATTTAATGAATGGGCCAAACAATGCAGAGGTGTGTTGCTTTTGGTCCACCTATCCTCAAGAATGGTATAGACAATACTCCAAAAACTTGAGTCTTCATTATGTGACTTTCTTTCATGCCTGTCTATAATTTCTTTCACTTTTGCTAACATAGAGTCCCACATCTCACAAATCAAATGTATGCATGATTTATCTGTGTCAGCCTCTCTCAACATGTCATAAATCGGATCAGTGAAAGCCAAAATGTAATCTGCATTATCCCACCACAAATCATCTAAGACCTTTTCTTTCACATACCTTGCCTTCCCAACATCATCTTCTCGATAGCAAGACCACTTCTCACTAATCACCATAGATTGAAGAGCACTTTTTATTTATTTGAATCTTCTCAACATGATTATTACAGAGGTAAAACGAGTTTCAGCAACAGCTAACATTCTCAAATGTGAGAAATCATTAAACATTGAAAGTCTCATTGAATGGTTCATAATGAAATTTCTGATCAAAACTGCATCATCTGCAACTGTTGTTATCCAATGACATTCAACATAGATGATTTCATTTGCCTCTGTATTCTTTGTTGCACAAATATTTTTAGAGCAAGATTTAAAGTGTGCACAACACATGGAGTCCAGAATATATGAGGATAAGCCTGCTCCACCAACAATCCTGCAGCTCTACACACCGGTGCATTATCTGTAATAACCTGCACAATATTTGAAGGCCCAATAATGACTATTACCTCTTTAATCAAATTGGCAATAAAATATTTATCCTTGTATTCTCCTTCACAATTCACAGCTTTAATAAACATGGGGCAATTCTCTGTAACGGCCATGAAATTAATGAGTGGTCTTCTTTGAGGATCAGTCCAACCATCACACATCAAAGTGACACCTTTTTCTTTCCACACTCCTTTTGTTGGTTCAAGCAATGTTTCAATATGTGCTCTTTCCCTTTCCAATAATTTTGATCTTATTGCATTGTAGCCAGGTGGAACATAACCTGCAAGGTTATTATTACATGCAAAAGTAAATGCATTCTTGTAATGAGGATTTCTTGCAAGGTTGAAAGGAAGTCCCGCTGAAAAAAACATCCTTGCAATTTCACCATTCAATTCCTCTCGCTGTTGCATGTTAAAAGCCTTCTCTAAAGCACCACCGGCAACTCCTTTTCTTTTCTTTGAATCATATCCCTCACTTTTATATGATAATGAATGATCAACTCTAACAGATGAGGAAGAAGTGTGGGATGAACCATGGGTAGATGGCAAAGGTATCTCTTTAGGAAGTGCCCTTTTGATCCTAAATTCAGCTTCATCAACTTGTCTGTTCAATTCAATCAACTGCGACGTAGTAATCTTAGAACACATTTTAATTCCATGACCAAAAATCTTAAGTAGATGTGCTTTCACCCTAGAATAAGATCCTTTGTAAGTGCCTCCACAATAATTGCATTTGAATGACACATTACCTCCTCCTTCAGAAGTTTTTCCTAACTTTGTAACATGAATCCATAAGGGCTTATCAGTTTCTACATATGACTCTTTTGAACTGTCACCTAATCCACTCCCACCAGCAGCAGAGCTCATTTTGCTTTCAAATACACTGGTGAAATGAAAAAAATAAATGCTTAATAAATTAGTGCAATATATCAAACCCCTAAACATAATGTTTCACTTATTCTAAAGATGATGAATACAACAATATGCCGGGTAGCCGGGGGTCCAAGGGGGCGTTGCCCCCTGGCGGGGTTCGACTAAAGCGCACCTAAAGCGCAACTAAAGCGCACCTAAAGCGCAACTAAAGCGCACCTAAAGCGCACCTAAAACGCAACTAAAGCGCACCTAAAGCGCAACTAAAGCACAGCTAAGGGAAAAATTTTACTCTTTTTGTTGCACTTTAGTTGCCCTTTTGCTGCGCTTTAGTTGTCGGACAGCTTAAGCGTAGCAAAAAGGCATCTAAATGGACAGAAATGATGAATGGAAAAAAATGGCGAAATCAACTTACAGGTTCGAAAATTTTTATGCAATTTGGTGTCGCCTTTCCTCGGCTGCGCACAGAAACTAAGAACGAAGGCTTGTTGCTTATGGCCAGAAGGGAAGACTAAGGGTGCGATCTCCAGGCAACCGCTGCTCGCGAGAAAGATCTCCGATTCTCCAGTTGACCGCTGCTCGCCTCAATCGCTCGGGAAGACTACGAATACGAATAGGAATACGGGATTAGGGCGAAGATGAAGACTCGGGCGTGAATCGGCTAATATAAAATAGCGGGACTACAGTTTTTCTTTTTTTAAAAAAAAATTTAATTATCAAATAGCCAGACACGCGTGTTTGATTTTTTTTTTTTTAAATGGGACACACTAATAACGTGTCCGACACGTGTCCCCGCCGTGTCGGACGCGTGTCCGTGTCCGACACTGCATACCCTCTTAAAACGGAGTGTCGGTGCATCATAGCCACCGACGAGCTCTCGAGCTTCTAAAACAAGTGTCAAATGTCAGGATAACTCGAGTTCCCCGATGACAAAATGCAAAAGCAGATTGTCTAGCCAAACTGGCTAAGGAGCTTGCAAATGAAGACAAGAAGCCACCTATATTCATTACGGTTGAAAACCGCCGGGTCTTAGAGCCAGCAATCTTACAATTCCCGCAGGCAGAGAGAATATTAGATTCAAGCCAGCAGGATACAACTCTAGTTGATCCTCAACCTCTCTAATAGATCACCACTAAAAATCAACCAGGAGAACGCTATGTAGTTAAGAGACGTAAAGCTAGTCAAGCTTCGGAGTCATGGTGGCATTGCTTAGATATTGAGGCGGAAAATGATTGGAGGCAGCCATTCATCGACTATTTTAAAGAAACTAAACTCCTGACAGATAAATCTCTAGCTGCTCGAATTCGAAAAAAAGCGTTACGATACGCGTTTGTCAATAATACGCTGTATCGACGAGCTTTTGATCAGATGTGGTTAAGGTGCCTAGGGTCCAAGGAAGCTGATAAGGTGGTGACAGAAGTTCATGAAGGACTCTGTGGAGCACATCAGTCAAGTCCCAAGATGGCTGCTAAAATTAAAAGAATGGGCTATTACTGGCCTACAATGGTGAGAGATTGCATCAACCATGCTAAGAGGTGACACGAGTGTCAGATTCACGATGATGTTATTCATCAACCGCCAAATCCACTGCAACCAACGGTAGCGTCCTGGCCATTTGAATGCTAGGGCACAGACATAATCGGGCCGATAGATCCACCATCATCAGCGAGACATCGCTTTATTCTGGCAGCTACAGATTACTTCTCTAAGTGGGCAGAAGCAGCTCCATTCAAAGAAGTTACGTCTGAGCACGTGATCAATTTTTTTACCCACAACGTTGTCTATAGATTCGGTGTACCGCGCCGCGTGATCTCAGATAACGGCACAGCATTCAAAAGCACAAAAATTTATAAGTTTGTCGACCGACACAAGATCGATTGGCGATATCCATCAATATGCAATCCAAGAGCCAATGATTTGGCAGAGGCCTTCAATAAGACGGTGAAACTATTGAAAAAGATCCTCACCAAGAATAAAAGAGAGTGGCATACAAAGATGTCAGAGGCACTATGGGCATATCGTACTACTTACAAAACGCCGACCAAAGCCACTCCTTACTCATTAGTGTTTGGAGTTGAAGCAGTGTTGCCGCTAGAGATTGAACTACCGTCACTTCGAGTAGCAATTCAGCACGATCTAACTCAAGAGCAAAATGCTCGATTGAGAATGGAGGAACTTGACGCACTCGACGAGATCAGACTGCAGGCTCAACAAAATTTAGAAATCTACCGAGGAAGAATGAAAAAATTATTTGATCAAATGGTGCGTCCTCTGGTGTTTCAAGAAGGGGAATTGGTCCTGGTACTGAGAAGGCCAATCATCCCACACCGAAAAATTGGTGGCAAGTTCGTATCCAATTGGGAAGGCCCCTTCGTCATCGAGAAGGTGTACCAAGGAGGAGCCTATCAGCTTATCGATCTACACGGTCAGACGCCCATGCCGCCGATCAACGGTCGATACCTGAAGAAGTACTGTGCATAAGATTGCCCATGAAAATATTATGTTTAATGTACTATGTATTTTATACATACTTATTAACATATGCATTTTATATTTTGAAATTCTCTTATAGCATAAGAATGCATTTCAAAAATCTCACAAAAATTCCCCCAAGACTGGGGGCAGTTTAAATATTTATTCGGGTCGACATCGCGCTGCATGCCGAGATCCCCAAATAAATATTTAAAATCCCAAGATACAAAAACTGCCTAGAATCTTTCTATAAGACTGGGGACATTTTAAATATTTATTCGGGTCGACATCGTGCTGCATGTCGAGATCCCCGAAAAAATATTTAAAATTAACTGCGAATATTCTTTCAAATAAGGATACAACAATTTCTGCTATTAACGCATATGCAGGCAACTCTCCAAAAAGTTTGGGACACCACCTTCTCTGATATACTGAAACCTTAAAGGTCAAGAAGAGACTTTTGTAACTACACACTCCAACAAATCGAGCCAGAACAGCTTAAAGTCTTTAAGTAGCCTGAAGCATAAGGTTTGAGTGGGTGTAAAAGACCGGATCCAACACGCCCAAATACGGCCAGATCGCTGGCAGCTCTGTCTACTCAACATGCCATACAAAAGGCCGTAGTAGCGGAACCCCCACTTTGTCAACCCGTCAGTAGGGACTATAGGAAGCACGAAGGCTAATTTGACTCGACAAATTCAAGTGATCGTAGTCTATCAAATTTTCTAATTGATCAGAGAATCAAAGTTCCAATGGGAAGGAGGAATCTCGAGCAACTATCAAATATTCGTAGGCTCCAAATCTCTAACCACAAAGAGTGACTTCAAATCTACCAACTTCAATAAATTCAGCATTGGGAAGCGCATTTCTTATAGCTCAAGTCTGAAGCCTGAATGGGTGTAAGAGATCGGATCCAACAAGCCCAAATATGGTCGGATCGCTAGCAGCTCCGTCTACTCAACACGTCATAAAAAAAGGCCATAGTAGCGGAACCCCCACTTCGTCAACCCGTCAATAGGGACTGTAAGGAGTACGAAGGCTTATTTGACTCGATAAGTTCAAGTGATCGTAGTCTACCAAATTCTCCTAATTGACCGGAGAATCAAAGTTTCAGTGGAAAGGAGGAATCTCGAGCAACTACCAGATGTCCGTAGGTTCTAAATATTCAACCACAAAGGAGAACTCCAAATCTACCAACTTCAGTAAATTCAGCATTATGAAGCACACTTCCCAAAGCTCAAGTCTGAAGCCTGAATGAGTGTAAAAGGTCAGATCCAACACACCCAAATATGGCCGGATCGCTGGCAACTCCGTCTACTCAACACGCCATAAGAAAGGCCGCAGTAGAGGAACCCTCATTTCAACAACCAGAGGACAAAGAGCTATCAAATCTTAGCTCTCCTAATTTGATGAACTCAAGTAATTCGGATTAAAGTCTCCTAAACTGGTTAAGGATCAGGATACTACCTACATTTGGCACTATCAACCGAATCTAAAACCTGCAAATCCTTCAACAAATTCGTAAAACACAAAGCTAGGATTGAAGAAATTTTTCTTCAACAAGTCCACCAAAGCGCAAAGCAAGGGACTGAAGAAATTATGCTAAAGTTCAAATAAAGCCTAAGGCTGAACTGAGAGGATTTCGTCATCAACAAGTCTGATATATACAAAACTCTAGATCGATGACTCTTTGCAATTAACCTAATGCAAGCCCTGAGGGCTAGGTCACTGGCATGCACTTCTTCATTAAACCCGCCAAAGCAAAATGCAAAGGGCAGAAGGTGTGCAAATTTCCTGACAAGTCAATGAAGACAAATCAGGTACTCCTTCATCAAGTCCGCCGCACAAAGCACAGGAGAGAAGGAATCAAATTTTCAAATGATAAATCAGACTCGTCACCATCAAGTCCACTAGTATAAAGCTTCGGACTAATAACAATCCCAACTAGTTCAACAAGCTATCATAGCTGAACCAAAAGCAATTGCAAATTTGACACTTCGGTCGATACACAAATATGTATGCAAAAGACAGTACAAGAAAAAGAACAAAGACACATAAAGAAGATTACAAAATCTCAAACGAAGAGCGATATGAAATTACGATCAGAGTAATCGACTCTGTAGATCTTGAAGCTGCGACATCACTTCAGCAAGCGTCTGATGTTCGGTCTCAGCAACATGCAACTCTTCAGCGGCCCGAGTAAGTGCGGCTTCGGCATCTTGCTTAGCGCGGTGGCAAATCTGATAATGATTACGCTCCCTCTCGATTATTCGTGCCTACACGTCTTATTTTGCTTGAAGATCAACCTTGCAGGACATTGAATCTCTGATCTCCCTCCAGAGACTCTTTATCTTCGAAGAGAGTTTGTCTACTTCAGCTGAAGTGTCGAAGGATCTCTGGTCATGTCGCCTCATAGCATCAGCACTCTTTGTGAATTTATCATGGGCAGCATCAGCAGCTTCTCGGCAGATTCTAACCTTCTCGCGAAGATCAGATAACGAGACCCTGGTTCGTATGATTGATAGAGACTTCAATTGTCGGACATGAAACTCAGCCTCACGGCATAACCCTTCCCAGTACATCATATCATCTGCTTCCAATCCAATCTATGCTAAAACACCTAAGGTGGCGTTGGCCGTATTCATAAATTGATCCAATGATTCAGGCGAGCCTGGGTTCAACCTGGAAATCACATCACGTAGGAACTGCATGCTTTGATCACGCATGTTTGTATTCCTTGCGTCAGGAAATCGTGGAATGTGACAGAATATTTGTGATTGGTAATCAGCTCCTTCCGGCACTATAAAGGAAGGATAAAAAAAAGGAGATAAAAAATGGGGGCAAACAAAAGACGATAAGATAAGAAAATGGAGTTCATACCTGTGCTCGATTCCATAAAGTGTGCTGGTAGAGGGTCAGTGAAAGGAGCCTCAACCACTGGAGCTAGTTCGAAAAAGGCTGGGGTATATTCTGGCACACTAAACCCTTTAGCAGCTGGTGACTCCCTTGCCATAGATGTTTCTCCTGGCCAATACGACGAGAAGGGTTCTGTTGGAGAAAGCGTCTCCACGAAAGAAGACCCCGCTTCAGGTATGGGAGAGGGTATGCGCATGCTGGAAAAGCCCCCTTCATAATCATCAAAAGGAACATGCCTCGTATCCACAGACATTCGGTAGGAGTCAAAAGGTACTTCATCATGGGGTAGCAGCTGTTGTGGTAATGGGCTCGCTGTCCAATCTGCTGAAGCTCGCGGAGGTTCCATAGGGCGAGAGCGTACGCGACGGCGTCCAGATGTCGGAACATTGGCATAGCTCGGAGAGGGTTCCCTTGCTCGCACTCGTGATGGGGAAGATATGATCTCCTCACCTGCATTTAAATTATGAAAGGAAATACGTGTATAAAAAAAAAAGAAGAGAGAAGAATGAAAATGACAAATATATATACCTTTACGGGTTCCCGCCTGCGTTGAGCCTCTTCTAGACCTTTGACTTTGAGGGACCCCTAATGAGCGCACACTTCGTTCATATTTTCGAGCTCCGTGCTCCATAAAGGGTGCATATGACAATTTCACCCAAGTCAATCGAGCGTAGTTGACTCCGGTAAGGCTGCTGGGGGGTGCTATACAAAATCTGCTACATGTGCCAAGCCTAAGAAAATGAATCCACATCAGTGAGGCGACGTACATGCGGGTTCCCACAGGTACTGTATCCAGCCCGCTAACATCTGTGACACCTGGAAGGAGCGGTAGACCCTCATACGCGGTAGCTTGTGAAAGGCCGAATTGTCTTGCAACCCTATTGGGTTGATATCTTTCCAAGATCACCGATTGCCCGTAATGATAGCATAACCATCAAGGTCGCATGCTAATGAAATACTCAGCAACCTGTAAAGAGCGACCTTTAAAAAGTAAGGTGTACCTGCCATGACGATCGGTGTCATCGACGATATCTGCCCCCATCAAATTACTTGGTAGACCACCAAGCTCTGGTTGATGCACTAAGCGAAAACGGTCAGCGACAAGGTGTGGTACGAAGAAGAATAATCGCACGCGCTCCTGCTCCAGTGTGGATGAAGCCCTCAGAAGCTGCATGATGATGGGATATCTCCTATTTGAGAAGTAAGAGGGGTATTCCAGACAGCTAAATGCTCCCTGGATGTGAATATGAACCCAAGCGTAAATATAATGCCAAAGGAGGGTTGTATCATGCCCATCGAGCTTATGGTCCTCTGAGATAGCTCTGAACGTTCTAAAAATCTTATTAAGAACAACAGGGGCAAGAGAAAGGCGCTCTCCATATGATAAAAGATTGGCTGCTAGCAAAGCATTGCACCTAATAGCTCCTCCCTTAGCAGGGAGGACAAATGTACACAACCAACAAACTAAAAATCCAACGAGGAATAACTCTTCGCTCATACCTGAAAGGGTGGGAGACATGTATCCTATATCGGTGGATGGTTCGGCAAGGTCTTCTAATAGATCGTTAGCGTACTCCACGCCTAGCTCAAAAGGATCTTGTAGAGGGACGGTGATTTGATTGAATTCCTCCTCCCGAATGAAACTGCGAATCCATATGTCTAAAGGGATGGTGGACCGAGAACGCCTTGTTAGCTTAGCCTCTTTACAAACCTGCCGATAATGGTTCAATGCAGTTGGAAGGACTGTGGGCAAAATTAGTTCCCCCCTCTTACTCCTATTGGGGGAAAGTTGCCTACAGAATAGCTCCTTGTCTGGAGGAATGCATTCTTCGTATCGACGTCCAAAGAGTGGCAGACCAGAAACAGCCTGTAGCTCCCACAACGTTATTGTCAGCTCCTCAGAGCCCCATCCAACATGTGTTCGTTATCGGGTCCCAGAATTCTATCACCCCCTTTATCCAAGAGTGGGGGATATTCTCGAAGCTGAACATCGAAGCATATATAGCTTCGTATATACCCGCTCTTTTCAGAATATTTTTATGGGTTCTTAAAACGTACCTTGCCCAAGACACATACCCACGTGCAGGTCTAGAAAGCTGCCCCACAGGAGAATCCTTGGGCCACTCAGTTGTAACTGATTGTAATTACCGGTGACTCAGTAACCTCGAGTGTCCAACCTGTTCAATGACATCGGCGGCTGGCTCCAAGATATCGCACATACCTGAGCTCACCTAAGCAATGGAACTCTCCAAGGGATTATAGTCCCCACATGCAACCTGACAGTGGTCACCCACTCCGCAGGATCTCTGTAGGCTGAGGGGTCGAGCTCAGAACGCGACAGCAAAGGCGAGCATATGAAGAATTCGCCGTAGAAGCTACGGCCTCTCAGCATCTCCTCATGTTGCTCCAGCCTATCAACCACATCAGCAGTCCCGTGAGGATCGTGCCTGTCAATCATTTCCCAAATGGCCTCCTCACTAGGCTCATTTAGCGGCATCCCCTCCGATCTACTCCAATTGAATATTTTCCTGACAAAAGATAGTAAAATCTTAAGAAAGCATGCATGCTGATAAAAAAGAAGAGGGCGTATGAAAAATACTCTATATGCTTCGCCCATATCCTACGTTGACATCCAGAAAAAAAGGAAAAAGAAGATTTTTTTTTTGAGATCCGCAGTGTCAACTATCAGCAACAAACATGGTCCGCTCCAGGCGCGCACAATATTTGTTGGGGGGCATTTGTTGACCTCAATGCTAATGTCGGGGTCAAGTCGACCACGCAAGGCAAATTACAAAAGTAAAAGAGCGCGAAATCGAGCATAACTCACCCGATGTGTGTCAACCCAAAATCCAAAATCGCCGAAATGGCCTCCGTTCGCGAAACGGACAGCGCTGATGCGTCCGAAGTAACGGAAACTACTAAGATCGATACCCATATTGATTGGGTTGCCGATCGGCGAAAATTTTAATTTTGGGCTCGCAAATCGATGCGACGATGTACCCGAGTAACGACGACGACATGGCGACCAACTCGATGCACGATTAAAAAAAATTTGTCATATAATCATAAATAAGTCTTAAAGAGAGGGAGAGAAAGAGATTTTAAAAAAAGAAGAATTTTCTAAAAAATAAAAATACCTAAAATACCCCTAAGCCCTCATAACCTCTCCCAAATGAACCCCCCTCTCATTCCACGCTCATTTTCACGTTAGAAGCCGCCCCTCTTCTGAACTCCCTCTCCTCTCTTGCGATCCAACCGCCGGCCTCCTCCCTCCAAGGTAAAATTTCTTCTCTTCTTCTTCCTTCATTATTCTTCTCTTATTCTTCTTCTTCTTCTTCCTTCCCTCATCTTCTTCTCCATTTTTCTTTTTCATTCTTCTTCCCTCCATTTTCCCTCTCATTTTTTTCTATTTTCCTCCTCTCCTCTCCTCTCCTTCCTCTCCTTCATCTTCTTTTTCTTCCTCCAACCTCCATTTCTCCAAACCTAAAAACAGCCCTAACCCTAATTCTTCCATTTCTCCACATTCATCCCTCAAACCACCCACCACCCTTCACAAAAAATACTCCTACACATTTTCTACACATTTCTAACCAAAAAGCCTCATCATCCCCTACTTTCTCTCTCTAATCTAGAGAGAGAAAATTTTCTCTCTAGAATGAGAAAGAAATTTCTTCATGTATGGCTCCATTTCCATCCCAAGCATCTCTGCTCTCCACCATGCCTCCAAATTCTCTTCCTAGAGAGAAAAAAATTATCCCTTCTCTATTTCTCTCTCCAAAAATTAGAGAAAAAGGAATTTTCTCTCTCTAACCTTACTCTCCCATCCTCCTAAGCATCCTAAGCCTTCCCAACCAAAAACCTCCATTCTCCTCTATTTTCTCTCTCTATCCTAGAAAGAGAATTTTCTCTCTCTAGAATGAGAGATAAATTCCTTCATACATGACTCCTTCTCCATCCTAAACATCTCCCTTCATCATTGTTTTCCCATAATTCCCCTTCTAGTGAGAGATAAAAATTCTTCTCCCTCTCTTTCTCTCTCCAAAATTGGAGAGAGGGAATTTTCTCTCTCTAGCTTCACCCCTCCACTCTCCTACGCACTCTAAGCCTCCCCCACCAAAAAACCTTTCTTTCCCTCTCTTTCTCTCTCTAGTAAGAGAGCTCATCCCTCTTTTTTCTCTCTCTAGCTCATATTTTAAATTAAAAAAATATATATTATGTGATTGATTATATGGCATAAATGATAAAAAAATATTAAATTGTGCATTACAGGTTTTTCTTCATAGCCGTCATTCGTCGTCGTCATCTCCATCACTGCGAAGCTTAAGGTATAAACCCGACATTAGCATTTTAAATTTCAATGCATGAAATAAGTACTCGTGACCGCTTTTATTAGCGAGCGAGGAAATATAAGTACCCGTGACCGCTTTTGTTAACGAGCGGGGAAATCTGATTTTAAAATTTTTTTATTAAGTACCCGTTACCGCTTTTGTTAGCAAGCGAATGCTGTGTTTTAAATATATACTTGAATACCCCGTGACCGCTTTTATTAGCGAGCGGGGAATGAGACTAAAGCCGCGGTGTCACTTGACACCTATCGTAACTGCCTTTCTTGGCAGGCGGGAATGCTTTACACTTCTGATGCAGCCCCCTACGCGGGGACGACGCCAGAGTGCTGCCAAAATTTTCAACGAAATCCAAGACTTAGAAAATTTCAAAGACATTAAAATCCACCTAAAACTCTAAGTCAAAAAAAAATGCACGACATCCTAGGCTCCCAACACTGAAAACAAATAAGAAGGAAAATTCGGATCATAATATGATACAACTTACACTAGACTCGTAGAAGAAACTGGTAGTTCATCAACAGGTGAGAATCAAATTTCCTTCCCCTCAGCTCTTGGCCTACGCACACCTAAATCATTCACCAAAACTCCTTGTAGAAAAGAAGTGTGAAGAAATGAACCAAGTCCCCCCTCCTATTTATAATAGGGAATTCAAATTATTTGCGGGCCCCACCACCTTGGATCCCTTTGCTAAATGATAGGGAAGATACACCTGTGGGCCCCTCCAGCCTAGGATCCCTTTGCTAAAGGACAAGGAAGGTACACCTACGGGCCCCATCAGATTATGATCCTAAGATGCTATTTCGAGACTCCAGCTTTGAATTTCTTGAGTATTTACCAACAGGTGAAATACGAGCGCAAATACACCTGAATACGGGCGGTAATTATTTTAAAAAGGAGGGGTAAAAGTAAAAAGATTATTATTATTATTTACCTGTCCTACAAAAATATATTTACATTAAGTGTAAATACGTAGAAACCCCCGGCATATCCCCGTTAATTTTCCGGTTAAAGCCTTCGTGATAAAGTGAGAATCGTCTATCAAGTCACGGGTGCACAAGTGCTTTAGGCAATGTGCGTGCTAGCTGTCAGAGTTAGGCGGCTCGTACGCCCCGTGAATATCTGTCTTCGAAAAGAAACAAAGTAGCGCACTGTTATGTGTCACGGGTTGTACGACCCTTAATTAAAGTATGCACTTTACGCCAAATCACCAAAAGAGTGTCTCCCATGAGCATAAGACCAATATGCAATGAATGTGACAATTCTCCTACGAGCTGCTATAGAGGACCCCTACACATCTAATGTGTTGTCCACAAGCGAGCCAGACTTGAACTCAAATAATTGGTAGAAGAAATGGACTCGAGCAAAATGCAGAAAAGTTGAATTTATATGACTCACAAGGACCTGAACTTGAATTAAACTTACAAGGACACAGGGGATATAGAACCTGAGCTTGGTACTTAAACTCAAGCAAAGACTTGAGTTGGACCACGGGGGACTTGAATAAGAACCTGAACTTTCAAGAACAACGGAAAACTCGTACAGTGGATGGCGACGAATTAGACTTAAATGACATGAGCTTAAATTTGAAGTATGCGCTTGTGGACCTTGAACTCAAACAAACTGCGACGGAATTTGAATTTAAATATGATGTGATGACTTGATTCATCGAAGAGTATCTAAGGAATTATTCACAAGTATACATCATGCCACAGTCAATATATGGGAAGAGATAAACGACAGATGTGAGCTCCTACAAGCTTGTGGACATTTACATTTGCTACACATCACCCACCCTTCGTATGCTTAGCATGTCTGCAATAGATTCTTTTTTTTTTTTGCAAGCAAGTTGTAGGGGATGTAAGTTTTCTGATACTGTTTACAAATGCTTGTATTCATCACGAATCTTCTACATTCATTAGTAGATAGCAAGTTATGCATATGACGAGTTTTCTATAGCGTCCTGTGGGTGGCTGCACTTGCTACAACAGTTCGTAGGTACCTTGCATATGAGAGAGATTTCTTGTATTAGCTTGTAGGAGCTAATATCTGTTGTTTATCTCTTCCCATATATTAACTATGGCATGGTGTATACTTGTGAATAATTTTTTAGATACTCTTCGATGAATCAAGTCATCACATCATATTTAAATTCAAATTCCGTCGCAGTTCGTTTGAGTTCAAGGTCCACAAGCGCATACTTCAAATTTAAGCTCATGTCATTCAAGTCCAATTCGTCACCATCCACTGTACGAGTTCCCCGTTGTTCTTGAAAGTTCAGGTTCTTATTCAAGTCCCCCGTGGTCTTTGCTTGAGTTGAAGTACCAAGCTCAGGTTCTATATCCCCTGTGTCCTTGTAAGTTTAATTCAAGTTCAGGTCCTTGTGATTTATATAAATTCAACTTTTCTGCATTTTGCTCGAGTCCATTTCTTCTACCAATTATTTGAGTTCAAGTCTGGCTCACTTGTGGACAACACATTAGATGTGTAGGGGTCCTCTATAGCAGCTCGTAGGAGAATGGTCACATTCATTGCATACTGGTCTTATGCTTATGGGAGACTCTTTTGGTGATTTGACGTAAAGTGCATACTTTAATTAAGGGTCGTACAACCCGTGACACATAACAGTGCGCTACTTTGTTTCTTTTCGAAGACAGATGTTCACGGGACGTACGAGCTGCCTAACTCTAACAGCTGGCACGCACGTTGCCTAAAGCACTTGTGCACCCGTGACTTGATGGACGATTCTCACTTTTTCACGAAGGGTTTAACCGGAAAATTACCGGGCATATGCCGGGGGTTTCTACGTATTTACGCTTAATGTAAATGCATTTTTATAGGACAGGTAAATAATAATAATTTTTTTTTATTTTTACCCCTCTTCTTTTTAAAATATCTACCGCCCGTATTCAGGTGTATTTACGGTCGTATTTCACCTGTTGGTAAAAACTTAAGAAATTCAAAGCTAGAGTCTCGAAACAGCATCTTAGGATCCTAATCTTATAGGACCCGCAGGTGTACCTTCCTTGTCGTTTAGCAAAGGGATCCTAGGCTGGAGGGGCCCACAGGTGTACCTTCCCTGTCATTTAGCAAAGGGATCCAAGGTGATGGGGCCCGCAAATAATTTGAATTCCCTATTATAAATAGAAAGGGGGACTTGGTTCATTTCTTCACACTTCTTTTCTACAAGGAGTTTTGGTGAAGGATTTAGGTGTGCGTAGGCTAAGAGCTGAGGGGAAGGAAATTTGATTCTCACCTGTTGATGAACAACCAGTTTGTTCTACGAGTCTAGTGTAAGTTGTATTATATTATAATCCGAATTTTTCTTCTTGTTTGTTTTCAGTGTTGGGAGCCTAGGATGTCGTGCATTTTTTTTTGACTTAGAGCTTTAGGTGAATTTTAATGTCTTTGAAATTTTCTAAGTCTTGGATTTCATTAAAATTTTTGGCAACACTCCGGCGTCGTCCCCGCGTAGGGGGCTACGTCAAAAGTGTAAAGCCTTCCCGCCTGCCAAGAAAGGTAGTCATGGTAGGTGTCAAGTGACACCGCGACTGTAGTCTCATTCTCCGCTCGCTAATAAAAGTGGTCACGGGATATTCAAGTATATATTTAAAACACAGCATTTCCCCACCTAAAAAAAAAGTAGTGACAGGTACTTAATAAAAAAGTTTTAAATCAGATTTCCCCGCTCGCTAACAAAAGCGGTCACGGGTACTTAATAAAAAAAAATTTAAATCAGATTTTTCTGCTCGCTAATAAAAGCAGTCACGGGTACTTATGTTTTCATGCATACGAATTTTCCCGCTCGCTAGTAAAAACGGTCACGGGTACTTATATTTCCTCGCTCGCTAATAAAAGCGGTCACGAGTACTTATTTCATGCATTAAAATTTAAAATGCTAATGTTAGGTTTATACCTTAAGCTTCGCAGTGATCGAGATGACAACGACGAATGACAGCGATGAAGAAAAACCTGTAATGCACAATTTAATATTTTTTTATCATTTATGCCATATAATCAATCACATAATATATATTTTTTTAATTTAAAATATGAGCTAGAGAGAGAAAAGAGAGGGATGAGCTCTCTTTCTAGAGAGAGAAAGAGAGGGAAAGAAAGGGTTTTTGGTGGGGGAGGCTTAGAGTGCGTAGGAGAGTGGAGGGGTGAAGCTAGAGAGAAAATTCACTCCAATTTTGGAGAGAGAAAGAGAGGGAGAAGAATTTTTCTCTCACTAGAAGGGGAATTATGGGGAAATAATGGTGAAGGGAGATGTTTAGGATGGAGAGGGAGTCATGTATGAAGGAATTTATCTCTCATTCTAGAGAGAAAATTTTCTCTTTCTAGGTTAGAGAGAGAAAATGGAGGATGGGAATTTTTGGTTGGGAAGGCTTAGGATGCTTAGGAGGATGGGAGAGTGAGGTTAGAGAGAAAATTCCTCTTTCTCTAATTTTTAGAGAGAGAAAGAAAGAAGGGATAATTTTTTCTCTCTAGGAAGAGAATTTGGAGGCATGGTGGAGAGGAGAAATGCTTGGGATGGAAAGGGAGTCATACATGAAGAAATTTTTTTCTCATTCTAGAGAGAGAAATTTTCTCTCTCTAGGTTAGAGAGAAAATTTTCTCTCTAGGTTAGAGAGAGAAAGTGGGGGATGATGGGACTTTTTGGTTGAAAATGTGTAGAAAGTGTGTAGGAGTATTTTTTGTGAAGGGTGGTGGGTGGTTTGAGGGATGAATGTGGAGAAATGGAAGAATTAGGGTTAGGGCTTTTTTTAGGTATGGAGAAATGGAGGTTGGAGGAAGAAGAAGAAGTAGATGAAGGAGAGGAGAGGAGGAAAATGGAAGAAAATGAGAGGAAAAATGGAGGGAAGAAGAATGAAAAAGAAAAATGGAGAAGAAGATGAGGGAAGGAAGAAGAAGAAGAAGAAGAAGAAGAAGAATGGAGGAAGAAGAAGAAGAGAAGAAGAAGAAGAAGAAGAAGAAGAAGAAGAAGAAATTTTACCTTGGAGAGCTTGGAGGGAGGAGGCCGGCGGTTGGATCGCAAGAAAGGAGAGAGAGTTCGAAAGAGGGGCGGCTTCTAATGTGAAAATGAGCGTGGAATGAGAGGGGGGTTCATTTGGGAGAGGTTATGAGGACTTAGGGGTATTTTAGGTATTTTTATTTTTTAGAAAATTCTTTTTTTTTAAATCTCTTTCTCTCCCTCTCTTTAAAACTTATTTATGATTATATGACATAAATTTTTTTTTAATCGTGCATCGAGTTGGTCGTCATGTCGTCGCCGTCACTCAGGTACATCGTCGCATCGATTTGCACGCCCAAAATTAAAATTTTCGCCGATCGGCAACCCCAATCAATATGGGTGTCGATCTAAGCTATTTCTGTTGCTCCGGACGCATCAGCGCTGTCCGTTTCGTGAATAGAGGCCATTTCAGCAATTTTGGGTTTTGGGTCGACACACATCGGGTGAGTTATGTGCGATTTCGCACTCTTTTGCTTTTGTAATTCGCCTTGCGTGGTCGACTCGACCCCGACATTAGCATTGAGGTCAACATTAATTATATTTAATGTATGATTAATTACGCTTAATTTTAAAAAAAATTAATTATAAATTAGTGAACATTAATTTATAATTATCAATTAATTATAATTAATCATATTTAATTATAAATTAATTAACTAAACATATTTTTTTAATTAATTAATCATAGTTAATTATAATTAATTAAAATGATTCATTATAACTTATTAAAGTTAATCAGTTATAATTAGCTTTAATCATAACTAATAATCATTAACTTTAATGAATTATAATTAATAAATAATAATTAATAATAATTAAGTATTATAAATTATAATTAATTAAAATCTGTTCTTATTAAAAGTAATTATAATTAATTAGATTAACTATAATTATTTAATTAAAATTAATTTTAATTAATCATAATAATTATAATTAATTAAAAAATTATAATTATAACTTAATCTCTCTCCCTCCCCCTCTCGGTTAAGCCAATTTACGGGATTAGGCCGAAGAAGCGTGTGAAGGGAAGAATGTTACCCTCACTGTGGGCGAGCTCCCTTCGTTGCTTGCGATCAAAGTGGCGTAACTTCCGATCCTCAAGGAAGGGAACGCCGTCAAAGGAGGCAAGTCAGAGGAGAAGTGACGGGTAGAAGGAGGAAGATCTCGGGTGCAGCAGGTTTTCGGCAAGGTAAGAAGAACTCCTCTTTCTCTCTCTCTAGAGAGAAGTAACAAGGAGGTCAGGAGGCTTGGATTCGGCTAGGGCTGGAGGGATTCGGCGGAAGAAGTGCGTTAGAGAGAGAAGTTATCCTCACTGCGAGCGAAATCCCCTAGCTACTTCAGATCAAATTGTCTTAACTTCCGATTCGATAGAGGAAGGAAACGGCGTCGAAGGAGTTGATGCCGGGAGCAAGAGGCGAGACCGGGGGATCTCTGCGACAGCTTGGGTTCAAAACAGATAGGAGCGGGGTCGGACAGGAGTAAGGAGGATGGAGCTTGCTTGGGGTCGGAGTTGGATCGCGAGAGGAGGGAGGAGAAAACGAGTGTGGACTGAGGCTTCGTTTGGCCTTCTTTTTATAATGCGAACGGGAGCAACGATCGGAGCATGCACGAGGGAGAAGCGACGTTTCGGCACCGTTTGCAGGAGTATGGGGTAGCTACAGCACACGGGATTTGAGCGGCTGGGTACAGGATTTGGGCAGGATTTGCGGCAGAGCTTCGCCACAGGTAATGATTTGGGAATTATTTATATTTTTTTATGTTTCTTTCTTTTGGCTCTAGCAGAGAGGTCAACATTGGTACTTTCTTATATGCTCCAACAATTATGTGTGCAAGCAAATTAATATTTAAGTCTCGAATGAATTTTAAGGTGCACCTGTAAGTCTCGAATGAATTTTAAGGTGCACCTCAAATTGAGGTGCACCTCGAGGCATGCACCTCAAACAATTTTTTTAAACCGTCATAAACCAAGAGAAGAGGAATTCTTCTAAATGTCTTCTAAAGGAATAATGATGAGTCATATTGGCTTTATTAAAAGGCTGACATATGGTTAACCAAAATTTATCTAATCAAGCATAATGTGTCTACTTCAATAAAAAAAGAGCTCTTTAGTTTGCACACATCCAAAAGAGATGAAGCAAACCGGTAAAGTTGAAAAACCATGTTAATCCCCTCCTTAAGATCATCTTGAAGAATGATATTCAACATCAATTTAGAGAAGTGGCCATCCTTGTGAAACAGCAAAAGAGATAATCATTCATACTGTAGTCATTTTAGCCACAATAGCAAAAACTTATGCATAATCAACCCCATATTCTTGATTGTTATCAAGGACACTAAGTATATCTTATAGCATTTCAGAGTGCCATCAAAGCAAAGCCTGATCGAGTAAACCCATTAGCAACCAACAGCTTTAACAATAGGAGGAAAACAATAATCTCCAATATATGGTAATCCTCAGGAGCTCAAAATTGTTCAGTCATAGCCTCCTAGCAATCATGTTTACTAACCTCTGAAGTTTGAACAAAAATAAGGAATGGGAATCAAAGCCAATGTAGTATAAAAGCCAATCCAACTTAAAGGAAGAGATATTCTAGATAAAAACAACGATCGAATTCTAGCTACTGAGCTCAAGTGGTAGATCAATTTGCTTTGTCTTAGATGACGGGATTGGCTCAAAAAGTAGTAACGTTGTGTCGGACATCTTTTTCACATATAAATCCAGCTTTGAACCATTCGGCACTAGAATTTATTCATCAAAATTAGGAATAACATATATCTCTAGCAGACGCTAAACATGAGTAGGAAATAATCATTCAGCTTTAGGTCCTCTTGTTAGTATTTTATCTCTCACCTAATCCTGCATAATACAACCATAATGAGGAAATCAAATATCACAGTTATTATCAATTAATTTTCCTACTAAGATTATTAAAAAGCTTAAAATATACAAGGACATCTTTCACGGAAGAACTAATCTCCCCAATAGCATTAATTGGTAAATTAACTACAATAAGAAATTTAAATAGAGGATCATAATATGGTTGACTATTATGAAGAATATGCAAGGAACCAGCATATGATTCGATGCACTAGAATCCACAAGCCAAGATGGAGGTAGAGCGTCTATAGCTTGTAGCCCTAAGGCTGATAGGGCTTTAATTATCATTTGTTGAAGCACTTCAAGAGTAAGAGCATAAATATCCATAGCTAGTAAACCAACTACATAGCTAACAACGACAATTTATTTAATTATTTTGAGGATGAGTAGGTGCTTTCCGTAATAATATGCACAGGCTTTTTACAATAATAACAATACTTTGCACAATTGGCAGCAAAATATCCATAGTCCGTGCAACTTAAGCATTGTACCTAGTACATCTCTTTGCTTTTATCCTGGAGTGCAGAAGTAACAACATTCTAATGCATTTTATGCCATTGAAAGATGGTCTGCTTCAAAAGAAGTTACTCTTTGCGAAGTAATTCTCTAAAACACACATTCAAAGAATGAGAAGGATCACAATTCATCAAATTGGAACAAGACACCTCAAATTCAGATGAAGTTCTATCAAAAATTGATCCTTCATGTTTTGCTCGAGAACCACTTGAATAATCGAATGGGATTCAAAAGATCCTTTAGCATAAATCATGTTAACAAATACAATCCATAAATTTTTAAATCCAAAGAAATAATCTTGGATGAAGAGATCTCCTTTTGTGTAACTAACAATCTCATGTTATAATTGAAAATGTCTGATTGACCGTCACCATTAACTTTTCATAAGAAAAAAGCGTAAAATAGCCCCTTGACTATCGTATGTGGCTAATTTAGTCCCACAACATCAAATTTCTCCGATTTTGCTCCTCGACTATACAAAAGTAATCTCAAATGCTTCTCATATAGAAATTGATAAAATTAGTGATAGGAATTGATCACAATTTAGCTCTCAACTATACAAAATTAATCATAATTTAGTCCTTGAGAGATCTCTAGAACCAATTTCATATAATCAAGAAACAAATATGAAAAATTTTGATACTTTGTGACTAAATTGGAAACATAAATGGTCGGGAGACTATTTTGGACATTTTTCCTTTTTGTAAATACTGCCAAGTATCTTTAGATGTTTTATATGGCTGTGGTTTAAGTGCAATCTCCTCAATAGATCCTGGGATCAATGTCATAACTCTTGCAACTTTGATTTGCCATGGAGCCAATTTTGGAAATTCAATAAGAGCAAAGATTAATATCACCAATGTGCTTCAGTGCTTCCATAATTATTTTCTCATAATGAATAGTCAAAATTGAATTCGCACGTAGAATAAGTTTTTTGTGAGGTATACACAAAAGAAAAATCAACCAATTGATTGGCATGGTTACATGATGCACTTTTAGTAAGTCACCAAACAAGTATCAAGAGATGATAGCCAATAGAAAATAAATTGTGGTTGCATGACAAACCCGATTAGCGAGTGTTGAGTCAAAAGATTATCGAGCCGAGAGATCTTTAACACTTTTGGAGGAGAGCATTTAGAGAGAAAAATTGAGCGACATTCTAGGCAAAGAAATCGATACCAAAAGAGATCGATACCAAAAGATATTGATGCCAAGAGAGATCGATGTCCATTTAAGCTTTTGGACATTCCATATGAGAGAGTGATTGGCACTATAATCAAGCAAAAACAAGATTTGCACCTTCAAAGGAGAGCAGCAATCTCTCGAATGAGCTCTCTCAATGACTGGAGACCAAACAAGGTGCTCTTAGCAAGAAAAGACACTCTAGAATGATTTGCTTGCAACGAGGCACCTCGTATATTGGACGATGAGACAGAATGCTCTCAGACAGACGAGGACTTAAAATTGTGGGCTTTGATACCATGTCAATCAAATTAATTGCCCTCTTCTAGCGGGTCATTCTCATTGTATACAAAGTATAAGGTATAATACAATACATTGTTCGAATGATTTCAACGATCAAATCTATCCTAAGAATCTATAATGTATTCCCAAAAGACAAATATATGCATCTATACTAATCAATTACATGTATTTACAGATCTATTAGCAGAAGGTTAATTATAGAATATACAGTTGATACCATCGAGATCTCACACTTACTAATAGTACTCTCTCTAAACAAAGTGGAATTGAAATCACCTTTGTTCCAAATTAGTGCAAAAAAACACCACTCCAATGCTAAAAAAGAAACAAATAACCCAAAAAATGAACGCTATCAGCCTAAACCTTCATATCCTACCTCCACAATCATTGTCGCTCCACCAAATTGGCCTATAGACAAATCGCTTTCTCCCACCCACATCACTTCTCATAAAAAAGCATTGTTATCCATTCATAAGCTCCATATAAAATTATAATACTGAACAATGTCTCCCTGTCCCCCTACCTGGTTGCCCCTAAAATCCAAAGCCCTGCTTTACTTGACAAAATGCATAACCATGACCCTAAAAAAAGGTGAAAAGTAAATACAGAAAATAAGATATTGTTTCCTTTGACTTCAATCACCATCAGAAGTTGCACATTTATCGAAGACTTAGAACAGAAGCATAAGGAGGTGGATAGATCACAAACCAATTCATCTTTCAGATTTTCTCAATCACAATCCCACGCTGTTTTTCTTCTCAACTGGATTGGATCAGTTCAAATCAACCCAGTCATGCTATCAACTTGCTCAAAGTCCAAATTTGAAAAATGGCTCTATCTATACTAAACCAGACTTGAGTTGAGGGCAACAACTAGCCACCACAAAGCTCATTCTAAGATTCTCCAGTGCAAAAAATAGACAGTAGAAATGTAGAAAAACAAAAATGCCATTCAACAAAGATATTCCCATGATATATAAAACAGAATTATTTTTGCCTGCATGTTTTTCCCAAGAAGGTTTTTGGGTTAAGGTTATATAATTCCATAGAAATTTTTCTTGTGCGTTCTCAGTTCTCTTTCTCGAATTTTGTAGCTGCTTGGTGAGGCCAATATCATTATCCTGCTATGATATTAATTCTACAAAAAAGTATGTCGCATACAATCCTTACAAAACATGGGTCCCAACAGATGCCATATATGAGAGGCTTCTTCCGGTCATATTGCTGATTAGCAACAAGTTTTGATTGCATCAGTAGACATACTAGATTGTATAAGCGTCCAAGGAATGGAGAATGGACTCATTGTTATGTAGAATGAAAACAATGGTCTAAATTCACCATCAAATAATAGAGGTTGCTGAACATCTATTACTAGTTACAGAACAGTAAAAGGAAATTAAAGAACCATTCAATTGTGGAAGTAGAGAGCTTTGTCAATAAATAAAAGAAGAATCAGCGGAGATGAGCATGTGATATCTGATCATACATCAAAACAAGCATGTCTTTATTGCATCATCATTAGCATTTGTACCTTGGGATAATAAGCCGGTCCTAGGGGCAGTTTCGAAAGGATCCAATCCTTGACATCATCCACTCCATGTCCATATTTTGCACTCACAGGTATGATCTCATCAGCAAATGTGAATTTCTCATACCACTGTAGCATATGACAGCTTTAAGCCATGCAATCGTACACAGCAATAAATGAGAAAATTAAAAACTACAAAATAACAAAAAAGCTTTCAACCATCACAGTTCATGGTAACACCAAGATTTATAGTCTTAGTGCTTATAAATCATGAACATTTTGTTAGTGTTACCTCAAGCCTCTTAGCAATCTCCCCGGGTTTAATTAGATCCTTCTTATTCAATACTACGAGAATAGGAACTTTGTCTTTGAGAGCACCAACACCTTCCTCAAAAATCTCATCAATCTACAAAATACCAATAGGTGAATTATGAG
The DNA here is from genome assembly GCA_019925795.1 of Dendrobium chrysotoxum. NCBI lineage: Eukaryota > Viridiplantae > Streptophyta > Magnoliopsida > Asparagales > Orchidaceae > Dendrobium > Dendrobium chrysotoxum. The sequence continues at coordinate 44,297,261 of CM034303.1, read as the reverse complement.
CATTGTGATTTCAAGCTTTATTTACCATCACATTTTTAACAGTAGAATGTATACCTTCTTAGGAACCTTAGAAGCATCAACAACAACAAGCACACAATCTGCATTAATTGCAGCTGTTCGGACATTTTTCATCATCAAAGAATCTAACTTGTGCATTTTCTTTTCAATGACACCAGGTGTGTCATATAGTATTATCTGCAAACTAACCATAAATTCAAATGCTAGACTGAAAAATGAAGAACAAAGATATTGAGATTGTTAGAAACTCAATCAATAATATCAGTTAAAGAAAGACCAATACCTGATAATCAGTGTCTGAACATATACCAAGTATTCGATGTCGTGTAGTTTGAGGTTTATCTGTAACAATGGAGAGCTTCTGCCCTATCATTTGGTTCGAAAGAGTACTCTTTCCAACATTTGGCTTACCTAAAACAGCTACATATCCTGCATTTATAAATGACGCGACAACTCAATTCCTCATAAAATGTAACTTCCATGTCTTCCAGTCTTTTTTCAAATAAAAATGAACACCTAAATGCAATATGCAATCATTAAATTGCATCAGCAGATTATAGAAACATATATCACTACCACAACAAAACTGAAAGTGACAAAGCAAACACGCTCCTGTTGTGTATGGCATAATGCGCAGAAGTATAACAAGAAACCTATGTGCCATTCTACATGAACAATCGAGAACAACAAAAGACAGAGTAACAAAGCCAAGTATGATACTTCAATGTCAGCTCGAAATTCTCAGTGCTGGCTTAAATAGTTGCACTTAACGTCACAACTGAGGTTGAATGAATATGCATACCCATAAAAAAATTCTAGAAATAGATTCCATTTAAACAACAAATAGTTGTAACAACTTCCTTGAAAGTTTTTCACCATAAAATCAAATACCGTAAAAATAAACATCAAACCAATTGCTTCATATACTTCAATCAATTATTGCTAGAAACAAAGTGAACTTGATCAAATCGCACAGTCACCATATCAAACATTCACTTCTTCCTCTAATGCCTCCTTCAGTAGAAATGCTTAAGAAAAATGAAAACCTGATTTTCAAGAACTTAACAAAATCATATAAGAATGGAGCTGGAGCGAGAAATAAACGAAGCAAGAACGGTAATTAACCACTGCGATGTGATTGGCTACTGGAGCCATTAGAATCGAGCGCATCAAGCTCATAATCATCGAGCAATGCAAGGCTCCTATCGGGCTTCCCGGTCAGAGATAGCAAGGAAGAAGACGAACTGAAAGAGAACTGTTCCTCTTCCTCACCCACTGCCTCTGCCATTCCTTCATCGTCTTCATCTTCAATCGGTCTCCTTGACTTGGAAAGTATAGTCCCGAGCTTTCCCTCGAGGGATGAGAGTCTTCTTCTGGCTCGGGCAGCGGATGCTTGGAAAGGGTTCCGAGGGGAGAGAGAGGCGAAAGAAGTTCCTCCGAGGAGCAAGCGAGGAGAAGAAAGAGAAAGGGAAAGCCAAATCCCTCGGACGCTCGCGGAGCAAGAAAAGGTAGCGAGACCCAGCTCCATTCCCGTGGGAGAGAGAAACAGCAAGGGAAGGACTTTACATTATCCAGCAAATGATTCTGAGGGGCTGTTAGCCAACAAGTGGGATTTAATTTTAGTGGGATTTAATAAATCCTGTAAATTCGAATTTAGTAAATTCAAAATGTATTAAATCTTAAAAATTGTTTGATATGTCAAATGTTAAATTCTGTTAAATTCTGAGAAACTGTTTGATAACATATATCAGGATTTATGACGGTTAGGGATTTAAATTTAAAGGAGAAATTTATGAAATCAAGATCATCAAGATCATTGCATAAAACATAATAAAATCAACTTGAGTTCATACATTTGTGTTTTAAACTTGAGTTACTTATTAAATTTATTTTTAATTAAGACTAATAAATTATAATTATGAATACTATAATTAGGGTATTATTTTCATAAATATTTTATTAATAACTAATTATTTAATTAAATTTACAACACTAATTATTTAATTAAATAGTTAATAGTTATATTTTAAATTAAATTTACTAAGCAATTAAATTAATGACTAATTAAGAAATTCATAATTAATCTAATCCTCTTCTGCGGGTTGGCTTTCCTCTTCAGTTTCTCTGTTATCGTTCGCGTGTGGTTCGCCAGGGGTGGAGCTTCGAACAATTCGCTCGCGACGTTGTTTCTGTCCGATCGGAAGTCGCGCCGGGAGCTCGCTGCGAAGGTAACGATATTTCTCCCCTTACCGCTTGTTCCGTCGCTTCTTCGGCTCCTTCGTGGTTGTTCGACTTCGCTCCTTCGACGACTTTTCCTTCCTGTCGGATCGGAAGTTACGACATTTTGATCGGAAGCAACAATGGGAGCTCGCTGGCTGTGAAGGTAACTTTCTCCCTTTCGCGCGCTTCTTTGGCTAAATCCCGTTAAATCCACCGAACCGAGGGATTTAGTAAATCCGGGATTTAAGCCGTAAATCCGTAAATCCGGGATTTACGGAATCCCGGGATTTAACGTGTGCACAAAAACCGTTTGGCTGGATTTAGCGTAAATCCGACTTAAATCCCGCTGTAAATCCGATACCAAACAGCCCCTGAAGAAACAGGTTGTCGGAACACAGGAAGAGCAATCCTACACAATTCCAAAAAATGTATATTAAAATTAATTTAAATTATATTTTTATATATAAATTAAACCAATTTATGAGAATTTTAACTATTTTTATTTTTAAAAAAAATGTATTGATTCATCTTAACAAATATTTAGTTTATATGAGTTTGTTCGAAAATATATATTAATAAATAATATTTTATTCACTCAAGTTTTAAGATGTAATTAATAAAAATGAACAAGACAACTTCATCTAGACATAAATCTTGATGCATATTGGAATTAATTTTTTTTTCAAAATTATCTTCAAACTTGAATTTCAACAATTTTATTATAAAACTAAATATTTCGATGAAATGAAACCACAAACTCCAAAAGTAATTCGATACAGCTCCAAATGTGTGCAAATCAAATACTTAAAGCCTAATGGCAAACTTCGAAACATTGATTGGAGGACCAAATGATCTCCAAATCTTATATGTTCAAAGTCGAATTGAGTTTATCGATGAGATAAATCCAACAAGCTACAAATACTTTTTAATTCTGACATTATTTAGACACTTAAATACTGGTAGAATAATTTATGATCGAAGTATCAATATTGATTATCTGATCGAGTGTTCTGAAGATGTTACTCTATACATACATGTCACTCTAAAAATATATATAAATAGGCTCCAACTCTTTATAATAGGAAAAAAAAAACTCTCTATAAGAGGCTTAAACCCTTAGCTTAAACTTGAAGAGAACTTAGAGGGTTGAAAAATCATGGAGCTCCACCTAAGCACCATCATTGAACCACCCATTGTCAAGACACAACCACCTTGGCAACATTGGACAGTCATAGATCAACGCCATCGAACCCCCACCCGATCAGTGTTATTTGTACCACTATTATCAAGCAATCATCATTTAAACTTTATCGTATCAAACCATCTTGGTTTAACCACTAACATCTAATAGCCACCATCAAAACACCACCTGATCGTCGCTGACCACAACTTTAATCCCTAATTATTTGACTAATATTGTCCAACTACAATTCTCCAACCACCATCACCTGATTATGGTCCTTCAATTACCATAGCCCAACAATGGCCATCTGATCACTAAACCCGACGATGATCCTCTATCCATCATCATCCAACTATAATCCTCTAACCACCACCATCTAACTACGATCCTTCAACCACTGCAACCAACTATGATCATTCAATCTCTATCACCTAACTATAATTCTCTGACCTCTGTCACCTTATTACAATCCTCTAATTACCATCACTCAGCTATATTCCTTTGATCACCATCGCCAGCTACACTCCTTCGACCATCATCTTCCCACTATGGTCCTCAAATCATTATCACCTGACTACAATCCTCTGACTCTCATCACCCTACATATTTATAGCCATAATTAGTAAAAAGTTAATGATGTCTATTATATTGCATCAACTTATTCCTAATCTTGAAAAATTGCATCATTTCTAACAGATGACAAATACTTCTGAAATCAGTTTAATTCAACTAGGCCCCATGTTTTTCCTTTTTTCAAAATTTTCATGTTAAAAACTCTCTTAAGTCACTTACAACTATTCTCTTATTTTATATATGTGGTGGATCTTGGTCAATACAAAATGCAAAACTCTCTCACTCTACTATCATGCATATTCTAACATTGAATGTATTGAAATATATTTTAATATTAGTTATGAACTTTGTGGTGTTATTAACTCTAATGAATAAAATATTAATTAAATCAGTAAAATGAAGTGCTTTATACATCCAATCTTTTAAAATCACATCATGTTGCTGATAAACAACTAATAAAAAATTAATAAGTATATAATGCATTTTTAACATTTTTTTATTTTCAGTATTTTTTCATTAACAATTTAAAAGCCTTAATTTATATCATTGATCTAGTTATTGAATTATTAAAAGCAATAAATTGAATTAAATTGCCTAAACAAAATTTTTCAATAATTTCATTTGAGTCATTATTTTTCATATAATCATTCCAATGTATCTAATCATATTATTTTTATAAATATTGGTTTTTAATCATGTATCACTAACAGACAAAGTCTTGCGCCTCAGTTCGATAAATGACTTATATGTCAAATTTAAATCATTAATGTGTCAAATTTGAGAGAACTTCAATTCAAAATGCTAACTTGTTAGTCCTAAAGTTAAAAAAAACAAAGTTATTAAAAAAAATTATCCCATTTCCTTTTTTAATATTTATTTATTTTTCTCTAATATTTTTATTTGATACGTTATTGGGAAATCCATTCAATCAGGCATGAATCTTGTTGCGGGCTAGAATATACACGGCGATAGAGTTAGAATTTTACGTCTTAGCGTTGCATGAATATCCAGCTCACACACAGAGAATACAAGATTTTTACGTAAAAAACCCTGGAAAAGGAAAAAACCACGGGGCCTGGCCCAGCTGAAATGATTCCACTAAAACTTGAGTAGGTTACAGTGGGCTGACTCGCCTCCAAGGATGATCAGATTACAAGTATCAACCGTAGGATCGAAGTCGGGGGTATGTGAAAGTCTGATGTCACACTGGCAGAACTTCAGGGTCACCCGATGATCTGGCAGAATTTCGGGCCTCAGGTGGTGGTCCGACGGAACTCCGACGTCAGTTGGTGGTCCAGCGGAACTCCGGCGATGGTCGAGGAAGAGCAAGGAGGCAAGAGCGATATCCAATCTCTCTCTTTTCTCCTTAGGATTAGGTGTCCTTTTCAAAGAGAAGAGGGGACTCTATTTATAGATTTTTGCGAGTGGCATGGCCTGTAAATAGGAGGAAGATCATGGGTGATTAGGGAGTGGTTTGAATGGACGACCAATGTTGAATTCCTTGATCGTGGACCGTTTGCTAGATATTTGAAGGTCTTAGAGGTATCGAATTTTGGCGATCTTGAGCTCGTTAGATTCTTCTTGTCGAGACGCTCGATTCGATTATAAGCACGTCATATTTGGAGAACGTTTGGTAATCCAAATTATGTTTTGAACCTTCCAATAATGCTTCAGACCCTTGATTTGGACCCATTTGGGCTCGGATTGGGTTGAATTTGGTGTCGTTGGGTTCGTATTTCCTAGACATTCAGTTCGACTATGAGTTTGCTGAAATCAGAGATCAGATGGTCCCAATTTTAATTTTAGAAGTTTCCTACTTGATTTTTCCTTGAGATTCGTGCCCGATCAAGATAATTTTTTGATGATATATCAAATCTTAACATAAGTATGTGATTTGGAAATTTTCAAAAGTAAATTCAAGATCATTCTTACTTTGATTTTAGAAAATTTATAATCAAAATGAATATTTTAATGAAATGTTCACATCAACAACAAAAGGGCCTCGATCTAAGTCCACATGATCTTAAATTAAGCATTCAAAGTATTGTTGGAAACTTCGCTATCGTGCTTGAAAAACTAATCAATCTCCAAATCTTATATGCTTATAGTCAAAATAAATATCTCAATGAGATGAATCTAACAAGCTCAAATTTGCTCAATTATGATGTCACCAAAATACTTAAATGTTTAAAGAATAGTCCTTGATCAAAGAAATCAATGTGGACCTTATGATGGAATCTTCAAGAATATTGGCTAAAAAAATCAAAATGCACTCCTAAAATATATAATTAGGCCACATTATTCACATAAGGGGAGCTTGGAGCTCGACCCGAACCTAGAGTGGGAGAGAGCTCTAGTTAAGGGTTAACACACCAATCATCGCCCGCAACCGCCATTGCCTCACCATTGTCATTCAACCACAATAATTTGACTATCGCTATCCAACCACCATTATCTAACTACTATCGTCTGACCACTATCATCGAATTAATCATCCAACCATTATCATCGACTACATCTCCCAACCACCATCACCTTCCATACTATATTGTTAATGCTCATCCACTTCATTACCATTGATTTCTATGCATGAAAATTAACAAAATTGACACAAGTCGACAATAACTTTGACACAAACCATCGCCAACAAAGCTGATGCACACCATCAACACTAAATTCAATGCAAGCCATCATCAGTAAGACTAATGTAGATCATCGATAACAAGGTTGATGCCAATAAGGTTAATGCTGAATGTCGATGCACTTAGTCACCAATAATTACTAGCACGCAACATGAATACCAAGACTTATACTTGAATTCTTAGTCTTTGGTCTTGATCGGACAAATTACCAATATTCTCTTGAAAATAACTCAAATGTCTCAATGCTCCTCCAATTTCACTATACAAACCATCTTCTATAGTCCTTGTTTACTACATTATATCAATGCATTCTCTAATTACAAGGAAGAACATCATTTATAACACAACACATACCAATGAAATCATTTCAACCAGGTAAGTCTTATGACTTTTCCCATATGAGAATTTTCATATAAAAATTCTTCTCTCCTATAAACTGCTCTCAACTATCTATCTATTCGTATGATGGTTTTTTTTTCTGGAATGTAAAAGCAATAAACTCTACTATAATAATTTCTCTTATTTTGTTTATAAGAACATGAGTCAATTCATCAAGTAACTCAAATTCATTAAATTGTGATCAAATTAGGAGCTCAAGTTCAAATGCATGAATTAAGCTTAAACTCAAATCAAAATAAGCTCAAATTCAATTCAATATCATGCCCAACTCCATGCCCATCACTTATGTGAAAATCATAATCATCCTCAATTATGTTAATGAATTTTATATTAGCCATGTTTCTATTTCTGACTTATTTCGTATTTTAATTGTGATGGATTTTGTTTTAGTCATCATGGATCCATGTCATGCTCATAGGCATTATATGCTAAGGATCTTATCTTGGCAAACTAAACCCCTCCAAAATAAATTATATGAAACAAAAATTAATATATGTGATTTATGTACTAGGTGTTGAAATCAAATTGGTCCGTGTAAGACACACAACCTTACTAGCAGGAAAACTATATGTGGAGTGACATGCTTATGTGAGAATGAAGAGGAGACAACTTACTAGATAAAATCTGTAGTGTAATGCTCAAGGGCTCAAAATCTAACTCAATCAAAAGATGCCAAAAGTTAAGAAAGATCCAAAATGTTTCTTTTCATTATTTATTTATAGGGATCCAAGGGTTATAGAAAAGAATGCATCTAAAAGAAAAAAAAAATACATTGACATAAATAACTATCAATATAGATTTCCCTAGACATGTGTTGCTGCATAATTGGCTGGAGAGGGCGACACTGAATTGCTCTTCATGATTTGTATATGTGTGAGATCAGTAGTGCCAAGTAGGTTTAGGCGCGTAGGCTTGGGCAAGTCCACCAGTGAGTGCTAAGTTGAGGGGGCTTGCAGCGGGCGAGCTTGTTGTGATTTTCAACAACTTTTATTGAAGACCTTTGATTGCCTAAGAAGGGAGATGTAGTGAGTTGTTGTAGTAGGAAAGGAAAGCTCTATGTCAGATTGTCATGGCAAGATGAGCTGACGGATCTGTGAGTAGACATTTTTCTGTAATTAAACTTGATGCGTATGAGTGAGGATGCCCAGTTTGAAAGAGTGTGAGTGATCATGGTAGTTGTCTTCACATATAATGTGCTGAGTTGCTTTCTTGGTGAGGAACCTAAGTTGGCCACATGTGAGGGATGATCTCTCTTAGTATGCCCGAGCAAGTAGCATCTATTAATCATTTGGGGGAGCTCTCTTATTAGTTTCAGGAACATAGCTCCCCTTGACCATTGGGAGATTTCCTTCATCGTGACATGCCAAACACATGTTAACCACCTGTGAAGGTACATGGGAGTATACACCAAGCTAATTATTAGGAATGTGTTCCAAGTTTATCTTTGAGTTAGACTTTGGAATTCATTATAATCTCCTATGTATGTTAATAACTTAATATATATATTTGTGATGTTGATAAATTATTATTATTATTATTATTATTATTATTATTATTATTATTATTATTATTTTATTATTATTATTATTATTATTATTATTATTATTTACTCATATGGTTTGATGTCTCACAAATGTTTAAGATTTGCCCCTTGTAGTCATTAAACTTTCTCTTGTATCAAAAATTATTTCAATTATACATATATAAAATAAAACATTAAATTCATTAATATCAAAATAATTAAAATCCAATAGATTAAATTCTCATGAAAAGGTCAACATGAACTCTTTGTCATGTTTCCCCTCTAAAACTTCTAAAATTACAAATTCTATTGGGAGAATTATGAATAACTATTTCAAGAGTATTGAAGACATAAATATGTTGCAAATACATTAAAGAAATATATGACACACTAATACAGTAATTAGACATTCCTTACAACTAATGTATTCAATGTCCATAACAAATAACCTCATTTCTAGTCTCCATTATTCAATAAATATGTACTTACTCCTTTAGGGACATAATCTTCTATAAATGTAGTAGTCATGACTCCTTAAAAGAAGTTTTTTGGACTTGTTACATTGTCAAACATCTTCTACCATCCTTTAGTATCAAATAAGCTGGTTGTCTATCTTCTTGAGCTTATTATATTCTTAATATATACATGTGTACTTTATTTTTTCCCTCTCATAAGAAATAATACATTCTCTCAGCTCACTTTAAAGTAGATGCATGTCACAAAACAAAATCAATTTAATTCATTGTGCTTGTTTTCTCTTGTGTGTGACATTTCCTTTCTTCTTAGAGTACCCATTTTGAATTCGTTTTCAATCATTCAAACATTAAACACATAGATTCATCCCATTCTAACTGAGGATGAGTTTCCACTATTTACATTTTTTATTTCATCTTTGAGAAAGTCAACTAAAAACTAGGAAGAATAAGGAGTAATGGTTGAGGAAACTAAAATAACAAACTTGTCCTGCCTAACTTACTTGGTTTGAATAAAACTATTTATTATAAGCACAGTATGAAAGAGTTGTCCCCGAATAATGCATTTTTCACTCAAGAGTTTCTTGAGCATCGCTTTGAGGATATCTACTTGTAGCTGGCAACCCTCTTTGAATCAATGAACATTGATTTCCATCAATTTCTATCACATAGCTATCTAATCCATAATATAATAGCAAGGGTATTATGATAATTGACACTAAACCAACACATGCTTGAAGTATAATGTGTAATTTTGTGTTCATGAGGATATTATATAGCAGATGGTTCCATTTTTGTTCAGGTCTCCCGGCTTGAAATGTATTATTCCCTCTGATGAATTGAATGCATTTTAGAATATTCCATCCATTTATGTCAAATGCAATCAAATGTTGCCTAATTTTTATTTCCTTCAAGGATATAACAAGGTGTTTCAAAGGTCTATCCTCGTTGTTAAAGTTCGAGTTGTGGTTGTTAAACCACTTGAACTACAGTGGCACACTAAGAGGGTGGTAAAATTTTTCTTTTTCAAAAATCCTTCTTTCAAAAACTTAACCAAATTCATAATTTTAATTTAAAACAAGTTTTCTTAAGCAGAAACAAATAATATGACAACCAAATAAGATTTTTATTTTTGATTTTGTAGAAAAAATGAATGGAAAATATTTTTCTTCTTTTTTATTTTCAAGTTTTTATTTTCTTTTCTTTTCTAACAAATGTAAAGTCTAAAATAATCTCAATATCCATGTACCATAATAATATTAATTTTTAACTCAGATTTGCAATAAAAAAAACATGTAAGAAAATAAAGGAAATAAAATACAGAAAATTAAAGTACAGTAAGAAAAATAAGAATTAGCACACTAGAAATTTATAGTGGTTCGGTCAATATTGATCTACGTCCACTCCCCGGAGTCCTCCTCTCTTGGTATTACACTAAACATTTAGTGTCTCTCATTTTGCCTCCACAATAAGGCAAAGAAGCCTTACAAAATCTTTTCCACCAACCCGATGAGGCGGGATAGCCAAATCCCTTTTACCAATAGTGTGGTGGAGTAGCCGAATCCCTTTCACCAACGGTGCAACGGAGTTGCCAGTGACCCTTTGACTCCAAGAGGTTCTTCTCTGAGTTTTTCTCAAGTAAAGCTTTGACTCATGGAGGAAGAAGATGGATGTTGGTAGGAGAAACTATGTTTAGACTCTCTCTATCTCACTCCCTTGATCCCATAAAGCTTTTCTCCCTCACACAACTTGACTTCTCTCTCCCCCTTGCTCAAAATCTCTCTTCAAACTCTCTCTCATAGAAGACTTAAGCCCCTTTTGTCAAAGACTCTTCAAATTGAAATAAGAGTTATTTGAATACTTAGCTTCAAGAAAAATCCTAATTTTTAATTCAATTGTCTCTATTCATAGTACAATATGAAAATTATATAGTACAATTAGTTCAATTCTCCCTTTAGTATTGTAGGATAAATATTTTCATGTATGATAAGTTCAAAATGTTTCAACTGATCATCCAGTACGATCTTAGTTAGTACAGTATGATTAGTTCAATCAAATAATAGTTCATGTTATACAAACCCTGGGCAATTAATTATTATCCTAGTTATTGCTTGGTTTGTACAGTATGAATGTCAATTTGTATGATACAATCACTAATCACCATTCATTTCTATTTTGATTGCTTAATTTTAAGGATTTAAATAGGCAAAATTTTTAAATATCATATTATGCGATTCGTATCATACTGTATGAATAGACCAAATTTTAAATTCAAAAATATGATCTAATTATAAATGGTGGTAGGGATTTCTAATTATAAATTGATAACTCTGTATGATTAAAATTGTATAGTAAAATTAGTTCATCTAAATTTCAATTTTTATTTTCTTAAATTAAATGTTTTAATTACTTTTTGATAAACATAACATACAGTGTGATACAGATAATCAAATATGATCTTAAAAAAAATCAATACCTTATATTTCACTCCCCCTCTGTGTGTGTGCACGGTTGCTATGCTAACATACATTTTTATAATATATTGACTTAAGAAATATAAAAATGCAGACTCTTGTATAAATCAATCATATACTACCCAATGTTGAGCTTGATCATTTAGCTGTGCTTAGTGTATGATATACCTAAAATATTAGAACCCACAGAAAATATATGCAATAATAACAAGTAGGAGAAATTACATAAAGTCTAATAATGTTTATTATCATCAAAATATATGCTTGGGCTCTTGGATTGTAACAATATCCCCCTTTTGATGATGACAAACATTGTTGGTTAAATTATTAAGTAAATTTTATTTTTCTCCTAAGTTCTCCCCCTTACTAAGTGATTTCTTTAAAATTAGGGAAAATTTTTTTGTTATATATATATATATATTAATAACATGGAAAGATATAAAACTAGAAACAAAATAAACTATATTAGTGATGAAAGAGATTACAAACCAACAACTTCTGCTTCCCCTTTTGACATCACCAAAAAGGAGATCTATGAACTAACTCCAATATAAAATAAGACTACAAAGCAACTGCAAAAATTAATAAACAAACTATAAAAGAAATGAGCACCAAACAATAGACACTACTCATATGAAGATCTCTGATTAGGTGGTGGAGATGGTGGTTGGAAATAATTATGAATCGAAGCAAACTACTTACTAAACCATGTACAATCAGACTTGTGCTACTATTGAAGTTGATCCAAGCATTGAGTACTCCTGTATATGTGTCTCCAAACGCATCTTTGATCGGTTAAATCTCTCAATCATCATAATGTAGTATTGTGGTTATGTGTATGGGCTGGTGTTGATGCCTGTGCTGGTGCTCCCCCTTCTTCCTCTTGCTCAAGCTCCGGTACATAACTTGCCTCACGGTGTCTGTCATTATAAAGTATATGGAAGGAGCTGTCAAAGTAGTAAATTGGGAGGTGATCGGGCGGTGTAGGGTATGTCAAGCCGTATTTGGTCTCTAGGATATAGGCTAAAAGATGTCATAATGCTAGATTTTTCTTACGACGGATCCCAAGATGTAATAGCCTATATTTTGACCAAAATAAATATTTTTAGGTGTTATTATAAGTCAAATTTGAAAACTGTCTTCATCATAAGTTAGATATTATAATGTTTTAATTATATTAATTTTTTATAATTTTTGGGGACTGGTGCAAATCCTTAAAAAATTGATATCTATCGATACAAGTTGAAATTTTTGGACCGTCAGGTATCTATTTTGCAAATCGATTTAACGAAAATTTTCTAAATAAAATTAGGTGTTTTATGGATATTTTTTTTATAATTTTTGAACCAAAAAATAATTTATATGAATTTTATACTAAAATTTGATTAAATTATATTAATATTTTATTATAAAATCTAAATCCATTAACATTATAAAAGCTTTTCCAATCGTTTGCCCTAAGCTAGAAAAGGATTTAGGGAAATTAAAGAGAAATTAGAGGAGAGAGAAAATATAAAGCTAGATTTGGAGGTCATAAAGTGATTTTTGGTAGTCGGTTATGTTGGGAGATTTGCTCGTCTTATTGTAAGAAACTATTATCATATTTCTAATTTTAATAATTATATTTTTGATATTTTTTTGATCAAATTCATATTTTCTTTATAAAAAAATGGGGATAATTTTATATTGGTAAAACTTACATCGCATAAGTTTTGGTATGTGATAGATCTCATCAATATGAGCATTTTGACAGGAATATATTATATTTTCATATGTTAAATTAAAAGCTATAATTTTTTGAAGTAAATCCATAATAGATAAATTTAATAAATTTTCCTGCATTTTATGAATTTATGTATTTCGTACATAACATTGACAAAAATATAACATTTATATGTAATATTTATAAACTGATACCAATTGGTTGACAGTTGGGCTCGATTAAGAGTAATACCTATCTGGATGATAATTGGGATTGACCAACACCAATTAACTAATAATTAGGTCTAGATTAAAATAGATGCCCAATTGGGAAATAATTGGGGTAGAAAGATGAAAATATTAAATTAAAGATATTACACTCATGATTATATTGAATTGATTAATAGTATAATTAAAATTATACTCGCATTAATATTGATACAACATAGCATAACATACTGACATGACTCATTGGATGATAATCCTCTTTACTAATTTTTGTTATAGTTTGATAGATTTTTTTTTACATCAATAATCACATTAATTTTATTATTGGATTTTGAGATTTTTTTTATTACTCATATTAACTGATGATTGATATTAACTAGAACTAAAACATGCATATTAATTCTTTTGCCTTGTATTGGAAGTTGTGATAGAGTTTTGATTACTTGTTGGGTTGTTTAGCTCATTATATGTGGTTAAATAATTTCAGTTTAGGTCAAGGGAGTAGGAGTGTGAGATTGAATAGGATCCTTCAAGTTCAGGTTCTTATTATTTTAGTTATTCTTTTATACTCAGGACAGTATAGATGTGTTATAATTGTATAGATCCTAAGTAATATATCTAATTTTTGGGGAAATAAATATATATGCATATATTGATATTTTGATCGATAATTTTATTTATGCTGGTATTTATATTGATAAAAAAAATTAGGTAGCTCTGGTTGTATAAATTAAAAAGATAAAAAAATAATACTTCCCAATTAGATTCTTGGACATTACATAGGATCTTTAATACTAGTAAGATTTTTAATGTAATAGATAAACATATCCATTGCATTGAATTCGGTGTCAGTTATAACAAAGTAGGTGATGATAGATAGAAGAGGAGTAATGTTGACCTTATCATTTACTTTAGGAATAATTGTGTTTTTAAGGATGTGTTGAATAATACATCTATTTTGAACAAGTGTGAAAAATAATGAAAGGTGAAGATTTCCTGGTGTATTTCTAAGTGTGAGGTTGGCTTGGTTCTAATTATGGTTAGGTGTAAATGCTACGGTTTGAGCTTTTAGGCCAGTCGTGGAAAGATATAAAATTTCATGGAAGTCTTAATAAGTGATAGCTATATGACATCTACAAATATTGGATTGAAGTGTTGTGCCCTCAGTGTTAACTTTTAAACTTATAAAATTTTAAAAAGTAGCTCAGAGTTGAAGGGAAAAGCTAAGGCGAGGAGAAATTGAAGTGTAGTTCCAACGAAAAGGTCTAATACCTAAAAGTTAGGATTTCATGATTTAAGACTTTGGAGGGGGTGATAGTCATAGCTTTATATCGATGGAAGGCTCCCTCATCTGTTGCATGTAGGAATCATTTGCTGATAATTCATCGAGAGGAACTTGGTACTAGAGCTCTAGAATGTTTTCCCCTGGCCATTTGGAATATTAAGACAGTAACTGAAGACTAAGAGAAAAGGAGTTGGAGTTGTGTGGTTCAAAGCCTTAGACTTGACCTTTCTTATATAGGCCTCAACAGATCATACAATACAATTTAAATCATATAGTATGATCAGAAGAATTCAATTCATCCTGATTGAATAGTGCAAAAAACTTAGTCAAATTATACAATATAATCGGAATGGTACTATATAATCGTTGTTAAATTGATCATCTTGAGGAGTCAATTTGTATGATCTTTGATCAACCATTCATATAATACGATGGTTAATTAAATATCATACCGACCAAATTGAAAATGCCAATGGTCATTGCCACGTGTATTATATTATACAAAAGGTGTGTTCATACAGTATGAACATCAATAATTGAGTTAATTTGAACCATTGGATTTACTATATGGTGCTAATGTGATGATCTATGTGGATCATATAGTATGATGTTTGCAGAAATAAGGTTTGTGAGTGATGATAAAGAAAAACCTATGAGCAAATTTCATAAATAATTAAACACACAATAAAATACAAATAGAAATAAACAAATACAAATAATTATAAACACAAATATATAACATAAATAATTAAACAAACACACTAATTTTAACCATACCCCTATCCCATTTTTCTAAGAAGTAATATTAATGACACATAATCTAGTCCTAAGTATGTTGAAGGTGTCATAACTAAGGGGTTTTGTAAAGATATATAGCAATTGATTTTTAGTAGCTACCTGATGCAATTCTATATTTCCCTTTGCTACATGTTCCCTAATGAAATGATGTATATTATCAATATACTTTGTGGAGGAATATTGGATTGGATTCTTCAAAATATAGATAGCACTAGTGTTATCGCACATGATAAGGATAGTGAATACAGAAAATCCAAGGTTAAGGATTTATTGCTTTAGCCATAAGACTTAAGCAACATAACTTCCTTCAGCTATGTTTTCTACTTTAGTAGTGGATAGGGCTATAGAATTCTACTTTCTACTAGACCAGGAAACTAAGGATTGATCTATGAATTGACAAGTTCCATAAGTACTTTTCTTATCTACTTTATACTCTGCAAAGTTTGAATTTGAAAATCCTATAATTTTAAAGGTGGTGCTATGTCTAGGATACCAAATGCCAAGTTTTGGGTGCTTATAAGATACCTAAGAATTCTATTTATACCAGTCATATGGGATTCTTTTGGATTAGCTTAAAATCTAGAATGAAGATAAATACTAAACATAATATCTATTGTGCTAGTGATTAAATAAAGAAGGGATCCTATTATTCCCCTATGTTTTTTTTATCTACTAATTTTCCATCTACATCCTTATTAAGTTGGATGGTTGAACTCATTAGAGTATTCGTAATTTTAGAAATTTCCATAGCAAATTTTTTCAATATCTCTTTAATATATTTATTCTAACTAAGGAAGGTACTATCCTCTCTTTCCTTTACACTAAATCTAGGAAAATAGCTCAACTCTCCCATCATACTCATCTTAAACTCCTTACTCATAGTATCTAAAAATTGCTTACATAGAGTTTCATTTATAGATCCAAATAGTATGTCATCAACCTAGATTTAAATTATGTGTAAATCATCCCCTATTTTCTTAAGGAATAGGGTGGTGTCTATGCTACCCTTAACAAATGATTCATCTAAGAGAAAGGTGCTAAGTCTCTCATATCATGCCCTAGGTGCCTATTTTAATCTATATAAAGCTTTCTTTAATTTGTAGACATGATTCTGAAATGATGAAATTTTAAAACATGGGGTTTATTCTAAATAAACATCTTTTTTAATCATCCCATTTCGAAATGCACTCTTCACATCCATTTGATATAGTTTGAAGCCTTTAAAATACACAAATGCTAGTAAGACCCTAATGGATACTAATCTAGCTATAGGGGCAAAAGGTCTTCTCAAAATTAATTCATTCTATTTGATTGTACTCCTTAGCTACTAATCTAGCCTTATTTTTAATCATTGATCCAGGGTCATTTAACTTATTTTTAAACACCCATTTAGTGACAACTACACTATGATCAGAAGGTCTACTAACCAGCTCCCATACATCATTCCTTAAAAACTTAATCAACTCCTCTAGCATGGCTAAGATCCAGAATTCATCACTAAGGACCTGATTTATATTGATTGGTTCTACCATAGAGATGAAAGCTATATGATTAACTTCTTTTCTAAGGCCTTGCCTAGTTTGAACTCTACTGATAGATCTTCAAAGATAAGCTCTCTAGGTAGTGTAAATTATATATTATTTAATATATTTTATTTTCAGTAAAAAATATATTATTTTAGTTATTTCTATGCAGGAAATACTCAAAAATTGGTGGAAATTCTAAGGAGCACTTAGCGTCATGGCATCTAATCATACAACGTTGCAGCGCTACCTTTAATATCGCTTGGGTGCTCAAATTCTGACATGGTGGCCCTAAGTTCTCTATTTGCAAGTGCAGCGGCGACAACAATATCGCAACATTATCAACACTGCAAAATCAGAAAGTCAGCTTGGTAGAACATTTTTAAATGCCATAGTGCCATAATTTCTCACACCTTAGCGCCATTTTTACACTTTGTGTGCTAATGTTTACAACATTGTGACATTGCAGTTGTAACTTCCAAGGGATATGTTCTATCAGTTAAGAACCACGACTGTTCACTATATAACCAATCTATATCTGCAAGCATCGCAGTGGTGCAAAAGCTCCAGCGTTGAGGAGCCGGTTCACTTCAAGGGCGCTGCAGCCCCATTATTTCAAGTGTCCCTGTGCTAGTTGCCATTTTTATTTTTTTTTATAAATAGATGTTGTGTTATGTTTGTAAAGGAGTTCAGTCATCTATGTAATTTCAATATTTTTTAGAATACTTCTCTAGTTCTCTCTTAGAGTAAAATCTAAGGGAGGCTAAGAAGTATAAGATATAATTATTTAGAGTGTTAGCCTGTATTTCTTGAAGCAACTCTATAAGTTAAAGGATGAGTATAGAGGAGATCCTTTGATCCTTTCTAATGATATCACACTCTTATATTTTTCATTCTTCATGAATTTAATGAAAATGAGTTATTTATTTGAAAAGTTAGGTTTTAAAAAGATTAATTTTCTTTGAGAGAATTTAATTTCTATAATTTTAGTTTTTTTGAATCGAACACATCATTATGAAATATATATCACCTCGAGAGGCAAAAATATCATTCCCTAATGGGTTCAGATTATAAAACTATAAGTTCATCCTGATTATCATAGTCAAACTCAGGGAAAAACCATGCATGATTCTGAAAATCGAGTGTTTGACTATAATAATCGGGATAAGGGATCATTAATTTTATAATCAAAGTCATGATAATAGAATGATATATCTTCCCGAGAAAAGAAGATATCATTTACTATCAATCATTTGAATATGATGATAATGAGCATTGACTTTGATTTTTCCAAAGATAATTAATTAAATTTTGAAAATTAATCTTAGTTCGAAATCTCCTACGAGCACAAGCCCTCGTAGTTAATTACATCGTAGGAAAACTGGAGTCTCCTAAGAAAACTCTTGATTAAAATAATGGTAGAAATTTTATCTAGAATTTCTCAAGAATTGATATCAAAGGATTGTAGCTGGAATTTCAAATGGGAATGCATCAAGTCGGAGTACTTATTTCTAGAGTTCAAAGGAGAAATGGTAGAAGGTGTTTTAGGATTTTGAAACACTTCAAAAAACACCCCAACCTATCTTATATGTTAGGCTTTAAGTTTTGATTTGAAGAGAAATTTAATTTGAGTTATTCAATTTATTAGAACATTGGGATTACATTCTGGAAGGGTGTGGAATTATGATTTGAGGTCCACCCTAGATCCTAAGTCTAAATTGGGTACTTAACAACAATAACCCAAATCTAGCTAATGCAATACAAATATGGACTTACCTTGGCCTGAATTGGGGAGCCAGCTAACCACCTAAGCTCTTAAAATCCATAAATCTGATCTCTTTTATAAAAGAGCGGGGCTGACATCTAGAGCAGATCCTAATTGGCCCCTTAACCCATGTAGGGTAATTTGATGCTCGAAAGTAAAATGTAATTAAATTTTAAACTCATTTAATTAGTTTATAATGCAATTGATACAAATTGACTCAATAAATGCATACATTTAAATGAAGAAATGTTAAAATTAGACTTAAAAAATAAATTTTATCCTAAGAATTACACAACTTTCTTTTGATAGGACTGCATCCTAATAGGACAGGTGGCCTGTCAGAACCTGTAGGCGGGGAGGTGCCTAATAAGGTAGAGAAAGTATAATATGAATGAATGAGATCCTCGGTGATCCAAGCTTACTTCTTAAAGTCGTTAGAGTATATATGTTGACTTAAAATTTTTAATTTAATTAAAGTAGAAAAATCTTTTGGTGTACCCTCACGAGCCTCCGTTCATTCCAGGTTAAAATAAATATGGCATACAATAAAAGAAATCTAAGAAAAGTAGGTATTTTTTACTGTGCAATCAAATTAAATAAATCAATTAAATTAAATTAAATTAAAAGTCCATATGATAAGTGCCACTTAATAATACAACCCAGGGTCTATAGAATTTAAAAATAACAGGGTACCGCTTACAACAACCTGAATTCTACTCCTAAGACTGACTCAAGTGATTTTAAAATGGGATTCTTCTCATTCTTCACTTCTTCATCCTTCTACGAGCTCCTTAGATTTATCGGGTCTAGATATCCAAATTAAAAGAAACTCCCCCCCCCAAAAGGGGTGTTTTCTTTTCTCTTTGGATATTTATAAATCATCCAAATTTGGATCTCCAAATGGAAAGGAACTCTCCCCTAGGAGATATTCCTTCTTCTTTAGATTCTAAATTAGATGTATATCCCATCTCAAATTGTCACTTTAACATTTACAACTCGATCATAATCAACATTACATTTGAAAATTAAATGAAAAATCTAGACTCAAACACAACCTGTAGGGTTATCCTAAGCAGTTATAATCAAAATCATCCCAAATAGTTATATATATCAAAATATTAAAATACTCAAACCATAACCACATTTGGCCATGCTCTCTTAATTTCAAAGGTGGACTTATACATGCGTAGCACTTGCAAAAAGTTTGTTAATTTTAAAAGCTTAACTTATGCCCCCTTTATTTTTATAGCGCTGTACGAGCATGGCCACCTACAAAAGATTATATTAGCATCCAGATCGTCCCTAAGCTAAGGGTAATCTAATACCCATCAAATCAATTCACAGATTACAAAAATTAAGTAAACAATCACATCAAATAATTATATCAACCAACATCTAGTGAAAACTCAAAAAATCTGGCACACAATAGTAGGAAAGTAAAACACTAGCCTAACCTAAGACTAGAGTTGGTTGTCCTAGCAAACCATCTAAAGTGTGTGAGGTAGGGTGGTGTGGTTTGAATATATTCTATAAAGGATGGTTTGTTAAAGTTATTTGGTGTTCTTGTTAGTTAACAGACTTAAGGGGCAATTTAATTAAAATTTAATTATTAATATTTTAAAGTTAATTTTAAGATATATTTTAAGTGTTGAGTGATTACTACATTTGTTAAACTAGGGCCATGAAGTTTATTTCACCTTCATTGGGGCTTAATAGCCTCGTTGGCCCGGGTTACCAGTAATAATATGTATTAATTAAAGGACTCAATTGATTAAAGGTAAATGGTTGATAACTTTTAATTAAAGTGATTAGTTACTGGTTTAAAAGATTGGATTCAATATTTTCTAGAATTTTAAATTAAATATTAAATTTCTGGAATTTTTTGAATTATTTAATAGTTATAAATTTTTAAAGTTTGAGTTAAAATTTGATTTAAGGTTGATAAAAAAGTTGACTTTTTTTATTTTGAATTATTTCTTTTTGTTTGATATTTTTAATAAATATTAGACCTCAAATAGACTTCAATGCCTTTGAGTTTGTGTAATTTGGAATTTTTTGGAATTAGTTATGAATTTTTAAAGTTTTGGTATTTAATTAAATTTTTAAATTGATTTAATTAAAGGGCTTTTAATGATTTGAATCCAAACTGATTCCAAACTTCTTGAAATCACTCACAAAGGTTAGGAATGACCCAAGCGAGTGTTCTCAAGTGTTTTAGAATTTTTAGAATTATTTTTAATTAATTAAATTAATTAAATATTAATTTTCCTTTAAAATTAAATTAAACTTAAAATTGAAGTCCAATAAAGAGACTTTTAATTTTATTTGATTAAGGGTTTAATTTTGGTCAATGTGATATATTATTCATAATTTTTGGATTTAATTTAGATTTATTATAATTTTTAGAAGTTTTAAACTTAATTTAGGGTTTAATTTTAAATTAATTAAATAATTAGTTTACTGATCTGTAAAATTAGTGAGAATTTTTCTTAAGGTATGTGATATCACTAATTTTAAATGTCTCAAGTTTCATCCCTAATGGATGTCAATTTAATTTTTTAAAATTAATCTAAATTACTAAAATAAGTCAATTATTTTTCTTAAGATGACACTAATTTGTAGGTTTGAAATCAAGGTCACACAAAACCTTAGACCAACATATATGCATCACACAAACATCACAATCAAGAATCTTAGAATGAGGAGAGCCTTAGACTAAGTGCATGTGCATCCTATGTATGAACAGGCATAATTTAAAGATTAAAAAAAATTTGAAGGATGATAATTCAAAATATGCTAATACTTTAATCATTCCCCCCATCAATTCAATTCAATTCAACTCAAACTATGTTTAAAATTCAGGATTGAACTTAAGGCACTCAAGGGTTTAATGTATATATTTTAAAATTAAAATTTCAAAATTATATAATAAAATATAAATTTTGGAATTTAGAAAATAAAAAAATTAAAATAATTTCAAAATAATTTTGAAAATTCTTTGGTTAAAATATTTTAAAATAAAATTTTTAGAGGTTAAAAGTATTTGGATTAATATTTAATTAAGTATTAATTAAATATTTAAAATTTAAAGTTTAAAATTATTTAAAAGTATTTGAATATTTTAAAGTAATTTTTATCTTTGAATTAAAAAGTTTGAAAATTCTTTACCAATTTGAGATAATCTTAAATAAATTTTCTTGAAATTTGAAATTATCTGAATTTATCTTAATTAAATATTAATTAAAATATCCAAAATTTAAATATTTAAGATTACTAAAAATATATAAAATATTTTAAAATAATTTTACTTTTAAATTAAAGTATTTAAAATTCTTAGAATTTTGATATATAAAATTAATTTTTTTAATTTGAATTTTTAATAATTTTTTGAATTCTAAGTATTAATTACATTTAAGATAATTAAAATTAATTAATTATTCAAAATAGTTTTAAAATAAAATTAGAATAATTTCAAAATAACCTCTAAAAATCAAAAAACATTTTAAAATAAATTTTCTCAAAATTTGAAAATAGTTGGATTTATTTTAATTAAATATTAATTAAAATATCTAATATTTTGTTGTTTGAAATAATCTAAAATATATATAATATTTTAAATTAATTTTAATTTTAAATGAAGGTGTTTGAAAATATGAACAATTTTATATATTACATTAATTTTTTAGATTAATATTGAATTTTTAATGATTTTTAGAAGTTTCTGTTAATTAAAATAAGTTTAAAATTAATTATAATCCATTTAAATTAAAACGATGACGCGACGACGGTGGGAGGGACACGTGGCATCTCCTGGTTCGCTGAAACAAAATGCTTGATAGTGCATTTAATGCTAATAATTACACCATCGATAATCATTAACATTAATTAAGGGATAATGGCGGTGGCACCTACGCAGTTTACTTAACCACATAAGCATCATCGTGGAATCGTTAGATCCCTCACGATTTGAAACAAATGGCTTTGATCAAGTCGGACGAAAATCTAAACCATTAAACGTGTGTATACGATCGGATGAGAGTGCATAACGACAGGATCTCGATCGTTGATCACGAGATCAACGGTCGAGATCTTCTACATCAATAAAAACATGCAAATTAAAACCCTAAAGAAATAAATGACTCATTCTCGCTAACAGATCAATCATTTTTCATGAAATTTTAAACCTAGATTCCATTGATAAACAGAAAAAATAGGGAATATTTTTTTATGGATTGAAAATCACTTATCAAATTGCTAAATTGCTCTAAGTGCTCTAACCTAAGGTTTATGTTTCACCTTGATTTAATGGATGGATTAAACTGCTTAAGGTATTATTGCACTTGTTGACAGTCCATGTTCAATCCCTCTATAGAAGTTTTGGTTTGAAAAGCTCTGGATCAAATGGTATATACCTTAGAGGGAATAGGGCTTTAATTCACTTGAGGATCATGGCCGACAAAATTTTAACGGTGGGATTTGACTTGGGAAATGGAAAGGGAATGGTGTGGAGCTCGAATGAAAATAAAGAGAGGCTGGAAGGGTCTGGAGTAGAGAGAGAGCATGAGTTAGAATAACCTTTATTTTAGGTCTCTTAGCCCATTCAAATAATTCCAGGTCAAATGGATGGCTAGGATCACTTTTTCCCTATTCCCTAATGTTTGCCAACTGGTCTGGGGTAGTTAGGGAGAAGAGAAATAAAGGACAGAAGGACATGTGACATGTAAAGCAAGTCTTGTCCCTATGTGAACATATGGAGTGATTAGGACTGCTTAGGCCTAAATTAGGGTTTAAGATAAGCTTAAGAACTTTCTAAAAACCATTTGAAATAGCTGGAATGGAGTGGATTAGCTTTGAGAGGGTGTTTGGCCATCTTTGACCCATTAAAAGGTTTATGTTGATTGTTTGACTGGTCAAACAGTCAAACTTGCTGATGTGGACTTGGGAGGATACTTAAGTGCTGTTTGAGTAAGCTCCCAAAGGTTTGAGGAGATAATTTGCATGAAAGGATGTGTATGGGAGAAGATTTGACCAAATGTATTAAGTTGACTTGTTCAACTTCACTTGGGTTTAATAAACTAATGACTAGAACTTGTCTAGGCTATGAATTGGAGTTAATTTAGAGCTTAATATGGGTTTGATAGCTTGAGTTGATTATGATTTGACCATAGCTTGTGAGTTGACCAAGTTAATTTCTATGATAATTTGATTTGGTCAAGTCCATTAGGCTTGGATTCATCCATTGTTGGAAAGTATTTAAGACATAGAATTAAATAGATTTGAAGCTCGAAAAGAGTTTGGTTGGTTAAAGATGATGATTTAATCAAAATTAAAGAATTTTGACTATGGGTAAAGGCTTGACTAAGTTAAAGCAAATGTGATTTGAGTCTAAATGATTTTGATATATTTGAATTATTTATTGAAGTGAGCTTGAGAGCTTGGAGGAATTGACAAGGTTTGAATGGGTCGATCTAATATAAAAAGAACTTAAAGGTTGATTTGGTCAACCAGGTTAATTCAGGGTCTAGATTTGGGCTCAACAGGTTTGGAATGATCAATGGAGGCCAATGGGTGCAGTCAACTAGATCAGAAAGGTCATTTCAGTCAAATTGACTACTTGGATCCTTAGAGGGCTATTTGGTCAACCGAGGTTGACTTGGTCAACTAGGTTAACCTAAGGCCTAAGTTTGGGCTCAAAAAATTTGGTTTGATCAATGGAGTTTCGGTAGAGGTTGTTTCAAGGGTCATAATGGTCACTTGGGTCAAAATGACCATTTAAACCCTTAAAGGGCTTTTTGGTTAACTTGGTCAACCGACCTATGGTCTAAGTTTGAGTCCTATGCACTCCTAATGATGTTTAGAATATTTTGGAAGAGACTTCAAGGTTTTATTTGAATGGGCCAATGTTAAAGTTTAGAGGAAACTTCAATTTTGCCCTTAAGGGGCATTTTGATCATTTTGACCCCTGGTCAACTAGGGGTCAAAGTGGGTCCATCAAAATACACTTTAATGCTTATCATATCATAATCAAGGGTTTGGACATGATCACTTCTTTTAGAAATAATATCACTTCTTTTACTTAGTTTGAAGGAGAATATATTTAAGAGAGTTTAGAGAGATTTAAGGAAATGCTTGGAAAATACCCTCACCATGCTTACCTGATTGGTTGGTTATTCAAATATTTCATAATAGATTAGTAGGATCTCTTAGCAATAATAGATGCTACAACTGATAGATCATTAAGGTCAAGCCATTTGAGGAAGCATATAAATTAATGAAAGAAATGGCTTCTAATAATTTTCACTAGCTTACTGAAAGGGTAATTCCTAAGAGAGTAACAGGAGCATATGAATTTGATGCTTTGCCCATTTTAACTGTGTAAGTAGCAATAATTTCTAAAATGTTGATCATAATAAGAGAAAATATAGAATTCAGAATTGAATTATCTATGCCATTGGAGGATCTAAAGTTAATTGAAAATAATAATATGTAAGGGATCAAAATATTAATTTGATTAGAAGACAAAATAATCCCTACTCTAATACATATAATATAGGTTGGAGGAACCAACCAAAATTTAATTGGTCAAAAAATATTGCTGAGAATAATCAATGGTATTCTAGTCAAAATAATCAAGGAGTAAATTGGAATAATCCTCAGCAACCTACTATTAATTCTAGACCTACTTATAATCCAGGATTTAATCATAGCAATCAATTTGGAAGTAGAAAATAGCCATTGGAAGATGTAGTGATACAATTAGGAACTCAGTTATAAAATTAAGCTGCTTCTATTAGAAATTTAGAAACCCAATTAAGTCAGCTTATAAATTTGATCAGTAGTAGACCTCTTGGATCATTATCAAGTAATACTAAAATTAACCTAAAAGAAAAAGAAAAAGATCCAAGTGAGCATTATTTGAAGAATGGTAGCAATGTATCCCAACCAAATTGATAAATCTTGGCTAGTCTGGCTGAAGGTTATAAACTTAGCAATGTGTGGGAGGCAACCTAGATTTAGGATTAGTGGGCTATCAAATCTAACTGAGGACTATAAACTTAGGGCTGTAGGTGAGGCAACCCAATTTTTTGTTGTTGTTGTTTAGGTGTGCTTAGTAGAATAGTTTAGGAAGTAGGAAATATGTTTGCTTGAAAAAAAAACTTGAGAGATGAAGGGAGCACCATAGTACTGAGTCAGACCAAAATGATTTTAAAGCACTCATGAAAATTGTAAAAAGAGTAAGTTGGGATTTTCTTTTATATCCATGATAGATCTTTTTGAGTAAAGTGTTGTTGAGTATCCTCCTTTTCTTTCTTGAATTTTTTTAATAATGGTTAGAAAGAAATGCAAACATTCATTTTCCAATAACAGTGAAACATGCTTAAAGAATGAAGATCCATTTTCTATTCTAAACATCTAATGTTATGCCATTATTAATAAACTTCATGAATTCAAAAATGAAATTCATGAAGATACAAAACAATATAATGCAAAAATGAAGAAGATACATGGGTGTGAGTTCTAGATGATGAGTTTTATCTTGGGCAAGATTTCTTGCTTTTTTATTATAGGAAGAAATTTTTCCATGAAAAAATTAAATCATGATGGATTGGCCCTTTTTCTATTATTAGAATATATCATAATGGTGCCAGACGGATTCAAGATAAGCGGACCTTTCACATCTTCAAAATTAATGGATATAGATTAAAATCTTATGGATGAAAAGATTGGGAAGAAGGAACATTCTGAATATACATATTTGGTGTCTTCATTTTTTATATATTTTAGTGTTTTGGATGTTTCTCTTATTTGATTTTATATATTTGGAGGATATTTCTTCTGTAACTAGTATTTTGTTTTAGTTATATATTACATGTTTTATGCTTTTCTATCATTCATATGAAACTATGCGTTAGTTATTAATGTTTAAGTGTGTTATCATTTATAATTTATTAAATTTTCTTATGCTAAAATTTTTATATTATCTTTCATTTATTTATCTATATTCTGATTACTTAATTAATCCTAATAAACATTATAATTAAAAATTATGTAAAATTAGGATAATAATAAAATCCTAAATCATAGTTTAAATGAACATTGCTTTATACTTCATAGATTGGAAAAAAATTAATAACTATCCAACATAGATCATTTAAGTTATTAACTTATTTTAAATTTAAAACTTATACCTTTATCCATTGACCTTTGAAATAAGGCTGAATAATTAAGGTTAGAGAATAAATATGGGTAGATTAAAATTTAAAATCATAAGAAAACCAAATTTGAGATTAGTGAACCTATTAAATCCTTTCATTAAACTTTTTAAATTGTAAAAAGATTTTAAGCAAAATTGATATTCAAAATCATTAACTATGTACTCACAAAAGTAAAAAAAAGAGAAAAATAGATGTTGAAAAAAGTTTTAAAAAGAAAAGAAAAGAAAAGAAGAAAAACAAAGAGAGCATTCAAAAATTGGTATCAGTTAAAAGTTTAAAATCTGACTGTAATCTTATACTAAAATTCACAAAGATAAGAGGGAACAACAAATGCAAATAATGGTGAACTTAAAAAAAATTAATTTTAACTACAAACAAATCTAATCTTTAAGCTAAATTATTCACTTGAAAAATTCAAAAGTCAATAATTAAATCTATAACCTGAAAATTTAAAATTAAGCAATAATAATGATGACTAGTTAGAATAATTATTAGTATTTTTTCAAACTTGAATTATAATCTAGTTCATTTATACTATTCCTAGACTATGATGTATTAATCTAAATTTTAGTAATTTTAAATTATTAAAATTTATTTTGGTTATTTGATTAATCAAAATTTTAGATTTTTTTATTTGCTTGAGGACAAGCAAGAATTTAAGCTATGGAGAATTTGATAACTATAAATTACATATTTTTCAATGTGGTTTATTTCTAGTGAAAATATATTATTTTCATTATTTCTGTACAAAAAAAATCAAAAATTGCAAAAACTTTTAAGGAGCTCTTGGCGCCATGGTATCTGATGATATAACATCGTAGTGCTACATTCAATACCACTGCGGCATTCAAATTCTGACATACTGACATCGAATTCTCTATTTACAAGTGCTGCGGCAATAACAAAGAAGTGTCGCAACATTATCAGCATGGTAGCGTCAGAAAGTCAGCATGACAACACTAGATTCTCTATTTTTAAATGCTGCGGCGCCATAATTTCTCACAGCTTGGCCCCATTTTTGCACTTTGGGTGCTACAATGCTCTAATTTCCACAGTGCTGTGGCATTGCAGTTGTAACTTTCAAGGGACATGCTCTATCAATGAAGAGAAGCGACTTTTCACTAAGTAACTGATCCACATCAGCAAGTGCTGAGACGGTACAAAAGCTCCAGCACCGAGGTGCTAGTTCACTTCAAGGGTGTTGTGGCACCATTATTTCAAGTGCCATAGTGCTAGTTGCCATTTTTATATTATTTTATAAATAGATATTGTGTTATGTTTATAAGAGAGTTTGGTCATTTGTGTACTTTTAGTACTTTTTAGAGTACTTCTCTAGTTTCCTCTAAGAGTAAAATCTAAGGGAGGCTAAAATGTACATCATACAATCATTTAGAGTGCTAGCCTACTCTATAAGTTAAAGGGAGAAGGAGTGTAAAGAAAAGGAGTGCTAGTATGTATAATCCTTTCTAGTGATATCACTCTCTTGTATTTTTCATTCTTCATAAGTTTAATAAAAATGAGTTTGCTTGATATTCATTCCATGTTTCACTAATTCTCTTATTTTGGATTGATGATGTAAAATAGATGTTGAGTGCTAATAAAGATTCTTATTTTATAAACTATTTAAAAAATATTTTCAATATTATCCCACTCTTTATTTACTACACATAGTGGCCATATGTGTAGTTAAAATTTAGTATGATGTATAGCCTCGATAGAGGAATGTAAGAACAATCATGAGTATTAGGATATGATGTTTTATATGCCTAAACATAAGATGTAAGATATTCTAGGTTCTTAATGAGATATTATAAATGTAGGATGTCAGCAGATATCATTTTCACCCCTACAAGCTAGATAGAGATCTAGGGATGCATATGCTCTGAATCACATTATCATAAAGAGTCTCATCAGAAAAGATATACAAATTATGGTCATCAATCTAAAATAATTTAATTAAATATTATATCAAATATTTTTACTGATTTATTCAATGATAGAATCTCCAAAAATATCATTATTTTTTAGTAGGACAATTATTATAATTAGAGTAAACTGTAGTAGATTTTTTGTAAGTAAAGCATATTTTCTCATGGGTTCAACACTCTATTCTATCACTTTATTACTTGATTCGATACATATACTTGCGTATATTAAGTGGGGTTTGTTATTATTTATATCAAAGAAAACCTAAGCATTATTTAAGGGTGATAGAACCTTAGATTTCCATACAATTCAAAAGTTCAGTCCACAGCCCTCATTACTAGGTTGACTAGAGGAATATATCCACTCTCTAGGTAATGACTCCTGAGGCTCTACTCCATCTTCTAGATATTTACTTCATGGGTAATTTCTACTTCTTCATCATAATCTATCTTGGGTTCAACTAATCTATTAAATTCATCAAAAATCACGTGGGTGGATTCTTCTATAACTAAGGTCCTCTTATTAAAAATCCTATAGGCTTTATCTATTAAAGAATAATGTAAGAAGATATCTTTATCTGACTTAGAATCAAACTTTTTTATATAAGATTTACCATTTATAAACATAAAACACTTACACCCAAAGACATGCAAATGTGAAAGATTAGTTGTCCTATCCTTAAGTAGCTTGTAAGGTGTCTTATTCAATTTAGATCTAATCCACCCTATTTAGTACATAACAAGCTGTATTTACTATTTTGCCCAAAAATAACTAGGTAGAGAATACTCAGCTAAGATAACCCTAACAGTCTGCACTAGTATCCTATTTTTCCTTTCAGCTATATCATTCTGCTATGGGGTCCTAGGGGTAGAAATGTTATAATCAATTCTAGATTCTTAGCAAATTAATTCAAACCTTTTATTCTCAAACTCTCTATCATGATCACTATGAATTATAGATATCAAGCAACCTAACTTCCCCTGAATCCAAGTAATCTTACATTCAGTAAAAGACTCACTCTTATGTGCTATGAATCTAACCCAAGTGAATCTAGAGAAATCATCTACGATCATAAAGCTAAACTCTTACCACCTTGATTGGCTATACTAATGGGTCTAAATAAGTCCATGTGAAAGATCTCTAGTGGTATAGTGGTAGTTATATCCTTAATAAAATGAAGGATGATTTAGTTTTCTTTCTTAATTGGCAAGCTTCATATAGATGATCTTTAAAGAAGTCTAGCTTGGGAATATCCTGCTGGGTAATCTTTCCAAGGGTTTTCATACTAGTATGATATAGTCACCTATGCCATAGACAATATTCATCCAAAATAGTTTTCAAATAATAGATATCATCAGAAGTATCAATACAAGGTAAATCATGCACATAAATATTATTAATTCTTTTTCCTTCCAAAATAGTTTTACCATTTAAGTAATAAGGCAATGCTTAGAAAGAAATTTAATATCAATTCCTTTATTACCTAATTGACTAATGCTAAGTAAATTATACTTTAAACCTTTAACTAAAAACACATTCTAAATAATAAAACCATTAGTTTTATGAATTGTACCTGAGACAACCACTTTCCTAGTGGTGTTATCTCTCAAAGTTACCTTGCCTCTGCTCCTAGTCTCCAACGTGATGAATTGCTTCATATCTACATTCATGTGTCTTGAGTAGCCATTGTCCAAGTACCACATGCTTTCACTTGAGTTCTTGTGAGATCATCCCTACAAAGTCAACCAGAGGTCAGATTTAGAAGCCCAAGTGAGTTTTGGTTCTACTTATACTTTAAATAATGAATGTTATGCATGCTATGCTATGATGAATCTTTGGGCCTCCAAATTAGGTGTGTTTTACAGAGTATAGTGTAAGTGTATGTTATGTGTCCTATCATGCCACAAGAATAGCACCTAAGCCCTAAAAATGGGTTCACTAACCTATGTGGGGGATAATGCCTCTTCCTAGGTACTTATGAAGCATGCTATATCCTATGTTGTGGCTTTAGTGGTAGTGTAGACCCTTGTGTACTATTTTGAAGTGCAGCTATTTTATTTTATAAAAATTTATTTGCACTTTTATAACTTGTACCTTTGAATTTTAATGCATGCTCATTAGTGTCTAGTTCCATTTCAAGTGTCTCTAGTTCCTTGAATACTTTTCTAACTCAATATGCTCATTTTTCAAGGAATCATGTGACTTAGTTAACTCAATATGCTTCCCATTCAACTCATCAAACTCATCTAATAATAATGCATGCTCTTTATCTAATGAGATATGATTAGATTTAAGATTTCATGCTCTCAAACTACCATTTAATGATCACATTTCAAATCAGAATGTTCTTTTTTACACATGCATACTATTTTTTAAGTTTTCTATACAAATCATGCATTTGCTTAGAGATTGAAAATAAATCATCATCAGATAACTCATATACCTCTTTCTGATCAGAGCTAATATTTGTATAATTGGCCATTAAACATAAATTAGTTAGCTCCTCCTTAAATTATTTTCTAGATGAATACGAGACTGAACCTGCCAAGAAGGCCTTTTGTGTTCTAAATTTTTCCCTTTTACAATTGGCTTCTCCTCGCCCTTCTCCTTCATAGGATGGATCTTAAGATTGGAGAAATAAGACCTCAGATGTTCAGGCTTCCTGCATTCAAAGCACATAACATCAGAAGAATTAGATAGTTCCCTTTCTAAGGCATGAAAAGATGTCACTATTTTGGTAAAGCTAGTGTACATGTCTGATATAATTTCACTAGGTTTCATGTAGAAGAGTTTGTATTCATGTAATAATAAATTTAAATATGATTATTTCACTTCACTTGTATCTTCATACGTGATATAAAGTCTATCCCAGATTTTCTTACCGGTAGTACAAGTAGAAACTCTCATATAGCCTTTTGATTTAAGTATCTAAAAAATAGTTTAAGCATTTGGCATTAAATTATACATAGTCTCAATCCTTAATACTCCATTTAGTAAAAGAAATTTTAGTTTTAACACCATTAACTATTAGTGAAGGAACAAAATAATCAACTTCTATCATATAGCACATACGATAGTCAATTGATTGCAAGAAAGTGAACATACGAACTTTCTAGAAATCAAATGGAATATTATTAAATAATGATGGACGGGTTATTGAATAACCCTCCGTAGTATTCCTATTCTCGAATTGTGCCATGGATCTTTTTCTTAGGGTTTTTAAACCACTAATTCAGAGAACCCTCTTTGATACTAATTAAAAGTTTGATTTGTGATTGTTAGAGCACTTGAACTACAATGGCACACCAAGAGGTGGGTGAATTGGTGTTTAATTTTTTTTTATGAAAAACTCTTCTTTGAAAGACTTAGCTAAATTCATAATTATAATTTAAAATAATTTTTCTCAAGTGGAAGCAAATAATAAGACAACCAAATAAGATTTTTATTTTTTTTATTTTGTTTAAAAAATGAATGGAAATATTTTTCTTTTTTTTCTTTTCAAAATTTTATCTACTTTTCATTTCTAAAAAATGTAAACTCCAAAATAATCTCAATATTCATGTACCACAATAATATCAATTTTCAACTCAAATTTACAAGAAATAAAACAAGAAAATAAAATGCAAAAAATTAAAGTGTGATAAGAAAAATAAGAATAAGAACACGAGAAATTTATAGTGGTTCGATCAACCCTTAGTATTACACTAAACCTTTAGTGTCTCTCCTTTTGCATCCACAATAAGGAGGAGAAACCCTTATCAAATCTCTTCCATTAACCTAGTGTGATGGAGTAGCTGAATCCCTTTCACCAATGGTGTGGAAGAGTTGTCGGTGACCCTTTGACTCCAAGAGGTTCTTCTCAGAGTTTCTCTCAAGTAAATAGTTGACTCATGGAGGAAGAATATTAATATTGGCCAGAGCAACCATGTGTAGACTCTCTTTCTCACACTCCCTTGATCCCATATGGCTATTCTCCCTCATACAACTTTATATCTCTCTCCCCCTTACGCAAACCTCTCTTCAAATTCATTCTCACAAAAGACTTAATCCCCTTGACTGCCAAAGACTCTTAAAAATGAAATAAGAGTTGTTTAAACACTAGGCTCTAAGAATAATTTTTATTTTTAATTCAATTTCTCCATTTGTACAATACAATTTGAAGATCATACAGTATGATTAGTTAAATTCTCCATTTAATACTATACAAGAATGTTTTCTTGTATGATCAGTTCAAAATATTTCAACTGATCATACAGTATGATCTTAGGGTCGTACAATATAATTAGTTAAATTGAGTAATAGTTCATTCTAGATGAACCCTTAGTGATTAATTATCATCATAGCTATCACTCGGTTCATACAATACAAATACTAATTCGTGTGGTATGATCACTAATTACCTTTAATTTTTTATTTGATTGCTTAATTTTAAGGATTAAATTAGACAAGATTTTTAAATATTTTACTATACAATTGGTATCATACTGTACAAATAGACAAAATTTCAAAATCTAAAATATCGCCTAATTATAAATGGCGGCGGAGATTTCTAATTATAAACTATTCATTGTACAATTAAAATTATACTATATGATAAGTTCATCTTAATTTTGATTTTCATTTTCTTAATTTAAATGTTTTAATTAATTTTTGAATGAACAGATAGTCCAATACGATCTCTAGAAAAAATTAATACCTTATGTTTCACTCCCCTTATATGTGCATGCATGGTTGATAAATTAACATATACCTTATACAATACATTGGCTCAAGAAATATAAAAATACAAACTCTTGCATAAATTAATCCTATACTACCCAATCTTGAGACTTGATCCTTTGGTAGTGCTTGGTGTATGTTATACCTAAAATATTAGTACACACCGAAAAGATATGCAATAATAACAAGTAGGAGAAACTAGATAAAGTCCAATAATATTTATTATCATCAAAACATAAGCTCGGGCTCCCGTATTGCAACACCATGAGCATTGCTCTTGTAAAGAGTTTTCTTATATGTTCTTAGTGCGCATTTTGATATCAAAGAGGATTTTAAAAGACTACTCAATTTATCTTTTGCATCAAGAGGAAATGAGAGATTTTGAAGAAGTATTGGACAAGTTTTAACAAATCATTCCATGAAGTAATTGATAATGATAAATCTCAAGACAAAACCACTTCATTTAGTGTGGTAGCCATGAAATTCAAATATATGTGGCTAAGAATCCTCCTGACAAATTGGTAATAGAGAGTCATCCAAATATATCCATATTGAAAAGTTTGTGCGAGAGTCTTACGCATTAAAAAGTTGTCTTCTTCTTTCTGGAAGAGGAAAAATGGCAATGCTAATAATAAGAATAATGCTTCTTCTCATATAGAAGATAAAAATAGGAAGAACCTCAACTGATTACAAATGATATAGACTCGCATTCACTTTTGTAGCCAATAATATGGGCACTTCCTTATTAAATCCTTATATCTCTCCCAAGCATCATAATGTGTCTTCCAATCCTCCAAAAGTGGAAATTACTTGGTGGTGATTTCCATTGACATATTTTTTAATGCATTCACATTTATCAACCTGTTATATTTTTTAATGCATGCACATCTTTATCAAGTGGAAACACCAAACCATTACAAATAATCTAGTTCTCATCCATTTTTGTAACCCATAATATGGTCATTTCCTCATCAAATTGTTACTTCTATCTCAAGCATCATAACGTGTCTTCCAATCCAATAAAATTTGAGATCTCAATCCATATAAAAGCCATCTTCATTGGAAGGGAATATTTTGAAAGAACTTTTTTCTCCAAATTATCACAACTAATGATAGGATCACTAGGGAACTAATTGAGCCAGCTATTGCCTCATTCTCTCACTAAGAATGGGGGCATTCTCAATATAGTTACATCATCAAATACTTTATTGTACTTAAATGTACTCTAAATCTCAAAAAAATTGTGATGTGATAATTTGGATCCTTTTTGGTCAAACCTCCAAACTTAGAACTTTAAATCATTTGTAATGTGGTTTGCTTAATCTCAAAATTATTTTCTTGGATCCTATGCTTGATAATCACCTAGGGAATGCTTTGAAGGGTTAGAAAAGTACACTCAAGGCCTAATCCCCCATGGCAAAGCCTGCAAAATCTTCCTCTTGGTTTTCCATAGTGAATGGCACTGAACTTATGACACTTCTCCCTCCTTGAGTTTTTTTAAGAATGCCCTTTCAATATCTAGGTCAATTAGTAATTGTGGCTCACCACTAGAATGTTGTATACACTACTAGTACTACTTAAAAAAAAATAAAAAGAAAAAAAAATAAGTACATAAAATAAAAATATATTAGAAGTAGGGTAAAATTAACTTGATATAAACATCTATTAAAACAATTTCTCACAATGGCACTATTACTCCCTAAATGTACACTCAAGATTACGTGGTTTTATAAATAATAAAATAATGAACATCAAGTATCATCCCATGGAGACCATCAAAACAATGTGGCGCCCCAAGATTTAATTGAGGAAGTATTATATAGTTTTCTTTTAATTAATCTACCAGAACCTCTAATAGTTCATTAATATAAATAAATCTAATGATAATAACTATAAATTATACACATTAATTTATAATTCTATATTCATTTCCTAAAATTCATGTACAATAATAAAAAATTCATTCTATAACATCGGTTTATCATTAAACACTCTTTATTACAGAAGAATAAAACCAAAATATAAAACAAAACAAACTTTGAAGGTCTTAATCATCCTTAATCCACTAGATCTAACCCCTTCTTAAAAAACTTGTAAAAATCCACAAAGTGATCTAACAGCTAGTAGGTCATCATAATCAATATGCATGTTTTTTCTCAATCAATACAGCTATAGAGATCTATATAAATCTACATTAATCAATGAACAATATGAATCAGTGTGAACCAATATGATTAGTAGACAAACGTTGGTCAAAAAATCTTTAGAATATAAATAGATGAGAGTGAATCAGTAATCATTATATCAATAAAAATTATATATAAGCATTCTATAATATTGCACTTAAGCTGGCAGTTATGAGTCATTATTCTTTTATCATTATATATATATATATATATATATATATATATATATATATATATATATATATATATATATATAATCTTGTCTCTATTTATCCATCTCATCATGTATGTTATCTTATATCTTATCATGTGTTTGTTAATACATCAGATACTATCATATGAATTATGATTGTATGTATATGTTATAGTAATACTAAGTAAGGCAAGACATTAAGCTATTAAGAGGTGTTTTCCCATTATGTCACATCATTCATGTTGGGTGTGAGTGGTAAAACACTATAATGAAACAAACAAGAAAGGAAAAAGCAATAGAAATAAAAGAACACTGGGATTTAACGTAGAAAAAACTAAAATTGAGAAAAAAACTAAGGAGCCACATCAAACTAAGAAATCTACTTTAAAAATATGGGAGAATTAGTACATATCTCCTCTCTCACTCTCTCCTTCTATTCTCTCTTACACCATTTTTACACAAGAAGAAATAAAGAGATACTAAAGTAACCGCCAAGGGATGCCACCTTTAGGAAAAAACAAGAAAAAGTGCCCAGCCAACCTCACAATGTCGTGGTTCTAGTTAGGAACACCATGGTGCTCAACGCTTTTGTCTCCAGTCTTCCTGACAGTGTAACAACATGGGATTTGGAGTGTTGCAGCACTTTGCTCTTTATTTTTTCTCCAAGCAAATAATACAGTGTTGGGGAACTCAGGTACATAGCGTCGGGGCATTACAGAAAAAACATTTGGGTGTAAATCACTTAAACCCAAGCAGGGGAAGGACACCCCCCCCCCCCCCCCCCCCCAACACCCCCTAATGAGCATGATAAAGTAAGTTGAGGTCTAAGGTAATAATATAACCCAATTAATCGACATAATCAGATTCCACAGAGATTAATAGTTCAATCTTTAAATATGTGGCTTTCATTTAAGAGTCTTCACTCTTTACCCATTTATAAAATTGGTCAATCAAACTTTGGCTCAATCCATGATTACACCATAAATCTTTTGATTTCAAGAAAGCCCATCGGCCTACTTTCATGTTAGGAAATTTAGTCTACCAACCCTCATTGGTCATATCATGTATAACTAGTCTTTCTTGATTATACATTTAGGCAATGTTATCTATATCATATCATTATTAATTATCACATAACTTGTGCATATGCAATGTAAATAACATAACATACAATATACTCATCAATATGCTTATACTATGCCAGCAATGCATATTAGACTAGATTAGAGGTGTCAAAATGGGTTTTCGGGTCATGTTCAGTTCCAACCAGAAGTTGACCCCCTCAATTGATATAATATGAACATGACCTAATTACACAAACGAGTTAAAAATCTAAACCTTGACCCCAAACTGGCCCAAACTCGGGTCAACCCAACCAGAAACACTGACTCAAGCAAGCATAGACCAAACAAGGATCGAGCATAGGTCGCAGGGCATGGGGGTGAGTACGGGTGTGACATGGAGCAGGTAAGGGTGAGGATGCGAGCAGGCTAACGAGCATGGTAGCGAGAATGGGTATAAGGATACTAGCATGAGCGTGGGGGGATAGGGGTGAGGGAGGTCGCAGGAGAGCCACGAGCATGATGCAATGCAGGTGGGACTATGAGATGTGAGCTATAGGATAAGTGGGGCTGCACGCGGGTTATTTTTTGGTTAGCGAGACCCGAACATGACCCAATTTTTAAATGGGTCAAGAATTAGAACTTGAATTTGACCAATTTGTTAAATAGGTCAACCTAAAACTTTATTTTTTGGGTTGGGTTTGGGTCAGGTTTTTAAGTCATGTCAAAAATTGACACTCCTAAATTAGATAAATAGTGAATTTCATGCATATCATATATTTTATGTCCATATATGGTATGCTGACTCTTGATCATGTCGTATTTGTTATTACTATATTCATTTCAAATAAAATTTTATATATACAAAATAAACTAGTAAAATCTCAATGTAAATCTGTCAAAATATTTAGGTTAGCGATATTTATCACATATCAAAAGTTACATGATAAAATTTTATTAAATTATGAGATATTAATTTTTTTTATCAATTTTGGGATAAATAAAATTTAGGAAATTAAAATAATAAACTAAAAAATAGAATTTTGGTTACCTACCAAGATCAGAAGAAATCTCGTAACAGATTTAATGAGTGAAAATATCCCGAACAACTTTTTATCTCCTCTTCTAATTTCTTCCCTGATAAGGCATTATCAAGGGGGGCGGGGGGGAGGGGGTATGACACCTCAAGGTTTAACATTGAATTTAACCAATTATGACCCAAATTGATATAGATAAATATTTGAACTTTTATCTCTTGAACTCTTTTGCATGTGTTTGGAAGTGAGATGCATGTATGAAAATGTTTTACATGTGCTTTAGAGTAAGTTCTAGAGGTTTGAACGCATTTTGAAAAATCTAGAATATTTCCTCTGGAGTGCCGTAATGTCAGGTGTTTTGGCCCATTGATGTTGTGTTGGCTGGTGCCTAGGTACTCAAAAGTGGCACCCGACATTATAGTCTCAGGTGTTTGGATTTTGAACAAGCGTCATAGCACTAGATAGTGGCTCTACAGCACTGGGCCATGTTCTGCACTTAAATATAATATTTTTTTACTATTACAATATTTCATTTTATTTTGTAGCTGAAGTAGAGAGAGGAGAGGGTTTTGAGAGGGAAGAAGAGATTTTCGAGTTATTTCGGGTCATTTTTAGCCAACGGCCAAGTTTAGAAAGTTATCCAAATCGAGATAAGTTACATTATACCTATCTTAAATTTAAAAAATATTAAGTTTTTTTCGATTTTTCAATCAAATTTTTATTTCCATTATCAAAAAATAAGGATAACTTTACACTGAAAATTTTTTACTGCGTAATTTTTTATATATTATAGAGATTAAGATTCTAAATATTTTGATTTTTTTTTGAAATGTTATACAGGAGGTTTTAGAAGCTATGTGGTTTTTACTAAATAAAAAAATAATCTGGACTCTAAAAAGTTGTGTTGTAGTATGATTAAAGTCTTAAAAAGATGTTTTATACAATCTCTAAAATTTGGTTAAATATATGTTTATGTGATTGAATTATGTATAATGAAGAAGTTTTGGAAACTATTATTATAAAAGAAGTAATATATTATAGTGTCAATACAGCGTATTCTAGTACCTATAATGCATATTCTGATGGAAAAATGCCAATTTCTAGTGCCTATGGGCATATTCTGGTTCTATAAGTACAAAGGGAGTCAGAAGGGGACAAAATCATTTGAGATTCTATTTGAAATGAGAGAAATGCGTTATGTTTAATTCTGTGATGTGAATTTTGGTTTATTTAATGGCTCAATATTATTACTCTTTGGATAAATTTTATGCTCTTATTACTTTGCTCAGCAAAATGATTTATTATACTACATTTAAATATCCTAAAAAATTAGTGCATTTAAATATGAATTTGATGAATTGAGTGTTTTGGGAATTACCTCCATTTATGATGGTGTTTGTAGATAATATTTTAATTTATTATGCTTCTGAGGAAGGTCAAGCAAGACATCTAGGAATTATTTTAGAGACTCAAAGATAGTATCAGCTATGTATAAAATTTTTTAAATGTGAAATCTGATTAACAAATATTTCTTTTTTGGGCCCATTGTGAGTAGTGTATGTATTTTTGAAGATCCTCAAAAAGTTCAGTTAGTTATTGAGTAGTTGAGACCTATTATTGTATTTGAGATACGT
Organism: Dendrobium chrysotoxum; assembly: GCA_019925795.1. Lineage (NCBI taxonomy): Eukaryota > Viridiplantae > Streptophyta > Magnoliopsida > Asparagales > Orchidaceae > Dendrobium > Dendrobium chrysotoxum. Next base: position 44,257,485 of record CM034303.1, on the reverse strand, counting down.
AGTTTCTTAGGTATGGCCAGATATTATAAGAGGTTTGTGAGAGAATTTTCTCAAATTTCTGCACCTCTAATAAGACTGATTCATAAGTTAGTAGCTTTTATCTAAACACCTGAGTGTGAGGCTAGTTTTTTGATATTAAAGGATTATTTAACTTTTGCTCCAATTTTGACTCTTTTATTTGGTATAGAAGGATTTCAGGTATTCAGTAATACTTTTATAAGGGGACTGAGATATATTCTGATGCATCATAGATAGGTGATAGCTTATGCTTCTAGATAGTTGAAGCCTTATGAGAGAAACTATCTAACATATTATATAAAGATTATTACTACAGTATTTGCCCCGAAGATCTAGAGACACTATCTATATAGTGGCAGGTATGAGATTTTCACTGATAATCATAGTATGAAGTCAAAGGAGATGGCTTGAGTTGATTAAAGACTATGATCTGACTATTTAGTATTAATCTGATAAGGCTAATATGGTAGCAAATACTTTGAGTAGAAATTCTTCTAGATTTTTATGACCCATAATATAAGATATGGAGAGATTATAGTTGGAGGTGAAATCTTCTACTGATTAGGAATATAGTATATTAACTCAGATGATTATTCAACATTCTCTATAAGAAAGGATTTAAGAATCTCAGAAGTCAAACATAGAATATTTGAAGTAAATTGATCTGATCAAAGCTGGTATGAAGTCTGAGCTACGAGTATCTAATTCTAGTATTATCTTCTGTAAGAATAAACTTTGGGTTCCTAGTATTTAGCATGAACCTCACTATTCAGGGTATACTATCTATCCATGAAGTAGTAAAATATACAATGATATGAAAGGTATATTTTGATGGTCTGGATTAAAAAAGGATGTAATAGATTTTGTATCAAAATATGAAGCTTGTTAGTTAGTGAAGGTAGAACAACAGTGATTGGGAGATTTTATGCAGTCATTACCCATTCCAGAATGAAAATGGGAAGAAGTGACTATGGATTTTCCCAAGTCAAGACAGGGACTTGATGTCATTTGGGTTATAGTTGATAGTTTGATAAAATTTGCTCATTTTATTTCAATTCAATAGTCTGATTGTATGGATAAGTTGGCACATGTATATGTGAGTGAGATTATCATATTATATAGAATATCGAAGGTTATAGTCTCTGATAGAGATGACAGGTTTACCTCCAAACTATGGAGAGGTATTCAGTAAGGTTGGGATACTAAACTGTATTTTAGTATGGCATTTTATTCTCAAATGATGCATAGTCTGGAAGGACTATATAAGTACTGAAAGATTTTTTTGAGGCTATGTTTTGATTTTGGTGGCAATTGAGATGATCATATTCCTCTCTTCGGGTTTACTTAGAATAATAGTTTTCAATCAAGTATAAGTATGGCCCCATATGAAGCTCTATATAATAAAAGGTGTCATACACTACTGTCTTGAATAGAGGTGGGAGAATGTCATCTGATTGGGCCAACTTTAGTTGTTGATGCTATTGAAAAGATCTATTTGATCAGAGATAGATTAAAAAGTATATAGGACAGGTAGAAATAATATTTTGATGCTAAGCATTAGGCTGTAGAGTTTCAGATAGGATATTTTGTGTATATGGATATTAGATCGATAAAAAGTATTAGTAGATTTGGCAAGAAAGGAAAGTTTAGTGTAATGTATAGTAAACCCTCTAAGGTCGTTGAAAGGATTGAGCAGTCTGCCTACAAGTTATAGTTGCCAAATCACATGTTTGAAATTCATAATATATTTTAAGTTTTACTTCTAAGAAAGTGTGTATTTAATTCTAGAAATAGGATATCAACTGAAGATATTGAGTTACGTCTAAATATGAGCTATAAGGAAGAACTAGAGATGATTCTAGCATGTGATGTTAGACAATTAAGAAATAAATAGATTCCAATGGTTAAAGTTCAATATAAGAACATAACTGAAAGAGAAGCTACTTGGGAGAAGAAATCTGAGGTGAGACAACTATATCCCATCTTATTTTTATGATCTAAGATAAGAGTTTTGAAATATTGAGGATGACATTTTTTGAGGAGGGGAGAGTTGTGACTTTAGGTTTAGAATTCACCTTAACCCATTCTGACCCTAATTAAAAAGGTAAATATTTGAACTTTTATCTTTTGAACTCTTTTGTAAGTGTTTGGAAGTGATATATGTGTATGAAAATGGTTTACATGTTCTTTGGAGGGAGTTCCAGAGGTTTGAATGCATTTTAGAAAAATTAAATCTTTTTCTCTAGAGTTCCATAATGTCAGGTGTTCTGGCACCTCGATGTTGTGTTGGTTGGCACTTAGGTGCTCAAAAGTGACACCCGACACTATAGTCTTGGTTTTTGGGTTTTTAATGAGCGTTGTAGTGTTGGATAGTAGTACCACGCTACTGGGCTATTTTCTACACTTAAATATAATATTTTTCCATTATTCTATTAATTCATTTCATTTGGCAGTCGAAGTAGATAAAGGAGAGCATTTTGAGAAGGAAAGAAGAGATTTTGAGCCGCTTCAGATCATTTTTAATTGTTGACCCAATTTAGAAAGTTATCTAGATCGAAGTATGTCACATTATGCCTATCTTAGTTTTTAAAAATATAAAGTTTTTTTTTGAATTTTTAATTAAATTTTTATTTTTATTACCAAAAAATAAGGATAACTTTGCACTAAAAAAATTCATCGCGTAAAGATGGTGGGATGTGAAAGTACGAATAGGTTGTTAGACCTATTGATTACGTCCCTAGGCTAACCAAGAGGGAGGGTGAATTGATACTTTTAAAATTTCTCTTGGAATTTTGAAAAACTTTTAATCAAAAACTTAAGCAAATCGTATTGTACGATTTCAGTTCGTACAGTACAAAGAGAGGTAAATTTTATATTTTTCAACCACAGAAAAATAAAGTGCAACGCAGTAAGAAAATATAGAAAATAAGTGACTAGAGACTCCTTCTTTAGGTATTTCACTATATCAAAGTGACTATCCTTTAGCCCCCACAGCAAGGCGGAGAAGCCTTTATAAAACTCTCTTTCACCAAATCCCGGTGCGGCAGAGAACTATCATCCTTTTTCACCCTCCTGGTGAAGGCAGAGAACCCTCTCGTCCTTTCACACCCTCCTGGTGTAGGCAGAGAACCCACTCATCCTTTAACACTCTCCTGGTATAGGCAGAGAACCCAATCATCCTTTCACACCCTCCTGGTATAGGCAGAGAACCAATCGTCCTTTTTCACCTTCTTGGTGACGGTAGACAACCGTCATCCTTTTTCACCCTCCTGGTGAAGGTAAAGAACCGAAAACCTCTCGAATAATCTTCTTGCAAGAGCCTCCATGGAGATTGGGAAGAAGCTTTAAGTACAAACAATGAGATCCTCACACTTGGATAACCTTGTGAATCCCCTTATAATTTTCTCTTCAAAGATCTCACAACACTCACTCCCAAACACTCTCCCTTTCACTCTCAAGAAGAATTTTCATAGAAGGATCTTCCACAAGTCAGTGTTTAAGACCCTTAAGTACTAAGGACAAGAAAAATCATCCAAAAACTGAAAATTTCAAGTTTTACGCAATACGATCGTCCCGTATGATCGCATATCATACTATATGAACAGTTCAAACAATTGAATGATTCATCCCGTACGATCTAGTACGAACCTAAAATTGAGCTGTTCATACCCCAAAACCTTCTGTATGAAGTATATTTCATACTGTATGAACAGTTCAAATAATTAAACTGTTCGTCCCATACGAGCGAGTACGAACCTCAAACCGAGCCGTTCTTACCTCAAAATCTTCTGTATGAAACAGTTCATCCCATACGATCCATTACGAACCTCAAACCAAGTCGTTCGTACCTCAAAACCTTATGTATGAAGATATTTCATACTGTACGAATAGTTCAAAAAATTGAACAGTTCATCCTGTACAATCCAGTATGAACCTCAAATCGAGCCGTTCGTACCTCAAAACCTTATGTACGAAGCTATTTTGTACTGTATGAATAGTTCAAAAAATTGAACAGTTCCTCCCGTATGATCCAGTATGAACCTCAAACAGAGCCGTTCGTATCTCAAAACCTTCTGTATGAAGTATATTTCGTACTGTACGAATAGGACTTAGAAAAATTTCCAACAATGCAGGTTTATTATGGAGGATAAATAATACAGATCATCCCGTACGATTCAATATCGTACAATACGATCAATTTTAAAAATTAAGCTTTCACTCCCCTAGTGTGTGTGTGCACAGTTATCCAACTTACAATCACACTCTCTCAGACTCAAGAAAAAAAATAAAAAATACAGACTTCTCTTACAATAAATATTATCAAATGAACTTGAAGTCTTCAGTAGTCTGGAGTGTGGATTTCCTGAAAACCATGTTAGTACACACAAAAAGAAACTCCAATATTTATTAGGAGAAAAATAAAACAAATAATAAGATTTTTTAATCATCAAAAATAACTTGTATCAAAATTCACTTGAACGAACTGATTTGCACAAATCATAACAATCTCCCCCTTTTTGATGATGGAAAAATATTTATTGTTGGAGCTAATAAGTAAACTCACATTTCTCCTAAGCATCCACTAAATGTTAGCTCCCCCTAAATAAATGATCTCCTAAGCTCCCCCTAAACGGAAACTCCAAAAAAAAAATGATCTACACGAACCAAGGGGTAAAAGGAGGTAAGAGGAGAAAGCAAAAAAGGAAAAAAATGGAGACAAAGACAAGAAAGCACATTAAACATACAATGCACCATATGATGCAACTGGTCAAACAATACAAAACTTATACAAACTAACATATAATGCAACATACAATACAATATGTCAAACAATACAAAACTCCCCCTTTTGACAACAACAAAAAGGGAAGCCACTCAAAGGAGTTGGTGATTTAAATGATGTTAAAAGAAGATTAACTACAATATTAAAATCATATGCAAAAAGTAAGGACTCAAAATGGTTTAGATCACATACTATAATAAGGAGAAGAGAAGTTGATCTATGACAGTAATGTAATAGACAGATTAAGTGACCACAACTATTGCACAAATGATGAAATAAAACTATCAAATTTTGAAGTCAAAAGTGACAATCATTGATTAGTGAAATTGGAGAAAATATTAAAGGAAAGAATAATTGGTGACATTGCGCATCTTTTCAAATGAAGGGACACATTTTGTGCACTTAGTCAATATTTGGGCTAATTTTGTGCCTCTTTACAATTTTGGCAATATTGCGCATCTTTTACTGTATGGCACACTTTGTGCATCTTTTCAATTCTTTGCTCTTTTTATTTTGACTAAATAAAATTCTTTCCAACAACACAATCTCTTATTTTCATTATATTCATAGAAGAATCAAAGTACAAAGAAAATAGTGGAATGTTCACAAAAAGTAGGATCAAAGTTCTCCTCTATACTCTTTCTTCCTTCACTTACAGAGTTTCTTCAACAAAACATAGACTAAACACTCCAAAAGATTATATATTATACTTCCCTAGCCTCCCTTAGATTTTACTCTAAGAGGGTACTAGGGAAGCACACTGAAAAATACTAAATTTTATACAAGTAAATGAACTACCCTACAAATAGAACATAACATCTATTTATAGAAAAAAACACAAAAAGGGAATCTGGCATTGTTGCGTTGGGTGCAAGAAAAAGAACTAGCGCTTTGACATTGAAATGTTTGCTCCACTACAATGCTTGATGACATGGAATAATTTTTTAGTGAACAGCCACAACCTTTCACTAAAATAATGTGGCCCTTAGAAGTTATAACTACTACGCCACGGTGTTGTTAAAATTGGAGTAATGTGGGACCCGAGTGGACAAAATTGCACTAAGGCGTTAAAATGTGTGGCACCGTGGCATTCAATTTCCCAAGAAGCTGGCACCACCAAGCTAGATTTTTGATGTAGCAGTACTTTAAATGATATGATGCTGGATGTGTTGCCGCTGTAGCGCTCACAAACTAAGAGCATGGCACTGCAATATCCAAAAGTGATGTTGAATGTAATGCAGCGGTTGTGTTTCATCTAGCACTATGGCAATGAATGTTCTTTTATATTTTTCATCATTTTTAATTTTTTCCTATAAAAAAATAATTAAAATAATATATTTTTATTGAAATTCAAATATAATAAATATTACATAATTTATAATTATCAAATTCTCCCCAATTTAAACTCTTGCTTATCCTCAAGAAAATAACAAATATGTACATCTGATTAATTTAATAATCAAAGTAAAAAATTGATAATTTAAAATTACTAAAATATAGGATAATACATCATGGTTTAGAAGTAATTGAAATGAACAAGGTTATAATTCTAATTTAGAAAAAATCCTAATAATTATCCTAACCCGTTACTTTTACCATTATTTATTTTAAATTTATATGTTATGAATATAATCATTGACTATTAAATTTTAAAATGAATAACGTAGCTTTAAAGATTAGATGTGTTTGTAGTTAAGATTGAATCCATTAGTTCGCCATCATTTGTACTAGTTTTCATATCTTATACTTTGTGTATTTAAGTATTAGATTATAGTTTGACTTTAATCTTTTAACTGATACTAATTTTTTAGTGTATTCTTCTTCTTTTCTTTCTTTTTATAACTCTTATCATAGTTATTTCTTTTCATTTGCATAGGGTATATAGTTAATGATTTTGAATATTATTTTTGCTTATAATCACTTACAATCTTAATGATTTTAATCTAAAGATTTAATAAGATCACTAGTTCCAGTTTCAAGTTACTATGATTTCCAATTTTAAGCTACTCCTATCTTTTTTTTTTTAATCTTGAGTATTCATCTTTTAATTCAAAGATCAATGTATAAATGTATAACTTATAAATTAAAGTTTAGTCAATAACTTAAATGATCTAAGTTAGTTAATTATTAGTTTTCTAATCTATGAATTATAATACAATGCTCATTTAAACTATAATATAAAGTTTTATTATTATCCTAAATTTGTATAATTTTTAATTTTCATTTTTATTCTGGTTAAATAAACAATCAAAAAGCATAGATGTTAATGAAAGACAAAGTAACATGTAAGCTTAAGGGAAATTAAATCGAATGTAAATACAAACAAAATAGAAATATAATTAATAAGACATGTTTTTCATATGAATGATAAAAAGGCTCAAAACATGTAATATATATAAAACTAAACAATTGATATTGGATAACTAGTGTTTAAGGCACCACTCTAACATAACAATACATTGGCTCTCATGGCCATAACAAATATAGCAAGGAACTATAATTATGACCTATCACATCACTAGGATCTCCCTCAAGGCAAAGAAATTAAAAAGTAATAAAAGAAAAATAAGCTATAAAATAAGGGTAGCATTCACACTCTCTTTACTCTCTCAAGCTTCCTAACTAGCAGAATCGTGATCTTCCTCTTTCTCTTCCTCCTCCTCCTCATCATCATATGTACGGTTTCAATCTATGACTATTAATTTTGAAAATGTGAAAAAAAAAATTTATCCTAAATTTTTATTGCACCATATGAATATATTTGAGCTCGGTCCATCCATACTTAATTTATTCATGATAAAATTACTTTCATGAACCAAAATGCCAAACATCTTGGTCAGAAAAAATTCATAATTGAGAACCTTAAACCCATGCAATCTCTTCATTTCTACATTGTAAACCTTTGTATCTTTGATAATTTTATTTTTGAATTCTTTTAAAGTGCTAACAATAGAAGAACTCCAAAAGTTTAAAGCAGAAAATGATTCTTCATTCTCAATGATAAGTTCTTTCTTCTTTAAGGAAGAATGCTTTCTCTTCTTTCCACCAATTAACTCATAAATGATGAATAACAATCAATAAAACTCACCTAAGAAGGATTCTTGAAAAGTTAAAGAGACAAAGAAAAGTGACAAAGAAAACTAACTACACTTAACCTTTATAATTAAACCATCATGGTAATTTATGATTCGTATGAGCACCGTAGCACTAAGTCCAATGCTATAGCATTTTTCTTTTCGAAAAATATAAAATATTAAACTATAGCAACTTTTATGGCATAACTAAACACAAAGATGGGTTGCCTCCCAAAAAGCGTTAAGTTATAGTCTTCAGCCATACTTTTCAACATTTAACAATTTGGCTTGCCACTCATCAAGTGATTTCCACTATGATCTTTTCCTTTCTCCTTTAGATTAACTTTAGTATTGCTAGCCAACGATCCAAGAGGCCTATTACTAATTGAAACTATAAGATGAACTTATTAATTTTTTAAATTTTTAATAGAAATAGTTTGAATTTGTAATTAAGTTCCTACCTGCATCACTATATCTTCCAAAGGTAACTTTTTATTTCCAAATTGATTGTTTTATTTAATCCCAGAGAATAAGGTCTAGGATTAATAATAAGCTGCTAAGGATTATTCCAAATTTCTCCTTGATTATTTTAACTTGAATTCTATTAATTATAATCACTAACATTATTTGACCAATTAAAATTATGATGATTCCTCAAACCTGAATTATATGTATTGGAGCAGGGATTATTTTATCTTCGAATTAAACTCATATTTTCAATCCCTTGCACACCACTAACTTCAATAAAATTTAAATCTTGATCTTCCAATTGCATAGATGATTCATATACTAATCCTGAACTGATCCATATTGTGTTCAATTTCTTGAAAATTGCTGCAACTTGTTCAATTAAAATTGACAAAGTATCTGATTCATAAATTTCGGTTATTCTCTTAAGATAGCAAGCCACTAGAAATTATTAGTAGTCATTTTTTCTATTAATTCATATACTTCCTCAGATGGCTTAAACATTAAAGATCCTCCAGATGCAGCATCTATGATTACTTTAAGAGCTCTTACTAATTTATTATAAAAGATTTGAATAAATAACCAAACACGTAAGGCATCATGAGGGCATTTCCTAAGCATTTCCTCAAATCTCTCCAACTTTCATAAATTGATTCTCCTTTAAATTGGGCAAAAGATGTTATATCATTTCTAAGTTTGGTAATTTTTTAAGATGAGAAATACTTAGTAATGAATTTATGAGCTAACTCATTCTAAGTGGTTATAGAGCCTGGGAGTAAAGAATTCAACCATATCTTAGTCTTGTCTCTAATAGAAAATGGAAACAACAGAAGCCTAATAGCATCATTATTGATACCATTATACATAAATATTACACGTATTTCTAGAAAGTTGACTAAGTATAAGTTGGGATCTTCAAAAGAAGTTCCCCCAAACTGAAAATTTTGAACCATCTAAATTATGATATATTTTAATTCAAAATTATTAGCTTGGATAGCAGGTCTATTAATACTCTGATGAATTTGATCTACTATATAGTTAGCATAATTCCTAAGAGGTCTGATTTTGATCTCGTACTAGCTAAGACATTTAAAAAATAGTTTTTCTAAAATTTGAAAGGGTTCTTTCTATCTCAAAATCAAATAACTAAGGTTCATTTCTAGATCTACAAAACATGCAACAATGAATACAAAATTAATAAACAAAATAGGATATAAGATACAAGTAGGTCTAAATATGCATTTTTTTAATAATATAATTAAAAAGCAAATTATTTCCCAAACAATAGCACCAAAAACTTGATGATGGGATGTGCATGAACTTATGCGTGTAGGTAGGCAAGGCTTTGTTATAGATTGTGTAATAAATACTTGTTCTTGTCAATGTTGAGTAATGCTTAAGTTTTTCTTAATATGCTAACAATAAAACCCCATTTAAATTTATGTGCCAAATAACATGATAAAGTAATTAAATAGAGTTTCAAACCCATGAGGAAGTATTATGCTTACTTGCAAAAAACTATTATTGCTTACTTTTAATGCATAAATCATCCTACTAAAATAAAAAAGATGTTTTTGGAGTTTCTATCACTTAACAAAAATAGTAAAATAGTTGATACAATATTTAATAAAATCTTTTAGATTGATGAATGCAAATATCATATTTTTTAATGAAACTCTTAATTATAGATATAATTCAGAGCATATATATCCCTAGATCTCTATCAAGCTTGTACGGGTGAAAAGGAAATCTGTTGACCTCTTATAGTTATAATATCTCTTTAAGAACCTAAAATATTCAAGCATCCTATGTCAAAGTATGACAACATTTTATCTTAATTTTTCTAATTGTTCTTGCATTCCCCTGTCAAGACTATACATTACACTAGATTTTAACTACATATATGGCCACTATATGTATTAAATGAAGAATAAGATATAATTGAAAACATCATTAAATCTTTAGAGAATAAGAGTCTTCGTTAGTACTTTAATATGCTCTTCATATCATCAATTCAAAATAAGAGATTTAGCTAGACATAGAATAAATGGCAAGTTATTTTTGTCATATTCATGGAAGAATCAAAGTACAAGGGTAATAATGGATTGTTATCACCAAGTAGGATCAAAGTTTCTCCTCCATACTCCTTCCTTCATTTATAGAGTTGCTTCAACAAAACACAGACTAAACACTCCAAAAGATTGTATCTTATACTTCACTTGCCTACCTTAAATTTTACTCTAAGAGGATACTAGAGAAGCACACAAAAAATATTAAATTTTACACAAAAGACTAAACACCCCTACAAACAGAATAGAACATCTATTTATAAAAAAAAAATACAAAAAAGTGCATCTGCGGCTACGGCGCTCGAAAGTGTGGTGCTACGACGCTTGAAAGTGAACTAGTGCCTTGATGCTGAAATGTTTGCACCGTCACGGTGCTTGATGACATGGAACATTTTTTTAGTGAACAGTCACGACTTTTCACTGAAATAATATGACCCTTAGAAGTTACAACTATTATGCTGTAGCGTTGTTGAAATTGGAGCATTGCGGCGCCCGAGTGGACAAAGTTACACTAGGGCGTTGAAATGTGTTGCATCGTGGCATTCAATTTCTTGAGAACCTGGCACTGCCAAGCTAGGTTTCTAACGCTATGGCACTTCAAATGTGGATGTGTTGGATCTGTTGCCTCTACAACACTCACAAATAAAGAGCATGACACTGTAATGTCCCAAAGTGATGTCTCGAGGTGTTAAATGTAGCACAACGGCGATGTTTCCTCTAGCGCCGCAATGCTAAATGTTCCTTTGTATTTTCACCATTTTTCAATTTTTCTTGTAAAAAATTAACTAAAATAACATATTTTTACTGAAATTCAAACATAATAAATGTTACATAATTTGCAGTTATCGCGTAACTTTTTATATGCTGTAGAGATTGAGATTCTAAATATTTTAAATATTTTTTTAAAAATTTTATACCAGGGGTTTGGAATTTGTGTATTTTTTATTGAATAGAGAATAATTTATACTCTGAAAAATAGTATTGTAGGATGATCAAAGTCTTAAAAAGATATTTTATATAATCTTTGATAATTCCGTTATATTTTGAAATTGTGAATTTTACTCCATAAGAATTTTCGTTGCCTATCATTATAAAAAATTATACAATTCTCATATGACCTCAATTATGCTTTAATTGATACAATGTGATGAAATATGTGTTTGTATGATTGAATTATGTGCAATTGTGAAGTTCTAGAAAGTGTTATTGTAAAAGAAGCAAGATATTCTTATACCTATACTACATGTTATGGTAGCTAAAAAAGCATGCTCGGATGGCTAAAAAGTCTTGTTATGGTGCCTATAATTCATGCTCTGGTGGAAAAATGGCATATTCTAGTGCATATCAGTATGTTCTGGTGCTATAAGCACAAAGGAAGTTATATGGGGCTAAAATCTTTTGAGATTCTATCTGAGTCCAGAGAAACCTGTTATGTTTTATTCTATAATGTGAATTTCAATTCATTTGACTGCTCAGTATTATTACTCTTTGGATAACTTTTATACTCTTATTACTTTACTCAGCATAGTGATTTATAATACTGCATTTAGATATCCTATAAAATATTTAAGTAAGAAATATTTGAAAATTTATATCGGTGTTTGTGCCTTCCTGAGCTATTATAGCTAGCTCACCGTGGTTTTGCATTTTATTTTCAGGATCTAGGAAAGGGAAGGTACAAACTATAATCCAATTCTAGGGCCGCTCAACTATAATCCAATTCTAGAGTGTGAATGCAAAAAAGCCACCGCTCTCAATTCTAGGAGAGATTATTACGTGCGGAGTCCGAACCGTCCGGAGGCGAATTCGGACACGCCACGTCACCCGGATGCACCGGGCCCCGGGTGATGTGGCGCATCTAGATTCGCCTCCGGACGAATCCGGATGTCGCACGTAATAATTTTTCCAATTCTAGGGCCGCTCAACTATAATCCAAAATTTTTATATTTTCAAATTAATCTATTTTTAATTTTTGGCTACTACAAACAAACTACTAAAATCTTATTTATTTCAACTTTATTTGATTACTGAATCATTTATGGAAATTTGTGTAAGACAGAATTATAAATAAACTATTTGAACAAAAAATACCTTTCTCTTAAAAGCATAGAGTCACTAATCTCTTTGCACAAGTTTCTTATCCCTATCCGGTAAATTTATTACAAAAGAAATTTTAGTTGCTAGGAGCCTAGGACACAATTGATCTCTCAGATTATATAAATTCAACATAGATATCTCTTTCCTAGGATTCTTTATGATGTTTTATTCACGATGAGTTCATTCTTCACCTCTCAATTTCAAACAGACATCTTAAATCTCTAATTGGTGGCCTAAAATTATCAGAAATACAAGTCACTCACCGAAGATCGGAGAAGCTGAAGAACAGATGCTGGCTACGAACACTGCATCGTTCGAACACTACGTCGTTGAGGTCGTCGAGGTCGAGCTGCTGCCTTCCACTATGCCGCACGAAGAAGCGAAGGGGCAATTACCCCCCTGAGCGGAACTTGGTTCCGCCTCTGATTATTAGTCATGAAGCATCATATAAAATACACAGTAATAAAATTAAAGCATAAAATCTCAATTGATTATTTTCAACAAAAAACTATAAAAATATTACTAGTTACATCCAGTGGCAGATCCAGATCATTTTTTTAGGGTAGACAAATTCAATATATATAAAAAATAAATAATATATATATATATAGTGGCAGATCCAGATCATTTTTTTAGGGTAGACAAATTCAATATATATAAAAAATAAATAATATATATATATATATATATATATATATATATATATATATATATATATATAATGAACCGGTCAGAATTTCAATCCCAAACAAAGTCTTGTAATTCATTATATTTTATGAAATAAAATAAAATTACAAAATTTACATTCTACTTTGCATTTTTTGATAATGTTACATAATGCTTCATTCGGAACAGAATCAAATATTTCTTTCTCAATATAAAGCACTAGACAGTCATTGAGCCAAGCATCACCCATTTTGCTACGCAGCCGATGCTCTAGTTGGCGTCCGCAGCAGCCGAGTGTTCTGAGGATCCTCGCAGTCGGCTGAGAGAGGGCTGCCCGCTGCAAAGAGGAGGGATATTTCACAAAATGAATGCCGACTGGTATCACGAAATGTGCGTGGATGGGCAGCTTTCATAAAACTAGGGCAAAAAAACATTTTGAGAGGGGGCAAAATACGAATATAACCTTTCTAAAGTTTTTTTTTTCTGAGCCCACCCTGAGCATAGCTGGGATCCTCCCTTGGTTACATCCCAATCCTAGCAAAAACGTTTAGCTAATTGAACGAACATTGTAAAAATATTATTGGTTAATATACTATATTATACTATACCATACTATACTATATTATTTAAAAAATTTATCTAAATTAAAGCATTGTAGGGCATATAAATTTAAATTTCCAAAAAAGAAGTAATAATAAATAATGTTTTTCACATGAACTTTTCTCAACCAAATAAATATGTGAAAATAAATTTCATTTCAATTCCATTACCACATATTTTCATTCCTAGTTCATTTTATTTGTTACAATTTCTTCAGCCCACTTTATGTTTTCTCTATTAAGATATATATCCTATCTATAGTAAAAATAGTTACATATCTAAGCTGAAAATAATAAACATTAAATTGCTACTTCTAAGATTTTTGACCATTGGATTGAAGGGAGCATTGAATAATTTCTCTTCGATCAGCCTAACCCAAACCAAAAATTTGTTTTCTTAGGGACAACTACAAACCAAAATTTCGAATAGACTGCATTTTCTTCCTCACCTATAGTCGATCGTCGCAACCTGCTACAACCATCCATCGCCATTGTCTGCCATATGCCATCAGTCACCGCTTGTCACCAATCGCCACCATTGCTACCTCTTGACAGTCGTAAACCACCATTGTTGTCACCCTTGGGTATCAAAATGGGTTGACGAGTTGGGTTCGAATCATCCTGAAATTGACACGACTCGAATCAAATCAACATGAATCCGACCCGTTTAATAAATGAGGCAAAAAGACCAACTCGAACTCGACCTATTAACTCGTTTAATTAATTTTATTCATGACTTATTAACTATAAAATTTATGATATTTGTAAAAAATAAAAAAATAAACGAGTCATTTTTCAGTTCAAAAGGGGGTTCCCAGGTCAACCCAAACCTGAAAAGTTTATCAAACGGGCCAACCCGAATCCAAAATTTGAAGTCGGGTTCTGATTGAATTGACGAGCCGGACCATTTATTGACAATCATAATTGGCAACCACTCGCTAATAGTCATCACTCACCACCAGCCACCCACCATTATCATCTTCTGTCACCTATTGCCATTCACCACCATAGTCTCTACCTAGCACCCACTAATGTTGTTGGCAACAGCTACTGTAAGCACCATTTGTAGCCAGTCATCATCGAGCACCACCATTACAATCAGTCGCCACCGCCGCTTAACTCCCAGTGGCCACCATCAAGGCCAAACATTAATTTTACTTTAAAAGCTAAGAAAAAAAATCTTAAATTTATTTTATAAATAATCAAACATCACAAAATATTTTAAATATAAAAATTCTGCTCAACATTATATTTTAAATACATCTAGTTTTCAAATAATTGCATCCAAACAGCCGGTCAACTACCACGCCCCAATTTCAACCGCCATTCTCTATCCGACGGTCAACGATTTCGACCCATCGTTTGAAAGTTAGAATTTCAAAAACTTACCGAACGCACCCAATAGCACCCAAGCAAAATCTCCACGTGTCAGATGCATAAACTAGTGTCATTTCTGCTGGTGCAGATAACAATTTCTTTCTATAAATTGATCTCATCGTTGTGCTGTGTGTGAGTTGAACTAAAATGGAGAAACTGACGAAGGGTCCAGTAGTGGTGACTGGAGCCAGTGGCTACGTGGGTTCATGGCTGGTGATGAAGCTTCTTCAGAAGGGTTATGAGGTCAGGGCAACAGTGAGAGATCCAAGTGAGTGTTAACTCTCATTAGGGTTGTAAGTGAGCCAAGTCGGCTCGAGTTCGACTTATTTATGGGCTTGCTAGCAGAGCTTATCGAGCTCACAAGTCGAGTTCAAGCTTGATGAGGCTCAGCTCGTGAGCTCACGAGCTGGCTCGAATAATTTTCTTAATGACTTGCGGCTTTAGTTAACTTATGACTTCATAAATTTTATGTTATAGATAGCTCAAATCAGCTCTAAAATAAAAATTTTTTAGTGAAATTCAGGCTCTCAAATTGATTTGATAAATATGACTATTACTAACTATGTAAAATAATAATAATTAAGAAACTGAAAAGTATAGACTTATTTAAAGACACTTTATACAAATTCTAAATATAATTATTAATTAACAAGAAAATTAATGACAATAATTTAAAAAAAAAAGCGAACTTATGACATCAAAATTTTGCGCGAATTAGGCTTCGTTTGGGACGACTTTTTTTTTTTGCTTTTAAGACAAAAAATTAGTTAAATTTTTTTTAATTTTTGTTATAAAACACTATCTTAAAAAGTAATAAAAAGCCTTCCCAAACGAAGCCTTAAATTTTAATTTAATATTTATATACCAAACAATAGACTACTATTTTCTTATAAAAATATTTATTGTACACTCAATTAATTTTTATATCTTTCCCCTACATGAAAGATTAAAATTTTATCTGGGATAGCTTTCTTATTGATTTATGAAGTACTTTTTTATTACAAAATTTTTTTGGATTAAAAATTTTTGTACTAAAAAATTGCATTAAGTTGTCCCAAATTAAACCTAATTTTTATTAATGTTGTTATATAATTTAAGAATAATTTAGTTTTTTATTTTGATTGTTTCAAAAATTAAGGATTTCACTCTTTTTTAATATGACAATCAAATTCATATAATTGCATTTTTCCCCTCCACCTTAAAAAAAATATGGGCATTTATTGAGCAAATTTCAACCTTTCAACATAATTACTAACCCTAATCATAGAAATGCCATCTGTTTACTATAAATTAATGCATAAAAAGCTTAATTAGGCCCTCTAATTACATATATTAATATACGTAAAATTTCAGCAAATCTCAAGAAAGTGAAGCCTTTGTTGGATCTCCCGCGCTCCAACGAGCTGCTCAGCATTTGGAAAGCAGATCTAAATGGCATCGAAGGGAGCTTCGACGAGGTGATACGTGGCAGCATTGGGGTGTTCCACGTCGCTACTCCCATGGATTTTCTATCCAAAGATCCTGAGGTTTATTTTTTTTTCTTTTTTTCTTTTTTTATAAATCGAACCAACCTAAAATTAAATAAAATTTAAGGTGCTTTTTTATTTTTAATTCTTAGGGTCTATTTTGATGCCTTCAAAGTTTTATAAAATTGGTGGTGAAATTATTATGAGTGAAACTATTTTGATTGCAAAAAATAAATTTTTAGCACATAAAGTTCTAAAATGCAGTGAAAAAATGGTAATCAAATAAAATTATAGTTGATATATAAAAATAAAGTAACGAGAAAGGTGTCCTTTGATTCTTAGGTGTGCTGTAATTAAAGCATAAAATGTTTTGTTTATAAAATATATAGAATAAAAATTGATTCTTAATCTTTTCATAATTCTCAATACAAATAATATTTATTATCTTCTACATAATTAATTAAAATAAGTTGAATTTGTGCTCGAGGGCATTTAAAATTTAATAAATTATTATTATTACTAGTAGAAATATAAAATTTTCCGTTAATATTAACTTTTAATTTCAAAACTTATTTAAAAAATGTATGCTTACTTAAACTAATGCTTCGTTTGGGATAGCTTTGTTACTATTTGTTAAAATAGTTTTCTTGTATAAAAAATTTTAGTTCAGACAATTTTTGTACTAAAAAACTTGCTTTGAAAGTTTTAAGAAAGCTGCCCCAAACAAAACCTAAACCTGAAGTTTTTATGTTTTGATGATTAGGGGTATGTTTATAACAGCTTTTTTTTCTATTTTATTTTTCAAACCATAATAAAGCTCTGTTTGACTATTATTTTTTTGCTGCTCATTTTTTAGAAATTTTTGTGATAAATAGTTATTTTTTATAGCCAGAGTTACCAATGCATGATAATTTTAAGAAACTAATTACTTGCTTTATATATAATATCTATCACAACTTTCAAAAAGTTATTTTATCAATAAGAGTTTTTTAATCTGCTTTACAAAATACGACAATTATCTCAAATAAATTCTAAATTGAAAACAAAATAAAAATCTAGCAAAAAAGTACTATTAATTTATTCTCATATGCACATTAATTTTAATTTCTGAAATATTTATATATCTATAGTGCTAATATATAGTTCGATCGATGAGTGCAGAATGAAGTGATAAAACCGGCAATCAACGGTTTGCTGGGCATCTTGAGGTCTTGCAAAAAGGCCGACAGCGTACGGCGAGTGATTTTCACGTCTTCTGCAGGAACAGTTAGTGTGGAGGAACACCAAGCAGCAGCGTATGACGAGAGCTGCTGGAGTGACCTTGACTTTGTGAACCAAGTCAAGATGACCGGCTGGGTATGTAATTATATATTCTTTATTTTATCATTGCAAACACTCCTAGGCTTTTCATGACATGATTTTCTTTCTATTTTTTAAAATAATCTTTTAGTACAAAATAGTTTTAAACTAAAAAATTTTATATTAAAAAGCTGCTTTAGAGAGCAGTAAGAAAGTTATCATTTGGGATGACTTTCTTATTACTTTCTAAAATAATTTTTAAATATAAAAATTTCTTGTTCAAATAATTTTTATTCTAAAAAGCCGCTTTAGAAAGCCGTAAGAAAGTTATCCCGAACGAGGCCTTAATGATTTCTTTGATTGATGAACTGATGGAACTAAAGGTCTATTTTGGATAATTTTTTTGCTGTTTTACTTTTTATATTGTAATCACAATTTCTATTTGATTATTATTTTCTTATTGCTTTAAATAAGATTTTGCATTAGTAAACTATTTTTTACAGCTGCTTTTAAATAAGTTAAGCTTCGTTTGAAATGACTTTCTTACTGCTTTTTAAAGCAGCTTTCTAGTTCAAAAATTAAAGTTTTTGTACGAGAAAACTGTTTTAAGAAATAGTAAGAAAGCCGTCCCAAATAAAACCTTATTTTCTTTATAACAATTTTATAACCACTTTTATAAAATACTGTAACTGTCCCGAACAAAACCTAAATTTCTAGCAGCAATATCTTGACAGATTGGTTGAGGATTGGATTTTAGGGGATTAAAGAAAATTTTTCTGAGAAAGTTTACTATTTCCTGTTTAGATCCTACTTAAGCAAGAATGGATAAAGTGTCTCATTAGCAACTCTATACCTTTCAGATAATAATAATTATTATTTTTCTATCTAACAAATCTTCTTAGAAGTTCCTTCCAACTATAAACATTACATTAAATCTAAAATATTCTTCTAAATATATTAATTTAGATTTTGTTTGAAGCGTTTTAGGTTTTTTTCATAGAACTCGAGCGAGCCTTAGCTTGAGCTTGAACATGATTAATTCTACTAATTCGAAGCAGCTAGTTTATAACGAAATAGAGAAAATGATTATGATTCATGCAATTCTTATAATAAAATTATAAAAAAATAAAAAAATAGAAGCAAATAATAAAAATTCATTTGATATAAAAAAGTGAGATATTATATATATATATTTAATAGCTTTAATTTAAGTGTATTTTATATTAATATTTTAAAAAAAAAACAGACTCAAAAGCTAACGAGTAGCTCAAGCTTGACTCCTTAGCTCATGAAGCTCAAATCATGGAGAAATTATTCTGTGAGGTCACCGGACCGTTCGGAGGTGAATTAAAATGCGCCACGTCACCTAGTATATAGCGGTACGCAGCACCGATACACAACAAAAAAGTGACGTGGTGCGTCCTGATTCGCCTCTGGACGCTGTCCAGTGACTGCACATAATAATTTCTCCAATTCATGGGCCATTTATCAAAGCGAGCTCAAGTCAAGTTGATCGCTCACACCCCTGATTGAAGCGTACATTATTTTTTATTGATTACTTTTTCTATAAATAATAATAATAATAATAATAATAATAATAACTATCCCAAAAGCATGCAAATTTTCTGATTTAGATAATCATGCATACAATTTGTTTTACAAAACCTTAGAAATATGTAATATTTAATTTTCTTAATTAGTTGTGATGAAAGCTTTAATAAACTGGGACTGAAATATTCACATTGAAATTAATATACAGATGTACTTCCTATCAAAAACACTTGCTGAGAAGGCTGCTTGGGAGTTTGTCAAGGATAATCACATTCATTTTATAACCATTATTCCAACTTTGGTGGTGGGGTCCTTCATAACATCTGAAATGCCACCAAGCATGATCACTGCATTATCATTAATTACAGGTAAAATTATTTCTCATTTTATTTGGAGAGCCTCCAATCTCCTAAAATTTTCTCTTTGGACTACAATTGAAAACACTATTAATAGTTATGATTGAGACTTCGTTTGGTATGTTTTTTTACTATTTTGTAAAGCTGTTTTTTAGGTTTTAGCATAAAACCTCTTGAAAATAGGAAAAAAATAGTGATTTAAAGCTGTCATAAATGAGAGAAATTATTACGTGCGGTCACCGGACGGTTCAGAGGTGAATCAGGTTGCGCCATGTCACCCCGGTACACAGCGGTCCACAGCATCGATACACAACAAAAAAGTAACGTGGCACGTCCTGATTTGTCTTTGGATGACGTCCGGTGACCGCACGTAAAATTTTCTCCCTAAACGAAGCCTGGGATTTTAGTTCGAAGATTGAATCAGTTTTTGGCTCGAGCCAAACAAGAAGAAGCATGAGCCAAATTTTTGGTTTGGTCCGATCTTCGAGCTGATTTTGAGATGGGCTTGGATTAGAATGAGCCAATCCAAAATTGGATAAAAATATACATAATACGTATATATTTAAAATTTAATTGATATACGTGTCTGTATGTTAAATATGTTAAAAATAAAAAAATAAATAAATAATTTTAGGCTGGCTTATTATTAATCCATTAATATAATTTTGAGTTCTTCATTGAGAAGTTTCTTAAGAAATTATTGTGACTCAAAATGTACTTAACTATAAGCATATTTTAAAAAAAATCAAATTAATTAAAGCTATATTCAAACACTTGAACTTTTAGATTTATTTTTTAAAAATTGTAATTATAGATCTCATGATTAAAATATTTGATATTAAAATAATTATTCAACAGCATTATTATGAAAAATGATTCAAAATGTATGAATAATTAAGGATAATAATTTTGACCCAAAATTTTTAATTTAAATAACAGTTTGCAGGAGAGAAAATTTTAGCAAAACTAAATTATTATCCAACTTGTTAGACTACTGCACACGTGGCATCAGCAGATTCATTCTTGCTTTAATACGTTACTCTTTCCGTACTTTTCTTTATTATCCTACGTGTATCTATAGGCTATGTATCCATTAGAAAATCAATGAAAACATTTCTACTTTCTCTGTTCTATCTCGGTTTTCCTCTGGCTATCCTGAAAGCCATCTCAGACTATCCCATATTACCTCCTTGTTTTCTCTACATGGTATCAGAAGTCCTGGTTCTACCTACTCCACTTTCCCGATGACCTCACCTCCAAAAATGGCATCCACAGCTACCATATCATCATCAACTCATATGGATAATTTCAACTCCGATGGCACCTACTCATCTCCCCAAATTCCATCATCCCTCAAGTTCTTGATGAACAGCGTCAAGAACGTCGTCGCTCAAACCCTCACAGCCGAAAACCACTCAATATGGCGATCTCAAGTGCTAAAACTGTTCCGTGCAAATGGCTTTGAAGGATTCTTGGACGGCACTACCCTCCGTCCACCTTCCCTCATCAACTCAGACACCGGACAACAACTCCCAAATCCTGCATACACTACCTGGATCTTGATTGATCAAAACCTCACCGCTGCTCTCTATTCCGTCATCTCTCCAGCTATACTACCTTACGTCCTCTCCGTCGACCACTGCACGGACATCTGGTGCACTCTTGACATCCGCCTTCAATCTTGTACCCGCTCAAGAATAGCTCAATTAAAGAACGAACTCCATTTCCTGTCCATGAAAGATAAATCCATGACACAATATCTACTCGACGTCAAAACCAAAGTGGACGCATTAGCTACCGCAGGATCTCCGGTTGATGTGGAAGACATCATTCACTACACCCTCAACGGTCTCCCAAAGACCTATCAAGCATTCAAGACGGCAATTCGCACCAACCTTCGCTCAGTCAGTCTCGATGAGCTCTACACCCTCCTCTGCAGTGAAGAAATCAATCTTCTCCATGAAACAACCAAAGACCTGCAATCCCTCAACCTTACGGGCAATCAAACGGCCCTCACCGCTAGCCGCGGAAGGGGTCGCGGAAGAACATCGCAATATCGAGGCCGCCCCAATTCAAGATAGCCGTCCACTGCCAATACAAACCGCAGTAGCAAGACTACTCGTCCCTCCATCACTTACCACACTGGCACTATTCACATCTCCGTCCCAACCAAATTCCTCAGAATGGTTCCTCGACAGCGGCGCTTCCACCCACCTCACATCCGACCCAACTCAACTACATCAATCCAACATCTACAACGGCTCCAGCCAAGTCGTTCTCGGAAACGGCCAACAACTTCCGATCCACACCACTGGTAAAGGTCTCCTTCCCACACCAATAGGTAGCCTCCAACTCAAGAACCTTAATCTTGTACCCAATCTCTCCTTCAATCTCTTATCTATGCACAAACTAACTCAAGACAATGACTGTGTTATCATTTTTTACCCTCATGGCTACCAAATAAAGGATCGGAAGACCCATCGACTTCTTCTCACGGGTCCTTCTATTAACGGCCTATACCCCTTCCAACTCAAGCACCAACCAGCTCATCAAACGGATCAGCTAGCTCTTCTCTCACTCCAGCAAGTTCCAGATCTTTGGCATCGTCGCCTAGGCCATCCCTCCGCTTAAACATTGGCCATGATCTCCAAACGCAACAGCAACGTTTACACCTCAAAAATTTTATGCAATTCTTGTAAAATGGAGAAAAGCCATCGCTTACCTAAACCCAAATCTCTAACTGTAACCACATCTATGTTTTCTTTAGTTCACTCGGATGTCTGGGGTCCGTTTCCCATTATATCAAATTAAGGATTTCGTTATTACGTTTCGTTCATCGATGACTTTTCCAAATTTACTTGGATTTTTCCGCTAACTCAAAAATTCGAAGTTTTCACAAAATTTTTAGAATTTCAAGCGCTTGTGGATCGCCAATTTAATTGCAAAATTCGTATCCTTCGCACTGACAACGACTGCGAATTTATAAACAATAAATTTCAAACCCACTGTCGTTATACAGGCATTACTCATCAAACCACCTGCCCTCACTCACCCTCTTAGAATGGTGTCGCCGAACGCAAGCATCGGCACCTCATTGAAATCACTCGTACTCTGCTTCTTCAAGCATCCCTCCCTCAATACTTCTGGATGGACACTCTCCTTACCACAAACCTTCTAATCAACTGCTTACCCTCCCCAAACACTCACAACAAATCACCCTACGAAATCATCTACGGTAAACAACCCGACTACAATCAATTCAGAGTATTTGGCTGCCTATGCTACCCCTAGCTCAAACCTTACACATCCAACAAACTATCACCTCTTTCACACCCTTGTGTCTTCCTAGGATACGCCACCTCCCAAAAAGGCTATAGATGCTTGGACCCGATCTCTAACAAAATTTACACATCATGTCACGTTATCTTCGACGAGAACACTTTCCCATACGCCAACCAAGCATCCCACACTAAGCCTTCCCAACCCGCATATCCTACCACACCACCGCTTCTACTGGTTCCCACAACCAGCATACCATCCTCAATCATAAATCACTCTACCTCCTCCACTAATCAAACCAATTCCATTCAGCCAATACACACTTCCAACGCCACAGAGTCCCAATCCCCATCCCACGGCTTAGACCTCCTATGCCCCTCACCCGAATCACCTCCTCATCTCAACCCCAATAACCCACCGCTCACGGCAACTCACAAATCTCCTCCCATACAGGGATACCCCATGCTCACTCGACTCAAAAGTGGTCATTCGAAAGCCAAGAAAATATTTGATCTAGCTCATATTATTCAAACTACTGAACCAACCACCTACGCTCAAGCTGTAAAATCTGAACAATGGCGCACCGCCATGTCTCAAGAGTTCCAGGCCCTCCAAGCTCAAGGCACTTGGGAACTAGTTCCCCCAAACCCTTCTCAGAACGTGCTCGACTCCAAATGGACTTTCCACATCAAATATAACTCCGACGGCTCCATCACCCGCTACAAAGCTCGTCTAGTAGCCAAAGGGTACGATCAAGAACACGGCATCGACTACACAGAAACCTTCAGCCCCGTCGCCAAATTGCCAACAATACGCGTCCTCATCCTCATCGCTCTCAACCACAATTGGATTATCCACCAGCTCGACGTCTCCAATGCCTTCTTACATGGAACCCTCTCCGACACCGTCTTCATGCAACAACGACCTGGCTTTCAAGACTCCATTCATCCCAATCACGTCTGCCGGCTAAAGAAAGCCTTATACGACTTGAAACAATCTCCTAGGGAGTGGTACGCCACCTTGTCAAACCACTTGCTCAACTACGGATTCCAAATAAGTGCATCCGACCACTCTCTACTAACATTCAAATTTGAGAACACTCACATCTACATCTTAATCTACGTCGACGACATACTTCTTATAGGTAACTCTCCATCCGCTATTCATAAATTGCTTTCTAATCTTCACAATAATTTTCAGATGCGCAACCTTGGGTCATTGTCACAATTTTTGGGAATCCAAGCACACAAAACCACCTCAGGCCTTATCCTACACCAGCAACCTTATGCCAGAAAAATCCTAGAGCACGCAGGAATGTCTCAATCCAAGCCGGTTTCCACCCCTCTCTCATGCAAAACCACCACAACCACTAAGTCCAACGATCCTTACGCCAACCCTCAGCACTACCGCCAGCTCATTGGATCACTCCAGTACCTCACCATAACAAGACCCGACATTCAATTTGCAGTTCAACAACTATGCCAACACATGCAAACACCACTCAACACCCATCAAGAATCCCTCAAAAGGCTTCTACGTTATATTCAGGGAACCTTATCCACAGGTATTCCACTCACCCGAACAAATCTTACACTCCGCGGCTATGTGGACGCCGATTGGGCTAGCAACAACCAAGATCGCAAATCCATTACCGGCTTCTGCAACTTTCTCGGAACCTCTCTAATTTCGTGGCAAGTCAAGAAACAAAATACAATAGCCCGCTCCTCCACGGAAGCTGAGTACCGAGCCCTGGCCACTGAAGCCTTCGAGATCCTCTGGCTCAGACGTTTCCTAGAAGACTTTCATACACCACAAACCGCCCCCACAACGGTTTACTGCGACAACACATCAGCTATAGCCCTCGCCAACAACCCCGTCTTCCACGCCCGCACCAAGCACATCGATGTCGACTGCCACTTCATTAGGGACTGCATCAAGAAAAATAATATCTCCGTACATCACATCTGCACTACGGATCAACTCACCGATCTCTTTACAAAAGCTCTACCAACACAGCGATTCAAGTATATCTCCAACAAACTCACAGCTCCTACACAGCTATCAGTTTGAGGGGGGCTGTTAGACTACTGCACACGTGGCATTAGCAGATTCATTCTTGCTTTAATACGTTACTCTTTTCGTACTTTTCTTTATTATCCTACGTGTATTTATAAGCTATGTATCCATTAGACAATCAAAGAAAACATTTCTACTTTCTCTGTTCTGTCTCGATTTTCCTCTGGCTATCCTGAAAGCCATCTCAGACTATCCCATATTACCTCATTGTTTTCTCTACACAACTTCTTAAAGATAAACTATCATTATAGCTTAAAAGTTTAGTTATATTATAAAAGTTTTTTTGCGACAAGTTGAGTAACTAAATCATAAATTCACACATAGGACTCTTGGTATGGAGCTAATTAATATATCGAGATGAGTTACATATAAAGTTTAAGAGTAAAGTAACTAAAGTAAATAGCAAAAAAAATAAAAAAAATGGAAAAATATGATAAACATTACACAATTTAATTTGTCCCACATCATTAGCATGATTAAGCAAATGAGGCTTCGTTTGGGATGGCTTTCTCAATGCTTCTTAAAATAGCTTTTTAGTACAAACATTAAAATTTTTGTACTAAAAAGTTTCTTTAAGAAGCAGTAAGAAAGTCATCTCAAACGAAGCCTGATGTTAAAAATTCTAATATTCTCATTGTTTTTATGTTTTTGTGATAGGAAATGATGCCCATTACTCCATTTTGAAGCAAGTTCAGTTTGTTCATTTGGATGACTTATGTGAAGCTCATATTTTCCTTTTTGAGCATCCCAAAGCAAATGGTAGATACATTTGCTCTTCCTATGACTCCACAATTTATGGCTTAGCAGAAATGCTGAAGAACAGATATCCTACATATGCCATTCCTCAGAAGTAAGTACTTAGCAAAATTTTTTTTTAATCAGTTTATTAATAAAATAATGAAGTGTTTTAAAGCTAAAATCTGTTAAAATGTTATTATCTTACAGGTTTAAGGAAATTGATCCAGATATTAAGTGTGTAAGCTTCTCTTCTAAGAAGTTGATGGAGCTTGGGTTTAAGTACAAATACACTATGGAGGAGATGTTTGATGATGCAATCAAGACCTGCAGGGAGAAGAAGCTTATACCACTCAGCACTGAGGAAATAATCTTAGCTGTTGAGAAATTTGAGGAAAATAAAGAACAGATTGCTGTTATGTAAAAAATGAACGAGAAAGGAGAAGTTTGAAATTCTTATCGTCGTCGTTTTAATTTTCTTTGTACTGTCCTACTGATTTTCTAAGTACCTTACATTGTGCAATGAGAATTGCGCCTTCGCAGTCCCATCATAAAGTTTTGTCATAGTATACTCTTCCCACATTTAAGATGTTTTTCTTCTCGCCTTCTTTGCATAAGTTTTATCAAGTTGTTCTTTCTGAAACTAATAATCCCTTCATCCAACTTTTACATTTATGACATCCACATGCTCACCTATTAATGTTGAGCTTGATGATGGTTTGATGCTAAATTAACTTCTCAAATTGGTAATTATAGGGATTACTTGTTGGCCATATGGAATTAAAATATTGTTACAATGAACTAAAAGACATACATTCAAGATAAGAAGTTAAAAATACTTTGCCGGATTATTTATGAATGGTAGGGATGTCTGTTGCAAATATGCTTTAAAGATTATAGTTTTGATGATAACAAATATTTCTGTGTTCTATTTTTGTTTGGCTAACATTTCAGGTACAAAAGATCAAATGCAATTCAAGCCAACACAAGATAGGGTCCGCGTGTGTGTGAATGTAATTTTTTCCTTTCTTGAGTCAAATATAATGTAATTGATCTCCTAGCTAAGTAATCTTGCACATACACACTCAGGGGGAGAGTTTTAGTGAGTTAGAGTTTTTATTTTTAATTTTTGTTCATATCGTCCTGGACAATATTCATATCATCCTGGACAATCCAATGAAAATAAAAATCATAATTAGGGCGACTATGTTAAGTCGGTTTGATTAAGCAAATCATGCTAGCCGATAGACCCATCGTACAGGATGATATTCTTAAATCAAAAATTCCCAGCCCCAGATTAAGTTAAGCAAGTTTTTATTTTTAGAGATTTGGTCTGATCGTCCCGGACGATACATGTATCATCCTGGATGATCCTTTACAATCATGCCTAAATTAGTCTAGTGATTAAGAAAAGAAATTAATATTTGATTGATATGATAATATCGTCCTGGACGATTTATATATCGTACAGGACGATACATGCAAAATCCTGACCGTCCAGAGCATTTCACCTGGACGAATCGGACTATCTTCTGGATGATAAGCCCGAGTTTGAATTAATTATACGGGACGATAGATATATCATCCTGGACGATCAAGTTATTTTCAATCGTACAACACATTTTGTGTAGGCCGATCTGAACTATGTGCAGGATGATTATGGGTATTTTGAACTAATTGTACAGGATGATAAAGATACCGTCCGGGATGATCAAGTCATTTTGAGGTCGTCCAACATAAGTTTCCCTGGACAATTCGAACTATCTTCTGGATGAAATTTTTGATTTACAATAATCGTCCCGGACGATCACAGAATCGTACGGGATGATCTGAAAAAATTGTCTTCTAATCGTCCAGAGAAATCAGATCGTCCAGGCTGATATATGAGTTTTTACACTGATCGTACAGGATGATCCTTCGATCGTCCTGGACGATAGGTGATGACCAGTTGAGATTTAGGGTAATTTTTGAGCCCTCCTATTTAAGATTTTTTTCTTCCAACAAGAAAAATCTTTTGTCACTTTTTTTACCAAAGAAAACCTTGAGAGAGAAAGAGAGAGCTTGGGAGAGAAAGAGAGAGGATCTTGTGAGGGGGAGTTTGTGAAGTGTTCACAAAGGTTGCTCTAAGCAAGGATCTGAGTCGTCTTCTCCGGTTGTCGTCTCTTATCTTGTTGGTGGTTCTATGGTAGGATCATCAGCAAGAAGATCCGGGTTCTCTGCCTGCTTTAGGAGGAAGCGAAATGAGTCTAGGTTCTCTGCTTGCTTGAAGAGGAAGTAAAAGGAGTTCAGGTTCTCTGTCTCACCAGGTTGGTGGAAAGGAGTTTTTGTACAGGCTTCTCTGCCTTGCTGTGGGAGCAGAAGAAGAGTCACTTAGTGTTAGTGCAATACCCAGAGGGGAGGCTCCGGGGAGTGGACATAGGTCAAGTTGATCGAACCACTATAAAATTTGGTGTGTTCTTTCTGATTATTTTCCACACTTATTTTTCTGTTGATTATTGTGTGATTGTGATTATTATTCTGTTATCATTGAACATCTGAATATCATCGCATAATTGTAAATATTTTAAAACATTCAAAAAGATTTTCTAAATCGTCATTTGCCTACGAATTTTTAAAACTACCAATTCACCCCTCTCTTGGTTAGCCTCGGGACTAGTCATAAGGGCTTAATATCCCTAACGAACTTTCAAGTGGTATCAGAGCGGTATTCATAAAATCAAGTTTTGAAAAATTTTTGAATTCGATTAATGGCTAACTTTGGAAATAGAAATACTGCTGAAGGTTATTCAATTACTCATCCATCTTTGTTTGATAATATACCGTTTATTTTTTGAAAAACTTGCATGTCCACCTTTTTATAATCTATTGATTATCGCATGTGGATGCTTGTTAAAGATGGTTATGAAGCACCTCATAGACTTATAAATGGCATTAAAACTGAACTTCCTTTTACTGAATAGACATTTGATGATTGTGATTTAGCACAACTGAATGCAAAACATTTAAACTATTTTTTCTGTGCTTTAAAATCTGAAGATTACATGCGTGTTTCCACTTATACGACTGGTAAAGAAATTTGGGATAGATTATGCATTACTTATGAAGGTACATCTGAAGTTAAGCAATCCGGATTGAATATCTTGCTTCACGACTACGAACTCTTTCGCATGAAATCTAGTGAATCAATTTCTGAAATGTATACTAGGTTCACTCATATTGTCACCTCTATGCATGTTTTAGAAAGAGAGCTTACTAATTATGAGAAAGTTAACAAGATTTTGAGATGTTTGCCTTCTTCCTATGATGCCAAGATAACTATGATCACTGAATCTAAAGATTTGAATGCCAATTCTATTGATAACTTACTTGGATCACTCATTGCTTACGAGCAAGGAGTGAACCAAAGACAGTTTGATACAGGTGAGAAAAAGAAAGAAAAAACTATAGCGCTGAAGGCCAACGATACTAATACTGATTCTTCCGGGTCTGATAGCGATGATGTTGCCTTAATCACTAGGTAATTCAAAAGCTTTCTAAGGAAGAAACACAAGAACTTTCAGAAGTGAAACAAAGGTAAGAGTAGTAAAAATTTTAAAGGTTCTTCTGATACTGTTTACTTTGAATGTAGGAAGCCTGGATATATAAAGGCTGATTGTCCTACACTTAAGGCTCACCCAACCAAGGAGAAGGGTAAGGAGAAACCCAAGTTCAGGAAGGATAAGAAGCGGATTCAAAAGGCATTTTGGGCAGATTCTACATCTGACTCCTCTGAGATTGAAGCGGAAGAGGAGACTATGAACTTGTGTCTGATGGCTGATGATCAACCTGGTCAGTCTGATCAAGAAAAGGTATGTGAGCTAACATATGATCAATTGCTAGATGTTTCTAAGAAAATTCATTCATCGTATAGGAAACTTAAGAAAATCCATGCCAGCCTGAAATTGAATTCCTTGAATTTGTAAAAAGAGCATGATGTTATGATTAAGGATCATTCTACACTTGATAGCAATCACATGTCCTTACTTGATAAATTTGATGAATTGAACAAAACGTATTCTGAACTAATTATTGAGCATGAGTCATTAAAAATATTACATGTTGATTTAAAAAAAGCTTATAAAGAACTGACACCATGGCCTATAACTTAACTAGTGATGAGCATTATTTGAAATTTGAAATTGCTAGTCTCATGAAAGAAAAAGAATTTCTAAGACTGAAAATTAGTGCTTTTGAGAAAAATGAAACACCTCCTACTTTTGCATAATTTTATGCACCTCCACCATTTGAAGAATATAATTCAAAATCATCAAAGCATGTTTACTTCAAACTTAGGAAGAGGTACTATCAATCACGTAGATTAGTTAACCCTTTTCTTAGTATTAGATATTTTTCTTGTGGCATGCTTGGACATATCTCTCACACCTATACTGTTCACCATAGTACACATTAGGTGTGGAGATCCAAATTGCATGATTCACAGCACAACACACATGTATTACATTCTTCTTATGAAAAGAATGAACCCAAACCTATTTGGGTTCCTAAATCTGACGTTTGATAATTTTGTAGGGGTGCTCTCACAAAAGGCCTCGTGAGAGCATGTGGTACCTGGATAGTAGATATTCAAGGCATATGACAGGAGATCCAAATCAGTTCATTTCACTGGAGACCAGAGCTGAAGGCAAGGTTACACTTGGAGATAACACCACCAGGAGGGTGGTAGGAGCAGGTATAATTGGTGATTCACAAAATTTCATTATTGATAATATTTTACTTGTAGATGGACTGAAACACAATCTGCTAAGCATCAGCCAGCTATGTGATAAAGGCTTCAGCATAAAGTTCCTACATATTTGCTATATTATAAGCTTAAATGATAAAATTATTTTATAGGAAAAAATGGTCAACAATGTCTACATGCTGGATTTAAATTGCTTTAAAGTTGATATTGCTATTTGCTTAAAAATTACTGCTGATGAGTCTTGGCTGTGGCATAGGAGGTTATGTCATGCCAGTATGAAAACCCTTAGAAGAGTCACTAAAAAGGACTTAGTTAGAGGTATCCCCAAGCTTAAGTTCACTAAGGACCATCTGTGTGATGCCTATCAATTAGGGAAGCAAGTCCACTCCTCTTTCCACTCAATTAAGGGCATCAATACCTCTAGACCTTTAGAAGTCCTTCACATGGATTTGTTTGGACCCATTAGCACTGCTAGCTTATGAGGGAGAGTCTATGGATTTGTGATTGTTGATGATTACTCGAGGTTCACTTGGATTAAATTTCTGTCACATAAATCTGAGTCATTTGATGAATTTAAATCTTTCTCCACTTAGATTCAGAAGAAGTTAGGCTGTGAGATTGTGACCATCCATAGTGATTATGATAGGGAGTTTGAAAATGAGAAATTTGGAACCTTTTATGAGGATCAAGAGATTAGCCATAATTTTTCGGCTCCTAAGACCCCTTAGCAAAACGGGGTAGCTGAAAGAAAGAATAGAATCTTAGTGGAAGCCACTAGAGCCATGCTTGCTGAGTATTTACTTTCAAAATACTTTTGGGCTAAAGCGGTGAACACTGCCTGTTATGTGCTGAATAGGGTGAATGTTAGATCAAATCTGAATAAGACACCTTATGAGATCATTAAGGGTAGAACTCCAAACCTCTCCCACCTTCATATCTTTGGCTGTAAGTTTTTCATTCTAAATAATGGGAAATCATCCTTAGAAAAATTTGACCCCAAATCTGATGAAGGAGTGTTCTTAGGCTATTCTAGTATGGGGAAATCCTTTTGGGTGTTTAATAAGAGGACTTTGGTGGTGGAGGAGACAACTCATGTGGTGTTTGATGAATCTGATACTAAGGAGACTAGAGTTGAGGAAGAAGAAGATGTAGGAGAGATTGCCCAGGGAGTTGAAAATACAAATCTGGAGGAAAGGGTAGAACCTCAAAATATTTTGCCTAGAGATTGGAGATATTCTTCGAGTCATCCTAAAGAATTGATCTTAGGAGACCCTTTTGAAGGTGTTAGAACTAGACATGGACTTAGGAAGGAAGTAAATCATTCTGCCTTTATCTCAATGACTGAACCCACCAACATCAATCAAGCTCGTTCTGATGAATTTTGAATTTTAGCAATGCAAGAGGAATTGAACCAATTTGTAAGGAATGATGTTTGAGAGTTAGTATAAAGACCTAAGAATCAAAGTGTAGTGGGAACCAAATGGGTCTTTAAGAATAAGATGAATGATTTTAGTGTGGTGGTTAGGAATAAGGCAAGATTGGTGGCTAAGGGGTACAATCAAATAGAAGGGATTGATTTTGAGGAAACCTTTGCCCTTGTAGCTAGATTGGAAGTCATTAGAGTGCTACTAGCCTTTACCTGTTATAAGGGATTTAAGCTTTTTCAAATGGATGTCAAGAGTGCCTTTTTTAATGGGGTAATAAAAACGGATATCTTTGTAGAGCAACCCCTAGGTTTTGAGAATTCCCAATGTCCTAATCATGTTTGCAAATTAAAAGAGGTCTTATATGGATTGAAACATGCACCCAAAGCTTGGTATGAGAGGCTTAGCACATTCCTATTAGAAAGAGAATTTGTAAAGGGGAGTGTAGACACTACCCTTTTCCTTAGGAAAGTAGGAGATGATCTACTCATTGTCCAGATCTATGTTGATGATATACTTTTTGGATCCTCTGATAAAAATTTATGTGATAATTTTTTTAAGACAATGAGTAAGGAGTTTGAGATGAGTATGATGGGAGAATTGTCCTACTTTAATATCAAATAATTATTTGATATTAAAATAATTATTCAACAGCATTATTATGAAAAATGATGCAAAATGTATGAATAATTAAGGATTATAATTTTGACCCAAAATTTTTAATTTAAATAACTGTTTGCAGGAGAGAAAATTTTAGCCAAAAAAAATTATTATTCAGCTTTTTAAAGATAAAATATCATTATAGCTTAAAAGTTTTGTTATATTCTAAGAGTTTTTTTGTGAGACTTCGAGAAAATAAATCATAAATTCACACATTTCACATATGTGAACTTCGAACCTAAGGACTCTTGGTATGGAGCTAATCAACAGATCGAGGTGAGTAGCGTATAAAGTTTAAGAGTTAAGTAACTAAAGTAAATAGCAAAAAAAAAATAAAAATAATGGAAAAATATGATTAAACATTACACAATTTAATTTGTCCCACATCATTAGCATGATTAAGCAAATGAGGCTTCATTTGGGATGGCTTTCTCACTGCTTCTTAAAACAGTTTTTTAGTACAAACATTAAAATTTTTGTACTAAAAAGTTTCTTTAAGAAGCAGTAAGAAAGTCATCTCAAACAAAGCCTGATGTTAAAAATTCTAATATTCTCATTATTTTTATGTTTTTCAAATTGTGATAGGAAATGATGCCCATTACTCCATTTTGAAGCAAGTTCAGTTTGTTCATTTGGATGACTTATGTGAAGCTCATATTTTCCTTTTTGAGCATCCCAAAGCAAATGGTAGATACATTTGCTCTTCCTACGACTCCACAATTTATGGCTTAGCAAAAATGCTAAAGAACAGATATCCCACATATGCCATTCCTCAGAAGTAAGTACTTAACAAAAATGTTTTTAATCAGTTTATTAATAAAATAATGAAGTGTTTTAAAGCTAAAATCTATTAAAATGTTATTATCTTACAGGTTTAGGGAAATTGATCCAGATATTAAGTGTGTAAGCTTCTCTTCTAAGAAGTTGATGGAGCTTGGGTTTAAGTACAAATACACTATGGAGGAGATGTTTGATGATGCAATCAAGACCTGCAGGGAGAAGAAGCTTATACCTCTCAGCACTGAGGAAATAGTCTTAGCTGTTGAGAAATTTGAGGAAAATAAAGAACAGATTGCTGTTAAGTAAAAAATGAACGAGAAAGGAGAAGTTTGAAATTCTTATCGTCGTCGTTTTAATTTTCTTTGTACTGTCCTACTGATTTTCTAAGTACCTTACACTGTCATTGGATGTACCTTTACTTATTTTAGTAGGCTTTTAATTAGGGCTTTTTCAATGAACCATGAAACTGCTCTTTCAATAAACTGTAATTCAATATGATACGATACAATTGAATGAATATTGAATGTTGTTATATATATATATATACTACCACTACTACTATTATAAAAGGGGCTTGAGTTTCCTTCTACATCAAATCTTGGTCATTCATTTTATTTTTTCTTAAATTATCTTGTACATTCATTGTATTATAAATAATTATTAAATTAAAAAATTAATACTTATGCAATTTAATGCCCCATTACATACACCTCATACTAAATTAATTTTAATTCTTCTAAACTCACTACTAAAAACTATGATTTTTTGCAGCATTTGTTAGAGGCGGTTTGAAAACCGCCGCTCGCTTAAAAGTGCTTTTAGTCGTGGTTTTAACCGCTGCTATTTGCACCGGTTTTAACCGCTGGTATAGCCCACAATGAAACCCTAACCTATATTTGGTTTAACGTTCTCTTCTCGATCCCCTAGCCTTCGATCTCTCGTGTGATCTCTTTCTCCCTCCCTGAATTGCTCGCGCTCTGCCCGTTCGTGCATACATCGTCGCCATCGATCGAATCCGAAGAGTCAACTGCGTCAAATCCCAAACTCCGTCCGCTCCTCTCTCATCCAGCTCTTTTTGATCTCCTTGGCCGGTTTGCCCCTCAACCTAGGGTTTCAATTTCACTTGAAATGCTTGCATGTAAGCCGTTTGTTTCATTCAGAGTTTGATTATACAATTGCTTAGGAAAGCTCCAACTTCTCGTAACATTACAAGTCATATTTAATTTATTAAAAGAGAGGAATCAAATGTTAACCTTTAACTTGAGATTTGCATGCTTTTTATCAAGAGATTAAATGTAAGATTCATTAACTAGAAAGCTATCCTCAGAGGAAAAGAAGCACCAAAAGATTTCATTGCATTGCTATTGCTTTCCTTAAAGTTATTCAAGATTTCATTATGCAAAAAAACATGATTAGTGATGTTACTATTAGTAATGAAAGTATCTTGAGTTTAATAAATAAGATGTTGCATTATATACTTTGGATGATTTGACAAGATCTTGAATATAAATTTATAGCAATAGTTATAAAACCATATAAGCCTAAAATGTGTGATGCCAATGACATTCAAATATATTAGGTATAAGCGTATGAACAATTAATTTAACTTTCTTGTACAAGCCTTTGTAGGAAAAAAAAGTCTTATAATAATAACATGACTATATTGCTTGCCAAATCTTAGAAAGTGATGAAGAATTCATTTTGAAATCTGAACCAGACTAGTAAATCATATCAGTTTAGTTAGAATTTTTTTGGTTTTAATCAAATAATGGACACCTCTATTTAGGCTAGAATTGATTAGCATGGATTTTAATTATGCATGAAACTATTTTTGAAGTAATAAATTTGGAGAAATTTTGGATTTAGTTCAAAAGTCTAGATTTAATTTCGTATGGATAATATTTAATTTTAATTGATTATAAGATAGCTTATATTGAGTAGGTTGCACCTATTTTATGTAACAAGTAGTCTTTTGTGCCTATATTTGCATACTTGCAATTAATTAGAAATTTGGTATTAAATTTGGTAGTATTTTGAGTTTGGACTTATTTGGTGTTACTTATCTTGGATCCCGATGCATGGTGGTTTCAAGTGTTGAAATAGATAGCTTTTGTTTAGTAGATGTTAAATATGTCTTTTTTTTTTGTTAGGGGTGTTATCCTTGATGTGTGTTGTTGGATAATGAGAAATTTAGTAGACTGCAATTCATACTTTTCATGTTCATTATGCTTATACATTTGGCAGATATCGTATAGCTCATCTTATATATTCATTACATATTTTGTTGTATTATTTTGTAGAAAAATTTCTATAGTTTTGAAATGATTTGTTTAATAATAAGTCCACCCTAAGCACAATATTTTAATTAAATACAACATATCATATTCATGAAAATCTTATTTTCCTTTATAAAGCTAGCATTAATCATATTGACCAATTTCCTTGAGGGGACCATGCTTACAATCAAGTCTTCTAATCCTTTTCATGGTAGTAGAAAATAATTCAATCTATGATGCAATTAATATACACCAACATGTAGTCATTTTATTGGTGGCTAGTTAGAGCTTATGTCTCAAGTAAGAGTTATAAATAGAGCAAATAGTCATATTAAAATGTGGCTTTAGAGAGCCTAGCTTGATTTTTTAAGGAAAAAATCTTCTTAAAATTAATCTTTAAGACATTTATTAATTTATTAAGGTTGATAGAAAAATGTTTTTCTTAAGAGCCCACCATAATGTCATTTATATCCTTGATAAACACATCGCATAAAGATAACAAAAACATCATATATAAGTATTATAAATAAATAACAAGAGTAAACAAAATAATGTGTTGTGATGGCTATAAAAAAGTAAGGAATAGGCCAATGCAATTAGTTAAGCGATGAAAGCTATAACACATCGTTCATTACCCATAATTATTTCTTTATTTTGATGTATAAGATGATGAGCTAATTGGGTAATATTTTTTTCTTAGAAACTATTGAGAAATTATTTTCTCAATTTTGATGGATAAGAGTTGGATATCAAAATCGGAATGGAGTAGTGATTATATTGAAGGTGTTGAGAATTTTTTAGAATTTGCAACTCAAAGTCAAAGTTCAACACAAAAAATTCTATGTCCATGCAAATCATGCATTAACAGATATTTTTATTATGTAAAAGATGTCAAGTTGCATTTACTCTCCAAAGGATTTTTCCCTGGATATGTTGTTTGAAATCGACATAGAGAGGAACTTGCTTTTGTAGCTGAAGTTAGAAGATCAGAAACATGTAGTGATACTGGTAATGTTAACGAAGTACAAACTCAAGGCGAGCAACCCAAAACAAATGATATAGAAGGATTGTTAAGGGACACATTCTGCTCAACCAATGCCAATTGAGATGATGAACATAATAAAAATAACATAAATCTGACAAATGATGATATGATGAAATTTGGTGATTTATTGCTGGAAGCATGAGCAGAATTATACCCTAGCTGTAAGTCATTCACGAAGTTATCCTTAATCTTACATTTATTTTGCCTAAAGTGCTTACACTCTTGGTCTGCAAGATCTTTTGATTAATTAATTGAGTTATTGATTGAAGCTTTCCTTGATGGTTTATTGCTACCTAAGAATACATATGAAGTGGAGAAGATAATGAAAGTGTTCGATCTTGGATATACAAAGATAGATGCATATCCAAATGATTATTGTCTATTTTAGAAAGATAGATCTAATCAAACGATTTGTCATATTTGCAGTTCTTCACAGTGGGCAGGTGCTAAAAAAAGTTCAGCTCGAGCAAAGAGAAATCAAATGAAGTATGTTAAGCTAGTTCGATACTTTCCATTGATTCCTAGGCTTCAAAGATTGTTTAAAACAAAAAAGTCTGTTAAAGAGATGATTTGGCATGCCAAATAGAGAAATATAGATGGGTTGTTATGGCATCCAGCTGATGGAGAAGCTTAGAAATCCTTTGAGTCTAGATACCATGATTTTGCTACAAATCCACTTAATGTTCATCTCATATTAGCAAGTGATGGTTTTAATCCATTTAAGATTATGAGTAGTACATACAACATTTGGCCCGTACTTTTGGTTCCATACAACATGCCTCCTTGGATTGTAATGAAACAAACATCTTTCATTATGTCTACTATTATAATAGGGGAGAAGAGTCCAACAAATAATATTAATGTCTATCTCCAACTGCTAATAAATGAGTTGTATGAATTAAGGTATGGAGTGATATCCTATGATGCAGCCTCCGAACAATCTTTTAACTTATGAGCTGCATTAATGTGGATGATCAATGATTTTTTGGCTTATTATATGCTTTCTAGTTGGAGCACTAATGGCAAATTTGCTTGTCCTTACTGTGCCAAAAACATAAAGTCTTTATGGTTATATAGAGGGGGAAAAATCTCATATATGGGTTATCGTTATTGGCTACCAGAGAATCACTTATTTTCGTCGATAGAAATAATACTTTGATAACACAGAGGAGATCCGTAAAGCACCTAAAAGGAATACTAGTAGTGACATTTTACAAAAATTATAAAATGTTCAGCTTCCTTTGGGCAAATGTAGAAGCTTAAAAAGAGGGCGCGTGAGAACTAGAAATATCAGGTATCTAGCTATATATAAACTAATTTATTTTAGTGTTTAGATAAATAGATTTATGTCATGAGTAATTATTAGAATAATTTAATTAAAATAATGATAATTCTGAAAGGATGTATTAGAAGAGGCTTTTGGTGAGTGGTTAGAAGGTGGGACCCACTTCCCATTGCTCTTATCAGCATAACCGTGGATAACCCATAGAAAATGCTAGGGAAGGGGTTCGGTTCAGCGCAGAGAAGTTTCGTGAGATTGTTTTTGCCTGAAATCCTAAAATTCCTGTTCATCTATTCGAACAGAGCCATACAGGCGGAGATAGAAGGGTTTGGCATAGTGTTCTCCTGGGACTGTAGTAAGAGCTGTAGAACTGTAAAGGAATTCACAGGAATTCCTGTAGCAAGAGGCGGAAATTTTTCTTGTTGGTAGCGGGCAGCGGCATAGTGCAAAGTCTGAAAGAAATTTTGGATTGCTTTATAGATTTGGTGTAAGGCAGGGTAAGCCATTAAATTTTGGTAGGGCTAAGAAGTTAGATTACTGTAATGCAATTTTTCTTATTTCTTTGAGATGGGCTTTTGACAGGGAAATTAAAGAAGAGTAGAGAAATAACAGTGATAGAGAAAGAAGTGTAGAATTGTTATGCAATCAAAGAAATAACTGAAGTGGAAGAAGAAAATTTAGAAAAGACGAAAGAGGTAAGCGATTGTTGGTATGATAATGTTTTTAGTTATCTTTCAAATTTTTAAAAAAGTTAATAAAAGTTCATAAAGCAAATATACCAATTATATTTTAGGATCCATCATATATATGTAGAAAGAAAGTTTTAGGAGAGTTTATCAAAGGAGAAGATTAAGTGGTGTAAAATTGGAAGGGGCCACTCGATAAGAAGGTAAGTAATGCATTTTAAAGTTTAAAGAAAACTTTTGTAAATTTGATATTACATGAATTTAAGAAAAATAAGCATTACTAGTTAGTTTCCTTTTTCTAAAAGATATTCATAGTCAAGTTTCTAAGTATGAATACCCACTTCCATAAATTCATTATGTGAGTTTAAATCAAAGTTTATTATGTTCATTTAAATATTATATTATTGATAATGTTTTGGAAGGAAGTTCTTTTCTTTACTTATTATGTGCTTATTCATGTTATATAATGAATGATTAAGAAAGCATGCAATAAGTCTAGTATGGATAATAAATATGGAAGGTGTACTGAATATCAATTTAAAAGTAAAGTTTTGCTAAAGATTTAAGTATAACTTACTAATGCAGGTGGGGCAAAAGGGTCCCCATATATTAAACTATTTGATAAGTGGGGCAAAAGGGGCCCCAAAAAATGTTACTTGTATAATAGGTAGGGCAAAAGGGACCCAAGATACATGTTACCTGTATAGCAGGTGGGGAAAAAGGGACCCTAAAGAGGCAAAAAAGACCTCTATATAATTTAATGGCGATAATGCTAGATTTACTTGGGCTCCATTTGTTGCAAATCTGGTTTTGATGATGACAAACATGTTTCCAGTGTGTTTTGCTTGGCTAATCAGTTTCAGGCATAAAAGACCGCGAGCTACTCAAGCCAACTCAAGATCGGGTCCAAGTGTGTCAAATGTATGATTTTTCCTTTTATTGAGTCATTTGTAATGTAATTGATTCCCTAGCTAAGTAACCTTGCACACACACACTCAGGGAGAGAGATTGAGTGAATTAGAGTTTCTGTTAAAATTTTGTTCAGATCGTTCTGGACGATAGTATCATCGTCCGGGACGATCCAGTTAAAACAGAAACCCTAATTAGGGCGACTAAGTTAAGAGGGTCTGATTAAGTAGATCGTCCTTGACGATCTTTGGATCGTACGGGACGATATGCTCAAATCAGAAATTTCTAGCCGCCAGATTAAGTTAGGCAAGTTTTATTTTAAGTATTTTGGTCTGATCGTCCCGGACGATACGTGTATCGTCCTGGACGATGCACTACAATTATGCCTAAATTAGTCTGGTAATTAAGGAAAGCAATTAATGTTTAATTGATACGATCACATCATCCTGGACGATCGCAGGATCGTCCCGGACGATCGTGATCGTCTTGTGCATTTCAGCTGTACGACCCGAAATGTGTTCAGGACGATTTTGGGCCTTTTTGAACTAATCGTACAGGACGATGTCAAAATCGTCCTGGACGATCAAGTCATTTTTTGGTCGTCCAGCACAGATTTCTCTGGACGACCCGAACTGTCTTCTGGACGATTTTTCTCAATTTGCACTAATCGTCCCGGACGATCGTAGTATCGTACGGGACGATATGAACAACTTTTTCTACTGATCGTCCAGAAGAGCCTAATCGTCCAGACTGAATCAGCTGAATTTGAACTGATCGTACAGGACGATGTTTAGATCGTCCTGGACGATATTGGCCGACTAGTTGAGATTTAGGGCAAATTTTAAGCCCTCCTTTAAAAGAACTTTTTCCAATTTTTGAAAAGATCTTTTGCTGCCTTCCTTCCCTGAGAAACCCTAGAGAGAAGAGAGAGTTGGGAGAGAGAGAAGAGATCTTGTGAGGGGGAGTTAGTGAGGGATTCACTAAGGTTGCTCCAAGCACGGATCAGAGTCGTCTTCTCCGCTCGTCGTCTGTCGTCTAGTCGGTGTTCTTCGTGGGAGGATCGTTCGCAAGAAGATCCGGGGTTCTCTGCCCGCTTCAGGTGGAAGCAAAAGGAGTTCGAAGGTTCTCTGCCTGCTTCAGGAGGAAGCGAAAGGAGGTCAGGTTCTCTGCCTCACCGTGTGGTGAAAAGGAGGTGTTTTGTACAGGCTTCTCCGCCTTGCTGTGGGAGCAAAAGAAGAGTCACTTTCATTTAGTACAATACCCGGAGGGAAGGCTCCGGGGAGTGGACGTAGGTCAAGTTGACCGAACCACTATAAAATCTGGTTTGCTTTTCTGATTCAGTTTTGCACTTTACTTTTCAATATAAACTGCTTGGGTGATTATCGTTGGTTGATCTTTTCATTATTGTTTACTTGTTTCCGCTGCTAAGTATCGAAAAGATTTTTGTTGTTATCGTGAAATTTTTAAATAACCAATTCACCCCCCCTCTTGGTTAGCCTCGGGACTAGTTCAGTAGGGCTTAACATCCCTTTCGAACTTTCAAGTGGTATCAGAGCGGGATTCAAAATTTCTGTTTAAAAACTTTTGAATTTGATCCATGGCTAACTGTAACAATCGTAATACTGCTGAAGGTTATTCTATAACTAGACCACCGTTGTTTGATAACATTCCATTTGATTTTTGGAAAACACGCATGTCTACTTTTCTTCAGTCTATTGATTATCGCATGTGGATGTTAGTTAAGGACGGATACGAACCACCTTTTTGAATGGTTAACAATGTGAAAACTGAATTGCCGTTTGCTGATTGGACGTTTGATGATCGTGATTTAGCACAGTTAAATGCCAAATGTTTGAACTGTTTCTTTTGTGCTTTAAAATCTGAGGACTATATGTGTGTTTCTACTTGTACAACGAGAAAAGAGATTTGGGATAGATTATGTATAACATATGAAGGTACAACTGAAGTCAAACAGTCTAGGTTAAATATCTTGTTACATGATTACGAACTTTTTCGCATGAAACCTATTGAGACTATTTCAGAAATGTACACAAGGTTCACTCAGATTGTTACCTCTTTGCATGCTTTAGGTAGAGAACTTACCAACTACGAAAGAGTGAACAAGATTCTTAGATGTTTGCCTGCTTCTTATGATGCTAAGATTACTGCTATTACTGAATCCAAAGATTTAAATACTTACTCTATTGACAGCTTACTTGGATCACTCATTGCTTACGAGCAAGGGGTGAACCAAAGGCAACTTGATGCAGGTGAACGCAAGAAAGAGAAGACAGTGGCACTAAAGGCCAAAGATTCAGATGCTAGCACTTCCGGGTCTGATAGTGATGATGTTGCCTTAATCACAAGGCAATTCAAAAGCTTTCTAAGGAAGAAACATAAGAACCATCAGAAGTGGAACAAGGGTAAGTTCAATAAAAACTTTAAGGGTTCATCTGAATCGGTTTGTTTTGAATGCAGGAAGCCCGGACACATTAAGGCTGATTGTCCGACACTTAAAGCTCATCCAAGCAAGGAGAAGGGTGAGGAGAAACCAAAGTTCAGAAAGGACAAGAAGCGGATTCAGAAGGCGTTCTGGGCAGACTCTGCATCCGACTCTTCTGAGACTGAAGCTGAAGAGGAGG
Source organism: Dendrobium chrysotoxum (assembly GCA_019925795.1). Lineage (NCBI taxonomy): Eukaryota > Viridiplantae > Streptophyta > Magnoliopsida > Asparagales > Orchidaceae > Dendrobium > Dendrobium chrysotoxum. The sequence continues at coordinate 44,215,127 of CM034303.1, read as the reverse complement.
AAATAAACTTGTGTTTGATGGCTGATGATCACCCTGGTCAGTCCGACTAGGAAGAGGTATGTGAGCTTACTTACGATCAGTTATTTGAAGTTTCTGAAAAGATTCATACATCATATAGGAAGCTTAAGAAAACCCATGCTAGTTTGAAACTAGATTATCTGACTTTGCAAAAAGAGCATGAAGTGTTGATTAAGGATCATTCCACCATTGATAACAATCACATGTCTTTACTAGATGAGTTTGATGAACTGAATAAAAAGCATTATGATTTAATTATTGAGCATAACTTGTTAAAAACAGCGCATGTTGAATTAGAACTTGCTTTTAAGAAAGTGAATGATTTGGCATCTGAGTTAGAAAGTATTGAAAGTGCAAAAACGTTTGAAATTGAAAGTTTAAACAAACATATTGAGTTTTTGAAAGTGAAAATCAGTTCTTTTGAAAATAACAAAACACCGCCTACTTTTGAACAATTTTATGCACCGCCACCTTTTAAAAATTCTGTTGCAAGTTCTTCAAAGCATGTTTCATACACTACTAGGAAGAGGCACTATCACTCACGACGTTTAGTTAATCCTTTTTCTGGTGTTAGATGTTTTTCATGTGGCATGTTAGGACACATATCACACACTTGTACTGTTCACCGTAGTACACATTGGGTGTGGAGACCCAAACTGCCTGTTGCACAGCACAGCACGCATGCATCGCATTCTTCTTTTCATAAGATGGAACCCAAACCTGTTTGGGTTCCTAAGACTGACATTTGATGATTTTGTAGGTGTGCTCTCACACAAGACCTCGTGAGAGCATGTGGTACCTGGACAGCGGATGTTCTAGACATATGACTGGAGATGCAAATCAGTTCATTTCGCTGGAGGCCAGAGCTGGAGGCAAGGTTACACTTGGAGATAACACCACCAGGAAGGTGGTAGGCACAGGTATGATTGGTGATTCAAAGAATTTTGTGATTGATAATGTTTTGCTTGTAGATGGACTGAAACACAACTTGCTGAGCATTAGTCAACTCTGCGACAAGGGATACAACATCAAATTCCTGCCCACTGGCTGCATTTTAAGCTTAAATGATGAAGTTGTTTTGGAGGGGCAAAGGATCAACAACGTCTACAAGCTGGATGTAAGTAGCATTAAATCTGATAATTCAATTTGCTTAAAAACTGCTGCTGATGAGTCTTGGTTATGGCATAGGAGATTGTGTCATGCCAGTATGAAAACCCTTAGGAGAGTCACCCAAAAAGACTTAGTTAGAGGTGTGCCCAAGCTTAAGTTCACTAAGGATCACCTGTGTGGTGCCTGTCAGTTGGGGAAGCAAGTCCAGTCCTCTTTTCACTCAGTTAAGGACATTAGCACCTCTAGACCTTTAAAAGTTCTTCACATGGACCTCTTTGGACCCATTAGCACTGCCAGCTTAGGGGGGAGAGTCTATGGTTTTGTGATTGTTGATGATTATTCAAGGTTCACTTGGGTTAAGTTTTTATCACATAAATCTGAGTCATTTGATGAGTTTAGATCTTTCTCTACTTGGATTCAGAAGAAGTTAGGATGTGAGATTATTACCATCCATAGTAATCACGGAGGGGAGTTTGAAAATGAAAGATTTGGAAGTTTTTATGAGAATCATGGGATTAGTCATAATTTTTCAGCTCCTAGGACCCCTCAGCAGAACGGGGTAGCTGAAAGGAAGAACAGGACCTTAGTGGAAGCCGCTAGAGCCATGCTTGCCGAGTATTCACTTCCTAAATACTTTTGGGTTGAAGCGGTGAACACTGCCTGTTATGTGCTGAATAGGGTAAATGTGAGAGTCAAGCTGAACAAGATACCTTATGAGATCATTAAGGGTAGAACTCCAAATCTGTCCCACCTCCATGTCTTTGGCTGTAAGGTTTTCATTCTAAACAACGGGAAGTCACCCTTAGGAAAATTTGACCCCAAATCTGATGAAGGAGTGTTCTTAGGATATTCAAGTGTGGGGAAATCCTTTAGGGTGTTCAATAGGAGGACTTTGGTGGTGGAAGAAACAACCCATGTAGTGTTTGATGAGTCTGATCCTAAGGAGTCTAGATCTGAAGTAGAAGATGAAGAGATTGTTGAGGTTACCCAAGGAGCTGGAAATACAAATTTGGAGGAAAGGGTAGAATCTCAAACCACATTGCCTAGAGATTGGAGATATTCTTCGAGTCATCCTAAAGAACTGATCTTAGGAGACCCTTCTGAAGGTGTTAGGACTAGGCATGGACTTAGGAAGGAAGTAAACCATTCTGCCTTTATCTCAATGACTGAACCCACCAACATCAATCAAGCCTTGTCGGATGAGTTTTGGATTTTAGCTATGCAGGAAGAATTGAATCAATTTGTAAGGAATGATGTTTGGGAGTTAGTAGAAAGACCTAGAAACCAAAGTATTGTGGGAACCAAGTGGGTCTTTAAGAATAAGATGAATGATTCTGGTGTGGTGGTGAGAAATAAGGCAAGATTGGTGGCTAAGGGGTATAATCAGATAGAAGGGATAGATTTTGAGGAAACTTTTGCCCCTGTAGCTAGATTGGAAGCCATTAGAGTGCTACTAGCCTTTGCCTGTTACAAGGGATTTAAGCTGTTTCAAATGGATGTCAAGAGTGCCTTTTTAAATGGGGTAATTAAAGATGATGTTTTTGTAGAACAACCCCCAGGTTTTGAGAGTTCCCAATATCCAAGTCATGTCTATAAATTAAAAAAGGCCTTATATGGATTGAAACAGGCACCCAGAGCTTGGTATGAGAGGCTTAGCACATTCCTGTTAGAAAGAGAGTTTGTTAAGGGGAGCGTAGACACCACCCTTTTTCTGAGGAGAATAGGAGATGACTTACTCATTGTCCAGATTTATGTTGATGATATAATTTTTGGATCTTCTGATAAATATTTATGTGATGAGTTTTCCAAAACAATGAGTAAGGAGTTTGAGATGAGTATGATGGGAGAATTGTCCTACTTTTTGGGGTTTAGCATAAGGCAAATGGATGATGGAACTTTTCTCAATCAATCAAAATACACTAAGGACATTTTGAAGAAATATGAAATGGACAAAGCCAAGCCAATCAATACTCCCATGCCCTCCTCAGTTCAGTTAGATAAGGATTCAAATGAAAAATCTGTTGATCAGAAGAAGTATAGAGGGATAATAGGTTCACTGCTTTACCTGACTGCTAGCCGACCCGATATCATGTTTAGTGTCTGTCTTTGTGCTAGGTTTCAGGATGATCCTAAAGAGTCCCACCTGACTGCTGTTAAGAGAATTCTTAGATATCTTTTAGGGACCCCAAACCTAAGAATTTGGTACCCTAGGCACAGCACCTCTTTTGAGATCATTGGATATTCTGACTCTGACTTTGCGGGGTGTAGGGTGGATAGGAAGAGTACCTCTGGGACTTGTCAATTCATAGGACAGTCGTTAGTCTCCTGGTCCAGTAGAAAACAGAACTCAGTTGCACTTTCCACTGCTGAAGCTGAGTACATTACCTTAGGAAGTTGTGTGGCCCAAGTTCTTTGGTTGAAACAACAAGTCTTGGATTTAGGAGTACCCGTTGGCACAATTTCTGTTCTGTGTGATAATACCAGTGCCATCTGTATCTCTAAGAATCCAATCCAACATTCTAGGACTAAACACATTGACATTAGGCATCACTTCATTAGGGACCATGTTACAAAAGGGGACATTGAGCTACATCATGTAGCAACTGAAAATCAGCTGGCTGACATATTCACTAAACCACTGGCCTTTGACTCATTCAGCATTTTGAGAACCAGATTAGGAGTGATTGATATAAATGCTTGATTCTGATGACTGCTGATTTATTATCTTTCTGATTGGTATTCTGATTTCTGTTAGTTAGGTTTAGTTTTTTTTTTATTTCTGATTTCTGTTAGTTAGTTTTTGGCTTTGATTATTTACTTTCAGTTGATTTTATGTCTTTTGCTGATTTCTGTTTTAGCCTTATTGTTAGTTTGATTTGAGTATTTACTCTGATGTGATTTTATACCTGTTTTTTTTATTTTATTCACTGGTTCATATCTTGCACTTACTGTTTTATGTTTTTCAAAATCTGATCACCGCTCACTACTTCTGATAATCTGAATTTCTGACTGGGAGTTTTTATCTTATTTTGATTTGGAAGCTGGTAAGCAGTGATTGATTCCACTGAATCTGTTAAAGGGAAGAAACATTGATGATTGTTTCTCTTCCTCTAACTCCTTTACTGGTGTATGGTTTCTTTTGGATAAAAATCCTCTTCAAAATTAAAATGTTAGTTTTTTTTTGAAATAGAGATCATTTTATCTTCCTACAGTAATCTACCTCATATCACTAGTATTTTTCAAAGTCTTGAGTCATTAGTTTGATTTTCTAAATCCAAGTGATTGCATTTATCATATGATGTGTGATTTTTTGTTTTGTGAATCATTCTTCCCTACTGTGGAGAGTCATCTCCTATGTCTAGAAGATAGATTCACCGCTGAGACTCTTTAATGATTATGAAAAGGAGAAAGCTTACAAAAGATGCGCAGTGCGCCAACCAAATTGAAAAAGAGGCATAAAATGAGCCCAAAATTGAAAAGATGCGAAAATGCCAAATACACAAAGTGTATCAAAAATCAAAAGATGCGCAGTGCGCTAAATAAATTGGGAAAAAATAAGAGGCACAAAATGAGCCCAACCTAAGCTTTCTTCTCTTTCAGATCTTTAAATGTCTTAGAAAAAAACTCGTGTGTCACTTAATACGTTCAAAAGCTTGAGTTTGAAAATCTTGATTTCTGATTTTTTACTTTGTAACACTATTATATCAGATATTTTTCTGGAATGAGGTTTGAAAGGATCTCTTTTCAAATCTAATGTCCTTTCTTCTGAATCGGATTTTTGTTTTGAAAGAGGTGTGCATCGATAAGGTGCCCGGGGTAGGAGTTATGAAAGTCGATTTTTTCAACCTTTTCTGGATTTCAGCGTTGTCAATCGTTCTCTTATTGGTTTTTGAATATAAAATCAAGGAAAAATTTTGATTTACTCGAGCAGCTTGATCAAAAAAAAAAAAAAAACTTTGCTTTTTCATATTTTTTCTTCTGTGAGTTTTTTTCGTGGCATTTTGATTTACATAATTGTGTTTTTGGAATCCTGATCGGTCATCTTCATCATCCATCTTGTTCTGTTTTCTTCACATCGTCCTGGACGATCCACTCCGTCCTGAACGATCTAAACATCGTCCTGGACGATTCGTTCAGAATCGCCCCTCCACTGCTCCAGCTGCTGAAAAATTCTAATTATTGGTGATCGTCCCGGACGATACTCAGATCGTCCTGGACGATATGATCCATATCCTCCTGATCTGATCAAACGGCTGAGATTGCACCAATTATTGCCCATCATCCCGGACGATCCCTTTATCGTCCCGGACGATCCCTTTATCGTCCCGGACGATCCACCTGTCAAGCCGCTGGACGATTTAAATTCGGCCCATCCGACATATTTATTGTAAATCGTCCTGGACGATCCACCTAATCGTCCGGGATGATACCTTTTCGTCAACGGTCGTCCAGCTGACTCCTCGGGACGATCGCCTGTATCTAATCGGACCGCCTTTTTGACCAATCGTACAGGACGACATAAATGCCCCGATCGTCCCGGACGATGTCTCGATCGTACGGGACGATCAGTCCGTTTTCTTTATAAACAGTAGATTTCTTGAGTTTTTTTCACACCGGTTTTCTCCACTCCACTTCTCCTCCTTACTCTCTCAAATCCTCATGGCTGGTGGCAAGCGTTCCCGTCAGAAGGGTGCCAGTTCCTCCCGGGGGCCGGTTGATCCTCGCTTCCCTAATGCAGCCGATCAGGCTGCCTTTGAGCGATACTGCGAGGTGGGGATCATGCCTTCAAAAATAGTAAATCCCCGTACACTCACATATCCTGTCCTTGATCTATTCGCCCACACCTCCCTCACCTTCATCCTCACCCTCGCTTTTCCCTTTAGTTCCGAACTTCTTCGCGTTTTCTTCGCGAACCTAAGGATTACCGCCGACTACTCCACTCTCCGGTCCTATGTCAATCAGCGCCCTGTTGAACTCACCTATCAGGACTTTCACTCCATTCTCCACTTGTCTATAACTGGCGACAAACTCCACACACTTACCACCGACCCAGACTATGATTGGAGTGTCGCCAATCATTTTCTCCGCAATACAAATGCCCCTTACCATGACAATGCCTATTCCACACTTCTGAAAGACGCCAGGACTATCCAACATGTTCTTCGTTCCTCCGTCATTCCAAAGGCGGGGGATCGAATTCACATCACCCCCCTCCTGTCCTTGACTACCTACTACGTCATGGCCCGTAGGGAATTCAATGCCGCCGATCTCATTATCCGATACCTTGAGCACCTTACCACCATTCGAGATCCAGGTCATCGCCGTCGCCCAAATCTAGCCTTAGGACATCTCATTGCCTATGCTCTTGAAACCAAGTATGACATGCAATATCCTGCAGCCCCAGATGTTCCTACTCACTTCCTCACCAACAATGCCTTCCATGTCCTTCACAGCACCTGACTACATCCGAAGCCCGCCCCGGATGTTGAGGAAGAGGAAGAAGCGGCCATTCCCGCTCCTGCGGCAGCCGAGGCACCTGCTCCCCTTCGCATTGCCTCTCCCTTTGACCACCTGGTGCAACGTTTTGACCAGTGGGAGGCACGGTTCACGGACTATGTTGCGCAGCAGCAACAGCAGCATGACTAGGACATGGCCTGGTTCGGAGCTCAATTTCAGGCCATTCACCATTACCTCAATCCTCCACCACCGCCTCCTCCTTCCGATCAGGATCCACCTATGTTTTAGTTTCCTGCTTTTGTAGTTGTTCCATGTTATGTTTTATTTCAGTGTTCTATTTTTTCCTCCTCCTTTTTTGTGATGTCAAAAGGGGGAGTCAGTTGTAGTCGTGTCTGTTTCTATTTTCTATTTTCATGTTGTCTGTATTGTTTGAGCTGTTAAATGAAAATTTAAAAAAAAAAATGTTTGTGTTGTTTGATCTCCTAGTTTCATTTTAATTTCAGACTACTTTACAAATGTTTGCCATCATCAAAAAGGGGGAGATTATTGCAAATCTGGTTTTGATGATGACAAACATGTTTCCAGTGTGTTTTGCTTGGCTAATCAGTTTCAGGCACAAAAGACCGCGAGCTACTCAAGCCAACTCAAGATCGGGTCCAAGTGTGTCAAATGTATGATTTTTCCTTTTATTGAGTCATTTGTAATGTAATTGATTCCCTAGCTAAGTAACCTTGCACACACACACTCAGGGAGAGAGATTGAGTGAATTAGAGTTTCTGTTAAAATTTTGTTCAGATCGTCCTAGACGATAGTATCATCGTCCTGGACGATCCAGTTAAAACAGAAGCCCTAATTAGGGCGACTAAGTTAAGAGGGTCTGATTAAGCAGATCGTCCTGGACGATCTTTGGATCGTACGGGACGATATGCTCAAATCAAAAATTTCCAGCCGCCAGTTTAAGTTAGGCAAGTTTTATTTTAAGTATTTTGGTCTGATCATCCCGGACGATGCGTGTATCGTCCTGGACGATGCACTACAATTATGCCTAAATTAGTCTGGTAATTAAGGAAAGCAATTAATGTTTAATTGATACGATCACATCGTCCTAGACGATCGCAGGATCGTCCCGGACGATCGTGATCGTCTTGTGCATTTCAACTGTACGACCCGAACTGTGTTCAGGATGATTTTGGGCCTTTTTGAACTAATCGTACAGGACGATGTCAAAATCGTCCTGGACGATCAAGTCATTTTTTGGTCGTCCAGCACAGATTTCTCTGGACGACCCGAACTGTCTTCTGGACGATTTTCCTCAATTTGCACTAATCGTCCCGGACGATCGTAGTATCGTACGGGACAATATGAACAACTTTTTCTACTGATCGTCCAGAAGAGCCTAATCGTCCAGACTGAATCAGCTGAATTTGAACTGATCGTACAGGACGATGTTTAGATCGTCCTGGACGATATTGGCCGACCAGTTGAGATTTAGGGAAAATTTTAAGCCCTCCTTTAAAAGAACTTTTTCCAATTTTTGAAAAGATCTTTTGCTGCCTTCCTTCCCTGAGAAACCCTAGAGAGAAGAGAGAGTTGGGAGAGAGAGAAGAGATCTTGTGAGGGGGAGTTAGTGAGGGATTCACTAAGGTTGCTCCAAGCACGGATCAGAGTCATCTTCTCCGCTCGTCGTCTGTCGTCTAGTCGGTGTTCTTCGTGGGAGGATCGTTCGCAAGAAGATCCGGGGTTCTCTGCCCGCTTCAGGTGGAAGCAAAAAGAGTTCGAAGGTTCTCTGCCTGCTTCAGGAGGAAGCGAAAGGAGGTCAGGTTCTCTGCCTCACCGTGTGGTGAAAAGGAGGTGTTTTGTACAGGCTTCTCCGCCTTGCTGTGGGAGCAAAAGGAGAGTCACTTTCGTTTAGTGCAATACCCGGAGGGGAGGCTCCGGGGAGTGGACGTAGGTCAAGTTGATCGAACCACTATAAAATCTGGTTTGCTTTTCTGATTCAGTTTTGCACTTTACTTTTCAATATAAACTGCTTGGGTGATTATCGTTGGTTGATCTTTTCGTTATTGTTTACTTGTTTCCACTGCTAAGTATCGAAAAGATTTTTGTTGTTATCGTGAAATTTTTAAATAACCAATTCACCCCCCCTCTTGGTTAGCCTCGGGACTAGTTCAGTAGGGCTTAACATCCCTTTCGAACTTTCACCATTGAATATGTTTATGAATGAGTAGTCAAATCTTTTAATGAGTAAAATTGATATATAGTACGAATTTATGAGGAATTACTAATGAGTGTCAATTGAGATTTTATGAAGTTTCTGAAGTAGTCTAACTTTTATTTGTATTTTTAATTTTCTGAATTGTATAATTAGGCAATTTTAATGCTATTTAAAGTTGCATAATTTATAGAGCCCCATAGCTCAACAATATTTTATTACTGGCAGTTGTTACAAGAAAGGGAAAGGGAAAGATGGAAGAAGACTAATCTACAAGTATTTAAATTTTATGTTAATGTTTATTCTATGTTTGAAGCCTATTCTTGAGGTTAGTAAACAGTTTTAATGTAAATGTTGTATTACTTTGAATTTATTTGGATTTCTTAAGTGGCTTTGTACTAGGTCTTTGATGAAACTTCAGAATAAATAGATGCTTTCTTTGTTGTATCAGATGATGCTTATATGATCTTTTATATAGATTTGAAATAAAATGAAATGAATGAGATGTTTAGTGATGAAAATGTTATGTTTATTCTTGTTATACTCTACAGTACTGTTAAGGGGTACTTTGGGGTGTTACATGGTGTAATGTAGAATTGAGTGAACATCAAATTTGGAAGAAAAAAATAATTTTTTTATGCTATCTTATTGGGAGTATAATTTACTACCACACAATCTTGACGTCATGCATATTGAAAAGAATATATGTGATAATTTATTGGCACTTTACCTGATCTTGAGAAATCTAATGATAACTTGCAAGCACGATAATATTTGGTTGACATTGAAATTAAGAGTGAGCTGCATCCACAAATTCTTGAAGATGGTTCTTATTTTTTGCCCCCAACTTGCTTCATAATGTCAAAAAAAGAGAAATTGATGTTATGTTAAGTTCTAAAAAATATGAAAATGCCCAAAGGTTATGCATCTAATATCTCAAAGTGTATTAATGTTACTAAATATAAGATTGTGGGCTTAAAAAGTCATGATTATCATGCGCTTATTTAAGAAATTCTACCAATTGCTTTGAGGTCATGTTCTTTATCTGATGAAATTATATATATTATTGTGGAGATATAAAAATTTTTTAAATCAATTTATGCCAAGGTTATCAATCAGAGAGAGTTGGATATACTACAGAATAATATTGTAATAACATTGTGTAAAATGAAAAGATCAATACTCTCATCATTCTTCACGATCATGGTTCATCTACTTATTCAGTTTGCTGAGGAAGTAAAATTAGGTGGTTCGGCTCAGTATAGATGGATGTATTCGTTTAAGAAGTAATTTAGTAGTAATTATTAATTCATGTTAATATTGTTCAGATTTATATAATCTTCATAATGGTTTTTATTACTTACAGATTTTTCTTAGTATTAAAAGACTATGTAGCTAACAAAGCACAACCTGAAGGTTCTATTATGGAGGGTTATATTGCTGAAGAAGGGATATCATTCTGTTTTAAATATCTAGAGAGGTCTCAATTTTTTAATAAGGCTGCAACAACAACTAATGAACAATTTATTTTTAAGTTTTCAAGTGGTGGTACTCTATTGGGAAAGGTGACTTCATTCAATTTAGATGATAATTCATTGGTTTAGGCACATAGATATGTCCTCTGACATTGTGATAATCTTGAATACTATAGACAATATTTCAAAGATAGAGAGAGGAGAAAGCGATGTGAGCATACATATCTAATAATATCAGATTTAGAGAGACTTATCAATGAAAAATTTCACAAGTGGTTGCGTGACACAGTATGCTTTCGAATTTTATATTTCTTAAACTTCATAAATGACATTAAAGTAAAGTATTTAACATAATGAATTAATTTTTTTTATTCCTGACTAGGTTTCAAGTTCTACTGATATGGAAATCTTAGAAAAAATCAAAGCACTAGCTAAGGGCCTCAACAAAATTGCAAATAAATACAAGGGTATTCTCATTAATAGTTATATTTTTCACATAAAAGGCCGAGATGAACTCAAAAAAATATAGAATTTTGGTGTTGTTAATACAACAAAGATTGAAAACTTTAGTTATTATGGAAAAATTAATAATATTATTGAAATTAATTACTCTAACATATTCAAGGTGATATTATTTAAATGTGATTGAGCAAATACAAGTTCAACGGGCATAAAATAAGATGAATTTGGTTATACACTTGTGAACTTCTCAAGGCTTATTCATACAAGTCAAAAACTTTAGGATCATCCTTTTATTTTCTCTTCATAAGTGGAGCCTGTATTATATATTTAATAGGCTAAAAATACAAATTGAAATTTTGTTATATGAGTAAAACCATGAGATGCATTTGATTGTAATATTTCTTATTGCTGGTAAATGTAAGTCTTTAATATATTGCACTTTATATATTGTTATTCATATATTTCTCTTTATTCATGCTAGTCACTTTTGTTTTTTTTTTTCACAGGAAATGATAGGAAGTAGCCTTTTTAGTCGGGCAAAATAGGCAATATGCAGAGGTGGATCAAGTAGAGGAGAATTATGTAAAGGAGAAAGTAGTAGGGAGATTGAACCCCTTCTACTCCAGTCCACCCAGATTCACAGAAGATTGAATGCAATAGGATCCAACAGACTCCATGACATTCATTTTGCAGTAAAGCTCCTACCCCAGAAGAGGGGGTATGGCTTATAGGTATGATTTTCTATTATTTCAAAATTATTATTGACCTCATTTTTGTATGAGATCATCAAGTCCAATCCAAATCTTCCTTTGGTGATCTAAGAACTGATAATTGTCCACCTATCAGTCATATAGATCCCATCCAAAATCCAATCCAGATCCCTGACAAATCCAGTCCAAAATCCTGTTCAATTTCCAAATCCAGGTCCTAGATCAATTGTTAACCAAATTCCAATCATGTTCAATCAATCTTATTCATTCATGTGATTGAGACTGATATAAATAATCCAATTCACTTAACCAAGTCTAAAACCCAATCCAAACCCAAAATTCCCAAGTTCAAATTTAAGGCTAAAAGCCCAAGTCTTGAAGCCTATTTTGGGTGAATCTCCTATCACCTGGAAATCCAGTCAAATGAAATCCAATCCATGATCTATCAGTTGCATATTAATCAGACATGTCTCTATAGTCAACCCTCTAAATTTGAGCTCATTTTGAAGTCTCTAGCTTCATAAACTGAATTTATTTTCGAAGGCTGCAAAACCTTCAAATATTTACGGCCTATTCCATTGGACTTGTCAATTTATAGAATTTGACTTTGGAACTCCCCCCAAAGACTCTAACCACTTCCATCATCATTATTATGACTTGTTGACCAATAAACTATATTTTTTGGACTCAATTTGACCCAGAGTTGACAGGAGGTCAAAATGACCAAAGTGCCCTTTAAGAGGATTTTTGGACTTTTGGCCAAAACGTAACATGGTTTAATCTCTTCAACCCTTAAAACCTCTTCCAATGAATCCCAAATATCATTTGGGGTCAATTGGATCCAAACTCAAGCTTTGGTTTGACCTGGTTGACCAAGTCAACTATGGTTGACCAAAATACCCTTTAAGGGTTCAAATACCTATTTTGGACCAAATTACCTCACCAGTTCATGAAACCACCTCCAGCAGGTCTCTTATGTCATTTCAAATCTATTGAGCTCAAACCCAACCCTTGGATCAACCTGGTTGACTAAGTTAACCTAAGTTGACCTAATAGCCCCTTAAGGGTCAAAATGGTCAAGTTGACAAAAATGACCATTCAAACCCTTGGGATCACCTCTGGCAGACTCTAAATATCATTTGAAATCTGTTGAGCCCAACCCCTAATATTGGGTCAACTGGGTTGACCAAGTCAACCTAAGTTGACCAAACCAAACATAAACCCTATATTCACTCAATCCAATCTTAAATCAACTCTAAACTCAGTCAAACTCCTTTGAACACCTCTCCCAGTAGTTTGGACCTAATTGGACATATTGACCCAGACAATAGTTGACTTGGTCAACTCAAATCAAAATTTGGCCAAACTGGTTTTGTTTGGGCCAATTCTCCCATTCATTCAAATAAGACCCATCTAAACCTCGCCAAGCCTTCAAACAATTGTTCCATTCTATGGCTTAAGCATGTCTTAATTATGGGTGGGTCAAAATTAATTGACTTTGACTAAGTCAATTCTCAAGAATTGGGTCAAAACTCTTTTCATCCACTCACTCTTATTTTAACATCTTTGGCTCCCTCTCAACCTCACTCAACCAGCTGCATGTACCATCCCATGTCCACCTCAGCTTTGTTAACCAATTGATTGGTCAAACTAGTCAACCATAACTCAATTCCCTTTTAAATGGTCAAATACCTCTAAAACTTCACTTCCCTCTAGATCATGTAGTCTAATCCGATCCCATTAGCTTTATTACCTTACTCAAGCACTCCCTAAGCTGTCCCTAATAACTGGTTTAACCTAGAATACAAGGAGTGGTCCAGTCCTTCTCAAAAGCAACTAATGATGGTGTGGCTCGTCCCAGCCTTCCCCCTACCATCCCAATCGCATAGGACACATGTCAGGACTTAGATTAAGGCCTCTGATTGATCCCAGCCCTTGAATAAAAACCCTACAGTTTAAGGGAATGGGAGGGCTCATTTTGATTCATTCCAACTTACACTAGCCTCCAGAGCTTCTCCAACCAAACTCTCTTTTTGTTCTAACTCCCCAGGGCTCCCTCTCCATTCCTACCACAAGAAACCGGTGGTTGCATGTCACTGACGGCGAGTTCTCTAGCGAATAAACCACCTCCATTCCAACCTCCTAGCCGTAAATCCAGACATTTTTGGCCTTGGATTTCTTCTAGAGTCTTATACGAGGACAATCTACAAGCTTAGAGAATCCAAAATTATCAAAATATAATAGTTGGATTAGGTAAAATCCTTAATTCTAGGTTAGTACACTTAGGTTTAAATAACATTTTATTAAGCACTTTTTAAGACTTGAAATCACTTCCCCATTATTTTTGTTCATGCATACAACTTGAGTTTAAAATTTCATCCCATTTGGTTCATCCGATCGAAAGAATGAGGTGAAATAAAGATTCTAAGGCATTGTCATAGTCTTCGTTAAGTGTACATTTTTTGGACCTTTGATCACGCAATCAATAGTCCAAATCAAGCCTTTATGTGGCTCTGATTAACCGGGGATCGATCCCTCCGTTAATCTTCCTGTTCGGCTCAATCCGGACCATCTGTTCCATACTGCGCTCGATTCAACGGCTACGAGTTGCTGTTGACTCGGATAAGTGAATAGTGTCATCATGGCACCACGTCCCGTATTAATGACCAATGATTGCCACAGCGCAATCATTGGCCATTAATGTTTGTTCATCAGCGTGCTTTCAATCTAACATTCCAGATGCTACCGTGTGACCCCTCGGTTACTACGGTGTCATTTCGATCGATGTTCCAGATCAGGCCATGTGGCCCGCGTAACTCTCCCGTCACCGCCGTTTAATTAAAACAAGTTTTTAATTTAATTTTAATTATTTTAAAATTAAAAAACTTCAAAAATTCATTAAAAATGAAATATTAGCCCAAAAATTAAGTATAATATATCAAATTATTCATATTTTAATCCTCTTCATTTTAAAATTAAAATTAACTTAAAATATTCAATATATTTTAAATTATATAAGATTAAAACCAGATATTTTGTTAGTGGAGCTTAGCCACTTGTAGTTTTTGCAGCTCCTAGTTTGTAATTAAGTAGAACTTGCCATATGAACTTTTAATATTCTGTATTATGATGATTATTTAAATTATTTGTGTAGTAAAAATTGCATGATTTCTAGGTTTATTACTTGCATGTGAGCTTTATTTTAGTCTGCATTTCGATTAGGCTCTTAAGGATTAATTTTTTTCTACTTAAAAATTAAAAAAAATTTAGGCCAACATAGAAAGATAAACACACCTAAGAAGTAAGCCCGGGCACGATGAGGAGTCTTTCATGCATTCATGTCTTTCTTTCTTTCCTTGCTAGACACCTCCCCGCGCAGATCACCTGACCTACGAGGGTGCAGTTCTGTTTAGGAGATGTTATGTAACTCTACGAAAAAAATTATTTTCTAAGCCAAAATTTATAATATTCATTCTATATGATTTTTGCATACGAGAATCAATCAGCATGCATTGCATTAGAGATTAACAAAAAATTAATAAAATTTTAATTGCATCGAGCATAATATTCATACATAAGGGGCGGGGCCACCTAGGATATTTTCCAGATGTCAGTCCTGAATTCTGAAAACTTAAAATAATAACTAGTCCATATATCATAAGATAGGATATATGGTTTTAAAGCGCTTATGTGATTTAATTAGCTCTCCAATTCAGGTTGAGGTAAGCCAGAACTGTATTTTATTAGTTAGGTTCGAGTCATTATCGTTTAGTGCCTAACTTAGATCTAGGTTCTCGGGTGAATCTAAAATCATAAGTCCTCAACATTGGGAATTTAATCCCAAATTTTTAATAAAATATCAACCTAAACTAAATTTTTTTCTCCTCCAAAATTTAAAGCCCAACATAGGATAGGTCTGGGTGCTTCTGAATTATTTTTAGAATCCCAAAGCTCTCCCTACCTTACATCATTTGGTCTCAAAATAAGTGTTCAAAATTGATCTAATCCCTATTAAAATTCCTACATCATTCTTTTCACATCACTCTTTGAAAATCAAAAAATAGAATTTCTATCATTATTTTAATCGAGAGTATACGTAGGAAGCCTAATCTTCCTACGGTATAATTAACTACAAATGCTTGCCTTTATAGGAGATTTAAGACCCTATATAAATTGACCCCGTCCCATTTAGCTCCTAAATAGGAAGCAAGAAAATTATTCTTTTTGAAAAAATTAAAATCAAAGATGATCATTATTTTCATATTCAAAATACTCAATACTCAATAATATTTTTATTCTTAGGAAAGATGTATCATTTCTTATTGAGATATTTAAATATGGAATTAATGATAAGCATATCTAAGTTATTGTATTCAAATGCATATTTGAACATCATTTGGACCCTTTGGGGTCATATGTAGTTCACTACGATGATTTGACTATAATAATTGATGATAAATCATTCTTACTATCATAGTCAAACATATGATTGAAGATCACTTTGACTCTTCGAAATTATATATAATTCTCTCTTGAGTTTGACTACGATAGTCAGAATGAAATTCATAGTTTTGTAATTTGAACCCATTAGAGAATAATACTTTCGCCTTTCGAGGTGATATATCATTCATATTGACGTATTCGACTTCAAAATTGAAAATTTAAAAATTTTTATTTAAATTTTCCCAAAAATATAATCACAATTGATTTGTACATTTTCCAAATTTTACAAACAATAAAAATTTAACAACAAAGCGCTATTGTAGATAAATTTCAGATTGTATATATTTTTTTGATGATATATAAAATATTATTTTTGAGATTCAGTAGTCTTCCACTTTATATTGCATTCAGTAGTGGTTCTGTGGTGTGTTTAATTTGAAAGTTTTATTTCAGTACTTCTCCAACCGAATCTTGGGGTCACTCTTGCCACAATCGAACATGATATGACTTATGTGATATTGGGTCATATTGGGTCGGGTTGTGACACTATGCCAATTACTTCTTTTGAGGGTGAGCTAATTCAGTGATATTCCTCAAATGATCAATGTCTCTTCCTGAATAAGGCTTCAACTTATGACCATTTACCTCAAAGATGTTTAAAGTCTTTTTATCTTGAATTTCTATAACTCTATAAGGGAATACTTTTATAATAGCGATGGACCTGACCACCTGAACTTTAGTTTTCCAGGGAGTAATTTTAATCTAGAATTAAAAAGCAAAACCTCTAATTCAAGGATAAATTCCTTCTTAAGAAACTTACGATCATGCTATTGTTTAATTTTCTCCTTATAAATCCTAGCATTTTTATAAACTTTATTTTTAAATTCCTCCAACTCATTCAACTGTACTAACCTCTTTTCTTATATTCCCTTAAGATTAAAATTTAATTCCTTAACAACCCAAAATGCCTTATGTTCTAGTTCTACAAGAAGGTGATAAGCTTTTCCAAAAAGTAATCGATAGAGAGATATTCCAATTGATGTTTTAAAAGTAGTTCTATAGGCCCATAATGCATCATCTAATTTAATAGCTCAATCTTTCCTATTAGAATATAAGATAAAACAATTCAATAAGATATATCATTCATATGAATTCTATAAAAACATGGAACATAAAGAGAGGCCACATAAGGAAAAAAAAAAAAAGAGAGAGCTTAATATCCTCAATTATTCAACTAAGGTATGATTTCTTTTATTTTTATAAGAATGGGAGATTGCAATCCCTTATTAATTATAATTTCTTGCCATTTTCAAGGAATATGATAGTGAATGTATCTAAAAATTTGATTTGATGATTAGAGATGTTTGACACTATATTTGGTAATGTTCGATGCATTCAATGTTGTCTTGATGAAGATCGACTTCTTTGGAATTAATTTCAATAGTATTTAAAGCAATTGATGTTTTTTTGGACAATGGAATAATTGAGTAGTTTAGCAAAGGTAAAAGTACTGCAAACAAGTGTTCTTGGGAAAAGATTCGAAAAGGGTCAAATTATTAATGAAAATTTAATTTGAATGTAATGTTAATATAATTTTAAATTGCCTGAATAGACAGACATAATTACATCCTTGGTAGTTAGGTTGTGAGTTAACAAAGACTAACTAATAGTTTATAGAACTTAGAAGTGACAGTTTCAACCTTCGAAAAGAAAATAAAATGGGTGATTATGGTTTATATTATAAAACTTACATATTATTTTGATTATGTGTATTTATTAATACATCATCTTACATCTTACAAGTATAATAGTTCATTCAAATAAATATTGCTTTACATTAAAATGATAAATATCAAATGATTGTGTTACAACAAAATTCATATAAATGTGACAATTTCATATTGAGGTTATTGCATGTATAAATGAAAATGAAAAGAAAAGAATGAATAATAACATGAAGTGAAAATTATTGAAATTGAAAAATTATATGCATGCCATACAAGAGTTTGCCTCTGTATAGTATTGACAGGAGATGCAATGTACTCATGCATGATAAATGAAAAAGAAAAAGAAAATAAAAAATAAAAGTACTTTAATTGATACTATTTAGATGGTGCTCCCAAAATAAATGAATTATTAACAAGTCAAAAGTTAAATGATAAACATATTAAAGGACTATATATCTCAAAGATTTATAGCATTGTTTAAAATTGCGTAATATAAGGCTCCCCTTGAGGCCCTCTTCAACGCAATTCCAGTGAAAAAACACATCGAGGCTTATGCCTTGAACTTTTTTTTATGAGGCTTGTGTCTCAGCTTAGCTGAGGCCCGCCTTGAGGCACACCTCACCTTGCTGGCATGAGACGTATGCCTCACCCTATTTATACATATTTGTACTAAAACTTGCCTAAATCCTAAACTAAAACCCCAAATAAATCATACATTCATGCACCCCGAGCCATAACTTCTTCTCGATTGCCTCGACCTCTAGCCCACCGCTTTCACTGCAGCCACCACTGTCATGGCAGCCGTTGGGATCACTTGAAAGACGAACATCACCACCACCACCTCTAAAGATTTTAGAGTATTGCTATCATCTTTATATTGATGAAAAATATTTAAAAAAGAGAAAGATGACTGAAATAAATGAAGAAAAAATAAATTGAGAGGCATTAAACTCTAGATAAGGTAGAGGAGATATCAATTTGTTATGACGATGACTTAAATAAACACCCTCACGGTGATGATAATACATATGATTTTTGAGTTGTTGCCAATTATTTAAGCTTTTTTTAGAAATTAAATATGGATAAGTGGGGAATTAAGAAAGAAAGAATTTGGAGTTGAATTTGATGTTATATAATACTTTTATGCAATTCCTATATTTAATGTTATTTTGCTCTTATAATATTTAAATTTCAATTCTATTTCACTCAATTTATCAGTTGCCACTTTACATTTTATGCAATTTTTTATTTCATATATATATCAATTTATTAATTTATAGTTCAATAGAAAGTTAATATGCCATCTTTTAACATATTATTTAGATATTATATAAAATATCACTTTTAACCTTTATTTTCACATTATGCAAATTTTGAATTTTTAGGCTTACGCCTCGTCTCACGAACAAAAAAAGCATCAATACCCGATTGTGAAATTTTAAATCTTGATTTATAATACTCATATTTATATTGTTATGAAATGAAAAGTCTGATAATATGGCATACTATTTATATGCATGATGCATTATTATTGTTATACTATAAAATCATAATTAATCACTGAGTTTAATATTAAGAAATCAACCTATTAAATTAATCATTTCAGGTAAATCCATTCTTGAATAAACAGTTGATCGAGATGTTTACATACACAGAAGAAGAGGTTCAATTGAAAATAAATAAAAATAATTTTATTTGAATGTTTAAACTATAAATTTATGTTAGTAACTCTCCGGTTAAAGTTTGGAAGTTTATTTTAATTTGAGTACTTAGTTATTCAAAGAATTTATGAATTCTATCCAAACATCTGTTCTGCCTTGTTAACTTATAGGCCAGGTCGTGACATGAACTGTCAAACTTGGGAAAGCTCTAATAGCAAGGCTGAAAAGAATCAAATGTTCCATTTAGCATGTGAAAAATTTGGAAGGAATAGAGATAGGATGAATAAAATTAACGAGGCAATGAACTTAGCATATAATTTGGAAATATTAATTGAACAACCTCATGTAGTTAATTTCAGCTAAAAGCTTAAATGGATGATTTTGTAAGTAAATGGGGGTGGGGGGTAGAACAATCTAGAATAACCACAAAAGAATAAAAATGCAGAAAATAAAACCTAAAGCCATAAAAAGCTTAAAGACATCTCTAAAAAAGATCAACAAAACAACAAACAACAACAACAAGCCTTTATCTCATTATGTGGGGCTGACTACATGAATCCTTTTTCTCCATTGTGTCCTATTAAGGGTCAAATTCTCATCTAAATCTTATAAAGAAAGGTCATTTCTAATATTTTCTAACCAAGTCTTTTTAGATCTACCTCTACATTTTTTAATGTAAATCAAATCTAATACATCTACTTTCCTAACCGGGTCATCGGAAGGCCGCCGTTTTATGTGACCAAACCATCTAAGGAGACTCTCTCTAATCTTATCTTTCACTGGAGCTACTCCAACCTTTTCACGTATATACTTATTTTATATCCTGTAAGAGTAAAGCCACTCATTTACCTGAGCATCCTCATCTATGCAACACTTAACTTAATGTTATGCTTCTCTTTTAACGGTCAACATTCTGCACCATAAAGCATTGCAGGTCTCACTACCATCTTATAGAATTTTCTCTTAAGTTTGAGATGGACTTTTCTATCACATAACAAGCCCAATGCATTCCTCCACTTCAACCATCCAACTTGAATTCTACTAATAATATCCCCATCTATTTCACCATCACTCTGAACAATAGACCCAAGATATCTAAAACGTATGCTCTTTTAAAAACTTGATCGCCAAAGTCACAATTCCCCTATTAGATCTATTATTACTAAAATTATATTCCATATATTCAATAAAACTACTCAAACGAAAGCCTTTAGACTCTAAAGGACTGCCAAATTTAGGGCTCAGGGAGGATTTATAGAATCTCAAATAATCATAAATAACTCATAACTTTTTGCCAAACCCGGTTGCCAGAGCAAAGCAATGCCTTCCAGAGGAGTAGCAAAAACCATATTTTCCAACTGAACAAACTGAAGAAATAAGAAGCAGCGGCTTATAAGAAATCTGAAATCTGAGCCCACCACGGTTGCCAAGATAAAGCAATGACCATCCAGGGAAAGGCAGTACAAAACATTGGGATAATCCTTCATCATAGTCCTCAAAATAGAGACCACAGAAGCAACCAACAATTCTCAAAAATCTGATAAAACAATCTGACTAGCCCATAAAAAACTTGATATCATCATAATTCTTCCAACCTTTCAGTTTAAGAAATATTGCCCTTGTGATCTGATAATAAAGAGAAGTAAAAGTATGATAGGAATTATTAAAAATCTTACCATTCCTTTCTTTCCAAATATAATAAAGGAGAGAAGATATCCCAAGTCTATGAGCATTAACAACTTCATCATTACTGTCAAAATTGTCTTCCACGAAATCCAGAGCCTGAAGAATCGTCCGTGGTAGCAAAAAGGAGGAGAAAATCGGCAGAATCCTCTTTGAAAGATTATAAGAAAAATCACATTGGAAAAATAAATGAATGCTGCTTTCAGGACAGCTATCGAGTACACAATCTATTGACAGAAATATTTCTTAAAGCAAGAGCATCCACAAATTTAAGCCCTCCAACAAGAACAAGCCAAGAGAAAGTTGAAAATCTCAAAGAAAATCTCTTATACCAAATATGTTTGTGCCATTCCTCTGGAACCATATTTTCAAAACAAGAGAGCTAAAAATGCTTAAAATTTGGGGCAGAGTCACCTTTCCAGCTAGCACAAAAGCCTTTCCCACAGGAGTAAAAGTAAAATGTCATTAATTAAACAAAATGTACACACTATCAAGGAGAAGTCTTTTAGGTTCTAGCAATACAAAGACATAAAGCCTTTAGTATAAAAAATTGTCAGATAAAAAAATTATTAAGTAAAAGAAAATTAAACCAACACTTTACAGTATTTCTGCCAAAATTTGTCACCAGTAGTCACCACATGAGCATGTGCCATCTGTAAAATGGTGGAAACGATTTGAATCCCTCACCACAAGCTCTCTTCCAGCGTATTTGGAAGTCAGTTTGATGAAATTATGGCAATCCTCACAGATCCTAATGTTCTTCATAATTTTCAGACAATCCCAATTAGAAGAAGCATTCATCAATCCAAAAACAACAGCCATTTTCTCACTATGATTTAATAAATGCTCCTCCTTGTGCTCCTCATCAATTTCATGCAATACTAATCTAGTATCTGCCACATAACCCATCTCCTTGAGCTTAATCACAAGCCTCCTAAGCTCCACTAAGATTTCTTCTCGGTGTGGGTGGCGATGCCCTCCCACAGAGAATTCATGTACATGATCTCCAACCTCTATCCAGCTCAAACCAGGCTCCTTCTTCACCCCACATTCTTTCATTCCTTTTCTTACAAATGCTGCATCACCAAAGCTCTTTGTTGCACAATACAAATTTGACATAATTACATAACCAACAGAGTTACTCGGCTCCAATTCCAACAACTTTTGAGCAGCCTTCCTCCCAATATTAGTCTCCCCATGCTTCCTACATGCCCCAAGTAATGCGCTCCAAACAACAGGATCTGGCTCCATTGGCATTTGGTTTATTAGTTCCTCAGCTTCTAGAAGTTCTCCGGCACGTGCCAGAATGTCCACCATACATGCAAAGTGATCACGTTGCGGTTCAATTCCATAAACTTCGGACATTTGGTTGAAGATATGACGACCTTCATTCACATAACCACAGTGGCTGCATGCTGTAAGAATACCAACAAATGTTGCAGAATCAGGTGGAACATCCATACATTGAAAAGCGTTTAGAGCTTCCTTGCCTTTCCCATGAGCAGCATACGCTTTGATAATTGAATTCCATGATACTCTATCATGAAATTCCATTTGATCAAAGATGCATACAGCTAATTTATGGTTACCACATCGAGCATAAGCATGAATCAGAGCATTGCAAAGCACTGTGTCATTCCCATACCCTGACTTTAATATGAGAAGATGGAGGGCCATACAATTCCTCTCAGTTGCAAAGCCTGCAGAAGCCTTGACCGCAATAGATAATGCATGTCGATCTGGTTTGAAACCCTCCCGCCGCAACTGGCAAAACATAAAAACAACCTCTGTCGGCTCTTGTTCACAAGAAGCAGTCATAATTCCAGTCCAAGACATGAGATCATGTTTGGTAACAGCCGAAAATACTTCATAGCAGACTTCAAAATCACCAAAATGGGAAGCATAGACCTTCACAAGAGCAGTTGCAACCTCTGCTTCTGAAGCAAAGGAACTCTTGATACAAAGAGAATGCAACTGGCAGCACTCACGAATGCTAGAACAGGAGGAAATGACGCTTATTAGAGTTGCCCTATCAAATTCAACACCACATCGCCTCATTCTAACGAAAAGCTGGAGGGATAGGTGCAATCTACCGCCTTGCAGAAACCCTGCAATCATCGAATTCCATGTGATATGATTCCTGAAAGACATTGTCTTGAATACCAAAAAACCATCATCCTCAAGCCCATCGCAGGAGGAATACATGGCGATCAAGGAGTTTCCAACGAAAACATTGGCATCCAAAGAAATTTTGGAAACAAGGGCGTGTACCTGTTTTCCATGGTGGCCATCTCGCGCTCCTGCACTGGAACTGAGAACCGCGACTATCCCGTAATCATTTGGACTATAATGTACAAGCATGGAAGAAAATAGCTGGATGCACTGCTGGTGTTGGCCGGCCTGAGAGTATCCCGTGAGGAGAGCAGTCCAGGAAACGAGGTTTCGGCGGGGCATTTCGTCGAACTGGCGGCGTGCAAGATCGGTGCGGCCGCATTTGGAGTACATGTTAATAAGGTGGTTTGAAAGGAAGAGGTCGATGGAGGGGGAGGGGGAGGGGGAGAGGAGCAGATGGCGATGGAGTGATCGGCCAAGGGGGAGGAGGCGGCGGCTAGAGCAGGCATGGAGGACAGCAGCGTAGGCGGCTGAGTCCGGTGATGAGAGGGAGAAAAGAGTGGCGGCGGCCTTTGGGAGGTCGCCGGCGGCGAGCAGATGGAAGATTCGGAGAGAGTTTTCTCTCGGAGGGAGTAAAGGAACCGAAGTGCGGGAGAATTTGGCGGCAGTGATAGCCACCATTTCCAGATCTAACAGATTAAGTCAGCAACTTCGACTGCCGAATCCGCCATATTTTCAAAAGCACGCTTAAAATATCTCAAATCATTCTCAAGAAAAATTCTCACTAAAGTACTTAATTGATTGAGGTAAGAGTATTAAATTTATTAAACATATCATATATTATGGAGTGGATTGTAGGTCTAGAGAGAGAGAGAGCTTGAGCAACAACTTTTTTTCTTTTAATCTAGCATGGCTTCTCTCATGCTAGGGATAGGTTTAAGATGATTTTATTACTATTTTTTAAAGTATATTTTTAATTCAAATTTTTTTAAACTAGAAATTTTTGTACTAAAAAATTATTTTAGAAAGCAGTGAGAAAAACGTCCCAAACGAACCTTAGTAACATAATTGATTAAGAAGTTAAAGAATACGATGATAAGTGAATAAACGAAATAGAAGTTGGGCAAAATGAAGATTTTATATCACAAATAGCATATTGTTTCTAATGCAAGCAACAAGGTTTGTGGTAATATTATCATATCGAGAAAACTAAGGAAAAATTTCAACACATATCTTTGTGACTGTTAATTAAGATTTAACATGATAAAATAATTATTTCTTACTAGTTTGCAATAAAATTAAAAAGTTAAGCTAGCATAATAGGTCTAGCAACTTAGAGATAAGGTTGGCAATTTGATCCATTAGGGAATAGAGGAAAGTTGTCTTTGATATGCATGAAATACTTTAAACATTTATGCAAATTTAGGGGTTCAAAAAGATAAACTAAGGGCACATAACTTCAAACAAAATTCAGTTAATCAAAGAATAAGAAGTTAAAAAAGAAAGAATCCATTAGCCATATGGGAGCTCTTGAAATGATTGTTGAACCACAATAAAAATATTTAAAGCTTCTCGATTTGATTTTGATTAAAAGAGGAAGATTAAATAACCAAAATTTTTCTAAGATGCTCAAGGATTATTTATACATGACCTCAAGATGTCCTATGGATGCTGATATGTCTCCAAAAGTCACTTTGATCAAGCACTAATCTCGAGGCATATTTAAACTAGAAACTTTCAAAATTAAATTTGTGATCCAAACTCTAATCTCAGCAACCTTACAGTCAAATTGAACGTCTCGACAAGACGAACCCAATGACACCAAAATCAACCTAATTTAAGTCCAAATGACCTCGAACCAAGGGACTAAAGTATATTTGAAAGTTTTAAAGTATTAATTGGGTAACCAAATAATCTTCAAACATGACATGCTTGTAGTATAATCGAGCAGCTCGATGAGACAAATCAAATGAGCCTAAGATCACTTAATTCTGATATCATTAAGGCATTTAAATGCTTGATGAAAACTCTATGATCGAAGAAATCAATACATACCGTTTGATGAATGTGGGCTCCAAAAATTTAGCCCCGGCCTCCCTCGTTGCTTTCTTGAGGGAGTTTTAACGAATTAAGTTCTGGAGTAAATTTTTGAAGGCAGATGAGTTTGTAGATAAGACACTACCTAGAGATTTCACCCTCATTTTCGAGGACTTTATGATCTGAGTTCTGATTTCCTATAGGCGCAAGCCCCTATAGTTAATTATCCCTCTTGATCACGAGAGAGAACTTTCGATTATGGCTAGTCGTCGATCAGATACGTAGAAATACGTATTATCTGGCATATAGTAGTAGCATAGGCTTGTGAATGAAAAATTTGATGGGTTGATATTTAAAATTAGAAATTTCACCATCTTGCACTCAAAGCGGATGATGGGGGAATGGATGATGAACCCGATTAAGATCCCATGGTTCCGTTGTCCCGGGCCATCGTGGTCCCTAGTCCACTTAGTCAGAGGTGGTAGTCGACCCAACCTGATAGAAGGATCCTTATCGGCAGCCATGGGTTGCTTTGTCTAATAATACCTTATAGACCTTGGGGGAATATTTACTTAAGGGAAAAATTTTGAATCCACCTTAGCTAACAGAGGGCTTTGTGCCCTATTAATTATCTCCTATTGATTCATATCTCAAGGATTTAATGCCATTAAGGAACGTATTGGCTTTGGCCATAACCATTATCTCATGGTACCATTTGGCGGCAGAACCACTCGGTTTAGAGGGCCTCAGATCATAATCATTTATCCTGTGGTGCCATTTGATGGCAAAACCGCCAGTCAGAGGACACGTACCACGTCTTTACTGGCAAGAGATTATTTGAGAATTGTTCCTAGTGATATTTTTGACTAGGCATTAGCTCTATGTGAGCTGAAGTAAATTTTACTTTATCTACCCAGCAAACTGTTGAGGAGAGTGGATAGGTTTTGTTCTTTAAGTGGTTGATGATTATTGAATTTCAATTTTAAAATATCTTGTAGTTTTAAGATTTTGGATTTTTATATGAAGTTTTGGAGTTTTGTGGGTATTTGAGAGGCATTTAAAAGTGTATAGTATTTGGAATTAACCCCTCCGATTGAGATCTATGTTCAACACGGCCATCATTAGGGTGACTTTGAGGTCACTTGAAAATATTTAAATTTTGTGAAAATTTGAGGGCATTTTGAAATATTTGAAATTAACCCCTCCAGTTGAGATCTGCTTTAACACGGCCATCATCGACGTGTTTAGGGCATTCCATTCATGGCTTGAACCTTGTTGACTTTGTCAAGCTATCAAGAAAGGATCGGGTTTCATAGGCTTTATGTCTTTGGTGATGAACCATTTATTTACTAAGCTTTGAAGGCCTAATATGAACTATAAAATAAAATATTCTGGTCGGTGTTGCGACTATATATTTGTTTAATAGTTCGAGCCGTGCCGACTCCTATTTATCCATATATAAGGATTGGGCTCGAACTGGGGTTCATTTATTGACCCGCGCATCATCCCTAGACATCACATGTTAACCCATAACACGCTCGCCCGGGCCCATGCATGTATTTGGGGACATTTTACTATTATTTGCTGAACTTTGTCGACTCCTATTTACCTGCTTAGGAGAATGAGGTTCAAATTTATTAACCCGCGTAGCATCCCTATATGCCACGTGTGTTCTTACAACACGCTTGTCGGGCCCCATGCAAATGTTTGGTTACACTTACCCTTTTTGTGTACCTATGTGTATACAAATTAAGGTGTATGTGTGGGGTCACTTTTGTAATATTTGTAAACGCCTTCTATCCACTTGCATAGATGTTGCAGATCCAGTGGCATATTATAGTAGCTTGTGGATTGAGTTGCTTACTTCTTTGTACAGGTAGATTATTGTGTACCACTCATTACTCTCTGCAGGTAGATTGTAATACACTAATGAATCTTCTATTTTTTACTTTTGTAGATACTTGCATCCATCGTAGTTCTTTCATATTTTCCCACATACAACATGTTGAATATATAACGGGTCTCTTTCAGTGGCCCATAGGCATTTACGTTTAATGTAGTCATCTGGCATTTTGTTTAAGATGACATTTTGTGGATGTGGCGGGCCTTCTACAAGGACTCGTGGGCACTTGCATTTGCTACATATCGTCGATCAAATTTTTTTTGAACTAGAAATTTTTGTACTAAAACATTATTTTAGAAAGCAGTGAGAAAGACATCCCAAACGAAGCCTTAGTAACATAATTGATTAAGAAGTTAAAGAATACAATGATAAGTGAATAAACAAAATAGAAGTTGGGCAAAATGAAGATTTTATATCACAAATCGCATATTATTTCTAATGCAAGCAATAAGGTTTGTGGTAATATTATAATATCGAGAAAACTAAGGAAAAATTTTAACACGTATATTTGTGACTGTTAATTAAGATTTAACGTAATAAAATGATTACTTCTTACTAGTTTGCAATAAAATAAAAAATTTAAGCTATCATAATAGGTCTAACAACTTAGAGATAAGGTTGGCAATTTGATCCATTAGGGAATAGAAGGAAAGTTGTCTTTGATATGCATGAAATACTTTGAACATTTATGCAAATTTAGGGGTTCAAAAAGATAAACTAAGGGTCATAACTTCAAACAAAATTCATTTCATCAAAGAATAAGAAGTTAAAAAGAAAGAATCCATTAGCCATATGGGAGCTCTTGAATGAGTGTTGAACCACAGTAAAATTTTTTAGAGCTTCTCGGTTTGATTGTGATTAAAAGAGGAAGATCAAATAACCAAAATTTTTCTAAGATGCTCAAGGTTTATTTATATATGACCTCAAGATGTCCAAGACTTGAAGATCCAAGTGAAGACTTGAAGACTCCAACTCATTGGGTTAGTGTTTAAGCCTATAGATTCATTGTATTAGATTAAGTTTGATTTTATCAAAAGCCTCAAGGTTGATAAATATCCAATAAATTGATTAGAAATATTTAAAACTAAATTTTAAACTTAGAAAAATCATTTCATAATATTTGGATATTTATTTGGGTTGTTTTTCAATTTATTTAGTTATTACCTTATTTTCATATTTTTAAAAAATTATTGCAATTTTTATTTCATTTTGTAAAAATATGCAAAATTGACTCAATATTATAATGTTGACCAAGTATATATGCTCGTAAGTTGAATTGACTTCATGTATTTCATTATATGCATTAAAATTTTCATATATGCTTAATTATGTTAATTGCTTCATTAATAATCTATTTAAGAATAATAAGCTTAATTAAATATCCCTAATCTTCCTTAATTAAGTATTTTTCATGTTGACAAATTTATTTGGTTTTTCATGTTGCATATAATTCATTGAATTTGTCAAATCATGTTTAATATAATAAATTATAAATATATTCATACTTATGTTATAAATGATGAATCCAAGCTTAGTTTTGATTCCATCATATTCATTGAGTTTCTTGCATACCATTTGTTATATTATGTCATATACTGTGCATGTATATTCATATAGTTATATGCTAAGAATAAAAGTTTTAACTTATTTATTGAAATTGGCAGTATATTGCTGTTTAGACCCACTTAAAATCATAGTAAATAGGAGCCACTATAATGCGCATGCATTAAGGGGATTGATTTGTTGCAAAATTATACCTAACGACTAGTTCTAGCTTGACATTAGAGGGAGATGACTTAACCTTTTTATGAGCCATTTGTTGATTTTGTGCATGTTTTGGGGATATTTTAATATACTTTAAGGAGTGCTTTGTGCTAATGTCTATTTAGAAAAACTTAAGAAAATGATGAATTTTTTTAGTGCTTGAATAAAGACTTGGTTAGAAAGTATTAGAAATGATCTTATTAGATTTAAATGAGAATTTGACTCTTAATAGAACATGATGGAGAAATAGGATTCATGTAGTCAACCCCACATAGTGGGATGAAGGATTGATGTAATTGTTGTTATTGAATGTTAAACTATTTTTGCGAGAAAATGAAGAGGATTCCAAAGTGCTCAACAAATTAAGCTTTATGTAAGGTTCTAACCTTTGTAAATCATTTGTTCAATCTCATAGGATTTTGCATTTTTTAATTCAATTGTATATATCTATCTTGTTGTAAAAATAGAGATTGAAGTCTACTTTTTAGCCATTTAAGCAACAACAAATTTAACCAAAACTTAAGGCTCGTATATATTTGATCTTTGTGTAGAAAGAAGAAGTTGCTAAATGAAGTGTGGAAAAGCTATTGGACCTGATGATATTCCTATAGAGGTGTGGAAATGCTTAGGATATGAAGGAATATCTTGGCTTACTAAACTTTTTAATATTATTTTGAAGACTAAAAACATGCCAGATGAGTGGAGAATGAGTGTGTTGATTCCTATTTTTAAGCTTAAAGGTGATGCACAAGATTGTACGAATTATAGAGGAATTAAGTTAATGTGCCATACTTTAAAACTATGGGAGGGAGTTATGGAGCATAGGTTGCGGCGTAATACTAATGTTTCTTAAAATCAATTTGGATTCATGCCGGGTAGGTCAACTATGGAAGCTATACATTTATTGAGAGGTTTGATGGACAAGTACAGGGAGAATAAGAAGGATCTACATATGATATTTATTGATTTAGAGAAAGCATATGATAAAGTTCCAAGAGAAGTGCTATGGAGAGTTCTAGAAAAGAATGGGGTTAATAATGTTCATATTCAAGTCATTAAGGATATGCATGCAGGAGTTGTTACTTGTGTTCAAACACAACGTGGTTTGACCAAGTATTTTCCTATTTAAGTTGGATTACATCAAGGATCAACCTTAAGCCCATGTGTTTTTGCTTTATTCATGGATGTTCTCACTAGACATTTGCAAGAGGTTGTACCCTGGTGTATGCTTTTTGCTGATGGTAATCTTCTTATTGATAATACTAGAGAGGGAGTTGAACGTAAAATTGAATTATGGAGGTTAACTTAGAGTCTAAAGGCTTTCGTTTGAGTAGATCAATAACTAAATGTATGGAGTGTAATTTTAGTAATAATAGATCTAGGGTGGGGATTGTGACTTTGGATGATCAAGTCATTAATAAGAGTACATGTTTTAGATTTCTTGGGTTTATTGTTCAGAGTGATGGTAAAATATATGGGGATATTATTAGTAGAATTCACGTTGGATGGTTGAAGTGGAGGAATGCATCGGGCTTGTTGTGTGATAGAAAAGTTCCTCTCAAACTTAAGGGAAAATTCTACAAGATGGTGGTGAGACCTGCAATGTGTTATTATGTAGAATGTTGGTCATTAAAAGAAAAGCATAATATAAAGTTAAGTGTTGCAGAAATGAGGATGCTCAGGTGAATGAGTGGCTTTACTCTTAGAGATAGGATACGAAATGAGCATATACATGAAAAGGTTGGAGTAGCTCTAGTGGAAGATAGGTTAGAGAGAGTCACCTTAGATGGTTTGGTCATATAAAAAGGCGGCCTTCTGATGACCCGGTTAGGAAAGTAGATGTATTAGATTTGACTTATGTTAAGAAAGATAGAGGTAGTCTTAAAAAAGACTTGGTTAGAAAATATTAGAAATGATCTTTCTCTATAAGATTTAAATGAGATTTTGACTCTTAGTAGGACATAATGAAGAAAAAGGATTCATGCAGACAACCCCACATATTGGGATAAAGGCTTGTTATTGTTGTTGTTGAAAGAAGAGGTTGTCTATATTCATAATTGATTATTTGTTTTGGTTGCACTCACTTATAAAGAAAGACTGAGTTGAAAGACTTCTCTTCTATTAAAAGGGTTTGTATGACAAATTTAAAAGTAGTGGATTCCTAATTTAGGGATGAGAACAAGGTGAAGATGTAGGTCTTAAGATTGGCCAAACCATATAAAAATTATTATGCCTTACAGCACATAGTTTAGTTTATTTTTATACGCTTTATTACTTCTTAATAAAATATGTTAAAATTATTATAGTTGTGAATGACATAATTGCTATTGTAACCTTATGTAGTATTTCATTTGTGTTGTTCTTAATGATAAGTTATTCTCACGTATGACATAAACCTAACCCAAATATTGCATGGGTTGACTCAAATTCTAAAATTTTTGATGAATATAACATTGACACCCCTAGTGCTGATCTTAAGATCATAAAGTCAAAATCTAAATAAAAGAGGAATGATGATTTCTCTCTTAAAATTGAGAGGCACATTGATGCAACCAAATTACATTAAAAATGATATAATTAAATCAACAAGTTGTTACATTCTAAAAAATTAATGATGATAAGGATTGAAAGTTACATCTTAGACTGCACAAATATCTTGCACACACAAAAATAAAAGGAGAATCACACATACATGAGGCATATATTTTTTGCATGAAAATAATCTAAAAAAAATGGGACTTTAACTGAAATAATTTCAGTAGTACAAGACAATAGGGGTTATAAAATTGAACCAAGAAGGTGGGAAGATAGAGGTGATTATTAATTTTTTTATGTTATTATTTAGTTGGATTCCAATTAATCATTCATTATTTGATATGCTTGTTGTTACTTGAAAATCATAAGCATGATCCATCTATATTTCAAACCACTGTCTCTTTACATATTCTATTTTCAACATCATAAAATGTACTTAAATTTACTTTTCAATTTTTAGAATACTTATATTATATATATATATAACATAATTGAATATAATGGGTTTCTTAGTAAAGTAAAAACTAGTCTCCCGCTAATGGACTATTAAGCTTTTATGCAGAGTATCTTGCTATGTAATTAATAATCATGTTGGATTGTTCCATCCAATAAGTTCCCTTTAGCATATTTAAGGTAATTGCGATTTTCTAAGGGGGGTTTTAATAGTGGCTTTCTTCTCTACTATATCGAGCCCTTCACCCTTTTGGTGGTGGTGTGCCATATATTTGAATAATTAATGAAGCAATAATTTTTTGAAAGAAATAATTGCTATTGTTTTAATGATATTGAAAAAATATAAAGCTTAACTTGTACTTTTTTGTAGACTTGAATTATGATTTAATCTTTGGATGTTCATTATAATCAACAACAACATTAAAGCTCTTATCCAATATGTAAGGTTGGCTACATGAATCTTTTTCTCCATTGTGAGCTATTAAGAGTCAAATTCTTAAATAAATCTAATAAAAAAAATAATTTTTAATATTCCCTAAGCAAGACTTTTTAGGTCTACCTCTGCTTTTATTGACATAGGCCGAAACTAATATATCTACTCTCTGAGCCAAAACTAATACATCTCTCCTAACAGTGGGGATGTCAATATTTGACACGACCCAAAAACCTGACTAAAAATTTTGAGTCTGGGTCAACCCATTTGAAAAACGAGTCAGGTTTGGGATTCATATTCTGAATTGATTATAGTTTCGTGTCGGGTTCGGTCAACCCAAAAACCCAAAAGCAACCAAAATTGACCTGTTTACTCAGGGTAACCCAAAATCCTGCTCGCATTCTTGCGCTCGTCCATCATAGTCATCACTCTCGTGTTCACCAGCTCGCTTGCTCGCACTCGCTTGCCCATGACACTCAACCTGGTTAGCGGGTTGGGTTGTGTCGGGCCGGGTTGGATCCAGGTAATGTTGGAATTGGGTCAAGTTTGGGTCTATACTTATAACCCATTAACCTAATCAGGTTGAGTTCAGGTTAGGTGAATTGAAACCGAGTTAATTCTGGGTTGGCCCGAACCCGGCCTAAAAATCTATTTTGACACCCCTACCTAACAGAGTCATCAGAAGGCTGAATTTTATGTGACCGAACCATCTAAGATAACTCTCGCTAATCATATCTGTCACTAGAACTACTCCAACCTTTTCGTGTACTCATTTCACATTTTATCTCTAAGTGTAAAGCCACTCATCCACCTGAGCATCCTCATATCTACAACACTGAACTTAATTTTTTACTTCTCTATTAATTACCAACATTCTTCTCTACAAAGCATTGCAGGTCTCACCACCATCTTATAAAATTTTTCCTTAAATTTGAGGGGTACTTTTCAATCACACAATATAGGCCTAATGTATTCCTCCAAATCAACCACCCAACTTAAATTCTACTAGTAATACCCCCATCTATTTCAGTATCCCTTCGATCAATAGATATGAGATATCTAAAACGAGCACTCTTTTTAATTACTTGATCACCTAATGTCACAAACCCACAACTAGATATATTACTACTAAAATTTCACTCAATGTATTTGATTTTAGATCTACTCAAATGAAAACCTTTAGACTCTTATAAGGTTGACCTCCATAATTCAATTTTTTCATCAACTCCCTCTCTAGTTTTATCAAAAAGAAGAATATCATTAGCAAATGACATACACTAATTAAAATTCTCTTGCAAGTTTTTTTTTTTTAATGAGTAAGGTGCTCCTATACTCTGTAAGAGGTGAATCACACATGCTGATATACCCTAGGTACACACATGAATATCGAGGTGAATGCAAATAATATCCCTTGAAATATTTTGAAGTCCATTATCTTTGGATCATATTTGGGTGTTATCATTAGAGACCTTGTATTGGCGCCAATCTCTTTTTCAAATTAGTAAAATAAGATTTTGAGCCTTTTAAGAAAATTTTAGTTGTAGTTGAGGTAGCAAAAATCATAAGTTTCAATATTTATTTTTTGTTTCTTTATAATAATATCTATCTTATATTTGCAACCAAAATTTTAATTTCTTTGACATATATATCACTAGATTCTTTAACCCCTCAGTGTTAAGTGGTATAATCACAAGACTAATTTAAAGTATGAGTATCGAGGCAATAAATCTATTGAGAAAATTATGGAGGCTATCCCAAATAATGTTGATGTGTCATAATGATGTCAATTAGTAATCTAGTGGGTGCAACTAGAAGACTTGGTTAGTGCTACTCTGAAATTTAATTATCTTTGCTAAAAGAAGAATATTTGAGTTAAATAAATAATACATCATAGGGGAGGGCCACAATAAATATTACAAATGCAAAGAATTACACTTGTCCTCATATGATGACTTGTGTGAGCTCTTTTCAATGACAAAAAAGATGGTATGAAATTATTTTATATAATCTATTATTGATAGTAAATAAATATTTAATTTATATTTTGTTTTTCATGAAGTATATCCCTGATCCATAGATTACAACTATGAAGGATCAATAAAATGTGTAAAGATGATTTATGGTTATTTGATGAGCAAAGCTACGATTAACTGTCCCCAAAGTAGCCATCACTTCTAAAATAAGAAGAGTTGTGCCTCGCCTAGGGAGCGACACAAAAGAAGATGTAGTCATCCCTTTTAAATCCAAGAAGACCTATTGGTCTATAGAAAAAGGGAAAAATAAGGAAAAAAATTCAAATTCCAGTTATGACTACGAATCTACCTATACAAGCAAGGTGTGAGATGTCTTCTCAAAAAGAATAGGCAGTTTGCCAATCTCCAGAGCATACTTGTGGTCACGTGTCTTCCTCTACAAAGCTTCAAAGAAGCCACCCCATGAGAGGTGCATAATGTTGAAGAGCTCAAGACGCTTTACGTACCTTCTCTAAGCAAAGGGACTAGGCCAGGGAGTTTACTCTACAAAGCCGGAGAATGTGAAGAAGAAAATTTCTACTGTCTTGTCGAACTCATTGATGATGGAGAGATAATGCCTACAAGAATGTCTAGGTATTGTCCCAAAAATATTCAAAGAATGCTATGGAAGCAAGCTAATATTGGTACCACTAAATGACAAGATCGTCTCCACCTGAGTATATGGTACAGAAGAAATCCTCATGCCTTATGAAGGAATGA
This sequence comes from Dendrobium chrysotoxum, assembly GCA_019925795.1. Taxonomy (NCBI): domain Eukaryota; kingdom Viridiplantae; phylum Streptophyta; class Magnoliopsida; order Asparagales; family Orchidaceae; genus Dendrobium; species Dendrobium chrysotoxum. Next base: position 44,180,200 of record CM034303.1, on the reverse strand, counting down.
TATCCTTAGAAGAAGTGGTCTCGGATTCATTGCGCAAAGTACCCACAGAAGGAGACTTTTGTAATTATAATTGGGGAAATTGAATATAATGACAATAGTGAGAAGAAAATATATGAAGTCAATACTCATGATGATCAGCCCATAAGAGCTAAACCTGCACCAGAAGACCTCGAAGATGGTAGACACGAGGCTACTATGAATGAGCTGAAAGAGGTCAATTTAGGGACTGAAGAAGATCCTCACCCAACCTTCATCAGTTCCCTTTTGCCTGATAAGCAAGTCGAGGAAATAAAGAAGCCCCTATATGAATTCAGGGATTAATTTGCTTGGATATACGTTAAGATGCCCGATTTATCCCCTGATGTAGCAGTTCACAAATTGGCCATTAAGCCAAATGCAATGCCTATCAAACAAGCTATGAGGAGAATGAGGCTGGAGATTAAAGAATAAGTGATTACAGAAATAAAGAAGCTCATAAATGCAGGCTTCATTCGTGAAGAAAAATATGTGTTGCAACTTTGTTTTCATAGCTATATTTCCTTATTATGTGTATTTTTCATGATTCCTAAATATCATTGTATTGACTACTATTTTTCCTAACATGTATTGGATATATTGCTTTTGTTGTTTGTGTGTACTAACATTTCAGAAAAATCATACTCCAGCTAGTTGAAGACTTCAAGTTAGATTGGATTAGAGTTTATTATTTTTAGAGTCTGTACTTTTTATTTTTCGTGAGTCTGAGAGAGTGTGATTATAATTGGATAAAAGTGCACACACACACACCGGGGGAGTGAGACAAAACTTGGATTTTTAAAGCTAATTATACTGTATGATTTGTAATTGTACGGGACGATTTGTACTGAATATCCCTCTAAAACATACCTGATTGATTCATGAGTTAGAATTTTTCTAAGTACGAATCGTACTATATGAAATGGATTTCATACATCAATTTCCAAAGTACGAAAATAGGTTCATACAGGATCATACCAGACAAACCGTTCATTTTTTAACTATTCACACAGTACGATGTGATTTCGTACAGACATTTATAGAGTACGATAATATGTTCATACAGGATCGTACCAGATGAACCGTTCATTTTTTAAACTGTTCGAACAGTGCAATGTGATTTAGTACAGACATTTACAGAGTATGAAAACATGTTCATACAAGATCGTACTGGATGAATTGTTCATTTTTTGAACTGTATGTACAGTATGATGTGATTTCATATAGATATTTATAGAGTATGAAAATAGGTTCGTACAGGATCATACCGGACGAACCGTTTATTTTTGAACTGTTCATACATATGAAATACGATCATACTGTATGATCTGACTCCATCAAACTTGAAATTTTTAATTTTTGGATGATTTTTCTTGTCCTTTGTATATAAGGGTCCTAAAAACTGACTGCCCAATGACTTGCTTCAAAAATTCTCTTGAGTGTGCCTTAGGAGAGTGTTTGGGAGAGGGTTTTGAGAGTGGAGAGTGAGAGATCTTCTAAGAGAGATTTGTGAGGGGATTCACAAAGTTACCCAATAGTGAGGATCTCTTGCTAGTGCTTCATAGTTCTTCCCTACTTCCTTGAAGGCTTTTTAAGAGAATATTTTCTGAAGGAGATCTGGTACTCTGTCGATGCCTAGAGGGTATGAAAGGATGTTTGGTACTCTGCCGACACCTGAAGGGTGTGAATGGATGGTGGGTTCTCTGCCTTTACCAAGAGGGTAAAAAAGGACGATGGTTCTCTGCCGTATTGGGTTGCTGGAAGAGAGGTTATTGTAAAGGCTTCTCCACCTTATTGTGGGGGCTAAAAGAGAAACACTAGTGTTTAGTGCAATAGTTGGAGAGGGAGTCTCCAAGAAGTGGATGTAGGTCTTGTTGGACCAAACCACTATAAAATCTGTTGTTTTTTGTTCTCTACTTTTTATCGCATTTTATTTTCTACATTTTCATTATTTTTCTGTGGTTGAAAAATTATTCTAAGAAAATTTTAGTATTGTGTTTATAATTAATTAATCAATTTTCAAAATAATTAAATTTTTTTTAAAATTATTAATTCACCTCCCCTCTTGCTTAGCTTTGAGATAATTGACTTAGGTTTAACAACCTACTGAAAATTTTTAAGTGGTGTCAGAGCGAGCTTTTAAAATTAAGGTTTAGACAACTTTTTGAAATGATCATGGCTACTTTTGGAAATCGTAACACATATGAAGGATATTCAATCACAAGACCCCCCTTGTTTGATAACATCCCTTTCGATTTTTGGAAAACATGAATGTCTACTTTCTTCAATCGCTTGATCATTGCATGTGGATTTTAGTGAAGGAAGGCTATACTAGACTAACTAGACTTGTAGATGGCGTTATGACTGAAACACCTTTCACTGACTGGACAGTAGAAGAAAGAGATTTAACTCAATTAAATGCTAAATATTTAAATAGTTTTTCCTGCGCACTTAAATCAGAAGACTATATATGTGTCTCAACTTGTAGATCCGATAAAGAAATTTGGGATAGACTTTGCATAACATACGAAGGAGCTAATGAGGTTAAACAATCTAGATTGAACATTCTATTACATGACTATGAACTTTTTGCATGAAACTGAATGAGTCAATCAGTGACATGTACACTCATTTTACACAGATAGTCATCTCATTGCATGCTTTAGGTAGGAAATTAATGAATGCTGAAAATTTTAACAAAATTCTTTATTGCTTGCCTACTGCTTAACATGCGAAGATAACTACAATAACAGAATTAAATGACTTAAATATTTATTCTATTAACAATCTTCTTGGATCACTAATTGATTATGAGCAAAGAGTGACTCAAAGACAGATTGATGTAGGTGAGAAGCGAAAGGAGAAGAACATTGCATTAAAAGTGGATGACTCAGAGAGTGAACAATCTCAGCCTGAGGATGATGTGGATATTGTTATAATAACAAGGAAATTCAGAAGTTTCCTTAAGAGAAAGCAAAGGAGATGTCAGTAGTGGAATAAAAGTAAGTTCCATAAAAATGCTAAAGCTTCTAATGAATTAATTTGCTATGAATGCAGGAAGCCTGGACACATCAAGTCTGAATGTCCGAATCTTAAAGTTAATCCTAGCAAGGAGAAGGTTGAGGAGAATATCAATGTTAGGAAGGGAAAGAAGAAATTACAAAAAGCATTTTGGGCGGACTCAGCTTCAGATATCTCAGAAATAGTAGCAGAGGAAGAAGTCACTAATTTTTGCTTAATGGCAGACAACTTTGATCACTCGAATCAAGAGGAGGTATGTGACATAACCTATGATGAGTTATTTGAAGTTTTTGAGAAACTTCATACAGCATATAGGAAACTTAGAAAACTGTATGCTAAGCTAAATAATGAATTTTTATATTTATAAAAAGAGTATGAAATCCTTAGAAAAGATCACGCATTAATTGATAGCAACCATATGACTTTATTGGATGAGTCTGATGATTTGAACAAATAGCATAAAATTTTGAAATCATTATACACTGAACTTGAGAATGATTATAAAGTTTTTTTTGGAAGAAATAGAACATAGAGAGATTGATTTGAAAATAGAAATTTCTATGTTAAAAAATAGAAACTCATATTTAGAATTAAAAATGAAGGCTATTTTGAAAAATAGATTAGTACCCACACTTGAACAATTCTATAAGTCTAATCATAAGAATATGAGTTCAACACCTAGGAAAAGATCTTATAATACACATAGACTGGTAAACCCTTTTCCTGAAGCAGGGAATTTGTAGTAGAAATTGTAAACCATTGGTGGACTAAAGAGATAAGTTCACGGCGCCAGATCATCATACCGGGCAACTTACAAGTGATACGTGGAAGATATCGATGCATCATGTAGTGCATTTGCAGACAAAAGCACACCTTCATAGGCTGAATACCAAAGAAAAATGATAACATGCAGTACATGAAATGAGCTAAACTGCATCGCTAGTTTATGACAAATGTAGCCTAGCACAGCGGTACACCACTGAATCTGTAACACTCATACAAGAGGACAAAAGGTGTTTGGAGATTCCTAAATGAAATTTGGTGCATTTATCAACAATGGTTATTTGCATAACCAATAATTACAAAAATACCCCTTTATAGTGCATGCAAATATTTTGAAGTGCCCACATACATTTGCATAATAATCCTTTCAAGGCATGCCATTTGACTTTGTAACCATATCTCAGAATAAACTCTCTGCATACATTTAAGTTGCCAAGGATTTCATTCTAGCATGCCGCCTCAACATTGCTATTACATTTCAAAAATGACCTCTAGTATGCATTTGTGAGATGACGAGGATTTCATTCTAGCATGTCACCTTGACATTGTTATTTCATTCCAAAAATGACCTCTAGCATGCATTTGTAGGGTGTAGAGAGTTTCATTCAAGCATGTTAGTTGACATTACAATTATAATTTAAAATGACATCTTGCATGCATTGGTATGATGCATGGGGTTTTCATTCAAGAATGTCATTTGACATTATAATCACATTCAAAAATATCCCCGTATACATTTACAATAAGTAGAGGGTTTCACTCAAGTATATATTTTGATATTATACTTACATACAAAAATATGGCGTGTATATACATTACAATATGCCTAACACTTTACATGAATATGCAAGTATTCATGCTAATATGCATATACGCATGCTTGTACATCAAATACATCCAATGCATACATACAATGCATACATATAATTATCATATAAATATGTCCAACAAGATACGTACAAAAGCATACACCAGCATGAGCCCCAACGAGCGTATTATAGGTACAAATGAGATGTATGATGATGCTGCGTGTGTTAGGAAATGAATTTAGACTCGATCCTCTTCCGGCAAGTAGAAAGAGTTGATAAGGTCTAATCAACAAAAATAAAATTATAATAACACATAAACCTTGATGATAGCCGCTTTGATAGAAAATCTCAACCAAAGAGGATTCTAAATATTTAAAAATGCCACTCAAATGCCCATAAAAATCTAAAATTTTGAAAATACTAAAATTTAAAATATTTAAAATTGAATTAAATCATCAAATACCTAAAGCAAAATATACATCCACCCTCCACAATCGTTTGTAGGTAATGACAAATCTGAAAACTATTTTAGCTTATAAAGAGCTAATGTCTAGTCGAGAATATTATTATGATTCATTCTCAATCTATCTTTTGCTAGTAAGGATGTGGCACATGTCCTCTAATAAGTGATTTCATCGTCAAATGGCACCATAAAAAAATGGTTATGATCGAGACCTCTAACCGAGTAGTTTGGCTGTCAAATGGCACCATTATATTACGGTCATAGTTAGAGCTCGTATGTTCCCCAATGGCTTCAAATCATTGAGTAATGAATCAATAGGATATGATCGATACGGCATAAAGCCCTTGGTTAGCTAAGTTGGATTCAAATTTCTCACCTTAGACAAATATCCACGCCATGTCTATAAGGTACCCTTGGATGAAGCAACCCATGGTTACCTCCAAGGATCCTTCTGTCAAATTGGGTCACTACCTCCTCTAACTAAGTAGACCAGGGACCACGATGGCCCGAGATGATGGAACCATGGGATCTTGATCGGGCCCATCATCGCTCCTCCACCATCCACTTTAAGTGCAAGATGGTGAAATTTTTAATTTTAAATATTAAATTCTCAAATATGTAAACTCATGCTGCTATTATACGTCAAATACCACGTATCTCTACGTATCTATTTTGATGACTAGCCTTAATCAAAAATTCTCTCTCGTTATCGGTAGAGGTAATTAACTATACGCGTTTGCACCTATAGGAAACTAGAACTCATATCATAAAGTCCTCACAAAATGAGGGCAAAATCACTATGTAGTAACTTATCTACAAACCCAATCTGCCCTCTGAAAATTTGCCTCGAAACTTAAGTGTTAAAAATCTCATCGATGACCCGAAAAAGACCCGCGGAGAGGCTGGGGCACAAATTTTCGGAGCCCACACCGGTCCTTCCTTTCAGAACAAGAACAATGAAGAAACTAAATAAAGTAAACTATGGATCTCTAATACTACTAGCCATAGGTACCAAAACACCAGTACTGATGCTATATATTGCCCTTGAGAATGAGAAAAAGGTGGCAAAAGAAATCTTGCAGGCTTATTTTCTATGCGTACACTCATATTTTTTGCACAGTGTGGGCTCCAAAAATTTGGCCCCGGCCTCCCCTGCTGCTTTCTTCGAGGGAGTTTTAACGAATTTAAGTTCTAGGGTAAATTTTGGAAGGCATACGAGTTTATAGATAAGAGACTACCTAGAGATTTCGCCCTCATTTTGCGAGGACTTTATGATCTGAGTTCTGGTTTCCTATAGGCGCAAGCCCCTATATTTAATTACCCCTCCTGATAATGAGAGAAAACTTTCGATTAAGACTAGTCGTCAATTAGATACGTAAAGATACGTGCATCTAGCATATAGTAGCAGCATGGGTTTGGGTTTAGGGTTGATATTTAAAATTAGAAATTTCACCACCTTGCACTTAAAGCGGATGGTGGGGGAATGGATGATAGACTGATCAAGATCCCATGGCTCCATCGTCCCGGGCCATCGTGGTCCTGGTCTACTTAGTTAGAGGAGGTAGTCGACCCAACCTGACAGAACGATCCTTATCGGCAGCCATGGGTTGCTTCGTCCAAGGGTACCTTGTAGACCTGGGGTAGGTATTTATCTAAGGGGACAAATTTGAAACCACCTTAGCTAACAGAGGGCTTTGTGCTCTATCGATTATATCCCATTGATTCATATCTCAAAGATTTGATGCCACTAAGGAATGTATTGACTCTAGCCATAACCACTATCTCGTGGTGCCATTTGGCGGTAGAATCACTCAGTTCAGAGGGCCCCAGGTCATAACTGTTTATCCTACAATGCCATTTGGTGGCGAAACTGCCGGTTAGAGGACACGTACCACATTCCTACTGGCAGGAGATTGTTTGAGAATGAATCCTAGTGATATCTTTGACTAGGCATTAGCTCTATTTAAGCTGAAGTAAATTTCAATTTGTCAACCTCGGCAAACTGTTGCAGAGAGTGGATGAATTTTATGCTTTAAGTGTTTAATGATTATGTTTCAATTTTAAATATTTTTGAATTTTGAGATTGTTTGGAGTTTGAAGTTTTAAATTTTTGTGGGAGTTTTAGAGGCATTTTGGAATATTTAAAATTAACCCCTCTGATTGACATCTGCATTCAACACAGCCATCATCGGGGTGTATTGGGTTACTTCCATTGGGTGGATTGAACCTTATCGACTCTATCGAGCTGTCGATAGAGGATCAGGTTTCATAGACTTTATGCCTTTGTAAGTGAATTATGTTGATTATAGGCCTTGAAGGCCTAATATGAATATATAAAATAAATATTTTGATCGACCTAGCGACCGCATATTTATTTAATGGTTCGAGCTATGCCGACTCCTACCTACCTGTATAGGAGGATCAGGCTCGAACTTGAATTCACTTATTAACCCGCGCAACATCCCTGGACGTCATGTGTGCACCAATAACATGCTCGCTGGGGCCCATACGGGTGTATTATACATCCCCTTCTATGTACTTATGTGTATACAAATTATGGTGCATGTGTGGAGGTATTTAGGACATTTAGCAAGTTTTCTATGATAGCTCGTAGAGATTCGTATCTGATGTAGTCTTTCAATATTTGCTTGTGGATAATACACTAATCACTCCATCTTTGAAAATAATGATTTGATCTAGCATTCTCTTCCCAGAACTCATATGGGAATTAATAAGTAGCTTTTAAATTGTGATTTTATCATCATTTCAACATCTCTCTGTTTACCATCTAAACAGGATTTAGGGGGAAATTAAATCTCACTGTGAGTTAAATCCTCAGTTTTCCTCTTCCTCTGTTCAGCAATTTAACGGGATGTGGCCGAAGAAGTGTGCGAAAGAGGGAAAGTTACCTTCACTGCAAGCGAGCTCTCTTCGATACTTCCGCTCAAAATGTCGTAACTTCCGTTCCAACAGGGAGGAACATCGCCGGAGGGGCGAAGTCGATCGGTAATAGAGAAGCCAAAAAAGCGCTTGAAATGGAGAAAGTTACCGTCACAGCGAGCGGCTCCCATCGTCGTTGCTTCCAATTCAAATGTCGTAACTCTCGAACCGATGGGAGGAACGTTATCGAGGGAGGTAGATCGATCGGCTTGAGGGGAAGGTGGAGGCAGAGAGATTTTTGCGGGTAAGGTAGGATAAAAGCTATCTCTCTCTCTCTCTCTCTCTCTCTTTCTGTGGATAAAACAAAACCAAAGATTGGTCAAGGATCAAGTGGTGGTCGGAGGTTGAGGAGATGGATGTCGGGCTCAGAGGTGAGGAAAGAAGGAGACGCTAGCGTCAGAGTTGGCTGGGGGATTCGCGAATGGGAAGAAGACTGGGAAGGAGAATAAGAGGGAGGAGGCTTTCGGTTGGCTTCGGGAATGAGGTCGACGGGGTGTGGGAATGTCGTGGGAGTTCTCGAGAGAGAGAAGCGAAGAGGAGAAGTGTCGCTCTCAGCTTGCTTTTAACGACGCGAATGAGGGCAGTTGAGCGGGATTTGAAACAAAAATAAAAATTGCAATGATTTGCCCATTCCCAGACACAACCACAGCACCGAATTACAGATGAGGAAGCCACTGTAGCAGTGATGGGATAAGACTGTAGCAAGATTCGTGCAGGATTCGGGCAGAGGTATTAAATTTTTTTTTATTTCTTTGGACATTGCACGAAGGTCAACAAATGCCCCCCAATAAATGTGATTCACGTCTAGAGCGAATCACGTTTGTTGTATGCTGATTAACCTTATGGATCACCAGATATTTTCTCTGGATGTCACACAGAGGTTTTCATTTAGCAGATCTCCAAAATTTGCTTGGACGTCGCGTTAAGATTTTCATTTTCTAGATCACCAAGAGTCTATCTCTATATCTTCATGGATCTTTAGATACACTTATAATCCTCAGTATAGTTGATATATTTTCCCTTGGTCATGTAAAGAGCCATGAAATAGTGATAGAGTACTTCATACTATGATCCCTAGGGTGTTACTTTATGGATTGACGATAGTAGGTAGCATCGTCACCTTAAGCTCTTCTTTTACACCACTGTTTTCTTAGTTTTTAACATTTTTTATAATTCCTCAACACCTCTCTCTACTGTAGCCATATATGGATGTGATGTTCCTGTTGTATAATTGCTGATATCATTCAAGATTTATCTGAATTTTACAGATTCATCTGTTGGTGGGACTTTGTTGTATCTCATACTGATTGTATCTTACCCAAATTATACTTTTGACTGATGGCACATTCAATTTATTGAGAATCATCCATTCTTCTCTCATTTAACTGTATTTTGATAAGAAATTTTAAATATTTATTTGGGGATCTCGACACAAGGTGTATTATCAACTCAAATAAATATTTAAAATGCCCCTCAATCATTAGGGACACTTGTAGATGTCATCTGGGGTGCTTTTTGCAGCTTTGGCTTGAGTTATAAGATTTTAGTTTCTTTTGTCCTATGCTTTATGCTTACGGATATTGATGGGGGATTACTTGATTTATCTTTACTGACTTCTCAGGTAATTTTTATACCTTCGGCCCTTTGCTTCTAGCTTTGGAGGGCTTGATAAAAGAGTAGATGCCGGTGACTTAAACCCTTTAGGTTTATACTAGGTCATTGGTGAAAAGTCATCGGTCCAAAGCTCTGTGCATAACAGACTTGTTGATGACGGCATCCTCTTAGTTTAGCTTTAAGCTTTACATGAACTTTAGGATAATTTCTTCGATCCTTTGTTTTGTGCTTTGGTGGACTTGTTGAAGAAAGATTCCTTCCATCCTCACTTTAATGCTTTACGGATTTGTTGAAGGATTTGCAGGTTTTGGATTTGGTCGGTAGTAGCAAATATGGGTAGTATCTTGATCCTTAACCACTTGAGGAGACTTTAATCTGAGTCACTTGAGTTCATCAGATTGGGCGAGCTAAGATTTGATAGTTCTTCGTCCTCTACTTGCTGAGATGGGGGTTCCTCTACTGCGGCCTTTCTTATGGCGTGTTGATTAGATGAAGCTGCTAGTGATCCGGCCATATTTTGGTGTGTTGGATCCGACCTTTTACACCTATTCAGGTTTTAGACTTGAGCTATGGGAATTGTGCTTCCCAACACTAATTTTACTAAAGTTGGTAGATTTGGAGTCATCCTTTATGGTTGAAGATTTAGAGCCTACGAATATTTAGTAGTTGCTCGAGACTTCTCCTTCCCACTAGAACTTTGATTCTTCAGTCGATAAGAAGAATTTAGTAGACTATGACACCTTGAACTTATCAAGTCAAATAAGCTATCATACTTCCTACAGTCCCTACTGACGGGTTAACGAAGTGGGGGTTCCGTTACTACGACCTTTCTTATGGCGTGTTGAGTAGATGAAGCTGCCAGCGATCCTGCCACATTTGGGCATGTTGGATCAGGCCTCTTACACCCATCCGAACCTTAAGCTTCAAACTGCTAGAAAACTTCAAGCTGTTCCGGCTCAATTTTTTAGAGTGTGTAGTTACAAAAGTCTCTTTTTGACCTTTAAAATCTTGGTCCATTGGAGATGGTGTCCCGAATTTTTGGAAGATCATCTGCATATACTTTAAAAAAGATGTTGTATCCTTCAGTATGAAAAAATATTTGTGTTGATGGTTTTAAATATTTATTCGGGAATCTCAACGCATAACACGATATCGACCCGAATAAATATTTAAAATACCACTGTCTCACAAGGGCATTTTAAAACGGGTAAATTTAGAATTTTGAAATTTTAAATATTTATTTGGGGATCTCGGCATATAGCATGCTGTCAACCCAAATAAATATTTAAAATACCCCATGTCTTATTGGGAGATTCTTGATAGGCTTTATATTTTGAGGTTTTAAATATTTATTCAGGGATTTTAGCATGCGGCACGATGTCGACCTGAATAAATATTTAAAATGCCCTCAGTCTTACAAGGGATTTTGAAATGCATTCTTGTAACACAAGAGAATTTCAAAATATAAAATATATATGTTAATAAACATGCACGAAATACATAATATATTGAACATAACATTTCTTCGAGCAATTTTATGCATAGTACTTCTTTAGGTGTCGACTGTTGATCAATAACATGGGCCTCTGACCGTGCAAGTTGATAAGTTGATAGGCTCCTCTTTGGTATATCTCTCGATGATGAAGGGCATTCCCAGTTGGATACAAATTTGCCACCAATTTTTTGGTGCGGGATTATTGGTTTTCCCAGCACCAGGACTAATTCCCCTTCTTGAAATGCCCGAGGACGCACCATTCGATCAAATGATTTTGCCATTCTTTCTCGGTAGATTTCCAAGTTTTATTGAGCCTGAAGTCTAATCTCGTTGAGTGCATCAAGTTCCTCCATTCACAATCGAGCATTTTGCTTGAGTTAGATCATGCTGAATTGCTACTCGAAGTGACGGTAGCTCAATCTCTAGTGGCAACACTGCTTCAACTCTGAATACCAGTAAATAAGGAGTGGCTTTGGTTGGTATTTTGTAAGTTATACGATACGCCCATAGTGCCTCTGCCATCTTCGTGTGCCACTCTCTTTCATTCTTGCTAAGGATTTTCTTCGACAGCTTTACTAGCGTCTTGTTAAAAGCCTCCGCCAAACTATTTGCTCTTGGATTGTATATGGATACATATTGCCAATCGATTTTATGCCGATCAACAAACTTATATATTTTTGTACTCTTGAATGCTGTGCCATTATCTGAGATTACGCAGCATGGTACACCGAATCTGTAGACGACATTGTGGGTGAAGAAGTTGATCACATGCTCGGACATGACTTCTTTGAAAGGAGCCGCTTCTGCCCATTTAGAAAAGTAATCAGTAGCTGCCAACATGAAACGGTGTCCGACCGATGACGGTGGATCTATCGGGCCAATTATATCTGTGCCCCAGTATTCAAATGTCCAGGATGCTACTATTAGGTGCAGTAGATTTGGCGGTTGATGAATAACATCACCGTGAATCTGACACTCATGACACCTCTTGGCATGGTCGATATAATCTCTCACCATTGTCGGCCAATAATAACCATTCTTTTGATTTTAGTAACCATCTTGGGACCTAACTGGTGTGCTCCACAGAGCCCTTTATGAACTTATGTTACCACTCTATCAGCTTCATTGGTCCCCAAGCACTTTAGCCACATCTGGTCAAAGGCTTGTCGATACAGCGTATCATTGACAAACGCATATTATAACGCTCTTTTTTGGATTTGCGTAGGTAGGGATTTATCCATCGGGAGTTTGCTTTCTTTAAAGTAGTCAACAAATGGCTTCCTCCAATCGTCTTTGACTTCAATATCTAAGCAATGTAACCATGACTCTGAATATCGGCTGGATTTATGCCTTTTGGCCACATGGCATTCTTCTGGTTGAACGTCAGTAATGCTCTATCGGGGAGGTTGAGGACCAACCGGGGTTGTATCCTACTGGCTTGAATCTAGTATTTCCTCTGCTTGCTGGAATTATAAGATTGCTGGCACTAATACCCGACAGCTTTCAACCACAATAAATATGGGTAATCCCTTATCTTCATTTGCCAGCTCCTTGCCTAATTTAGCCAAACAATCTGTTTTTGTATTCTGTCCTTAGGGGACTCAAGCTATCATAATATTTGACACTTGTTTTAGAAGCTTGAGAGTTCATCGGTGGTAGTGGGCTAATTCAAGTTTGCAAATCTTGTAAATGCCCAGAACTTGATTTATCAAAAGTTAAGAATCGCCAAAAATTTAGAGATTTGTGATTCCGACACCAATCGCAATCTCCGGTCTAGCTATTAGAGCTTCGTGTTCGGCTTCATTATTGGTCCAAAGTTCAGTTAAACTGAATGAGAATCTCATGATACCTCCCTCAGGTTCTATAAAGACGAGACCGATGCCATCTTGGGCCTTTGAAATATTTGGAGGTCTGGAAGATTTGATCAACGATGTCCCATCAAAATGCATCTTCCAAAATTATAATTTTTCCTCTTCCTCGACTTACATGATTTGTTTATCGGGCAAATCATCATTAAGCGGAGAGTCTACAAAATTTGGATGTGTGGCGAGAAAATCTGCCAAAGCTTGTCCCTTTACTGCCTTCTATGGCATGTACACGATATCAAATTGCAGTAATATCACTGCCCACCTGGCAAGGCGACTTGTCAATGCTGGTCTTATCATCAAGAACTTCAGCGAATCGATCTTTGATATTAATGTGATTTTGTGAGAGAGCATGCAGTGGAGGAGTTTCTGAACTACAAAAATCAGCGACAAATAAAGCTTCTCGATCGGAAAATAACCTATCTCTGCTCTAATTAATCTCTGACTGATATAGTAAAGTGTATTTTCTTTGCCCTCTTCATTGTGCTGGGCTGGTAATGCTTCAAGGGACTCTTCTAATGCTGTCATGTATAGTATAAGAGGCTTACCCAGAATTGGCACTGCGAGAATTGGCAGATTTAATAGATATCTTTTGATGTTGTCAAATGCTTACTGGCATTCTGCATCCCATTTAAAGCAGACATTTTTTTTCATTAGCTTTGACAATGGCTGGCACTTACCCAACAGATTCGATATAAATCGTCGAATGAAAGCTAGCTGCCCTTGTAAAGAATAAAGTTGACGGATGTTCCTTGGAGGTGGCATCTCTATAATCACCTTGATTTTTTTGGTTCAACCTCGATCCCTCTGTGGTGAACAACATACCCCAAAAATTTGTCAGAGGATACCCCAAATATACATTTGAGGGGGTTCATCTTCAGATCAAACTTTCTTATTCTCTCAGATACAATTCTCAAGTCATTTAAGTGATCTCGCGGTCCATGCTTTTAACGACCAGGTCATCTACATAACACTCAACCTTCTGATGTATTAATTTATCAAAGATGTGCACCATTGCCCACTGGTAGGTGGCACCAACATTCTTAAGGCCGAAAGGCATGATCGTGTAGCAAAATATGCTGATGGGCATTCTAAATGATGTGTGATTTTCATCTTTAGGCATCATCTTGATCTAATTATATCCCGATGATCTGTCCATAAAGGAGAACATGCCATAGTTAGACGTACTGTCAACCAGAAGTTCTGACACTGGGAGTGAAAAGTCATCTTTTGGGCACGCCTTACTGAGGTCCCTGAAATCGATACAAAATAAATTTGTCCATTCTTCTTCTTCACGGGGATGATGTTGGTGATCCAATCTGCATACTTCTCTTCTCGTATGAAGCCCGCTTCTATGAGTTTCTTGATTTCAGCAATCACCTATTCCTCAATCTCCAATCTCATTCTCCTTGGAGCATGTTTGACGGGTGCAACATCTAGTTTGATGGCCAATCTGTGAACTGCTACATCAAGGGATAAGCTAGACATTTCCGCGCATGTCTAGCCAAAGCAATCCCTGAATTCACAGAGAAGCTTCTTTATTTCTTTCACTTGCTCTTCTGGCAAAAGGAAACTAATGAAGGTTGGGCGAGGGTCATCCTCGATTCCCAAGTTGACTTCTTTTAGTTCATCCATAGTAGCTACATGTCCACCATCTTCCAGTTCTTCTGGTGCAGGCTTGGCTTCTATGGGTTAATCCTCCTCATTGTCAACTTTAAATATTTCCTCATCATCGTTGTCATCAGATTTGATTTCCTCGCATGTAATTGCTCGGTAAGTCTCCTTCCTTAGGTATTTTCTCTTGATAAATCCAATACCTTTATATACAGCCAAATCTTTTCGTCATAATGGATGCGGATTCCTTCCATACTAGAGGCCCAAGCTTGTACGAAGTTGTCGTTTAGTGGTAGGAATATTGATTTGTCTTCGTAGCATTCTTTGAATACCTTTGGCATTAAATCTGGGCAGCCTCGTAGGTAGTAATTCTTCAAAATCGACGAGCCTATGGCACCAATCACGATTCACTTCTTCGAGCTTTCCCATAGAATAGAATATATTTCCTGGCTCAGTCCCCTTTTCAACCGGAGGCAGATAAAGGGTTGTGAGTTCTTCAACCTTATACACCTCTCGTTGGGTGATTTCATTAAAGTATTGTAGAGGAATACATGTGACTATGAGCACGTTATTTGAGATTGACAGGCTATTTATTCTTCTGGAGAATACATCTTGCACTATGTTCATGTAGATAGAGTCGTAGTCATAATCGTCGTTTGAATATTCGACCTCCCTACTCCATTCGGCCGTGGACTGGCATACCCTCCGGGATTTTGAAGGGGTAACATCCTCTTCATCTGTGTCACTCCCCAGGTGAGGTACATGTTTTCTTTCTTTAAGAGTAGCATCTATTTTGGGAAGAGTCGGCAACACCTTCTTTCTCCCCACCTGCTTCTTATCACTTTCTTGTTTAAGTCGCTTTACAATCTTTAAATTTCATGCTGGAGCCTCAAGAGAGCTCAATGGCTTCATCTTCTTTGGTATTAAGTATCTAGCATCTTCATACATCGTTACTTCATGGACTACAAAGGGTTGGATGTCACCAAAGATCCAGAATTCTTCCCCATCCCTAATATACTTCATGCACTAATGCAGCGTTGATGGGACAATACCATACTCGTGCAACCACAGGCGACCTAGAAGCACCTTGAATGAAGTGTCTGTGTCAATCACATGAAATTTGACATTTGTATGTAGTTCTCTAAATGTGAGGGAGAGCATAAATGATCCCAGGGTTCTCTGCCCCTTCTCATTAAAGTCGTGCACCATCACCTTGTCTAGCCCGATGTGTTCTATGTCCAGGCACAACGATCTCAGTGCTTTCAGACTTATAAGGTTGATAGAGGATCCGGGATCGATCAGGATCCGACTGATTATCAAACTGTCACTCTCTATAGTAACATACAGAGGTCAGTTGTGGTCTGTGGTTCCGAGCATCATGTCATCCTCAATGAAGGTAATGAACGATTCGTTACGAGCTTGCAGGACCTCGATCATATTACGCTCAGCAAAATATGCCTCATATCTTTCAGGGTCTTTGAGAGCCTGAATCAAAGTCTCCCGAAGGTCTTTAGACATCACTAGAGTATTGTATATGCTAAACTGGGCAGGGATCTTTCTCAGATGGGATAAGATATTATAATCTATCCCTTTGACTGGAGTATCTTTCTTCTCGGGATCCATGGGGATGATATCTTCATTGATAACTATCTACTTCCCCTTATCTTTATTGGATATCCCTTTCTTTATTGGAGGTGGCAGTATCTTACCACTTCTTAGCTGCACTTGAGTAATCTCCTCCGGCTCAGACTCATCTGATAACGCATTTTCTCCTGATTCAGCCATCGTCACATCTAGAGATTCATTCATTGATTCAGAGTTACTACACAGGTTTACGTGTCCCATTTGTGACGCTATGTCAGGGTCCAATTCATTTTTTTTTAAATACAGATCCTCCTCTAAACTATAATCCATTGGTAACACCATCATACAAGATTCAAAAGATATCTCCTCAGTACAATCTTCTTTTATCAGTGTATTTGGCGCCACCGAGATGACTCGGCATATCACTACCGGAAGAGAATCCTCATCTTCTTCAATTTCATCTATTTTAAGCTCTGAAATGAAGTCAGCAAGCTTAATAGGTCACCTCACAGTTTAGTAATATTCATCCAAACTGTCGATAACCCTTTGGGTTGAAGTCTTTCTCTCTTTGGGCTTTTGTAATTTAATCTTCTTCTTGGAGGACTTGCTCTTTCAGACTCTGAGGTGCCAGCTTGGTTGGGGAGTCGTCTAGAGGTAGATGCTTGCACTGCAGGTAGTGCCTTGGGATCTATCACTAGCTCAATGGGAGACTACCATTTCATACCTGGAACTCCTTCCAGTTGCTTCAGCATTTTCAGTCTTTTTGGAGACCGTAGTCTCCCACTGCTCTTTTTAATTTGAATTCTTTTCCTTTATTCTTTCTTCAATCGGGGGTATAAAAGAGGACATAACCACCCGAGTTGATTCTTTTCTAGGATGAGCCAACATATTGTCTGATAATGTGAGCTCTCCTCTTTGATATTTTCTCTCTAACCAATCCTTGAAGATATAGCAATCTTCAATAGGATGGCTGACTACCTGATGATACGGGCAGTAATTTGGGTCACTAGTATGTTTTGGCTCCTCAGGCCTCTTGCACTCCGGCAATTCTAAGCCTGGTTTTAATGCCTGTCAAAATAGCTTGGCGACACTATCCCGCTTAAATGAATATTCTTTATTCATTTTATCCTTAAGGGAGGGGAACGCTCTATCACCAATTCTCGTGGTTTTCCTCGGGCGTTCTCCACCACCCTGATAAGTTCGTGGCTTATCATTGCCCCCGAGTATCAGCTTCGGTTGGGGGTTAGGGTTGTAGGTTTGTTTTGACTTTCCTTCATACTATATTAGTTGTTTGCCTTTCTCTATGTTATATATCACCTATTTTTCTTTATCAGATCTAGAGAATGATGTAGAGTCGGCCTCACCTCTTCTGGCACCTGAGGCTTTAGCCCTCTTGGGCTTATCAGAGTGGCTTTCTGATCTTGATAAGTTCAGCTTCTCAAACTTCACCACTCTATCCAACAAATCCTGAAATGTGGTAATTATGGTCATGTATAGGAAGGGTTGCATTTTATCGTCAATATTTCCTATTAACAACTGCACAGCATGCCCTTCTTTGAGTTGCTGCTCATATTTCATGCTTAAATTTTGCCAGCGGGTAATGTATTTTGTCACTGACTCATCTCTTCTCCTCTTATCCAGAGCAAGGTCAGTGATAGTAATCTTCTCTGTCGCGCTAGAAAATCTCTTCATGAATATTGATTCTAACTCCACAAAAGTCTCATAGAGTCATTGGGCAACTCGGCATACTATTCGAAAGCAATTGCTATCAAATTATTAATGAACTGTTGGAACGGAAGAGTAGGGCGTCATTTTCCCCTATATTCTCGCAGGTGGTCTTGAATTGTGTCAAGTACTGTCTAGGGTTGTCAGTGCCATTGAAGATATGGAATTTTGGGACTGAATACCTTTTTGGGTACGGCACTTGGTCGTACTCTGCTGGGTACGGACGGCCTTTGCCCACCAACTTCTCTGCTTGATCAACAGCTATTATAGCCTTGATCTTCTCCGTAATAATTCCCTCCAACTGCACAGCAGTCACGGATTCGGAGGTACTTGCAATATTTTATGGGGTGGGCTGACGAGTGGTATTATGAGCCTCATGGCCACCCTCAGGAGTTTCCCGTACTCCCGAGACTTGAGACATATGAAAGTTTGTAGGATCGGTCGGAGGATCGGGCGTGGGACAGGAGACAACAGTTCTCTGCATCATTGTCATCATTAGGTCATCATCTCTATCATTTTATCATTCAATTGAGATATTTCCCTGTCTTTAACCCTCATTTGATGTTTCATTTACCTCTGCATTTCTGCGAGTGTGACATTCTTGTCAGTAAAGGAGTTCTCCTTAGCCTCTTCTTCTCGTTCTTCTTCAGAAGAGTGGTTGCCTCTGCTAGTGGTGGACCCAGCCTCACGGTGACGTCGATACACTTGTCTAGGCGACGGTTACCAACAGTCATCGTCATCACCATCATCGTAGTAGGCCTCTTCGTTGGCATTGGAATGCCTCACCATGTAGACGACTTCTATGTTAATGGTGTCATTCATCTCTTCCATTTCTTCGATATATCCTTCTCCTTCTATATATTCCTCCTCTTCCATATCTTCTTCCCCTTCCTCTTCTAGTACTCGGATCTCCGAGCGGCGATGCCACTGGATCTCTGGTTCCTGGTTCGGTAAGAAGATTTCTTTTGATCTGTGGGCTCCGATCAAAGTTGGATTCTTTCTTGGGAGGGGTTAGTGAGTGACGAGATCCCCTAAAGGATTCTCCAAGGTGTCGACCGTCGGGATGGACGTCATCATGGGTCTTCTTTTGGACCCACTTTTGATATTGTTTGTTGATGGGGGCGGATCTTCGGGAAGCTGCTTCGGATGTCACATCCAAATCAGTTCTTCTTTTTCTCCTATCTTCTTCTTCTCTGCGAGGCCTTGGCCTCCAGATTTCTTTTCCTTTCCAACGGGACTTTTCGGCGATAGATCCCTGAACACGCGGTTCAGATGTCACACCCCGATGCTCACTGTGCGAGATTTTCTTTCTTTCTTTCCTATCCATTGCAATGGATAGACGTTCTCTCAGTGGTCTTCTTCTGGCCTCAATTACTAAAGGCTGTTGTAACTTCTTTTTCTTCAGCCCCTTCTCCTTCACTATCTTTAGTACCCTGTACACTCGGACCGACAGTGTTTCAGGCTCCTTTTTCTTTGGAGGGGCTGGCGCTTCAGGTCGTCGATCTCAGAAAGACATGTTCGATGGGTGGACTGAGAATTGCTGTTAAGCTTGGAGCTCAGCATTTTTCTTTCTCCTCTGCCTTTACGTAAGCCTTCCTCTAGATGAGGAGGCTTCAGCATTATATCTCCTGGGTGCAGGTAATTCGGTCGGCTTATTAGTGGTGTTTACAGTCACCACGGAGATCCTCCCACTAGTCACAACTCTTTTGGCAGTCGGGGCCTCAGGCTGTGACAGTCTTTCAAATACAGAAACTCTTTTGTGAGAAATTTCAACAGCAGTAACTCGTGATGCTGATAGATGCGCCCGACGGGTGGAAGTTTCAGAAGAGTGGAGCCTCCTGGCAGACCTGTCAGCATTTGTGCCGTACACAGGGATGTCGGCATTCCTTGCAACGACTACATGGAAGTCGAGACTACCAAACTGGATGGTAACTCCAGCATTTTCAGTCTCGATGATAACATTCGCTAGTTGGATCCTAGCTGCTTGTCCTAGCTGGACGGTCATCGGTGCATTCTGTAGATCCATCTACATGAATGAAATGTAAGAGTTAGTAATCAGAATATGATATATCACCCCACACTTTAAAAGTATAGAGACTTGCACAGAATAGAATATAAAAATAGATATCATTAGCGAGCAATTCAAAATAACATAAATTTAAAGTCCTCCTCGATACGCTATCTCAATGAATGCAGGATGAATGCATGTAATGATCGTTCTTAGAATATTTAAATTTTAATTTTTTAAATGATCAATTTGGAAAGTTTTAGAATTTTGAATCCGTATTGATTTGATTTCTATGATAGTATTGAGATGACTAGCCAAAGATGGAAAGAGAAACCAACCCCAGCGGATTTGCTAGAAATCTGTGGGCTCCAAAAATTCTGCCCCGGCCTCCCCTACTGCTTTCTTTGGGGGAGTTTTAACGGATTTAAGTTTCGGGATAAATTTTGGAAGGCAGATGAGTTTGTAGATAAGATACTACCCAGAGATTTCGCCCTCATTTTATGAGGACTTTATGATCTGAGTTCTAGTTTCCTATAGGCGCAAGCCCCTATAGTTAATTACCCCTCCCGATAACGAGAGAGAACTTTCAATTAGGACTAGTCGTATATCAGATACGTAAAGATACATGCATCTGGCATATATTAGCAGCATGGGTTTGGATTTATGGTTGATATTTAAAATCAGAAATTTCACCACCTTGCACTTAAAGCGGATGGTGGGAGAATGGATGATGGACCCGATCAAGATCCCATGGTTCCGTCTTCCCGGGCCATCGTGGTCCCTGGTCTACTTAGTCTGAGGAGGTAGTCGACCCAACCTGACAGAAGGATCCATTTCGGCAGCCATGAGTTTTTTCGTCCAAGGGTACCTTATAGACCTAGCGTGGGTATTTGTCTAAGGGGAAAAATTTGAATCTACCTTAGCTAACATAGGGCTTTGTGCCCTATCGATTATATCCCATTGATTCATATCTCAAAGATTTGATGCCATTAAGGAATGTATTAGCTCTGGCCATAACTGTTATCTTGTGGTGCCATTTGGCAGTAAAACCACTCGGTTCAGAGGGCCCCGGGTCATAACCGTTTATCCTGCAGTGCCATTTGGCGGCAAAACTGTCGGTTAGAGAACACATACCACATCTTTACTAGCATAAGATTATTTGAGAATAGATCCTAGTGATATCTTTGACTAGGCATTAGCTCTATTTAAGCTGAAGTAAATTTCAATTTGTCCACCTCAACAAGCTGTTGGGGAGAGTGGATGAATTTTATGCTTTAAGCATTTAATGGTTACGTTTCAATTTTAAACATTTTTTAGATTTTGAGATTATTTGGAGTTTGGAGTTTTAGATTTTTGTGGGAGTTTCAGAGGCATTTTGGAATATTTAAAATTAATTCCTCTGGTTGAGATCTGCATTCAACACAACCATCATCAGGGTGTATGGGGTTACTTCCATTTGGTGGATTGAACCTTGTCGACTCTATTGAGCTGTTGATAGAGGATCAGGTTTCGTAGGCTTAATGCCTTTGTAAGTTAATTCTCTTGATTATAGGCCTTGAAGGCATAATATAAATGTATAAAATAAATATCTCGATCGACCTCGTGATCGCATATTTATTTAATGGTTCAAGCCATATCGGCTCCTAGCTACCCGCATAGGAGGATCAAGCTCGAATTTGAATTCACTTATTAACCTGTGCAGCATCCCTGGACGTCACGTATGTACCAATAACATGCTCGTCGAAGCCCATGCGGGTGTATTATACATCCCATTCTGTGTACCTATGTGTATACAAATTACGGTGCATATGCAGGGGTATTTAGGACATTTGGCAAGTCTTCTACGATAGCTCGTAGAGATTCATATCTGTTGTAGTCTTTCAACATTTGCTTGTGGATAATACATTAATCACTCCATCTTTGAAAACGATGATTTGATCTGGCTTTCTCTTCCCAACACTTATATGGGAATCAATAAGCAGCTCTTTAATTTTGATTTCATCATCATTTCTTGTTGTTGGCTAGAACAAAGAATCAATCATTTCAACCTTAGATGACTATGTCCTTACTGATGTCATACACGTTGAAATCAATGATTACTGCCTTGAGTGGACATCATGGTGATCGAAGGTACATCAGATCATATAGGAGAAATATACGAGATATTCATTACTAAAATGATTGTTGCATTCCTTGATGTGGTTGGAATAACGGGTGCATCTTCTACTCATAATCATGAATTTAGGCCACCAAGCTTTGTATTAGTCTTTAACAACATATTTGTCAAATATTGATCATTAACTCTAGTGGGCGTGATGCAGCATATGTTGACATTCATTTGAACGCATCTAGATGTGTCATATCGTCATTTTCACTGCATGTCAAATCCTCCTAATCGCAATTAACATGTTGAATGTGGAATGGGTCTTTGACAGTGTTGTTGAACCCTGCTTTTTATAAGGGATTGATGTGTTTTCGCAGAGTTGAATCGTTATTGATGATAGAGATGTTATTTCTTTCCCTCATTCTTTTTTCTTTTTTGGCAAATTCATCATGCGCGTGTTGTATTTGTTACAAATCCACTACCCACTGCCTGCAAGCGGATGAATGAGCTCATCTATGAACTGAGGTTGACTGCTAAATGGGATGCATTCATTGTTGGTATCCTTTCCACATATTCATTGATCATCCTGTCGTATTCATTGTGTGTTGACCTTCAACATGCGTAGGCAGCCACTATTTTTGTATAGGGGTCCATTGTCATATTCATTGCATATTAAACTCAACAGTTTGTGATAAACAGATGTGCTTACTTGCTAATTGATTGATATGAACCATAGCAGGATCGTTGTACTTGCATTTTCCCATATATCATTCATGAACCTCTCACTGTATACCTCTTGATATTATTTATGAATATTTTGTTAGGTGTGTTGTTGTTTGATAAGATTGATGTAAATGCCATACACCTATCCACATTATTCATGTGTGACTTGCATGTTCAAGTGTTTAGTTGCAATCAGGTTACATTTCCTCCTTTTTCCTTATTGTTGCTCACTTGGTTCAATTAGATCCATCTCCAATTTAGCTCATTTGTCTTAGTTATTGCTCAAATTCAAATTGAATTCACATTATCATAGTTCAAGCTCAAGTTCAAAGTTTTCGCTGTCCAAATCTTGTCCAAGTCCCCTGTGGTCCAACTCAAGTATTTGCTTGAGTTCAAATGTCTAAGATCATTTTATTTTCATTTGATGTCCAAATCAAATGCAAGTTTGATTTATGTTCAATTTGAATTCACTTCATTGTTTGATTTGAGTTCAATTAATGTTCAAATTGAGTTCAAGTTAAGTTCTCATTTCCTCTGTGCAGTTCAAGTTCTAATTCAGTTCGTCATCATTTGATTCAAGTCTTTTTCGCAATTCAGTTGGGTCCCTTGTAGTTCATGTTAAGTTCAAATTTCTGTTGTGATCAGATCCAAGTTCACTTGTCTCCTATTGTTTGTCTGATTTGAGTTCAAATCATGGTTCACTTTAAGTGAAATGTTCAAGTTCATATTCAATTCCATTTTACTTAGGTTCAAGTATTTTTATAAGTCATTTTGTGTCTAAATGCCAGTCCAAGTCCAAACAAAGTCCCCTGTAATATTCATTGGAGTTCCAAATTAAGCCTCATGTTGTCCAAACAAAGTCCCCGGTGCATTGAAAATTTCGACAGCCTCCCGGCATCTCCCCTATTTAGGGAAAATTTTGTGAAATTGGGCCATCCCACTACACTACTAAAAGCGTGTATGGTAGGTGTCCTAAGACACCGCAGCCGTGTCTTCATTCCCACAACGCTACTAAAAGCGTGTATGGGAACGGCAAGGGTACCTGTTTGAAAAACACAGTTGTTTCCCCGCGTACAGGTACTTATAAGTAACCCACATTTCGTCGTAGGCATCGTACCGGGTTCCCATCCCACCACGAGAATAAACGCGTGTATGGGCGATTTTTCGGTAAGCCACGAATGCCGAAATGGGGCTTTAAGTGATTACCAGCCTCGTTGTAGGCGCTGCACCGGAGTCCCATCCCACCATGCGAATAAACGCGTGTATAGGCAATTTTTCGGTGCACCGCAAACGACGAGAATGGGCTCTCAGAGTTTTAAGGTTTAGGGGTTTATACCTACACAGTGTCGGTGGAGTTGGCACGTGGATCAAGGCAAAAGAAAGAGCATCTTCTTCTTTATTTTCTTCTTATTTAGCAATTAATTATAGTTAAACATGACAATTAATTATAATTAATTATAATTATTAATAATTATTAATAATAATTAATTACAATCAATTATAATTCATTATGATTAATCAATTAATCATAATTAATTAGTTTAATAGTAATTAACTCATAATTGATAATTAATAATTATAATTAATTGTAATTAACATTAACTAATTACAATTAATTGTAATTGATTACAATCAACAACACAACTATTTGGATACAAGATCTATACATAACTTATGCAGGATTTGAACAGGATTAAAATCTCAAACAAGTTAAATCCTCAGTTTCTCTCTGTTTACCATCTAAACAAGATTTAGGGGGCAATTAAATCTCACTGTGAGTTAAATCCTCAGTTTTCCTCTTCCTATGTTCAACAGTTTAACGGGATTTGGCTGAAGAAGTGTGCGAAAGAGGGAAAGTTACCTTCACGGCAAGCGAGCTCTCGTCGATACTTCCGCTCAAAATGTCATAACTTCCATTCCAACAGGGAGGAACGTCGCCGGAGGGGCGAAGTCGATCGGCAATAGAGAAGCCGAAGAAGCACTCAAAATGGAGAAAGTTACCGTCACAGCGAGCGGCTCACGTCGTTGTTGCTTCCAATTCAAATGTCATAACTCTCGAACCGACGGGAGGGAACGTCGTCGAGGGAGGTAGATCGATCGGCTTGTGGAGAAGGTGGAGGCAGAGAGATGTTTGTGGGTAAGGTAGGATGAAAGCTCTCTCTCTCTCTCTCTCTCTCTCTCTGTGTGGACCGAACGAACCCAAAGATTGGGCAAGGATCGAGTGGTGGTTGGAGGTAGAGGAGATGGATGTCGGGCTCAGAGGCGAAGAAAGAAGGAGATGCTAGCGTCGAAGTTGGTTGGGGGATTCGCGAATGGGAAGAAGACTGGGAAGGAGAATAGGAGGGAGGAGGCTTTCGGCTGGCTTCGGGAATGAGGTTGACGGGGTGCGGGAATGTTGTGGGAGTTCTTGAGAGAGAGAAGCGAAGAGGAGAAGTGTCGCTCCCGGCTTACTTTTAATGATGCGAATGAGGACAGTTGAGCGGGATTTGAAAAATAAAAAAAATTGCGATGATTTGCCCGTTGTCAGTCGACACAACCACAGCGCCAAATTGCAGACGAGGAAGCGACTGTAGCAACAGCGGGATAAGACTGTAGCAACGGCGGGATAAGACTGTAGCAGGATTCGGGCAGAGGTATTAAATTTTTTTTTCATTTCCTTTGGACATTACACGAAGGTAAACACATAGTCTAATGATGACATTGTTGCAAATCTGGTTTTGATAATGGCAAACATGTTTCCAGTATGGTTTGCTTGGCTAACCCGTTTCAGGCACAAAAGATCACGAGCAAATCAAGCCAACTCAAGATCGGGTCCAAGTGTGTCCAATGTATATTTTTTCCTTTTATTGAGTCAATTATAATGTAACTGATCCCCGAGCTAAGTAACCTTGCACACACACTCAGGGGGAGAGATTGAGTGAGTTAGAGTTTCTGTTAAATTTTTGTTCAGATCGTCCTGGACGATAGTTACATCGTCCTGGACGATCCAGTTAAAACAGAAACCCTAATTAGGGCGACTAAGTTAAAAGGGTCTGATTAAGCAGATCGTCCTGGACGATCTTTGGATCGTACGGGACGATATGCTCAAATCAGAAATTCTCAGCCGCCATATCAAGTTAGGCAAGTTTTTATTTTTAGCTATTTGGTCTGATCGTCCCGGACGATACGTGTATCATCCTGGACGATTCAGTACAATCATGCCTAATTTAATCTGGTAATTAAGGAAAGCAATTTATTTTTGATTGATACGATCATATCGTCCTGAACGATCGCAGGATCATCCCGGACGATCATGATCGTCTAGTGCATTTCAGCTGTACGACCCGAACTGTGTTCAGGACGATTTGGGCACTTTTTGAACTAATCATCCTGGACGATATCCCTATCGTCCTGGACGATCAAGTCATTTTTCGATCGTCCAGTACAGATTTCTCTGGACGACCCGAACTATCTTCTGGACGATATTCCTCGATTTGCACTAATCATCCCGGACGATCGCAGGATCGTACGGGACGATATGAACAATTTTTTCTACTGATCGTCCAGAAGAGCTAGATCGTCCAGACTGAAACAGCTGAATTTGAACTGATCGTACAGGACGATCTATGGATCGTCCTGGATGATCTTGACCGACCAGTTGAGATTTAGGGCAAATTTTAAGCCCTCCTATAAAAGAACTTTTTCTTAAAATAAGAAAAATATTTTGCTACCTTCCTTCCCTGAGAAACCCTAGAGAGAGAGAGAGTTGGGAGAGAGAGAAGAGATCTTGTGAGGGGGAGTTAGTGAGGGATTCACTAAGGTTGCTCCAAGCACGGATCAGAGTCGTCTTCTCCGCTCGTCGTCTGTCGTCTAGTCGGTGTTCGTCGTGAGAGGATCGTTCGTAAGAAGATCTGGGTTCTCTGCCCGCTTCAGGAGGAAGCAAAAGGAGTTCAGGGTTCTCTGCCCGCTTCAAGAGGAAGCAAAAGGAGTTCAGGGTTCTCTGCCCGCTTCAGGTGGAAACAAAAGGAGGTCGGGTTCTCTGCCTCACCGTGTGGTGAAAAGGAGGTGTTTGTACAGGCTTCTCCGCCTTGCTGTGGGAGCAAAAGGAGAGAAACTTTCTGTTTAGTGAAATACCCGGAGGGGAGGCTCCGGGGAGTGGACGTAGGTCAAGTTGACCGAACCACTATAAAATCTGGTTTGCTTTTCTGATTCAATTCTGCACTTTACTTTTTTATATTAACTGCGTGGGTGAATATCTGAGATTGATCTTTTCGTTCTTGTTTAATCGTTTCCGCTGCTAAATATCGAAAAGATTTTTCATCGTTGACGTGAAATTTTTAAATAACCAATTCACCCCCCCCTCTTGGTTAGCCTCGGGACTAGTTCACTAGGGCTTAACATCCCTTTCGAACTTTCAAGTGGTATCAGAGCGGGATTCAAAATTTCTGTTTAAAAAACTTTTGAATTTGATCCAATGGCTAACTGTAACAATTGTAATACTGCTGAAGGTTATTCTATTACAAGACCACCGTTGTTTGATAATATTCCTTTTGATTTTTGGAAAACACGCATGTCTATTTTTCTGCAATCTATTGATTATCGCATGTGGATGTTAGTTAAGGACGGATACGAACCACCTTTTAGATTGATTAACAATGTGAAAACTGAATTGCCTTTTGCTGATTGGACGTTTGATGATCGTGACTTAGCACAATTAAATGCCAAATGTTTGAACTGTTTCTTTTGTGCTTTAAAATCTGAAGACTATATGCGTGTTTCTACTTGTACAACTGGAAAGGAAATCTGGGATAGGTTATGTATAACATATGAAGGTACAATTGAAGTCAAACAGTCTAGGTTAAACATCTTGTTACATGACTACGAACTTTTTCGCATGAAACCTAGTGAGTCGATTTCAGAAATGTACACAAGGTTCACTCAGATCGTTACCTCTTTGCATGCTTTAGATAGAGAACTTACTAACTACGAAAGAGTGAACAAAATTCTTAGATATTTACCTTCTTCATACGATGCTAAGATTACTGCTATCACTGAATCTAAAGATTTAAATACTTATTCCATTGACAGCTTACTTGGATCACTCATTGCTTACGAGCAAGGGGTGAATCAAAGGCAACTTGATGCAGGTGAAAGAAAGAAGGAGAAAACAGTGGCACTGAAGGCCAACGAACGAGAGTGATTTTAGTTCTTCCGGGTCTGATAGCGATGATGTTGCCTTGATTACAAGGCAATTCAAAAGCTTTCTAAGGAAGAAACATAAGAACTATCACAAGTGGAACAAAGGTAAGTCCAGTAAAAATTTCAAGGGTTCATCTGATACTGTTTGTTTTGAATGCAGGAAGCCTGGACATATTAAAGCTGATTGTCCTACACTTAAGGCTCATCCAAGCAAGGAGAAGGGTGAGGAAAAACCAAAGTTTAAGAAGGACAAGAAGCGGATTCAGAAGGCGTTCTGGGCAGACTCTGCATCCGACTCCTCTGAGACTGAAGTTGAAGAGGAGGAAACAAACTTGTGTCTGATGGCTGATGATCACCCTGGTCAGTCTGACCAGGAAGAGGTATGTGAGCTTACTTACGATCAGTTATTTGAAGTTTTTGAAAAGATTCATACATCGTATAGGAAGCTTAAGAAAACTCATGCTAGTCTGAAATTAGATTATTTGACTTTGCAAAAAGAGCATGATTCTGTAGTTAAAGATCATTCCACACTTGATTCCAATCACATGGCTATACTTGATGAGTTTGATGAATTGAACAAAAAATATTCTGATTTAGTTTCTGAGCATGATTCTTTGAAAACCACGCATGTTGATTTAGAAAGAGCTTCTAAAGAGTTAGATACAATGGCATGTGAAGTAGAAAGTAACAATGAAGCTTTAAAATTTGAAATTGCAAGTTTAAAGAAAGAGAATAAATTTTTGGAAGTGAAAATCAGTGCTTTTGAAAATAACAAAACACCGCCTACCTTTGAACAGTTTTATGCACCGCCACCTTTTGAAAAATCTATTGCAAGTTCATCAAAATATGTTTCATACACTACTAGGAAGAGGCACTATCACTCACGACGTTTAGTTAATCCTTTTCCTGGTGTTAGATGTTTTTCATGTGGCATGTTAGGACACATATCACACACTTGTACTGTTCACCATAGTACACATTGGGTGTGGAGACCCAAACTGCCTGTTTCACAGCACAGCACGCATGCATCGCATTCTTCTTTTCATAAGGAACCCAAACCTGTTTGGGTTCCTAAGACTGACATTTGATGATTTTGTAGGTGTGCTCTCACACAAGACCTCGTGAGAGCATGTGGTACCTGGACAACGGATGTTCTAGACATATGACTAGAGATGCAAATCAGTTCATTTCGCTGGAGGCCAGAGCTGGATGCAAGGTTACACTTGGAGATAACACCACCAGGAAGGTGGTAGGCTCAGGTATAATTGGTGATTCAAAGAATTTTATGATTGATAATATTTTGCTTGTAGATGGACTGAAACACAACTTGCTGAGCATCAGTCAACTCTGTGACAAAGGATACAGCATCAAATTCCTGCCCACTGGCTGTATTTTAAGCTTAAATGATAAAGTTATTTTGTAAGGGCAAAGGATCAATAACGTCTACAAGCTGGATGTAAGTAGTATTAAATCTGAGAATTCAATTTGCTTAAAAATTGCTGCTGATGAGTCTTGGTTGTGGCATAGGAGATTGTGTCATGCCAGTATGAAAACCCTTAGGAGAGTCACCCAAAAGGACTTAGTTAGAGGTGTGCCCAAGCTTAAGTTCACTAAGGATCACCTGTATGATGCATGTCAATTAGGGAAGCAAGTCCAGTCCTTCTTTCACTCTGTTAAGGATATTAGCACCTCTAGACCTTTAGAAGTTCTTCACATGGACCTCTTTGGACCCATTAGCACTGCCAGCTTAGGGGGGAGAGTCTATGATTTTGTGATTGTAGATGATTATTCGAGGTTTACTTGGGTGAAGTTTCTGTCATATAAATCTGAGTCATTTGATGAGTTTCGATCCTTCTCTACTTGGATTCAGAAGAAGTTAGGATGTGAGATTATTACCATCCATAGTGATCACGGAGGAGAATTTGAAAATGAATTATTTGGAAGTTTTTATGAGGATCAAGGGATTAGTCATAATTTTTCAGCTCCTAGGACCCCTCAGCAGAACGGGGTAGCTGAAAGGAAGAACAGGACCTTAGTGGAAGCCGCTAGAGCCATGCTTGTCGAGTATTCACTTCCAAAATACTTTTGGGCTGAAATGGTGAACACTGCCTGTTATGTGCTGAATAGGGTGAATGTGAGATCAAAACTGAACAAGACACCTTATGAGATCATTAAGGGTAGAACTCCAAATCTGTCCCACCTTCATGTCTTTGGCTGTAAGGTTTTCATTCTGAATAACGGGAAGTCACCCTTAGGAAAGTTTGACCCCAAATCTGATGAAGGAGTGTTCTTAGGATATTCTAGTGTGGGGAAATCTTTTAGGGTGTTCAATAAGAGGACTTTGGTGGTGGAGGAGACAACCCATGTTGTGTTTGATGAATTTGATCCTAAGGAGTCTAGATCTGAAGTAGAAGATAAAGAGAGTGTTGAGGTTACCCAAGGGATTGGAAATACAAATCTGGAGGAGAGGGTAGAACCTCAAACCACACTGCCTAGAGATTGGAGATATTCTTCGAGTCATCCTAAAGAACTGATCTTAGGAGACCCTTCTGAAGGTGTTAGGACTAGGCATGGACTTAGGAAGGAAGTGAACCATTCTGCCTTTATTTCAATGTCTGAACCCACCAACATCAATCAAGCCCTTTCGGATGAGTTTTGGATCTTAGCGATGCAAGAAGAATTAAATCAATTTGTAAGGAATAATGTTTGGGAGTTAGTAGAAAGACCTAAAAATCAAAGTATTGTGGGAACCAAGTGGGTCTTTAAGAATAAGATGAATGATTCTGGTGTGGTGGTTAGGAATAAGGCAAGATTGGTGGCTAAGGGGTATAATCAGATAGAAGGGATTGATTTTGAGGAGACTTTTTCCCCTGTAGCTAGATTGGAAGCCATTAGGGTGCTACTAGCCTTTGCCTGTTATAAGGGATTTAAGTTGTTTCAAATGGATGTCAAGAGTGCCTTTTTAAATGGGGTGATAAAAGAGGATGTTTTTGTAGAGCAACCCCCAGGTTTTGAGAATTCCCAGTATCCAAATCATGTTTATAAATTAAAAAAGGCCTTATATGGATTGAAACAGGCACCCAGAGCGTGGTATAAGAGGCTTAGCACATTCCTGTTAGAAAGAGAGTTTGTTAAGGGAAGCGTAGACACCACCCTTTTTCTGAGGAGATTAGGAGATGACTTACTCATTGTCCAGATTTATGTTGATGATATAATTTTTGGATCTTCTGATAAATATTTATGTGATGAGTTT
This sequence comes from Dendrobium chrysotoxum, assembly GCA_019925795.1. NCBI lineage: Eukaryota > Viridiplantae > Streptophyta > Magnoliopsida > Asparagales > Orchidaceae > Dendrobium > Dendrobium chrysotoxum. The sequence continues at coordinate 44,149,006 of CM034303.1, read as the reverse complement.
TCTAAAATAATGAGTAAAGAGTTTGAGATGAGTATGATGGGAGAATTGTCCTACTTTTTGGGGTTTAGCATAAGGCAAACGGATGATGGAACCTTTTTCAATCAGTCTAAGTACACTAAGGACATTTTGAAGAAGTATGAAATGGACAAACCCAAGCCAATCAGTACTCCCATGACCTCCTCAGTTCAGTTAGATAAGGACTCAAGTGGAAAATCTGTTGATCAGAAGAAGTATAGAGGAATAATAGGATCACTGCTTTACCTGACTGCTAGCCGACCTGATATCATGTTTAGTGTCTGTCTTTGTGCTAGGTTTCAGGCTGATCCTAAAGAGTCCCACCTGACTGCTGTTAAGAGAATTCTTAGATATCTTTTAGGGACCCCAAACCTAGGAATCTGGTACCCTAGGCACAGCACCTCTTTTGAGATCATTGGATATTCTGATTCTGACTTTGCGGGGTGTAGGGTGGATAGAAAGAGCACCTCTGGAACCTGTCAGTTCATAGGACAGTCATTAGTCTCCTGGTCCAGTAGAAAATAGAACTCAGTTGCACTTTCCACTGCTGAAGCTGAGTGCATTGCCTTAGGGAGTTGTGTGGCCCAAGTTCTTTGGTTGAAACAACAAGTCTTGGATTTAGGGTTACCTGTTGGCACAATTTCTGTTCTATGTGATAATACTAGTGCCATCTGTATCTCTAAGAATCCAATCCAACATTCTAGGACCAAACACATTTATATAAGACAACACTTCATTAGGGACCATGTTACTAAAGGGGACATTGAGCTACATCACGTAGCAACTGAAAATCAGCAGGCTGACATATTCACTAAACCACTGGCCTTTGACTCATTCAGCATTTTAAGAATCAGATTAGGAGTGATTGATATAAATGCTTGATTCTGATGACTGCTGATTTCTGATTATTTTTTGATTGGTATTCTGTTTTCTGTTAGTTAGTGTTTTGGTTTGATTATTTGCTTTCAGTTGATTTTATTTTTTCTGCTGATTTCTCTTTTTTGCCTGACTGTTAGTTTTGATTTAAGTATTTACTTTGATGTGATTTTCTACCTATTTTTATTCACTGGTTCATATCTTCTCTTTTTTGCCTGACTGTTAGTTTTGATTTAAGTATTTACTTTGATGTGATTTTCTATCTGTTTTTATTCACTGGTTCATATCTTGCACTTACTGTTTATGCTTTTCAAAATCTGATCACCGCTCACTATTTCTGATAATCTGAATTTCTGACTGGGAGTTTTTACCTTTGTTTGATTTGAAAGCTGGTAAGCAGTGATTGATTCCACTGAATCTGCTAAAGGGAAGAAACATTGATGATTGTTTCTCTTCCTCTAACTCCTTAACTGGTGTATTGTTTCTTTTGGATAAAAATCTTTTTTAAAATTAAAATATTAGTTTTTGAAATAGAAATTTATTTTATCCTCCTACAGTAATCTACCTCATATAAATAGTATTTTCAAAGTCTTGACTCAGTGTTATGATTTTCTAAAACCAAGTGATTGCACTTATCATACGACATATGGCTTTTGTTTTGTGAATTAATCTTCCTTATTGTGGAAAACGTCTCCTATATCTGGAAGATAATTTCACAGCTAGGATTCTTTAACGATTATGAATAGAAGAAAGCTTACAAAAGATGCGCAGAGCGCCAACCAAATTAAGAAAGAGGCATAAAATGAGCCCAAAAATGAAAAGATGCGAAAATGCCAAATACACAAAGTGTATCAAAAATCAAAAGATGCGCAGTGCGCCAAAGAAATGGAAAAAGAGGCACAAAATGAGCCCAACCAAGCTTTCTTTCCTTTCCGATCGTTAAATGTCTTAGAAAAATCCGTGCGCCACTTAATATTTTCAAAAGCTTGTGTTTGAAAATCCTGATTTCTGATTTTTTTACTTTGTAACACTATTATATCAGATATTTTTCTGGAACGAGGCTTGAAAGGATCTCTTTTTGAATCTAATGTCTTTTCTTCTGAATCGGATTTTTGTTTTGAAAGAGGTTTGCATCGATAAAGTGCCCGGGGTCGGAGTTTCGAAAGTTGGTTTTTCCAACCTTTTTCTGGATTTCAGCGCTGACAATCATCTTCCTACTGGTTTTTAAATTTAAAAATAAGGAAAAACTCGGAGTCACTCGAGCAGCTTGATCAAAAAAAAAAACGTTGCTTTTCTGTGTGTTTGATGCAAGTTTTCTTCGTCTTTGTGTTCTTTTGATTTCATGATTGTGTTTTTGGGATCCTGATCAATCATCTTCATCCTTCATCCTTTTCTATTTTTCTTCACATCGTCCTGGACGATACACCGATCGTCCTGGACGATCCTCTTCATCCTGGACGATCCAAAAATCGTCCTGGACGATTCATTCAAATTCATACCCACTACTCCTACTGCTAAAACTATCCCAATTATTGGTGATTGTCCTGAACGATCCATACATCGTCCCGAATGATATGATCCATATCTTACTGATCTGATCAAACGGCTGATATTGCACCAATTATTTGACATCGTCCCGGACGATCCCCTTATCGTCCTGGACGATCCACCTGTCAAGCCGCTGGACGATTCAAATTCGGCCCGTCCGACATATTTATTATAAATCGTCCGGGACGATACCTTTTCGTCAACGATCGTCCAGATGACTCCTCAGGACGATCGCCTGTGTCTAATCATCCCGGACGATATCTGATCGTCTTGGACGATCAGACCGCCTTTTTGACCAATCGTCCAGGACGTCATAAATGCCCCGATCGTCCCGGACGATGTCTCAATCGTACGGGACGATCAGGCCGTTTTCTTTATAAACAGCAGTTTTCTTCATTTTTTTTCCACACCTTCCTTCCTCCACTCTCCTTTCACCTTCTTACATCTTGAGTTCCTAATGGCTGGTGGCAAGAGGTCTCGTCAAAAGGGTGCCAGTTCCTCCCGGGGGCCGGTCGATCCTCGCTTCCCTAATGCAGCCGATCAGGCTGCCTACGAGCAATACTGCGAAGTGGGGATCACGCCTTCGAAAATCGTAAATCCCCACACTCTCACGTATCCTGTCCTTGATCTCTTTGCATACACCTCCCTCACCTTCATCCTCACCCTCGCCTTTCCCTTTAGCTCAGAACTTCTTCGCATTTTCTTTGCGAACCTGCGGATTTCCGCTGACTACTCCACTCTCCGTTCCTATGTCAATCAGCGCCCTGTCGAACTTACCTATCAAGACTTTCACGCCATTCTCCAACTGTCCATCACTGGCGACAAACTCCACACTCTTATCACCGACCCAGATTATAATTGGAGTGTCGCCAATCATTTCCTCCGCAATACCAATGCCCCTTATCATGACAATGCCTGCTCCACCCTTCTTAAGAATGCCCGAACTATTCAGCATGTTCTTCGTTCCTCCGTCATTCCAAAGGCGGGGGATCGAATTCACATCACCCCCCTCCTGTCCTTGACCACCTACTACATCATGACCCGTAGGGAATTTAATGCCACCGACCTCATTATCCGGTGCCTCGAGCACCTTACCACCATTCAGGATCTAGGTCATCGCCGTCGCCCAAATCTAGCCTTAGGACACCTCATTGCCTATGCTCTTGAAACCAAGTATGACCTGAAATATCCCGCAGCCCCAGATGTTCCTACTTACTTCCTCACCAATAATGCCTTCCATGTCCTCCACAGCACCCGACTACATCCGGAGCACGCCCTGGATGTTGAGGAAGAGGAGGAAGCGGCCATTCCCGCTCCTGCTGCACCCGAGGCACCTGCTCCCCTTCGCATTGCCTCTCCCTTTGACCACCTGGTGCAGCGCTTCGACCAGTGGGAGGCCCGGTTTGACTCCTACGTGGTTACCCAGGAGCAGCGGTACAACGAGGACATCCAACGCTTCGCGGACTATGCTGCGCAGCAGCAACAGCAGCATGACCAGGACATGGCCTGGTTCGGAGCTCAATTTCAGGCCATTCACCATTACCTCAATCCTTCACCACCACCTCCTCCTTCCAATCAGGATCCACTTCTATTTTAGTTTCCTGCTTTTGTAGTTGTTCTCTTTTATATTTTATTTCCGTGTTCTGTTTTTCCCTCCTCCTTTTTGTGATGTCAAAAGGGGGAGTCAGTTGTAGTCGTGTCTGTTTCTGTTTTATGAGTCATGTTTCCTGTATTGTTTTAGTTGTTAAATGAAAATTTGAAAAAATATTTGTATTTTGATCTCCTAGTTTACTCTTATTTTTCAACTACTTTACAAATATTTTCCATCATCAAAAAGGGAGAGATTATTGTAAATCTGGTTTTGATAATGACAAACATGTTTCCAGTATGGTTTGCTTGGCTAACCCGTTTCAGGCACAAAAGATCACGAGCAAATCAAGCCAACTCAAGATCGGGTCCAAGTGTGTCTAATGTATGTTTTTTCCTTTTATTGAGTCAATTATAATGTAATTGATCCCCGAGCTAAGTAACCTTGCACACACACACTCAGGGGGAGAGATTGAGTGAGTTAGAGTTTCTGTTAAATTTTTGTTCAGATCGTCCTAGACGATAGTTACATCATCCTGGACGATCCAGTTAAAACAGAAACCCTAATTAGGGCGACTAAGTTAAAAGGATCTGATTAAGCAGATCGTCCTGGACGATCTTTGGATCGTACGGGACGATATGCTCAAATCAGAAATTCTCAGCCGCCAGATCAAGTTAGGCAAGTTTTTATTTTTAACTATTTGGTCTGATCGTCCCGGACGATACGTGTATCGTCCTGGACGATTCAGTACAATCATGCCTAATTTAATCTGGTAATTAAGGAAAGCAATTTATTTTTGATTGATACGATCATATCGTCCTGGACGATCGTAGGATCATCCCGAACGATCATGATCGTCTAGTGCATTTCAGCTGTACGACCCGAACTGTGTTTAGGACGATTTGGGCACTTTTTGAACTAATCGTCCTGGACGATCAAGTCATTTTTCGGTCGTCCAGCACAGATTTCTCTGGACGACCCGAACTGTCTTCTGGACGATATTCCTCGATTTGCACTAATCGTCCCGGACGATCGCAGGCTCGTACAGGACGATATGAACAATTTTTTCTACTGATCGTCCAGAAGAGCCAGATCGTCCAGACTGAAACAGCTGAATTTGAACTGATCGTACAGGACGATGGACGATCTTGGCCGACCAGTTGAGATTTAGGGCAAATTTTAAGCCCTCCTATAAAAGAACTTTTTCTTAAAATAAGAAAAATCTTTTGCTACCTTCCTTCCCTGAGAAACCCTAGAGAGAGAGAGTTGAGAGAGAGAGAAGAGATCTTGTGAGGGGGAGTTAGTGAGGGATTCACTAAGGTTGCTCCAAGCACGGATCAGAGTCGTTTTCTCCGTTCGTCGTCTGTCGTCTAGTCGGTGTTCGTCGTGGGAGGATCGTTCGCAAGAAGATCCGGGTTCTCTGCCCGCTTCAGGAGGAAGCAAAAGGAGTTCAGGATTCTCTGCTCGCTTCAGGAGGAAGCAAAAGGAGTTCAGGGTTCTCTGCCCGCTTCAGGTGGAAGCAAAAGGAGGTCGGGTTCTCTGCCTCACCGTGTGGTGAAAAGGAGGTGTTTGTACAGGCTTCTCCGCCTTGCTGTGGGAGCAAAAGGAGAGACACTTTCTGTTTAGTGCAATACCCGGAGGGGAGGCTCCGGGGAGTGGACGTAGGTTAAGTTGACCGAACCACTATAAAATCTGGTTTGCTTTTCTGATTCAATTCTGCACTTTACTTTTTGATATTAACTGCGTGGGTGAATATCTGAGATTGATCTTTTCGTTCTTGTTTAATCGTTTCCGCTGCTAAATATCGAAAAGATTTTTCATCGTTGACGTGAAATTTTTAAATAATCAATTCACCCCCCCTCTTGGTTAGCCTCGGGACTAGTTCACTAGGGCTTAACATCCCTTTCGAACTTTCAGACATGCTTTGTAGTAAGCTGTTTGTAAAATAATTGCTAACCGCACAATAAGAATACAAACATAACAACCATTAGAAAGTGATTGTTAAAAGAAGCGATGACAAGGAGGGCATGAATGTAAAGTAAATTAATGCGTTCTTGGACAAAAAAAAAAAAAGAAAGCGGACAGGAAAATCATCATCAACCATGAACGGGTAGAAGATAGATGAATTAGCTTATAGATTTCCAATTTATATTAAGGACAGCCATAAGTTTTTTCTTACCATACAACTATTTTATAGTCAACTGATAGATTAGCCAAGTTTTCAAATATAGAATCAAGTATCAACTAATTTGTTGATAGTCAAAAGTCATATACACGTAGCTTATCTTGGTCTGTTGGTTGGGAGCTTTGACTACCAACCAAGAAGTCTTGGATTCGAATATTACATATGTGATATGTGATGTGTGTGTGAGTTTGTCTTAATTGATCTAAATATCCGAAAAAAAAGAAGTCATATACGATAGTCAATGCAATTACATTGAGCAACAAGTTCCAGAAACCTTGACTTAAACCTGAAGAACCAAAGCACATGAATTAATAAAGAGAAGGGTTAGTTTCTAGGTTGTTTTGCAGAACCAGCAATTACAAATTTTGCTCCATTTCTAAAATGTGAGCCTAGAGACAACAGAAATGGGTTAAGGTAGCTAGTATTCAAGCATTCACCTGCAAATCATATACCCGAAGAACAGTCAATCACATTTTCTAACAAACTTGGAAGAATTAGACCATTTGATCCAAAATTTGTCTTAAAAGAGTTATGCAATAAAGTGGCACTGAAAATATTAATAATTTATCCTTCAGGTATCAACTTTATTAAGGGCAATATAGCACTTGGTTTCCAACCACATCAATCAAGTATAACAGAACTAACCAATAACCAAACTTCACAAATATCTCAAGATGAAGCAGCATTGCTTACAGATTTCCATAAATAAATAGGTTAATTACACGTCAATTTGGGTAAACTATAGTAATGTATACAAATCAAATCAAAACTCTTAATCATGAATTAAATCTTTCAAAAAATTTGTCAGTACCATCAACAACAGCAAGGCTGCAAAACTTGGGTTTCAAGCAATAATCTGCAAATAAGTTAATTTATGTTGATAAGAAAATGTTTGAAGATTAATGATAGGCTATACATGTTGTCGGATTAGCAGGAAACCTTACAGGATCTTCAAGATTAGTCTTCTCACGAACAATAAGAGGTTCCATTTGTTCTGCTCAACAATTTCTGAATTTCATTGAATGTCTGCAACCATTAAAATGCAGCTGATATAAGATAACCTCTCAAACGCAATCTTGTTATAAGCAGGGGAATCTCTTATCGGAAACCCAATGAACAGTCTGCTAATACAGAGTTATACATCATTAGGGGTATTATAGTTTAAAAACTTAAAGAGGATATTAGTCCAAATAGGTAAAAAGGTCCAATACCCCTTTAAATTGTGTAAAACCAAATACAATCATCTAAATGGAGTGAAATATAAATAGCACAATTTCACTTGAGCTTGTTGAATAAAGAGAAACAGTTGTTAACAGGAGAATGATGATGAAGCTGAAAAGGATTGAAGTAGTGAGGGTGGCATCCCAAATGTAAAGACTTTAAAAAAAGTAATAAAAATGAAAAAAAAAATTATGATTTTTTTGTGATGGACATAAGAAATGATCAAGACAAAGGTGAAAGTGAAAACAATGTGAAACAATTTACTTGTGTAATGGCAGATTTGATAATTAAGAATTTCACTCAACACTTGAAAGCTTGCAAAATAACAAATACATGTGATAAAGGTAAAATCAATCTTTTTCAGCACTAGCAATTCACTCTTCTTCGTCTTCTTCATACCCCTGGGAAGTTTCGGGAGTGTATTATCTGCTATAATGATGACATATAATTTTTCATTTCAATGTATTTTAAGGGGTAAATTATGAAAGAAATAATAAAACATTTATATATTTATTTGAATATTCATAATGCTAGTACAAACATTCCTATATAAATGCCAAAGAAAAAAAAAACAATAAGAAAAATGCAATAAAAAAATATATTCTCCATAATAAGGATATAATATAATAATCAATGCTATAAATTTTTAATAATATTAAGCATATATGATAATACTATTATAAAAAAAAAATTAAAAAAAATAAAAAATAAAAAAAAATGATATATATATATATATATATATATGATAATACTATTATGATAATTGTTACGGCCAAAAATATTTGTGGCGGTAGAGAGAGAGTTTTTCATCTTAGAGATGTATGAAAATTCATCACACAAACAAATAATTAAGATGACAAGGGAACACCAAAGATTTTTATGTGAAAAACCCAAAGATGGAAAAATCACGAGGCCTTGCTCAGATGAAAAGATTCCACTATATTGATGTAGAATACAAAAGTCGACCTGTCCCTAACTTGAAGATGGCCAAATTATAATAGTCTGGAGAGTTTGGCACGCTCTGCACAGGTACTCGAGAATTTGTAATAACCATGAACTAATGACTTGTCAGAAGTCTGGTGGTGGTGGCCGAGAGAAGCTTCAGTAGAAGTTTGGTGATGGAGGCAGCCTAGTGGTCAGACAGAGTGTCAATGGTCAGAAGAAAATCTGACAGGTGTGGTGGTGGCACTTGGGAGTAGATCCGACGATAGTCAATAGACAGTCAGAAGTCCGATGGTCGTTGATGACTGGGATGAGAACTGATGTGAAGGTTGGTGGTCGGGAAGAGATTTGGCGGTGGTCAATGAACAGGCAGAGATCTGGCAACTGCTGGTGGTCAGGAAGAGATCCGTTGGCTGCCAACAAATAGGTGGAAGTCTGGTGACGGTCGTTGGTCGGGAACAAATCCGATGGCGGTCAGCGAACAGGTTCAAGTCTAGCGACGGTCATTGGTTAGGAAGATATCTGATGGTGACCAACAAACATGCTGAAGTTTGGCGACAGTCGGTGGTCGGGAAGAGATTCGATGGCAGCTAACTAACAAGAGGAAGTCTGACGATGGTCTATAATCGAGAAGAGATTCGACGTTGGTGTTGGTCAGAGAATGCAAGAGAGCTTCCTAGTTTTCTCCTCTCTTTCTTCCTCCCTCATGTGAAGAATGAGGTTCTATTTATAATTTTTTAAGAATGGCATGCTTAGTAAATATAAAGAAGTTCTAGGGCAAACGTGGAGCATTCTGTTCAGCATTTAAGCTCCTTAATGATTTCAAAATTATGCAATCTTGGGATCGTGGATTTGTCTCATTGAGCCACTCGATTCAACTATAAACATGTCATATTCAGATATCATTTGGTCATCCAATTGATGCTCTGAAGGTTTCAAGTATGTTTTTGTCCTTTGATATGGATTAATTTGAGCTCAGATTGGACTGAATTTGATTTCATTGGGTTCATCTCCCTGAGATGTTCAATTTGGCTATAAATTTGCTAAAATCAGAGTTTGGATGATCCAAAATTTAAGGCTTCCTACTCATATTTGTGTGGAGATTCATGTTTGATTAAGAAGATTTTTTGGTGACATATCAATAATAAAATAACTCTAATAACTCTAATGCCCTCCCACAAAATCACGATGCTACAACAAAGAAAACTGCAAGTTTGTATGTGTAGAAGAACAGAACGATTCAAGCCAAGAACTGTTTAATAGCATTTCAAAACTACCAATTCAAGCCAATGAACACTAGAAAAAGATGTTCTATAAAAAAACCAAGAACAACAAAGCGTTTGACGTTAAGCCAACATTTGTGAAAATCAAACGTGATGCAATCATCATGAGAGACAAGATCTTCATAGGATTTTCAAGGGATCAGAAGGAATCTTTATGGGATCCTCGAGAATTTTTCATGTGTTTATTTATTTATTTATTCTTGTTAAGAGTTTAATTAGGATTTTTCACTATACTAGGATATAACATTGTATGAATTATTTGGGAAAGGCTGCACTTGAATATTCAAGCAACTATATTTTCCTCTAAAAGTATCATCTTTTGATGCTAGTAATAAATCTTGGGGTTTGAGAGTTTTGATTATAAGTTGCTAAATTGGGAAAAACTTAATGAATTGGTGTTCTTACCTTTTTATTATACTGTTCATTATAATTTTATATGTGTTGTTGCATATTGAAAGAATTTAGGTCTTTAGAATGAAAATTATCATGTCATCTGTGCATCATATACCACCAAAGTGTGATTGCCAAAATGCTATGCTATGTTCTTCATGATAGAAGTGAAATTAGAAAATGGATTGCATTTATTGTCATGTTGCGTTTATTCTACAACAATATTTTTAACTATGCGAGTGAAGTATCAAAAAATGCACGAAAATGAAAATGAGTTTACTTGGTAGTCATCTCTATATTTCATAATTAACTGCCAATTTGAAACCTTTAATGATCCTAATTTCACAAACATAAGCATCACACTCTTGTGATAGAGACATTCATTTGTAAGTACCTTTCGGTTAGTGTTGTGTGGGCTCCGAAAATTTGGCCCCGGCCTCCGCCCTACTTTTGCTTTCTTCGGGGGGAGTTTTAACAAAATTAGGTTCCGGGGTAAATTTTGGAAGACAGATGGGTTTGTAGATAAGACACTACCCAGAGATTTCGCCCTCATTTTACGAGGACTTTATAATCTGAGTTCTGGTTTCCTATAGGCGCAAGCCCCTATAGTTAATTACCCCTCCCGGTAACGAGAGAGAACTTTCGATTAAAGCTAGTCGTCAATCAGATACGTAGAAGATACGTGCATCTGGCATATAGTAGCAACATGAGCTTGAAGTTTGGAAATGTTGAAAGTTTTGATATTCAAAATTGGAAATTTCACCATCTTGTACTTAAAGCGGATGGTGGGGGAATGGATGATGGACCCGATCAAGATCCCATGGTTTCGTCGTCCCGGGCCATCGTGGTCCCTGGTCTACTTAGTCAGAGGAGGTAATCGACCCAACCTGACAGAAGGATCCTTGTCGGCAGCCATGGGTTGCTTCGTCCAAGGGTACCTCGTAGACCTGGGGTGGGCATTTGCCTAAGGGGACAAATTTGAATCCACCTTAGCTAACAGAGGGCTTTGTGCCCTATCGATCATATCCTATTGATTCATATCTCAAGGATTTGATGCCATTGGGGAGCATACGGGCTCTGGCCATAACCATAATATAATGGTGCCATTTGGCGGCGACCACCTGGTTCAGAGGGCCCCGAGTCATAACCGTTTATCTTACAGTGCCATTTGGCGGCGAAACTACCGGTTAGAGGACTCGTACCACGTCCTTGCTGGCAGGAGATTGTTTGAGAATGGATCCTAGTGATATTTTCGACTAGGCACTAGCTCTTGTGAGCTGAAGTATATTTTAATTTGTCCACCTCGGCAAACTGTTGCGGAGGATGGATGGATTTTGCTTTAAGCGGTTTGATAGTTGGATTTCAATTTTTAAATATCTGGAGTTGGAAAGATTTTTGGATTTTGGGATTTTTTAGAAGATTGGATTTTGTAGGGAATTTGGGATTTTGGGAGTTTTGTGGAGTTTTGGATTTTGTGAAATTTGGGATAGTATTTTGATTATTTGGAATGGGCCCCTCCGGTTAAGATATGCATTCAACACGGCCATCATCGAGGTGTTTGAGGTCATTTTCAATTATGGATTGAATCTTGTCGACTCTGCCGAGCTGTCGGCAGAGAATCGGGTTTCGTAGGCTTTGTGCCTTTGTTAGTGAATTTTCTTGATTATAGCCCTTGAAGGCCTAATATGAACTATAAAATAAATATCCTGGTTGATCTCACGGCCGCATATTTATTTAATGGTTCGAGCCGTGTCGACTCCTATCTACCCGTATAGGAGGATCGGGCTCGAACTGGAATTCACTTATTGACCCGCGCAGTATCCCTAGACGTCATGTGTGTACTAATAACACGCTCGTCGGGGCCCATGCGGGTTATGATTATATTTTCCCCTTTTAGTATACCTATGTGTATACAAATTAAAGTGCACACGTGCGGGGGCATTCTTGGAATATTTGTACACGCCATCTGTCCGCTTGCATGAAAGTTGCAGATCCGGTGGCGTGGCGTCATGCTACAGTCATTTGTCGCTTTCATACAGGTAGACTGTCGTGTACTGCTGGTTGCTTTATGCAGATGGATTGTAGTGCACTAACGAGTCTCTTGCTTTTGGTAAAAGCTCGTAGAAGCTTGCATTCACTGCATTCCTCATGCATTTTATTGTGGTTTTGGTCCCTATAATATGTCCACTACTGCTGTAGGTAGATGCATTCATTTACAAGCTGAAATTAACGTCAGGATACTACATTTACTGAAGTCGTTTTGTATCTGCCCACAGATGACATATGGTGCGTACATCTGTATTCATAGGGGACTTGTACGTTTTGCAGATCTTTTATATTCACTCATAGATAATCTATTATATGCACAACGAACTTCCTGTAGCAACTCGTATGCATTTGCATTTGATGTAGTCACTTTGCACTTTGCATGTGGACAACACATTGGATGTATAGGGCCCTTCTATAGAAGCTCGTAGGAGTCCTATAGTTGTAAGGCTTTGATAGTTTCCCATAAATGATATGTTGAATTCAAGGCGGATCTTCTACAACGCTCTGTAGAAGCCCATGATTGTTGTAGTTTTTCAGTATTTACATGTGGATGCTACATGGGATGCACGAACGTTGTTCATTGAGGAGCTTGTAAGCCTCAATAATCTTCTCCACCTCAACATTTAGAATATGGTTGAATTGGGATTCATTCATTCCATGATGCTTTGATCTGGCTCTCTCCTTCCAGAGCTTGTGTAGGAATTAATGAGCGACTTTCTAGTCATGTCGTCCTCCTCATTTTCTGCTGTTAACTCAAAATAAAGAATCGATTACTTCAACCTTGGATGATTATGGTCTTGCTGACGTCAATATATCCTTTCATGAAATGATTATTGCAGTCCTTGAGATGGTTAGAACGGCGAATGAATTCTCTATTTGTAGTTATGAGTTTGGACCACCAAACTTTTCACAGCACATTTGGCAAATATTGATCTTTAACTCCAGTGGGCATGGTAAATCTCTTACGGCATTTTGTAGGTATTTGCATTTACTATATGTTGTACATCTTCACTTGTAAGAGGCAGATGTATCTGACTACCATTAGATGGTTGTTAATTGCAAGGGCACTACAATATTCTCTACTATGATAACTTGTAAGTGCTTTACACTTACCGGAGGGGTTCCGTCTCTGCTTGCAATGGGTAGTGTATTACCCTCTATTATGTGATCATTGACTGTAAAGAGGTTGTAGCATTTACCATCTATCACCGATCATTACTCACGGTAGTATTATTGTGTATGCAATGAACCCTTCATCATTGCCTAAAAAGCATTGGCATCTGCTACGATCCTTTCCCTTGTAGGTAGGAGCTCCTTTGCGCCTTCGATACATTTGTCATCGTTGCTTGTGGATAGGGTCGATATATTTCAGCATTGGCAGAAAGAAGGTTGTATCCTTCACAATTCTCTTTTTTCACTTGTGGGCATACTGCATTGATTACGTATGATTGATATAAATGTCACCTTCTAAGATTTTTTGTATGTTTGCTTGCAATTAATTCATGCATGAATACACCGATTATTGCTCATGAGTGAGGTATATGAATCCTCGCTTGTTCATTAGAATACCGAATCCCCCGACTTGCATGGGACAAACATATTTGCTTGCATGTATTTCAGTATTTGTGACAACTGTTATATATACTTGTGAGATAGAAGCCCATTAGCTATTGTTGATAATAGGCAGATTATTTCCCTTGCGACTTCTTTACTTTGCTTGTAGACATATTGCATTCATTGTGTATTGCTCCCTCATCAATTGTGAGTGGGTTGATGAATTTGGTTGTGAATCCCTTGACGTCAGCTACAAACCAACCCTTATTTGAATCTTTTTATCACTTGCAAACAAATCGATCATGCAAGTTCCTTGGCCTTGGAGATGGTTTACAACATGTGTAGGGGGCTTAGTTCTCAACATTTGTTTGACATCCAAATCTCCTCGAGCCTGAAGATTTTCAGCACTTGTTATGTTTATTGCATATAAAACCTTTCTAGTGGCATTTGACTACACCTGTCTTCATGATGTTTGTAGGATCTATATTCATTACAAGTCTTTCTTTTCACCATAAGTTCCATATATGTTCATTGGCATTCGTTCAAGTCCCACTTGATGTTGTACAATTTGAGTTCAATGACTACAAGTGTATACATCAAGTTTAAGTTCATTTCATTTGATGTTTAAATCAAATGCAAGTTCAATGCACTGACATTCAGCTCGAGTCCCCCTGTAGTCTTGTTTGGTTCAAGTTCATGTCAAGGTTCTTTGTTATTCCAGTGTCCAAGTTTCTTGTAAGTTCTCTTGCATGTGTCCACAAGTTCAGCTCAAGTTCATCTTCCCTGTTGTCCAAGAGTTCTTAAGTTCATTTTTTATCATCCATATAATGCTTGAATCAAGTCATTATATTTGTTCACTTATTTAGATTCAAATTCATTTAAGTATATTTCATTGTTCGTTTGAGTTTAAGTCCAAGTCCTTTTGAGTTCAAACAGGTCTAAGTATAGTCATATTTTCACCTGAAATTTCGGCAGCATTCCGGCATCTCCCCCATTTAGGGGAAATTATGGAAAACTGGGCCTTTCTCACCACGCTTAAGAAAGCGTGTATGGTAGATGCCCTCTTTCGAGGACACCGCGGCCGTGTAAAGTCTTCAATCCCCACCACGCTTAAGAAAGCGTGTATGGGTCTTCAAATGTACCTGAAAAAGACAAGCAGTTATTTTCCCGCAGGTACAGAGCCGCATACGGGTACTTAAAATCATCCCCATCACGCTAAGAAAAGCGTGTATAGGGCCTACCCACCTCGCCGTAGGTGTCACACCGGGTTCCCTTCCCACCACGCTTAGGAAAGTTTGTATGAGAGCTTTACTGGCTCGACACGAACGCCGAGGATAGGATTTTAGGTAATTACCCGCCTCGTTGTAGGCGCCGCACCGGGGTCCCATCCCACCACGCTTAAGAAAGCGTGTATAGGCGGTTTTCCGGTCCGCCGCAGACAACGAAGTAGGCTCTCGGAGTTTTAAGGTTTAGATGTTTATACCTTGGCGACCGGCGGGGCTGGCACGTGGATCGAGGTAAGGGAAGAGAAGTTTCTTGCATTTTCTCTTTACATTTCTTGTTTTATTATTAATTATAATTAATCATAATTATAATTAATTACAAATAATTAATTAATTATAATGAATAATTAATTGAGTATAATCAATTAATTAATTATAATTATAATTAATTAATAATTAACCATAATTAATTATGATCACTTATAATTAATTAAATAATCATATTTATTAATTAATTATGATTAGTTAATTAATTATTATCATTAATTATTGATTAATTATAATTAATTAAAATTATAATTAGTCAAATAATTATAATTAATAATCAATTACTAATTATTAATTAATTACAACTAATTTATTAAATATAATTAACTATAAATATTTATAATTAATAGATTAATTATAATCAATTACTAATTATAATTAATAAATTAATTATAACTAATTAATAATTATATTTATTAATAATAATAATAATATAATAATAATAATAATAATAATAATAAAATCCCTCTCCTCCTCTCTCTCATTCAGTGGATTTACGGGATTTGGCCAGGAGAGCACGCGAAAGGGAG
The DNA here is from genome assembly GCA_019925795.1 of Dendrobium chrysotoxum. Lineage (NCBI taxonomy): Eukaryota > Viridiplantae > Streptophyta > Magnoliopsida > Asparagales > Orchidaceae > Dendrobium > Dendrobium chrysotoxum. The sequence continues at coordinate 44,133,275 of CM034303.1, read as the reverse complement.
AGTTACCTACACAGCAAGCAAGTTCCTCTCCTTGCTCCGGATCAAAATGTCGTAACTTCCTACCCGATGGGAAGGGAACGTCGTCTGGGATGCGGAGTCAGACAACAACGAAGGAGGTAGGGGATCTCTCTCTCTCTCTCTCTCTCTCTCTCTCTCTCTCTCTCTCTCTCTCTCTTCTCTCTGGGTCGAAGGCAGTTGGACGCCGGCTAGGGTTTGGCTGGAGGATGAATGGAGGCCGGAGCTTGTGTCGGGTTGAGGGATTCAGGTAGGAGCAAGAGTCAGGAGGGATTTGGAAGAGGGATCGCGAGAGGAAGTGTCGGCCTGATCAGCTCGACGGCGGTCTATGGGAGAGAGGCTCGGCCGTGGACTGGAGAGGCTTTGGATCGGAGACTGGGGCGAAGCCTGAGGTCGGGATTGAGGGAGATCGAGAGTTGTCGCGTACAGGGAGAGGAAGTAGCGGGGGTTCTGCGATCATGTGGAGCCTTCGTTCGCGTTTTAAAGGCGGAGGCAGAGGCGGGAAAGGACTTCCTCGAGCGGAGTTTGAGCAAAAATCGCGGGGAAGCGACTCGAACGGCGCCGACTCGCGGGATTTGCGGCAGAGGTACGATCTTCCTCCTTTTTTTTGCGTTCCTTTGGGTATGATCCGTAGGTCAACAAATGCCCCCCAACAAATGTGGTATGCGTCTAGAGCGAACCACGTTTGTTCTAAGCTGACCCTGTGGATCTCTAGATATTTATTCTAGATGTCACACAGAGATTTTCATTTAGTGGATCTCCAAAAACTTTCTTGGATGTCACGCTGAGGGCTTCTTTAGCGGATCTCCAAAACTTGCTTGGATGTCACACTAAAATTATCATTCTATAGATCTTCAAGAGTCTATCTCTATGTCTTTATAGATCTTTAGATGCACTTATAGTCAATAATGATTGACATGTTGGCTCTTGTGAAGTAGAGCACCATAAGATAATGATATAACACTTCAAATTCATATCCCCGGAGTATTATTTTGTAGATTGAAGGTAGTAGATAGCATCTCCACTTTCTGTTCTTCTTTTGCTAACACTATCACATTATTTTCTAACAATTTAGTAATTGCTCAACATTTCTAAATTCATCAGTTAGTGGGACTTTGTAGTCTCTTGTGCGGATTATATCTTGCCCAAATTATACTTCTTGCTGATGACACATCCAGTTTATGGAGGATCTTCCATCCTTCTCTCCTTTAACTATATTTAGGCAAGAAATTTTAAATATTTATTTGGGGATCTCGACATGCGGTACGATGTCGACCCAAATGAATATTTAAAATGCCCCCAGTCTTTAGGGACATTTGTAGAAGTCATTCAGAATACTTCTTTTTGTAGCTTTAGTTTCCCTGAGATTTTGGCTCCTTCTGTCATGTGCTTTGTGCTGCGGACATTGTTGGAGGATTGTCTGATTTGTCTTTACTGACTTGTCAGGTGATTTTTGTACCTTCTTCCCTATGCTTCTAGCTTTGGCGGGCTTGATGAAGGAGTAGATGCCGGTGACCTAAACCTTTTTGGTTCATATTAGGTCAGTGGCGAAAAGTCATCGGTCCACAGCTTTGTGCATAGCAGACTTGTTGATGACAGAATCCTCTTAGTTCAGCCTCAGGCTTTTCATGAACTTTGGGATGTTTTCTTCGGTCCTCTGCTTTGTGCTTTGGTGGACTTGTTGAAGAAAAATTCATTTGATCCTAACTTTGTGCTTTATGGATTTATTGAAGGATTTGCAGGTTCTGGATTTGATTGATAGTACCAAATATAGGTAGTATCTTAATCCTTAACCACTTGAGGAGACTTTAATCTGAGTCATCTGAGTTCATCAGATCGGGAGAGCTAGGATTTAACAGCTCTTCGTCCTCTGGTTGCTGAGATGGGGGTTCCTCTACTACGGCATTTCTTATGGTGTGTTGAGTAGATGGAGCTGCCAGCGATCCGGCCATATTTGGGCTTGTTGGATCCGACCTCTTACACTCATTCAGGCTTCAGACTTGAGCTATGGGAAATATGCTTCCCGATGCTAATTTTGCTGAAGTTGATAGATTTTGAGTCTTCCTTTGTGGCTGAAGATTTAGAGCCTACGGGAATTTGGTAGTTGCTCGAGATTTCTTCTTCCCACTGGAACTTTGATTCTCCGGTCAATTAGGAGAATTTGGTAGACTACGATCACTTGAACTTATCGAGTCAAATTTGCCTTCGTACTTCCTATAGTCCCTACTGACGGGTTGACGAAGTGGGGGTTCCACTACTACGGCCTTTCTTATGGCTTGTTGAGTAGACGGAGCTGCCAGCGATCCGGCCATATTTGGGCTTGTTGGATCCGACCTCTTACACCCACTCGAACCTTAAGCTTCAGGCTGCTGAAAGACTTCAGGTTGTTCTGGCTCAATTTGTTAGAGTGTGTAGTTGCAAAAGTCCTTTCTGACCTTTGAAATCTTAGTTTGTTGGAGGAGGCGGTGTCTCGATCTTTTGAAGCTCACCTGCATATACTTTGAAAAGAATTCGTTGTATTCTTCAGTATAAAAGAATATTTATGTTGGTGATTTTAAATATTTATTTGGGGATCTCGGCGCGTAGCACGATGCCGACCGGAATAAATATTTAAAATACCCCCTGTCTTGTAGGGACATTTCAGAATAGAATAAATTTGAAATCTTGATATTTTAAATATTTATTTGGGGATCTCAACGCGGAGCATGATGTCAACCCAAATAAATATTTAAAATGCCCCCTGTCATGTAGGGAGATTTTGAAATGCATTCTTGCAACACAAGAGAATTTCAAAAATGTAAAGTGTATATGTTAATAAACATGCATGGAATACACAGTACATAAAACGTAACATTTCTTTAAGCAATTTTATGCATGATACTTCTTCAGGTGTCGACCGTTGATCGGCGGCATGGGCCTCTGACCGTGCAGATCGATAAGCTGGTAGGCTCCTCCTTGGTACATCTTCTCGATGACGAATGGGCCTTCCCAGTTGGATACGAACTTGCCACCAATTCTTCGGTGTGGGATGATTGGTCTTCTCAGCACCAGGACCAATTCCCCTTCTTGAAAGGATCGAAGGCGCACCATCCGATCAAATGACTTTGTCATTCTTCCTCGATAGATTTCTAGGTTTTGTTGGGCTTGCAGTCTAACTTCATCGAGTGCATCGATCTCCTCCATTCTCAGGCGAGCATTCTGCTCTTGAGTTAGATCATTCTGGATAGCGACCCGAAGAGATGGTAGTTCAATTTCTAGTGGCAAAACGGCTTCAGCCCCGAACACTAGTGAGTAGGGAGTGGCTTTGTTTGGTGTTTTGTAGGTCGTACGATACGCCCATAACGCTTCTGCCATCTTTGTATGCCATTCTTTTTTGTTCTTGGTGAGGATCTTTTTCAACAATTTCACCAGTGTTTTATTGAAAGCTTCTGCAAAGCCGTTAGCTCTTGGGTTGTATATAGACGAGTACCGCCAGTCAATCTTGTGACGATCTACAAACTTATAGATTTTTGTACTCTTGAATGCTGTGCCATTATCTGAGATCACGCGGCATGGTACACCGAATTTGTAGACGACATTGTGGGTGAAGAAATTGATCACGTGCTCGGACGTAACTTCCCTGAATGGTGCCGCTTCTGCCCACTTAGAAAAATAGTCTGTTACTGCCAGTATAAAGCGGTGTCCTGCCGAAGACGGCGGATCTATTGGCCCGATTATGTCTGTGCCCCAACATTCGAACGGCCAGGACGTTATTGTTGGGTGTAAAGGATTTGGCGGTTAATGAATAACATCACCATGAATCTGACACTCGTTGCACGTCTTAGCGTGATTGATACAATCTCTCACCATCATAGGCCAGTAATAACTCATTCTTTTGATTTTAGCAGCCATCTTGGGACCTGACTGGTGTGCTCCGCAGAGTCCTTCATGAACTTCTGCTACCACTTTATCAGCTTCCTTCATCCCTAGGCATCGTAGCCACATCTGGTCAAAAGCCCACCAATATAACGTATCATTGACAAACACGTATCGTAACGCCCTTTTTCTGATTTGCGCAGCCAGAGATTTATCTTTTGGGAGTTTGCTTTCTTTGAACTAGTCGACGAATGGTTACCTCCAATCATCTTCGACTTCAACATCTAAGCAATCCAACCACGACTCTGAGAATCTACCGATTTTTCGTCTCTTTACTACCTGACGTTCCCCTGGTTGATTTTTAGTATTAATTTGTTGGGGATGTTGAGGATCGACCAGGGTTGCATCCTGTTGGCCTGAACCTGGTATTCCCTCTGCCTGCGGGAATTGTAGGATTGCTGGCTCTAAGACTCGATGATTTTCAACCGCAATGAATATTGGTGGCCTTTTGTCCTCATTTGCAAGCTCCTTGGCCAACTTAGCTAGACAATCTACTTTTGCATTATATCCTCGAGGAACTTGAGTTATCTTGACATTCAGTATTTATTTTAGAAGCTCAAGATCTCGTCGGTGATAGTGGGCCAATTCGAGTTTGCAAATTTTGTAAATGCCCAGAACTTAATTTATCACAAGTTGAGAATCGCCAAAAATTTGGAGATTTGTGATTTGGACAACGATTGCAATCTCCAGTCCTGCTATTAGAGCTTCATATTCGGCTTCATTATTGGTCTGAGGTTCAGTTAAACTGAACGAGAATCTCATGATACCTCCCTCGGGTTCTATAAAGACAAGACCGATGCCAGCCTGGGCCTTTACAAGATTTGGAGGTTTGGGAGACTTGATAGACGATGCCCCATCAAAGTACATCTCCCAAAATGATAGCTTTTCTTCTTCATCAACCTGCATGATTTGTTCATCTGGCAAATCATCATTGAGCGGGGAATCTGCAAGAATCGGATGCGCGGCGAGAAAATTTGCCAAAGCTTGTCCCTTCACTGCCTTTTGTGGCATGTATACTATATCAAATTGCAGTAATAGCATTGCCCATCTTGCTAAACGACCTGTCAATGCTGGTCTTGTCATCAAAAACTTCAGCGGATCGATCTTTGATATCAAGGTGATTTTGTGGGAGAGCATATAGTGGCGGAGTTTCTGGACTGCAAAGATCAACGCCAGACAATGCTTTTCAATGGGAGAATAACGTATCTCTGCTCCAATTAATCTCCGACTGATATAATAAAGTACATTTTCTTTGCCCTCTTCATTATGCTGGGCCAACAATGCTCCGAGGGACTCTTCTAATGCAGCTGTATACAGTATAAGAGGCTTCCCCGGAATTGGCGCTGCGAGAATGGGCGGGTATAACAAGTATCTTTTGATGCTATCTAAAGCTTCTTGGCATTCTGCATCCCATTTGAAGCGGACATCTTTTTTCATCAATTTTGAAAATGGCTGGCATCTACCCGACAAATTCGATATGAATCGTCGAATGAAAGCCAGTTGCCCTTGCAAGGAACGGAGTTGACGGAGGCTTCTTGGCGGTGGCATCTCAATGATCGCCTTGATTTTATTGGGATCAACTTCTATGCCTCGGTGACGAACGACATACCCAAGAAATTTGCCTGAGGAGACCCCGAAAGCACATTCGAGAGGATTCATTTTCAGACCAAACTTTCTAATTCTTTCAAATACAATCCTTAGGTCATTTAAGTGATCCTTTCGGTCTATGCTCTTGACAACAAGGTCATCTACATAGCACTCTACCTTCTGGTGTATTAATTCATCAAAAATATGGGTCATCGCCCGTTGGTAGGTGGCACCAGCATTCTTCAGGCCGAAGGGCATGACCGTGTAGCAGAAAATGTCGATGGGCGTTCTGAATGATGTATGCCTTTCATCCTCAGGAGCCATCTTGATCTGGTTGTATCCTGACGATCCATCCATAAGCGAGAACATGTCATAATTTGACGTGTTGTCTACCAGGAGTTCAGATACAGGCAGCGGAAAGTCATCTTTTGGACACGCCTTGTTGAGGTCCCGAAAGTCGATACAGATGCGTATCTAACCGTTCTTCTTCTTCACGGGGACAATGTTGGCGATCCAATCGGTGTATTTTTCTTCTCGAATAAAGCCCGCCTCCATGAGTTTCTTTGTCTCTGCAATCACCTGTTCTTCAATCTCCAATCTCATTCTCCTTGGAGCTTGTTTGACGGGTGCCACATCTGGTTTGATTGCCAACCTGTGAACTGCTACATTAGGGGATAAGCCAGGCATTTCGGCATATGTCCAGGCAAAGCAATCCCTAAATTCACAGAGAAGTTCTTTAATTTCTTCTACTTGGTCTTCTGGCATAAGAGAACTAATAAAAGTTGGGCGAGGATCCTCCTCAGTTCCCAAGTTAACTTGTTTTAGTTCGTCTATAGTGGCTGCCTGTCCATCATCTTCAAGTTCTTCTGGCCCTGGCTTGGCTTCTACAGGCTGATCATTGTGATCATTAACTTCATATACTTCTTCATCTGAATCGTCATTGGATTCAACTTCCCTGCAAGTGATGGCTCGGCAAGTCTCCTTCCGGATGCATTTTCGCCTGACGAATCCAATACCTTTATATGCATTCATCTCCTTCCGCCGCATTGGACGTGGATTCCTTCCATACCAGAGACTTAGGCACATACGAAGTTGTCGTTTGGAGGTGGGAATATTGATCCACTTTCGCAACATTCTTTGAATACCTTTGGTATTAAACCTAGGTAGCCTCGTAGGTAGTAATTCTTCAGAATCGATGAAGACATGGTCCCAATCACGATTCACTTCTTCAATCTTTCCTACGGAATAGAATATATTCCCTGACTCAATCCCCTTTTTGATCGGAGGTAGAGAACGGGTCACAAGTTCCTCAACCTTATGCACATCTCGTGAAATTATTTCTTTAAAATGCTGTAGGGGAATACGAGTGACTACGAGCACGCTGTCTGAGATTGACAGGCTATCTATTCTTCTAGAGAATACATCCTGCACTGTGTTCATGTAGATAGAGTCATAGTCATAATCATCATTTGAGTATGCGACCTCCCTACTCCATTCGTCCATCGAATGACATACCCTCTGGGATTTTGTAGGGGTGACATCATCTTCATCTGTGTCGCTCCCAAGATGAGGTACATGCTTTCTTTCTTTAGAAGTGAAAGTGGTAACTTCTTTGGGAAGAGTCGGCGCTACCTTCTTTCTTCCCACTTGCTTTTTCTCACCTTCTTGCTTAGGATGTTTTGCATTTTTTGGATTTGATGCTTGAGCCTTTAGAGAGCTTGACAGCCTCGGCTTTTTTGGCATGAAATACTGCGCATCTTCATAGACTGTTGCTTCATGGACTATAAAGGGCTGGATGTCACCAGAGATCATGAACTCCTCTCCATCCCTGAGAAACTTCATACACTGGTGTTGTGTTGACAGGACAACGCCATATCCATGCAGCTAGGGGCGACCTAGTAGCGCCTTGAATGAAGTGTCCGCGTCAATTACATGGAACTTGGCTTCTGTGTGAAATTCTCCAAATACAAGAGGAAGCATAAACGATCCAAGGGTTTTCTGCCCTTTCTCGTTAAAACCATGTACCATAAGCTTATCTGGCCCGAGATGCTCCACGTTAAGGCACAACGACCTTAGTGCTTTTAAGCTCATAAGGTTAATAGAGGACCCAGGGTCGATCAGAATTCGACTGATTACCAAATCATCACTCTCTACAGTAACATACAGAGGTCGATTGTGGTCTGCAGTCCCGAGCATCATGTCATCCTCGGTGAAAGTGATGAACGGCTCGTTACGAGCTTGCAGGACCTCTGTCAGGTTGCGCTCAGTGAAGTACGCCTCATATTTTTCGGGGCCTTTGAGAGCCTGAATCAAAGTCTCCCGAAGATTCTTAGACATCACCAGAGCGTCGTATATGCTGAGCTGGGCAGGGATCTTCCTCAGATGGGATAAAATATTATAATATATTCTCTTAACTGGAGTATGTTTCTTCTTGGGGTCCTTGGGGATAATGTCTTCGTTGATAACTATCTCCTTCCCCTTATCTTTATTGGAGGTCTCCTTCTTTGGCGGAGGTGGTAGTATCTTGCCACTTCTTAACTGTACCTGAGCGATCTCCTCTTGTTCAGACTCGCTTGACGGTGCATTTTCTTCCGAGTAGACCATTGTCGCGTCTAGGGATTCATCTGTTGATTTAGAGTCACCTCCCAAATTTACATGTCCCATCTGTGATGCTATGTCAGGGTCTGATCCATCTGTCTTTGGAAAATACAGATCCTCCTCTGAACTGTAGTCCATTGGTGACACCATCATACAGGATTCAGAGGGTACTTCTTCAGTACATTCTTCTTTTGTCAGCGTATTTGGAGCCACTAAGATGACCCGACATACCTCCACTAGAAGAGAGTCTTCTTCTTCTTTTTCGGCTTCCTCTATTTTAAGCTCTGACATGAAATCAGCAAGCTTAATAGGGCATCTCGCAGTCTGATAATACTCATCCAAACTGTCAATGACCCTTTGAGTTGTAGTCTTCTTATCCTTGAGCTTCTTCAGTTTGGTCTTCCTCTTGGAGGGCTTCACCTTTCCAGACCTTGAAGGGCCCGCTTGGTTAGGAAACTGTTTAGAAGTAGATGCTTGTGCCACAGGTAATGCCTTCAGATTTAACACTGGCTCCGTAGGAGATTTCTATTTTACACCCGGAACCCCTTCAAGCTGTTTTAGCATTTTCACAGTTTTCTTGGAGACCGCAGTCTCCCACTGCTCTTCTTGAGCTGGCTTCTTTCATTTTTCCTTTCTTTAATCGGGGGTACGAAAGAAGTCGTAACTACCCGAGTTGACTCTTTTCTGGGGTGAGTCAGCACATTGTCGGACAATGTGAGCTCTCCTCTTTGATATTTTCTTTCAAGCCAATCTTTGAAGACATAGCAATCTTCAATTGGGTGACTCATCACCCGATGATATGGGCGGTAGTTTGGGTCACCACTATGTTTTGACTCCTCGGGTCTCTTGCACTCTGGCAGTTCTAAACCCGCTTTCAACGCCTGTTAAAACAGCTTGGCAACACTTTCCTTTTTAAATGAATATTCTTTATTCATTTTATTTTTGAGGGAGGGGAACATTCAATCACCAATTCCCATTGTTTGCCTCGGGCGTTCTCCACCACCCTGATAATTTCGTGGTTTGTCATTACCCCCGAGTATCAGCTTCGGCTGGGGGTTAGGGTTGTAGACTTGTTTAGGCTTTTCTTGATATTGCATCGGCTGCTTGCCTTTGTCTATATTATACGTCATCTGTTTTTCCTTATCAGCTCTGGAGAAAATATGGAGTCAGCCTCACCTCTTCTAGCACCTGAGGCTTTAATTTTCTTAGGCTTATCAGAATAATTCTCTGATTTTGATAAATTCAATTCTCAAACTTTGCCACTCTGTCCAGTAGATCCTGAAATGTGGTGATAGTAGCCATGCACAGGAAGGGTTGCATTTTGTCATCAATGTTTCCCATTAAAAACTGTACGGCATGCTCTTCTTCAAGCTGCTGCTCACATTTCATGCTCAAATTGGCCAGCGAGTGATATATTTGGTCACTGATTCTTCCTTCTTTCTCTTATTCAGAGCAAGGTCAGCGATCGTTATTTTCTCGGTCGCACTGGCGAACCTCTTCACAAACATATTTTCTAACTCCACAAATGTCTTTACAGAGTCATTTGGTAGTTCAGCGTACCATTCGAAAGCAGCTGCCGTCAAACTGCTAACGAATTGTCGGAAGAGTAGAGCATCGTTTCCTCCAGTGTTCCCGCAGGAGGCTTTGAACTGCGTCAGGTGCTGTCTAGGATTTTTATTGCCGTCAAAAGTGTTAAACTTAGGCACAGAATATCCCTTCGGGTATGGCACCTGATCATACTCTGCTGGGTACGGGCGACCTTTACCCACCAATTTTTCTGCCTGATCAAAAGCTATAATAGCATTGATCTTCTCTGTAATGATCCCTTCAAGCTGCGCAGCAGTCACAGGCTCGGAGGTACTTGCAATATTCTACGGAGTGGGTTGGCGGGTGATGTTATTAACTTCATTGCCACCTTCAGGAGCTCTACGTACTTCTGATACTTGTGACGCTTGGAAGTTTGGAGGATCAGGGGGAGGATTGGGCATAGAATCAACTGCAATATTTCTTTGCATCATCTGCATCATCATCGTCATTTGAGTCATCATCTCCGTCATCTTTTCATTCAACTGAGAGATTTCTCTGTCTTTGGCTCTCATTTGCCGTCTCATCTGTCGTCGCATATCAGCGAGTGTGATATTTTCGGCATCAGGGGGATTCTCTTCTACTTCCTCAACTTCATCCTCTCCTTGGGAACGACCACCTTAGCCAGTGGTGGACCCAGCTTCATGATGACATCTATATACTTGCCTAACTGGCAGTTGCCAACGATCATCACCTTCACCGTCATCGTAGTAGGCCTCATCATCGACATTGATATGCCTCACCATGTAGACCACTTCCATGTCTAAGGTGTTGTTTACATCTTCTAAGTTTTCTTCAATATATTCTCCTAAATTTTCATCTACCATATCTTCTTCTAGATTTTCATCCATATATTCTTCAATATTTTCTTCTCCCATATCTTCTTCTCCTTCTTCTAGTACTCGGATCTCCGAGCGGCGGCGCCACTGGATCTCCGGTTCTTGGTTAGGCAAGATCTCTTCGACCCGTGGGCTACGGTCGAAGTTAGATTCATTATTGGGAGGGGTCAGAGAACGACGGGATCCCCTGGAGGATTCTCCAAGGTGTCTACCGTCGGGAGGAGCATCATCGTGGACCTTCTTTTGGACCCACTTTTGACGTTGTTTGTAACTGGGGGCGGATCTCCAGGAAGCAGTACCGGATGTCACGCCCAAGCCAGTTCTTTTTCTTCTATTACCTTCTTCTCTGCAAGGCTTTGGCCTCCTGATTTCCTTTCCTTTCCGCCGGGACCTTTCGGCGGCGGATCCCTGAACTCGAGGTTCAGGTGTCACGCCCCGATGTTCACCGTGCGGGGCAGATCTTCTTTCTTTTCTCTCCACAGTAAGAGACAGACGTTCTCTTGGTGGAGTTTTTCTTGTTTCGACCATCAGTGGTCGCTGGTACCTTCTCTTTTTCAGTCCTCTTTCCTTCACGGTCTTCAGGACTCGATATACCCGGGCTGAAAGAGTTTCAAGCTCCTTCTTCTTTTGAGGAGGTGGGACTTCAAGTCGTTGATCCCAGAAAGACTTCTTCAGCTCCCCAGTTGAGCTGTTTCTCTTTACCCACTTCAGATTTGTGAATCCGTTCCGGGTAGGAATGTTTGCCTCAGGTTCTTGGGCTGGCAGGTTGGAGGGGTGGGTTGAAAATTGTTGCTGAGCCCAGAGCTCAGCATTCAGTTTCCTCCTCCGCCTTCTTGTCAAGTTTCCTCCATATGAGGAAGCTTCAACAATGCTCTCTCTAGGTGCAGATAACCCAGTTGGCAAAGGTGTGGTGCTTGCAGTCACCACAGAGATTCTTCCACCAGCCACAATTCTCTTAGTGGTTGGGGCTTCTGGCTGTGACAGCCGTTCAAAGACAGAAATCCTCCCACGAGGATTTTTAGCAGCAGTTCGTGGAGCTGGCAAATGCGCACGACGGGTGGCAGTTTCAGTAGGGCGTGGCCTCCTGGCAGGCCCTTCAACATTTCTGCCATTCGTGGGAATGGCAGTAGTCCTTTCAACAATGCCAGGGAAGTCAACGCTACCAAACTGGATGGTAGCTCCAGCATTCCCTGTCTCGATGATGGCATTCGCTAGTTAGATCCTGGCTCCTTATCCCAGCTGGACAGTCATCGGCGTATTCTGTAGATCCATCTGCATAAATGAAAGGTAAGGGTTAGTGATCAAAATTTGATACATCACCCCACACTTTCAAAAATGCAGAGACTTGCACAGAATAGAAAATAAAAATACATGACATTAGCGAGCAAATTCAAATAATATAAATTTAAAATACTGTTAAATACGTTATCCTGATAAATTTGTTTAAATGATCATTCTTGGAATATTCAAAATTTTGATTCTAAATGGTCATTTTGGAAAAATTCAAAATTTTGAATCTGTGTCGATTTGACTGCTATGATAGTATTGAGATGACTAGCCAAAGATGGAAAGAGAAACCAATCCCCAACGGAGTCGCTAGAAATCTGTGGGCTCCGAAAATTCAGCCCCGGCCTCCGCCCTACTTTTGCTTTCTTCAGGGGGAGTTTTAACAAAATTAGGTTCCGGGGTAAATTTTGGAAGGCAGATGGGTTTGTAGATTAGACACTACCCAGAGATTTCGCCCTCATTTTACGAGGACTTTATCATCTGAGTTCTGGTTTCCTATAGGCGCAAGCCCCTATAGTTAATTACCCCACCCGATAACGAGAGAGAACTTTCGATTAAGGCTAGTCGTCAATCAGATACGTACATCTGGCATATAGTAGCAGCATGAGCTTGAAGTTTGGAAATGTTGAAAGTTTTGATATTCAAAATTGAAAATTTCACCATCTTATACTTAAAGCGGATGGTGGGGAAATGGATGATGGACCCGGTCAAGATCCCATGGTTCCGTCGTCCCGGGCCATCGTGGTCCCTGGTCTACTTAGTCAGAGGAGGTAGTCGACCCAACCTGACAGAAGGATCCTTGTCGGCAGCCATGGGTTGCTTCGTCCAAGGGTACCTCGTAGACCTGGGGTGGGCATTTACCTAAGGGGACAAATTTGAATCCACCTTAGCTAACATAGGGCTTTTTGCCCTATCGATCATATCCTATTGATTCATATCTCAAGGATTTGATGCCATTGGGGAGCATACGGGCTCTAGCCATAACCATAATATAATGGTGCCATTTGGCGGCGATCACCTGGTTCAGAGGGCCCCGAGTCATAACCGTTTATCCTGCAGTGCCATTTGGCAGCGAAACTGCCGGTTAGAGGACTCATACCACGTCCTTGCTGGCAGGAGATTGTTTGAGAATGAATCCTAGTGATATTTTCGACTAGGCACTAGCTCTTGTGAGCTGAAGTATATTTTGATTTGTCCACCTCGGCAAACTGTTGCGGAGGATGGATGGATTTTGCTTTAAGCGGTTTGATAGTTGGATATCAATTTTTAAATATGTGGAGTTGGAAAGATTTTTGGATTTTGGGATTTTTCAGAAGATTGGATTTTGTAGGGAATTTGGGATTTTGGGAGTTTTGTGGAGTTTTGGATTTTGTGAAATTTGGGATAGTATTTTGATTATTTGGAATGGGCCCCTCCGGTTGAGATATGCATTCAACACGGCCATCATCGGGGTGTTTGAGGTCATTTTCAATTATGGATTGAACATTGTCGACTCTGCTGAGCTGTCGGCAGAGAATCGGATTTCGTAGGCTTTGTGCCTTTGTTAGTGAATTTTCTTGATTATAGACCTTGAAGGCCTAATATGAACTATAAAATAAATATCCTGGTCGATCTCACGGCCGCATATTTATTTAATGATTCGAGCCGTGTTGACTCCTATCTACCCGTATAGGAGGATCGGGCTCGAACTGGAATTCACTTATTGACCCGCGCAGCATCCCTAGACGTCACGTGTGTACTAATATCACGCTCTCCGGGGCCCATGCGGGTGTTTGGGGGTATTTTATAATTGTTTGTTGAACCTCGTCAACTCCTATTTACTTGCTTTAGGAGGATCGGGTACAAACTTATTGACCCGCGCAGCATCCCTAGACGTCACGTGTATTCTTACTACACGCTCGCCGGGGCCCATGCAGGTTATGATTATATTTTCCTCTTTTAGTGTACCGATGTGTATACAAATTAAAGTACACACGTGCGGGGGTATTCTTGAAATATTTGTACACGCCTTCTGTCCGCTTGCATGAAAGTTGCGGATCCGGTGGCGTGGCATCGTGCTACAGTCATTTGTCGCTTTCATACAGGTAGACTGTCGTGTACTGCTGGTTACTTTATGCAGATGGATTGTAGTGCACTAACGAGTCTCCTGCTTTTGGTAGAAGCTCGTAGAAGCTTGCATTCACTGCATTCCTCATGCATTTTATTGTGGTTTTGGTCCCTATAATATGTCCACTACTGCTGTAGGTAGATGCATTCATTTACAAGCTGAAATTAACTTCAGGATACTGCATTTACTAAAGTCATTTTGTATCTGCCCACAGATGACATATGGTGCGTACATCTGTATTCATAGGGGACTTGTACGTTTTGCAGATCTTTTATATTCACTCATAGATAATCTATTGTATGCACAACGAACTTCCTGTAGCAACTCGTATGCATTTGCATTTGATGTAGTCACTTTGCACTTTGCTTGTGGACAACACATTGGATGTATAGGGCCGTTCTATAGAAGCTCGTAGGAGTCCTATAGTTGTAAGGCTTTAATAGTTTCCCATAAATGATATGTTGAATTCAAGGCGGATCTTCTACAACGCTCTGTAGAAGCCCATGATTGTTGTAGTTTTTCAGTATTTACATGTGGATGCTACATGGGATGCACGAACGCTGTTCATTGAGGAGCTTGTAAGCCTCAATAATCTTCTCCACCTCAACATTTAGAATATGGTTGAATTGGGATTCATTCATTCCATCATGCTTTGATCTGGCTCTCTTCTTCCAGAGCTTGTGTAGGAATTAATGAGCGACTTTCTAGTCATGCCGTCCTCCTCATTTTCTGCTGTTAACTCAAAATAAAGAATCGATTACTTCAACCTTGGATGATTATGGTCTTGCTGACGTCAAAATATCCTTTCATGAAATGATTATTGCAGTCCTTGAGATGGTTAGAACGGCGAATGAATTCTCTATTTGTAGTTATGAGTTTGGACCACCAAACTTTTCACAGCACATTTGGCAAATATTGATCTTTAACTCCAGTGGGCATGGTAAGTCTCTTACGGCATTTTGTAGGTATTTGCATTTACTATATGCTGTACATCTTCACTTGTAATAGGCAGATGTATCTGACTACCATTAGATGGTTGTTAATTGCAAAGGAACTATAATATTCTCTACTATGATAACTTGTAAGTGCTTTACACTTGCCGGAGGGGTTCCGTCTCTTCTTGCAATGGGTTAGTGTATTACCCTCCATTATGTGATCATTGACTGTAAAGAGGTTGTAGTATTTACCATCTGTCACCGATCATTACTCGCGGCAGTATTATTGTGTATGCAATGAACCCTTCATCATTGCCTAATAAGCATTGGCATCTGCTATGATCCTTTCCCTTGTAGGTAGGAGCTCCTTTGCGCCTTCGATACATTTGTCATCGTTGCTTGTGGATAGGGTCGATATATTTCAGCATTGGCAGAAAGAAGGTTGTATCCTTCACAATTCTCTTTTTTCACTTGTGTGGGCATACTGCATTGATTACGTATGATTGATATAAATGTCACCTTCCAAGATTTTTTGTATGTTTGCTTGCAATTAATTCATGCATGAATACACCGGTTATTGCTCATGAGTGAGGTATATGAATCCTCGCTTGTTCATTCGAATACCGAATCCCCCGACTTGCATGGGACAAACATATTTGCTTGCATGTATTTCAGTGTTTGTGACAACTGTTATATATACTTGTGAGATAGAAGCCCATTAGCTATTGTTGATAATAGGCAGATTATTTCCCTTGCGACTTCTTCACTTTGCTTGTAGACATATTGCATTCATTGTGTATTGCTCCCTCATCAATTGTGAGTGGGTTGATGAATTTGGTTGTGAATTCCTTGACATCAGCTACAAACCAACCCTTATTTGAATCTTTTTATCACTTGCAAACAAATCGATCATGCAAGTTCCTTGGCCTTGGAGATGGTTTACAACATGTGTAGGGGGCTTAGTTCTCAACATTTGTTTGACATCCAAATCTCTTCGAGCCTGAAGATTTTCAGCACTTGTTATGTTTATTGCATATCAAACCTTTCTAGTGGCATTTGACTACACGTGTCTTCATGATGTTTGTAGGATCTATATTCATTACAAGTCTTTCTTTTCACCATAAGTTTCATATATGTTCATTGGCATTCGTTCAAGTCCCACTTGATGTTGTACAATTTGAGTTCAATGACTACAAGTGCATACATCAAGTTTAAGTTCATTTCATTTGATGTTTAAATCAAATGCAAGTTCAATGTACTGACATTTAGCTCGAGTCCCCCTGTAGTCTTGTTTGGTTCAAGTTCATGTCAAGGTTCTTTGTTATTCCAGTGTCCAAGTTTCTTATAAGTTCTCTTGCATGTGTCCACAAGTTCAGCTCAAGTTCATCTTCCCTGCTGTCCAAGAGTTCTTAAGTTCATTTTTTATCATCCATATAATGCTTGAATCAAGTCATTATATTTGTTCACTTATTTAGATTCAAATTCATTTAAGTCTATTTCATTGTTCGTTTGAGTTTAAGTCCAAGTCCTTTTGAGTTCAAACAGGTCTGAGTATAGTCATATTTTCACCCGAAATTTCGGCAGCATTCCGGCATCTCCCCCGTTTAGGGGAAATTACGAAAAACTGAGCCTTTCCCACCACGCTTAAGAAAGCGTGTATGGTAGATGCCCTCTTTCGAGGACACCGTGGCCGTGTAAAATCTTCAATCCCCACCACGCTTAAGAAAGCGTGTATGGGTCTTCAAATGTACCTGAAAAAGACAAGCAGTTATTTCCTCGCAGGTATAGAGCCGCATACGGGTACTTAAAATCGTCCTCACCACGCTAAGAAAAGCGTGTATAGGGCCTACCCACCTCACTGTAGGTGTCGCACCGGGTTCCCTTCCCACCGCGCTTAAGAAAGCGTGTATGAGCGGTTTGCCGGCTCGACACAAATGCCGAGGATAGGATTTTAGGTGATTACCCGCCTCATTGTAGGCGCCGCACCGGGGTCCCATCCCACCACGCTTAAGAAAGCGTGTATAGGCGGTTTTCCGGTCCACCGCAGACAACGAAGTAGGCTCTCGGAGTTTTAAGGTTTAGATGTTTATACCTTTGCGACCGGCGGGGTTGGCACGTGGACCGAGGCAAGGGAAGAGAAGCTTCTTGCATTTTCTCTTTACATTTCTTATTTTATTATTAATTATAATTAATCATAATTATAATTAATAATAATTAATTAATTATAATTAATAATAATTAATTACAGATAATTAATTAATTATAATGAATAATTAATTGAGTATAATCAATTAATTAATTATAATTATAATTAATTAATAATTAACCATAATTAATTATGATCACTTATAATTAATTAAGTAATCATATTTATTAATTAATTATGATTAGTTAATTAATTATTATCATTAATTATTGATTAATTATAATTAATTAAAATTATAATTAGTCAAATAATTATAATTAATAGTCAATTACTAATTATTAATTAATTACAACTAATTTATTAAATATAATTAACTATAAATATTTATAATTAATGGATTAATTATAATCAATTACTAATTATAATTAATAAATTAATTATAACTAATTAATAATTATATTTAATAATAATAATAATAATAATAATAAAAAAATCCCTCTCCTCCTCTCTCTCTCATTCAGTGGATTTACGGGATTTGGCCGGGAGAGCACGCGAAAGGGAGAGTTACCTACACAGCAAGCAAGTTCCTCTCCTTGCTCCCGATCAAAATGTCGTAACTTCCTACCCGACGGGAAGGGAACGTCGTCTGGGATGCGGAGTCGGACAGCAACGAAGGAGGTAGGGGATCTCACCCTCTCTCTCTCTCTCTCTCTCTCTCTCTCTCTCTCTCTCTCTCTCTCTCTCTCTCTCTCTTCTCTCTGGGTCGAAGGCAGTTAGACGCCGGCTAGGGTTCGGCTGGAGGATGAATGGAGGCCGGAGCTTGTGTCGGGTTGAGGGATTCGGGTAGGAGCAGGAGTCAGGAGGGATTTGGAAGAGGGATCGCGAGAGGAAGTGTCGGCCTGATCAGCTCGACGGCGGTCTGTGGGAGAGAGGCTCGGCCGTGGACTGGAGAGGCTTTGGATCGGAGACTGGGGCGAAGGCTGAGGTCGGGATTGAGGGAGATCGAGAGTTGTCGCGTACAGGGAGAGGAAGTAGCGGGGGTTCTGCGATCATGTGGAGCCTTCGTTCGCGTTTTAAAGGCGGAGGCAGAGGCGGGAAAGGACTTCCTCGAGCGGAGTTTGAGCAGAAATCGCGGGGAAGCGACTCGAACGGCGCCGACTCGCAGGATTTGCGGCAGAGGTACGATCTTCCTCCTTTTTTTTTGCGTTCCTTTGGGTATGATCCGTAGGTCAACATGTTGTTACATACTAGAATTCTTGTTAAGCTTCCTAACAGTTTACAAAGCAAAAAATAAATAAAAAGAAGACCTACTTGACTTATGACTTTATAGGACATAAATTTTTTGCCTACTTTGAAGAGAAAAATGTAATTGCGAAGCAATCTTGTTAGAGAATTGCTAGATAGCGATCTCATTAGCTAGTCATACATGCTATTGGTTTAATTATTTAGTTCCTTTTGATATAGAAGACGTTATAGTCTTATTGGAGAATTCATGTATAGCATCCATATCTTTATATGGTAATAGATAATTTATGACTATGGACTGGACAAGCATATGTTATACTCCTTGAAGACTCCTCGAAAACACTGAGGGAGCAATACATGTTTGTCTTCTATTATATGTTCCATAGATGGCACTCTTTGTTTTGTTTTGTTGCTTAGTTAGACTTATATTTTAAGTCCTCTGTAAACTTTATTGCTCTTGTCAAACTACTTATAACTTGCTTGTTAGTGAGAAGATTCCTTAAAATGTTGTTAAACACAAACTTTAAAGTCTTGTTTACAATCTCTAAATACCCAACCAAGCACAAATTTCCAGACCATGAAGAATTGCTCTGAGTTCAACCATGAATGCTTTTTACAAGTTTAGATTTCCCTCGAGTCACTGAGAAAATTCAATTTAACTTCACCAATGTCATGTCATGGTCATCTAACAATGTCATTTGGTACTAAGCATCTCAGTGCTTTTAAAACCAGAATACTGACAGCAACTATCCTCCAAAGAAAAAATCCCTCCGGATGAGTTTGGCCTTATAAAAGAAGATTAATGTGATTGTCAATTCTTTAAGTAATCCTCTCACTGCTAAATATTAATTGACTGTCTTTTGATTCATTCCTCTACTCAAGCAAAAAACAATCCAGAGCACCGCAGTTGGGAACAAGGTCCTTATATGTTCTATTGTCACACAGTCTTGATCCCAAACCTGGACTCGACTGAAGTTCATCGGGCCACCAAGCAAACTACAAGTCTAGTTTATCCACTGCACTGTTAGGTTCAATGAGTTCAACTTCTATACTTTTTATGAAATTATACCATGTAGTCAATTATGCATTGTTGATTTTGATCCCCTCTTTTAAAATGGGGTGATTGGTCGAGCATAGACATATGTAAAATCACATGAAACCTGACAAAAGTATTCACAAAATCCGTTTCTCCTACTAAATTGCTTCTGCATAACTTGGCTCAACTCAGCCTTCTCTCTTCATATTAATTTGATAGGATTCCTTATAAATCAATTCCCTAAGAGATTGATTGAGATATAATTTCTCTCTTCTTTAGCTTTTCATTAATCAAATAAAAATTTTATATCTTTTCACAAACATCTTTGATCTAACACCACTCCAATCTTTCTATAATAGAGAAATAATAATCTCTGAATATATCTTAGCCTACTGGTAGCTCGGTGCAAGTGGGAACCTCCTATAGATTGAAGACCCTGCAAACAAACTAGATATGGACATCAGTCCCTTCCAGCAGGAACACAACATTTTACTATCTCTAAATTTTGCATATAAATCTTTCTTCTGTCTTTCTTATTCCCCTAAGCTGTAGAGGGAGCAGTGACATGAATAATCCTAGGCTCCATTATCGAAGCCAAGAATGCAGAGTCATGAATTTTGGGAAAACCTTCTGCTTCTTCCTGTGATGCCAACACTTCCTTCTTGAAATTCAGTGATTCATCATTGTATATGTCCCACCATTTAGCCACTAGCATCTTTATGTCCTCTCTGTCCATGTTTTGTTCGTTTCCTGTGTACCTCCATGGCTTTGATCCCTATTATAACGTGAAAACAAGATTAAAGTCTATCAAATGAAAATTTTTAGATCATTTTCATTTATGAGAGGCATTTAATAACTAGTAATTCATTCATGATTCACATGCAGGAAACTTACAGCAGCACAGTAATGAACAACCTTAACCTTGTCGAGTTCCACATTCTCTGGGTGGCGCCACAGCATGGCAAGAACGAGGTTGTAGATAAGAGGAATCGGCTTATAGATTTTCCCGAAGTACATGTTGAGGAAATCCTGCCAAAGACAGATACAAATTAGAGTTTAATGGCATTTTTTATCATCTTAGCCTTTTTTTTTAAAATTATGCACATTAGAAATCATCTAAATCAAGGAATGTTGGCTCTTGGTTGGCGTATTACTTGCTCGGCGAAGGAAGTTGGAGTAGTATTCTTGAGGCAATCAAGCAAAGCTTGGCAGGTGAGGCGGCTGGGTTCGAACAAGAACATGCCGGCGTTGAAGTAGAGCGGCGGAGGAGATCCCAGCTCCGGCGGCCACTTCACCTTCTCCGGGCACTGTTGACAATAACCAATGGAATACTGGCGGGAATGACTCCATGTTTTCTCGCAGAAGCAGTCCATCACCGCGTAGAAATGTCCCTCCGGCAAGTCGAAGAGGTGGTCAATGTTATCATACACTTGTACGTCAGCATCCAAGTATATCAACCTGCTGTATTCATCAAACTGCAAGCAACAAAATCAGTATGGTTTGATTCTTATTCAATAAAATAAACGAATGGCTTACAGATCTATGAAAACTGGTTAACTTTAACGTTAGAGTTGCAAATGGAGCTATGAGTCCTTATCCGTGATCAAAAATTATCTCGATACAACACGAATCTCGAGGTATATTTACTTTGAAAACTTTTGAAATTAAATGCGGGATTATTCAAATTTCAAATTCAGCAAATTTATAATCAAATTGAACGTCTCACTGAGACGAACCCAACAACACCAAAATTAGTCCAATCTGAGTTCAAATGAGCTCAAATTAATGGACCGAAATATATTTAGAAACTTCAAAGAATAAATTGAATAATAAAATGATATTCAAATATGTCATGTTTATAGTCAAATCGAGCGGCTCAACGAGAGTCCTATTCTCTCCTCTCCCCTCATGAGTAGATGAAGTTGCGGGCATCGCATTCTCATCTTTTTTTTTTAATTTACTTATTGTGTTTTATAAAGTTATAGGAGTTGCCTAATTATCTTGTTAATATTAGAGAAATAATTATAATGGGTTGTTATCGAATCATTGTGGGTCTTGAAAATTAATAGGTAGTTAATGCTTATAAAATTTAATTAGTTATCTAATGAATCTTTTGGAATTTTATGTTATATAAACACTCCCCATTAAAAAGAATTACTGTATTAAAAAAAATTTTAAGAGATTGCTCTCTCTCTCTCTCTCTCTCTGCTCTAATAAATATTTGATATTATAGGCACTCTAACTATCCTTCCACTCTTACCTAAATTATTTCTGAAATTTTAAACGAAGACGAAAATTGTTTAATTATTTTATTTTCTCATTATCTACTCCACATTAAAAATGATAATTTTTTTATTAGATTTACATGAGAATTCGACTTTTAACAGGACAAAATGAAGAAAAATGATTAATATAGTCAATTCCAAACGCAATAGGATAAAGGCTTATTATTGTTGTTGTCATTATATTCTCTTCATCTTCATTTCAATGTCAGGGTCTCATCATTTTCACAGAGAATATCTCATTTATTCTAACATAATATATAGACAGACAATTGAATAAATAATATGAAGAAAAATCAATCATCCACATAATATATATATAAGATAAATGTGGATACTATTTTTCTATTTATTATTTTGTTTTAATAAATTTGTACAATTTTTTTATTAAATATTCTCCACATACCAATAAACATCAATTCATATTAGACAGATTTACATACATCTCACAAATTTTTTATATATTTACAAATCTAATTAACAAAATTTTATATTTATTTGTATAAAATTTAATTCTTAAATCATATAAAAAATATTATCAATATTAACTACTTTAAAATAAAACACATATTTCTATAAATATATTTTATTGTAATTTAAGTTCTATTTGAGCCACCTACAATATTTTTTAAAATTATTGTAGAATTATTATGGAGAAAATAATTCTTTTCAAAAATTTTCACAAATATTATAAAAATATTCTTTTAAAAATAAAATAAATCATTTTTTATAATTATCACAAATTAGCAAATTTGACTAAAAATTAAATTATTAAAAAAAATAAAAATAAAAATAAAAAAAATATTAATCAAATACAAACATAATTGCCATCTGAAAAATAAAACCTTATAAAATATTATGCAAGTAAATATAATGCTCAACAAAAATACAAATAGCTCTAACTAAGAAGCGAGAATCAAAGCACTACTCACATTCCATATGCGCAGTTTGGAATAGTTGACAACATAATAAGCCATGGCAAACTGGACCTGGTTCACCGGTGGATGGACCGGTTCTATCTCACGCACAACACAACCCAGCAACCTCAACATCTCCCGTTGCTCCGCCGGCACATCAGGAAGAACGGCAACCACCAATTCATCATAAGCACTCTTCACTTTCCTCAATCCCTTGGCCAATCCCACCACCCCTTTCACATAATCCCCATCTCCAGCCAAAAACGTCACGTATCCCTTCTTTCCCTCCGCCGCCACCTTCCCGCCGCTGGCCGCTGCAATTCCGTCTCCGGCGAGCATCCCAGGAGCCATACTGAGCAATAGGCTACCTGCTTGCTATGTTTTCGAGATAGGCACTCGTTAAGGTGGACTTTGTCCGTCCATAAATAGAGGAAGGGATGAGCCTAAATGTATGCGAAATGCTTGAGAAATGAAACACAAATGAAACTTTTTTTTTCTATGATTTTACATTATTTTATCTGCTGTAGAAGGATGGCGAGGTTATGGAAGCTCGAATGAATGACGGAGAATTCGGGACGCTTCTGGCGGGAAGTCGGGCCTTATCAAGAGAATGGACGGCTGATATTCGTTTCTCTTTGATCAATATGCTTCCAAACCAGTGAGATACATTCCGTTTCTTCGTTGTGAAGTTTGACTGTTTAAGTATTCAGAGTGTCCAATAAAAGAAATTTAGGGTTTTAATTATTTTTTATTTGATTCAAAATAAATGTAATATAAAATATTTATGTATGTGTTTTGAAATATATCAAGATTATTTATTTTTAAGAAATTTGATAAGCTCGCTAATACATGCTGCCAATGAGCTAATCATCTATTTATAAATTAGGGTCAAGTGGTTATGATGGTTTTGATATATCATATATTGAGATGATTCACCTAGTCGACCATTGGGGCTAAGTTCCTTTGTTGAGTTAGTTGAGTAACTTTGATGCTTGG
This sequence comes from Dendrobium chrysotoxum, assembly GCA_019925795.1. Lineage (NCBI taxonomy): Eukaryota > Viridiplantae > Streptophyta > Magnoliopsida > Asparagales > Orchidaceae > Dendrobium > Dendrobium chrysotoxum. Next base: position 44,109,786 of record CM034303.1, on the reverse strand, counting down.
AGTGGCTTTGCTAAGTCATTAAACCTTGAGGTTGAATTTGCTTGGCCGAACCACTTAAATTTGATAGCAAGTTCAGTGTGTTTATGGCGAGTTTATTTGGTGATATTAATATGATGATTTCTTTTGGCTAACCAACTAGTCGTTAGACTCTTCTCATATAGAAGCAAGACCAGCCTAATGCATCCTCAACATTTTGAATATATAATTATTCTCATTCAATACAACAACAACAACAACAACTCTTTATGCAACTATGTGGGTCAATTACATGAATCTTTTTTTCTCTATTGTGCATTCTAAGAGTTAAATTCTCATTTAAATATAATTAAAATGTCATTTTTAATGGTTTTTAACCAAATCTTTTTAGGTCCACATTTATCTTTCTTAACATAGTCTGGATCTAATACATCTACTCTCCTAACAGAGTCATCGAAAGCCCGACATTTTATGTGACCAAATCATCTAAGAATACTCTCTCTAATCTAATTTGCCAAGCTACTCTAACATTTTCATGTTATACTCATTTCGTATTCTATCTCTAAGCGTAAATCCACTCATCCACCTGAGCACCTCATATGTTAAGCTCTTAGTTTAATTTAATGATTTTTTTTTAATGGTCAACATTTTGTGTCATAAAGGATTACAAGTCTAACCACCATCTAATAAAACTTTTCCTTAAGTTTGAGAGGTACTTTCTTATCACACAACAATCCCGTTGCATTCCTTCACTTCAACCATCCAAATTAAATTCTACTAATAATATCCTTATCTATTTCACCATCACTTTGAATATGAAACCAAAGATTTCTACAATGCACATTCTTTTTTAATGACTTTATCACCCAATATCACAATCCCATCACTAGACCTGTTACTACTAAAATCATACTCCATGTATTAGATTTTATATATACTCAAACGAAAATTTCTAGACTTTAAGATTGATCTCTATAACTCAAACTTTTCATCAACTCCCTCTCTAGTCTTATCAACAAGAAAGATATCCTTAGCAAAAAGTATACACCAAGGCACATTCCCTTACGAATGTCTAGTAAGAACATTCATGACTAAAGCAAAAAGATATGCCCTTAAAACTCATCCTTGACATAATCCAACTGATATAGAAAAATACTTGGTCAAACCACCTTGTATTTGAACATATTTTGGCTTCGTTTGGGACAGCTTACTTACAGCTAAAGGAATTTTTAGTACAAAAATTTTTTGAACTAAAAAATTCTCTACTAGAAAACTGTTTTAGAAAGCAATAAAGAAGCTATCCCAAACAAAGCCTTATTTGCCTTCAATGTTTAGCATTAAAATTTAGGTAATAAATATTTAATGATATGAATTAACAATTAAAAGAAAAGTGAATGGCATTGTCCTTACTAGATTGGTTTGCTAATGAAAATAGGATCTAAATAATTATTTGTATTTTTTTTCCAATAGTTTGGCATCTCTCAAAAAATAATGCTAGAAATTTTAGCATACTTTTGGCTTTAAAAATAAATATAAATAATTAAGATATAAGGGAATTTAAATTGAAATATAATATATTATTATAACTTTGAAAGAGAATTGTTTGGCATTTAAAAATAATATTTAAGCATATTTTATTTTAAAATAAAGTAAAAAAAATCTTGTATACATTTTTATACTTTGTCATTCGCCTTTGATAAAAAAAGCATTATGATAATTTTTCATTTTTATATTTTTTAGTTTTTATCTTCTGAAATAATAGATAATTATTTTTTCAAATGTATTTATAAGATTTGGAGGAAAAGAGAGATTAGAAACATTTTTCTTTTCGGAATTTTTCAGAATACTTTGGAGAATTCTCATAGTATGGCTTTCTAAAAATCTTTACTTCTTTTTGTATTTTATTTAAAATATCAACAACAATAGTGCAAGCAAGCCATTCATGGATACCAAGTAGCGATATGGGCCTCCCAACTATAGGCCATGCCTATTTTTAGGTCCTTTATCCCTCTTTTTAAATTCCTATAAATGCTTAGAATCATTGTTATATTTAATTTAATCATGAAATAGAATTATAGTTTAAATTGAAAAATAAACTGTTGAGTGTAAAATTTTTCATGAGAGCTCTGCGGAGCTGTAAGCAAAGAAATACGACACTAAGTTCTTTGCTTGGCTTTGAATTAATCATTTTATTGGGCACTACAATGCTGAAATGGTGGCGCTGTAACATTGCCTTCTCCATCAAACTGGCTGTCAAATAGGATAGCATTGTGATGTTGTGAAAAGGTGGTGCTGTAGCCCGAATTCTATGTCATGGATGTATAATTTTCCCCTTATAACGTTGTGGTGTTGTAGAAGATATCACTGTAGTGCTAAGTCTATAAACATTCAAATCTATTTTGAGAATTCATTTCTCATTTTCTAAGGGAAGTCGGCTAGAGAAAGAAAATGAGAGAATCCTAGAGAGAAAAAATAGATTTTAGAGGTTTTTTAGCCAATTTTTCCCATCGAGCTAGTTAGTAAAGTTGTTTGGATCAAGGTAGGTTATCGTTGCCTATCTTTGTTTTCAATTTAGATTATTTATGTGGGAGTTTTAGTAATTTATTTGATTAAATGAAGTTTGAAAAACTTTCCATCTTATAACTTTCGATATGTTATGGGATAGATTGATTTGGTATGATAGGTATCATACATATAAAATGAAATTAGTGATATTTTCATGTGTATGTTGAAATTTGATACTTATCTTTACAATGAATTTATACTGATATTGAATGAAATATCGTATACAAAACGATATACTGAAACATTGTAGTTAGTGTAATGTTATAAGCTTTACTATAAAAATTTTCATAATGAGATCATGTTTTATTATTTTCATTGTAGTAATGAAATAACATGTTTATTTTTTGTATTTGGTTATATTGAGAAATGGGGTAGGTGTAGGGTAACCTATTTTGCAAGCATTTCTTATTCTTGCTTATTTATATTGAAATTTCATAGCGATAGAAAAGAAAGGGAAAGTTGAGTAGATAGAAATTAAACGCATGGAACTATATATATATATATATATATATATATATATATATATATATATATATATATATATATATATATATATATATATATATATATATATGTCTTCTATGATTATATTTTTACAATCATTGGATATGATACTGATGATGATAATGATTGAAATCATGATTGCTGTAAATGAATATTTTGATTATTTTATCATGTGATTTAAAGTAAAAAAGAATGTGATGATTTACTTCAAATATTTTGAAGTTGCTAGCGGCTCTATGTTATTATTATGCTTATGTAGAAGAATCTCTTCTAATGAAGATCTTGGGCATCACCTGTTATGCATCTGACATGATATCACCTAACCGTTGTAAGAGTTGTATGTGTTGGGTCGTGACATTTTTAATAAGAACATCCATGAATAAATAAAAAAGATATGGGCTTAAAGCTAATCCTTGACATAATCCAACTAATATAGAAAATATTTGGTCAAACCATCTTGTATTTGAACACATTTTTTCTTCTTCAATGTTTAACAAAAAACATTTAGGTAACAAATACTTAAGTAAATGACATTGTCCTTACTAGATTGGTTTGTTTATGAAAAAGCATACAGCAAGGTACATCCTCTTACAAATGTCTAGTAAGAACATCCATGATTCAATCAGAAAGATGTGGGCCTAAAGCATATCCTTGATGCAATCCAACTAATATAGAAAAATACTTCGTCAAACCACCTTGTATTTCAACACAATTATTCTCCTTCAATGTTTAACATAAGAACTTAGGCAACAAATATTTAGTGAGATGAATTAAGAATAAACAAAAAAAAAAGTGAATGGTATTCTCCTTACAAGATTGGTTTGTTTATGAAAATGGGATCCAAAAATTATTTGTAGTTTTTTTTTTCCAACATTGTGGCATTACTCAAAAAATTACGTTATATGTTTTATCATATTTTTAGTATAAAATATTCTATATATATAATTAAGAAAAAAGGTCATTTAAATTGAAATATAAAATATTATTACAAATTCAAAAGAGAATTGTTTGGTATTTAAAAAAAATAATTAACCATATTTTATTATAAAATAAACAAATAAAATCTTATATATCTTTTTGATATTTCATTCATCTTTGGTAGAAAAGGTATCATGGCAATTTTTTATATTTATATTAGTTTTTATCTTATAAAAAAAGGTAATTATTTTTTTTCAAGTGTATTTATAGGATTTGGTGGAAGAGAAAGATGAGGACCATTTTACTTTTTTGAGAATTTTTTATAATACTTTTGAAAATTTTCATAGCATGGCTTTCTAAAAATCTTTCATTTTTTTATTTAAAATGCCAAAAAGTAGATAAATATACAACAATTGTGTGAGCAAGCAATTCATCGACACCAAGTAGTGTTATGGGCCAGCCAACTATAGGCCATGCCTACTTTTAGGTCCTCAATCCCTACAAATGGACTTTATATATGTAAATTTGGGCTAGTTTACATCAGTTTAAGTTGAAATTTACAATCATTCATAATTCGCCGACTACGATACTTTATACCATCTTCACTCGACTATAGTCCTTTCTGCTACCATCTCCTGGCTATGGTCCTTTCGACCATCATCTCCTAACTATGGTCCTTTCGATCACCATCTCCTAACAATGATCCTTCAATCTCAGTTGCTCGAATACGGCCTTTCTGACCTTCGTCGTCCACAGATTATGGACCCCTCGAACTTTGTCGCCCAAATACAGTCAAATTGACCACCGTCATCCTCCGACTACGGTCCTTCTAGCCTTAGTCACCTGACTACAGTCCCTGACATCTGTCGCTTGACTACAATCCCTTTGACGCCAATCACCAGACTACGATTTCTCCAACTTTTGTCGTCCAACCAGGGTCCCTCCGATCTCCATCACAAGTTAATTATGGACATCGGACCACCATCATCTGACTATGGTCCTTTCGTCCTTAATCGCTCGACTATGATCCCTCTAATCTAAATTTTCTGACTATGGTCCCTCTAACTGCCTTCACCCGACTATAGCCTCACCTATCAAACAAATGGGCCTATGATCTCTTAAGAGCAGCTCTTATGCTATTAAATTCTTCAAACTCCAACCATATAGCATGCTCTATACAATGTATATTTGATATATTCTGCTAATGTCTCCCCCGGCGGAAAGGCATTCTTTGTAATCAACAACAAACATAATTGAAATCATTTCAATTGGGCTAACACCATGATTTTTCCCCCTTCAGGATTTTTTATATAAAAATTCTAGTACCTCTTATGACTCTTGCATCCCTGTCTTTTTTATTTGTATATGTGTTGGAATCTTTATTCAAAATTAAAATATTAAACTCTTTATCTCTCTACCATCACGAATGGCCCGAGGACAACGTATCTACATGGATGATTTTGGTCAGCCGTATACTGATTCATGATGTATTTTTGGGTGCTCTCCTTGTTTCTGAGTCCCACTTTTATTTCTTAACCCGTTTTGTCTTGGGTTCCTTCTTTTCATTTATAGGTTTTTCTTTGTTTTGATTATTTCTTGTAACTGCTTTTTGTCTTAATACATGGGCTTATGCCCCAAATTTTCCCAAAAAAAAAAACAATAATACTATAAATAGGAGGGCCCCAAATAAGAAGATAGATTTGTCCTCATTACGAGAGTTAGGCGTCCTTCAATCCGCAAAGTTCATGTCGCAGGCACGCAAACTAGAAATATTTGCCTGTGGTGAATCAATAATAAAGACCCTGCTGCAACCAGGGATGCTGTGGACCATTAGGGAACCAGTAGCATTCGGCCATGTCTTCGGATGGTGGGAGAAGAATCAGGAGAAAGGATGAGAGAGGGGGAGGGCGACAGAAGCCTCCAGAGAATCTCATGAAGCTTTTGTCTTCGCCGGGACCTTGAAAGTAGGAAGGCAACCGGGACCAAGTGTACTGGAAAAAGGAGGGAATTATTATGCTTTTAAGATTGGATTAATGGTCACTTCTAGAGCACTTTTTATCATTTAGTTATTAATTATAATTATGATATGGAAAAAGGTTAATTAAGTCATTTATTGTGATCAATTTTTTAATCTGATTTTTTTTTTGGTTTTTTGAATTTATTTTAAAATAAATATAATACAAATTATTATTTTTTTTTTAATACAAATTATTTATATATTATATTTATCATAAAAAGTCTTAAACCTTTGAAATCTATGTTAATCTTGATATTCTTTTATCACGATTGATATGTCTAAGAAATTTTATTTGATCTACATGAATTTTATCTAATTATTGTATTTGAAAATGCTAAATAAGCAATTAATAATCCAAGGATTCATATATGAACCATTCATTGGAGCTAGTGTTATAAAATTTTGACTAAATTTATAAAAATGTCACTCTCAAAATATTATAAATAGACCCTTATTCAACACATAAAGGGGAAACCGATGATCATCGCAAGCCATCACAATCACTTAGCTATCATTGTTTGACCATTATTGCTTGGTTGTCGTCATCAGACAACTATCTTTTGATTATTATGATCTAACTATCATCATACGATCATCATAATCCATTCACCATCATCCAACTGTCATCACCCTATTATTATCACCTTGCCACTATTATTCGACCGTAATAACTAAACTGTCATTAACCTACTATTATCATTTGATCATTGTTTCCTGATTAACACCATCCAATTATTGCTTCTTCAATATTATCCCTCACATTCATATAAATAGATACTATTATTACACACTTTATAATCATGTCTTCTCCAATTGAAGGAAAGAGCACTCTTATAACATATCTATATGATCATTTCATCTAAGTCAGGCCTCGTGATTTATTCTTGTGCCCAATACATTCTTTTTTGGTATTTGTGTTTGTTGGATCATTGTGAAAAGATAAGATGCAAAACATTATTTTAAGGGATAATTAAAGTAAAACAAAAAATGGATTTTTTGTTTTCAACACTCATTAAATTAGAAATCTCTATAGCAAATTTTTTTTTTTGAATTTTTTTAGAAATTTCATTAAAATCTCTCTAGCAATCATGGATGTGATAATCAAGCAAGAAAAGGGCCTCAAAACTCAACATTAGAAGATCGAATAAGTAGGATAGAAGATCAACAAGCATCGATCCTATAACTATTAGAAGTGGTTGGTCAGCAAAGGGAAGCATCATAAAACAATGAAGTTCGGTTGCCATAAAAGTAATAATAGAATGTGGCTTCAAAATTTTGATGAAGCTTGTAAAAGAAACCCTCATTATCTTACTAAAGTTTATTGTCTATTATAACCTAACATTGAAGTTGGTGATATTGGTAGTCCAAATCACCCTTCTTGTGAAGCTTGATTAACTCAAAATCCTCCTCCAGCTTCGATGGACTTAACCCAACCTTAGCTTATGAATATTCTTATGATTTTATACAATATGAACTTTGACATCTTATTTAAGAAGAATTTCTTATGAGGGATAGAGTTTACTCCTCGACGTAGCTTTTAGTAGTTTTCACCCCAAACAAAAAGGATGGGTGTAACTACCTAAAATTTGTGAAAATAATTCTAAAATGAGAATCTAAAAAATTTGAGCTGAAGTGCTGTAACACTATACTTGCGAGCACAGTGGTGCTTAGTACTCTATAATTTTTTAAAATAATTTAATTCAACAATGCTAAGGTGGCACTCTGGCGCAGTGTTGTTTTACATGCAGCACTATTGCACTAGGACTTGGGAGCATTACAGTGCTAGGCACCGAATCATATTTTTTAATATAAATTTTCCACTCCTCCTCCTCATTTCACTTGGCTTGCCGGGTAAGGAAGAAGAAGGAGAGGAAAAGGAGAAGGAAGGGAAGAGAGAGAGAGAGAGAGAAGAGAGAGAAAGTTATTCAGGCCATTTTCTTCTATTAATTTTATTGTGAGACTTCTTTTAGTCATGGTAGGTAACCCGAATCCTATATTTATTTCAGTGGTTTTCAGTTGGATGAATTTATCTTCCCAAAATCAATTAAAATGTATTTTCTCTTGATTTACAAAACTTTCACAGTGTAACTTTATGTATATAATAGATGTGTTTCTTATGGACATTTTGACTGTAATATTACTAGATTTCATTAGGTAAATTGAAAGTTATGATTTTCTAAAATTAATGCAAAGTATACATATGTTGTAGATTTTTTTTATATTTTATAGATTAATTACATTTTATACATGGTATTAAATTTGCATAGAAAATGATATAACTAATATAAGATAAATATGGCATTGCAAGAAATTCTAAATAGTTGTAAAATAATTCAGGATGGTTGAAACAAGATATCCTATAGAGGAGGGTGGGCCGATGGACTTTTCTTTAAATTATGGGTTATGGTGTAATTTCAATATAAGATACAAGATAAGGAGTCATAAGGGGATAAGACACACCGCTAGATAGGAGTGAGTACTCTTACAAAATAGCCACATGGCACCTGACACTTGATACCAATACAAGATTTAGGAAAATACCATGTAACTAGCTAGATATCATGCCTTGCTATTCATAATTGTATCCATATTTGCATGCATTTACAAAAGAGTATATAAACTGATCAGTGGACAGAATTAATATAGGACTAATAGAACCAGCATTTAAACTAATACAATACGATATAGTACGTGACAGGGACACTGATAAACATCAATAGGTATATTGATACAACATACTTATATAACATACTAATATGACACATTGATACATGACATAACAATTGATAGCAGCAAATGAGAATTATTGGCATTAATTTAATTGATAGATAATGTCGTATATATTATTATGCAACACGTGATATTATTTTATAGAAATTTATTGATTTCTTATGTATTGACATATTCCTATGCTTAATAAGATGCTTTCAATCTATTGATCATATTGGTTCTTATAGTAATTTCATAGATTCTTTACTGTATATAGTGATGATTACTGATTTTATAATGATTAAGATGATCATGCATATTGATTTTTGAGACATAACATTAAAAGCATTGGTTATTTTGGTTGCTTGGTGGGCTTTATAAGCTCATTATGTAGTTTTAATTTCAGGTCTTGGAAAGGGACATGATCCTGTAGAGTGAGGCTAATCAAGGTTTCTAGGTTTCATTTGTTCTGTATTCTCTTTTATTCTTTTATAGTCAAGAGCTAAAAGATAGATCAATACATTAAATGATCTCCTATCTATTATGTTAACATTTTTAAAGAATAAATGTAGAATTATATTTTGATGTATATGATTTATAGTGGCTTTTATTGGAATTATTAAATTAATGGATAATTAGTAGCTTTAGTAAGAATTAAGAAGATATAAGATACAATTCTTTCAATTTAGATTTTAGGGTGTTACAAAATGGTATTAGAGCGAAGGCTGTTGGAATAATTGAATTATAACCAGAGCTATAGGATTGATTATGAGTGGGGTAGAAGTAAATAGTATAATTTTTTTTCTTTACTTATGTTTATGTAAATGTTATATCAGTTGATAAATGGACCTTGCCGATTAGGATATACAAAACCTAGTAGTAGTCTTAATGTCTTCTGATGGTATGATATAACTTGCCAGTATGGTTATTTGGTTTGTAAGTGAAACTCAGAGTAGACATTCAAGGATTAAGGACATTGATGAAGATAAGCATCTCCAAATGTTTCATAAGTTGAAGACTTCATTATTCAAGGGAGCTGTAGAGCCACATGTAGCAAAAGTTTGGTTGGTTAGAATTAAAAAGATATTTGATAGCATCTAGTGCTCGAAGAACATAAAAGTACCACTAGCACTATTTTTTATTGAAGAAGAAGTAGAAATATTATGGGTTGTACAATAGAGAGAGAAATCCAAGGCAAGTTGAACTCCTAGATCAAGTAGGAAGAGTTTGTTAATACATTTAGAGATTAGTTCATGCTCCCATCAGCAAGAAACAAAATGCAGGAGATTTTTATGAGATTGAAGCAAGGGAATAAAACAGTTATACAATATGAAGTTAAGTTTACAGCATTTTCTAGGCATGCCCCTCAATTAATTAGTATTACTAAAGAAAAATGTTAATAATTTTTATGAGGACTCTGAGATGAGTTAAGACATCCATTAGTACCTTTGAGAATTAGAGAGTTTTGAGAGTTAGTAGAGAGAGCATGGATGGTGGAGAATGAGCTGACAATTCCTTAGTTTAAGCAAGACATGGTTAAGAAGAGAGCATGTGAAAAGATGAGCAAGGGAAGTGCTAGTCAAAAGATAAGTTTCAATTCTAATGATTATCAGATAGTATCTATGGTATTTATTGCCATTAATCTAGAGTGTGTTCATTATGAAAGAAGACATCCATGTTAGTGTTTTATGTTGGCAGGAAAGTGTTTTAGGTGTGGATAATATGGGCATAGGATTGCAGATTGCCCTTATAGATTTGAAGAGCGAAGACTAGTGTCTGGAGAAAAGTAGTCTAGGTAGGGCTATAGACAAAGGACTGCTGGATCTAGGGGATACAATGATGGATCTGTGAATATAATAGATGAAAGAGGAACTAGTGAAAGTCAAAGAGCACCCATGCATTCTATTATGCTAGCACTAGCACCAGTACAACATAGAGTTTAAAGTTTGATTCAGCAGGATCATGATAAGAATGCACCTAGAGAATCTACTACTAGAATTCTCTATCCAATGAATTTATGATTTAATTATTTTGAATGATATTTATTGCATAATATATTGATATCATGGCATAGAATATTGAATGATAAATGGTTGAATAACATGCATAACTGTATGATTGATTGATTGTTTGATTGATTGATCTCATGATTGTTTGAATGAAATGAATAATAAAGTCAGTGATTAATAGTTGTTTGGATTTTTTTTATTATAGAATTAATAACATACTAATTGTTTTAATCAAATAAATTTATTTAAAGAATTTACTTGGTTTTGAATTTATTGGGTTTTGTTTTATATTAAAATTATTTTAATATTGATTTGTTTTGTATTCATCATGGACATGTTGAGGGCCACATTTTTCTAATATATGTAGATTGTAACAACCTGAAATTTATGAAAATAATTTTAAAATGAAAATCTAAAAAAATTAAAAAATTTTGCTAGAGTGCTGTGACGTTGTGCTTGCAAGTGCAGTTGCAGCGGGAATTATTGGGAAAGTGCCACTGTGGCACTGAGCTTTCATGAACTTCTGGAAATAATTCAGCACCACAGTGCTATTTAAAATGTAGTGCAGTGACACTGGGACTTGGGAGTGCTACAATGTTAGGCACTGAATCATATTTTTAATATAAATTTTCCATTCAATCATTCCTCGTCCTTATTTCACTTAGCTTGTCGGGTAAGGAAGAAGGAGAGAAAAATGAAGATGAAGGTAGGTGAGAGAAAGAAGAGAGAGAAAACTATCTTGACCATTTCTTCCATCAATTCTATTTTGAGACTTCTTCTAATCGTGGTAGATAACCTGAATACTATCTTTGTTTCAATGGTTATATGTTGGATGAATTTAATCTCCCTTAAATTGATTAAAATGCATTTTATCCTGATTTACCAAACTTTTATCATGTAACTTTTTTATATAATAGATATGATTCCTATGAGCATTCTTATAGTAATATTATTGAATTTTACTTGGTAAATTAGAAATAATAATTTTCTAAAGTTAATACATTATATATATATATATATATATATATATATATATATATATATATATATATATATATATATTGTTGCATTTCATAGATTAACTGTATTTCATACATGATATTGAATTTGTATAGAAACTGATATGATATATATAATAAATATGGCATTGCAAGAAAAGATAACTAGTTATAAAATAATTCATGTTAGTTAGAGGAATATACTCTATACAGGAGGGTGGGTCAATGGGTTTTCCTTTAAATTATGGGTTAGGGTGCAATTTTAATATAAGATACAAGATACAAGATAGGAAGTTATAAGAGGACAAGATACACTGATGAGCATGAGTGATGACTTTCATAAGATAGCCACTAGACACCTAACACTTGACACTAATATAAGATACATAACAACATCATTTAACTAGATAATTGTCCTACTTTGCTATTGATAACTATATCCATGTTTGCATGTATTTACAAATGAGCATATGAATTGATCAATAGATAGAATTGATAGAACCATCATTTAAATCAATATAATATGATATAACACAAGTCAGAGACATTGATAGACATTGATAAATATATTGATACAACATACTGATATGACATACTAATATGACACACTGATACATGACATAATGATTGATAGTAGAAAATGATAAAGTTATTAGCACAAATATAATTGATATATAATTGACATATATTTTACTATACAACACCTAACATTATTTTATAGACTTTTATTTATTTTTCTTATATGTTGATATATTCATATGCTTAATAAGATGCTTTTGATCTCTTAATCATATTAGTTCTTAAAAAGATTTTAGAGTTTGTTTATTGTATATACTGATGATTACTAATTTTATAATGATTAAGATGAGCATGCATGTTGATTCTTGAGATCTTGTATTGAAAGTATTGATAGTTTTGGTTATTTGCTAGGCTTTGTAAACTCTTTATGTGGTTTTGATTTCAGGTTTGGGAAAGGGATATGATCCTACATAGTGAGGTTGATTAGGGTTTTAGGTTCCATTTTGTTTTATATTTTATTTTATTATTTTATAGTTAGTATCTGAAAGAGAGATCTATTGAATGATATCCTAGCTATTATAAATTATATTTTGAAAGAATGAATATAAAATTATATTTTGATGTATATGATTTATAATGGAATTTGCTGGGACTATTGAATTAATGAATAATTAGCAACTTTGGAAAGAATTAAGAAGATAAATAATAGACAATTCTTTCAATTTGGATTCTAGGGCATTACAATAAGTCATCTGATCCCTATAAGCATATTAATCCTTACAGAATCATCATGTATATCCAACAAGATTTTAATACACTTCTTTATCTGGTTTTCCTTACTATTCTCATGAGTTAAGTTCATACTTGAATTTAGTCACTCTCCAATAATATTGTCCACAACTCCACCCATATTAGTTAACTTTTGTTAAATAATTTATTTCTAACTAAATAATCATTTAGGATTCCTCCCATCTTTTGAGGATCCAAAAAAATAAAGGAGAACCCTTAAAAGAACATTTTTAAAGATTTTTCTTATCATCAAATTTTGGGAGTAAATCCCAAGTTATTATGAGGTGCCTTTGTAATAGCCTAATTTCTGGTTTAAAAAAAAAAAAGCTCTATGGGAGTTGTGGCGCTGGGATTGGCTGCAGCCCAACTTTGAGCTATGAGGGCAATGGAGAATAATGAGGGAATTGAGTGTGCGCTACGGCGTCAAGTCTTAGGTGGAGAGAAACTAGGAGAATTTTAAGAATTCATTGAGGAGATAGTGGCAATAGGGAGTTGAAGGACATGGCTCTAGGTTTGAAACTTCATTTTTATAATAAAAATATTTAAACCCAGTACATTAAACCCATCACCCTAGCCATCACTCCCTTATTTTGCATGCCTTACCTGGAAGAAGAGAGGAGAAAAATGGGGAGATAGGAGGAGAGAGAGAAGAGAGAAAGTTCATTACAAGTCATTTGAGTCTCTCACTCTAGTTAAAAAAATTATTCTGATTATGGTAGGTAACCCGAATCTTATTTTTGTTTTTAGTGGTTTTGATTTCTTAAATTTTATCTCTCCTAAAGTTAATTTAAATTCAATATATATCATTTTAGTGATTTTCCACTATGCAAATTTTGATATGTGATAGATATTGTCATCTTGAGCAATTTGACTAATAAATATTAAAACTTCACTAGATGGTTTTGCTTTTATGTCATTCTAAATGAAATGGGTAGTATAATTTTAAAGGATCAAGAATCAACATATTATATTTAGATACAGAATACACGATATGCATAAGTTTACTATTCATTTAGTGTAATATGTATTTTTTATATACTACATGCATACTTATAAGTATGTTGAAAATTGCATTGATTGTATGTGAAGTTTGCTATTATAATTTATATGATATGTGTGTAAATATAAGAAAGGCTGGCCGAAAAAGATTAACTAATTTAGGTTAGCTGAAGATATGCTATCTTGTATAGGAGGGTGGGCTAACGGGCTTTCCTTTAAATAAGGTTTGTGTTGTAATCCTAAGTGATATGAAAAAGAAAGTGTAAGGAGACCGATTGATATGATCTAATATGTCGATGGGAAAGAAGTGATGACTTCTTATATGAAAGCCACCTGACTTGTTATATGTGATGTGAAATTAATTTTTGAAAACTTGACTGATATGATTGAGATTGATTCCTATAAGGTTGGCCTATAGGACTAAATATAGGGAAAAATACTACATATACCCAGATACCTGATCTTACTTATATTACTTGTATGTGCATACGTGATAAAATTACATAAGTGATATGATATGATATGACATGTATATGATATAGGTCATGATTACTAATGGATGCAAGGGAGCATGATTCACATGAACTATATGACATACATTATATATATTATATATGATATTGATATTATAAGACATACATATGTATACGATACTACAAAAAAGGTTGCTATGATTGATAAAATTGATACCTAGAATAATACACTAATAGGAACCTGATATACATGCATTGTATATATATTATATTATATGTATATGTTAAAGGCAAGTATACAAATATCATAAACTATATATATATAACCTATTTATAACTAATAGGCATAGGAATGATGGAACTTATTGATCCTTTATATGGAAATTGATCATTGCTCATAAGATATACACTTGCATAAATTTTATTGCTCATATGATATAACACTATTTGCATTGACTGCTACCTGCTTTACAGTTAAATATTCATACTTATGTTCATATTGATGTCAATTATGTGATTACATACATATGGTTTCCACTATCTTGCATGGATTGCAGTTGTAGGTTATCGTAATATATTAAGCTGTTAGCTCACTCTATAATTTTTCATGTTTTTAGGAATGAGTCGGGATCTATTAGAGTGAGACAGATCAGGCTTCCCAAGTTTTTTTTATTATGTATTTTTGTTTATTCTTTTATACTTAGGAGTTTAGAATGATGGATTAATGAGTTGATTGACCTCTGACCATTATATATGGATTTTGCTAAGTGGATGAAATTGTAAATTGAAGAAAAAAAATTAGACTATTGATTTTTATTTATTGAAATGAGATTAATTGCTCAGATTGATTAATTAAGAAGTAAATAGATAATTCTTCCAAAATAAGATCTTGGGGAATTACACCTTTCTTGTAGGTCTTTTCCCTAGACATTTCTACACTTTATTAATGCAATGTTGACCTCATTATTGTGATGAGTTTGACAAAACTCAAACTCAATCAATCAAATCTAGAGACAAGTTCAAATCCGAAATTCCAGACCAAAATTTAAGGTTAAAGGCCCATATCCTATAACCCTTTTTGGGTGATTTTTTAATCACCATAAAATTAAATCAAATGACCCCCAATCCATGATCTATCAAGTATATATTAATTAGGTATATCTCTATGGTCAATCTTCCAAATTGGAGGCCAATCTGAGATCTCAAACCCCAGAAACTTGATTAAAATCCAAAAGCTGCAAAACCTTCAAATATTTATAACCTATGCCACTGGACCTAGCATCTTATGGAATTTGACCTTAAAACCTTCCCCATAACCCTTGACCATGTCCATATCCATTTTTATGACATGTCAAACACAAAACTGCACTTTGGTGGACCTTGGTTAACCAAGAGTTGACCAGGGGCCCAAATGACCAAAATGCCCCTTAATGAAAAATTTGGGATTTTCTCCAAACCTCAACATGGACAATCCATATCAAGCCATGAAACATTCTCCAATACATCCTAAACACTCTTAGGAATGCATTGAACTCAACTTTAAGCCTTGGTCAAGCATGGTTGACCAAGTCAACCCATGTTCACCAAATGCCCCCTTAAGGCTTTGAATGGGCTTTTCATATCAAATGGCCTTCCTATCACTTGAGACCAGCTCCATTAATCTCAAACCATCAATCTAAACCTATTGGACCAAACCCTAGACCCTAGGTCAACTTGGTTGACCAAGTGAACCAAGTTTGACCAAATACACAAACACTTGAACCTAGCTCAAACCTATTGACCAAGGTATTGCCAAGCCTACCTAGGGCCCTAGGTGACGCATTAAGTCCCTAAGAGTGTCCCCTTAAAGGCCCAACCCTTGGGCCCACTTAGTTTATCCCTATGGCTTGAACCAAGTGTCCAAAGAGGGCTCCTCATGAGGAGAAACATAACCTAACCAAATCAAATCAAACCAATGCTTGCATTGGGTCCTCCATGACCCATTACACCTACCCTAGCTAGCCCACCCCTTATGTGAACCTAGGCTAGGAGTTGAGCTAGCCCAAAGTGATCAAAACCACTTTGACTTCAGCCAACTCTCAACCAAGATTGAACTAAACCCAATTGCTCCAAAATAAAAATAGTAATTAAAAATTATGTAAAATTTAAATAATAATAAAATCCTAGATAATAGTTTGAATGAATAATGCATAATAATTCATAATTAGATAAACTTAATAATTAACAAATATAAATCACTTAAGCTATTGACTTATTTTGAATTTAGAAACTATACACTAATGCAAAGACTACTAAATTGAAGAATGAGTGATTGAGTTTAGGGAAAAGAAATGGGCCAGATCATAGTAAACTTAAATATGGAATTAGTGATCTTATTAAATCCTTACATTAAATCAAGTAGGATTGTAGGAGGATGAAAGTGAAACTGATATTAAAAATCATTAAATAGGTACTCCACAAGTATGAATAAGTGAAAAATATGAAAAATATAAGAGAAATTTTGAAAAAAGAAAAAGATGAGTACATCCGAAAATTGGTATCTATTGAAGCTCAAGTCTAAAAGCATCCTAATACTTAACTCAAATAGGATAAGATAAGTCAACTAATACATATGACAGTACACTAATGAACTTTCAATTTAACTAAAAGCATAACTCATCCCTAAATAATATATTATTCATTTATGAAAGCAGAAGTCAATCAGTCATATACATACACTCATAGTGGATTGATTCAATACAAGCAATAATAAGGGTAAGTGATTGGAATATTATGACCTTCCAAATTAAAATTATAACTTTAATTATTCTAAATTATTTATAGACTATGATATATTATCTTATATCTTAGTAATTTTAAATTATCAATTTTATATTGGTTATTAAGTTAATCAATAGGTACCATTGCTTGAGGACAAGCAAGAATTTAAGTTAGGGATAGTTTGTTATGTATAAATTATGTACTATTTTATTATGTTAAAATTTAGTGAAAACATGTTGATTTAGTTATGTTTGTACAAGAAATATTCAGGAGAAAATAAAAATTCATAAGTATTGAACGAGCACCATAGCATCCACAGATTCTACGCCATAGCATTTCCATCTAAAACACCCCAGTGCCTAATTTAGACATTATAGTGGCAGCTGATCCGGAATTTTAAGGAGACCAGTGTCACGCAAAAATTAAGGATAGTTCCACTACGAAAAAATCAGCACTACGATATTGGAGTCTCAAGAAAATGAGTGCTAAGGCACCGAGCATTTTAACGTCGTAGTGCTTGATTGTGCTTTCAAGCACTATAACACTCAACATTTGTAGTGTCATAGTGGAGCAGTTGCCAATCTAAGGAGCTGCACCGACTTAGCCAAATGATGCGCCAATTAAACCATTAATCAAGCCATGTCATCCTAGCATCGTAGTGGAGAAAGCCCAACAGTGCTATGGCACTATTTCATCTTATACTATCATGACGCAATCATGTCGAGAGTCATCGTGTATGAGGCTCTTTATATACTTGTATTAATAATTTTTCAATTCTTTTGTTAGAGAGTTCTGTCATTTTTAGTGGAGTCTTATAGTTTTGAGTGTCTTCCTTTAGTTTCCCCTTAGAGTAAGGTCTAAGTGAGGTTAGAGAAGTGCAAGAAACTTTCATTTGGAGCTCTTAGCTTGTATTGTATAAGCAACTCTCTTGTACAAAGGAGTGTGGAGAATATCAATTAATTCTTCATGGTGACATTTATCTTTATTAATTTTCATGTATATTTTTCTTGATAAATAAAATAAATATTAGTTTATTTTTATATTATCCATGTGTGATTAAATTTCTTAATTTTGGGCTAATTATGTAAATATAACAAGTACAAATGTAGACTCTTGTGCTTTAAATTACTTTATAGATGTTTTCAATTTATATCCCATTATTAATTCAATGCATTCAATGGTCATGTATATAATTAACATCTATGTGATGTGTTATCTCGACGAAAGAATATTAGAACAAATAGGAGTATTAAAATTGAATGTTAGTATACCTAGACATATGATGTTAAATTTTCTAGATTTATGCAGATATTATAATTGTAGGAAGGTCATATACCTCCCTTTTCACCCTACAAGCTCAATAAAGATCTAGGAATGCATATGCTCTGATCTACATCTAAAATTAAAAGTATCATTAAAAAAAATTATTATTTTGCATTCATTAGTCCAAAACACTTTATTTACATTAGTACCCAATTTTCCCCCAAGTCTCTATTAAGTGGAAAAAATTAAAAAATATATGTTTTATATTCAATAGGATAAATTGAGCATCGATATTAGACTGTAATAGTTTAATTATAATTAAGTAAAATATTTCATCGTGGGATTGACACTCTTCTCTGTCACTTTATTACTTGATCGGCATGTATACTTACATATTTAGTGGGCTTTCATTATTTTTATATCAAAGAGTGTCTAAGCATATTTATATTACATGTTAGCTCTTTATGTAGCTCACATCATTGACCGCATAGAAGAATGAGAGGCTACTGAAGGAGTAGTGAGGATAGACTCAGATAAGGTGGTAGGTGAATGATTTGGGGAGGATGGTGGTTGTTGAGAAGCATATGAGATGGAGGGTATGGGTTTAGAGGTTGGGAGAGAGGAGAGTGGTATAAGGGTGAGAGGAGAAGATGAGGATGAAGGGGTAGTAGATGCTTGATTTGAGGAAGACTTGGATAATGGAAAAATGTCCTCGTGAAAGATAGCATGGAAGGAGATATGATTGTGGACAGTAAGTAAATTATAAAAGTGATAGCCTTTGTGTGATGTGGAGTAGCCTAAGAAGATGCATTCAGTGGAATGAGGAAGAAGTTTATTAGAGGAAAGAAGTGATATCCATGGAAAACATAGACAACCAAATGTCTTAAGGTGATTATAGGTAGTTGATTTTTTTAGGAGAAGATGATAAGGAATACGAAGTGGAAGAGCTTTGGAGGGTAGAAGATTAATTACATAGTTTTCTGTGAAAAGAGCTTCTACCCAAAATTTAATAGGTAGATGAGTAGTATGGAGAAGATTGTGGGTTGTATCTAGCAGGTGGCAATGCTTATGTTCAACAAGACCATTTTGTTTAAGGGTATATGGGTAGCTTAGTTGATAAGTGATACCGTGAGTGAACAGAAATTTTTGAAAATTGTGGGAGAGGTATTCTCCACCTAAATCTGATCGTAATGTTTTAATTTTGGCATTGAAAGAGTTTTCAATCAGAAAAGTAAAATATTCAAATTTAGCAAAAGTTTTCAGCTTTGCTATGCATTGGAAATAGCCAACATAAGCAAGTGAAGTCATCAATAAAAAGAACATAGTATTTATATCTAGTAAACAATATAATCGATGTCGGACCCCATACATCGGTATATATGAGATCAAAAGGTTTGGAGCTACAAAAAGAATGATTTAGAAAAGGTAACTTGTGGATTTTTGCCATATTTCACGAAGTATAGAGAAAAATATTAGAAGAAATACATATATGCTGTTGTAATTTAGCTATAGTCTGTAAGATTTATTGATGTGGATGACCAAAGCAAGCATGCCAATTGGAAGCAGATTTGGGCCATGAGTGCAGAGCTATAACGTATGGTGGTTAACAGGAAGGGTGTGTATAAAGACCATTACGGTTGTGACCTTGAAGGAGGACTTGATTGGTAAGTTGATCTTTTATTTTGAAGCCAAAGTCATCAAAAGAAATAGAACATTGATTATCAGTGGTTAGTTTATGTATGGAAAGAAGATTGTGGGTTAAACCAAGAACATGTAGTAGATTGTGAAGATAAAGCTTACGGTGAGAGACTAGAGTTGGTAAGAGAGTTTGACCATTGTGTTGAATGGGTAAGGAAGAACCATTGGCAGTGGAAATGGAGTTAGGACCAACATATGGTAGAGGATGTTGAAGTTGAGTGATATTTGAAGTGAGATGCACTGAAGCACTAGAATTAAGATACCAATCAGAGGTAGAAGTTTGTTGCTACTGTGTAAAGAGTCCTACTATGGAGGGTGGTTAATACTCTAGGTTAGTCTGATGCCAGGAATTAAGAGCTGAGTGTCCCACTCTATTACAAATTTGGCAAGTGGGGTTAAGAGCTAAAGCTTCCTAAGAGGCATATATAGGAGATGAATGACCACGAATGACAAATGGAGGGCTACGACCACATATATAATGAAATAAATGCCTGTGGGTAGCAAGGGCAAGCTACTCGATAGCAGGTGCTGAGTATTTAGATGATTTATTCTGAAGATTAACCTCTTCACTACATAGAAGTGAATATAAATCATCAAGACTTATAGGAGTAAGGGTGGTGCGAATAACAATTTTGAAGGCTTGATAGGAGGGAGGGAGACCATTGAGGCTGTAGAGAATGACATCTTTAGGATCAAGATGCGAACCATCAGTAGCAATAGTGTTGACCAATGCTTTAATATTAGAGAGATATTGTGTCATGGTGAGATTCTTCATCTAAATATGATGTTCATTTTTTAGTTGTATCACTCTAGAGCGATTGGAAGGTTGAAGGCGCATCTCAAGAGTGTGATGAATGTCATGAGTAGTTTGTAACCATAGGGAAGTATAGAAGTTGATATGGTAGAGAAGAGGGAAGAGGCGAGTTTTTGATCTAGAAATTGCCAAGCTGTATATTCTGGATTGGGAATGAGAGCACCAGCCGAGGAGGTGTGATATCTGAGAGGGAAAACCTGAGAGCCAGTTAGATAGCCATCAAAGCCATTAGCTGTAAACATCTTGAGAATCTGAAGTTTCCAAATTGGAAATTTGTCATTGGTAAGTTGAATATTGGCAATATTTTTTTAGGTTGGTTATTTGAATTTGAGAGAACCAGGAATGATTGAGTCTGCCATGGAAATAGTGGTGGCTGAAATAGGTAACAGAGTAGAAGAACCACTGTTGTCACTTATGGAAAGAGGTAAAGTAGTTGTTAAGCGTATGGCTCAGATACCATAAAATAAATATGAAACCACATAAAAGAAATATGAAACTATATAATTGGAAGATCTGTTCTTATATATTTCATTTGATTCTATACATGTATATATAGAGTTTAAAAGGTAGAGAAGTTTGTTGAACAACAGTTTTTGAATAAGTGGAGATGG
Organism: Dendrobium chrysotoxum; assembly: GCA_019925795.1. Lineage (NCBI taxonomy): Eukaryota > Viridiplantae > Streptophyta > Magnoliopsida > Asparagales > Orchidaceae > Dendrobium > Dendrobium chrysotoxum. The sequence goes on along the minus strand of CM034303.1, from coordinate 44,088,164 downwards.
AGCCATCCAGTATGCATCTTTGGTAAGGATGTAAATGGTTGATCTTTGGTGAGGATGTAAATGGTTGAATGCAACCACAGAGTACGAGTAGTAAGCTTTAGTTGTTGAAACTACATAATGCAGTTTGCTTGCTTATAATAAATAACTAACAAGTTGATGGTTTCAATTATCTCAGCCCTTTATTGCATTTGTATTTGCAAATCATTCAGGCAACACTTTACATCTAAATTTAATACTGGATTGTGGCTATGATGGGTTGACTGTTATTACAAAAAGATAATTCACTTGATAATGATAATCATTTTATCATAAATAGATCTCATATGATATGTCATTTTAATTAACTTTTAAAAAAATAAAAACTATTATAGATCATATATAAGATAAACACTTTCAAAACCTTTTAACTTCTAGTCATTTGAAAATCATAGATAAATATCTATTTATTTTGAAACATCTTTCAACACCATCAAATCTATTTTAAAAATTAAATTAAAAGAAAATCTAATAATACTATAGTGACAATCTTTAGTTTAATTGGACATTAGAGATGAGCAAACTTAGTAACGCATCACAATCATGAGTTGGGCTCAATCACACCTTGACTTGCACACACTTAAGTGTTGTGATAGGACAAACCTTTAGTCACTAGTTTAGGGCTAGACTATAGTTAGATCTATAAAACCCTTTTAGATATGGCTTTTGTTGTGTGTCTAGTTAGGATTGTTTGGTGGGCATTTGGTGTTGCTATTTTTCTACACTAAAATAGAGATATTTCATCATAGATACTAGACATTTTGCCTTATGCACTTTTATTTTACATAGGCAATGTGTCAATATTTAATGGCAAAAATGCATTATTGTTGCTGAAATAAAAATGCTATGCCAATTTATTTTCTTTCTGATATTAACAACTTGGTTTGTTCAATGTGTACAATATTAACAACTGGGTTTTAATAATATACTTAAGCCCTGAAAAACTAACAGTGCTACCGAATGATGTAGGTGACAAGGATCAAAGTAGAAGATCCTGATACTTGTAAATTATTCCACTTTAATTTATGTAAAGATTTAGGATAAGGTTGTACTTATATAAATCCTAACTATCTTTTCCCTATTTTCAATATGATCGTATATAAAGACCTAACTGCACCAAACTTTTAGTATTCTTTAATTTGGCTCCACATACTTTTATTTTCTAGCTTGATTGTAGTTTTCCTAGTTTTGCCTTTTTTAATGATCTATGTGATTTGTTCGAAAATTATAAATTGTGGTAGGCTCTTAAGAAAAAAATACCAATATAAATAAATAAATAACTTTACAATTAATTTAAAATAATATTTTAAATTAAAATTACATGGCCTTAGAGATAATTTTTATTTAAAATTACTCTTTACATATCCGAAGTTAGAGAGGTTTTAAAGAAAATGAAGGGTGGAAAAGCTGTTGGACCTGATGATATTCCAATAGAGGTGTGGAAATGCTTAGGAGATGAAGGAATTTCTTGGCTTACTAAACTTTTTAATACTGTTTTGAAGACTAAAAAGATGCCAGATGAGTGGAGAATGAGTGTGTTAATCCCTATTTTTAAGAATAAAGGTGATGTACAAGATTGTGCTAATTATAGAGGAATTAAGTTAATGTGTCATACTTTAAAACTATGGGAACGAGTTATGGAGCATAGGTTGCGGCGTGATACTAATGTTTCTCAAAATCAATTTGGATTCATGCCGGGTAGGTCTACTATGGAAGCCATACATTTATTAAGAGGTTTGATGGAGAAATATAGAGAGAATAAGGAGGATTTACATATGATATTTATTGATTTAGAAAAAGCATATGATAAAGTTCCAAGAGAAGTGCTATGGAGAGTTCTTGAAAAGAAAAGAGTTAATAACGCTTATATTCAAATCATTAAAGATATGTATGCAGGAGCTATTACTTGTGTTCAAACACAAGGTGGTTTGACCAAGTATTTCCCTATTTCGGTTGGATTACATCAAGGATCAGCCTTAAGCCCATATCTTTTTGCCTTAGTCATGGATGTTCTCACTAGACATTTGCAAGAGGATGTACCTTGGTGTATGCTTTTTGCTGATGATATTCTTCTTGTTGATAAGACTAGAGAGGGAGTTGAAGGTAAACTAGAATTGTGGAGGTCAACCTTAGAGTCTAAAGGTTTTCGCTTGAGTAGATCTAAAACGGAATATATGGAGTGTAATTTTAGTAATAATAGACCTAGTGAGGGCATTGTGACTTTGGCCGATCAAGTCATTAATAAGAGTACACGTTTTAGATATCTTGGATCTATTCTTCAGAGTGATGGTGATATAGATGGGGATATTATCAGCAGAATCCAAGTTGGATGGTTGAAGTGGAGGAATGCATCAGGCTTATTGTGTGATAGAAAAGTACCCCTCAAACTTAAGGGAAAATTCTATAAGATGGTGGTGAGACCTGCAATGCTTTATGGTGCCGAATGTTGGCCATTAAAAGAGAAGCATAATTCTAAGTTAAGTGTTGCAGAGATGAGGATGCTCAGGTGGATGAGTGGCTTTACCCTTAGAGATAGGATACGAAATGAGCATATTCGTGAAAAGGTTGGAGTAGCTCCAGTGGAAGATAAGATTAGAGAGAGTCGCCTTAGATGGTTTGGTCACGTAAAACGGCGGCCTCCCGATGACCCGGTTAGGAAAGTAGAGGTCTTAGATTTGACTTATGTTAAGAAAGGTAGAGGTAGACCTAAAAAGACTTGGTTAGAAAATATTAGAAATGATCTTTCTTTATTAGATTTAAACGAGAATTTGACTTTTAACAGGACACAATGGAGAAAAAGGATTCATGTAGCCGACCCCACGTAGTGGGATAAAGGCTTGATGTTGTTGTTGTTGTCGTACTCTTTACATATCCCTTTCAAGTAGTATAGAGTTGAGCATGTCAACAATCAAATCCCTCTAACTAATGCACATTCAAAACAAGCTAGTTCAAATGCATATAATTAAAATCCCTTCACAATAAGGATATATAATTTTGTATTCATTTCATTTCCCCTCAGATCAATCCTAACTTAACAACATGATTTAATTGAATATGCATAGGTGGATGTCTAGTATACTAATTTGTGGCAATCTTGATCCATATATGATTGTAAGTATAGTTGAGTAACTTTGACTACGCATAATTGGGCTATCTCATGCACTTGTTTCTATAAATATTTTTTTATGCATCTAGGATTATAAGTCTTGCTATTTATTCAAATCTACCTCAGAGAAGTTACACTCTAAGAATGTGTTTTTTTTTTTTTTTTGGTATGAGATCATGAGGCTCCCTATAAATGATGCAATTAATACTTATTGATAGAACATCTCATAGATGGGTTAGGTAAACTACTTTTATAACTAAGTGATCTCATATTCAATAACCTAGGATAATGGATCCATGATATCTTAATTAGGTTGTTTTTAGTTTTTCATGGATTTTTTACCTCTATTGTCACCATTTAAGCTCTTTCAATCCCTTTAAATTGTAGTTATTTAAGATGCTCATCGCATAAGATTTCTATATAAAGAGATAATTAGCTCTATTGACTATGGTGGTTCGCCATCAGCCTTGTGGACTAATTTGTCTCATAGCATAGATTGTCCTATTAGGATGACAATCTTAAATCATAATATACTTCTTGATGTTTTCCTAGTCAACTCAAAACATGATCAAGAGTGTCTCTTGAAGTTATCCTCGAGTACAATTAACCTTAGGGAATATGTTCCTTAGGATATTGGTCTACCTATATTCTTTTCTTGATTTCAACTTGATTATGAATATATGACTTCTTGTGAATATTTTATATAGTTTGAGTAATATTTATTGGTCCTACTTCACTTAAACTATATCTTTTTGTGAAATCTTTTATATAAATGGAACACCCTCATATGATCCATTTTCCCCGCAACAATCAAAAGCCAAAGCAATACATTTAAGGCACTTAAATTCAAGATCACTATGTGAATCATAAGAAATTTAAGGCAAATCATTAAATATTTCATCAAAAAAGAGACCATTTAATTAGGAAAGGAATTTTTGTGAATATTAAGGTGTTGTTATCATATTATTTAAGATTACCATTAATCCTTCCCACGCAAATAAAGGAAGTTCTTCTCCAACTCGGGAAACTCAATACCATGTAGCTATATTTATCATATGTTCATAGACATTACATAATTTCTCTTAGGGATTATCACAAAGAGTTACAAAGAAGAAACATATCTCAAAATCATTTCCAAACAAGAAGTATAACCAAAGACAACTCAAATGAGAAAGAAAAATAAACTTCATCAATACAACAACAACAACAACAACAACAATCCTTTATCCCACTATGTGGGGTCGGCTACATGAATCCTTTTTCTCCATTGTGTCATGTTAAAGGTCAAATTCTCATCTAAATCTAATAAAGAAAGGTTATTTCTAAAACCAAGTCTTTTTAGGTGTACCTCTATCAATAAAAATAAAATTCATCAATATTAAAGAAAATTTACATTAAACAAAAAAGAAGACTATGAATACATCTAAAATATTACATATTCTTGGAAGGATAAAATCTACGATGACCATTAGATACTAGCAAATGAGGATTATATGATGGCCAAACTCCTAAATATTCAGCTTGATGTCTCTATTGATATCTTGTCTCTTAAAACCTCTTAGATTCTTTAATAGTACATGATCATTAGAAGGCCTTCTTTTAGAACCATCAACCCATGTTCTTTAGTTTGCAGTTATTTAAATGATGGAAACTCATTTAATCTTAAGAGGGTGTAAGAACAAGCATTGAAAGTTTAAAAATTTTGAAAGGGCCATTCAAATTATCTACAAGTTAAGATAGAAAACATAAAACACAAAAATAATGTGCACAAGATTTATAATGGTTCAATTGAATGACTTTGCATGTTATGGCGGGGTTGGCCTAAAGAAAATATTCATTATTTAAATGGATCAAAGTGCAACAAGTGAACAACCCATTATGGTGCTAGCTAAGAGAAAAAATTCATTATCTCTCCCCCTCTTTAAGAATAGGATGATGGCTGGTTAGAAGAGTGGAACGAATTAAGTGTAGTAAGTTTAGAGTGATTAGAATCGAAGGATTGGTCTATAGGCTCAAGTTTAGATTGATTTAATCAGTCGATAAGGTTGGGATCCAAAGGGTGTTGGTTGACCCATACCTTAGGAGTAGACTAGATTAACCCCAAATGCTTAGGTGACAAGTCTATGGTATAAAGAGCTTAAAGGATTAAACTAGGTTAGGTTGGATTCATATATTAGATTAGATTAGGTCAATTATTGAGGATTGACATAATTGGGTTGGTTTGACCTAGTCAAAGGTTTAGGTAACCTATGGCTTAGTCCATTAGACCAAGTGAGGTCCTTAGGGTCCATGTTAGTTAGGCTTAAGGTTTTGTAGGATGCAAGTTAGCCCAAGTTAGTTCAATCCTAAGGTTAGGTTATATTTGACCTAACTACATTAGCTTTGTGGCCCTAAGTTCTATAAGTTAAATAAGTGATTCCTTAGGATCTTTGGGTCCTCGTTAACTAGGTTAAGGTCGTTAGGTTGAGTAAGGTGGGTCTATTCATGTCACATAGGCTAAGTTTAACCTAAATTGACCAAAAGGTGGACTTTGATTAGGACTAACTATATAGGTAAATATCTTAGGATCCCCTAGTTAAAGGTAAAATCCAAATAGAGTAGTTGCTCTATAAGTGAAGTCTATTATATAGACTGAGGTTAGTTTGATTCCTTGTTTAACCATTGAGTTAAATGTCAACTCATGGTGGGCCTTAGGTGTGTTAGTTTTAGATTGATTAGGAACTAAAATATAAATATAAGTTAGACCATGACTAATCTTTAAAGTGCCTCACAAGGTTATTAAGAATAATTTAGGTTTAGGCAGGCCTACATGGGCTTTAGGCGGTGTGTAAGAGTCATTAAGATAACTTTGGAGCAGGAAGACTCATGAGTCCAAGCTAAGTTAAGTTGACTACCAAGCTAAGCTTAATCGATTGAGTGCTTTATGGGTCAAGTTATGTTGGGGTTAAGATCAAGATCAATTAAGGAAGATTAAGATTTAGATTGAGTAGGCCTCAATGTGTTCCTATGGGAAGGCATATGAATAAGCTAGTTAGCCCCTAAAGTGCTCTTATTTGAACTAAGTTAAGCTTGGGTAGGTGCTAGTAAGGCCAATAGTTACTTAATGGCAAAAAATTGAGATGATTTAGAATTTTATAGGGTTGAAGAAATGTGGGTGGTTCCAAAGCTTTTGAAGCCATGTTGTAGGCTTAATATTTGGTGTGTAAAGGTTTTGGAGGGTTAGTATACCCATAGAGTGAATAACTGTTAATATGAAAACCTATGATGGTTCCTAAGGATAAAGATAAAATTTATATGAAGCTAAAATAAAGGTTTACACCTTGGAGCTTGGTTAGCTTAAATTGTGTCAACTCCCTCCTCACCTCTCTAGGTCATTAGGCAGCTTAAGTTGCAATGTTGCTTGATCTTGAGCTCAAGCTTAGAAGTTTAGGCTTATCCCCTTCGAATCTCTCTCCTCCCTTTTAGTAATAAGATTGTCTATGGTTAAGATAGTGAATGAGTTAAGGGAAGTGGGGCTAAGCCTGTTAGTGGCTAAGGATTAGGCCATAGGATGTGATTTGGCTTGATTTGATGGATTCATATGACTTGTATTGGCTTCTGCCTTACAGGGATGTAACCAAATCAATTTGAGCATGAGTCGACTCTAATATGAGCTCGATTCAATGTATTAAGTTATAACTCAAACTCAAGACAAACTTAATAATCGAGCTTAAGCTTAAGATTAAGATTTAACTTATTTAACCACCAATAATGTGCCTTTGATAAATCAATGTATAAACTTTATTCATAAAAATAAACTAAGGACTTCATATCTTTGTTTTTTTTAAAAGCACCCTAAATGAGTCGGCGTGATAATTCATCGAGGTGAGTAATGCAGCTCAAATATAATAATCCTCAATTCTAATTTCCCTAAATTCCAAAATTGTTATTTATGAGAGAACAATGGCGTTGTGCTTGCGAGCACAACAACATTGCGACACATGAGGAGCGGCAACTCAGCTTTTAGTTCTCAAGTTTTTGGGGAATTAATTGGGTGCAACGACGCTTGGGTCTTGAGCGCCACAATGCTGGGCCTGAAACTTCTTTTTTTATATAAAAATATCTAAATTCATTTCCATTAAACCATCACCCATCCATCTCTCCCCTTCATTTGCTTATCTTAGCAGGGGAAAAAGGGGAGAGAAGAGAGAGAGAGAGGAAAAAGAAAGATGCTTCAAGTTGTTTCCATCCATCACTCTAGTTAGGAAAAGTGTTCTAATCGTGATAGGTAACCTGAATCCTATTTATGTTTTTAGTGATTTTGATTTCTCAAATTTTATCTCTTCTAAATTCAATTAAAATGCAATATCTCTCTATTTAGTGATTTTCCACCATGTAACTTTTGATGTGATATATACTTATCGTGAGCATTTTTAATGGTTAATATTAAAATTTTGTCAAGTGATTTTGGTTATATGTTATTTTAATTAAAATGTATAGTATAATATCAATTATAAAATGATTAGAAATTAATGTACTGTATTTAGATATGAAATATATGATATACACCTATTTATTGTTTATTTAGGTCAGCATGCATTTTTAGCATATTGATGAGTATACTGATAATTACATTGAGTATATATAATATTCGTTATTATGATTTATATGATGTGAATGTGTGTTAAAAGCAAAAGGCTTGCTAAAAGTGATTGACTAATTCATGTTAGCTTAGACATATTATCCTGTACAGGAGGGTAGGGGCCAACAAACTTTGCTTTAAATAAGATTTATGATATAATCATAAATGATATAAAAAGGAAGGTTGAAGGAGATAAACTGATTTGATATGATACACCAACGGACTGGAAGTGACAATTTTTTACATGTAAATCACCTGACTGACTTGTGATATGTGATATAAGACTGATTCTTAAAAATATGACTGATATAATTAAGGTTGATTCTTGTAGGATTGTCCTACAAGACTGGATACGAGAAAAACACTACAGGTACTCAAGTGTCCTATATTGCTTGCATTGATTGTATATGTATATGACATAGATGACATTATATGATACATATAAAACATAACTAATACAAACACGTGATATGACTAATAAAACTGATACAATAATACAAAATTTACTTGAATCATATGACATACATGATTCACATTGCATATGACATATATATGAATCATAACTCAGATATTATACGACATGTATATGAACATGACAAGTATATAGATTCGTTGAAGATATAAACTATTTTGTAACTGAGGAGTATAAAAATGTTAGAACATAGTGATCCTTTATATGGTTACTGGTTACTGATCACTACTCATAAGATATACAACTCACCCTGATTGTTATTGATCATATGATATGATTTTATTTACATTGACTGCTACATACTTTTATAGTTATATGATCATATTGATGTTGATGGAATAATTACATGCATACTATCTGTATTATCTTGTATTGATTGCAGTGGTAGGTTTTGATAACCTACTGAGTTGTTCGCTCACTCTATGGTTTTATATGTTTTTAAATAAATGGATAAAATCTAATGGAGTGAGGAAGATCAAGGTTTCAGGTTTTGCTTTATTTTCTATTTTTTTAGTTTTATTCTTTTGAAGTCAGGTATTTGAAAGAAAGATAAAATAATGTAGTGATTGATCTTTTGACCTTTGTACATGCATTTGACTTTTGTACGTGAATTTTGAAGAATGTATATAGATTTATATTTTGATGAGTATGATTTATAATTTGCTTATGCTAGACTGACTTATATAAATGGATTAATAGAAGCTCTAATAGGTTAATTAGAGGTTAAATTTTATAATTTTTTCAAATTTGATCTTGGTGCGTTACATCAAACCTAAGCTCATACATCATATGAAATTTAACATGTACTCAAACTAAAGCTTGTAGCTCAATAAGCCGAGTTCATGATATCATAAATTAGTTGAGCCCGATTCAGCTCAACTTAATTGCATCACTAGGGCATTATGAGTGGACTAGATTGACCTCTTATGCTTAGGTGACTAACCCACAATCTAGAATGCCTAGGTCATTAAGCTAGGCTAGATTAGGTCCATGAATTAGGTTAGATTAAATCATCATAATTAGGGTTGACCCAATTGGGCTATTTTGACCTAATTAAATTCTTAGGCAAGGTAGTGTTTAGTTTACAACATCAAGTAGGATCCATTATATATATATATATATATATATATATATATATATATATATATATAAGTAGGTTCCATAAGGTCCATGTTAGTTATGCTTAAGGTTTGGTAAGGTGTAGGTTAATCCATATTAGTTCAATCCCATAGTTAAACTAGGTTTGAACAATCTAGGTTAGGTGTGTTAACCCTAAATCTTTATGTTGACTAATAGGCCCTTGGGATCTAGGAGTCAACTTGGGGCATACGGGTCAAAATTAACTGGGTGGGTTAAGGTCCCATGTTGACTTAAATAGGTCTCTCATAGGTCATATAGGCTAGGTTTGATCTCAAACTAACGAGGGAGAACTTTAACTAAGTTGAACAGTAAAAGTCAATATAGGTCATTCTAAGGCAAGGTTAAGGTAAGATAACTTAGGGTCAAATCAACTAGTTGTCTTATGACTCAAGCACTCAAAGCATAATGTATAGATTGGAGCTAGGTTGAGTCATACTTTGATCATTGAGTCAAATGTTAACTCATGATGGGCCTTGGGTGAGTTAGATTGACTAGGAACTAGGGTTTGGATGTGGATTAGATCATGACGACTCTTTAGGGTGGCAGTTTAGAGTAATTTAGGGCTAGGTGGGTGAGGATGGGCTCCAGGACGGATGTTGGGATGACTTTAGACTAAGTGGAGCCAAACTAAATCAAGTAGTCGATTACGTTCAGCTTAATAGAATAACTTATCGGTCAAGTTAGTTTAGGATTAGATCAAGGTTCACTATGAAAGACTTTGTTCCATACTGGGTAGGCCTCCTAAGTTGTTAGGCGTGGGTTCCCCTTGGAAGAATATTGATTGGCTTAGCTAGCCCCCTAAAATGTTCTTATGAGGACTATATTAGGTGAGCTTAGCTACACTAAGCTATGTTAAGTTACGGTCTGATCTTAATCATCCTTAGGTTATTACAGTGCCTACTAGATCATCTGAATATTTGGCAAGGTCCCTAATCACATAGCAAGATATCAGTAGTGGTCTAGCAAAACAAGGGTGTACAAAGCTGATTTTTTATCAAAAATCTTTGTTCAATGGCAGTCTTATACCTCCTGACAGATTTCTTCAGGATATCATCCCATCATTTTTATTTTTTTTGGGGCAGGTGTGACAAGCAACTCCCTTGTACATAAACTATGGCTTCGTTTGAAACGACTTTATTTACTACTTCTTAAAGCAGTTTTTTAGTACATAAATTTTAATTTTTGTACTTAAAAACTGCTTTAAGAAGCAATAAAAAATTCGTCCCAAACAAAGTCTATAAATGCACCAATAAACACTTCTCAAAAAGCTTAACTAACAAGAAAGCAAGAAATAGATGCAATTAATTACTGCAAATCTGAACATCTAATGAGTAATAATGAATCAGCAGTAGCACTGCCAACCAACAATGGGGATAAGAAAAAAGTAGAATTACAAATATATCACTGAAGTTTATTTTTTAACAAATCTAATACCGAAATCTTTATATTATCTTATATTACCTTAATCTCTTAATTACCTAAAAAATTCTACTAATATAACTTACCTTAAAGAAAAAAATATCATTTGACTCATATATTTTTGATGTAATTCGGACACTAAAATGTTATATAAATAAATATGGATACTCAGATGTTAGATAATACATAAAATTTTTGCTAAAAATAATAAAAATAGAAAGTTGAAGTTTGCAATAAAATATTAAATAAGCTACACTGAATTAGAAAAATGGTCTGAGAGCACTTTTGCCTCAGTAGAACTATGAAAAACATAGTTCAGAAAGATAATGCTAAGGTCTTCTTGGGAATTTAGAGTAGTCAGGACATCGACGTTCCATGAAAGCCCTCTTTCCCTCATTTGCCTCTTCTGTACCATAAAATATATAGGTTGCATTTCCACCCAGGTCCTAATCACAATAAGATGTCATATACTCATATAATTAATCAATGACAAAAAATCTACAGTAGCAGTTAGTGTTTCAGGAGGTGATAAGGTTTCGTTTGGGATGAATTTTTTACTGCTTAAATCAGCTTTATTATACAAAAAATTTAATTTTTTTACAAAGCTGCTTTAAGAAGTAGTAAGAAATTCGTCCCAAATGAAGTCTTAGACGGTTTTCTTATTGCTTCTTAAAGCAACTTTTTAGTACAAAAATTTAAATTTTGTACTAGAAAGCTGATTTAGGAAGCAGTAAGAAAGCCATCCCGAACGAAGCCTAATTATATGCACAGAAAGAGAAGAAAGGATTTTTTACTGGTACACCATGAGAAGCATTCACATCTACTTGTATAACATCCAATTCCTTATAATTGTAAATATGCTACTCCAAACATTTAAATCTTACTAATAAATTACTCTGGCTAGTTAGTGATAACTTAAAAAGAATATTTCATTAAATTAAAAAAAAAACTTATTTTAAATATTCTAAGAGAATATAACAAGACTAAGAACACTTTCAATTCAATCGAACCTTGGAGTAAGAGCTCCACTAGCTAGAAGAAACAAACATGAAAAACAAAAGATCTGCAAAAATCATTTTGTTGTAGTTGTCTAGCAACTACTGGACTTTACAAGCCTGATAATTCTCTTAAATCTCACTCTTTTCATACATGTCTATAGAAACTTTCAAAACATTCTGCATTTCTGCAAAATGCTTAAAATGTATATATATTAACTAATCATTGCAAGCAATTAGCCTACGGTTCAAATTAAAAATGACACGTTGGTTTCGAGGGCTGAAATTCAAAAACAGAACATAAAGAAGAGAGAAGCAATTAAGCATTGTATCTCCACAAAACGATCTCAAATCAAGAGATTTCAATGAGCCTTCATCAAACTAAATAATAATTGTAAGAACTAGATCATTAGATAAAAGACTAGCACTCTTGGCGAAACAAGACATCTTAAACTTTAGAGTTTTCTATAATAGATCTACAATGAAATGCTAGCAAACACGCTTCTAGAATCATAATTCACAAGCTCTTAATTTAGTCTACTCATTCCTCTAAATGAAAACAAGAAAGATGAAGAATCCATCACATGATAATTCAGTAGTCCACCATTAGAAATAGCACAGAAATTTCAAAATGATAATGCCATATGTTCAATTGAAATCCAATTGACCAAATGCAATCACATAATAAAACTAACACAACAACAAAAACAACATCAAGCCTTTATCCCACTATGTGCAGTCGGCTGCATGAATCATTTTTCTCTATTGTGGCTTATTAAGAGTCAAATTCACATTTAAATCTAATAAAAAAAGGTGATTTCTAATACTTTCTGATAAAATCTTTTTAGGTTTACCTCTACCTTTCTTAATATATGCTAGATCTAATATGTATACTCTTCTAACCGGGTCATCGGAAGGCTAACATTTAATGTGACCAAATCATCTAAGGTGACTCTCTCTTATCTTATCTGCCATTGAAGCTACTTCTACCTTTTCATGCATATACTTACTTTGCATTCTATCTCTAAATATAAAGCCACTCACTCATCCACCTGAGCATCCTCATCTCAGCAACACTTAACTTAATTTTATGCTTCTCTTTTAATGGCCAACATTCTACGCCATAAAGCATTGCAAGTTTACCACTATCTTATAGAATTCTCCTTTTAATGAGGGGTACTTTTCTATCACACAATAGACCCAATGCATTCCACTTCAACCATCCAACTTGAATTCTACTAATAATATCCTCATCTATTTCACCATCACTTTGAATAATAGACCCAAGATATCTAAAACGTATACTCTTTTTAATAACTTGATCGTCCAAAGTCACAATCCCCCACTAGATTTATTAATACTATAATTATATTCCATGTATTCGATTTTACATCTACTCAAATAAAAACTTTTAGACTCTAAGGTTGACCTTCATAATTCAAGTTTTCCTTCAACTCCCTCTTTAATCTTATCAACAAGAAGAATATCATTAACAAAAAGTATACATCAGGGTACATCCTCTTGCAAATATCTAGTAAGAACATCTATGACTAAAGCAAAAAGATATGAGTTTAAAGCTGATCCTTGATGTAATCCAATTGAAATAAAAAAATACCTGGTCAAACCACCATGTGTTTGAACAAAAGTAATAACTTATATATACATATCCTTAATGACTTGAATATAAACTGTGACCGATACAGCGTGTTGTTGACGAACGCGTATCGCAACGCCCTCTTCCTGATTTGTACAGCCAATGACCTATCTATTGGGAGTTTACTTTCTTTAAAGTAATCAATAAAAAGTTGTCTCCAATCATCTTCTTCTTCGATGTCCAAGAAATGCCACCGTGATTCTGAACATTTGCTAGATTCGCGTCTTCTTTTGGTTACTTGGTATTCATCTGGCTTATTTTCAGGAGTAATTGGCTAGAGAGATTGAGGATCAACCGTAATTGCATCCTACTGGCTTGAATTTAGTATTCTCTCTGCTTGCAAGAATTGCAAGATTGCTGGCTCTAAGACCCGACGAGTGTAGACTCCAATCAATATAGGCTCCTCGTCGTCCACATTTGTCATTTCCTTGGCTAATTTGGCAAGGAAATCTACTTTGCTATTCTGACCTCGAGGAACTCGAGCTATCTTAACATTCAGCACTCATTTTAGAAGCTCGAGAGCTTGCCGGCGGTAATAGGCCTGCTCAAGCTTACAAATTTTGTAGGCACCCAGAACCTGATTTATCATAAGTTGAGAGTCGCCGAAGATTTGGAGGTTCTGGATTCTGACTGAGATTGCAATCTCTAGACCTGCTATTAGAGCTTCGTATTCAAGCTCATTATTTATTCTGAGTTCGGTCAGACTGAATGAAAATCTCAATATGCCTCCTTCAGGTGCTATAAAAATGAGACTAATGCCAGCTCGAGCCTTTTGCCAAATTTGGAGGTTGGGTAAGTTTAATCAACGAAGCTCCGCCAAAGTACATCTCCTAGACTTGTGATTTCTCCTTCTCCTCGACTTACATAATTTGTTCATCAGGCAAATCATCGTTGAGTGGAGAGCGGAGAGTGTAGGGATAGGATGTGCGACGAAAAAATCCGTCAAGGCTTGTCCCTTCATTGCCTTTTGTGGCATGTACGTGATATCAAACTACAGTAATATAACTGCCCACCTAGTTAGGCGACCTGTCAACACTAGTCTTATCATTAAGAACTTCAGCGGATCGATATTTGATATCAATGTGATTTTATGGGAGAGCATACAGTGGTAGAGTTTCTAAACTGCAAAAATCAACACCAGACAATGCTTCTCAATTGAAGAATAGTAAATCTCTGCGTCAGTCAACCTCCGACTGATGTAGTATAGTGCATTCTCCTTGCCCTCTTCATTGTGCTGGGCCAATAATACTTCGAGGGACTCTTCCAGTGATGTAGTGTACAGGATAAGAGGCTTTTCAGGAATTGATGCTATGAGAATAGGAGGATTTAATAAGTATCTTTTTATACTATTAAAAGCTTCCTAGCATTATGTGTTCCATCTAAAGTTGACATCTTTCTTCATTAGTTTGAAAAATGACTGGCACCCAGCCGACAGATTTGATATGAATCGTCGAATGAAAGTTAGCCCCTTGCAATGATCGGAGTTGTTGAAGATTCTTTGGCGGTGGCATCCCCATAATTGCCTTGATTTTATTGGGGTAGATCTCGATTTCTTGGTGATGAACGACGTACCCCAGAAACTTCTCAGATGAGATACCAAAGACACACTTGAGAGGGTTCATCTTCATATCATACTTCCTAGTCCTTTCAAATAAAGTTCTCAAGTTATCTAAGTGATTTTTTTTTGTCTATACTCTTAATGACAAGGTCATTCACATAGCACTTGACCTTCTGATGAATCAGTTCATCGAAGATGTGTCATCTCCCGTTGGTAGGTGGCACTAGCATTTTTCAGGCCGAAAGGCATAATCGTGTAGCAAAATATGTTGATAGGCGTTCTAAATGATGTGTACTTTTCATCTTCATGCACCATCTTGATTTGATTGTAACCTAATAATCCGTCCATAAATGAGAACATATCATAGTTAGGCGTGTTATCCACCAAGAGTTCTGACATTAGGAGCAGAAATCGTCTTTTGGACATGCCTTGTTGAGGTCCCTTAAATCGATACAGACATGGATCTGACCGCTCTTCTTGATAGGGATAATGTTAGCGATCTAGTCGGCATATTTTTCTTCTCGAATGAAGCCCGCATCTATGAGCTTTTTTGTTTCTGCAATCACATGTTCTTCAATCTCCAATCTCATTCTCCTTGGAGCTTGTTTAAGAAGCGCTGCATCTGGCTTAATGGCTAACCTATGAAATGCTACGTCAGAGGATAAGCCAAACATCTCAGCATATGTCCAGGTAAAGCAATCCTTGAATTCACAGAGAAACTCCTTCATTTCTTCAACTTGCACTTTTGGTAGAAAGGCACTAATGAAGGTTGGGCGAGGGTCCTCTTTAAACTCCAAGTTGACTTCTTTCAGTTCATCCATAGTTGTTGTCTGCCTATCATCTTCAAGCTCTTTTAGTGTAGATTTGGCTTTTACAAGCTGATCATCCTAAGTGTCAACTTCATAGCTCTCCTCATAGCCATTATTATCGGATTCAACTTTCTCACATGTGATTGCTTGGAAAATCTCTTTTTGATGGCATTTTTGCACAACGAATCCAAGACCTCTTCTTGCAAGAATGTCCTTTTGCAATTCATGAGTATTTCTTCGATACCAAATACTTAGGTGGAGACAAGCTTGTCGTCTGATGGTACTGATATTAGCTTGTTTTCGTAGCATTCTTCAAATATTTCTGGGATAATACATATGCATTATCTCTCCAGAATTAGTAAACTCGACAAGCCAGTCGAAGTTTTCGTCTTCACGTTCCCCAGCTTTATAGAGTAAACTACCGGGTCCAGTCCCCTTGCTTAGAGGAGGTACGTAGAGTGTCTTGAGCTCTCTAACGTTATGCACCTCTCGAGGGATGATTTCCTTGAAATGTCGTGGGGGAAGACGTGTGACCATGAATATGCTGTTTGATATTGACAAGCTACCTATTCTGCTTGAGAATACACACTGTACCTTGCTCGTGTAGGTAGACTCATAGTCATAGTCAAAATCCGAATATTCTGCCTTCTTCCTCTTGGCTATAAACTGGCACATTTTCTTGGATTTGGTAGGGATGACATCATCTTCTATGTCACTCCCTAGGTGAGGTATAACTTTCTTTGTTTAGAAGCGGTCGCTGTTTTGGGAAGAGTCGGTGCTACCTTCTTTCCCCCCCACTTGTTTTTCTCACCTTCTTGTTTGGGTTGCTTTGCAGCCTTTGTGTTTGATGCATTGACCTCAAGAGAGCTCGACAACTTTGGCTCTTTTGGAATGAAGTATTTTGCATCTTCGTAGATTTTTACTTCGTAGACTGCAAAGAGCTGGATGTTGCTTGAGATCCTAAACTTTTCTCCATCTCTAAGGTACTTTACACATTGATGCAGGGTTGACGGGAAAATGCCATACTTATGCAACCAAGGGAGACCCAGAAGCACCTTGAACGAGGTGTTCGCGTCAATCACAGGGAACTTAGCTTCTGTATAAAGTTCTCCGAACACGAGAGAAAGTATGAATGACCCCATGGTCTTATGTCCCTTCTCGTTGAAGTCATGTACCATCAACTTATCTTGTCCAAGATGCTGCACATCAAGGCACAACGATCTCAGTGCTTTCAGGCTTATGAGATTTATGGAGAACCTAGGATCAATCAGGATTCGACTGATTATAATGTCGTCATTCTCTGCAGTGGCGTACAGAGGACGGTTGTGATCTATCATTCCGAGCATTATGTCATCTTTAGCGAAGGTGATGATCAGTTCATTTCGGGCTTGTAGAACCTCCGTCATACGATGCTCGACAAAGTACGCTTCGTATCTTCAGGGATCTTTGAGAGCCTGAATCAAAATTTTCCGAAGATCTTTGGACATTATGAGAGTGTCATATATGTTGAGTTGTGCCAGAATTTTTCTCAGGTGAGATAAGACATTGTAATTTATCCCTTTGGTTGAAGTGTCCTTCCTCTTAGAGTCCTTGGGGATAATGTCGTCATTGACAACTATATCCTCCCTTTAATCTTTATTGGGGACCCCTTCTTCGACGGAGGTGGCAGCACCTTGCCACCCCTCAACTGCACCTAGTAGGGGATTCTCTCCAGAGTCAGCCATTATTGCTTCAGGAGATTCATCTAATAATTCAGAATCTCCACCCAGCAACACAAGCTCCATTTACGATGCTATATCGGGGTCTGATTCACCTTCATCTGGAAAATACAAATGCTCCTTTGAACTATAGTCCATCAATGATACCATCAGACAGGATTCAAAAGCTGCCTCCTCGACATTTTCTTCATTGACAGGGAAAGCTTTGGAGAATTAATGAATGTTTAGATGTCTCAAGAAAAAAGAAAAAAAGATACATTGAAGATGGCTAGGGTCTAAGAAAACTGTTATGTGGAAAAGATATTAACCCTTCTATAGAGAAAAAACAAACAATAAGCTCAACTTAAGGGAAAAGGTATCCCTGAATACTGCATAAAAAAACAAAGTATAGCCCTATTCCTCATACAAAAATAACATTGATCACCATATAGCTATTATTGAAGCTTTGTCCAGCAAATTATCATACAACAACCTAAGTATTGTAAATCCTGACATATGAGGAGAAACAAATTCCTGCTTCCTATAAATTTGTCATGTTGCTTCAATTAGATGGTGGAACAAATTCATTTGTGTGAGAACTGAACCCAACATGAGTATTGATGTTGTGATTCTTAATTTATATATACTCACAGCATAGATGCTATATGCAAAAATTTTAGCTCCCCAGGTTCTTTTGGGTTGTTTTTCCTATTTTGATTGAGATATTCTATTTGAAAACTCAGCTTGTTCAGAGTTTTCTTATTAAAAAAGTAAATAAATAAGAAAATTAAATATGCAAATAATAAGGGTGGCACAAATGAATAAAATGCTTTTGAAAGTTCAATGGGGTTCTACAAATGTAAGAAGAGTGAGATTAACAAGAATAATAAAGGTGCTAGAATTCAATAGTTATAGTCAACTACATCAAACTATTTTGTAAATCTATTTTTAGTAGTCTTGCTAACACTCTCCACATAAGCATTTAGTCCATGATATGAAGTGGAATGAATTAAATTACACGTTGTTTCAGTCAATTTTAATATTATTTTAAAATATTAAAGAGAATTTCTTTCTAAAGTTAGGAAAATATTCCCTTTAAATTACTAACAACTAATTAGAGTATTATATTAGCAAGAGTTAGATATTTAAGAAGATAAACTGATAATTAATTGGCTAGTATATTAGTAAATACAAATGTTCTCGGTGGTATGCCAGTAAAATTCCTTGATACCAATAAATTATAATTGCATGAATATGTAGAGCAAGGATATTAATTTAGCCCACAAATAATCTTGTACACGAGACTAAACTAATAATCTCCCAAATTTGATACTAAATCAATACGTGTGTTTCTAAGATAATCTGTCTGCAATGGGACTCAACCTTGCAAAGGAACGAAACTTTAGGAAAGACATGGTATCATCTGTAAAATATTAGAAATCAAATGCTGCAAAAGATACCTGAAGACCAGCATGACCATCATCGACAGCATTGAGAGCAGATTTCAGAACCCTTATAGCGGTTGGACTGTTTCTTAAGATTTCCCTACACCATTTCACTGTCTCCAATTCCAGATTCTCAAGCTGTAGAAGAAACAACTAAACAGTGGTAAGATAGAGTTATTTGCATAGCATAGACATGTATACGCTTCTTCAAATCCAGGACATGACAAGAATCAGCGGGTAAAGGAGAAATTTCAATGAAAATCCTGATGGTGCATTTCAAATTTGACTACCATAATATATGGACAACCAGTTCTGCTGCTGCACAGATTGCAATAAATTCTTTGGTCTCAGATTGTCATTGAAAACTTGATCTGCTACTTTGTTATTATCATAAATGTCATCAATAATGCCCGGAAAAGTTTAAGGAATCGATTGATTTAAAGGCATACTAATTTAGTTGTTACAAACCTGCTTCTTTAAGTTTCCATTTCATTTTTCAAATGAAGACACATGAAGCCCGTATAGGGCAGCTTGAGAATGTTTCTTCTGCATACTTTGTTCTATTCGGAAAAAAAAAAAATAGAAAGATGTTTGTCTAGTAAAGAAAATAAAGTCATTACCACGATGTACATTTGCAGTAACTTGATCAAGCCCAGATAAAAGTATGCAATGGCAAACAATAGAGGCAGAAAAACTATGATTTTGGCAACAAAATGCTTACCTTGACTACAGCATTGACAAGTCCCATCTTCTCAGCTTCGTAAGCATTGTAAAAGCGTGATAAGAACCACATTTCTTTTGCTTTCTTAGGCCCTATCTGTTTCCATGAATCCATGATCATACAATATGGAAAATCAATGTAAAAAGACAAACTTACAAAAGTAGCTATTCCAGTAACTAAGTATATTAGTAGGTCGGCCAAAAGGACATAAGTTGAGATTTGCTGCTTCTCATTTCTTCCTAAAATAACTATTCTTGGTAACATCCATGTCTTTCTTTATTTATAGCTTTGTTGTGAAGCAAGATAAATTTCCTCTGTATAAAAGATTGAAATACTATTTTGGTTTCTGAGTCAAATTAATGAGAAATCTTATTTCTTTAAATTATCTTCAACCTTGACAATGTAGCTGCATTTACCGGCGTGACTCCTCTGCTTTTTAAGTTTTTGGTTTTCTCCTCTCCACATTACTGCTAATGCATTGTTTTTTTTGTTTAGAATAGCATGGATGGGCGTTGAGTTGCTATAGTTACTTATTTTCCTCTACTATTTATAAATTAGATGACAGTCTCTACTCTGGATAACTTTGATTCTGGGGAACTAGTGTACTCAAGATTTGTTAACATGAACTTACATTATAAACATAGATTGTTTTAAATTAAAGCTTCGTTTGAGGCGGCTTTCTTACTACTTAAGGCAGCTTTCTAGTGTAAAAATTAAAATTTTTAAACTAAAAAGCTGCTTTATTTATGAAGCAGTAAGAAAGCCGTCCCAAACGGAGCCTAAATAAGGCTTCATTTGGGTTCCAAATTTCTTGCACTTAACTTTTGAAAAGTGTATTTGATCTATATTAAAAAAATGAAGACTCTAATTGTGTATCATCGCTATGGTCTCACAAGCATATTAACTGCTTAAGGACAGCTGGTATTTTTACGGTAAAGTACAATAATTCATAAAGCACAACAAAAGCACAGCTTCAACATATTTCTACAACTGTTGTCTAAATAATGTAAACTATCTCCCCCAAGATGCACCACACTGACTAGAATCTAGACTTACCAAGCGAGACATGATTGACGATCCATAGCCTGCATCAAAACTACCCACCTGCACGTGAAAAATATCAGAAGCAAAATAGGATGAGACTTTAGCCTGCAGTTTCAGATCATTTATGAAAAATTAAGAAACCAACTGCAAAAGATGGAATTTTCCAGTATGTCTGAATACATAAAACTTAAAACCATCGTCCTAAAAAATAAATAAATAATAGAAAAAAGGAAGGGGCTAAGGTTCAATCAATAGGAAAATATGATTTTCATAGCCTCCAGCAACAATAAAAAAGACGAAAAGGTTCTTTGGTTTGGCATCCAATCTTTGGTGCATATTTGTATAAACCATGGCAAGGCCAGGAGATCGGATGCAAGATGGTGCAACTAGTCTGGTGCATGGGAAGCCTTCATGCAAAAGAAAATAGAGGATTAACATGGTGCAACTAGTATGGTGCATGGGAAGCCTTCATGCAAAGAAAATAGAGGATTAACAGACAAAAATTACTAGTTACACCAACAATGCTTTCTTTAAATGAAAACAAAAAATAATAGAGTTTAAGCATAATTGAAATTGAAGTGATTATAAATATTCAATAATTTCAATAAGAATTTGGAAATAAATAAAGTAAGAAGAAGAGTTAATTTCAACAAAATCAGATTTCCGAAATGTCACTTTTTAACCAAAATCAAAACCAACCAATAAGAAAATATATTGGGGAAATAAACAATAAACGAAATTATGTATTAAATTCATGAATTATATATGCTACTAATTCTATTAATATTGAAGAAAGATGCTTTTCATCTTTTGTTCGAAAAAAATGGCTTAGAAATTAGAAGAAGATTATAATTATTTGCTTTTGCCCTATCAATAGGTAATAAAAATCTCTCCCATCCAATAGACCATCGAGGTACCAAAATAAAAATTAATACTACTCATCATAATATAAACTATTGGAGCTAGAACATAAATAAAATTTTGTAATCATCTAACTAGACATCAATCCCGAGAAAAAAATAAATATTAAAAAAATATATTACAAAAAACCAACAATTCTAAAAAGTTTGCTAAAAAATCAGATCTTATTCCAATTATTATTATTATCTTGAGTAACATTTTAGGAGAAAACAAATTTTGAAGTTACCCATTTTGGTCAGTCAAAATTAAAAAAGTCAATGTGCTTGTCCAACAATAACCTAGCATTTGAAAGCAAATGAAATTTGGCCCCTCAACAGTGTGGGCTCCGAAAATTCGGCCCCGGCCTCCGCCCGCTTTTCTTTCTTCGAGGGGGGAGTTTTAACGATTTAAATTCCGAGGTAAATTTTGGAAGGCAGATGAGATAGTAGATAAGACAACCCAGAGATTTCGCCCTCATTTTGCGAGGACTTTATGATCTGAGTTCTGGTTTCCTATAGGCGCAAGCCCCTATAGTTAATTACCCCTCCCGGGGACGAGAGAGAACTTTCGATTAAGGCTAGTCGTCGATCAGATATGTAGAGATACGTGGATCTGGCATATAGTAGCAGCAATGGGTTGAAGGTTTGAAAGTTTGAAGATTTGATATTTAAAATAGAAATTTCACCATCTTGCACTTAAAGCGAATGGTGGGGGAATGGATGATAGACCCGATCATGATCCCATGGTTCCGTCGTCCCGGGCCACCGTGGTCCCTAGTCTACTTAGTCAGAGGAGGTAGTCGACCCAACCTGACAGAAGGATCCTTGTCGGCAGCCATGGGTTGCTTCGTCCAAGGGTACCTTGTAGACCTGGGGTGAATATTTGTCTAAGGGGACAAATTTGAATCCACCTTAGCTAACAGAGGGCTTTGTGCCCTATCGATCATATCCTATTGATTCATATCTCAAGGATTTGATGCCATTGGGGAGCATACGGGCTCTGGCCATAACCATAATATAATGGTGCCATTTGGAGCGACCACCTGGTTCAGAGGGCCCCGAGTCATAACCGTTTATCCTGCAATGCCATTTGGCGGCGAAACTGTCGGTTAGAGAACTCGTACCACGTCCTTGCTGGCAGGAGATTGTTTGAGAATGGATCCTAGTGATATTTTCGACTAGGCACTAGCTCTATGTGAGCTGAAGTAAATTTTGATTTGTCCACCTCGGCAAACTGTTGCGGAAGGTGGATGTGTTTTGCTTTAAGTGTTTTGATAGTTGTATTTCAATTTTTAAATATTTTTAGAATTTGAGATTTTGGGAATTTTTGTGGAGTTTTGAGTATTTGTGGGATTTTGGGAAGTATTATGAAAATACTTGAAATCCATCCCTCTGGTTGAGATCTGTGTTCAACACAGCCATCATCGGGGTATGGGGTCATTCATATTTCTATATTTTAAATCTTGTCGATTCTGTCTAGTAATTAACAGAGGATCGAGTTTCGTAGGCTTTGTGCCTTTGTAAGTGAATTCTCTTAATTACAAGCCTTGAAGACCTAATATGAACTATAAAATAAATATCCCGGTCGATCTCGCGACCGTATATTCATTTAATAGTTCGAGCCGTGTCAACTCCTATCTACCTGAATAGAAGGATCGGGCTCGAACTTGAATTCACTTATTGACCCGCGCAGCATCCCTAGACGTCACGTGTGTACCAATAACACACTCGCTGGGGCCCATGCGGGTTTTTAGTATATCCCCTTATGTGTACCTATGTGTATACATATTATGGTGCATGTGCGGGGGCATTTTAAAAAATATTTGTGAACGTCTTCTGTCTGCTTTTACAAAGGTTGCAGATCCGGTGACGTGTTGCAGCAGCTTCTGGACAGAGTTGTTTGCTGCTTTGTACAGGCAGACTGTCGTGCACTACTTGCATGATTTACGCAGGTAGGTTGTAGTACATTAACGAATCTCCTGCTTCTATAGGAGCTCGAAGGAACGTGCATTCGCTGCATTCTTTATGCATTTCACTATGGTTTTGGTCCCCATAATATATCCATTACTGTTGTAGGTAGATGTATTCATTTACAGGCTGGAATTAACTTCAGGATACTGCATTTACTGAAGTCTTTTTGCATCTACCCATGAACGGCATGTTGTACACATCTATTTTCGTAGAGAGATTGTATGTGTTGCAGATCTCTGGAATGGTTGTATTCATCTACAAGCGAATCGACCTCATCCGTAGGGATGTTACCACCTTAGCTGCATACCACTTGAGTGTATTTGTCTTCCATTAGATGATTGTTCGCTATAGAGATGCTACTATATCTTTGCTATGACAGCTCATAGGTGCAGTGCATTATGCTGTGGGTATACTATCTTCGCTTGTAGTGGATCCTCCTTGCATATTAACTGATGAACGGCTGGATTTGCCATCAAATTCTTTATACACGTTGCTCAATGAACAGTTGTATTTGTTTGCAAGGAATTATGTCACTCATAGGCAATAGGTTGTATGTGCCACTATTCATCAATGAAACATTTGTCGGGGATCTTTGAATATTTCCCTTGATGTTGAATGCCGACAACTCGTGATCTGAATTGCAGATTATTGCTACCTCCACTTCGACAAGTTGTAAGCTCTTGTAGGTGGTAGAGGCATTTATTTCCCTTTGTGTTGTAATGGACTGTATAAATACCTTGACACTCGTTGCATGCTTCTGTATATGCTCACAAGAAGGGTATCATCAATTGTAGATAGACCCACTATGTTCACTTGCTTGTATGTCGTTCTTGATTGCAAGGAGTCGTATACATAGGAAGCTTCCTCACATGACTGACATGAAGACCACCGTTAACTTCAACCTCGTTGCTTATGAGTTCTAGTATATTTACTTGTATGTTGAAACACTGCATGCTCCTTGTACGTGGTCGTTGGCAGACCGCCAAGTTTATTGTATGTTCTTTATCATCACTTATGCGCAACCTTTTTTAATCTTCATCACTTGTGAATTTTCATTTATTTGTTTGTATGATGGTATTGACTATCATTACATTCCCCATTTGTCTTTGTAGTCAATGCCATTATCCCAAATCAATCAATTGCTTGAGCTTTCATTGTCATCTGTGAGTGAATCATCTCACACATGAATTGCAATCTTCATTAGAGTATCCTTGTCCACCATGAATCTATGTTTACATCTCAATTTCATGATGGTTCTTTGTTATTCATTTGGAGATTTCATGTCATAGCTAATAGGTAGAGCCCTTATTGATCTCTTTTTGCAAGTGAGTTGTGTTATCCATTAAGAGTATCATACTATGCCATGAGAATTGATTGTGTTGTTGCTCAAGTGAAGTTTCATTATTGATAAACAATACGTTGTATGTTAGTGTTTGCATTCTTGAAGCTCTTCAGCATTTGTGGAGAACTATAGTCTTCACCTGTTGATTGATCATTACCATTGAAAGGGACATTGTAACATTCATCACATGCCGTATCATATGCATCTACTCGTCATTTGTATGCATTTAAGACTTAATCCTCGTGAATCTTTGCACTCACTTTGAGTTGTATTTGCTTGCATGAAGTTCACTTTTGGAGTGAGGTTCACTACCAACGATATTCGGCATTTCACTTGTTTTACTGATGTTACTTTCAAACCTGCATTTGCATTTTGACATTCCTCTGTCCGATGTCAAGTTCATATTTATTTGATTCTTGCTTATTTCAAATTCCATATGATGTCGTTTAGTCCATGTTCAAGTCCTTTTTTGCAGTTCAAATATTGTTCTTTGTGTCACATTCAAGTCCAAATTCAAATCAAATTTGAGCTTATGTCCATTGCACTTAGCTCATTTTGAGTTCTCTTGCAAGTTCAATTAATCTTCAATTTGAATTAAGGTCCTTTGATTTGTTCAAATTAGAGTCCAAGTTCAGGTCCGAGTGGTCTTCTGTTCACCCGAAATTTCGGCAGCATTCCGACATCTCCCCCGTTTAGGGGAAATTACGGAAAACTGGGCCTTTCCCACCACGCTAAGAAAAGCGTGTATGGTAGGTGCCCTCTTTCGAGGACACCGCGGCCGTATAAAGTCTTCAATCCCCCACCACGCTTAAGAAAGCGTGTATGGGTCTTCAACGTACCTGAAAAAGAAAAGCATTTGTTTCTCCGCAGGTACAGAGCCGCGTACGGGTACTTAAGATCGTCCCCACCATGCTAAGAAAAGCGTGTATAGGGCTTACCCACCTCGCCGTAGGTGTCGCACTGGGTTCCCTTCCCACCACGCTTAAGAAAGCGTGTATAGGCGGTTTGCCGGCTCGACACGAACGCCGAATGCGGGGTTTTGGTGATTACCCACCTTGTCGTAGGCACCGCACCGGGGTCCCATCCCACCACGCTAAGAAAAGCGTGTATAGGTGGTTTTCCGGTGCGCCGCCAACGACGAGAACGGGCTCTCGGAGTTTTAGGGTCAGAAATTTATACCTGACGACCGGCGAGGTGATGTTTGTACGAAGATCGAGGCAAGAGAAGGGCTCTCTTTTGCACTTTCCTTTAATCTTCTTATTAATTATAATTAATTATAATAATTAAAAAATAATTAATTATAACTAATAAGGATTAATTAGAATTAATAATTAAATATTATTTAATAGTCAATTAATTACGATTAATTAAAATTAATCATACTTAATTAACATTAATAATAATTAATTTGTGATTAATACTAATTAATCAAAATCAGTTAAAATTAATTACTAATTAATTACAATTTATTAGTAATTAGTTAAGATTATGCAGAATTTAATCAGGATTTTATATTAAATCCCTAAAATAGAATTTAGGGAACACTTAAACCTTACTGCAAAATAAATCCTCAGTTTCCTTCTCTCTGTCCAGACAGATTTACAAGATATGGCCGAGTAAGCATGCGAATGGGAGGAGGTTACCTTCATAACTAGCGAGCTCTAGTTACTTCCGACCCAACAAGAAGGGGAGCTCGTTTGAAGGAGCAGAGCCGGACGACAGCAAAGGGGCGGGTAAGTCGGTCCTTCTCTCTCTCTCTCTCTCTCTCTCTCTCTGTGGATCGGAGAAAATGGGAAGTCTGGCGGAGCTAGGGCAGAGATCGGGGCCTTGAGCCTTGCGATTGAATGGAATTCGTCAAGGTGCGGCTATGGTTGAGGGATCGAGTAGAGTTCGGCAAGGGCACGTCGAGTTGAATGGTGGATTTAGGCGTCGAAGTGGAGGCTTCGGCTGGTTGACTAGAGATTGGGGTTGGGGAGTAAAGGTCGCAGGTAAGGCTAAGGTCGGACCGAGCTATTGAGTTCGATAGGTGCAAGTATCGCTGGTGGAAGTGTCGGCTTTAGCTTGGAGGAAGAGGTTGTGGAAGAGAAGGTGGGATTCCTGGGTTTCGGCTCTCTGAATCGGGAGATTGGGATTCGGCTACAGCAGCAAGAGGAGAGGTCGTGTGGAGGCCGGGAGTGGGGTCGGAGCTTCGGCTCTTCACAGCGACGAGCTCCAGTCGCTACTTCAGCTCAAAATGTCGTAACTTTCGAACCCACAGGAAGGGAACATCGGAGGAGAAGTCGTGTGTAGAGAGGAGTGCGGAGAAGTGTCGTATTTAACGAGGGAAGGAGACAAGTTGAGACAAAGCATGCGGAGACAGGACGCAAGTTCGACATCATTGCAGAGGTATGGGCGACTGTAGCGACGGCGATTTGTGCGGGATTTGGTACAGAGATCGGGCTAAGGCAGGTAATGATTTTAGCCATTTTTTTTATTTTCTTTTGGCTGTATAGTGTAGGTCAACAAACAGGTTTCAATATTGGAGATAAAATTTAACAATAATGATTTAAATGTTGCAACCTCAAAGTTCCAAATAAATTGGAAGGAAAATGGATTGAAAAATCTCCGGCCCATATCAATGATAAAAATCACTCATCTATTCATATTTTATGAAAGTAGCAACCAAGACAATTCATGCATAAACATTATAGGTAATGTTGGGGAAGAAAAACACACAGTGAACACATATAAGAAAGAGAAAATGCAATGAAAGAAAGAACACCAGTATTTAATATGAAAAAAGCCAAAATCGAGAAAAAACCACGTAGTCATACCACACCAAGAAATCCACTATGAAAATTGAGAGAAATTGTACAAATCTCTTTCTCTCTCACTCTCTCCTTGTTTATTTTCACTCTTGCACCATTCAACATACATAATGATAAAGAAACGCATTTCAATAACCCCAAGGGATGCAACCCTTCAAGTTAACATGAAAAATGCGAAAGCAACTGTCAAGCCTGACTCGTAGTGTTGCGGCACCAAGTTTGAAGCGCCGCTGTGGACACTATTATTTTTTTATAAATAATAAAAATATTTGTATAATATAGTATGCTTTTAAAATATGGTTTTATATTTTATAATAATATAAAGTAATGTTTAATATTTTTATTTACATATATTTATTTATATATATTGTCTCACAAGATTTGCTTTAAATATATCATGATAATTTCTTTCATTCAAACTTGCATAGTTTAACAATATACCATCCTGAATGGTAGACTAATATTCTACTACCGATTTTGAAAGAAAGAAACTATTATTTATTTTTCTAGTCAGATGCAGCATAGGTAATATACAATCCATCCCAAAGGATACAACAACAACAACAACATCAAGCCTTTATCCCACTACGTGGGGTCGGCTACATGAATCCTTTTTCTCCATTGTGTCCTATTAAAAGTCAAATTCTCGTTTAAATCTAATAAAGAAAGATCATTTCTAATATTTTCTAACCAAGTCTTTTTAGGTCTACCTCTACCTTTCTTAACATAAGTCAAATCTAAGACCTCTACTTTCCTAACCGGGTCATCGGGAGGCCGCCGTTTTACGTGACCAAACCATCTAAAGCGACTCTCTCTAATCTTATCTTCCACTGGAGCTACTCCAACCTTTTCACGAATATGCTCATTTCGTATCCTATCTCTAAGGGTAAAGCCACTCATCCACCTGAGCATCCTCATCTCTGCAACACTTAACTTAGAATTATGCTTCTCTTTAGGTCTAGATCCCAAAGGATGAAAAACATATTCTCCTATCGTTCCAATTAGAAAATTAAATTATAAATTTATTTCCATCATCAAATATAGAGGATATTCAATTCGCCATAAAAGCAAATAAAATATCCATCTATCTTTTGATTATGAAATTAAATTTAGAATATAGATAAAGCTAATCTGCATTCACGAATTTTTTTCCTATCTTAGAAAGGAACTAAGGTAGGGTTTATTTTATTTTGGGATCTAGACTCCCTATAGAAGGGGCAAGCTCCTATAGTTAATTACATCTCCTAAAAAAATACTCTCAATTAAATGAAGACTAAATGATTTTCAAATTGATAGAAATTTACAGAAATACTTGGGCTACTTAGATTTCAACACACAGCTTTAGATTATAAATTCTAGAATTGAGTTTGGCAATTTATATTTGAATTAAGGAAGGACGTGTATGGAGAAGGTGTATACAATCTGGATTGATCACTTGCCTAGAGTGAGCTGCCAGCTAACAGTTCTAAGAACAATAATTGTCGTATGTATGTAAGATTTGGTAAGCTCTATCCTAGGAATCAAAGATTTGTTATTAAAAGACTTTAAATTGAATGCTATACAACATGCTTATAAAAAATGAAAACTACTCATATGATGAAAATGATGCATGAACAGCAAATGTATAAAAGAGCTGATTTTATTGATTTATAAATTTGTAAAGTACAACAGAGGGTCCGTTGGAAAGTAATGGTGACTAGACCCCACCAATAACAAACCTAGATTCTAATCCTATCATATACATGTAGAATTAAATATAACTGTTTATAGTCTTCAAGTTCTAAATCTTCTATGACACTATACAACTCGAACTATATATAGAAATCTATATAATGTAAATATACATTTCTTTTTTTACACATCATCACCTAGAAACATTCTACTTTGCAGAAATATAAAGAGAAGAATAATGAAATGAAAATATGACGTTGTGAGCAGTTATATGTATAGAAAAGTAAATGAAAGTAAATTACACGGCCCTGAATTCATTCACTCCGCTCTCTGGTGCACTGATAGAAAAATAAAAATGGCATCCAGATTTTGCAGAAAATAAACTGACACACACGGGTGCCCTCTAGGCAAAGACACCTGCAATCAAACCAAAACAATTCACCAACCTAACCTAGGCTAAAGTTGGTTGTCCTAACAAACCATCTAAGTGTGTGGAAGACATTGTGTGGCTTTGATATGTCCTATAGGGATTAAATGTTTAGATTGCGTGTATTTTTAATGTTTATTCATTAAAGGTCAAAAGGAAATTTAATTAAAGTTTAAGTAATGTATATTTGTATTTTAAATTATATTTGTATTTTAAATTATTTGAGTTTTAAATATTGAAGTTGTTTATTTAATTTTAAAGAATTTATAGATTAATAATCTCAAAGTGCAAGGGTTATTAATTCATAAATCCTAAGGCTTTCAAATAAAACATCCATCCTCTGTGCAGGACAGATGATCATATGAGAGCCTTTAAAGATTTATTAGAGAAAGAGAAGGGGCCTAATAAATTAAATATACATGCCCTCCAGTCAGAAGCAAGCATAGTGTATAAGGTCGGTATATTATTAATGCTTGAAAATCCCCCAATCCAATGCGTTAGTGCCATCCCGAAAGGAGTCATGCACAACACATAGGGAATCTTTTGGTTATTTAAAGTGTATTAAAGGCTTTGAAAATGAATGCCAAAATGCTCTCCAAAAGGAATTAAGCATGAGGCATAAAGACCTAAATTCATTTATTTCAAATTAATCATCAAAATCGATTGATTAAAATAAATTTCAATCAATCAAATTATCAAATTAATTTGCTTTAAATGAGTTTAAAATTTAATTCAAAATTTTCTAATTTAATTGTAATGTTTAGAACTTTTTTTAATTAATTATTGAAATTTTAATTAACTTTAATTAATTATTAAAGAATTAAAATTAAAATTTATTCAAAAATTTTATTTAAATTTAAATTATTGATTTCTGAATTTTTATTTTATTTTAATGAAATTTTAATGAATTTTTTAATTTCATTTATTATTTTTAATGAATTTATTTAATTAATATTTAATTAAGGGTAATTTAATTATTAATTAAATTTAAATGAAAGTTAATTTTGGATTTTTTATTTTTTAATGATTTTATGATTGATTTGGAATTGATTGAAGGTTATTTTATATTTTTATGAATTTATTTGATTTATTTGGATTTGTTGAAATTAATCCCTTAATGAAGGTTTAAGTTAATTTATCGTATTATAAGGTCAATTAATGTCAAAATGAGGGGAATTTAATCATAGGAATATAGGATATATGACACTAAGTTTTCTAAGTTTAATGTTTCATCCAAATAGGATATGTATGGTAAATCCCAAAATTGCCTAAGGTAGCTAATATTCAAGCTTAATTATTGTCCTTCGATGTCACTAATATTGCATGGAAATCAAATCTATGTCTCTAACCCTTGCATATACAAATAAATAATCACATCACATCAAACAAGTGTACCAAAACTAGATAAAATGAAAGTAAATGAATTTCCAAATATTTAAGTCAAATCATGACTTAAGCATTTGGAAATTTAATTGGGAAACAATGACATATCAAATGGGTTTAATAAGACAGTTATATCAATGAGGTATCATATATTAACTTAGCCAAAATTGAACCGAACAATTTATTGAGGATTTGGAGAATAATTATGGGAAATAGGAATTCAATGCTATTGCAATTATTCTCCAAATAGTCAATAAATCCCCATGGATCTTTTTTTTTTTAATAAAGCGTTGTTTAGCAATTCCAATGAGTATTTATATGAATGAAATGGCTTTGAAATGTAATTATAGTTAATTTTCAAAGTTAAAGGCCAAATTATGGCCTTTGAAGTTAGAAAATTGATTATAATTAAATTAAAATTCAAATGACGTTGAGAAAATCATGGTAGGTCAAGAACATGCTAGAAATCATCTCCACCAAATCTTAGATTATTTAAACATATATTTATTTAATAATTAATTAAAAACTAAAATGATATAATGGATATTGCTTAATAAATACATTATATTTTTATTTAAAATTAATTTTAAATGAAAGAGAGTGAAATTATGAAGAAAACAATGTATTATTTGTAAAATTTGGCTAAGTATTTAATTTTATATAATTTTTTAAAGTTTTGCTATTTAAAAACATATTTTAAAATAAATTTTATTAAGTTGAACCGGCGGCTGCGGTGGTGGGCCACGCTGCGTCTTCCAATTGGTTGATTCAAAGCGCGTGGTAATCATAGGTTGGTAGTGCATTAATGACTAATGATTACGCCGTTGCGCAATCATTAATATTAAATATGTTAAGATGGCGACGACGGATGCAGTTTACTTATCCGTGTCAGCAGCTAATTTGTGCTGTTAGATCCCGTGCGGTATTGAATCAACAGCTCAGATTGAGCCAGACGAAGATCTGAACCAACAGCTGATCAAAGCAGTTCAAACAGAAGGTGAAATGACGTAATCTGAGCAGTCGATCTCAAGATCAACGGCTCATATATTGTACAGTTAATGCAGAAATTAACCTAAATCCTAATGATGAAGAGTAGCTCATTCTTGAAAATGGCTGAATTAAAATGGTTAAATTAAAATTTTAAACAGAGCTTAATATGAGTTTAATGAGCAATGGGGATTTGTTTTTACATTTTGAGAAGCTATTTTTGGAAAGTTATTTAAGCCTAAGTGTCTTTAGCTAGGGTTTGATATTTACCTCGATCCAAATGTAAACGGCCAAGCTTAGGCTCGTTGTCATCCTTAAGACTTCTAGCACAAATTCCTTGAAGAGCTCGACGGTTGAGGAAGCTTGAATCAGTGGCTAGAGGTCTTGAACTGACTTTGGATGTGAGATGGCTGAAAGCTCGTTGCTGACAGCCTTTGGTTGGTGGATTTGAACTAGGGAAGTGTAAGGGGGAGTGTATAGAGACAAAATGAAAATAGCTCTAGTCTGGAGGAGGTGAGAGAATTTGTAATTGCTTGAATGAGTGGTTTGGACCCTTCTTACCCAATTCAAATGCATTGGCTTGTTTGGAAGGCTAGGATCGATTTGGAAGCTTCCTAAGATGCTTGACACCTGTCCCCAGGTGGTTAGGGGCCTGAGCAAAGGACAGTAGCAAGGACTATGAGGTGGAAAGCCTTGTTTGTCTTCACATGGGGAGGAGACCACTTGGCTCAGCTTAGGCTTAATCCATGGGTTTAAGGCTGGTTTAGGTGAGGTTTAGGAAGGTTCCAGAAGTAATTCAAGAACTTAAATCTGCTAGCCTTGGAGGGAAATGGATTAGATTAGGTAATTCAATCCTATGAGCTTCCTTGACCATTTGTTGACTATTTTACCAATCAACTTGGTCAAGGGAGCTGAGGTGGCACTTGAGGAGTTTGAATTGCTGGTGGAATGAATTCAAAGGGGTTTGAAGGGATGGGTTAAGTATATGAGCAAGTTAGTGAGTGTATAGTGAGATTTGACCAAGTTTCAATGAGTTGACTTGGTCAAATCCACTAGGATTTAACTCACTCATAGTTTAGATAGATTTAGGCCATGGAATAGAGTGATTGTGAAGACTTGATAAAGTTTGGAGAATTAGATTTGGTTAAATGTATTAATTTGACTTAAGTTGACTTTGGTGGACTAAGCATGGGTCCAATTGACCAAGTCAACTGTTAACTGGGCTAGGGTGACCAGTCATGTCCATTTTACTAGGAGAGATGTTCAAATGAGTTTGATGAAGATCATAGATCATTTGATAGTTTGATTAGAGGTAGTGGTGGCTAATGATCAATTGAGCTAGCTTGAGCTAGCTCAACTGGGTCAGATTGGGCCAATCACTGGCTGAGGAGCCAGTGATGATTGGTTTGATGTATAGAACTCCTAGTGAAGTGATCTGGACATGATTGAAGTCATGAGTGCCAGTGCACTGAGCTAAGCAATGTACTGAGTCAACTGATTGCAGTGCAGGGCTGCAACTGCATGTGATTGTAACTTTGATTGGATACTGGATTGAGATGTTGATTGAATGTCGGGAGTGCAAGCTAATTGATGTTTGATTGACTGGAGATTGGAAGCTGATTGATTAATTGTGATTGAAGTATACTTATAGATGATTGTTGAAAATGCAGGCTAGATTGATTGATTGAGTATATAGATTGATAATTAAGGGGTTTTGATTGATTGAATACAGACCATTGATATTTAATTGAATACTGGCTTGATTGTAGGTTGTAGGTTAAATGATTGAAATTTGATTGAAGGCGTGGTAATTGATGATTGCAAGGTAGTTGAAATGCTTGATGATTGAAATGTTGAATGATTGATTGATTAATCATGAGCTAGATGATTATTGATTGGAGGCTGGATAGGTCCTAACGATGGCCTTATACAAAAATGAGGTCAACAGCCGCGGCGCTCCACTCTCTATCTCCAGTCTGACTGACAGAGCCGCAACGCCAGGGTCCAAAGTGTTGCAACGCTCCACTCTCTAACTATCACCAACTAGACTATACAGTGCAGCAGCGTTTGGATACACAAAACCATAATACTGTACAGTTGTATGAAAAAAAAATTCCTGATACAAAGCACCCAAACCTAAGTAGGGGGAGGATCCCTTGAAACCCCCCAATGAGCAGGACCAATAGAATTGAGGTCCGAGTCAACAATATATCCTGATGGATCGGCACAATCAGATTCCACACAGAACTAACATATAATACATATGGATAAAGCACTAGGAAAATTTGAGTACAATCATGATATCTTCTATATTTCCTAATTAAATTGTATCTAAATAAATTTATCAATAATAACAACAACATCAAGCCTTTATCCCACTACGTGGGGTCGACTACATGAATCCTTTTTCTTCGTTGTGTCCTATTAGGAGTCAAATTATCATTTAATTCTAATAAAGAAAGGTCATTTCTAATGTTTTCTAACCAAGTCTTTTTAGGTCTACCTCTACCTTTCTTAACATAAGCCAAATCTAACACATCTACTTTCTTAACCAGGTCATCGGAATTCCGCCGTTTTATGTGACCAAACCATATAAGGCAACTCTCTCTAATCTTACCATCTACTAGAGCTACTCCAACCTTTTCACGTATATGCTCATTTCGTATCTTGTCTCTAAGAGTAAAGCCACTCATCCACCTAAGCACCCTCATCTCTATAACCCTTAACTTAATATTATGCTTCTCTTTTAATGGCCAACATTCTACACCATAAAGCATTGCAGGTCTCACCACCATCTTATAGAATTTTCCCTTATTTTTGAGGGGGACTTTTCTATCACACAACAAACCCGATGCATTACTTCACTTCAACCATCCAACTTAAATTCTACTAATAATATCCCCGTCTAA
The DNA here is from genome assembly GCA_019925795.1 of Dendrobium chrysotoxum. Lineage (NCBI taxonomy): Eukaryota > Viridiplantae > Streptophyta > Magnoliopsida > Asparagales > Orchidaceae > Dendrobium > Dendrobium chrysotoxum. Next base: position 44,053,051 of record CM034303.1, on the reverse strand, counting down.
ATAAATTTATCAGTTCACAGAAAAAGGTGCAATGTTGTTCTAACATAAAAACCTTTCCAAATATCTTAAAGCCAACAAAGCCCAACAAAGGGACATAATCTATACCTTCCTACAACAACAAAAAAATTATATGCGGCTTAGTAATGTTAACGTAAGGACCTTCTAAGATAATAGTGTTTCTCTGAGAAAAAACAGTAGACAAGACTTAAATTTCAAAAGAAACATTAAAACCCCTCCAAATATGCAGCAACAGTTTTATCCGTTGTGCTTCCTTTAGCAGCGAGAAGAGTGAATCAACCTCATACAAGAAAACCTTGGGAAATAATTTCACAATGAGATCAGCAAACCTAAGGATAGCAATACTAAGACAAAGCATAATGAAAATGCTAAGAGTTTACACTATTCTAAAAAAAATGAAAGAAAGCAACAAGGAGCAAAATAAGTCATCAAGAGGTCAAAAAAACCTTGGCTCCAGTCTGACCAAAAATGGCATTTTCAGCTGCAATTGTTAAATCACAAACCATATGCAATACGTGCCCCCCACCAACAGCATAACCTGCAACCTAAGATAAATACAATAAATTACACTGACCCTTTGATACAAAGTTATGTTTTACTTCGATTGATATGAAAAGTATACCATAGCTATCACTGGCTTAGGGAGACGCCGGATTTGTACCTAGATAGAGAACAAAAGAGGCAAAAGAATAAGTAAACATAATTAAGTAGTGTGAGGACTTTTGTTTAAATTGAAAAAATTCAAGCATAAAACATGTAAAGGCCCTCATAACTACGCACAGACAATAAATGTCAGTAAGCTTCCTGCGAGTATGACATGCACTCATCTTTAAACTTTTAAGGGTGAACAAAATCCCCCACATTTTAAGTGTATTGAACAACTTCATCACCATAAGTTCTATCAACTATTAAGTGTCCACAATGTTATGAGGAACTTCAAAGTCCAAAATTAGCTTCTATCATCACAAAAAAATCAACATGTTAGATCTAGTTGGTACATGAAACTGTCAGGGTAGTATAAACTGCACCACTCATGTGTGTTGATGTAGCTATATTTTGTTCTATTTCCTAAGAAAAAATTAAAATTTTATGCACTGAAACACCAAAATGAAAAATAAAAGGAAATAAATTTACTTAGCTTATCTATGAAAATGATCCCCCTTGTATCAAATACAACGAAGAAAGATATTAGAGCTTTGCCAAATGTTTCGACAACAATAAAGTCATCCCAATGCTCAAGTCAGTTGTGTAGGTTGAGAATACTCTAGCTGAACCAGAGGGAGAGTAATGTCATTCTAAATAATTTTCTTAGAAGGGGCTTTCTCAGACAATTCACTTTCGCTCAACCGGAGCAGTCTCATTCTACATAGCACTGATTTGAGTTTTTCACTGACCTATGAGGGCCCAACATTCTAAAATATTAGGAAACAACTTGGTTGAAAACGATCCTGATGTGGTGCATCTTAGGATTAGGATGGCCTTAGGAATAGCATATCTTATTTAGCTTTAGTTCATGCTTTCTAGAACCTTCTAGAAGGTTCAATTGCCTTTATATAAACAGGTTATTGTAAGGAAGAAGAATATATGAATGATATTTTTGGATTATAACAGTTTCTACTGTTCTTTGGTATTCTTGCTCTTAAGACCTGCCTTCTTCATGATTCATCCCTACATTAGTTCGTATCAGAGCCTGCTTCAGCCCTTGACGTCGATCAGAGCAATGAGCTTCTGACCAGGATGAAAGAACCTGTCTCAACCCTTGATGTCAATCGAGATTTGGATGCTTTGGGGAAACTATGGATGAAGTTGGGTTGTCGACGACATTCGAAGCCTACACCAGTCGGCAACCATACTGGCGATTCTATACATTTACCGCTGGCAATCATACCAGCAAATCAATCGTCTGGCAACCATACCAGAATGAATCCATTGATGGCAACCAAACCATCGGACATCTTCGTGCGAGGTGCGCCCGTGTCCCGAAACCCACCATCCATCCTCCCGCGATTTAGCTATCCATGAGTTCCCAGTCTGTCTCCGACTTCAACCAGCAGATTCGTCCGCTTTCGCGTCTCCAACCCCCATGGTTTGCACACCCGAATCCGTCCGACCTCCCCAGCACATTCGTGTTCGCATCATGCACTCCCACGCGGGAGTGATGGTGCTCACGCCAACGTTCAGCGCCCACCCTGACCACAGGCCCGCGCGGCCAATGCCTCTGCTCCGACCCAGAACCGCATCACGTCCCTGTCTCCGGCGATCTCAGCCTGCGTTGTTGCCCTTTTCTATACGCGATTTCTTCTAATGCACGGGAGAATGATGCGGCGTATCTTAAGATTAGGATGGCCTTAGGAATAGTATATCTTATTTAGCTTTAATTCATGCTTTCTAGAACCTTCCAAAAGGTTCAATTGCCTTTATATAAACAAGTTATTTTAAGAAAGAAGAATATATGAATGATATTTTTGGATTATAACAGTTTCTACTCTTCTTTGATGTCCTTGCTCATACGAGCTGCCTTCTTCATGATTCTAATACGGGAGAAGGCAGGTCGGTCCAACAAGAGCTGGACCAGCAAGGGGCAGAAAGGGCAAGGAATTTGGCCCCCCTTTGGGGCCCATTAAACCTATCATTACATATGTGAGAAGAGGAATTATGAAAGGGATTAATTAGGAAGGATTTCCTGATTGAAAAGGGCAAATTTGGGGGTTGATTTGGAGGGGATTAATTAGGAGATATTTTCTAATTAAAGAGGGTTGATTTGGAGGGGATTAATTAGGAGATATTTACTAATTAAAGATGGAAGATTTGGGGGCTAATTTGGAGGAGATTAATTAGGAGATATTTTCTAATTGAAGAGGGCAGATTTGAGGGTTGATTTGGGGGGAATTGGGGGAGTGCTGTTTTGGAATTATTTGGTTATTATTTACTATAAGTAATAGGGTTTATGTTATGTTTTGTATGCAAAATTTTATTTAAGAGTGCTATAGTTTTCTTTTTGTGATGGATCCTAGCAGCGTCTAGGGTTTGGGAGAGACAGTCCTCCTCTCGAAAGAAACCATTGTATCATGCTTTGTTCGTATTAGATTTCCTAACAATAAAAATCTATTTTTGTGTTGAATCTCTTGGAGTTTGTTGCAGTTTTTTTATACCAAGTTGCATCAAATTAGTTTAAGAGCGGTGTCCTACACCAAATCACAATTCTCTTCATTGATTTATGCTGCATACTTCCTCCCTGTTGCTGATTTTGGCTGTTTGAAGACCATAGTCGTTGATTTTTTTTTTTTTTTTTTGCGGTTTGGAACTTAGAACCGTGAATGGCAGCAAAGAAGGTTGATGCATTAGAAGGAAAAGTGGAGCAAATCAAATTCGGGATGGAGGAAAGATTTTCAACTCTGGAAAATTGGATGGAGAGCCAATTGGGAGGGATGGAAGAGATGATAAAAAAGCTCATGGAGATGTAATCCAAAGCCCCATCTGCAATTTCGATTGCCAACCCTCAACACAATTTGACCGGGGTTCCCTTGGCCAAATCAAAGGGAAAGGAGATCGAACGGGTGGGGAACTATCTACGAGAGAGAAAGTTTGGGTGGAGAAGCGAAGGTGAGGAAGTTGAAGATGTCGGTGATCGAAGGGGAGGATGTTCATGGGTGGGTATACCGGGTGGATCGAGAGGTATTTTGCAATGAATGGGTTGAGAGAGGAGGAGAAGCTTACAACCGCAAGGTTATGTCTGGAAGGGAAAGCTCTCGCTTAGTTCCAGTGGAGAGAGGCTAGATACCCGATCCATTCATGGGAGGAGTTTAAGGATTGCTTGTTAGAACGTTTCCGAGCCATTCAGGAAGGAGACCTACACGAGCAATTCCTTGCCTTGACACAGGAGGGGACTGTCGTGGAGTACAGGGAGAGGTTTGACTGGTTGTCAAGGAGGCTGAGGGGAATTTCGGAGGCAGTATTTGAGGGAAATTTCATGTAGGGCCTCAAGCCCGACATACAAGCGGACCTTCGATTGCTAAGGCTGAGGAGGTTGCAAGAGACGATTGAGCTAGCACAAATAGTGGAGGATCGAAGGCAGATGGAGAGAAGCAGTAAGAGTGGGGTTGCGGGAGGCTCTTACAGAAGTACCTCAACTCCATTGGCACCAAGGACCCAGACGATATCATTTCAGCGGGAGGCACCAAGGGAGAAGAGTGGGGAAGTTCGCTCCGAGACTAATTTCAAGCGCCTCACAGAGGCAGAGGTGCAGGACAAGAAAGCAAAAGCTCTATGTTTTCACTGTGGTGAGAAGTATGCACCAGGCCATCGGTGCAAGGACCACACACTTCAGGTCCTTCTGATTTGTGAGGAGGAAGAGACTGATAATGAGGACCAAGTGGAGGAAGTAAAAAAAAGTAAAAGAGTGCCTACACCTTGATGTGGAGTAAGTGTTCCTAAATTCTATAGTGGGATTTAGTCCAAATCACACCATGAAGGTGAGGAGACAGATGGAGAAGCAGCCAGTGGTGGTCTTGGTGGATAGTGGGGCTACTCATAACTTCATTTCCAACCTGTTGGGATTGAAGTTGGTGGATACAGGGAGCTTTGGAGTCATGATGGAAACGGAAAAGGTAGAAAGGAGTAGGGGGATTTGCAGGAGGTTGGTGTTGAAACTCCAGGGTATACAGTAGTGAAGGATTTTCTTACCTTGAATTTGGGGAGTACTTATATGATCTTAGGGATGAAGTGGTTACCGACGATCAGGGAGACAAAGGTGAATTGGAAATCTCTAACTATGGAGATTCAGGTAGAGAGGAAAATGTTGGTGCTGCGGGAAGTGCCAGCCTATGCAAAACCATGGTTTTGCTCAAAATCATGATCAAGGTGATACAGGGTGTAGGGTTGGGCTACTTGGTGCATGAGCTGTAGATCCTAGAGGAGTTTCGAGACTCAGAGCCGATGGAGGTCCCTGATGGTGTACAACAGCTTCTGCAGCAGTTTTCTGAGGTCTTTCAACAGCCGAACGGGCTACCGCCACCCCGGGAGCATGAACATGCCATTACCTTGAAGGAGGGAGCATTGCCCATCAGTGTGAGACCATACCGGTACCCACAGATTCAGAAGTACGAGATCGAGAAGCTCATCAAAGAGATGCTTGAGTCTGGAATTATCAGGCCCAGTGTGAGTCATTTTTTTAGCCCCGTACTACTAGTAAGAAAGAAGGACGACAGTTGGAGATTTTGCGTGGATTACAGGGCCCTGAATAAGGAAACTGTGCTGGACAAGTTTCCTATCCCTGTAATCAATGAGCTATTGGATGAGTTATTTGGATCGGTCATTTTTTCGAAGATTGACCTAAAGTCAGGATACCACCAAATCAGAATGAAGCTAGGGGATGTACACAAGACAGTTGCAGAACTCATGAGGGTCACTACGAGTTTTTGGTGATGCCTTTTGGCCTCACCAACACCCCAGCCACTTTTCAGTTCCTAATGAATCGAGTTTTTAGGCCCTATCTCAAAAAGTTTATCTTGGTATTTTTTTATGACATTCTTATCTATAGTCGTACAGAGGCAGAACATATGGGTCATCTGAAGACTGTACTAGAGATGTTGAAGGAGCACCAGCTATATGCCAACCTGAAGAATTGTTTGTTTGCATAGCCACAGGTGGAGTACCTGGGATATATGATGAGCAAACTAAGGGTAGTAGTAGACCAGTCCAAGATTGAGGCTATGTTGGATTGGCCTTTACCTAATAACTTGAAGGAGCTAAGAGGGTTCTTATGCCTCACTGGGTACTACCAAAAGTTTGTGCGAGGGCATGGCATGATAGCATGGCCATTGACTGAACAGCTAAATAAGGACAATTTTAAGTGGGGGAGATGGCTACGAAGGATTTCGAGCAGCTGAAGAAGGCGATGACCAGTGTATCAGTGTTAGCACTTGCCGACATCAGCAGGCCATTTGTGGTGGAGACAAATGCGTCAGGATATGGACTAGGGGCAGTGCTCATGCAGGATCAGCGACCTATCGCCTATTTCGGTCAAGTGCTCACAGTCAGGGCAATACTCAAGTCTTTGTACGAGAGGGAGATGATGGCTATTGTCTTGGCTATTCAAAAATGACGACCCTATTTGTTGGGGAGATATTTCCTAATCAGGACAGATCATAGAAGACTGAAGTATTTGTTGGAACAATGAATGGTCACGGAGGAGCATCAATGGTGGTTATCCAAGTTGCTTGGATATGACTTTGAGATACAGTACCAACCGGGCTTAGAAAACAAAACAGCAGATGCCTTATCCAAGAAAGGCGAAGAGCCTCAGTTAGCAACTTTGTTAGTATCCATGATCCTAGATTGGGAAGCTTTGAAATAGGAGAGTGAACAAGATGAAGGACTGATAAAGATCAGATCCAATTTGCTGCAGAACCCGGATAGTCATCCTAGTTACACATTGAGAGGAGTTCAGCTGCTCCATCAAGGGAGATTCATTCTACCGAGAGGATCGAGATACATTCCCAAGCTGTTATAAAAGTTTTACAACAGTGCAGTTGGAGGACATTCAGGAGCTCAGAAAACCTACAGTTGATTGTCAACAGAATTATACTGAGTGGGGATGCGCCACAATGTAGAGGACTGGGTAACTAGATGCAATGTGTGACAAAGGCACAAGTACTCAGCCATGACACCAGCAGGGTTACTACAGCCTCTAGCACTATCGGAGAGGGTGTGGGCGGAGGTGACGATGGATTTTATTGAGGGGTTGCTGCTCCTGGAGGGATTTTCAGTAATACTAGTAGTAGTGGATCGTCTGAGCAAGTATGCACACTTCATCCCTCTGAAGCACCCTTACACTGCAGTCTCTGTGGCTACTGTTTTTATACGAGAGGTGATATGCTTGCATTGATTTCCAGAATCTATTGTGTCAAATAGGGATAAAGTGTTTCTTAGCCACTTTTGGAATGAGTTGTTTCGTTTGCAGGGGACAGTCCTAAAGAGAAACATAGCATACCATCTGTAGACAAATGGCCAGACAGAATTGGTCAAAGAAGCATAAAGACCTATTTGAGTTGCTTTGTATCAGACATGCCGAAAAGTTGGGCAAGGTGGATTGCGTCGGCAGAATATTGGTACAACACCTCATACCATTCAGTAGCAAAGACCACTCGTTTCAGGATTCTCTATGGGAGAGATGTACCCCATCTGATTCATTATAGGCAGAGACGCTACAGTTGTGTCCAGCGTCGAGCAGTACTTAGAGGAGAGGGACATGGTATTATCTGAGCAAAAGGGATATTTGTTGAGAGCCCAACAGATCATGAAAAAAAAGGTTGATGAGCACAGGAGAAGTAAATTTAGAGCCAAAACATATGGTTTACTTAAAATTGAGGCCCTACAGACAGAAAATACTAGCCAAAAAGAGGAATAAGAAATTATCCCCATAGTACTTTGGGCCTTATGAGGTCGTGGAGCATATTGGAGCAGTAGCCTATCGACTGAGACTACCACCTTCATCAGCTTTGCACCCAAACTTTCATGTTTCACGGCTAAAGAAGGCGATAGGAGAGCATACACCATCATCTCTACCCCCAACTTGACAGAGGGCATGGAGTTCATTTTGGAACCCCTGGAAGTAGCAGATGTGCGCAAAGGGGAGACAGGGACACATAAGGTGCTAATCAAGTGGAAAGATCTGCCAGAGAATGAGGCCACATGGGAGTCATACGAGATAATCAGGAGACGGTTCCTTACTTTCACCTTGAGGACAAGGTGCATTCTAGAGAGGGGAGTATTGATATGGGAGAAGGCAGGTCAGTCCAGCAAGAGCTAGACTAGCAAGGGGCATAAAGGGCAAGGAATTTGGCCCCCCTTGTGGGGCCCATTAAACCTATCACATATGTGAGAAGAGGAATTAAGGAAGAGATTAATTAGGAAGGATTTCTTAATTAAAAAGGGTAGATTTGGGCTTAATTTGGGGACTGATTTGGAGGGGATTAATTAGGAGATATTTCCTAATTAAAGAGGGCAGATTTGGGGGCTGATTTGGAGGGGATTAATTAGGAGATATTTTCTAATTAAAGATGACTGATTTGGGGGCTGATTTGAGGGCTGATTTGGAGGAGATTAATTAGGAGATATGTCATAATTGAAGAGGGCTGATTTTGGGACTAATTTTGGGGGGAATTGGATGGAGGGTTGTTTTGGAATTTATTGTTTATTATTTGTTATAAGTAGTAGTAATTATGTTATGTTTTTATGCAGAATTTGATTTAAGATTGTTATAGTTTTCTTTTTATGAGGGATCCTAGCGGCATCTAGGGTTTGGGAGATACGGTCCTCCTCTCAAAAGAGGACCATTTTATCTTGCTTTGTTCATATTTGATTTCCTATCAATTAAAATCTATTTTTTTTTGTTGAATCTCTTAGAGCTTATTGTTTTTTATACCGAGGCGCATCAAATTCCTCCCTACATCAGTTGGTATCAGATCCGACTTTGGCCCTTGAAGTCAATCAGAGTCATGAGCTTCTATCTAGGATGAAGGAAGCAACCTTAACCCTTGACGTCGATCGGGGTTTCGAAGCTTTGGAAAGACCATGGATGAAGATAGGACCTCGACGACGTTCGAAGCCTCCACCAGCCGGTAACCATACTGGCAATTTGAACTCCATCAACCGGCAATCATACCGGCAAATCCACCTTCGCCCCTACCCCGACCCGTCTGTCTCATGCCCGTTAGCACGCATTCTTTCGCCAACTACCCCCGCTCGCGATAGCACACATTAGCCGACCCCATTCTTTCCCGATCCCGCGACTTGCAGCGCAATCCCATGCTTTTACTCCCATCTCACAGAGGATTCCGACCAGAGATCTCGCTCCCATGCGCTTTCACGCGACACCAGCCCGCTTCCACCAATCTCGTATCTGACATCCCAGCCCAATCTCATGCACGAAACTCCAGTCTTGTGTGCAAGAAAAAAAGCTCCCATTGCCATCCTTTGTTAGTTTGTTCTTTTGTTCTTTCCTAGAGTTTAACACTCTGCACTATCTGCTTGGGGTTCCCATTTCCTTCCACCTGAGAATCTCATCGTCAGCTTCGTGTTTCACATGGTCGATTAGACCCGCCTGCACGATCCTCCCGTGCACAAATTCTCATACAAGAGGAGAATGATGCAGAGCATATTAGTTAAAATAGGCCTTAGGAGTAATTCATTATTTAAAATTGCGCAATATGAAGCTCACCTCAATGCAATTCTAGTAAAAAATGCCTCAAGGCTTACGCCTCGAGCTTTTTTTATGAGGCTTACGGCTCATCTTAGATGAGGCCCACCTTGAGGTGTGCCTAGCCTCGTTGGCATGAGGTGTACGCCTCACTCTATTTATGTATTTTCTAAATCTTATACAAAAACACTAAAAAAAATCATGTCTTCTTGCACCCCCAAGCCGCAACAACTTCCTCTCAATTGCCTCAACCTCCAGCCCACCGCCTTCACCGTAGCCACCACTGTCATAGTCGCTGAAGGGGATCACTAGAAAGCCGCACACCGCCACCACCATCTCCTCTTAAAATTTTGGATTACTATCTTTATGTTGATGACAAATATTTATGAAAGATGAAGATGATTGAAATAAATGAAAAAAAAGCAGATTGAGAGGTATTGGACCCTACAAGATGAGGTAGGAAAGAGATTAATTTATTATGACAGTGACTCAAATAAAAATCCCCTTAGTAATGATAGTACAGATGATTTCTGAGTTGTTATTTCAACTTTCTTTTGGAATTAAACGTAGATGAGTAGACAACTGAGAAAGAAAAAAATTAGAGTTAAACTTGATGTTATATGATACTTTTATGCAATTCTTATATTTTATGTTGTTTTGTTCCTATAATATTTGAATTTCAATTCTATTTCACATAATTTACTTAATATTTTACATCTTATACAATTTTTTGTTTCATATGTATGAAATTTGTTACTTCATAGTTCAATAAAAAGTTAATATGTCATCTTTTAACATATTATTTGGATATTAAATAAAAAAATCACTTTTAACTTTTATTTTGACTTTACGCAATTTTTAGATTCTAAGGCTTATGCCTCAAAACGCCTTGAGGCTTACGCATTGCCTCACAAACAAAAAACGCCTCAATACATAATTGGGCAATTTTAAACCTTGGAATAATTTACCTATTTTGTACCTGTTTTCTAGAGTTCTCTAGAAAACTCTATTAGTATCTTATATATAATGTTGTAGTAGGTAGAAAAGAGGAGATATGAATGATATTTTTGGGATTTAACAGTTTTTACTGTTCTTTGGGTGTTCTTGCTCTTAGGAGCAATTACTTGTGATGATTTTTCAATAATCTCCCTACATCAGATCCCCAACAGACACTCATTGCAGTGGCGGAATCAATATTTTAAATGACAGGTGCTGAAATAGTTTACCCCAAATTTAGGGATCGAAATTTGCATAAGTATTTAAAGGTAAAGCTTCCATACAATACATAATTATATCAGACTTTTCTTAAATCTAGGGGGCAAGAGCCACCCCAACCTCTCTCTAGTTCACCACTGACCCACACAGATATTTTCCAATTCACAAGTATTTCCAATTCATAAAATCAACATATTAGCGATCTACCTGGAGATCCAAAACATTAAGACGACCAAAGCTTTCAAAATCTGTATATCCATCAGAGGTCCTCAAAGCCTGGTCACCACCGCTACAGAAAGCCTTGGTTCCCTACTGAAAATAACAATTTCTAACAAAACAAGCAAAATATAAATGCGAACTTGAACTCAAATCCTATGCAATTGCAACGCTCTGGAATAACATAAACTACCTTCCCTGTCAAAATGATAGCTCCTATGGAGCTATCATCCCTTGCATCATTAAATGCTCTAATGAGCTCTTTAATTGTATGCGGCCCAAAAGCGTTCCTTCTCTCTGGACGATTAATCGTAATCTGCACGCTCGAAATAAAAGCAAATATAAATTTGGCATTTAGAGAAGAACATTACCTAATCAACAATGCGGCGTTTTTACCTTAGCGATTCCCTCTCCCACGGCTTTCTCGTAGTGAATATCGGTGAACTCCTTTCCTGACTCATCTAGAGCGGGCCTCCACACCACTGGTTCTTCGGAGACCTCGCCGTGGATGCGCCGGTAGCTGTCCTCCGCCGACGCGGGCGAGGAGCTAAGCTGACGGCATTCGGAAAAAAGAGAAGGTTTTGGGAAGAGGTGATTGTTGAGGCTTGCGATTCTTCTCTCAATGGTTTTGAGCTCCTTCATCGAATAGTCCCCCACCATGAGATAAGAAATCTGAAGCAAAAAAAAAGCTAAAAGTTTGAATTTGCCTGCCTGAAAGAACATAGCCGTCATCGTTTTGATTGGGTAACGGATTACTAATGATAAGGTTACCGATTTTTTTATTTTTATATGGACAAGATTTTTTTATTTTTATTTTTTCCTTAAACAAGGCTGAGTGTCACATCCTAATTTTGATGTAGGTAAATTTTAAATATATAATCTTAATAATAATGTTTAAGATATTCATATATTAAATTCATGTAAAATAACTCTTTTCATGTAGAGGGATTGTTGTAATCATCAATGATATAAAAATATATAGTTTATGATAAATGTATGATAACAATCTTAAATGTAAATCTATCAAGGGTGAAGTCATTAATATGGGTGCAAATAAGTCAAGCCGAATTAGAGTCACTCGTGGCTTGAGATTGATTAAAACTTCATTTGTGACGACTTTATTATTGCTTTAAGAAGTAGTAAGAAAGCGTCCCAACCGAAGCCTAATTAATCAAGATCGAACTTTATTCTACGAGTTCAAACCAGCTCATTTGCTATAAAATAGAGAAAATGATTTTGATTCAAATAATTATTATAATAAAATGATAAAAAAATAAAAAAAATAAAGGAAATAATCAAAAATAATAATTTAATATAAGAAAATGAGATATAATTTTTAAACCTTTTTAACAATTTTATACTTAAAATCCTGAATGCTAATATATTTTTAAGTGCATTTTGTTTTTTGACTAGTTGGCACATGAGCTAACTAGTCAAGTCAATGCTAACTCATGCTTGACTCCATAGCTTGGGTCACGAGTCGTTTATCTTTTCAAGTCCGAGCTGACTCACGAATCGACTTGACTCACTTACATCCCTAATCACACTAATTAAAATTATTATTATAAGATTAAAATAGACCGCAAAATAAGTACCTAACGATTGAATGAAATAAGAAGAGTAAAAAACAAAGTGTGGGCATACCCAATTGAAATGGCATCTAATATGCAAATTTGAGAATATTTAGATAGTGAAACTACAAATATACATTTTTTAGCTGATCTTTTTTATAAATTTGTAAGAAAGCTCATTATGATAATGTAAATGCTTTTTCTTGTATTAATAACCTTGTCAATTATGTGTTACATGGGGACAACAATATTAGAGCTAGATTATTGTCAAGGGAGAGAAATAATATTGAAAGGTTGTATAAACTTACAAAAATAAATAATTCAATTATGTTTCATTTTTAATGATTTCTTAACATTGAGAATTCTTGTTATGACTAAAATATGATTATATTTAATTATTATTATAGAGAGAATAAACTATATATTTAAAATTTTCATTTTTATAATAAAATATTATATAGAGAATAACATATCTTCTAGAAAGATGAAAATTATATTCTACAATGAATTAGAAAATAAAAATAAATTTAAAAAAATATCTATATTCATAGACATTTTCGCCCATCTGATATGAATAAGAAATGATTTATCTTATCCTACGGTACAGATTCTCTAGAAAAGACAAACATTTATAATTGATTATATCCCAAAAAAGTTGATCTCCTAAGTATACTCTCAATTAAAATAGTGAAAAATATTTTTAATTGTCAAAGTTTAGACAAAAATGTTATTTTGGAATACAAATGGGGTTGATTCAAATTGAAATAGTTCTTTCCATGAGTAAAGATAAAGAGTAAGGAATACTAGATTTTAAGAAACTCATAAGTACTCTAAATTATATTATATTGGGCTTTAAAGTTTTGAAATTTGATTTATTCTTATTCATTTTATTAAAATTTGAGGATTACATATCATTAACATAAGATTAAAAAAAGACCAAAAGGTGAGAACTCATAACAAATTAACCTCAAATCCTAAAACTTAGGTGAACATTATAAAGTAGTAACTCAAACTATAAGTCTTAAAAAATGCAATGAGACTTAAAACTTTCACCCCACTAAAAGATTTAAAAGGTTTAAAAAGCTCGACTCTTCTTGACATAAAATTATGTCTCAAGAAAACTACCAGCTAAACTCACATATTCGCTTAAAAATTATGATGGCAAAAATATCTATGTAGTACATGACAGGCTAGGCTATTATTATTTTAGAAATTGAAAACTATAACTATCACGACCCGGCCCAGGAGCTCGAATTAACTAGATGGAAACAGACGGTCGAACAATAGATTAAATTTTTAATTACTAAATCTATCTCCAATATATTGAAAGAGTCACTAAACATTAAAAATATGATATAAAAATAACTTAAATACCTCTCTTCCGGTGCGTCACATCTAAGGTATATATTTCCGCCTATTCTACTCATTTTGATTATATTAAACTTACCTGAAAGAAAAGTTAGAGCAATTAACAGTAAGCCACAGCTTAGTAAGTAAAACATGCTTTTAAACTACAGTAACTCAAGGCAATTTTAAATCAATATGCATAATCCCTCTGTTTCATTTCATATCATAAACTAATTACTTTTAATCATAATATTTCATTTTAAGACTTTCAATATTATACATAATATATCTGTCACATACATATCATATTTATATTCATATCTTTCTCATTTATATATCATAAGTAATACAACTGTTATATGAAGGAACTCCTTTACTATTTCCTTTTTCTTTTTTCTTTTAACGTGCAATGGTACATTGTGTCCCTAACCAGTATCATAAGGGAGTGTGCTCCATCAATCAACATATACATGCAAGCATATTATATAATATCATTTCATTTTACTTTCTATAAAAATGTAAATCATGACATATTAATTTTTATTTGATTCAACATGATCAATCATTGAGTATGAAAAAGAGAGGTCATAATCTAATTTGTAATGAATACTTAATAAGTAATAAATAAATATCAATATCTTTCAATGCATTTAATTTAAGAAAGGAACAAAAATATTATTATAAAAGACATGAGTACGCACTTGATTCTAAGGATCTGATTTTTTTTACTCGTATTCCTTCCTTCGAGGTCAGAAGATTATCACCTATATGAAATAATTTATCATTCATAATTTAACTTATAAATTCCTAACTCAGTTCTTCTTGTCTTTTAAATACACTCTAGGCTTTCTCTCTCTTTCTATATTTGTGTAAATCCACTATTTACCCAAATTAACCTTTTACTAATGCCTAAATTAATTTAAAATAAACTTAATTTTAGGTTTTATCCAAAAACCCTAATTTTGGAAGCATGAATTTCACTAATTTCCATACATTTGCATGCCAAAACTTCCCCATTATCTATTTAATAATTAGGGTTTTTCTATTTTTGGATTATTTTAAAATAAAAAATTAGGAAAAATGATAATTTGTGAAAAAATACCTAATTTCTACCCTTAAAAACCTTTTTAAAACTATTAGGAATAATATTCTTTAAGAAAATTTCATAAAATTTGAAAATCGGAAAAACCCTAATTTTTTTAGATTTGAAAATTTTGGGAAAAACTCAAAATTATGGCTTAGAATTCATTATTAAACTTCCCTAATTATTTTCCTTTTAAAAATTTTAATTTTAGACAAACCTTAGATTTTTAATCATGCAAGAATCTAAGTAAAAATAAGAAATTTCAGATTTGGAAACATACCTTCTTCCTTTCTAAAACTTCCCTTCGATTTCTCCTAAAAAGGGTGCTGCCGGAATTCATCTTGCCCGTCGCCCTCTCTCCCTTCTCTTCTTTCGTCCGGCCAAAAAGAACCAAAGCATGCGAATGGAAAGGATCGAAATTCGGTCCCTTAAGAGTCATATGGCGGTGGGGAAAACCAAAAGACTTAATTGCCCCTTGCATGCCTTAGGGTTATTAAGATTATAAGGGCTACTAAGTAATTCACACATTATTAAACTTTGTCGATTTTTTAACTCTAAATCGGAGCGAAATCAACCCTAAGTTATTTATATCAAAATGATCGAAATTAAATGTAAAATTTTATAAAATTAATTTCGTCGCATTCTAAGAACTTTAAAAATTTGCCTATTTTCGTCGCGGTGCGTCGAAACGTGACACTACGATTCGATATTTTCGAGTTTTACAATAACTTAGCCACCAAGCTAAGCTGCCCAAATATAAATGGAATGCATTGCTTCTAACCAATGTTAATTTTATTTTATCTTAGGGGTTTTCTATTTTTATTTGTTTTGATTCATAAATATTATCATTTTTAGTCGATTTCATTTAATTCTTTTATTTCATAGAAGGAGTTTTGATCCTAAAAAAACTAATTATCAAAAGAAAATTAGACATTTCTAAAATCAAGTATGCAAGTTTTATGCATCACACCTAGTTTGATTTTTGTACATAAATCAAGGTATTGATATTTGAAAATTAGATGCTTGAATTTTAGGAGTTTGGAGTTTCATTTTTATGTTAGGATTTTAAAAAATTGTTCAAATGCACAACATTTACCTTAAGGTGAACAAGCATCCTAGACATAGTAAGGTGTATACATCACCAGGGGTGAGATGGCACTTCACAAATGTCTCAAAAAATAATAAAGTGATCTTTATGATTTTGTTGTGTAAAACTTTTATAATGAATTTGTGAAAGCAATTTTTATTTTTAATTTGATGTTGTTTCAATTATAAAGTCTCCTGAAAGTTTATTATTTTTTGTAATTTTGTGAGTTCACATAAATTTATTTGTCATTTTTTATATTTCTTGAAGTATTATTAAGTTTTTTATTTTTTAGTTTATTTAATTATTATTTATTTAAAATTAAATTTATTCATTTTTATTTTTGAGTTTAAATGATTTCCAAATATTATAAAATAATTCTATGAAATTGGAAATAATCTTAGAAACATCCCATAAAAATTTAAAATAATTTTGATTTTTTAAAAATTTATATTATTTTTAATTATCTAATGCTAGAAATTCAAACTTTTATTAAAATGAGATCTTTAAATAATAAAATTATAAGAACATTTTTAGAGATTAGTGGTTACCTCAGGAACATTCCATAAAAAATTTGAGCTCATTTAGATTTTAATTTTGATTTTTTGAAATTTTTATATGATTGAATGCCCTTATTTTATTTTATTATAAAATCAGCTTCAAATTTAATAAAATTTATTATAGGTGCTGTAAGATGATACAGAGATTTAATTTGTAGTATTTTATTTTGATTATGATTTATTTAGTTTATCGGTATATTTTATTAGAAAGTTTATATATATATATATATATATATATATATATATATATATATATATATATATATATATATATATATATTCTATTTTTTTATTCCTTAAAAATTTGATGATCATTATTTCCAATAATCATCAAGACTTCAAGAAATTTTGTTTTATTTTTAATTTAAATTCTTATTCTTACATAGTTCATGCATGAAAATGATCGTACATGCGAGTAATTGATAAGAAAATAAATGCCACCAACTTGGCATGTAATAAGATATGCATTATTTCAAAGATTATAAAACAAGCGGAGTCAAATCCACGGAGGACGGCCGATCTTAGAGAATTTGGTAAGGACAGGCCGAAGAGGCAGCGGCCTCAGCTTTGGCCAATTACAGAACTCTTTCCGTTGATGGCAGCGTCGATAATCGGAGGTGGCTCTTTGCCATCTGATTAGCTCCTCGCCGGTGTCGGCGGAGGACAGCAACAGGCGCATCCACGGCGGTGGTCTCCGAAGAAGCAGGAGGCCTGCTCTAGATGCACTACAGGAAAACAATGAAATACCGGCGGATAGATTTACGCCGGAATCAACGACGGCATTACCGGTGGAATCAACGACGGCATTACCTCCGGAAAGGCCGCCGTAATGTTAATAGCGTCGGTAACGTTCCGGCGGCTAAACCGCCGGAATTGCGCCGGTGTTTTCAATATACTGACGCATATTCAGCTGGTAATATCCGGCGGATAAGCCGCCGGCAAGTATGCCAACGGAAAATCCGCCGGAAAATACGCCGGTAATTTCAATATATCGGCCCCTGTCCTCTACTTCAGGACATTCTGCTTCCGCTTAGGTTGTTCGCTGCTTCGACGACGTCCCTGCCCTCAAGCTCATTCGACGATGCGCCTGCCCTCGAGCTCCATCGACGACGTCCCTACCCTCGAGCTCCTTCGACGACGTCCCTCTTCGACCTCGCCCCTACCGGGATAGGTCGCTCTGTGCAGGTAACTTTCTCCCTTTCGCATTCTTCGCTCCGGCCAGTTCGCGCTCATTTGACGAACTTCTCTCCTTCGACGCAGTTCGACTTCTCTCCTTGACGCTGGTCGACTTCGCTCCGTTGACACCAAACGGGCGGGAGCCGGCTTGCTGTTTAGGTAACTTTCTCCCTTTCGCATACTTATTTTTTGATTTAGTCATGGATGTTCTCACTAGACATTTGCAAGAGGATGTACATTGGTGTATGCTTTTTGCTCATGATATTATTCTTGTTGATAGGACTATAGAGGGAGTTGAAGGTAAACTAGAATTGTGGAGGTCAACCTTAGAGTCTAAAGGTTTTCGCTTGAGTAGATCTAAAACGGAATATATAGAGTGTAATATTAGTAATGATAGACCTGGTGAGGGGATTGTGACTTTGGGCAATCAAGTCATTAATAAGAGTACACGTTTTAGATATCCAAGTAGGATGGTTGAAGTGGAGGAATGCATCGGGCTTATTGTGTGATAGAAAAGTACCCCTCAAACTTGAAAAATTATTCTGTCCGGACAGCGGTACCGAACGGTACCGAGTGGTACTGCTGTCAGTACCGAGTGGTAGCGCGCTCGATACCATGCTCGGTACCGCGCACCTAATGATGTGGTGCTTTTTTATTGGTCTCTGGACACGTTCGGTGTCCGGACACAATAATCTCTCCTCAAACTTAAGGGAAAATTTTATAAGATGGTGGTGAGACCTGCAATGCTTTATGGTGCTGAATGTTGGCCAATAAAAGAGTAGCATAATTCTAAGTTAAGCGTTGCATAAATGAGGATGCTCAAGTGGATGAGTGGTTGTACCCTTAGAGATAGGATACGAAATGATTCCAATAGCTCATGCATACATATTTTGGTCAAACCCTCGAGCTCGCTTGCTGTTCTTGGAACTTTATCATATGCTTTCTCTAAATCAATAAATATCAAATGTAGATCATCCTTATTCTCTCTATATTTCTCCATCAAACCTAGATAGGACTATCTTGCTAGTGCACGGGGGGACATGTCGGAGCTATATGTTTGCATCTAACAGTATCTGACACAAGTTATTTGGAAGTATTTGTCCTTCATATCTTTTTATCAATGGTAGTATGTAACTATTTTGGCAAGTAATCGTAACTTATATCCTTATTGTCAATATTCTATGTATGCTATATATTATGGATATCAGAACTCAAAGAAGTTGGATGTATAATTGATTGGCGCAAGGACGAAAGACATTAACTGATGAGTTCATTAGAGGGGTGAATATTTTTATTCAGACAGCTTCTCAACTACCCAGCTTCATCTCAGATGGAAAGTTTCATTGCCCATGTTCTAAACATAAAAATCAGGTGCACCTTAGCCCAGATGATGTAACTGTTGATCTATATCATCGAGATTTTATGCCAAAATATTGGTATTAGACTTCTCATGGTGAGTATGAACCATATTTTAATTCTCGATACTACCCATCGACAAGTACTACTGGAGATGAGGAAGAGCATATCATACCTAATATTGAGGACTTAATTCATGATGCAACTAGAGCACGATTTAAACAATATACAGAAGAGTCACCTAATAAAGAAGCACAAAATTTTTATGATTTATTGTATGCTTCCTAACAACCAATATGGAAAGGTTGCACCACTCACTCAGAGTTATTCATTGCTCTTAAGATGTTAAGTATCAAGGCAGAATATAATGTCCCCCGTGATTATTTTAATCAATTTATTGGACTGCTCAAAGAAACCAATCCAACGGAGCCTACGCATAAAATACGGGACATAATATGGAGCAGATACGATGCTCCTTATATTTCTTGGAAGAAAGTCCCGAAAGAAGTACAGGGCATGTGGTTTAGAGAGTTTGAGGTATGTTATTATATAAATTTTTTTTATTATATCTAATATATATAAGCTAAAAAAATTATTTATTCTTTATTGTATGTGTTTAAATGTAAAAAGATTTCTGTTGGTTGCCACAACATAATGATAAAATCAGAAAGAACTTTGAGAGGCATGGCTCGACTCGTATGCGAGACATGTTTACTGACATTAAAAAGTCAGGCCAGCGACCACTCTTGATTGGTGAGGGTGTATGGGCAGAGTTGAGCAGTGCTTGGGGCAGCCCAGATTATACCAGAAGGAGAGATCAAAATAGACAGAACAAAGCTTCTGATGTTGGGGGCTTGGGTAGTTCTCTTCATACAGGAGGTTTTGTTCCTCATACTGAGCACATAAGACGTTTGGTAAGAAATTTTAAAATCTTTTAATAATTTACTTTAATTAGAATACTAATATATGTCTATTACAGAAACATGTGCTGGGTAGAGAACCGACTCCTGTTGAATTGTATAGTCATACCTACAAGCGGCAGGAGGACCAGCAATGGGTTGACGAGCGTGCTAGGAGAGCCTATGTAAGTATATAAGTTTAATTTTGGTGATATTATGTATAAATTGCATAACTTTTTATTAACTATCATAGGAGGAGTATACACGGCTTCGAGAGAGTCAGGCTGCAGCAGGTGAAGGTTCTTCTGCTGGATCAACAGACTATTCTGACTACCGCACTTGGTCGCAAGCGGTAGGAGGAATGCAGCATGGCAGAGTATACGAGTTAGGCTCACAGGCCTATGCATATGAAGGGCAGTCATCTAGTGGCGGCAGTTTTTCATCTAGTACCCAGGAGTCTTTATATACCCAACAGATAGCTGCCCTTACAGCAGAGCTAGAACAGGTACGGAAAGCCCAAGCTGATTGGTAGATGCAAATGCAGCAGCAGCAGATACAGATACAGCAGCAACAAGCTCAAATGTTAGAAGAAATGAAAAAGATGAGGGAGCAGATGAGTAGTGGTAGGAGTACAGCATCACCTGAGGATGAAACTGAATCAGAGTAGACGTTATTTATCTATTTTACTGATGTGGACATCTGTATTTATGTATTTTTTGAACATATTTATCTATTTGCTATTTGAACATGTTTAGATATTTGTTGATGACACTCTTCTTATATATATTTATTGTATACATGTTTAATTATTCCGTATCTGGATGATGCTCTTTTGGTTTATGTGTAACTGTTGATGTTGTAGAATATATATTGTGTTATAATTTTTGTATGCAGGTATAAAAGTGGAAATCACTTTTCAAAGTGAGGAAGGTTTTTTTTCTGCTACAGGTTTCCGGCGGATAATCCGCCGGTACATGCGTCGGAAATACGATATGACGAACTTTCCGGCGGAATATGCGACGGAACATCCGACGGATAGTTCGACGGTGATATCCGACGGTAACAATCAGCATCGCTTTTTGTTGCGGCGGAATATCCGTCGGTAATTCTGGCGGACATTTTCCACCGGTAATTCTGGCGGCTTATTCGCCGGAACACGACGACAGAAAAGGCGTCGGGTTGTCAAACATATCCGCCGGTTGTCCGCCAGAACGTCCGCTGGAAATACTTCCAGCGAAAACAATACGACGGAAATATTTTTCCGACTCGCGTTTTACCGTCGGAGAGTTTTCTGTCGGAAATTCGCCGGAAACCTATTATTTCCGGCGCATTTTTCACTTTACCGGCGAATTTTGTCCGCCGGTAATGGTTGTTTTTCCTGTAGTGATGAGCCAAGGAAGGAGTTCACCGAGATTCACTACGAGAAAGCCTTGGAGAGGGAATCGCTGAGGTAAAAACGCCATTTTGTTGATTAGGCGATGTTCCTCCCTAAACACTAAATTCTCATTAGCGCATTAATATTTCTTAGCAGCTAAGTCAGTGGCGGCTCAAATTTGACTTATTAGATGATCCGATTTGTCTCTTGAGCTATTTATGGAGTTGAGCTTAAATTAAGGCTTCATTTAGGATGGTTTTCTTACTGATTCTTAAAACATATGTTACATGTTTTCAACTATTTTCTTTAAACTACTAATAACATCTTCACAATTTAACATTTACATAAATCATATATTACATATTTTCATTTGAGCATCGTCTTCTGTAAATGTACTCCTCTCTTTCAGTCATTTTCACTTAACCTGAGACTTACCTAAAAATGTTAGGTTAACAGAGTGAGTTTACAAAGTAAACTCAGTGGGTATTCATCATTTCATATACAACAGTTAGTCATATAAAATAAACATACATCTTTCTTTTTTTATTTTCTTAGTAAGTAACATATGCTTTTTATTTTCATATAGCATAAATTTTATAATTTATTTTTCATATAAATTACTTCATATTCTATTTCATATGTCCATTTCCACTTAACATTTCTTTCATTTTCATTTAATATTTAATTCATTTCCATTAGTACAGGAGCACCATTTAAATGTACGAATAAATATACAATTATTTTCATTTCTATTTAACGTATACGGGCACATTTGATTCCCCCAATAGTACCATACGGGGGTGAACTCTAGTAATTTGCATGCATATATCTTTTTCTCATTCCAATTTATGCTTACGCTTATATTTTATAAATTATTTAATATATTTCATTATTCCATTCATGTATCTTTATATATATATATATATATATATATATATATATATTCAACCACATATACTTTCAAATTTATTTTCTTTTTCCTTTACATATTTTTAAATCAATATATACTCCATTCATATATTCATATGTTTATCCATACTATTATGTTATTTGACATACATTTCTTTTGTCATATTCATTTAAATGTCCAATGTTCATCCTCGCATATGCAT
This sequence comes from Dendrobium chrysotoxum, assembly GCA_019925795.1. Classification (NCBI taxonomy): domain Eukaryota; kingdom Viridiplantae; phylum Streptophyta; class Magnoliopsida; order Asparagales; family Orchidaceae; genus Dendrobium; species Dendrobium chrysotoxum. The sequence goes on along the minus strand of CM034303.1, from coordinate 44,030,839 downwards.
TTGAATTAATATCGCCTTACACATAATAACATCTAAATATAGAAACATAATTATGTAAAACATTACCTTAAAATTTAAATGGAAATACAACAATAAAATTTCGATACGCAACTGTAATTATCCACTTTATTTCCCTTCGTTCTTTAATTTCCTTCCAAATCTTGAGCTTGATATAGACTTCAAATTAATCTTCTCAGTTCACTTATGAAAAATCTTTCATTGTTAAAAATTACACAATAATGTCTTAATTAATACTAAATGTGGATGCCTAAAATATATTACTAAAATTGGATGCCTTAAATATCATCATAAACAAACATTAAATTTCCTATACATTTTATTGCACTCTCTATTTTATAATATAAAAGTTACCTCACCAAAATTTTCCTTCCTTCCTTGCAAATCTCCTTCCTTCATTGTCGAACCAAAGTTTACAAAACTCACTTCACTTGAATTCATCATATTCACAATAATATTTTCTTTCAATTAGGAAAGAAAAAAATAAACTTATGTAAATTTCAATAATTTAAATTACTTATTCCTTTCTCCTCCGTCAGAAGTAGAAGAAAACTCAAAATCCCTATTTCCTTCCTCTTCCAACTTTCTTATTCTATTCTCAAATTAGATGTCAACATTTACTTAGGTTTTAATTCTACTAAAAACTGTAAGAAGAGGAATAAAAAAATAAACAACTTACTTTCTTCCTTCTTCTTTCTCTCTACCGCTTCTCTCGACAGAAACCTTCATATGCGATTTGCTCCTACCAGAATGAGCAAATAGAAGTTATGAGTCACGAGGAGTGGTTACTTTTCATTCCCATATGTGAATATTCGCTCAGAATCACGAATCAAATTCTCCAACCTTGGTCCGTGCTCTTCCGAGGTCCACTTGGGTGGCGGCTGCCTGTTCCGCTCCCTTCCGTTTCGTCTGTTATTAAGTGATGTCCTGTTCAGATGAACCGGATAGGCCCGGTTCTTACACATATTGTCTCACGCAAAGTCAATTGCAATCTCACATGCATATATTGTTGAATGAAAGAAAGCATTGAAGCTGCACGTAAGTAGTTTTCAATGAGGTGAGTTGTATGTTTTCTAATGTATGAGTTCTTTCTAAATGTTGTTTGTGTAGGTTATTTTTGCTTTTGTTGTATCATTGTGCACTCTAATGTAGCAAACTAAAAGATGTTTCATTGGCTTGTGTGTTTTGGAATGTCATGAGGTAGTATGTTATAGTGCTTTATTTTTCGCATCATCCTTATAAAGATAAGATTGCCTTACATTAGTGTACTTAAATATGTTGCAACAATATTTACTGATTATTTTGGGGGTTTACATGTAGATATTTCATAACCGCTACCTCTTGGTATACTGAAAATTCAATAATCTAGGTTAATAGTAACCTTTATTCTTACACATTATGTCTATTGCAGGTCACTTGATCATGTAGCTCTCCATTCATAAATAAAGCCCCAAAAGAAAAAAACAGATTACCAAAAATTGAACAATATATGGATTGCATCATCATACTTCAAAAAAAATTCTTTTACATAGAATAATAAAATATTGAATATGTGCGTAGTGCAAAACCCAAACGGATTACATTCCAAAAAGAATATGTGCGTAGTACAAAACCCAAAAGGATTACATTCAAAAAAGAATAAAAAGAATCAGCTGATAGTGGAATCCATGAAATAAGACAAGTGGAGATATTTTGCCTATTATATTGCACATTGTATAGCACCCAAAACCCAAAAGGATTACATTCCAAAAAGGAAAGAAGAATCAGGGGCCAATAAGAAGAATAATAAAAAGAAAAGGCTCAAATGACCGTAGAAGTCAAGAAATAAGACGCGCAGAAGCTTTCTACTTAGGCTTTGTTTGGTTGTCCACCTCCTTTTCTAAAAGGCAGTCTTAAAACTGTTGTTTAAGAAAATGGAGTTTTCAAAAGGAGAAGGAGATATCAAAAGCTTTTTAAAACAGTACAAAAATACAATTCTCTAAAAAGCATTTCTGCAAAAGTGTCATAAACAAACATCTGGCAAAAAAAAATTATTCCGTTTCTGAACGGAGAAGGTAAAAAAACGCTGAAACAAACTGAGCCTTATATCTATACATGAATCCCCTTGGTAATTGTAGCTGTGCGGTTGCCTGAGAAGCTCTAGATCATCCAAACATGCCACATCATTATCATAGGAAACATACATAGTATATTTGTAGCAAATAATTTTATGCATTTGATATTTTTGAAACATACATGAATAAAACTAATCAAATCTCATTGCCAGAGAAGAAAAAGTTGCTAACATCGTGGTTGAAAATGCACTTGTCTCTAGAGAAGAAGATCGTCACAAATGCGTTAAGAAAAATAGCAACTTCTTCAACTAAAATCACAAAAACAAAAATCTCAAGTGGGTAAATGAGAAATAGGAGAAGAAGGGGGACTAATAGGGGGAGAATGAAAGCTTAAATAATCCCTAACGAGTAGCAAACGGCTAACCCAAATAAAAAAAATCAAAATAGGCACATAGAAGGCGATTTCCATCATGTGGCAATGAAATCGCCAATTGGATGGTGATTTCGGCCACATGAACGAATAAAATCGCCACGTGGGGGGCAACTTAGCCTATTTTTCAAATTAAAGTTTTTCCCTCCCATATTTTTTTTAAATTTAAATTTCAGCCAGTACTGTTTTTTACTGCATGTAAGAAATAACAACCATTTTCATCTAGTGTAGTTTAGATGATATTGATTTTTAACTCTTTTATCCTAAAAAAGAAAGCAAGATTCACATCTCATAAAAAATAGACATTTTTTTCTATTGAAGTTAAACAGAAATAAAGCAATGGTTGGTTGTAGTATAACCAACCGCTAATATATCACATTTCCAGGATGAAAAACTCAATGGCAACAGCAAGAATAAACATTCTTCTGAACAGTTCCAAGTCAGGCTAGTCTAGATCTTAATTGCACAAATCGCTGTGCTTCATCAGTGCGACCAACTCGAGTAAGAAGGCCAATCATGCAATCAAATTGCTCCTCAGTTGCATTCAGTTTATACTTTTGAATCATGGCTTCAAACACCTTAAGAGCCTCATTAGCCAATCCTGCTTCATCACATACAGAGAAGACAACATCAAATGTAAAATGATTTGGACTGTAACCATCTGAAAGCATACGATCAAACATATTCAGTGCTTCCCTAAACAGCTTATTATGACTATATGCTTCTATTATTGCAGTCCAAGTCAAGGATCCTTTGACCTGAACATGATCAAACAATTTTTGAGCCATCTTAATGTCTCTGCACTTCCCATATAAGCTCACAATCTCTCCAACAAGTAATGGAATCATTTCCATTTTCAGCTTGTAAGCTTGTGCATGTATCTCCTTTCCAAGCTTTAAAGCTTCCAATTCACCACTGGCTCTCAAAATCCTGCTTAGAATTACAGCATCTGGGCGTCGTTTGGCTGTCACCATTGATCTAAATACCTTAAGAGCACAACCTGGGGTGCTACTTCTCAAGTATGATTCAATTAGTGCAGTCCAAGCAATGACATTCTTCCACTGCATTCCATCGAAAACTCTGCAACAAGAAGCTATCCTTCCACATTCTGAGTACATGGTTATGAGGGAAGTTTCTACGGAAACATTTGGTAGAAACCCATGCTTCAGAGAATAGCCATGAATCTCCTGACCTTGTCTCCAAGCCTTCAACCTGGCACAAACAGGAAGGACCGTTGCAATAGAGACAACATCTGGCTTTATCCCTTCTTGCTGCATCCAAACAATTGTCCTTAGTGCCTGGTCTAACCTATTGTTCGATGCGTATCCAGACATTAAAGCAGTCCAAGACACTTCATTCCTTTCAGATGAGGCATAAAAGACCCTCCTTGCTGAGCCCATATCCTTGCATTTACAGTACATGTCTATCAATCCTGAATGAATCGAAACCATCTTCACATAGTTTCTGAATCGCTTCAAGACATAGCAATGAACCTCCGTGCCCAAATCCCGCCTGGAAAGCTCTCCGATTATTGGAAGAACTGACGTTATCACAACTGAATTCGGCTCTATTCCTTCACTTGACATCCACCTGAAACATTCCAATGCTTCCCAACGAAGTTTATTGTGTGCAAAGCCTGCAATTGCAGTCCCCCACGAAACAATATCCTTTTCAGGAATTTCATCAAACATCTTCATAGCCATCCCGATCCTGCTGCACTTGAAGTACATGTCGACCAAGCCCGTCTTTATAAGCAAAGGGGCGCCAGCAAACTCATTCTTAACCAAAAGCGCATGGGCTTTCATCCCTTCTCTTACTGCTGGTGAACCAGCAAAACTCTTTAGGAGAGAAGAAAAAGTATACTCATTAGCCTCCACTCCAGCCTCTCTCATGGCTAGGAAGATGGAAAGCGGACCATGGCCCCACCTTGATCCGCCGGTGAGATTCCCTCTTAGGAGAGCATTCCAGGGGTAGACTGTCAATGGTGAAAGCTCGGAAAAGACGAGCTTGGCATGCTTCGGCGAGCCACAGGCGGCGTAGGCTTCGACGAGCTTGGTAAGAAGGAATTCATTGCGCTGGAGGCCGTTGATGCGGAGGTGGACATGGATTTGGCGGGTTAATGACAGGGATTTGAGTTGGGAGGCAGCAGAGAGGAGGGCGGAGAAGGTGGTGGGATTGACAGGAATGCCTCGGTGATCGAGGTAATCGAGAACTGTTAGGACCTCGCGAAGTTTGCCTTGGCGAGCAAGGCGCTGAATGTCGCGGTAGATGGATTTGGGATTTTTTGAGTGGAGTGGGAGGGAATCAGGGAAGGCAGCACGCTCAGGGAAGTGACGGCGGCGTCTGACCGCGGGGTAGGATGGTGGAGCTGGTGGCGTGGCCGTTGCCGAATGCAAAGGGAAGGATTTGGTGAAAGATGGAGTTTTGGAAGAGCAGGGAGAAGGGATTGAGGAAGTGGAGGTTGAGAGGACGAAGGTTTTGGGGTCCATGGAGGCGGAAATTGAAATGGAGATGAGAGGGGTCTTGGAGTAAGGAGCAACGGTCGAATTTTTTTATGGCGGTTTTATAAAGGAGGTGCTCTTGAAACCGCATACTGCAATTTGAGCAGAGAAGAAATATCTGCGATGGTGAAGAAGATGAACTCCATTCTGGATTTTTCAGAATCCTAAATAAGGGTTAGCGTTTCTGATCCTCCAAAGGGTCGCAGAAAAATGGAGGGAATGGGAGCTCGTCCTGTCCGCCTACCCAGCGTGGGTAAAGATACGGATTACCGTTAAGGAAATTACATTAGGGAGCTTTTAAGCTTGATCCATTTCCTCACTAGGAGTTCAGATATAGAGAGAGTTCTATATTTTAATTTTATTTAAAAATTTTGTATATATAATTAAAAAAATTTTAAAAAGGACACATCAGTTCTTATATAAAAATTCAAAAAAAAAAAATCATGATGCTTGACCTAGTTAAAAAAATCTAATATATAAATAGAGATTACTAATTGGCTCCTCATTTCAATTGATAATTATGAAATTATAAAATTTATAGCACTAGCTTGATCTCTTTTCGTTGTTAATGAGAATGTTAGAGAAGTATTGATAGGTGATTATGGTAGTCAAATGTTATTAGTTGAGTGTTGGTGGCAGCTAATGGTGGTGGTTGGACAATGACCAATGAATTGCAGCTAAGTTCAAAAATTTTAGGAGTATATTTCATTATAAACTTTAATTAATCCAACTTGATTGTGAGGTAACTTATGCATATTAAGTTGTGACCATATTAGTGTTTATGCGTATGTGTTTAATAGGAGAGATTATTGTTTAGATCTTTTGAGTTAAGATTAGTTGGGATTCTAGAGGAGTGTGGTCAAACATTTCCATGTGATAAGCAACTTTTTTTATTTATTTTAGGCTATCATAATAAACCGATTATATATATATGATATGTCACCAAAAATCGTCTTAATCGGACACGAATCTTGATACAAATATGAATAAAAAACTTTCAAAATTAAATTCGGGATCATCTAAGCTCTGATTTTAAGCTTATAGGCAAATGAAACATCTCAAGGAGACGAACCCAACGACACCAAAATTGGTCCAATCTGAACCCAAATGGATCCAAATCGAGGCCCAACGCCTATTTGGAAGCTTCAAAATATTAATTAGATGATCAAATGATATCCAAATGTGACATGCTTATAAGCGAATCGAGCAGCTCGACGAGACGAATCCAACAAGCCCATGATTGCCTAATTCTGACATCATTATGGCAATCAAATGCTTGATAAATTCTCTATGATAAAAAAAATCGCTACGAGCCGTCCGATTGAATACTCCCAACTTACCTTTCTTCTTCTACTTATCTAGTAGTCATGCCACTCCAAAAAAAAAAATTATAAATTACCCCTCGTTCTTCACATGAAGGGGGAGGAAGAAGGGAGAAAGCTTGAGAGCTCTCTTGCACTCTCCATCTAACACTACCACCGTCAGCAAACTTCTGTCAACCACAGCCCGGTCACCAATTGCTACTGGATCTCCGCCCAACCACCGATCGACGAGGGATTTCCACCTAGCCACCAACTGCCGCCAAACTTCTGCTGAACCATCATTCCGACAACCGATGCCCGCCGACTACAATCCCTCCGATCTCAATTGCCCGCCGACTACAGTCCCTTAGACCACTGTTGCCCGCCAATTATGGTCCTTCTGACTACCATCGTCTGATTATGGTCCTTCCGACCTCTGTCATCCACCTACTATGTTGCCCCTCCGACCATTATCGCCCATCGTCTATGGTCCTTCCAACCTTCGTTGCCCATAAACTACAGTCCCTCGAACGACTATGACCCTTCTAACCAATGTCGTCCGCTGACTACGGTCTTTCTAATCCACTGTCACCCAACTACGGTCTCTCTGACCACCATAACACGACTACAGTCTCTCCAACCACCCTCGCCCGACTACGATCTCTCCAACCACCGTCAACTGACTATGGTCTCTCCAACGACCATCACCCGACTACGGCCTCTCTGACGACCGTCACCGAACTATGGTCCTACTGACCACCATCACCCGACTATGGTTTTTCCATCCTCCATTGCCCACCAATTATGGCCCTTCTGGCCACCGTTGCCCGACTGTAGTCCTTCCGACCTCTATCATCCACCAATTATGTTACCCCTCCAACCATCATCGCTTGCCGACTATGATTCCTCTAACCTCCGTTGCTCATCAACTATGGTCCCTCAAACCACCTTTTCCCTACTATGATCCTTCTGACCACCGTCGCTAGCCAACTACCTCCAACCTTTGTTGCCTACTGACTACAATCTCTTGGACCACCTTCACCTAACTACAGTTATTCCAACCATCATCGTACAACTATGATAATTTATGGTTATCATCATCTGACTACGACCTTACCAACCAAATGAGCGGAATAATATTCTCTTGAGAATAGCTATCATGTCATTATCATACTATGTAATATGCTCTCGATAATATATATTTATTTGAGCCAATGCCCTCCTCCGAAGAGGGGCATTATTTGTAATCAACCACAAACATTAGTGGATTTATTTTGATTAGGCAAGGCCCCATGATATTTCTCCGTTTTCAGGGGTTTCCACGTATAAACTCTTGAGTCTCTTATAAATAACTCACCATTATCTTTTATTTATTTATGTGTTGGATCTTCATACAAAGCTTTGATGCTAAATTTTATCTATCTACTGCCATGAATTTTTAGGACGCAATAGTTTGGTGCCTTCTATGGGAAATGATTCTGAGCTAGAGGAAAACTTTTACTCCATCCTCGAAAGGCTGTTTATGTTAATGCCATGGGAATGGTTGAAGGCATTATTTTACCTCCTCTCAACCATTATCCATTGCCATATTAATTCCATGTGAAGCACGTTTGGACTGGGGGGCAGCCTTGGTTGCAATGTTGAATACAATTGTGGCCAAGCAAGATCCTCTAATACTTTATTGTCAACCTTCTATCATAAAGCCTCTTACAAACACAAGAAGTGTTCAAGTGAAATCCAAACTCCATACAGTCACTAGCTGGACTTCTATTCCTTGAGCAAAGTCATATTTTGACCTCAAAAAATAGTAATATTCTAAAGACAAACTATTTCTTCACCTTTGATTTAGGATACTTATGGCATTCGCCCTATCTCAATCATGACATAATTGATCTTAGGGGGATTCAATTCATCTTCTTTCACATAGGTTAACGTTATCAAGCAATGCTCTAACAAACTACCTCGGATAGATCAAACATCCTTGATGGATTCTCTCGACCTCTTCCACACATGTTAATATCATTGAGCGACACTTTGACAACTAATATTGGATAGGTCAAACATACTTAGTGGATTATGTCATCCTTTTTCATATAGGTTAACATTATCGAGCAATGCTCTGACAAACAATCTCGATGGGTCAAACATCCTTAGTAGATTTTCTCATCCTCTTTCATATATGTTAACATCATTAAGCAACACTTTAACAAACAACCTCAGATATGTCGAACAACCTTAGTGGATTCTCTCATCCTTTTCCACACATGTTATTATCATGAAACAACGCTCTGACAAATAACCTCGATGGGTCAAACATCCCTTGTGGATCTCACTCAATTTGTTACATGCAAGTTAACAACATTGAGAAACACCTTAATAATAACTTTAAAAATATTAAACATCCTGGGCAAATTCCATTGACATTTTCCCTATTACACTCTAAAGCATCTCTTTAAACTTATTCTTCAAGGAAGTTTGGAGTACTGACAGGACTTCAGTCACTTGGCACTCCATCGTCGACTCCTTATTCGACTACCATTAGCAGCACACCCTCCAATCGTTACCATCAACACACCATCCAAGTGTCAACATTAGAATATCACCTAACCATCCCCATTAGGCTTTCATTAGCATACTGCCTGACTCGCTGCATCAAGGGACCAACTTGTGATTGCTAGATCTCTTCCTAACCACTAACAGTTACTGGACTTAAGTTTGACTTCTAACTATCGCCAGGTCTCCTCTCGGGTGCTATTACCGCTAGATCTTTTCCTGATCATCAACCTTTATTGACCATTATTGAACTTTCTTTTGACCTCTTATTATCATCAGAGTTCCTCTAATGCATTTTGTTACTGCCAGATATCCTCCTAGGTGCTGCCTCTATCAGATCATTTCCAATTTTTTGGAAAATGAAACTTAAATCAGAATGAAAGGATTGGGCCTTTAATGAAGATTGACGGTCTTGCAACTCCTTTAAGACAGTATTTAGAGGAAGACTGGAGCCTGTATCGGAGGACTGAGCCTTTATCTTTATTGACGGTCTTATGACTTCTTCATAACAGTCTTCAGAGGAAGACTGGAGCTCACATAAGAGGACCAAACTTTTATTGTTATTAATGATCTTGCGACTCCTTCAGGACAGTCTTCCGAGGAAGACCATAGCCCACATCAGATGACTAAGCTTTTTATTATTATTGACGATCTTGTGACTCCTTTAGGATATTATTCAAAGGAAGACTGCAGCCCACATTGGAGGACCAGATATTTATCGCTATTGACGGTCTTGCGACTCCTTCATGACAGTCTTTAAAGAAAGACTGAAGCACACATTGGAGGACCGAGCCTTTTCGGGGTTGGCGACCAAGAAATTTTTTTTCAATCTATTTCTCCCTCAATTTATGGGAGAAACTTTCAACTTACTTAAAAATTTTTTTGTGCTCTCCCTAGCCCCCAAGGGGTGGTATTATAGGGGCAAGTGGAATGGTAGATGAATAAATATTCTAGAATTTTTTAGAATTTTTATTAATTTTTTAAGAATTTTAAAAGTCAAAATTCACCTTTTTCTATAAAAATATATATTAAAAATATAAATTAATATTCAAATTGAGGCAGCATTAGGTAGAGGAAATAACTTTCCAGAATTTTTTATTAAGTTTTTGAATTTTTCAATATTTTTTTAGAATTTTTATAGTAAAAAATTCCTTATTTTTATAAATAATAATAAAATAAAGCTTAAAAAAGGTAAATATTAAAATTGAGGCAGCACTGTGCCACCTCAGAACCATCTAGTGGGAGATAGAAGGACAAACGACCACAAAAAAAATAAATAAAATAAAAATTCTAGATATATGGGGGTAGGCAATCATAGGGACTTCATGGCTTACATGAAAACTACTGCATCGTTATGTCAACCATTCAATAAAGCACAATATATTGAAGTCTACCTATAGATCCATTAGTCCAATCAATAGCATGACAGTGAACAAAGAAATATTCCACAGCATTGCATACCAATCTTTAAAAAAAAGGGTAGCAAATCCTGAGCTTATTTTACTTTATCTATTTCAAAATCAAATGAGTCCAATCATATATTTTATAAATAAATAAATATTATAAAAGTTAAAAATAAATGCAAAATCTCATAAAAGTCTGAATATTTTTAAATTTTTATATACCAAAATTAGCATTTATCTGATTTACAAATTTTGTAAATTTGGACAAATTAATTATGACTAGTGTTTATTATTTTTTGCTTTAAAATTGCATATGTTTGTTAACATCTAGGAGAAAGTCAAACCTCATAATTATAAGTATCAATCACAAGCAGCTCAGAAAGATACAAATATATATTTTTAGACTCTACAAACTTGGACGTCTAAAAATATGGGGCAACTGATATGTCACCAACAATCGCCTTAATCGGGCACGAATCTCGATGCAAATATGAATCAGAAACTTTCATGGGATCTCCAAGCTCTGATTTCAACAATCTTATAATCAAATGAAACATCTCAAAGAGACGAACCAAACGATACCAAAATTGGTCCAATATGAACCCAAATGGGTCCAAATCGAGGGCCAACTCTTATTTGGAAGCTTTAGAATATTAATTGGATGATCAAATGATATCTGAATGTGACATGCTTATATGTGAATCTAGCAGCTCGATGAGACGAATCCAACAAGCCGAAGATCACCAAATTCTGACATCATTATGGCACTTAAATGCTCGATAAATGCTCTATGATCAAAGAAATCGCTACGAGCCCTCCGATTGAACACTCCCAACTTACCCTTCTTCTTCTCCCTATTTACTAGTCATGCCACTCCCAAAAAAAAACTATAAATATCCCCTCATTCTTCACATGAAGGGGGAGGAAGAAAGGATAAAGCTTAAGATCTCTCTTGCTCTCTCCACCTAATGCTTCCACAGTCGGTGAACTTCTATCTACCTGGTCACTAATCGCCACCGGATCATCTCCCAGCTACTGATCATTGAGGGATTTCCACCTGGCTACTAACTGCCGCTAGAATGATGTCAGACCGTCCTTCCAACCACCAATGCCCGCCAATTACAGTTCCTCTGATCTCAGTCACCCCTCGACTACAGTCCCTCCGACCACCGTTGCCTGTCAATTATGGTCCTCCTGACCACCATTGTCTGACTACAATCCTTCCAACCTCTATCATATGCCGACTATGTTTCCCCTATGACCATCATTTCCCATCGACTATGGTCCCTCCAAACTCTGTCCCCTCGACCTCCATCGCCCATAAAAAATGGTCCCTCAGACCACCTTTTCTTGACTACGGTCCTTTCGACCACCGTCGCCCTCCAACTACGGTCCCTCTAATCCACCGTTGCCCAACTACGGTCTCTCTTACTACCATCGCCAGACTATGATCTTTCCAACCATCGTCACTCGACTACGGTCTCTCCGACCACTATCAATTGACTACAATCTCTTCAATGACCGTCACCCGCTTACGGTCCTACCAGCCATCGTCGCCCGACTATGGTCTTTCCATCCTCCATTGCCTACAAATTACAGTCCTTCTGACCATCGTCACCCGACTATGGTCCTTTTGACCTCTGTCATCCACCAATTATGTTTACCCTCCTAACATCGGAGCCCACTAACTATGGTACCTCCGACCTCCATTGCCTGTCAACTACGGTCCCTCAGACCACCTTTTCCCGACTACAAACTTTTCGACCACCATCGCTAGTCAACTATGCTCCCTCCAACCTCCGTCGTCTACCGACTACAGTCCCTTGGACCAACCTCCATTGTTTACCAACTACAATCCCTTGGACCAGCTTTGTCTAACTACAATCCTTCCAACCATCGTCTTCTGACTATGATCATTTCTTGATATCATCATCTAACTACAACCTTACAAACCAACCGAGCAGGACAACATTCTCTTGAGAACATCTATTATGTCATTATCTCACTATGTAATTTGCTCTCTACAATATATATTTATTTGAGCCAACGTCCTTCTCCAAGGAGGGGCATGATTTGTAATCAATCACAAACACTAGTGGATTCATTTTGACTAGGCAAAGCCCCGTGATTTTTTCCCCTTTTCAGGGGTTCTCATGTAAAAACCTTGTAGTCTCTTATGAACATCTCACCCCTATTTTTTATATGTATGTGTGTTGATTCTTCCTACAAAACTAGGACTCTAAATTTTATCTCTTTATTGCCTCGAATTTTTTAGGACGCAACAATATATATATATATATATATATATATATATATATATATATATATATGAGTATACCTGATGTGATGGAATAATAATGTTAACATAGAAGTGCGTTACTTACATTAGCAGATCCATAGTGGGGTCCAGGGGGCACTGGCCCAACAAAAAATGCTCTTATCCATTTAACATAAACTAATATATATATTTAAAAAAACTTCCTCTCCTAAACCAAATTAAAACTAAGCAACTTGCCCCGCCTCCTACTCCTTCTATGCCTCAATTTTTTTCTTGCCAAGAATATCTCTTGCAGCTCCTCCATTGACTCGCAGCCCTCCAACTACGATCCCTCTGATCCACCGTTGCCCAACTACGGTCTCTCTAACCACCGTCGCCCTACTATGATCTTTCCAATCATCGTCAATCGACTACGGTCTCTCCGACCACTGTCAATTGACTATAATCTCTTCAATGACCGTCACCCGTTTACGATCCTGCTAGCCACCGTCGCTCAACTATGGTCTTTTCATCCTCCATCACCTACCAATTACGGTCCTTCTGACCATCGTCACCCGACTATGGTCCTTCTGACCTCTGTCATCCACCAATTATGTTTCCTCTCCAACCATCATAGCCCACTAACTATGGTTCCACCGGCCTCTATTGCCTGTCTACTACGGTCCCTCGGACCACCTTTTCTCGACTACGATCATTTTGACCACCATCGCTAGTCAACTATGCTCCCTCTAACCTCCATCGTCTACTGATTACAGTCCCTTGGACCAACCTCCATCATCTACAGACTACAGTCCCTTGGACTACCTTTGCCTAACTACTGTCCTTCCAACCATCGTCATCTGACTATGATCATTTCTTGCTATCATCATCTGACTACGACCTTATCAACCAAACGAGCAGGACAACATTCTCTTGAGAACAACTATCATGTCATTATCTCACTATGTAATTTGCTCTCTACGATATATATTTGTTTGAGCCGATGCCATCCTCCAAGGAGAGGCATTATTTGTAATCAATCACAAACACTAGTGGATTCATTTTGACTAGGCAAAGCCCTGTGATTTTTTCTCCTTTTCAGGGGTTCTCACGTAAAAATCTTGGAGTCTCTTATGAAAATCTCACCCTTATTTTTTATCTATTTGTGTGTTGAATCTTCATACAAAACTAGAATGCTAAATTTTATCTCTTTACTGCCTCGAATTTTTAAGGATGCAATAATAATAATAATAATAATAATGAGTCATAAATACATATATATGAGTATACCTCATGTGATGGAATAACAATGTTAACCTAGAAGTGCGTTACTTACATTAGCAGATCCATAGTGGGGTCCAGGGGGCACTGGCCCAACAAAAAATTCTCCGATCCATTTAACATAAACTAATATATATATATATATATATATATATATTAAAAAAACTTCCTCTCCTAAACCTAATTAAAACTAAGCAACTTGCCCCGCCTCCAACTCCTCCTATGCCTCGGATTTTTTATTCTTGCCAAGAATATCGCCTGCAGCTCCTCCATTGACTCGCAGCCCCCCCCCCCCCCCCCCCCCCCCCGCGCCTTCTCTATTTCTCTGAGATAAAAATAGAATGGTAGTTTTAATTAGTGGCATAGGTTATATAAAATTTTTGTGAAGATTCCATAGACAAGATTAATAAATATATATTTTATGAGTGGTAAAATTGATCATTATGTATCAATTATTAATCATATTATTATGTATTAACTATTGAATTAAATTTATTGTCATATTTTTATTTCTTTTTATAGGAAGTTTTTCGAAGTGAAATAAATAAATTTGAGTTGACAACTCTTCTACAGTGTTGAGTGGCTTGCAATCTTCGATTCAACTATGAGCAAATTTTTATTTTTAAAACATCATGTTTAGATATGATGAAATTAAATAGTTTAGTATTAAATTAGTTAAATTATTTTTTATTTATATTAGATATGGAGAGATATTTTAAATCGATTGTCTTTAAACTTTTTTTTATCTGTCAATGTCGATCCCAAGCTCGGATGAAAAAGGTTGATAATTTTTAAATCAATGATTTGTGCCCCCACAAAAAATAAATCCTAACTCCGCCATTGATTGCTTATAATTAACATACAAAAGATCATGAACACAATGACACAATAGATAACTTGAAAATATTTGACACTTTTTTTTATTGAAGCAATAATAATTTAACCTAATGATATTAAGATATTGAAGCAATAGTTATATAGTAAATCATACATTTTATTGTTCATACTGCATGCACCAACATCATTTATGCTTTAATAAATAGAACTTATGACTCAAACTCACTCATTATAATTTTTTTCATCGCAGATTCTGTCAGAGTGCTTGGTTAACAATCTCCAAAGGAGCAGACTTTTCAGTAATAGAAATTCATTTGATGTTTTTAAGTTATAAAATAGCTCATGGGGGATGGGGGACGGGGGACGGGGGGTGGGGGGTGGTTGAGGTAGTTTTATTTATGTTGTTATTTCTTTCTATTTCTTTTCAATTTGTTATTAATTTTACTTCCTTATTATGCTAGATTTATGGACTCTCTTATTGCTTAAAATTACTCGGGTATGATTTTTTTTTGTGGTTACAAAATAGGTTTAAGTCAATTTTGACTTATGAAATTTATTTTCAAGAGTTGAGGTCAATTCCCTTATTGCATCTCGTGTTGTTAGGGTGTATCTCCTTTCAAATAAAGGGTGGGACACCTTAGATCTCCAAGCTCACTCAAATTTTAAGTTCTACTCCATGACCCTCTCATGTAAAGAGTGGATATCCATTTAAAAATTTTTAGAGTAATATTCTGATAAATTAAGTTGAAAGTTCAGAACACTCAATCGGATAACTTGTGTTGATTTCATTGATCACAAACCATTCCCTTAAAATTTATGTGCCTTATTGACCTTGGAATTTATCTTAGCTTGTTGGATTCCCCTCATCAAAAGACTTAATTTCAATGCAAGTAAGTAAGCTTCAATGATCATTTGGTTCATCAATTAAAGTTATAAGGTTTTCAAGTGTGTTTTAAATGCTTGATTTAGGATTATTTTAACTTGGATCAAAAAAAAAATTATCTTTATTGCTAAAATCAAAATTAAAATGGTCCTGAATTTAAATAGTAGTGCACTATGATTTGTATTTGATTAAGTATCCCCCAATTATTTTTTGATGTGTAAATCTATGTCCTCCATAAATGTATTGAGTCTTTAAAAAAAATTGCACATAATTGCAGTTTTGAAAGTTTTACATGGCATGACTACTTCCTGAATGTCAACATAGATCTCTCATCAACAACATGAGCCAAATAAAAAAATTGGCACTTTGATTAGTGTAAATTTTAATGAAATATTTAGCTTCGTCTTCCTCAAAATTACTTGAATTTGATTGTAGGAGCTTTGTTGGTATCTAAATGTACCAAAATTGAGTCCAAAGTATTAAAATATAATCTCGAGGAACGAAAATGTGTGACTTAACTTTTCTAGGCTAAAAATTAGGCATGAACATGCATAGCAGGTTGGCCAAGTAGCCACCTGTTGTCGTCGATTGTTGGTACACTCATTAGCATATGTGCCTATACATACTTGAAGGTGCAATATTTTTTAAATAACAAAAAAATAATTAATATTTTCTTTTTAATAAAAAGAAAAAATACTATCATGTGTAGGCAAGGTGCATTCCTCTTAGTAGGCTCCAGTTCATAGTTACCAAGAGTATCAAACTATTCTTTATACAAGAGTTGCTAGTATCACCCATCTCTTATAATTCCAATGGTCGGGCTCCAATCTTCGTCGTAAAAGGAGTTATTTATCTATATTCGAACAGATTGAAGTTGAGGCACCCGAGATTCTTAAATCCTGAGGCGGAGCTTTAGTCTTCTTCAAAAAAGAAGTTGATAGTCTCCATTTGAGAAAATTTGTCACTACATTTTGAGGCCCTAATTTTTCCTCTAAAAAGTTAATTATCCTCAAATTTATCAAATTCCATGCAAGAGATGATGATTGATATGACAACTTGCTCTTCAATGTGGAGATGATAATGAAGGAAGTCACTCCAAAAATATCAAACTTTTATTTAGCATTCTGATTTTTTATTTTGGGGTGATTTTCTTTCTTATTTCTATGTCTTTTTTTTAATTTTTTATTTTTTTTATGATCAAGTGTATTTGTATGTTTCTCATTTAATATTTCATCACAAAATTTTGTGATCCTGAATTTTGAAAAAAATAAATTTGTCTTTCTACAATAATATTGAAATTAGAACATTTTTGTCTTTGCTGAATTTTTTACAATCACCCCATTTCCTTAATATGTTGGTAATCTTATAAATATAGATGACATTTTTTTCTACCATCATAAATCTTTTTTTATCTAAAAATACTATCATTTGGTAGGATAGATTTTTCAAAAATAATAATTTTATCAAATTTTTAATTTTGATTATTGTAGACTTCAAAAATTTGCTGTAACTTATCTACTTATCAAAATTGTTTGAATTTTTTTATGGATGCTCCCATGAATTTTCAGAAATTGTTTTGAATTTTTCTCAAAGTAGTTTTTTCTTAAGAAAATTTCTTGAGTGAATGCTGGTCAGTAGTTGTTGTGTTGCTTTATCAACATAAAAAAATTGTTGAGGAATTAGATGAATAAATTTTTTTATATTTTTAATTTTAGTATAAAGATAATTCATTGATCTAAAGTTTTTTATAATCTTCTACATTTTTTTGCAATAAATATGTGTCTTTCAAGGTAAGCTAAATAAGTTGATCCTTATTGATAATGAGAAGAATATATTGATATATTGGAGACAATAATTCTATCATGTTTTTTCCTTACATGAATATGAAATAAGAATGTTCTCTTATTCAACTGCTGGATTTTTGCTTCTTTTATTTTTCATGTATAAGTTTGATTGATATTGTCATATAATAGTCATAAACTTTGTATAATTTTATCCAATCTCCTTATTCATGCTAAAAGGGTCTTAGAAATCTCTCTTTAGAATTTGTTTACCTTCTTTTGTTATGATGGAATGCCATCCCAAACTTTAACATGTAAAAGGAAAAATCATTAATGAAATTCATCAAAATTTATTAACTAATTTGAGATTATTTGTTAGATTATTACTTGATGATGTTAATCTGCGATAAAAGAGGTCGAACCAAATCTCGTTAGAATTAGTTATACATTAATTGCGATGAGGTGAATGGCACATGTATTATGAATTAAATGTAAAAATTGGTCTATCATTTCACCACTATTACCCTTTTAAGGCCATAGCTATGACATTGCCTAGAGATTAGAAGTCTAGCTGGAATTGTATATAGGATTTGAAGTTCACTTAAATTTCTTATAAACCTTTTTATATTTATGGAAAAATTTGGTAAATGGGAGTCAACAGGAACCATTTATAATTGTTGATCTCATTTTTCGTGTATAGCCCCACGAGCATACTTATTTTCCTCCGATCAGGATGATCGATTAGATCAAACTTGATCAATCTAATCATGCCCGTCGAACCTAATTTGATTCAAATCGGTGCCGATCCGGGTTCAATTTCACCAAATCGATTCGCTCTGATCAAATCTAGCTTGAATTGACTCAAATCGATCCAAATTGAGTCTAATTCAGATTTAAATTTAGCCTAAGTTTGAGTTATTTAATATAGCCTATGGTTAGTCAACTTTTATGAGCTTTTCCAATCATTGCCAAATCAGAAAGTTAAATCCAATGACTAGAATCGAATTGGCAATTCTTTTCCCTTGATATCTACAATTTCCAGCAACGAACAATATCCCTTTCAGAGACCAATAGATTTCTGGAGACCGTGGTGGGACATGTTTCTCTCTCCATCTTCAGATGCTATATTATTTTATTCTATGTGTACTCATAGTTTGGTGCTCCTTAATTTAGGCTCTTCCTTTCCTGGCCTTCTTGGTTATTCCACCCTCTTCTCCATATCATCTTATGATTTTATCTTGTGCTAATCATTTCCTTCTTAGCAAATATTTTTATGGCATACTTAGGCCCTTCAATTATATTTTCTTTCAATCTAGATTCTAGAGTGATTCTCTTGTATTATGTCCAACCTCCCTAAGGGGGATATCACTTGTGGTTCCTTCACTGACTCAGCCTGCGTCACTTTTGGCAGGCCAACCCCTCAAAGGCTACTGCTTTTTCTCCCTCACAAAGGAGAGGCCACGCAGACATGCATCCCTTTGGTCATCCAGCTATCTGACAGCCAGCCTGGGCACATGCTCGTCTTGTTTCTATTCGTGCGCAACCATTGAACCCCTGTGGCTAGGAAGCTTGTTCCTAGGCCACTACCTATCTAGTTTCCATGTCGAGTAGTTAGGTGACCTGTACCTGTATTACCAATAGTTTGGATAGCACCAGGTCCTCAGTGCTGGCAGCTGGCAATTCCTCTACCCATTACTCTGGTGGAGGTCGCTCGTGCTCAGGTCTCCCCTCCTCCTTACTCTTTGAGAAAGAGGGGTGCCCATGCCGATCTTCCTTCCCCTTCCTTCACTCACCGGGTTTCTATTTTTGATTGACTTTTTCACTATATGACCACCTAGCAAACCATGGCATTCACTCCTACAGTAGCTCTTGTCCCTCCCGTTACTCAGTCAGTTGGTTATACAGTTATATCTTCCTCCACCTCCATCCTTGAGAAAAGGGCTCAAAAGAAAAAGAATAGGAGGTTATGTTTAGCAATGGTAGAGGCAGTAGCGTAGTAGATGACATATTCTATGGCTTATTAGGAGCCAATATGGCTGAGGGTTGTTCCCCTGTAGTGGGATCCATGCCAATCACTAGTTCTATAGGTCCTTGAGATAGTAGTTGCCCTAAAGATCCATAAAGTTTAGGGAAGATGCTTCTTGTGGACCTCCGAAAGGGAAAACACCGCCACCCTGGGGGGAGACAGTATTGCCAATGGGAGGGCAGATTAGAACATCCATACGATTAACCATTGAGGATTGCGGCTCTCACCAGCGTATCCTGATGGGTAATAATATGTACGACCTGATCGGAACAATGGGTTTCCCCCACCTGATATATCAGCTCGAGTGGGATTCGATTTCCCACAGGCGCAAGCCCCCGTGGTTAATTACATCTCAAGCTAAGGCCTGAGAAAACTCTCGATTAAGGATTCTACATTAAACTTCCCAAATTGGGATTGACACATAGGGAGGAGACTAGAAAATCCTACTCAAAGGAAAAAAAGTTCAATTTGGCTTAGTCAACATACACAACTTAGATCAGTATCCAAAGGGACTAAGGTAGTGAGAAGAAATTGGAGAAAAAGAAAATCAAGCACTCGAAGCATACAAGAGAGAAGGATGGAGGTGGCATCATCTATGTGACACAGATAGGCATGATTTATAGTCTCTGAAGGATAGAGAACTTACCTACTTATGAGGCGTACTACGAGACACCGATAGTAGTAGCCTTGAATCCTAGATCTAGAGTGGGTCTAGTGTTCTACGCAATACTAACACCCGTGTCCTAGCTAATGCAATGCAAAACCTGGACTTACCCCGGCCTGGATTAGGGAGCCAGCTAACCACCTAGTCGCTTCAAAACCATGAGTCCAGTCATTTTATGAAAGATGGGTGGGTAGGTTATAGTTTTTTGGAAGTAGGGCCGACATCTAGAGAATTTCCTAATTGGCCCCAGACTTATGTGGGATAAATGCTCCTAGAACTAATGCAATTAAAATTTTAATTTTAGTTTGTTTCTAATATAATGCATGCTAGTTGAAGTATCCAAATATGGTATGCATAGAACTTTTAAAAAAGCTTACAAAATAATTTTTAGGAAAGACCAGATTTTTCTAGGTCCAGCACCTCATCCTCATAGGTCGGATTATCTGGACTTTACCTGCAGGCGGGGAAGTGTCTTATAATAAGGAGGGAGAAGATGCATTAATATGCATGCGACCCCGGACGATTCTAGTCATTCCCTAGGTCATTAAGTTTCTATGTTATTTAATTCTTAAAATTTTAAATTTTAATTATGAGTAGAAAATATTTTGATCCTTAAAGAGTCTAGCGATCGAGTCCAGGCTAAAATAAAAGCGGCACACAAATGCCAAGAAACTAAGAAAAGCATACAATCTTATACGCAATCAACATCAAATCAAACACAATAAATAACCAAATTAATTAATTACATGTCCATAGGCCAACTGCCCTTAATTACAAACCAGGGTCTGCAGAAAATTAAAGTGGTCGGGCACCACTACCAACAACCTAGATTTCTAATCCTATAAATGACACAAATGACTTTGAGTGGGATATTGGGTCTTCAGTTCTTCAATCTTCTTAGACTTCTTCCTTGGACTCCTTGGATCTCTCCTCCTTGGTCTCCTTGGATTCATTGTGGCTTGAATATCTAAATGAAGAGACAATTTCCCCTTAAAGGGGTATTGCCTTTTTCTCTTTGGATATCTAAAGGCCATCCGAACTTGATCTTATAAATGGAAGAAGACTCTCCCTCTTGAGGATGTCTTCTTCTTTTGGAACTCAAGTTGGATAAGGATATCCCAACTCAAATGACATTTTCACAACTCGAACCAATATTACAAATGATTTACATTAATGAAAGCAATAAAATCTAGACTCTCCTACACGGTTATCCTAATAAAATTATCCCAAGCAGTTTATATAGAAATAAAAATACTCATTACAGCCACACTTGGCCATACTCTTAATTATTTTGAGGGCTAAGGAGTTCTGGAGCACCTGTAGTAGTTATATGATGATTTATTATTTAGCCCTCATTTTTTAGGAGGGCTGAGCAATTTCTAAAGCGCCTGCATGAAATAACGTTAGTATTTAAATCATGATTATTGCCCCCCTTTATTAGCGCTACATGAGCATGGTCGTCTGTAGAATACATCGTTAGTATTAAAATCGATCCTAACCTATGGGTAATCTATCGTGCAAACACCTCAACTCTCAGAATACAGTAAAAGTAAACAAACACACTAGGAATTCAATCACAGCATGCAATAAAAATCTAGAAAACTCGACACACAACAGAAAAGTAAATATCGGCCTAGCCTAGGTCTAGAAGTGGTGTCCTAGAAAGTAATTCTACAGTGTGTGTAGAGGGCTATGCAGCTGGGGTGTATCCTAAGCTGGGTAGTTAGTTAAAGTTGCCTAATGTTCGATTTATTAAAAGCCTGAAGAAGAGGTTTAGGTTTGGGTTTAAGTGTTGACGCATTAAGGATTGAATTGAGTATAGTATAATGGTTCTGTGATTACTACCTTTGTTTCACATCGAGGCCATGAAGTTTATTTCACCTTCCTTGGGGCTAAGTCAATAGCCTCGTAGGCTTGGGTTACCCAGTAGGGATCATGGGTTGATTAAATTGATTTAGTTGGGTAGAGGTTAAAGAGAGGTGATATTAATTAATTTATTATCAGGTTAGGGTATTAACTGAAAGCTTAGGATAATGTTTTATGAATTTTAAGTTGAGGCTATGAGTTGTTAGAGGGTCCGGGGTCACCCTATCAGTTAGGTCAAAGGGGTCCAAAACTGACTTTTTGATTAAAGGGGATTTATGAATATTTAATATTTTTATAAAATAATAGACCTTAACTCGATCAGTTAGACTGTTAGCGTGCCCAATTTGGATTCTTTTATCCAAAGTTATGAATTTCTGAAGTTTTGGCCTTATTTTGACCTAAGTTTGACCGAATTGTTGACTTTTGATTTAAGTTAATTTCTGGAATCCTAATATTTTTAATAAATACTAGACCCTAATATGAGTTGAATGCCTTTGAGTTTGCCCCATTTAGAACTTTCTATAATTAGTTATGAATTTTTAAAGTTTGTGTCATTTAATGAATTATCAAAATTATTTAATTAAAGGCTATTTTAGGGATTTTACTCCAAATCAGTTCCAAACTTCTTGGAATCACCCCCAAAGGTCAGAAATGACCTAAAGAAGTGTTCCCAAGTGTTTGGGGGAAATTTAGAATTTTTAATAATTTTTCAATTATTTAATTTAATTAAAAGGTGATTTTTAATACAAATTAAATTAGGATTCAGGTTGAAGTACAATTAAAGTGGTTTTAATTTTCATGGATTAGGAATTGAATTATGAAGATTTTGATATATTATGGGTAATTTTTTGATTTATTTTGAATTTATTAGAAGTTTTTGAAGTTATGGGGTCCTAATTAAGGGGCAAATTAGGGTTTGTTAATTAAAGAGTTTAAAGGGTTCTAAAAATTCCTAGAAAATTCTAGGAGGTTTATGATGTCCATAAGTTTAAGTGTTTTAAATTTCAAGTCAGTCAGAGGTAAATCCTAGCTCCTAGAATTTCTCTAAGTTCGCTAGACGGGTCCTTAATTATTGTCCTTAAGGTGTCACTATGTTAGATAGGTCTTGAATCAATGTTTGAAACTAAACTTTGGGGTAACATAAGAGAATGCAATAAAAATATAGACACACCATGTCCTTAGATCTAGGAGAGCCTAAACTAAGTGTGTGAGCATTCTACACATGAAAGGACTACGAAACACTAAGGAAAATAAGACTAACGAAGTGATTAGTGAATGATTGTAACTCAATCATCCACTAATCCTCCCCACATGAATGTTTTTCATATACTTAACGTATGTTTAAAATTTCACAAGTAGTGGATATCCCAAAATTAAGGATTTAAGAATATATGTGATTTTAAAATGCTTAAAATACATATATATATATATATATATATATATATATATATATATATATATATATATATATATATATATTAAATAAACAAATATATAGATTTGAAAATAAGATAATTAAAAGTAAGTTCATATTCATATTTATGGGAGATCCACTGGCCACCCCAGCAAGGATTTCAAAATAATTTTTAATTTCAAAATAATTAATTAAATTAATTATTTAAATGATATTTAAATAATTAAGTAATTAAATAATACAGGAGTATATCAGAAAAGCCAGAATTAACTTCTAAAAGTAATTTTAAATTAAAATTCATATTTTTCTGAAAGGTTCGAGGTATTGTGCACAAAAATCTGATTTAAAATGAGTAAGTTATGGAATTTTGAAGTTTAAAGGGTTTTAAAATAATTTTTAAGTAATTTAAAATAGTTAATATTTAAAAATAATTATTAAAATAAATTAAATTAAGTGTTAAAAACTTCTGGATTTTAAAATAGATAAATAAATAATAATAGTAATAATAATAATAATAATAATAATAAAGTAATTAAAATAGTTTTAGAAATATTAATAATAATAAGGTAATAATAATTAAAACAATTTTAAAATATCAATAATAATAATATAATAATAATTAAAATAATAATTATAATGATAATAATTAATAATAATAATAATAATAAATAAAATAATAATAATAACAATAATAATAATAATAACAATAGTAATTTGAAATAATAATAATACTAAAAATGATAACAATAGTAATTTAAAATAATAATAATAATAATAAATAATAATAATAGTAATTTAAAATAATAATAATAATAATAATAGTAATTTAAAATAATAAGAATACTAAAAATAATAATAATAGTAGTTTAAAATAATAATAATAATACTAAAAATAATAATAGTAATAGTTTATAATAATAATAATAATGATAATAATAATAATAATATAAAGAAAATTAATTATAATAATAATAATAATAATATAATAATAATAATTCAAATAAAATATAAAATTTAATTTTCTAGATTTTTAAAAATAATTTTAAGTAATTTTAGGATTTTTTTTAAAAAAATACTTAAAAAAACTTTTTAAATTAATTAAATAAAATATTTGGCCGCGGCGGCTCTCGGGACGACACCTGGCGCAACGGGATTGGTCTCGCAATTTCGGGCAATCATTGCCTGGCGGCATAATGATTATGTTGCCGGTAATGATTGCGGCAATCATCCGAACCATGGCCGCGATTCATTAACCTTGTTAGCGCTCAGCGCTGACCGTTGGATCCTCCACCATTTCGAACGGACGGCTATAATTGATCCGGAAGGATGGCGGTTCTGCGGGCTCAGGTTCCACGGTCGATCCGAACCGCAGCACGATGTGATCCCGACCATTGATCACGAGATCAACGATCATGATCGATCCCTGACGAGCAGAGACCTAACCTGAGAGCCAAAATGATAATTCACTTCGTTTGATTGATTGACTCGATCAAAATGCATGAAATTTTAGATATAGGTAGTAATCATAAAGAGCATTCGTGTGGGGTAATTTGTATGACCTGAAACTTGCTTTTCAAAATGCTATTTAACCCTAAGTGTTCTAAACTAGGGTTGAGCTTTTTACCTTAGTTTATGGATGGATTTGGATGTATAAGGGCTCTCTGAATTTGTAGATTATCCACGAATAAGATTGTAGAAGGATCCTCATGCTCCCAACGTCTAGATTGAGTGCAAATGGCTTTCGGAGGTTCCTTGGCTTTGGCTCACCGGAGATCACCTCACCAGCAGCTTTGACTGGTGGGGTTCGACTTGGAAAGGTGGGAAGAGGGTTTGGATACCTCACACACCAAAGATCTCAGGCTAAGAGAGCTTAGGGAGGAGGCAAGAGCAAAAAGATCCTAAAGAAACCCTAAATCCTCCTACTTATAGGTCAAAGCCTATGATGGACGGCTAGGATCTAATCTAGGGATAAATAAGAGGGAAAACAATTTGACTTAGCCATGGTTTGGGTTGAGGAAGGATTAGGCAAGAATTTAATACATTAAAGGGTTTTGATTAGACCTAAATAGGTCATTTTGACCCATTAAGAGCTAGGGTTGACCAAGTCAATGCTTGACTTGGTCAAACCATCCAACTAGGCCCAATGGAAGAGTGGATTGAGCCTAGGAGGGGTTTGGATTTGATTTGAATTGATTTGGCCCATTAAGGGCTTAATGGGTCAACCTAGGTTGACCTGGTCAACCAGGTTGACCCAGGACCAGGGTTTAGGCCCAATGGGTTGGGTTTGACCCATTGACCCAAGGGAGGAGAGAATTGGGCTTGGGGAGCCCTGGATTAGATTTGAAATCCAGTGAGAGGTGTATGGGTCAATTTGGGTCGACCTAGGTTGACCTGATCAACCAGGTTGACTCAGGACCTAGGTCTAGGCTCAACAAACTAGGCTTGACTCGCTGGACCCATTGGGAAGGGTCTTGGGGTCTATCTTGGTCAATTTTGACCAGGTCAACTCTTTGACCTAGGTCTGGACCAAAATTAGGGTCAACACTTCTCTTTACTAGCACACAATGGCTATAAGGTGGATATTATTCGTATTACTGTAACCACTCTTATATTCACTACCCTTCAACGCACTAGAATCTCCAGGGATAGTATTACTAGATCCCTCTCTCAAAGGATTAGAAGTATTATCCACTCGATATAGGGTAGGTGTCATATTAATGAGGAGAGATTTCTCTATCAGATTTCCTAGGTCCATGCTCAGTATCAGCACCAGTTAGCCTAACAGAGTTTTAGGTGGCATAGAGGGAAACCACCACACCAACAGCGTGACAGATTAGTTACTATAGTTAGGCCTTATGCATACAATTCTATAGTCGGATGATGGCCACATCACTATAGAAATCACCCATAGATAGCCCGACCTCAACTTAGTTCTGTTGTTATAGTTCCCCACTTTTGAGTTGATGTTCATACTGGGTCTGATCACAGTAGATGGGTATAGAGATTTAGATAGACAAACCAGCCTGTCAAGATAGTGCAGATGATTGTGATAACTCAATAGTCAGATATAGTTCCTCCGTCAGGGTCAACAGTAATTTGGATGATTTATGATATTTTTGTAGATAATGAGGATGTTATTCACTTGGATAGTTCCCTAACTTAATGGAGTAAGTTCCCACTCTTGGTCCCCATAGAATCTCTTCTCCTATGGGTCTATATATTTAGGCCCTTCGTCAGACCTTCTTTGAGGATGACTTGCGAGGATAAGAGTCAGATGAAGATATCCCTATCCACCATGTGTGTATTATGATAAGATGAGGTATGTCAGACAGACATTTAGAGCTAGATGATGAGATGGAAGAGGCACGGAGAGGCTGTTGTGCCTTCTACTTCTATATAGGGAGGTCCTCCTCGATCTACTAACACAGAGGCTATAATTTTATAGTTGTAGACTCAGATGGCTGAGATGGCTAGGGCCATGATTACGATGATTACCCAATTGATAGTGTTTGGGGCTATACCCTAGGTTATAGATGTGGGCACTCCTACGACATCTAGGGATGAGCCATTACTACCATATATTTTAGTGACAGAGCCTGTGAGGGTAAACAGGATCCAGAGGACAGTTCTAGTGGAATCTTCAGAAGTACCATTCAATATTCGATTATAGAGCAAATTAGTCCAATTGTCTCCTAGCCAAATTCAAGACATAATTTCATAAAAGGTTGAGCAGGCCATCTCCTCCAGAAAGTTTGAAGATTCAGTTAGTAGAGATCGTCCCTACCCAATAGAGTATGAGCGAGTATCATACCTTACCAATTTTGTCCCTCTATATTTTTGATAGTTGAATGGGTCAAGGAACCCTAAGTAGCACTTGGCTCAGTATTGGACCATATATTATAATATTAGAGGGAACGATACACTTATGCTCAGGTTATTTATCAATAATTTAGTTGGGGTGACATTTGAGTGGCATGCTCATCTCCCTAATAATTTAGTACGCACACTTGCAAAGCTCGAGTAGATATTAATTCAGAGATTTATCAATATTGAGCACCATATTACAGTTGGAAAGTTAGTAGTAACTAGGCAGTGCCCCCATGAGACCTTGTCTAACTATATTATTAGATAGAGGAACCTTAGCCTTCGGTGTGAGTCTCAATTATAGGAGCAACATAGAATTAAGATCTTGTTGAAAAATATTGATGGTCTTATCGCTCTATATCTGAAGGGTTTTAATATTTAAATATTTCAGAAGTTATTAACCAAGGTGACTAATTTGTAATACAGTGTGCCCACTATAATCTCTCTTAAGATTTGGGAGTCAATCTCTGTGTAGATCTCAAAGGTAGGAGTTTTCAGAGGAACTACCTTCTAAAAAGGTGGAAGTTTATAGTACTTTTTAGTCTTAGGATAGGGGCAAGAGGTCCATGGTCTGTTCAGTGCCATAGTGGCCACTGCCATGATTGTAGGTACAGCCACAGATACAATTACAGACACAATCATTTTCACAAGCTTAACAGCAATTTAGACCCTCCTATGAGACTTTAAAGAGTTGGTAGTTTTTATAAGAGAAGCTTGGCAAGAAATCTCCCTTTAACAGGAATAGTGCACAAAAAATAAATACTTTTTTTGTTAAGAAAAATATCCTGACATTTCTAGGTGATAAAAGAGCAAATAAGAAGGACAGATGGAGCATCCATTGTATTGCCCCTTCCACCAACATATTAGGCATGTCTTTGAGGATTATTTTATATTCAAGGACAATGTGGAGATCCTCATGGCTAATGGGGACATTCACTTACAAGATAGTGATCTAGTGTGCCCTTGAGATAAGGTAACTCAGATCATTCAAGTGATTACAGACTCCTGTTAGTGTGATAGTCAAAGCAGTGATGACAGAGCATCATTTAGTTATGGGGGAAAGTGGTAGCTTGCACTCTCTAGCAAGACAAAGGGTATGATCAAACAAGTAGCATAAATTTCAGAGGCAGTTGAGAGGAGGCCTATATAGGACAAGTCAATAGTTATCAATTTAGTTAATGTACATGTTTCTCTTCCTTCTTTCATTGTAGTGCATACTGAGCATATTTTTTTACTTTCATATACTAAAAAAATATATGAGAGAGAGAAATATGTAGTGACTTTAGAAGGGAAGATGGGATTTCTTCTGGCGCATACATTTAAGGATTTCATCCCCCCTCCTATTAATGATGACTTAATAGAAGAAGATGATTCTGGCTACTTTTAGTCTTTTATTCCTTCTAGCTCTACTCTTTCCAGAACTTCTTTTTATATTTAACATATCTCTAATATTGATGATAATCCTTCGTATAAAGAACTTGAATACAAAGAAGAACTTGTATTTATTTTTCCAGAGGATAGTCGTTACTTGGACTTTAAAGATGAGTCTGAGGACACGCCCAAGTCACTTCCTATAGAGCTAACATAAGTCATGGCCCTTGAACTAAATAAATCTTTTGTTGATTTTGACTCAGTGCAGGAGATCCAATTACACTCAGAAAAGATCATTGCTCCTAGAATGGCTAAGAATAATAAAGAAAAAAATAAAAAATTTTATTACCTAATATGATGATCCTACCCCTCCTTCTTAAGCACAGACCTAAAAGAAGGGAAAAGGCCCTCAGTTGGATGTTGATTATAATGTGTTGGCTCAGTTGAGAAATATTCATTTCCTTCTCAATGTTTATGATGCACTCATGATGTCTTCTAACTTGAGGAAGACTATAGTGAAAGCTTTGCTAGAGCTAGAGTTCTTCAAGCTTTCTTTGTCAAAGTCTATTAAGGATATTTGCTATTAAGAGAAATACCATGCATCATTTTCTTATATCAGAATCTTCTTTTAAGAACCACTGAGCATAACCATCCCTTATATATCACTTCTGATGTTAATAATCATGAGTTGAATAGGGCCCTCATTAAACAAGGAGCTTCACTCAATATCCTTAATCATTCCACTCTAGCAAGTCTCTCCTTTGGTCACTTGAAGCTTACCTCAAATAAGATCATGCTGAAGAGCTTTAATGATCAGTCAGTGTGTTTTAGGGTCTATTACCCTACCTTCACGGTTTGGACAGCTCCAAACTAAGAAAAATTTTATGTCATCAAGGCAAACACCTCATACAAGGCTCACTTAGGAAGGCCCTAGATTCATGAGCATGGTAAGGTACCCTCTATATTGCACCAGTGCATGAATTATATGAGGAATGCTATAGAGTATTTCATTCTGGGGGATACTCAATCTTTTACCATGCATGAGGTCTCTATTTATGATGATATTGAGCATTATGTTCCTTAGAAGACTCGTAGACCCCTTGTCAAATAGTTACCACTGAGACCCATTAGCATTATATAAGGTCCTATGTAGTCATTTGCATGGGGCCTTATACAACTGCTAGTGCAAGGTCTATCAAAGGTTTATACTGAGGTTGATGTTTTCGTTGTATATCATGTTGGATCATTTTTTTAGTTTGCAGCAAGGCATGATGTTCCCCCTAGTAGAGGCAGGGAAAGACATGGTAGAAGCTGAGGCAGTGATTTGGCTAGTCTCATTAAAAACCTCGATACTAAAACTCCTTCCCCTCCAGGTCTTTATACTACTACTTTGGTTGTCAAGTTGGATGCCTCAAATGATGAGATAATTTATACTCATCATCATTCAATTCTCTCATTGGTCTTTAGCATTGATGGTTCCAGTCCCTATCTTATATTCCATAGGCATTTGATACCTTAGGGTGGCCTATTCATTAATAGTGGCTTAAATGATGACCTAGATGTCAGACGTCATACTACCAGTCGACAATCTCTTTCTTATCTGATGTAGGGGATGAGGGTTAAGGGATCTAATCGACATAATCCTCCCATATCTTCCACTAGTGCATGTGATCTACTACACAATTATAGTCACTCTGAGCATGAGCTGTGCACTTTCTATATGCCACCATAGCCTGGTAGGTGCTCAACATTATCTCATAGCGTGGGTGTCCCATAAGATCCTGACATAGTGGGTCCTATGGAACCCGCTGCGGAATGATAAGATCACGCATGTTCATCTCTACTTTTTCTCTTTTGTTGATAACAGTATTGAGTGGGGTGTTGTTCCCTTGACTTCGTATGACGGATAAGCTCTATAGTAAGCCTATATTTAGTTAACTGATTGACCTCAAACTTAGTAAGGCTTAGGCTATTTTGAGAAAGATCAGTATCCTTCTACAGACATTCATATTATCTCTCATTCTTATTTAGTTATTTCCATCATAGATGATGAGGACTCATATGATGTTGAGGATAGGGTCCTCAATGCACAATGTAAATTTAAAGATGATGCTAGCTATGCCATGAATGAATTATGTGAAGTTAATTTGGGTGCTAAGTCAGATCCTTGACCTATATTCTATAACGCTTTATTATCTTAGTTAGAGGCTTGGGAGTATATTGAACTCCTATATGAGTTTAGAGATTATTTTACTAAGAATCACATTGAGATGCCTAGTTTAGATCCATAAGTAGCACTCCATAATTTAGCTATTCAGTCTAATGTAGTCTCTATTAATCAACCACCTCACCCAATAAAATTAGAGATTGAACAATAGGTAATTGATAAGACTAAGAAGCTTATAGAACCTGACTTTATTTATGAAGAAAAGTCTCATACTTGTCTTGCTAAGATTATTCCAGTATGGAAGAAAAGTGATAAAATTTGTGTCAACATTAACTTCCGTGATTTGATTAAGGCATACCCCACAGATGATTTTTCTCTTTCTATTGTTGGGCTCATGGTTGATATTACTTTATCCCATAGCATATTCTTCTTCATGGATGGTTCATCTGGCTACAATCAAGAAAAGATGGCCCATGAATATTAAAATTTTATTGCTTTTTGCACCCCTATTAATGCGTGTTATTATAAGGTGATGCCCTTCAATTTTAAGAATACTAGAGCCACCTATCATTATGCCATAACTTTTATTTTTGATGATCTCATTCATAAAATAGTTGAATGTTATGTAGATGACCTCATGGTAAAAAATAAGGTCCATAGAGATCACCTTTGAGATCCATAAATCATTTTTGAATGCTTGCATAAGCATTGCCTCAAGATCAACCCCCAAAAGTGTACATTCAGTGTTGCTATGGGGAAGTTCCTTAATTTCATTGTTCATTATCATGGCATAGAGATCGATCCCAACTTGATCAATGCCATCTTGGACTTGGAACCCCTAAAGAGCCTTACTCAATTGAAGTCTTTTTAGGATAAGCTTATTTTCTTACAAAGATTTATCTCCAACCTTATTGGTAAGTGTTATTCCTTCACTACTCTAAAAAAGAAGGATGCCCTCTTTCAGTGGGATAAACACTATTAGGAGGCCTTTGAGAGTATAAAATATTACCTGATAAGTCCCATTGTATAAGCTACACCAATCCTAGGTCGAATGATGATCCTTTACACTAAGGCCCTGGAATCATCACTTGGTACACTCTTAGCTCAAGAAAATGAGGAAGGCAATAAAAATGTCTTGTATTATTTTAGTAGATATTTGATTCTTATAGAGCTAAAATATCCGGCTATGAAAAAATAATGTTTGGCTTTGATCTTTGTTGTGCAGAAGCTTTGATATTACATGCTTTCACACATAATCAGTCTCATTTCTTGAGTCAACCTTTTTTTAGTTTTTGATGACCCATCTAACGCTGTCTAGTTATTTGGCATGTTGGTCCATAATCTTACTACAAATTGACATCACTTTTATTCCTTAGCAAGCCATCAAAGGATAAGCTCTAACTGATTTTCTTGCCACTCACCCAATTCTCATCGCTGTGGATTCTCCACTCAATGATAATCTACTTGATGAACTAGTCATGAGTGTGAAAGAATAGGAGTCCCATAGATGAGAGTTTTACTTTGATAGTGCATTCTCCATCAAATCACTTAGTAATCATGAAACTCTTGTTGTTAGGGTAGGTTTGGGCCTCATTTTTATTTCCCTTGAAGGTCACACCCTTTTATTACTCTTATAATCTCTCAGGACCTCATACTAATAATAAAGTTGCGTATGAAGCTCTTATTTTGGGACTTAAATTGGCAATTCTGATGAATATCTTGGGGGTGAAGATCTTTGGAGATTCCTAGCTGATCATTAATCAAATAATTAGAATCTTCAAAGTTCTCAAGCTTGAGCTCTTGCCTTATCATAGCAGGGAAATGGAGTTTTTATGTCTTATTCCTGAGGTAACTTTGTATAGGATTACCAATTCTTAAAATGATAGAGCAGAGGCATTAGCCAAACTTGCTAAGGAGTTGGGTGACCTAGTTAGAAGCCCAGTATCCATCACTATGTAGTATTACCAGGCCCTATGTGCCATAGTATTATCTCCACCTGATTAGACCCTCTTATGGTTTGTTGTCATGGAAGAGTCATATTAGAGCCCCTTTCATTGAGTACTTGAAACATAGTAGGCATCCAGATACTCGCTCTATTTCCACTTAAATTAAGAAAAGAGTTATGTCATTCACTTATATGAATGACACCTTATATCAATGCTCTTTTGACCAAATATGATTGCATTGTCTCAATAATGAGGAGGCTCGTAAGGTCATGGGCGAGATATATGAGGGCCTTCATGGTGCATATCAGTATGAGCCTAAAATGAAGGTTAGGATTAAATACCTTAGTTATTATTGGTTGATCATGATTTGTGTTTGTTTGGAGCACACGCTAGGAAGTGCCACTAATGCCAGATTCATAGTATAATTATTCATTAACCTCTAATTTGTTATATCCTACCATATCATTTTGGTCATTTGAGAGTTAGGGCATGGATGTAGTGGGTCCTATTGACCCTCCTTTTTTTAAGAATTATAGGTTTATTCTGACCGTCACTAATTCTTCTCTAAGTGGGTAGAAGCTACCCTCCTAAGAAAGTTAAGTTAGAAGATGTGATGCACTTCTTTTGTGATCATATTATTTAGTATTTTGGTGTTCCACACCAAATAATTTTTTATAATGGTGCGTCATTTAGAAGCACCAAAATTGCTTGATTTTCCCATTGCCATAGCATCAATTGGTGTTATTCCTTTATTTATTACCCTAGAGCTAATGGCTTGGCTAAGTTTTTTAATAAACTGTGGTCCAATTAATAAGAAAGATACTCACAATAAATAAATGAGAATGGCATAGTAAATTACCTTAAGCACTTTGGGCTTATAGAGCCATATATTGTACTCCTACTTAGTCCACGCCATATGCTCTAACCTTTGGGGTTAAAGTAGTCCTCCCTCTTGAGCTCGAGCTCCCCACATTCTGCATGGCAGTAAGCCATAATCTTTCTCACGAGGATAACACTCGACTATAATTGGAAGAACTTAATGGTTTAGAGGAGCTATGCTTATAAGCTCATCAGAACCTTAAGTTATATTAGGCCCATATGGCCCAGATACATGATCACCTTATTCGACCTCCAGCTTTTTAGGTCGGTGATTTAGTTCTTATCTTACGTAGATGCCAATAGTGTTCATCACATGCCTATCCTCAAAGATCAATACTTGAAGAAGTATAATGCTTGGGTTTTGCACATCATGGGAGGCATCCTGTTGCCACTAAAAAATATTTCTTTGTATGGATATTACTTAAGAGGATTCCTACTACTCTTTGGTAGTCTATGGCCATGATAATTTGTCCTCTACCATGTGATATTCACCATGTAAAGTATGAGTTTGTTCTAAAGAGTGGTATGAATATATACATAAAAATATTTATGATTATCTTCATGCACACTAATTAGTTTGGTGTCATGGCATGGAATCTCTATCTTATCCCCTGTGAGGGTTGATTTCTCTAATTTCACTTGTCACCCTCAAGTATGGTCTATGATACTAAAACCGTTCATTCAAATCCTTTATGGAATAGAAATATTTCCCTCTTCAATTAGTCTCTTAGCAATAGTTATGCTCCTTAACTCATTCATATGAGTGGAATGTGGTTTGGGTTATCAAAACCAATTTGTTATTCTTTTATAGACTTGATATACAAGATCTATCTCCTCCCAATTTTATTCATGTGACGAATATGGCCTGGGTTATCAAAGCTAACCATATCTCTCTATCTATGTTCCAATTAGTAGAGAATATCTAATACTAGAAATAATCCATGGATATGGTAAACCTGCCCTCTATTATGTATTATCTTCGATAGTATGAGATGGACCCAATTTCTAACTGTGAATATAATATTAAAAAATAAAATAATAATAAAGATAATAAAAAGGTATAAAGAGAGAAAAGTTCTCATTCGAGTGAAACTAGTTACCCTTATCACAGGTGGAACCTGATTCTATGCTCTAAAAGCTTATATATCTCTCCATGCTTAGTTGTGTGAATGCGGTTACCCTTGTCATAGGAGGAACCTTGTTTCACCCTTATGAGAAGTTTTTATGTTCCTTTAAAGTGTTATCACTCTCTCCTTTGAAGCACTATATAATTATTTAGGAGATGACCCTACACTCCTTTCCTTTTATGGTGGGAGTTATGTTTTCCCCATCACTGATGTGGCATGTCTTATTTTAGGCCTTAACATCATTTCTTAGTAGATTCTGGTTTCTATTGAGAAGCTACCCTTTAGCCTCCTTAGTGATATAGTTCACCCCCGTTAGAATCCTACTCTTAGCTACAATATTAATCCTTTGGTTATGTCGATATGGCCAATATCTCTCATAAGGTCCCATTATTCAGCATGGGTTATACCTCTATGGTTCTCTAGTGACTATTGATTTTTAATACAGCTTCAGTCTTTATTGCAGATGTGTCTCCCTCACTATTTCAATGTCATTCTCCCTAGTGTGAGATAACTTTTTCCTTTTACTACTTATATCTCATTTCCTATTCTATGAAAGATGCATCATTCTATATTTCCATCCCATCTTTTGTCCCATTATTTTAATTCATACAGATGGATATTAGATTCTTCCCTTGCTCTTTCTATCTATTTTGATCTAGTTAGGTGAGTATCAAGTCATCCTCATTCACTATTTTGATTTGGTCAGGTGAATGTTAGATTTCTTCCCATCTTTTGTCTCACTGTTTTAACTCACTCAGGCAAACATTAGATTCTTCCCTTACTCTTTCTCATTATTTTATTATGGTCAGATGAGTATCGAGTTATCCTCATTCGTTGTTTCAATCTGGTCAAGCAAAAGTTGGATTTCATTCCACGTTTTATCTCGTTATTTTGATCTGGTCAGGTGGACATTAGATTCTTCCCTTGCTCTTTATCATTATTTTGATCTAATCAGGTGAGTGTCGAGTTATCCCCATTCGCTATTTCAATCTGGTCAGACTAATATTGGATTCCATCCCATCTTTTGTCCCATTTTTTTGATCTGATCAGGCAGATATTAGTTTCTTCTTTAGCTATTTCTCACCATTTCAATCTGGTTAGGTGAGTATCGAGTCATCCTCATTCATTGTTTCTATCTGGTCAAGCAAATGTTGGATTTCTTCCCATCTTTTGTCACATTATTTCGATCTGATTAAGTAAATAGTAGTTTCTTCCTTTGCTCTTTCTCACTGTTTTGATCTGATCAGGTGAGTATCGAGTCATCCTCATTCATTGTTTTGATCTGGTCATGTATATGTTGAATTTCTTCTTATCTTTAGTCTTGATGTTTTGATTCAGTCAGGAGGACACTACTTTCTTCCTTTACTCTTTCTCACTATATCAATCTAGTCAAGTGAGTATCGGGTCATCCTCGTTTACTATTTTAATCTGATCAGACAAATATTGGACTCATTTCTCTCTTTTGTCCCACCGTTTTGGTACATCGAGTGGTTGTTGAGTTATCTTCTTCCATTCTTCACTATTGTGGGCCTATGCCTGGGTGAGGAAAAGACCTTGTATAGGGGTTGTCTTATAGTTTTCTAGAGATATGGAGGTCAATGCCAACACGTACATTTTTCTCATTATTCACCGCACCTGTTGGGGGTCCAATTTTTGACCTCATTTCTTATGTATAGCTCCTCGAGCATACTTATTATGCTCGATCAGCCTAATCGAGCCCCATCAAACCTAATTTGATTCAAATCGACATCGATTCAGGTTTAATTTCACCAAATTGATTGGCTCAAATGAAATCAAGCTTAAACTAACCCAATTCAATCTGAATCGAGTCTGATTCTAATTGAAATTTAGCCCTATTTGAGTTATTTAATCCAACTTATGGTTAATCAACATTTTTGAGCTTTTCAAAACATTGAAAAAAATCAGAAAGTAAAATTAAATGGCTAGAATTGAATTGGCAGCTCTTTTCCCTTAATATATGTGATTTCTAGCAGTGAGCAGTTTCCCTTTCAGAGACCCACAATAATATATATAAATATTCAACATTCTATGTTTAAGATAGCATCTTTTAGTCAGAATCTTTAAGCTTGAATGGTATTAGCTTGACCATTGTTGCCACACGCATGGTCCCTCCTAAAGTTGTGATAGTTTGTTATGTTAGGGTCTCATTTAAGCAACTTCAAGACTCCATAATGCTAGATTTTCAATATAGATTGGTCGAGACCCTTCAATTAAAGTGATTGGCTATTCTTTAATGGTAACAACTACTTTTGAATGAGATTGCATAGGGTGTTTTTAGAAGAAGTTTAAGATAATGATATATCTAATTTTATTAATATCAACATTAAAAATCTTGACTCTAAGGCTTAGGATCCTAACATCAATGGGGAAAATTGTTTTATGTGTCAAAACATAAGTTATAAGTCATTTCCCTTGTTAGAGTCCTCAATATAGTGTAATAAGCCCAGAGTACCTTAGGAAGCTCATCAACTTGTTACCCTAGCTTTTTCAAAGTGTATCTTTAATTTTTTTTAGAATGATTCAAATTGTAACCTCATTCTATCCATTCCTCAAAGGATGTACAAAAATATTTTAGAACCGTGTGAACTAGTTAAATATGAAGATCTTTACAAATAGTTGTGAATAGCTTTATAGTTAACTAGCTCACATTATTAGTGATGATTTTTATAGGAAGGCTAAAGTTATAAATGATATTCTTCCAAACAAATTATTTATCATTATCCTCAAGAATATTTTCTAAGGGCTCAGCTTTAATCCACTTGATAAACTAGCAAGGCCAAAATGATGAGCGTTCATTGTGTGATGGCTATGGGGAAAGAACCCATCATATCTATCCCACATTAAGTAAAGGGCGAAGGCTTTGAAAAGAGAAAAGTTCTACTTTCATAATATGAGGGAGATTAGAATATATTTAATTATCATTACAATTTTATATAATGTCCAATGCATCATATTTCATTATGGGCGATTAAAATCCTTACCAACTTTTTTAAGCAAGTGCTCTACCCTCCAAGTATTTTCCATATATTCTATAGTGGACTTCTTGAAGTAAATACCCAACCTTTGACAGTACAAGACTCTTAAGGTATGATTCTGTGAATGTTATTTTATACAAATCATCTTTAATTATACTAAAAATTTTAGCTTATCATTAGAGATGAATGGCTGATGTGGAGCCTTCATCCAATATCTCATCACATAAGGAGAGTATGGAATCCATCCAAGAGCTTTACATTAATTCATCAATGGATTATATCTCCCATAGACCTTAAGTATTTGGGAGGAATACATCCTCAATGTACATTCTCATATCCAAATATCATGTTGTTGAAATTATAAGCTTAGAAAGGGCATCAATTCAGACATCTTATTCTTGAGGTATACATATAAACTAATGTATATTGATGTGTGGGGAAATAAACCTCACCAATTTGAGGTATTATACTAATTTTGAACTTCAAGTTAGAAAGTTCCCATAAACTTGAGAAGCCATGAGTTACAAATCAGTGCAAATCAATAGATTTTTATTCCACAATTAATGGTAAATCTTAACTCTACCATGAGAGCTTCATACTAAGCAACATTATTAGTTGCAAAAAACTTTAAGCAAACTTCATATTCTAAAGCATCATGTAGGGGAAAGATAAGCAAGATCCCTATCTTGGCACTAGAACATTTATATTTTTAATGCATATATAATATTGATTAGGGTTACAAAAAAATATGGAGGGGATTTGATAGAGTGAAGAATGGTGCATTCTCAAAGAATGGCTGAGTTAGAATGGAATGAGAAGAATGAGACCCTTTGGCCCATCTTAGCATTAGGGGTTGAAATGGGTGGCTGGGATTGATCAGACCCTACCCTTGGATGATGGACATGTGTCCAAGGTGGTTAGCCAGAAGAAGAAAGGCTAGGGTAAGCTCATGGCCATTGGGGGCTTTTGGGGGGGGGGGGGGGGGGGGGGTGATTTCCTTCCTCTTCTAGCCAAGCCAAGGAAATGGGCTGATTAGGACTGGATTTAGACATATTTTGCTGGAGGAAAGGGAGTGCTTAGGTGGCTTCATGATGTGGCGATGATTTGATCATTTCTTATGAGTTTGAAAGAGCTTGTTGACTTATTGACCAATCAATGGTGACTGGGATAGGCCTTGAAAAGGTCAAGTATGCTATAGGAGACCATCTTAAGAAGTTTGGTGTCAAGGGATAGAAGTTCGCATGAATATTAGGTGTATGTGAGGGGTTTGACCATGCATGAAAATTTGACCAAGTCAAATCCATGTGGATTTGACTTAGGGATATGTTAGACATGCTTGGAGTGTCCAATTGAAGGATTTGAAGTGGTTGATTTGATTTGAGATGGCTTAATTGATTGAATTTGATAAATGTTAGGTTAAGGATTAATTTGGTCAACCATGGATGACTTGGTCAACTTGGTCAAACCATGGATTGGATTTGAGTCCAATAAGTTCAAATGAGTGTTTTGAGACCAATGGAGGTGGTCCCATGCAATAGAATGGTCATTTGGGTTGAAATGATCATTTGGACCCTTAAGGGGCAATTTGGTTAACCATGGTTGACTTGGTCAACCTGGTCAAACCAAGACCTGGGTTTAGGTTCAATGCACTCCTAATGATGTTTAGGATGCATTGGAAGATGTTTCAATGATTGATTTGATAGTTCCATGTTAAGTTTTTGGGAAAAGTCTAAAAATATCCTTAAAGGGCATTTTGGTCATTTTGACCCCTAGTCAACTCTGGATCAAAATGGATTCAGTAAAGTGCAATTTACTGGTCATCATGTCATAAGGAAGGCTATGGGCATGGTCAAAGGTCTTGAGGAGGGTTCCAAGGTCAAAATCCATACGGTGCAGGGTCTAGTGGCATAGGTTATAAATATTAGAAGGTTTTACAGCCTTTGGAAATCAATTTAGTTTTTGGGGTTATAGGGGTTAGATTGAGCTCAAATTTGGAGCATTGACCCTAGAGACATGACTAATAAATATGCAATTGATATATCATAAATCAGAGGTCATTTGATTAGATTTTAAGAGGACTGAAAAATCACCCAGAAATTACAGGACTTGGGTCCTTAACCTTAGGGTTTTGACCTGGGATTCTGGGTTTGGAGTGGATTTTGAGTTTGAATTACCCACATACATCACACTCAAATGAATGATTGATATTAATTGGGTAGGGTTTAAAGTTTGATTGAGGGCTAGATTGGGGTCTGGAGCTAGAAACTGAACTGTAAATTGAATTGAAAAATGGGCTGAAATTTGATTAAGGATTGGATTGGAATTTAACTGGGACCTTTATGATTGATAAGTGGACACTTTCCAACCCTCAAGTCACCAGGAGGGAATCTGGGTAAGTCCTAATGACCTCATACATATATGAGGTCAACACTAACCAAGTGGAGTAAAACATCCCTTGGATGAACCCATCATCTGAGAGTTTGTCCACTACTTCCTCACTCACTTGTTGGTGATCTTGTTTAAAATTTCTCTTTTTTTAATGTTAGGCTTGAACATCGAGTCTATTTTAAGAAAGTGTGATATTAATTTGGGATTAGTCCTAATCAAACTCCAAATAAAGGTGTATTGATTTTATTATTATTATTATTATTATTATTATTATTATTATTATTATTATTATTATTATTATTATTATTATTATTATATATATATATATATATATATATATATATATATATATACTCTAATCTCTCCTTCTTAGAGTAAAGAATCAATTCATACAATTCATGACATATGCTCATCTATTAATGGAATTTAAATTAATTCCTTTACAAGCAAGGCACTTTAAATTATATCTTCATCCTAAAGATCAAATTTTTAATACTCAATGTTACTAATTATTATGGTTGAACTTGCCTAAGGTAATAGGATTCTTATTGATTTTCACATACTTCATGAACCAAGAAGAGAGTTAGGAACTTTATCTTCAAATGTGGCATAAAAGTGATAGAGATTGACTAGAGGGGTCTCTCAAAGATATCATTATAAGCGAACTCTAACTTAAATACTATAAATTAAAATAAGTTGACTACTTTTAAAGAAATTCTCTAAGTGTGATAGAGAGCTTAATTATTCCTTATATATATATAAATTAATAATTAAATTATTATAATGGTCTTAAAATTAGCTAGAGCATAGAATAGAGTAAGAGATTAATAAAACTCCCTTTATTAATCAATATTCTCTCAACATTATAATATGGATCATCAATCATAGCATCAATAACAAGTAAATCTTAATGTAGAGTCTGGACTCCTTCTAAGTTAGGATAATGAAATATGATAGAGTCCTCATTATGAGACTTCTTTGATACTAGCTCTTCAAGGGAGGTGAGTAGAACTTGGGAGGCTAGTAAATTCCTTCTTGGATGGTTTTAATTTCTCCAATCATTTGACAACAACTTTGATGATGCCTTCATTGATGCTGATACTACTGGTTTTAATGCTTTAGCTTTGAAAAGACACAAAGCAATTAAAAATTCTAATTTCTTTAGGAAAATTTGAAATTGACTTTTGAATTTTAATTTTGAAATCGAACATACCATCTCGAGAGGTGGAAATAAGATTTCTTAATGGGTTCAAATTTAGAATTATAAATTTCATACTAAATATCATAGCCAAATTTGGGAAGGAACTACATATGAGCCTAAAGGGTCAAAATGATATTCAATCAAATATTTTGCTATGTTAATCTAGATGTGTTATCATTGATTTTATATTTTAGGTTATAGTAACAAATAACATATCTTTCCAATGGAAGAAAGTACCATTTCTTATTAATTAACTTAATATGATGATAATGATCATCGTTGATTTTTTTTATTTTTTCAAAGAGAATTAATTAAATTTTTAATTGATTTAGGTTCTTTAAATCTCCTACGAAAGCAAGCCCTCATAGTTAATTACATTATATGAAGCTTGAGTTTTCTACGAATACTCTAGATTAAAATAAAGGTAGAAATTTTATTTTTGAGATTTCAAACAGTGATATCAAAGGACTTAGGTTGGAATTTCAATAAGAATAGGATTAAATTTTGAACACTTATTTCAGGAAGCCAATGGAGAAAGAGAAGGAGGCATTTTGAGATTCTATAATAATTCAAAAACACCCCTATCTATCCTATTTATTTGGCTTTATATTTTGGTTTAAAGAAAATTTTAGTTTGAGTTGATAATTTATTGTAATGTTGGGATTATATTCCCAAAATTGGGGACTTATGATTTTAGGTCTACCATAGATCCTAAATCTAATTTAGGCACCAAACCATGGAGAAACAAACCTAGCTAATGAAAAGCAGATCTGGACTTATCCTAGCCTAGATTGGGGAGCCAGCTAACTACCTAATGCTTCAAAACATGTATCCGATCTTTATGAAAGATGGGTGGGATATTGTTCAAGTTTTGAGGAATAGGGGAAGACGTCTAAAAAATGCCCTAATTGGTACATTTACTTATGTAGGATAATTATGCTAGAATATAATTAAAACTTATTGATTTAATTAGTTTCTAATGCAATGCATGCTTATTAACCTTGTTTGCATAAATGGAATGAAGCAGTTTAAAAATTTGGGCTTAGAAAATAAATTTTACCCTAGAGATTGTATAACATTCCATAGATAGAACTGCACCCTAATAAGCTAGTTGGTCTTTCATAACCCGTTGGCTGGGAGGCGCCTTACAAAGAGGAGAAGATTTAATATGCATGCATGAGACCCTTGACAAGCCAGAGCTTACTTCTTAAAATTGTTTAAATTTTTATGTTGACCTAAATATTTTATTTAATTACAATTAAAAAAATTTTAGTCCTTAAAGAGCTTAAACACATGTAGACTAAAACAAAAATGACATGCAAGAGTAAGAAACCTAGAAAGATTACGAAACTCCTAATGTGTAGAAGTTAACATCATAATCAAATCATATAATTAAAATAAATTTAGTATAAAAGTCCATGTTTATAAAAATTAAAAGTCATCGGGTACCATTGACAATAATCCAGATTCTAAACCTAAAGATAATGCAAGTAATTTTAAAGATATTCTTAAAGTCTTTATTTCTTAGTCTTCCTCCCTTCTGCAATCTCCTTGGATTCGTCGGGTCCAAGTATCCAAATGGAAAGAACTCCTCCATGAAGATGTGTTTCTTTTCTCTTTAGATATTCAAGTCATCCTAATTTGAATCCCAAATGAAAAAAACTCTCCCATAAGAGATGTTTCCCTTCTCTTTGGACTTCAAATTAGATGGGTAATATCCCACTTAAAATTAACTTTCACGACTTGATTAAATTAAAATACATATCAGAAATTTAAAAGACTCTAGACAACTTGTATGTTATCCTAAGTAGTTATAATAAAATCATTAATAATCTCAAGTAGTTATATCATCAAATTTCTCAAATTAGAGCACAATTATTCTTGGTCATGCTCTTTTAATTTTAGGCGGAGGGGGGGCTTAGCAATTTAGCACCTGTGAAAAATTTATTAATTAAATTTGGATTTAGTCCCCTCATTTTATAGCTCTGCATGAGCATGACCACCTGCAAAAAATTATGTTAGTATCCAGATCTTCCTAACATAAGAGAAATCTTGCACCCATCATATCAATTTATAAATAGTATTATAAAATTAACACATCAAAAGGCACCCCATCAATTAATTATAGCAACCAACATGTAATAAAATCCATGAAAAATCTCAGAACATAAAAAATAGGAAAAGAAAATACCAACTTAGCCTAAAATTAGGATTGGTTGCCCTAACAAACCATCTTAAGTGTGTGTTAGGATGTGTGGATTGGATATGTCCAATGTTGGATAGTAGTTGAAGGTTTCTAGTATTTTAATTTATTTGTTGTATGCTGAAGGAATTTTAATTTGAGTTTAAGTATCAATGTTTTAATATTATATTTTAGATAAATTTTTAAGTGTTGAGTGATTACTACATATGTTTACACCAAGATCATGAAGTTTATTTCACCTTCATTAGGGCTAAGTTAATAACATCATAGGTCGGGGTTACCCAGTAGTGACCAATAATAATTAATTAATTAATTGGTTGAAAATAAAGGGTTAATAATTTTTAAGTTAATTAGTTAGTTGTTAATTTGAAACATTAAATTAATTATGTTTTCCATCAACTGGTTCGTGGCGTTGTCATAGTGGGCTCAAGGAACCAGGCCTCCTCAAGACACTTAGTCCCATAGCTCAAAATAGCCCATCCTTAAAACTTCATCGATGGAGTGTTTGTTATGTATTTTAAGGTTGGTTATCTGATTTTAATGATTAAGTTAATGTTTGATAGAGTTTTGATCAATTGTTGAATTTTTGAAATTGTGTGAATTATTTAATTCATTAAATAAATGGGCCAATTTTGACCTTTTAATTTAGGTTGAGTTCTGGAACTTTAAAATTTTTCATAAATGCTAGACCCTAGGTTGAGTAAAATGACATTAAGTTTATTAAATTTAGATTTTTCAAGATTAAGTGATGATTTTTTAAAGTTTTGAGGTATTTTTAAACTAGAGTTGACCAAAGAGTTTACTTTTTGGCTTTGAGTGATTTCTAAAAGTTTGATTATTTTAATAAATATTAGACCCTTAAAGGAGTCCAATGTCCTTGAGTTTATTGAATTTGAAATTTTCTCATATTACTTATGAATTTTTAAAATTTTGTTATTTAATTGAGTTAATTAACTGCTTAATTAAGGAGGATTTGATGATTTTGTGCCAAACTTACTCTAAACTTCTTAAAATCACTCCCAAAGATTTGGGATGACTTATAAGAGTGTTTTCAAGAGTTTAGAATTTATTTGAGATTTTTAATAATTTTTAGTTATTTAATTTAATTAATTATTTATTTTAATTAAATATTAAATTAAGATCAAAATTGAAGACCAGTGATGCAGATTTTAATTTTTCTAGGTAGAGGGTTAAATTATGAACAGTTTGACAT
Organism: Dendrobium chrysotoxum; assembly: GCA_019925795.1. Lineage (NCBI taxonomy): Eukaryota > Viridiplantae > Streptophyta > Magnoliopsida > Asparagales > Orchidaceae > Dendrobium > Dendrobium chrysotoxum. The sequence continues at coordinate 43,986,215 of CM034303.1, read as the reverse complement.
ACATTGTATTTTTTTAATTTAATTTGGATTTATTATGATATTTTAAAACTTTAGGCTCCTTAAAAAGGCTGATTTTTAACTTAATTAATTTTTGACCTAATGAGCTCCAAATTCAGTGAAATTTGAACCTAAGATATATAATATCACTAAGTTCAATGTTCCAAAGTTTCACCCCTATTGGATGTGTTTAGAATTTCCTAAAAATTTTCTAAGTCATCTATACATTGGCCTTAATTATTTTTTTTAGGTGTCACTTGTGTTCCAATAGGTTTAAAATTTTATTCAACTAACCCTGACATATATGCAAACACACCACAAAAAATACATAGCCAGCCTAATCCTATCAATTTGGAGAGTTATGAATTTTCAAAGTTTTGGGTCTAAAATGGACCCATCATTTTATAAATTCAGCACACAGTAATCCAGAGAGCATTTGGACCTATAAAAAATGCAGAGGATGCCTAAGATACTCAAAAACTTTTCGCCAAAATTTGGATCCAATTTGACCACTAGATTGTGAGAAATTTCTCAAAACTAAATTTCAAATAGGTATGATTTTCTCATAATTCACTAATCAAAATATCATAAAATTACTTTTAATAAATACTAGAGCTCAAGCCCTTTCCAATGACACCAAAATCACTCAATTTGATGAAAATTTGAATTTATAATGAATTTTAGAAATTTTGAGCATTAAAATAAATTTTTTTAAATCCATTAAGGGCCGCTGCCATTATTGCCAATCATTAGTAATGATTAGCCAAATGGTGGCACGGCGCCACAGCACAGGGACACATGTAAAGCCACCGGTGCGCAACTTATCCATGTTAGATCGTTGATTCGAAGGTTAATTTTCAAAATGTACGTGATGGACGGCCTTGATGCAGCCACGTCAACCACGCGGTTTTGATCTGAGACCTATATTCGAATCTAGCAAATGACATGTGCACAATTTCTATCTGGGTCATCTGATCAAATGATCGGATGGCTCAGATTGAATGGATTTTTCTTGTTCAAATTGAACTGAAACTTTGATTGCTCATAATTTTCAAAATACTCATCCAAATTTTACAAAATTTGAAACATAAACTCATGGGAATATAAGTTTTCATTGCCTGGAGTTTGGAGGCTCTATCCAATAAAAATTTTGAACAATTTCAAATTAAATTTTAAACTAAAAATGGAGATATTTCACCAACCAGTGGATGGATTTTCACAATCTTAGACTTCTTTTGCTCTTGGTGATGTCCTCACCAACTTTGCAGACGACTCCCCAAGCAAATGATGGTTGGATTGCAAGATGTGGAGATAACCTCACTTTTTTCTCACTAGGACCTTCTCTCTTCACCAAAATGGTGTTTGGAGGCTTGGATTTGGTGGAGAAAGGCATGGGAAATCTGGGGAAATGGTTGGAGGAGCTAGAGAAAGAGTTTGGAGAGATGGGAGCTTCTGGAGTATAAGTTTTTATGAATGAGAGTGAATAATGAGCTTTAGATCAATTCCCCCCACCCCACCCCCCCTCCCTCTCTCCTATGCCATGCTTTTGAATGGATGGATTAGATTGAATTAGGACCTTTCTTGGATACATTCCAAGTGTCCCAAGGCTATTAGAAGCCAGGGGAAGGCTGGTGCTTGAGAGAGACTTCTCTTAGTCAATGGGGGACCATAACCTTTTCCCTCATTTGGTTAAACTAAAGCATAGTTTGGTTTAAGTACTGGATTAGGCTCTCCATGGGAGGGGAATGAGTTGATTTATAGCCAATTAGAGCAAGTTTGGTGTAGGGTTAAGATTGCCAAGGTGGCTTGGCCACTTAAGCTCATTTGACCATTTGATCGGTCAAACCAGTCAATGGGGCTGAGGTGGCATTCAAGGGAGTGTAATTAGCTGTTTGGGTGAGTAGCCAAGTGTTTAGAGCCAAGGGATTGGAGTTTTTGTCAAGTGTATGAAAATGGAGTGGGTTTTGACCCCTCAAATTAAGGTTGACCAAGTCAAATCAAGGGGGATTTTACTTAGGAAAATTTTAGAAATATGTGGAATGTCTAATTGAATGATTTTGAAAAGTTAATTTGGTTTGAAATTGCTTGGAGAATTAATTTTGACCTTGGGTATATGGTTAATTTGGTCAACCATGGTTAGCTTGGTCAACCAAGTCTTCCCATGGGTTAAGTTTGGGTCCAACAAGTTTGGTTTGATGATTAGAGACCAATGAAGGTGGTCTCAAGCCAAGGCAATGTCATTTGGATTGAAATGGATGTTTGAATCCTTAAGGAGTAATTTGATCAACATGAGTTGACTTGGTTAACCATGCATTACCAAGGCTTGAATTTGAGCCCATTGCATCCCTAATGGTGCTTAGTATGCATTAGAAAAGTTCAATGGCTTGATGTGGATTGGCCATATTGAAATTTGGAGAAAATTTCAATTTTACCCTTAAGGGGCATTTTGGTCAACCTGGTCAAACCAAAATCTAGATTTGGGTTCAATGCACTCCTAATGATTTTTAGGATGCATTGGAAGAGATTGCATTTCTTGGTTTGATTGGGCCATGTTGAAGTTTAGAGGAAACTTTAATATTGCCATTAAGTGGCATTTTGGTCATTTGGGCCCCTGGTCAACTCTGGGTTAACCTGGGTCCACCAAAGTATAATTTTATGTTTAACATGTCATAACAAGGGTTATGGATATGGTCAAAGATTTATGGGAAGGTCCCAAGGTCAAATTCCATAAGGTGGAAGGTCTAGTAGCATAGGCTGCAAATATTTAAAGGTTTTATAGTCTTTGGATTTCAATCATTTTTCTAAGGTTAGAGGTCTCAGATTGGCCTCAAATTTGAAGGGTTGAGCCTAGGGACATGCTTAATTAATATAAAACTGATAGATCATGAATCATGGGTCATTTGACTGGGTTTTGAAGTGATTGAAAAAAATATTCAAAAAGGGTTATTAGGCATGGGCCTTTAACTTTGAATTTTTTATTTGGAATTTGGATTTGAGTTAGACTTTTGATTTGAATGCAGTTTTGAATTTGAATTATCCACATCAATAATAATCAATTAGGTGATTGTTGATTATTGAATAAAGGAAATAAAGTGGTAGTCACTAGGTCCACACTACTGAAAGGAACTGGATTTGATTTGAAATTGAGCTTTGTCAACCTCATGAAAAGAATGAGGTCAACAACTATACCCCATTAGGATCTGTGAAAACTCAAATAAATTGATGAACATAACCTTACTAGATAGACCTCCCTTTTTTAACTATTTGAAAGCTTCAGTGATATATCCAAAAATTTAGTGGCAAAGATTATTATTATTAGTTTTTAGTATTTGATTTAAGTAGATTAGGGCATTTAACCATCTACTCATCTTAGATGAACATTAAGATATTGGCATAAGATATATTTATTGGTGTGTACTCCTCTTTATTTATATTTATGTGTTTATTGAGCTAGCTGATGAGGAAAACTATGATTTCTTTTATGGTCATACTTTCTTTGTTGGGATGTTTATGCATCACCCTCATAAGTATTTTTTATGTTTTCCATAGGGTTATTAAACTATTTTTAATGAACATTAAGATACTGGCATAATAATACTCTATGCTTTCACTCTAAAAATAATATCACCATAAGAGCATAATGTCTCCCACATCAATGATGAGTAAAATAGCCCAAGAGAAAGTCTTCTAAAAAAATCTTACAATAACTCTGAATCTACTCTTGAGAATTGACAAATCAAATGAAAAACTTTGAAAGTGCTCCTTCAAAATTTCTTCTTCATTTTTTCATATTCTAAAAGATGGGATGAATCTTTGATAATTTTATGATCAGTAATGATATATTTTATAAAAGGCTTAGTTAGGTTGTCAAAATTATGGATAATTCTTCTAGAGAAATAATAAAACTAAATATGGGCTTGATCCTTAATAATGGTAGGAAAAACTTAGTAGAAGAGTACACTTGAAGCTTGTTAGAGTTTTCATGATCAATATAATCATCAAACTCGGATGGCCCATTATAAGGATCTATAGTTAGCATATTTAATTCTACTATAATAAAATGCTGGAGAATTTTGTTAGTCACAGATGAAGACTCCTTGAAGCTATGTTGGGTAGTAAGTTAGCTCTTATCCCTCAAAGGGAATTCTTTTTTAATTAGGCATCACAACTTCTCTCATATGAGAAGTGTCCATGAGGTGAGGTTAAGTTAAGTCTACCAAGGCTATTGAGGACTAGGAGTCAATCAATTAGAATGAGAATGATAAGTTGAACTATCATTATTGAGGAGTTCTTGATTAGGCTATAGGGAAGGAACTTCAACATAATGATGAAGTCCTGCTTTGGCAACTTCAAATTGTCTAGTCATATTATATTCTTAACTTTGTGGATGATGAGCTCTATCATGCAATAATACTATTTATTGTCCAACCTAGAAAAGTTGAAGAATTTTGGCTTAATACTCCTCCATCATGCACATCATATCTCTAGGAATAGTCCTAGAGACCTACTCCTTTTTTATTATGACATCATTAATTATTATATTGATTCCCACATTGATGAGAGTTGCAGTGAGAAGATCCACTACTGTGAGTGTTAGTCATATCATCCCTTGAACATGTGTTATTAGGGTACTACGATGTCTTCCAATAGGCAACACCAAATTATTGCATGCTAAATAATGTATGAAAATAAAGATTTTTATGTCTTAGCTTTTCACTAATAGCCTACATGTACAAAGATAAAATACAAATTTATAGAAGACACCATATTTTTTATGTGTAAAATATGAATGAAGAAAAAATAATGAAGTCCAAACCATATGAATTGTTTCACTATGAATATAGATAATAAAATAGTATTTTCTTTCTCTTAATTAGTGAAGATGTGATTTTAAAGTATAAAACATGAGCTCATTCTTTTATGATTGTAGCTAAGAATGTTGAAGAAGTATTGAATGGTGATGATGGTAATTAGTGAATATCAAGTTGATGTTCGCAGCAAGGCAATGATAGTTGAACAACAATAATCATATGATAGTGATTAGATGATAATGGATGAACGACAATGATCAGGCAACTTTGGTTAGATCATAGAAGTTGCATGCTCACAATGGGTGACGATAATCAAGTGATTGTGATTTCAATGGCAACCATTGGCATAAAATATTAAGAAGACCTATAGAGTTTTTCAAATCTCTAAACTATTTACTTTTAAGTACAAGTTTGAGTCACTATCATGTAGAGAATGAGGGCTTAGTGATTTTTTTTATAAATTTAGTAAAAATAACAAAACACTCCATCAAATGTCTTGTATTTATTCTTATTATCTTAGACATTTTTTAGCATTTAAAAGCAATATTAATTATTGAATCAAAGATCTTAAGCTCATTGGATTTCTCTCACCAAAAAAATCATTTTAATTATAAGCGCAAAATACTTAATGATCATTTTGTTCATCAATTAATGCTATAAAGTTTTTAATCATGCTTTAAATGCTTGATTTGGGGTCATTTAAACTTAGATCTTATGGAGCAATTTTCCCTCCACAATAGATATTTTCACCCACGGCCACCACCACCTAATCAGGGAACATTTAATCTTTAAGTGTTGTATTTTCCTTTTTTGCTATGTATTTAACATTTTTTACTCCTCTTTGAGATGTAAAAAGGGGGACTAGTGCGTTTTTTGGGACGACTATATGTGTTGTGTTGTAGCCTTTTTAATTTTAAGAAGTGTTTAATAGGTGTTGTATTGTAATATTTATAATTTTCTTATGCGTTTAATTAATTTTGCAGTTTTAGCTAGTTTTAAAAATTTAGAAAAATTAAAAATTTGCCCCTTATTTTTCTTGCATATAATTCATTTGTCTATATATTTTAAATTTATCTTTAAGCCAATATTTATTAGAAGCATAGATTGAGGGGGATAATCACTTATTCTAAAAAAAATAAAAAACTACTTAATTTTTAAAAAATGTTGATATAAGATTCCAATAAAAAAATATTTTTCATCATAAAAAGGGGGGCATAGTTCAATCCCATGAACCTGGTGAGATTACTAAGGTTTTGATGATTACAAATATTATTGGTTGTGATAATTAGGCTAATCAATTTCTATGCAATGTCAATCATTAATCCTTATACAGTATTTGATTTTGAAATTAGAATTAAATTCATAATCATCCAAATTCAAATTTTAATAAAATTATATTCATATTGAACATCTTGATGAGATAACTCTGACAGCTAAAATCACTATTATATGTAAATCAAAAGACTTGAATAATTATTCTATTATTAATCTGATTGGCTCACTCATTGCCTATGAGCAAAGTGTGAGCCAAAGACTTTTGGATGCAGGTGAACCTATAGTGCTAAAAGCTGAAAACATGGATAAAAGCGACTTAGTAGATGATGAGAGTAAGAAAATATCATCAATAACAGGCAAATTTGAAAATCTACTGACGTGCAAGCATCAACATGAACAAAAGCGAAACAAAGGTAAAAATAGTAAGAATGTTAAGATTTTTCTTTGACATTATTTGCTTTGGGTGTAGGAAACTCGGACATATGAAAAATTCGTTCCCTAATATAAAAATTCTTCATGCAAAGGAAAAGGGTAAATATAAGCCAATTGTAATAAGGGAAAATGATAAAAAACAAAAAATCTTCTAGACAGATATAGCTTCTAAATCATCAGACCAAGAGCAAGATAATGAGGTATAAAGTTTTATTTGTGTATTTATCTGTGTTATAGTTAATGCAAGCGTATATATTTTTTGTTTTATTTTTGTTTGCCATGAATATTTTTATTTTTTATATTGTTTTAGTTTTTGTTTTATAGTAAAACATTTATGTTTGTAATTTTTTATTTTATTTTTAATGTATATTTTTTAGAACACTCTCTGATCATCACACATAAATCACATATCATATCGTATTTGCATAAGAGAATCAATCACTTCTCTCTAATCATATTTTTTTAAAATGAAAATTTTGCCTCATTTTTATTTAAAATTTTTGGTAAGTGATTATTGACTTCCCTAAACAATTAAAGGAAGAGAAATTGATTACTATCCCTCTTCCTCTAACTCCCTTTTTGATGAAACTTCTTTTGAATCAAAATCTATTTCAAACTAAAAATTGGACCTACAAATAGAAATCTGCTTCTTCTTCTCTTATATTTTGAAGATAATCTCATAGCTGAGAGAACTCCTTTAAAGATTTAGAAAAGAAGTAAGTTGGCAAAATATGAAAAGAGGCATAAAATGAGCCCAAAATGAAAAGATGCACAATGTCCACCAAATAATTACAAGATATATAAAGTGTATCAAAGATTAAAAGATGCATAAAGTGCACCAAAAATTGATATATAAGCATAAAATGAGCCCATAATAAGTTAGCTCTCGTTTCTTTCAAATATTTAAATATTGGAGAAATCTATGTGCCAATTGATATCTTCAACACTTGAGCATGATTCATGATTCATCTTTTTTTGCATTAATATTCTATTAGATATATTTTATGCAAGAATATTAAGAAGATTAAAATTCCTTCTCTAATTTACTTTTTGAATTAGATTTTTGTTTGAAAAGATTTAAACCTATAAGGAGCTTGAGTTAGGGTTAATAAAACTCAAATCTCTAACCTGTCTAGCTTTAAGCATTGTCAATACATTTTTACTAAGCTTCTGAATAAAATCAAGAGGTAACTTTCTCATTTTCTGAAAATTTGTTGAAATTAATTGATTCTTCTTAATCATCACCATCACCTCCACCTGATCCGGGTCTGTATAATCTTTAGTTTATTATGTGTGTTCCATTTTATTTTTTCTGTATTTCTCTTCTTTTTGATAATGTCAAAGGGGGAGACTGTATTTGTCTGATATATTTGTGGTTAGGTTACATCTGTTCATCTTATATTGGCATTTATTTTCTGTTATTTAGGTTCTAAAATTAATTTGTATTTATATAAAATAAAATTTTTTGATTTTTCCCCTATTTATATATAATTATCTTAGTGAGGGGGAGATTAGAAAAAAATATTTTTAAATTTAAAATTCTACCAGTAATATTTGTCATCATCAAAAAGTGGGAGATTGTTGCAACTCGAGCTCATGAGTTTATATTTTTTATGATAACAAATATTGTGGTTCACATCCTTATGTCTACTTGTATTTACAATATATATTTGTTTGTGTGTTTACTAATATTTCAGGAACATCATGCACCATCCAATAAATATTCAAGGTTTAAGATTGGGTAGAATAGGTTATGCTATAAAGATTTTTATAACATTCATTAATATAATTATGATTTTTTGAGTCAAGTCTTGTAAGGGTGTATGCTAGCTTCCATGCACACACACACTCAAGGCGAGTGAGATTAAGTCAAAACCAGAAGTTCAATTTTTGAACTACTCATATTGTACGATTTTTATCGTACTGTATAATCAGCTCATCAAAATAGCTAATTTTGATGTGTACTGTAAATTGAACTAATCATACTGGATGATTTAGATCATCTAGGATGATCAATTAAAACCATGAAAAATATTCGCCAATCATAATTTAGGTAAGATTTTAAGTTTAAAATCTTGTTATAATCATCCAAGATGATATGCATCATACTAGATGATCTATGAATAATATGCCTAAATTGATCTTGTGATTAGGGGAGTAATTATGGTAAATTTGTTCAATCAGATTATACAGGATGATTGGTGATGATCGTACTAGATGATCCGATCACTACATGAGATGATAATTAATCATCGCCTATCATACCAGATGAAATATCATAATCCCTAAACTAATCATATTGGACGATAGCAGAATCATCCTGGATGATCAGTTCAAACTCTTAAACATGATAATGTAGTTCATACTGTCAAAAAGGGTTGTTTTGTACTAATCATACAGGACGATAGTACAGGATCGTACTGGACGATCTTTGATGACATAATTAATTTTTTTAGGATTTTTTGAAGCCCTCTACTTAAGCTTTCTCCAAAGATATTGTAAGTGTCTTTGACATGCATCAATTCTCATTTTTCCTAGAGAAAACTTGAAGAGAGAGCCTTAATAGGGAGAGGAAAGGATGGAGTTTGAAAGGGAGAAAATTCTTGTAGGGGGTTTTAATAGAATTTGGGGGGGTTTCACATGGTTGCTCCGACAAACTTGCACCTTAGTACCATCATTATCAAGATTTATCTTGATGGAAATTTTTGGAAGAAGAAGATCTCTTTAGTGTTAAAGGACCCGACTACTCCGTCGCACCGAGGAAGGTGATAGGGATTCGAGGTTCTCTGCCTGTGAAAGGATTACGGTCCTCTACCGCACCAGGTTGGTGAAAAAGATTTTGTAAGGACTTCTCTTTCTAGTTGTGGGGGCTAAAGAAGAGTCACTAAATATTTAGTGTAATACTTGAAACGGAGGGTTCCAGGGAGTGGACGTAGGTCAGGTTGGACCAAACCATAATAAATCTAGTGTGTTCATTCCTTTTATTATTTTCATATTTTAATTTTTGCACTTTTATTTTTAGTGATTAATTGTGTGGTTTAATCTCTATTTATCAGTTATTATGAAACTAATCTTCTTCTGCATCCGATGATTAAATTATTTGTTTTTAGATATTTGGAAAAAGCTTTAACAATGGATTTTTCTCTTTTTGTTTTAAAAAAGTTTTTAAAATAACCAATTCCCCCCTCCCTCTTGGTTAGCCTTGGGCTTGTTCTTTAGGGTTTCACAACCCTCACGAACTTTCAGTTTTGAGCCTTTTTATCATTCATATGAAAAGCATGTGTTATTAACTATATTTCAATTTTGTTTTTATTTACATTTGATTTAATTCCCTTAAGCTTACACTATTACATTATCTTTCATTAACATTTACACTTTTTTGATTGTTTATTTCACCACAATAAAAATGATAATTAAAATTATGTAAAATTAGAATAATAGTAAAACCTTATATTATAGTTTAAATAAATATTGTACTATAATTCATAGATTGGAAATCTAATAATTAACTAACTTAGAACATTTAAGTTACCAACTTAACTTGAATTTATAAGTTATATGTTTATACATTGACCTTTGAATTGAAAGATGAATAATTAAAGTTAAAAAAATAGATAGGAGTAGCTTAAAATTGGAAATCATGGTAACTTTAAATTAGAACTAGTGATCTTATTAAATCCTTACATTAAAATTATTATGATTGTCAGTGATTATAAGGAAAATTAATATTTAAAATCTTTAATTATGTACTCTATACAAATGAAAAGAAAAGAATTAGGATAAGAGTTCTAAAAAGAAAGAAAAGAAGAAGAGTATATTCAAAAATTAGTATCAGTTAAAAGCTTAAATGTTAAACTGTAATCTTATACTTAAATACAGAAAGGATAAGATAGAAAAACTAGTATAAATTATGATAAATTATTGAATTTCATTCTTAACTACAAAGATATTCAATCTTTAAAGCTATATTATTTATTTCAAAATTTAATAGTCAATGATTATATTCATAATATATAAATTCAAAATAAGCAATGATAAGGGTGACGTGTTATGATAATTATTAGGATTTTTTCTAAACTAGAATTATAACCTTATTCATTTCAATTACTTCTAGACTGTGATGTATTATCTTATATTTTAGTAATTTTAAATTATTAATTTTTATTTTAATTATTAAACTAATCAGAAGTGCATATTTCTTATTTGCTTGAGGATTTGACCCGATACTACATGTTCATAAAACTAATATGGAGATTTTAAGGATTTGACCCGACACTATCACTCCGCCAGCAAACTTGGGGGCAGAAGGTCAAAGTCAGATTTCTGGATAGAGGTTTTGCCTCCCTTTGATGTTTAAATTTAGATGTTGGCTAAGCTCTCACAAGGAAGAAATGGACAGAGATGCCAACAAAAAGAAAGCTGGTTAAAACTACCGATGTGACTGAATTTCATCATTGCTAAAGATAGAAAGAGAGATCTTGTCCCATAAGGCGTGCCATTTTTTGTTTGTGTTGACAAAGGGGATTTGCATTATGGGGTGCAAAATAAATCTGAATTAAATTTCTTTGGGGAAATATTAAAAATTAAGTTTGAATTGTAATTCTAGAATCGAACAAACTACTAGAGATAATATACTATCTCGTGAGGTAGACATAAAAGCTCATAATGAGTTCAGACCCCAGAATTATAGATTTTTGAGTATCATCGCATGATTCAAGGGAGAATCACATATGACCCCAAAGGGTCAGGGTGAAGTTCAGTTAAGTATTAGACAACGATAGTCAAGAGGAGTGACTGTTAATTTCATATTCAAATTCATCTTAACGAATGATATATCTCCCCGAGAGAAGAAGATATCATCCGTCAACAATTATCGAACATGATGATAACGATCGTCAATTTTAATTTTCCCAAAGAAGGTTTAATTTGAATTTTGAAAAGAAATTAATGTGGGTTCTAAATCTCCTACGAGCACAAGCCCTCATAGTTAATTACATCGTAGGAGATCGAGGCCTCCTATAAAAACTCTCGATTAAAATAACAGCAGAAATTTTGTTTATATATTTCAAGGAGTGGATATCAAAGGAGTTGAAATTGGAATTTTAAGTGGGATTGGATCGAACTTTGAGCACTTATTTTAGAGTCAAAGAGAGAAGGGTAAGAGCACTTTAGGATTCTGAAATAATTTGGAAGTGCCCCAACCTAAGCTAAGTGTTGGGCTTTAAATTTTAAATTCAGAGATAGAGTTTTTAGTTTTAGTTAATTGATTTATTAGAAATTTGAGATTATATTCCAGGAGGTTGGGGTCTTATAATCCCAGAATCCTAAATCTAAATTAGGCAACGGACCACAGTGGCCCGAATCGCCCGAACCTAGCTAATGTAGTGCAAAATTTGGACTTACTCCGGCTTGGATTGGGGAGCCAGCTAACCACCTAAGCGATTAAAATCTATGAGTCAAGTCATTTTATGAAAGAGTGGTAGAGACATTTTTATTAAAGTTTTTAAGAGTTTGGATCAATATTTAGAGAGGATCCTAATTAGTCCCTTGAATTATGTGGGGTGGAAATGCTAAAAGTAAATACAATTAAATTTTAGACTCTTTTAAATGTGTTTCTAATGTAATGCATGCTGATCGACTCGATAAATATTTAAAATTGGAATGAAGTAATTTTAAAAAGGCTTAAAAATAATTTTTATCCTAGAGATTGCACAGATTCTCCTTGGCAGATCTACACCCTCATAGGCCAGGTGGCCTGCCAGAACCTGCAGGAGGGGAGGTGCCTAACAAAGGAAAAGAAGAGTGCAACAAAGATGTTTATGAGAACTCCCAATGATCCCGGGCTTACTTATTAGATTGTTAGAGTTTCTATGTTATCCTAAAATTTTTATTAAAGTTTTAAGTAGAAAAATTTTATCGTACCTTCACGAGCGTCCGCGTATCCAGGCAAAATAGAAGACGGCACACAAACATAAAAAAACTAGAAAAAATATACAATCATGTAGGCAATCAGATCAAAGCAAACATATTAATATAACTAATTCCTTAAACTAAAGTCCATAAGTAAATGCTCTATTTATTACAACCCAGGGTCTGCAAAAATTAAAAATGGTCGGGCACCACTAACGATAACATGGATTCTAATCCTAGTACAAACGCAAGTTACTTTGAGTGGGATACTCTTCTATCTTCAACTCTTCAGTCTTTTCCTCTTCAGACTTCTTGGATTCTTCGTAGATGGATATCCAAATGGAAAAGAAAACTCTTTCCTTGAGGGGAAGGTTATTCTTTTCAATTTGGGTAGTAAAGTGATCCAAATTTGAACTTCCAAATAGAAAAGGGCTGTCCCCTAAGGGGTATCCTTTCCTCTTTGAAACCCAAGTTTGGATCTATGTATCCCAAACTCGAAGTACAACTTTCACAACTCTTAACATTTAATAAATTACATCAATATGAATCAACATCTAGACTCTCTTGTAAGATTATCCTAAGCAGTTAAATATAAATAAAATATCCCAACTAGTTATATATTTATAGAAAAGTAAAATCTCAACCACACTTGGCCACACATTTTTTAATTTGGGGGCTAAGCAGTTGAAGCACCTGTAGTAGTTACATTTATTATTTATTTAGCCCCCTTTTATATTACCCTGCATGAGCGTTGCCACCTGCAAAAAACTCAGTGAGCAACCAGATTGATTCTAACCTAAGTGTAAACTATCGCCCATTACATCAATTCATAGATTATAGTAAAGTAAGCAAATACAACAAGCAATTTTCAATCACAACATGAAATAAAATCTCAAAAAATATGGTACACGGTAGTAAAGGAAACATCGACCTAGCCTAGACTAGAGTTGTTTATCCTAGCAAATCATCTAAAGTGTGTGCTAAAGGTCGTGTGGCTAGGGTAGATCCTAAGCTGGGTAGTTTGTTAAAGTTGTTTAATGTTTGAGTTTGTTAAAGATTGAAGGGAAACTTTATGTTTGAATTTAAATATTAATACATTATAGTTTGATTTGGATGTATTTTAATTATTAAATAATTTCTACCTTTGTTGCTCACCGAGACCGTAAAGTTTATTTCACCTTCCTTGGGGTTAAGCTAATAGCCTCGTAGGCTTGGGTTATCTAGTAGTAATCGAGGTTGATTAAGTTGATTTAATTGATTGAAAATTAAGAGGTCAATAATTATTATTTAAGTTGATTAGGGGGTTGATTTAGAGATTGAATTAATTTATATTTTCCATCAACCGGTTCGTAGCATTGTGCCACCAGGCTCGAGGAACCATGCCTCCTTAGGACATGTAACCCCGTAGCCCGGAGAAGTCCATCCTAAAAAATTCATCTTTGGAGTGGTTGTTATGTATTAAAATATTGGTTGAGATTTTTATTAATTAAATTAAAGTTTTCTAGAATTTTAATGAATTATTGGATTTTTTGGAATTATTGGAATAATTTAATCACATTAATTAAGGGTCAAAAATTAACTTGTTAAATTAAAATTAATTTTAAAGATTTTAGATTTTTAATAAATATTAGACCTTATAATGAGTAGTTAGACTATTAGTATGCTCAATTTGAAAATCTCTATAAAAAGTTATGATTTTTTGAAGTTTGGGCCTAGATTTGAATTACGGTTGATTAAAAAGTTGACTTTTTGACATTGACCAAATTTTAGAGGTTTGACATTTTTAAAAAATATTAGACCTTAAATATAGTTGAATGACACTAAGTTAGTTAAATTTGAAATTTTCTATAATTACTTATGATTTTTCAAAGTTTGGTTAGTTAACTGAATTTTAAAATTACTGAATTAGAAAGATTTTGATGATTTTGATCCAAATCAATTAAAACTCAATGGAATCACCCCCAAGTGTTAGAAATGACCCAAGAAGATATTTCCAAGTGTTTGAAACTTTTTTTACATTTTTAATCAATTTTAATTAATTAATGTAATTAATTATCAATTTTAATTAATTATCAATTTTTATTATAAATTAAATTAAAGTTGAATTGGAGGTCTAGTCAAGAAGATTTTATTTTTCTAGGTAGAGGATTAAGTTTTGGTCAATTTGAGATATTATTTGTATTTTTTGGACTTAATTTGAATTTATTACATTTTTTAAATTTTTTGAATCCCTAAAAGGGTTGAAACTTGACATGTTTAATTTTCTACCATAATGGCCTCCAAATTCAATGAAATTTAAACCTATAGGAAAAAATGTCACTAAGTTTACTGTGTTCAAGTTTCACCCCTATTGGGTGTGTGTACAACTCCCTAAAAGCTTTCAAAGTTTTCTAGACTTTTTCCTAATTATTTTTCCTAGGTGTCTCTACTGTTTAAATGGGCTTGAAATTTTGTGTGACTCACCTTGGTACACATGCAATCACACCACAAAAACTTTATAGAAAAATAAAAAAATCTAGGAAGTTATGAATTTTTAAAGTTTTGGGTCCAAAATGGACTCATTATCTTGAAAATTTACATCACAACAATCTCCTGGGTATCCGATCTAAAAAAATCATAAAACATGCCTAAGATACCCAATAATCTGTCACCAAAATTTGGACTCTAATTGACCACTGGATTATGAGAAAAATACAAAAGATATATTTCAAACAAATTGGAATATCTCATAATCCAGTACCCAAATCAACTCAATCTTAATTTTAATAAATACTACATAAAATTTTCTTTCCAACGAGCTTAAAAATGTCTAATTTGGTAAAAAATTCAATTTTTTGTGAATTTTGGAAGATTCGTGGCATTTTTTTGGATTTTAACCCAATTTTAGTCGAACCAGCCGTCAGTGCCAATCATTGGCAATGATTAGCGCCAAAATAATGGCCGCAAATGGTAGCATGACATATGGCACGGCGGGACCCACCAATTAAATGAGTCAGCGGTCCATCATGATCGCTGAATCAACTACAAAATGAACCGACGGCTTGGATAGCGCCATGTAGGTGCCCGCGGTCCGAACCGGCACGCTTTTGAATCCCGTGGGAGATGGCATGCGGTCTGGCTAATCCTGCGCCATCCGATCCCGATAAAGAAAGGATCGGACGGCTGTGATTGACCGGCCAATTACAGTTCAAAAATGAACTAAATATTCAAAAGCTCGTAACTTTCAAAATACTCACCCAAATCTCATGAAATTTGAAATGTAGCTTGAGGGCAACATAATCTTGCAATGCCTGGAGTTTGGAGGCTCCTTGCATTGTAAATTTTCTACAGTTTTAAATTGAAATTCTACCTAAAAGTGAGAATATCTTACAATCTACATGGTGGATTTTTGTGATCTTGGTCTCCTTTTGCTCCTACTGATGTCCTCTACAAGTTTATTGAAGACTCCAAAGGATTTTGACGACTGGATTTAAAGTTGTTGAAGAGAGATGGTGTTTCTCTCTTTTTTCTCTCTTTCTTCAATGAAATAGTGGATTTAATGGTGGAAATGATGGGGGAAAGCTTGGAATAGCATTAGGGAGTGTTGGAGAGTATGGGAGAAGCTCTTGGAAGGTTGGGGGCTACTAAGGTTGGGACTTAGAAAAAATACGAGCAAAGATCATGTGTTAGGGCAAGTTTTGCCCACTTAACCCTCATGATTTGAAATAGATGGCTTGGATCTAATTAAGGGTGTCTTGGATGCTTGTCATGTATCCCATGAACAGCCCAAAACTAGGAGAAAGCTGGTGGGTTGAGGGAGACTTGCCCTGAGCCAAGAGAGGGGTACCACACCCCATTTCCTTCATTTGGCTAAACCAAGCCATGACTTGGTTAAGAGGGCTGGATTAGGGGTCAATTAGGAGGGGAAAAAGGTGATCTCCATCAACCTAAAGCAGGTTTTGACTTGGAGAATGGGTTTGCTTATGTGGCATGATGAGGTGGCTATGATTTGGTCTCATTTTAAGGGTTTGTTGACTCATTGACTTGTTGAACAATCAATGGTGACTAGGATATGCATGAAGGGGGCCAAGGGTGCTGTAGGAGTCAATCTTAAGGAGCTTGGAGCCATGGTGTTGAAGCTAGCATGGATTTTAGAAAGTTTGGAGAAGTTTGGCCATGTATGAAAATTTGACTAAGTCAAATCCATAGGAAATTGACTTAGGGATGAGTTAGAAGTGTTTAGAGTGTTCAATTGAAGTATTTTGGAGGGTTGATTTGGTTTGGAATGGGTTTAAATATTAGATTTGACTATAGGTTGAGTTAAGGATCAATTTGGTCAACTATAGTTGACTTAGTCAACCTGGTCAAACCTTGGGTTGAGTTTGGGTCCAATGGATCTCAAATATCATTTGGGATTCATTGGGAGAGGTTTTAAAGGTTAAAGATATTGAACCATGTTGAGTTTTAGCCAAAAGTCCAAAAAATTCCTTTAAATTACATTTTGGTCATTTTGACCTCCAATCAACTCTCGGTCAAACTGGGTCTAGAGAAAAATGCAGGTTACTGATCAATAGGTTATAACAGAGGTGGTGGAAGTGGTTAAAGAGTTTGGAGGGAGTTCCAGGGTTAAATTCCATAAGGTGGAGGGTCCAGTGGCATGGGTCATAAATATTTGAGGGTTTCGTAGCCTTTAGAAATCAAATCAATTTTTAGGGTTAGAAGTGTCGGATTGAGCTCAAATTTGGAGGGTTGAATCTAGGTACATGCCTGATCAATATGCAACAGATAGATTATGAATCTGATGTCATTCAATTGGGTTTTTAGGTGATAGAAAATTCACCCAGAAAGGGGTTTAGAACTTAGGCTTTTGGCTCTAGGTTTAGACTTAGGAAGTCGGGTTTGGACTGGATTCTTTTGACTTGGTTGATTGAGTTTGAGTCATTGATATCAATCACAATCAAGTGAATGATTGGGGTTGATTTAAGAGTGATTGATGTTTAATTAGAGGTTGACTTAGGATTTGGGATTGAAAAATGAGCTGGGATTTGGATGGGAGTTTAATGAGGGACCTGAGTTGAAATCTAGATGAGATCTAAATGACTGATAGGTGGAGAATTTTCAGCCCTTAGATTACCAGAGGGAGATTTGGATTGGCCATCATGACCTCATACAAAAATGAGGTTAACACTACAGTAGTAACACATCTAGTGCCATAGCATTCGAAGCACTGCTGCATCCTAGCTTGGCACTACGAGGTTCTTAGAAAATTGAATGATACGACCCTACACATTTCAATGCCTCAATGAAATTTGTCCTCTTAGAGTAAAATCTAAGGGAGGCTAGGAAAGTATTAGATACAATCTTTTAGAGTATTTAGTTTGTGTTTTGTTGAAGCAACTCTGAAAGTGAAGGAAGGAGGATTATAGAGGAAAACCTTTGATCCTACTTGATGATAACATTCTACTATTTCCCTTGTACTTTGACTCTTCTATGAATATAATGAAATGAGTTTGCTTATCATTTATTCTATGTCTAGCTAAATCTCTTATTTTGGATTGATTATGTAAAGAGCATATTAAAGTACTAATGAAGACTCTTATTCTTTAAATATTTAATGATATTTTTAATTATATCTGGTTCTTCATTTAATACATATAGTGGCCATATATATAGTTAAAACTTAGTATGATGTATAGCCCCGATGAGGAATGCAAGAACAATCAAGAATATTGAGATAGAATGTTGGCATACCTTAACATAGGATGTTTGAATATTCTAGGTTCTTAAGGAGATATTATAACTGTGGGAAGTCACTAGATATCTTTTTACCCATACAAGCTCGACAGAGATCTCAAGATGTATATGCCCATAATCACATCTACAATTGAGAGTCTCATTAGAAAAAATATAATATTTTCATTTATTAATTCAAAACATTTTATTAAATATTATATCAATTATTTTACTATTTTTATCACGTGATAGAAATTCTAAAAATAGCAGAGAGTACCCAAATGAGGTGATACTTCCAATAGGTAAATAATTGCATCATCTCCTGATAGGATCCTTGAAGTTATTCATAACTAGTTAACACTTGATGGAGTTGTAGATGTTGTAAATGGAAATCAAGTTTTCAATGATATTTAGGTGTTTTGTAAGGTTAGTTATTACCCGGTAGGTTTTCAGTTGTAGAACTTGAACTAAAGTGGGACCACTTCTTCCATAATACATGACATAATAGAAGAGTTATGGGCATACCAGCATATTAGGAGAGGTGATTAGATGTTGTCAATTTCAACCAACTTGGCTTAATTTTGGGTAAGAACAACAGTGAATACTAACTGTGGTTGTAAGGAGATTAAGTTGATATTAGTGAGATTAGAGATTTATTATCAATACTATCCATGCTAGTTTCTATATAATAATGAATAACAAAGGTGTTGCTACTTTAAAGTTCACCCATGGTGTGATAATTAGGGTTGTGGTGGTTAGAATCTCTCACCATGACTCCTTTCTTCAATGTAGAAGATAAATTTTGCAACAAAAAAATTTACATAAATAGCATTAAAAGAAGGGTGTTGGTAGATAGAACTCATTAAGCCAAAATGGTAATGAGGAGTCCACATGTTAATGGTTCAGATAGAAATATAAGAAATCACATCTTCCACTTTTTACTCAATATGAAAGTAGGTAGATTTCACATAGTGAGACTCAACCAAAAGATCAAAAATGGTGGATAAGTGAGAAGAAGAGAGAAACTATAAATAGATTTGATAGTGGTTCAACTGAAATGATCAACATCTATTGTAATGTTGATAGAAGGATTAACAATAATTAACTAAAAATTATACGAATACTTCCAAAAATATCCTATGTGTGTTTCTAACTATAAAGCTTTGAAGTTGAGTGGGATCACTTCTTCAATAATGTCTACTGTAAAGGAGAGTAATGAGCATGTTAGTGTGCCAAGAGTGCTATTGGATGTCATCAAATTATATTGACCTATCTTGATTTTGGGTAAGAACAACTGCAGATACTTGCAGTGCTTGTAAAAAGACTTTGACAATATTTGTGAGATCATATATTTATTGTCAAATATCATCCAAACTAGTTTCTAGATGATGTTCAGTAAAAAAATGTGTTGAGGTGTTGCTACTTGAAGGTTCACCTATGGTCGGAGAATTAGGTTTGTGGTGGTGAGCATTTCTCACCCTGGCTCATTTCATCAATGTAGATGTTCACAGAGAAAAAATTCTCATGAATGGCACCAAATGAAGGGTGTTGACATATAGAACTTGTCAAGCTTAAATGGTAATAAGAAGTCCACATGTTAATGGTTCAGATAAAAAGATAAAAAATCATCATCCTAAACTATTTACTCGATGAGGAGGTAGGTGGATTTCACCTAGTCAGACCTAATTAGAAGTTCATAAATAGTAGGAAAAGAGAGATGAAGAGAGGGGTAGACACATAGACTTTATAGTGGCCAGCTTCCTATTGAGCTTGCGTATCTCTCAAATGAATTTTAATAATAACTAATCAAGGATGGCTTGTATCTTATCAAGGTTAGCTTTCACTCATTTGACTGATATGAGGTAGCTAAGGAATTTTGCTTCATAAAAGGTACTAGGTAGAGTTGAGTTTCATTTCATACTTTCATAAAGAGGTAAAGGTCTCGATGAGGTCTAGTAGTTACTGTAGTCTTCTTTACTCTATACAAGGATATTGTTAATGTAGACCTTGAGGTTCTAACCTTTCTAATAATGGAAAATTTTATTCATCAACCTTCGATATGGGGCTTCAACATTCGTAATAATAAAGGGCATTATGTTATAGCAGAAGGTGCCAATATTGATGATGAAGCTAGTTTTATCTTTTCCTTTGAGATGAATGAAGATTAGTGATATTTTAAGAAAACTCAACCTAGGAAACCAAACCACTAAGTCCACTAGAGCATCCATGTTTGTAATGGATAAGAATCCTTGGAGTATGCATCGCTAGCTTTTTTGAAGTTGGCATATATTTTTTAGTTCCTATTAGCTTTCTTGACCATGATGACACTAAAGACCCAATCAAGATATTAGATTTCATAAATGAATCCTAACTTGAGGTTTTTTTTTTCAACTTCTAATGTAATGGTTGCATGTATTTTTCCTACAAATTTTCTTCTCATTTATGTGATGTTGGGTCAGCTAAGTAATATGCTCAAGTGTGGCTCCCCACACTCAGATTGAACTTCAACATCTCTGATGAGTCCCATGCAAAAATATCGTTATTATTTTATAAAAGAGAGATGACTTGGTTGAGGAAGTTACCTTCGTAAAGTTAAATGACACAAAACTTCCTCTTGATCGACCCTTCATGTGAAGTTTGTACTTCCATGACTCCTTTTGTATTCTTTGATTCATATACCCTACTTTCTTTTATATTGAGAAGGTAACATTTCCTTAATTGGATAAGTTCATCATGTACCTTAACGCCTCTCCTAGCATGTGATAATTTGACAGCCAAATTCTGAGTGATGACAGCATAGAAAGAGTTGAGCATAGTGTGACCAAAGATGTAGTTCTTGGTGGATGAAGTAAGAACTACAAAAAATTCAACTTATCAAACTTTTAAGGAATTATTCAGAATATAGGAGATCTTGAGGGTGATGACACCCTTAGGAATGCAATGCGCCCTTTAAAATTTGATAGTGAATCCCTACATGAGGTAAACATCCTTGAGTTAATCTACATCCTCTTAAAGAGGTTAAGAAATATGGCATTGACTGAGCTAGTTATATCCATCAAGTTGAGGAGAGCCTCCAGTTGTGTGTAATGATCAAGACTATGATAAAATCATTATAGAGGTACTAATGTGATGGAAAATTGCTATCTAAAAAGGAAAGATCTGTGGTTGGATAAGAATAAGAGCAATATGCCTCGCATTCTATGAGTTGTTGGTGGCTTCGTTGTTAGTAATGCCTCTATGCTAGCTCCTACATTAATGGAATGTATTGTCATGATCACTTTTGATTCTCTTCATAAAATTGAGTAATCTTTGGTCTATATTAGGCTACATTTTAGTGCACCAGTTAGTTAGGTACTCTTTTAAGTACCCTTTCCTTATATGCTTCTCTGTGAATACTTTAAGGATGTGACACTTCTCTATATCATACATATGGTTCTCATGGTATAAATAATACTCATTCTTATCCCTAGTGTCGAGTTCATGTCGTAAGGGAGAGGTCTCTTATAGTGGCCCTTTTGATCGGTGGACATGATGGCTAAAAGAGACATGTTCAAAGGAGATATCCCTGGGCTCCTTGTGAGGGACCAACAATAAATTTCATTGAGTAGGATGGTGATGTGGATGGTATGCCCCTTCGAAATAAGAGAATTCAATCCTCACATGCTTCAGGTAGCAATGAGGGCATTGTGATGCTTCCTCTCACTTAGTCTACTTTAACATGTGACATTGAAAATATGTGATAGGCAACTTGGCCACTCAAACAAATTCTTTAGGTGTAATATATTTGGCTACTTTTTATAACAAATCCTTTAGAGTTCATAGATGATTTTTAGCAATCAAGAATTTAAAATTTTTTAGTTACAATTTGAGGATCCAGGCGGCCTTTGAAAGATTATTGTCTCAGTCAATCACCTTAAGGAAAGTCTTGTTAAAGTGATTAGTGTAGTCCTTGACAAACTTTCCCACTTTTTTCATGATGTAAAATAAGGATTGAGATGTTTTTAGTGCCCTCTTCAAAGCAATGAACTATAGTAGGAGCAATTAGGAGAATATCCAAATGAGGTAATACTTTCAGTTGGTAATGAATTGAGCAATCTCCTAGCGACATATTTGAAGGTGTTTATGAACAGTTAACACTTGGTGGCATCAAAGATGTTGTACATGTACATCATGTATTCAAAGGTATCCAGGTGGTTTGAAGGGTTAGTTTCTCCCTGGCAAGTTTTTAGCTACAAAGCTTTGAACTTGAGTGGGACCACTTCTTCAATAATGTCTGACTTAAAAGGAGAGCTACAACCCTAATAGCGTGCCATGAGCTATGGCTGGATGTCATCCATTTCAATTGCTTGCCTCAATTTTGGTTAGGAACAACTACAAATATGGCGGTAGATGTGAGGAGACTTTGATGATATTAGTTAGATTAGAGATTTATTGTCAAATATCATTCAAGTGAGTTTCTAGATAATATTGAGTAACAAAGGTATTGTTACTTGAAGTTTCACCCACGACTCCTTTCCTCAATGTAGAAGATGATATTTGTAATGAAAATTTTCCCACATATGATGCAAAAGGAAGATTATTGGCGCAAAAAAACCCATCAACTTAAAATGGCAACGAGGAGTACGCATGCCTATGATTCAGATGAAAAGATGTGAAATTGCCATCCTACACTATTTACTCGATGAGGAGGCAAGCAGATTCCACACAATTGAACTCAATCAAGATTAAAAAATAGTGGAAAAAGTGAAAAAAGGACGGAGGAGGGGGGGGGGGGGGGGTAGACAGAGATTTTATATTGGTTGAACATAGATGACCTACATCTAATATATTGTTGATAGAAGGATTAATGATGAACAACTAAAAATTATGGGCAATATGTGACTTTCAAACACCAAGTCATTTGACTAGGAAATATGGCCTCAACTAACAAGCCACAATTCCAAGATCAATTTCTCCTAATATTAATTCATGAAATTATTCCTAATTTTTTACTTAAATTGTTGGAATAAAGTTTAAGATAATAATGAGAATGATGATGATTTAAATAAAATTACTTAATCTAATCAAATTAAAATTTCTAATTAAATGTTGTCTTATTAGTATTATTTATTCCATAAGATTATTTATTTTTTACTCTAGTATTTGGTCACTTATTTACAAGAATTTCTTTGGCTAAAAAATATTAATAGCCTAGAAAAATAATAAAAATAAATCATTTAAAGTGTAAATGTATTATATTTTGAAATAATTGAGTGTACAAAATAGATATAAATAGATATTTTTTCATTAATAGTTTTTTAATCAGCTTCTTAAAAAACTTGAAGAAAATTTACAAAAATAAATTCACTTTATTTTTTTATCAAAGAAATAAGCGGAATAAAAAATATTTTTAATTTAATTATTCTATATTTATTATTTTTTTTCTTCTCCTTTACATTTTTCACATTTCCAATTCCTTCAAATTCCTTGTACAATAAAACTGACGGGGTAGCCTTCCAGGTCCATTTGACCCGGCTCCCAGCCCATAGGTGTCGGTACCGAATTCTGCCCGATAATTTCTGGGCAGGGCCGGCCGGCTCTGCGAGCCGTCAACGGGATAGGAACTTAAAAGCCCGACCCGACCCGGCTTTACGATAGCACAGCTAGGGATTCTTCGCGGCATTGGCGAGCTTCTCACCCCTTTCTCCTTCACTGCCGCCGTTGCGCGGCGGCGAATCTCTTTCCAGCCAGTGCTGGTTTGCTTCTAATCTCTCCTTGTCTTTCTTGATCTCTCTTATCGAGAGATTTCTATTGGAGATACGTTACTGATCTTCTTAGACCAGTCACTGGCAGAGGTGACTTTCTCTCTTTAGTTTTGGCAAGTTTTCTGAGCTTAATAACCTAGGATTTACTACTTGGATGGTAAATGAATTGGTTTTCTAGATGCTTAGATTAAGAAATAGCTTATAGAGGATGTTGCATGTATCTTGGCTGAGACATTAATAGGCGCATCATTACCCCATTGTTTCTTTTTTCAGTCTTAATGTATTAGTTTGATATTCTAAACCATTGTAACAGAAAAAAGTTAATATGGTTCTTCCGAAGTAGTAGGTTTGATGGTTTATTTTTTAGCGCTAATTTCGACGCATGATGCTTTTATTTTCTTTAATAAGTGTGTTTGTATAAAGATGTTATTGTGCAAAAGGCGCAACTTACTATCCACATCAGTAACTAATTCGATATATATCAAGCAGTTTTATTAAAGTTTAATTGAAGTTTTTTTTATTTTATTTATTGTATTGGATTGAGTTGTTGCGTGTATTTTTCCTCAAGGAAAATCAATGATGATTAGCTTAAGTTTGATCAAAGTTCTTAGTTATTATTGTAGAGTTTAAGGTTAGGATGAATTGATTGAGGGTGCATATTCATTGATTCCCATTATGTAAGATCTTTGCTGAATTCATTTGTAGAGATAAATAATAAATACTACTTAATGCAAAACCTCGGTCTGTATTAGTGGTTAATTTGCTGCTGATGTCATGATTGATAGCAAATTATTAAGCTTAAAAAGGTTTAAATTTAATGTTGTTATTGACTTGGATCAACTTGATGCTTGTAGTTTTCTCATGGAAGGAGCAATCGTACCTAGAGTCGAGGATGAGTTCACTGAGTATGTTCCACAAAAGAAAAGGAGGGGGAGGGCAACTTCAATAGTTTGGGAACACTTTGATAAGCTTAAAGATGAAGTAGAAAATGTATGGAAGACTCAATGCAAGCATTGCAAGCAAATATATTCAAGTGCTCAAAAAAATGGCACCTCTCATTTAAAGCGCCATATGGATAGGTGCCCTATAATCAGGGCATCTGGTTTGACATTGCCAATGATGAGTACACCAGCAATGAGTGATGGACTCATTGGATATGAATCAAGCAATAAGCGGTCAAGATCTATTTCAAAAGTTTGGGAAGATTTTGAGAAGCTCAAAGCTGAAAGAGATGACATTTTGAAGGCTCGGTGTATACATTGTAAACAAATTCTTTCAGGGGCTTCTAAGCATGGTACTTCTCATTTAAAGCGCCACCTTGATAGGTGTCCGAAACGTAGAAATCATGAAGTTAGGCAACTCTTGTTGTCAAGTGAAGTTCGAAGCATAAAGCAACTTTTTTCATCAAATGAAGCACTTGCTGATGGTGGCGCATCATTGAAGAAGTGTGCAATAGACCAAAATGAAATATTGAAGGCAATTTCAGCTTTCATTTTATGTGGACAGCATTCAGTAACAGTTGTTGAAGAACTTGGTTTTAGGCATATGATGGGTATTGTTTGTCCTGAATTTGAAAATGTTAACTCACATGCCATTAGAAGGGAGATTTTATCTAGTTATCTGAAGGAGAGGGATGGTGTGAAGGAGCTTTTAGGAAGAATACCCGGTAGAATTTGCTTAACTTGTGAGAAATGGAGCTCTGAGTATAGCAAGGATGGATATATGTGCATCACTGCTCATTTTATTGATAACGATTGGAAACTGGTGAAAAAGATTATTCATTTTAAACCTTTAGTACCCCCTGTTGGTGGAATATTGAATGCTGATGAGATAGCACTATGTTTAAGTATGTGGAACATTGACACTAAAATTTTCAGTATTACTTCAAGCAATGCCTCATACGATGACAGCTTTGTTAACTCACTTAAAGGTTGTCTTTTAGCTAAGAAAAATCTTTTAATTGGTGGTGCCTTCTTTCAAGTTCAAAGTTGCAGCCAAATCCTAAATCTTATTATAAAAGCTACTTTAAACCTTGTTGATGATGTTGTTGATAAAATTCGCAGTGGACTAGAGCATATCAGAAAATTCACATCAAGAAAGAAAAAGTTTTATCTGATTGCTTCCAAGGACTTCCAGTTAGACACTACGAAGAGACTGCGCCCAGATGTGTGTTTTAGATGGAATACTACGTATTTGATGCTTGAACGTGCTCTATATTATAAAAGCATGTTACAGTATTGGGGAGAGCATGATGGTAGTTTCATTTATTATAATCTTTCTGCTGAAGAGTGGGAAAAGGTGGCAATTATTCAAAAATTTTTAGCAGTGTTTTATGATGTGGAGTGTACATTTTCTGCTACTAAACATCCGACTTCCAACCTTTATTTTAGGGCATTGTGGAAGGTTCATATGCATCTCTTGAAATCAGTAAGAGGTTCATTTACTTTCGTGACTAGAATGGTTACAGATATGCAAGAGAAGTTCGAAAAATATTGGGTGAAGTATAACTTAATTTTGTCATGTGCGGCAGTTTTGGATCCCCGTTACAAGGTGAAGTTTGTAGAGTTTTGCTATACAAAAATATATGGCGATAAGGCTGAGGAGTTTGTCAACACTACTGTTAGAACTCTGTATGGTTTATTTGATGAATACAAGCCAAATTCTGTGATAAGTTCTTCATGCTCTCGGACCTCTGCAGTTCCTGTAGTTGCTGAACATGATAATGCAGATGGTGATGAATTTGAAGATTATGAACAGTTTTTGAGTAGGAAATCTAGGCCTCAAGATGAGAAGTCTCAATTGGATCTGTACCTAGAAGAGCCAGGTCATGACTTAAACAGTGATATTAATGTCTTGGAATATTGGAATAACAGTTCAATGCGATATCCTGAGCTTGCAATGATGGCCCGTGACATCCTGACAATACCATTGTCCTCTGTTTCGCCAGAGGCTAGCTTCAGTATTGGAAAGAGGGTGCTACATCTTGGCCAAAGTTCACTTAATCCAAAGATCATCCAAGCTTTAGTTTGTCTTTCAGATTGGACTTATCCAGCTTTAGGTAATCTTGTTACAGTTTATCTGATGGTTTCAAGCTTAACATACTAATGTTGAACCGTTCTGGCTTCTTTGCACTCTCTGTAGAGAAATCATCTAGCGCTAGTTTGTCAATCATTCATGAAAATGGCGATCCCAGTGCTAGTGATGAAGAGAATGACTTAGATGACTGGGACATCGACGAGGGCACCTTTTCTTAGGTATATTTCTTTGTTTCCTTTTTCAGTTTCCTGTTGTTGCCATTGTACATTCTTTTACTGCTTTCTCACGACTTAGCTTTTTTTCCCTTTCTACTTAGTTTCTTGTTTTATTGATCAGTTTGGTGGATGCCTTCTTGCGTATGAACATTCATTTCTTTAATTCTCTTTTCTAGATCTCACTTACTCCTGCTTTATTGATGAGGTGATTATTGTTACATCCTTGACGACCATGAATTGGAACTTAAGCATTGGGTGATTGGCTTGCACCCTTTGCTAGTCCATAAGAGAGAAGATGAGGCAATAATTGCAGAGTAATGGAAAGTTGCTTTGCATGTAGGTGCACACGCAAATGCAAAAGTCATTTGTGAGGGCATGCCTTGCAAGCAGTTATTGCAGTGACATGCATTGCAAGTTGCACATACAACGATCACGCATGGCAAGTTGTGTGTATGCATTGAGATTTACTTAAGTGACGTGTGCAATTGTCCGGTATGCTAGTTTCAGAGATTTGCGCACAGGTAGAGAACACAAATACAAGTTTGTATGGATGTATTGGTGACTACATGTTTACAAGAATTTCTAGTGAGCAAAAATAGTTGCAAATAGTTACTGAACGAGTTGTTGCCTACTTATATCTACCATAATGGCATGCTTAAGGGGAGAGAACAAGGAAAACAGAAAGAGATAGCTAGATTGTTAGTTAGAAGGGCATACCTAGACACACATAGAGAGATGATAGGGAGTTGCTTATAAGTTGATAACTAATAAAGGAGATTTTGAAGAGATTTATGTGGTTGTTGTAACTTCAACTACTATATGGTAGCTGCCAATTTGTCTGACTTAGGCAGGTGTGCATGCTCCTAACCTATTATTGTCAGAGTGTGTGCTACCATTTATGATGTAGATGTACATGTAGAGTATGTTGATATTCTTCAAAGGAGAAAACCATCCGTGTTGTGGGTAGAAACCTTGATGGTGTGTTGCAGTATGGGCACACAAAAGAAGTATGTTTTTGATTTGATGTAATGTGTAACCTTCGTTGAGTGCCAGGGTGTAAATAGTTGTGTGCATGTGTGTATTGTACATATGTATGTAGGGATTTTTGTTCATAAGCTGTGTTTTTTTACTTATTGTTGAATTAAAGGTTTGTTCTTATTGAATAAAGGGTTGGGATTATTTGATAGTGGAGTCTCTTAGTTCCTATGTATTTATATATTGAACCTTAATGTGATTATCTTACTAGAATGTTTAATCTAG
Organism: Dendrobium chrysotoxum; assembly: GCA_019925795.1. NCBI lineage: Eukaryota > Viridiplantae > Streptophyta > Magnoliopsida > Asparagales > Orchidaceae > Dendrobium > Dendrobium chrysotoxum. Next base: position 43,957,823 of record CM034303.1, on the reverse strand, counting down.
AGATTTTCATTCTAGATTACCGCACGGGGTTCAGGTTTAGAGCACAAAATTTGGTTGAACTCTTAACCTTTTGACAAGTGGTATTGGAATAGAGGTTGGAGACATTTTCATAATGGGTGGAGTTCGTAGTGCACAAGAGGATTTTCCTCCTTGAAACCTTGGCGGGAATTATATTCTCTAATATTAAGTTAAGTGTTACAGAGATGAGTATGCTCAAGTGGATGAGCAGCTTTACTCTTAGAGACAGGATACGAAATGAGCATATACATGAAAAGGTTGTAGTAGCTCTAGTGGAAGATAAGATTAGAGAGAGTCACCTTAGATGGTTTGGTCACATAAAACGGCGGCCTTTCGATGACCTGGTTAGGAAAGTAGGTGTATTAGATTTGACTTATATTAAGAAATGTAGAAATAGACCTAAAAATATTTGGTTAGAAAATATTAAAAATGATATTTCTTTATTAGATTTAAATGAAAATTTAACCTTTAAAATGGCACAATGGAGAAAAAGGATTCATGTAGCCAACCCCACATAGTGAGATAAAGGCTTGATGTTGTTGTTATTTTGTTGTAGTAGTAGATTGTTTGCTAGTGGTGCAACAGCAACTAGGGGCTTTGCAAGAAGTCTTTGCTGAAGAGATGGCATCAAAGACTCAGCTACAAGATGGCATAGCTATAAAAAAAGTTGTTTTGTGGACAGCGTTAATGTAGCGTCAACATGTAAGTGAAAATCTAAAAAGGGTTAAAGTTCTTGAACCAAAGTACTTGGTGGAGATAGGAATGCAAAGGAGCTTGAGAACTTATTTGGGATTTAGAGCAGCACTTTAATGCTACTTTTGTCGATGCAATGAGGGTAATGTGCTTGAGATGATCTTTAATGGAGGACTAGGGTATTGGATGATATAGTTATAGAGAGACACTTTATTGCTATATGGGAGGTATTGAGAGAAGAAATGCAAATTTAATTCCTTCCTAGCAACTTGGTGTGACTTGCTTCAGATACACTATCTCACCTCAAGTGGATTGGAATGGTGCCAGAGTACATTAAGGAGTTCAGTTCCTTAATGTTGGAGATTCATAACATGACAAAGACAAGATATTCAAATTTCTCTAAAGTTTAAAATCGTGGGCTTAGGTGGAGTTATGGTAGTATAATATGCAAAATCTGTCTGGCGCAACCATGGTTGCGGAGGAATCATCAAATTTGAGAGCCACCAAGGATGCTGAAGTTTCTTCCAACAACACCCAATAGGAGCATAAGGACAAAGCCAAGAAAGGCTCTTCAAAGTAGTACAAGCAGCAAGAGGATGACCAGATAAAGGCTTCAAGTAATGTAAAATTATAGAACAGAGCAACTAAGACCTTATATTACTTTATATGAAAGGGACCTTATCTACCCAAAGCGAGAGCAGTTGAATGCAACAAGTACTCAAGCTTTGAGAAGGGCAAGCAAGAGGAGGCGATTTTTATGAACCCTTTATAAATATTGTGTGGAGTTTCGGTGGGATTGAGTTGTAATTACCCCCAATTGATGTTTTTGTTGGTGTGCTGGTTAACAACATTGATGTGGTTTCCCACAACATTAGTTTTGTTGTGATATTGGACAATGCTGATCCCATATCTTTGTGGAAGATCAATGAGTTTAAAACCTGACTTGCGGCTGAACAAGATTCCAAGCAAAGCGGAAGTGATGAATTGACTGGCGCAATCTATCATTAGTGTGTCTTATGTTGTTCAAACTCAATTGAGTGAACAAATGGGGATGGTCCATTTGATGATGGTGCCATGGGGGTGAAAACTTCACTAGTGCCTCATCCTACTGACATTATTATATAACCTGAGCGAAATCCTTGCTTTGTGGCTTGTCGAGGCACGTCTACAACATTTGCAAAGAAAATTTTTTTAGTAGAAGTTGTTGTTGGTGCTATTAAAGGAGAATATGAACATGATGAATAGTGTGATGTTGTTTCCTTGATTGAAGGTAAGCCAATTGGAAGATGCTTGTGCCTGATGAGAAAGTACGAATACTGAAGAAGGTCGACATTGGTGAAAAGTATCCTTGAAATTGACTCAAATTGGAAGGATGCGGAGGATATTCATGTAACATTAGAGAAGGATCCTGCACAAGTGTGATTGGATAGAGAAATTATTGGGTATCTCAACATCAATCTAGCAAGGGAATCAAATTCTTCTGTTGGGATGGTTTGTTACCCTGTTGACCATCGAGGCTGAAGATTTGAGCATTGGGTGTTTTCCTTGAAACTTTTTTAAGCATAAAAGAGAGAGAGAGATAAGACAAATATTATGATATCATGGGAAGATAAGATAAATATTATGACATTATGGAAAGTCTGTGTGTGTGTTGGTGTGTGTGCAAATGCTGAAGTCATGTGTGAGGGTGCCTTGCAAGTACTGGCAACGACATGCGTTGTGAGCTTGTTTAGTGGAAAGTGCAGATGTTGCATGTACTTTGCAAGGAAATAGTTATTGCAACAAGTTTCTCATGCAATGACGTGCGCGTATAGACATTCCCGCACCCTAGAGTCCCATAAGGAAGAGCGTGTGGAACCAATCGACCAATGTAAATAGCATGCGTGCATGGCACAATGCATGCATTGAGTGTTGTTGTTTATGGGAGTGGTCAATCCCATGCTGATAGTGCACACATGGTTTGTGCATGTTAGAGACAGTTCCATTGGTAGAAATAGTTGCACTTGTTGACCCATTCAAGCCAATTGCAAAGGTGTGCACAAGTGACGTCCGTGCATCGTGAAGAGTCATACACCTGTGGAGAACATGCGCAAATACAATTATGTGGGCATCTAGTCGGAGGTTGCACCTATACGGTAATGTCTAGTGAGAGTTGTTGTCTGTTCATTTCTATAGGGGCATGCCCAATGGAGTCGACAAGAAGAACAAAAGTAGAAAACAAAAGGACATAATGAGGCACACTTAGGCTTCGTTTGGGATGGCTTTCTTACTGCTTCTTAAAGCAGCTTTTTAATAAAAAAAATTAATTTTTGTACTGATTTAAAAAACAATAATAAAGCCGTCCCAAACAGAGTCTTAGACACCTGGAGTTGCCTGGAAGTTGGTGACCAGTGGTGGAAATATTGAGGAGGTCTTGTGGTTGTTACACCCTCAGTCATTGGTTTATGTTTGCAGATTCGTATGAGCACGAGCAAAGCTTGCTGCTGTCAGAGTGTGCGATGCTATTTGTTTGGTGCTTGATGGAGAAAGCCATTGTTACTGTGCAACGTTTTGCACATTCAAAAAGCAGTGAGGTTTCATTTCGTTGTATTTGTAACCTTTGTGTGAATGCCAAGGCGTGAATACTTATGTACTTGTGTTGTAAGTGTGCATATGGGGACTTGTGTTAATAAGCCCCAAGTATTTTTAGTTTTTGGTGAATAATAGATTAGCAGTGTTTAATTGATCGGTGTTTCTTAGCTCCTTTGTATTTTATTGTTTGGTTTGCATGTTTAACTCAGTTTGGGTATCTTGTGGGAAGGCTAAGATTTCGTTTGGGACAATTTTTTTATTGCTATTTTAAGAAGCAGTAAGAAAGCCGTCCCAAACAAAACCTAAATCTAAAGAGGTGTACTCTTATTGCCGCATAGAGGGTTAAGTTTCATAGCGAAATTTTTGGTGACCTCTCAACCCTGTGACAATTATCTTTGTTGTATAGTAATTGCTAGGAAACGCTCTTTAATTTTGATGCCTATAGGCATATTTTATCTTCTTATTCTTGTTTATTCTGCATTAATGTAGCTCTCCAAGCGATGCAAGGTTGAAGAGGCCAGCAGAACAATAAAAAAAGGGATCACTGCCCTTTCTGAAACGTCTGTAAATAATTTTTCTGGGCCTTGTGATTTTTAATAACTGTTAATGGACATTCATGTACTTGAATATATAATTGTGTTTGCATCTGCTGAATTTTATGCGTTGAGAAAGTTGAGAAAGGACACTATCCTGTTTTGAGGCCTATTTTACTTCAATTTTTTGTCATTTTTACTTTTACAGGCTTTGTTTTTCAAAAAAATTTCAGTCATATTTACAGATTTCTGTTCTTCTCCTCCTTACTGATGTGGAACATCTTATACTTTTCAAAGAATCAGGTGTGATTTGTATTGTAAAGAGCTTTTCTATCTAGTAGTATGGGCTATTTGGGTACCTCTGGCGGACTTCTGATGTAGTAGGCCGTCTTGGGCCGTGTTGGTGATTAGGGCCAGCGCGGGTATTCGTGGTACGTGGGCGGACCAAGTACCTATTGGTTGGATTGGCTTGGTGACGTATGGGGAACGGGATCTGGATGTTCTTTCTCTATGGCTTAATGATGAAAAGTACAAAATTGTAAATGGCAATAAATATGGAAAGCTCTATTTTTAATTATATTTGAGAATAAAAACTTATTATTTTAGCTTTAAGTTATTTGATTTGAATAAAATATTAAAGTTTATAAGGTGGTATTGATGGTAAAAATGAAATTTTAGAGTGATATATTTGATATTAAAATTTTATATGAGTGATAAGAATGTAATATTAAAATTTTGGGTGTTAGATATGTAAATAGTATGAAATAAAGTGGTATGTATGTAAATCTCTCATAACTTAATTATTCTAATTGTAAAAAGTTATTTTTATTATAGAAATTTTTCTAAAGTTCTGAGAAAACAAAAGTAGTAGTCAAATAAAAATGTGATTACTGCTTAATAAATTAAGTAGCTAAAATTATCTCAAACAGACCTTAAATATGAATAACATTTATAAATTTACATGTAAAAACTATAGATTACATAATTTTGTACTTATCATATAATGTGTATATAGTTATATATTTTAATGCATATTATTATACTTGTGGTGTATTAATAAAAATTGAATATGAAATAACTATATAATTGTGGACTTCGTTATTTTACACACAAAAGTTACAGCTATCATTTGTAGTTTAACTAATTTTTTTGTCAGTTGATAACCCTTGGAAATTGTGATTCATGAACAAAAAATTTCATACAAACATGAAGCTTTGGTAGTTCAAGCAAAATTTTAACAAGAGTGCTAAAAAAAGTATTTGTCTAATTAAATAATAACCTTCCAATAGAATTATAGGAGATGTTAAAATTTATATAAAGCTTATTTCCAATAAGTTTTTTTTATTGGAACATTTGTTTAAATTGTTGGAATTTTTTTTAGCATATAAAAATAGAAAAAATGTCTAATATCTTAAAACACTTAGAAATCTAGAACTTAACCCATCCATATTCAACCTAATTAACATAGAAGAAAATCCTAGCTCTCTATCAATCTTCTGCCTGCCTAATCTTGAATGCCTCCGCTAATTAAGCTAATGCAGCATGCCTCAACTTGTCAAAAACATACGTCTCTCAATGACATCCAACATTTGCTCACAAACTCTCCCTTTGCCTAATCCTCCTTTTTCACTCATAGCTTGGATGTTATTAGATTCAAATTTGTCCATGGATGAGACCTGACTTTACTAGCAGGCTAACTTGATGAGCAAGTGAGGTAGAGCATATGTGAGAATGGAGAGTGAAAAATAGAGCTAGAGAGGAAGATATAATTTATAGAATGCTTAAGAAAATTATAAATCTTTTACTAATATAGAATCCACTAGAATCAATAAGAAAAACTCCTAAACTATTTCTTGTTATCTTTTATTATAAGGTTCTGAGGGCTGCAAGAAAGGCTACGCAAAAATGGTAAAAATATAGCACTATATAAAACACTTGTACGAAGTTACACAGACTACTCTAGATACGTCTCATCTTCTGATTGGTTGAAGGAGGGTGAAGTCAGAAAAGTTCCTACGAGTTATCTCTGGGAGAGCTCATTAGTGCTGAGTAGGCAAGCATGCTTTGGCAAGTCAGTTGGTAGCGTGCTGCGATGAAGGGACATGTGACCAGTAGGCTTGTTGATATTACCAGTGACTTGTGTGAGAGATATCAGATCACCTGAGAAGAGAGAAGCAAGTGAGGTGTTGTCGTAGGAAGGGAGAGGCCTCATATTGAATGGTCATGACAAGATGAATCGAGTTTCCCATAAATAGACACTTTTCTATAGATGTGCTTGGTGAGCTTGCACGAGAATGAATTGTTTGGGAGAAAGCGAGTGGCCGAGATAGTGTTCCAAGTATATGGTAAGTGTCGAGTTGCTAGCTTGATGAGGAATCCCTGATTCGAGTAACACCTATTGATCATATTAGGGGAGTTCTCATATGGGCTCCAGATGAGTAGCACCTCTCGGATTGTTAGGAGAGTTCTTGATGTGAGCCCTCTTGAAGATGAGTTCCTTTATCATGACATACCATTACCTACTAAATACATGTAGAGGCATATGTGTGTATATATTTAGTACCATGATTCACTCAACCCTTTGATTTGCGAGTGACAAGGGATGAGTGAGTGATATTACATGCGACTACCAAACATGAAGTAGGAAAGTAAATGCAGTTATTACTTTTTTTTTATTATAGCCTTATCAACTATGTTGATTACAAATTGATTATGGTGATGTGATGTCACCTCTTTATAATATAAGGGATTTATGTTGAGAGAGCTTTACTCTTTTTCTTTGGTGATCTAAGAGATTGCAAGCCTTAAGAGAATAAGACCTACCAAGATAAAGATAGCCTACTCTCCTGTGAGGACTTCAAAGAATATCGCCTTTAGTCAAGAGTGAATCAAGAGGTCGGAAAAGAAGGCGACTGAGATCTCATTGAGTAGAGAAGTCAACAGCTTCCTCTACATAGGGTAACACCGAAGAACTATTGACTCATCGTAGCCTCTCCTATAAAGAAGAGTAAGGTCGACCTTGAAACGACAATCAGGGCCATTACTATGGTGACTATCAATGTTGAGCCTGCCACTATTGGTGATAATGTTAATATTTCTATGAGAATTATTTCACTTCTTGACATGCAGCTGAAGTGGCGAGTGGCGTTGATGTGCACAGTGGTGAGACTACAAAGGAGGTCACCTCTGCTGAGGTTAGCATGAGTTCTCAAGTGCCTGTACCTAGGGCAAGTAAGAGGAAAAAGATAACTTCAGGTATTTATAAATTAAATTATTATTAAATAAGATACCATCTAGAGAACCTTTAATATGTGTTTTCTCAAGCAAGTTACTATGACACCCACCTAGCAAGCATGAGATAAAGGATTTGGAATAGTGCGTGTTTTTTTATACTCAAGGGGGACTGTCCTGGATGATCCGCTCTTAGCTATGCCTCTAAGTTTATAGACATATCCATTGATGAGCTTTCACCATTGATGACAAGGGCGAGGCCTGTGGAAGAATTTTAAGTTGCTGAGCCTTCGAGTTGGTCGAACTCACTAGTACTAGCGAGTAGGCGACGAGTGCAGTAGTAGAGCAGGTTGAGACCACAACAAGGAAGGAGGTAGAGGAGCATGTCTATGAGGCATATAAGCAGAAGTCCATGGGCTTATTAGTATCTGACCATTCCACTGATATCTTCCCAAGCTAGGGTCAATTTTGTTGGAGGAGGTTGCTAGGTGACTAACTATATTGGAGAAGATAATGAACATTTGAGGTGTCGACGAGTCTAACAACTCATTGGAGGAGGAGAGTAGAACCTTGGAGGAGGTTATTGAGCTAAAGAGAGAGGCCACCAAGAAAAAAAAGAGCGGGCCTCCTCCCTAAGGCTAAAACAAGTTTGGCTTACTATCAGCTGAATACATCTTTCTTATCAATAGGATGCTAAATTATATTAAATTATTTAGTTGGGATAAAGGGGGGCTGATGCAGCGATGACGTTGAATCCCATATGTAGGTCTTTTTGTGGCGGTGAGTAGCCTTGCGCCACCTTTCTTTTTTTACTTTATTGGTGTGTTGTGTGTGTGCTCGTCGAGATTGATATAAAAATCTATGTTTATTAATAAAACTTTATGTTTGGAGAGTTTACTATTCCCATCTTTTATGCTCTTATTTTTTATAATGCGGTGAGTATTATGCATGTGACGAGTGAGACTGCCTTGTTAGTACTTGAGTTCAGCCACTATGGTGAGCGATGGTATGTGTGCCCTACGAGTGACGAGTAGAGTATATAGGAGATTTTTGGATTTTTGGGTTTTTCCTTATTGATGTGGTGAGTTAATTAATATATTTTGAAGAAATGTTCACTTAGATTGGTGCAAAAAAAAAATTGGCGAGTGGTGCTTTGGGCGAATATGTGTAAGACACTTATTAACGATTATTTAGTGAGGTGAGTGAGTAAGAGCCATAAAATCGTTGGGGAATAATGGAGAGAGAAGGTAAGATTCATCCATTAAATGTATATGTGAGCAATGCCTCGATATACATATATATTACTTTTGCCTCGAAATACCCGAGGTAGGCCCCTCATGAGTGTGAGTTATACTTTCTCTTCTTGTCCTCTTTTCTCTTGCTCTTACAAGTGCTTTGCTGCTACCATGTCTACTTTGTAAAAGTGCATTGTGGTGTTCACCAATGCTGACGATCTTCCTAAGTCACGGGCGTTGATCGAGCGCGATGAATTTGTCTACAATGCCTATTATTTCTCACATAGTGATTTAGACGTGTGAGTGGCGAGTAAGGATAATTATATTAATACTCCTTACATGGATGTGCCCTTTGCCCACTTCTCCTTTAAGTTGTGATTCCCATTGTCTCGTAAGTTTGAGGAGGTGCTTAATTATTATGGGAGGTAGTCCCAACACAGATGTTGTCAAAATCCATGGCATCAATCATCTCCTTTATGTCATATCTATGCAAGCAAAAGTTGTAGTGGTCACTTAACTTATTCTGACATTTCTTCACTATGAAGACTTCCTAGGATGAGTGTGTGTAGTTCTCTCTGACAACGATGAAATTGATCGGACTATTAAATAAGGTTTGCAGTTGAATGATAAAGTTTGTTGCCATTCACATCTCGGACATGTGGAGAGTGCTATCCCTTTTGATTACCTTCCCGAAGAGCAAGATGAACTTGGTTGTGCTTAATTAAGAGGAGGAGAAGGTGATGGTGTAGAATAGAGGTCAACAACTCATAACTCTACACCACCTTGACTATTAGAATATCTTCAAGAATTTTTATGGTGAGTGCTTTCTTTTACCAATTATTTATAAAAATCTTTTGAGTGTTAAACTCACTCTAAGTTGCTTGCCTCATATGGAGAGTGTGTGAAGGGGTGAGAATTGTTGCAATTCAGGATCCCTAGCACCTGATTTTAATGATGACAAATAATATTGATTGAATTATTATGTTCTTCTTAAAAAATAAAGATGTTTATTTTTGTCTGTGAGTACTAACATTTTAAGTAAGATGCATACTGCTCAAGACTTCTGGAGACTCAAGACTAGATAGAATAGGATATAAAAGAATTTGTATTTTATACTTTCTTTAGTTTTTCATTTTTTTTAGTCTGCCACAAAAGAGTGTATGCAAATGGGGTAACCATGCACACACACAAGGGAAGAGTTTCTTTTTTTTTTAGTTAAATTTTTTTTTGTAGAAAATCATATTGTATGATGTTTAATTATACTGTATGATCTATCATTAAAACTCAGGCTTAATGACTAATTCTGAATAATTAGTTTGTGAATTAATCGTACTATACGATCATGATCGTACTGTACGATTTATTTCCATCTGAAAACTCTAGCTGCCAGTATAGTTTAGGTAAGATTTTAAATTTAATTTTTTGAACTAATTGTACTATATAATCCCAATCGTACTGTGCGATCATTTGAAATCTTGCCAAAATTATCTCTCGTAACCAAGCAATTAAATCATGGTTTCTTAATTACTATCATTCGTACTTATACGATATGAATCATACTGTATGAACAACAAAGATGATTTTTGGTCGTCCCATAGATCATACCAGATGAAACTATGATTTTTTGAACTATTCATCTCGGACGATATTTATATCATACAGGATGATCTAAATTGAACTATTAATATTGTATGAAGTGTATAGTGCGGGACGATTTACAGAGATGAATTTCGGTCGTCCCATAAGTCATCCCGTACAAACAGTTGAAAATTAAATGATCATCTAGTACGATCTCTTGATCGTACTGTACAATATTCATAAAATTTATGAACTATTCGTTTGCCTTTGTACTGGACAGAATTGATTTTGAATTGATCGTACTGTATGATGTTGGATCGTACTGTACGAATAGCATCATCTGAATTGAATCATTAGGGTTTTCTAAAGCCAAAATTTAAAAAGAAGTTTTTCTTATTCAGAGAATTATTATTATTGTTGTGATTGCTGTGTGAAGAAGAGGAACGTGATAACTGAAGGAACTTTTGAGAGGGCGCTTTTGAAGAGATCAAGGGTTTGTGAGAGAAAGGAGAAGGTGAGCTTGAGCGTGAGGGAGAAGGAGTGTGAGGGGATCACATGGTTGCTCTGAGCTAGCTGCACGCTTGCTCCTCCTATGGCCTTGGTGAGTCTTGTGAAAGCTCTCTAGAGAGAGAGGCTTCAAGGTCAATGTCCTCAAGATTCTCTGCCTTTTTCAGGAGGGAGAAAAAGGAGAAGATCTGCTGCCGTCACTAGGAGGGTGACATAGAGTATGGTACTCCATCACACCGGGGAAGGTGAAAGTGAGTTTTGTAAAGGCTTCTCCGCCTTGCTGTGGGAGAAGAAGGAGAGTCAACTTTTAATAGTGTAACTCTCAGAGTGGAGGACTCTGGGGAGTGGACGTAGGTTAAGTGGCCGAACCACTATAAAAATTTCTGGTGTGCTTTTTTCATTTTTTGCATTTTTACTTTTTGTGCATTTATTTTCTGTGTTTAACTATTTGGTGAATATTTTGATTTTAGCTTTTCATTGTGAGATTTAAAATTGTTCACTACTATTGTAATTGTGTACAAATCATTAGCTTCTGTATTTGACTAGTTAAGTTTTTATTTTAAAAATATGAAAAATCCTTTAAAACTAGAACTCGTATTTAGGATTTATTTTTAAAATACCAATTCACCCCCCCTCTTGGCGCATCTCGTACTTTCAAGTGGTATCAGAGCGGGGTTTCAAAATAGTATTTTAGAAAACTTAAAAACATACGATCCATAGTACAGTTTGGTAACTATAACACTGCGGAGGGTTATTCAATAACCTGTCCACCCTTATTTAAAAATATATTATTTGACTTTTGAAAATTTTGCATGTCTACGTTTTTACAATCTATAGACTAATGCATGTGGATGTTGGTTCAAGAAGGTTACTCTGCACCTTTTTGTCTCACGAATGGCATTAAAATTGTTATATCATTTAATGAATGGAGTAATGAGGATAAAAAACTCGCATAATTAAATAAAAAATGCTTGAATTATTTCTTTTGTGCATTAAAATCAGAAGATTATATGCGAGTGTCTACTTGTAGTACTAGTAAGGAGATCTAGGATAAATTATATATCACGTACGAAGGAACCAGTGAAGTTAAACAATCTAGGCTAAACATACTACTACATAATTACGAACTCTTTCGCATGAAACCTAGAGAGATTATATCTGAAATATATACTAGATTCACCCAGATAGTGATATCCTTACATGCTATAGGAAGATAGTTATTTTGAGATATTTACCTAGCTCTTACGATGCAAAAATAATTGTAATAATTGAGTCCGTAGATTTAAATGTTTATTCAATTAATAATTTACTTGGGTCACTCATTGCCTACGAGCAAGGAGTGAGTCAAAGGCAAAGTAATACAGGAGAAAAGAAGGAGCAAATTGTGGCTCTAAAAGTGAACAATTCAAAAAGTGACAATTCTAAAGCAAGGGAAAATGACGACATAGCCTTGATGACTCGATAGTTCAAGAATTTTCTGAAAAAAAAAGCAACGGCATTATCAAAATAACTGAAACAAAGGTAAAAGCTCAAAGAATACTAAAGTTGCATCTGACATAATTTACTTTGAGTGCAGGAAACCAGGTCATCTCCGAGCTCATTGCCCTAACGTAAAGACTCACCTAACCAAGGAGAAGGGCAAGGAGAAGTCAAAGTACAAGAAGAGCAAATTAAAACTACAAAAAAACTTTTTGGGCTGACTCTGCTTCAGAATCATTAGAAGAAGAAGCGGATAAGGAGGTAACAAATTTATGTCTTATGACTAACGATAATCTTGATCAATTAGATCAAGATGAGGTATGTCAAATCTCTTATGATGAACTGTTAGTCATTTTTAAAAAAATTCATGACTCATACAGAAAGTTAAAGAAAATGCATGCTAGTCTTAACATTGATTTTAATACTTTATAAAAGGAGTATACTAGTTTATTTAAAGAACATTCTGACTTGAATAAATCACATGTCCCTGCTTGATGAATTTGATACATTAAACAAGAAGCATTTTGAATTAACTATTGCACACGATTCCTTAAAATTATCACATATTGAACTAGAAAATGCATTTAAGGAATTAGAAGAATTTACATCTCAATTAGATAGTAATGAGTATACATTAAAATGAGAAGTATTAAGCTACGAAAGTGTAAATAAATACTTAAGAGCAAATGTTATAGCATTAAAAAATAATAACCATTACCCTTACGTTTCCAATGAGACAACCCCTCTTTATTGCATGCATCACACAAACTTAGGAAGAGGCACCATCACCCACATAAGTTAGTGAACCTATTTTCCGGTGTTAGGTGTTACTCTTGTGGCATGATAGGTCATATAGCCCGCACTTGCACAATTTACCATAGGATACATCTAGTGTGGAGACCTAAGCTGTATTTATCACATCATAACATGCATACATCTCATTCATTCAAGCATAAAGAGAAACCCAAACTTGTTGCAAATCTGGTCTTGATGATGACAAACATGTTTCCAGTGTGTTTTGCTTGGCTAATCTGTTTCAGGCACAAAAGACCGCGAGCCACTCAAGCCAACTCAAGATCGGGTCCAAGTGTGTCAAATGTATGATTTTTTCTTTTATTGAGTCAATTGTAATGTAATTGATCCCCTAGCTAAGTAACCTTGCACACACACTCAGGGGGAGAGATTGAGTGAGTTAGTGTTTATGTTCAATTTTTGTTCAGATCGTCCTAGACGATTGTTGCATCGTCCTGGACGATCCAGTTAAAACAGAAACCCTAATTAGGGCGACTAAGTTAAGAAGGTCTGATTAAGCAGATCGTCCTGGACGATCTACGGATCGTACGGGACGATATTCTCAAATCAGAAATTCCCAGCCGCCAGATTAAGTTAGGCAAGTTTTATTTTAAGTATTTTGGTCTGATCGTCCCGGACGATACGTGTATCGTCCTGGACGATTCACTACAATCATGCCTAAATTAGTCTGGTAATTAAGGAAAGTAATTAATGTTTAATTGATACGATCACATCGTCCAGGACGATCGCAGGATCGTCCCGGACGATCGTGATCGTATTGTGCATTTCAGCTGTACGTCCAGAACTATGTACAGGATGATTTGGGGCCTTTTTGAACTAATCGTACCGGACGATTACCCTATCGTCCGGGACGATCAAGTCATTTTTTGGTCGTCCAGCACAGATTTCTCTGGACGACCCGAACTGTCTTCTGGACGATTTCCTTCAATTTGAACTAATCGTCCCGGATGATCGCAGGATCGTACGGGACGATATGAACAACTTTTTCTACTGATCGTCCAGAAGAGCCAGATCGTCCAGGCTGAAACAGCTGAATTTGAACTGATCGTACAGGACGATCTACCGATCGTCCTGGACGATCTTGGCCGACAAGTTGAGATTTAGGGCAAATTTTAAGCCCTCCTTTAAAAGAACTTTTTCCAATTTTTGGAAAAATCTTTTGCTACCTTCCTTCCCTGAGAAACCCTAGAGAGAAGAGAGAGTTGGGAGAGAGAGAAGAGATCTTGTGAGGGGGAGTTAGTGAGGGATTCACTAAGGTTGCTCCAAGCACGGATCAGAGTCGTCTTCTCCACTCGTCGTCTGTCGTCTAGTCGGTGTTCTTCGTGGGAGGATCGTTCGTAAGAAGATCCGGGTTCTCTGCCCGCTTCAGGAGGAAGCGAAAGGAGTTCGTAGGTTCTCTGCTTGCTTCAGGAGGAAGCAAAAGGAGTTCGAAGGTTCTCTGCCTGCTTCAGGAGGAAGCGAAAGGAGGTCGGGTTCTCTGCCTCACCGTGTGGTGAAAAGGAGATTTTTGTACAGGCTTCTCCGCCTTGCTGTGGGAGCAAAAGGAGAGACACTTCTGTTTAGTGCAATACCCGGAGGGGAGGCTCCGGGGAGTGGACGTAGGTCAAGTTGACCGAACCACTATAAAATCTGGTTTGCTTTTCTGATTCAGTTTTGCACTTTACTTTTCAATATAAACTGCTTGGGTGAATATCGTTGGTTGATCTTTTCGTTATTGTTTACTTGTTTCCGCTGCTAAGTATCGAAAAGATTTTCATAGTTATTGTGAAATTTTTAAATAACCAATTCACCCCCCCTCTTGGTTAGCCTCGGGACTAGTTCACTAGGGCTTAACATCCCTTTCGAACTTTCAAGTGGTATCAGAGCGGGATTCAAAATTTCTGTTTAAAAACTTTTGAATTTGATCCAATGGCTAACTGTAACAATCGTAATACTGCTGAAGGTTATTCTATTACTAGACCACCGTTGTTTGACAATATTCCTTTTGATTTTTGGAAAACACGCATGTCTACTTTTCTGCAATCTACTGATTATCGCATGTGGATGTTAGTTAAGGACGGATACGAACCACCTTTTCGAATGATTAACAATGTGAAAAATGAATTGCCGTTTGCTGATTGGACGTTTGATGATCGTGATTTAGCACAGTTGAATGCAAAATGTTTGAACTGTTTCTTTTGTGCTTTGAAATCTGAAGACTATATGCGTGTTTCTACTTGTACAACGGGAAAGGAAATCTGGGATAGGTTATGTATAACATACGAAGGTACAACTGAAGTCAAACAATCTAGGTTAAACATCTTGTTACATGATTACGAACTTTTTCGCATGAAACCTAGTGAGACTATTTCAGAAATGTACACAAGGTTCACTCAGATTGTTACCTCTTTGCATGCTTTAGGTAGAGAACTTACCAACTACGAAAGAGTGAACAAGATTCTTAGATGTTTGCCTACTTCTTATGATGCTAAGATTACTGCTATTACTGAATCCAAAGATTTAAATACTTATTCTATTGACAGCTTACTTGGATCACTCATTGCTTACGAGCAAGGGGTGAACCAAAGGCAACTTGATGCAGGTGAACGCAAGAAAGAGAAGACCGTGGCACTAAAGGCCAAAGATTCAGATGCTAGCACTTCCGGGTCTGATAGCGATGAAGTTGCCTTAATCACAAGGCAATTCAAAAGCTTTCTAAGGAAGAAACATAAGAACTATCAGAAGTGGAACAAGGGTAAGTTCAATAAAAACTTTAAGGGTTCATCTGAATCGGTTTGTTTTGAATGCAGGAAGCCTGGACACATTAAGGCTGATTGTCCAACACTTAAAGCTCACCCAAGCAAGGAGAAGAGTGAGGAGAAACCAAAGTTCAGGAAGGACAAGAAGCGGATTCAGAAGGCGTTCTGGGCAGACTCTGCATCCGACTCTTCTGAGACTGAAGCTGAAGAGGAGGAAACAAACTTGTGTCTTATGGCTAATGATCACCCTGGTCAGTCGGACCAGGACGAGGTATGTGAGCTTACTTACGATCAGTTATTTGAAGTTTCTGAAAAGATTCATACATCGTATAGGAAGCTTAAGAAAACCCATGCTAGTTTGAAATTAGATTATTTGACTTTACAAAAAGAGCATGATTCTGTAGTTAAAGATTATTCCACACTTGATTCCAATCACATGTCTCTGCTTGATGAGTTTGATGAATTGAACAAAAAATATTCTGATTTAGTTTCTGAGCATGATTCTTTGAAAACCACGCATGTTGATTTAGAAAAAGCTTTTAAAGAGTTAGATACAATGGCATGTGAAGTAGAAAGTAGCAAGGGAACCTTGAAATTTGAAATTGCCAGTTTAAAGAAAGAAAATGAGTTTTTGAAAGTAAAGATCAGTGCTTTTGAAAAGAACAAAACACCGCCTACTTTTGAACAGTTTTATGCACCGCCACCTTTTAAAAATTCTGTTGCAAGTTCATCAAACCATGTTTCATACACTACTAGGAAGAGGCACTATCACTCACGACGTTTAGTTAATCCTTTTCCTGGTGTTAGATGTTTTTCATGTGGCATGTTAGGACACATATCACACACTTGTACTGTTCACCATAGTACACATTGGGTGTGGAGACCCAAACTACCTATTTCACAGTACAGCACGCATGCATCGCATTCTTCTTTTCATAAGAAGGAACCCAAACCTGTTTGGGTTCCTAAGACTGACATTTGATGATTTTGTAGGTGTGCTCTCACACAAGACCTCGTGAGAGCATGTGGTACCTGGACAGCGGATGTTCTAGACATATGACTGGAGATGCAAATCAGTTCATTTTGCTGGAGGCCAGAGCTGGAGGCAAGGTTACACTTGGAGATAACACCACCAGGAAGGTGGTAGGCACAGGTATGATTGGTGATTCAAAGAATTTTGTGATTGATAATATTTTGCTTGTAGATGGACTAAAACACAACTTGCTGAGCATTAGTCAACTCTGTGACAAGGGATACATCATCAAATTCCTGCCCACTGGCTGCATTTTAAGCTTAAATGATGAAGTTGTTTTGCAGGGGCAAAGGATCAACAACGTCTACAAGCTGGATGTAAGTAGCATTAAATCTGATAATTCAATTTGCTTAAAAACTACTGCTGATGAGTCTTGGTTATGGCATAGGAGATTGTGTCATGCCAGTATGAAAACCCTTAGGAGAGTCACCCAAAAGGACTTAGTTAGAGATGTGCCCAAGCTTAAGTTCACTAAGGATCACCTGTGTGATGCCTGTCAGTTGGGGAAGAAAGTCCAGTCCTCTTTTCACTCTGTTAAGGATATTAGCACCTCTAGACCTCTAGAAGTTCTTCACATGGACCTCTTTGGACCCATTAGCACTGCCAGCTTAAGGGGGAGAGTCTATGGTTTTGTGATTGTTGATGATTATTTAAGGTTCACTTGGGTTAAGTTTTTGTCACACAAGTCTGAGTCATTTGATGAGTTTAGATCTTTCTCTACTTGGATTCAGAAGAAGTTAGGATGTGAGATTATTACCATCCATAGTGATCACGGAGGGGAGTTTGAAAATGAAAGATTTGGAAGTTTTTGTGAGAATCATGGGATTAGTCACAATTTTTCAGCTCCTAGGACCCCTCAGCAGAACGGGGTAGCTGAAAGGAAGAACAGGACCTTAGTGGAAGCCGCTAGAGCCATGCTTGCCGAGTATTCACTTCCAAAATACTTTTGGGCTGAAGCGGTGAACACTGCCTGTTATGTGCTGAATAGGGTGAATGTGAGAGTCAAACTGAATAAGACACCTTATGAGATCATTAAGGGTAGAACACCAAATCTGTCCCACCTCCATGTCTTTGGCTGTAAGGTTTTCATTCTGAACAACGGGAAGTCACCCTTAGGAAAATTTGACCCCAAATCTGATGAAGGAGTGTTCTTAGGATATTCAAGTGTGGGGAAATCCTTTAGGGTGTTCAATAGGAGGACTTTGGTGGTGGAAGAAACAACCCATGTAGTGTTTGATGAATCTGATCCGAAGGAGTCTAGATCTGAAGTAGAAGATGAAGAGATTGTTGAGGTTACCCAAGGAGTTGGAAATACAAATTTGGAGGAAAGGGTAGAACCTCAAATTGAGTTGCCTAGAGATTGGAGATATTCTTCGAGTCATCCTAAAGAACTGATCTTAGGAGACCCTTCTGAAGGTGTTAAGACTAGGCATGGACTTAGGAAGGAAGTAAACCATTCTGCCTTTATCTCAATGACTGAACCCACCAACATCAATCAAGCCCTGTCGGATGAATTTTGGATTTTAGCTATGCAGGAAGAATTGAATCAATTTGTAAGGAATGATGTTTGGGAGTTAGTAGAAAGACCTAGAAACCAAAGTATTGTGGGAACCAAGTGGGTCTTTAAGAATAAGATGAATGATTCTGGTGTGGTGGTGAGAAATAAGGCAAGATTGGTGGCTAAGGGGTATAATCAGATAGAAATGATAGATTTTGAGGAAACTTTTGCCCCTGTAGCTAGATTGGAAGTCATTAGAGTGCTACTAGCCTTTGCCTGTTACAAGGGATTTAAGCTGTTTCAAATGGATGTCAAGAGTACCTTTTTAAATGGGGTAATTAAAGAAGATATTTTTGTAGAACAACCCCCAGGTTTTGAGAGTTCCCAATATCCAAGTCATGTCTATAAATTAAAAAAGGCCTTATATGGATTGAAACAGGCACCCAGAGCTTGGTATGAGAGGCTTAGCACATTCCTGTTAGAAAGAGAGTTTGTTAAGGGGAGCGTAGACACCACCCTTTTTCTGAGGAGATTAGGAGATGACTTACTCATTGTCCAGATCTATGTTGATGATATAATTTTTAGATCTTCTGATAAATACTTATGTGAAGAGTTTTCTAAAACAATGAGTAAAGAGTTTGAGATGAGTATGATGGGAGAATTGTCCTACTTTTTGGGGTTTAGCATAAGGCAAACGGATGATGGAACCTTTCTCAATCAATCAAAATACACTAAGGACATTTTGAAGAAATATGAAATGGACAAAGCCAAGCCAATCAATACTCCCATGCCCTCCTCAGTTCAGTTAGATAAGGATTCAAATGGAAAATCTGTTGATCAGAAGAAGTATAGAGGGATAATAGGGTCACTGCTTTACCTGACTGCTAGCCGACCTGATATCATGTTTAGTGTCTGTCTTTGTGCTAGGTTTAAGGCTGATCCTAAAGAGTCCCACCTGACTGCTGTTAAGAGAATTCTTAGATATCTTTTAGGGACCCCAAACCTAGGAATTTGGTACCCTAGGCACAGCACCTCTTTTGAGATCATTGGATATTCTGATTCTGATTTTACGGGGTGTAGGGTGGATAGGAAGAGTACTTCTGGGACTTGTCAATTTATAGGACAGTCGTTAGTCTCCTGGTCCAGTAGAAAATAGAACTCAGTTACACTTTCCACTGCTGAAGCTGAGTACATTGCCTTAGGGAGTTGTGTGGCCCAAGTTCTTTGGTTGAAGCAGCAAGTCTTGGATTTAGGAGTACCTGTTGGCACAATTTCTGTTCTGTGTGATAATACTAGTGCCATCTGTATCTCTAAGAATCCAATCCAACATTCTAGGACCAAACACATTGACATTAGGCATCACTTCATTAGGGACCATGTTACAAAAGGGGATATTGAGCTACACCACGTAGCAACTGAAAATCAGCTGGCTGACATATTCACTAAACCACTGGCCTTTGACTCATTCAGCATTTTTAGAACCAGATTAGGAATGATTGATATAAATGCTTGATGCTGATGACTGCTGATTTATGATTGTTATGATTGGTATTCTGATTTCTGTTAGTTAGTTTTTTTGTATTCTGTTTTCTGATTTCTATTAGTTAGTTTTTTGTATTCTGATTTCTGATTTCTGTTAGTTAATTTTGGTTTGATTATTTGCTTTCAGTTGATTTTATTTCTTCTGCTGATTTCTGTGTTACCCTTTTTGTTAGTTTGATTTGAGTATTTACTTTGCTATGATTTTCTACCTGTTTTTATGCTTTTCAAGATCTGATCACCGCTCACTACTTCTGGTGATCTGAATTTTTGACTGGGAGTTTTTACCTTGTTTTGGTTTGGAAGCTGATAAGCAGTGATTGACTTCGCTGAATCTGTTAAAGGGAAGAAATATTGATAATTGTTTCTCTTCCTCTAACTCCTTTACTGGTGTGAAGTCTCTTTTGAATAAAAATCCTTTTCAAAATTAAAATGTTAGTTTTTGAAATAGAGATTATTTTATCTTCCTACAGTAATCTGCCTCATATCAATAGTGTTTTTCAAAGTCTTGAGTCATTAGTTTGATTTTCTAAACCAAGTGATTGCATTTATCATATGTTGTATAAATTTTATTTTGTGAATCGTTCTTCCTTACTACGGAGAGTCATCTCCTATGTCTGGAAGATAATCTCACAGCTGAGGCTCTTTAATGATTATGAAAAGGAGAAAGCTTATAAAAGATGCGCAGTGCGCCAGATAATTTGAAAAAGAGGCATAAAATGAGCCCAAAACTGAAAAGATGCGAAATTGCCAAATTGGATACACAAAGTGTATCAAAAATCAAAAGATGCGCAAAGCGCCAACCAATTTGAAAAAGAGGCACAAAATGAGCCCAAAACAAGCTTTCTTTCCTTTCAGATTGTTAAATGTCTTAGAGGAATCTGTGCGCCACTTAATATTTTCAAAAGCTTGGGTTTTGAAAATCATGATTTCTGATTTTTTACTTTGTAACACTATTATATCAGATATTTTTCTGGAACGAGGCTTGAAAGGATTTCTTTTCAAATCTAATATCTTTTATTCTGAATCGAATTTTTATGTTGAAAGAGGTTTGCATCGATAAGGTGCCCGGGGTCGGCGCTACGAACGTTGATTATTTCCAACCTTTTCTGGATTTCAGCGCTGTCAATCGTCCTGTCATTGGTTTTCGAATCTAAAGTCAAGGAAAAATTCTGATTTTCTAAGAGCAGCTTAATCAAAAATTTAAATAAAAAAAAATTAAATTACTTCTATGTATTTTTGACGTAAGTTTTATTCGTCTTTTTGTTATTTTGATTTCATGGTTGTGTTTTTTGGATCCTGATCGATCATCTTCATCCTCCATTCTTTTCTGCTTTTCTTCACATCGTCCTGGACGATACACCTATCGTCCTGGACGATCCTCTTCATCCTGGACGATCCAAAAATCGTCCTGGACGGTTCATTCAAAATCATTCCCACTACTCCTGCTGCTGAAACTATCCCAATTATTGGTGATCGTCCTGGACGATCCTTACATCGTCCTGGACAATATGATCCATATCTTCCTGATACGATCAAACGGCTGAGATTGCACCAATTATTGCCCATCGTCCTGGACGATCCCCTTATCATCCCGGACGATCCACCTGTCAAGCCACTGGACGATTCAAATTCGGCCCGTCTGACATATTTATTGTAAATCGTCCTGGACGATCCACCTAATCGTCCGGGACGATACCTTTTCGTCAACGGTCGTCCAGCTGACTCCTCGGGACGATCGCCTGTGTCTAATCGTCCCGGACGATATCTGATCGTCCTGGACGATCGGACCACTTTTCTGACCAATCGTACAGGACGACATAAATGCACCGATCGTCCCGGACGATGTCGCGATCGTACGGGACGATCAGTCCGTTTTCTTTATAAACAGCAGTTTTCTTCAGTTTTTTCCACACCTTTCTTCCTCCACTCTTCTTTCATCTTCTTCTCCCTTGGTTTCCTAATGGCTGGTGGTAAGAGGTCTCGTCAAAAGGGTGCCAGTTCCTCTCGGGGGCCGGTCGATCCTCGCTTCCCTAATGCAGCCGATCAGGCTGCCTACGAGCGATACTGCGAAGTGGGGATAACGCCTTCGAAAATAGTAAATCCTCGCACTCTCACCTATCCAGTCCTTGATCTCTTCGCACACACCTCTCTTACCTTCATCCTCACCCTCGCTTTTCCCTTTAGTTCCGAACTTCTTAGCTTTTTCTTTGCGAACCTGCGGATTTCCGCTGACTACTCCACTCTCCGTTCCTATGTCAATCAGCGCCCTGTCGAGCTTACCTATCAAGACTTTCACGACATTCTCCAACTGTCCATCACTGGCGACAAACTCCACACCCTTATCACAGACCCAGATTATAATTGGAGTGTCGCCAATCATTTCCTCCGCAATACCAATGCCCCTTATCATGACAATGCCTCCTCCACCCTTCTTAAGGACGCCCGAACCATTCAACATGTTCTTCGTTCCTCCGTCGTTCCAAAGGCGGGGGATCGCATTCACATCACCCCCCTCCTGTCCTTGACCACCTACAACATCATGGCCCATCGAGAATTTAATGCTGCCGATCTCATTATCCGGTACCTCGAGCACCTTACCACCATCCGGGATCCAGGTCATCGCCGTCGCCCAAATCTAGCCTTAGGACACCTCATTGCATATGCTCTTGAAACCAAGTATGACTTGCAATATCCCGCAGCCCTAGATGTTCCTACCTACTTCCTCACCAACAATGCCTTCCATGTCCTCCACAGCACCCGACTACATCCGGAGCCCGCCCCGGATGGTGAGGAAGAGGAGGAAGCGGCCATTCCCGCTCCTGCTGCACCTGAGGCACCTGCTCCCCTTCGCATTGCCTCTCCCCTTGACCACCTGGTGCAGCGATTTGACCAGTGGGAGGCCCGTTTTGACTCCTACGTAGTTGCCCAGGAGCAGCGACACAATGAGGACCTCCAACGCTTTGCGGACTATGCTGCGCAGCAGCAACAGCAGCATGACCAGGACATGGCCTGGTTCGGAGCTCAATTTCAAGCCATTCACCATTACCTCAATCCTCCACCACCACCTCCTCCTTCTGATCAGGATCCACCTTTGTTTTAGTTTCCTGTTTTTGTAGTTGTTCTATTTTATGTTTTATTTCAGTGTTCTGTTTTTCCCTCCTCCTTTTTGTGATGTCAAAAGGGGGAGTCGGTTGTAGTCGTGTCGTGTCTGTTTCTGTTTTCTGTTTCATGTTTTCTGTACTGTTTGAGCTGTTAAATGAAAATTAAAAAAAAATGTTTGTTTTGTTTGATCTCCTAGTTTACCTTTGTTTTCAGACTACTTTACAAATGTTTGTCATCATCAAAAAGGGGGAGATTGTTGCAAATCTGGTCTTGATGATGACAAACATATTTCTAGTGTGTTTTGCTTAGCTAATCTGTTTCAGGCACAAAAGACCGCGAGCCACTCAAGCCAACTCAAGATCGGGTCCAAGTGTGTCAAATGTATGATTTTTCCTTTTATTGAGTCAATTGTAATGTAACTGATCCCCTAGCTAAGTAACCTTGCACACACACACTCAGGGGGAGAGATTGAGTGAGTTAGTGTTTCTGTTCAATTTTTGTTCAGATCGTCCTGGACGATCGTTGCATCGTCCTGGACGATCCAGTTAAAACAGAAACCCTAATTAAGGCGACTAAGTTAAGAAGGTCTGAATAAGCAGATCGTCCTGGACGATCTACGGATCGTACGGGATGATATTCTCAAATCAGAAATTCCCAGCCGCCAGATTAAGTTAGGCAAGTTTTATTTTAAGTATTTTGGTCTGATCGTCCCGGACGATACGTGTATCATCCTGGACGATTCACTACAATCATGCCTAAATTAGTCTGGTAATTAAGGAAAGCAATTAATGTTTAATTGATACGATCACATCGTCCAGGACGATCGCAGGATCGTCCCGGATGATCGTGATCGTCTTGTGCATTTCAGCTGTACGTCCAGAACTATGTACAGGACGATTTGGGGCCTTTTTGAACTAATCGTACCGGACGATTACCCTATCGTCCGGGACGATCAAGTCATTTTTTGGTCGTCCAGCACAGATTTCTCTGGACGACCCGAACTGTCTTCTGGACGATTTCCTTCAATTTGAACTAATCGTCCCGGACGATCGCAGGATCGTACGGGACGATATGAACAACTTTTTCTACTGATCGTCCAGAAGAGCCAGATCGTCCAGGCTGAAACAGCTGAATTTGAACTGATCGTACAGGACGATCTACCGATCATCCTGGACGATCTTGGCCGACAAGTTGAGATTTAGGGCAAATTTTAAGCCCTCCTTTAAAAGAACTTTTTCCAATTTTTGGAAAAATCTTTTGCTACCTTCCTTCCCTGAGAAACCCTAGAGAGAAGAGAGAGTTGGGAGAGAGAGAAGAGATCTTGTGAGGGGGAGTTAGTGAGGGATTCACTAAGGTTGCTCCAAGCACGGATCAGAGTCGTCTTCTCCGCTCGTCGTCTGTCGTCTAGTCGGTGTTCTTCGTGGGAGGATCGTTCGCAAGAAGATCCGGGTTCTCTGCCCGCTTCAGGAGGAAGCGAAAGGAGTTCGTAGGTTCTCTGCCTGCTTCAGGAGGAAGCGAAAGGAGTTCGAAGGTTCTCTGCCTGCTTCAGGAGGAAGCGAAAGGAGGTCGGGTTCTCTGCCTCACCGTGTGGTGAAAAGGAGATTTTTGTACATGCTTCTCCGCCTTGCTGTGGGAGCAAAAGGAGAGACACTTCTGTTTAGTGCAATACCCGGAGGGGAGGCTCCGGGGAGTGGACGTAGGTCAAGTTGACCGAACCACTATAAAATCTGGTTTGCTTTTCTGATTCAGTTTTGCACTTTACTTTTCAATATAAACTGCTTGGGTGAATATCGTTGGTTGATCTTTTCGTTATTGTTTACTTATTTCCGCTGCTAAGTATCGAAAAGATTTTCATAGTTATCGTGAAATTTTTAAATAACCAATTCACCCCCCCTCTTGGTTAGCCTCGGGACTAGTTCACTAGGGCTTAACATCCCTTTCGAACTTTCAAAACTCACTTAGATTTTTAAAACTAATCTTTAATTGATATTATAGGGGTGCTCTCATAAAAGATCAAGTGAGAGCATGTGGTACCTGGACAGTGGCTGCTCAAGATATATGACTGGAGACATGAAGCAGTTCATGACATTGGAGGCCAGGTCAGGAGGCAAGGTGACTTTAGGAGACAATACCACCAAGAAAGTGGTGGGTTCAGGTATCATTAGAAATTCTAAAAATTTTGTAATTAAAAATATTTTTTTAATTGATAGCCTAAAGCATAATTTGTTAAGTGTTACTCAAATGTGTGACAAGGGTTTTGACATAAAATTTCTTTCTAAGAAATGCATGATTAGCTTAAATGGTAACTTGTGTTAGAAGGAAATTGAATAAATAATGTCTATATGTTAGACCTCAATTGCATTGAAAATTCAAACCCTTTATGTTTGAAAATAATAGCTGATAACTCTTGGCTATAGCATAGGAGACTATGCCATGCTAGCATAAAAATACTTAGGAATATCACTCAGAAATCAGTTAGAGGCATACCTAAGTTAGACTTCACTAAGGATCACCTATGTGATGCCTGCCAACTAGAAAAATAAGTGAAATCTTCATTTTATTCAATCAAGGATATCAACATCACTGGGCCACTAAAAATTCTTCACATTGACCTATTTAGACTTGTTAGTACAACTAGCCTAGGAGAGAAATCTTATGGATTTGTAATAGTGGATGACTATTTTAGATTTACTTGGATAAAATTTTTAGCACATAAGAATGAGTCATTTGAAAAATTTAGAACCTTCTCCACTTGGATTAAAAAAAATTAGGATGTGAAATCTCATCAATTCATAGTGATCAAGGTGGATAATTTGAGAATGATAGATTTGAACCGTTCTGTCAAGAGATAGGAATAGAACATAACTTCTCTGCCCCTAGGATCCCTCAGTAAAATGAAATAGCTGAGAGAAAGAATAGAATCTTGGTTTAAGCTGCTAGGGCAATGTTAGTTGAATACAGTCTTCCTAGATATTTTTGGGCAGAAGTAGTGAATACTGCTTGTTATGTTTTAAATAAGGTGAATGTTAGACCCAAACATAATAAGACACCCTATGAACTCCTTAAGGGTATGGCACCTAATCTTTCTCACTTACACATTTTGGATGTAAATGCTTTATCTTAATTAATGGTAAGTCACCCTTAGGAAAATTTGATCCTAAATATGATGAAGGCGTCTTCTTAGGCTATTCATATATAGGTAAAGCCTATAGAATTTTCAATAAGAGGACCCTTGTAGTAGAAGAGTCTACCCATGTAAAATTTGATGAATCAGATAAGACCTCTAAACCTAATCTTGAAGAAGAAAAAGTCAAGGTCATTCAGGGGGTAGAAACCATTGCCATAGAAGATAGAGTAGAACCTCAGGAGCAATTGCCTAGCAATTAGAGATATTCTTTTAGTTATCCTAGAGAATTGATCCTAGGAGACCCATCAAAATGTGTAAAAATTAGGTATGGACTTAGGGAGGAAGTTAGTAATTCTGTATTTATCTCCATGATTGAACCCACTGACATAGATCAAATCTTAGGAGATGAATTTTGGATCCTAGCAATGTAAGAAGAGCTAAACCAATTTGCTACGAATGATGTGTGGGAATTAGTCAAGAGACCTAAGTAACAAAATATGGTTGGAACAAAGTGGGTCTTTAAAAATAAGATGAATGAATCTGGAATAGTAGTGAGAAATAAGGTCAAATTAGTAGCTAAGGGGTATAACCAAATTGAGGGAATAGATTTTGAGAAAACCTTTGCCCCAGTAGCCAGACTAGAAGCCATAAGGGTACTCTTAGCCTTTGCTTGCTTCAAGGGTTTCAAATTACATCAAATGGACGTTAAGAGTGCTTTCCTAAATAGGGTAATCAAAGAAGATGTTTATGTTAAGTAACCCCCCGAATTTAAAAACTCATAATTTTCAAATCATATATTTAAATTGAAAAAGGCACGGTATAGATTAAAACAAGCACCTAGAGCCTAATATAAAAGACTTAGCACATTCCTACTAGATAGAGGCGTTATTAAGGGTATTGTGGATACCACCCTCTTCTTAAAAAGAATAAGTGATGAGATACTCATTGTTCAGATTTATGTAGATGACATCTTATTTGGATCTTCAGAGAAAATCTTATGTGATGAATTTTCAAAAATAATGAGTGATGAGTTTGAAATGAGCATGATAGGAGAACTTAATTACTTTCTCAGATTCAGTGTAAAATAGATGGAAGATGGAATATTTCTTAGCCAATCTTAGTACATCAAAGATATTCTAAAAAAGTATGAAATAGACAATGCTAATGTAATGAATACTCCAATGAGTTCTACCATTTAATTAGATAAAGATCTAAATGGAAAGTCAATAGACTAGAAGAAGTATAGGGGAATAATTGGATCACTTCTCTATTTAACTGCCAGCAGACTGGATATAATGTTTAGTATATGTCTCTACACTCAATTTCAAGCCGACCCAAAAGAATCCTATATGACTAATGTCAAGAGAATTCTTAGATATCTACTAGGTACCCTGAATTTAGAAATTTGGTATCCTAGACACAGCACTATATTTAAAATATTAGGGTATTCAAATTTTGATTTTACAGGATGTAAGGTAGATAGAAAAAGTACCTCTGGTACCTATCAATTCATAGGACAATCTTTAATTTCATGGTATAGTAGAAAATAAAATTCAGTAACCCTTTCAATAGCTGAAGCGAAACATATAGCAGTAAGAAGTTATGTTGCTCAAGTTTTGTGGTTAAAATAATAACTTTTAGATCTTAGACTACCTGTAGGAACCATCCCAACTATGTGTGACAATATTAATATTATTTGTATATCTAAAAATCCAATTCAACACTCACGCACAAAGCATATAGATATTATGCATCACTTCATAAGAGATCATATAGCCAAGGGAGATATCGAACTACACCATATAGCTATCGGAGATCAATTGGCTAATAGTTTCACAAAACTATTAGCTTATGATACATTTAGCATGTTGAGGATAAAATTGGGTGTCATAGACATTCATGCTTAATAAAAATAAAAAAAAAGTATTTTTAAAACTCATGTGTTTGTACTCATTTTTTTATTTTGTTATTTTGTTAGAAAATAAAAAAGAGGGTTTCCTGATCATCTCACAAACATCTTAGTGACACCAAAATCTTGAATTTTTCTATATATCGTAATGTACGATACACAATCATACTGTATGATCCTCATAAATACACAAATCACAGCCCTTAATTCCATCAACAGTCTAGATTTGCTTGCTGATACACATCATACTGTATGAATCACCATTCGTACTATACGATACACATTATTGATCATCGTGCAATACGATTCCTCTCTTCGTACGGTACTATCTACGTGTCAAACTGGATGGGAACAAATTTAAACTTGGCCGGTATGATCATAATTGCTCTTCGTACTAGACGAACACCCGTTGGTACTGTATGATACCTTTTATCAAAGGTCGTACCGATGACTCCTCAGGACGAATGAAAAATCTTAAGATCGTCAAGTACGATCCTGATCGTACAGTATAATTTGGCTGCTTTTTCTGACAAGTCATCCAGATAAGTTAATTCATATGATCGTACTATATGAATTCATATCGTACTGTATGATCATCCAAAAAAATCTATAAATTGAAGGGTTTCTTTGGCTCAATTCACTCTTAACTTCTCCAAATCTCTCATCCCTTCAATATTTCTGTCCAATGGCCGGTGGAAGCAAACGTGGTAGACTGATCGAGGGGAGGTCTTCCTCCTCTTGGTGGTTCGACGACCATTTTCTCTCCGTCGCTGATAAAAAAGCCTACAACAAGTTCAAAGAGGCAAAGATCACTCCGTCACGCTGTTTAATTAAAAAATATTTAGTTTTGAAAAAGGTTTAATTTTCTTTGAAAAATGCTTAATTTCTGGAATTTTTAATATTTAAAATTGAACGCTTATTATAAATAATATATCACCTCGAATGGTGAACATATCGTTCCCTAATAGGTTCATATTTAAAATACTTAGTTTATCTTGATTATCGTAGTTGAATTTGAGAAAGAACTACATATGACCCCGAAGGATCAAAATGAGTATTCAATCGAATATTTAACTACAATAATTTGGATAAGAGGATCATTGATCTCATAATCAAACTTACGATAGTAATTGATATATCTTTCCAGAGAAAGAAGTTATCAATCACTATTGATCGTTTGAAGATGACGATAATGATAGTAAAGTTAATTTTCCCAAAGACAATTAATTGAGGGTTTTGAAAATCTTAATTTTGAAATCAGGTCTGGATTTCTAAATCTCCTACGAGCGCAAGCCCTCATAGTTAATTACATCGTAGGAAATCAAAAAATTTCCTACGAATACTCTTGATTAAAATAGCGATATGAATTTCATTTAAAGATTTTCAAAGATTAATATCAAAGGAGGTTAAAGGACTGGAAATTCAACAGGGACTGGTTCAAGATTGAACACTTATTTCTGGAGTCAAAGGAAGAAGAGTAGGAGGTGTCTTGAGATTCTGAATTACTTCAGAAATACCTCAAACTATCATAAGTATTGGGCTTGAATTAGATTGAAAGGGATTTAATATTTGAGTGATCAATTTTATTAGAAAGTGAGAATTAGATTCCCGGAAGGTTGAGGTCTTGGGATTGAACATCTGCCTCAGAACCTAAGTCTAAAATGGGTACTGAAAATCAGTGACCCAGAACCTAGCTAATGCAATGCAATATGGACTTACCTCGGCCTGAATTGGGGAGCCAGCTAAACCACTTAAATGCTTTAAAATCATGAGTCAAGTCAATTATGCAAGAGTGGTAGAAACATTGATTAAGATTGGTTTATAGAATTGGGGTCGACATCTAGAGCAGATCCTAATTGACCCCTTAATATATGTTGGGTTAAATGCTTAAGCTAGAAATGCAATTAAGATTTAGACTCAAATTTAATTTGTATCTAATACAATGCATACTAGTTGACTCAATGAAATGCTTGAAATCAGAATGAAGCAATTTTAAAATCAGGCTTAAAAATAAATTTTATCCTAGAGATTGCACAACATCCCCTTGGACAGAACTGCACCCTAATAGGTTAGGTGGTCTGCCAAAACTCGCAGGCGAGGAGGTGCCTAACACGGATGAGAAAAGTCAATATGAATGCATGAAAAACCCCCGGCGAGTCCGGGCTTACTTCTTAGAAGCGTTAGAGTTACTATCTGAGCCTAAAGTTTTTAAATTTTGTTTAAGTAGAAATAGTTTATGACTGTACCCTTACGAGCCTCCGA
This sequence comes from Dendrobium chrysotoxum, assembly GCA_019925795.1. NCBI lineage: Eukaryota > Viridiplantae > Streptophyta > Magnoliopsida > Asparagales > Orchidaceae > Dendrobium > Dendrobium chrysotoxum. The sequence goes on along the minus strand of CM034303.1, from coordinate 43,927,954 downwards.
TCGGGTTCCAGGCTAAATCAAATATGACATGCAAGATCGCCAAATAAACTACTAAAAGAAGGCAAATCCTAATCGCAATCAATACATCAATCAAATCAATCAAATAATTAAACCAATTAAATAAATATTCAAAATGAAAGTCCATAGGTAAGTGCCTTTTAATAATACAATCTAGGGTCTGCAGGAAAGTAAAGTGGCCGGGTACCACTTACTACAACCCGGATTCTACTCCTAAGACTCAAGTGACTTTGAAGTTTGAGATTCTTCTCGTTCTTCACTTCTTTGTCTTCTTAGAACTCCTTGGATCATCGGGTTCAGGATATCCAAATAAAAAGAAACTCCCCCTGAATAGGGGTGTTATCTTTTCTCTTTGGATATTTGAACTTCATCCTAATTTGGATCTCTAAATGGATAGGAACTCTCCCCTAAGGGATGTTCCTTCCTCTTTGGATTCTAAATTGGATGTTTAAACTTCTCAATCTCAAAGTACTTTAAACAATTTACAACTCAATTTAAATCAAATTACATCAATAGAAATTAAAAAAAAATCTAGACTCAACAACCTGCAAGGTTATCCTAATAATCAGCAGTTTATATTTGACATCCCAAGCAGTTATATATTTGAAATTAAAAAAAATACTCAAACCAGCCACACTTGGCCATGCTCTTTTAATTTTAAAGGGGGACTTAAGCATTCTGGAGCACCTGTGCAATTTAATATTTATGATTTTTACCCCCTTTTATTTAATGCCCTGTATGAGCATGACCACCTGCATAAGATTGAATTAGTATAAATTGTTCCTAACCTAAGGGTAGGTCTAACATACAATCAATCACGTCACAGAGTGCAGTAAATAAATAAAAAGTCACAGCAATTCTACTACTAGCAAACAGCATGCAGTGAAAGCTCGAAAACCCGGCACACAGCAGAAAAGTAAACACCGGCCTAGCCTAAGACTAGAGTTGGTTGTCCTAGCAAATCATTTAAAGTGTGTGTAAAGGTTATGTGGTTTTGATATGTCCTAAATAGGCATTTGATTGAAGTTGCTTGAGGTTCTGGTTGGTTGAAAGGCGTCAAGGGAATTTTAATTTGAATTTAAATCTTAATGACTTGAAATCGATTTTAAACTTGATTTTGATTGTTTGTTGGATACCACCTTTGTTGCACACCGAGGCCGTGAAGTTTATTTCACCTTCCTTGGGGCTAATTTAATAGCCTCGTAGGCTTGGGTTACTCAGTGACACCCGATATGATTAAATGATTTGAGTTTGATTAAGGTTTGAAGATTGATTAATTTTTAATTAAGATTGGTTGGTTGCTAATTTTAAAGTTAAGTTGATGTTTTCTGGAATTTTAGAAGATGCATTGAATTTTGGAATTTTTTTGGATTATTTTAATGATTTAATTAAGGGGTTAAAAGTTGACTTTTTGATTTAAAGTGTTTTCTGGAAAGTTAATATTTTATTAAAATACTAGACCTTAATATGATCAGTTAGACAGTAAGTACGCTGAAATTGGATTTTTCTACATTTTATTATTAAGGTTTGAAGTTTTGACTTGATTTTGAACTAAGTTTGACAAAAAGTTGATTTTTTTTTAAATTGATTGATTTCTGGAAACTTAATATTTTTAATAAATATTAGACCTTAAGATGAGTTGTATGCCTTTGAGTTTTCTCAATTTGGAGTTCATTTGAATTAGTTATGAATTTTCAAAGTTTTGATAATTTATTGAATTTTCAAAATTTATTTAATTAAAGCCCTTTTTGTGATTTGAATCCAAATGACCTCCAAACTCCTTGAAATCAACTCCAAAGGTCAGGAATGACCTAAGGAGCGATCTCCAAGTGTTTGAAAAATTTTTAGAATTTTTAATTATTTTTAATTAATTAAATCAATTAAATATTGAATTTCAATTAAACTAAAATTAAACTTAATTTTGAATTACAGTCAAGGGGATTTTATTTTTTATTGATTAAGGGTTTAATTCTGGTCATTTTAAGGTATTATTTATAATTTTTGGATTTAAATTGGATTTATCACAATTTCTAGAAGGTTTTAGGCTTAATTAAGGTTTAATTTTAATTAAGTTGATTAAGGGGGCTTAATGATCTCAAAAGTCAGTGAGGATTTTTCTTAAGGTTGTATGTGTCACTATGTTCAAATGGTTTGAGTTTCAAGTCAATAGGAGGTGAATCCTAATTATTAGAAATATTTTAAATTCTCTAAGCAAAGTCCTTAATTATTGTCCTTAAGGATGACACTAAGTTTAATTGGGTTAGAATCAAGGTTTCTAGGCCCTTGGACTTTAATCAAAATCACCTTAGGTACAACAATCATGCTATAAAATGATGTCCTAATATTCTATGGAATGACTTTATAATAAATCATTAAAATTATAGGTCACATAGTGACCTAGGACCTTAATGATTGGTTATAAAGAAATAAACACATGAAAATGAATTGAAGGCATTTGAGGATGTGGGAAACATCCTAAAATCAAACTCAATTCAACTTGAGGTCATGATCATGTATAACTTGATTATTAAGAGCACAAATCAAAATACTAATGAAGGTGAATTTGAATTAAACTAACCATGATCATGACCTAAGTTGATTACTCAGTTGAAAAGAAAACCCAACTGATTCCATAGAGCTCTAGCATGCTATTATTGAAGTTGAATTGAATTAATTATAAATTTCCAAAAATCAAGGTCAAATCATGACCAAGATACTTGTAAATTCATAATGTAATTGATATTACATCAAATGACTTTAGAAAAATTATGAGAGATCAATCTTAAACCCTATAATACCTCTGTTGAGTTTCAAGTCAAAATAGTTTATAAATATTTATTTAAAAATAAAATAAAGCTTTCTGAATAATTGAAATAATTATCAAAATATTACTCAAAATAATTTTATTTTATTTTTAAAATAAAGTATATTAAAAACTGAAGAAAATGAGCCCAAAAACTCCAAAATCAGATAAGAAATGAAATTTCTATGCTTTTTTGAAGTTTTGTGCATTTTCTGGAATTTTTTAAATAGTTTTAACAGGTCAGTCAGACGGTGGCGCTCACTCGGGCCTGCTTTCCATGCGGCGCGGCAGGATGCAGCCACGCGGATGGTAGCGGTCAAGCGGGTCCCGCCACTTATCCAGCGCGGCATTTACCTTAACCGTCGGATCTAACACAGCGCTAATCCAACGGTTAAGATCACGCCCGCAGCTGATCTCGTTTTAGAAAGATCGGACGGCTTGGACGTGGCCTGCGTTTTGAATTAACGGCTTGGATCCAGTCAGATGACGGTTTAGTCAATCCATGGTTTAGAGAGATCAAACTGAACCACGGATTAGGCTTAATCATAGCCGTTGATCTAAAATAACTTGATCCAACGGCTGCGGGATCGTCACCTTCCTCCGCTCACCCGCAAACCCTAAACTCAAATTTTAATGTCATTCTCTAAATGCAGTGAAAGGAGAAGCTTAAAAACTTAGACAGAGGCATAATAGGGCTTAAGAAAGAACGTGGAAGTGATTTTTAAGCCCTTGATGCAATGCTCAGAAAATTATTTATGAACCTAAGAAAAATCCTAGGGTTTAAGATATACCTTGATATACTCGACGGTTTTGGATGATTTAAATTTTTCTGAGCTTGTAGATTGTCCGTGCTTAGTTCTCTTAAAGACTTTGAGCTCGGAGAATGCTTCTATGGAGAGTTAGAACGGTTTGGGCGGAGTTAGCCTCGGTTTACCTTTGATCCTGTCGTCGGCAACCACCAAATGCCAGGAAATGATTAGGGAAGTGCAAGGGAAGCTCTGAGAAACTAAAATGAATTCTCAGAGCAGTTGGAGATGGGCTGGAATCGGAGATCACTTGGAATGACTCATTCCCGTGCCTATTGCCCCTATTCAGCTACTGGAGCCAAAAGCGACGGCTGGGATCATTCCAGGACAATGCTTGGATGGAGGACATGTGTCCCTGGCCGTTAGGAGGCAGAGGGGCGTGCTATCCATGTGAAAATGACTAAGAGACCCCCTCACGTGGAGGGGACCATCTGAGCTGGCTGGAGTTGAACCAGCGGACGGGTTGGGTCTGGCTGGAGTCCAGGAAAGTTCTAGAGCTAATTCCATGAGCTGGAAGGGCTTAATTCTGGTTGGGCAAGGCTCAAAGGGTTAGGTTGACCATTTAGAGCTCACTTGAATCCCCATTGACTGTTTGACTGGTCAAATAAGGTCAAGTACTGCTGAGTTGGAATCCAAGTGGACTAGGGAAAGATCTGGAATGATTTGGGATAAGTTTGAAGTAGTGGATTTGATACTTGAAGATGAACTTGATTATTCAAAGAAAATTTAAATGTTTTGACTAGTTTGACTAGTCAAATTTAGTAAAAAATGGCTAAGCTATCTTGTGAAAGTCATGATATAGGCACTTGGATAAAGAGTCAAATGTATATGTAGTTTGACCACTCATAGTGGATTGAGCAAGTCAAAACCACTATGGATTGACTTGAAACATGTTTGGGAGTATTTGAGTCATGCTTTAAATTGGTCTCAATGATTGAAGAACTTAATTTGAGTGTATGTAAGGGGATAGGTTTGATTTGACCAATCAAAGGTCACTTAGGATTTGATTGAAGGTTGAGTTGGTTGAAGTCTAGGTGGTTAATTTGATTAACGTTTGATTGAGATTTGATGGGAGGTTGATTAACATTTAATTAAAGATAACATTAAGGCTTTGATTAAGGATTGAATTAAAACTTGGTTGTAGTTCAGGTTGGAGTGTGATCAAATGAAAGGTTTAAATCTGGATTTCTAGATTTGAAATGGACTTTGGGTCTCAATTGACTTAGTCAACAGTTGACTGGGTCAAAGGTCCAATCAAGTTTGAATCATTAAGAGAAGTAGTCAAAGAAGTTTGAATGGGTTTAAAAATTGATTTGGAATTTGATTCAAAGTAGGAAAGCTTAAGGATTGCACTGGTCAACCTAGGTTGACTTGGTCAACCAGGTTGACCTAGAGTCAGGGTCTGGGCTGGATTAATTTCAAATGATATTTGAAGTCTGGTAGAAGTGTTTTTAGGGGTCAAATAGGTCATTTGGGTCAAGTGACCTATTTGAACTCCTAATGGGTTATTAGGTCAACCCTGGTTGACTTGGTCAACCAGGTTGACCTAGGGGCTAGAAGTGGGTCCAACAAATTCGAAATAATATTCTGAATCTATTGGTGGTGGTCATAGGGTCTGGAGAGGTCATTTGGTCAAAATGACCTATTTAGGCCCTTAATGGGCCTTTTAGGTCAACCCTGGTTGACTTGGTCAACCAGGTGGGTCCAAGGGCTGGAAATGGGCTCAACAGATTTGGTTTGACATTTGGAGATCAATGGAGGTGGTCCCAAGGTCTGAGGAGGTCATTTGGTCAAAATGGCCTGTTTTGACCCTAAAGGGCCTGTTTGGTCAACCTGGTTGACTTGGTCAACCAAATTGACCCATGGGCTAGTTTTGGGTTCAATGGGTTTGGTTTGACATTTGAAATTTACTGGAAGTGACTGCATTTGATTTGGAGCTCATTTGGTTCAAGTGACCATTTACACCCCATAGGGGTATTTTGGTCATTTTGACCCCTGGTCAACTGGGGGTCAAATTGAGTCCAACAAAATATAGTTTATTTCTCAATGAGTCATAATCAAGGGTCTGGAAGTGATTTGGAGCTTTATAGAAAGCTCCAGGATCAACATCCACTGGGTGGCAGGTCCAGTGGTATAGATTGTAAATATTTGAAGGTTTTACAGCCTTTGGATTTCAATTCAGTTTATGGGGTAAGAGACCTCAAAATGAGCTCAAATTTGGAGGGTTGCCTCTAGAGACATGCCACATCAGTGTGGAACTGATAGACCTTGAATCAGAGGTCATTTGACTGGGTTTTGAAGTATTCAAAGATTTGCTGGAAAAGGCTTTTAGGACTTAGACCTTTAGCCTTGGAATTGAATCTGGATTTCTGGTTTTGAGCTGGATTTTGAGTTTGAATGATTGGATTTGAATTATCTAAATCATTTACAGTCATTTGGATGATTGTAGATGATTAGATAGGATTAAAGTCAGGTCAGTGGCTGGAGCAACTAAATCTGGGTTGTTTAAAGGTCAGGATTGATCAGGGATTTGAATTGACTTGAACTCTGGATTGATTTGAGTCTTGGATAGATTGATTTAAAGCTTGGACTAGTCTAGAGTTTGAATGGATTTGAGGTCTGGATAGATCTAAGGTCTAGGAGAATCCTAAGACCTAAATTGATCTAGGGAAATCCTAGGGTCCATAGTAGATCCTAAGGACTGAAGTCCAGGAAGCTCCTAAAGTCTAGGAAACCCTAAGGTCTGGGATCTAGAAGATTCTTAAGATTTAGAATAGATCATAAAGTCTGGATTCTAGTAAGATCCTAGGGTCTAGATAGATCTGAGGTTTAGGAGAATCCTAAGACCTAGACTGATCTAGAGTCTGGGTAGATCCTAGGGTTAGAAATCTAGGAAGATCCTAAAGTTTAGAAATCCTAGGATCTAAGGTCTAGGATGATTTAGAAATTAAATAGATCTGGATTGGCTTAATGTTGAGTTTGATTTGAAGCTTAAATGGGTTTGAAATCAAAATGGATTTGAAATCTGAATTGACTGAAAGTTTGGATTGATCCTAGGGTCAAGATTAAATCCTAAGGATTGGAAAGATCCTAAGGTCTAGATTGGTCCTACTGACCTCATACAAAAATGAGGTCAACACACGCATGCTTAACCAAGCCGCTTTAAATGTTGAGGTTATGAATCTTTTTGCCTCCACCACTCTCCAGTTTCTTCTTACCCTATCCTTTCCATTTCACTCTAAACTCCTCTACGAATTTTTAGCAATTCTTAGGATAGATTTCAAATGTACAACCTTGACCTCCTTTGTATGCAAATGAAATGTGGAAATCACTAAAGTCAATCTCGCTAAACACATTGGACTCTCTATCGAAGGACCTCATCCCAAATCTCTCCTCACCAATGACTTTGATTGGACCTCAGTTAATATGCTGCTTAGGAATGTGCCCACAAACTAGCACCTACCACTTGTCCAAACTCTAACTCAAAATGCCCACATTATTCAGCACGTTCTTCGAACATCCATTATACCAAAAATTGGAGATCACATACACATTACCCCGCTTATGTCTGTAGTCACTTACTTAATCATGTCAGCCACCAAGTTTGATGAAGCTCAAATGATCCTAGATTACATTCATAATATGTCTGCTATTCGATATCCCAGTGCCCGCCGCAAATAAAATATTGCCTTAGGATACATCATAGGATACATCCTCGACTCCAAATATCAACTCAGCTATCCTATTCCACCAGATAATCATCCTATCTTTTACATAGACGCCTCATTCCGTATTCTTTTTCATCGAGGGCAAGAGTACGCTGATTTCAATTTTGATGAAGAAGGGGAAGTTGCTCTTGCAAAAGGACCTCCACCACCATCGATACCACAACTTGGACCTGCCTACCCTGCCTTCACTCAAGATGATATTGTTCAGAGGCTTGATCGATTTGAAACTCGACTGGACTACCACATTGACCAACAACAACGACAGCACGAAGATAATATGTGATGGTTTGGCGAATGGTTCACCTCGATAGATCAATAACTCGCATCCATCCATCAGTACTATCAGCCACCACCACCATCACCTGATCAGGATCCTGACTACTAGTTGCTTTTGCTTGTATGTCATGTATTTCTTTTTTTGTACTGTTTTTAATTTCCTGTTTTGTGTGTGCTCCTCTTTTTTTGTTGATGTCAAAAGGGGGAGAAATTTCTTTGTTATGTTCTAGTAAAATTCTATATTCCCATTTATTTATATGATATGATATTTTTTAAAAAGCTGCATATGTTTTTTATATTATATTTTTTTCTTAATCCCATTATGTTTAAAAAAAATAACAAAAATTTTAAAATTAAAAAATTTATTTATAAATTCTCCCATCTTTTAAAATCCATCATCTAGTGAGGGGGCACTAAGGAGGAAATAATATTGATCTTACCTATCAAATAACATTATTTGACATCATCAAATAGGGGGCGATTATTGCAATCTAAGACCCCTAGCACCTGATTTTGATGATGACAAATAATATTGACTGAATTACTATATTCTTCTTTGAAAAATATAGATGTTTATTTTTATCTGTGAGCACTAATATTTAAGGTAAGATACACACTGCTTAAGACTGTTGAAGACTCAAGACTGGGTAGAATAGGATATAAAAGAATTTGTATTTTATACTTTATTTAGTTCTTCTTTTTTTTAATCTGGCACAAAAGAGTTTATGCAAATGGGGTGACAATGCGCGCACACACACACACATGGGGAGATTTTCTCTTTTTGAAGTTAAAATTTTTTTGGAGAAAATCGTACTGTATGATTTTTAATCATACTGTATGATCTGTCATTAAAACTCAGGCTTAACGGCTTATTCTGAATGGTTAGTTTATGAACTAATCGTACTGTATGATCATGATCGTACTGTATGATTTATTTCCATCTGAAAATCCTAGCCGCCAGCATAGTTTAGGTAAGATTTTAAATTTGATTTTTTGAACTAATCTTACTATACGATCCTAATCGTACTGTACGATTATTTAAAATCTTGCCAAAATTATCCCTGATAATCAGGTAATTAAATCATGGTTTCTTAATTACTATCATTTATACTGTATGATATGAATCGTACTTTATGAACTATAGAGATGATTTTTGGTTGTCCCATAGATCTTACTAGACTAAACTACAGTTTTTTAAACTATTCATCCTAGATGATATTTATATCGTATAGGACGATGATCTGAATTGAACTATTCATATTGTACGCAGTGTACAGTACGGGACGATTTATAGAGACAAATTTCGATCATCCCATAAGTCATCCCGTACGAACAGTTGAAAATAAAATGATCATCTAGTATGATCTCTTGATCATACTATACGATATTCGTAAAATTTATGAACTGTTTGTCTGCCTTCATATTGGATAGAACTGATTTTGAAATGATCGTAATGTACGATATTGGATCGTACTGTACGAACAACATTATATGAATTGAATCATTAGAGTTTTCTGAAGCCAAAATTTAAAAAGAAGTTTTTCTTATTCAAAGAGTTGTTGTTGTTGTGATTGCTGTGTAAAGAAAAGGAATGTGATAACTGAAGGAACTCTTGAGAGGGAGCTTTTGAAGAGATCCTAGGTTTGTGAGAGGAAGGAGAAGGTGAGCTTGAGCGTGAGGGAGAAGGAGTGTGAGGGGATCACACGGTTGCTCTGTGCTAACTGCACGCTTGTTCCCTCTATGGCCTTGGTGAGTCTCGTGGAAGCTCTCTAGGGAGAGAGGCTTCAAGGTCAATGTTCTTGAGGTTCTCTACCTTCTCCAGGAGGGAGAAAAAAGAGAAGATCCGCTGCCGTCACTAGGAGGGTAACATAGTGTCTAGTACTCCGCTACATCGGGGAAGGTGAAAGTGAGTTTTGTAAATGCTTCTCCGCCTTATTATGGGAGCAGAAGGAGAGTTAACTTTTAGTAGTGCAACTCTTAGAGTGGAGGACTCCGGGGAGTGGACGTAGGTCAAGTGATCGAACCACTATAAAAATTTCTGGTGTGTTTTTTATTTTTCGTATTTTTACTTTTTATGCATTTATTTTATGTGTTATCTGCTTGATGAAAAAATCTGATTTTAGCTTTTCATTGTGAGATTTAAAATCATTTCACCACTATTATAATTGTGTACAAATCATTAGCTTTTGCATTTGACTAGTTAAGTTTAAAAATCTGAAAAATCCTTTAAAAATTAGAACTCGAATTTAGGATTTATTTTTAAAATATCAATTCACCCCCCCTCTTGGCGCATCTAGTACTTTCAAGAATTTCCCAAGGACATCTATGTTCTTAAATCCCTAGCTGAGTATTTAGGGAATGGAGGTGAAAAGAAGGCAATGCCTGCTGAGGGGTCTATTGAGCTCACTAGTGAAGAGGAGGGGTCGACCCTAAGATGCTGATCTCAAAGAAATCACTAGAGCATGAAGAGTAGTGGCCATTGTTTATCAAGATAAAGGAGGTAATAACACCCTTGGCAGCTTGGGAATCGAGGGTGCCCCATCCTATAATAAATGGAATAATAATAAATGAGGAGGTGGCCAAGAAGGGGTCAAAGGAAGGGAGGAATCTCTTAGCATTGGCAGTATCAGTGCCCAATAAGGCAAAGGCATCTGCCAAAGGGGATGGCAGAGGTGGTGCGGTGACTAAGAAGGCTCATCAACTAGCTATGTACCCCTAGAGGACGTAGTTGTCACAACCCAACCTGATAAGATCCACATACGGAACAAGTCCTATCATGTTGGCTTACGATAGGTCAACATAATATTAGAGTTTTGGGGAAAGTTTTCAAATTTTCTTCTTTTAATTAAACTTAAAATAGACAACATACCATGAAGCTGCTAATAACTTCTAGTATACAGAAAATAACTCATCCACAATTTTTTTCATTTCTCATCAAAATGCCTACACAACATTTACACTATAATATATAGCTATAGACTGAAATATATAATTATTGAACAAAAATAAAGTTTTGACATTTTGGTAAAATTAATATTTAAATTCATGTAAATTATACACATTTAGGTGTTACTTGTTAAATTAGTTTCACGTACCTATACTAATATATTGTTGTGTGATTTTTTTTCAAAATTCCTTAGAAACACTAAGTTGAGAAGTTATATCTACAAGCGATCATGCTCTCACTAGAAGAGTTCATTAAATCACTCCTATTTGAGGTTGACTTCCATCTTTACAACACTACTAATAAATTAGGCATTTACAACACTTTTTATGTCTTACTGTAGCGATTTAAACACCTACTAATTTATTTGCGAATCATTGTAAATCCATTATATTTGTGTTCGCTGGAAATGCTTTAGCAGTGGTTTCATGAGTGCTGTTGTAGGAAGGCTTTGATAATGTTTTTAGCAGGGGTTAACAGCTACTAAAGGGCACCACAGATTAAAAATATATATAATGCCAAAAAATCAAATTTTGTGATCAATTTGTAAATTTTAATATATTAATTGAGTAAATATTAAAAGCATATAAATTTTATGTCCAATGTGTCCAAGATATTATACAACACTTGTTAAAAATTAGAAAAATAAAGCAAAAAATAAATTCAAACATCAAGTCACAAATAAACAACCTCATATGACACTCTCAATATGCTCACAATTTCTTAAAAAATAGCGTTTATACTAAAAAAATAAAGCAAAAAACATAGGAAGTTTATCGAAGGTAAATCTTGTAAAACTACCAAGTAACTCAAGAGCCGTATAAACTAATAACAACTTGAGAATGTATTGTATATTTAATTAAAAAGTTTTAATATAATCATTAAATTCCTTCTCTCCACTTCCTTTCCTCTCTTTGCTTGACAGCGCAGCATTTCTCTTCAATAGAAAGTAGGAAAGCTCCAAGCTCCAGTTCCCAAACCTCATCTCATTGATTGCATAAAAAAAAGACGAAAGAAGGCACGAGGAGGAGATGGATCTCGCGAGACCTCACTCTACATCGAGAAAGCTTTCTGAGCGGAGTCAGTTCCGATTCCATGGCGCTGCAACTGTTTCCTCAGTTCTCCACCTTCGTCTTTTCTCCACTCTCTTCAAGTTCTCTGCAACGGAGTAAAGCCGGGCCCGAAAGCATCTCCTCCAATTTGAGTGCTTTGTTGGCTTGGAAGGATGATCGGCGGCTGAGGAGGCGGGCCCACTTGATGGTGGTGATGTCCACATCTGATTCAGCAGTTTACAAGATGAATCTGAATGAGTACATGGTGACGCTTGAGAGGCCGCTCGGGATTCGGTTCGCGCTCTCACTCGACGGAAAAATCTTCGTCCACTCGCTTAGGAAAGGGGTACTTTCATGCATGTCCGCCTTTCCACATTTTCCAGCAAGAGTTCTTTCATTAGGTTTTGCTGTTTTAATAGTTCGTTTTGTAGTATCAGTTTTTTATTTTATTTTATTTTTATTTTATAACATAGCAATGCTTCTTTCAGTTTTCTGGGATGGGATGGTAACGAATCTGTTTCTGACGTGCATACGCATTTCATGTTACGACGAGCAAAATTCTTTTAACAAGTTAACAAAATAAAATAAAAAAATCTCATTCAATCTTTTTAGTCTTAATAGTTTTTGAACGCAAAGATCCCGGAGATTCAGAAACAGTTCCATGGACTAAAACAATCATTGCCTAGACCTACAAGTGAGGCTTTTGGCTAAAAAACTAAAATTTGATCATCTTCAGAGGCTTAATTTGCTCTCTAATGATTTCCTCTTGACTTTTTGTATTGCTTAAAAAAAAAAGCCCAAAGAAGTCTACATACCGTTGGATGGATGCCACATGACATCCGTCAAAATTCAGTGGTGCAAAAAATACATTTTTTAGGCTATGAGTTGGACAACAAACCATTTTTCCATTTTTATTGATATTGATCTAGTCGTTTTATGAGCAGAGATTTACAAATGGGCGTGGGGAAGAAGAGGATATCGGCATGCAAGCTTAGTTTGTTGACCTTTTATCAATTCTATCCCTATGTGTCGTGCTTTTAATTTGTCACATTTCTTCCTCATTTGTCCTTTAGATAAAGTAATTGGTTACATATGTCCTCTGTGTGGCAATCTATCATACAATTGTGGTTTATTTTGTATTTGCAGATTCAAATATTTTAAGGTAAGTACCATGATCATTTTATGTTTTTGAGGTTTCTTTTATGCTAGATAACTTGATGAATATATTGGCTTATCTTGAAAAGTTTTTTAATGATCTAGCTTTCTAGCTGAGATAGATTTGAAAGTTCTTATCGGAGCAGTACTTAAAGATACTCAAGTGTAGTGTTATAAACGTCCTACTAAAATGCAAACTCCTTTTCTTTTCTTCATTCAGTTTGTTTTTTCAGTCAAAAGTTTATTTCAAGGTGGTGATTGAATTGATTTTCCCGCTTGATATTATGAAGGGAAATGCTGAAAGGTCTAAAATAATCATGGTGGGCGATACATTAAAGAAGGCAAGTGATGCACCAGGTGGTGGATTCAATGACATCAAGGATTTAAGTGATGCAGAGTATTGAATTTTATCTTTTATTCAATGTGGAATTAAAATGGTTTCTTGAGTGCTCTAAAATTTTCTCATTTCATGCCTGCCACTCAAGAAAAATATGTTAATATGAGAAAAGTGTTACTAAACATGTGCAGTTTGTTTAGACTTATTACATGAATGCATCTCTAGTTATGTAGTATAGCAAATATGTTGGTGACATTTAATGGTTCATGATATCATCTTAAAATGTGAATTGGAAAGAGATACATTATTTTTTTTTTTTGATGTGATAAGCTGTAAAAGAAAATCAACAACCAACAATTTGTTAAGCTAGAATTGTTTAGATCTAGTTATTGTGCAATTCAAACCCATCAGTAGTAAGTCAGTAACATACACCAAAAGAAATGTATGGTTCAACTCATATTCATGTGGACTCAAAATCCTTAACTAGTAATATCATTAACAAGTATTTGAGTAACCCATTACTGCTTGAGTTTGGCATGGGAAAACATTCTTATGATTGTCAATTTATTGAAGGACTTGAAAATGGTTCATTTTTTTAATAAGATCTCTTGTAACATTCAAAATATTAGAGTCAAATTTGGAAAGATGTTTGGACCTGTGATTTTTCCTTGCCAAGCTTTGTCCTCATCTCTTCAAGTTGGCATGAAATCCAAATTATTTAGTTAAATCCCAATATTTATGTTCTTCAAGTTGGCATCTTCACTGGAAATGAGTCACTCCTTTTCATCTATCCAATGTTATTTCTAACTTTGTTTATGTGTTGATCTGGATAAGCTTGATCTCAACTTTGACTCCCTGAAGTGGATGGTGTCTCTTAAAATTATTTTTCCGGTCAACTCATTCTATTCTTTCCTAATGCATGAAGGTACTCTTATATCTTATAATTGGATATGAAAGGCCTTATTTCCCTTGAGAATATCTTTTTTTATGGACCTTTTTTGGCAAAAATTCCAAGCCAATCTTATCTTTCACATTTGGAGGAGACTTCTCTCTCTCTTGGAGTTTCTAATGGCCCTTTATCTCTAGACTCTTCAGTTTATTCCTGTAGAAATCTTTATTCAAATATATTATGTGAGACGTCTGAGATATATTCATGCTCTCGACTCTTTGGAACACTTGGAGGAAAAGGAATAATACATACTTCTCTCATGCTATCAAGGATGATAAATCAATCTGTTTTGATGAGGACATCAGCAGGAAATCTTGGCGCGTGTATCACAGGAGGAGTCGTAGATTGACGGCTATGATTAGGAGCCTTTATTTATGATTTATTTCATGTATTTCATTTTCTTATTTCATGTTATGTTGAGAGTCTTTCTCATTTTACCCTTGTGTTGGGTTATTTGCGTGTTGTAGCCCAAGGGGCATTTTTGTATTTTGAGTCTTCATGTTTTGAGACCTATATATTGAGGCCTTAGGCTATTGTATGGGGATGATGATTATTATGAATTAAACTTCAGTTTTTCTGAATTGTGTGTATTTGAGTCTTCTTGAGAGAAGAGTGAAGTCCCTAGGAGTAGGGCAACGCAACACCCAACAATCGATGCCGTGGCAAGGTTCTTGGCTCTATCTTTTCTCCCTCCTTACCCCACCTTCCTCCATTGGCTACCGAGCCCTCCAACCCTCTTCCAAACAGCTAGCCGAAATACCCTGCTGCCCCATACAGTCGAGCCACCTCCCTCTCTTCCATTCCCACTCACATACAAGCCCACCCTTCCTCTCCTCCCATTGCCGGCCAACCCCCACTCCATTGCCTTTTGGTATTTCCTCCACCTTTTCCTCTTCTCCATTGATTTCCCTAAGGGCTGCTGCCTCTTTCTATTCCTCTCCCCATTAGCTCCAATTTAGTTGCCACCTTTTCCCTTTCCCCATTAACTCCACTTTAATTGCCACCTTTTCCTCTTCCCCATTAACTCCACTTTAATTGCTACATTTTCCCCTTTCCCATTAACTCCACTTTAATTGTCACATTTTCCCCTTCCCTATTAACTCCACTTTAATTGCCTCCTTTTCCCCTTTCCTATTAACTCAACTTTAATTGCCACCTTTTCTCCTTCCCCATTAACTCCACTTTAATTGTCACCTTTTCCCCTTCCCCATTAATTCCTTAGAGCTGTTGCCTTTTCCTATTCCACTATTAAATCCTAATTGTTGTTGCCTTTTTTCATTCCCCCCATTAATTCTACACTAGTTGCTATCTCTTGCAACCGCCATTGATCATCGAAGACCTCCCATCCAGTGGTAACTCACCTACATTCCACTCACAACTTCTTTTTTTGGGTAACTTTATGTTGTTCAAAACCTTAAGCGTTTACTTCTTCTTAGTAGCATTGTTAATATCGTATCAATTTTCTTCCGCTGAAATTATTTGAAGAGTGTGAGTGAGGGAACTTCGTTGTGACTGTTCTAGTTGTTAATCGTGGGATTTGTGTGACTCGTGGATAAGTACCTATTGTCTTGATTATTATTTTACTGTTTCCTACCATTGCTTGTAATTGTTTGCTATTACTTTATCAACAATTGAGAAGTCGCTTAAATCAGCTCTTGATCTCCATTATTATCTCAAGCTTTCTTTTGGATGGACTCTAGTCATGAAATAAGACATCATATTTTAGCGAAGAGAAGGGATTTAAAATTCCCACACTTTTTAGAGCTCAAGTTTGTTCCCTTATTTTTAGTGTTGGTGTATTATTTTGATTATTTTTAATTCTATAATTTTGTAAAAATCTGCTGTCTTCAATGCGAAGGGATCTCTTCAGCTTTTCAATAATAATAAAAAAAAAACTCATTCATTAGTATCAAGTTGGGGAGCTAATTTTGGCGTATTATTTAAGATGGAATGTATGCTTATGTTTTGTATTAGATATTGTTGAGTGTAAACACATTTAGTTATTGAAAGCGATTCAACTAATAGACATAGCTTGATCTACAACTTCAAATAAAAAGGTTTAGATTTAATTTTAGTGAATTCACGTTTTATGCAAGCAGAATAGTCTACAAAATTCCTTGTTAAGAGGCTGTTTGGTTGGATGTCTTTAAAATGCATGTATTTTAAAAAAATATGAGTTGTTACGATTGGTTGGAAATCAAACACATTGAAATTTTTTCTTGTGTTTGTTATGATACATTTAAAGAGCATTGAAATTCACATATTTTGGGTGGATTCCAAAATCATCAAAAACACAAATGGCTTCTTGTGTTATTTATGCAGTTGATAATGGGTTCTTGTGTTATTTATGCGGTTGATAATGGGCAGCGACACTAGGAGACGATGGCGGGTGGGGAAGGTGAAATTGTGGGCTTAGAGTTTTCTTTGCATTTGAAATTCATGTATTTTGGGTGGATTCCAAACTTGTCCAAAAATGCATTCTGGGGTATTTCAAATCTCCTACACAACGGCTTTGTATGTGGTTTATTTTAACCCAAACATAAAAAATCAAAACTTCTATATTTTTTTTTACTTCACAGTCATAATACTTGCAACCAAATTATCCCTTTAGTCACTTTATGGTTTGTTAATTTCAATAACACTTCGGAGTTTAATTGTCTGCTAGAAAAAAAATTTGCAAATGTACATTGCAAAGACCATAGTAGAACTTATTTATGGTATTTATGCTTTTTTTTAATCTATTATTCACCTTGTGACCTAGTTGCTCTCTTTTCCGAAGGAAAATGCTCGTGAGTGTTGGGGCATCACAAAGCTTGGTACTTGAAAGGCCATTTTCGCCCTATCCAGTCCAGCAATTAAATTTGAATAGTGATTGGCACATCCTATTTAACAGAGGCAAGGTGCCTTTTGCTACATGGAGTGGAACTGTGCTGGCTTCAAATTTGCAACCTTCTAGCAGACAGCCAAATTCAGGATTTGCTATATTTTCTCCTAAATTTCTAAATCGACAAGGATGGATGCTTCTGCTGTCACAAGATAGGAATGACATTTTTGATTATAAAGGAACAATTAATACAAAAAATACAGGTGAAATTGTTGGTATTTGTTCTGAAGAAAACAATGGAGATATTGAATGGACTTATGGGAGTTTTCCTTTAGAGGAGTATGTGAAGGCACTTGAACGATCTAAAGGAGAGTTGTATTATAACCATTCCCTTGGGATGCAATACAGCAAGGTAAATTAATCATGAATTCTCTCCCACTAGCATTTTAAATTTCATGGCACCTTTTTTTTCCATCAACAAATTCAGTTCACAAATTTCAAATTCTCTGATGATTAGTCGATGTGTTGTTGATTGTTAAACATTATATTTCTTAATAATATGATTCCTTTGATAGTATTATCTAGGCAATATTTCATTGTTCTTTGATCATTCCTCTTCTCCAATTAAATCTTTTCGGAGTAATTATTTTAGATACCAGAAAGTGGTTTTGAACATCTGAAATATATAATTTATTAAATAGGGAATTAAAAAGAAAGGTTCGTGTGGGATGTCATTTATGCATTAATGCTTGTTAACATGTACATTTCTATTTATAAGGTTTGGCTGTTTTTTCACTAAACTTGATAATGAGTGTCAGAGAACTTAGGATGACTATTTCATGAAAGGGCAAACTGTGATTATTAAGTTGTTGTATGCTTTTAAAGACTCCATTTTGGTTTTCGAGTTCTATATGTTTTTGATGATGTGAGTTTGTGCTGACAGTGCCCATCCAGGGTATATTGAGAATTTCCAAGAAATTATCCACCTTTCCTTCCGTGATGAATTTGCCCTTAAACTTGCCTACTAGTTTTAATAGTGACCTTTCTCCACTATATTCTACTAAACCGAAACAATTCAGATATCTTTCTAAGCTCAAAATCTAGCTGAATGAAAATTTCTTAGACTATAGTTGTTGGGTTTTAGCAATGAAACTCAAAAGATTATTGAAACCTACTTCGCATCCACACAATAATTTCATCACTTAAAGCTTTGGATTGATATTATCATTGGTCTGACTGTGCCCATCCAGCGTATATTGAGGGTTAGCAAGAAATTATTCACCTTTTCTTTTGTGATGATCCTGCTCTTAAACTTCTGTACTATCGCCACTATATTCTACTAAACAGAAACAATTCAGATATGTATTTTTAGACTACAGTTATTGGGCTTTTGCAAGGGAACTCAAAAGGCATTTGAAACTTACTTTACATCCAAACAATAATTTCATCACTTAAATCTTTGTACTCCCAGGCCCTGCACACACCATCCCATGCCCTACTTCTGTAAAATAGAAATCATCCCGGCCCCAACACACACCATCCCATGCCCAACTACTGTAAATAGAAATCATGCCATGCCCAACTACTTATAAATAGAAATATGGAAATAGCATGCAGTCTTAAAATTATTGTGTCATTCATGTGGCGGTCATTTTGCACAATGTTTTTTTGTCATTATACATTCTTGTTTCATATATGTTATCATTTTGCACTATGCTTTTCAATATATTTTTTAGATTGTTGTTGGCAACTAATTCCTACGTTAGCAACTGTTGTTTCATCATTTGACACTGTTCTCGATTGATCAAACCATGTAAATTTGGTTCTTTTGGTAGTAATGGATTTGCAATTCTATGTAATCATAGGGTTAACTGATATTCCTGACTAGGATAACATCAGAATTGAAATTATGATCATGGTCAGAAACTTATATTATATTATAAGCAAATTCAATTAGTGTTTAGATTTAATCTATATTTTATTTTGTCTGGAAGTTTCCTACTTTTCATTGTAGATGTGTATCTGAGACTCGACTACTCGTACCCAGCAAAACCTTGCATTTGCTGGCAGTTTTTTTGAGGAGCACACGTGTGTGCATATATCTATAGATGTGTGCAAACATATTTACAACTAATTAATCAAATATGAAATTGGGAATTGAAGAAGGAATATGACTTGCTTTAAATTACAATCATTCAAAATTTTGGATGAATGGTACAAGATGTACAAGTGCTCCCGTCCTTCTAAAAGAATAGTGGTATCTCTCTTTCTAGGAGAATATTGTTTATTATTTATTTGATTTGATTTTTTGTGTTTCTTCAGATTACTGAACAGATTTATGTTGGATCATGCATACAATCAGAAAGTGATGTGCAGAAATTATCAAATATGGTAGATATGCTTTCATTCAGTAACTTTTTTTTTAATTTATTCTCTTATAAAAAGTGATCTCTTTGCTGGATGACGTACGTGCTATATATTATCTCACACATAACTCGAATGCCTAGTCGCATGCATATTATGTATAATGCAGATGCATGCAGATGCCAGCTAAGTACAAGGTTTCCCTGTTCTTTCTAAGTATTCTTTTAATTGTAGTTGAGAATTTCTATGCTCTTGCTTCCTGTTGCTCACCTTTTCTACATGTTAAAAACTTTTTAGAAGAAATTTCATTTTTGATGTTAAGAAATCATGCCTTGTCGAAAACTTTTCTGGATATTAAATGTAAACTGAAATTTTGTAGAAATGATGGTTAGTCTGTGTTCTTGCCATGCTTGGTAACGTGAGACTCTTTAGGTGTGGTAAATATAACTCTTGAATATTGAGATTCCTTTTTATGTAACAATTGGAGTTCCTAATTTAAGCATTATCATGTTGGATCACTCCAAGGATGAGTGACGTTCCTGAAAAGTTGGCCTATTTGGCCAATGATAATATTATCTCTATAAATAAGAGTTCATGATGCTGAAGTGCTCTGTCCATTGTCTCTTCCCACTGTTTCATTATATTTCCCTATTTTTTCAGTCAACTGCTATTGGCACCTTCCACACTTGCTAATTGCTTTCTTGCCAAATTGTCACCCTCCTCCCACGTCTTCTAATTGCTACAATCCTTCTATCTCCTACAGTCCTCCAACTACTAATTGCTATAGTCCCCGAATATGCTAATTGCTATAGTCCCCCAATCTGCTAATTGCTATAATTCCTCAATCTTCTAATTACTATAGTCCCCACATTTTCTTTGCTACATGCTCATAAAGTTGTCCGGTCCCTGTTTGGTTCTTTGTTTTTCCCTATTTTGTGTAGTCCTTAATTATAAATATAGACTTGGATGTTTACGCTAGTTGAATTCATGAGGGATGAAGTAAAACTTATCGTTTGAAGGAATCTTGATGAATTATGAGTATTTCTTATTTTTGGTCCTTTGTAGGCTATAAACAGAATCCTTGAGCTTTCTAAAATTCAATAAACATTTAGTATTAAAATAGAATTCTAGTTGTCCTCTTTATGTATTTGCTTGTTGGATTTGTATTCTTCAAATGATTCATAGGTGTGGATGACTATTTTTAGGGGTGAGGCATTTTGTCCTGGCCTAAGAGATAGTTCTTGTTTTGGATGATTTCTATCATTGTTTCCATCTTAATAGATTAGATACTAAGGAGAGGAAAAGATATATGTATAAGTTAGCCAAACAAAGAGATAGGAGAAGTAATGATTTAGTTCAAGTGAAGTGCATTAAAGATGATTAAAAAGTGTTTTTATTAGAAGAGGATATTTAATAAAGGTGGATGAGATATTTCGACAAGCTTTTCAATGAAGATTGTGAAAATATGATTAACTGTACTTATTTTAGCACTCTAAATGAAAATAAAATTTTTTGTTTTTATCATTGTGTTAGTAAAATTGTAATTAGAGAGGCTTTAAAGAAAATGAAGTGTGGAAAAGCTGTTGGATCTAATAAATGTGTAGAAATGCTTCAGAGATGAAGGAATTTTTTGGCTTACAAAATTTTTCAATATTATCTTGAAGATTAAAAAAATGCCAGATGAGTGGAGACAGAGTGTTTTAATTCCTATTTTTAAGAATAAAGGTGATGCACACGAGTTAATGTGTCATACATTAAAACTATGGGAGAGAGTTATTGAGCATAGGTTACAGCGTGATACTAATGTTTCTCAAAATCAATTTTGATTCATGCATGGCAGGTCTAATATGGAAGCTATGCATTTATTGAGAGCTTTGATGGAGAAGTATAGAGAGAAAACGGAGGATTTGCATATGATATTTATTGATTTAAAGAAGCATATGATAAATTTTCAAGAGAAGTGCTTTGGAAAGGTCTAGAAAAGAAAGGAGTTAATAATGCTTATATTGAAGTCATTAAAGATATGTATGCATGAGTCAACTTATGTTCAAACATAAGGTAGTTTAATCAAGTATTTTCCTATTTCAGCTGGATTACATCGAATATGTGGAGTATAATTTTAGTAATATTAGATATAATAGGGGGATTGTGACTTTGAGTGATCCAGTTATTTAGGGGTGTCAAAATGGGTCGACGTGTCGGGTTCGGGTCGAAC
Organism: Dendrobium chrysotoxum; assembly: GCA_019925795.1. NCBI lineage: Eukaryota > Viridiplantae > Streptophyta > Magnoliopsida > Asparagales > Orchidaceae > Dendrobium > Dendrobium chrysotoxum. The sequence goes on along the minus strand of CM034303.1, from coordinate 43,906,483 downwards.
CCGAATTTACCCAGGTCTAAATGGGTCAACCCGAACTCAATCCGATTTTACAAACGGGTTAGGATTTCCAACACGGACCCAACCTGACCCGCGACCCATTTGTAAAATGCGAACTAAAAGGCTAGGCGGCACCGCGGTATTTGGCCTTTCTATTTATTTCAACCCTATGTCGTGCTCTGGCGAGGTCATCAATGGTTGTCTTCTCCATTGCGCTGATGAATCTCTTCACAAACAGAGTTTCTAACTCTAAGAACGTCTTTACAGAATCATTCGACAATTCAGCATACCATTCAAAAGCAGTCAAAATTAAACTGCTGACGAACTGTCGGAAGAGTAAGGCGTTGGTGCCCTCGGTGTTTTCACAAGTGGCTTTGAATTGCGCTAGGTGCTGCTTGGAGTTACTGTTGTCGCTGAAAGTATGAAATTTTGGAATAGAAAACCCTTTCGGATATGGCACCTGCTCATATTCTGTCGGGTATGGGCGACCCTTATTAACTTCTCTGCCTGATTAATGGCTATAATAGCCTTGATCTTCTCGTTGATGCCCTCTAGCTATGCAGTCGTCAGAGGCTCATAGTACTTGCTATGTTCTGCGGAGTAGGCTGGCGGATTAAGTTATTAATCTCGTTTTTACCTTCAGGGGTGCTTTGCACTCCTAAAACTTGAGGTATTTGGAGGTCTGGAGGATTGACAGGAGGAGTTGGCAGAAGACCTGCGATAGCAGTTCTTTGCATCATCAACATCATTGCTGTCATCTGGGTCATTATCTCAGTCATTTTTCATTCAACTGAGAAATCTCCCTTTCATTTGCCCTCATTTGCCGCCTCATCTGCCTTTTGCATATCTGGAAGCGTTATAGTGTCGGCAACGAAAGAGTTTTGTTCAAGCTCCTCTTCTCCTTCTGAGGAGTGGCCGCTTCTACTGGCAATGGACCCAGCCCCATAGTGGCGTCGGTGTATCTGTCTAAGCTGTCGATCATCCTCCTCACCTTCCTAATCATCGTGCCCTACCATGTAGACCACTGCGACCTCCATGGCGTCTTATTCATCCTCTTCCTCTTATACTTGGATCTTCGAGCGGCATCGCACTGAATCTCCGGTTCTTTATTTGGCAGGAAGATGTCTTCGATTCGTGGGCTGCGATCAAAGTTGACCTCCTCCTTAGATGGAATTGGTGAATGACGGGATCCCTTGGAGGATTCTCCGAGGTGTTGACCGTCGAGCTTGTTGTCATCATGGGCTTTCTTCGGGACCCATTTCTGACGATCTCCGGGAAGTTGCACCGGATGTCACGCCTATATTGTAAAACCCAAAAATGTCGAATCGTAGCGTCGCGACGCGTTATGATGCACCACGATGAAAATAGACGAATTTTCAAAGTTGTCAGAATTTGACGAAACAAATTTTATAAAATTCTACATTAAATTTTGATCGATTGAGTATAAAGGACTTGGGGAATTTCTCATGGATTTAAAATTAAAAATCAGTAAAGTTTACTTAAAGACAAATTACTAAATAGCCCATCATTTTCTCAAAAGAACTTAAGCATGCAAGAGCACATGCATCTTAGGCTTTCTCTAACCACCCAAATAGCTCAAGGGATCGAAACTTTCGATCCCTTCTTCATTTTGTTCGGCCGAACGAAGGAGAAGGTAGAAATGCAGGCAAGGGTGGCGGGCGGTGACGGGCGATTTCCGGCGGTCCTTTTTGGGGGAAATCGAACGGAAAGCTTTAGAAAAGCTTTAGGTATGTTATTAAACCAAAAATTTCTTCTTCTCGCATAGATTATCATATGTTGAAAACCTAGAGTTTTCTAAATTTTTAAAATGTTAAAAAAAGAACGTTTAGTGAAGCTTAATGATGAATTTTAAACCTTAATTTTTACTTTCTTCCAAAATTTTGAGATTTTCAAAATTAGAGCTTTTTCTGAAATTAGATTTCTTTGATGATGCCTTAACAAATGTTATTCATAATAACCCTAGGAATGTTTTTAAAGGTAAAAATTAGGATTTTTCATAATTTTACATTTTTCCTTATTTTTAATTATAGAAAACTCGAAAATAATTATGTCCTAAATATTAATTAGGTAAATGGGAGGTTTTAACATGAGTATGTGATGAAAATAATGGAAATTAGGTTTTCAAATTTGGGGTTTTAGGGCAAAATTGAATATTTAAGTTATTTTAAATTAAACGGGGTGATTATAAAAAGGGTAAAAAGGGGAAATTATGGGATTAGACCAAAATTTGAACTTAAAAAATTTAGGGTTTATTTAGATTCGAAAATAATGATATTAAAATGCCAATTTAATGAAAATGAATTAATGTTGGGTAATAGAAATTATGTTCCTTTAGGTGTTGGAAGTGAGAAAGAAAAGACGCCGAAAAGATAAACGACGATTTGCGCACGACCGAGCTTATTTGCTTATATTTGAGGTAGATAAAAGTAATTCTTTTAAATTTAGAATTTATTGCTTCTTTAATTTTTATTTAAAAGTGTCATATACTCATTGTTATACAGTTTAGCAATAACATGTTCCTTCCTTAAATGCAATGTAATTTGGCAGCATGTGATGGATAGTTTAGAAAAATACATATCTTTTTCTTTTCAAATGTCCACATATAGAAATACATTGAAATATTACATTAGGTATTGGAATGTTAGCCACTCTTTTGATATTGTATAATTGCATTGATGTTGGTATCAAGTATCAATATGGTAAAGGAAATGATAAAGGAAAATGGTAAAGAAAAAATGATAAAGAAAAAATAGGGCTTCTCGGAGCAGAAATGACCAATTGAATATGTACCTGATCAGTACAAATTTGATTCTTCATTACGGGTGTATAAGATATAAATATGTTATATGCATAAAAAGTATAATGTGCATAAAGAGTATAAAGGAAAATATGAAAATTGTGAAATGTAAAATGTTACAGACATATGAAAAGTAAAATGATTATATAGGATGACATACAGACTTAAACACACCAGTTACTACTGTGACATGTTTACTGTTTCTTTTTTTAGTTTATTACTGCACTGTACCATAAAATTATCATGCATAATATGTCTCTTTACCTTATTTTTCTGAAATTGATAGAATAACATGGTACTTACTGAGTTTTAGCTCACCATAGTTATGGGATACTTTTCAGGAGAGCCCGCTAATCTATAATAGCTGGCAGACAGCCGTTCACCTATCGTCGTAGGGAATCACCAGGAGACATGTTCTTTTTGTTGTTTTTGATGACATGTAATAGAATGACACACTTGTTTTGTAGTAGTATTACATATACTTGTTTATCGATGAAATAAAATGTAATTTTGAGTTAGTGACTTTTATTTTTGTTTGGATGATTATTATGAAAAATTATAATGAAGGTTTTAAATTTTCTGTACGACCGCCTGTTCCCGTCTCGTTAATTTGAGCTTATCGGGCCGGATTGTGATAAGAGTGGCATCATAGATAAAATTTTAAAATACTGATCAATAAGAAAGAGCCAATAGGATGATTTTATTAGTTATAGAATGTATATGATGCATGTTTTGTGGAATATTTAATATATTGCATTGCGTTATATCTCAGGGCCATGGATCCTGAGCGCGATGTCATTGATGGCTATTAGCTGTAGCAGCCTCTGAATGGTAACAACAATACTACTATGAAAATATTTACTCAAATGATGGCGGCAATGACACAACTGATTAAGAGTTCCCATACTTAGGCTAGTGGTAGCGGGAATGCTCCTATGAATAAGTACATGAAGTTATTTCAAGATATGAGCCCCCTTTTATTCTTAGGTGGTTGACCGATAGAGGTAGATAATTGACTTATAAGGATTGAAAAGATTACAGAAGGTATGTCTTGTCCAAAGGATAAGAAGGATTTTTGGAAGGTGACCTAGTGGTTAAATATTATGGTGAGATTTTTTGGTGTTTAGGGACTGTTTCGTATCATTATCTGCCAGAAGGTAAATGCAGGATAAATTCATTAGGCTAGTTCAGGGTGATCGTTCTATCATATAGTATGAGGCTGAATTTACCATGCTTTTCAGGTATGCCTCATAGTTGATATTGAATGCAGAAGAGAAGTGTCATCCTTTTTTATCTGGACTGAATGATATCATTATACAGTCTTTATTTTTTTTAGGCATTGAGAATTATTCTACCTTGGTGGAGAGGGCTATAAAGATTGAGTTGAATTTACAGACTACTCAGAGGAGGGACTTTTAGAAAAGAAAGAATAAGGACAGGTCGACGCCCACTCAGTCTGCTCAATCTGGAAGGTCTACTTGGAAGAAACCTGGATCCAACACTTCTGATAGTAGTGCTTCTTCTGCTTTATATAGTAAATGTGGGAGGACCCATAAGGGTGAGTGCCTCTCTAGCACCAGTACTTGTTATTGGTGCCATTAGCTAGGACATATAGTAAAGTCTTGCCCTATTTTAGGACAGCGACTGCCTTAAAGGCCAGGATAGATAGCTCTATTCACCAGAGGATAACTGACAGACCAAGAGCTATGGAGTTTCCTGCATCTGTTCCATCTTAGGTTTAAACTCGTACGACTGTTCAGCCACAATTTTATGAATTATCCCAGCAAGAAGCTAAGGACTCTCCTGATGTTATCACATGTATGAAATTTATTTAAATGCCAATAAATTCTTTTATGATAAATGAATAAAGTGAGCATTATGTTAAATATGATATCAGGGACAATTTTTATGTGTAACAAAACCTGTTAAGGTGTTGTTTGATACGGGAGTGTCGCATTCTTTTATTTCAGAATAGTTCGTTAAATTTGTCAACCTATCTCTTTCAATTATGCTCAAGTCATTGTCAGTATTAATGCCAATTGGAACTCATGGAAACAAATAGAAAATGCCATGTGGAATTGACTATTGGTGACAAAGACTTAGAAGCAGAGCTCATTATATTACCATTATCTGAGTTTGATACAATCTTAGGCATGAATTGATTATCTTGCCACTTCGTGATGATAGATTGTAACAAGAAGGAAATTAGATTTCATATGTCAGGAGAGGAAGAATTTAGATTTCAAGGGGAAAGAGGAATAACATCCATTCTGGTTTCATCTTTAGAGGCTTCTAAGTTATTGAGTAGAGGATATGAGGGCTTTTTGACTTATGTTAAGGATATGGCAAAGGAGGTAAAAGAATTGAAAGATATACCAATTATGTAGGAGTATTCAGTAGTTTTCACAGATGAGTTACCTGGCTTACCTCCAATCAGAGAAATTGATTTTTCTATTGAATTAATTACTGGAGCTGAACCTGTTGCTAAAGCTCCCTATAGAATAACAATAAAAGAACTGCGGGAATTGAAAGATCAGTTATAAGAATTACTTGAAAAGGGATTTATCAGACATAGTACCTCACCTTGGAATGCTCTTGTGCTTTTTGTGAAGAAGAATGATGGAAGCTTAAGGGTTTATATAGATTATAGAGAATTGAACAAATTGACAGTGAAGAATAAATATTCTCTCCCAATAAATTGATGATTTATTTGATAAGTTGGAATGTGCCTCTGTATTTTCAAAGATTGATTCGAGGTCAGGGTATCATTAGCTTTGGATTAGGGAAGAAGATATAGAGAAGACTATATTTAGTACAAGATATGGGTATTATGAATTTGTGGTGATGCCTTTTGGTCTTATAAAACCTCTACTGTATTTATGGATCTCATGAATAGGATCTTTAAGCCATTTTTAGATTTCTTCGTGATTGTGTTCATAGATGATATTTTGGTGCTCTCCAGATGAAGCAGCTCACGCTAATCACTTACATGCTGTGTTGCAAGCATTAAAGGAAAATGAGTTGTATGTTAAATTCTCTAAATGCGAATTTTGACTAAAGAGTATTACTTTTGTGGGGCATGTAATCAGTAATGGAGTAATATCTGTGAATCAACATAAGGTACAAGCTATAGCAGATTAGCCACGACCAGCTATAGTAACTGATGTCAGGAGCTTTTTGGGTTTAGCTGGCTATTACCGAAGGTTTGTTGAGGAATTTTTACGAATTGCAATGCCATTATCCATATTAACCCAAAAGACAGTGAAATTTAAATGGATAACTCAATGTGAAGAAGCTTTTCAAAGATTGAAGGAGTGTTTGATAACTGCTTCGGTATTAACTATACCTTCAGGGTTAGACGGATTCCAACTTTATAGTGATACTTCTCAAAAGGGTTATGATGTGTATTGATGCAGAATGGAAGAGTTATTGCTTATGCCTCTAGACAACTGAAAAATCATGAAAAGAATTATCTAACTCATGATTTGGGATTATCTGTTGTTATTTTCGCCTTGAAGATATTGAGACATTATCTGTATGGGATGAGGTGTGAAATTTTTACCGACCATCAAAGTTTAAAATATATCTTCACATTAAAAGAGTTAAATCTAAGGCAGAGGAGATGGCTGGAACTCATTTAAGACTATGATTTAGATATTTAATATCATCCAGGTAAAACAAATATAGTTGTAGATGCCTTGAGTAGAAAGACTTCCCGTAATGCCAATTGGATGTTTACATAACAGCATGAGTGATAAAAGATATGAAAAAGCTAGAAATTTTAATAGTTCAGCCCAATGATGCAGAGATTGTGATTTTAAATCAGATTATTCAATCAATATTAAAGGACAAGATACGAGAAGCTTTATCACAAAATGCAGAATTTAAGAAAATCTTGGATATAGTGAATGTAGGACATATTGAAGAGTATAAACTTGATGATGATCAATTGCTACGATATAGAGACAGAATTTGTATCCCAAATTTTAAAGATTTGCTGAAGGAGGTTTTTTAAGAAGCGCATTATTCATGTTATACTATTCATTCTGGTAGCAACCATACTGATAATGACTTAAGCATAATTGAGGGAGATAGATAGATTGACAGATCTAACAAACTTTTCTGAAATGAAAGAGTGTGACGCTTTCGTATCAAACAATATCTTAACAGGCTTGTTACACATAAAAATTATCCTTGACATCATATATAACATGATGCTCATTTTATCCATTCATCATAAAAAAATTTATTGACAATTAAATAAATTTCATACCTGTGATGACATCAGGAGAGTCCTTAGCTTCTTGCTGGGATAATCCATAAACTCGTGGCTGAACATTCGAATGAGTTTGACAGAGATGGAGTAGATGCAGTAGGCTCCATAGTTCTTGATCTGCCAGCTGTCATCTGAGGAATAGTGCTACTTGTCCTGACTCCTGTAGCAGATCACTGTCCTAAGATAGGGCAAGATTTTGTCATATGTCCTGACTGATGACACCAATAACAAGCATTGGTGCCAGAGAGACACTCACCTTTATGGGTTTTTTCCACACTTATTATATAAAGTAAAAGATGTATCACTGTCAGAAATATTGGACCTAGGTTTCTTCCAAGTAGGCCTTTTAGATTGAGCAGACTGAGTGGACTTTGACCTGTCCTCATTCTTCCTTTTCTGAAAATCTCTTCTTCTTTGAGTAGCCTGCAGATTCAACTCAATTCTTCTGGTTCTTTCCACTAAAGTAGAATAATCTTCAATGCCTAGAGGAATCAAGGGCTGTCTAATGATATCCTTCAGTTCAGATAAGAAACGATGACATTTTTCTTATGTATTTGATATCAACTATGAGGCATACTTAGAGAGTACGGTAAATTTAGCCTCATACTGCATAATAGAATGATCACCCTGAGCCAGCCAGATGAATTTATCTTGTATTTGCCTCCTAGTAGATAATGGTACGAATTAGTCCCTAAACACCTTCATAAATTCTCCCTAGAAGATTTGACCACTTGGTCGCTCTTCAAAAGTCTCCTATACTGGCTCTGCCACCATCTCTCTGCCTCTCCTTCAAATGCATAACTAGCTAGTGTAATCTTCCTATCCTCCAAACAAGACATACTTTCTGTAATCTTTTCAATTCTCATAGCCAATTCTCTGACTCTATCGGTCCACCACCTGAGAATAAAGGAGGCCTCATATCTTGAAATAACTTTAGGTACTTATTCATAGGAGCATTCCTGCTACCACTAGCTTGAGTCTGGGAGCTCTTAATCAATTGTGTCATTACCGTCATCATTTGAATGAATGGTTCCATAGTAGTATTACTGCCACTATTTGGAGGTTCTACTACAGCTACTAGGTCCCTTCTAACTTCACCCGTATTATCATCAGTGACATCACGTTCAGGATTCATGACCCTGAGATATAACGCAATTCAATATATTATATATTTCTCAAAACATGCATCCTATAAATTCTATGCCTTATAACATCGTCCTATTGGCTCTTTTATATTGATCAGTATTTTAACATTTTTCTCTGATGCCACTCTTGTCACGATCCAGCCTGATAAATTCGAATGAACGAGGCGGGAATAGACGGTCGTATGGAAAATTTAAATTCTTTATTCAATGTAACATCTCATGATAATCATTCATGTAAAAGTAAGAAAGAGTCACTAACTCATTTAAAAAAATATTTTCTTTCTTTAATAAACACGTACATGTGAGTCTGTTACAAAAATAGAGGTCTCTCTATCACATGACATCATATATGTCCTATCACAAAACATCAAAACAATAAAAAGAGAACCTGTCTCCCGGTGTATCCCTACAATGATAGGTGAACGGCTGTCTGTCAGCCATCACGGATTTGCGGACGCTCCTGAAAAGTATTCCAAAACTAGGATGAGTTAAAGCTCAGTAGGTAACATGCTATTCAATCAATTTTAGAAAATAAGGTAAGAGACACATTATATATGCAAATTTTATTGTACAGTGTAGTAATAACTCAAGGAAAGAAATAGTAAACGTGTCATGTAGTATTAATTGGTGTACTTAAGTCTATGTCATTCTATATGACCATTTTACTTTTTATATGTTTGTAACCTTTTTATCTTTCATCATTTTTTATGCTTTCTTTTATACTCTTTATGTATATAACATATTTATATCTTATACACCCGTAACGGAATATCAAATTTTGTACTGATCAGGTATATTCAATTAGTCATTTCTTTTAATTTTTATCTGCTTCGAGGAACCATAATTCCTTTATTATTTTTCTTTATCATAACCTTTACCATATTGATACTCCGTGCCAACATACACATTCAATCATACTGTAGATATCGTAGGAAGGTGGCTAACATTTCATTCAATCATATGTCCCTATCTAATGTAGCGTTTTCGTGCATTTTTAGATGTAGATATTTAAAAGAATAGATATGCATTCTAAACTATCCATCACATGCTGCCACACTACATTTCATTTAAAAAAAAATATGCTACTGCTAAACTGAATAAGAAGGAATATGTTATTGTTCAATTGAATAACAATGCTAAAGTATATGGTACTTTTAAATAACAATTTAGAGAGAAACATATTCTGAAATTAAAAGAATTACATGTACCTTCCTCAAATATAATTAAACAAATTTCGTACGTGTGAAATTCGTTGTTTACCCTTTCGACGTCTTTCCTCTCCTACTTCCAACACCTAAAAGAATATAATTTTTATTACCCAACATTAAAGATAATTCATTTTCATAAATTTAGTATTTTAATATTATTTTCGGATTTAAGTAAACCTTAACTTTTTAAAATCCTATTTTTGGTCAAATCCCATAATTTATCCTTTTTAATCCTTTACAAATACTTAATGAAATTTAAGGAAACTTAAATTTTTGGTTTTGCCTTAAAACTCTAAATTTGGAAACATAATTTTTCATTACATTTGCATGTTAAAACCTCCAATTTATTTAATTAATATTTAGGACATGGATGTTTTCAGATTTTCTTTAATTAAAATAATTAGGAAAAATAAAAAATTATGATAAACCCTAATTTTTACTCTTAAAAACATTCCTAGGGCTATTAGGAATAACATTTGTTAAGAGATTTCCAAAGAATATGAATTTCGAAAAACCTTAATTTTGGGAATCTAAAAAAAAAATTTGGGAGATTTAAAATTTGTGTTTAGAACTTACTATAGCACCTCCCTAAATATTTTTCTTCTTAAAATTTTTAGTTTTGAAGAAACACTAGATTTTCACATGAAAAATCTAAGTGCAAAATAAAAGATTTTGAGTTTAGAACATACTTCCTTTTTAAAGCTCCCCCTTCAATTTCCCCCCAAGAAATGTCATCAGAAATCGCCCACCGTGGCCGCCCTAGACCCTTGCCGACGTCCCTCCCTTTCTTGCGTTCGGCCAAGCAAGAAGACACGAAGGAGAAATGAAAGGGACCGAATATTTCAATCTCTTTAAGCTATGTGGGCGGTAGGGGCATGCCGAATGATGCATGTACTCTTGTATGCATTTATTTTATGAAGGATACATGGGGTTATTTAGTAATTTGCCCATTAGTAAACTTCGTAGATTTTTAAATTTCAAATCCATACAAAAATAACTTTTAAGTTCTTTATACCAAAATGATCGAAATTTAATGTAAAATTTTATAAAATTTATTTCGTTGAATTCTGACAACTTTGAAAATTCACCTATTTTCGTCTCAATGCGTCGCAATGCATTATGACGATATGACTCGACATTTTTGGGTTTTACACTCAAGTCCAAAAGTGGTTGTGATGCTATATGGGTGATAATTTATAGATTAATCAAATCTGCATACTTCTTACCTATGAAACAATCTGTTACTGTTGAAAAATTAGCCAGTATTTATGTTAATGAAATTGTCAAACTTCATGACGTACCCAAATATATAGTATCAGATCGGGATGGGAGATTTACATTCAGATTGTGGAGAAAAGTTCATGAAGCTATGAGTACGATACTTTCAGTACAACTTTTCAACCCCAAATTGATGGTCAATCAGAAAGAACAATTCAAACTTTAGAAGATTGCTTAGACTATGTGTACTTGATTTTAGTGGCAAATGAAAAACACATACCATTGATTGAGTTTGCCTATAATAATAGTTTTCAATCAAGTATATGTATAGCTCCTTATGAAGCACTGTATGGAAGAAAGTGTCGAACCCCTTTATGTTGGGCTGGAACTTGGGAGAGGAAAATTATTAGTACTGACTTGATTGATGATGCTACCGAGAAGATAAGATTGATTCATGACAGGTTAAATGCTATTCAGGATAGATAAAAGAAATACTATGATACTAAGCATAGACCAGTTGAATATGAAATTGAGAAGTTTGTTTTCCTCAAGGTTAGTCCAATGAAAGGTGTGAAAAGATTTGGCAAAGTGGGAAAGTTGAGTCCCCGATATGTAGGACATTTCGAAATTTCAGAAAGAATTGGGAAGGTGGCCTACAAGCTGATTCTGCCAATATATATGTGTGGAGTACATAATGTATTTCATATCTCTTCATTAAGAAAGTACATTTCAAATAAAACTCATAAAATCATCACTGAATCAATGGATATTCAACCAGATCTGACATTCATAGAAAAAAACTGATAGAATCATAGATTATGATGTTAAGCGACTTCGAAGCAGAGAGATTTTTTTTGTCAAAGTTTTGTGGAAGCACATATTTGAAAAATATGCTACTTGGGAGAAAGAATTAGAAATGAGAGAATGTCATCTTCATCTTTTTGACTAAGGTATGCCTCTCTTTTGCTTTTAAATTTTGAGAACAAAATTTTTATTAGGAGGTAAGAATTGTAAAACCCGAAAATGTTGAATCGTAGCGTCGCGACGCGTTACGATGCACCGCGACGAAAATATACGAATTTTCAAAGTTGTCTGAATTCGACGAAATACATTTTATAAAATTCTATATTAAATTTCGATCGATTGAGATAAAGGATTTAGGGATAATTTCATATAGACTTAAAATTAAAAATCGGTAAAGTTTACTTAAAGACAAATTATTAAATAGCCCATCATTCTCTCAAAAGAACTTAAGATTGCTAGGGCACATGCGTCTTTTGGCTTTCCCTAACCGCCCAAATAGCTTAAGGACTCGGTCCCTTCTTCATTTTGTTCGGTTGAACGAAGGAGAGAGCAAAGGAAAAGGGACAAGGGCTTCGGGCGGCGGCGGCGAGCGGTTTCCGACGGTCCTTTTTGGGGGAAATTAAAGGGAAAGTTTTAGAAAAGCTTTAGGTATGTTACCAAATTAAAATTTTCTTCTTCTCGCTTAGATTTTCATATGTTAAAAACCTAGGGTTTTCTAAATTTTTAAAATGTTAAAAGAAGGTTTAGGGAAGCTTAATGATGAATTTTAAACCTTAATTTTTATTTTCTTCCAAAATTTTGAGATTTTCAAGATTAGGGCTTTTTCTAATGATTTCTTTGAGGATGCCTTAACAAATGTTATTCCTAATAATCGTAGGAATGTTTTTAAGGATAAAAATTAAGATTTTTCATAATTTTATATTTTTCTTAATTTTTAATTAAAAAAATCTGAAAATAATTATACCCTAAATATTAATTAAATAAATGGGAGGTTTTAGCATGAGTATGTGATGAAAATAATGGAAATTAGGTTTTTAAATTTGGGGTTTTAGGGCAAAATTGAAAATTATAGTTATTTTAAATTAAATGAGGTAATTGTAAAGGGGTAAAAAGAGGAAATCATGGGATTAAACCAAAATTTGAACTTTAAAAATTTAGGGTTTATTTAAATTTAAAAATAATAATATTAAAGTGCTAATTTAATGAAAATGAATTAATATTGGGTAATAGAAATTATATTCTTTTAGGTGTTGGAAGTGAGAAAGGAAAGACACTGAAAAGATAAACAACGATTTGCGCACGTCCGAACTTGTTTGCTTATATTTGAGGTAGGTAAATGTAATTCTTTTAAATTCAGAATTTACTGTTTTTCTAATTTTTATTTAAAAGTGTCATATACTCATTATGATTCAGTTTAGCAATAACATGTTCTTTTCTTAAATGCAATGTAATTTGACAGCATGTGATGGATAGTTTAGAATACATATCTTTTTTTTTAAAATGTCTACATATAAAAATATATAGAAATATTGCATTAGATTGGGATATATGCTCGATTGGAATGTTAGCCACCCTTGTACAATAATGATATTGTATGATTGCATGTGTATGTTAACACGGAGTATCAATTTGATAAAGAAAATGGTTAAGGAAAATGATAAATGAAAAATATGGCTCCTCGGAGCAGAAATGACCAATTGAATGTATACATGATCAATACAAATTGATACTCCGTTACATGTGTATAAGATATGAATATGTTATATGCATAAAAAGTATAATACGTATAAAGAGTACAAAGGAAAATATGAAAATTGTGATATGTAAAATGTTAGACATATGAAAAGTAAAATGATCATATATGATGATATACAGATTTAAGCACACCAGTTACTACTGCATGACACATTTACTGTTTCTTTCTTTAATTTATTACTGCACTATACCATGAAATTAGCATGCATAATGTCTCTTTACCTTTATTTTTCTGAAATTGATAGAATAACATGTTACCTACTGAGCTTTAGGTCACCCTAATTGTGGGATGCTTTCCAGGATAACTCACTAATCTAATGATGGCTGACAGACAACCGTTCACCTATCGTCATAAAGAATCACCAGGAGACAGGTTCTTTCTGTTGTTTTTGATGACATGTAATAGAATGACATACTTTTTTTATAGTAGTATTACATGTACTTGTTTATCGATGAAATAAAATATTGTTTTGAGTTAGTGACACTTTCTTATTTTTGTTTAGATGATTATTATTGAACATTGTAATGAAGGTTTTAAATTTTTCGTATGACCGTTTGTTCCCACCTCGTTAATTCGAGCTTATCGAGCCGGGTCATGACACGTATCTGGTCTTTCTCTAGATATTTTCTCTTTATGAGGCTTTGACCTCTAGACTTATTGTGGGCTCCAAAAATTCGGCCCCGGCCTCCCCATTGCTTTTTTGGGGGAGTTTTAATGGAATAAGTTGTGGGTTAAATTTTGGAAGGCATTTCGGTTTGTAGATAAGACACTACCCAGAGATTTCGCCCTCATTTTGCGAGGACTTTATGATCTGAGTTCTGGTTTCCTATATGCGTAAGCCGTTATAGTTAATTACCCCTCTCGATAACGAGAGAGAACTTTTGATTAAGGCTAGTCGTCGATCATATACATAGAAATATATGTTATATGGCATATAGTAGCAGCATGAGTTTGGATATTGGAAGTTGGATATTTAAATTGGAAATTGTACCATCTTGCACTTAAAGCAGATGGTGGGGGAATGAATGATAGACCCAATCAATATCCTATGGTTCCGTCGTCCCGGGCCATCGTGGTCCCTAGTTTACTTAGTCAGAGGAGATAGTTGACCTAACCTGACAGAAAGATTCTTGTTGGCAGCCATGGGTTGCTTCGTCCAAGGGTACCTTATAGACCTGGGGGGAATGTTTATTTGAGAGGACAAATTTGAATCCACCTTAGCTAACAGAGAGCTATGTGCCCTATCGATTATATCTTATTGATTTATATCTCAATGATTTGATGTCACTAAGAAACGTATTTGCTCTGACCATAACTGTTATCTCGTGATGCCATTTGACGGCAAAACCACTCGGTTCAGAGGGCCCCGGGTTATAGCCGTTTACCTGTAGTGCCATTTGGCAGCAAAATCGTCGGTTTGAGGATACGTACAACCTCCTTATTGGCAGGAGGTTGTTTGAGAATGAATCATAGTGATATTCTCAACTAGACATGAGCTCTTTGTGAGCTGAAGTATTTTTCAATTTGTTCACCTAGGAAAACTGTTACGAAGGGTGGATGAGTTTTGTTTTAAGTGTTTGATGGGTTGCATTTCAACTTTAAATATTTGAATTTTTGGGATTTTTAGAGATTTTGGATTTTATGTGGGTATTTGGGTGGAATTTGAGGTGTTGGAATTAAACCCTCCGGTTGAGATCTATGTTCAACACGGCCATCATCGGGGTGTTTATGGGGAATTTCATTCATGGATTGAACCTTGTCGACTCTGTCGAGCTGTCGATAGAGGATTGGGTTTCGTAGGCTTTATGTCTTTGAGAGTGAATTTTCTTGATTGTTCATAGGCTTTGAATGCCTAATATGAATGTAGAAAATAAATATATCGGTTGACCTCGTGACCGTATATTTATTTAATGATTCGAGCAGTGTCAACTCCTATCTACCCACACAGAAAGTATTGGTTGACCTCGAACTTGGGTTTATTGTCAGCATTATAAGTCCTTTATTCATTGACTTTTATTTGAATATTTAAGCCATTAATTAGCATTTGCATCTTAATGTGAGTTTGAATTTATTAAATCAAAGTTTGGTTCCCTGCGGTCCATGCAAGTCCAAGTATTCTTGCATTTTGTTCAAATCAAGTCCCCTGTGGTTCGAGTTCTTTGTCATTTTGCTTAAGTTCAGATTCATTTTAGGCTTGAGTTCATTTAAGTCCATTATATCCAGTTCGAGTCCAAGCTTACAAGTTCTATGTTGTCCAAATGTCGTTCAAATTAGGTCCCATGTCAGTCCAAATTTCGGTAGCCTCTTGGCGTCTCCCCCGTTTAGGGGAAAATCCAAGAGGCAGTCTTACCTTCCACGCTAAATGAGCACTTCAGGTAGTGTCGGGTGACACCGTGGCTTCATTTTCTTTAATCCCCGCTACGCTACAAGCGCTCAAGGGTCTCTAGCACATGTTTAAAAAAAAACAATTGTTTCCTCACGTATGGGTACTTAGTTTTCGTCCCCCACGCTACGTGAGCGCTCCGGGGATTACCCACCTCGTTGCAAGCATCGCACCGGTTTCCCTCCGCCCGTGCTATGTGAGCGCGTAGGGAGGTTTGCCGGCTCGTCGCTAGCATCGAGAGCGGGGTTTTCAAGTTAGAAATTTATACCTTTGCAAGTGGACCAGCGTTGGAGTTGGCATGCATATCGAGGCGAGAGATCATTTCTTCTCTTCTTATTTTTAATATAATTAATCATAACTAATTATAATTAGTAATAATTAGTTATAATTAGTAATAATTAATCGTAGTTAATTATAATTAATTATAATTAATTATGATTAATGTCAATCAATTATACTTAATTATAATTAATAATAATTAGACATGATTGATAATAATTAACTAATAATTATGATTAAATATAATTAATAATAATTAATTATTAATGATAATTAATTGTGATTAATGGTAATTAATCATAATTAACTATTTTTAATAATAACTAATTATAATTAACCCTAATTATAAAAAGATTTAAGCAGGATCTATACTTAATGCTGTCGGGATATAGGATTAATGCAGGATTTATACAGAGCTTTGAGCAGGATTTATACTAAGTCTTGCTAAATCGGATTTAGGGAATTGTTAATTTTACAACGAGCTAAAACCTCTGTTTCTCGAAATCCCTCTTTGATTTACGGGACTCAGCCGAAGAAGCACGTGTAGGAGAAAGTTGCCTTCAGAGCAAGCGAACTTCCGTCGCTGCTTGCTATCAAAATGGTGTAACTTCCGATCCGACTAGAGGGGAGCGTCAGTTTGAGGGAGGAATAAGGTAGGGAGAGCTCTCTCTCTCTCTCTCTCTCTCTCTGGGACTGGAAATGCAGCTTGCGAATGGGAAAGGGGTGGAGAGATGGAGTTGACGTCGGAGCAGGTGGGTACGAGGTGGGCTTTGGGCTTCTGTGGAGTTTTCGGTTTGGGTTCGGGAGGTCGGGCGGCTGGAGCTTCGATTTGGACTAGGGCAGAGGAGGCATTGGGCAAGGATCGATCCAGTTGCGAACTGGAGAGGGAGGGGAGATCGACGGGAGCTTCAGTGGAGAGCTGGAGATCTTGCGAGATGTGGGAGAAAACCAACAAATGAGAGCTTCGCTCTCATTTTAAAGACGCGAAGGGTTGCGATTGAGGAGAGCGTGGGACGACTGCAACGACGCCGAATCGCAGGGTATGGATACTGTAGCAGGTAGCGGGTATGGCTCGTACATGTATGAATATTATATATATTTTTTATTTAACATTCCTTTTTTTTTTAAATATGTTATGGAGGTCAACACTTATTTGCCTTTCCACCAGGGCCTTTAGGCGGTGGATCCCTAAACACGCGGTTCAAGTGTCATACCCCGATGCTCACCAGGTGGATCTTGTCTTCGCTCCTTTCTTTCTACCACAATAGGTGGTAGCCTTTCTCCTCTTGCCCCTATTATAGGCTGCTATTGGGATTTTCTTTTCATCAGCCCCTTCTCCTTTGCCACCTTAAGCACTTTGTGGACTCAGGAGGATAGGGTTTCGGGTCCCCACCTCTGGGGGACTGGAGCTTGATGTTGTTGTTGCTACCAGAAAGATTGTTTTAGCTCACCAATAGAGCTATTTCTCTTTACCCATCTCAATTTTGAAATCTTTTCCAGGTAGGAACACTCGCTTCCGGCTCTTGAGTTGGTAGTGTGGAGTGATGAACATGTTGTGGTTGCTGAGCTTGGAGCTCTGCATTTATCTTTCTTCTTTGCCTCCTGGTGAGCTTTTCTCCAGATGAGGAAGCTTCAGTGTTGTGCCTTCCAAACACGACAAGCTTGTTTGGCAAGGCGGTAGTGTTAGCAGTCATCACAGAAATTCTTCCCTCGGCTACCCTTATGTGATGGAGATCTTCAGCAGTAGCTCGCAACGCTGGCAGATGCGTGCGAGGCACGGTGGTTCCAGCAGAATGGGGTCTTCTGGTAGGCCCCTCAGATTTCATGCCGTACACAGGGACGATAACAGCCCTTCTAGTAGCTACAGAAAACTTCAGTCTATTAAGCTGGATGGTGGCTCTAGCATTTCCAGTGTTAATGACAATATTAGCTAGCTGAATGCTAGCTCCTCATCCCTGCTGGACGGTGATGGGTGTGTTCTGCAGATCCATCTGTACAAATGAAAGGTAAGGGTTAATAATCAACACTTGATATATCATCCCACACTTTTAAAATGCAGCGACTATACAAAACAGAATAATAATAGCAGGTAATTAAAAATAACTTTAAATCCTGCTTAATGAATTTTAAGAGTTTGTTAAATGATTATTTGAGGATTATACCTTTTCTTTTTTTCTTATTTTTGAATTCTTTTTCTCTTTTGTTTTTTGAATTTTTTTCCTTTTTTTCGAATACTAAAAATAATAATAATACTATTAATAATAATAATAATAATAATATTAAATTTAATAATAATTATTATTTTAATATTAACACTACTAATAACAATAGCGCTGAGAAAGCAGATTTTAGATTAGGGAGAGAAATCACCTAAAGATTGTTGGTTGTGAGAATGAAAGGCTCGATGGTCAATTGGATCGGTTGAAGACATACCTGTTAACGGTGAATGGCGCACCAAGGCGCAAAGGTTCCTTTGGAGCTATGGCGCATAGCGTACGGCGCGGCGCGCAACTTTGAACATAGCGTAAACTATACAAGAATTATAAAATAATAAGCATGAATATGAAATATCATTATAGTGAAAGACAAGTTATAATAATGAAAGACAATTATAGTCATATATAAGTTCAAGTAAACATCACCCAAGTATCTCATAATTCAAAATATTACAATCATTTTTTTAAAGGTTAATGGTTTTATAAGAATTTAATCTACTCTTCTTGGGAATCATCTTCATCAGCAAATGTCAAAAAAGATTCATTATCTTCATCAGCATTATCTCCTACTTCATAGTCCTCTTCATCACCCTCCTCATCCTCATTCACAATAGCAACAATATCATGCCTAGATGAAGATTCATTCTTTTTGCCTTTAGATCTCTCCCGAATATTTTAACTTTTATCATAAACATCAGTAGCCTTAGCAACACTCGTCCAAGTTAAATATTCCTCTCCAGTAATAAAGTCATTTTTTTATCAGACTCATCATCTAATTTTCCTGTCAGCACTCATTTGCATCATCTATCTCAGTCAAAGAAATTGGATCAATCACATCACGGATGGAATCTCCTAATTAATGCTCTATTATATTTTACATAAACTAAATCCTTTAAGCGACCATGATTCAATTTGCTTCTTCGTTTGCTATGAAGCTGCAATTGAAACATTATTACATTACTATACTATGAACATACATAAAAAAGTAGCACATACATCGTAAAAATATTTACATGTTCAAAAATACTCCAATTGCGTTTGCATCCGGATGAACTACATGTTAGACTTAGGATTTTGATAGCAAAGCTTTGTACATTGGGAGCTTCTTGTCCATATGCTAACTACCAATCAGCTAGAAGAAATGAAATATTTATTTTCAATATTATATACTTGTAAATCAATCTTATTTTTTTGTAAATAATGATACCTGGAGATCGGGTAGTTCTTTGTCTTACAGCTGGAGGAATACCAAATAGTACTACAATCATAATGTATAAATTTAATTCATTACTGATTTTGTCTTCTTCATCTATATCTCTAGACAATCTTCCAATACATTGATAAAGACCATCAGCTATTTCCTTATCGTTGGCAATATCAGGGTTATTGAAGAAATATTCAGGATTTAAAAAATGTGCCACTGTATGTAGAGGCCCGTGTAATTGCACTTCCCATCTTCTATCAATAATTTTAAAATTTTGATCATACTTATCAATTGTCTCTTTTGCTCTATCCATTGCTTTATATATGTAAGCCATTAGGGGCTTCTTCTCTCCATCAATCAATTTAAGAACCTTTAATAAAGGACCAACTATTTTAAAGCACACACTATAGTGTTCCAAAATGATTATTGTAAGATTGTATGTTGATATTGTTTTTCTTTAGCCTCTTCCGCATAAGGACCCAAGATAAACTCTTCACAGGTAAACATTTTCTTCAAGTTCAGTTGTTGTTGATGAAATTGTTGTAAAGTTAAGAAAGCTGTTTCGCAACAAGTCTTGACGGGTTTGACAAGTGCTCTTTGTTTTGTGCACCTTCTCATTAACTTAAGTAAGCGAGGCCTAGAATATATAAAACTGTGCACTGCCACCGCTTTTTCAAAGCATCACCTTAGCTTTTGAATTTTGAAAATGTCCTCCATTATTAAATCCAAATAGTGAGCAATATAAGGAGTCCAATAAATGTGAGGGTATTTGTCCATCAATGATTTTCCTGTAATGTTATTGTAATTTAAGTTAAAACAAAAAATTCATTCTTCATATGAAATACACAGCTTTAGAGTAGAAGTTGTGACAAACCTGCAAGAACATTTTCGGATGCATTATCAGTAATCACTTGGATCACATTATGTGGTCCAATAACTTCAATGTACTTGCAAAAAAGTTAAAATATTTTCACGGCATTCTTGGAGAAAGAACTAGCATCAATTGACTCTACAAATGCGCTACCTCTCGGACAATTAATAAGAAAATTGATTAAGCTTTTCCCATTCCTCGACGTCCATCCATCTGCCATTAGAGAACAACCATATCGTAGACAGTCTTCTTGATGATGTCATAATAGCTTATGTGTATGTCCAACCTCTTTCTTCAGATAAGTAACTCGTACCTCATGATAACTAAGAGGTTTCATTCCAGATTTAAACTGTCCAAGTGCCTCCACCATAACAGGGGAACTATCATATTTCACAGCATTATTAAATGAAATCCCAACATCATACATCCATTTACTGAACATTTGAATAACCCTTCCCCTCATTTCCTTTTTACCTACATCCATTTCTTTGCTAAACTGACCTTTTCTATGCTTTACTATATCTTCAGGATTTGGTGTAAGGAAAGTATCTAACAGACCTTTAGGTCGTGATGTTTTGAAGATAGATGTTGATGTCGAACTTTGACTAGAAGTGTTAGATTTATTTATACGCAATATTTTGGATGGTCGAGGACCTAGAATATCTTCTATCATCACATTAAAGTCATCTTCTCCTTCATCAAGGTTGACATTTAATGTGTCATTAAACTGTTCTTTTAATTTTTTTTTCAACATGGATGCCTTAATTTCAGACTTCAGATTCTCGGGGCAATTAGAGCAAGGTCTTGCATTTCTAAAAACCCCCAACGAGGTGTTGTTTGTAGCATTTAATTCCTCCTTTTGTTATTTTGCCACAAAAATACATGTCATACTGTTGTCGGATTCGTTTGTGAGTATTGCATATTTCCATGCTGAATCTTTTTTAAAAATTGAACTGAATATGGCATTTTATGATCACCTAAAACAAAATGCCAAAATACAGCAATAATTATCAGGAAATAAGCTAAAGCAATTGTCTACTTGTGAGAGCAAACATCAAGCACCTTCAGATTCACTTAGTTTTATAATACGCATAAACAAAACTAAAATCTACATCGTATCTCAAGTGCCTAATAATTCAGCAGTTAAAATAAAGTTAGACATTGAAAAGCTAAACTACCAGGATACAAAAAAAAATCCTTTTCTTAGTCGTAACAAACAGAGGAGATTGCAAGGGTACCAAAGTGCCCAAACCAAATTTCTTAGCTGTAACAAAAAAAAAAAAAAAGATTGCAAGGGTACCAAAGTAAAGGAACAACAAAATCCTTTTAATTCCTAATAATAAATATCAGAAAGATATCGTTACTATATTATCTATGACTACTTTAACCACAAGCTGTATAACATGGAATAAGAAGTCCTTGACCTTTTTCCGGTACTGAAATCATCTAGAAGGGAAAAAATTTCTAAGGGACCTTCAATTAGCACTAATAATCCATAAAAATCTCACCATAATTGATATATTTGTAACAATCATAATTTCCATTAAGCTCAAATAGCAAATTGGTTTCATGGAGAGATGACCTTTCCCATCCCTTCCTCCTAGCCAAAGCCCAGTTTTGTTTATTGTATGAAAGAAAGTAAGGTTATGATGGCATGCACGCAAAATAGTTAAAAGGAGATCAGAAATTTGAAATTGCTTTTGTTAACAAACAGGGGCTAATTATATTCAAATATCAAAATGAACTTTCATATTTGAATGAAATCAAAAATAAAATTGAAGAGACCAATAACATCAAACTTTTATTGAAAGAAGAGTAAGATGAGGAGAAAGATGGAGAAGAAAAGCAAGAGGAAAAGGAAGGAGGAAAAGGAAGGAAGAAAAGGACGGAGAAGGGGAGAATGTAAAGAAAGAGGAATAGAAGAAGGTAGAAGAAGAAGGTAGAAGAAGAAGAAGAGAAATGAGAAGAGGAAGAAGAAGAAAAGAGAAATGGTTACCTGCTGCGAGAGGAGCTTCGGCGGGCTGGAGTCGCGCAACACAGAGAAGGCACGGGAGGGCTTCGGATCTTCCAGTGGCGTGCGAACCAGGAGGAGGGCTTTCGCTCTTCCTGCTGTCGACGACTTGCTTGCCGTGCGTGAGAAGGAGGCGAAGGAGAGGGGGATTGGAGGCGTGGGCTAGCGAGAGAGACAGAGACGGGGGGACGGATTGAGAGAGCGAGAGAGCTAAGGCCGAATCATTTAAAGCTTTGGAAATTAAAAAAAGAAATTATCTTAAAAATAAATAAAATAAATATAAAAAATATTCAGAATTATATTAAAAGATTTTAAAAAATGGCGCGTTCTATTTTGCATCGTGCGCCATGTGCCATGGCGCAGATGCCATTTTGAACACCTGCGCCACGCCATGCACATGGCGTCGTAGGTGTGCCGTGCCGCGTCGTACGCCATAATGCGCGCTATTTTGATGGTTGAAGAGGAGGACTAGAATTGGGATTACATGGCTCGAGCAGACAGGGATTGGCTTGAGGAAGGCTCGATCGAGTGGCTGTGGGAGAGGCGGATTTGGAGTTCGGATGTCAGATAGAGGGAGGCGGCCGGCTAGTTTGGGGAAATCTGGATTAATGGGTGAATGCTGCTTAAGCGCTGGGGCAGGGGGAAGTGGATGGCTCTGGCGTGAGGTTAGGTCGTTGGATTGACTGGATTAAGCGGCTCTGGCATGAGGTAGGAGCAGGATCGGCAGGTGTAGGCGGGATGTGGGAGTTCGACTACTGCTGGATTGAAGAAGCTCAGCATAGTGGAGATTGGAGGAAGGGAGGTGACTTGCGGGTTGTAGCTAGTCGGTTGGGTACGAGTGTCTGAGGATTGTGACTGGAAGAGAAGGTTCAGTCCGGGGTGACGATTCGGTCGTGTGCAGGAGCAGCTAGGCAGACGGAGGTTGATTGGTATAGGGGCATGAGGCTGTTGGTTGAGGAAGGACGGGATCAAGAGCTATTGATGGTGGATCGGACAACGTCAGCAGTTAGAGTCGTTTGAATCAGCAAAAGGAGGCGGAAGGCTTCAAACGTGTGAGGAGTGGCTCGTCGAGCTCAGGCGTCAGGTCGACAGGTTGGTCGAGTGGAAGGAGCTGGGCACGATTTGGAGGGTGACAGATGGTTTGGGGAGGTGTATTTTGTTGTTTGAGGAAGAGAATGTCGATTGAGTTGCGGGAAGAAGTAGAAACACGAACGAAAGCTTCGTTCGATTTCTCTTTAACGATGAGGAAAAGATCACGGAGATTGTGTGATACAGTGTCATCGACGTGCGGAGATCGTGCGAAACATGACACCGGACGACCGAATTGCAAGATACGTGGGATTTGAGCAGCGTCTGTGGATTTTGACGGATGGCTCTCGCGTGCGGAATTCGTGCGGAGGTCAACAACATATACCCTTTTTGAGTGAATGAATACCCAATAAAAACATTTGAGAGCTTTAGGATTAAGTTTATCCCTATGTTGTTTGCAGATGTGGACATAATAATTGCATCAAAAATCTTTGGTAGAATTTTTTTGAGAGTTATTTTTTAGGAAGAATTCAACTAGATAGTGTATTGGACTTTTAAAGCCAATAACTCTTGAGGGTATTCTATTGATTAGGTATGTGGTAGTTAGGACTGCTTCTCCCTAGTAAATTTTTAGGCACTTAATTAGTGAACAATGAGTCTTGGTGACTTTCCAAAATGTGACAATTTTTTTCCTTTTCACCACTTCTTTTTATTTGGGAGTGTCAAGATAGAAGGATTGGTGGATTATATCTTCTTTTTGGAAGAAAGATAATAATATGATCAAAGTAATCAGAAGCATTATTAGTCTGAAATGCTTTGATATTAATGTTGAATTGTTCTTGTATCATGGCAATAAAATGGGGAAAATAATGTTGATATCAGATTTTTATTTAATAAGATTTGCCTATCATTTGAGCGCATTTATCAATGAAAGTGACATCCTGTAGCTCTAAAAATATTGGGGATTTTGAATGGCCCCCATATGTTAGAGTGAATAATTAGAAAATGAGTAGATGATCTAAAATCACTTTCAGGCAAAATAACATGATGATGTTTAGCAATTTTATAAGTTTCACAATGAAAAATTTTCATGTTTTCATTCATAAAAGGAAAAGGAAAAGGAAACATACATTGCAGAGTTTTGAGAGAGGGGACCCTAGCCTATAATGTTGTTCCCATATGACTTCTATATTGAGTGTGGAAATGAAAGAATTTGACCAGTGCCTTTCATCTTCAAGAAGATATAGCCCATTGTAAGCTAGAAATATTGAATGATTGAGGAATGAAAAGTTAAAGGAATGTTGATTATTGAAATAGAAATTCAAATTTTCTCTACTTTTGTATGTGTGCTTGTTGGAAATGTTTTCTTTGGCTTCTTCATAGGTGTGACTCTTGTATTAACATGAGGCTTGGTTCTTCCTTTTCAGCTATTACTATAATTAAAAGCAATTGTAAGGTTTTAGAACCTTCAGAACTTGGTGCTCACTTGCGCCATACAGAAGTCTAAGGAGATATTCAAAGCCCTATGAAATTGATTTTTCTCTTTTTTCAACTACATGGTCTACCTAAAATCTTCCTCGGAAACAAGAGCCATGCATTTTTTCTGTTGGGCTGCTTTCAGGGAATTATTCTTACTAGTTGCAATGCTCATCTTAAAGTTCTCATATAAGGCACATTTAGTTTCACTTACATATTTTTTACATCTCCTTTTGAAGATAAATGTTGGTAGTTTTTTATGTTTTGTTATGTAGTTGACACTGTCCAAGTTTCCTATTTGCTAAATTTAGTTTGTCTGTACCCAGGGAATCACTGCTGTTCTGAACTTTCAAAGCGAAAGTGAGCGGGCAAATTGGGGGATTTATTCACGAGCTATCAATGAGTTCTGCTGCAACTCAAATATTCTTATGGTGAACTATCCTATTAGGTAGGTGAACGTATATCATATTTTAGATGTCTTGGCATCTCTCCAGACTTCTGATCAGTTGTATTTATTTTTAAAATTGTTAAAAAATTTATACAGGTGTAGTTTCAAAACTCTGAGCTTTTATTCTGCTGTGTTCTTGTGTGCTTCGATCATCTTATTTTATATCTATATTTTAAATTTCTTATGAATGATGGATGCTACAATGTTTGTATATTTCGTTACATCTAGACTTGTTGAATTTAGAGTATCCCACGTTTTTGACATCATTTTTCATCTAACACAGCAACGGGAAGTTAAACAAGATTCACTTGTGGAAACAGATGCAGCACATTTCCATATGTCTAAGGCTTGGCTTGGATTTAAAAAAAAAAAGGCTTAGCTTGGATTTTTAATTTGTTGTCATAATTTTTGGAAAATGGAAAATAGGCTCTTAAAACATTTTCTTGAAAGATATATGGTTTATTTTGGTTGCTAGTATGGTGGGTGTAAAATAAATGGTTTGCAAGTATTTTAATTTTTTAGGTTTTTGTTTCAAAGTAATATAAGTGCAAAGAAAAAAATTGACAGATATAAAATACAACAAAACCTAGCGAAAAAAACCATCTTAATCAAGTGCATTCCAATTTCTTCATATTTATGATCCATTTGGACGGCTGCTACTTTTTTTAAAAGTGATTGTGAAGAAGCTGTGAGGAAAGTAACTTTTTTGAAAGTTGTTGTGGAGATTATAATTTTTTTCCTTTTCTTTTTTTAAAGTCTGATATCCACTTTCATATAGCTACCACATAATATCATATTTAGTTATAAAAAAGAGCTTCCTATCACACATTTTTCTTCAAAACAGCAAGGAAGCAGTAGGTAAACGCAAAAGTGTAGTTGTGGTCTAAAAAACAGAGCAATAAGAAGGCTGCTCCAAATAGAGCCTTAATCTCCACCCACTCAAAGCCTTCTTTTTTCCGTATGACATCGCTAGCTATTAATGGCCTCATTATCACACTTCCCCTATGACACATTTTTTTTGCAAGCTCAAAATTGTGCCTCTTCGAGATCTCTCTGTCATTGAACTTTGATGCTTTACAACCGCTCGACCACCGGACTTGCCGCCTCCTCAATGTCATCATAGCGATGAAAAAGACACCTTAAGTGACATTCTTTCTACAAGGCTAGATCACACACCTCTCATTTGGGATCTCTTTGCCTTATACCAACCATTCATAACAATGCATCAAGATGTACCTCTTGCCCTCTTTCTCAGCACTTGAAAGGTGATGGTTTGCTTCCACTTCTTTCTATTTTTTAATTCCTTGCAGTAGTGGAATACAACTGCTTGAATGCAAGAGAAATTTTTTGTTTCGTTAGTTGATGATGTGGATTACGCCACTTTGCAGATAGTACAACTTCACCCCATTTTTACTATTGTCTCAATGGTTCTCTTTTAAATTATGGCGTTCTCTCTCTTTTTTTCTCAGTTATTTTGTTTTTCATTTTTTGCAAATATTGGTTTGGACTTCCGAGGAAGGCAGGCTTACCGCTATATGGCAATGATGTTTCACATTTTTAACTTACATTAAATCAAACAAAAAAAATACAACTTTTATTTTCTTTTCAACCTATTGAATACAATTATATAATTAAAACGATACAAATCAACATCTGAGTGTTAATATTACTTTAGTTGATTTATTTTTTTAAATCTTTTGTTAGTTAGTTTTAGTATAAACATGTCCGTGATAATAACACCACCCCTGTAGAGATGAGGTTCGGGTCTCATTATGTTTGTATTGGTTCAGTTCGGAGCGGTTCAGTAAATTAAATAATGTAAATTCAATTTTTGGTTCCTTGGTTCAGCTATTGGTACTCTGGATTTTTCTGTTGTGCTGTTGATGAGACTGATTCTATGTAATTCGATTGTTAGGTCTTGCTATTGGACCTTTTCGCTATTGGACCTTTTCTTTGGTTGTACATTTAATTGTAATCTGTGGTTTGTTATGGCTTTCTATTACTTCTGTGGCAGGTTGCTTGGCTGTGCTGATTCTTTGTTCCTTGGTTACTGTAATGGGATTAATTACTGGATTTATGTTTTGAGGCTTGAAGTCATGCAAGATTTTCGGCTTTACAGTTTCATGAGATTCTTGGATTGATTGTTCATGGAATTACGTGATTTCTGCCTCTACGAGCATAGCTGTGAATTTGTGATTGGTTTATCTGCCTTGTTATGCATTTTTCAAGCATATCTTTACAGGATTGATTACTGTACCTTGTATGATTTCAGTGATTTCAGGCTTCCAAATTAGTTCGAATTATTGCTATTTGCTGAAGGGATTTTGTGATTATTACTAGGGATGCCTGAGACATGTAAAGGAGAGTTCTTTTCAATATTATTTTTCTAAATTATTTTGTTCCTCTTGGCTTAAATGTTGTATGGATGTGACTCTTTCTAGAATGGTACAAGTGGCAATTATAATTTTTTGGCGAAAGTTATCTCTCTGCATTGACTTGAGGCTTGAATTTCTTTATTTGACGATCTTTTAGTTTGTTCTTTTGCATCTATATAATTTGAAATTGGTTCAGCAAGTGATTGATTTTAGTCAAAATTGTTATAAATCGGATTTCTGGTTGCAATGTGAATCTTATTCGAATTATGCTTTTTTTGTGGTTTCAATTTTATCATGCAGACAATTATTTTCGTTCAGAAAGATTTATTTAATTAATGATTATTGAATTTACTATTTTTTGTTTGTGGCTTTTTTGTAGGGAGGTGGACTCTGTAGACCTGAGAAAGAAACTTCCTTTCTCTGTTGGGCTTTTATTACGCCTTCTGAGGAAGAATCATCGTATATTTGTGACTTGTACTACTGGATTCGATAGATCCCCTGCATGTGTTATTGCCTACTTACACTGGATTCAGGATACTGCCCTTAGTGCTGCCCACAATTTTGTTACTGGCTTGCACTCATGTAGACCTGATAGGTACACGTGCATTTATTTTCTATGAATCTTTACCATCAATTAATATCTATAAAATTAAATCCAGCCAGTAGTTGTTGCTGGTGGTCCTGTTTAGGAGTTTCCTTTGCTTGTAGCATTTTTGCATACTAATTTTTGTTATGCAGCAGCTTTGTTCAATTCATAGCTATCAGTCGTCTATTTCAACTGCTACTCTCTGATTGAATATAAAAAAATGATGTTTTCTGCAGACCAGCAATTGTTTGGGCCACATGGGACCTGATAGCCATGGCAGAAAATGGCAAAATTGATGGATCTCCAACTCATGTTGTAAATTTCGTGTGGAACAATGGATGTAGAGAGGTAAGGTTCCAACTTTATCGAGTAATGACTGTTCGCCTTTTGATTACTATTCTCAAATGTTTGTATTTTTGTGCTTAGTGTCAAATGATTGTGAATGTTTTTTTGATAATACATTGATTTGAGCAATTTTACTTTTCTAACATTGTTACTTTTGTATGATTTTGTTGAAGGGAGAAGAGGTATGCTTGGTGGGGGACTTCACGGGCAATTGGAAGGAATCCATAAAGGCAGTACACAAGGGAGGTTCAAGATATGAAGCAGAAGTTAGACTTCGGCATGGAAAGTATGTTTATTGTTTTAGATTCCTTGGAGCAGAGTTAAAACTGTGTTCCTGACATTGCAATATTTTTATGAAAATTTACCTACATGCCACAAAATTCTTATATATATTTATATATCTAACTTCTAAATCCTTATATTTACTTATATAACATATTAAAAATATTATTAATATTAATTTATCTAAAGTAAAATATGCATTTTGATACATTTGTTTTGATGCAATTTAGACGTTAGAGTGTTATCTATCTAAATATAGAACTTAAGGTGTTATATATAGGAACTCAAATTTTGTGGTATGCATGTCAATCCCTTTATTTTTATAACAGTTGGCCAATAATTTGTTAAATTGAGATTTCAGGTATAAATATAAATTCATTATTGGGGGACAGTGGAGGCACTCTACATCATTGCCAACAGAGAGGGATGAACATGGCAATGTCAACAATGTTATCCGGATTGGTGATGTTGCTAGAATTAGACCTACTCCCAACGAACTACAGATAAAGGTATCCACAAGAATCTCTTTCTTTGTCATTTTTTGGTTCACACTTTGTGAACCATTATGCGGAAAACATAACTTTATTAATTCTCTGCTCGTTGTTGATATGTTTTTTGGCATATTAAATTTCAATATTTTGTTTTATATGTTACTGTAGTTTTGCTTGCTATTCCCAAAATCTATCTGTCATTTTTTTTTAATCTATCTGCCAATTTTATCCAAGAAAGGCGAATCATTTCCTCATCCTTTATTTAGATTGAATCATTTATGAAGATAAATAAGAAGAATAGAAGCAAAATCACTCCAAATATTGACTACATATTTTACTGAACATGTAATTTTGGTAACTTATTCAGTGAAACATCTCACAGTAACAAAATAACCATTTCACAATTTTTCTTAGGTTTTTCTTGATGCATGTATAATTTTTTTTTTTAACTTTAGATTATCAAATGGGAGCATCTTTATTGAAACTTGCCCTGTTTGCTAAAAATCCTTTAATCCTGCGTTGTGGTTTTCTGATGTTTATGAAAGGAATCTTGGGAAGTACTAGAAATGCATAATGCAGTTGGATCATCCTTTTAAAGTTCCTTTTTTAATGAAGTGAAGTCTAATTTTTTAAAATCTTGGTTTCTAATATTTTTGCAACCTTCACATTAACAAATGTGATGTTTTTCTAATAAAAAATAAACGTGAAAATTATGTATCAAGAAAGCTATGCCAAGAAATTAATTAAAAATCAACATAGAGGAGAATCCTTTTGCTACCAATCCTCAAGTGCTGTTTATTATTTACTCTTACTGGCTCTTCACCTATTGATTTATTTTCATGTTTTTTCAATCTCTCTAATTTTTTTGCTAATTTTTTTAATTATTCATCAAAAGGACATAAGAGTTCTAGTCCATGGGTACCTTAAGTACCCATGTAATTTCTCATGGAAACTTTTATATAATCCAAACCAATAACATATTACTATGAAAATAGATAAAAATGTTCCTTGTCATATCATTCCATCAAATAAACTATTTGCTTCTTTTTTTTTTTTCACTAATTTTCATTATTGGGAACTTTGCTGCTATTTACAGGATCCATCAGTTGTGAAGGTAATTGAGAGACAACTAACAGAGGATGAACGTTTCATGTTAGCCTTCGCTGCAAGGCGCATTGCTTTTGCAATTTGCCCAATCAAACTTGCTCCGAAGTAGAATTGGTCCTCATTCCACTCTGCTTGCATTTGCTGCTATGATTTCTTATGTTCGGCAGGAATTCTAGATGTTGTGGTATTCATTGCAATCACGTGGAGTGCTATACTTTAAGATTCCATAACAGTTCAAATAATTAGTTTCATGCGAAAGGTTTTACTTAATGAGACTTCATATGCTTTCAGTTGACTTCCTTTCTTATATTTTGTTGGAGTGCTTTGCTGTTGTTTTTGTGTGTGTTCTCAATAAAGATCATCTCTCCTATTCTAAGTATATTTTAGAAAATATGCTTCTTAATTGCTCGTCTTCTTAGGACTTTTGTCTACGGTGTTCTTAGATTGGGTGTGAGTGATCTGCATCAAATTTTCACTACAATTTTTGGCTCTTACTCAGATGATCTTATACCTTTGGTTATTTAGGATTGAATATATTATTTGTATTCTAAATACTAAACATATGATGACATTAGATATCACATTACTTATTATGAATGCATTCAAATCAACTTTGTTTAAATTATTGGGATTTTTAGAAGTGAATATTATTTTTACTATTGCTTTGTGGTTATTAAAATATTGGATATGGTTACTCAAAGTAAACTTATGGATACACATGAAAATATTAAATATAATCTTTCTTTGTTGGTCTTTCATGTTAAAAAAAGTGTAAAATTTTTACAACCACTTCAAGGACTGAAAATGAAAATGGTCCAATAGTTTGCCTTAAGTAAGCATTAACTCATTCAAGGACCTTTGTAATATGTTTCTAGTCCAATTTTTAACATTAAAGAGGTCATTAAAAATATCACAATAACTCTTTTATATTAGACAAGGAGGAGAGAGTTTGACTCGATTCAACAAGGCCTACAATGAAGTCGACAATAATGAAATATGCTTGGCAAAGGGTACATTTCTCTTATGATTGAGGTCAAGAAATTTAACTAAGAATTCTCTAGACAACATGAAGGAACTATTAAATTTTTAGTAGCCAAGTTCTTAAAATAACATAAAGAAACTACTATGGAAAGCTGACAAGTATCATACTCCCAACAAGATTTAAGTTTCGTTTGGGACGGTTTTTTTATTGCTTCTTAAAGCATTTTTTTAGTAAAAAAATTAAATTTTTTATACTAGAAAGTTACTTTAAGAAGCAGTAAGAAAACCGTCCCAAATGAAGCCTAACTTTTGTCTCCCTTTCCTATAAAATATATAAACTTCTCCCAGCACAAGCTATTGAACATCAACTTCTTCCTCACTAATCGTGCATGGGCTTTGTCAACATCTTGTTCTTTGATCTTGTCAACAAGTTGAGAATAAGCTCCAAGAACTTCTGAACATTAAGAGAATCATTAGTTGAATTTTTTTAAGAAATGTTTTCTAAGGGGATAATTACTCTGGGCTGTTTGGAAAAATTGTGACACTTTAAAATCAAACACTAGACCTCATGATCACCCAAGTTCTATTAGCTTACAACTACAAATCTTTCGATTCATTAAGGTTATGGTGTTTGTCGAGTAACTTGTCGTCAAGTTGCCTTCATCCAATGACATTATGACTATCCATGGGGAACTAATCTAGTCACAAAGTGCTATCTCAACTTGCAAAGAAGATAACATTATTATATAAAGAATTGAGGAAAAATTTGTGATTCAAATGCTTGCCTGGATGTAGAGCCATTAAAGAAGTTCTATCTTTTCTCTTCATGAAGGTACTTCAAAAATCAAGCTCACATCTTTATTATCCAATAATATAGATATTTTTACATAGAAATAATCAGAGATGCCTGGGTAGAAATGAGTATCACTAATGACATATTACAAATGGATTTCGATAGCGCCAAGTAATCAAACAAAAGAATAGTAAGTTCATAAAAGAAATAATAGCTGCAACTAAAGAAGAAATTGATAAGCTTCTAAAGATTTCTTACATTTAGGAAACTCAGTATCCTGAGTAGAATGGTCATGATAAAAAGGGCAACCAAGAAGTGGAGGTGTGTTTTGATTTCAAGAAGGTGAATGTTGAATGTCT
This sequence comes from Dendrobium chrysotoxum, assembly GCA_019925795.1. Lineage (NCBI taxonomy): Eukaryota > Viridiplantae > Streptophyta > Magnoliopsida > Asparagales > Orchidaceae > Dendrobium > Dendrobium chrysotoxum. Next base: position 43,874,025 of record CM034303.1, on the reverse strand, counting down.
AAAGAATTCTTACCCATGGTCCACTAGTGACCCCATAGTTGACATATTTGTGGACAAATTTTAAGAAGAAGATGAGTTTCATCATTAAGAAAGGGGCATTTTGCTATAAGATTATGAACTGTGGAGTCAAGACTACTGATTCCACATATTAAATGGGCAAATTTTAGATACCAAAAGGGAAGAAACTTGGACTTCTACTTCGACAACATCCTAGTAAAGAATCATCTTCATGACCTTGCCGAGACATTCTCTTTATCAAATATGATATGAAGTTCAATCCCATTAAAGACTTACTCGTTGCATCCATGGAAAAAAAAATCAAAGGACGAATTCTCCACTAATGGAAGAAAAACAAATTTAGTAAACATAAAAGCTTAATGGAGATGAAGTGTCCATAATTTACCCAAGAAGAAAATTGCCTAACAAACATGTTAATCTGACATTTATATCTCAGTGTAGAGAAACGAATGCTCAATTATTCAAAGCTCTTAAAAAGTCAAATCAATTTAATTTGAAATGAACATTAGAAAATTATTAGAAGATATAAAGACTAACATCATGATAGGAAATACTTGAGTTCGCAAGTAATTCTATCGGATCTACTTGAGTTCGCAAGCAACCCTAACAAGAAATTGATAAAAACAGCGAAAATATACAAGAACGATAATGAAACAACCCAAAATATAGTAGACTTTATTAGATAACTCAAAGCAAAGCAAATATAAGAAAAGATATAATTGATCCTCTATTCTTGAGGAGGATCGTTCTCTCCCAATCTCTAGACACTAGGTCTAGAGCCCAAAACTCTCAAGAGACTTCAAGAGAACACAATACTTAAGCATGCCCTAACCCTCCCTTCATATGCCTATTTATAGCCTTAGTCACCCACCTCCTAAACCTCCCACCTCCTTTCCCAAAATAGATTAAATAAATTCATTCAAACCTCCTTTCCTAAAATATATTAATTTAAATAGATTAATTTAAATAGTGGACCCCACTTCAATGACCGGCCCATATGGGGCCGACTGGGCCGGTTCTTGGATCAACCTAACAATACCGCCTTCCCAAAGAGCCACCTTGTCCTCAAGGTGGAAAGAGGGAAACTGATACTTTATCCTCTCATAAGGCTCCCATGTCGCCGCATAATCTGGAAGATCCTTCCACTTGATCAATACCTCTTTTACTTCTCCCCCTCCCTTGTGTACCCCTTGTAACTCGAAAGGTTCTAGTATCAACTCCAAGTCCTCTATTAAAGTCGTTGATATCTCAAAACTTGTGGAAATATGCTTGTGTTCTCGTGGAGGTGGCCATCCTTGAGGTGGCTGAAAAACCTTACCGAATTGCTGAATCAAGGACTGCACTGAAAGGGAAACATCCCTTCCCTTTTCCATCCTGATCATATCCAGCTTGTATAGTCTCACCAGAAAATCTTCCCCCACCTCTTGTATGCTTCTAACCATGGTCTTAAGGGATACCATGGCTTTGGATAGCCCAACATCTCCCCTTATAACCACCTTTCTCCCATCCACCATGAATTCCATCGTGAGTGCTCCCCAATTGTCCTTGGTTTCCCCCAAGGTTTGCAACCACTTCATTCCCAGGATGACATCAGTACTTCCTAACTCTAGTGGGAGAAAATCCTCTCTTACCTGAATCCCCTAGATGGTCAACACCACTCCTCTACAAATCCCCTGACCTTTCTCCACCTTCCCTGTACCCATCATCACCCCATAATAACTGGTGTCCACTAATTTTACTCCTAGTTGATTGACGACCTGAGTGGAAATGAAATTATGGGTAGCCCCACTGTCAATCAAAACTACCACCTCCATGCCTGCTATTTCCCCCTTCACCTTCATCATATGATTCGAAGGGAATCCTACTATTGAATTCAGGGAGACCTCCGCCACATCCAGATGCAACTTGTCATCCATCTCTTGCTCACCTCCCTCTTCAATTTTCTCATCATCACAGACGGTGAGAACCTGAAGAGTTCGATCCTTACACCTGTGCCTTGGAGTATACTTCTCGTCACACCGAAAACATAACCCCTTTGCCCTCTTCTCTTGCATCTCCTTCTCTGTCAGCCTCTTGAAATTCTCCCCACTCCCTCCTACTGGCTTATCCCTGATGGTCTCATTAATGTTGCCTGACGCAGGCCCCTTGGGTGCTAGAAGAGTGGTCGTCGTCCTGCAAGAGCCTCCTGAGCTGCTTCTCCTGGCTCCCTTCTCTAGATTTTTCTGATTTTCAACCAGCTGTGCTAACTTCATGGCCTCTCCCAAGTCCCGTGGCATCAGGACTTTCACTGCAGCTTTGATTTCTGCCTTTAGCCCCTTCATGAAGTTCCCCTCGAGTACAGTATCTGATAATCGCTCCACCCTACTGGCCAGGTGCTCAAACCACTCCCGATAATCCGCTACTGATCCCTCCTGCACTAAAACAAAAAACTGCTCATAGAAATCTCCTCCCCGGTCGGTTTGGAAATGTTCTATTAAACAATCCTTGAATTCTCCCCAGCTCCGGATGAGCCTCCTCTGATCTCTCCACTGGTACTATGACAGCACCTTTCCTTCCAAGCATAAGCCTGCAGCTGTTAATTTCTCATCCTCTATCAAGCCATGGACGGCAAAGTACCTTTCCACCTTATAAATCCACCCATAAGTATCCTCCCCTTCGAATATGGGCATCTTCAGTTTCCTCACCTTCTGATCTCTACCATTCCCCCTTATTCCACCATAGCTTCCCCTCTCCCAAGTGCTCGGCCCACCCCACGTCCCCCGATCTTTCCTTGCCCTGTCATAACCCAAACCCCCTTTGAATTCCCCTCTCCTTCCTTCAAATTCAGTACCTCGGTGGCCATAATATCCCTCCCGGCGTTCCCAATCAGCACCCCTGTGCTCCGCTCCCCCATACCCATGCCTTTCCCCATACCTAACTCCTCTATCCTCCCTCTAGAAAGGTTCCAGATAGGGTTTTCTTCTTTCTCCTTCCACGATCTCCACCTCATCTTTCTCCCTAGGAATTTCAAAATTTGTGTTCTTCCCTTCTAACCCTTTTGCCTCCGACGCCGCCACTTGAATTTGATTCTCGAAGATCTTCTTCACCATCAGATGGAGATCAGAAACTTTGTCTTCCATCGACGAAACTTTGCCTTCCACGGATGAGAGTCAATCTTCCATCGTGGCTTTGATTTGGCTCATCTCCCCTTCGAATCGTTCCTCCAATGCATCAACTTTCTTGGCCGCCATAAAAAAAATATGAATATTAGCTCCAAATTTCAGCAAGATCTCTCCTTCCGATCAAAATTCCTCCACTGAATTTTCAAAAAAAATCAGTCCACAATGGTCTAGGAATTGCTCTGATACCAATTTGATAGGAAATACTTAAGTTCGTAAGTAATCCTATCGGATCTACTTGAGTTCGCAAGCAACCCTAACAAGAAATTGGTAAAAACAGCGAAAATACACAAGAACGATAATGAAACAACTCAAAAAATAGTAGACTTTATTAAATAACTCAAAGCAAAGCAAATATAAGAAAAGATACAATTGATCCTCTATTTGAGAGGAGGATCGTTCTCTCCCAATCTCTAAACACTAGGTCTAGAGCCCAAAACTCCCAAGAGACTCCAAGAGAACATAATACTTAAGCATACCCTAACCCTCCCTTCATATGCCTATTTATAGCCTTAGTCACCCACCTCCTTAGCCTCTCACCTTCTTTTCCAAAATAGATTAATTCAAATAAATTAATTCAAACCTCCTTTCCCAAAATAGATTAAATAAATTAATTCAAACCTCCTTTCCTAAAATAAATTAATTCAAATAGATTAATTTAAATAGTGGACCCCACTTCAATGACCGGCCCATGTGGGGCTGACTGGGCCGGTTCTTGAACCAACCTAACACATCACCACTACATAGATTTTGCATACTCTAAGACAGTAAAATATTCAATCTTATATTTAAAAGTGAAATTCAATGTTGTCATCCAATCGTAGCATGAGAAGAAAACACGAAACAACATCCTATTTATTTTATTTTTCACAATGGATAAATTGGCTCTAGCTCTTCTCTCAACTTGTAAATGATTAAAGCTATATTTTCACTCTCACAGGATCAAGTAGGGGATTGGTGTACTTTTTCGATGAGTCCCATAGAAGTTAAAGTCATCGGACCGACTTATTAAGTGGTTCATTGAGCTCAATGAATATGTACCTTGCACAACCGTTGAAGCTCAAATGCTTGTTCATTTCATTATTGAATTCTCTATATGCCAAAACTGAACCTGAAAGATGTTGAGTAAAAAGAAGATACATAAGTTATGTTGTCTCGAGTAAGAAAAATAACATTAAAATAGTAACAATGAGCCATTCTTTGCTGTTGGAACAATACAAAATAGCAAGAACTCCAAAAAGTAAAAACGTTGGTTCTCCTTCAACAAAAGATCATGTTACATAAGAAAAAAAAGTTAAGTTCTATGTTAAAAAAAAAAACAGTAAAAGAGGAAATGCTAATTGCTTCATGTAACTATATTTTCAACCAGTCCAATTTGCTGCCCAAGTTTGAATTCCAACCATTGTTTCTGTTGGGGCATGGTAATCCCACAAATTCACTTCTATAATAGCATAGCCACAAAGCAAATCACATGCAATATTTGAGAAAATTCTGGCAACCCATCTACCATCTTTACCTCCCCAAAGACCTACTTCATCACCAAAAGATAACCACATCCATTCCACTTTTTAATATCTCAAAATCCTTTCTCAGACTTCCTTCAAGCTTGCTTCTACTCTTGAGATGTGATTTAGAAGCTGATTTAATATGAGGTCTAATAGCAGATATCTAGATACCATACATGCTTATTGAATCTCCCACCTGCGCAGTACTTGTTTCTTTCTCAACTGAAAGTGGAGGGTTTTTAAATCAATCCTCACCTCCTTTCGATCTCTTTTCAATGGCTCAACCGTTCCCACAAAGGGTCAACAAATTCTCATAACACAGCACAAGTTCGTAATATTACTGGCTTACATTAGGATGCGCCTATCCATTAAATTAAAGGACAAGATGTACATAAAAATATATGAAGGTTACATAAATCATCTATATAGTTACATTATAGTACCTTTAGATATGAATCCCCATAGATTGACTCTACATCCATCTCTTTAGCAACCTTATTCAATGAGAATCCGTCTGTAGAATTTTGCAAATATTGAAATGCAGTAAAGTACTTCTTCAGGGTCCTTTGATGATGCTTCATATGCTCTACCGTCAAAGTAATTCCAAATACTTGCTCCAAGTCATGATAAGTGGCAATGCAAGCAACATAAGTGAAATTCCTTTTCACTTTAAATTCTTTTTCCATTTGTTAAATCAATGAATAAGTTAAGCATCCATTTCTTCTTTTCATTTGAAATAAAGCTTGCAACTTGCATATTGTCCTTCACCCTGTCCTTTCCCTCTCTCCATACTACATCCAATACCAAATTTAAAAAAAAAAAAAGTGAAATCAGCCAGTTGCCTCAGATTAACGGATAGCTTAATCAATAAAGTCAATCTAACTTGAGAATAAGCGTTATAATCTCAAATTTATTACAAGTATGATTAAGCATATGAAGCTTGTGCTACACCACCATCTATAGATATTAGTCAATGGCTAACAGGTAAGAATTTCCATGCATATCAACTTCTCGCAATGTAAATGATAATAGAACAGACTGATTCAATCAATGCTATTTCACTAAGTCACGGGCAAAGCAGAATTTAATCTCAATTTCAAATTTACTGCTATTTGATGCAGTTACTTATTTGGAATGAAAGAACTGCAAACAGAAATTACTATATGAATTTATCTCTAGCTGGTTTTGTCTTTAACAATCACAGAAAATTGAACAGGGGTTTGTTCAATAATAACATGGGTAATTCATGCTTAGTACCCATAAGTTGGCTCTACTTTTACTTTGGTCCCTACAATTTCAGTTGTCCAAGTAAATTCCCTATAATTTAAAATTATCATAATCATATCCAAAACTCAGATGGCATAATAGACAAAGTTAAATTTCATCCCAAAGAAATGGAAGAACGCTTACTCATCATGTGAGACCTGTTGAACTGCACTTCTTCTACACCTGCAGCAGCGGCTGTGTATGCCTGAAACAAACAGAGAAATACCAAAATGCAGAAGAAGGAAAGACTAGTAATGAAGAATGTTCTCATTCTCTATGGTATTCACACATACCCTATTACGGTATACATACCGTAATATAAAGCTAATACAGACAATGACTTTAACGGCAGTTATAGATGGACGACAATTAAGCCAAAGTCAGGGAAATGTGGCCTGCTGCATAGAGGTAGTGGACATGTGAGAATAAGAGCAGTTTTATTTGTCGGCTTGCTTATATGAAACCCTAAAATTTTCTTATAAAAATTTTTGACCTGAAGAAACGGATAGCTCGTGAATAGATTCTGCAGCTAAGTTCAGTTCTTCACTGTAGAGAAGAGCATAGAAATCGTCCAAGCTAATACAAGTTGGTGTGGATTGTAGTTTTAAACGTCTGGTACGAGCTTGGTAATCCATTCAGTGTGTACAGGATATTATCTTCGGGAGGTAAGGGCGATCCAAAGGAGCCAATGGCGTCAACTTTGCTCTTGATTTAAGAAAGATACTGTATCATTGATTTATCTTTCATTGAAATGTGGTGCAGTTCATTTTTCAGCTGAAAAATGCGGGAGAGGTTGGTAGACTAAAAGCGACGCTCAATAATTTGCCAGATTTTCAAACAGGAATCAAGATTTAAAACATACGGGAAAAAGTCGGAGAAATCATCGAATACAGCACTGTCGCAAGATTTTGATCAACGAGTAACCAGGTATAGTATTCAGGATTTGAAACAATGTCGGTGGAAGTTGATAGAAGTTTAGAGGGTTTTGGAGTTGAGCCATGTAGATAACCATCAAAATTGTTTACAGTAAACAATTTTAGGATATGAGATTTCCAGAGGGTAGTTTTCTGCTGTAAGTTGAATGTTAAGTATGAATTTCATATTAGTCATAAGAAATTTCAGCTGAGATGGAATAGAAATATCAGCCATTTTGACAACAGGTAGAGCTTTTGATGAGGTAGAAGATTGAGAATGGTTTTCCATGAGAAGAGGGAGAATAGAGAAGAACAGAACAAGAAAACAATGGAAAGATCAAACCGTGAATAAACTGGATTTCAGGCCGTAGGGCACTATAGTTCTGATACCATGTTGAACAGCACTTCTTCTACACCTGCAGCAGCGGCTGTGTATACCTGAAACAAACAGAGAAATACCAAAATGCGGAAGAAGAAGGAAAGACTAGTAATGAAGAATCTTCTCATGCTCTATCGTATTCACACATACCCTCTTACTGTATACATACCGTAATATAAAGCTAATACAGACAATGACTTTAATGGTTTAGATTAAAGCAGTTATTGATGGACGATGATTAAGCCAAAGTCAGGGAAATGTGGCCTGCTGCATAGAGGTAGTGGACATGTGAGAATAAGAGCAGTTTGATTTGTTAGCTTGCTTATCAAGACCCACCACTTAAAACACTTCTTCCTTCATTCAGCTTAATTCATCATCATCTTCACTAAATCTACGTTTTATATTGAGGAGAACGGAAGAACAAGTATCATTTAAGCAGTCAGGCAGAAATCAAAGTATTGCGATCTACAATTGCAGTATTTTGGTTGCTTTTATGTTGGTGATCGGTCTGATGGGACAAGTCAACGTTCTTTCATTTTGCTTAGACGAATTAAGCTTTATCATTGAATCATTGGGGTTTTAGATGCAAATGTGATAATTTTAAATTATAGAAACTTGATTGTGGTAATTGAGATTGTAGGGACTAAAAAATGGTCTACAAAATAATAGTTTTATACATATTAATCGTGTGTATCTGTTTATATATATATATATATATATATATATATATATATATATATATGCATGTGAGTATGTATACATGCATATATTTGTTTTGTCTCTCTCAGCTCCCAAGAAGATTTTATCCCCCAGAGATTTGAGTCCTATGATGGGAGGGCTTGGATATAGGCAGTGATATTATGGTCCCCAGTCAACCCCCAAAGGCCTTGTCAAATTGTGGATTATATCTTGAGGTCAACAACTTAATGAAAAAATAAGGGGTTCAGTAATGAAAAATGTAAGCATGATGCATCTAACATTTACAAGAACTAAACCTAAAAACGCAGATGAAATTTAGTATTTATAATTTCATAAACATAAGCTGCCCACAAAGTTTCATTGAAACGAACATACTGAATTATAAAGTAGAAAATAGAAGCCATCCACCCCATGCAAAACAATAGCATTGAATGCATAGCTTGGCATAAACACAGGGCTGGTCACAAAATCACACATTCCATTGAAAAAGGAAAACTATTGAAACGACCATGTTTCAACCATCCTCATGACTGAACCTCTTGCAATCTCAAACCAGTCAAATTGGTTCTAGAAAAAGGCATGTATCATAATGACAACGTCGAAATGCAGATAACGTAAATAATCCTCAAGCTGGTTGACAGTTTAATTTTAAAATACATGTTTCCTATCAAATATGTATCATATTTTCTAAACTTAACAAATATTCAAGATGGCTTAAGACTTTTACTCAGCAAGACAGACGCAACAGCCAAAAACACATATTATGTATATTCAATAACAACTGGATGCAACATGATGAAAAGTTACATATGTAAACAGTGAAAATGCAAGCAGATAGAAAAAATAACTGGCGGAATTCTCATTTTGTACCTGCATATCTAAAACCATTAAAAGGCACTTGCAATTATTGGTTAGGTATAACATAGATGCCTTTTCATAGTACTCAAAAGTTGGTGGCTCAGTAAGAACTGGAAGTTGCTTGGCTCATGTTGCCAGTCAAGAGAACTAGAATTTAAGGGGGAAAAAAACAATATTACCATGAACAACAATTAAATCTTCAAGTTGGAGAACATGAAACAAATCAATGTAACAAATTAGGAAATTAATATTAGAAGCTGCACAGGGCAACAGTGTCCCTGGAATTGAAGAGGTCTAATTTCCAAAAAGCAGCTTCAACTTGATGTTCAAATATATTTTAAGGTGCAGCATGCAATAGACATTCCCAAGACAAGATCGGTATATGGAAGATCCAACTGAAATGTACCTTCAGATATAGTGCTAATTAAGGTTGAACAACCTGCAGAGCTTTCTGTACCAAATTTCTTAAAAATATTAAAATAGGGAAATGATGCTCAATATTGAATATTTTACCCATGTTTAGGTCTCTCTGTACTATCCCAACCGATGCAAGACAGTCAATGCAAATGCCCTCCTGCATCTGTATTTCTTCCTGCATAATACTCCATGGCTTCTTAAAGGCCTTAACGTTTTAAGCAGCATATTCTTTTTGTTAAAAGGAGGCCTTCACACCTCAAAAAGCTTTGCCATCTTGTCCAACATTTTATATATGTCATTTGAACTAGGATGACCTCTATCATCCACCAGAAATTCATGAACCATCCCATCCACTTCAATTAGGCTGCACCCTGGCTCAATTTCCACTCCTCTACTTTTCATGGTTCCTCTTACAGTGAGCGCATCCTTCCATCTTCCAGTGGATGCATACAAGTTAGCAAAAAGAACATAGCACCCTGGTTCATGTGGCTCCATTTCAATAAGATGCTTCCCGACAGCTTCTCCAAATCCAATATCCCCATAGATTCTACAAGCACTAAATAGTGATCCCCAAATTCTATCATTTGGCTCCATAGGCATTTTCTGTATGAATTCCACTGCCTCCATGAAAAGCCCAGCCTTTGCAAGAAGATCCACCATGCAACTATAATGCTCCACCTTAGGATCAATCTTATAAACTTTCCTCATAATTTCAAAGCATTTGCGCCCTTCAGCGACCATTCCAGAATGACTATAGGCAGATAACGAACAAATGAAAGTCATGTCATCAGGTTGAATTCCCTCATCAACCATGTCAGCAAAAAGCTCCAATGCTTCCTCTCCCTTACCATATAGTCCCAAACCAGCAATCATCGCATTCCACAAATCAACATTTCGTTCTCTTAATGTCTCAAATGTCTGCTTTGCGCTCATAAGATCCCCGCACTTGGCATACATATGGACTAAGCTAGTCTTCAAATTAGAGCTCAAGTATATTTGACTCCTCTCCAAGAAGCCATGCACCCACTTCCCCTCTTGAAGAGCTCCCAACTCTGCCACAGCCACCAATATGCTAACAAGAATCGAATGGCTCGGTTGGACCTTCATGCCCATCATCTCCTGGAACAGAACCAAAGCACCCCCAGGCTGCCGAAACTGGACATACCCTGAAATCATAGCACTCCAAGAAACCAAATTTCGCTCAGGCATTTTGTCAAACACCTCCCGCGCAGATATCAAGTTTCCATTTTTCACATACGCGGACAACAATGCTGTCCAAGACGATACACTGGGCTCCGAATTCTCCCTAAACACATGACAAGCATCTACAATGGCGCCAAGAGACCCGTAAAAATGGATCAACGAGGCCCGAACAAACTGATCTGAGCTAAACCCGTACTTTAAGATCATGGAATGGAGGGAAGCTCCATTCTTGAGTTGTCCTGTTTGACCCATGGCTTTGAGTAGCGGGGGGAAAGTGTGGTTGTTCGGAGTTGTATCCCATTGGAGCATTTCGTCAAACAGAAGAAGTGCAAGTGAGGGGAGTTTGTTGCTAACATAAGCATGGAGGAGGGTGTTGTACATGAAGGTGGAACGATGGGCACAGAAGGAGAGTAAATCGCGCCCCTTTGAGTGGTTGGTGTGATCGGCGAGCAGTAGAGACTCGAGGATGTTGCCGGCGACGAAAGGGTCGTTGATTTGGCCGGAGATAATAGAACGGGCATGGAAGAGAGGAAGAAGGGATTTTGAGAAGAGGATAGGTCTCATGAGCCGGATTCATGACGAATTCTTATACAGCGTTGAATGAGACGTCAGGGAGGGCCAGAAGAAGAAGAAGGGAAAATTATTAGGTGCGGCTGCGTCCGGACGCGTGGATTAACAAATAAATATTATAATTTAATTTATTTTATATCAACCCGATCAATCCGTTTTTGTTCACTATTTTTTATATTTTAAAAATAGGATTGATACTATTTTGAAAGAGAAATTCATCAAAGATCTCTAAATATTTATTGTTTTCCATATCTACTGCTCAGAAAAAAAAAAATGAGAAAGAAAATTACCTAAAGGAGATAGAATGCTCAACAAAAAGAGAGGGGGAAGAGATGCATGCAAATATTCATGAATCGGAAGTTAACTTAGTTGGAACTTCCACAAATTTCAACTTATCGATAAGTTTCAATCTCATCCCAAGTTGTATTAAGAGTATATTTTTTGAAAGTTGTAAAATAAATGTATGTAGAAAAAAGACATCAAAACTTAGTAGAGACTCTTACAAGTGTGCATAAAAAATAAATAAGCTCTTCTTGTATTCTACTATGCTCTTTTGTGATGTTGTTCTGCTGCCATTAATCTTTTACTTAACTTACGATGAACATCATCATTTTTAGAGTTGGTTAAGCTGATGCGCTTTAGTTGCGCATTAAGTACGCTTTTTCTGCGTTATAACTGCACTTTATCTGCGCTTTCATTGCTTTTTGTAATTTCATAATCCTTCTTATTTCAGGTTGTGTATAAAGATGAGAGAGAAACATATGAATGTTACTGTACTTATGCCCATAACACTGATTTTAGCGTCCAGAAGGATCATTACAGTTACTGGACAAATTCTAGAAAGATAAAATTCAAAGATTTTGTTTGTTTAAAAGCTTGTTTCAATAAGAGAATTAATCTGAATTAAAAAAAAAATTAGTAAACCAGATGTTAGAACTGGTTGTCCATCTATGATGAGATTTGTAGTTGATAAAGGTGGTTACTGGCACATTAAAAGATTTATTGAATCTCATAATCATGAATTGGCTAGGTCAGTCGATCGACACCTTCTGAGATCATGTAAGAATATTGATGATGAAAAATCTTTCGTCCTAAAATCAATGACAGATGTAGGAATTAGAATTGTTGATGCATACGCCTACCTTGTAGAGAAAGTTGGAGGATTCAAGAATGTTGCACTATATTGACGCTTTAGTTGCGCTTGAGTTACACTAAATGTAGTTGCCCTACATATGCACCATAGTTGTGCTATATCTGCGCTTTAGTTGAGTTATATCTGTGCTTTAATTGCGCTACACAACCTGAAATAAGTTTTAAAAATAAATATTATAAATTGAATCTAAATAAAAAATTTGGATTAAATTAATAAACAGTAAAGAAATTTGAAAATTATATTTTTCTTTATGTGTATGCCTTGTTCTTTTGTAATAAAATCAAATGGATTCATTAATTTAAGGCATATTGATTAATAATTTTAATGTATGTTGAGGTTTAATTTTCACGGTTCTTTAAAACCTAAAGCTAATAATTAATCCTAAATAAATAAAAGTTATTAATAAATTGTAAATAATTAAGATTTAAATTTCAATTAAATCAATAAATGTGCGCTTTTGTTGTACTATATCTGTGCTTTAGTTACGCTTGAGTTGCACTAAATATGCTCTTTAGTTGCGCTGTTTCTATGCTTTCGTTGCACTATATCGGCGCTATAATTGTGCTACATCTGCGCCTGAGTTGTGTTTTAAATGTGATATAGAATTTACAATAAATAACAACAAAATATAGAGAGTTTACAATACCCTAAACATTAAACAACACAAAATATATTTATAATTGAGTCAACAAAATGTATAGTATTTATAATTTCACTTCTTTGTTGTAAGAAAGAGAGCAAATCCAAATTCTGCCCTAAATTTGAACATATATTTTTTGTTAGTCTTTATAAGATGCCCAGTCCACTTTCCTTCGAAGAATGGCTTTTTCCATATATTTGCACACAAATATTCTGCAGTCAACATTATTTGTTTGAGTTGAAATTTCATAGACAGTTTGTAAATTCCATTTTATTCTATTGCTTGTAAAGGCTCCCTCTGTTTCTTCATATATAAATTTTATCTGTAAAAATTAAACAAGAGTTAAGCCTTTTGTGGTTATATCGAGAACATAAGTTGCATACAATTAAGCTTGAACTTACAACTTCGTAACATATATTCTTGTGTTCTGGATTGGGTAAGGAATCATATAATTTCCAAATTCTCTCTTTTAACCTGCCTATAATAACGGTCCAATGCTTACTGCAGATGATAGGTTGAACGGTAAGATTGCTTTCATTAACCGAAATAGGATTGATGTGTTGGACGTATATATAAAAAGGTTGTTTGTAATCATTGTATACCTGCAATAAGTCAGCTGTCTAAGAAAATTAATATGATTAATAGATTATCAATAAGATTTGTACTAACCTTGTACAGTGAGAGATGTATAAGAAGGGTTGAAAAATATCTATCATAATCCTACTTTTCTCAGATAACAAAAGAGCAAATGCATCTACATAGTTGTCCCCTAAATATTCCATTATGAGCAGATCATTAAAATCAGCCTTGGTTATTGCTATGTTACCAGATGTAAAAATAAGATCGTCCCTACAAATAAAAGAAAATTTTAAATAGCACTTAAAGTGCATGTAAAGAGCATGTTAAGCGCACGTGAAGCGCATGTAAAGCACACGTTAAGCGCATATCAACAGCATGTAAAGCCCACGTAAAGATAAATTATAATCCAACTTACTTTTTAGAAAACTTTCTGAAGCAATCATCCATAAATATTTGTTGCTCTTTAGTTAGGAATTCCTTTTCAGGATATTTGTTGCTCTTTAGTTAGGAATTCCTTTTCAGGATATTCCATTATAATCTATGTAGGGCGAGATACAAATTTTAATTTATCAGTATAAATTACTTCATGTGTCGGGGTTGGTTGATTCGGTCTTTCAGAGGCTTTCTTGTCATCTCTTTTTCTTTTTTACTTTATATGGTTGGTACTGGATGAGCATCTGTTATGGAGGAGTATCTGTGGTGGGTGGTTAAAGGGCAGTTGTGGTTGTTGGTGGTGGAGCAGCTGTAGTGGGTGGTGGAGCACCATTTATAGTGGGTGGTGGAATGACATATGTTGTTGGCGATGAAGCAACATCTATAGTTGGTGGTTGAACTGCAGCTATCTTAGGCGGTGGAGCAGCATCTATAGTGGGGGCAATTGTGGGTTTCTTTACAGATTGGATAATTGAGTACGATGAAGATATAGAAGGTTTGTCAGGATCATATTCACATTGGGCTAGATGATGTATGAATTTGTATTGTAGGGATTCAACTTTTGCTTCAAATTTTTCTAAATTATCCTCAAGTCGATTTACCCTTCTGCCCAAATTAGCTTTAATTCTATTGCACATATTTTCTAATGCACCCAGCAATTTCTTCTGAACACTAGCCCAATCTTCACCTTCAGGCATAGGTGGTTGAGCAAGAGTTTGAGGGGGTTATTGATGTGGAGAATGGGGAGACTGAGGTGTAGGTGTGTCAACTTTTTATGGTTGTGGTGAGTGAATTTTATGGGGAGATTGATGAGTTCTGATTTTAAAGTTTTGAATAGTAGTTATATTAGTGTTCATATTTTCTACTTCCTCCTCAGTAATATCCTGTAGAATAAGATAAATCTGCACAAAATTTAAACTAATATTAGAAATAGTCGGAGCTTTTACAAATTAACTTTGCACTTTAGTTGCGCTTTATATGTGCTTCAAAAGTGCTTTAGTTGCGCTTTAAGTGTGCTATGCTTTGGAGAAAATTTAATTTTAAAACATACATCTTTTTCTTTCAAAAATTTAAATAAAGTGATGACACTCTCTTGGGTATAGAAAATATTCATATTCCCCTCCCATCTCAAAAAATATGATCTTAATTCTGGATTGGTAGGATTATTTATAGAGAAGTGTTCCAAGAACCATATCTGTATACATAATATTACGTTAAGTAATATTAGGTCATTAATTATAAATTAATGAACCATGAAATTCCTAATATTTAAATAAATTTTGTACTTACTAGCAGGAGAGGAAAAAAATCATTGATGTAACCTAGTAGTTTCTCCATTGCAAACTTGTTTGTAATTTATTAAATTCATGGACCATGAAATCCTAAATACTTGCAGCCTAATTAATAGAGGTAAACTCATCTATATTACTTGCTATAGATATGAGCCTTCTTGGAGTTTTATAGTTATTTAGGAGAAAAATAAATTAGAAATAAAAAATATTATAAAAGTCCTTAACTTTATTGCATTGTCAGTTGATCTATTTAATTTTGTCATTTCAATTTTTATTTCTAGAACTCCTGTGAGTGGCTTGCTCTTCCAATTGATCTCAGCACCTCTATTGGGCAAACCTGTTAGAAGATTTTTATTTAATTGGCCAAAGATAATACATTATAAAATTAAAAAATATATCAAAAATTTTTTATTTTAAATCAAACCTATGGGCAGAGTTACCTCATCAGAAATATTCCATAATTTCAGAATCTCATATAAAAGAGATATGCATTGCTGGAATGGAGGGAACTTCAAAAACTAATGAATGTGCAAAGTCCTTAATGTGTCCTCAACTTCTTTATTTATTATCTCCATAAATACGTCGTAAATATTTTTGAACGTGGTAACATAGCAACGAGAAGTAACAGGTTGTTGATAAGGAGCCATCTAAAAAAGCACAATTCAAGTGCAAGTCAAGCGCAACGAAAGCATATGTAAAGCATAATAAAAGCACAAGTAAAGTGCAAGTAAGTATAAAATAATTTATGCAACTTATATTCCAGGATGGGAATATTGAAAAACCGAACAAAAATATCTAAGAAAGAAAAAACATAGTGAAGAGAACTATTTATATAATTATTATAAGAAATGAAACCATGAAAGGAAAAACATAGTGAAATTACACATAAAATGTAGTAAATGAGCAACAAAAGCGTAGCATGTAGTGCCTTTTCTAAAATACATACTATGTAGACTAACTTCGTCTACCCCCGCCTGGTCCTGGAGAATGCAAATACCGAAGGATTGAAGGAAAAGCTTCTAGAGAATCAAACGAGGGGAGAGAGTGTGAAAAGTTAGAAATATCGGGTGAAAAGTAAAAACGCCCCATTTTGTGTCTTCTTGAATTCCTGAATTCAAACAATGAGGGTTAGTGGGGTCAGTCTGGCTGACAAGACATAAATAAGGATAATACACAAACAAAATCCACGTTTCCAATTTTTATTGGCATTCAGACGTAGAGCTACGTTCAGTCTCCGCACCTAATAATTTTCCCAGAAGAAGACACTTCAGCCTAGGTCCAAGTTAGATTCGAGAGCTTTTGATTAAATTCAATTGCATGCTCGATAAGATGTTGTGCAATACCTAAAACCTATACTAAATTCCTCAATAAAATATGTGCAAGGTTCTTTTATTATGGGGACATTAATACTAAAAAGCTGCATTTGATCTCATGGAAATGCATTTGTAAACCTCTCCGCTATGGTTTGCTGGATATACCATCCTCAAAGACTTGGCCTTTGGATATAAATGTTCCTTAATATGAAGATTTCTCTCCTCTGATTGTCCTCTTACAAATATATTTCCCTTTAGAGGCTTACTCTCTCTAAAAATCCACTTAAACTTCACTTAAAATACATAAATACTCATCATAAAAAGTTTTTCATTCATGTTAGAAAATTTTTACAATCAAAATAAGTTTGTACAAATAATACATGACACAATTAGAACAAAGTGGAAGGAAAAAAAACCATGATGGTCAAAATTTGACTACAATACATATACAAACTCAGATGTTAAGACCTATAATATTCCCACTACTCAACCTATCCCTTCCCTTTATCCTGATAAAAAACAGATACGGAAAGCATGTATGAGCAACCACAGCTCAACATGGTACATTTAACCCATCCAAAATTACAGTAATAATTTCCTCTAATAATAAAGAAAAAAATATTAAGATAAAGTAAATTCATTTGTTCATTTGTGCGGAGGTCCAACCAAATTTCTCAAAATAAATAAATGCTCATAGAGCAATAAGAGGTATTTTTAAAGGAGCGATCAAAATAGCAAAACAATAATGAAATG
Source organism: Dendrobium chrysotoxum (assembly GCA_019925795.1). Taxonomy (NCBI): domain Eukaryota; kingdom Viridiplantae; phylum Streptophyta; class Magnoliopsida; order Asparagales; family Orchidaceae; genus Dendrobium; species Dendrobium chrysotoxum. The sequence goes on along the minus strand of CM034303.1, from coordinate 43,856,876 downwards.
GAATAATAATCACTTCATATTCATATCTTAGAACAAGCAAAATTTTTCTTATGCCCTTATACCTCCCAACAGATGTCAGAAATTGGACTCTTTTGACTCCTTATACTAGCATATTAGATAACAGGCTCTTATGACTCCTAATGCATAGCATCACAGATACACAGAGATTTTTGGCCTTTACGACTCCATGTATATAGCACGTCAAACTCTCTCCAATAATTAGAATTTATCCAAATTCACATATTTCAAAAATATAAATATAGAAATAAATGCATTTTCAATTATAATATGTAATGTTAGTATCAAAATCCAACTCGATAAAACCCACAGATATAACAGGTCTTATCGTGTTAACTTGTCATAGGCCAACCTAACATCGGAGTTCTAGGAAACATTTTGGATTTTTCTTTCGATTAACTTAAGGAAATAAATAATAAACCACAGAACAGTTAATAACTGCCAATATATAGAAAATAACTCATCCATAATTTTTTTTATTTCTCACTAAAATATATATACAATAATTACACTATAGTGTTGTTGACCTCCCTATCACTGCCAAAAGAAACAAAAAATATTAAAATGATATATGCTCAAATCTTTTGCTAAATATCCCTGCACAGCCATCCCTTATCCTTGTCAAAATCTGCTCAGGATCTCTACACAATGGCTACCACATCACCTAAGTCCCTGCTCAAATCTTGCTGCACCAACCCCCAAAAATTTGTTGTACCAGCCCCCCCAAAAAATGTTATTATCCTACCAAATCTCTGTTATAGCCGCATGTTTGTTTAGGCTAGTAGGAAAAAAAACTGGCTTATCTAATCTGATATCAACCTTCCAATTCCCTATTACCTCTTTATTTCTCTCACACAACCCACAGTAACCCTCTCCTCTCCACTACAGCAACTCATTGATGATAGCATTGTAATAAGGGACATTGATGCTAGCTCAAATTCTTTCAATTCTAGTGATGATATGGAGCCTCTTTTGGATTCTAATCATGATATGCATGGAAATTATGATTTGAAGCAGAGAAGGGATGTTTTCTATATAATGCATATGATTCTTATCTTGAGCTATCCGTTTTATTTCTATCTACCAGTAAATTAACTGAAGTGCTCTTATCTTTATTATGCTTGTTTTATAAATTAATGCAATCATTCTTGTTATTAAGAACGAGAAAGAGAGATTCATTAAAAAAAAGAAAGAAAAGAAAGTTCAAAAAAAAAAGAGAGAAAGAAGAGTGAGGTTTTAAAAAAAAGAAGTGAAAAAGAAGAAATCTTTTGTGCATTTACTAATCATTGCGGTCGCCGTCGATCCTAAAGGTATAAATTTCTAAACTCGAATTCTCGTTCTCGTCGTTTGTAACAGACCGGCTAACCCCCTATATGTGCTCTCATAGCACGGTGGAAGGAATCCCGGTGCGGTGCCTACGATGAGGAGGGTAATCACCCAAAATCCCATTTTTGATATTTGCAGCGGACTAGCAAATCCCCTATATACACTCTCATCGCATGGTGGGAGGAAACCCGGTGTGGTGCCTATGAAGAGGCAGGTAATCACCAAAAATCCCATTTTTGACATTTGTGGCGGACCGGAGAACCATTTATATGTGCTCTCGTAGCACTGTAGGAGGGAGCCTGGTGCGAAGCATATGGCGTGGTGGATAAGCCCTATACACGCTCTCGTAGCGTGGTGGGGAGTTACTTATATTTTCATACAGATACTTTTGAAGACCACATACACGCTCTCATAGCATGGTGGGAATCGAAGATTGTACTACCGTGGTGTCCGAGGACACCTACCATACATGCTCTTGTAGCGTAGTGGAATGCATGGCCCAGTTTCCCGTAGTTTCTCCTAAATAGGGGAGATGCCGTGAGGCTACCAAAATTTTGTCTGAAAATGAAAAGGACTTGGAACAAATAGGGGACTGCACTTAGACTTGATTTGAACATTAAATGAACAAAATGAGAATTTGAATTCAAACTTGAATGGCAAAGAACTTAAACAAATTATATTGAGATTAATCTGAATAGAAATTTGAATTCAAATGAATGATGACAAGGGACCTAAGTGCATTGCAAAAGATTTGAAGTTCTACTCAAACTCAGACTAGAACTTAAACTCAAGATTGGACCTATTTTGAACTTGAATCTGAGTTGGATAGCAGGAAACTTGTTACATACAGAGAACAATAAATTGAACCAGAACTTGAACATTGAATGAATAACATGGAATGTAATTTAATGCTTAAAATGGGACTTGTAATTTGGCAGGATGACAAAGTTAACCTTACAAGCAAGAATCAGGGGAAGAATGCAATCATATGCTTGTAATTAACAATAAAAGAATTCTAATGGAATGTTGATAAGTGATCACATCAATTGAAGTGCAAATTTCAATCAGCAAATGATATCAAGTTCATCATACATACTATAAGACAACTTTCAAAGGCAAAGACTTTGCAACCATAATTTGTTTATAAGCAATGGCAACATTACTAAAGATGTAACATATTTGCAAGCAAAGACCAAGTGAATACACAATGATATGCACATAATCAATAACAAAGAGACTCATGATAAATCAAGAACATATAGAAAAGTTATTACAAATCATACAGAAAATAATGACGATCAGTTATGACATTTGTATCAATCATATGGAAGAGATAGTGGTCCAATAGCAGAACACTCTAAAGAAAACCGTGAAGAATATGATTGGTATTAGTTAGCTCATAGCTAATGATGGCTAGTTCATGGCTAATGAAGACTAGTATGCTATAAATTCAATGACCTACTCGTAGTCAGTGATGATAGATGCATGCAATAAAAGTGGTCATTCCCCAATATGGATGCAGCAATTTATCTGTAAGTAGAGGTGAAAGATACATAGCAAATGCAAATACCTACAAGCCCCTATGAGAGATCCACTATATGCACCACATGTCATTTGTGGACAAATACAAAAGGAACTACAACAAACACAATCTCCTGCAAATCATTGGAGGAGACCCGCTATATGCACCAGATGCCATCTATGAGCAAAATATCTAAGGACTACAACAAGTGCAAACTCCTATGAACCGCTGCAGGAGGCCTGTCATGTGTACAACATCCTATCTACATGTAAATACGGGGAGAATCGTAGTAAACACAACTCACCTGCATTCAAACTTCGCAAAATCAAAGAGATATATATAACTTGATCACAGTTGAAGGAGCAAAAATCTTTACCAAATATATCACCTATAAGTGAGGATATTTGATGTGTAGCATTCACATCGGTCCTGTAAGCAAGAATACCAGTCTCCAATCAATATTGAAAGTCGAGGCGCAAGCAAACATATCAACTCGTTAGTCAATATGAATAAAAGAACTATGATGTATACAATGCATCATATATACATCTGAGACAATAAATTGTAACAAATGCAGATACTCGCAAGCAATAACAAAACATTAGAATCACAGATAATAACATTGCTCACATCCAATTCACATCCAATGCTACGAGGCAAGAGATAGAAGCTCATGATGAATGTAAGTATTCACAAGCAAAAGCAGGAGATTCGTTAGTGCACTATAATCTAAGTGTAGAGAGCAATAAGTAGTGCACGACAGTCTACATGTACAAACTAACGGGCAACTCGTATATGATGCCACCGGATCTACAACATTCATGCAAGCGGACAGAAGGCATTCACAAACATCCCAAAACACCCCCATACATGCACTGCAATATGTATGTACATAGGTACACAGAAGGGGGGTATATAATAAACCCACATGGGCCCCAACGAGCGTGTTGTAGGAACACACGTAACATCCTTAATAAATTTGAACCCGATCCTCCTAAGCAGTAAATAGGAGTCGACAAGGTTTAACAAATAATTATAAAATACCCCCAAAATACCATCATGGACTCCGACGAGTGTGTTATGGGTATACAAGTGACATCTAGGGATGCTGCATGGGTCAACAAATAAACCTGAGTTCGAGCCTGATCCTCTTATATGAGTGGATAGGAGTCGACACGGCTCAAACTATTGAACAAATATTCAGTCACGATAATGACTGAAATATTTATTTTATAGTTCATATTAGGCCTTCAAGGCCTCTGACAAAAGAAATTTATTAACAATGGCATAAAGTATATGAAACCCGATCCTCTGTCAACAGCTCGATAGAGTCGATAAGGTTTAACCCACAAATACAAATGACCTCAAACACCCTGATGATGGCCGTGTTAAACGTAGATATCAATCGTAGGGGTTAACTCTAATTATTTCAAATGCCTCCACACTTCCACAAAATTCAAATATTTTCAAGTGACCTTAAAGTCACCCTGATGATGGTCGTGTTAAATGCAAATCTCAACTGGATGGGTCAATTTCAAATAATTTAAAATGCCACTCAAATGCTCATCAAAACAACAAAACTCGAGAGAAGTTTCCAAAATCCAAAATGTTTAAAATAGAAAATTCAACCATCAATAACTTACAGAAAAATTCATCCATCCTCCGTAATAGTTTGCCGATTTGGACAAGTTGAAAATAACCCCAGCTTACATCGAGCTAATGCCTAGTCGAAAATATCACTAGGATCCATTCTCAAATAATATCCTACCAATAAGGACGTGGTATGTATCCTCTAACCAATAATTTTGCCGCCAAATGGCACTGCAGGTAAACGGTTATGACCTGGGGCCCTCTGAACCGAGTGGCTTTGCCGTTAAATGGCACCACAAGATAAAAGTTATGGCAAGAGCCAATATGTTCATTAGTGACATCAAATCCTTGAGATATGAATAAATAGGATATAATCGATAGGGAACAAAGTCCTCTGTTAGCTAAGGTGAATTTAAATTTATCATCTCAGACAAACATTCTCCCCAGGTCTATAAGGTACCCTTGGACGAAGCAACCCATGACTACCGACAAGGATCCTTCTGTCAAGTTGGGTCGATTACTCCTCTGACTAAGTAGACTAGGGACCACGATGGCTTGGGATGGCGAAACCATGAGATCTTAATCGTGTCCATCATACATTCCCCCATCATCTACTTTAAGTGCAAGATGGTAAAATTTCCAATTTTAAACCTTCAAACTTCCAATACCTAAGTTCATGCTGCTACTATATGCCAGATAACACGCATCTCTACGTATCTGATTGATGACTAGCCTTAATCGAAAGTTCTCTCTCGTGATCGAGAGGGGTAATTAACTATAGGGGCTTACGCCTATAGGAAACCAGAACTCAAATCTTAAAGTCCTTGTAAAATAAGGGTGAAATCTCTAGGTAGTGTCTTATCTACAAAACCATCTTCCTTCCAAAATTTAAATAACTAGTCATGATTGTATAAAATTAGAAAAAGAACTACTTATACAGACTCAGACAGATCAATCCTAACTTCGCTACTCAACAGGTTCTTTTCCTTTGTCAGGCCCTAAAATAGAATGTAGATAATCTATAAGCAACCACAGCTTAACAGGTCACACTCACCGATCTAAATTTTATCAAATATTCAGATGAGTTTTAAAATAGTTCATAATAATCACTGTACGGAATTAGAGTAGTGCTTGTAGCCATTAGAAACTTCAATAATAATGCAGGAAAGTAAGTAAACAACATATCAGAGTAGAAAATAATAAAATTTTCTTAGGTCCTTATACCTCCCATGAGAACAGAAGTTAAAGAATTCTAGTTCTTATGACTCCTGTATTGGCATATCAGAAAATAGGCCCTTATAACTCCTAATGCCTCATACCGTAATAGAATATACATATATCACCATAATATGCATTCAACACCAGAATATAATATAAATATAGCATTAGATAGAATTTCATGTGCCTTTAATGCTAGAACAAAACTTCTCCCATACACACCATATCTCCTTAGAATTATATATTTCAAGCAACAACAATAACAATAATGTCAAGCCTTTATCCCACTACGTGGGGTCAGCTACATGAATCCTTTTTCTCCATTGTCTCCTGTTAAAAGTCAAACTCTCATTTAAATTTAATAGAGAAAGATCATTTCTAATATTTTCAAATCAAGTCTTTTTAGGTCTACCTCTATGTTTCTTAACATAAGTCAAATATAATACCTCTACTTTCCTAACCGGGTCATCGAAAGGCCACCGTTTTATGTGACCAAATCATCTAAGGCGACTCTCTCTAATCTTATCTTCCACTGGAGCTACTCCAACCTTTTCACATATATGCTCATTTCATATCCTATCTCTAAGGGTAAAGCCACTCATCCACCTGAGCATCCTCATCTCTGCAACACTTAACTTAGTATTATACTTCTCTTTTAATGGCCAACATTCGACACCATAAAGCATTACAGGTCTCACCACCATCTTATAGAATTTTCCCTTAAGTTTGAGGGGGACTTTTCTATCACACAACAAGCCCGATGCATTCCTCCACTTCAACCATCCAACTTGAATTCTGCTGATAATATCCCCATTTATTTCACCATCCCTCTGAATAATAGATCTAAGATATCTAAAACGTGTACTCTTATTAATGACTTGATCGCCCAAAGTTATAATCCTCTCACTAGGTCTATTACTACTAAAATTACACTCCATATATTCCATGTTAGATCTACTCAAGTGAAAACCTTTAGACTATAAAGTTGACCTCCATAATTCAAGTTTTCCTTCATCTCCATCTATAGTCTTATCCACAAGAAGAATATCATCAGCAAAAAGCATACACCAAGGTACATCCTCTTGTAAATGTCATAGTGAAAACATCTATGACTAAAGAAAAAAGATATGCGCTTATGGCTGAATTTATAATTTCAAGCAAATAAATATATAATTAATTATAATGTAGTAAAAGAAATATAAATAAACTCATTTCAAAATTTAACCAAATGCTTTAACGGTAGGCAGTGGAATATACTACTGAGTAAAAAAGCACTATTTCATAACATGATCAAATTACTAGAGATTGTTCAGAGTATTATTTTGAAGCTTTAATTATATTATAGAATTATTTTTTAGGGTTAGAATTATTTTCCAAAATATTAAAATAGCATAGTTTTCAAAACCTTTAGTATAATTTTTTTAGAAAATACCTAAATGTTCATAATTATTATCTTTATAATATACAGAAAGTTACGTAGTAAAAGTTTTGCATGTATAAAGTTATCCTCATTTTAGAATAAGGAAATATAAATTAAATTAAAAAATCAATAAAATTTCTTATTTTTTAAAATTGAGATAGGCAAAATGCAACCTACATCGAATCAGATAACTTTCAGAACTGGGCCATCAACAAAAAATGGACTGAAGTCATCCAAAATTGACTTTTTCTCTCTAAGATTCCTCCTCTCTCTGTCTCTCTCTCACTAACTACTACCTCTAAGGAATGAAATGAATTTCCTTTTAGTGGAAAAAGATATTTAAATTAAAAATTAATGCTTGGCACTATGGCTCAAGACCTTTCATGCCGCGGCGGTCCCTCTAGGAGAGCACTACACCACAGTGCCACCCCGAGCACCGAAGCCCAAAATTAATTTGGTCAAAATACAAAGAGCTTAGTGCCACTGCCTACCTCAGCGTTGTGGTGTCCTATATGAAAATTTTTAAAATTTAAGAACATGGAAATAGATCCCCCAGGACCTACATCAGAATACATGCAAACTTTGACATACATACAAAATATTCTTAGACACATGCAGAATGATTTAATGCTAAAATTTTATGGATTACCTTACTTCAGATTAGGTCAAAATAGTTAGAACTATATACTGATTCATGATGCATTACAATTCTCCCATTTTCAAAAAAATATTGTCCTCAACATTTCAAAACTCAGATCATCGGAATAGCTCAGGATATAGCTGTTCATTTCATATTCTTTCTCCCAAGTAGCCTCTCTTTCTGATATATTTTTTCATTAAACCTTAATCATCAGAATCTATTAATTTCTTAACCTTCTAACATCATAAGCCAGAATCCTCTCTATTTCCTCACTGTAACTTAGATTTGAACGTACCTCAACTTCTTCTACAAATATTCAATTTTTAGAATTAGATACCCATTTCTTTAGAAGCGACATGAGGAATATATTATGAATGTCAGATATATGAGCTGACAAACTCAACATGTAGGCTAATTTTCTAATCTTTTTAATTATTTCAAATGGTCAGCTATACCTTCGATTCAACTTTCCTTCTTCCCAAACCTTGACCTGATTTTCATGTATATAAAATTTCTAATGTAGAACTTTATAGCTTGGTGGTTAGCATCATAATACTATTTTTGTCTGTTTTAAATATCTTGCAAACTATCCCTAATCAGAGTGATCCCTTCAGTAGCATCCTCAACCAAAATTGGCCCAATCAGGCTTCTTTCACCCACATCTATCCAAGACAGTGGGGTTCTACATTTTCTACCATACAGAGCTTCATATAGAGTCATACCTATACTTGATTGAAAACTATTATTATAGGTAAATTCACATTGAAGTTTGTGCAAGAGATATTATGAAGAAGATTTAAATTTTTTGGAAAGTACTTTATCTAAGAAAGGCATGTTGTCCAGAAAGTTAGAAGAGTTTTCAAGATAGATCAAGAGAATCTCAAGATAATCCCTTGAGAAGATCTTTGACATGATTTTTTGAGAGAAATTATTGAGAAGAATTTCCAAGAAGAGCACCCTAGAAAGACTTCTAATAGGGATCTTTTTAATAAAAAAGGACTCATTAGGACATACCATATATGTAGTGCTCTCATTGAGATGGCTTTATTATGCCAATATTTATTCTTATGTTATTATTATTGCCACAGACTTGTGAACGATGAATATGACATCAAATTTTGCACTATCATGCTAATATTTGTTATTATTATGTCATTATTGTCACAAATAAGTTGATGGTGAATATTGTATCATAGTATTGTCTCTTCCTACACACACACATAAACAATAAGAGAGGGATGTTATATAAATCTTTCTCTCCCTTCTCACATGCTTAAAAATTCCGTACTCTACATTTAATCCAACCCACATAGCCTCCCCAATCCACTTGAACCTTTGCCATTATTGTCACAAATAAGTTTATGGTGTCATTTAAGCATATTGAACATTTCTTTCGAAGTTCTTCTTGATTTGATCTTGTTATTGGAAAATTCAATAAAAACTCTACTAAAACACAAAAGCAATTTTTCAATATCTCAAAATTGTAGAATTTTGAATAAAAATGAGCAATTATTATCATAAACACAAAAACTAAATGTCGTAAACTTGATATGTTATCTCCTTCCATCATACATAAGATAAATCAAACTTGCTCTTTATGATATCTCTTATTTCATGGGTTTTTTAGGTTAGTTAAACTTGAATAATTTAACTTAATAAAATAAAATATATAATTAAATATGTAAAGTCAATAATATTCAAGATTTATGTTTTATCATTAAACTCAAGTTATTGTATATTCACTACAGAAAAATCGTGTTTTACCAGCGGCATTTTCTAGTGGCAAATGGTTGTTTTCCGGTGGTTTTGTAAATTTCCAGCGGTTTTTTGATGGCAAATTTTTTGCCTATAAAACACGTGTAGGAAAAATATTTTTGGCGGTATTTTCCAACCGCAAATATTTTCGATAGTTTTCCGGCGAAAAAAGGCTTTCAAAAAATATCAAAAAATTAATTAAAAAAATTAGCTGCCCGACTTTCCACCTGCCCGCGTTGCCCGATTGGAGGCCTTCCAACACTGCCCGCCCGAGCTCCCTCCCTGCCCACCCAAGCTCCCGCGCTGCCCGCCCTAGCTCCCATGCTGCCCTCCCTGCCCGGCTGCCTGCCTGTTGCCCGGCAGCGTGACTTTCCTGGGATTCGAACCGTGTCCAATCCTTTTTGCTAAGTCCCAACCATTTTGATATGAGGTAAAATGTGTTATGATGCTTAATATTATTTATTTAAACTATATTATACAAAAATTATAATTTAAAATAAAATATTAAAGTTAATAATTAATTAAATATGTTATTAAATTAACAATTAATTAGACTAAGTTATGAAATTAATAATTAATTAAAATAAATTATTAATTAATTAAAATAAACTAAAAAGTATTAATTAATTAATTTACGAAAATATGAATTTTCAAAAAATACGACAAACCGCCGGAAAAGCTGCCAAAAACTCTTCCGGAAATAAAACCGTCGGAAAACCGCTGGAAATTCTTCTGAAAAATTATGTCGCCAGAAAGCCATCGGAAAATAGTCCGCTGGCAAGCTGCTAGAAAAATCCGCCGATAATTGACGATTTTCCTGTAGTGATTCTCGGTAAGTCTACACTCCTTTAGTATAGGCTAAGTATGTGTTTGGTGAGTGTTATAAGGATTATAAGGGGCTCAGTGTAGCTAGATGGTTTAACATGATAAAATGGGGCAGTGTTATCCTAGTAATACATAACTAGGATGGTAAATTATATATGATCTTATTTGAGGTGGTGCATTACTACAAAACATGCATTTTATAATAAGGAATTTGCGATGGAATCATTAATCATTATCATTATAAAGTTATGATGCACATTGTTTATAATTGTATACACATTGAAATTGTAAAAGGTGTATTTAGTCATAATTTTCATCATAAAATACTATTTAACTTTGTGACATTCTCAATTGTATTCAAAATAGATGACATCAAAGAGTGTGCAAGAACTTACAATTAATATGTGATAGAAATGGATTCCATTCAAAATATTGTAATGGACTTATGTTGAAATTATAGTCATCACAAAGTTTTCATAAATTCTTATAAAATTACAGGAGTTTAACCATTTTCTTTTTGTTGGCCTCACTTCTCTCAAACTCAAGCTCAAACTCAACATATACATGTTGGTTCTTTGAATCACATCCCTAATCATTATGGTCACCTAATAATCAAAAGCTATAGTTATTATGTCTAAGTAATCTACACAGTTTTATTCATTAGAACAAGCCTACACATTATACATAATTATACCCCTCACAAATCAACTCTGCAAATTCTAGCACCTATTAGATCTGACATATGAAAATTGCCAAATATCAACTAGATTAGTTTGAGATGTGAATTGTAAGATAAGTATGTATTATTCTATTTATTTTTATTATAAAATTGGGTATATATTATTACAGTCCCTCTGGTTTCACATATTATCATATTTTTTAAATCTTACAATTTAGTTTCTCAAACCTTTTAATTTTTCCTCATGTTCCTTTAACTTGGCTTCTCGTATTTAAAGATGTCTATTTTATTGATGACATACAAAATAATCTATTAATTCAATTGAAGTAGTTTTTTTTTAATAATTTGAATAAAATTAATTTATTAGGATCAAAATATCATTATCTTTAATAGGTTTCTCCTAATTAAAATTTGAGTCATTTTACAAATAGGTCATGTTGCTTGCTCCATCAATATTAGAAAAGAAGAAAAAATATATGAGAGATCAAAGTAGTGAGAGATGTTGTGTGATTCTTGATATATCATCAAAAAATTATCTTGATTGGGCACGAATCTCGAGGAAAAGTCAAGTTGGAAACTTCCAAAATTAAAATTAGGACCATCTAAACTCCGATTTCAGCAAACTTATAGTTGAACTGAACGTCTCGGAAATACGAACCCAACGACACTAAATTCAACCCAATCAGAGCCCAAATGGGTCAAAATCAAGGGTCTGAAGCGCTGTTGGAAGGTTTAAACAATAATTTGGATTACCAAACGGTATCCAAATGTGACATGCTTAAATTTGAATCGAGTGTCTCGACGAGATGAATCCAACGAGCCCAAGATCACAAAATTCTGACATCACTAAGACCTTCAAATGACCAGCAAACGGTCCACGATCAAGGGATTCAACATCGGTCATCCATTTAAATCACTCCATAATTACCCTTGATCTTCCTCCTATTTAAAGGCCATGCCACTCCCAAAAATCTATAAATAGAGCCCCCTCTCCTCTTTGAAAAGGGACCTAAGCCTAAGGATTCAAGAGAGAGATCGGAGATCGCTCTTGCCTCCTCGACTACTGCCGGAGTTCCGCCGGACCACCACCGGAGGCCCTGAGCTCTGTCGGACCACTGCCGGAGGCCCTAAGTTCCGCCGGATGACCTCTTCACGCCCTGAGCTCCACCAGACCACGACCTGAGGCCCTGAGCTCCTTCGGACCACCACCTGACGTCCTCAACTCCGCCGGACCACCGCCTGACGCCCTGAGCTCTATCGGACCACCACCTGACATCCTCAGCTTCACCGGACCACCGCTTGACGCCCTGAGCTCCGCTGGACCATCACCTGAGGCCCTGAGCTCTGCCGGGCCACCGCCTGACCCCCTGAGCTTCGCCGGACCACCACCTGACATCCTGAGTTCCACCGGACCACCGCTTGAGGCCCTGAGCTCCGCCGGACCACCACTTGAGGCCCTGAGCTCCGCCGGACCACCACCTAACATCCTGAGTTCCGACGGACCACCACTTGATGCCCTGAGCTCCGCCGGACCACCACCTGAGGCCTTGAGTTCTGTCGAACCACCACCTGACGTCCTTAACTCCGCCGGACCACTACCTGATGCCTTGAGCTCCACAAGACCACCACCTGATGTCCTCAGCTTCATCGGACCACCGCCTGACGCCCTGAGCTCCGCCGGACCACCATCTGACGTCCTCAACTCAACTGGACCACTGCATAAGGCCCGAAGTTCTACCAGACCCCACCTAGGGCCTGAAATTCTGCCAGATCACCGGGCGACCCCGAAGTTCCGCCAGTGTGACATCAGACTTTCACATACCCCCGACTTCAACCCTATGATTGATACTTGTAATCTGATTAAATTTTTAAAATACTAATTCACCCCCTCTCTTGGCGAATCTCTGACTTTCACCCATTGGGTTAGGTTCAACTTAGTTGTAGTTTTCTTCATTCTTATTTTGAGTAGTAATCTATAAATACGAGATGTTAGCCTCATTTGGGAGTAGAGAAGCATTAGAGAGAGTGAGGTTTTCTTTTAAGCCAAAGGCTAATTTTCTGTATTCTGGAAACTCTTTCTAGGTGGTGGTGGTGTATTGATTTTCTATATCCTAGAAACTCCTTCCAGGTGATGGTATTGTATTCTTAATAGAGTTTTCTCTATTTTTAAATTTCAAAATTTATTTTTCTCTTCGTTATCTTTCTCGTTGACTCTCTAGCAGCACTTGCTCCCTTTTAGCTCACAGTTTGAAATTTTCAGCAAACAGCAGCTTTAGAATCATTTTCCATTCGCCTCCCCAACCTCTGGATCACGAATTTCACTCGACAGCAGAGAGCTGCTTCAAATGCAAGAGAGCATCGTGGATGGGAGAGGAAAAATGGCCTTAGTTAAAGAAGAAAATTCCACTAAGTATTATTATACTATATTCCTAACTACACTAATTCTCTCCAAAACACACCCAACCGCATGATCTAATCAGCCCATTGCATGCCTTGCTTAGTGGACATGCTACAGTAACAGTAAATAGAAAATGAATTATTAGTTGCTATGCTACAATAACATTAAGAAAATTGATTAACTGTGAGTTAACTTTTAATATTTTATAGAGAAATAAAAATAATAGAATAACTTTTGAGACAAAATTTTTTACTTTAACATTTTTTAGAGTATTGAGTATTATAATTTCAGTGTCATTTGGTACTGTCACAGCCTTCGTCAAGATCAGTAAGAATAGCTTTCCATCCAGTCTAGAATAATCCAAGTGTTGGCTGCCTCCTTCCAGATTACAGATTTGCTATCCATAGTTGATTCAAGATCAACCAAGCTACTATTCTTGACTTCTAGCAGCAAAAATTGTAGCCCACCTTTATTACAACAGCCAGATATGGCTATTAGCCCTTTTCAAGTCTCCAATAGCCACCCAAGGCTGTCTAACACACTCACAAGCTACGAGAGGTGAACTATTTTGCTGTCATACCCACATTTTTCCTTTTATTTACAAGTTTCGATGTCATTTGGTATCAGAATACACCAATAACCTAAGAATGTCACCAAGAAGAGGTAATCCAAGGCCAATTCAAGAACCTTCCATGGAAGAATTACAATGGGAGATTCGACAACTTTAAGAATGGCTTGCAGTAATAGAACTTTGCCACACAAGTGAACACCAAAATGACGAAAACATCAAGTAAAGGAAGAAAACCCTTTCCATTAAGAAGTCTTTAGTTAAGAGGATGAACCTCTTCATTATTATCGACGAGAACGTTGAAAAGCCCCTCATGACTTTGGCATCAAGATCTATATTTCAGACTTTGAAGGAAAATTGGACCCGAATGAATTTTTAAATTGGCTACACACCATGGAGTGAATTCTTTAATATAAAGAGGTGCTACTCGACCGCATTGTTAAATTAGTTTTTATCAAATTGAAAGTTAATGCATCTTTGTGGTGGGAGAACTTAAAAAGATCCAGGCAACATAAGAGAAAGGTTAAAAATCAAGTAACATGATAAAATGAAGAAAGAAATGTAACAAAAGTTCTTGCCGGCCCACTATCATTAAGACATATTCCTTTGTTTACAGAATCTTCAACAACAAGAACTTATGGGGAAGGTTATGCGGCTGAATTTGTATAATTAGGGTTGAAATTCAGCTTGGTGGAACATGAAGAAAACACCATAGCCCGATTTCTTAGAGGGTTAAAAAATTTCATTGCCAATGTAGTCCACCTATAATCATATTGGACAATAAATGATGTCATCAACCTTGCCCTCAAGATAAAAAAGCAAAGAATAGGTAAATCAATTTTATCAAGAGAACAGGTTTAGAACCACCTCTGACATCTGCTCTTGTGGGTGACCAAAAAGTAAAAAATGTAGGAATGCCTACTATCCAAACTTCAGGCCCTTCTCTAACTTCGACTATAGCCTCCCTTCCCACACATAAGTATTTTAAATGTCATGGTTTTGAACATATTGGAACCAATTGCCCAACATGATGTATAATGACCATGATGGAAGGGGCACCAAGCAAAATAATCATTCCAATAAAGTAAAAAAGTTGGCGAGGTAATAGAAGAACTCTTGCACATAGATAAAAGAGAATTATTGGTGGGTCAACGTCTTTTAAATATCCAAAATGAAAGGAGAATGAATATTTACGTCACAATATTTTTTTGAACAAGATGCATTGTACATGATAAGGTATGTAATTTGGTGATAAAAAGCGAAAGTTGTGAAAATGTGGTATCCATCCTTATTGTGAAGTAGTTGAACCTTCCTACCACTCTGCATCAAACAAGTTTTATATGATGTTGTTCCCAGAGACACTTGTCATCTTCTTTTTGGATGTCCTTAGTAATATAACGGCTAGATTAAACACAATGGGTTCAAGAGCAGTTATTCCTTCCACAAAGAAGGACAATTAGTGGTGCTCCTACCTTCTAAAAAACAAAACAAACCAATAGAACCCAATTATGAAATGGTGCCGCAGTCCCTCTTCATACAAACTTGCAAGGAAGCCTTCGATGGTTATTGATCCAGAGCAGCAGAAACCACAGCAAATATCCAAGATCTTAATCAACAGTTGAGACTTCAGATTATCCTGAAGCATCTCTCAATCAGGGAGAATGACACAGGAGCTTTAACTAAATCGAGTATTACTGCAAATTCTGCTACAGTTTCAATTTAGGTTTTATTTGGGATGACTTTCTTACTGCTTCTTAAAATAACTTTTTAGTACAAAAATTTTATTTTTATACTAAAAAGCTATTTTAAGAATCAATAAAAAAGCCGTTTCAAATGAAGCTTTAGCCAAAGGCTGAACCAGTAGCCTGCTTTGTCTCCCCTGTTATATTTTCTTGGTTTGGTGCAGCCAAGGCTGAACCTGCTATTGGACCACACACTAGGTTAAGTTCAGCTTAGTTCCAGTTTTCTATATTCTTGTTTTGAGTAATAGTCTATAAATAGGAGATGTTAGCCTCATTTGGGGGTAGAGAAGAATTAGAGAGTGAACTTTTCCTTACACGCAAATGTTAATTTTCTATATACTGGAAAATCTTTCCATGTGGTGATCATGGTGTGTTGATCTTTTGTATCCTGAAAACTCCTTCCAGGTGGTGGCATTGTATTCTTGATAGAGTTTTCTCTATTTTTCAATTCTAGATTTTAGTTTTCTCCCAACTTTCTCTTTGCCTCTCTATTCCAAATTTTTTTCTTATGCAAGTTTTATAATTGTTATTATGAGAAGTATCATTATAAATTACTTTGCAAATGTAGTCTTCATTATCTTAAAAGCTTTCAATTTAACTCCATTCAACATTAATGGGATGACTAAGGGTTTACCAAGAGGCATTTCCCAATTTTTCACTTGAAATGATAAAAATGGTTCCATGCTACATGAGAATTTTGGAAAATAAAGTAGACAAACAACAAAAAAAAATCAAGAAAATTATTGGAAAGTTTTTTTTTAATGCTATTTCATTAGTTTTCAAACTTTTACTTGTAATGCCATAAATATCTCAAGTACTCTTTTAAAAAAATATAGAATGGAATAAAAATGAATTTCTTTGGGAATGATTTGGCTAGAAGATTAGACTTATCGGTCTTCTTCTTTAGAAGCTCGATGGCTCTTCAAAAAAATAATTATTTAAATCATAATCAAGACTTTCACACTTAAAGGTTATATGGCTACTATTCCTCGCATCCCAACACATTCTTTATCATTAAGCATTCCACCATTACAATGAAAATTAAAATGTAAACAGAAATATATGAATGGTGATAGGAGATTGAGATATGTTGGTGAGTCCTAAACTTATTACTTATTTGCTGAACTAATTAGTTTTATTTTTTATTAGTTAAACAAAACTCAAAACCAAACATAATCTCAAATTTAGACTTCATTTAGGATGTCTTTCTTACTGCTTATTAAAACAATTTTTTAGTACAAAAAATTATAATTTTTATACTAGAAAATTGCTTTAAAAAGCAGTAAGAAAACTGTCCCAACCAGGACGACTTTCTTCCTGCTTCTTAAAACAACCTTTTATTAACTAAAAATTTTATAATAAAAAACTATCCGAGATGAAACCTTATGGTCTATTTGAGACAACTTTCTAACTACTTTACTTTTTAGACAGAAATCACAATTTCATTTGGCTATTATTTTCATAC
This sequence comes from Dendrobium chrysotoxum, assembly GCA_019925795.1. Classification (NCBI taxonomy): domain Eukaryota; kingdom Viridiplantae; phylum Streptophyta; class Magnoliopsida; order Asparagales; family Orchidaceae; genus Dendrobium; species Dendrobium chrysotoxum. The sequence continues at coordinate 43,839,710 of CM034303.1, read as the reverse complement.
TACTTTCTCATTATTTTTCAAACATAATTACAAATTTATTTTCTCAAGAGCAATTTCACAACCAATTTTATAAAACACTGCATAGTCTCAAACAAACTATTAAATCAAATCAAGTAGAAACTAAAATTTTTTATTTTTTATTTTTTTTAAGTAGAAACTTAACTAAATCAATATTGCTCTTTTAGGACTGCAAACAAACCAAACGTTCGACGAGCTGCTCGTTGTTATGTTCGATTAAAACTTCTTTGTGATCATTTAATTAACTAAATAAGCAAACTTGAACAATATTTTAAATACTCAATTTTTAAATAAACAAGCTTGAACACTAATGCGTTCGGCTCATTTATGCTCACGAACAACATCATTTGAAACTCGGTGTTTGAAATCGTGAACAAGCTCGACTTTAAACTCGATAAGAAGCTCGATTTATGTTCGATTTTGAACTCGTGAATAAGCTCGATAAAAATAATTAATATTTGGTTATAAAATTAATAAATATAAATAATATAAATATGTTCACGAACATACTCGATGTAATTGTTTGTTAGGAAACTCGATAAAGCTCGTTTGTTAAGTTAATGAACATTTAGAAGTAGAGCTCGTTTATAGCTCGTTCAGGCTTGTTTGTTTAAAGCTCAATAAGCATTAAACGAACCGAACATGAACTGTACATGAACCGAAAATAAACTCTCATTAATTTAAATAAACCAAACATGAACACAAACAATAAAGCTCGAACAAACACGAACCAAACTTGAACAAGCTGATATTAAATGAACTCAAACATAGACACCACATACTCGACTCGGCTGGATTCGTTTGCAACCCTGTACACTTTTGCTAACCAGGGCATTTTCTTTGCTGTTTATTGCCGTTCTGAAACACTTCGGCCTTCCGAGGGCTTCCCCCGTAGGCGTATTTTGCTACATGAGTGATTGTTCAATATTATTTATAGAGAATATTAACTAGCTTCTTTGGTTTCATAACAACATTTTGTTAGACCAACACATTATGAAAACAAAAACGCTGAGCATTTCAATAGCTTATACAACATGTTGAAAAACTGAACATAATTCAAACATTTTTTCGATCACAAAAAACTCAATGACACAAATATATTTTGGGGCATGGGAACATCAAATAAGGATCAAGACAATATGATTGCTAAAATAAGCTATAATCATCTTCAGGATGACAAAATCCCTCTACTTGAACCCACATTTGACATTAAAAAAAATAAAAAATAGCTCATTTGATCTACATTTTCTATTGAAGAAGTAAAAAAATTAATCATGTCATCTGTGGTACTCTGTAAGGAGCCTATTTCAGAAGAGCAACTCACAGCTACATTTCAGCTGGAGCTTCTGTCAAGTCCCTGACTTGTCCTGAATCTGAGTTCCATGATTAAGGATTAGAAGATCTTGCCAATTGGCTTCAGCTCTCTTGGTAATTGATCATAGTTCCCCGAGTTGATCTCGGACTGGAACATTGGACGCTTCCCAAAATCCCGAAGAACGCCTTCGGCTAAATGCTCTTTATTTGGGGTAAGCATCACATAATTTGGATCAGCTCTTTGATAGCTACAGTTTCATCATAAATAAAAATTTAATGTAATGTTGGTGAATAAAGGAACTATTAATAGCTGTAAAATATAAAAAGTTTTATCCTAATCAAGTGATTAAGCTGATGAACTGAGTTCACATCTGGAAGACTAGCTGTAGGTTATAATTCTTAGTGAATTGTTTGAAAGTTGAGAAAATTAAAAAAAAAAGTCTACAAGTGGTGCAAGAAGATGATGAGTCATGCAAACAACTGTTTCTTTCAATTCTGAAAACCATTCTTTAACTTTCACATCTAGTTGCACCGATACGGATACGGTGACATGGATATGACACGGATACGACACGATATGGATACGGGACACGTCAATTCTTAAAAATACAAAATACGGATACGGCGCAGACACGACAAAAATCAAAGCATTACAAATGCAAAATAATTTGATGCCCTAATATCCTATTTTCTAGTAAACTAAAATCAATGTCAATGGCTCAAGTTAATTAGCTGCTATCAACATTGCTTGCTACTGCCTAGATCATGCTATTAGCTGATATGAACATTTCATGTGTCTCTACTACTTGTTCAAAATAGAAATATACAAAGAAAAATAATACGGATTGTTGTTTTCTTTGATCTAAAAGAAGTCTCCATAAATTGACTTGTTGTCTATTGGATGAATGCTCAAAAATAGAGAGAAATTTTGATATCCAAAACAAGAAAAAGGAAAAATGTTCTTAGACTAATCAGAACAATTGTAAACAAACAGAAGAACCGAACTAAGTTCATGTAAATAAATGCAAACAATTAGGATACAAAAAGTGATAATAATGATGATTAATAAGAATAAAATCATTCATTTGGAACCTCATTAAAAAAAATCTTAATTGTAAAGATTACTTGAGCAAGATTAGAAGACAACGGAAGAACCGAACCTTTTCGTGTGTGAAAAGAAGTCCTCGGTCTCGACGACGGTCTCGATAAGAAGCCCTCGGTCTCGCTCGTCTCACGTACGCCCTCGGTCTCGACGATGGAAACGGTTGTTCGCTCGTCTCGCGTAATCGACTCCTCCAAAGAAACCCTCGGTCGCTTGGCCTGCTCGGCGTCGGCCGCTTCTCCTATCTGCTCCTTCGACGTAAATGACGAACACAAAACAACGGAGCCCTAACGCGGGTTCGGAAATGAGAGAGTCGCTCGCAGCCGCGGAACTTAATACGACTGTTTTTTTCCTATTTTTTTTTGTTTTTCAACGGACACGCGTATCGGATATGTGTGTCCATTTCAAATTAAATAGTAATTTAATTGGATACGGCTTTGGCGTATACCACACGTATCGGTGCCATATCAGACGCATATCCGTGTCTGACATGTATCCGATACAGCACACATTCATAAATAGGTGTATCGGTGCAACATAGCTTCACATATATTTTAACCGCATAAAATTCGTGATTAAGAGTTTGTAAAATTCCCTTAGCAAGGTTTTGTTTCCATTGATGGAAATGAAATAAAATCTCAATAATTTCTGCATTGATTATGAATCTGCAGCCAACGATTTAAGCTTTTATACTTTTTTTTTCATTTCATTCCACTCAAATTCCTAGCATCCGAACACAGTCTAAAGGAATCCATGCCTTTGAAAATACTAATACTGAAATTTCTTTGTTAAGATGCAACGAAGAAAGTCTGCAATGTAATATACCTGGGTTCTCTAATATTCTCAACTCGGATGCCGAACCCATAAGACGTCATCCCAATCAGGCGATCATTAATAGCTGAAAAGAGAAACAAAGGGCAGCATCAAGAAAAACCATCCAAATATGTCATCAAATTTCAGATGAACAAAGCATATTCTCAATCTGAAACAAAGAAAATGTAAAAGATTTGTAAGTTTTTCATTGCAAAGCCTATAATGATATAGTTACTTTCCTTTTAGGTACTCACGTAACTTTCAAATCTTACTTGATGATGACAATAGCACGCAAAATTTATATTTACAATATCATCACCCAAATCATTACAGAAAACTGAACTACCATCCCAAAAGTAAGAATTTTATTAATTTTTATGACTTAAAGTGTATGATACATAAAAAATAGAATTGGGTAGTTCATTTTAAAGATTTGGATAAATTTTTAGGTGTTGCATTTTAAAATCTGATTTTAAGTATCAGATTGGTTTGATATCTGAGACTTTAAAATCACTGTTCATTTATTGTTTTTACGTTTTTGTTTTTCTTTATTTTTTTATTTTACTGTTCCTAGGATTTTTGTTATTGTAGTTTAATTTCACAGCGATTTTATAGTTTATTTTATTTTATTTCATCTTTGTTTTTATTATTTTATAAATATTGTTGAAAAGCGCTTTGATTATTTGGATCTATCCATTTCTGAGAAATCAAAGTATATAATTTCTTTAGAAAAAGCAAAACACAATTGATATTTCTCTAAAGAAGATTTTTATCATCAGTTGCACAGTAAAGAAACTTATATTATTTCTCTTACAGATCTATTACTAAAGTTCTCTGAAGCCTTAGAGTTAAATCAACAGAAAATTTGAGCTCTTGTGCTCTCTTTTTTGAGAGGTTAAAGGAGAAGAATCTGCTGATTAAAAACCTTGGTGATCATATTTCTTATCTTAAACCTTCGCAAGAAGATATGTACAACAAATTTCAATTTTTTAAACTAAACGATATACCTTCAAAAAAAGATATCAACTGATTATCTGCTTTAATTGAGAATAATAAATATAAGGAGATTGAGCTACAATCTCGAGAATTATTATAACAATTAAAAAGAGAAATAAAAAATAATAAATCCCAGGTTGAACAAGAATTTGTTCAACTAAAAGATTTATTACAAAATATTAAAAAACTTCAAGAAAGCTAATGAATGAACAAAAGTATAAGAGCGCAGAATATCTTAATGCGATCACTTATTCTTCAGGTTATTCCAAAAAAAATGTTTTGAAGGATACATTGAGTTAGAATCACCATCTAAAACTAATAGAATTATTACTCAGCAAAATAATAGTATTTGGCTTTAAAGTAGTTTGCATTATCATTTGAGTTTGCTTGAAAAAATCTGCATAAAAATTTTCTAATACTCCTCCAGCTTCTAAACTTAAGAGTGAGCTAATAATATTACCAAAAATATTAAGGCTCCGTCCCTTGGAAAGACTGAGAAAATTAGAAAGGCCAAAAAAATTTTTTGATTTCTGAAATGACTAAAAGATGAACAATTCCATTTTTTAGATCTTCTCAAACTATCTTGGGTAGACACCATATGTCAAGCTAATCTAATATTTTATCAACCACTTGATTTGATAGAATTTTTGATAGACCCAATACATTTTAAGATGATTTCAGATTAGAAGAATTGGTCAATATTAATAGAGATTTTTCTACTTTTTCTAATGATCATTTGAATAACTTGAATCCTTTTTGTTTGTACTCACAAGAGTATTTCAACAATAATCCAAGTTCGTTCAGACATTACAAAGTTCTTTATTGTCCAAATAATTATGAAGTTAGATTAAACTTTATTACCCCTGCAACCTCTAGAGAAATTAGAAAAAAGCACAAGCAACGATACATCCAATTCCTGGAAGCAACACAATTTTACTTTGCAATTTTATATTTGTAAAATATTTTGCAAATGATTTCTTAGTTTTAGCAACTATATCTGTGAATTATTATTCAGTTGAATTGGGAGAGATTATTTTTAAAGTTACTCGGAATAAGAATCCAATTCTTATTTGAAAAGTTGAAGAAGAAATGTACTTATATTTCAATATAGAAATAATTGAAGAGTCCAAATTTTAATTTCTATTCACAGATCTTTACTTATATTAGAATAACTAGAAAAATCCCATGCTACAAAAGAAAAATCCAATGAAAAAGATATATTACATAAGGAAATCAAAAACTTGGAAGCCTTATTTGGACAAACAAAAGCATAGTAGACGATATAACTCCAAAAAAATTTACAACCAAAAAATCTCTTGTTTTGCTTATAATGAAGAAGACCACTTAGCTACTACATATCCGAAGAGAAAAAAATTTTATAATCGAAATGCTGTACTGATTGACTGTGTTAATATCGATCTCTTGGAAGTTGACTCATAAATTTCTGATTTCATCAATATATAATATTGTATACTTAGAAGAAAATGAAAAATCAATAAGGATTATAAATTGATAAATAATATTTTCAAAATGCTGATATTACTCATTTATTTGAACTTGATGAATTGAAAAGATTGTAATATATGAATTTAGAATTATTCACACCTACCAATTCAGCTATTCTTACTGAAAAAAGAACAACCTTGCACTCATGATTGGAAACAACAAAAAGGTGATGATAATACTAAATATTCTTTTTGTCTATGATATCTTACTATAAATAAAAGATATATTTGTATGATCTGTTTGATTCAAGCTTGTTATGAAATTGTTAATGATAAATATTCCGTATCTACTCCTAAAAAGATTTCTACATAAAGAAGAACACAGTCTATCCTTGGTTCATTTATATCAATACTATTTTAGCATCAATGGTATTTGATGTTGCTCCAATATTGATAAATGCAGGAAGAGTCATTTCAAATCCATGGATATTGATTTTGGTAAGAATTTAGAATTTGTATATGAGAAACATTATCATTATCATTACAAATAATAGGAATTTGTTCAATACCTAGTTCGTGCATATGTCGAGGATCTTTGAAGTATTCATGTAACTATTGGTCAATTAAGTTGTGTTCATTTGAAATAATAATTCACTTACCTTTATGGTCATATTTTGGAGAGATAGTCAGAGTTTTCATCTTATCTTCAAAATTAGCAACTCATTGTTCAGTACTCGTATTCTAGATTCAAGGAGAGAATATGTTCTTTTTATATAAATCTTTTTAGAAATAGACACAAAATATTTATCATTAACAAATTTATAACAGTCTTAAATCAAACAGACCATACAAGTATATATTCTATCTATAGCAAGATATCATGGACAAAAAGAATATTTAGTCTTGTCATCACATTTTTCTAATTTTCAATCATAGTTCTTTTTTCAGTAAGAATAACTGAAATGGTAGGTGTAGATAATTCTAAATTCATATATTACAATCCTTCAAATTCATCAAGTTCAGATAGATGAGCAATATCAGTATTTTCCAAAATATAATTTATTAATTTATAATCCTAAATTGATTTTTCATTTTCTTGCAAGGATATAATACTATAGATTGATGAAGTATTAAAAATTGATGAGTCAACTTTTAAGAGATCGATATTTACACAGTTAATCAGTATAACATTCCAATTATAAAGATTTTCTCTTTAGACAAGTAGTAGCTAAGTAGTCTTCTTCATTACAAGCAAAACAAGATATTTTGTTGTTGTAAACTTTTTTGGAGTTATATCGTCTATCATGTTTTTGCTTATTCAAATAAAGCTTTCGAGTTTTCGATTTTCTTATGTAATAAATCTTTTCATTGGATTCTTCTTTTATGGCATAGGCTTTTTTCTAATTCTTCAAATCATGTTAGTATACCCAAATTGTTGAGTAAAAATCTGTGAATAGAAACCAAAATTTTGACCCTTCAATTATTTTTATATTAAAATATAAGTACATTTCTCCTTCAACTTTTCGAACAAGAATTATATTTCTATATTATCAAATTATGGAGTAACATTGTGTTGTTTCCAGGCATGATTTTTTTTTTCTAATTCACCAAGCAACTTTGAAAATAATCTTTCTTCAAATTCATCTGAATAATAATTCCCTTATTTGCTAAAGCTAAGAAATCATTTGCAAAATATTTTACAAACATGCAATTTCTTATCTGAATATGTTCTAAGTTTCTCATAGCACTAACTTGCTTAAATATCAATGCAGTATTAGCATCTCTAGAAGTCAAGATTCTAAGAATTAAATAAGCAAAGTTTAAAATATTATTATCTTCACTTGCCAGATTTGTTACCTCTTCTGAAAATTTCTTCTTGTGAGATTCCCAAACAGATCTTGCTACATCATCAAGGTAGTTTTCAACTCTTATGATCATTTCTTCGCCATTGTATACAAGATCTTAATGATTCTTTTAATAGCCTCTAGCCATTTGAGCAGCCCATTATTCCAAGTAGTTGTCATATAGCAAAGAATCACAGGAGCTAATATTCCGTAAAACCTCATTTTTTTTGTAAAATAAGACTTTTCCAATGGAGCATTCTTTTCAATCATTTGCAATAACAAATTTTTCTTGTAATAGATGCTCTAGGAGGATGTCCTATATTGAATTCCTGGGAACAGCTTCAATTTTTGGATAATACCTTTACACAGGATGGGGGTTGAAAGTGGGCAATCTTGCTTCACTGTCGTACAGATCAACACCTATGCTTTCTTTTGAATCTTTTAAGAATCTTTCCATCAGATCAAAATTCTTAAGTTCAATTTGATCATCATTTTTAGCATCTTCAAAATTTTCATTCATACTCTTCTAAATTTTCAATAATCATCAAATCTAAATCATATTCTTCATTTTCATTTTGATTGGAAGCTTTATAATTTCTAAACCTTATGGATAAACTTTTATAGAAAAGTACCACTCAAACTTAAGAGAAAATTCTATAAGATGGTGTTTAGACCTGCAATGCTTTATGGCGTAGAATGTTGGCCATTAAAAAAGAAGCATAATATTAAGTTAAGTGTTGCAGAGATGAGGATGCTCAAGTGGATGAGTGGCTTTACTCTTAGAGGCAGGATACGAAATGAGCATATATGTGAAAAGGTTGGAGTACCTCTAGTGGCAAATAAGATTAGAGAGAGTCACCTTAGATGATTTGGTCACATAGAACGGTGGCCTTCCGATAACCCGATTAGGAGACTAGATGTATTAGATTTAACCTATGTTAAGAAAGGTAGAGGTAGACCTAAAAAGAGTTGGTTAGAAAATATTAGAAATGACCTTTCTTTCTTAGATCTAAAAGAGAATTTGACTCTTAACCTGACACAATAGAGAAAAAGGATTCATGTAGCCGACCCCACGTAGTGGGATAAAGGCTTGATGTTGTTGTTGTTGTATGGATAAACTTTTATCATTATTCAAGAAAGTTGAATACTCAATAGGGGTCAACGTAGAATTTCTCTCTTAAAGAAGAAATATTTCATTCTAATCCTGCAAGAGATTCAGAATCAACTTCTTTTAGCATGATAAACTTGATACCTTTGGATGTAAAAAAATCTATAACATTCTCAAGCTTAATCTTGAATATAGTCTGGATACTACTCATAATCTTGCCGAGAACAACGACATATTATTTCCTTGAAAATTTTCATAACCTTTATTATGCACCAAGACTTTCACATATTTTTCAAAATCTTCAATAGTCATGGTGAAATCGGAAACAATCTAAGTCATTCCAATATTATTGCTCATATCAATTTCTATGACTCTAGCCATAGATTCATTAGGGTAATAAACCGAGAATCAAATAGACAAATCAAAACCTTACCTTCAGTTCTTTTTCTAACTAACCTCTGATTCCAAATACTAGAAATCTGATATGGATGTATCGGTGCTTGTGTTTTTTTCTAAGAGGTTTCATGGGTAATAAAGTTTAGTCTAACTTCAAAATTATGTAGACAATGAAGAGGAACTTATCTATGATGTCTGAATAAACATGTATTATTACTGATATGGATGTATCGGTGCTTGTGTTTTTTTTCTAATTTCTCTAAAGGTTTCAGGGGTAATAAAGTTTAGTCTAACTTCAAAATTATCTAGACAATGAAGAGAAACTTATCTATGATGTCCGAATAACCCTGTATTATTACTGAAATAACATTATGAGTACAAACGAGAAGGATTCGAGCTATTCAAATAATCATTAAAAAAGTAAAAAGATATTTATCAATATTGACCAATTCTTCTAATCTTAAATCATCTCTAGACGTATCAGGTCTATCAAACATTCTATCCAACTAAGTGGTTGATAAAACCAAGGTTTTAAAAGGTGAAATCAAAAATCGAGGTGTTTTGTCTAAGTGAGGCGAGGCATAAGCCTCGAGGCGGATTAAGGCGTAAGCCTCAAAATGATAAAAATAAGGTAATTTAAAATTATGAATAATGACAAAAAATAATAAAATATTATGTCAATTATGAATTTGATGATTTGTTATAAGATAATATTACTGGAATACAAGATTTAAAATAAACTCATTTAAAAATAAAACATCCCCTTAAGATCAAGACCCAATGCAGGCTCATCATCACTTTGATTGTCTTCAGAAGAATCTTCATAATTAATGTCGAAGTCATCCTCAAATTCTTCTTCATCTATAATATTTTTCATTTATCCCCTATATCAGTTAATATTTCATTAGCTCTAGAATGAAACAATAATAACATAAAAAATAATTTATTATATTTAAGAATATCTTTGAATTTTTTTGAAGCTCCAATCTCACTTTATTTCTTTCTTTTATATACTTGGGTGGTTGCTTCATTGCCTTCATTGACATGAGTTTCTCCTTCTGCTTTAACTTCAGGAACATCAGCATTCTTAGGAGTAATCCATTCATCATCAGATTGTAAATTATCAACAATCAAAGGGTCAATTCCATTATCACTGTTTTCTTACTTCTGCAATTTGAGATGTCTATTTTTCAATTTTTTGTTAAACATAACATAAACTAATTTGTTCATTTGATCTGCCGCCAATCAATTTTTTCTCTTTGTATGAATTTGATAAAAGGTGCTCCAATTACGCTCGCATGCAGAAGCCAAACATGTTAGGCTAAGAACTTTAATTGCAAATGCTTTTAATTCAAGAATATCATCTCCAAATTAAGCCCACCAATGTTCTATATGAAAATGAATAGTATTTTATGAATATAGATTGAAGTAGAAGACTTGAATATAAATATTAAAATTATAATTATAAATATACAAACTATAAACATACAAGGCGATCGTGTTTTGTAGCATGCTTGTGCTGCTCTAAATCCAAACATTTCCTTCTTCAAATGAAAATCTTAAAGTTGATCATTCACTTTGAGATAGTCTTCTTCAGAAATGAGTCTGTCCATACATGCATACAAACCAGTTTTCACCTATTTATCAACATGAAATTCCTTATCATAATTAAATTGAGGGTTCAAATAGTATGCAGCAGCATGTAAGTGTTGGTGTAATTGACGATCCCACTTTTCATCTATAATATCACATATTTCTTTGTAGGCTCTTTCTTGATCCCTCAAATCTTTTGCTATGTCTTCTTTAGCCCTATTCATTGCTTCATAAATAAATCTCATAGCCAGGGCCCTCTCACCATCAATCATTCTAAGCATCTTAACTAATGGTCCTATTGTCTTCAAAGCACAATTTGTACTGCGCTAAAATGAATCATCTTTCATAACAATCTTTTTAACTTGTTTTCCTTCTTGTTTTTTGGCCCATGAACTTTTATCTCATTCTTCAGAAACAAACATAATTTTCAAAGGTTGTCTTAACTCCTTAAATCTCTACAATGTTAAATATGCAGTAGCAAGTCTCGTAACAGCAGGTCTAATAATTTCCTTGACAGTGAATTTTCTCATCAAGCTGAGTACCCAAGAATGATTGTAAATGAACTTACTAACGAATTTGGCCTTCAATAGGGTTAATTTATGCTGAGGAAACTATCCCAACCTCTCAAGCATCAAATCAATGCAATGTGCAGCACATGGAGTCCAACAAAAGTGAGGCCTCTTCTCCATTAACAATCTACCTGCAGCTTTGTATGCACTTGCATTATCAGTAACAACTTGTACTACTAAGGTCTCTCCTACTTCCTCTACAATTTCATCTAACATTTCAAACAATAATTGTGTATCCTTTATAAAACTTGAAGCATCCACTGATTTTAAAAAAACAGTTCCATATGAATTGTTGACCAAGAAATTAATAATACTTCTATGTCAAATATCTGACCAACCATCTGACATTATTGTCACTCCTATCTCAATCCAAGTCTTCTTAACATCATCAACCATTATTGAAATTGTCTTGACCTCCTCATTCAGCATCCAAGTCCTCAGCTCATACAAGCTTGGAAGTTGTAGTCCTCTTCCATAGCTTCCAACAGATCATCACATATTGATCCATGATGGACTCCTAACAATATTAAATGGTATCCCATTTTCATAGATAAATTCGGTGATATCTAAACAAACTCTGTTCCTGAGTTCTTTTGTAGAAGTAGGAGGCGGAATATCCTGAGTGTTTATGTTTTTCTCATCATCAATATTAATCATAAATCTATCCATGGGCCCCGAGTGCCTCGGTTAGAAGAAAGTAGATGGCTTCCACTACTGAAACCTTCATGTTGTGGTCCATAGTAAGAAGAATTTCCTATAATCTCTTCCATATTTCTTTGTGTGACCTCCTTTGTGGTGGCAAACTTCTTTAAGTAATATATATATATATTCCTTTTTCACTTCATCAGCTACTTTTGCACACGGTCCGACATTAACATGAGTGCAGGCTAGATGATCCTTCAACCTTTTGACACCACCAGTTATACGTTTCTCACAGAAATTATATTTCATGTAAACATATCCCTTCTTCACACCTTCACCTGGCACTTCAACTTGAGTGTCATATTTCCATGCAGGATCTTTTTTTCTTGTGTCATTAGTCATTCTAAAAAATATAAGTTTAATCATAAATTGATGACATATATCTGACTTTTAATAATGACAGGCGAAGAAAATTACTAAAACATTATTAACAAAGCAAAAGAGCAGCAAAAAGGGCAGCAAAAACGCAGTGAAAGCGCAGCAAAAGGGCAGCAAAAGCGCAGTGAAAGTGCAACAAAAATGAGGTCAAAACAACTAATTACAAAGCAAAAGAGCAGCAAAAGTGAAAGCGCAGCGAAAATACAATGAAAGCGCAGCAAAAGGGCAACAAAAGCGCAGTGAAAGCATAGCAAAAGCACAGTGAATTACGGGAAGCAGGTGAAGAGAAACTCGTTACCTTGGCGGAGATTAAGTCGAAGATGAAAAAATGGGAAGAAAATCAGGCACGTGGAAGTCGAAGATTAAGTCAGAGAGGCACGTCGGATAAAGGTCGAAGATGAAGCACGTCGTGGCACATCGAAGTTCAAGTCAAAGATGAAGCACCGACTAAAATGGGAAGAAAATCAGGCTAAGATGATGAAAATGACAAGGGAAGAAAGATCAAGAACCTTACCTTTGCACACGAAGTCATCTTCGAAGTCGAAGTTGGCGGAAGCAGTGTACACGAAGGAATGATCGACCAAATGTGGCTGTCGAAGTCGACGGAAGCTTTGTACACAAACAAACGAAAGAGAGCAGGGAACGAGAGAGAATTGGGAACAAGAGAGAACGAACGAGAGCAAGCGACGTAAGTGCTTTGAAAAAGAAGCCCTAAGTCTAATAAGGGCGCTCGACTGGCGCACATGCACGAGTCTGGCAAAATGAATCGAGCAAAATGACTTGAGGCAGCGCCTTTGTCGCCTCGGCGCCTCACGCCTTAAGGCATACGCCTCCGTGGAAAAAGGCGTAAGCCTCGCCCGAGCGTTTGAGGCTTAAGCCTTAGTTCGCCTGACCTCCGCCTCGATTCGAGGCGCGCCTCGCGGCGTCCCCCTCGAACGCTTTTTTAATCCATGGATAAAACATTAGATTGGCTTGATACAGAATGTACCCAAGATATTTTGAGATTCAAAAAAATTAAATTGTTCGTCTTTCAGTCATATCTTAGAAATCAAAACCTATTTTTGATTTTTCTAATTTCCTAAGTCTTTCCAAAGGGATAGAGCCTTAATATTTTTGGTAATATTATTTAGCTCAGTCTCAAGTTTAGAAGCTAGAGTATTAGAAAGTTTTTCTATAGATTTTTTCAAGCAAATTCAAATGATAATGCAAACTACTTAATAAAGCCAAAATAGTATTATTTTGCTGAGTAGTAATTCTATTAATTTGAGATGGTGATTTTGACTTAATATACCATTCAAAATCTTTTTCTTTGAAATTACCTAAAGAATAAGTGACTGCATCAAGATAGTATGTGGTCTTATATTTTAGTTTATTCATTAGCTTTCTTGAAACTTTTTAATATTTTCTAATAAATTTTTAATTGAACAATTTCTTGTTTAACCTAAGATTTATTAATCGGTTGATATCTTTTTTTGAAGGTATATCATTCAGTTTTAAGAAGCTGAAATTTATTATACAGATCTTCTTGATAAGCTTTAAGTAATATGATAATTAACGTTTTTAATCATCAGATTCTTCTCCTATAACCTCTCAGAAAAGAGAGTACAAAAGCTCAGAATTTTCTGTTGATTCAACTCTAAGGTTTCAGAGAAGTTTAGTAACAGATTTGTAAGAGAATTCATATAAGTTTCTTTACTGTGCAACTGATGAGAAAAATCTTTTTTGGAGAAATAGCAATTATATTTTATTTTTCCAAAAAAATTACACTTTGATTTATCAGGAATGGTTGATCCAGATAATCAAAATGTTTTTCAGCAATATTCATAAAATAAAATAAAATAAGCTATAAAATCGCTATAAAATTAAACTGTAATAACAAAAAAATTATTTAAAAAAAACCATAGGAACAGTAAAAAAAAAAGAAGAAAAACGGAAACACCTAAAAAACAGTAAATGAACAGTAATTTTAAAGTCTCAGAGACCAAACACTATTTTGCATAAATTCTCAAAAAAATAATGCATGCAGCTTAAGTTTCCTGAAACAAGAACCTAATTAGATGGACACCATCATTAAGAACCTTATGTTTATTCAAGAATCAATTAAAAAATAATAATTTCTGTTTAAATTCATGTCAGGCTAAAGTACTACGGAACACAAACAAAGCAATCTGAACTAACCTGTTATACTAAATGTAAATGAAGGTTTCCACCAAGATTTAAATGCCAAGGTTATAGCAGAGCTCGAGGGGCCTGTCTTTCCCTGCAGGCATGGAATGAATAGTAATTCTTGATAAACATAGATAACTGTTTGAGCAAAAAAAATTCATAAATTTGACCTTCAACAACAAATTCTTATTGGCTTGCCAAGATGCAGCTATTTGAAATGATGAATCATCCACGGTACCAGCTGGTTTTTCTCCATCAATCCTAACATTAAAATAGTGAAAGGATGGACAATGAAAAGAGAAAGAGCAAAGACAAATAGTAGAGAAGAATATTCCTTCAACATGTACTATACCTTGTTGTTAACTCAAAACCAAAGTCGATATAGTTGGTGATTCCCACAACTTGATTTTCTTCAAAAGGATTGTTCACCTGTTTGAGAAAGACATCATGAACTTTTCAATTTCTATAATATGCAAAGACCTCATTATATTAGTATGTCATGTCAGCCAAGGTAACATATGCAGAGGCAGAGATAATAAACAAAACTAGTGTACGCCTAGGAATACTCATTTTTATGCATGGAAAATACATCTAAAGAAAAGATTACATGATCAATTAAAAACCTTGTTTAAGCAATGAAAGGTTATTGTTGAATTCAATTTCTTTCCGTGAGCGATATCCGGATGTTACTCGTAAGATTAACTGTGAAAAAGAAAGAACCAGAGAGAGAGTGTGTGTGAAAGGATGACGGGAGAGAAGCTATGTGATTTTTTTATTACTTGAAAATAGAGAGCTCGGGTCAATCAATTGTGTCCCTAGGCTTGCCCTCTGATCCCTTATTTATAGATAGGTGGGAGTAGAGATAAGGCTGTATAGAAAAATTACATTAAAGTTAAATACATAAACTATAACATATGGCATAATAAAGACCTGCCATAAAATAAAGAAGCTCTATCCCTCCCAATTATACTCAATAGATATTAAGAATTTCCAAAAAAAAGCGTAGACTCATATTAAGTTATTAGCCGGCTTTGCATCTGATGGTTGAGATCCAACGAGTAATCATGTAGATGGCTCCGAACGCGCACGTTTAATCAACTTTTGGGGCGAGTAGGTTGGTGAGTTCACTGTAATTCTAACGAGTTCATGTTATACTTGTGAATGCATAGACCTTGCAAATATGTGCTAAACCTAGCGAGTTCATGTCGAGCCTAAAATCTTGAACTAGTTCAGATCTAGTTGAGACCATAAAATATTTGAGTATGCGTTCATTTACCTAATTCTCTTGTATATTTGGAATGTGACTAGCAAAAAGAATGAGCAAATCAAAAATACATTATCTTAATGATAATACAAAAATTTCAATAAATTTACTATCTTGATGAGTTGTGATGCTTATATGACAAAATGCTCATGTCAAATTTAGCAAAAGCCTATAAATATGGGTCTAGAGATAGCATTTGAAAACCGTTCTACTTCATCATCTTCTTTCTTTACAACTCTTCTTATAAGTTCATATCACACTTGTAATGAGGGTAGAAGACAAGCCCAACCAAGAGTTGCTTCGCAATATCTTTAAGAATGTCAAGAAAAGTAAATTAGGCAATCAATGAAAAAAGAAAAAAAATCCTTTAAACAAACATCCTTTCAAAAAGTTGAAACTAGAAGAAGGTGAGGCGAATAAGGTGATGGAAAATCCTGATGTAGTCCCGACTCAAGTAATTTCTGTAGATATTCTCACCAATACCTACGTAAGTGAATCAATAACCAAGTGAAAGATTTCTCAAAATAAGTCAATAATTAAGCCAACGATTTTTTTTAATGAATCAATAAGCAAATCAATGATTCTAAAAAATTAATAATGACTATTCTGCATGAAATGATTTAGTGAGTCTTTATAAAGAATGACCAAGTAAATAAGTTAAAGATTGCTTTTAACCATTTGTAAAAGACGTTATCACCCTATAAAAGTATTGAATGAAATCTATTCTCTTATATGTTGCTTGTTTTTCCATCTTTGAATATTTTGTATTAACAAGCTATTGGGCAGAGCATATCCTCAAGGCTATTGAGCTGAACATTTGCAACAAATAATTGAATGCATGAATGTGCAAATATAAAAATAATTTTTATATGATACTTCCCTCAAGTCTTACTTGGCCTTCTCTTTTATATATACATCATTAAACAAGTCATGACTTAGATTTGCCACATCATTGGCCAAAACATTTTTGTCTTTGCGAGAGGTAACCATATAAACTTGTCAACTATAATGAATCCTTTCTACTCAATGTAAATATTTTCACAAAGGGGGAGTTCAAATTTTAGGGCTAGACTATGTGTTTAAGAGATATAAAAAAGGATTTGGGTCTAATGCGTGACTTAAGCATTTCTAATAATTGACCAACAACTAAATAATAAATGTCGAACTTGCTAAATGCTAAATTCAATAAGTATTACTTAATGCCAAAATACAAAATTTATCGAGCATTGTCAAACAATGAATACCAATGTGCACTGCTGATAATGCATATTGAGTTCCCCAAGCATTGCCGAATAATGATACCTATTCCATTAGCATTTGAATAATCACCAAATTTGAAAATCCAAAGTGCGTTTGATCTATCGCATAATTTTCTTTTGGGTAAACCATTTGAACTAATGTATTCTATTTTAGCTAAAAGAGAATGAAAGGAAAACAATTAGAATAAGTATTATACATAAAACAAAAAAACCTAGATAAATGAACAATATATAAATGGACAATTTTTATAAAGACCTGAAAAGAATCAGTTAGCTTATTTATTGAATCATTTAATGCTGAAGAGTCATTACTCATTTTTTCTAAAAAATATTAATTTACTAATTTAATCATTTTGAGAAATTGTTTACTCAATTATAAACTTATTTTGAAAAATCTCTAACTTGATTACTAGCTCATTTGCAGGAACATCAGTGAGATCGCCTTATAAAGTCATTTAAGTAGCGACTACATCTGGATTCTCCGTCACCTTACTCGCCTCACCTTCTTCTAATTTCATCTTTTTGATAGATGGTTTGTTTTTAAAAAAAATCTTTTTCATTAATTCCCTTACTTTATCTTTTATTCATTTGCTTAATGATGTTGCAAAGCAACTCTTAGATGGGCTTGTCTTTGACCCTCATTGTAGCGATGACATCCAATATGAACTTATAATAAGGTAAGTTGTAAAGGAAGAAAGCAATGAAGTATAGAGGTTTTCAAATGCTATCTCTAGATGTATATTCATAAGCTTTTGCCAAGGTTGACACATACATTCAATCATATTAGCATCACAGTTCATTAGGATAGTAAATTTACTAAAATTCTTATACTATCATTAAGATAACATATTTCTAATTTTTTTCTTATTCATTTTGTAAGTGGCTTTTCAAATATATAAGAGAATCGGGGGTTAGAGGAAAAGTCCAAGAACACACTTGATTATCTCGAGTTCTCTACTTTCAAACAATATAGAAATCATAGAACTCTCCTATCCTCTTCTCCCCCTCTCTCGATTTCTCTGCTTTTCAAAGTCAATCTTGCAACTAGGGTTTGAGTGTTGCCCAAGGACCAAATTGGATTTAACAAAGGCCACATTGTAAGAACCATTGTAAAAGCCACAAAATTGAGCTATTATCATAAATATTTTTAAAATTTCCACTAAACATTAAGTTTTAGTCATTTAAAAAAAATTATGACTAACCCAATATCTTCTGCTACAATAGTCTGAAAAACTATCAGCCATACTATACCTATTTACATTATGGAAAAAATGTGATTAAAAAAAAAGCAATTTAAAGACACTTTCACTCACATTTCTTTAATAAATGTGGCAATAATGAGATCTTTAGTCACAGTACTTACAAAATGTGGCTATAACTCAAAATTCTTGTAGTGAGCTCATTTCATTATTAGCCTTAATGCCTAAGTGTAGTGAGTAATATAGGACAAAATACAACACAGGGAAAGATAGGAAACAAGTGAGTAAAATGAACTCAGACAAACAATTAATCATTAAATATGTAAATGCATCCGATTTGGTATGATATAAATCAAAATGCGACCCTTACATATTTTGCCCTTTAAAAAAAATTAAAAAAAAAACACATAGTAATTAGCCGGATGTGAAAAGTTCTCAGCATGTGCATCATCTAAAGAAGTCGATGAAAATAGATTTTAGAGCTATACACATTATAGAACTCAATCTGCAATAGATACATGAACCGAGTTAGAAAATCCTCGTTTAAATAATGACCATCCAGGCTAATTATCTCCAAGACCTTCACAGCTTAAAATAACACAGATTAGAGCCTCAGGAAGAGAGACACAGGTTTTACGTGTAGATGTGCTTAGGATTTTTTCTAAGTTAATTATTAAAATATCCTTTCTTTTTATGGTAAACGGGTGGAAAATAAAATGTATTTAACATTTTGCCAGCCATATGATATTCAACTAAATCTCAAGACCAGTAAATGATAATTACCAGACTAAAATTACTAGTTACAACCAGTGCATGTGATTATCAGAACTAGAAAAGTAGAAAAACATTGCACTTGGATGCTTCCAATTGAAGCTAGGCACTAATTAGAGAAATATCACCTGCACAGTTACCTACATATTCTACTTTGAAGATACAAGAAACAATACAAATTTTAATTGGAAAAAAAGAGCATGGAATTGCCTGCAAGTCCAATTGTCCATCAGAAATATGGCAACATTCGTACGGTTAAAAAAATCAGAAGGCAGCAGTATGATATGCCAAGAAAAATCAACAGAAATGTGTTTTTATGATTTAAAAATGCAAGGAAGAAGACCTCACCCTTCTTTGTACTACAACATGCTGATAGAATGATGCTATTAACTGCAAGAAATAAAGTTTGCATTAGTTAAGTAAGAAGCTCCACAAAACTAAAATGTTCAAAAGCAAAATACAAGATCATACATTCATTTTATCATTAAGATCATAACAAAGGATGAGGAAGGACTGAGAATTTTCATTTAACACTACTGAGAATTCTTCGGCCTCCTCAAATATTGTGCAGGAAGTGATGGCAAACTCAAAGTTTACAATGTATGTGTTCATCAATCATTTTGAATTTTCAAATTTAGATTTTGAATTTGACTTCTAAATTTTGAGTTGTAAACAATTAGTTAAGAATATATACTTGCATTTCAAAAAAGCATGGCAATGATAAACGGCACTTCTGCCATTGGATGCGGTTGGTCGGATTTTCCTATGCTAAGGTATAAATTTGTGCTAATTCCAAAAGTGGCTGTGATTGGCTTCTTATGTTTTCCAGTTTATTTAATGGTCCCCTTCCTGGAGCTCCTGCTTGTGGCTCCTTGCAGCTATTTCTAATGTTGCTATTTCCAGCAGATTTTCTCCAATTTCTGACTGCTGTTCCCACAACTATTCTAGCAGGTTATTCCACAAGTCTTCATATTTATATAGACTCTTGGTAAATGGCTATTCCATGAGGCATATAAATGTGTGTTCTAACGCATATAAAAAACAATTACTTGATTTAAAAAAATTTAGTTTCTAATGTGCAAACTATTCTTTTTTGTTCGGGGATTTTAGTCCTTGATCACGTGTAGAACTTAAAATATTCAGGAGAGCTGGTCTCCTTGCTCAAATACGAGGCTTGTTGTCAGTTATTTCTTTCTCTCCAATAATTACCCTCTATATTATTTTCTCTCTCCCCGTTTTGTCATTATTGGTTGAAAGTGATTTTTGTAAAATCTGCTACAATAGAAATGTTTGTAGGAACAAAATTCTAAACACTAGTGTGACTTTCATCATCAAGAATAGTATATGTTGAATGATCGTGAGACCAACAAATCAATAACTCTTGATAGGGATCCTTGAGCACACGAATTAGGAGTTCCAACTGTTCAATCGACCCTCTTATGACCTTAAGATTGCAATCCATGTGTCTCTTCCTCTTCTAGCCACTAACCTCTCTTGTGAACTTTGTTCTTTTTATGCAAAAAAACTTTGATTTCTTTCTATTATAAGACTTTTGAAGAAGTTTATATATACATCAACGCTTTGTACAAAATTAAGCAATAAAATTCAATATAGCATTTCTACTTTTCTACATGGTATTAGAGAGTGAGATAAGAGTTTTCTTCATTCAACATTTTATCTCTTATTTTCTTGTCGAGATGCTTCTTTCCCTTCATTATATTTGATTTCTTTGACTTTCCTTCTAAGAAGTCAATCATTATGAATAGTGAAATTCATATTAATTTAAGGGAGAACTCCAAAGGGTACAAGCCTCATATCATTTGCAAGAGAAACTATTTGAAGTAGTCCCAAATTGTGTAGACATTTCTAAAAGAAAAAAGAAAATAATTTACTCTTAATAGGACACAATGCAGAAAAAGGATTCATGTAGCCGACATAATCAAAATGGGGTAACATTCTATTATTGAGTATTTTAATGGAATGAAGATTTATTGGCTTTGGATTATTATCAAGACCTTAAAATGATATGATGAAGAAATTCTCAAAGACTCAACAACAACTTCAATCAAATTCATGCCTAAATCTTAAGCAGAAAAAATCTACCATTACTAAATGACATTTTTTCTTTAATATGAGTCGAAGAAGGAAGAAGAACAATAATGCTACATGCTCCAATCTCCAAAACATCTGCCATAACAACCACCAAGCTCCAAGGTAAGAAACTTACTGGTGCAAACGTTTTCTCTATAGAAAGAAAAAAGCCTTCTTCCACATGCATGCCATAAAGCAATTACTATAAGAAAAAAAGGACACAAAAGAAAAATGTTGAAAATTCCACAAAAAGCCCCTGAGCCTATTGTGGATATAAAGAAAGTTACCTAAAGAGGGTATGACTGCCTTGTGGGAATCCTAAGGGCTCAATCAAAAAAAAAAATTAAAAACTCAAGAACTTTCTCAACTTTCTTGAAAAATCTTCTGAATCATGCTCTCAAATTCAAAATAATATGACTTCTAACTCTTATATTTTCAATGCCATAAATAATTGTCCTAACACATAAATCCTAGATTCAAGAGTCACTAACCACAAGACCAATCTTGCAAGCATTTGCAAACTTTTAAACACTGTCCTAGCAATAAAAAAATAAAAATGGTGGATTGTGTTCAAACAACTGTTGTAGTAGAAAATGCTTCAATTTTCAACAAAGTCCTTCATGTTCCTTATATTATAACAAATCTTCTATCAATTCATAAAATCACAAAAAAAAACTGCAAGGTAAACTTTTTACTAATCATTGTGCATTGCATTTCAGAACATCACTACGAGGAAAATGATTGGGCAAATTAATTGTCATATTCCTTCGTTTTCACCCTCAATATAGCAGCCATTTGCAAATAATATTATAAGCTAGAACACCCCTCTTTCAAAACCCTACAATATATATATTCTTCTTTTTTTAATGTGAACATTGAAATTTTTCATTGTAAGATTTATGAAATTGTCAAACATCATTATGTTATTTTTCTTGAAAGTGATTTTAGATCATTTACTTCTTTCCTAATTGTTCACTCCAATATTTAGAGGCCTTACAAGATCTCCAACATTTTTGAAGCTATAGGATTTGTCACTTTTATTGATGATTACACTTTGTGACATAACTATATCTTATCAAATAAAAATATGATGTTAGTATTATTCTATCTATTTTTGTTATTATGATACAAAAATAATTCCATGCTAACATTAAAGTATTTTGTGATGATAATTCTTGTAATTATTTTAATCACATATTATCATTAATGTATCATTCACCAATCCTCTTATCCTGACACTCTCCAACAAAATAAAATGACAAAAAGGAAAAATCATCTTTTGAAAATCATCATAATTCTTCTCTTCCAGAATAATATGCCCAAAAGATACTAGGAAGTAGTCCTAACTGATAAATATCTAATCAATAGAGAATACCCTTAAAAGTGATTGGCTTTAAAAGTCATCTAAACTATTTGGCTAAATTCTTCCCACAAATAACTTCCTCTCAAAATTCCTCCAAAAAACTTTGCAAGCATTGCCTATGTCCGCATGCATAAACAATACAAAGTTAAATTTGATCCTGGAGCTACCAAAAAATTTCTTACTTCACAAGATGCCACATTTGATGAAAAGCAAAGTTTTTTTCAATTAGGGAGAGAACCCTCAACTAAAAGATAAGTTGGATGAAACTTCTTTCATCTTGACATTCCTATAACACAGACTCTAAAAAATCCATATACTGTAACCTTTCAAGTCTAGATAATGAATAAAGTCGGTCAAAATTTCCAACAAGCTCAAGACTTAGAATCATTATCAAGTAATAATGATCAATCAATCACTATACATTCTGCTCCTAATTCTCCTAAAAAAATAAAATCACTACACATTCTCCTCTGTATCACGTCTTTAAGTACACATCTTTTCAAAATTGTTCTCCTACCCATATTTTATTACAGTAACACAAATTCTATTAGAGATGCTTAAAAATAAGAATTAGAAGAATATTATGAGTGAAAAGATGAATGCCCTAAAAAAAATCATACTTAGAAGATTTTGGAACTAATAAAAGGAAATAAAATTGCAGTATGCAAATATTTTTTTCTGTAAAATATAGAGCAGATGAAACCCTAAAACGAGATTAGTGGCCAAAGGATATAATTGATCCTATGTAATTAACTACCAATAAATTTTTGCTCGTATTGTGAAAATAAATAAAATAAGCATCTTAATTTCTCTTGCAACTAATCGTGGATGATCCATGCAATAATATGAAAAGAATGTTTTATTACATGGAGATTTTGAAAAGAAGTCTATATGTATCTACCTCTTAGATTTGATAGTTTTTGTACAAAGAAAAAGCATGCAAATTTAAAAATACTTTATATAGCCTTAAACAATCTCCGAGAGCATAGTTTGGCAAATTCACAAAAGCTATGAATAAAACCGAATAGAACTAAAAGCCAAGGAGTTATAACCTCTTTATAAATTACTTCCTTGATGGTAAAATATTAATTGTTATCGTATATGTTGATGATATAATTATTACAAGTGATGACAATAGAGAAAAAAGTCTCGTAGAAAAAATTTTGTTGAAGAATTTGATATCAAGAAATTGGGCAAAACAAATACTTAATTAGAATATAAGCCGCTAAATCAGAATAAAGAATATTCCTCTCAACAAAAATATATCTTGAATCTAATGAAACAAACAAAAATAACTGATTGCAAACTTCATAAACCCCAATTAAATCAGGTCAAATATTAGACGTAGATGAAGACAAAAAAAAAATAGACATGGGACAACATTAAAGATTAGTTGAAAAAATGATCTATCTATCTCATAAACCCAAAGAATCTCATCAATTAATTCATGCACAAACTCAAAGAGTCTCATCTTCAAGCTACTCACAAAACCTTCGCATACCATAAATCAAATCCTGGTAAAAAAAATTATCTATAAAAAGCATGATACTTTACATATTAAAAGGAATATTAATGTAGACTATACAAAATAACCAATTTAAATGACTGCCCTGGTATAAAGTTTTCTGACTAAATAACTTCGAAAAAAAAAACAAACCTGTGATTGTTTAACAAGCTCAAGGGAGAAATTAAATGATGGACTCAAAGGACTGCTTAAGCCCAATCCATATCCGATTGCACAACTCCAGCTCTTCAAATCCTTGAAATTCATAGGACGTCTACTTCCATCTTCCAAAGAATGACACCCATAAGAAAACATAGATGATGGTACGAATGATCAATTTTTCCAAGCTTCCACTTGATAATTTTTCATCAGAAATATTCAGCAGCTTTAGAAATCATCAGATTAGGCTTGGTGTCTCTCATAGCAGACCGGCCACTTTAGAAAACATTAGATTAGGCTTGTTGTCTCATAGTAGACCTTACCGTTATGATTAATGTTTCTGGTGCAGCTTGAATAAATGGCATGTTGTTGCCCAAGTATATGAACGAAAAATAAGCAATATATTTCACTTTAACCTGTTGGATTCAAATAAAGTGTTCAACTCAAATGATCGAGTTATCACACTTACTTGGGGGATCATACTTCACACCCAGGCTTAACCTCCCTGTTCTTCCAACCACCCAAGCAGAGATTGGAGTCTCCCTGGACACTAACCAGATACAAGAGACAATAGTATGCAATTAGTAACCACGGACGAAAAAAAAAACAAAAAAAAAATTACATCTAAGAATATAACTACAAGAGCACACTCAAATCAGCTTTAAAGGCTACAATCAAAAAAGGGTAAGAGCGATAATGATGCTACTGTAGGACTGGCTCAAAAACAACATGTGGAGGATATTAACGCACAAGTCAAATACAACAATCACCTGTGCTTTCATAGATCAAGAAATGAGCGCTATATTGTCATTATAGAGAGCAAGTCTTCGTAGCCTAAGCTTCTATTTTGCAAGGACTCAAAAGGCCTCCAAAAAGATTTTTGACAAAATGTCAAAGACTCATAAATCCCACTACAACGTATGTCTAATTTCCAACGAAGGAAATTGAATTAAGGGCGCCTATGAGCGCAAATGATGGTGTGAATCTAAAAGTTTGTGTTCTTTGAGAATGCACTTCATATTTTTTTATTCTTAGCCTTTTGTTTATAGTTCATTTCAAGTGTAAAAGCTATGATAACGGCTCCAATATGAGTGGAATGTATTCTCTAGTATAATGAGTATTTTCCTAGATTTAATTCATAACTATATGGTTTTGACTCAGCCTATTGAATTCACAGTCACCACATCTGAAGTTTATAGGTATTATTATGATAAGAGTTGTTGTATGAATGCACCTTGTTTTCTATGACTAGTTTCCCCACCCTACTACCCAATGCTCTATCTCTTGTTTCCTATCCCCACTACTACTCCATGCTCCCAGTGTTATCCATTTCCCACTATGGGCTCCAAAAATTCACGCCATGGCCTCTCGCAGCATTTTTGTTGATATGGAGAGTTTTAATGAATTAGGTTTCAGCATAAATTTTCAGAAAACAGATTAAGTTTTCAGATAAGATACTACCCAAAGATTTTACCATCACTTTGCAATGACTTTATGATCTGACGTTTGATTTCCCATAGGGGCTCCATAAGCGCAAGCCCCTATGGTTAATTACACATCCCAATAACGAGAGAGCATTTTCAATTCAGGCTCATTGTTAGAAAGGCACGAAGTGCCCAGCGTATGGTAGCAGCAATTTTAGGGCTTGGAAATGGGATTTTTAGGGTTTTCGGTGAAATTCATCATCGTGTACTTAAAGCGAGTGATGGGGGAATGATAACGGGCCTGATGAAGATCTCATATTTCCATTGTCTCGAGCTATTATGGTCTCTAGTCTCAGAGGAGGTAGTCGACCCAATCTAACTGAAGGATCTTTGTCAGCAACTATGGGTTGCATCGTCCTGGAGACTTTTTAGACTTGGGGTGAATGTAAAATCCAATTTGATCAGCACATTAGGATCAATTCAACAATACTCCAAAATTCCAACTTTCACTAAATTCCACAATTGTAAGGTCATTATATTCTACTCGTCGAATGGAGCAATTCGACATATAGAACTATAGGTCAAACTGTGAAGAATCAGAAGTTAGGGAATTAAATACCATTTGTATTTTTCCTAAGTAAAAAAAGAAATGAGATTACTGTTTTAAAACAAAGTTTATTGTAGCCCAGGATTTCATTGTGATGGTTGTTTGAAACAAGAGTGATCATGGGAAGGCTAGAAGGTTAAGAGAAGAAGAAAGAAGAATCAGGGGAGAAGAGGATAAAAAGAGAAATGAGGTAAGAATTTTATTTTGTGAATATAAGAAGGATTATATGGTTAGTGTATTTAACATTTCTAATTTAATAAGGTTCATTTATTGATTGAAGCATTAGTAATGCAAGGGAAATTGATACCTACAATCATGTATACGATGAGAAAATTGGAAGGTATGTTAGGTGGAAATTGAATTAATTGTATGAGTTGGATAGGAGATTGTATGAATCAGCAATTAATAATTTCGTTTGGTTTAGGTGGCCTACATATAGGCAGGCACGACGTATTCAACTTGGTGAGTCCGCGCGACGATAAGGTAAGATATGCAATTTTGTTAATATAGTAGACGATTCTGATTGTGTATAGCTGTATATGAGTAAATTTAATCAGTTATGTGTAATATTGATATCTACATTACACATTTGTAATTAATCTAAAATTATGATTTATGTAGCCATGTCATATGTAATTTGCCATAAATTATGATATTGTTATATTATGCAATCATGTGCAAGTCTATTATGTTGTATGTTCTGATAGGTATTCATAGAGTCAAACCTATCTATATGCTTATACACCTGACAATCATATTAAATTGCCTGCATATGCATGTTTCTATATATAGGCAAGTGTCACACAACTTAAAAGGGAAAATATAATAATCAAAAAAGCTTGAGAATATGTCATGTTAGATGATAGGTGAATGGGGCAATGCAACCCTAATGAGCAATACGACCCAATAGAGCCAGTGAAACCTCAGTATGATATGAAGCCTACAGGCTATGATATGAAGCCTACGGGCGATAAAGGCAGTGCGACCTCAGGAGGCTACAGGCTATGACTACGGGCGATAGAGGAAGTGCAATCTCAGGAGTCTACGGGCTATAATATGAAGCCTACGGGCGATAGAGATAATGCGACCTCAAGAGCCTACAGACTATAATATAAAGCCTATGGGTGATAGAAGCAGTGCGACCTCAAGTGCCTATGGGAAGCAGACCTATACCTCATTATGTGAACATGGCACTTTCGAAGGTTGGAAAAAAAAGTTGATTAATGAACTGAAATACATAAGGATGATTATATATTGTGATGTATGAATTACTCATTGAATACATTTGGCATAATTGATGATGTTGGCAGTATGTGTCATGAGTTGATGATATTGGCATTATGAGACATACTCGAAAGTTTAGTTTAGATGAGCATATTTCTTGCATGCGACCTTATTTATACCCGTTAAATAATTTCATACTATACATATTTTCTTTTTAATGATTACATGCAGTTCTAACTTTCACTTGTTGATACATAGGTAAGTATTATGTTTCATATACTTGAATACGGTATTATAATTGCATATCTTTTTGAGCCATAGCTCACCAGATTTTTATTTAGGCTATTGTTACAAGAAATGCCAGGGATATAATGGAAGTTGACTAAACTCAGATCAAATTTTATAAACTATAATTGATTTTATGGTAGTATGAGATGAGTCGTGAGCAGAGGTATGTGAACTGTTGTTGTGAAAATATTTTTAGATGGTTAGTTACTTTGTAATTATATACGTATGAAGTACATGAAGAAAATTGAATGTTTCTATTTTAAGTAGCATAAAGATAGTTGAAATGATTTGGTTATGAATGTTTAAGAATTATATGATTTTTTCTGTTGCACCCTGTATTATTTGGAAGGGGGCGGCATGAGATGTGATAGTTTGTCTAAGGGGGCGATCTAAGTCAACCTTAGCTAATAGAGGGTTGTGTGCCCTATCAAGCATACCCTATGATTCATCACTTAAGGGTTTAAAGTCATTGGCGAACATACGGGCTCTGACCGTAATTTAGTAGTACCATTTGGTGGCAAAAGCCCCAGATCAAAGGGTTAACCTTGGTTATAATCGTTTACATGTAATGTCATTTAGTTGTGAAACCACCGATTAGAGGACACGTGACACATCCTTACTGAAAAGAGATGGTTTGAGAATAAATCTTAACGATACCGACACGATATTCACACTTTGTGAGCTGAGGTTATTCTCAAATTTATCACCTCCAACAAATAGTGGCGGAAGTCGGATGAATTTTTTTACTTTAAATTTTTAAGGTGTTTAGTTTCATTTCAAAATTTAGATTTTGATAAATATCAAAATTTAAGTTTTTATTGGAATTTGAGCCCCCTGATTATAAACTTTGCCATTTGGGGGCATTTATTTGAAATTTAAATAGACTCTTCCGGTTGAGATTCACATTCAATACGGCCATTATTGGGGCGACATGAAAGTCACTTTAAGTATATCTATATTTTGCATTAGAGTCTGGGGTATTTCAAAAGATAGGGGCCTCTCTGGTTGAGATTTTCTATCAACAAGATTATCATCGAGGTGACATTAAAGTCACTGTAAATATATATGTATTTTGTATTAGGATTTGGGATGTTTTAACAGATAGGATCCCCTCCAGTTGAAATTTTCATACAACACAGTCATCATTGGGGTGACATTAGTCGCTTTAAATATGTTTGTATTTTGCATTATAGTTTGGGGTGTTTGAAAGATAGGATCCCCTTCAGTCGAGATTTTATGTTAACACAATGATCATCGGGGTGATAATAAAGTCACTTTCATGGGAATTTGATAGGCATCTTGAAAATATGATATCACCTATGATTGAGATTTTCTGTTAACACGGCCATCATCGAGACGACGCTGAAGTCACTTATTAAATATTTATATTTTTGTCAGGGTTTCGAGAATGTTTTATTGTATAGGATCCCCTTTGGTTGAAATTTTCTCTCAACACAACCATAATTGTATTTTTTTTTAGGAATTTGGGAAGCATTTGAAAATATGGGTTTCCCTTCAATTGAGATTCGCTTTCAACATCGCCATCAATGGAGATTTTAAATAATTTTATTTCTTGTAGTTTGAACCCTATCAACTCTATTTGCCCACTAACAGAGGATCGGATTAGACACTGATTTTAGGGATTATCGTATATATGCTAAAATTGGGGAAATTATATATCCACTGATAAATTCAGATCTTGTGAATTCGGTCCTTTTAGGGAGAAGAATTAGATCTAAAATTTTAAAAATAATTTTTTTTTATTTTAACCCAAGTAGCATTCTCAAACTTGGATTTAGAAATTTTGTACAGCGGTCGAAGCACATGTGAGTACATGCTTTTGGGTGAAAGTACTTACTGCATTTGTATATTTTAATATATTTTGCATAATGCATTTGCATGTTTATCAATGCACCCACATGATGCTAAATTTTGGCATTTGATGTACTAGGTACATTTGCATGTTTTCTAAAGCATTTTGGTAGAATTTGGAGACTACCTCAGGGTACGTTCATATTCCTAAAAATATTTGGATTTAGCTATTTTTATTCACTTTTGAATTTCCAACACAAATTTAAGAGAATTAAACATCAAAATTTGAAAACTAATTTTGCAAAATTTGTGCAAATGATAAATATATAAGTTTCAATTTTTGCCTTCGTATTTTGTATTTTTAAGAGTTTTTGAGTCTCGCCTTCTGTCTGCTTGCATGTCGTAGGATTGCGAATCCGATGGCAAAAAAGGCAGTTTTAGAAACAAAGTTGGGAACGGATATAATGGGTGCAAGACGGTAGGTCCGGGAACAAGCACAGGTATTACATGTTTTAAACACGTCGTACCTTTGGATAAAAAATTTTCTTTTTCTTAATATGGGCCCTACATGGACTTCTTCCCTCCCTATAAATATGGGGACTAGGGAGAATTCATTTGCACATCTCCTAAGGCTAGGATTTCACTTGAGGTTTAAGGGTTTCTTGGAGGTTCTGGAGTTACTTGCTCGAGGGAGCTCATAAATTATATTCCCTATAAGTTTGGTGTTCCATTCCTTGATTGTATTTTAATCCTTACTTGCATTTTAATTCTTTTAAACACTTGATTTAGATGTTCTAATTTGCATAGATTAATTGAATTATTTTGCAAGTTCAAGTCCCCTGTAGTGCAAGTCTTGCGTTTTTTTTAGTTTTGTTACCTACAAAAAAAATTTTAAGTCCCAAAATTTATTAGAAAATTAAACAACCTCCCGACGTCTCCCTCATTGTGGGGGAAATTTTAGAAAGTGATGGGGCCTATCTAATACAACGGGAAGGGCATGCCAGGACGATGTTGGGCGACACCACAGCCAAATTTCAAATCTTATCACCCCCGAAAGGGCGTGATAGAGTACATGCACAAGAAAATTGCATTAGATAAAAACACTCACTCACATCACTTGCTACTAACGAGGTTCAACACACCACACCCAAAAGGACAAGCAAGACTCTCACTTTATAGTGATCGGTATGTCACTTACGAGTTTTACCTGTTGCACCACAAACACCACCAATAAGCTTCTTCCCACCATACCCGAAAGGGCATGGCATGGGAGTTTTCTCGTTGCAATAAATGCATGGAAAGCGAGATCCACTCGCAATGTTACAAACACTGCCAACAAGGATCTTCCCGACACGCCCGAAAGGGTGTGCATGGGAGTCCTCTCGCAGCGTCGATCACATCATTGCGTGTTTTGGAGTTTTAGGGTTAGTGATATTATACCTGTGCACGCTAAAGCAAGACGATGACGATAGGAGCGACAACCAGAATGTGGCATGAACAGTAGTCGGTGGCTTGAACGACAATGGATGTCAGCTAGGAACGACTACAGGAGTGAGCTAGTTCAATCTTGGAGCCTGGCGTGCGATAAAGAGAGAAGGAGTCGGCACTAGAGAAATAAGAGGAGTGTGAGAAGGGTCGGGCTCTGTAGTTGTAGTGTGAGGAATAGTCTAGGGGCGGCTGGGTAGAAAGTGATTAAGTATTATTGAAATGAGGAAGAATAGTGTAGTGAGGAATTAGGGCCAGGGATAATTTAATCTTTTTTACATTTATTAAAAGGACATAAGCTGAAGAAAAAAAAGGAACAAAAAGTTGTCTTGAGAAGATTCCAGATTCTCAATAATTTTTTTAAATTACTATTCTTTTTTTTGTTTTTTTTAATATTTTAAATACTATTTAAGTTAACTATTAAATATACTAGATTTAAAAAATAAAATTTAAATTTTAATAGATAAATATATGATTTAAATGCTCATCGATTCATTCGTTGATTTTTTGTCACTCATGCACGTCAAAATTTTTCTCGATTTACGCGCAGGTGAAATTTTTGTCGATTTTCTCATGTCGACACCCAAGCAATATGGGTATCTTTTCCTAGGTTTTGGAATGTTTCGAATGCACTCGCGATGTCTGCTTTGAGATCGGAGGTTGTTCAGGCAACCTTGTGTGTTGTCACACACTTAATTTGACGTTTTCGATCGCATTCGCTCGATCTACTTGTGAGATGTCTCATTTGGCTAATTTCAATGTTTTCGTCGCAACAGTGTGATTTATTTTGCGAACGAATGTCATTTTGAGTGATTTTATGCACCATCGGTGTATGTCGACCTCATTCTTACGACGTCTCACCAATCGCCGATCGACCTCGTCAAGCATCCTTATCTTGCTCATTAGATTTATTTTATGGGTCAACACCTACAACAATTACCACCTTGCTTTCCCATTATAATAATTGTTTTACTTTCTTTCTAAGTCCATTGCCACCACCTCTAATCCTGCTACCCTTACACTCCTTTGCTCTCATTGTTTGCATTGTAGCGAACTGGAGACAGTAGCTAGTGGTTCCTTCATCGACACTTCTATAGTTTTGTTAGTTTTCCTATTTTCCGCAGCCTATACCCAACACTCGTAATCAAGAATTGAATTTTAAAATTGGGCTTGGACTTTTTTATGTTGGAATTCATGAAGGATGCATTGAAACATATTGTATCTTAATATATCAATCAAAGATTCTGAGATATTTCTTATTTTGGATACTTTATGAGCAATAAATAAGACCCCTAAGACATGCAAAAATAATTGAGCATTGAGTATTGTAATATAATTCTAGTTTTCTTTAATTATTGAGTGTACAAGTTGGATATATTTTCTCCGAGCATGCTTCAGGTGGTGATAACTACTTTAACGATGACTCTCCTTGTCTTGGCGAGAAAAATAGTTGTTCCTTCGAGTGATTTTCATCTTCATACTTATTTTAATTTGTTTAGTCATTGGTTTGTGCACATGATTGAAATTTTGTGACGTATAATACATATCAAATAACCTTTTTGTAGTGTACACTCAAACATTATTGTATTTTTACATTCATACACTTTTTTTGAGGAATTTCAGATTTAGTGATTATTAAATTATTGTTTGGAAGAAACAAACTGTGTTGGCTATTTTTACAGTAATAGTGGTTGTTTTCTACTAAATTAAAGGTCAATAAATTGCGATTGCATTTATTTATGTGATTTCATTATGCTTCTCATCTTAAGTTGCATTAGTAACTCTAAACCCTTAAAAAGTCCTATACCAAATTAATATCAAAGCATTAGATTGAATTATAATATTTATTAAAGATACAACTAAAACCTGCATTCAATGGGAGGGATAACCTAGGAATTTTTAGAATGAATCCATCATTAATAATAATTTTTAAAGATTCTTAAAGGTCAAAATTAACTAAACAAACTTAGTTGGGAATGCTCAAATTATTGGCAGTGTTACAAGTAAAGAAAAATCAATGCCAGTTGACATGAGATAAACTTAAGAAATAATATCACACGGAGAATATTGGGAACAATGGAATAATTACTTCAAACATTATCGACAAAAAAGTCTAGTGCCTCCACATATTATGATAAGTTTGAAGATTTTATAGTTTAACATGATTTGCCTTTAAACTATTGTGCTATCATTATGTGCTTTCTTAAATGTTCTTAGATAAAAGATTCGGACTATCGTAATTTACAATTTAACAAGAAACATAAATGTGGCCTTAACTAGATGAAAATCTTTTTTTCTTTTATTTTTTAATTCATTGGTAAAAGAAAATTAAAGATACCCTATTTAAAAAAATTATCAGTCGAATACATCAAATCTTTGTTGAAAAATTTAAAGCCATGAAAAAGTATGAATTAAATTTATCTAATACCTATTTTAATAATATCTACCAACTAAGTATATTACTTTAATAATTGAATTCTCTCCTTAATTAATAATGAAATTCAATTTTTTTAAATTACTTCCCTTTTTATTTGATTTAATTTACGATCACAAGAGTTTATAAAGTAAATCAAAGCTAGCTATCCTCATCAGAGCTTATAAATAGGCAATTCTTTCCTCAAGGCAAAGGACAAATCTTTCACTTTCAAATTTGAGCTTATGAGTGCTAGTCAGGTGATTTAGAAACCCCGCTTGCTCCTCCCACCTCCAAAAGTTCCATGTACTCTTATTTTTAAATCAATAAGGATTATTCCTCCCCATTTCTCTCTCTACCCTACACCTTTCATCTATACTACTCCTAAGACTGATATCAGTGAGCTAGATCAAATTCCAACAACTTATAAAGCATAATTCAAAGATAGCTATGACTAACTATGACTCTTACTCTCCTCACTCCATAGCTAGCAGATGTCAAAACCCCTCTCCAACCTGCTAGCACCCAACAATTACCACTAACACAGCTAAAAGTCCTCATTTTTCATGCACAAAATATACCTATCATGGAAGATGAGAAAACACTATACAGGTTGAAGGGTAAGATGAGCAACAATAGTAAGTTAAATTAAGCATATAAACTTCAATAATGTCAAATTGATACAAGTTAGTCTATCCCTGTTTGTCCATTGATGCAAATAGAGTGTGAATATGATGCGCCTTGGTATCAAAAACAGCAACAAACTCCAAGAGATTCAACACAAAAACAGATTTTTATTGATAGAAAATCAAATACGAACAAAGCAAGATACAATGGTCCTCTTTCGAGAGGAGGACCTTATCTCCCAAACCCTAGATGCCGCTAGGATCCTTCACAAAAAGAAAACTATAGCACTCTCAAATCAAATTCTGCATAAAACAGAATAAACCCTAAATTCAACCCTAAACAAGCTTCTAGTATTTCCCCCCTAAATCAGCCCCCTCTTTCCTAATATATTTCCCTCTCTAATTTGAATTTCAATTAGGAAATTAATCCCTTCCTAAACTCCTCTTCTCACATACGTAATGATAGGTTTAATGGGCCCCACAAGGGGGGTCGAATTCCTTACCCTGTTCGCCCCCTGCTGGTCCCACCTGCCCTCTCCCATATCAATACTCCCCTCCCCCATATGCACCTTGTCCTCAAGGTGGAAGGTAGGGAACTGTCTCATGATTGTCTCGTATGGCCTCATGCTCTGGCAGATCTTTCCACTTAATTAACACCTCCTGTGCCCCTGGCTCTTCTCTGAGCACACCCACTACTTCCAGAGGTTCCAAAATGACCTCCATATCTTCTGTCAAAGTCAGGGGTAGAGATGATGGTGTATGCTCTTTTATCGTCTTCCTCAACTGTGAGACATGAAAGACTGGGTACAAAACTAATGAAAGTGGTAGCCAATAGGCTACTAATCCAATACGCTCCACAACCTCATAAGGCCCAAAGTACCATGTGGATAATTTCTCATTTCTCCTTTTGGCTAGTATTTTTTATCTATAGGGCCTCAATTTTAAATAAATCATATCTCCTTGCTCGAAGTTTACTTCTCTTCTGTGCTCATCAACCTTCCTTTTCATGATATATTGGGCTCTCAACAAATGTCCCTTTAGCATAGATAATACCTGTCCCTGTCCCTATCCTCTAAGTACTGCTCGACGTTGGATGCAGGTGTAGCGCTCTGTCCATAATGAATCAAATGAGGTGGATCTCTCCTATAAAGAATCCTGAAAGGAGTGGTCTTTGCTGAATGGCACAAGGTGTTGTACCAATATTTTGCCCACACAATCCACCTTGCCCAACTATTCGGCGTGTCTGATACAAAGCATCTCAAATAGGTCTCTACCATTGCTGTCTAGCCATCTGTCTGGAGATGGTATGATATGCTTCTCTTCAGGACTGTCCCCTGCAAACGAAACAATTCCTTTCAAAAGTGGCTAAGAAACACCTTATTCCTATCTGAAACAATAGATTCTAGAAATCCATGCAAACCTCGTATAAGGGTGCTTGAGAGGGATGAAGTGTGCATACTTGCTCACACGATCCATTACTACCAATATCACTGAAAATCCCTCCGAAAGCGGAAACATCTCAATAAAATCCATCATCACTTCCTCCCACACCCTCTCCGGCAGGGCTAGAGACTGTAATAACCCTGCTGGTGTCATGGCTAAGTACTTGTTGCCTTTGGCACACATCACATCTGACTACCTAGTCATCGCGGCGCATCCCCACCTAGTATAATTCTGCTGACAATCGACTGTATGCTTTCTGAGCTCCTGAATGTCCTTCAACTGCATTGCCGTGAAACTTCTGTAACAGCTTGGGAATGTATCTCGATTCTCTTGGTAGAACAAATCTCCCCTGATGTAGCAACTGAATCCTCTCAATGTTTAACCAGGATAACTATCCGGGTTCTGCAGCAAATCGAATCCGATCTTCCTCAGTCCTTCATCCTGTTCACTATCTTGTTTCAAAGCTTCCCAATCTAAGATCATGGATACTAATAAAGATGCTAACTGAGGCTCTTCGCCTTTTCGGGATAAGGCATTCGTTGCTTTATTTTTTAAGCCCGATCGGTACTATATCTCAAAGTCATATCTAAGCAACTTGGATAACCATCGCTGGTGCTCCTCCGTGACCATCCGTTGTTCTAACAAATACTTCAGGCTCCTCTGATCTGCCCTGACTAGGAAATTCCTCCCCAACAAATAGGGTTGCCATTTTTTAATAGCCATGACAATAGCCATCAACTCCCTCTCATACACAAACTTGAGTCTCGCCCTAGCCGTGAGCATCTGACTGAAACAGGCAAGGGTCACTGATCCTGCATGAGCACTGCCCCCAATCCATATACTAACACATCTGTCTCCACCACAAATGGCTAGCTGAAGTCAGGAAGTGCTAACACTGGTACACTAGTCATCGGCTCATCACCTTCTTAAGCTACTCGAAAGCCTGTTTAGCTGCCTCCCCCCATTTGAAATTATCCTTCTTTAGGTGCTCAATCAATGGCCATGCTATCATGCCATACCCTCGCACAAACTTTTGATAGTACTCAGTGAGGCCTAAGAACCCTCTCAGCTCCCTCAGGTTCTTAGGTAAAGGCCAATCCAATATAGCCTCAATCTTGGACTGGTCCGCTGCTAGCCCTACTTTGCTCACCACATGTCCTAGATACTCCACATGTGGTTAGGCAAATGAACATTTCTGCAAGTTGGCATATATAGCTGGTGCTCCTTCAACGTCTCTAATAACGTCTTCAGATGACCCATATCTCTATCTCTGTCCGACTAGAGATCAAAATGTCAGCAAAAAAATACCAAGCAAATTTTTTGAGGTCGGGCAAAAAAACTCGATTCATGAGACTAAAAAGTGGTTGGGGCATTGGTGAGGCTGAAAGGCATCACCAAAAACTTGTAGTGACCATCATGAATCCTGAAAGTTGTCTTGTGTACATCCCTTGGCTTCATTCTAATTTACTTGTATCCAAACTTCAGGTCAATCTTCGAAAAAATGACTGCTCCAAAGAACTCATCCAACAGCTCATCAATTACAGGGATTGGAAACTTGTCCAACATAGTTTCCTTGTTCAGGGCTCGATAATACATGCAAAACCTCCAATTGTTATCCTTCTTTCTTGCTAATAGCACAGGGATGGAAAAAGGACTCACATTAGGCCTGATAATTCCTACCTCAAGCATCTCTCTAATGAGCTTCTCGATCTCATCCTTCTGAATCTGTGGATACCGGTACAGTCTGACACTGATAGGCGACGCTCCCTCCTTCAAGGAAATGGTGTGCTTGAGCTCCTGGAGTGGCGGTAACCCGTTAGGCTGCTAAAAGACCTCAAAAAATTGCTGCAGAAGCTGTGGTACACAATCAGGGACCTCCATCAGCTCTGAGTCTCAGAACTCCTCTAGACTATGCAGCTCCACCAAGTAGCCTAGCCCTTCTCCCTGTATCACCTTGATCATGATTTTGAGCAAAACCATGATTTTGCACATACTGGCATCTCCCTGTGGCACCACATTTTTCCCCTCTACCTGAATCTCCATAGTC
Source organism: Dendrobium chrysotoxum (assembly GCA_019925795.1). Taxonomy (NCBI): domain Eukaryota; kingdom Viridiplantae; phylum Streptophyta; class Magnoliopsida; order Asparagales; family Orchidaceae; genus Dendrobium; species Dendrobium chrysotoxum. The sequence goes on along the minus strand of CM034303.1, from coordinate 43,802,287 downwards.
AGAGATTTCCAATCCACCTTCGTTTCACCGATCATCTGTAATCACTTCATCCCTAAGATTATATCAGTGCTCCTCAAATCCAAAGGAAAAAATCCTCCATTATCTGTATACCCTGAGGTTTCAACACCAACCTTCTACAAATCCCCCTAATCCTATCTACCTTTCTTGTTCCCATCATGACTCCAAAGCTCCTGATATCCACCAACTTCAATCCTAACTGGTCCACAACTCGATTGGAGATGAAGTTATGAGTAGCCCCACTATCCACCAAGACCACCACTGGCTACTCCCCGATCTGTCCTCTCACCTTCATGGTGTGATTTGGAGTAAATCTCACCACATAATTTAGGGACACTTCTGTCACATCAAGGTATAGATGCTCCCTTCCTTCTGCTTCCTCCACCTAGTCCTCACTGTTAGTCTCTTCCTCCTCACAAACCAGAAGGACCAGGAGTGTGCGATTCTTGCACTGATGACCTGGTGCATACTTCTCATCACAACAAAAACACAACTTTCGCTTTCTTGTTCTGCACCTCTGCCTTTTGTGAGGCGCTTGAAATTGGCCCCGGGGTGAACTCCCCCAATCTTCTCCTTTGGTGCCACCCGCTACAATGATACCGTCTGGGTCCTTGGCGCCAATGAAGTTGAGGTACTTCTGTAAGAGCCTTCCACAACCCCGCTCTTACCGCTTCTCTCCATCTGCCTTTGATCCTCTGCTTTCTGTGCTAGCTCCATTGTCTCCTTCAACCCCTCAGCCTCAACAATCGAAGGTCCGCTGCATGTTGGGCTTGAGGCCCTTTATAAAATTTCCCTCCAATACTGCCACCGAAATTCCCCTCAACCTCCCTGACAACAACTCAAATCTCTTTTTGTACTCCATGACAGTCCCCTCCTATGTCAAGGTAAGAAATTGCTCGTGTAGTCTCCTCCCTGAATGGCTCGAAAACGTTCCAACAAGCAATCCTTAAACTCCTCCCAAAAATAGATCGGGTATGTAGCCTCTCTCCACTAGAACCAAGCGAGAGCTTTTCCCTCATGACATAATTTTGCGGCTGTAAGCTTCTCCTCCTCTCTTAACCCATTCACCGCAAAATATCCCTCCACCCAGTATACCCACCCATGAGCATCCTCCCCTTTGAACACCAGCATCTTTAACTTCCTCGCCTTCGCTTCTCCACCCCAACTTCCTCTCCCGTAGGTAGTCCCCCCCCCCCCCCCTTCCCCCAATGTATTGAAGGTGGCAATCCCACCTTTCTTCCATCAGCCTCCCATGACCCGATCCTTATGGCTCGGCTCATCCACCATGCTCTCTGGTTGTCCACTCCCATTGCCCAAATGGCCTCCCATAATGGTCGGTCGCCTTACCCCCTCCTTTATAAATCCCACCATAGAACTCTCTTCATGCTGTCCATTCATACGGAAACCCTAATCCGCCCCTTCTCCGCTCCCCGAGGGGTGTTCTTGATGGAAGAAACTTGCCTCGTCGAACTCCTCCCATCCAATCTCCTTTTCCTTCGATTCGGCCAAGAGAACCCCGGTCAAATCTTGTTGAGGGTTAGCAATTGGAGCCGCCAATGAGGCTTTGGATTGCATCTCCATGAGCTTTTTTAACATCTCTTCTATCCCGCCCAATCGACTCTCCAACCGATTTTCTAGAGTTGAAAACCTTTCCTCCATCTCGGATTTGATTTGCTCCACTTCCCCTTCCAACACATCAGCCTTCTTTGTTGTCATTCACAGATCTAAGTTCCAAACGGCAAAAAACAACAAAAACCAGCGACTACAGCCTTCAAATAGCAAAAATTGGTAACGAGGAAGTACACAGCAGAAACCAATGAAGAGAATTGCGATTTTGGTCCAGGACATGGCTCTGATACCAATTTGATGCGCCTTGGCATCAAAAATAGCAACAAACTCCAAGAGATTCAACACAAAAACAGATTATTATTGATAGAAAATCAAATACAAACAAAGCAAGATACAATGGTCATCTTTCGAGAGAAGGACATTCTCTCCCAAACCCAGAACGCCGCTAGGATCCCTCACAAAAAGAAAACTATAGCACTCTCAAATCAAACTATGCATAAAACAAAATAAACCCTAAACTCAACCTTAAATAAGCTTCTCCTAATATATTTTTCTCTTTAATTTGAATTTCAATTAGGAAATCCTTCCTAATTAATCCCTTTCTAAATTCCACTTCTCACATATGTAATGATAGGTTTAATGAGCCCCACAAGGGGGCCGAATTCCTTGCCCTATCCGCCCCCTGCTGGTCGCACCTGCCCTCTCCCGTATCAAAATAGTCCAGCATCTCATGTAAAATAATAAGTGGAGTTGCTTTTATGATAATGATGGCCCTTGCCTATTAACATGAGATATTTAGCTGGATGGTGACACAAAAAACAATGCATGGGATCCAACTAAGGTTACTAGTTTTCCACCATCCAACAAGTTGTATCAAAGCTCCAAGTGCAATTTGTGGCTCGATGATCATTAAGATCTTTCACAATGGCATAGCAAGGTCCAAGAGTGGGTGATGAGGACATCTAACTGTGGAAGGTTTATCAGAGAATAGGCCGAAGATCTACGGCCATGATTGGATCACTTTATTTTTGAGTTATTATTTGTATTTGATTTATTTATGCACTTTTTCATTTTTACCCTCACTTGAGAGAGTAAGCTCATGTGACCCCAGGGGGCACTTTCGTCTTTTGACATGTTATTATATTTTGGCTATTTATAGCCCCTCCTCTTCTTTTTGAGGAATAATGAATATGATGATTAAAATTTTCTGCACTTGTGTTCTTAGAAAGTTGAGAGAGCTCTTGAGAGAATTAAAGTCCCTAGGTGAGGGCAAAGTACTACCCATCAGCCGCAAGAAGCGTCGGACTCGTAGTCCTCCCCCTCCATCAATTTCTTCTCCCTCCTCCCCCTAGCCGCCAACCCATCTTCCTCTTACACCCTTGGCCAAAACCCCTCCCCACACCCAAACCCTAGCCAACCATAAATTCCCCTCTCCTCTCTTAACTGCCGACCCAAGCCCCCAAACTCCTAGCCGCCAGCCCTAAACCCTACCCCCTCCTCCAAGTCGCCGGCCACATCACCCCCTCCCTTGCCTCTAAATTTCAAATCCCCAAATTTATGTTTTTCAGTTTATATCGCATTTTAATTTATGAAGGTTTTTAAATTCAGATTCCAATATATTGAATTTAAAATTCCTTTCCTAAAATAGGATGAGTTATATTAGGAAAGTCCCTCCAATCAAGGCCATTTAAATTTGAATTTAAATTAGAGAGATAATTTGTATTAAATTCTCTTTCTTAATTTAAATTGGCTTAGATTGGCAACTCATTTAAGTCCCTTAATTCACTCAAATCTTCTTTAAAGCATGTGAGTCCCTCCCCTTCCCCTCTTGGCCGCCCCCTTCTCTCTCTCACACATCTAATTATTAGACCCATTAAAGCTCCCTAATCAATCCATCAATTCCCCAATTACTTCCACCCTTTAAGGCTGAAATTAATTTTAGAATTTTGAATTTGTTTCCCTCCCTTTTTCAAAATCAAAAATCTAGAATTAAAATTCCCCTTCCCCTCCTCCCTATGGCCGGGCACCTAACCCCGCCACCCTCGCTCCACTTCTTCTCTTATGCTTGATATTTCACCTAAGGAGGAAGAAGTAGATCCTCCTCCCTTGAACAACTACCTTCAAACTCCTCAAGTGTTGTAACCCTTTAACGTCGACAAGGAATGTTTGTTCCAAAGTAAACCATAGATGAACATCGCCCCGATCCTGAAGAATGATGGAGCACAAGTTCAGGAGCTTAATGGAATTCCACATCAAGATTAGAAACTTGACGAAGGTGAACTCTCTTCTGATCCTTTTCCCTTCTAATTTAATCCGTAGGAAGTTGAGTAAATGTTATTGCTCTGTTACAAAGCGTGTAATTTCAAAGTTTATACATTTGCCTCTGCATGTAGTTCTACATGAGTGGGCGAGTTCCATTTTTGTACCTCTATTTAAGTGTGTTAGTGGTTCATGACTTTCAATTGTGCATAAACACTCATTTCACAAGGAGTAATAAATGTTTGAAGAACTCATATAGACTAATGAGATGCACAAGAGAGTGGTTATAGTCGCACATTTAATGTGAAATAATGAGTTGACGGGCTGATATGTTAGATGGGACTCTATACAATAGTTAAAGCTTTTTTGGATTGGAATCGCTCCTTGCCCTTGTGCATTAAGGATTGATTGATCCAAAATTATATAGATAATAGCATGATCCAGATAACAATGTGATCTATCAGATGCAATGTATCTAGTTCAATATTATCTCGTTTAAATCTAGAAAGATCAAAGATGATTTTGACCTTTCTTTTTGTCCTCTTTTGTTTTAGACATCAGATTTTCCAGCATATGGATATCAACGAATTTGATTGACATCTAACTGCCATTCAAATAAAATTTAAATGTTGTTAATGATAATTTCATTTAAATTTAAATATGTCAGTGAATCAAATCATTGGAATCTATTAACATCATATAGTTGAAGTCAGTGAACAAGACAACCCCTCGGACTCCAAAGTCAATTCCATAAGAATCCATCTCCCTATACCCATAATTTACAATCTTGACTTAAGTTGCTAAGTTTTTCAACCATGTATTACATCTCAACCTTTACAAAGAGAAAACATATTCACCTTCCAGCACATAAAATAAAAAATATTGATTTCTCTACATAAATTTGTGCAAATTATACCAAAGAAATTCCACTAATTCCATAATAACCTGAAAAAAAATATACTTCAATATCATACAATTATTTCATCGGAGAAAATTGAGTCATTAAATCAATGCTCAACACACCTGACATAAGTAAATTAAATGTACACTAAAACATGTCGGTTAAAAATCTTTTGCTCCCCTGCCAAACAATTATTTCTAAAGGGTTGTATCATTATAAATGAAAAGAATTATATGTATATAAGGGTACAGTATACAAGGCCATGATATCAAAGTAAATCGTGAAAGACACATACGAGGAAACGGCATGAACATAGCACCAAAAGAAAGTTTTTCAGATCCATATCTCAAGCCCATGACACCATAATCTTCCGGCTGTAACCTGTACATGCAGTCAAATAACAAATGGAAATGAATTCATGCGGTAACTTCCAAATTGGATTGTAAGGTACTACACAAAAAAAAATCACTAGAAGAATCACATTCAAGGGAAAGAATCAATAACAATTTTACATCAGATCATGTAGATTTAACAAACTATTTTATAGCAATCATGGAGATAAATCTCTGAAGAGGATAAGCAAATAACTGGTCAACAGAAAGGAAAAAAAAGAAGAAGAAGAATCGAAAATCAATGTGAAATACTATAGTTTAACAAGTGCATATATTGCATAAAGTAACTTGTCATCACCAGATGCAAGATCAGATGTATACATCTTCCATTAATGCTATGAGAAGGTCAATGGATTCTCAAATGAATAATACTCTCACTTTCTTATGGATGTTAAATAAACCACTATGTAAATATAAAAATGGCAAAATAATCATACCTGTTCCGTGATAGCATTGGAAATATACCAAAAGCCCCAAATCCAAATTTTGGATAGTATGCACATGACCTCAAGCGTAAAATGCTAACCAAAACATGGGAAGATTGACAAAGAATTAGCTCACCAAGTTTTACAAGAAAAAAATATGATAACCATATTAAAATAAATAGTGAATGCAACATATCTCACAAGAATCAGATTCTTACGGATCATTGGTAGATATAAAAATATCCATGAAAGTGTGCGGGTCATCTAAATCCCTAAAAATTACAACATATGAAGAAACGAATTCAGCTATTAATCCATAAAAACTTGGATACTAGCAGAGATAGTAATCAATATAACCTTTGCCAGCGAAATAAGGCATTCCCTACAACATTCTCGCCAGTTTTCCGATCTAGAGAACCAGATACCTAAACATATTAAGGCTTGCAACCTGAAACTTGAAAGAGATTAAGTTCTGGTACACATCATTTAACAACAAAGAAAATCAAATATTGATCAAAAAATAGGTGGCGACAATTGGAAGTCAAAATTATTAAATGTAATGGGGATTTACATACATACCACTTTATTTCATGTTACTTCCATATCTAACACCGAAAATTTTAATATTTCATACCTACCACCCATAGATCAAATATGGGTGGAATGAATAAAATATTAAAGTTTATAAAGTATAGGAGTGTCATATTTGATATTAAAATTATATATTGGTGGTAGAGATGAAATATTAAAGTTTTAGATTTTAGATATGTAAATAGCATGAAATAATAAAGTGGTCTTAAAAAAATCCCAAATCCTAAATAGGGAAGGAAAATTGAAACTAAGGATACCGTCGCAACCAAATCTACATGAGGATCTTCCAATGGCTTCAGCATAATCTTAGCGTTCAACTGCCTTGTCTTCTCAAAATAGTCCTCAAAAAGGCATCGCAGTGCGAGTTTCCCAAATAGCAAGTCATAAGCTGGAACCAGCATCCTGTTCCATTATATAACAATTTCTATCACCTCATTTCCACATGACAATGGCAAAACTTCCACAGACATGTTCCTAGCAATTTGATAGTACAAATCTACTAAAAAAAGTATAAAAAAGTCGTTTGCAACAGAAATCCAAGCAAAGCACAACGGCAACGACAGAAAAATTACAGCATTGTAAATAGTCCTCGTTAGTTCCTTGTTCCCAAAAAACAAGAGCAGAAGGGAGGGTATTACGAAACAGCTCATGTTTTTCATAGGAACAGGTCCAGAGCAACGACAAAGATTTTGTGTTTGCGAGTGTTCATAGGAGAGAGAGAGTAAGCATCCAGACCTTGTGCGGGCTGTGAGAGGGGGAAAATCGAAGATGGGCGGCACCAAAACCATCGGCGGCGGCGGTTCCTTGTTCCAGAAGCCGGCAAGAAGATTCCCCATCTCTCTCTCTCTCTCTCTCTCTCTCTCTCTCAGTGAAGAGGTTTGATTTCGATCTACAGGGAGACAAGTAAAGGTCCAGTAGTAGCCTGCTAAATTTTGGTTTATGAAGTATATTTTGGAAAAAGCCCAAAACGTGCTCCTAGTGCACAGCCCATAAAGAAACAATGGCAGGCAGCATGAAGAAATGAAAATAATAATAATAATAATAATAGTAATAATAATAATAATAATGATTATAAAAATTTATCATTCCTCTTAACTTTTAAAGGTGAGATTATAAAGTCTAAATTATTTGCATGATCTTAGGTGATAAAAGTAAAAAATGCTAAAGGAACAATAAAGGGTAATAGGCATTAAAATCAATTGACAATAAATCAGCTGATTACAGATATCACTGTCGATTCACAAATGATGATGATGATTAGATGATTGTAGACATCAATATCAGTTGATAAAAGCTGATTGGGATCAAGTATGCAAACACAGGCAATCATCCGTGTTAACGAACTTTAAGTGAATATGATGTTCATTAGTAATGATCATCAATGTTGATCGGTGGGCAGAGTTTTAGGATTTTTCAAACTCTATAACTCACTCCACTCAGGATCCACCTCAAGTATGGAATGAATGTATATTTATAAATTTTAGATTTTGACATTTTTCTACTAAATTTGCCCAAATCCCTAATTCTCAATTCGGACATCACTTGATTATCCCCTTAAATATTTGATAATCTTCAAGCATTTAAGTGTCAATAACTTTAGAATAAGTTGATCTTTGGATTGTTAGATTCTTTCCGATTGAGATGCATATTCTAATTGTAGGTTTGTTGAAATGGAGGTCAAATGGTTGAGCAAAAATTCTTGCTTAATCAGATGAATTTTCTGGTAACATGTCAATGACTAAGATCTTTTATGATCCAATAAATATCTAAATCAAAATATGATCAATGTTCTATAAAATTATATTTCTGTTATTTGTAAGGAAAGTGAGGTGTATTAGTAAATATATGATGGAGAGGTGAAATTTTATCTTTAACACTACGAAACTATTGAACTATTGTCCTTATTACTCCATGATATTTTATAATTAATATATATATTTCAATATCCAAGTCATACTACATGAAATTACAATATTCATTATGAGAAATAATGAATAAATTTATGGCATGCCAAAATAGATGTCTTAGATCAATAAAGTATAGTGTGTACATTAGTTTGTTGCTTAAGAGAACCAATCTCTCATCCAATGGTTAGGGTCATAAGAAGGTATTTGATGGTCAAACTAGTTGTTGCGGGCTAGAATATACGCGGCGGTAGAGTATTAATCATACATCTTAGTGTTGCACGGATATCAAGCTCACACATACAGAACACAAGATTTTTACGTGAAAAATCCTGGAAAGGGGAAAAACCTCAGGGCCTAACCCAGTTGAAAGTGATTTCACTAGAACTTGAGTTAATTACAGGGGACAGACTCGCCTCCGAGGGCGATCATATTACAAGTATCAACCGTCAGGTTAAAGTCGGGGTATGTGAAAATCTGATGTCGCGCTGGCAGAACTTCGGGATTTTCAGGTGATCTAGTAGAACTTCGGGTCCTAGGTGGTAGTCCGGCAGGGTCTCAGGTGGTGATCCGACAGAGGGCAAGGCCTCAGGTGGTGGTCCGGCGGAGTGCAGGGCCTCAGGTGGTGGTCCAACGAAGTGCAGGGCCTCAGGTGGTGGTCCGGCGAAGTGCAGGGCCTCAGGCAATGGTCCGGTGAAGTGCAGGGCCTCAGGCGGTGGTTCGGTGAAGTGCAGGGCCTCAAGCGGTGGTCCAACGAAATGCAGGGCCTCATGCGGTGGTCCGGCGAAGTGCAGGGCCTCAAGTGGTGGTACGGCGAAGTGCAGGGCCTCAGGTGGTGGTCCGGTGAAGTTCAAGGCCTTAGGTGGTGGTCCGGCGAAGCAACGGCGTCAAGCGATGGTCCAGCGTAGGTCGAGGAGGAGCAAGGAGGCAAGAGCTCTCTCTTTCTCTCTTAGGATTAGGTGTCTTTTTCAAGAGGAGAGGGGGATCTATCTATAGATTGTTGAGAGTGGCATAGCCCGTAAATAGGTGGAAGATCAATGGTAGTTAGGGAGTGGTTTGAATGGACGGCCGATGTTGAATCCCTTGATTGTGGACTATTTGTTGGACATTTGGAGGCCTTAGAGATATCGGATTTTGGTGATCTTAGGCTCGTTAGATTCGTCTCGTCGAGACACTCGATTCGATTATAAGCACGTCATATTTGGAGACTATTTGGTAATCCAAATTAGGGTTTGAACCTTCCAATAGCGCTCCACGCCCTTGATTTGGACCCATTTGGGCTCGCATTGGGTTGGATTTGGTATCGTTTGGTTTGTATTTCCGAGACATTCAGTTCAACTACAAGTTTGTTGAAATCAGAGTTCGGATGGTTTCAATTTTAATTTTGGAAGTTTCTCATTTAATTTTGCCTCGAGATTCGTGCCCGATCAAGATAATTTTTCAAGGATGTATCCGTTGCCCCTAATTTTCGGATGTCGAAGCTCTAGAAATCCAAAAATATATGTCACAATTTTCGGGGGATTTTTCATTGCGACTTAAAATTTGGAAATAACCAATCTTTTTTGCAGAGGTCCCAAACGGCTTCAAAAGTGCCAAAATTGAGTCCAGAACGTCGAAAAATGGCCCCAGGGACTCAAAAAATGTCTGATTTGACCTCTTTGGGCCCAAGAAATGGGTTGGGGCGGAATAGCCGCCGCTGGCATCCGGCCTCCGTCGCGCGCTGCCCAGTGTGCCTGTGCACCCGCGCCTGCTCGGCACTCTGCCCAACGCCCCCGGCTTGCCCACGCGTTGCCCGGCGCCCCGCGCGCCCGCCCTTGCCCGGCACACTACTCAGTTTTCCCGCCTGCCCGGGTGTGGCTGACGCAGCCACATCGCTCATGTGAACCGCGCGTTGACCAAGAAGTTAGCTTGGTTGACCGGCTGACTGTCAGCGGCTGGCTTGACCGCCAGCACCGATTAGCCTAACCATCGGCGGTTAGGTCAAAAAATAATTTTTTTATTAAACATAATATATATATATATATATATATATTTATTTATTTATTTCAAAATTCCTAAAATATTCCTACCCTGACTATAAATAGACCCCCCATAGGCCTTAGAATTTGCACCTTCTCCCCTCCCCTCTCTTTTTTTTCAAGTGAGGCCCTCCACTGCCCCTGAATGGGTGGCATCCCTCGTCCAGGCTAGGGCCCCTCTCTACAAGAAGGAGATTTCCTCCCCTCCGCCCTCCTGCCCGTCTGCCCTCTTTCTATACGGGAGGCATTCCTCTGCTTTTTGGCAGGGCCCCTCCCTATACAGAGGTCATGTCGGGCGACCATCTTCCCTCAGACGATCCTACAGTTAAAAGAAAACCAGCCACCCCGCCTGATGCTGAATGGAGGCCCAATAAGGGGGCAAGGGTGAACGATGCAGCGTCCACGATCACGGGTGATGCTCTGATTATTCTACACAAGAATTTTCATATCCCAAATGATGTGGTGGCGGTGGTTCCCAAGAGGTCAGATCAGGTCAGCCTTCCTCCCCCCGGGTACCTCACTGTTTGTGAGACTAGTTTACGAGCCGGGCTGTGCTTTCCACCTCCTACTGAGCTGATTGAGATTTCAACAAGATGCGGAGTGAGTTTTATCTCAATTTTCTTATAGGGCCATGTCGGTGATGGTGGGGCTGATTATGCTCTTCAGAGATCGGGGAGCTATTATGACACCTGAACACCTCTCACGAATGGGCCGACTTACTAGCGACACACAGGGGCGTGTTACTTTCAGGTCCAAATGGCTAGACATGCGTACCCGGAATCCTGTGAAGAGCTGGGCCAGCGCCTTCTTTTTTGTGAGAAATGACTGGGGCCTACTCGAGAAGTGGGGGAAGATGAGGGACTTGCCAGCTCCGTTGCACGTCAGCGAGGAAGATGTAATGAGGCTCCTAAAGGTTCCCAACATCGAGCATCTTCTATACGAGGTTCGTTATTTAACTAAGTATATAGAAGAAGAGTTCCTGTTCAAGGTCGGTTTGTCCTCTCATGCTGGAAGATCAGATACTCGGATGCTGAAGCCGACTTCCAAGGTTCCCGAGCCACCTATCCCAGCTCCAAAGGTCGCTCTTAAATGACCAACAGAAGGTGGAGACCCCCAATTTTTGCTAAAAAAGAAGAAGGTTGAGGGGTTGGGACGAGTATAAGCAAAGTTTCACATGTCTCTTGCCCTGTCAAATTTCATGTTCTTAGGGACATCTTAAGCCACCAATGTATCGGATGTCGTAAAGCTGATGACCTGGTGAGTAATATCTTCCTAATGCTTTTTTTTTTATCTATTTTGGGATGGCTTCTTACACTCTTTCCTTTCTTATTTCAGTTGTCACGGCGTACAAAGCTCGAGACCGAGCTAACGGGGGCCCTGAATGAATGAATTGTTGAACTTGTGAAAGTCAAGTACATTCAAGGAGAGTACAAGCAGAAGTATGATCATAAGGCTAGAGAGGCCAAGGTGCTGGAGGAGGAGCTGTGCGAGTGTAGGATTGAGCTGGCAAACATAGTACAATCTGTATCCCTCCAGAACCAACAGATTGATCGTCTTCAGGTTGATCTTGAGAGGGCACAAGCGACGATCGCCCATCTTCGTGAGGATCAGAGGGCTTCTGTAGAGAAAGTAGTGGTGCTCGAGGCTAAGAATAAGAGGTCCCATACTCTTATTGCCGAGAAGGAGGCTACCTTGACTGGTTTTTAGCTTCGAGAGTTATTGAGGATTTCAAGAAGTTAATAGCCTTCAAGATCCTCATTCAAGACCACATTCAGGAGGCTCGCGATCACATTTACGAGGTAGAGGTGAAAGCTTTGGAGCAGTAATGTATTAATGAGGGGTTTATCTGAGGCTTCTTGAAGGGAGTTCATCTGGTGTAGCGGAAGGCTGGGGTTGAGGTCGAGGGGCTGACACCTAGCCAGACTTCAAATGACTTTTCCCCGGATTCTGATGGTGACGAGATAGAGAGTGAGCTGCATAAGGCATTTGCCCTGGAGGTTGATGACGAGATTGTAGATATAGCGTAATACCCGGTTCAGGCTGGGCCGGTTCAACCTAACCGGCCAGCCTTCTATTATAAGTCGCGACCCTAACAGGGTCGGTACAGGGATTTTTTCCACGAAACTGAACGAACGGCAGACGGGCGACTTCGTGAAGGAGAGCAAGGTAAGCTTCGTTTTTCCAATTTTAGCAAGGGATTGGCTTCAAGGATAAGAATTTACCATTCATTTTCGTTCCTACCGTTAAAGGAGTGCTAAATTGACAGAAATTGTAAAGAACGAGAGAAACGATCGAGAAGAAGAGGGAAGAAGGTTTATTTGTTTTCTTTCCAAAAGTTTCCTATAAATTATATTATTTTGCTTCACCTAAAGTAAAGGATAATTTCTAAAGGAAAAAAGGGAGAATTGTAAGCGAGAAGGAAGAATTTTGGAGAAGAGAAGAATTTAGGGATTTTGAGAAAATCCCATTTTCTCTTTGTAAGTGACTTTTCTACTATGCAATATATGTTCAATTTAATTATTATAAGCACATTTTGATGGAAGTTTATAATTCTAGGAAAGTTGTAGAAATTTCAACAAGGAAATTCGAAGTTAAGATTGCTCCAAGGATCGAGGATTTGAAAGGATCAAAGTGGGTAATTAATGATATGAAATTCAATATATTGTATTATTCTTTCAATTTTAATACAGTGTTTTGTATCACAATATTGTTAAGATTTTATCTTTAGAAACTCTCATGTGTGAAATATTGAAATTTTAAATGCATAAATAAATGTAAATATTATTCAAACTGTAAATAAAAAGAATGAAATAACATGAATGGAATTATGCTTGTATGTATTAAAGAAGATGCAAATGAAGAAATGATGAATAAAAAGATTCAAAATAAATAGAAAAGAAAGGAAAATGTTATGCATGCAAACTTACAGGAGTTCACCCCCGTATGGTACTAGCTGGGGAAGCAACGTACCTGTGTATGAAAAAGAAAATGGAAAAGGAAAAAGGAAAATAAAAAGGGAAATGGATGTACCTTTGGGTACATTAATACGGTGCTCCTGTTTAACTTAAATGGGGAAAATGCATAAATATTAAAGATTTACAATGTCTTAAAGGAGTATGACCAAAAATGCATAAATAAATGAAATGCAAATTAGAAAGTTACTGAAAGGATAAGATGCCTATTAAAGATTAAATGGATATTGTAAATAAAGTATGTTCATATAGAGCAGTTACCCATTGAGTTTACTTAGTAAACTCAAACCATGAGTTTAATTGTTTCAGGTAAGTCTTCAGAGTTTTTGAAATGGTAGAAAGAGAAGAGTTCGGCTATAGAAGACGACGTGCATCTGATAACAGGTAAATTTTGATCTGAAATAATATTAAAGTATTTCAAGAATTTTAGTTAGTGGCTTTTTAGATGTTAAAGGAGAATTTAATATTTTTTTTATGTTATGCTTATGAACTGTTTAGATCGTACCGTCCGACTTTAGTTCCCGTCTCGTTAATTCTAGTATCCGGGCCGGGTCGTGACAAAAGTGGTATCAGAGACAAATTTAGATATGAATTGTACTGGAAGAGCCATTAGGATAATTTTAATGACTTAAAGATTTAATGTGAAATAAATATTTTATTGAAGCAGGAATCAAAATGATTCTGAAGAAGAGAGGGAAGTAGAAAGGCCAGTACCTAATATAAATGTTAATCCTGATACACTAACACAAATGATGACAACTATGGCTCAAATGATTCAAGACTCAAGGAATCAACCATCATGAAGTAATAGTAGTGGTGGAATACCTATGGATAAGTATCTCAAATTATTTCAAGATATGAGACCACCACTATTCAAGAGAGTTGAGGGACCAATTGAAGCTGAAAATTGGTTACTGAGAATTGAAACGATTTTAGAAGGAATGTTTTATCCAGAGGAGAGGAAAGTCTCCTTGGCAGTTTTTGCTCTTGATGGAGAAGTAGAAAGGTGGTGGAGAGGTCAGCATAAAAATAAAACTAGAGGGATTCAAGACATGCAAATCAAGTGGGATGATTTTACAAAATTGTTTAGAGATTGGTTCGTACCTCCTTCTGTAAGGAGGCAAATACAGGATAAGTTTGTGAGACTGGTGCAGGGAGATAAATCAGTTATGCAATATGAAGCTGAATTTACAACATTATCCAGATATGCCCCTCACTTAATCCATACTGCAGAAGAACGGTGTAATCGATTTTTATCAGGATTGAAGGATGCAATTAGACAGCCTCTTATTCCATTTGGAATTGAAGATTATAAAGTGCTGGTGGAAAGGGCTAGAAGAATAGAAATGGACCTATAAAACACTCAAAGGATACGTGATTTTCAGAAAAGGAATAGTGGTGAGGTTATGAGAACTTTACAGGATTTTCATAGCAGCAAACCTCTTTCACAAACTAGAAAGTTTAATTGGAAGAAATCAAAGTCTAGTAGCAGTGATAGTTCAAGTGTAAACAATTGCAGCAAGTGTGGAAGACAACATAAAGGATAATATTTATCAGGTACAAATACTTGCTTCTGGTGTCATCAACCAGGTCACATAGCCAAGAATTATCCTACTTTGGGGCAAATATTAGCAGGAGAGTCAAGGATGAATACTGGATCTCAAAAGAATGTTGGAAGACCAAGAACAGTAGAATCAGCTGCTTCTACTCCAGGATCAAGTCAAAGCCGACAGAATACTCTGCCTAGAGTATATGTATTGACTCAGAAGGATGCTAAGGAATCACCTGAAGTGATTACAGGTGATAGAAATGAAAAATGAATAAATGTGTATTATGAAAGTATTGTTCAAGAAATAATATATGTTTATGTTATTTTATGTAACTTTTATAGGTGTGATCATGATGCAAGGAAAGTCTGTACGAATTTTGTTTGATACGGGAGCCTCACACTCCTTCATTTTAGAGGAATTTGTTAAAACAGTTGGACTGAATGTTTATGAGACAAATGTAATTTTGAAAGTTTTAATGCCAAATGGATCTATTATGAATGTAAATGATGTATGCCAAGTGACTTTCAAAATAAATGAAAGAGAGTTTGAAGCAACAGTAAATGTTCTACCATTACAAGAGTTTGATATGATATTGGGAATGGATTGGTTATCAAAACACTTTGTGATTATTAATTGCAATAAGAAAATTGTAAAGTTTAATTTGACTGGAGAAAGAGAGTTAAAATTCTATGGAGAGAGAGGAGTTTCATCAATGATAATCACTTATATGAAAGCATGTAAATTTGTATCCAAGGGATGTCAGTGTTTTCTTGCTCAAGTAAAGGATACAAAGAAGGAAGTTAAAGAATTGAAAGATATACCTGTAATCAACGAATATCCAAAGGTATTTTTAGATGATTTGCCAAGATTACCACCAGAAAGAGAGATAGATTTCACTATTGAGTTGATACCAGGTTCAGAACCAGATGCAAGGGCACCTTACAGGATGGCAGTTAAAGAGTTGTAGGAGCTGAAAAGTCAATTACAGGAATTACTATATAAGGGATTTATCAGGCCAAGTTCCTCACCATGGGAAGCTCCAGTGCTGTTTGTAAAGAAGAAAGATGAGAGCTTCAGAATGTGCATAGATTACAGAGAACTGAATAAGCTTTCTGTTAAGAATAAATATCCATTGCCCAGAATTGATGATCTTTTTGATCAACTAAAGGGAGCTACAGTTTTCTCTAAAATTGATTTGAGATCTGGATACCATCAGCTACGGATCAAGGAAGAAGATACAGCAAAGACAGCTTTCAGAACCAGATATGGCCACTATGAGTTTGTGGTAATACCATTTAGAGTAACAAATGCACCAGTTGTATTCATGGATTTAATGAACAGAATTTTTAAGCCATTCTTGGATATTTTTGTAATAGTGTTCATTGATGATATCTTGATTTATTCAAGAGATAAAGAGAGCCATTCAAGTCATTTACAGGCAGTGTTGTAGACATTAAAGAAGAATATGTTGTATGTAAAATTTTTAAAGTGTGAATTTTGGTTGAACAGTGTAAATTTTTTTGGACATGTAATTAGTGGAGAAGGAATTTTAGTGGATCAGAATAAAGTTCAAGCCATTTCAGATTGGCCAAGACCAACGACAGTTTCAGAGGTGAGGAGTTTTCTGGGCCTTGCTGGTTATTACAGGAGATTCATAGAGGGGTTTTCTTAAATTGCAATGCCATTATCCCGATTAACCCAGAAAGCAGTAAAATTTGATTGGAGTGTTCAATGTGAAGAAGCTTTTCAGAAATTAAAGAATTATTTAATGAATGCCCCAATTTTGACAATTCCATCAGGTTCAGAAGGATTCCAAATTTTCTGTGATGCTTCCTTAAGAGGACTTGGATGTGTACTGATGCAACATGGTAGAGTGGTGGCCTATGCTTCAAGGCAACTGAAAATTCATGAAAGGAACTACCCCACTCATGATTTAGAATTAGCAGCTGTAATTTTTGCACTTAAAATCTAGAGACATTACTTATATGGGGTTAGATGCGAGGTGTTCACAGATCATAAGAGCCTCAAGTATATTTTCAATCAGAAAGAACTAAATTTGAGACAAAGAAGGTGGTTAGAACTTATAAAGGATTATGACCTGGACATATAGTATCATCCTGGGAAGGCAAATGTGGTTGCAGATGCACTAAGCAGAAAAGCTCTTGGGAATGCAAGTTGGTTAATTACCCAACAGGAATAATTAATCAAAGATATGAAAAGATTAGAACTTTTAGTGGTTAATCAGAAAAATACAAAAGATATGATGTTGAACCAGTTGATGATCTAATCTACTTTGAAAAATAGAGTGCTCAATTCATTGTCTCAAGATGAAAAATTTCAAGAGATCATAAATAAAGTACAAGCAGGACAGTTAGGGAGCTTTGAAATTGATGGAGAAGGCTTATTAAAGTATAAGGGCAGAGTCTATGTTCCAGATGCTGGAAAGTTAAGGGAAGAGATATTACAGGAAGCTCATCTTTCCCATTATGAAATTCACTCAGGCAGTACAAAAATGTATCAGGAACTGAGAGGATTATTTTGGTGGCCAGGACTAAAGAGGAATGTTGCAGAATTGTAGCAAAATGTGTTTCATGTCAAATGATTAAAGCAGAACATCAAAAGCCAAGTGGTCAACTACAACCTTTATCAATACCTGAGTGGAAATGGGAAGACATTGCAATGGACTTTGTGATCGGATTACCCAGGTCGAGACAGAGTCGAGATGCAATATGGGTTGTTATTGATAGATTAACGAAGTCAGCTCATTTCTTACCCATCAGGCAGACAGATTCAGTGGAGAAGTTGGCAAAATTATATGTTGATGAAATTGTGAGATTGCATGGAATTCCAAAATCTATAGTTTCAGACAGAGATGCTTGTTTCACTTCTAAATTATGGAAGAAAATTCAGGACGCTTTGGGCATACGACTGACTTTCAGCACAGCATTTCATCCTCAGATAGATGGGCAATCAGAGAGGACAATTCAGACTTTGGAGGATTTACTGCGATTATGTGTATTAGATTTTGGAGGAAATTGGGAGACTCACATACCGTTGATTGAATTTGTATATAATAACAGTTTCCAATCTAGTATTAGAATGGCACCATACGAGGCTCTTTATTGAAGAAAATGCAGAACCCCCTTGTGTTGGGTAGAAACGGGTGAAAGAAAGGTAATTGGAACTGAACTGGTAGATGAAGCTACTAACAAAATCAGATTGATTAGAGACAGACTAAAGGCAGTTCAAGACAGGCAACAGAAGTATTATGATGCAAAACACAGGCCAGTTGAGTTTGAAGTGGGAGAATTTATTTTCTTAAAAGTTAGCCCAATGAAAGGTGTGCAAAGGTTTGGAAAGACAGGAAAATTAAGTCCAAGATTTATAGGTCCTTTTAAAATCACAGATAAAATTGGAAATATGGCTTACAGATTGGATCTACCTGGGCATATGCAAGGAATTCATAATGTGTTTCATATATCAGTACTCCGGAAGTATGTTTCAGATGAATTCAAGAGAATACAGTCCAAATCAATTGCTTTACAACCTGATTTGAAATATGTTAAGGAACCTGAAAGGATATGGGAATATGATATGAAACAGTTGAGGAACAGAGCAATACCTTTTGTGAAAGTCTTATGGAAAAATGGAACAGAAAGAGATGCCACCTGAGAAAAGGAAGCTGAAATGAGAAGTCAATATCCTTATCTTTTTAACTAAGGTATGTTTCTTTATTCTTGATTTAATTTTGAGGACGAAATTTTATAAGGGAGGGAGATTATAATACCCGGTTCAGGCTGGGCCGGTTCGACCGAACCGGCCAGCCTTCTATTATAAGTCGCGACCCTAACAGGGTCAGTACAGGGATTTTTTCCGCGAAACTGAACGAACGGCGGATAGGCGACTTCATGCGAGAGAGCGAGGTAAGCTTCGTTTTTCTAATTTTAGCAAGGGATTGGCTTCAAGGATAAGAATTTACCATTCTTTTTCGTTCCTACCGTTAAAGGAGTGCTAAATTGGGAGAAATTATAAAAAACGAGAGAAACGATCGAGAAGAAGAGGGAAGAAGGTTTGTTTGTTTTCTTTCCAAAAGTTTCCTATAAATTATATTATTTTGCTTCACCTAAAGTAAAGGATAATTTCTAAAGGGAAAAAGGGAGAATTGTAAGCGAGAAGGAAGAATTTTGGAGAAGAGAAGAATTTAGGGATTTTGAGAAAATCCCATTTTCTCTTTGTAAGTGACTTTTCCACTATGCAATATTTGTTCAATTTAATTATTATAAGCACATTTTAATGGAAGTTTATAATTCTAGGAAGGTTATAGAAATTCCAACAAGAAAATTCGAAGTTGAGATTGCTCCAAGGATCGAGGATTTGAAAGGATCAAAGTGGGTAATTAATGATATGAAATTCAATATGTTGTATTATTCTTTTAATTTTAATACAGTGTTTTGTATCACAATATTGTTAAGATTTTATCTTTAGAAACTCTTATGTGTGAAATGTTAAAATTTTAAATGCATAAATAAATGTAAATATTATTCAAACTAAAAATAAAAAGAATGAAATAACATGAATGGAATTATGCTTGTATGTATTAAAGAAAGATGCAAACGAAGAAATGATGAATAAAAAGATTCAAAATAAATAAAAAAGAAAGGAAAATGTTATGCATGCAAACTTGCAGGAGTTCACCCCCGTATGGTACTGGTTGGGGAAGCAACGTACTCGTGCATGAAAAAGGAAATGGAAAAGGAAAAGGAAAATGAAAAGGGAAATGGATGTACCTTTGGGTACATTAATACGGTGCTCCTGTTTAACTTAAATGAGAAAAATGCATAAATATTAAAGATTTACAATGTCTTAAAGGAGTATGACCAGAAATGCATAAATAAATGAAATGCAAATAAGAAAGTTACTGAAAGGATAAGATGCCTATTAAAGATTAAATGGATATTGTAAATAAAGTATGTTCATGTAGAGCAGTTACCCATTGAGTTTACTTAGTAAACTCAAACCATGAGTTTAATTGTTTCAGGTAAGTCTTCAGAGTTTTTGAAATGGCAGAAAGAGAAGAGTTCGTCTATAGAAGACGATGTGCATCTGATAATAGATAAATTTTGATCTGAAATAATATTAAAGTATTTGAAGAATTTTAGTTAGTGGCTCTTCAGATGTTGTTAAAGGAGAATTTAATGTTTTTTTTATGTTATGCTTATGAACTGTTTAGATCGTACCGTCCGACTTTAGTTCCCGCCTCGTTAATTCGAGTATCCGGGCCGGGTCGTGACATATAGAGTAGATCTTTGTTAAATGTACTACTTGATCTTTCTTAGTTCTTTTTATTTGTGTTCATATATATTGTCTTTTATGATTTAATAGTAGATTGTTTATACATTTATTAGTGAAAAGCTTTTCAGTGTTCTCATTTTAGCTCAAGTGAATTTTATTTATGCTCTCTTAAGGTACTCGACTTGTCTGGGGCTATCAGTTAAGACATTTTCAACTTATGCAAAGGAAGTCGGATTAGACCCACTCATGACCGAATATCCAGTGATTGAGATTCAGGCCTCTTGAATCAAGGAGTTCAAGATTGAAGGATATTTGACCTTTATGAGGTTGTTGATTATAATATTATATGCTGATATTTAACCTGTGCAGAAGCGATCAGATCAAATCCCCTTGGGATCGATCATCCAGTGATTAAGGTGCAACGAACAGTATGCATGCCTCGAACCAAGGATATTATAACCAAGTAACATCCACCTAGGATGTTTTGACCTATCCGAGGTTATTGATTGAAGCATTATTTGATGCCTTTTTAACTTGTGTGGAAGAGGTCAGATCAAATCCCCTTGGGACTAATTATCTTGTGATTGAGTTGCAATAGTGATTACATATTACTTGAATCAAGAATTTCAGGATTGAAGTTCATAGCGTGTGTGAGATTATCATTACAATCTTATTTGAAGAAGGAGACAATGTAATTGAACAAGGGAACATAATTACTGTATTAAACAACATCACACTTCCCCTATATAATTCAGGGGTAGGAGCTACAAGTGTTACTAATAATACAAGAGGTAAATGACACTTAACATTGAAGGCATACAATACTTAAAATAAATAACACTTCTATCTTCTACTGATAGTATTTGCGGAGATTATCCACATTCCAGGTCCGAGGAAGCATTTTTCCCTCAGCATTCTTCAGTTTGAAGGTTCCGGACTTTACCACAGCTGCTACCAAGTACAGACCCTCCTAGAGGGGAGAGAGTTTGTTATGTTGAGGGCCTTTTCCTGCCACCTCGATGCTGCGTAGAACTAGATCCCCAATCGATATACTGCGTGGTTTCATCCTTTGGTTCTAGTGATGGGCAACTCTCTGGTGATACGTAGTAGCCTTGAGCATTGCCTCGTCTCTTGCATCTAGAAGGAGGTCTAGATTGTGTCTGAGCTTTTCTTCATTGCCATTGAAGTCAAAAGTTTGAACTCTATGACTTGGGACTCAGATGTCGACGAGAATAACGGCTTATGTGCCTAAGCAAAGATTATACGGGGTTTCTCCTATTGGGGTCCTTGCCATGGTACGATAGGCCCAGAGGATGTTTGGGAGCTCATCAGCCCATTTCCCCCTAGCCTTCTCTAGCCGCATCTTCAACCCTCTCAGGATTGTCCAATTGGTGACCTCCGTCTGTCCATTGGTCTGGGGATGGGCCACAGTGTATACTAGCTGAATAAGGAGATCTTTATAAAATATGGTAAAGACCTTTCCAGTAAACTGCGTTCCGTTATCGGTGATAACTTTTGTGGGAATGCCAAAATGGCATATTATACTTTTCTATAGGAACTGCTTGGCATTTGCCTCAGTGATTTTTGTCAGAGGTTCGGCCTCTACCCACTTGGTGAAATAATCCACAACCAAGATAATAAACTTCCGCTGTCCAGTGGCTATGGGAAGGGCCCCATGTTGACCTCATTTTTGTATGAGGTCACTAGGACCCACTTGGGTTTCTTTTTAGTGACCTAATGATGGGGAGACATCCACCCCTCAGTCATAAAGGTTCTAATAAAGACCCAATTCAATTCCAATCAAAACTAACTCTACCTTTCAACTCAATCTTTAATCTAGCCTTCAATCAATATTCAATCAAATTTCAAATTATATCCAATTAATTTCAATTCTTCATTTAATTTTCATTTTCAAGGTTGATCATTTAACTCTTAAATCTAACCCAAATCCAACATTCTAAATCAAACCTTTAAGGTCAAGGACCTATGTCTTAAAATCCTTTCTTGGTGAACATTCTGTCACATAGAAACCAAGTCAAGCGACCTTCAAATCATGATCCATCAATTGCATATTGTCTAGACATGTCTCTAGGACCAACCCTCCAAATTTGAGCTCAATCTAACACTCCTAGCCCCTCAAACTGAATCTTTTCCCAAAGGCTGTAAAACCTTCAGTTATTTATAGCTTATGTCATTGGACTTGCCATCCAGAGAAATTTGACATTGGGACCCTCTCCAAACTCTCCAATCACAGTCATGACTTTGGCTACAACTGGTTGACCAGTAAATTATACTTTTTCAGACCCAGTTTGACCCATAATTAACTAGAAGCCAAAATGACCAAAATACCCTTTAAAGGGATTTTTGGACTTTTGGCCAACATGCTCTGATCTCTTTAACCCTTAAAACCTCTTCCAATGAATCCAAAATATCATTTGGGATCCATTGAACCCAAACTCAAGTATTGGTTTGACATGGTTGACCAAGTCAACCAAGGTTGACCAAAATACTCCTTAAGATTTCAAATGTCAATTTTAATCTAAATGACCTTACCAATATATGAAATTAGCTCCATTGATCTCAAAACACTCATTTGAATATTTTGACCCAAACTCAACCCATTGTTTGACCATGTTGACCAAGTCAACCATGGTTGATCAAATCAACTCTTAACTCATAGTAAGGTCAATTTCAATGCTTGAATCCATTTTAAATCAAATCAATCCCTAAAATCATTCAATTTGACACCCTTGACATGTCCAAAGCTTTTCAAGTCAAGCTTCCCCACGAGTTGACTTGGTCAACCCATTTGGAGGGGTTAAAACCCTCTCCAAATCCCTTTAAACTTATGAGAAAGAGCCAAATCATGGCCACATCACTATGACACCTTGGCAAACCTTTATCTCAACCCAAAACCTACTCAAACCTGCTAGAAAATAGACCATTTTCCTTTCTTAAGAGTCCCTAAGCCAATCCCCTAAACCAAGCCAAGCTTAGCTTTGGTTCACCCAAATGGGGGAAAAGGTGTGGTCCCCTTACCCATGGACCAAGAGAGGTCACACTCAACACCAACCCTATTCCATAACTTTGGGTAACTTAGGGGACACTTGTCATGCATCCAAAATCCCTCCAAACAAATCAAGATCATCCAATCTAAAAGCCAAAGGTTAAGGTGGGAGAAACCTAACCTAAGGGGGAAAATCTTCATTATTCACTCTCCCTCAACTCTCCTCCAACCTTCCTAGAGCCTTTTCCATCCTCTCCATCCATCTCCAAGGCATTCTCAAGCTTCTTCCCATCATTTCCAAGCCTCAAATCACTATTTTAGTGAGGAGAGAGCATTCTAGAGAGAGAAAGAGGATTTTCCAACACAACTTTCGATCCAAAAAAAATTAGCTCTTAGTGTCTTCATCAAAGTTGTAGGAAATCATTGCAGCTTTCCAATGAGCCCAACATCTTAAAAATCCGATGGTTGGATTGTAAGTCATACTCATTTTAAGTTTAAATTTCAATTTGAAACTGCTCAAAAATTTCATTACATGGGGTCTCCAAACTCTAGGCAATGAAAGTTCATGTTCCCATGAGCCTATGTTTCAAATTTCATTAAATTTTGATGCGTATTTTGAAAGTTATGAGTATTTCAATTTTCTTGTTCATTTTGAACTAAAACGGCCTTGATCAATCTCGACCGTCCTATTTTTTATCTTTCTCGATCGGACGGCTGGGGGTTAGTGATGGCGTGGATAGGTGGTTGATAAACAATACTTTGCATGTCAAAATGTCACACGCCGTCGCCGTTTTGGCCCCGATCATTGCCAATGATTGGCGCCGGTTATTAATGGACTTAAAACTTTAAAAATAAAATCATAACTTTCAAAATTCATAGTAAATTCATTTCTAAACCAAATTAAGTGTTTTTAGGCTCGTTGGAAAGATACTTTAGCCTAGTATTTATTAAAATTAATTTTGAGTTGATTTGATTACAGGATTGTGAGATATTTTTATTTCTTTGAAATTGGTTTTTTATGATTTTCTCACAATCCAGTGGTCAATTGAGCCCCAAATTTTTGTGGAAGGTATTTGGGTATCTTAGGCATGCACTATAATTTTCTTAGGTTCAGATACCCATTGAATTAATGTGATGTGAATTTTTAAGGTAATGGGTCCATTTTGGACCCAAAAATTTGAAAATTAATAACTCCATTTTTCCGTAGATTTAGGATGCATAACTTTTGTGGTGTGATTGCATATGTATAAGGGTTAGACAAACCAAATTTCAAGCCAATTTGAACAGTAGAGACACCTAGGAAAAATAATTAAGAAAAAGTTTAGAAAACTTAAAAAATTCTTAGAAAATTTTACACACACCCAATAGGGATGAAACTTAAACATAGTAAACTTAGTGGTATGATGAGCCTTAGTTTAAAATTTCATTGAATTTGGAGGTCATTAGGTCAGAAAATTAATTACGTAAAGTTTCATTCCATTTAAGGATCCAAAAAATTCAAAAAAATATAATAAATCTAAATTAAGTCCAAAAAATATAAATATATCTCAAATTGACCAGAACTTAGTTCTCTACCAAGAACAAATAAAATCTCCTTGACTGGACTACTAATTCAACTTTAATTTGACTTTTAATAAAAATTAATAATTAATTAAATTAATTAATTAAAAATCATTAAAAATCTCAAATAATTTCCAAACACTTGTAAATGCTCCCATGGGTCATCCCTAACCTTTGGGAGTGATTCCATATAGTTTGGGATGAGTTTGGATCAAAATGATCAAAACCTTCCTAATTAAGCAATTTTAAAAAATTCAATAATTAAGAGAACTTTGAAAATTCATAACTAATTACAGAAAAATCCAAATTGAACAAACTTAGTGTCAATCAACTCCAATTAAGGTCTAGTATTTTATAAAAGTATCAAACCTCCAAAATCTGGTCAAAGTCAAAAAGTTAACCTTTTGGTCAATTGTAGTTCAAATCTAGGCCCAAACTTCGAAAAATCATAACTTTTCATAGAAAACTCCAAATTGAGTGTGCTAATAGTCTAACAATTCATCATAAAGTCTAATATTTATTAAAAATCTGAAACTTATAAAATTAACTCTAAATTGAAAAGTTAACTTTTGGACCCTTTAATTATCATAATTAAATAATTCCAATAATTTCTAAAAACCTAATAATTCATAAAAGTTCCAAAAAAACTTTAATTCAATTAATAAAATGCTCAACCAACACTCAAATACATAACAAGCAGTCCAATGATGAAGTTTATTGGATGGACTACTCCGGGATGCGGGGCTAAGTGTCCTAAGGAGGCCTGGTTCCTCGAGCTTGGTGGCACAACGCCACGAATGAATTCAATGGAGTGTTAAACATCAAAATTAAGTTACTTTTGATTACTTAACCAAGTTAAAACCCTTAATTCAACTACATCATCAAGGTTTTTAGGATGGACTACTCCGGGCTGCGGGGGCTAAGTGTTCTAAGGAGGCCTGGTTCTCGAGCCTGGTGGCACAACACCACGAACCTATTGATGGAAAATATAAAATAATTTAAATTTTAAAATTAGTAATTAATTAAATTAATTAATATTAACTGAGTCTTAATTTTCAACAAACTAAGTTAACTTAATCAACCCCGATTGCTACCACCTAGGCCTATGAGGCTATTAATTTAGCCCTAAGGAAGGTGAAATAAACTTCACAGTCTCGGTGAGTAACAAAAGTGGCAATCATTTAACAATTAAAATACATTTAAATCAAGTCTTAACACATTAATATTTAAACTCAAACATAAAGTCTTCCCTTAGCCTTTAACAAACGCAAACATTAAACAACTTCAACAAATTATCCATACTAGGATCTACCCCTGCCACAAGACCTTCTACACACACTTTAGATGGTTTGTTAGGACAACCAACTCTAGATCTAGGCTAGTCCGGTGTTTACTTTTCTGCTGTGTTCCGGGTTTTCTGAGTTTTCATTGTATGTTGTGATTGAAATTAATTGATACGTTTGTTTACTTTTACTGTACTCTGTGAATTGATGTGATAGGCGACTAAATTACCCTTAGGTTAGGAATGATCTGGATGCTCACTGAATTTTTTGTAGGTGGCTACGCTCGTGCAGGGCAATAAAGGGGGCTAAATAAATAATAAATATAAATGCTACAGGTGCTTCAGCTGCTTAGCCCCCAAATAAAAAGAGTGTGGCCAAGTGTGTTTAGTTTTATATTTACATATATATAACTGCTTGGGATGTATTTTAATATTTAAATACTTAGGATAACCCTGCACGAGAGTCTAAAATTTTTATTTTCATATTTATGTAATTTATTTGAGTATTGAGTTGTGAAAGTAGCACTTTGAGTTTGGGATATATAGATCTAAAGATTAAATTCCAAAGAGGAAAGGATTCCCCTTTGGGGGATAGTCCTTATCCATTTAGAACTCCAAATTTGGATCACTTTACTACCCAAAATAGAAAGAGTAACCTCCCCCTCAAGGGAAGAGTTATCTTTTCCATTTGGGCATCCAGCCACGAAGGATCCAACGAGCTCGAAGAGGAGAAGACCGAGAAGTTGAAGATAAAGAGTATCCCACTCAAAGTCACTTGCGTCTACATTAGGATTAAAATCTAGGTTATTGTTAGTGGTGCCCGGCCGCTTTTAATTTATATAAATCTAGGTTATAATAAACAAGATAATTTACCTATGGACATTTATTTAATTAGTTTGATTATTCAATGTGTTTTGATTTGAACTGATTGCGTATAGGGTTGCCTGCTTTTCTTAGTTTTTTGGCGATTGCATGTCGTTCTTTTTGATTTAGCCTGGATATGTGGAGGCCCGTGAGGGCACAAAAAAAATTCTTCTACTTAAACTTTAATATAAACTTTTAGGATAACATAGAAACTCTAACACTTTTAAAAAGTAAGCCCGGGGCCGCCGGGAGTTCTCATTTCATAATTGCTGCATTATTCTTTTCCTTTGTTAGGCACCTCCCCGCCTGCGGGTTCTAGCAGACACCTAGCCTATGAGGGTGCAGTTCTGTCCAAGGGGATCTGTGCATCTTTAGGATAAAATCTATTTTTAAGCCTTTTAAAATTTCTTCATCCCATTTTATGCATTTTTATCGAGTCGATCAGTATCTAGTGCATTAGAAACTAATTTAGAAGTGAGTCTAAATCTTAATTGCATTTATTTTAGCATTTTTACCCAACATAAGTCAAGGGGCCAATTAGGACAATCTCTAGATGTCGGCCTCAATTTCTAAAACCCTCAATTATAACATCCCTACCACTCTTTCATAAAATGACTTAACTCATGGATTTTAATCGCCTAGGTGGTTAGCTGGCTCCCTAATCCAGGCCGGGGTAAGTCCAGGTTTTGCACTATATTAGTTAGGTTCAGACTACTGTGTTCCAGTGTCCAAATTTAGAGTTAGGATTCGGGGTAAATTTCTTTTGAGTCATAATACCTAAACCTCTGGGAATATAATCCTAAATTTCTAATAAAATGTGCAACTCAAATTAAATCTTCTCTCAATCCAAAATTTAAACCCAACACTTAGCCTAGGATGGGACATTTCTGAATTATTTTTAGAATCCTAAAGTGTCTCCTATTCTTCTTCCTTTGATTCCAAAATAAGTGTTCAACCTTGCTCCAATCCCATTTAAAATTCCAATTTCATCTCTTTGATATTATTCCTAAAAAATCCTTTAAACAAAATTTCTACTATTATTTTAATCGAGACTTTTTGTAGGAGACTTCAGTCTCCTTCGATGTAATTAACTACGGGGGCTTGCGCTCGTAGGAGATTTAGAACCCACATCTGATTTTTCAAAACTAATTTTTAAAACTCAGTTAGTCATCTTTAGGAAAGTTAAATCACTAATGATCGTTATCGTTATGTTCGAATGATTATTTGCAAATGATATCTTCTCCCTTCAAGGAAATATATCTTTTGTTAAAATGAATTCGAATATAAAATTAACGATCACTCCTCTTGATTATCGTAGCTCGATATTTGACTGAACTCCATTTTGACCCTTCGGGGCCATATGAAGTTCTCTTTTAAATCCGGTTATGATATTCAAGACGGGACTTATAATTCTAAATTTGAACCCCATTCCAAAATTTTATTTGCACCACCCGAGGTGGTGTAATATTTTTGATGGGATGTTTGATTTTAGAATTATATTTTAATTTTAATTATGAATTTTTCAAGGAAGACTAAATTTTTTAAAACCCGCTTTCAACACCAACACCCCATTATATCGATCCCCCATTGGGAAAATAGCAAGGGACTTTATAGTAACATAATCTCCACAGCATGTGAATAGGCAAGGTTGGCGTGTAGCTGGCAATTGCTGCACTTATGTACGAACTCTAGTGCATCTTGCTTCATCGTTGGCCAGTATAACCCTTGTCTCATGATCTTCTGGGCTAACGCCCTTCTGCCCAGATGTTCTCCGCATATCCCAGAATACACTTCTCGAAGTGCATAACTTGCTTCTGAGAGAGGAAGGCACTTGAGGTAGGGTCCTAAGAAGGCTTGTCTGTATAACTCCCCATTTACAACAGTAAAGTTTGATGCCTGCCTCCGAAGTCGTACTGCCGCTATCGGGTCTTCGGGAAGAACACCCTAAATCAATCAACTGTATTATCCACGGGCCTAAAATACTTAAAAAATGGATCTCCTCGATACACTTTCTTTTGAATATGTCACCGGTTATAGTAGTAGCTAATTTGGAGAGGGCGTCTGCTCGAGCACTTTGCTCTCGAAGGATGTGGATAATTTGATGTTTGTTTATACAAGCTAAGAGTAGCTTTACTATACTATAATAGAGGGCCAGTTGGGGATTGTGAATGTCAAACTCTCACTCCACCTGTGAGACAACTAATTGGGAATCGGTGTAGGCTACCAGGTCTTATACTTCATAGTCGATTGCCAAGCATAATATGACAATAAGAGCCTCGTATTCTACTGCGTTGTTTATTACAGGGAACTTAAGTCAGAGCCCGTATTCAAGAGTAACTTGTTGCGAAGAGATCAACATGATTCTTACTCCAGCATCAGAATTTTCAAATGCTCCATCAATATACATCATCCAGTACGAGGGAGAAGGAGAGGCGCTTAATGACTTGTCAGATACTGAGATGGTGCATTCAACTACAAAATCTGCAAGTGCCCGAGACTTGATGTCGAGTCTGGGCAGGTAATGAATGTCAAACTCTCCTAGTTCTACAGACCACTTGATGAGCCTGCCAGAGGCTTCAGGTTTTTACAGGATATTTTTTAGGGGCAAGTTCGTGTAGACTCCAATTATATGGGCTTGAAAGTAGGGGCGTAGCTTCCTGGCTGAGTATACTAATGCTAACATTATCTTATCTGCCAAGGGATAAAGTCCTTCCATTTCATATAAGATCTTGCTAACATAGTATATAGGGCGCTGAGTAGCATTCTCTTCTCAGACCAAGACCGAACTGATTGCCTGGGCAGAAATTGCCAAATACAAAAATAACTTTTCTCCTGGAACTGGTTTTAAGAGTAGCGGAGGTAAAGCTAGATAGGTTCGAAGTTGCTCGAAGGCCTCCTAGCATTCGTCTGTCCATTGAAACCCTGAGTTATGGGCTCCTCTTAGGATCTTGAAGAAAAGCAGATATCTGTCTCCAGAGAGAGCCATAAGCGAGAGAGCACTGCGATCCTTCTATTTAGTCTCTAGACTTTCTTGATATTTCTTAGAGGCACCATGTCCCTTAGAGCCTTGATCTTCTCAGTATTGGCCTTAATCCCTCGATGGGTGACCATGAACCCCAGGAATTTTCCTGAGGCAACTCTGAATGCGCATTTAGAGGGGTTGAGGTGCATGTTATAGGATCACAGGAGACATAAGCATTGTTCCAAGTCAGAGAAATATTAGGATTTTTAAGGCTTTTGACCAGCATATCATCCACGTACACCTCTATAGTGTGCCCAATAAGATCTTTAAATACATTATTCATGAGATGCTTATATGTAGCTCCTGCATTTTCAGTCTGAAGGGCATAACCTAGTAGCAGTATAGTCCTCTATCTGTTTAAAAAGATGTCGTCTCCACGTCTGCAGGATTCATTCTTATTTGGTTGTAGCCTGAGTAGTCATTCATGAAGCTCAGTATTTGGTGCCTAGATGTGGCATCCACTAGTTGATCGATACGAGGGAGCAAAAAATTATCTTTTAGATAGGCTTTGTTGAGGTCTGTGTAGTCTACACACATCCTCCAAGCTCCACTAGTCTTCTTGACCATGACTATATTTGCCAGCCAGATGGGATAATGTACTTTCCATATGAATCCAGCTTCCATGAGTTTATCGACCTCTTTTTTGATTGCTTATTGGCATTCTGGCGCAAAACTTCGCTTCCTTTGTATAACCGATTTGTATGTTGGGTTTAGCTTGAGGGAGTGTGTGATTACCTCAGGGCTAATTTCAGATATGTCTACTGGACTCCAGGCAAAGACATCCTGATTTCTTCGTAGAAACTCTACATACTTTATCTTCTCTTCTTCTAAGAGTAACGACTCGATCTGTACTGTTCTTGAAGGATGCTCATCGGATAGGGAGATACAAGCAAGATCCTAGACGGGGGAGGCCTTTTGAAGAATTTCTTCATTTCGTAGATCAAATTCCTCGATGCTCAAGGTAATTGATGGGCGTGGTTGAGCTTGTCGAAGATAACAAGATTGTGCTTCTTGCTGATCTCCTTGCACTATGCCAATCCCTGTTGGGGTGAGAAATTTCAGCTTAAGGTGTGGGATCGAGGCAACAATCTCGAAGATCGACTATAGTGGCCTTCCGAAGATAGCATTGTATGCTAATTCTGACTTCATGACAATAAATTGGATGGAGTGTGTGGCTTGTCGGGGGAATTCTCCTAGTACAACAGGAAGGCTGATTATATCATCTACTCGTACGGGCCAATTGTCAAATCTGTATAGCGGTCCTGCAGTAGGTTGGAGTTTTTCTCTAGTAAGACCCATGCTGAGAAAAGTGGAGTGGAATAAGACATCTATGGAGCTTCTGTTGTCGACCAAGATCCTTTTGACTTTGTAGCATGGGTCGCCTGTCCCTGCACTTATTACGAGGGGGTCTTGATGAGGGGTCTCTACTCCCCTAAGTCAGAATCATTTAAGGCAATGGAATGGTCGGTGCAAGACTTCTTTGGTGTTGGCTCCTTGGTGACAGCGATCATAACCTAATTCGGCATTAAAGGACCCCCAGCAATAGTTTCAATTTCACCAAACATTTGACGGTTGTTCGCTGGCTTCTTTTGCTGTTGATTCTGCCCCCAGCTAAGACACCTTCATGTCGAGCCGGTGGATTCTTGACAAATTATCGGAGATACCCTTGTCGGATCAATCTCTCGATTTCTTCTTTGAGTTGTTTACAGGCTTCAGTAGTATGTCCGCGACTACGGTGGAAGTGACAGTATTGCTCCTGATTCCCAACGTTGGGCTTCAAAGGGTGTAGCCACTTGACATTTTCTTGATCTTGAAGGGCCATTAGTACATTCGCCCGAGATACATTCAGAGGAGTGTATTCCTTCTCTTGGCGAGGCTCTCATCTGTTTGTTTTGATTGAAAAAGATAGTTTTGAAAAAGGGTTTAATTTTCTTTGGAAAATATTAGATTTCTGGAATTTTAATTTTATAATTGAACACTTATTATGAATGATATATCACCTCAAAAGGTGAACATATCGTTCTCTAACAGGTTCATATTACAAATCTTGATTTATCCTGATTATCGTAGTCAAACTCAAGGAGAAACAACATATGATCCCAAAGAATCAAAATGATGTTTAATTCAATGTTTAACTATAATAATCTAGTAAAGAGATCATTAATTTCATAATCAAAGTTACAATAATAGTACGATATATCTTTCCAAAGAAAGAGGATATCGTATGTTATCGATCATTTGAAAATGACGATAATGATCGTTGACTTTTGAATTTCTCAAAGATAATTAATTAAAATTTTGAAAACTTGATTTTGAAAGTCTGGTCTGGGTTTCTAAATCTCCTACGAGCGCAAGCCCTCGTAGT
The DNA here is from genome assembly GCA_019925795.1 of Dendrobium chrysotoxum. Lineage (NCBI taxonomy): Eukaryota > Viridiplantae > Streptophyta > Magnoliopsida > Asparagales > Orchidaceae > Dendrobium > Dendrobium chrysotoxum. Next base: position 43,770,296 of record CM034303.1, on the reverse strand, counting down.
TAATTACATCGTAGGAAATCAAAAAATTTTCTACAAATACTCTCGATTAAAATAGTGATACGAATTTTATTTAAGAATTCAAAGATTGATATCAAAGAAGGTTAAGGACTTGAATTTTCAAATGAGATTGGTTCAAAATTGAACACTTATTTCTGGAGTCAAAGAAAGAAAAGTAGGAGGTGTCTTGAGATTCTGAATTACTTCAGAAACACCTCAAACTATCCTAAGTGTTGGGCTTGAATTAGATTGAAAGAGATTTTTAATTTGAATGATTAATTTTATTAGAAAGTTGGGAATTAGATTCCCAGAAGGTTGAGGTCTTAGGATTGAAGATATGCCTCAGAACCTAAGTTTAAAATTGGGTACTGAGAATCAGTGACCCGGATCCTAGCTAATGCAATGCAGTCCTGGACTTACCCCGGCCTGGATTGGGGAGCCAACTAAACCACCTAAACGCTTTAAAACCATGAGTCAAGTCAATTATGCAAGAGTGGTAGGAACATTGATTAAGATTGGTTTAAAAAATTGGGGTCGACATCTAGAGCAGATCCTAATTGACCCCTTAACATATGTTGGGTTAAATGCTTAAGCTAGAAATACAATTAAGATTTAGACTCAATTTTAATTTTTATCTAATGCAATGCATGCTAGTTGACTCGATTAAATGCTTAAATCAATATGTAGCAGTTTTAAAATCAGGCTTAAAAAATAGGTTTTATCCTAGAGATTGCACAATATCCCCTTGGACAGAACTGCACCCTAATAGGTCAGGTGGTCTGCCAAAACCCGCAGGTGAGGAGGTGCCTAACACGGATGAGAAAAGTTAATATGAATACATGAAAAACCCCCGGCGAGTCCGGGCTTACTTATTAAAATCGTTAAAATTTATATCTGAGCCTAAAGTTTTTAAATTTTGTTTAAGTAGAAATAGTTTATGACCGTACCCTCACGAGCCTCCGATCGGGTTCCAGGCTAAAACAAAATCGACATGCAATAATCGCCAAAAAATTATGAAAAGCAGGCAAGTCCTTAATCGCAATCAACATCAGGTAATCAAATCAATTAAATAATTAAATCAAATAAATAAATGCTCAAACTGAAAGTCCATGTGGCAAGTGCCACTTAATTATACAACCCAGGGTCTGTAGGAAAGTAAAGTGGCCGGGTACCACTGACTACAACCCGGATTTTACTCCTAAGACTCAAGTGACTTTGAGATTTGAAATTCTTCTCGTTCTTCACTTCTTTGTCTTCTTAGAACTCCTTGGATCATCGGGTCTGGATATCCAAATGAAAAGGAACTCCCCTGAATAGGAGTGTTATCTTTTTTCTTTGGATATTTGAAATTCATCCTAATTTGGATCTCCAAATGGATAGGAACTCTCCCCTAAGGGATGTCCCTTACTCTTTGGATTCTAAATTGGATGTTTAAATATCCCAATCTCAAAGCACTTAACATTTACAACTCAAATATAATCTCAAATTACATTAATTAAAATTGAAAAATCTAGACTCGATCCTGCAGGGTTATCCTAATAATCAACAGTTTATATTTGACATCCCAAGCAGTTATATATTTAAAATTTAAAAATGCTCAATCATAGCCACACTTGGCCATGCTCTTTTAATTTTAAAAGGGGTCTTAGCATGCTTAGCACCTGCACAAAATAACATTAATTTAAAGCTTAATTATTTGATTGCCCCCTTTAATTTATGCCCTGTATGAGCATGGCCACCTACATAAGATTGAATTAGTACAGATCATTCCTAACCTAAGGTAAGATCTAACGTACAATCAAATCAATACAGAGTGCAGTAAATAAATAAACAATCACATCAATATCAATTACTTAAATCTAACAACCAGCATGCAATGAAAACTACGAAAAACTCGGCACACGCAAGTAGTAGAAAAGTAAACACTGGCCTAGCCTAAGACTAGAGTTGGTTGTCCTAGCAAATCATCTAAAGTGTGTGACATAGGCTGTGTGGCTTTGATATGTCCTAAATAGGCACTTGATTGAAGTTGATTGAGGTTCTGGTTGGTTGAAAGGTTTCAAGGGAGTTTTACTTTGAGTTTAAATCTTAATGACTTGAAATTGATTTTAAACTTGATTTTAATTGTTTGTTGGATACCACCTTTGTTGCACACCGAGGCCGTGAAGTTTATTTCACCTTCCTTGGGGCTAATTTAATAGTCTCGTAGGCCTGGGTTACCCAGTGGTACCCGGTATAATTAAGTGCTTTAAGTTTAATTAAGGGTTTGAAAGTTAATAAATTTTATTCAAATTGATTGATTGCTAGTTTTAAGTTTAAATTAATATTTTCTGGAATTTTGAATGATTTGTTGAATTTTGAAATTTTCTGGATTATTTTATTCATTTAATTCAAAGGTTAAAATTTGACTTTTTGATTTAAAATGTTTTCTAGAAAGTTAATATTTTATTAAAATATTAGACCTTAATACGATCATTTAGACAGTAAGTACACTAAAATTGGATTTTTCTAGATTTTATTATGAAGGTTTGAAGTTTTGACTTGAATTTGAACTAAGTTTGACCAAAAGTTGACTTTTTCAAATTTGATTGATTTCTGGAAACTTAATATTTTTAATAAATATTAGACCTTAAGATGAGTTGAATGCCTTTGAGTTTGCTCAATTTGGAGTTCATTTGAATTAGTTATGAATTTTGAAGTTTTCAGTATTTATTGAATTTTCAAAAATTATTTAATTAAGACCCTTTTTATGGTTTGAATCCAAATGACCTCCAAACTCCTTGAAATCAACTCCAAAGGTCAGGAATGACCTAAGGAGTGATCTCGAAGTGTTTGGAAAATTTTTGAAATTTTTAATTATTTTTAATTAATTAAATTAATTAAATATTAAATTTTAATTAAACTTAAATTAAACTTGATTTTGAAGTCCAGTCAAAGGGATTTTATTTTTTATTGATTAAGGGTTTAATTCTGGTCAGTTTGAGGTATTATTTGTAATTTTTAGACTTAATCTTGATTTATTAGAATTTCTGGAAGGTTTTAAGGCTTAATTAAGATTTAGATTTGATTAAATTGATTAAGGGGCTTAATGACTTTAAAATCCAGTGAAAAATTTTTCTAAGGCTGAGAGTGTCACTAAATTCATGTGTTCAAGGGTCAAGTCAATTAGAAGTGTATCCTAATTATTAGAGATTTTCTAAGTTCTCTAAATGAGTCCTTAATTATTGTCCTTAATGATGTCATTAAGTTTAATAGGCTTGAATCAATGTTTTGACTAACCCTTAAACAAATACATGAAATATATACATAAGCATCACAATACATTCCTAAATCTAGGAGAGCCCTAAGTGGGTGTGTGCACCTACACATATAAAGATTAATGCTAATTAAATATACTTAATTAGATTAATGAATGATTAAAGCATAATCATTTATTAACATTCCCACATGATTTCTATTCAAATATGTTGATCTATGTTTAAAATTTCAAAGTAGATCTCTCAACCTAAAGGATTTTAATACATATATATTATTTTAAAGTAATTTTAAAATATATTTATAATATACATGAACTTATATATGTATACACATAGATTTTAAATTTAAAATACTTGAAAAAAAAATGATTTGGGTAAGTTAAATATCTAGATGAGAGATCTACTGTTCTACTAAGGTAGTTTGAAAATAAGTTTTTAATTTTCAAAATAATTAACTTAGTATTTAATTAGATATTAATTAAATACTAAAATAATCAAGTAATTAACATAACTTAAAATTAATCAAGTTTTAATCTCTGAATTTGATTTCAAATTAAAGTGCTTAATTTTCTAAAAAATTTGATATATAATACTTAATTTTCTGATTTAAAATGAATTTATTGTGAATTTTTGAAGTTTAAATCAATTAAAAGGAATTTTTAAATAATTTTAAATTAATTAATGACTAAAAATAATTTTAAAATCAGTTAATATAAAACTTAAGAATTTTCTGAAATTTAAAAAAAAATATTTAAATATATATATATATATATATACATGTATATATTAATTTTTAAAAGTATTTAAATTATTAATCATTAATTAAATATTAATTAATAATTAAATATTTAGTTAATTGAAATATAAGATATAGTTTGAATTGATTAATTTCAAAATTAGAATAATTTAAAAATAATTAATTAATTATTGGATATTAATTAATTAAATCCATGAATATTAATTAATTATTTAATTATCAAAATATTATAAATCATTTAATTAATATTAAATAATTTAATTAGATTTTATTTGAATTCTCAAATATTTTTAAGATTAATATTAAGTTTAAATTTAATTAAGTATTAATTAATTATTTAAATATTTAATTAGAATATTAAATGATATTTAAATATTTCAAATTGTTTTAAACTTTAAAATATTTTAAATGATATTTAAACTTTTCTAATTAAAATTAATATTAATTAAAATGTTAAATCATTTAATATTAATTAAAGTAATAAATTGTTTAATGTTAATTAAAATATTAATATATATATATATATATATATATATATAAATTAAAATTTTAAAATTATTTAATACTAGTTAGAGTTAGAAAGTATTTAATATTGATTAAAATATTAAGTAATTTAATATTAATTAAAATTTTAAAATCATTTAATATTAATTAAAAATATAAAATATTTAATATTAATTAAAATATTAAGTAATTTTAATATTAATTAAAATTAATATATAAATTTTAAAATTGATTAATTAAATTCAAAATAATTAATATAGTATATATAAATATGTGTATTAAATAAAGAAAATAATTTTTGTTTTTTTATTTAAAATGATTAAAAAAAATAAATCATTAAAAAAAGTTTGGCGGCGCCGGGAGCCACATGGCAGCCTCCCATTCGCTGATCCAAACCGCAGAATAGCGCCAATCATTAGTGGCGGTGATCAGCTACGCGTCAGCCGCTGGCAGGCGCACGCGGTTTCACTAAACCACATCGACAACGATCCTAACCGTTGATTCCGCGCGGCGTCGAATCAACGGTTCTGATCCGGTCAGACGCACCTGGGTTCGATTACTCGCTGATGCACGGTCGGACAGACCGCGGGACGCCAAGATTGCGGCCGTTGATCAAAAAAGTCAACGGCCTAGATCTCGCCTAAATCAGCTAGAATGAACCGAGCCCTAGACTTCATTTTTTGAGTTTTTCTCTCGATCAGGTTAGCTATTTACGATAAAATTTTAAACCTAGATAGCCTAGGTGAAGAGAAATCATGTGGATATATTTTTTTGACTGAAAAAATATTTAATGGAAAGCTAATTTAAGCTAAGTGCAATAACTAGGGTTAGAGTTTTTGAAGGATTTTACCGATGGATTTGGGATTTTTTGGATTCTCTGAACTTGTAGACTATCCTCGCAAATTTTTGTAGAAGACTCCTCGGCTTGATGACGTCTGGATCGATCTCTACGATCCTTTGAACGGAAAACACCTCGGTTTGTCATGAAGCTTGCCACCGGCGAGGTCTGATCGGTGGATCTTGGTCTAGAAAGCTTGAAGAACTCTTAGGAAGCTCAGAGAAGCTAAGGGCTAGACTTGGGGAGGCTGGAATGGAGAGAGAGTGTAGGGATGTCAATGAGAGCTCTCAAGAGTGTTTTTACCCTATTCAACCCATCCCAGTTTGAATGGACGATTAGGATTAGCTGGAGGAGCTTCCAGATGAATGCCACCTGGCCTGGAGGTTGTTGGGAGCAGGGAATCAAAGGACAAAGGTACAAGCCATGTGTAAAGGGAGTTTTGTCCTTATGCAAGCATATGGCAGTGATCCAAGCCATAGACTCCTGATCTAAGGGCTGGGATAGGTTCTAGGAATGTTCTAGAGGCAGGCCAAATAGCTGGAGGTGCTTGGATTCAAGGGAATTAGGATTAAGGGGTCATTTGACCAAGTTTGACCCCTTTAAACCCTTTATTGACTATATTTGACTAGTCAACAGTCAAAGGCATGTTGAGGTGTCTTGTGGGAGAAGGTTTGAGCTGATTGAAATGGATTCAAAGAGATTTAAAGGGTTAAATCAAATATAAGAGGAAACTAGTGAATGGACAAGTTGATTTGACCAAATCCTAATACATTGACTAGACTCAAATGTTCATGATTTGACTCATGACAAATTTAGATAGGTTTGGAATATCATTTGAAATAAATTTGAGGGCTTGGTTGGCTTAAGGATTGGGATTTGAATGAGAATAAGGGAATTTGAGGAGATTTGACCAAGTCTTAATCGGTTGACTTGGTCAAACCCAAAGTGATTTGACTTTAAAAGGATTTGAAAATATTTGAATCATAATTTAAGGTGAGTTTGAAAGATTTGGATGCATATAAGGTTTGATTCAAAGTGGAGAAGCTTAAGGGCTTGAACTGGTCAACCTAGGTTGACTTGGTCAACCAGGTTGACCTAGAGCCAGGGTCAGGGCTGGATCAATCTCAAATGATATATAAAGTCTGGTAGGAGTATTTTCAGGAGTCAAATAGATCATTTGGGTCAAATGGGTCTATGGGGCCCCTAAAGGGCTTAATGGGTCAACTGGGTTGACTTGGTCAACCAGGTTGACCCAGGGTCAGGGATTGGGTCCAACCAGTTCAGAATGATATTCTGAGTCTACTGATGGTGGTCTCAAGGTCTGGGGAGGTCATTTAGTCAAAATGACCTATTTGGGCCCTTAATGGGTCTTTTAGGTCAACCCTGGTTGACTTAGTCAACCAGGTTGGTCCAGGGCCTGGAAATGGGCTCAACAGATTTGGTTTGACATTTGGAGACCAATGGAGGTGGTCCAAAGGTCTAAGGAGGTCATTTGGTCAAAATGACTTATTTTGACCCTAAAGGGCCTGTTTGGTCAACCTGGTGGACTTGGTCAACCAAATTGACCCAGGGTCTGGATTTGGGTTCAATGGGTTTGGTTTGATATTTGAAACTTGTTAGAAGTGGTTGCATTTGATTTGGAGCTCATTTGGTTCAAATGACCATTTACCCCCATAGGGGTATTTTGGTCATTTTGACCCCTGGTCAACAAGAGGTCAAATTGAATCCAACAAAATGCAGTTTAATGCTCACTGGGTCATAATCAAGGGTCTGGAAGTGATCTGAGAGTTTGGAGAAGGCTCCAAGGTCAGGATCCACTTGGTGGCAGGTCCAGTGACATATACTGTAAATATTTAAAGGTTTTACAGCCTTTGGATTTCAATTCAATTTCTAGGGTTAGAGACCTCAGAATGAACTCAAATTTGGAGGGTTTCCTCTAGAGACATATCACATTAGTGTGGAACTGATAAAACTTGAATCAGAGGTCATTTGATAGGGTTTTAAAATGTTCAAAGATTCATTGGAAAAGGCTTTCAGGACTTAGACCTTTGGCCTTGGATTTGAATCTGGAAATCTAGTTTTGAATTGGATTTTGAGCTTGAATGATAAGGTTTGAATTAAGTCTAAATTGAATTGAAGCTTGGGTTGATCTAGAGTAATCCTAGGGTTTAGAGTAGGCCATGGAGTCCAGATCAGCTTAAAGGAATCCTAAGGTCTAGAATAGATCCTAGGGTCTAAGAAGATCATATGATCTAGAGTCTAGCAAAATCCTAGGATCTAAAGTAGATTCTAGGGTCTGAATTAATTTGAAGAGATCCTAGGGTCTAGAGCAAATCTTAGAGATTGAAATCTAGGGAGATCCTAGAATCTTGATTGGTCTTAAGTTGTGTTGATCTGGGGTCAGGATTGATCAGGGATCTGGATGGGTCCTACTGACCTCATACAAAAATGAGGTCGACATCATCGTGGTTGTGAGGGTCGAGGGGGTAGATTTTGACTTCCCTGTTTCTTTCATTGCGAGGATTGATTTTCCATCCCTGCTATACTTTTTCACTTCCCGTTTGTATGCTCAAACTGCTTTCTTTGGGTGTTAATGACCTCATCGACAGAGATTTATGCCTCCATACGATGGATCAAGTCGGCATACGAAGGGACTATATCTCGCATAAGTGATGAGTAGAAGGGTCCAGGACGAAGTCCTCCAAGAAAGATTCCTCTAAATAACTCAGGATCTACCCCTGGAATATGTCAAGCTTCAGTAGAAAATCTCTGAAAGTACTCCTTGAGGGACTCATTTTCATTCTGGCGAATTCCTGAGAGGTGGGAAGAGTTTTTTATCATCCTCTAGTTGGCAAAGAATTGTTTGACAAATACTTTAGCTAATTTGACGAACATTGGAATGGTTCTGGCGGGGAGTGAATAGAACCACATTCGAGCTTATCCTTTGAGGGTAGCCGGAAAGACCTGGTAGAGGAGTGCATTTGAGGCTCGCTGGATGTGCATGATGGTTCTGTAGTAGTCGATGTGTTTGTACGGGTCGGATGTCACGTCGTAAGGATCGACATTTAGTAATTTGAATCCTGCAGGAATAGGATGCTGAAGAATGGCTTCAGTCAGAGGTGATGACTCCTGAAGGTCCCACTGAGACAGAGATTGTCTCATGCCTCCCCTGGGGAATTCTTCTCGGACTAATCTCTGTAGTTCATGCCGTAAGGCGTTACGAGGGAGTTCGGCCCTATGCGGTAGAGCTAAGTTCTCAGGAGCATCCCGAGGAATGTGATGTTGCTGATCTGCTCGTGAAGGATGGGTAGAGCTGGCTGTGTCAGCAAGTTCATCATCTTGACATGTTGGAGGACGTCTCCTTGGGGGAGGAAGAGGAAACTCAACATGGAGATGTTCTTGTGGAACATCTTCAACTCGTAGCGGATCTCGAGGGAGAAAAATCTCATTAAGGGGTGCTAATGCGGGTTTTTGGATCTTTTGTAGGAGTTGAAGGATCTCTTTCTGAGAATCTTCCATTCTCTGGATGCGATCTTCTAGAGACGGTCCTGAAGTCCCTTCTCTGGCAGGGTTTCATCCACAGGGGTGAAAAGAGGAAGACGCCTAGCATCCCTGATTCAGGGATTGATTCTGGGATTGATATGAATTGGAGCGGGAGGCTCCTAAAATGCGATTACTGTACCTGTTGGCCATTGCATGAGTGCTTTAGGATAGTGGGACTGAGTTCCCACAGACGGTGCCAATCTGTTGCGGCTAAAATATATGCGGTAATAGAGTATTAATCTTACGTCTCAATGTTGCATGGATATCAAGCTCACACACAGAGAACACAAGATTTTTACATGAAAAACCCTGGAAAGGGAAAAAACCACGGGGCCTAGCCCAATTGAAAGTGATTTCACTAGAACTTGAGTTAATTACAGGGGACAGAATGGCCTCCGAGGGCGATCAGATTACAAGTATCAATCGTCAGGTTGAAGTCGGGGGCATGTGAAAATCTGATGTCGCACTGGCAGAACTTCGAGGTCTTGAGGTGATCTGGCAAAACTTCCAGGCATCTGTCTGGAAAAGTGCAGGGCCTCAAGTGGTGGTTTGGCAAAGTGCAGGGCCTTAAGTGGTGGTCCGGCAAAGTGCAGTGCCTCAAGTGGTGGTCCGGCAAAGTGCAGGGCCTCAGGCGGTGGTCCAGCGAAGTGCAGGGCCTTAGGTGGTGGTCCGGCGAAGTACAGGGCCTCAGGCGGCGGTCCGATGAAGTGCAGGGCCTCAGGCAGTGGTCCGGCGAAGTGCAGGGCCTCAGGTGGTGGTCCGGCGAAGTGTAGGGCCTTAGGTGGTGGTCCGGCGAAGCAACGGCGTCAAGCGGTGGTCCGGCCGTGGTCGAGGAGGAGCAAGGAGGCAAGAGCTCTCTCTTTCTCTCTTAGGATTAGGTGTCTTTTTCAAGAGGAGAGGGGGCTTTATTTATAGATTTTTGGGAGTGGCATAGCCCGTAAATAGGTGGAAGATCAAGGGTAGTTAGGGAGTGGTTTGAATGGACAACCGATGTTGAATCCCTTGATTATAGACAGTTTGCTGGACATTTGGAGGCCTTAGGGATATTGGATTTTGGCGATCTTAGGCTCGTTGGATTCGTCTCATCGAGACGCTTGATTTGACTATAAGCACGTAATACTTGAAGACCATTTGGTAATCCAAATTATGGTTTGAACTTTCCAATAGCTTTTCAGACCCTTGATTTGGACCCATTTGGGCTCGGATTGGGTTGGATTTGGTATTGTTGGGTTCGTATTTCTGAGACGTTCAGTTCAACTACAAGTTTGCTGAAATCGGAGTTCAGATGGTTTTAATTTTAATTTTGGAAGTTTCCCATTTGATTTTGCCTCGAGATTCATGCCCGATCAAGATAATTTTTCAAGAATGTATCACTAGTACTTAGGTGAGAGGGAAGAATCTAATCAACATGTTAACATCCTTGATCAACCTAATATCATTTAGGTCTATTATTTAATATCTTTATCAGATTATAAATTATAATATGAAATTAATGAAATTAAACTAAAGGTTGCAATTTTATAGGCAAAATCAATCTTGCTTTGGTATCTATAAAGACGATTAAGAGAAGTTGATATATGATAAATATAATATGATAGCATTGCCTCATCACCATGTCAAAATGCCCACTCATTAATATACCATATGGTCATTCAAGTTTGGTTGACTGAAGCAACATGTCACCTTCAAGAAGAATGTGAGGAATGTAAATGATTGTTTCAATCATTCTTCTAATTAAATAATAAATATATGAAAAGTAATCCTCTGCAGTGTAGTTTTAATCTAATGATTGTCACATATCTTAAGATATTTAATCATATGGTGACTATTACTCCAAACTTGTTTGGACATATCAATTTGCATTGGGCTAGAAAGTCCTTGATTGCTTCAAGAAGTTTGATCGACTTACCTTTTTATACTATAATCATCATGGGGAGTAACACTCCCTCTCTAATAGTTGTAAGATAATGCACTAGTGATGCAAAACAAGATAACCATCAATACCAAAAGATGTGAGTAATAATGTTGTGGCTATAAGAAGTAATAAGTGGTGATAATGGACACCATCCCCCCTCTTCTTCGACGAATGAGCAATAATTGAAGAAAATTAAGGCAGTCTTATTAAAATAGAGTTTCTCAATAAGGTAATATATGGGGGATTCATATCTCAAGATAGCTTTATTAAGCCCAATTGGTCCTCAACTATAAACAAGGAGAATTATGATATTTGAATATAGCTTAGAGTTATATTGTTATATATGACATATATTAAGCAAAGGTTGTGTCATTATGATGTTCACATGAATTACAATAAATGTATGGAGATTTTTGGCATATGTAAAGGACATATAAAGCTAAAATATTGGAAAGATTAGACTTAAGTAGTAACCAAAAAGCCCTTTAATACATTAGTAAGGGAGGTCATAAGAGTAAACCTTCATCATTTTTATCCACAGTTAAAATAACTTGAGGACGCATATCCTTATTATGGCACTAGAGATAGTTAATTAACAATAGTGATTATAAATCTCCTGACAATCTATGAGACATGAACCGTTAATCCAACAACTAATCTTGAAATAATAAAGATGACATAATGTATAGTGTATGGTGGACTCTGGAGTTCAGGGTTAAGGAGAGTAATTTTATTTAGTTTGAGATGATATAAGAAAACCTAATGAAAATGATTTGGGGCTTAGAAGATTTTGAAAAATAAAGATCTAAGGGTAGATGAGACCTACCAAGGGCTAGTGGGGTTTAGGCTAACTTTTAAATGGTTGGTTTGTATGGAGCTTAAGATAAAGTTTTATGATAAGATATAATAAGTGTAAGTATTCTATGAATAGCCTACGATGCTAGGAAAAAGGCAAGATTTATTATGGGCTAGATAAAAGAAAGATAAATGATTAGATTGTGATGTCTTTTGGTTAAATTGCTAAACTTGGAAGAGTATAAAAAAAGTATTGAAACTTAAGTAGAAGCTCTAGAATATTTGAAAGAGATGTAAGAATGAAAATAAAATACAGAAATCATATAAAATAAAAGTAAAATAGTAAAGATAAATTTCTCACTCAACAGGAGTATTCTAGGCCACCTAACCAAAGAATAAAAGAATAGCCACCAAATTTTTCCAAAAAAAAGTAATAGCTCCTTCATTATATATATATATATATATATATATATATATATATATATATATATATATATATATATATATATATATATATATATATATATATATATTGTGTGTGGTATGATGTTTAAAAGTATTACATAAAGAGAAGATAAAATTCACAAGGAATTCAAAGTGTCATCAAAATATAAAAAAACACACCTTAAAACTTACTTTAGGTTTCACAACTTCATATTAGAAAACTAAAAGCATTGAATTATATTTTATACAGTTGTTGGAAGTGATAGTGCAAACAAGTTGTTAGACCTATTACTCAATGTCCCTTAGGCTAACCAAGAGGGGGGTGAATTGGTTCCTTTTTAAAATTACTCTTGATAATTTGGAAAATTTAAAAGCTAATCGTACAGTACGATATACCTTCGTACAGTACGAACAGAGATAATTTTTGCTCTTTCTTTTGAAACAGAAATTCAACCACAACGAGAATAAACTGCAGAAAATAGAAATACAGAAAAATAAATAGAGAACAGAAAACACCAGAATTTATAGTGGTTCGGTCAAACTCGACCTACATCCACTCCCTAGAGATCCCTTCTCTAGGTATTGCACTAAAACCAAGTGTCTCTCCTTTTGCCCCCACAGCAAGGCGGAGAAGCCTTTACAAACTCTCTTCCACCAACCCCGGTGCGGCAAAGTACCGTCGTCCTTTTCACCCTCCAAGTGCGGCAGAGAACCGTCGTCCTTTTCACCCTCCAAGTGCGGCAGAGAACCGTCGTCCTTTTCACCCTCCAAGTGCGGCAGAGAACCGGAATCCTTTCCACCCTCCAAGTGCGGCAGAGAACCGTCGTCCTTTTCACCCTCCAAGTGCGGCAGAGAACCAGAATCCTTTCGAATAATACTCTTGCAAAAGTCTCCAAGGAACTAGGAAGATGCTTGAAGAACAAGTAAAAAAAATCCTCTCAATTGGATAACCTTGTGAATCTCCTCACAATTTTCTCTAGAAAGATCTCTCAAAACTCACTCTCAAACACTCTCCCAATCACTCTCCTCTCACTTCCCAAAAGAATTTTCGCAGAAGGATCTCTATTCAAAACAGTTTTGAGTCATTTTTATACTAAGGACAGGAAAAACCGTCCAAAAACGGAATTTTCAAGTTAAGTCCGTGCCGATCGTCCAGTACGATCGTCCATCGTACTGTACGAATAGTTCAAAAGATTGAACAATCAGTCTTGTATGACTCATCAGACGAACACAACAGAGCCGTTCGTACACATAGTTCGTCCCGTACGAACGCTTGGACGAATCGAACAGTGAGCATCGTCCCAACGATTCGTCACGTACGAACGCTTGGACGAATCGAACAGTGAGCATCGTCCAAACACTTCGTCTCGTACGAACACTTGGACGAATCAATCAGTGAGCATCGTCCGAACACTTCGTCCCGTACGAACGCTTGGACGAATCGATCAGTGAGCATCGTCCGATTCATTCGTCCCGTACGAACCTCTAGACGAACCCAATTTTGAGCTGTTCGTATAGCAAAACTCATATACGAAATGTTATTCGTACTGTACGAACATGCCTTAGAAATTTTTTTTTTCTTATGGGTTCTCCCTGGAGGACATATTATTCATGTCGTACGGTACGAAATCAATTCGTACTGTACGATCAGTTTAAAAACATTTAAACTTTTTACTCCCCCATTATGTGTGTGCACAGTTATCCAACTTACAATCACACTCTCTCAGACTAAAGAAAAAGAAGAAAAGAAAATTACAGACTTCATTTACAGTGAACAAGTGAACTTGAAGTCTTCAACAGTCTTGAGTGTGAATTTACTGAAAGATACTTTAGTACACACAGACAAACAAAAAACTCAAAGATATATGTTAGAAGATAAATTAGACAAATAATAAACTTTTGTAATCATCAAAAATATAAACTGGAATTAGAATTCTCATGAACAAAACAATTCACTCCAATAAAAAATAATCTCCCCCTTTTTGATGATGGCAAAACAACTATTGTTTGATGATATACAAAAAAAAAATCTTCTAACATTCACTCAATGTATCCCCTTTAAATAAAAGATCTACACTCCCCCAAAGTAACCTAAATCCCTAAAACTGACTTATCCTATCCTTAAGCTCCCCTTAAAGACAAATCAAGATATTTGAGGATAGACAAGGGAAGGGAAGAAAAGAGTGTAGAGCAACAAAAATAAAGCAAGTACATACAAGCACATACAAAAACATACATACAAAGCTCATACAATCATACGAACATACATACAAAGCATACAAAGCACATACAATCATACGAACATAAGTCAAACAAATAATAAAACTCTCCCCCTTTTGCCAATAGCAAAAAGAGCACTAGAATATAGCTGAGAAATGGAATTATGTTAAATGAAGTTGAATTACAAGATGAAATGAGATGCAAAAACTAAAGACTCAAAAATGTTAGATTTCAAAGTATGTTAAGGACAAGAAAAGTCGATCTATAGTAGTAATGTATTAGACATGTTTAGCAGTCTCAATTTTTGTATAGAAGGAGAGATAACATTATCAAAAATTCTAGGTCTAAAGTGACAATTATTGATTAGTGAAAAAGAGACAAATAAAAAACTAAAGGAAAGAATATGTGGTGACTTTGCGCATCTTTTGATTTGAGGACACACTTTATGTGTCTGTTGACAGTTGGCGACATTGCGCATCTTTTGATTTGATGACACACTTTGTGTGTCTTTTTACATTTGGCGACATTGCATATCTTTTCTTATATGGCACATTTTGTGCATCTTTTCAAGCTTTGCTTATGAAGATTCTTTCCAATAAGATTATCTCTTTAGTCACAAATACAATAATAAAACACAAAGACATAGAATGTGAGAATAATGTCAAAACAACAATCATACATAATTTTTGACTAAATAATATGTCTAAATAAGATTTAAAGAAGATCTTCTAATCCACATCACAACATAACGAAATCTAAAAGATTTGACGTTCTAAAGTTATGCATACTATTTTTATTGTAATATGAACTTAATTAACATTTTAAATCATTAATTAACTATATTCAAGTGAAACAAGATCATTTACTAACACAAAAAGTATAAACACCGAAACACTGAAACATTCCATTACTAATAACTTCACACCATACAATCATAACAAGTTACACTTTTAAAGCACATATCAAATAAAGAACTTGCTAACAACATAAAAATAACAACTCACAACAAGATACTCATAGTCAACTTAAAAAAAACAAACATAGAGTGACACAAAATCATTCAAGCTAGTACTGAGAGGGACCTTGATCAGGAGGTGGAGGAGGTGGTATACCACCGAACAAGGAGAAATAGCTGTTAAGAGTTGCAATATTTGTGTTAACAGCTTCAAACTGATCATCGTGCCTCTTTAAATGAGCCTCCATGTCATCAAAACGTTGGTCCATTCTATCAAAATGTTGGACCATATTTTGATAGAAATCCTGCGAAGGTCCAGGTGCAGTTGAGGGTGCACCTGAAGGAGCAGTAGCAAAATGAGGCTCATCATGTGAGCTGTCAGCAGTACCCTCTTTCCCAATTAATGCTCTAAAAGAAGCATCAGTGAAGTATAGTGGGAGCTCTGAAGGACCAGAAGGATGAACTAGATTGTACTTTCTCTCTAGGATATAACACACAACATGTCCTAAAGTAATATTTTTCTTCCTCTTCATACTAGCCAACCCAATATCAGACAGATAATAGATGTAATCTAAGATCAATTGAGCTTCATCTATTGACTGACCAGTCATAATAAGAAATGTTGTTGCAGAAAGAAGAGGAGTCATATTAACTCGATTGCCTGCTTTAGGTATTATTGAAGTTCTTAGCACATGTTGAATTATCCTAGCATTTTGATTCAACATTTCTACCCGAGCAACATGTGTAGGTATGCTTGCACCTCTAAAAACTTGGTTAATTTCAGACCAACCATTTTCAGGTCTTGTAGAGAAAGTATGAGCTTTAACCCCTTCAGTTCTAAGATGAATATATTCTCCTAGATCCTCCTTTGTTATTCTAACCTTTTATTTAAGGACATAGGAAGAGATGGCAGTATGATTCTCGTTAAAGGTTATGTTTGCTAGGAAACATGAAACAAGTCCTTATTGAAGGCATAAATCAAGGTCAATAGGAAAGAAAACTGTGTCGAGTACAAGAGAGGCATAACTGCAAAATGGATGTTTTCTTGCAGTAGGATTCGGGAAGGAGTAACCTTAGACGCAGCATACCTAAGGTATGCTTCCTCATTCTCCTCACTAAGGAAATTTTCATCACATTCCCTTCTAGACGCCGGACGCCTAGCCACTCTTGCCCTTTTTTCACTCCCAGACATTTTCTCAGAAGGTTCTAAAGGTTTCTAGAAGGATGGTGAAAAGAAAGAAAGTGACCCTTCTTTATATAGAAAAAACCTTGATATCGTACTGTACGAATAGCATTCGTACAAGACGATCTTAGATTCGTCCAAAACGAATTAAAATTCGTCCGAGACGAACAAAAACTGACAAAATAAAACGGTTTTTCGTAAACTGCTCGTCCCGATGCGTCCTTTCGTACAGGCTTTTTGACTTCCTGATCGTACAGACGATTACGTGTTTGTCCGAGACGATCAGAAAATTAAAGGTCGTTCAGGTGACGGTTAGGTTCATCCCTCACGCGAAACGACACATGGATCGTACAGACGAATGACGTATTCGTACGTACGATCGCCATAATAACTGCCCCTAACCGCGTTTTTCTATCCGGTCATACAAACGAAATGTGGGTACGATGATGTAATCGTACAGTACGATGAAATATCGTACAGTACGAATAGAACTATAAACCTCCAACACTCCAAAAACTTCAGCCTTTCACCATTCAAATACAGAACAAATAAAAACAAAATAAAAATTTAAACAAGAAACAAAAATATAATTATGAAAATAAATCAACAAACAAACTAACAAATACAAAACAAATACAAATATATTTGTAGAAAATTTTAATCAAGCATTTAGATCTATCACACCTAGCCTTGTCCTCAACATGCTAAATGTGTTAAAGGCTAAGGGTTTTGTGAAAATATCTGCAAGCTGATCTTTAGTAGTCACATGATGTAGTTCAATTTTACTTTTTGCTACATGATCTCTTATGAAATGATGCCTTATGTCAATATGCTTGGTTCTAGAATGTTGAATATGATTCTTTGAAATGCAAATGGCACTAGTGTTGTCACAAAATATTGGAATGGTGCCTACTACTAATCCTAAGTCACTCAATTATTGTTTCAACCAAAGCACATGTGCTACACAACTCCCTAAGGCAATGTATTCTGCTTCTGCTGTAGAAAGTGCTACTGAATTTTATTTTCTACTGGACCAAGATACTAATGAATTTCCAATGAACTGACATGTTCCAGAAGTACTTTTCCTATCCACCCTACAGCTTGCAAAATCTGAATCTGAGTATCCAATTATATCAAAAGAAGAACTGTTCTTAGGATACCAAATTCCTAAATTTTGAGTTCCCAAAAGATATCTTAAGATTCTTTTTACTGCTGTCAAATGTGATTCTTTTGGATCTGCTTGAAATCTAGCACATAAGCAAACACTAAACATAATATCAGGTCTGCTAGCAGTTAAATAAAGCAAAGATCCAATTATTCCTCTAAACTTCTTTTGATCAATAGATTTTCCCTTTGGATCCTTATCTAATAGGACTGAGGAACTCATGGGTGTAGTGACTGGTTTAGCATTGTCCATTTCATACTTTTTGAGGATTTCCTTAACATATTTAGATTGACAAAGAAAAGTCCCTTCCTTATTTTGCTTTATGCTAAAGCCAAGAAAATAAGTCAAATCACCCATCAAACTCATCTCAAATTCACTACTCATTATTTTTGAAAATTCATCACATAAAGCTTTATCAGTTGATCCAAAGATGATATCATCCACCTATATTTGTACAATGAGTATTTCATTTTAAACTCTTTTCATAAATAAAGTGGTGTCCACACTTCCTTTAACAAATGATCGATTTAATAAGAAAGTGCTTAACCTCTCGTACCATGCTCTAGGTGCCTGTTTTAGTCCATATAATGCCTTTTTCAATTTGAAAATATGATTAGGGTATTTAGAATTTTCAAAACCTGGAGGTTGTTCAACATACACATCCTCTTCTATCACCCCATTTAGAAAGGCACTTTTAACATCCATCTGGTACAATTTAAAATCTTTAAAACAGACAAAGGCTAACAAAACTCTTATTGCTTCAAGTCTTGCTACAGGGAAAAATGTCTCCTCAAAATCAATTCCTTCAACTTGGTTATACCCCTTAGCTACTAATCTAGCCTTATTTCTAACAATTACTCATGAATCATTCATCTTATTTTTGAATACCCACTTAGTCCCAACTACACTTTGATCTTTTGGCCTTTCAATTAATTCTCAAACGTCATTTCTCTTGAATTGATTTAACTCCTCTTGCATGGCCAATATCCAAAATTCATCCAAAAGTGCTTGTTCTATGTTTGTGGGTTCTATCATTGAAATAAATGCTGAATGATTCACTTCTTTTCTCAAACCATGCCTAGTCCTAACTCCTTCACTTGGTTCACCTAAAATAAATTCTTTTGGATGACTCCTTACAAATTTCCATTCTCTAGGCAATTGGTTTTCCTCTTCTTTTTCAACATTATCTTCAACTTTTTGATTTTCAAGCTTTTCATTTATCACCTCAACCTCATCTTCATCCATCTTAGACCCTTTATTATCATAAGATTCATCAAAAATAACATGTGTGGTCTCTTCAACTACCAATGTTTTCTTGTTAAAAACTCTATAGGATTTTCCAACACTTGAGTATCCTAGAAAGATTCCTTCATCTGCTTTCGGATCAAATTTTCCTAGAAGAGTTTTATCATTATTATGAATAAACACTTTACATCCAAAAATATGTAGATGTGAGAGGTTGGGACTTCTACCTTTAAGAAGTTTATAGGGTGTCTTATCCAATTTAGACCTTATGTACACCCTATTCAATACATAACATGCGGTACTAACTGTTTCAGCCCAAAAATATTTAGGAAGTGAATATTCTGCCAACATGACCCTAGCAGTTTCCACTAATGTCCTGTTCTTTCTTTCTACAACTCCATTCTGTTGAGGTGTTCTCGGTGCTGAGAAGTTGTGTTCAATTCCAAGAGATTTACAAAAATCATTAAATATTTCATTTTCAAATTCTCCCCCATGATCACTTTGGATACTAACTATTTCAAAACCAAGTTTTCTCTGAATTCAAGTGGCAAAATCTCTGAACTCCTCAAATGATTCACTCTTATGATTCAAAAATCTAATCCATGTGAATCTAGTATAGTCATCCACAATAACATACCCAAATCTTTTTCCTCCTAAACTTAAGGTACTAACATGTCCAAATAAATCCATGTGAAGAATTTCTAGGGGCTTGCTAGTTCTAATTTCCTTGATAGAATTGAATGAGGATCTCACTTGTTTTCCTAGTTGACATGCATCACACAAATGATCTTTAGTAAAATCCAATTTGGGTATCCCTCTAACCAGTTATTTTTGAGTGATTTTCCTAAGATTTTTCATGCTAGCATGACAAAGCCTTCTATGCCACAACCATGATTCATCAGATACAGTTTTCAAACACAAGGCAGTAGATGCTTTAATAGAATTAAAATCTAGCATATAAACATTATTTACCCTGTCACCATTCAAAATAACAGTTCCATTTAGACTAATAACATAACTTGTAGGTAAAAACTTAATATGATAGCCCTTGTCACATAATTGACTAATACTTAACAGATTGTGTTTCAAACCTTCAACTAATAGTACATTCTCAATAACAAAATTTTCTGAATTTCCAATTATACCTGTACCTACCACTCTCTTGGTGGTATTATCTCCAAGCGTCACCTTGCCTCCATTCCTGGCTTCTAGCGATATAAATTGACTTGTATCTCCAGTCATATGCTTTGAGCATCCGCTGTCCAGGTACCAAATACTCTCATGAGGTCTTCTGTGAGAGCGATTCTGCAAAATGATCAAACATTAGCCTTGGGAACCCAAACAAGTTTGGGTTCACCTCTTGACAACTTTAAACCAGATGCATGAGTGATATGCTGTGGTTTCTGCACCTTAGGTCTCTATACTAAATGTGTTCTATACTTCAAAGTACATGTATGAGAAATGTGTCCTAACCTACCACAAGTAAAACACTTTATCCCTGGAAAGGGATTCACTAATTTATTCTTCTTAAAAATTTTCTTTTTAGATCTTAAGTCAATGTTCTTGTGGTACATTTCATGAAAATCTTCCAGCTTAGGTGGTATTTTGTTTTCCTTAAATGCTTTAATCTGGACTTCAAGATATGCATTGGCACTTTCTAAAATCGAGTTATCAATTTTTAACTTATGCTCTCTAGAATCCGACTCATCCATAAAAGTCTTAAAATCTTTTTCAAGTTCAGCTTGTGATGATTTTAAAAGATTGTGCTGCTTGTTTAAATCATCATACTCATCCAACAAAGTCATGTGGTTGCTATCAATTAATGCATGATCTTTTCTGAGGATCTCATAATCTTTTTGCAGCTCTATGTAATCCAAATTTAACTTAGCATGCAATTTCTTAAGTTTCCTATATGCAGAATGTATGCGTTCAGAAACTTCAAATAATTCTTCATAGCTTAAATCACATATCTCATCCTCATCTGAATGCTCGAGATTATCAGCCATTAAGCACAAATTAGTAACTTCCTCTTCTGGTGCTATTTCTGATGAGTCTGAGGCTGAGTCCGCCCAGAAAGCTCGTTGTACTCTCTTTTTACCCCTTCTATCCTTTGGTTTCTCCTCGGTCTTCTCCTTGTTAAGATTTCCTTTGAGATTGGGGCAGTCTGTCTTGATGTGACCTGGCTTTCTGCACTCATAGCAAATGACTTCATTTGAAGTCTTGACATTCTTCTGGAACTTACCCTTGTTCCAATTCTGACGTCTTCTATGCTTCCTTTTCAGAAAACTTCTAAATTGCCTCGTCATCAGGGCAATATCCTTTTCGTCCTCAGGTAGCGATTGATCACTTTCAGAGTCATCCACCTTTAAAGCAATGTTCTTCTCCTTTCGCTTCTCACCTGCATCAATCTGTCTTTGAGTCACCGATTGCTCATAAGCAATTAGTGATCCAAGAAGATTGTCAACAGAATAAACATTCAAATCTTTAGATTCTGTTATTGCAGTTATCTTTGCATCATATGCAGGAGGTAAACAACGTAATATCTTATTAACTTTCTCAGCATTAGTTAACTCCCTACCTAAAGCATGCAATGAAGTGGCTATATGTGTAAAGCGAGTGTATATGTCTGAGATTGATTCATTCTGTTTCATGCGAAAAGTTCATAGTCGTGCAAGAGAATGTTCAATCTAGTTTGTTTCACTTCATTTGTACCTTCATATGTGATGCAAAGTCTATCCCAAATTTCCTTTCCTGATTTACAGGTAGAAACACGCATGTAATCTTCCGATTTTAAAGCACAAAAGAAACTATTCAAACACTTAGTATTCAGTTGCGCTAGTTCACGTTCTTCTACAGTCCAGTTTGCAAAAGGTGTTTGAACTCTTATTCCTTCTACAATCCTAGTTGGTTCAGTATAACCATCCTGAACTAACATCCACATACGATAGTCAAGTGATTGCAAAAAAGTAGACATGCGAGTTTTCCAAAAATCAAAAGGAATATTATCAAATAACGGTGGTCTAGTGATCGAGTATCCTTCCATAGTATTTCTTTTTCCAAAATTAGCCATGATCGAAATTTCAAACAGTATTTAAAACAGATATTTTGAAATAAAGCTCTGATACCACGTGATAGTGCAAACAGGTTGTTAGACCTATTGCTCAATGTCCCTTAGGCTAACCAAGAGGGGGGTGAATTGGTTCCTTTTTAAAATTACTCTTGATAATTTGGAAAATTTAAAAGCTAATCGTACAGTACGATATACCTTCGTACAGTACGAACAGAGATAATCTTTGCTCTTTCTTTTGAAACAGAAATTCAACCACAACGAGAATAAACTGCAGAAAATAGGAATAAAGAAAAATAAATAGAGAACATAAAACACCAGAATTTATAGTGGTTCGGTCAAACTTGACCTACATCCACTCCCTAGAGATCCCTTCTCTAGGTATTGCACTAAAACCAAGTGTCTCTCCTTTTGCCCCCACAGCAAGGCGGAGAAGCATTTACAAACTCTCTTCCTCCAACCCCGGTGCAGCAGAGTACCGTCATTCTTTTCACCCTCCAAGTGCGGCAGAGAACCGTCGTCCTTTTCACCCTCCAAGTGCGGCAGAGAACCGTCATCCTTTTCACCCTCCAAGTGCGGCAGAGAACCGTCGTCCTTTTCACCCTCCAAGTGCGGCAGAGAACCGGAATCCTTTCCACCCTCTAAGTGCAGCAGAGAACCGTCGTCCTTTTCACCCTCCAACTACGGCAGAGAACCGGAATCCTTTCGAACAATACTCTTGCAAAAGTCTCCAAGGAACTAGGAAGATGCTTGAAGAACAAGTAAAAGAAATCCTCTCAATTGGATAACCTTGTGAATCTCCTCACAATTTTCTCTTGAAATATCTCTCAAAACTCACTCTCAAACACTCTCCCAATCACTCTCCTCTCACTTTCCAAAAGAATTTTCGTAGAAGGATCTCTATTCAAAACAGTTTTGAGTCATTTTTATACTAAGGACAGGAAAAACCGTCCAAAAATTGAATTTTCAAGTTAAGTCCGTACCGATCGTCCAGTACGATCGTCCATCGTACTGTACGAATAGTTCAAAAGATTGAACAATCCGTCTTGTACGACTCATCAGACGAACACAACAGAGCCGTTCGTACACATAGTTCGTCCCGTACGAACGCTTGGACGAATCGAACAGTGAGCATCGTCCCAACGATTTGTCCCGTACAAACGCTTGGACGAATCGAACAGTGAGCATCGTCCGAACACTTCGTCCCGTACGAATGCTTGGACGAATCGATCAGTGAGCATCGTCCGAACACTTCGTCCCGTACGAAAGCTTGGACGAATCGATCAGTGAGCATCGTCCGATTCATTCGTCCCGTACGAACCTCTGGACGAACCCAATTTTGAGCTGTTCGTACAGCAAAACTCATGTACGAAATGTTATTCGTACTGTACGAACATGCCTTAGAAATTTTTTTTTTGTCTTATGGGTTCTCCCTGGAGGACATATTGTTCATGTCGTACGGTACGAAATCAATTCGTACGTACGATCAGTTTAAAAACATTTAAACTTTTTACTCCCCCATTGTGTGTGTGCACAGTTATCGAACTTACAATCACACTCTCTCAGACTAAAGAAAAAGAAGAAAAGAAAATTACAGACTTCATTTACATTGAACAAGTGAACTTGAAGTCTTCAATAGTCTTGAGTGTGAATTTCCTGAAAAATACTTTAGTACACACAGACAAATAAAAAACTCAAAGATATATGTTAGAAGATAAATTAGACAAACAATAAACTTTTATAATCATCAAAAATATAAACTGGAATTAGAATTTTCATGAACAAAACAATTCACTCCAATCAAAAACAGGAAGATATAACAATACTATAGAATTTTCAAAAAATGATTAGTCATGATTGTTTTAACTTAGGTTTCGTTTAGGATGACTTTCTTACTGTTTCTTACAGTAGTATTTTGGTACAAAAATTACTGTAAGAAACAGTAAGAAAGTCATCCCAAACGAAGCCTTAGACTTTGATGAAATAGCAAAATGAGGTAGTATTAATGATATGATATAATTGACTTCAATTTGTATTGAACTTTTTACTCATATTACAACACTACTAACATTAAATAATTTCAAATAAAATTTCAACACAATTTACCTAATGCATCATAAAAACTTAAGTTAGACTGGTCTTATCCAAACTACTTTTATTCTAGGCTGGTGGGATCCAACAAATCCAATGAAAAATGACACTGATGTGAAAAATTCAAGTTCACACTAGCGTAAGTTATCAAACATCATGTCAATTATGAGATGTGGTGTAACTGAGAAGGGTTCCCGCGCTCATATGAATTTTTGATTTAATTATTTGATAATATTACTATTTTTTAGACCGTAATCACAATTTTATTTGATTTCTCGCTACTTTCAAAAAAAAAAATTATATCAGTAAATAATTGTTAATAGTAGCTTCCAAAAAAATTATTTTCCTCATAACAGTTTTATAATCATATTTATAAAAAATTTATAGCCATCCAAAATAGATCTTTGATATAAAAATTATTTGTACCTAATTAGGAAATTGATATTTAACTTAGAACTCATGAAATAGTTTAAGTTTAATGAGTGAATCTCTCAAATTTTCAATAATGTGAAGTGGGCCTAATAGGACATATTTGCATCACATCCAATTTCTGATTGTTTTGGTAGGAAATAATTACATAGAACAATCCTTATAAATAAACGCAAGAACAAAGTTTCAAAAATAATAATTAATCCGGCGAGAATGGAGGCGGCGGCCCCACAAGGCCGTGATCAACGGCGACGATGCTGTCTAACTGTAATCATCCGTGAATGATTGCATGACTTTAGAGAACTTTCGCTTTTGATTGAGCTATTTTCTTTTGATTAGAAAATGACTAAACAGCAATGATTTATTTCTAAGCATAAATATGAGAAGAAAAAAAATTTGTGATTAAAATTAAATCATAATAAATTTAAATATTATTAGAATTATTTCAAGATTAAAACTATATATAAAGAAATTAATATTTTATTAATGATAAAATAAATTTAATAATTTTTAAATTCATTCTAATATAATTTTTATTAAATATTTTATATAAATTTTGTTTAAGTTAATTTGGCCAGTGATATAGATTTTACTTGAGACAATTTTTTTATTGTTTTATTTTTCCACAGCCACAGTTTCTATGTGACTAATATTTTTTCACAACTTTTAAGAAATTTAAATTTTTATACTAAGAAGTTAATTTTACATCAGCTTTCAAAAAAATTATTTTCTCATAATAACATTTATAAAAAGCTAGAGCCGTCTCAAACAAACCTTTAGTTATAAGTTAGATAAGATTTTATAATATATTTACTAGTTAAATTAAATAGCACCAATAATAATTCTAAATTTCTATGTAAAATTTTGCTAGAAAATTTGAAAAAAAACTATGCCAAAATATTGTATCAAAATTTAAGAAATTATGCCCATAAAATTTTTTATTTTTGCATAAAACATCAAAAAAACAAAATTAAGACATTCTTACTTTTTTTTTAAGATAAAATAATAAATTCTTAAAATTATTTATATCAAATATAAAGACTGATAATTTTAGTAAGATCTTGATGGAAATATATCATAAAATGACGTTGCAAATTTTTAAATAAAATTATTTCCTAATATCTTGATACAAATTATATCAAAAAAGACTTACAAGTTATTAAATTTATTTTAAAATTATTACAATATAAAGTATTTATTTATAATAATAATCTTAAAATAAATTTAATAATTTTAAATCAATTTTAAGTCCATTTATATTGCATTGATAACATCCAAATATGGTGTTTAATACCCTTTAAATTTGGGTAGATAATAATGTAATGATTGAAAGCTTTATTCAGCCACATGCAAAATAGATAAAAAATAAAAATTGAGTGATGAACTTATAATATTAAAAATAAATACAAATTATATTTACCATTTGATTATATATATATATATATATATATATATATATATATATATATATATATACACACACAGATCGAGCATTGACCTTATTGTGCTTTTGCATTATTTCATTTTTTTTTTATAATTTTATCACTATTGAAGTTATTATTTTGTTGCGATTTGCGTTTGGTAATATGTCTCCATCTATGAGAATCTGGTGCTCAACTTAGGGCCTATTTGAGGAAATATTTTTTATTAATTTATTTGAAAAATTATTCTCATTGGTATATTTTTAGGTAGGATGAGCGTTCGAATCAGGTTCATCATAATTTTTAAAATAGTTTTTAGGTAGGATGGGCTCTCTCATATTTATATTTAATGACTACTTTTCATTATTTTAAATTTTTTTTTTTTTTTATAATGAGAAGTTATTTGTATAACCAAATTTATTAAAATGTGATAACTATAATATATCAACTATCTGATTTTTCAAAAAAGAAAAAAATGTAGGGCGGCTGAATTTTCCGAATGTTGTCACAGTCCTGTTTAGTTTCTACTTTCTCGCTATTATTCGACATTTTTAGGATGAAAGCTATTTTTTATAACTAGATATGTTATAATATGGTACCTCTAAGTAGGAGTGCAAGTGAGTCAAGCAGGCTCATGAGCCGGCTCGGGCTCGACTCGATAAATGACTTGTGAGCTGAGTTCGATGCGTTAACGAGCAAAGTTTGAGCGAGCCTTGATTTGACTTATTACCTCACTGGCTAACTCGTTTAAAAAATATTAATATAAAATACTCTTAAAATGTAATAGCATTTAGGATTTTAAGTACAATGTTATTAAAATATTTAAAAAATATATTTCACTTTCTTATATTAAGTAATTTTCTATTATTCTTTCTTATTTATCATTCTTTTTTACCAATTTATTGCAGTAAGTGATTGAATCTAATCATTTTATCTCTTTTATAATAAACAAGCCGGCTCATGAATCGATTCAAACTCATAGAATAAAGTTTGAGCCCGAGCTTAAACTTTATTAATTAATCAGCTCAAGCTCAAGTCAAGGGTGACTCGAACTCGACCTGACTAGACTCATTTACTCCCTTACCTCTAAGAAAATTATTGCCCAAACTTTTCTAAAAAAAATATTTATAATATGTACAGTAATTTTAAAAAAAATATTTCTCACAACAATTTTATAATTATAACAAGCCGTTTGCATAAAAAAAATTATCCCCTAAAGCATTATTTCTAAAAAAAAAATAAAAAAAATGCAATTTATGTCTAAATTCGAATGAGACTAATTATAAAATTATCATTTTATTCATAAAATTAAACCTTTCTTTGAAAGGTGCACTTACACTCTTAAGGAAAGTATATTTGCATATGCATTCAGCTTTACTGCCCTCATAACAATAACAACATGAAAGGTATATTTGCAAATCCATTCACTTTAACTGTCCCCACGCCATGAAAAATACTAAAGTCGTTTGGTATCAGAAGGTGATAATTGAGGATAGCTGGCAAAAGCGGCATGTGCTTTGCTTCGCTTACTTTTAGTTTTTTTTTTTTTTAATGAAAGGTCCCTTCTGAAATTCAATAAAGGCAGGGAAAAGGTAAAATCAATAAGGGCAATTTAGTTAGAAGTGAAGTGGGTATAAAATATTTTAAATATAAGGATTTAAAATATTGGTATTTGTTTGAATGAAAAAATAAATGAAAATGTAAAATAAAGTAAATATAGTATAAGTTTAAGTGTTGCAGAGATGAGGATGCTCACGCGGATAAGTAACCTTACTCTTAGAGATTGGATATGAAATGAGCATAAAATGGTGGCCTTTCGATGATGCGGTTATGAAAGTAAATGTATTAAATCTGACTTAAGTTAAGAAAGGTAGAGGTAGACCTAAAAAGACTTGATTAAAAAATATTAGAAATGATCTTTATTGATTTGATTTAAATGAGAATTTGACTACTAACATGACACAATGAAAAAAAGAAGGATTTATATAGTTGACCCCATATAGTGGGATAAACGTTTGATGTTGTTGTTTGTAGTATAAGCTATTTTAGTTTATTTTTGAGGTAAATTAAACTCGCCTAATTTTGAGCGATGATAGTTTACACCACAAGTAAGCTCGCTTGATCGCCGCCACCACTTGCCGGCCGGCGCCACCCTTCTTAGGTGACCACCGTTGCCACCAGTCGCCGGCCTCTGCCACTACCCACAACTTGACGCCCACGCCGCCGACCACCATCACCACCCACATTGGCCCACCAACCACCCGCCATATGCCGTCTCCACCCACCATCAATAGCCACAATTGCCAATCACAATTGCCACCGACCTCAGCCACCCGTCGCCACCACCACCACTTTCGGTCACTATAGTTGTTGCCTGCCGCCGTCCACCACAACCATCAGTCGCCACCACCCTCTACTAGTCACTACCACCTGTTGCAAGCCGCCACCACTTGTCGCCGACACAATCTTTGGAGTTTAAACAACATTCATTTTACTTCAAATCAAATAGAAAAAAATATTCATCGACATTTACTTCACTTATCCAAACAACTCCAAAGTATTTTTTTTACACTGCATTCCTTTTTTAGCCAACCAAATAAACCTTATTTTAAAGCTCTTCCCATCAATATATTCTAATTAAAGATTAACTAAAATTATTAAATTTATTTTAAAATTTAAGCAATTCATGTATATAATTAATAAAAATATTTAATGCTCTAATTTAAAAGTAAATTTAATAAGTTTGAAAAGGAAATTTGACTCTATATATATATATTTGAAAGTTTATTTCAGATCAAATTACCCTTGTATTATATGCGTGTAATGTTTATTGAAGTCCATCATAAACAAAATTGATTTGAATTAGTTCGAATTCAAACCTTGTTTGAATCAAATTTGAATAAGGTTTAACAAGATTTAAACTTCGTTTGCACCTTTATTCACACACTCTGGTCCCACAAAAGTCTTATGCACATAGTTTTTCTTGTTCGCGAGCCCACAATTAGCTCCTATGTGAAGCCCCTTCCTCTCACATGCCGACAATCCAAACAACAGGCCCCGACGACATCGCAAAATCGAACATGATGTTAGTTTCATATGTGAAACCCCCTTATGCTCACACATTTATTGTTCTGTCGATGAACCCCAATGACCTCCAATCGCAAAATCGAGCTCTCAAATACCTCATACGTGAAAAATCCCTTCTCGCATGATGATTCCCTTCGCCTCACACATTGATTTGAAACTTATTACTGTAAAAAGATTAGTTCAAATATTCTAAGTCAATTTTTGTCTTAAATGTGAAGAATCAAGCACAAATATTTATTAAAATACTTTTGTATTCATTACTTTGTTGTTCATTTAATGGTTTATTTCATATTATTGCATAAAATTTTTTATAACATTTGAATTCAAAAATTATGTTTTATTGAAGATGTTTGTATGATGAAATTATTCAGCAAATACTTAGATGTATAAATTAAAATTTAATTTAAATTTTGCATTATTATTTTAATTAAACAAGATGAAGCTCAATTCCAAAAAGCATCCTAATATCTAAATCAAATAGGACAAAATAAGTGAACTAATACATATGATGGTGCACTAATTAACTTATAATTTAATTACAAGCACAATTAATCTCCAAATGATATATTATTCATATCTAAATTAGAAGTTAAAAACTTGCACATACACTTATAAGAGATAACAAGGATGATTGATTAGGCTAATTATTTATGATTATTCAAATTACTTTCAAACTTTGATAATTCCAAATTACATCTAGAAAGTGAATAATATTCTTACATTTTAATAGTTTTAAATTACCACTTTTTATTTGGGCTAATGAACTAATCAATGGGTGATTACACCATTGCTTAAGGACAAGCAAGAGTTTAAGTTGGGAGGAATTTCTTAAGTGTAAATTTTATACTATTTCATTATCATAAAAATCAATAATATATGATATTTTAGTTGATGTTGTGTAGGAAATGTTTAAGAAAAAGGAGATAAATTCATAAGTGTTGAACCATCGCCACAATGCTTCAACTACCAGTGCCGCAGCGTCTATAACGCTTTAGCGCTAGATAAAAAAATTGCAGCACCGGAGCCTTGAAAAATGAAAAATAATTCAGCACCCCAGTGAAGCCAAGGTCAGTGTCATGTCACTTCATAGTGTCGTGCCATTAGAAATCAGCAACACAACACCCGAGTCTCAACAATTTGAGCACTAGAGCGCCCAACATCACAATGTCGCAGTGTCGGATCGCACATTCAAGTGTCGTAGTGCTCAACTTTACAATACCGTGGTGGATTGATTAACGAAAGATAGAGCCGTGCCGAATTAGCTAAGCGATGCACCAGCTCAACTAATAAACACGTCGAGTCAGTGCACCACTGCAGTAGAGTAAGCCCAATAACATTGAGGTGCTAGTTCATCTTATAATGCCGCAACGCCACCATGTCAAACATCGCGGCACCTGAGCTCATTTCTATACTTAGTATAAATAGTTTTTTTAGTTTGAAGTTTGTAAGAGATTTTCCATAATTAGTGTGGAGTTGTACTTTTCTGTAGTGCCCCCTCAGAGTCAAGTATAAGGGAGGTTAGAGAAGAGTAATATACTTTTCTTTGAAGATCTTAGCCTATCTTGTTGTGAGCAATCATACATTTGGAGGAGATAGGAGTGTGGAAACTACATTTGTATTATTCGGGTGATATTTTACTTTACGTTTTACATTGTATCTTCTCATTTATGTAAGAAATAAAGATGAGTTTGCTTTATATCTTTATTATGTATGGCTAATATCTGAGTTTTTGGATAATGTTGGGAATATATTGAAAGTACAAATATAGACTCTTGAGTCTTGAATGAAATTATAGATATTTTCAATATCTCATGTTCTAATTTAATGCATATAATGATCATGTATGTAATTAATATCTAGTGTGATATATTATCTCGATGGAGAAATATTGAAACAAATAGAAGTATTCAAATGGAATATTGGTATGCCTAGACATAGGATGTTAAACCTTCTAGGTTCTATGAAGATATTAGAATTGTATGAATGCTATAAATCTCTCTTTTTATCCTTTTAAGCTCAATAGAGATCTAGATATGCAAATGTTCTGATTTACATCAATA
This sequence comes from Dendrobium chrysotoxum, assembly GCA_019925795.1. Lineage (NCBI taxonomy): Eukaryota > Viridiplantae > Streptophyta > Magnoliopsida > Asparagales > Orchidaceae > Dendrobium > Dendrobium chrysotoxum. The sequence continues at coordinate 43,739,323 of CM034303.1, read as the reverse complement.
TTTAAGAGTCTCATTAAGAAAATTATATTATTTTACATACATTAGTCCAAAATATTTTTAATAGTTGTTATCTTATTTATTTTTTTACTTTTGCTCCGTAAGTGGCACAGTCCAAAGCCTTTGATTTTCGTTCAGTAGGATAAATCTTACATCTGTAGTAGAATGTAATAGTTTAATTGTAATCTAACATAACTCCTCCTCGTGGGATTGACACTCTCTCAGTTACTTTAATATTTAATCGACACGTATAGTTGCGTATCTAGTGGACAATCTATATAAAAAAATCTAAGAATTAATTGACCCCAAGACATTCTATTTCATACATGCCTTTAGCTAGCCCCACATTCCGCTATCACCGCCCCACCATTGCAGTTACTTTGGGTTTCAAAAAATGACCCAATCCACCAACATGACTGAGCCTCGACTTGAAAATTTTGAATTTGGGTTGACAAGTTTAATAAATGGGTTGGCTTGGGTTTGAAATTTTAGCCTATTTATTAAACGGGTTGGTTGACATACTATCATGCTTTTGACCCGAAAGTAACACACTTAATATTTTTTCTTAATTTTTTTTTAATTTTTGGTATGATCTACTTATCTTTAATCCCTTAACCTAAACTCTATAATTGATAAGTTATAATTATTTTTAATTAAAATGAGTTATCATGTTGAGTTTGGATAATTCGAGTTGCTAGTAGGTTAGTTTCATGCCCATGAAAGTTCAATTTATGGTTGTTAAACCACTTGAACTACAAAATCATATCAAGAGGGGGGAGAATTGGCATTTTAATTTTTTTTTTTCAAAAATATCTTTCGTAAATTAAAACCAAATTCATAACTCAACTTTTTAAAAAAGATTTTCTCAAGTGAAAGAGAACAATAATAAAAGTAAATATTGATTTTATTGTTCTTCATGTTATAGAAGAATATATATAGTAGTCTTCCTATATATATATATATATATATATATATATATATATATATATATATATATATATATATATATATATATATATATATTATTTGTTCTTTTGTAATATATTAAATCCAAAGTAATCTTAAAGTTTTTGTATAGTAAGAATATTAAGGCTCAACTCAGATTTGCAAGAAATTAGAATACAGAAAAATAAAGTGCTAAAAAATAAGAACAAACACACTAGAGATTTATAATGGTTTAGTCAACCTTGACATACTTTTACTCCATAGAGTTCTCCTCTCTAGGTATTGCACTAAATTCTTTAGTATCTATCCTTTTGCTCCCACAGCAAGGCGGAGAAGCCCTTACATGAATCTCTTCCACTAACCCGATACGATGGAGTAGCTGAATCCCTTTCACCAGTGGTGCAACGGAGTAGCTGAATCTCTTTCACCAATGGTGCAACGAAGTAGTTGGGACCTTTGTCACCAAAGAGGTCTTTTTCCTAAAGCTTCCCTAAAGATAAATCTTACCTAGAGCAATCATGTAAAAACACACTGTCATACTCCCTTGAATCTCATAAGGATCTTCTCTCTCTCTCACAAACTTTACCAGTTCTCTCCCTAGCTCATAGCTCTCTCTTCAACGCTTTCTCACAGAAGACACAACCCAATGACTTCCAAAAGACTTCTCTAAACAAAATAAAAGATGTTTAAATAATAGGCTCCAAGAAAATTCTAATTTTTAATTTTGCCATAATAGTTCATACAATACGATATGAGAATTATATAGTGCAACTAATTTACTCCGTCAAGGATCATCCATTACGATTGTAAATCATACAATACGATCAATTCAAATTAAACATAGGATCGTACTGAACGAATAAGCTTCATCCAGAGAGTCATCAGATTATTTATACAATATGATTTTTGGATCGTACTTGATGAAGCAAATATCATCAGAGACTCCTTGGGTGGTCGTACAGAATGATCTATGATTGTATAATATGATATATGATCATACAGTACGATCAATAATTGAACCAGATCCAATTAATTTAATTTGATTCCTTGATTAACAAACCTAATTAGGCAAAAAATCAATAGATCATACAGTATGAAATAATTCTTATAGTATGAATAGTTCAAATTTTAAAGTTTAAATTTACCTATTTTAGGTAAGTTAGTTTCGACGGCGGGGTTTTTGGTTATAGTTGATTGTTTAGTACGATATAGTAGTCGTACTATATAATTATATTTAAAAATAAATTTTATTTAAAATAAGATATTTTAATTAATTTATGTTTCAACAGATCACATAGTATGATTTACAAATAAAATAAAATATTTTATTTACACTCCCTCTATGTGTGTGCATAGTTGCTAAGCTAACATACACCTTTTATAATATATTAACTCAAGAAAGATAAAAATATAAACTCTTGTAGAAATCAATCATATACTACCCAATTTTGAGCCTTGGTTCTTTAGTGGTGCTTGGTGTATATTGTACCTGAAATATTAGTACAGAGAGAAAAGATATGCAATAATAACAAGTAGAAGGAATTAAGTAAACTCCAATAATATTTGTAATCATCAAAACTTAAGCTTGGGCTCCTGGATTGCAATAATATTCTCTTTTTGATGATGATATATATTATTGGATGAATTATAAGTTAATTTATTTTTCTTCTAAGTTCTCCCCCTTACTAAGTAAATCTTTAAAAAATAGGGAGAAACTTTTTTTTAATTTTTTTTAATAACATGGAAAAATATAACCAACACATAAAAATTAGAAACAAAATTAACCACACTAATGATGAATATAACTAGTATAAACCTACTCCTCTTTTGACATCATCAAAAAGGAGAACTACAAACTAAACACTAATACAAAACAACACTACAAAGCAGAAAGCATAAAAAAATAAACTATAACAAACAAACTACAAAGTATAAGGCACAGCTACTCATAGGATGGTCCTTAATTAAGTGGTGGTGGAAGTGGTTGGAAGTAATAGTAGATCGAGGCAAACAACTCACCAAACTAAGTACGACTAGCCTTGTGCTACTACTGCTACTGTAACTAGTATTGTATCTAATCTTAATACTGAGTGGACTCCTGGATACGTGTCTCCAAGCGCATGTCCAAGTGATCAAATCTCTCGATTATCGTATCATAGAATGGTGATTGGTGTACAAGTGTTGGTGTTGGAGTTCGTGTCAGAGCTAGAAGGTCTCCCCTTCTTTATCAAACTCCTGCTCCTCCTCTGTGAGCTGTGCCCCATGGCATCTATTACTAAAAAGGAGGTGGAAGGAACTATCGGTGTAGTAGATAGGTGAGTGGTTGGCCTATGCATATTACATGAGGCTATGCTTAGCATCTAAGATGTAGGCAAAGATAAGTCCTAGTATAAGGTTTTACCTATGTCAGGCTCTTGAATTTTTTATGGTAGTTAGTTTTTCTATGTATCTTATAATCATATCTGCTACATTAAATTCAGTGCAGTCATGTAGAAATAGGCAACAATAAACAATAATGAGGTGATGTTTACTCTATCTCTAGCCTTAGGAATGATTGAAGTTCTAACACATGCTGGATGACATGACATTTTGAACTAAGGAGCTCAATAAAGGTAAATGCTAGTTAATTGGGGTATTCCTAATAGTGAGGTTTACCACTATCCAATCATAATCTCCTATAAACATTGTGAGGTTTAATACCAAATGTAGAACGATGTAGGAGTTCATGAAAGTCTTGGCAAGACATTTCTACTGACCTTCTATATACATTGGAGATTATAGAGGTACGTTCAGAATTAACTTTTAGATTTACAAAGAATTTAAAGAGTAATTCAGAGTGAAATAAAAAGGCAAGCATCAAAATGAATTGGAGTGTGGTTTTTATAAGAGATTTAGTACTTAGTAGTTTAAATTTTCTTGATGGTACGTGTGATATGGGCAGCTTGATAGCAGTGATAGGCTGCCTCATCATCCTGTGTTTGGAATCAGTCATCCACTAAGGGATGAGAAGAACTTCCAGGAAGTAGCTCGCTCTCTTGCTAGCTATTTGGAGTGCTAAGGAAAGGGAATGAGGACTGTAAAGGCTTAGAAAAAGATTATGTGATTGAAAGTAAAGTTTTTCTCTCAATTTATAGAAGACAACATAATCATACAGTATAAAGCTAATCGTACATCATGATCAAAACAACATGAATTGTCCTGTCTTAACATCTTAAAAGTCGGTCAAATTATATGGTACAATCGGGTATCGTACTTAATGATATTTGACTTTTTGTTTGTCCTGAGGGGTCAGCAATATGATCGTTGACCAAATGGATCGTCTTATACTAACAGGCATTTGTACATTACGATTATTATTAATGGATCATACTGGCCGAATTTAAATCGACCAACAACATTTCCACGCAATTCGTATAAGATGAAATGTGTGTTTATATAATAAGAACTTCAATAATTGAGTTCATCTGAACCATTGGGTTGACTAAATGGTGATGATTTACTTACATTTATCATACAATATGATGCGAACACAAATTATTTTTTTTTTGTGTGATGATCAAAGAAAATTTCATAAGTAAAAACACACAAATAAACAACTAGATTCATACCATAAATAATTAATCATGAAAGACATCAACATAAACATATAACAAAGATAAAATAAACAAACAAACAAACTCACTTTAGCTTACCTTTAACTTGATTTCTATGCATGAATATCAATGATAAATAGCCTAGCCCTAAGTGTGCTGAATGTGTCATAATTGAGGGGTTTGATAAATGTGTTTGCCAATCCATTACCACTGTCCTTACATACATGATTTTTATGAATTGTATAATATGAAATATCTTATTTTTCTCCAGGATGATAATATTTTAGCTTTTTTAAATGATTTGCTCTCATTTCAAGAATAATTTTATGTAAGTGTACCTAGTGTAACCGTTAAAGCAATACAAGTTCAAATTGTTTTATTCCTAGACTCACTATATCAATAGGTCCAAATAAGTCTATACAAGATATCTTTAAGTGTACTCAGTGTATTCATTAAGATCAGTCCAAAATATTTTCTCTCTAGACTTACTATATTCATATGTCCAAATCCATCCATTGAAAATATTTATAAGTATTCCTAGTGGTGACTACATTCTCAATTGAATTGAATGAGGAATTGTCATACTCCACCAATGTGTTCTTTGATGGGGTCTAACTTAGGTATGCTTATAACTAACCATTACTAGGCTATTTTCCTAAGTATACTCAAACTAGCAAAGTTATTTTTAATACAATAATTATCACTTAATCAAATATAATTTTCAACACAATAACCATCAAAAATCATTTTCAATATAACAATAACCCACCAAAAATTATTTTCAAAATAATAACAATCACTCAAAAATAATTATTTTGAAAAATAATAATTATCAATGCAATTCACATCAATTTATTAGTTATTAATCAATGCAATTTATCATTTTATATTTGTGAATATTTTGTAGAAATAATTTTAATGTTAAAAATTTTATCATAATTGAATAACGCTTAAAAGAATATATGTATCCTTCTATAAATATTTTTTCATAAATAATTTATTAATTTATACCAGTAATACCTGCACGTGCTACCTTTCTAGTAGTGCAATCTCATAATGTAGCTTTACCTTTATTCCTAGTCTCAAGCAGCATTAAGTATTTCAGATCTCCAGTTAAGTGATGCATCTGCTGTCCACATACTATGTGCTCTAACTAGACCTTTTATGAGAGCACACTTACACACTTAATCAAACATTAGTTTTGGAAACCCAAATGGGTTTGGGTCCTGCCTTATACTTAAATGTATGCATGCTATGCTTTCAAGCTACTTTGGGTATCCAAACTAGGTGTGATTTAAAGTATAAAGTGCAAGTTCGGGCATTGTGTCCTAATATGCCACAAGAGTAACACTTAACCCCTAGAAATGGGTTCACCAATATATGTGAAGGGCAATGCTTCTACATAGGAATGTATAATGCATGCTGTGTCCTAGGTTGTGGCTTTGTATAAATAAGCCATGTGTATTATTTTAAAGTTTATTTATTTTCTTTTATAAATGTTCATTTGTACTATTATAACTTGCAACTTTAAATTTCAATACATACTCATTACTATCTAGTTCTATATTGCAAGTGTCTCCAGTTCTTTGAATACTTTTCTAACTCAATATTTTCTATTTTGAAGGATTCATGTGATTTATATAATTCAATATGCTTTTTGTTTAACACATCAAATTTTTCTAATGATGATGCATGCTCCTTCTCTAATGAAATGTGCTCAACTTTAAAGCTATAATGCTATTTAAATAAAATATCATGCTCATTTTTAAAATTAAAAAATTTCTTTTTTTAGAGTTGTATGCTACTTTTTATCTTTCTATATGAATCATGAATTTGTTCAGAAATAAAAAATAGTTCATCGTAGGATAGCTCGTATATGTCATCTTTATTGAAGTTCACAATTGAATCATTTGTCATTAAATATAAATTTATTACCTCCTCCTCTAGTTCTTATTTTGATGAGTTAGAGGCTAAGCCGCCTAGAGGACTTTTTATATTTTATATTTTTTTCCTTTTTTCCAATAGGCTCATATTCACCCTTTTCCTTCATAAGGTTGCCCTTCAAATTGGGGCATTTGGACCTCAGATGTCTAGGCTTCTTACACTCATAGCAAACTATGTCAGAAGAAAATGTATTGCTTTTACCATTCTTACCTCTACTCTTATCGAGGTGACTAATTTTGCTTGCGCTTCAGAAAGCTCTTGAATTGGCTTATTATTAGAGCTATTTCCTCACTCCCATCATATCCTAAGTTGAAGCTATCTGCATAATCAGCTTTCAGCACCACAGTCTTCTCTTTTTTCTTGGCACCTGCATCCAAAAGTCTTTGACTCGTATTTTGCTCGTGAGAAATGAAAGAGTCTAATAAATTATCAATATAAAGTATATTTAAATCTTTAGATTTAGAAATGATAGTGACTTTAATATCAAAACTATCAAAAAAATAGCCCAATATCTTATTAACCTTTTTAGAATTTGGAAGTTATCTACCTAAAGCATGCAATGATGTTACAATCTTAATAAGCATAGTACATATCAGAAATAGTCTCATTAAATTTCATGCAAAATAATTTATACTCATGCAATAGTAAATTCATGCAGGATTGCTCCACTTCATTTATACCTTCATAAGAAATACAAAGCTTATCCATATCTCCTTACCAATAGTGCAGGTAGAAACATATATATAATCCTCAGATTTTAAAGCTAATTTTTTTTTTTTAGCATTTCATATTTAGTTGTGCAAGATCCCTATCTTCTAAATTCTATTCAGTAAATGGGATTTTAGTTTTAACACTATTCATAATATAAAAAGGAGTAGAATAGCCAGTTTGTATCATATGCCACATTCTATAGTCAATCGATTGTAAAGATGTAGACATATAAATTTTTCAGAAATTAAATGAGATATTATCAAACAATGATGGACAGGTTATTGAATAACTCTTAGCAGTATTTCTATTCCTAAATTATACCATGAATCTTTTCTCAGAGCTTTTAAATGACTAATTTAGAGAACCTGCTCTAATACAAATTGAAAGTTCCATTTATAATTGTTAAACCATTTGAATTACAAAAAATATACTAAGAGGGGGGTGAATTGGTGTTTTAAAAAGTTTCTTTAAAAATTTTTTTTTGAAAATTAAAACCAAATTTACAACTCAAAATTTTAAAAATAGATTTTCTCAAGCGAAAGTGAATAATAAGAAAAGTAAACTGATTTTTTGTTGCTGAAGTTATAAAAGAATATATATATATATAAAGATTTTTATTATTTTTACTTTTGTAACAAAGGTTAAATCCAAAATAATCTTAGAGTTTTCGTATTACAAGAATATCAAGGCTTAACTCAGATTTGTAGGAAACTAAAAGTGCAAGAAAGTAAAATGCAAAAAAATAAAGTGCTGAAAAATAAGGACAAATACATCATACATTTATAGTGGTTCGGTCAACCTTGACTTATGTCAACTCCCTGGAGTTCTCCTATTGGGGTATTTCACTAAACTCCTTAGTGTCTCTCTTTTTTACTCCCACAAGGCGGATAAGTCCTTACGGGAATCTCTTCCACCATTCTGGTGCGATAAAGTAGTCGAATCCCTTTCACTAATGTTGCGACGGAGTAACCAAATCCCTTTCACTAACAATACAATAGAATAGTTGGGTCCTTTATCAGCAAAGGGGCTTTCTTGCCAAAGATTCCCTCAAGATAAACCTTGATGCGTAGAGAAACTCAGGTGCAAGTTCGTCAGAGTAACTGTGTGAAAACTCACTCTTACACTCGCTTAAATCCCATAAAGATCTTCTCCCTCTCTCACAAACTTCACATTTTCTCTCCCTAGCTCAAAGCTCTCTCTTTAATGCTTTCACATAAAAGACATAACCTAATGACTGCTAAAGACTTCTCTAAATAAAATAAGAGATGTTTACATAGTAGGCTCCATGAAAACCCTAATTTTCAATTCTATCGCTACAGTTCATACAGTATGATGTGAGAATCATACAATACGATTAGTTTGCTCCGTTGAGGATCGTTCAATACGATTACAAATCATGCAGTACGATTAATTCAAATTAAGCATCGAATCTTACTGGATGAATAAACTTCATCCAGACAGTCACCAGGTTGTTCGTACGGTACGATTTTTGGATCGTACTAGAAGAACCAAATATCATCCAAAGACTCCTTGGGTGAGTCGTACCTATGATCCGTGATCGTGCCGTACGATCATCAATTAAATTAGATTCGATTAATTTAATTTGATTACTTGATTAACAGACCTAATTAGGCAAAAATTCAACATATTATACAATACAAAATAATTCATACAGTACAAATAGTTCAAATTTTAAAATTCAAATATGTCTATTTTAGGTAAGTTAGTTTCAACGGTGGGATTTCTGGTTATAGCTGATCGTCTAGTATGATGTGGTGTTCATACTATACGATTAATTATATTTAAAAATATTTTAGTATAATTTATAGACAAAAAAATTTCATTTACACTCGCCTTATGTGTGTATGCATGGTTGCTAAGCTAACATACACCTTTTACAATACATTGACTCTAGAAAGATAAAAATATAGACTCTTGCAGAAATCAATATTATAATATCCAATCTCAAGCCCTGATTCTTTGATGGTGCTTGGTGTAGGTTGTATCTAAAATGTTAGTACACACATAAAATTTATACAATAATAACAAGTAGGAGCAACTAAGTAAAATCCAATAATATTTGTAATTATCAAAACATAAGCTCGATCTCCTTGATTGCAACAGCCCACCATTTTGATCTGTTTATTAAATGGGTCGGATTCAGGTTTGTTGGATTCAGGTCAGATCAATTTTTGGGTCGAACACGAACCCAACCCATTAACTCATTTTGACATCCCTAGGTACTAGTAGGTTTACACTAAGGAGCTATTTGTTTTGCTAAAAAAGGAATATAGAGTAAAGAAAATGTGATATAAAGGGAATGTAGTGTATTTGAAATGTTCGAAGTTATTTAGATATGTGCAAAATCAATGATGGAAGTTATTGTTATTTTTGGTTTGACTTGAAGTAAAATAAATTTAATGTAAAGTAAAAGGACGGTGATGGCGGGCGGTGATGACGATGGGCGATGGTCAACAATGGTAGTCCGTGGTAGAAGGCGAAGATGGATGGTAGTGGTGGATGGCTGTGGTTGGCAGAAAGTCGAAGTTGGTGGAGGGTGTCAGTGGCTAGGGCACTGTCATCAGTAGATGGTGGCGAGTGGAGACAGTGCAGTTGACTTGAGATGAAAAAGAAATTTGATTAAAATTGAACAAATTTATAATACATAAAAAATGAGGACGTAAAAATAGAATTCACTGAATTTTTACATTATATTTCTTCTTCCTTAAATAAAACACCAAATTTTTTTTTTTTTTACCACATAGTTTTTTTTACTATGCATTACTTTTAAAGTAAGTCAAATAACCTCTAAATTAATTTTATTTTAAATCAAACATTAAAAAAATAATCTCCCTGTAATATGCGCAATGCCACAACTCAAAAATATTTTTGGTACATTATATTTATTTACATTTTTTAATTGCTTTCATTTTCAAACTAAACAAATAGCCTATAAATTATGGTTCAATTAATACCAACCTGTGACCGCACTACCCTTTCACAAACTTCCTCTACTTTGGAATATGTGCGAGTCACAAACTTCCTCCACAAGGGAAAGCGAAATTCTCATTCTGTACTGCTCCCTCCAACTGCTCGGAACACACCATACTTGAACTCACCACAACTTGCAGATCTTCCATCTCCGCCTTCTGCGTTCTACTCGCAGCTTTCCCCACAGTACAGATAAGTGAGCTTACACACAAGGAAAAGGGAAAAATTGCTCCCATCCTTCTCTTGCTTTCCATTTCCCCTCACTTTCAAGACAGAAGAGTACACTTTTAGCTCACAAAGCCACTTCTTTTCCTGCAAGAGAAGACCCAACACATCTTCTATGGCTTTTCCATCTTCTCTCCTTCTCCTGCTTCTAATGTTCGGCCCCTTTTTTCTTGCTTCGGTTTCTGGCCTCAATGCCGAAGGCGTTTCTCTACTTACTTTCAAGGGATCCATTTCACAGGACCCTGAAGGTTCCATGGCTAACTGGAACTCCTCTTCTCAGGACCCATGTTCTTGGAGTGGCGTCACCTGTCAGTATGGAGAAGTTGTCTCCTTGAGCATTCCTAAGAAAAACCTTTTAGGTTCTATCCATCCTTCACTTGGCTCCCTTCAATCTCTCAGACATATCAATTTAAGGAATAACAGGATCTTTGGATTTCTCCCTCCCGAGCTTTTCTCTGCTCGGGGACTTCAAAGCTTGGTGCTTTTTGGTAATTCCTTATCTGGATCTCTTCCTTCTGAGATTGGTGCTTTGTCCTACCTCCAGGTTTTAGACCTTTCCCAGAATTCTTTCTTTGGTTCTTTGCCCAATTCATTGTCAAACTGCAAAAGGTTAAAGGTGCTTGATTTGAATCACAACAATTTCACCAATTTCCTCCCCCTTGGCTTTGGAAGCAGCCTGCTTGCCCTAGAAGAACTAGACCTTTCTTATAATAAATTCAATGGCTCGATACCTGGAGATATTGGGAATCTCTCAAATCTCCAAGGAACTGCTGATTTCTCCCACAATCTGTTTTCTGGGTTGATTCCAGAGAGCCTCGGCCGTCTTCCTGAGAAAGTTTATATAGACCTCACATACAACAATCTAAGTGGTCCAATACCACAGAATGGTGCGTTGGAAAATAGAGGACCAACGGCTTTTATTGGAAATCCTGGCCTTTGTGGCCCTCCTTTGAAGAACCCATGCTCTTCAGGATTACCTTCAAGTGATCCCTTTTTGCCCAGGGAAATCAATGCATCTCCTCCTAATGAAACGAGCTATAATTCAAGAGGAAATGGTAAAAGAAGCAGTGGGCTGACCTGGAGCCAGATAGTTGCAATAGTGGTGAGTGATTTGGTTGGGATTTGTTTGATTGCATTGGTGTTCTTCTATTGCTATTGGAGGGCAATGGCTTCAAAGAAGAAACAAAGTTCTGTCAATTCTGACAAAATTTCTAAGGCAAAGAAGGAATGCATGTGCTTTAGGAAGGATGAATCTGAGACAATATCTGAGAATGTCGAACATCTTGATCTTGTGCCATTGGATCCTCAGGTGAGTTTCAGTTTGGATGAGCTCTTGAAGGCCTCGGCATTTGTTCTTGGGAAGAGTGGGATTGGAATTGTATACAAGGTTGCATTAGATGATGGCTTGACCCTGGCTGTTCGAAGATTGGGAGAAGGAGGATTGCAGAAGTATAGTGAGTTTAAGACTGAGGTGGAGGCTATTGGGAAGGTCAAGCATTCTAATATTGTTAGTTTGAGAGCTTATTATTGGTCGGTTGAGGAGAAATTGCTAATATATGATTATATACCAAATGGAAAGCTTTCTTCGGCAATTCATGGTATGTCTCCTTTTGACCTGATTGTTCTTTAGCTTTGTTGAATTTTATAGGTTGCTTTTGAATATCGTGTATAATTTACTTGTTTTAGGTTGGATTAAATGGAATGTATCTTCAGTACTGGAATCTGGCATGTATTTGGAGTAATGTTTAGTTTAACTTTTAAAGTCAGCAAGATATGTAATGCTATATATAGAGTAACTGGTGAATCTAACCAAAGAGGGTAATTACATGCTTATTTACATCATAAAATTTTCATGTTCAATTTCTGTTAGCTTAAGTTTTAGAAATTTCTCAAAGTTTCATGAAAACTTTTGCCTTATTTTTTAATATCACTTTTTACCTGTCCTACTTGCTCCAGTCATTGTTAATCTCATATCTATTTGTCGTGAACAATTCTCTCCTCCCAAGTTAATTCAGTAACAACATGGATTATGACTATTGCATTGAACAATAACATTTATTTCATTATAGATATGTTAGAGAAATTTTTATAGTTTGTTTAAAATTAGTTAGTACAAGATAATATTGGAATTCATGAATTCACAAAATTTGATCATCATCAATTATTTGTTACATTCATATGATTTCAGGGAGAGATCCTATGGCTTGGCAGCCACTCACCTGGGAAATAAGGCTAAAAATCATTCGGGGAATTGCCAAGGGCTTGGCTTTTCTGCATGATTTCAATCCAAAGAAGTTTGTCCATGGAGACCTCAGATCTAACAACATACTACTTGGTCAAAACATGGAACCCTATATCTCGGACTTTGGACTTGGCCGCCTGGTTAACATTTCTGGTTCATTACCATTACTGCAATTAAATAGAATCACAGCTGAGAAGCATAACAAAGAGCATTATGATATCTCTGCAAGCCCACTTGTGAACTCTGCATCATGCTACCAGGCTCCTGAAGCTTTGAAAATCCTGAAACCATCCCAGAAATGGGATGTTTACTCTTATGGTGTCATATTACTTGAACTGATTTCTGGTAGATCTCCAGTAGTCCTACTTGAGACATCAGAAATGGATTTAGTTCAGTGGGTTCAGTTCTGCATCGAAGAGAAGAAGCCCCTCTCTGACGTTCTTGATCCATTCCTCGCTCGGGAGCCTGATGAGGATGATGTGATTATTGCTGTACTTAAGATTGCTTTAGCTTGTGTTCAGACTAATCCTGAGAGAAGGCCTTCGATGAGAAATATCGTGGATGCTCTCAAGCAATGAAGAAAAAATTAAGTAAGCCTCTTGAGGTATGAGATTGTATTTATGTTTTGTAACATTTATTAGATTTTTGTGATAGGACCTGTGCCTGTGTGAATGTCCTCTTTCAAGTGAATGCAATGTGAAGGTTTAGAAGGTAGTGAAAGAATCCAGTTCTGTACTCTTTTGCTTCCATTAATCACTTGATGAAGCTTTGTTTAACTAATAAAAATGGAGTCTTTTAAGGGTTGCCTGGTTCACTGCAAATATAATGAATGTAAGACAATAGCCAACAAATCAAATGTGGCTAAATTGTATATTTGTGAAAGATTTGTAATGTGAGGTTAATAACTTTATTTTTTTTCTTCCCTAGTTTCAAACCTAAAACAGAAAAGTTATGTATATTAAAACTTTATTTCACATCATATTTGTACCAGATCATACTACACACCCACTTATCTGGCCAATTAATCTTCATTGGACCTATTTGAGATTCATATTTGAGATAACTTCTTCACAATGTTGCTTTACAGAGTACCATAATCTTTATGTTTGACTACAATTTTCTTGTTGCTTTATAAAGAAAATTTTGAGGTGAGGTTGTGGTGCTTTTCATAATCAAATCTGTTAGAGTACGGTGGCTGCAAGAAAGCTATTATTTGTATGTGTAATTTGGGTTGGGTTAATGTGTCATCGTAGGCCATCGTAGTCAATAGATAATTTGCGATTATTAGATAGTTAATCTGTCATAATTAGTCCCTGTAAGCCTTTAGACTCTCCATTTGAAAGTCTTAAGTATCAATTAATTAAAAAATGAAAGTCCCTTCCTTCGTGATTCTACTGTACCATCTTCTCCACCTACCAATTTATGGAGTCGCCGGCACCTCAAAATGCATTTATAGCCTGGTTTCGCATCAGTTTTCCAATTAAGATCCTACTTGTAATGCATGTCTGAGCTCAAACTCACTGAGTAGGCTCACACTACTCGGCATCTCTGCATCAATGATCTCTCTTTTTTATACGAACTCTCCATCTTTTTTCATTTTCGAAGTTAATTTTTGATTCTTCTTGTTTCGAGTAAAGTTTTAGTGCTCATCTCTGTCTGACCTGTCTTCCACAAACAGCCGCTTAACTTGATGGGAGCACATCATGCTGCAGCATTATTCTAGCAACCAGAAAGCATCAGATGCAGCTTTTTTTTTTATTTAAAGACTGATAATTCATATCTTATCATGAGCCTCAAGTCCTGATCATTTGAGCTGTTCTAGCTGTTTAGATTTCTTCTTTATACTGTCTCTTGTCTTTATTTACCATATATCATAGCTTTATGACAAATATCAACCACCATAATAAGTGATTTATGTTCACCATGAAAGAATAAGCTTCATATGGATGTTTTCTCTGGATTTATGTTCATCCGTGAAGGGAATGGAGATGAGGGGACCTCAGCTGGATTTTTCTGAGACATTCACAAAATGGGCTCTATGTTCTCGACATTGTAAAGTTTGTGCTCTTGTTACCGTTTGCTTTTTTTTTTTGTTTTTTTGTTGGCAACTTCTCTCTTTTGTCTTGTTTTCACATTGACTAGATAAGATGCTAAAAATTGTTTGGCTGTTATTGCGTCAAAGGCCTCCTAATCTGATAGATTCAAAACCTGTTGTATTGATAGTTAATACTGTAAGAACTGACATTTCTACCTTGGTAAATTGGATGGATGTTATGTACATGTCATGTGTCTTTATTTTTGAGGTTGCGAAAATTGGACCGGACGTGCAATCTAAAAGAGAGGTCTAGGTTCAAAAGTTCGATCGAAATTGAACAGGGGCTAAACTGAATAAAATAATAAATATTAAAAATATTTAAAAATATTTAAATTGATGTAATAATAATGTAATAATGCAAATATGTGCCAAAGTTGGAGTGAAGAATCACCGTTGAGGGAGAGGAAAAATGGTCGACTAAGAAGAACAACCAGAAAATGCTAGGTGGTGACAGAGCTGCATGCGGAAGAGAGCATGGGATTTTGAGGGATAGGGCTAGGTATAAACACATGAGTTTTGTAAATATATTTTAACTATGTAAATCCTGTTCTTGGACTTAAAATCAATGGTGATTGTTAATTTAAGTTGTGAATCGAGTGGTCCTATAAAATGGAGACCAGTTCACTAGTTAAACTGCGGGTTTTTACAAGTTCGAACGGGTTCATGAAATTGATTTAATTACCTAATCGGATCGGTTCATAGCTATGATGCATAGACACGAACACGATGACATGGATATGGGACACGTCAATTATTAAAAATATAGGAAATAGACGTGGGTTGGACACATTATTATAATTTTTATATTTAAAAAATAGTGTATAATAATTGAATAAATATAATATTAAAAATAATAAGTCATTTAACTAGAATTTGTGCTTAAAATGATTAATATTAGGATATCGAGAGTCGAGTGTCGATGCCGTGTATCAGGCATTGAGAGAGGAGACGGCAATGCTGTTGAGAGTCAGGCATTGGTGTTATGCAGTAAGTATCGGGCATCAATGTTAAGAAGGCATTTGTCATTGATATTGAAAGAGCATTGATCGTCAATGTGAAGAAGACGTCAGACAAAGATGAGCTGTCAAGTTGTGGGTGTATAAATTGCTGGCGTCGAGCATTAATGTCAAGATAGTGTCAGACCTTGATAATGTTGAGATGATTTTAAATTGTCGATGTTGTAATGACGTTAGACGTCGATATTGAGATGACATCGGGCATTGTTGTGAAATTAAAATCGCGACCCGCCAATGAGAAATGAAAATGAGAATATTTGATGAATGGGGTATTGAGTACGGGCGATTGATTTGGTGTTGTGGATAAGAAATAAAAAATTTAGTTTTTATATTTTGTATAATAAAAAAATTTAAATACAAGAAATTATATTTAAAAAAATTCATAAAATATTTAAGACACGGAGTCCAATTTGTATTTAATATTTTTTTAATTGAACACATTTTTGGTGTGTCAGAGGAGTGTCGGACGCGTATCGTGTCGGATACGTATCGGATATTGCATGTTTTTTTGAGGGGAAATATCGGTGCATCATAGGTTCATAATTTTGATTGGTTCAATTCGATTTTTCATTCCTTAATCTTTTGCAATGATGTGGAGACTTTTTTTGGGTTAATATTTTAGGCACCGTTGCATTATTATTACACAAGTGGGTAAACCTCTTGTTGATTGTATTGTCAAGCCATTTCATAGTTTTTTTCTAATAGAGGCGCGCTGGCCTACGTCTACTTTCCTTACAAATGTTTAATGGCCATTTGGCGAATAGGCATAAATAGGCTTGTTACTATCAATATTATTTTGATTGTCCATGAGTTTTGATGAATCATAAGGCTATTTCTTATGGAATTTTTGAAAAATTGAAGTAGTGATTGACTTGGCTCTATTTCAGTTAATCAATGTCCAAAGTACTCAATGGACCCATAAATTTTTTGATGAGTCAAACATTGTTTGTGGACATCTAAGTAGGCCTAATTCGGGCATGATCTGTCTTAGAACATCCTCATTTAGGTTTCGTTTGGGACAGTTTTCTTACTGTTTCTTAAAATAATTTTTTAGTACAAAAATTAAATTTTTTGTACTATAAAGTTAATTTTTGTACTATAAAGTTGCTTTAAGAAGCAGTAAGAAAGCCATCCCAAATATAACCTTAGTCATAAAATCTTGGAATGTCAATCTTAAAATGCTTGGTTGTTATGCCTAAAGAGCCATTTGCCTCAAACTATTCATCTAAAGGAGGAAAAATCCCTTATCATTTTTCAAGTGCTATGCTATGATCTAATCGATGTTAACTAGGAGGTGGCAAGCCTCTTAGATGTAATGTTTTTATTGATCTCCCACATGAGGCCCTAAACCTTTGCCACTAGTGTAATGCAAGGCTGTGAAAATGGATATTTTTTGTTGTGGCTAAGACACCAAATAATTATGTGAAAGCGTCACTAAGGCTCGAGAATAATGTGTCATAAAGAATTGGATAAGTGAAAGCAAAAATAACAAAGAAGACCCAAAATTTTGTGTGTTTGGTTTCAACCAAACCTTTGTCAACAATAGAGAAAATGATCCAATCAATTATTAAACACATATTTCATAGAAGGTTGATAGAATGTAAAGAACACTTAGAATCCTTCTTAAAACCAAAATATATCCATTCACAAATTACAAAATAGAAATCTCAAATTTAATCTAACTAACAAGATTTGCTTCATATAAAGTATTATCCTTACATACACTAATAAAGTCTCTAAAATTCTCCAATGAAATTCTAAGCAATCGAGAGGGCATGTCGTTGAGGAATAATATATAACTTCAAGTTGACATGAAATTCGAAGCCGTAAGGATATGTTGTAAAAGCCTTCAATTGTTGTTGAGAAACCTAAAACAAGCACATCATATATGTAGCCGCTAAATCTACTTGCACGCCGCATGAGAAGAAATTTTCACTCAAATCCACAACAGAATTTTTGGAAGACAGAAATCAACATCTTCGATGATGAATGGGCTCCACACACCATCTAAGATTATGATATGTCGATCATAATTTTAATATGAGGAGTATCCCATGAAATACTAAGGTTTCTGTGATCATAATCTCTTGATCAACTTTTGATCAAATAAAGAATATTTAAGATATCCAAAAAATATTAAATTATATTTTATAATTCTCCCCCTTCATTCAATATTGAGGTAGAACTGAATCTCCAATGAACCTCCTCTCCAAGTTTAGTTCTTTAGGCTCCCAAAACCCTGAAGAGCTTTAGAATTAAATTTTTTAGGTGATTAAATTTGTAGGAGATAAAATTATTTCTTCAACTAAAAATAATTTGACAGTAAATCAAATCTATTCACATTAGTATGGAGAAGTATTATGAAAAATTCGAGAGAGAGAGAGAGAGAAAGAGAGAGATGATATGTTATAGTGGCTCGATTTCTCTACTAGCAAGATTCGACAAAATGTGCAACCAAATCAAATACTGTAATGAACAGTTTTTTATGGACAACTAGACTTGTCAAGTCATGCAACTTTAGGATCTATGAAAACTATTAATATCATTATCTAAGCCTTCATTTGAGTCGGCTTTCTTAATAATTTTCTAAAACAGTTTTTTAGTACAAAAATTTCTGGTTCAAAAAATTTTAGTACTAAAAATTGCTTTAGAAAAGAGTAAAAAATGCCCCAAATGAAACCTAAATTTAAACGTAGTGAAAGTATCCTGTTATGTGCTGTTTTTGCTTCCATTAGTCAGTTGATGAAGCTTTAAATACATGTAAAATAAAAGCCAACTAATTTAGGCTTCGTTTGGGACGGCTTTCTTATTGCTTCTTAAAGCAGCTTTTTAATATAAAAATTTTAATTTTTAAACTAGAAAGCAGTTTTAAGAAGCAATAAAAAAGCCGCCCCAAACGAAGCCTTAATGTTGGCTAAATTGTGAATTTCTGAGAACATAAAAGAAATATTAAATAAATAGCTTATTTTTTATTTAGCTATATATCTTCAAACTAAATACCTAAAACTTAATTAGCATTCAAAAATTTTATTATATATCACATATTGATCTAAAAATCTCTCGTTGAAGGTCAAATTATAATGAAAATTTTAAAAGAAGTATATTATGATATTATTTCAGCCGGGGGGGGGCGGGGGAATATATATATATATATATATATATATATATATATATATATATATATATTATTTCAGCCAAAGGAGCCTATGTGGAAAAATATATAAAAAAAGTGCATCCGATTAACTTAGGTCTATTTGGAATAATTTTCGGACTGTTTTGCTTTTTAGAAAAATAATCACAATTTTATTTGGTTATTATTTTCTTGCTGTTTTATCACTGTTTTTTAGAAATTTTTGTGATGAAAAATTAGTTTCTGCAATTATAATAGCGAAGTTATTTTCTCAACAACAATTTTATAACAATTTTATAAAACTTTGCAACCATCCTAAAAAGATCCTTAGTCGACAATTTTTTTTTTCTTTCTATTTTAAGTAGCTCAGCTCAGTGATTGAAGGAGTTTCTTAAAATAATTGTTGTTTGTGTGTGAAATCTCTTTCGCTTGTTCTACTCATTTCTCTAATATATTACTGCCTGAGTCATCCCTTCCTCTCATTATACTGCTCTCTCCCTTCAACACAACACTATCCAATTCTCTTTCTTGTTTGTCTTTCAAGCTTTGGGTGTAGTTGTAGCCTTCATCTCAAGTATTTTTTTAATGTATATGTTCTTAGTTATTTGTTTTAAAATTATTGTAAGATAGTAAATAGTGTATAGAATATTAATTTAGTTTTAATTTAGAAGTATTTTAGTTAGTTTAAATCAATATCAAGTACTATTTTTTTTGTCATAGTAAAGTCATTTAGGCTCAATGATCGGTGTTACTAACATTAGTAAAATTTGTATGATGGTCTCATGGGGGGGGGGGGGGGGGGGGGTATGTTGCCTCCCCTCACCCCCTCACCCCCCCGCCCCCCCAAAATTTTTTTTTTCCTTTTAGTTAAAACCCTTGTCAGCTTTCATTTTGTTTACGCTAAATTCTGCTACCAAACAGCCAACAAATCTTGAAAACGAACAGTCCTCTAGCAATGGAGGAGAAACCATTACATCTATTCTCCAGCAAATCGAAGTCTCTTGTGCAGACGCTACCCTCCACCGTGCACCCTATAGCGTCAACTACAAAAACCACCCATGTCGATCACGGGGATCTAGACCCCAACGAATCCAGCACCGTCACCTTCGCTGACCTTGGCCTTCCAAACTGGGCTGGCCACACTTTCCTAGAGCTTGGAATGCGGCGACCAACTCCCGTGCAGCGCTGCTGCATCCCACGTATACTTGCCGGCAATGACGTTCTCGGCATAACTCAGCAGGGAGCGGCAAGACGGCTGCCTTCGCTTTACCGATCCTCCAACGCCTCGCTACGGAGCCCTACGGTGTGTTTTCTCTTGTTCTTACCCCCACACGCGAGCTCGTGTGCCGACCATGCAATGCTTCAACTGTAGAGAGAGAAAGATTAATAGGGTAAAATATTGAAAGGGAGAGGGAGGAATGACTTTCCATTGTGGACGGAATGATGAAAAGAGATTTTGACCCAGAGTTGCAACGCTATTTAATTAATTATTATTTAAAATATTTAACTATTTAAGTATGATTTCATTAAAACTTTTATTGTTAACTAACTATTTATTATCTAATAATAATTATTAAATATTAAATTATCACTCAATTATTTAATTATTTTTTACTGCTAATGATCTAATTAATTACTGTGAAGGGTTTTGATTTTCCTCGCTATTTTTGGCAACAGAAATGTTGCGGCCGCGCACGGCCACGTACTCATGACAATGCACCCAACCAAATCAATACCATGTATATTCAGCTCCTCTCTCCACTTCCATACTTAAGCATCCATTATGGTACAACCCCTTCTCAGCTTTCATTTTATTTATTACAGGCTTTTTCTGGAAACATAAAAAGCATCAATGGTTCATTTTCCCCTTTACTCCTCTCTCGCAACTCACGAGTCACGACCTCGAGCACAACTTTCATTAGGCCCCCCTGAACAAAATTTCTGGCTCCGCCACTGGATGGTCTACATAGAATTATGCAAGTTTTTATTTCGGATAATTTTGTCACAATAGTAGATCTTATGTGTTGTTGTCTTGTTAGTGATGATTTTATGATGATCCAAAATTTAGATGATGAGGTGTGTGAGATTATTATTTCAATGGATAGACAATAACTGTTAGTTGTATTTGTGGAAGCAAAATTATTTGTCAGCACATAATGAAACTTAGTTCATTTGTCAGCACGTATTCAATAGTATTGAAAAAATTAATGCAATGTTAGCAAATGATTTTTCATTCAGACTAGCAAACCAACACAAAAATGGGATGCAAATGATACATGTGATCCTCTAATATAAAATTTAGATTTTGTTTGGAATAACTTTCTTACTTCTTTCTAAAGTAGTTTTTTAGTACAAAATTTTTTTGTAGGCAGTTAAAATGTAACGGAGAAAGCATGGGCGGAACCCCCTCATGGTCAGGGGGGGCAATTGCCCCCCCCCCCCCTCAAAAAATAAATAAAAAATTAATTATATAATTTTTTAGGTAATTTGTTCATCTTCATTCTTTTTTTAGTCTTTATTATAAGGATTTTTAGGTAATTGCCCCCCTAAAAGTTTTAAAATAATATAGTCTTTAGGTAATTGCCCCCAACAAATAATAAAGAGAATTCATCATTGAATTCTAAAAATATCCTTCAAACCAAAATTTGTTTCAGTGGCGCTACCCCTGAAAACCCCCACAGGGGCTCTGTCCCTTGACCCCGCGATCTGACCAAACAGGTCGAACCCTGCCAGGAGGCGCTGCCCTCTTGGACCCTCGACATATATGCCTTATAAGTTTGCCCCCCCTGAAAATTAAGGCTGGTTCCGCCCTTAGGAGAAAGCTATTTCAAATGAAGCCTTAGACAGAATCAATGATACAATTATTCCTACCTATCTTGAAGTAGGCATAATTTTAACTACAAAAGAAATGATATTCAAATTATAATAAGTGGTTGGTCCATCACAACAATATAGAGTACTGAAACAATACATCAAATTGAAACAAGACAAACTATTGAGTGCGTGATGGATGACAACCCATGTAGACCATGTTTTAGGCATTTGCATGCTTCGAGGAGTCACTGATTTTGCGGTGCTTGGAGAATATCTAACATTGTTAGCCCTCACAACCACACTCATCTTATTTTAAATGCGGATCATCATAATTGTAATGCAAAAATTTATTTGTCAATATATTATAATTGCAATTCGCCAACGTTTAGATATGAAGCCAAAGGAGATTATAGGATGGGTGTAGTCTAAGATTTTGTTTGGGACGGTTTTATTACTGCTTCTTAAAGCAGCTATCTAGTACAAAATTTAAAATTTATATACTAAAAAACTGCTTAAAGAAGCAGTAAGAAAGCTGTTCCAAACGAAGCCTAAATTTGACATTATAAAAATCACTTATTAAAGCATGAAATGTTAGAAGAAAGATAATCAATTATTATTGGTAGTTGGGAGGAGTCATATTATTCTATTTATCTATCTGAAGTCAAAGGAGATGGTACTTCTTTGCTTGGGAAATATAAGGAAACACTACTCTTCACAATTGGTATTGATGGAAATAATGATTTACTCATTTTACCATTTGTCATTATTGAGCTAAAAAATGAGTTGTATATATGATTTCTGAGAATATTGAATGATGTAGCAACACTTATTCAATCTCGTAAAGACTATATATAATTTCTAATAGACATTCTAGACATGTTAGTGGTTGTTATAAATATTCCCATAGGTTGCACATCTCCATTATTTATGCAATATGTTCAAAAATTTAAAGAAATAACTATGGATCATCTTTGCTCCAAATTTTGATAGATTGTGTGATAAGGTGCACTTTGTAGAGAATAATGATGATGCTTCCTACTTTAATTGTCAACTAGAAGAAACAATAATTGTGAAGATAAATGCATATGATTGGTTTATTGAAAGTTATCCGGTTAAATGGGCCTTTAAATAATGATGGTGATTTAGATACAACACAATAATAATAAATGTCTCAAAGTGTTTTAATTGTATTAGAGTGTGCCTATGATTTGCCTATTCAAGCACTAATTCAAGATATTTATTATAAGTAGTCACTTTATTTATTTAACACTCTAATGATGCATCTAATTTACTTTAAGTAAATGCTCTTCATTTGCACCAAGGATTGAATGTTTGTTAGAAAAATGTTAGACTTCCACATGCCATTCCTCGAAACTTATTTGTATAAATATGTTTGAATTTTAAGTGTTGAATAGCTCAAGTAGATTATACCATGCACAATTCAATAATTTTGGAGAATACAGTAGCATGTGCAGTCAACCAAAAACCTATCTTTTTCCCTCCTCACATGTTATATCAATTCTTGGAAATTGAATACTTAGTCATGCTAATTTTTTTCCCCACAATACTACATATTAGATTACTACCTAAAGGCCTCTGCATTTATATTTCATAACCCTAAACGAGTTACATGGCATGAGTTTTGTCCAACAAAAGGTATTGTTGAATTGTTGCCTCATACTTGTAGAAGAAGTGGTAGACTGTATGTGAGAATATTTAAAAATATTATCGATGATTAGATAATTAGTATGATATGCTTACATTATTAGACCCCAAGGCCTAACATATTAACCTACCCTAGATTTCAAAGAATTTAATGGTAAATTGAACATGCTTCTTTTAGTGTTTGCACTGCTAATTTTGATAAAATTATTATTGACAAAAATAACTTAAAATTATTACACCTGATGGATAAAGTAGGCCGCTTGAGAACACAACACAAGGGCAAGCAATAAGATAAGATGTTGAACGAGCTCGTAGTGTTTACACAGCAAGAGGTTCACCCAAACATAGGACATCTGTAGGGTTCACAAAAGACTGCACAATTGGATACAATATTGTAACTCTACTCTCTATTATAAGGCATTTATTTTCATGTGACTTTCAACATTTGCTCATATTAATTTTTTTTCCATTTATGATTATAAGCAATTGTTCTAGAAATAACTAGCCACATGCTTATGGCTAGGGAATGGCAAGTATAGTGCCCTCATTTTATCCTAGCCCTTGAGCAAAAAAAATCTAGTGTATTAGACATCTTCAATTCATTAAGTTAGATCATTATCTGCTTATAAATTTGGTAGAGCATTGGTGTCCCTATATCAATACATTTTACTTTCCTTTTGGTGAGATGATAATCACATTGAAGGATGTTGACATACTATAAGGTATAAATTCGTATGTGCACAAATTGGTGATTCATAATATAGTTGAACCAGGTAGACAATGGGAATCTAAGCACAATTATTCCAATGAGCTCCTAAAAAGTTATATTTACCCAAAGGTTATATTTCATCATAATGATGACTCAAGTTTAAAAGCAACATATGGATGAGAAAGGCTCAAGTGAAGAAATCCTTGTTATTATGATGGTTTATATGGACTTTTGCTCATTTCTTGTATTTGAATTTATTTGATTTAGAACTTTTGAGATATATCCGGGCATATATATGTTATATCTTGGGCTCCTTCCTATTGCTAGATAATAGTGTATCCATAAAATCTTCTAATGTTGGAAGGCCTTCAAGTTTTTTCATAATACTCATTGTCTATTATTGTCCTAGCACACCTTTATTGGAAACTCAACAAGACAATGAGAACAATAAGAGTCATTTTTTTTAATTTTAAAATTTTTTTTTAAAAACAAAAAGAAGACAATGAAAACAACAAGAGTCAATATGGAAGGATGCCTAAACCTCCTTTACGGTTTGTTGTGGGAGCCCATCCATGTAGGTTAGTCCATATTATTGGTACCTTATGGAAGAGATCTTGGCCATAAGATACTTTGTATATAGGTATGGACAACACATGAAGTAAATAACTCTTACATTTTATTCAGTCATCCTCCGAACTAACTCAATTTGTACATGTTACATGTGAAATGAAGAGAGACTTAGGGAGGTGCCACAGGATAACTTGCGACAATATCATGATGAATTACATGTCTTACAAAAGAGCCAAATTTTGTAGTAATAATTTCTACAGTATATGACACCATTGATTAATTTTAGCGATGATTTATGTTTATTACATAAGAGACATGAGATCCCTACGTGGATTATATATTAGCTTGCTTGCCAAGCTTCCATAGTTGGCTTATTCATATGCTTATCATATGTTGGAGGCGTACTTAGTGCCACTTGCTTGATTGTTTCATGTGCCAATTTGGAGGTATCCAACAATATTGAACCAATAGAAGTAGATATTAAGTGAGTTGATGGTTGGGGCAAGGTGGACTTAGACTTGCATGCTTGCCACATCAAGTACATAAGGTTGTGGGAAAATATACAAGCTTATTTGGTTGAGGTGGTTCCGGATCATGGTCAATCCCAATATGCATATGCAGAGTACATGTAACAGGTTTTGGGCTTCCTTATACCTACTAAAATCACATTTGGAACATCCATTATATATCATCCTAGGGTGCTAATTGAATGCATTCTAGTAATTTCCTAATGAATGTAAATTTTAATTATTCATCGCATTAACAAGATAATTCATATGATATGCTCATTAAGTTTATGTTAGGGGTGTCAATATTTGACACGACCTGAAAATCCGGACCTGAATCCGACCTGAAAATAGTTAGTTATTGACATTATTTGTCTCTTGAAAAAAAGCTTTATCTTTTCATCACAATCTCTCCAAACTGTATCCTATATAAAATAATTCTTCCTAAAAAAAGAGATGCCAATGTCGTGTTTTTGAGAAATACCACCCTTTAAGGGGATGTTCAAATGATCCTTCACCGCATTCCACCGATTGCCATATACTTATATAAACTAAGGAAAAAAGTCACGTGAATTGAAGGAGATTTATATAAAGTTTTTGCTAGAATTGAAGATAGCCATATCAGTGTTGAATGATGCTCATAACATCGACATATCTCTTGTCCATCAGTGGGAGGCGCATGGGCCCCCACTGGCTCCATCAATAAAAGCCCACAATAATTATTTTAAATACTAAAATGTGAATAATATTATATAAATTTTTTTCTTTTTTTACTTATATTAGTAATATTCTAAAACATAAAGGATAAAATAGAAAATGCATCTCCACTGGAACCTCGATATATATATATATATATATATATATATATATATATATATATAATACGTATTTATAAATTTTTTTAATAAAATTAACTCCAAAATATTTAAAATGAAATAAAATAATCATAGATTTATGTGTAATACAATTAATAGATTATAACGTGCAATACAACTAATAGAATATATAATATATAATATAATAATTTATTAAAAATAAATATTGATATTCTTGAAAATCAAAAAATAATTTCACATGAAAAGGTTAAAGATATCACCCAAAAAAAAGTATTTTAAAAATTATTAATTTGTGCCCCCGTTAGTACAAATTTTTGGCTCCGCCCTTGCTCTTAGCTAGCTCATTTGAGTCTTAAGCAAACTCAAATGTATGCTATAAATAATAAAAAAAGGACTTAAACAAATAAATATTTTCATATCGACCATTTAGAAATCCTTCATCAATAGTCTCATAAGCTTGTGCTGATTAGTTATGGACAGTGCCCGCCTCTTGGAAAAAGATTTGTTTTTAAATACTAAATTGCACCCTACAGAAAATAGTTCTCCCTAGTCCCTACATAAGCTTTATTTTATAAGTTTGAGCTATCTTATTTATTATGAAAGAGAGAAAATAATTATGATTCAAACAATTATAATAATAGAATGAAAAAAAGAGAAATTAAAAGAAATATAATAATCACTTAATATGAAAAAGTAAGATATTATTTTTACTTAAAATCATAAATGCTAATATATTTTAAGTATATTTTATATTAATATCTTTAAAACGAGCAAGCTCGTGAGCTAATGAGTCAAGTCAGGGCTATCTCAAGCTTTGCTCGTTAGCACATCAAGCTGAGCTCAAGAACGAATTATCTAGCTGAGCCATAGTCGGCTCACATGTCACTTGACTCACTTACACTCCTAAATGTAATATATATATATAATTTTATATTATAATATTAATCTTTGAGTAAATTTTATAATTTATACTTATTCTGAATATAAAATTTATAAGACACCCTGAACTAATATTTTTTTCCAGAATCAGTTAAACTCATGCCAATTTTTCTTCCTGTTGTTTCAAATTAGGCTTCGTTTGGGACAGTTTTCTTACTATTTTTTAAAGCATCTTTCTAGTACAAAAATTTTTTGAAAACAACAACAAAATAGAAGCAAAAAACTAGCCAAATCAAAACCTTAAACTTTCGGAATCTTGCCTGTATAACATCCTCTTGATCTGGGATCTCACATGCTGCTGTCTATACTGCCTGTTCATGCCTTATCTTGAACAATGACCCTCAATAATTTGAGTTGTTGCAAGACTTAAACAAACGCCAACCACCAAAATATGTGATTGGGATTGCAACAAAGAGGACCACTTGCAATTAAAGAACAGAATTGCCATGGCAGTTTTCTCTTCTCTGTAGCAATTTTATTCATCTGTGAAGTAAAAGGAGCATTCATGAGGGGACCTCAGCTGGACTTTTTTAGCTGATGCAGTAACAAAGTCGGTGTGAATGAATTTGTGAGGAGGAGAGTGTTGTTTCTTAATGGCAAAAAGATGGGTTCTATGCTTGCATCATTGGAAAATCTGTGCTCTTATTATTGGAGAGGTTGTCTTGTTAATTAATAGTGTTGGTGTTGACATTTCTTTCTTTTTTTTTTTCTGGAAATTGAGGACCACACACAATTTTCATTAACTAAATAAGTAGATTACAAAACAATTGCCGACGCTTTCAAAAAAAAAAAAAAGAACAGTCCAAGAGAAAAAGTTGTAAGAAAATTATTTACGCAAAAAGTTATAATTGATATATAACCCAATCAACAAAATCATCCACAAGCCAACGAACCCAGAGCAGCAAAAACATAGTCCAACCAAGTAGAGTACCACTTCCAACCAGAAAGTAGTGGAATCCAAATATAATGCAATAATTGAGAAGAACAATTTTAATATCTAAAAATAACTTTAGTTATCTAGAAATTATAAGTGTGATTCAAGTCATTCAGTAGTACCAACCACCATTTAGATGCTATATATTTGCAAGAACTTCTCCCAATCAAAAGCAAAACTACAATTAGCTGGTGAAAGAAGAACAAAAACCATAGGTGAAACCACAGCCAATTCTTAAGATAATACAGCAGGTAAGACTGAGCTAGGGAACACCACAACCAAACCTCAATCGAAAAAAAAGATCATTATTAATAATATAAAATTTTTCAGATAAATAGGTAAATCAATAATAGGGCACCATTTCTTACTTTTCATTCTAATGATAAATTTGATTTTCTTAATGATAATCATCGAGTTAAGAGATGTACCTCTGGAAATGCGGTTGTTCTTCTCTTGCCAAATATAATATGCATAAATATGAATAGTTAAACTTTCTACTAATTTTAAAAGAAATATTATCATAATGAGTCAAGACTTACAGCTGCCAATATGGAAACAATCACCAAAGGGAATTGACATTTCTTTTTTGTTTTTTTTGGAAATTGAGGACCACACAATTTTCATTAACTAAATAAGGAGATTACAAAACACGTGCCAACAACATAGCTTAAAAAAAAAACAGTCCAAGAGAAAGATTTGTAAGAAAATTATTTAACCAAAAAGTTATAATTGATATATAACCCTGTCAACAAAATCATCCACAAACCAACAAACCCAGAGTAGCAAAAACATAGGCCAACCAAGTAGAGTACCACTTCCAACAAGAAATAAGTGGAATTCAAATATAATGCAGTAGCCGAGAAGAACAGTCTTCATATCTAAAAATAACCTTTGTTATCTAGAAATTATAAGTGTGATTCAAGTCATTCAACAGGACTAACCACCATTTAGATGCTATATATTCGCAAGAACTTCTCCCAATCGAAAGAAAAACTACAGTTAGCTGGTGAAAGAAGAACAAAAATCATAGGTGAAACCACGACCAATTCTAAAGATAATGCAGCAGGTAAGACGAGCTAGGGAACACCACAACCAAACCTCAATCGAATAAAGATCATTATTAATAATATAAAAATTTTTAGATAAATACGTAAATCAAGAATATGGCACCATTTCTTACTTTTCATTCTAGTGACGAATTTGATTTTCTTAATGATAATCATAGAGTTAAGAGATGTACCTCTGGAAATGCGGTTGTTCTTCTCTTGCCAAATATAATATGCATAAATATGAACAGTTAAATTTTATACTAACTTTATAAGAAATATTATCATAGTGGGTCAAGACTTGTAGGATGGAGCTGCCAATGTGGAAACAATCACCAAAGGGAATAGAACTCTTTAGAATATGCAATGAAATTTCACAATCAAAGAATAAGTGCGAGTGTTTCTCACTATATTGGGAGTAGATCACACACTTTTTATTAACCATCATACCTCTATTCCTACGCACATCAACTATTTTTAACTCAATCATGATGATCTTCCAAACAAGGAAAGCATAGTTAATAGTAAAATCTTTAAACCAAATGTACTTAGACCAAGAACATTTGGGCAAGTTGTGACAATTGAAATAAGTCATTTTGTTAGAGGCAAAAAAAAAAAAAAATCCCCATCCAACAAGAGTTCACACAATCATGAATATTATTGCTAAAGATTTGGATGGCAATGTGATTAGGTATAACATTGGGGAGCATCCATTCACCGTTAGCCATAAAGTTGGAAACCAGGGCTTTGGGAGAATAATGGAAGAACTCAAGAATACCCATACCACAATTTTCCACAAGGGAATGAACGTTCAACCAGGGATCCCAGGAGAAGTGAAGCTATTGCTTAGTAGAGACTTTTAGGTCAATATGGGGTCTCATATAAAGGGCTATTTTATGCAAGCTTTTCCATAATGGAGAAGCAGAGCTATTGGATCTAATCCATATGGGACCATAAACTTTATGGAACCAATTAGAAAGAGTGGAATGGGAGTTGAAGTATCTCCAAATAATTTTAGCCATAGAAATAAAATAAATGTTATCAATAGATGGAAGACCAAAGCCACTTTTATCTCTAGGAATTGCAGTAGATTTGAAGAGAATAGTGTAGAGATTGTTGTTATTATCATTCCCATAAAAAAAGTTGTTTATCAAACTAGCAATTTTCCTTTTAAGTTCCTTGAGGAGGATGATAGATCTCAGCCAGTAGTAAAGGTAATTCCAAAGAGTTGAACAAATGAGTTAAAATCTACAAACAAAAGATAAATTTTTTTATTTCCAATCGTCTATTCAACTCATCATCCTCTCCATAAGAGAAGAATAGTGGGACAAATTGGTGTTAAACTAGTAATGGGAATTTTGAGGCAAGTCAAAGGAAGGGGAGAGGAGTAAAAACCCAAGATGTTAAGATAGAGGGATTGCACATTAGGGTAGACAACTTTAGATAATCACATAAGAGATTTGAAAGGGTTGACAGAGAGACCAGTAGACCTATTAAAGATGTCAAGCATGTTTTGAAGTTGATTTAAATAATTTTTCTTGACTTTCCCAAAAATGAGAAGGTCTTTAGCATTAATAAGATGTGATAATTCAATATTTTTCTTAGCAATAGAGGAAAAAGACCTTT
This sequence comes from Dendrobium chrysotoxum, assembly GCA_019925795.1. Lineage (NCBI taxonomy): Eukaryota > Viridiplantae > Streptophyta > Magnoliopsida > Asparagales > Orchidaceae > Dendrobium > Dendrobium chrysotoxum. The sequence goes on along the minus strand of CM034303.1, from coordinate 43,708,789 downwards.
CATAGCACCTTTGATCCATCAGTCTAAAGAAGACATCTATAATGAATGTGAAAAGAAAAGGAGATAAGGGACATCCCAATCTTAAACATTGGGAAGAGGAGAAATAGCCATGCATTTCAATGTCTCACCAACCATTCTAAAATTTCAACAATTTATTCATTATTCATTTCATTAAATAGAAAGGAAGTTCATAAGAAATACATCATACCAAACTTAAGACAAATTGTAGTTAATTGAAATACAACAAATTATGCACTAAAAATAAATAAATAAGTACTTTATATATCAAAGTAGAAAGTAACAAATTTATCTTAAGACCTTATACCTCCCATAAAAAATAAGCCCTGATGACTCCCTATGCTAGTATATTAAAAAATAAGCCTTTATAATTCTCAATGCATAGCACATATCAAATATTAAAAAAATTTGGCCCTTATGACTTTCTGTGCATTTAGCACCAGAATAAAACTTTCGTGTATTTAGCGCCAGAACAGAATTTCCACCACATAGCATTTCTCCTCAGAATCACACAATTCAAGCAGATAAGCATATATATTATTGCAATTCAGTACATGAAATATAAATAAATTAAATTGCAAAAATTTAGAGTGTGTTATTTCAATAACCTATAATTTAACAACTAAGTAGAAATTTAATATTAAAAAACTCACTAGATTTACTAGAGATCGTTCATAATATTATTTTGAAGATTTAATTGTACTATAACATTATTTTTTGGGGTCAAAATTATTTTATAATTAAATAAAATAGAGCACTTTTTGAACAATTCGGCAAAATTTTATAAGAAAAAAACATAAATATTCAAAATTTTCATATCTTCAACATACAAAAAGTTACGGGTTAAAAGTTTCATAGGTACAAAGTTATCCACATTTGTGCAATACAAATTTATATGTTAAATAAAAGAAATCTCATAATTTTCTTATTTTTGAGAATCGAGATAGACAAAATGTAACTTATGTTGATCCGAGAAACTTTTAGAATTGGTCCGACAACAAAAATGGATCGAAGCCACCCAAACCCTAGAATTCTCTCACTAAGATCCTCCTCTCTCACTCTAGCTGATTGCCTTAAAATGAGAAAATGGATTTAAAATAGTGAAAATAGATATTTATTTAAAAAATATCCTAGCATCGTGGCACCCGTTCTTGTCACCAAAGCGTCGTAACGCCCAAAATAATTTGGCCCAAAAGATAAAGAGCTCAAAGCCATGGTGCCACCTACCCCTGCACCATGACACCCTAGGGGAAAATTTTTAGATTGCTTAATCTTGCAATTAAACCCCCAAGATGGCAAGACTCACTTCAAACATATTCAGATATTCACATGCATGTGGAACATTCCCAAATAAATGCATTGGGGTTCAATTATAAAAAATTAGTGAGTTACCTCTTTACAAACTTGATCAAAACAAGTACAACACTGCACTATTTTTGTAGGGTTATACGTACCCTATGAGTTATGAACATGGAAGGATCATGAGCCTCTATTCTTATGCTTTTGAGGGCATTACTAGAAAAATCCTCTTAGATACCATAAGCAACTCCTTCCTTGCAGGCACGGGGGAAGTAAGAGGGAGAAAGAGATATTTTTGCTAAACTTACATGTTGGTCAAATATTTTACATGTTAGCACCTTAACCTGATGAGCTACCCTTTTAGAGCATCGGCTCTTTAATTTTTCTAGCTTCATAGAAGTTATTGATTTAATGGGCTAATATCTTACTGTGAGGAATTAATTTGATAACCTCTTAGAAGGAACAAAATTTTTTGTGACAAGCAAATTCTAGAACTGAATAGATCTTGGGATTTTTCTGTCACAACCCAACCTAACAAGGACAGATCCTATCATGTTGAGTTGTGACAGGTAAATCCCAAGATTTAGTTTTGGAATATTTTTAGATTTTTTGTCAATATTTAAGGAAATAAACTAAAGACTACAGAGCTACTAAAACCTCCAAATACTGAAATTAAATTCATCTATAAAGTTTCTTTTATTTTATCAAAATAAATATCTACACTACAGTATATGACTACATGCAAGAGCTATAAAATTAAAAATTTAATTAGTCATGACTGTACAAAATAACTGCACAAAAAATCAAAATAGTAAAATACCTATGACCTCCGATTTGATCTTGAATTGCTAGTCCACAACCTCTTTCTCCTTCCCATATCCTAAAAATTAGAAGTAAAACTATAGTGAGCTACAACAGCTTTAGCAAGCCACATAAATCAATCTAAATTTCTAAATATTCTTTTATCAAATATTTTGCTAATATTTAAAAGCAGTTAAATGCAGTTTAAATAAATCACTATAGTGAGAGATATAATAAATGAATAACAGTTCATATCATATTTCTCAGACCCAGACAGAACCTCGAAGGATTCTGACCGCTTATGACTCCCTTTTATTTGTGCTTATAGCATTAGAATATATCACATATACTTGTCTCAGATAGAATCTCAAAAGATTCTGACTTCTTATAACTACCAATAATTTCCTGACATAAATAGAGTCTCAGAGGATTCTGGTTCCTTATGGCTCTCTAAAGATATAATTTAATCATATATGTATATATATCATTACATTATAATAATTAAAGACTAATTGAATATGTATCAAAATTTTAGTGTTGTGTAACGGTAGACAACAGAAAATTCTACTAAGTAAAAATGCACATTTTTATAAAATTACTAAATTATCAAGGATTATGTAAGATGATGTTTTAAGACTTTTATTAGACTACACCACTATTTTTTAACATCTAGATAATTTTTTATTCAATAAAAGCCTCACAAATTTTAAAACCCCCGTCGAAAAATTTTTAAAAAATATTTAAAATGTGCATGATCATAATCTCTATAACATAAAAAAAGTTACAAGGTGAAAGTTTTACCTGTGCAAAGTTATTCACGTTTTACGCTAACAGATATAAAATTTAAATAAAAAAATTTGCCAAAAACTACGCATTTTTTAAAATTGAGATTGGCATAATGTGACTTACCTCGAGACGAACAAATTTTTCAACTGGGCCGACAGATGAAAATGGTCCAAAGTCGTCCAAAACCATGGTTTTCTCTTTCTCTCTCTTCCCTTTCTTCTCTAATCCTCCTAAGCTACTCTCTATTTTGGAAAAAACTGAAATAAGCAAAGTCTTTTATCATAATGTAAATGAGTGGAATGAGATATTATTAAAATATAAATAATTATTCTAATTATTTAATATTAAAATATTAATTTTATCTAAATTTATTTATATCCTTACATTCAAAATTAAAAAAATTATAGAAAAATATTCATAAATTAACTTATTTTATTTAAAAAGTTTTGGTGAAATCGATTTATAAAATGGACACCTAACGATCCCAAAAACCCTACTTGTACTGACAGGTGCTGATTTCTTAAGAAATTTCAATAGCGCCCAAAAATTATGAAAAAAATTGGGAAGCTAACACACAACACTATAAATATTCTGGCGAAGACGATTTATGATTTAGACTTATAATGACTGCTGAAATAATTATTGACTACTCTAGGTAAAAAAAATTCTTAAAAATTTTAAGGTTTCACATTTTTATCCCTTCCTTCTAACATCTTGATGAGAGTTAGAGAAGGGATATTTATATGCCACTATAGGGCCTTGTCGAGGAAATAGATGATAACATGTCTTAGGAGATTTCAAGGGCAACATGTTACATGGGAAAACCTTTCTTGAGAAGGAAAAAAAATCTTAGTATGTAACATGACACACCAAGATGCTTTTAATTTTTGCAAGTATACCAATCCCAATCCCTATGAACCTAAGGGAAATGGTTAATACATAAATATATAGGCATTGTTGTTAAAAACCTTAGGAACTAAAGTTGTTAGCTAAGGTCAACCAATAAGATTAGATTAACTTCCTTTATAAATAGCCTAAATACAAACTCTCAAGAGAACTTCTCATGATAATTCACCAATAAAAGGGAACATCTTAGGAAATAATAATGTTAACTAAGTTGACTATAATATAAAAATTCAACCTCCTTCAAAAGGTTAACGATAGCTGGGCTCTTAGGAGAACTCGTCGAGAAAGAGCGAGTGGGAAGGGAAGATGCCAACCAAGGTTGGTTAGAACAATAAAAACTAGCCTCCTCATGCTATCAAGAGAACTCATTGAGAATGGGTGAGTGGGAAAATTGTTAGCATGATAAATTCCCTAAGAAAAAAGGAAATTAATTAAGGCTGACTGAACCATTTTACTATCAAGGGACAAGTTTTTAAGGGGCAGGTTGCCAATGAAGGACATCATCCTAAGAAGAAAAAATGTTGGCCAAAGTTGATTGAAAAAATACTAATTGACCTTCTTGAAAAGGCCACCAAGAGATGATCTCTTGGGAGAATTCCCTATGAAAGACCAAGTTCTTGGGGAAAGTTGCTAATACAAAACCTTACCAAGAAAAGAAGAAACCTCCTTAGGGAGATTTCTGAGAATCAAGCTCTCAAGAGATCTTGTTGAGGAGGGAAAATCTCTGATGATGAATAACTAGCATAGGTAAGCTTTCTTGTAAGAAAAAGGAGTCAACTAATGTGAGCCGTAATAAAATTAGACTTTCCTAGAGAGTTCATCAAGAGCTCTTGAGAGAACTCACATGAGATGGGACAAGTTCCTCAGATAAGTTAGTTAAGATAAGTCAATTTTCCAAGAATGAAAGAAAACAACTGAGACTTATTTGTCAATGTTAGCCAAAGATGTTTAGAAAAGGGAAGGTTGATTTCTTTAAGGAAGTTTTAGAACCATGCACTTAGGAGACTAATTACAAATGGCCAATTAAGGCTAAAAGGGGTCCATTTGAGGAAGAGTTAAATATGCTTCTATTAGTCTAATTGCTAATGGTCCAGTTGACAATCCAATTAGATTATACAAAGCGTGTGGTTAAATTCTTGCACCTAAGTTGATGAGTTTCTTGAATAAAGCTCAAGACTAATCAATCTAAGGACTAACGAAAAGGGTTTGGACATAGGATTGCCTTTTTTTTACTCTTCTAAGGGTTGGGTTGACTAGGCCATGATCTTAAGACAAAAAAAAAAACTTTTAGTCTCACCAAATTGGTCAGCTCAACCTCAAATGGAGAACCAAGATGCAAAATGTTGAAATTTAAGTTAGGAGATATCATAATATCAAAAGTGAGATCAAGGCATTTTAATGCCCATTTATAATCCCTCAACCTAACTATTGCTCTAATACAACGCTTTTCATGTAATGACCAAGAAACTCATCATAACAAACCCTATTATATATTTTAAAGAATTTTTATAATAATTTTAAAAAAACTTTTCAAAAAACATTCTTTAATATGATAGAAGAGCCCATAATCGTACACTTTTGGGAAGCACAAAATTGTATACTTAAATACACACACAAACTCGATACTTTTAATTGATAAAATATAGATACAAAACTAAAATTTAAGTTAAAAAAGAAAATTTTATGTAAACTTCTTTATATTTTCAATCTTAATTTCCTAATAATATGAATGATTAAATAAATTATTTCAAAATTTAATGCAACTTAATCTGTAAGAATATGCATGATGTTAAGCATAATCAATATTGAACAACATGATGTGCAAGTTTCGATACCATACAAAGTAATAGTAGTAGATCTAAAAGTAAAAGAAAAGCATCAATTATGACATAAGAAAAAAAATAAATAATAAGAGAAATTTAACTTTGTATGTCTCATAATGATTCTAAATAGAGAAATATGCTCATTGTTTATTTCCTTGAAAAAAAATATATCGAATAGTTCATTTTTGACCAAAGTACCCCACTTTTGATTGTGGAAATTATTGATTTAAATTCTGATGTGAATGACATTGGTTTGAATAAAATTTCAACCATATTCAAATAGAGGTTGAACCTTATTTAATCTTATTTGAATAGAGTTTGAATAAGGCTTGGGCAAGGCTCAATCAAGGTTTAAATATGTTTTTAACCTTGTTCAAATAGAGTTTGAACATTGTTCAAAGTGGGTTCAATAAGGGTTTGCCTACAGTTATACAATAGAGCAAAATCCAATAACTTTAACATAACATACTTTAAGGTTGATACACAAGAATACAAACATAATAGCTATAGAACTTTAAATTATAAGGTAGATACAATAGAGTGAGATTCAATATCTATAACACAATAAAGGGCAATACAATAGTTATAATACAACAGAGTGCAACTCAAGGGTTACAACACAACATCTATAATACAATATAGTGTAGTTCACAAGCTATAATAGAAAAACCATAATACAATATAGTGCAATGCAAGATCTACAATACTATAGATTTTATAAAAAAAAATATTAGTAAAAAAATAAATATTTATAACAAATATAAACAATATATATTTGATTAATGAAATAATATGTAATCAATCTTTTTTTGAATGGATCTATGAATCTATATTATTAGAAAATAAATCTACACATAAATAGTTTTTGTAGAATTATACATAATTACGTGTGATTTCCAAAAGATTTTTTCTTGAAGTAAATATATGATGAATTGTATTGCATACACTCCTTAGTCAGTACTATAGAAAAGACATAAATCACACATTAGATTATATGTGCAAGTGCTAATTATTTTGTATTAAAAATTCATATGATTACTTTAGTATGAACTTAGGAACCTCATATGTCATAGCCCTCTTTCATTTTGAAGGAAATTTGGCTGAGAATAATTCTTTTTATCAAATAACTCTGACATCTCAAGCAATCTAGAGAAACTCTTACAAAATAAACTCATCATCTCTTGTAAGGTCTGGGCTAGAGTGTAAGAGGGGTCAAAGTCATAAAATATCAAGGCCTTTATAAGCAATGAGATCTCATATATCATCAAACATACTTTAATTCCAATTCATTATAAAATATATAAGCTCTACATTAACCTATGACTTCATGAACTTTTTCTCAATTCAAATGACAAATATGATGGCTTCTTTAGTCACTTGATTAGCTTATTGTACGTGAAGATCATTGATCTACATTACTAATCAAATAATTTATGCAACACAATGATGCTCGATCTATAGGTCTTTTGCTACAATCATATTTGTCTCTTATAAGGTAACACAAAGAATTTATATGGTGCAATAAAAAAGTTGAAGTGAGTGTATTCAATTATTCAAAAAAAGTCATCCCATTAATAAACAAATTGATTTATCACCTTACTATCTAACCATATAGTGGGGTTATTTAGTTTTTCAAATTAGACTATGCTCCAATTGCAGACTTTTATCTCTCTATCTTTGGAGTTGTTTATCAATCATGACATCCAAGACTTAAAAACATATAGCTTTTCTTCATCATTTTGATGGAGGGGATCAATGGCACATGAATCATTAAGCTTGCGCCTTTTCCCTTATCGATTTATGAAGTGTCCAAACAAGTACATTTTCTTGTTCTATTTTCTTCTTCTGTACCACATCCCCAATCTCAAATGAATAAACAGATGGGTCAATAGCAATTACCTCATCATTATCTTTCTTATTCACCTCCCTATATGTAAAACTTTAAATAAGTATGGTAAGAGCATTTGGTTTTTCCCAACCTAACTTGACTACTCTTCAACTCTTATATGACAAAAGGATGCTTCAACCCTTCATAGGAATGCATAAACTTACTTGTAGTTGATTGTGCTTTTGCTTCCTTTCCTTCTTTCTCCTTAGAAAGAATTATTCTCACTTTCTTCTTTGTAACTCTAACCAAATGGGTTGAGTAGAAGTATGTAAAATGGACTTCTAGAAGTGGTCATCTTTAGCCCTATGCACTAGTGTATGATGAATAATCTCTTGTAAGGAATACGTTAGGAGATAATTTATAATACTAATCCACTATATTAAAAAATTGCTTAATTTAAATAAATGATCCACACTTTTATCTTTATTCAACTACATTAATAGAAAATCTTTGCCTGCAAGCACTTTCTGCTATTCAAATATAACATCATTGGTGACATCTTTTCACCTTCTATATGATCTCACAATTTTGTTAATGTGTTTTCATTAGCCTTAAATTATCTAACTAGTTTTTTCATCATACCCCAACTTTATAACCTGACTAGTGTAATATATGATTATAACATACATATGCATAAATAGTAAAGTGATTCAAATGAGTTAATTTTAGAATAGATAATGGGGGCAAAATAGAGCTAATCATCATTGAACTATGATCGAATGATCGAACCATGGTTGAAAAATCTTTAAATCATGATCAAACAATCTTGAAAATTTTTTATCGTGATTCGAAGATGGTTTTAACAATTTTGTAGCAGGTACTATATATTTAATGAGGTTCTGGATTCAGATTTTAGAGCGAGCAACATATTAAAAAAATTATCAAATATATAAGATCGTTAACATTGAATAGATAATGAATGGAGATGTTATGAAACTTTGCCACATCATGAACACACACTCTGTAATTACCAGGAAGATGGAATGTGCTCAAAAGAAAAATAGTCAAGGATTTCTTATTATCGAAAAATTGTGCAACGATTTAATGATCACTTCGACTCTAATTTATAAAAAAAGCGAGAATGTTTTAACACAAAATAAATTTTTGAATATATTTTCTTAAAAAATTAATTAAAAATATATCTCTCCAATTATAATTATTATAAGCCTATAAAATCAAATTTACCCTAAATAATATACCTTAGTAAAAACATAATTTCCCATATTTTTTACATGCATAATTATGATGGAACTGGTTCACAGCAAAATGGGCCCACGACTCTGTAATAACTAATCCCAAACAATATCTTGCCATTGTTTAATGTTTTTTTTTTATAATTTGTGGACCTTTGGAATCATCGTTCAATATAATTTCAATAGTCAGTCTCAGATCCGCTGAGAAACAAACAACACAAAATATCCTATCTGCCATTCTCGAATTCAAATTCGCACTGAACCACTGAAATCCTTGCCCTCTCTTTCAATCAGTCTCAGAGCCAAGTTCGTCTTGGTGGATTGTCGCAATCGGCCGATGTGATTTGTCGAATTCTGTAAAAAGGAAAGTACTCTTACATCATCTCTAACTGTCTTCGCTGCATTTGTCTCTCTCTTCACTCTTGGCTTGGCGATCGGCGGAGGCCTCCCTCCGCCTTCGTGGTAAGGATAAGATTTTGCTCTCTTTATGTTATGGTTTGTTGGATTTCTTTGGAGAAGCATTAGGTTTGGAGTTCGCTGATTGATACGATTTTTGCAGAGGATAGTCGCATTTCGGTTTCAGACGTGGACGAAAGGCCGCTGCTCCGTCCTGAAGAGAGGTCTAGGGTAACAGGAAAACTCTTTTCAAGCTAATTTGATCTATCGTGCCGGTTTTGAGCAATTTCTGTCTTTTACCTAGTTGTTCTGGGGCTCATTGACTATGCTCAAGCATATACTGTTGTATGCCCTCCGTTATATTTTATGATTGGGATATATTCCAATTTTCCAAATGGTGCATCTGTTGCAGGATCCCTTTTTTTTTAAACTTTGAATTTTGAACCCCTGAAATCGATGTTAGCTTACAAAATCTGTGCCATTGGAACAGAAGCGAGGGGGTAGGATTCAAAATCTACTTGTTCGTATTAATTTACTGTATCTAGAACAATAACAACAACAACAACAACATCAAGTATTTATACCACTATGTGGGGTCGGCTACATGAATCCTTTTTTTACATTGTTCCCTGTTAAAAGTTAAATTCTCATTTAAATCTGATAAAGAAAGGTCATTTCTAATATTTTCTAACCAAGTCTTTTTAGGTCTACCTCTACCTTTTTTAACATAAGTCAAATCTAATACATCTACTTTACTAACGAAGTCATCGGAAGACCGCTATTTTATGTGACCAAACCATCTTAAGCAACTCTCTCTAATCTTATCTTCCATTGGAGCTACTCCAGAAGAAGTGAAATAGGTTACATTCTAGTGGTCTATCCCAATGGCAAATATAGTTCAATGACGTGGATGAATTGGTGATGTAGAACATGCTATTTTTTTCTTAAATAAGAGCTGTTGATTAACCATCAGGGATTCATAGGATTGCTATACAATATTTTCCTTAGCTTTTGGGCTAGCACTCAGAATTTCGCCATCATCATGTTAAGTGCTATTTAAAGGTACTAACTCTATTTTGTTCAACAATTTCTAGCCCAAGTATATTTTTTATATCTTTTTGTGTTCATTGTACTTTATTAATTCTTTTTGACATTCCTTATTGGTGCACCATTTGCCTTATATTGAACAAATCCAAATCACCTAACTATTTTTTTCAGTATCTTATCTTCATTAAGTGTCATTCACTTTTATCATTTTAATATATTATTTAAAATTGTGCAATATGAAACTCGCCTTGAGGCCCACCTCATCATAATTCAGGTGAAAAACGTCTCAAGGCTCGCACTTCAAGATTTTTTTAATGAGGCATGCGTCTTAGTTTGGCTGAGGCGCATCCGGCTTTGATGGCGTGAGACGCACGCCTCACCCTACCTATATATTTTTTAATTAAAACTTATCTAAATTCTAAACAAAAGCTTCGAACAGATCACGCCTTCATACACTCTTGAGCCGCAATAGCTTCCTTTAGATTGTCTTGACCTCCAACCCGCCAACTTCACCTTAGCCACCACCATTGTAATTGTTATCGAGGATCACTTGGAAGTCGCGCACCACCACCTCCTCCTCCTCCTTTAAAAATTTTGGAGTATTACTCTCATCTTTATATTGATGACAGACATTTATGAAAAAGAAAGATGACTAAAATAAATGAAGAAGAAGCAGATTATGAGGCATTAGACTTCACAGGTTGAGGCAGAGGGGAGAACAATTTATTATGACGACTACTCAAATAAAGACCCCCCACAGTGTTGATAGTGCAAATGATTTCTCAATTTTGCCAACTATTTTAGTTTTATTTAGAAATTAAATGTGAATGAGTAGAGAATTATGAAAGAAGTAAATTGGAGTTGAACTTGATGTTATATGATACTTTTATGCAATTCCTATATTTTATGTTGCTTTGCTCTTGTAATATTTAGATTTCAATTCTATTTCACGCAATTTATCATTTGCCACTTTACGTCTTGTACAATTTTTTGTTGCCATTCACCCTTGTTTTATACAAATTTATTATAACATTCTTATTTTGCTTCGTTTAACTTTGCTATTAGTAAGGATGAATACTGTTTGGATAAATAAAATATATTGAACTGAACTAACCTTATTCGGTTGTTTAGTTCAGTTGTTAAAGTATTGGTTTAATTTTTTGTTGCAAATTTTAAACTTTATTTAGTTTTTGGTTGTTGGTTTTTTATTGTTTCTATAAAATTGATCAAATAAAAAAATACAATTATACTAATTTCTTTAAATATTAAATCAACAAGACTTATGAACAATAAATAATCAAGTGACACAAAGATCAATGTGAATATTATTTATTCCTTATGCCAAAAGTATAAATTTTAATAAAGATTACTTGATATTCTTCTTAATATATATTATTTAATTTCAAGGTAATGTGATTTATTGTTAATTATATTTTGGTTCATCCATAACTGGACCAAATTGATCAAACTAAAGTTTCGTTTGATTTGGATAATAAATTGGTCATTTTAGTTTTTTAAATTTTAGAATTGAAACGAATTGTTTTAGTTAATCTGTAAATCAAACAAATAAAACCAATGCAATGCACACCCGTAACTATTATTTACTATTTTATTTCACAAAGCTTGGGTCAATTTATCACAACCAATCTAATGTTATTATTATAGAATTTAGTTTTAAGTTTCCACAATATTTTATTAGGAATAGCTCTCTTTTGGCACCTCTCCATTTCAAACTTTTAAATGCAAAGAGTGTACTCATCTTATTTTTTTCAAAAATAACATAACTTCATCTTTCATCTATATTAATTAAAGTCTAATATTTAACAATTTAACTTCTTTGTATCATCTTGTCATCATCTCTTGTCACATCCTTCGAGATGAACTTTGCACCTATAAGAGAAGTGTATCCCTTGTGGTGCAAGTAGGAATCAACATCTTTCCCAGTATGACTTCCAGGAGTTGTTTCCACACCAAATTCTTCTCTTGTCTATTCCATTGGGGTTTAAGTTGGTCACAATAAACCCATACAACTGCCCCATTGATCCATATGAGTTCATTGACCACTATACGGGCAATCATGCACATACAATGTCCCTTTGATTCGTTACTATGTTAATTTTTTTTGGCTATGCTCAAGGAACAAGTTTGAATCTAATTTTACTATCATCCTTTTGGGTCTGTCAACAACTTTGTTGAATCAAGCAAGCCTTTTGCTAACCAATTAAAGGTCAACAAGAGGATTATAAAGGACTCTTAGTTTATTTTTGAGATTTGCGGCAATGAGGGATTATCTAGTTTAGCTTGTCAAATTCTAGGTGTCCACCCCAAGCTCCTGTGATGCGTCTTTACGGAAGGGCTCCTACCTAGACTCTTCTACTCAATTCTGATATGAGATATTGTTCGCATTTATGTGGAACTCATTTATTGGTGTCAGGCTCAGATTTTAGCTAATAAGGCTATCGAAGCACTCCATCCATAGGCTTAAGCAAAAAGAAGGATCTCCAATAGGGGTTCAACTTGGAAGCCATAAGGCAAAAAGGATAAGGAAACTTAAGAGCAAGATCTTTCTCATGTGACCTTAAAAAAAGGGAAGCAACAAGAGCGGGAGTACTCATCACTTAATAACTATTGATCCAAAGCATTATAGAATGGCAAATGTCTTAAATGGTCGAACTAGCTCAAGCTAAACATCATAAATTAAATCTAATATTGTGACTTCCATCATGGTCATGGACACACCACAAAAGCTTAACAACATTGTAAGAGATAAAGGGACTCTATACACAGGACTGTCTCTATCACATTCTCCAGAATAAGAATTGTCACTCGTGGATTGATCAGTTGGGGGTGTGGCTGAAACGATCACAATTGCATGCCATGGCTACTGATTAGTGGTGGGGAAAATTTACACTATTTTTTTGGAGGACATCTTCTATTGAGTCAAATCCTTCTTGCCTCCAAGGAAGAACTTTCACTCAAACTACATTTCATCAATCAATCCATTGCCTTCGATGACTTAGACTTCAAGAGAGTCCAACACCCAAATATGGATTTACTGGCCATCAATGTCTGGATTAGAAAACTATATTTTAATGTGAAAAGTAGTCCTCTTCGACAGTGGAGGCTCCATCGATATCCTCTTTTGCTCCACTTTTCATAGCATTACCTTTTTAAGGAGAAAGTACAACCGGCTGCCAATGCTCTCCTTAACTTTCATAACTTTTTGTTCAGAGTTGAAGGCACCATCTCTCTACCTGTTACTTTTGAAAAGTCCCAAGGAAAGCCATGAACTCCATTCAATTTGTGGTGGTTAATATCGGATTCACAAATATGATCTTTTATAGACTGTATAATTTATTTTCAAAAGTCATATTTATGCCACACTTAAAAGCTAAAATTCCCCAATGCTTACTAGTACTTGGATAGTCAAGGGTGACTAGTCCATTGTAAACTCCTATTCACATCTGTATGTAATATGTATAACTTAACTTCCTCCATCTTAAGTTCCATTCTTTGAATACTTCAAGTAGGGTTACGGTCAACTTTAAGAGAGTCAAAGTTCTCAGGGGATTCAACCTAAATACTTCCAAAAAGGTTATGGGCATCGAGTAGGGCTTTAACCAACAACCAAAGGAGGTAGTCAAAATTCATGCTGGATTCAGCTCATCTTCTTTCATTCCAAATTTGCGATCATCGAGTTATGCTTTGATCAACTTGACTTTTTCCATTACGGGTTATGGTCATTGAGCTGGGCTTTACCCAACAACCCTACAGGACAGTCAAAATTTGACTCCTGCGATTATGATTTTTGTTCGTTGAGAAGGGCTCTGACTGCTAATCTTGAGATGCAATCTACCTTCTTCATGATGGGTTAACATTATCGAGTAAGAATCTAGTTGACAATCCTGGAGGATTGTTGAACTCCTTGGTGGAGTTTCAAAGTCTGGTAAGATATTGTGACATTCTCAAGAAGAAATATATTGAGTCACATTGAGTCACAGACATGTAGGGTTTCAATAAGTTCTAAATGGACTTACTACGCTCCATCATCTGTATTTTATCTATCATAAAACTATTAGCAAGGAACTTCTCTTGGATGAGATGTCGCTTAAGTTTAATTGCAATATCTCACTATCAAATTTGCACTTCTTAATTTTACTCGTACTCGGACTATGTACTTTAATAAAGCTTTTAGAATTTACCTCTAATGAGCGTGCTTCCTTTTTTTCCGAAGGTTTTATCAAAATTAAAAGAAAAGGTCTGACTTTTGGTTTTTGTTTTTATTTACCTGGTTATTCCTTGCCAACACTAACTAATAATAGCAGATGATGATTGTGCTTATAATTCTGTCTTCCAATACCTTCTGCTAGGTGAAAATGGCAGATATTCAGCTTGGTGCTCATACTATAAGATCACATGGGATCAAAATAGCAAGATTTCATATGCATGACTGGATCATACTTGTACTTCTCGGCATTATAGATATCATATTAAATGTTATAGAACCTTTTCATCGTTTCGTGGGAAGAGATATGTTGACAGATCTGAGGTATCCATTGAAGAGTAATACAATACCATTTTGGGCTGTGCCGGTAAATTGCAACTTTTACTTCAATTAGATTACATAAAGTTGTTGAATCTTGGCATTCGCTGATGCATTATCTGCAACCCATACGCCTCCGCGGCCCTGCCCCTTCTTTTTTTTTGTTTTTTGCATAAAAACAGATGATTGGGATTGTATTACCAGTTTTTATCACCCTTGGTATATACTTCAAAAAGCAGAATGTCTATGATCTCCACAATGCCGTGCTAGGTAATGATTTCCTCTCTCACCCAGAATGGGCTGATACGAGCAATTTTTTCATTAACTGACACATGTGAGTAGGTCTTCTGTTTTCTGTGCTTATTACTGGGGTCTTAACGGATGCAATTAAGGATGCAGTTGGTCGACCACGACCAGATTTCTTTTGGCGATGTTTCCCGGATGGAAAAGATGTAGGTTCTACTGCAATGTTCTCTGTTTTATCCAAGTATCCTACAGTTACAAGTTATCTTCGTTTAAAATTAGGTTGCTTTCCCTGATGCTGAAATGTTTTTTTTTTTCCAGGTCTATGATAATATTACTACAAATGTTATATGTCATGGGGATAAAAGTGTTATCAGAGAAGGGCACAAGAGTTTTCCAAGTGGCCATTCTTCATGTAAGTTGTAAACTCATTTACCAACTCGAGTTCTACAGTGGATCCTACTACTGCTATTATGCTTCAGATGTCCGAAGCATGATTAGTGGAGTCCTAGACTTTGTTATATGGAAGATGGTGCCTCTATCAGTTGAACCATTTATTTTATAAGCTATGCCTTTTTGTTTTCTCGACATGTCTTTTATGAATCTCACAAGTCACAAGGGGGTGGATCACATAACTGCACTGGAGATACTTTGCAGTGGTTTGCTTCCTATTAGATCATCTATTCTATGATCTAAAACTTTGATTAAATTCTTTGAAAAGTAAGCATTGCCATTTCATTTTTTTTATATGTGCTCGGAGTGCCAAGCTTGCAAGTCAATATTAACTTATACATATTTTTGTGTCCTCAAGTAGATGAGCTGTCTCCTTTAATGACCATATTTGATAGAGGAAAAAAATAATGATGTACTGTATTTCTTTGATCTTCCTCAATTGATAGTGTAATGTTGATACCTTCTTTTAGCCTTATTTTTGTGAATGAAACAATCACTGATTAAGAATAACCATGCAGGAGCTGTGTAATACTTCTGATTATGGTACTTTATAATGGTGGTCAAGTGATTGTTTTGTGATGTAACTAGCAAGAGTACACAAAAAAACCACTTACCTGATTGATTTGATTTTTGTTTAGGTTTGACATTGTTTTTTAAGCCAACTTATTCGGTTTGGTTTGGGTTTAAAGGTTTCTAAAACCAAAATAAATCAAATCGTATCTATTAAACATTATTTATAATATATTAATTATAAATCATGTACTTAAATTTTATGTCCTTGTGGCACTCTGATTCATTCACTTGGAATCATAAGCCTTCTTTGATGTACCATGAAACCTTATAAATGCTTCAATGATTCATCAATTTTGAATAAATCTATCAAATCGAATCAATTCAAACCAATTTATTGAAAGAAATTTAAAATCAAAATTAACCAAATATAACTTTGCCCGAATCTTAAAAATTGATTCTTAAAGATTAAAGTTCTTAAATTGAAAATTAAATCGAAATCAAACTGAGCCGAATCAGTCAGTTTGGTTTGGCATAATGGCAGTTAGATTTTTGTTTCAGATTTAATGAAATTGCTTGATTTAGTTTGGTTTTAAACAGTTTCAAACTGAACCGTGCTCACCCCATTGACAGGCCAAATGTTCAGACTTCAAAATCAAGAGATAAATAATAAAAAGAACAAGAATAACGTATCATCATCATTTGTACTTCTTTTTCATATTCCATGCTCCTTGCATTTTTGATAATATTCCTGAATACGATCATGAACTCAGGATCCTTAATGAATACAGGGTCCTTTGCTGGCTTAGGCTTTTTTGCGTGGTATTTGGCCGGGAAAATCAAAGCATTTGATCGAAGGGGCCATGTAGCGAAACTTTGCATAGTGTTCCTTCCCATCCTCTGTGCTTCACTTATTGCAATTTCTAGAGTGGATGACTATTGGCATCACTGGCAAGATGTGTTTGCAGGGGGCTTTTTAGGTTCTTGCTAGACTGATTTGCATTTCTATATATATATATATATATATATTATGTATATAATTTATGTATGCATATGTTTGCGTTTCTTACAATTTTCCTGTTTATCTGTTTCTCAGGGTTGGTGGTTGCTTCATTTTGTTATTTGCAGTTCTTCCCACCCCCTTATGATACAGATGGTATGTTTGCTTTGTATTTACCTTGCTGGTTCCAATATTCCATAAGTGAGAGATTTTGGAGAAGATTTGAATTGTTGAGTTGTGCGCTATTTTCTTAAAGAAAAAAGAGAGACTATATATCGTCAAGCTTTTCAGTTGGTCAGATGATCAGAAAGAGCTATACCCTTAATTTTTTTTAGTATCCTTGGGTTATTCTAAGTGAACAGAACCTTTTCTTTCTACTGTGGCACTGTTCAAATAAATGAAAAAGTTAAGAGGGATAGCTGCTACTTATTTTGGAGGAATAGAGAGAAATTATGAGCTTATTTGTCAATAGATATATAGGATACTTCTGTTAACGACATGTTGCATGTATTAAAAAATAGTATAGTCATAATATTGATGAGATTTGTACGTTCTGTGGAACACAGTTAGTTTCTTTTGCTCTATAGATTGAGTTACAAGTGCAGCAAAATTGTAAAACTTCGTTACTCGACAAATCTTGAGCCATCCACTGAATGAAAAGAACCTCTTGCCTTGCAGGTTGGGGCCCTCATGCGTATTTCTTTATGCTTGCTGACTCACAGCCTCAAAATGGCTCAACTTCCATTGCTGCAGATAATCTTAATGTGATTCCGACCATGATTGAGCCTATGTATATCCAATCCGAGGGCCAGAACCATTTGGCCTTACGGGACTCGGCTCCAACACTTGATGAGATGGAAGCTGGTGTTGACAGGAGGATGCAATGAATTTACTGTATAATCAGATTGTAGTTAGTCATAACGTCTTTGTGCAAGTGTGTAGGTGTTTGTTACTGTGGTAGGCTTGTATTACAATAGGCCAGGTAAATGTTAGCAAGCATGTGACTGTTTAACTTCTCTTTTTTTGTGCAGGAAATGAGTCAGTATGTGATTGTTTATATTTACAGTTTGTTTCCTTGGGTTTTCCTCTAATTCAAGTAGAACTGATTTTTGTAGTTGGCGCATTCTTTTGATATCTGCATTCTTTGATCACTTCAAGCTCTAAATTGTCTGCATATTTGATACATGTGTGTATTCATGTGAATATACTTGTGCAAAAGCTTGTAGATTTTTTGCTTTATTTGGGACAGCTTTCTTACTGCTTCTTAAAAGATCTTTCTATTATAAAAATTTTAATTTTTAAATTAAAAAACTGCTTTAAGAAGCAGTAAGAAAGCCGTCCCAAACGAAGCCTTTATTTAATAGCTCACTTGAGTTTGGCTCGAGTTTGGATGAAGTTAGGAATGTTGAATCTTTTCCCCAAAAGTTTTACTATGAAATGCAAAATCTAGATTTGTTCTTTCTGGTGTTGTATTAAACTGTTGAATCTTTGTTGTTTAAAACAATATTCTATCATAATATTTTTTTTTCTTAATATATGGCTCATATAGAGCTAAAATGGATTGAAATGTTTATCTGTGTGTGATAGATAGTGTGTGTGTGTATATATATAAAACTGGTATTTCTCATTTCTGTTGAGCGATTATCTGTGACAAGTCATGAGGATAAATTATTCTGTGCGGACATCGGATATATTCGGAGACCAATAAAAATGTGTCACGTCATCCCAAAAATGTACCGCGCTTGGAACCGCTCGGTATTGAATGGGAAGAACCGTCCGGTGTCCGCACAGAATAATCTCTCAGCCATGAGGGTTTTTTTTTCTTTGGTCCTTTTTATTAGAATAGAAGGAAAGCTGTAGGTCACTTGTGATGGAGCAATTGAAAGATTTTTTGTTTTTTGGCAGACTCTTGTATTGCTAGGAAGATTGATTTGAGAGATCAACAAATCTAATTCAGGTGCAAAGGAAGTTAGAGGATCTTAATCAACACAATCATATTTTTTTCAATGATTTTTTTTTTGCATTTAGAATGTTTTTGATCATGAAGAGAGTTTATTATCTTAATATTGTATGAAAATTTTGTATACTTATAGATAAGCAACTCATGGGATGAATGAAAGAATTATGGTGTAGCTTAAGTTGAATTGGTTTTATTGGTATGAGTTATATATTAAAAAGATATAAAAATATTAATGACCTAAATACAACATAATAAGCATTATAAATTATTATGATTCATAATCCTTCACTAGGCTTAGTTTGGGATAATTTTCTTACTGATTTTCAAAACAATTTTTTAATACAAAATTTTTATATAAAAAAATTTTTATAACAGAAAATTATTTTAAAAAATAATAAGAAAACTGTTTCAATTGAAACCTAAATTATCTATTAATTCTCTAAAATTACCCATCTTTTTACAATGATTTTGCCCTCGAGTTGAGCAAGAAGCCCAAGGAGTTAGATGATGGTGTAGCATTGATTTGATGAGATGTGTAAATCTGGTGAAGCGGAGGCTGATTAACTACAAATATTTGATGAAATTGAGGCTAGGATGATGTTTTTTAATAGAGATCTTAGGATTGATGTTGGTTGGGATAGAGGGTTGGGAAGTAGCAAAATAGACTAGATCTGGCAATAAATGAAGGGCTTTGCTTGTTTTGGCTAATCTAGGCTAAGTTAGGTCTTTTTTGGCATAACTTAACTTGGCCTAGTTTGGGTTTATTTGGCTTAACTTAATCTAGCTTGGCTTGGCCTATTTAAGATTGGCTTGTGTGATGCTCTAGGACCTAATAGATAGATTGAAATCCTAAAGCTATAATTACCACATGACCATTAACAAACAACGAGAGTTACGATAAAATTCAAATAATAAAGCCGTAAAATATATTCCATTTCATTAAAATCTATATATTAATCCAGATCAAGAGAGTTTATACATCAAAGTGATTAAATGCTGGATTATAAAATGGTACCTTAAACACTTAAGACTCATAAAATCCTGATTTTACACTTATCTATGCTGCTCGCTCTTTACCTTTCTCTTTCTTTGAAATATCTGAAAATATAGAATGAACACAACTAGCCAAGTAGACTTCTTTCCTTAACCCATCATAGATTTCGATATTTACATTAAATTAGTAAATTGCAATGCAAATAAAAAAGCAATAACTTATAAAGAATAAGTGAAGCACTAGAAAAATGCAAATCTTTTAGAGTTTCAGTGTATACTTATTTTTAACACTTACTTGTAAGTCACTTTCACAAAGATTTTCAAATAACTTATAGAGTGCTTGCCATTAGAGATTCACTTGCATTGGCCTTCATCTTTTACTAGGGTTCATACAAGAATTTGTGGATTTCTATCATTCAATTCAGAATGTTATTTGTACTTAATTCATTAAAACATATGCAATACAATGATTAGAATGCACATGCTCTAATGCTTGCTTAAAACTCCACTTCCACTTATGACTCCCTTTAATCTCCAACACATGCCTGTAGCAAGTGGGGCTAGAATTAGAAGGGAACAATGTCACATAATCTCCCACACTCATTTTCAGCAAGTGGGCCAGAATCCCTCCTACATCCAAACTAGGAAGATGGGGTCATAATAGAATATATATGATCCTTGTAACATATTGAATAGTACACTTAGGGGTGTAAACAATTCAATTCGAGTTGAGTTTTGACCTTATCGAGCTCGGCTCGTCAACTGGAAGGTGGGCTCGAGCTTGAGTTGAGCTCAAAAAGCAAGCTCGAACTCGGCTCATCCCATTGTTAACGAGCTCGAGTCAGCTCACGAGCTTCCGACATCTCATCCCAGCTGCTCTCGGTCTTCCGCACTAGTCCCACACGCAGACACGCGGTGGTCTTCCACGCTTAACCCATGTGGCATGCCTCGTGCGAGTTGTCAACCTCGCACAGGCTGTGAACTCCCTCTAGCCCAACGAGTCCGATAGATGAAGCTTTTTAGTCCGAAAAAATTTAATATGAACTAGTGGGATTTTAAGTACCAGGCGGACGACCGGTTTGTAAAATTAAGCAGGATTTTTAGAAATATATTTTTTGACACTACAAGTGGGATTTGAGCCGTCTCACGAGCCAAGCCTTGTCAAGCTCAAACTTGACTCGTGAGCTTGATAAGCTCGACTTGCGAGCCCATACACGAGTCGAGCTCGAGCCGTGCTGGCTCACTTACACTTCTAAGTGCACTTTCACAAGTCAGGACATTTTCTATATTATGCCATACAATCATGAATGCAACAGTAGCTAATTTATGCTTTCTATGAATTTTAATGTTTGGTTAGATGAAAAGTAAATTCAAAGTAAAGTAAAACAAATGCAGTATGTTCCATTATAGTTCATTTTTTGTATATTTGGAATTCTTCCAATTTGAGCGATTTTCAAATACACATTAAATTCAAGGGCATTGCGACCCCTTGCCAGCCACCTAAAGCCACCACCTCTGCCACAGCCGGCCAGCCACCACCGACCACTACCACCGGCTACCAACTTCGGCCCGCCACCACCCAACCACTCCAATCTAACCAACAGGGATTGGCAAGCTTCTTGTTCCCGGGGACAAAAGCAGGCCGCACACGATCCCCGGGACGCCGCGTTGTGTTGAAGGAGAGGAAAAGGTAGAGAAGGGAATGATAGCGAGAAAGAGAAAGCAGGCATGTCCTTCTCCTTCTTCAAGCCCTAGTGGACCGGAAGCGGCCGGAAGAAGGGGGGAAGGAGGATTGGAGGACGTCCATGGCATGGGGAGTGCTGACCTTGATGCCGCGAAGGGAGAATAATCTGATGGAGTGATGAAGGCGAGTCATCGTCGGGACGAGATAAGGCCAGAAAATCGAGTTCGATGCGTAATTGGACAGGATCTCGTTGCCGGCGAGGATGAAGTGGAGGCGTACGGAGCCATAGAAGGGGATAATGTTGGAGAAGACCCAGGCATCGACCGCGGACTGGTTGGTGCTGATGGACGGGAGAAGGTCGTTGGGGACCATGACGGAGACGACGAGGTTTGAGCCGCTGAGGGCGCGGAGGATCTCCGAGTTTGCATCATAAATCTTAACGGCAGAGGCACGTAGAGAGTGCATGAGAGCGACGGAAGCCTCAAGGGAAGGAAGGTTGTCGCCGAGTTGGCCGTAGTCTACGTGGAGACCGTGGAAGAGAACCTTGGAGGCCGATTGAGCTGCAAGGAGCACAGGGGAGTGTTAATGCTTCGCGTAAAGTAGAAGGAAATGAGGGAGCTCTTGTTACCTGGGGAGAAGAAGACGAACGTAAGTATGACAACGAGGAGGAGGTGGATAGCTTCCGACATTTTTCCCGGCAGTGGAGTTTGAGCTATTGACGTCTCAAGTCGGTGCTTCTTGAGCTAACCGTTAGGCAGGGAGCAGCAAGCCCTGTAGGTGTTTTATAGTCAAATAATGGGGACAATATTCCACGTGTCATATTTTTATTGATTAAAGGGTTTTATGGGTCACTGACGTGGCTATACTAAGTAAGTATTATTGCTTACTTTGGTTTGAGCGGCAGAAACAAACTCTAGCGGGCCTTTGAAAAATGAAAAATAAAAGAAATAAAATTACTTCAAATCAAATAGAAAAAAGCTATGTCACCATAAATCCTTTACATTCATCCAAACAAAATAAAGTACTCCTTTTACACTGCATGTCTTTTACACTACATTTTTTTTACACTGGATTTCTTTTTCAGGCAACCAAACAACCCCTAAAATTTTCCTTGTCAATTTCTAACTTAAGAGATATATTTGAAGGAACTTTTTAAGATTTCTACATAGCTATTGTAATTGCCAGAAAACCCTCAATTCAATTATATACTAAAAATTTTTCGTAGAAAAAATCAACTAGTAAAAATCTGATATCATACGTCAAAACATTCAGAATAAAGTGTATGACAACATATTAAAACTTATGCAATGAAAACATCATGAAACTTGAGATAATACATTTTTATCTACAACTCATTCTAAAATTGTTAGAATTAAAATTAGAGATAGTGGTTCAAAAGTCTACCTTATGCTCTATAATATCCTGAATAAGCACAACAAATGAATCCCGAGCTTTAGCCTCAAAATTCTCTCTCTTCCTTTATCTATCCTCTCTTCTTTTCCCCTTCTCCTCCTCTCTTCTCTGGTAAGGTAACTGGATAAGGGGTTTTGCACAAATGGGTTAAGATATTTTATTATTTAAAAAATCACTAATCTAACCTAGTGCAGCAGTGCTAAACTCCCCAGCACTGCTACGCTCCTAGAGAATCTTTCAGATACTCCCAAAATCTTTTCATTTTAGCCTTAGCGCCACAGCAATGTCTCATAGAGCAAGTTGATGATTTAAAATTTCCCTTTTTCTAATCCAATATTTGACTTATTCAAGGCTCCCTTAAACACTTTAAAACTTATAGTTTCTAATCAAATTAAAATTAACAATCATTAATAGTAATTACCTAGATTTCTAGCAATGGATATTATAGCTTAGCTATGATTGGCAGGACTTGGCTAGAATTTATTTGGCTTAATATAGCTTGGCTTGACTTGTTAGGTTCATAACTTGGCTTGGCTTAACTTTAGTTAACTTTGTATGGCTTGGTATTGCTTACCTTAGGTTAGTTTAGCTTATCTTGGCTTGGCTTGTCTATGCTAATGAAAGCCATAAGAAAAAGGAGCAAAGACATTCCATTTGTTCACTTCAAAGTTTTCCACTACACCTCCCTAAAAGCAGACTCCCTCATCATCTTGACATCTCTCACTATATTTGCATGCCTTCCAACTATCTCCACATTGCTCTATCCATTGACCTCACTTGCCTCTATGATATCCATATTACCATTATGTGTGCACAATTTCACATTATTAGTATCCTACCTCTTGTGATTAGTCTCCCTCTTTTGTATACCTATCTTTCATGATCATATCTTCCACTTAGACACTTACATAGCACATCTTCATTACCTTTCATACTTCACTATAACATCAATTCATCTTATTGACCTATGTTCTGGACTTGGCCTTAAGTCAATTCAGTATACCCCTCAAGTAAGGCTAATATTTGGATTAATCTGATGTTCTAAGATTTAAGCCCTTGAATAGCCTTCTCACTTTGGAGAAATGGTGAAAACCAAATTAAAATAATATACAGTGCAATGATTGTTTTTCATTATTAATTTCATTAAAAAAATTTATTGAAAATTTCTATCAATAATTAGGCATTTTTATAATGATAATTTTCATATATATAAAAATGTTATATATCAAAAGATGTAATGTAATAAATTAAATACTAAATTATTAATTTTACAATATATATATATATATATATATATATATATATATATATATATATATATATATATATATAAACTTATTATATATAATATTTTAAAATTTTTATTATATAATCATATGTATTATGTGTTAAAACACCATCAAATTTCCATAACTTATATTGGAAGTAGCTAGAGATGAAATTAACTCTTAAAGAATGTTTGGTTTGAAGTGTGATTTATTAAATCCAAATATGATAAATCCTATAAAAATATGATTTAGTAAATCTTGATGACTTAAATTCTAAGAATTATCAGATTGCCTAATTTTTAAATCTTATTATACCTCCAAGTTGTACAACCCATGCTATATCATACATAGTTATGTCTGCTTTGTCTAAGCTTACCTCATCTCATATTGAACTGCATAATTTTATATTTCTTCTTGTAACTTTCCTTGAGGCCATCCATTATGCTTATTATTAGCACTTAATCATGGAGTTTCTAAGAGAAGCTCACTTGTCAAACAAAAAATGTGTCTTACTTATTATTACCCAACTCTTCACTTATATATCCCCCACTTTTGATGCTGGATTAAGCTCCTATTCTCTTTATCTCCTAGAAGTCAAATATTGTAATTGTACACCCATGAATACTTGTGTAAATAACCATTCACAGATGTCTTGCAGGTCATGTTCTGTTCAAGCAAAGGTCTTGGAGTGGTTCATTCAAGGAATTCACTTAGGAGCTTAACACTAAAGTGTGATGGATCAGCACCGGCCACCTCTTCCAGGTAGTTGCCCCCAGGTGAGAGCAACCTCAGAAGTTTCTTTCTCAGACAGACAAATCTTTATTCATCTCAACCAAAGCCAAGTTTCCCATGCTAGATACATCAAACAACGGGCGATACACGTTGCCCTTGTAGACATCTCTCGCAACCAGATCGATTTAAAGGCCTCGCCAAGACATCGTTCACCCTTCTCATCTCATAATAGGGCGACCATAAAATGAGTTTTCCCCTAGTCCAACTTATTGAACCTCATTGATTTTGCCACCTCCAGTGTAGTGTGGGATTGTTTAATCCCCCTCTGAGTTTGAGCTGAAGGAAAAGGTTGGACTACCCCCTGTCATGAGTTAATGCCCCTAGGCACTCAAGACCTACACGAGCACTAAACTTCCCATCATGAAGGAAAGTCATCTTTCTAGTAAATTTCATTTGTTATTCTTCGCTAAAGTGACCAGCATCGCATTCTAAAAAGATAACCTCATGCGAGCCCACTAATTATTAGCAAGCATACATTACACTCATATTCATAGATAACTCGCCCTATGCTCGAGGAACTTGGGTGTAGAAAAAACTAAAACCATGAAGCGCATATTAGCATGCTTATTTCTTTTGCAGGAAAAATATTTCTTGATAATTTGCCCCCCTTTTTCGTAGGGCTTGCCAGGATATCACAAAGATAGATGCAATCACCTAAGTAGCACGGGATCACCAAAACCCCCTCTAGGTTCACTAAAAGAAAAGCTGCGACGAGCTGAGGCCCCCAAGCACTCAAGACCTGTATGAGTGCCAGAGCCCCCAGCATGAAAGAAATTCATCTTTCTAGCAAGGCTCATCACTCAATTCCTGTCAAGCTGCCAGAGCACTAAAGTTCCATTGAACTCGTTCTTGCTCACAAAATCAATCATCAAGTATTAAACATGACCAAATAAGTGCCAAAACACATGCAATTACTCATATAAGCATTCTCATAAAAAGACACACACACACACACACAGATATATATATATATATATATATATATATATATATATATATATATATATATATATATATATGAAAAAATGACTTTTATTTCATGCCTCCAAGATATTACAAATAACTTCTATCATATATCTAGCATTACAAGAATTTACACTTATTCATACAAAAGGCTCAATCTATTTTCCAATTGAATACATGGTGATTGAATGAGTAATAGTGTCGAGTAAGGGTCAAAGTAGGCAAAGTAACATCTATTCCTATTTTACCCTACTCGATGTGGACTCTTTTAGAACTAATATACCCATTGAAAAATGAAGAGCCTAGTCACTCTTGTAAAAGTGTCCCAACTGGACAAGTTAGGTGAATAGAATGACCTCGCCCAACTCACCCAAAGAAGAAAACCAGTCTCCAAGCCTTCTATATATAAGAACTAGCTGGGATCCAATTTTGGACCTGCTTCAGCTGACTTTGATCTTACTAAAGAGCAAAAGATAGAAATGTAAGGATGAAGAGATCAAAGAAGGATGGAGCATTGTGTTGTTGTAATGCTTCCACACTTACTCCAGTGCTTCTCTTTCTATCTTCCCATAACTCAAAGTCCCAAGTCACCCCTTATGTGAAAAAACTATTTACACTTAAAGAATAACATTAGGAAGGAACATTTTCTTTCTTCGCTTCTTTGCTCCCAATGTTGCAAGAAGATGAAAATAATAAAATAACAAAAGCTCACAACTACTCCTATCATTAGAAAGAAAACTCATTCTCAAAAGATAAACCTAAAAGACCCTATCATTTCTGCAAAAGCCATCAGCATGCTCACATATGCATCTTATGCACCTTCTTCATCCTATTTATAGGCGAGAGAACGCGAAGAGTCATGTTAGTAATCATAACTGGGCATAATACTCATCAAATTAGCAAAGATATTGAAAAGATGCTTCAGTATAAATGTGTCTCTTATCATATGTGATACATCTTTGAAAATACTTATTGCCATTATACGAACACGATTTTTATTATTCTACCAAAATATTGCAGTCACATTATCTCCAACAAATTAATTATAACAAAATGCCTCTGCCACTATTGGCCAACTCCTCCCTTTGTGATAAGATCTATAATTAGTAGCATGTGAGTCCCTAATAGTTGGCAAGTCTTAAGTGCCCCAGCATTATAGGCGACTACAAGCATCTAGCCATTGTCTACAACAAATTGTCTCAACCATTATTGGTCAATTCCTCGTTTGCAACAAGTCCGTAATATGTACCGTGTGAGTCCCTAAAAGTTGGCAAGTCTTTAGTGCCCTAACACTATATGTGACTACATGCATTACAACACTAAGGGTATGCCCCCACCTTCACAGTAAGCTTCAAAAAAGGCAGCGAATGGTTGCCTTTATAGTTGGCAAGACAATAACATCAAATGTCCTTGAGAGAAGGCTCCCCCCTTTTAGAGCAATGAAGGTAGAGCGAGTCCCCTCACATGATGAAACCAAATGGGTATTCTTCAAAGAATCAGAAACTGATGTAAGACACTATCGGTCATAAAACATCTCCATATAACAACAACACACTCGCTCCATTGGTGAGCATGAAAAAATATAATCATGTTGCACTCATCTATGAAAAAAAAGTAAAAGAGAAAGGAAGAAGGTAAAGTTCAAGGAAGAAATTGTTTTATATTTTCTCTATGTCAAAATTATAAATTGTCCTATGCAACTTATTTATTATCCGCACTCATGCCCTCGCTATCCTCACTGTCACTTTCAGGATACTCTCTAAAAAAGCAGAAAGGATCAGTGAACCTCAAGTCAAGATTACCTCATGCCACCAATTTTTTGATGCAACCACTAATCCCATTAAAATAATGATGACCCAATATGCGCTCAAAATCTCCACCATAAATTATGTAGAGTGATTCATCTAAATTTCTCGTTAATTCGACAACAGTCTCTTCAACTCGTTCTTTGGCTTCAACGACTGCTATATAATCAACCATAGTCACCTCAATCTTATCTTTGGCCTCAATAGTCGATAAAGCCTTTGCTTTTGCTGAATCAAGTTCAAACTAGTGTTAATCTCATATATGGGAAATCTCTTTTTCAAGTTGACTCATCCTACTCACCATCTTGTGGTGGACCTTCTCCTAAAACTAGTAATTAATGCCATGTAATATCTTCCTAGAAGGAAAACTTTCTATTAGGAGTCCACCACTGAATTCATTGATGAGTAGATCAAGTTGCGCGGATCCATCTGCGAGATGAGTTACCTCAACGAAGGGCTATAAAGAATGTCTCCATTATCGAAATATCAGCAGGACACTAATTCATTACCATTATCTTTGCTTTCAGAAACCTCCCTCACACTAAAAGGATCTGCCTCATCAGCACTTGTTGGATTGTAGCCCTTGGAACCGTCAGGAGCATCAATACCAGTCATAGGCTCTTCTCTCCTAGATGCTACTACCATCTCCTCTCCTCTTACGGATAGATCAACAGGCACAAACTCCTCCCTGGAGGACCCTGCATCATCTTTGGCCTTTGAGGGGGAACTAGCGCCACACTGCTGCTCTGACATCTATGGCTTCTTAGCAACTGACACCTTGGGGCTCAAGCCAGCTTACCATCCTCTTCTTCGGATGAACTCTCACATCAGCTTTGTCTATAATCGAAGAGGGTTTCTCCCTCGACCATATGGTCTCCATCACCGCATCAGATATCAATGCCAGATTCATGGGATAAGTACGATCCACAACTCCCCCTATAAAAGATGGATAAAATGTTAGAACCAATCAACAGCATCATCGCTCTAGACTAAACAAATAGCTTACCATATAAATTCTTAAAAATATTTCGATATGCCAAATGATGCAGCACCACCAGCGATTCATTCTTCATCACAGACAGTACCACCCTCTCTTCATTGGAAAGCTTGGGGAGAGTTAAATTCTTCTTCTGTAATGAGATCAGAGCAATCAGTACTCTCCATATGGAAGTACTTATAACAACAACAAACTTGGCCTTCCAATCACGCACTTTATTCATCAGACAGACAATACTGCCTGTCAAATACAAAACTCGACAAAACTCTCTTGCAAAGCCTTCACTATAAGGACATTTCTAAACAGATTCAAAGACCATGGTAGACTTCTCTCTTGTAGCAAAAGAAGCAAAATAAATCACTAACATTATAAAATTTGGCAACAATTATGTGGGAATAACCTCGTAAAAATTTAGAACTTTCTTTATCTCCGAACATTGGAAGAATTGCAACCCAAGATTCGGATGATCAATAAGAATGACCAATTCTCCATCCAACATAGAGTTAATCCGTTCATTTGAAAAGCATTACACCATAAAAATATACTCGATGTGCTCTTCAGTCAGTCAAGTCTAGGGCAAGTCAGTCTTGATAAGAAACTTATCCATGCATTTGTACAAACTAGACATTATGAAATTAGAACCTTGAACCCAGAAGAATAGAAGAAACAAAAGAGATCCTCCCTTAGGGCCTTACCTCTTTAATTTATAAGAATTTTTTTTTTTTGCATGAGAACCTAAGACACCTCAAATCAAAATTAATATAGAAGTTCTCACCACTTTCTTATCATTATGGAATTTGAAAGGCCACACTGTGCTCATTCACAAAAATCACCCCAGTCGCTCTTAGAATCTATGATGCATCAACCACTCCGTCCCATTGTTGACCTTATTTTTTGTCTCATGCATGAATTCTGAATTCTAACCAATGCCCTTGATTCCTTTGATGAGTAAAAAGCATGAATGGGTCACTTTGATCATGTTGACTATTAACTTAGTCAAAGTGGTCAAATCGATTAAAACTTTCACAAAATATTCAAAAAATCAAAGTTGGTCAAATTCCATGCATGCATGTCACATAACTTCTAGGGATCCCCCATGGTCTATCATAGTCATCTTGACCAAGTTTGATCAGTCAAAGTGGTCAAACTAATTAAAAATTCCAAAGATGCCCAAAATGGAAAAATTAGCAAAATGCTTGGGTTG
Organism: Dendrobium chrysotoxum; assembly: GCA_019925795.1. Taxonomy (NCBI): domain Eukaryota; kingdom Viridiplantae; phylum Streptophyta; class Magnoliopsida; order Asparagales; family Orchidaceae; genus Dendrobium; species Dendrobium chrysotoxum. The sequence continues at coordinate 43,678,804 of CM034303.1, read as the reverse complement.
GTCTCCTAAGCCTAAACCAGTTGATTTGGAGCCCTCTAAACCACTCTAGAATGTTCTTAGGATGATTTTGAATCCAATACAAGCCTTTGTTCAGCCCAAACCTAATCCAAATGGTCTCCCATACAAAATGCCAAAATTGGCTTTCCACCTTGGCTTGTTCTCCCCTGACCAAAGCCTGCCAACCTAATCTCATGGGACACTTGATAAGCATCCAAAGGATAGTTACAATCCATCCCAAACCTCCATGCAAATCTTATGACTTAGAATAGGGAAAAACTCTCCAAAAGCATCATTCACACCCATCCCCTGTTAGAGTTTATTTCTAGAGCCTCCGTTGCTTCTATTCCACTCTTGGAAAGTTTCTCTTGACTTCCCCATTGATCCCAAAGCTTGTTGGAGAGGAGATCCAAGGTGCTACTTGGGCTATTTTCCTTTAAGTTGTCCTAACTTTTGATCCAGGAATTTTCAGGAGGAGAGTCCTTCATAGAAGTTATTCCTCTCATTCTTATGAAGAAAATAGGTCTAAGAAGGAGCCATTTTATCCACTGGATAGAGGTATATTTCAAACTTTGATTACAAATAACTTTCAAAATATACCATATAAAGCTCCCAAAATCAAGGTATATGTAGTTTATAGGGTCATAAAGATTCCCTACAAATTTCATTAAGCTTGGTCCAATAAATAACCTGCAGTAAGTGAAAATTTTTTTAAGAAATTTGTTCTCAAGGAAGAAGATGAAATTTGGACCGTCCATCTTTGATTGGGCAGTCCAGATCTCGTCGGACGGATATACAATCAGACCCATTATATAGGATCCCACCCCCAGATCCCATGCAATGAGATCTAGCACCCCCTCGTGCTAATACGTGTCCCAACCATCGTTGCGCTCCCTCGCCTCGACACAGTTCTTGCTACACATAATCATGCATGCCTGCCACCACCACACCATGCGCCACGCATCACCCTTCGGTGTGCTCTCTCTTTAATGCCATCATGTGTCTCCTGGCTCATGCTCCCGTCACCGATGGTGGCCTGAAAAATTAAAAAAATATATTTTAATTAAAAATTTCCCAAAACCTCAAAAGTTTCCCAAAAATTCATTTATGGATCAAATTTAATAATTTTGGAGTTTATGGAACTAGAATAATGGGTCTTACATTTTAAAAATAAAATCAATATATTTTGACAGATAATTGGAGAGTAATTTATAGTTGAACTCCTAGGGTATTTCTCAAATTAGTCCTCAACCGACCATCATCTTGGGCACAAATTTGGATAGGACAAATAAGGGGATGTTCCCTACATCCGCTATTTTTCTCTAGGCTTGGGGAGACCCCTAAATTCTATAATTAATTTTTTAAGGTTATGGGTCACTATTTGACTCAAAACTTTAGATAATCATGTTCCTTAATGTATTTAGGCTTATGTTACCTTATTGCATGCATTATTTCACATGTTAATGCATTAGTTACATATCACTTGCTTATATGTATATTCTCTTTATATTATTTGTGAGGAACATCATTTTGTATGTCGATTGGTATGTCGTAGCTCCTCGGGCCTCTAAAGAGGTTCTTTCATTATGTCAGGGCATACACACATGCCCTGACTTACTTCTTGGTTAAGGTATAATCCCTGCAATTTTATTAAGACCTCTTTATTATTGTGAATGAGTTGACAATACTAACACAAACTTTGAACTACTTTTACTTTGACCCAAAAATATATGATAAAATGTGTTAGACATTAGCCATAAGTTAGCTCACTAACAAAATCTTGGCCTTGTTGGCCAAAGCTTGCACCCCCCCTTCCCCAGACCTGATCGGGCAGGTCGAACCCCGCCAGGGGGTGCTGCCCCCTTGAACCCCTATCAGGGGGCACTGTTGACCTCATTTTTATATGAGGTCACTAGGACCCACTTGGATTTCTTTTTAGTGACCTAATGATGGAGAGATGTCCACCCCTCTGTCATAAAGGTCCTAATAAAGACCCAATTTAATCTCAATCAAACCCAGCTCTACCTTTCGACTCAATCTTTAATCTAGCCTTAAATCAACATTCAATCAAATTTCAAATCATATCCAATTAATTTCAATCTTTCATTTGATTTCCATTGATATGAATGATCCAAGGTCAATCATTTAAATCTTAAATCCAACCCAAATCCAACATTCTAAATCAAACCTTCAAGGTCAAGGACCTAGGTCCTGAAACCCTTTCTGGGTAAACTTTCTGTCACCTAGAAACCCTGTCAAGTGACCTCCAAATCATGATCCGTCAATTGCATATTGTTCAAACATGTCTCTAAGATCAACCCTCCAAATTTGAGCTCAATCCAACACTCCTAGTCCCTCAAACTGAATCTTTTCCCAAACGCTGCAAAACCTTCAATTATTTACAATCTATGCCACTAGACTTGCCATCCAGAGCAATTTGACCTTGGGACGCCTTCCAAACCTTTCGACCATGTCCATGACCTTTGTTATGACTTTTTGACCAATAACCTATACTTTGTTGGACCCAGTTTGACCCAATGTTGACTAGGGGTCAAAATGACCAAAATGCCCTTTATAGAGATTTTTGGTCTTTTCCCCAAAGTTCAACATGACCTTCCCATATAACCTTCAAAACTTATCCCAATAGATCCTAAATATCATTAGGAACACATTGGATCCAAACTCAAGTCTTGGTTTGACCTGGTTGACCAAGTCAACCAAGGTTGACCAAATCAACCCTTAACCCACATTAAGGTCAATTTCAATGCTTGAACCCATTTTAAATCAAATCAATCCCTCAAAATCATTCAATTGGACACCCTTGACATGTCCAAAGCTTTCAAATTCAAGCTTCCCCTTGGGTTGACTTGGTCAACCCATTTGGAGGGGTCAAAACCTTCTCCAAACCCCTTTAAGCCTATGAAAAGAGATCAAATCATGGCCATATCACCAAGCCACCTTGGCAATCCATGGCTTGATCCAAAACCTGCTCAAATCTGATATAAATTGACCCATTTCCTCTCTTAAGAAGCCCTAAGCCAACTCCCTAAACCAAGCCAAGCTTTGGTTCACCCAAATGGGAGAAAAGGTGTGGTCCCCTTTCCCATGGACCAAGAGAGGTCACACTCACCACCAACCCTATTCCATAGCTTTAGGTAGCTTAGGGGACACTTGTCATGCATCCAAACTCCCTCCAAACAAATCAAGACCATCCAATCCAAAAGCCAAGTGCTAAGGTGGGAGAAACCTAACCTAAGAGAGAGAATCTTGATTCTTCACTCTCCCTCAACTCTCCCCCAACTCTCCTCCAGCCTTCAACCTTCCAAAACCCTTTCCCATCTTCTCCAACCATTTCTAAGGCTTTTCCAAGCCTCTTCCCATCATTTCCAAGCCTCAAATCACTATTTTAGTGAGGAGAGAGCATTCTAGAGAGAGAAAGAGGGTTTTCCAACACAACTTTTGATCCAATTAGATCCAGCTCTTGGTGTCTTCATCAAAGTTGTAGAGGATCACTGCAGCTTTCCAACAAGCCCAAGATCTCACAAATTCGACGGTTGGATTGTAAGTTATGCTCATTTTAAGTTTAAATTTCAATTTGAAACTGCTCAAAAATTTCATTGTTTAGGGTCTCCAAACTCTAGGCAATGAAAGTTCATGTTCCCATGAGCTTATGTTTCAAATTTCGTTAAATTTTGACCAGTATTGTGAAAGTTATGAGTGTTTCAATTTTCTAGTTCATTTTGAACTAAAACGGCTTTGATCGATCTCGGTCGTCCGATTTTCTATCCTTCTCGATCGGACGGCTCGGGGTTAGTGATGGCATGTTTAGGTGGTTGATAAACAGCACTTTACATATCAAAATGCCACACGCCGCCGCAGTTTTGGCGCCGATCATTGCCAATGATTGGCGCCGGTTATTAATGGACTTAAAAATTCAAAAAAATGGTCATAACTTTCAAAATTCATAGTAAATTCATTTTTCCACCAAATTAAGTGTTTTTGGGCTCGTTGGAAAGATAATTTACCCTAGTATTTATTAAAATTAGATTTGAGTTAATTTGATTACTGGATTATGAGATATTTCTATTTCTTTAAAATCAGTTTTTTGTGATTTTCTCACAATCCAGTGGTCAATTGAGCCCCAAATTTTGGTGGAATGTATTTGGGTATCTTAGGCATGCACTATAATTTTCTTAGGTTCAGATACCCATTGAATTGCTATGATGTGAATTTTTAAGGTAATGGGTCCATTTTGGACCCAAAACTTTGAAAAATTCATAACTTCATTTTTCTATAGAATTAGGCTGCATAATTTGTGTGGTATGATTGCATATGTATCAGGGTTAGACACACCAAATTTCAAGCCCATTTGAATAGTAGAGACACCTAGGAAAAATAATTAAAGAAAAGTCTAGAAAACTTTGAAAATTTCTAGGGGATTGTACACATACCCAATAGGGGTGAAATTTTAACACAGTAAACTTAGTGACATAATAAGCCTTAGGTCCAAATTTCATTGAATTTGGAGGTCATTAGGTCAGAAAAATTAATTACCCAAAGTTTCAGCCCATTTAAGGACCCAAAAAATTCAAAAAAACGTAATAAATCCATATTAACTCCAAAAATTGTAAATAATATCTCAAATTGACCAAACCTTAATCCTCTACTTAGGAAAAATAAAAGCCCCTTGACTGGACTCCTATTTTAACTTTAATTTGACTTTTAATGAAAATCAATAATTAATTATATTAATTAATTAAAAATTATTAAAAATCCAAAATAATTTCCAAACACTTGGAAACACTCCCATGGGTCATTCCTGACCTTTGGGATTGATTCCATGCAGTTTGGGATGAGTTTGGATCAAAATGATCAAAACCTTCCTAATTAAGGAGTTTTAAAAATTCAATAATTAAGGAAACTTTGAAAATTCATAACTAATTACAGAAAAATCTAAATTGAGAAAACTTAGTGTCAATCAACTCCAATTAAGGTCTAGTATTTTTTAAAAATGTCAAATCTCAAAAATCTGGTCAAAGTCATAAAGTCAACTTTTCAGTCAACCGTAGTTCAAAACTAGGCTCGAACTTCGAAAAATCATAACTTTTCATAGAAAACTCCAAATTGAGTGTACTAACAGTCTAACAACTCATCATAAGGTCTAATATTTATTAAAAATCTGAAACTTATAAAATTATTTTTAATTTGAAAAGTCAACTTTGGACCCCTTAATTAACTAATTAAAATAATCCATAAAATTCTAAAATTCAATAAATCATTCAAAATTCCAGAAAACATCAATTTTATTTTAAAACCAGCAACCAATCAGTTTAATTAAAAATTAATCAATCTTCAAACTTTAATCAAACTCAAATCACTTAATTATATCGGGTACCACTGGGTAACCCAGGCCTACGAGGCTATTAAATTAGCCCAAAGGAAGGTGAAATAAACTTCATGGCCTCGGTGTGCAATAAAGGTGGTATTCAATAAATAATTAAAATCAATTTTAAAATCAAATTTAAACCATTAAGACTTAAACTTCAATTAAAATCTCCCTTAAGCCTTTCAACCAATCAGGACATCAAACAACTTCAATCAATTACCCATCCTAGGAACTACCCCAGCCACACGACCTTCTACACACACTTTAGATGATTTGCTAGGACAACGAACTCTAGATTTAGGCTAGGCCGATATTTCCTTTTCTGCTGTGTGCCGAGTTTTTCGAGTTTTCATTGTATGTTATGATTGAAATTGATTGATGTGTTTGTTTACTTTCTTTACTACACTCTGTGAATTGATGTGATGGGCGATTAGATTACCCTTAGGTTAGGAACGATCTGGATGCTCACTGGATTTTCTGCAGGTGGCCACGCTCGTGCAGGGTAATAAAGGGGGCTAAATAAATCATAAATATAAATGCTACAGGTGCTTCAGCTGCTTAACCCCCAAATAAAAAGAGCGTGGCCAAGTGTGTTTACTTTTCTGCACGTATATACATATAACTGCTTAGGATGTATTCTAATATTTAAATGCTTAGGATAACCCTGCAGGAGAGTCTAGAATTTTTGTTTTTATATTCATGTAATTTGTTTGAGTATTGAGTTGTGAAAGTGACACTTTGAGTTTGGGATACATAGATCCAAAGGTTGGATTCCAAAGAGGAAAGGATACCCCTTCGGGGGATAGTCCTTATCCATTTGGAACTCCAAATTTGGATCACTTCACTACCCAAAGTGGAAAGAGTAACCTCCCCCTCAAGGGAAGAGTTCTCTTTTCCATTTGGGAATCCAACCACGAAGAATCTAAGGAGCTCGAGGAAGAGAAGACCGAGAAGTTGAAGACATAGAGTATCCCACTCAAAGTCACTTGCGTCTGTATTAGGATTAGAATCCGGGTTGTTGTTAGTGGTGCCCGGCCACTTTTAATTTATGTAAATCTGGGTTGTAATAAGCAAGGCAATTTGCCTATGGACATTTACTTAATTAATTTGATTATTTAATGTGTTGTGATTTAATTTGATTGCGTATAGGATTGCCTGCTTTTCTTTGTTTTTTTTGGGCGATTGAATGCCGTTCTTTTTGTTTTAGCCTGGAATTCGTTAGGCTCTTTAAGGACCAAAAATATTTCTATTCATAACCTATATTTAAAATTTTAAGATTTAAATAACATAGAAATTTAACGACCTAGGGAATAGCCGGAATCGTCTGGGGTCGCATGCATATTACTGCATCTCTCTCCCTCCTTACTATAAGACACTTCCCCGCCCGTGGGTAGAGTCCAGATAATCCGACCTATGAGGATGAGGTGCTGGATCTGGGGAAGTCTAGTCTTTTCAAAAAAATTATTTTATAAGCTTTTTTTAGAAATTTCATGCATACCAGATTTGGATACTTTAACCAGCATGCATCGCATTAGAAACTTATTAAATTAAAATTTTAATTGCATTATTAGTCTAAGCATTCCACCCGACATAAGTCAAAGGGGTCAATTAGGAATCTGCTCTAGATGTCGACCCCAACTTCTTAAACCAATCTTAAATAATGTCCCTGATCACTCTGCATCAAAAGACCGGACTCATGGTTTTGAAGCGTTTAGGTGGTTTAGCTGGCTCCTCAATCCAGGCCGGGGTAAGTCCAGATTTTGCACTGCATTAGTTAGGTTCAGACTACTGTGTTCCAGTGTCCAAATTTAGAGTTAGGATCCGGGGCTGATTTCTTTTTGAGTCATAAGACCCCAACCTCCGGGAATATAATCCCAAATTTCTAATAAAATGCTCAACTCAAATTAAATATTTTTTCAATCCAAAATTTAAAGCCCAACACTTAGCTTAGATCGGGGCACTTCTGAATTGTTTCAGAATCCTAAAGTGTCCCCTACCCTTCCTCATTTGATTCCAAAATAAGTGTTCAATCTTGCTCCAATCCCCTTTCAAAATCCAAATTCACCTCTTTGGTATCACTCCTAGAAATCTCTAAATAAAATTTCTGCCATTATTTTAATCGAAAGTTTTCGTAGGGGACTCCGGTCTCCCACGATGTAATTAACTACGAGGGCTTGCGCTCGTAGGAGATTTAGAACCCACAACTGATTTTCAAAATTGATTTTCAAAATTCAATTAGTCTACATTGGGAAAATTAAATTATTGATTATCGTTATCGTTATGTTCGAACGATTATTAACAAATGATATCTTCTCCCTTCGGGGAGATATATCTTTTGTTAAAATAATTTCGAATATGAAATTAACGATCACTTCCCTTGATTATCGTAGCATGATATTTGACTGAACTTTATTTTGATCCTTCGGGGTCATACAAAGTTCTCTCTTAAAGCTGGTTACGATATTTAAGATGGGATTCTTAATTCTAAATCTGAACCCCATCCTGAAATTTTATTTCCACCTCTCGAGGTGGTATAATATTTTTGATGGGATGTTTGATTTTAGAATTAAATTTTAATGTTAATTCAAAAATTTCTAAAGAAGACTAAATTTTTCAAAACCCGCTTTCAAACACCAACAAAAAAAATGGCGACCACGGTGGGACTAAATCTCTCTTTCCATCTTTAATAATGGCAAAATTTTGTTGCATCGATAGTTTTGACTATCTTTCTTCCGTTGGTCCCTCTACCCATTTCTCCCTTGGGTGAGTGTGGCCAACATAAAAGAGAAAAATACATGTCAAAAAGAGAGGTGAGTGAGGAAACCCCTATCTAAGTCGGGCTTTGATATTTTGCCTCCAAGTTAATTGGTAGAGTAAAAGAGTCGAGCCAAATCCTTTAAGATCTTCCTATAAATATTGCAAACTTGCATATTCAAACAAATCTGAATTATGCTAAGTCTCACATTCTACGAAAGACCCTTCAGTCTCAAAATCAAACTTCAAATTTCTTTAGCAAATTTGGGCTTTGACATTTCACCCCCAAGTTGATTGGTGGGATGAAAGAGTTAAGCCCAATCTTTCAGATTTTTTTTTCAATATTGTAAGCCTACATGTTCAAGAGAAATCTCACATGTTGAGTTTCAAAATTTGAAGAAGATCCAGTCAATTTCAATATAAATTCGATCTCAATTACAATTTCAAATCAAAGCTTTGACATTTCACCCCAAGTTAGCTCGTGGAGTGAGAGAGAGTTAAGCTCAACTCTTGAGATTTTTTTTTTGCCAATTTTGTGAACCTTCATGTTGGGTGAAAACTCAACATTTCGAGTTCCAAAATTGAAAGAAAATCAATCAATTTCAAGATTCAAATTCTATTTCAAAATCAGCTAATTCAAGTCACCATTCCTTAACTCTGAGAAATCAAACATACTCAAATGGCTGGAAAATGTACCTTCCCACTATACAGCAACGCGACTGTAGAAGAACAACTTACGTAGAGTCAAAAAGAAAATCATTAAGGCTACAAAGATTGTTGAGTCGGAAGCCTTAAAGCAAGTTAAATATGAGGCCAATAGAGAGTTCATTGCTTCTCTCACATACCCCCTCTTCGGTGGAAGCCGCTTCCACCCTCTTCCTGGTACTCAAGTAAGGGAGGTTATGAGAAGAGTAGCATGATCTCCACCGTGCCCTTTTGACCACTGCACAGAAGAGATCAATCAAACCAGAAATAAGCAATCACCAGTAATAGACCATAGGCCCCCAGTTGAGGGTTATGCCCCATCCACTCTACCAGATGATGTTAGGTCACAGTACTATACGTGCTCCACTACATCTATAGAGGCGAAGGTGTAGAAATCGCTCAGGATGCCACTCTCATAATTGCTAGGTTACTAGTAATTAAAGAGGGGAATAATGATGGATCTGAGATCTTATCAGATAGTGATACCATCTGAATTTAACTTCTAAAGGGTTCCTATCGTGATAGATTTTTAGATTAAAATGATGCAGCATTAATTAGGGATAGTGCAGACCCCACAATAATCTCTTCCTCATAAGAGATTGTAGAAATATAATTCTACACTGATAGGGTCTTGCCACCTAGAGTTGCAACTTTTGAGAAAAATATACCACTTCTCAAGTGTATTGGGTCTGAATTTTTAAGATAATTAATTAACCTTTTTAATGAAAATTAACCTCTACTTTAAACTAAAAACAGGAGAGAGTTGTAGTTGACTCCACCGAATACTTAAAGGCACCTCCCTCCCACCGCTTAAGTGGTTCGATTTGATTTTTGAATTAAAATCTGTGTCAAATGTAAGTTATTTTTGAAATGAAAATCTTCCCAATCTTCTTGCAATTTTCTATCTTAATAGGTGTCTCTTGCATGCTTTAAATCTATTCAATAATTTTCTAAGTCAAGGTGATATTTTTATCAAAAGATTGGGTCTGATCTTGGGATTATTCTTCCTTGTATGAGAGGATGAATTCTCTTCTCTTATACTTGCGATATAATCCTGATTTTCAAAAAAGAGCAATCATTTTAAGGTTTTTTTTAAAGGAGATGAAGCCCCTTGTCAAAAAAAAATCAATCAAAAGATGCACAAAGTGCGTTGAAACTCAAAAATAAAAATCAAGAGATGCACAAAGTGCACTAAAATTAAAAGATGCACAAAGTGCGCCACAAAAAAAAGGGGAAAGAGGCTTCCTTCTTTTTAAATCCTTAAACCTCAACGAGCCCGATCACCCTAATAGCTTGACTTTGAAAAATCTTGAATCTAGATTTATTGTTATGCATAGACAGTCTATCAGATATAAAAAAGTCATGCAAAAGAATTGAAAAGATTAAATTTCTCTCTCCAACTTAAAACTTTTGAAATTGATTTTAATTTAAAATTGGCACACGGGAGAGTTCACAGCTAGTGCGCCAAATAAAAGAGAAAAATACCTCTATCGGTTCCTCCAAGCTCTTTAAGCTTCCTTAAATCCTTGATCTTCTAAGTCTGATACTCAAGTAGCTGAGAAGACAATCTCACATGATTTCTCCAGTCAGATGTTACCTTCATGAGTGACCAGCTACATGAAGAGAAAAGAAGAAATCAATCAAACAAAAGAATTGTAAGTCAATCACCCTTTTAAATATTTTGGGTTGGGGTTATGCTCCACACCACTGCACAGAAAGATCAATCAAACAGAAATAACAATCACCAGTAATAGACCATAGGCCCCCAGTTGAGGTTATGCCCCATCCACTCTACCAGATGATGTTAGGTCTAATACGTGCTCCACTACATCTATAGAGGCGAAGGTGTAGAAATCGCTCAGGATGCCACTCTCATAATTGCTAGGTTACTAGTAATTAAAGAGGGGAATAATGATGGATCTGAGATCTTATCAGATAGTGACACCATCTGAATTTAACTTCTAAAGGGGTCCTATCGTGATAGATTTTTAGATTAAAATGATGCAGCATTAATTAGGGATAGTGCAGACCCCACAATAATCTCTTCCTCATAAGAGATTGTAGAAATATAATTCTACACTGATAGGGTCTTGCCACCTAGAGTTGCAACTTTTGAGAAAAATATACCACTTCTCAAGTGTATTGGGTCTGAATTTTTAAGATAATTGATTAACCTTTTTAATGAAAATTAACCTCTACTTTAAACTAAAAACAGGAGAGAGTTGTAGTTGACTCCACCGGATACTTAAAGGCCCCTCCCTCCCACCGCTTAAGTGGTTCGATTTGATTTTTGAATTAAAATCTGTGTCAAATGTAAGTTGTTTTTGAAATGAAAATCTTCCCAATCTTCTTGCAATTTTCTATCTTAATAGGTGTCTCTTGCATGCTTTAAATCTATTCAATAATTTTCTAAGTCAAGGTGATATTTTTATCAAAAGATTGGGTCTGATCTTGGGATTATTCTTCCTTGTATGAGAGGATGAATTCTCTTCTCTTATACTTGCGATATAATCCTGATTTTCAAAAAAGAGCAATCATTTTAAGGTTTTTTTTAAAGGAGATGAAGCCCCTTGTCAAAAAAAATCAATCAAAAGATGCACAAAGTGCGTTGAAACTCAAAAATAAAAATCAAGAGATGCACAAAGTGCACTAAAAATTAAAAGATGCACAAAGTGCGCCACAAAAAAAAGGGGAAAGAGGCTTCCTTCTTTTTAAATCCTTAAACCTCAACGAGCCCGATCACCCTTAATAGCTTGACTTTGAAAAATCTTGAATCTAGATTTATTGTTATGCATAGACAGTCTATCAGATATAAAAAGAGTCATGCAAAAGAATTGAAAAGATTAAATTTCTCTCTCCAACTTAAAACTTTTGAAATTGATTTTAATTTAAAATTTTGGCACACGGGAGAACCCTAGTTCAGTTTCTATGAAACTTGATGTGGGTTAACACAATCTAAACCCCTAGCCCTTTTCGGGTTAGTTGGAGTCACTCTACTTCTCACTGTACTTTGAATTTGTTCCCACTTGTCGTTCTGACAGGGTCCAAATAATTAAGAGGAAAATTTTCATTAAAAAGAACGAGTCTTCTACTCTCGATAATAATTCAAATCTGGTCCTTGAAGGATGTGTGTTAGTCCTTCCACGCAGGCATCTTTTCTTTAAGGCCTCCTTTCTTAAATTACACTCTATGATGAGTCCAAGATTGTTCTCGTCTAGAGTTGTATTTTACATCGCTGGAAATTACTTTTCAAAATTGAGTCACAACTGAGTTGAGTGCCCGACTCCGATTGGAGGAGCTTGAGGGTCTCAAATTGTTTTCAAACTCAATAAAATTTAAAATTACATAAGTCACGTATGATTCAAGCTCGTGATAAATTGTGTCACATAAGAACTTTCTAAGTTGGAGACTTGGCCATATAGTCCTATGGAGACCAATTTTAGTCCACCATAAGATTGATGGAAACTTTGAATCAACGTTGACTGGATCGTTCACCTTAGAAATGATCTATGAGGGAGATTCATGCCGATTGATTAATCCTGAAAGATGCCACTTGATATTTTCAACATTTGGGCGGCTCTTCAACAAATGCCATGCCTAATGAGTATCAAATTCAACATCAAAGTCACCTTTCCAAATTCAAAGAAATCAAATCACATACAAAGATCATCAATCAATCATTTCCAATTTTCTTTTCCTTTAGGATAGGATTCTTCCTTTCCTTAGGATTAGACGTACTAGTGGTGGATAACGCCATTTGTGGCACCATCCTAGTTTTCCTCCAGTTGAGGTCCTCTGTGTGGAGCAAGCTTCCTCCCCACATGATCATCAGCTAGTGGTGGATAACGCCATTTGTGGCACCATCCTAGTTTCCCTCCAGTTGAGGTCCTCTGTGTGGAGCAAGCTTCCTCCCCATATGACCATCCGCTAGTGGTGGATAACGCCCTTTGTGGCACCATCCTAGTTTCCCTCCAGTTGAGGTCCTCTGTGTGGAGCAAGCTTCCTCCCCACATGACCATCCACTAGTGGTGGATAACGCCCTTTGTGGCACCATCCTAGTTTCCCTCCAGTTGAGATCCTCTGTGTGGAGCAAGCTTCCTCCCCACATGATCATCCACTAGTGGTGGATAACGCCCTTTGTGGCACCATCCTAGTTTCAATCCAGTTTAGATCCTCTGTGTGGAGCAAGCTTCCTCCCCACATGATCATCACTAGTGGTGGATAACGCCCTTTGTGGCACCATCCTAGTTTCAATCCAGTTTAGATCCTCTGTGTGGAGCAAGCTTCCTCCCCACATGATCATCACTAGTGGTTGATAACGCTCTTTGTGGCACCATCCTAGTTTTAATCCAGTTCAGATCCTCTGTGTGGAGCAAGCTTCCTCCCCACATGATCATCCACTAGTGGTGGATAATGCCCTTTGTGGCACCATCCTAATTTTAATCCTGTTTCGATCCTCTGTGTGGAGCAAGATTCCTCCCCACATGATCATCCGCTAGTGGTGGATAATGCCCTTTGTGGCACCATCCTAGTTTCAATCCTGTTTAGATCCTCTGTGTGGAGCAAGCTTCCTCCCCACATGATCATTAACTAGTGGTGGATAACGCCCTTTGTGGCACCATCCTAGTTTCAATCCAATTTTGATCCTCTGTGTGGAGCAAGCTTCCTCCCCACATGATCATCTGCTAGTGGTGGATAACGCCCTTTGTGGCACCATCCTAGTTCTACCCTCTCTTCTCTTCCTTTAGGATAGGTGCTACCTTTTCTTAGGATTAGAATCACTAGTGGTGGAGAACGCCCTCCGTGGCACCATCCTAGTTCTTCCTTCTACCTTCTACCTTCTACCTAGTCCTCTAAGGTTAAGGTTTCCCTCCTTTCCTTAGGATTAGAACTCAAAACTTGACCTTCCATTCGGTCAACGCCAATATGTGTACTAGAACTTCGTTCTCCTACACATATTGGGGGTCCATTTGTTGACCTCATTTTTATATGAGGTCACTAGGACCCACTTGGATTTCTTTTTAGTGACCTAATGATGGAGAGATGTCCACCCCTCTGTCATAAAGGTCCTAATAAAGACCCAATTTAATCTCAATCAAACCCAGCTCTACCTTTCGACTCAATCTTTAATCTAGCCTTAAATCAACATTCAATCAAATTTCAAATCATATCCAATTAATTTCAATCTTTCATTTGATTTCCATTGATATGAATGATCCAAGGTCAATCATTTAAATCTTAAATCCAACCCAAATCCAACATTCTAAATCAAACCTTCAAGGTCAAGGACCTAGGTCCTGAAACCCTTTCTGGGTAAACTTTCTGTCACCTAGAAACCCTGTCAAGTGACCTCCAAATCATGATCCGTCAATTGCATATTGTTCAAACATGTCTCTAAGATCAACCCTCCAAATTTGAGCTCAATCCAACACTCCTAGTCCCTCAAACTGAATCTTTTCCCAAACGCTGCAAAACCTTCAATTATTTACAATCTATGCCACTAGACTTGCCATCCAGAGCAATTTGACCTTGGGACGCCTTCCAAACCTTTCGACCATGTCCATGACCTTTGTTATGACTTTTTGACCAATAACCTATACTTTGTTGGACCCAGTTTGACCCAATGTTGACTAGGGGTCAAAATGACCAAAATACCCTTTATAGAGATTTTTGGTCTTTTCCCCAAAGTTCAACATGACCTTCCCATATAACCTTCAAAACTTATCCCAATAGATCCTAAATATCATTAGGAACACATTGGATCCAAACTCAAGTCTTGGTTTGACCTGGTTGACCAAGTCAACCAAGGTTGACCAAATCAACCCTTAACCCACATTAAGGTCAATTTCAATGCTTGAACCCATTTTAAATCAAATCAATCCCTCAAAATCATTCAATTGGACACCCTTGACATGTCCAAAGCTTTCAAATTCAAGCTTCCCCTTGGGTTGACTTGGTCAACCCATTTGGAGGGGTCAAAACCTTCTCCAAACCCCTTTAAGCCTATGAAAAGAGATCAAATCATGGCCATATCACCAAGCCACCTTGGCAATCCATGGCTTGATCCAAAACCTGCTCAAATCTGATATAAATTGACCCATTTCCTCTCTTAAGAAGCCCTAAGCCAACTCCCTAAACCAAGCCAAGCTTTGGTTCACCCAAATGGGGGAAAAGGTGTGGTCCCCTTTCCCATGGACCAAGAGAGGTCACACTCACCACCAACCCTATTCCATAGCTTTAGGTAGCTTAGGGGACACTTGTCATGCATCCAAACTCCCTCCAAACAAATCAAGACCATCCAATCCAAAAGCCAAGTGCTAAGGTGGGAGAAACCTAACCTAAGAGAGAGAATCTTGATTCTTCACTCTCCCTCAACTCTCCCCCAACTCTCCTCCAGCCTTCAACCTTCCAAAACCCTTTCCCATCTTCTCCAACCATTTCTAAGGCTTTTCCAAGCCTCTTCCAATCATTTCTAAGCCTCAAATCACTATTTTAGTGAGGAGAGAGCATTCTAGAGAGAGAAAGAGGGTTTTCCAACACAACTTTTGATCCAATTAGATCCAACTCTTGGTGTCTTCATCAAAGTTGTAGAGGATCACTGCAGCTTTCCAACAAGCCCAAGATCTCACAAATTCGACGGTTGGATTGTAAGTTATGCTCATTTTAAGTTTAAATTTCAATTTGAAACTGCTCAAAAATTTCATTGTTTAGGGTCTCCAAACTCTAGGCAATGAAAGTTCATGTTCCCATGAGCTTATGTTTCAAATTTCGTTAAATTTTGACCAGTATTTTGAAAGTTATGAGTGTTTCAATTTTCTAGTTCATTTTGAACTAAAACGGCTTTGATCGATCTCGGCCGTCCGATTTTCTATCCTTCTCGATCGGACGGCTCGGGGTTAGTGATGGCATGTTTAGGTGGTTGATAAACAGCACTTTGCATATCAAAATGCCACACGCCGCCGCAGTTTTGGCGCCGATCATTGCCAATGATTGGCGCCGGTTATTAATGGACTTAAAAATTCAAAAAAATGGTCATAACTTTCAAAATTCATAGTAAATTCATTTTTCCACCAAATTAAGTGTTTTTGGGCTCGTTGGAAAGATAATTTACCCTAGTATTTATTAAAATTAATTTTGAGTTAATTTGATTACTGGATTATGAGATATTTCTATTTCTTTAAAATCAGTTTTTTGTGATTTTCTCACAATCCAGTGGTCAATTGAGCCCCAAATTTTGGTGGAATGTATTTGGGTATCTTAGGCATGCACTATAATTTTCTTAGGTTCAGATACCCATTGAATTGCTATGATGTGAATTTTTAAGGTAATGGGTCCATTTTGGACCCAAAACTTTGAAAAATTCATAACTCCATTTTTCTATAGAATTAGGCTGCATAATTTGTGTGGTATGATTGCATATGTATCAGGGTTAGACACACCAAATTTCAAGCCCATTTGAATAGTAGAGACACCTAGGAAAAATAATTAAGGAAAAGTCTAGAAAACTTTGAAAATTTCTAGGGGATTGTACACATACCCAATAGGGGTGAAATTTTAACACAGTAAACTTAGTGACATAATAAGCCTTAGGTCCAAATTTCATTGAATTTGGAGGTCATTAGGTCAGAAAAATTAATTACCCAAAGTTTCAGCCCATTTAAGGACCCAGAAAATTCAAAAAAACGTAATAAATCCATATTAACTCCAAAAATTGTAAATAATATCTCAAATTGACCAAACCTTAATCCTCTACTTAGGAAAAATAAAAGCCCCTTGACTGGACTCCTATTTTAACTTTAATTTGACTTTTAATGAAAATCAATAATTAATTATATTAATTAATTAAAAATTATTAAAAATCCAAAATAATTTCCAAACACTTGGAAACACTCCCATGGGTCATTCCTGACCTTTGGGATTGATTCCATGCAGTTTGGGATGAGTTTGGATCAAAATGATCAAAACCTTCCTAATTAAGGAGTTTTAAAAATTCAATAATTAAGGAAACTTTGAAAATTCATAACTAATTACAGAAAAATCTAAATTGAGAAAACTTAGTGTCAATCAACTCCAATTAAGGTCTAGTATTTTTTAAAAATGTCAAATCTCCAAAATCTGGTCAAAGTCATAAAGTCAACTTTTCAGTCAACCGTAGTTCAAAACTAGGCTCGAACTTCGAAAAATCATAACTTTTCATAGAAAACTCGAAATTGAGTGTACTAACAGTCTAACAACTCATCATAAGGTCTAATATTTATTAAAAATCTGAAACTTATAAAATTATTTTTAATTTGAAAAGTCAACTTTGGACCCCTTAATTAACTAATTAAAATAATCCATAAAATTCTAAAATTCAATAAATCATTCAAAATTCCAGAAAACATCAATTTTATTTTAAAACCAGCAACCAATCAGTTTAATTAAAAATTAATCAATCTTCAAACTTTAATCAAACTCAAATCACTTAATTATATCGGGTACCACTGGGTAACCCAGGCCTACGAGGCTATTAAATTAGCCCAAAGGAAGGTGAAATAAACTTCATGGCCTCGGTGTGCAATAAAGGTGGTATTCAATAAATAATTAAAATCAATTTTAAAATCAAATTTAAACCATTAAGACTTAAACTTCAATTAAAATCTCCCTTAAGCCTTTCAACCAATCAGGACATCAAACAACTTCAATCAATTACCCATCCTAGGAACTACCCCAGCCACACGACCTTCTACACACACTTTAGATGATTTGCTAGGACAACGAACTCTAGATTTAGGCTAGGCCGATATTTCCTTTTCTGCTGTGTGCCGAGTTTTTCGAGTTTTCATTGTATGTTATGATTGAAATTGATTGATGTGTTTGTTTACTTTCTTTACTACACTCTGTGAATTGATGTGATGGGCGATTAGATTACCCTTAGGTTAGGAACGATCTGGATGCTCACTGGATTTTCTGCAGGTGGCCACGCTCGTGCAGGGCAATAAAGGGGGCTAAATAAATCATAAATATAAATGCTACAGGTGCTTCAGCTGCTTAACCCCCAAATAAAAAGAGCGTGGCCAAGTGTGTTTACTTTTCTGCACGTATATACATATAACTGCTTAGGATGTATTCTAATATTTAAATGCTTAGGATAACCCTGCAGGAGAGTCTAGAATTTTTGTTTTTATATTCATGTAATTTGTTTGAGTATTGAGTTGTGAAAGTGACACTTTGAGTTTGGGATACATAGATCCAAAGGTTGGATTCCAAAGAGGAAAGGATACCCCTTCGGGGGATAGTCCTTATCCATTTGGAACTCCAAATTTGGATCACTTCACTACCCAAAGTGGAAAGAGTAACCTCCCCCTCAAGGGAAGAGTTCTCTTTTCCATTTGGGAATCCAACCACGAAGAATCTAAGGAGCTCGAGGAAGAGAAGACCGAGAAGTTGAAGACATAGAGTATCCCACTCAAAGTCACTTGCGTCTGTATTAGGATTAGAATCCGGGTTGTTGTTAGTGGTGCCCGGCCACTTTTAATTTATGTAAATCTGGGTTGTAATAAGCAAGGCAATTTGCCTATGGACATTTACTTAATTAATTTGATTATTTAATGTGTTGTGATTTAATTTGATTGCGTATAGGATTGCCTGCTTTTCTTAGTTTTTTTTGGGCGATTGAATGCCGTTCTTTTTGTTTTAGCCTGGAATTCGTTAGGCTCTTTAAGGACCAAAAATATTTCTATTCATAACCTATATTTAAAATTTTAAGATTTAAATAACATAGAAATTTAACGACCTAGGGAATAGCCGGAATCGTCTGGGGTCGCATGCATATTACTGCATCTCTCTCCCTCCTTACTATAAGACACTTCCCCGCCCGTGGGTAGAGTCCAGATAATCCGACCTATGAGGATGAGGTGCTGGATCTGGGGAAGTCTAGTCTTTTCAAAAAAATTATTTTATAAGCTTTTTTTAGAAATTTCATGCATACCAGATTTGGATACTTTAACCAGCATGCATCGCATTAGAAACTTATTAAATTAAAATTTTAATTGCATTATTAGTCTAAGCATTCCACCCGACATAAGTCAAAGGGGTCAATTAGGAATCTGCTCTAGATGTCGACCCCAACTTCTTAAACCAATCTTAAATAATGTCCCTGATCACTCTGCATCAAAAGACCGGACTCATGATTTTGAAGCGTTTAGGTGGTTTAGCTGGCTCCTCAATCCAGGCCGGGGTAAGTCCAGATTTTGCACTGCATTAGTTAGGTTCGGACTACTGTGTTCCAGTGTCCAAATTTAGAGTTAGGATCCGGGGCTGATTTCTTTTTGAGTCATAAGACCCCAACCTCCGGGAATATAATCCCAAATTTCTAATAAAATGCTCAACTCAAATTAAATATTTTTTCAATCCAAAATTTAAGCCCAACACTTAGCTTAGATCGGGGCACTTCTGAATTGTTTCAGAATCCTAAAGTGTCCCCTACCCTTCCTCATTTGATTCCAAAATAAGTGTTCAATCTTGCTCCAATCCCCTTTCAAAATCCAAATTCACCTCTTTGGTATCACTCCTAGAAATCTCTAAATAAAATTTCTGCCATTATTTTAATCGAAAGTTTTCGTAGGGGACTCCGGTCTCCCACGATGTAATTAACTACGAGGGCTTGCGCTCGTAGGAGATTTAGAACCCACAACTGATTTTCAAAATTGATTTTCAAAATTCAATTAGTCTACATTGGGAAAATTAAATTATTGATTATCGTTATCGTTATGTTCGAACGATTATTAACAAATGATATCTTCTCCCTTCGGGGAGATATATCTTTTGTTAAAATAATTTCGAATATGAAATTAACGATCACTTCCCTTGATTATCGTAGCATGATATTTGACTGAACTTTATTTTGATCCTTCGGGGACATACAAAGTTCTCTCTTAAAGCTGGTTACGATATTTAAGATGGGATTCTTAATTCTAAATCTGAACCCCATCCTGAAATTTTATTTCCACCTCTCGAGGTGGTATAACATTTTTGATGGGATGTTTGATTTTAGAATTAAATTTTAATGTTAATTCAAAAATTTCCAAAGAAGACTAAATTTTTCAAAACCCGCTTTCAAACACCAACAAAAAAAATGGCGACCACGGTGGGACTAAATCTCTCTTTCCATCTTTAATAATGGCAAAATTTTGTTGCATCGATAGTTTTGACTATCTTTCTTCCGTTGGTCCCTCTACCCATTTCTCCCTTGGGTGAGTGTGGCCAACATAAAAGAGAAAAATACATGTCAAAAAGAGAGGTGAGTGAGGAAACCCCTATCTAAGTCGGGCTTTGATATTTTGCCTCCAAGTTAATTGGTAGAGTAAAAGAGTCGAGCCAAATCCTTTAAGATCTTCCTATAAATATTGCAAACTTGCATATTCAAACAAATCTGAATTATGCTAAGTCTCACATTCTACGAAAGACCCTTCAGTCTCAAAATCAAACTTCAAATTTCTTTAGCAAATTTGGGCTTTGACATTTCACCCCCAAGTTGATTGGTGGGATGAAAGAGTTAAGCCCAATCTTTCAGATTTTTTTTTCAATATTGTAAGCCTACATGTTCAAGAGAAATCTCACATGTTGAGTTTCAAAATTTGAAGAAGATCCAGTCAATTTCAATATAAATTCGATCTCAATTACAATTTCAAATCAAAGCTTTGACATTTCACCCCAAGTTAGCTCGTGGAGTGAGAGAGAGTTAAGCTCAACTCTTGAGATTTTTTTTTTGCCAATTTTGTGAACCTTCATGTTGGGTGAAAACTCAACATTTCGAGTTCCAAAATTGAAAGAAAATCAATCAATTTCAAGATTCAAATTCTATTTCAAAATCAGCTAATTCAAGTCACCATTCCTTAACTCTGAGAAATCAAACATACTCAAATGGCTGGAAAATGTACCTTCCCACTATACAGCAACGCGACTGTAGAAGAACAACTTACGTAGAGTCAAAAAGAAAATCATTAAGGCTACAAAGATTGTTGAGTCGGAAGCCTTAAAGCAAGTTAAATATGAGGCCAATAGAGAGTTCATTGCTTCTCTCACATACCCCCTCTTCGGTGGAAGCCGCTTCCACCCTCTTCCTGGTACTCAAGTAAGGGAGGTTATGAGAAGAGTAGCATGATCTCCACCGTGCCCTTTTGACCACTGCACAGAAGAGATCAATCAAACCAGAAATAAGCAATCACCAGTAATAGACCATAGGCCCCCAGTTGAGGGTTATGCCCCATCCACTCTACCAGATGATGTTAGGTCACAGTACTATACGTGCTCCACTACATCTATAGAGGCGAAGGTGTAGAAATCGCTCAGGATGCCACTCTCATAATTGCTAGGTTACTAGTAATTAAAGAGGGGAATAATGATGGATCTGAGATCTTATCAGATAGTGATACCATCTGAATTTAACTTCTAAAGGGTTCCTATCGTGATAGATTTTTAGATTAAAATGATGCAGCATTAATTAGGGATAGTGCAGACCCCACAATAATCTCTTCCTCATAAGAGATTGTAGAAATATAATTCTACACTGATAGGGTCTTGCCACCTAGAGTTGCAACTTTTGAGAAAAATATACCACTTCTCAAGTGTATTGGGTCTGAATTTTTAAGATAATTAATTAACCTTTTTAATGAAAATTAACCTCTACTTTAAACTAAAAACAGGAGAGAGTTGTAGTTGACTCCACCGGATACTTAAAGGCACCTCCCTCCCACCGCTTAAGTGGTTCGATTTGATTTTTGAATTAAAATCTGTGTCAAATGTAAGTTATTTTTGAAATGAAAATCTTCCCAATCTTCTTGCAATTTTCTATCTTAATAGGTGTCTCTTGCATGCTTTAAATCTATTCAATAATTTTCTAAGTCAAGGTGATATTTTTATCAAAAGATTGGGTCTGATCTTGGGATTATTCTTCCTTGTATGAGAGGATGAATTCTCTTCTCTTATACTTGCGATATAATCCTGATTTTCAAAAAAGAGCAATCATTTTAAGGTTTTTTTTAAAGGAGATGAAGCCCCTTGTCAAAAAAAAATCAATCAAAAGATGCACAAAGTGCGTTGAAACTCAAAAATAAAAATCAAGAGATGCACAAAGTGCACTAAAAATTAAAAGATGCACAAAGTGCGCCACAAAAAAAAGGGGAAAGAGGCTTCCTTCTTTTTAAATCCTTAAACCTCAACGAGCCCGATCACCCTTAATAGCTTGACTTTGAAAAATCTTGAATCTAGATTTATTGTTATGCATAGACAGTCTATCAGATATAAAAAGAGTCATGCAAAAGAATTGAAAAGATTAAATTTCTCTCTCCAACTTAAACCTTTTGAAATTGATTTTAATTTAAAATTTTGGCACACGGGAGAACCCTAGTTCAGTTTCTATGAAACTTGATGTGGGTTAACACAATCTAAACCCCTAGCCCTTTTCGGGTTAGTTGGAGTCACTCTACTTCTCACTGTACTTTGAATTTGTTCCCACTTGTCGTTCTGACAGGGTCCAAATAATTAAGAGGAAAATTTTCATTAAAAAGAACGAGTCTTCTACTCTCGATAAGAATTCAAATCTGGTCCTTGAAGGATGTGTGTTAGTCCTTCCACGCAGGCATCTTTTCTTTAAGGCCTCCTTTCTTAAATTACACTCTATGATGAGTCCAAGATTGTTCTCGTCTAGAGTTGTATTTTACATCGCTGGAAATTGCTTTTCAAAATTGAGTCACAACTGAGTTGAGTGCCCGACTCCGATTGGAGGAGCTTGAGGGTCTCAAATTGTTTTCAAACTCAATAAAATTTAAAATTACATAAGTCACGTATGATTCAAGCTCGTGATAAATTGTGTCACATAAGAACTTTCTAAGTTGGAGACTTGGCCATATAGTCCTATGGAGACCAATTTTAGTCCACCATAAGATTGATGGAAACTTTGAATCAACGTTGACTGGATCGTTCACCTTAGAAATGATCTATGAGGGAGATTCATGCCGATTGATTAATCCTGAAAGATGCCACTTGATATTTTCAACATTTGGGCGGCTCTTCAACAAATGCCATGCCTAATGAGTATCAAATTCAACATCAAAGTCACCTTTCCAAATTCAAAGAAATCAAATCACATACAAAGATCATCAATCAATCATTTCCAATTTTCTTTTCCTTTAGGATAGGATTCTTCCTTTCTTTAGGATTAGACGTACTAGTGGTGGATAACGCCCTTTGTGGCACCATCCTAGTTTTCCTCCAGTTGAGGTCCTCTGTGTGGAGCAAGCTTCCTCCCCACATGATCATCAGCTAGTGGTGGATAACGCCATTTGTGGCACCATCCTAGTTTCCCTCCAGTTGAGGTCCTCTGTGTGGAGCAAGCTTCCTCCCCATATGACCATCCGCTAGTGGTGGATAACGCCCTTTGTGGCACCATCCTAGTTTCCCTCCAGTTGAGGTCCTCTGTGTGGAGCAAGCTTCCTCCCCACATGACCATCCACTAGTGGTGGATAACGCCCTTTGTGGCACCATCCTAGTTTCCCTCCAGTTGAGATCCTCTGTGTGGAGCAAGCTTCCTCCCCACATGATCATCCACTAGTGGTGGATAACGCCCTTTGTGGCACCATCCTAGTTTCAATCCAGTTTAGATCCTCTGTGTGGAGCAAGCTTCCTCCCCACATGATCATCACTAGTGGTGGATAACGCCCTTTGTGGCACCATCCTAGTTTCAATCCAGTTTAGATCCTCTGTGTGGAGCAAGCTTCCTCCCCACATGATCATCACTAGTGGTGGATAACGCTCTTTGTGGCACCATCCTAGTTTTAATCCAGTTCAGATCCTCTGTGTGGAGCAAGCTTCCTCCCCACATGATCATCCACTAGTGGTGGATAATGCCCTTTGTGGCACCATCCTAATTTTAATCCTGTTTCGATCCTCTGTGTGGAGCAAGATTCCTCCCCACATGATCATCCGCTAGTGGTGGATAACGCCCTTTGTGGCACCATCCTAGTTTCAATCCTGTTTAGATCCTCTGTGTGGAGCAAGCTTCCTCCCCACATGATCATTAACTAGTGGTGGATAACGCCCTTTGTGGCACCATCCTAGTTTCAATCCAATTTTGATCCTCTGTGTGGAGCAAGCTTCCTCCCCACATGATCATCTGCTAGTGGTGGATAACGCCCTTTGTGGCACCATCCTAGTTCTACCCTCTCTTCTCTTCCTTTAGGATAGGTGCTACCTTTCCTTATGATTAGAATCACTAGTGGTGGAGAACGCCCTCCGTGGCACCATCCTAGTTCTTCCTTCTACCTTCTACCTTCTACCTAGTCCTCTAAGGTTAAGGTTTCCCTCCTTTCCTTAGGATTAGAACTCAAAACTTGACCTTCCATTCGGTCAACGCCAATATGTGTACTAGAACTTCGTTCTCCTACACATATTGGGGGTCCATTTGTTGACCTCATTTTTATATGAGGTCACTAGGACCCACTTGGATTTCTTTTTAGTGACCTAATGATGGAGAGATGTCCACCCCTCTGTCATAAAGGTCCTAATAAAGACCCAATTTAATCTCAATCAAACCCAGCTCTACCTTTCGACTCAATCTTTAATCTAGCCTTAAATCAACATTCAATCAAATTTCAAATCATATCCAATTAATTTCAATCTTTCATTTGATTTCCATTGATATGAATGATCCAAGGTCAATCATTTAAATCTTAAATCCAACCCAAATCCAACATTCTAAATCAAACCTTCAAGGTCAAGGACCTAGGTCCTGAAACCCTTTCTGGGTAAACTTTCTGTCACCTAGAAACCCTGTCAAGTGACCTCCAAATTATGATCCGTCAATTGCATATTGTTCAAACATGTCTCTAAGATCAACCCTCCAAATTTGAGCTCAATCCAACACTCCTAGTCCCTCAAACTGAATCTTTTCCCAAACGCTGCAAAACCTTCAATTATTTACAATCTATGCCACTAGACTTGCCATCCAGAGCAATTTGACCTTGGGACGCCTTCCAAACCTTTCGACCATGTCCATGACCTTTGTTATGACTTTTTGACCAATAACCTATACTTTGTTGGACCCAGTTTGACCCAATGTTGACTAGGGGTCAAAATGACCAAAATGCCCTTTATAGAGATTTTTGGTCTTTTCCCCAAAGTTCAACATGACCTTCCCATATAACCTTCAAAACTTATCCCAATAGATCCTAAATATCATTAGGAACACATTGGATCCAAACTCAAGTCTTGGTTTGACCTGGTTGACCAAGTCAACCAAGGTTGACCAAATCAACCCTTAACCCACATTAAGGTCAATTTCAATGCTTGAACCCATTTTAAATCAAATCAATCCCTCAAAATCATTCAATTGGACACCCTTGACATGTCCAAAGCTTTCAAATTCAAGCTTCCCCTTGGGTTGACTTGGTCAACCCATTTGGAGGGGTCAAAACCTTCTCCAAACCCCTTTAAGCCTATGAAAAGAGATCAAATCATGGCCATATCACCAAGCCACCTTGGCAATCCATGGCTTGATCCAAAACCTGCTCAAATCTGATATAAATTGACCCATTTCCTCTCTTAAGAAGCCCTAAGCCAACTCCCTAAACCAAGCCAAGCTTTGGTTCACCCAAATGGGGGAAAAGGTGTGGTCCCCTTTCCCATGGACCAAGAGAGGTCACACTCACCACCAACCCTATTCCATAGCTTTAGGTAGCTTAGGGGACACTTGTCATGCATCCAAACTCCCTCCAAACAAATCAAGACCATCCAATCCAAAAGCCAAGTGCTAAGGTGGGAGAAACCTAACCTAAGAGAGAGAATCTTGATTCTTCACTCTCCCTCAACTCTCCCCCAACTCTCCTCCAGCCTTCAACCTTCCAAAACCCTTTCCCATCTTCTCCAACCATTTCTAAGGCTTTTCCAAGCCTCTTCCAATCATTTCTAAGCCTCAAATCACTATTTTAGTGAGGAGAGAGCATTCTAGAGAGAGAAAGAGGGTTTTCCAACACAACTTTTGATCCAATTAGATCCAACTCTTGGTGTCTTCATCAAAGTTGTAGAGGATCACTGCAGCTTTCCAACAAGCCCAAGATCTCACAAATTCGACGGTTGGATTGTAAGTTATGCTCATTTTAAGTTTAAATTTCAATTTGAAACTGCTCAAAAATTTCATTGTTTAGGGTCTCCAAACTCTAGGCAATGAAAGTTCATGTTCCCATGAGCTTATGTTTCAAATTTCGTTAAATTTTGACCAGTATTTTGAAAGTTATGAGTGTTTCAATTTTCTAGTTCATTTTGAACTAAAACGGCTTTGATCGATCTCGGCCGTCCGATTTTCTATCCTTCTCGATCGGACGGCTCGGGGTTAGTGATGGCATGTTTAGGTGGTTGATAAACAGCACTTTGCATATCAAAATGCCACACGCCGCCGCAGTTTTGGCGCCGATCATTGCCAATGATTGGCGCCGGTTATTAATGGACTTAAAAATTCAAAAAAATGGTCATAACTTTCAAAATTCATAGTAAATTCATTTTTCCACCAAATTAAGTGTTTTTGGGCTCGTTGGAAAGATAATTTACCCTAGTATTTATTAAAATTAATTTTGAGTTAATTTGATTACTGGATTATGAGATATTTCTATTTCTTTAAAATCAGTTTTTTGTGATTTTCTCACAATCCAGTGGTCAATTGAGCCCCAAATTTTGGTGGAATGTATTTGGGTATCTTAGGCATGCACTATAATTTTCTTAGGTTCAGATACCCATTGAATTGCTATGATGTGAATTTTTAAGGTAATGGGTCCATTTTGGACCCAAAACTTTGAAAAATTCATAACTCCATTTTTCTATAGAATTAGACTGCATAATTTGTGTGGTATGATTGCATATGTATCAGGGTTAGACACACCAAATTTCAAGCCCATTTGAATAGTAGAGACACCTAGGAAAAATAATTAAGGAAAAGTCTAGAAAACTTTGAAAATTTCTAGGGGATTGTACACATACCCAATAGGGGTGAAATTTTAACACAGTAAACTTAGTGACATAATAAGCCTTAGGTCCAAATTTCATTGAATTTGGAGGTCATTAGGTCAGAAAAATTAATTACCCAAAGTTTCAGCCCATTTAAGGACCCAGAAAATTCAAAAAAACGCAATAAATCCATATTAACTCCAAAAATTGTAAATAATATCTCAAATTGACCAAACCTTAATCCTCTACTTAGGAAAAATAAAAGCCCCTTGACTGGACTCCTATTTTAACTTTAATTTGACTTTTAATGAAAATCAATAATTAATTATATTAATTAATTAAAAATTATTAAAAATCCAAAATAATTTCCAAACACTTGGAAACACTCCCATGGGTCATTCCTGACCTTTGGGATTGATTCCATGCAGTTTGGGATGAGTTTGGATCAAAATGATCAAAACCTTCCTAATTAAGCAGTTTTAAAAATTCAATAATTAAGGAAACTTTGAAAATTCATAACTAATTACAGAAAAATCTAAATTGAGAAAACTTAGTGTCAATCAACTCCAATTAAGGTCTAGTATTTTTTAAAAATGTCAAATCTCCAAAATCTGGTCAAAGTCATAAAGTCAACTTTTCAGTCAACCGTAGTTCAAAACTAGGCTCGAACTTCGAAAAATCATAACTTTTCATAGAAAACTCCAAATTGAGTGTACTAACAGTCTAACAACTCATCATAAGGTCTAATATTTATTAAAAATTTGAAACTTATAAAATTATTTTTAATTTGAAAAGTCAACTTTGGACCCCTTAATTAACTAATTAAAATAATCCATAAAATTCTAAAATTCAATAAATCATTCAAAATTCCAGAAAACATCAATTTTATTTTAAAACCAGCAACCAATCAGTTTAATTAAAAATTAATCAATCTTCAAACTTTAATCAAACTCAAATCACTTAATTATATCGGGTACCACTGGGTAACCCAGGCCTACGAGGCTATTAAATTAGCCCAAAGGAAGGTGAAATAAACTTCATGGCCTCGGTGTGCAATAAAGGTGGTATTCAATAAATAATTAAAATCAATTTTAAAATCAAATTTAAACCATTAAGACTTAAACTTCAATTAAAATCTCCCTTAAGCCTTTCAACCAATCAGGACATCAAACAACTTCAATCAATTACCCATCCTAGGAACTACCCCAGCCACACGACCTTCTACACACACTTTAGATGATTTGCTAGGACAACGAACTCTAGATTTAGGCTAGGCCGATATTTCCTTTTCTGCTGTGTGCCGAGTTTTTCGAGTTTTCATTGTATGTTATGATTGAAATTGATTGATGTGTTTGTTTACTTTCTTTACTACACTCTGTGAATTGATGTGATGGGCGATTAGATTACCCTTAGGTTAGGAACGATCTGGATGCTCACTGGATTTTCTGCAGGTGGCCACGCTCGTGCAGGGCAATAAAGGGGGCTAAATAAATCATAAATATAAATGCTACAGGTGCTTCAGCTGCTTAACCCCCAAATAAAAAGAGCGTGGCCAAGTGTGTTTACTTTTCTGCACGTATATACATATAACTGCTTAGGATGTATTCTAATATTTAAATGCTTAGGATAACCCTGCAGGAGAGTCTAGAATTTTTGTTTTTATATTCATGTAATTTGTTTGAGTATTGAGTTGTGAAAGTGACACTTTGAGTTTGGGATACATAGATCCAAAGGTTGGATTCCAAAGAGGAAAGGATACCCCTTCGGGGGATAGTCCTTATCCATTTGAAACTCCAAATTTGGATCACTTCACTACCCAAAGTGGAAAGAGTAACCTCCCCCTCAAGGGAAGAGTTCTCTTTTCCATTTGGGAATCCAACCACGAAGAATCTAAGGAGCTCGAGGAAGAGAAGACCGAGAAGTTGAAGACATAGAGTATCCCACTCAAAGTCACTTGCGTCTGTATTAGGATTAGAATCCGGGTTGTTGTTAGTGGTGCCCGGCCACTTTTAATTTATGTAAATCTGGGTTGTAATAAGCAAGGCAATTTGCCTATGGACATTTACTTAATTAATTTGATTAT
Source organism: Dendrobium chrysotoxum (assembly GCA_019925795.1). Classification (NCBI taxonomy): domain Eukaryota; kingdom Viridiplantae; phylum Streptophyta; class Magnoliopsida; order Asparagales; family Orchidaceae; genus Dendrobium; species Dendrobium chrysotoxum. The sequence continues at coordinate 43,649,903 of CM034303.1, read as the reverse complement.
TTAATGTGTTGTGATTTAATTTGATTGCGTATAGGATTGCCTGCTTTTCTTAGTTTTTTTTGGGCGATTGAATGCCGTTCTTTTTGTTTTAGCCTGGAATTTGTTAGGCTCTTTAAGGACCAAAAATATTTCTATTCATAACCTATATTTAAAATTTTAAGATTTAAATAACATAGAAATTTAACGACCTAGGGAATAGCCGGAATCGTCTGGGGTCGCATGCATATTACTGCATCTCTCTCCCTCCTTACTATAAGACACTTCCCCGCCCGTGGGTAGAGTCCAGATAATCCGACCTATGAGGATGAGGTGCTGGATCTGGGGAAGTCTAGTCTTTTCAAAAAAATTATTTTATAAGCTTTTTTTAGAAATTTCATGCATACCAGATTTGGATACTTTAACCAGCATGCATCGCATTAGAAACTTATTAAATTAAAATTTTAATTGCATTATTAGTCTAAGCATTCCACCCGACATAAGTCAAAGGGGTCAATTAGGAATCTGCTCTAGATGTCGACCTCAACTTCTTAAACCAATCTTAAATAATGTCCCTGATCACTCTGCATCAAAAGACCGGACTCATGATTTTGAAGCGTTTAGGTGGTTTAGCTGGCTCCTCAATCCAGGCCGGGGTAAGTCCAGATTTTGCACTGCATTAGTTAGGTTCGGACTACTGTGTTCCAGTGTCCAAATTTAGAGTTAGGATCCGGGGCTGATTTCTTTTTGAGTCATAAGACCCCAACCTCCGGGAATATAATCCCAAATTTCTAATAAAATGCTCAACTCAAATTAAATATTTTTTCAATCCAAAATTTAAAGCCCAACACTTAGCTTAGATCGGGGCACTTCTGAATTGTTTCAGAATCCTAAAGTGTCCCCTACCCTTCCTCATTTGATTCCAAAATAAGTGTTCAATCTTGCTCCAATCCCCTTTCAAAATCCAAATTCACCTCTTTGGTATCACTCATAGAAATCTCTAAATAAAATTTCTGCCATTATTTTAATCGAAAGTTTTCGTAGGGGACTCCGGTCTCCCACGATGTAATTAACTACGAGGGCTTGCGCTCGTAGGAGATTTAGAACCCACAACTGATTTTCAAAATTGATTTTCAAAATTCAATTAGTCTACATTGGGAAAATTAAATTATTGATTATCGTTATCGTTATGTTCGAACGATTATTAACAAATGATATCTTCTCCCTTCGGGGAGATATATCTTTTGTTAAAATAATTTCGAATATGAAATTAACGATCACTTCCCTTGATTATCGTAGCATGATATTTGACTGAACTTTATTTTGATCCTTCGGGGTCATACAAAGTTCTCTCTTAAAGCTGGTTACGATATTTAAGATGGGATTCTTAATTCTAAATCTGAACCCCATCCTGAAATTTTATTTCCACCTCTCGAGGTGGTATAACATTTTTGATGGGATGTTTGATTTTAGAATTAAATTTTAATGTTAATTCAAAAATTTCCAAAGAAGACTAAATTTTTCAAAACCCGCTTTCAAACACCAACAGGCACTGCCCCCTCGGAAACCCCAACATATTTCCTAAATGTACAGAAAAAAACTATTATTTCTTGTTTCTTCTTTCTCAATAGCTTTTCCACATCCATATAAGTTTTCATCTTCATCTTCACCGGCTTCTCCACCTCCAAACAAGTCTTCATCTTCATCTTCACTTGCTTCTCCTCATTTCTTCTTTCTCATCAGCTATGAAATATTTTTTGAGAAGAAATCCTAAAAAATATGATTAAATGCGGTATTTCATTTAAAAAAAGAATGTCAATGCTGAGTCAGTTGGGCTAGCAAGAAAAAAATTAAAAAAAAAATAAAAAAAATCTAGCTGTATAAATATCGTGATTTTATTGATATCCGAATATAAAGTTAGATTTGATGTCCGCACCTAATAAAAGTTCCTAACTAGGGTTTCTTTTTACCGCCACTGCCGCCGACGCAATGAAAATCAACCCTAGGGTTTCGAGCTCCCGGCGCAAGTGCCGCAAGGCTCACTTCACGGCGCCGTCCAGCGTGCGACGAAAGCTCATGAGCGCGCCGCTCTCGTCGCAACTCCGCGGGAAGTACAGTGTGCGGTCGATGCCAGTCAGGAAGGACGATGAGGTGCAGGTAGTGCGCGGCACCTTCAAGGGCCGGGAGGGCAAGATCATCCAGGTTTACCGGAAGAAATGGGTCATCCATATCGAGCGCGTCACCCGCGAGAAGGTTAACGGATCCACTGTTAACGTCGGCATCGATCCCTCCAAGGTTGTGATCACCAAGCTTAAGCTCGACAAGGATCGAAAGTCTCTCATCGACCGTAAGGCTAGTGGCCGCGCCGGCAACAAGGCGAAGGGCAAGTTCTCCGCTGAAGAGGTGGCCACGGGCGCTGCACCCTCCCTCCAGGAGATTGATTGATTTTTTTTTCCAGATGAAGCAGACCTTTGATAGCAGTATTGACTCAGTTTTGTTTCCACACAAAATCTAGTTTCATACATATTTCATTTTTGCCACCCAAAATTTCTTATTTTTATAGTTTATTTTAAGCATTCTGATCATGGATTTTGTTTATGGCTACTATACAGTGAAATTTCTCTGTTTAAATGCTTTGTTTTGCTTTGGGTGTCATAGTATTACTTGCGCTGAATGCTAACATGATATGATTGTAGATATTTAGAACCCTAGAAAGCTGATATATTGATGCTGAGAAAATTGCTCACATCTTGATAACAACTATCTTGATTGCTAATATAAAATATAGTGAAAGTCAGGAAAAGGTGGAATCTTCGCTTAGCAGTTTTGCTGATATAAGAAAGTACCATCGATATAAAGTCTCAGGCCATTTAGATTGCAATTTTGAATGTATAGCAGTTCAAATAACAAATGAATCATGCAACTATTTTATTTCATTTTTGTCAGCATATTGTTCTAATTCTTCTGTTTTTGGGTAAGTATAAGTTTTTCTATGGTTTTAATGTTGTTATAATATTAGCGTTAGCATAGCTTGATACCTAAAGGCTGTTGGTTCCTGATTTTCTTAGGTCAAGTCAAAATTAGTCATCTTAAGGATATGAGAATTTTAGAGGATTAAATTAAAACTGGACCAATTTCTATTTGGTTTGTTTGTGTCTTCTTTTTTTTCCCCTTCTTATTGTTTAGGATAATATTTTTACCTAATAGATTTAATTTAACCTATGTTAAGAAAGGTAGAGGTAGACCTAAAAAGACTTGTTTAGAAAATTAGAAATGACCTTTCTTTAGTAGATCTAAACGAGAATTTGACTTTTAACCTGACATAATGGAGAAAAAGGATTCGTGTAGCCGACCCCGTAGTGGGATAAAGGCTTGATGTTGTTGTTCTTGTTGCTTATTGTTTAGGATAGAGAGTGAATTTTATGGCAATTATCTTGTTTTGTAATGAACATTTCCTTCTATGTATCGCAAGCACAATATTTACAAAATGAATAATATATTACTTTATGTAGAAACTTTTCTTCCTACAAGTCATTTAGGGCCCAACTTATACAATTTCAATGAATTAATTGAAATAAAATTAATGTACACAAAATGAATCAAAATACTTCATAGAAATAGCCAAGTGCTTGCAAAAGTAAAAGAGTAAAAGCAATATAAATGCAGGCCTAGCTAAAAAGTCCTAACTATATGTATAATCTTTGCACAATTTGGCCGACAATCCTTCACTCTTAGGATCTGCTATCATGAGCTTAGTTTTCACATAATTAATGACCACTTCATTAGTCTTGATGTGATAGTTGATGAACAAATACTTCATGCATACACACTTACTTTGTCTTCCAGTTTCATTATTCTTAAAAAATAAACTCACAGCTGAATTATTATAGTATGTCTTCAATGCCCTTGTTATGGAATCAACAATTTTCAAACCTATGATAAAATTCCTTAACCACAATGTTGTGAAGTAGCTTCACAGTAACCAATAAGTTCTACCTCTTTAGTAGACGAAGTAGTTATCACATGTTCAATACTTATCCAATATATAAGACCTTTTCCTTTAGCAAGAATGAAAATGTACCTTCATGCAGATTTCCTTGTGTCTATGCATCCAAGAAAATCCAAGTTTGAATATGCAATCACTTCAAGATTCTTTGAATCCTGAATACAAGCCTATAATTCTTAGTCCTTCCAAATAGCTCATCACCTTTTTAGCACATTTAATGTTCTATTCCAGGATCACTTTTATAGTTGCTTAGTATACCAATGCATATGCAATACTAGGTCAAGTAGACTTGTGTGTCCATCAAACTACCTATAGCTGAAGCATAAGGTATGACCCTTATTTGTTTTCGTTTCAAGTTATTTTGTGGACATTAACTTCACATGAATCTGCCCCCATTAACAATCGGGGCCATGATAGGTGCACAGTTTTTCATTTTAAATATTTTCAAAACCTTTTCAATGTAGGATTTCTGAGATAATCCTAATGTTGTATTGGATTTGTCTCTTTGAATCTCTATATAATGACATAGGAGGCTTCACCCATATTCTTTGTATCAAAGTTTTTTGAGAAAATTGTTATATTTATGCAGCAAACATAAGTCCTACTTGCATGCCAAATATCATCGACATATTGGACTAGAAAAATGTATGTGCCATCGCTAATTTTAAGGTATATTTGCTAATCAGTGATATTTTCCAGCAATGTCTTATGACAGACTAACATTGTGAAATTTCATGTATCATTGATGGGAAGCTTGTTTCAGATCATGTATAGATTTCTTTAATTTGCAAACCAAGTGACCATTCCCATTGTCACCGAATCCTTCATAAACACTTCAAGCAAGACTGAGACTGTATCCCCAAGCAGATTTCCTTGTATAGCTGATGTAGAATGAAGGGGGGAGGGGGTCATGTGAATTTGAAATTTTAAATTATATGGAAAAGGAAGGGAAGATGGGGTTAAATGTCTCCTTAATTGGGGCCTTTAATTAGGAAGAAAATAATTATGATAGAGTGAGAGAGGGGCCGACCAAGGAGGAGGGAGGAAAGATGTCTAGATTCGATGTATGCGGACCATAGCAATAAATATGATGGGGTAATTAAATCTGAAATTCAGATTCAGAGGGATTGGAAGGGCTTCCTAAATTAGATCCATTGATTAGAAAAGGGATTTGAAATTTAAATTAATTTGAATTCAAATGAGAAACTTTCAAAGTTAACAAAAGATTAATTTAGGAAGGTAATGAAGAGGCTATTTTGAATTTGAAAATTTAAACTTGTGAATGAAGAGGGGTTAGGTATTAAGGAGGTGGGCCCACACAATTAAGTGGAGTGATTACTTAAATTTCAAATTAATTTCAGATTTAAGTTAATTGAGGATTTTTCTAAATTAAAAAAGGAGAATTTAATAAGAATTTGAAATTCAAATATTTTGAATTTGAATTTAATTTTCTTCCTAAATTAGTGGGGCTAAATAAAGAAAGCATTTATGATGGATTTGAATTCAAAAGTTTGGAGGGAATTATGTGGCCGGCGGTTATGGTGGTGGAGAGGGATATGACTGACAGCTTTAGGTGGGGAGAGGCTAGCGGTGAGGTGGTCGGTCGGCTATAGAGGTGGTGGGGTTTATGGTCGGCAGTTGATATGGATAAAATGGAGGTGGTTTGTGACTTTGGAGGGGTTTGTGGGAGAATCGGTTGGTGGCAAGTGTGGGGTTTTGGCTGGCGGTCAAGAGAGGAGGAGAAAAGGATTTAGGAAAAGAAAGATACAACCGTGAGCCCGGACACATCCTGTAGCTGACGGGTATTATGTTGTTTTTCTCCAAGGGACTTCAAGCCATGAGCTCGGACCCATCCTGCGGCTGGTGAAAACTACGATTCCCTCTCATAGGAATCTCACTAACGTTTTCTCCAAAGAACATAAGTGCAACAACAAAATTTGATTAATAATCCATCATGCCTAATACAAGAGCAAGGACCTCTATATACAAGCCTTAAAATAAAAGAAATAAAAAAGACTACTTTGCCTTTTGGACTTACATAAGATAAGACTCTTAAATAAGGGTAAAAATGAAAAATTCTTAATTAAAATCAAAATACAATTAATAAGCTAAAAAAAATGGAGTGATCTCGGCCGTCGATCTTCATCTCTTCCTTTGATTAACGTCTACCGTCGGATGTCCGCATCATTCTCCCTGGGTGGAAAAGAGCTCGACTCTGTCGAGTCTACATTCCGGGCAACCATACTCTGATACCAAACTGATGTGATACATGCAAGGAGTTCACAAGAGATTAATAAGAACAAATTGTGAGAAGCTTTCCAATTAACAAATTATTGTAATAGCAAACAAAGACTTTCAGGATTCGTAGTTTTTCACTTGCTTAGGCGTCACCCCAATTAAACCCTCCCTAAATTCCTCCTAAAACGCTGCCCCATGCTTTATTGAAATTCAACATATTCCCTCCATCCTCTTTTAGGAAAATCTGAATTAACTTCAAATTTTCTCACAACCCCTTCCCTAATCCAAACCTAGCCCCCTCCTCTCTTCTCCTTGCCACCCGCCAACACCCATACCCGCCTCCCTCTTCCTTCCCAATCAGCAGCCTCACCAAGGAACATCACCGGATACTTCCAAGCTCATGGATGACGGATTCCGAGGACGAGCCTATCTTCGCATATGATGAGAATGGCCAAATAGACATACTACGATCTTCGTTCTTCGACGTCGGATTTGGAGAGGAAGGCACCGTCAAGGAATACATTGCATGCATCCAATATTGTTTGATAGAGGTCATTAGCGAGCAAAAATCTTCCGGCTCGTGGCAAATCATCGGACATCCACCCACCCCTCCATTGCCGGCTACCTTTCCATCAACGAAGTTCGTAGGCTTCCTCTTCCTCGTGGTGATTTCAAGCCTAGTGTGGAGTATCTCCATCAAGTCTAATGTGGAGTATCTTCATCCGCTAAACCCTAGAGTAGTTGAGTGAGAAGCCCCTCAAGGTAAACATCTCATTATTAAATTACGGATTTCTATTATAAGCTATGAGTGTTACTCTTGCCTTTGTATTTGCTTAAGATGTTTTGGTTAATCTACATGTATTTCTTTGCCTAAGCAAGTAAAAAAGTACGAATCCTTAAAGTCTTTGTTTGCTATTACGATAATTTGTTAATTGGAAAGATTGTAACAATTTGTTCTTATTAATCTCTTGTGAGCTCCTTGCATGTATCACATCAATATCTATGCATCTGAATGCCCTTTCACTGCAATATTGTTTGTAAGCTTCAATGTAAGCATATTATCCTTATTTCCTGTAGATAACTTGTGACCTTTTTAGCAGCTTGCCAATGCCCCATTCTTGAATCACCTTTATATTTGCCTATAGTACTAGTCCATATGCAATGCTAGGTCTAGAACAAACTTGTGCATATCCTATATCGGAAGCATAAGGTGTGGCTCATTTGTGGACTTTGACTTTGGTTGAATTTGCCCCTCTAATCTTACGCACTATAATAGGTGTACTCTCTTTCATTTTGAATATTTATTTTGAGGGGCGATATGTATATATCCTTTGTCAGCTTTGACTCGAGTGTTAACTCATGAGCCAGCTTGATTAACAATAAGTATTTATATAAAATACGCTTAAATTATTTTAGCATTCATGAGTTATATAAAGTTATTAAAAAATATTTAAAAATCTCTCTCTCTTACTCTCTCTCTCTCTCTCTCTTTCTCTTATATTAAGTAATTTCTTATCATTTCTTTTAATTTTTCATTCTTTTTATTATTTTATTATACCAATTGTTTGGATCATAATCATTCTTTCATGATATATGAGTTGGCTCATTGGCTAATTAGAACTCATAGAATTAAACTTAAGCTCGACTTAAACTTGATTAATTAATCAAGCAAAGGCTCAAATCAAAAGTGACTCGAGCTTGACTCGATTCATTTACACCTCATATATGTAAATCTCTTAATTATATTTTATTGACATGAGTTAAACATAATAAAAACTTATTAGCTTTTCAAGATCTCATCATGTTCTGATGGGAACAATGTTCAATGAGCATGATATTTCAACGAGATTGAATTTTTGAAATGTCACAAAGGCTCTTCCAATGTCATACTTCTATATTTTTACACTCTTGATGAGTCAATTGCATTGACACAAGTATCATTGGCATGAAAGTGCTTTAGAATGGTAAACCCTAAGAGCATAGTCTTGCTTATGTGTGGTAATGACCAATGTTTTAAAAACAGGATCATACAGTCCGGTTCAACTGGTTGAGCTGTGAACCAGTTCATCAGCCAGTCCGGAATATAGACATAAACTGATTTAAACTGTCTTGAATCAGCGGTTCAACAAGTTAACCGGCAAACTGGTGTCTGTTAGGGGTGCAAACGAGTCGAGTTGAGCTCGAGCCAGAGGTAGTTCGAGCCTGGCTCGCTAATTTTATAGGTGGCTCAAGCTCGAGCTCGAGCTCGACTCGTGTGTCCGAATCTCAAGCTTGAATTTGGCTTGTTAGCTAGAGCTCGAAAAATCAACTTGAGCTTGGCTCTCATACTGGCTCGATTACAGGCTTGAATTAAATGCTTTTTTTATGAAATTTTCACCACCAAAATGATGCTTTGATATACTATTGATTATTTTTGAATTGAAGGCTTCTTTATGATATTTAAAAGCATTAGCATGAGAAATTCAGGACGGATTTGCAATCAAACTGCCTCATTGATGTGCACTCATACTAAAAAGAATCCTACCTTAGAAAATCATGGTGACATATAGATAATATCTAATACAAAGCCATTATAAATAACTAAGCTGTTTCAAAAAGTACATTTCTCATAAGCCAAGCATAAATCATAACAACAAAATAGCTCATGTTAAGCAAATATCGATACAACTAAATCAGACATGATGAAATTTTTTATCAATAGTTACATAGTCATTGTTGATAAGATAGATGACCATTGTTATATAAATTACAACCAAACATCATAAAAATACAACCACAAATATTCCACACAAAGTTCAAATTGTCCATGCTTTCTTCATCTTTGCCAACTTGCAATTGGTAACAAGAGTTCACTTCTCAATTAGAATTCTGCAAGTATTACCATAGACATACCATAGAAAATGAAAATAGTAAAGAAGAATGGTTATACAGAAATGTTAAGGACGTTATTAAGAAAGCATACATAAATGCAAACAACGTAGGTATATAGCTCAGGAATACTCCACCGCTGTTTCAGAATTTGAAAAGCAAGATTAAGCTGGGACTTTCTTTATAAAATCTTCATTAATGTAATTAGTTCTCTTTTAAGCAAGTAGTTAAATAAGCTTTTTAAACAATATAAACAAGCTTATGAATCATTTAAGAATGCATTTGGATGAATGGATATAACACTTAAATGAATAATAAAGCTTTATTTAAGCCAAAAACATACAAACCACAAATAAGCCACCATAAAATACAGAAACAAACAAGACATAAAGTTCTAAAAAGGCAGTTAACTGAATAATAACTAACTGACGTCTAAATTGTGTTGTCGAATCCTAGTCACAGAGCGATCTAAATGACATCTAAAATGTGTTATCGACCCTATACTTCCTTTGAAAATGACCTTCCTACAATAATTGCATTCCCCTTTCTTCTGATCATTAGCAAGTTTTACTTCCTTAAACTCATCCCAAACAGATGATGTCTTCTTTCTTTTTCTTGTTGCAACAGGATTTGCATCTTTATTATGATTACATGTGCCTGCAACATCTCCCTCTACACCCTTATTTTTCTCCACCACAATATCATTTTCAGCCAACCCAATATTTGCTTCTACACTATCAGATGGTACTTCATCAACTCTCCAAAATTATTTCACTAATATTATCTTCAATAATTAGTTCAGGTGACATTCTAGAGTAGATTGAACAAATAAATTATTTTTAGGATAACAATTTACATACACTGGACCAAAAAAAATTTCTATCTATATCAAAGCTAGAAAGCAAAACTCACCTAAAAGCAAATACAGAAACAATGCATAAGAATTTATTAATGCGAAATATCAATAGCAGAAAAAGGAAAAATAAAATTCTATCGTTGAAAAAGACTGAAGAACTTGAACTTCAATACAAACCACGATAATCATAACTGATGCTAAAGCTTTTCCTAGTGAAAATTTTTCTTAAACAAAAGTCTATCAAGCTGCTTGCTGCATTTGATATTGAATGTAAGCGAAACAAGTTCAGAAAATTTTAGAAAATAAATTTAATAATTGAGAAAATTGACTAAATTATTTGTTCAAATGAAAGACTTAATTTTTAAAATGAATCAAATTAAAAATATGAAAGAAGGAACCTCTTGTGGTGTTCCTCCCTTGCTTAACAAACCCCATTAACAATCCATCTTATAGAAGCCTTTCCACTTCAGTCGAAAGGAAAATTTTCAGCCAAAAAAAAATTGAAGAATAGATGATATAAAGGAAAAATTTCCTTGCAATATACCTATCAAGAGACTCCAATAAAAATAACTGATGCTCGAGCGCAGGAAGAACCCTTCTAAACACCAACTCGCCAAGTCCTCTCCTGCTCGAGCACAAGAAGAACTTCAACAAAAAAAAAAAATGAAGAATAGAACTCCTAACCGGAGCAGCTAGCCAGCGAACGTGACGCCGCACTCCACAACTCCTAACCGAAGCAACTAGCCAACGAACGATCTTAGAATGTTCTCTCTACCTGTCGACTCATGCCTCTTGCTCGAGCACCGGAAGAAGGGCAGACGACGAAGGCAAGAATCGATACCCTAGCTCCCGAACGGATGCTGCACTCCACAGCTCTTCACGAAAAAGATGTAGACTACCTCTTCATGAATATAGCTGTTTATTTACTCCGATTCGTTTTTCGCCCGGTCTAGCTATCCCACTCCACTCCGCACCGCAATTTGCATTCCGCAAATATGTTCGCATTTTAATCGAGCTGGCTCGACGAGCACTCGAGCCGGATAAGACATGTATTAAACTCGAGCTCGATAATACACCGAGCTTAAAATTCTACTCGAATTCAAGCTAGATACTCGATATGCTCGACTCGCGAGCTCGTTAACAAGTCGAGCTCGAGCCAGCTCGCGAGTCAGCTTGACTCAGTTGCACCCCTAGTGTCGATTTTCAAAAATTGGTTTGGCTGGTATTTAGTTGAATGAAATAATTTAATTAACTTATTATTAAATATTTCACTTAATAAACTAATTTAAAATTTATAAATTTTAATTAAACAGGCATCAACAATACTTTATCAATTATGTTTTATCACATGACCCAACATATCATATAACTTCTTTATCCATGCGAATAAAAAATATTTATATAGACAAAAATAATACTAACATATGTGTCTAGATGATGTGAGACTATAAAATCAAGGTAAAGTTCTTAAGTTCATTATGCATTGATACACTACATATTTCTACGTAAATTTTTTAATTAAAATTTAATAAAGCAAATAATATGTAATTTTTATATATTATTTTTTCATTTTATTTAATTATGTAATATAAAAATTAACTTTTTTTAAATTTTTATCTATTTTTTAATAATAAATAATATAACATAAATTTATAAATATAATTTTATAATGTAAATTTTGTATACTTCTGTATAAATTATATTTAAACATATAATATAAATCAAAATTTATTTATATTAAATTTAAAAATATGCATTTAAACTAATTTTATATTAAATATGAGTTATATTATTTATAAGTGTGATTTTAAACCCTCAACTCATTCTTAGTTTGAATTTTTGATATGTATGATAGGATGAATTTGTGTTTTAAGTTTAAGGTTTGATTGCCATATTATTATGTTAATTTTATTAATTTTTAATAATAATATTATTTATTATATCATCTTGAACCGGTTGAACCATGAACCCCTCCTTCCGGTTTGTTGTTCGGTATGATTTTCACAACCTTGGTAACAGTGGCGGAGACAGAAATTTTATTTAGGAGGGCCTAAATTAAAATAGTTTGTTTGCCGCCTCATTACCAGAGCCAAGAGGAGCTGTAAAATCAAAATTTAGAATGCAAATAACATGGTCTTTAGAGCTTATAAGACATAAATATTTGCCACGAGCGGTCTCCGTTTGGGGGCAAGAGAGGAGCGAAAGGGAAAACGAAAGTCGTACTCGAGGTCGTGAGAGAGACACAAAGGAGAAAACGAAGCAGACCGTTTGGGTCGAGGGCTAAAATTTACACGAGATTCTTTAAAATATTTTCATTTCAACCAATTTAAGTGATTTTCAAATTTAATCATTTTAATACAATTTCAGCTAAAATTTACTCAATATTCTTTAAAATAAAGTTACAAATAAATATCAAAGATTTCAATTAAAACTTCTGTGCCCCCCCTTGCCACCCCCTCCCTTCGCCCATACTGGGTAATAACTAATAACAATTCGAGCATTAAATTTAATTATTTATGTGTGTGCATGACTTTATAATCAATCGTTCAAATTAAAAAAAAAAATAAAATAAAATATGTTAATTTCATAATTGATAAAATTAGGATTGTTAATTATGCTTGAGAATAAAGCTTTATTCGGGACGATTTTTTTAATACAAAAATTTCTTGAACTAGATATTGTTGTACTAGAAAGTTGCTTTAGAAAGAAGACCGCCCCAAATGAAACCTAAATCAACACATAAATTGAAGCTAAATCGGTTGGTTTCGATTTGATAAGAAATTTAAATATGAATTGCAATATATTTAATTTTTAATTAGGCATATTGCTAACAATGAATCTATTTGGGATGGCTGTAGTGTTTTAAAAAATTGGTTGTGATTTCTGTGAGAAAAAATCTTAGATACTCTGATTTCAAAAAATAAATTTTCATTACATAAATTTTTTAAAAGTTATGAAAAGCAGCTAGAAAATAGTAGTTAAATAAAATTATAATTGCTATATAAAATGTATGTCGTAATGCCCACTTATAACTCCTAACTTTCACCTCCCACCTGCCCAAAGTAGGTGTAGATTAGAGCCAAAATAGAGCTGAGCAATTTAAGAGCTAGAATTGAAAAGAGTAATCCAACACAGAGATATAATCACTTTGGGTCCAATTAGAGAGTTTCATAATGTACTTATTTTTCTTTAAAATAAAGCTCCAGAATGGCATGAAATGCATGATAATGCAAATGCAGCATATAACTAAGAAATTCAAAGCATGTATATAAATAAATGCCATTTTTTTTCAAAAACCTAAAATTTTAGGTGCTTATGCAAAGTTTCCAAAATTTTACCAATTTGTAAAATTATAAATTAATACACTTTATTAACTATACTGAGGTTTAGACATGCCATCATTTTTCAGAATTGTCAAAAATTCACACAGAATAAACCGAGCAGTGAAATTTTATATTTTTACAGTCAAATTGTCTAGAATGAAGAATAAAATGATATACTAAAAGTTATATAGTAAAAACTTTCTTAAACTGAAGAAAAACATGTTTAAAAGCATTTCTCTTTTATAAACACTTGGGAATTAAAATAAAAAATAGGATACGAGTTGCCTAACTTGAGCCTGACAATTTTCCCAACTAGCTAGAAGGACAATTTCCAATGTTTGGACTTCAAAACCCATCCTTTTCCTTCTCTTTTCTTCCTTCACCTCTCCTTTCTTCTCTGGCAAGGTGGATAAACAAATGGGATTTCAAGATGGAAAGAGATATTTTAATATTTAAAAAAATACTAATTTGGCCTAGCACCACAATACTTGATTTCCCAACACTACAACGCCCATAGGGAATCTTTTAGGCTCTCTTAGAATCTCAACCCAATACCACAATAGTGCTACACACTGCCATAGCGCTATACCAAAACCAATTTTTCTCCCAATTTTCCTGAGAGTTTTATACCAAGGCGCTGCCAAGATTGGCGCCATGGTGCCTGTAGAGGAAAATAAAAAAAATTAATATTCACACATCAAACTCCAAGCCTTGGTTATTTATATCCATTCAGTATTTTAATACTTATAATTATTATTAACTAAAACTTAGCGATCATTAATGGATAATTATTTGAATCTCAAATGACGGATATCACAGAACCACCTTATAGAAGATCCTAACCTACATGTAGCTAATTTTTTAGAAATATGTACTACATTTAAATGTAATGGTGTATATGATGTGGCATTAGGCTTAGGTTATTTCCTTTTTCATTAAGAGACAAAGCTAAGATGTGGTTAAACTCGTTACCCCTACGCTCAATCACTACTTGCAATGACTTAGCTCACAACTTTTAGCCAAATACTTTCCCCCTTCTAAGATAACAAAACTTAGAAATGAAATCACCTTGTTTACCCAATTAGATGATGAATCTATTTACGTGGCTTGTGAAAGATTCAAAGAATTACTTAGAAAGTGTCATCACCATACATTACCCGATTGAATTATTATTCATACATTCTATAATGATCTAATAGGTTCTCTTAGATCCATTATAGATGCGGCTGTTGGTGGATCATTGATGTTCAAACCTTTCAAAGAAGCTTACATTGTAATTGAAGAAATGGTCACCAATATATTTCAATGGTTGTCTAAAAGAGTAAATCCTAAAAAGATAGCTAGTGTGTAAAATAGATGCATTATCAATTTTATCTTCATAAGTAACGGCTATATTTAGGAAGCTTGATAATATTGGAGTGAGCTCATCCCAGAGTACACCTTTGCTAGGAGAAGAGAGTGTTTATGAATCCTCTAGTGACCCATAAGCATTAGGAATTGAATCTCTAAATGCCATCAATAATAGAACTAACAACCCTTTCTTGAATATTTATGATCATGGTTAGAGAAATCATCCTACTTTTAACAAAAATAAAAATCATCCTACTTTTAACAAAAATAATAATCAAAATGAGAATAATAATTAGAACTCTAACTAATCAAATAAAATAGGAAGCTGGAACCCAACTCCTCAAAATTATGCAAACCCAAGGTTTAATTACCCCCTGGATTTCACTCAAATAATCAAACTAAGGATAAAAATCATATATTAGAAGATTTAGTTCTACAAATGGGTACTCTATTGCAAAGTCATACTACTATTATTAGAAATATAAAAAATTAATTAGGGTAGCTAGCTTGTTCTTTGAATAGTAGATCACATAGAACCTTTCCTAGTAACATCAAAGTAAATCCAAAAGATAAAGGTAAGGAACATTTCAAGGCTACTCAATTGAGGAGTAGAAATGAATTAGAAAGAGTGGTTAGAAAAGAAGAAGGCTGTAAAAGATATTCTTAAAAAACACCATTAGAGCCAACTAGGCATGAGGAACCATCGCAACTTACTAAAGAAATATAAAAACCAGTTAGAAAGGTAGTTGAGCTTTTTCCTCAACGATTATTAAAATAAATTTAGATAGATAGCTTTCTAGATTTTTAGAGGTGTTTAAAAAGTTTACAATTAATATACCCTTTGTAGAAACCCTAGAGCAAATGCCTAGGTATGCCAATTTTATAAAAGATATTTTAAGTAAAATGAAAAAAAATATGGTGACTTTGAAATTGTAGCCTTTACCAAGGAGTGTAGTGTCATTATTCAAATGAAAATCCCTAGAAGCTTAAAATCCTGGTAGTTTTACCATTCCTATGGCTATAGGAGATAATTTTTGTGGGAGAGCGCTATATGACTTAAGTGTTAGCATCAACCTTATGCCCTTATCAATCTTCAAAATATTAGACCTAGGAGAAGTCTAATCTACCACTATTATCTTCAGTTAGCTGATCATTCATTCATCTATCTAAATAGGTTAATAGAAGATGTTTTAGTGAATGTTAATAAGTTCATTTTCCCCATGGACTTTATTATTTTATATATGTAGGAAGATAAGGAAATACCTTTCATCTTATGTAGACCTTTCTTAGCCATAGGTAGGGCTCTGATTGATGTTCAAAGGGCTGAGTTAACTATGAGAGTTTAGGACCAAGAAGCCACCTTCAATATCCTGAAATCTATGAAGTTTTATAAGGGTCAGAGTTAGGATTCCTTTAGAGTGAATTTAGTGGATTCTTGCATAAAAGATGTTATGGAGGAGATGCTGAGTGACAATCATTTGGATATGTCATTATTTTAGGATGATCTATATGAAGTAGAGAGATATTCTATTCATATTATCAATAAAACCTCTAGGATGTTTAAGGAGAGATTCAAAGTACTAGATACATTATATTAGGGAAGCCTTTAAACCCATCTATAGTTGAGGCACCTAAGCTAGAACTAAAAGCATCGCCTACTCACTTAAAGTATGCCTTTTTATGAGAGGATTCAACTTTATTTATCATTATATTTATTGAGCTTGAAAGATCAAGAAGGGAAGTTGATTAGAGTGCTTAACATGTATAACAGAGCTTTTGAATGGTTTATTGATGACAATCAGGGGATTAGTCTATATGTTTGTATGTAGAAGATCTTATTAGAGGAGGCTTATCAACCTAAAGCTAACCTACAAAGGAGGCTAAATCCAACTATAAAAGTAGTAGTTAAGAAAGAAATTTTAAAATGGTTAGATACATATATCATTTATCCTTTTTTTGATAGTGATTGGGTTAGCCCAATTTATTATATTCTGAATAGAGGGTTAGCTATCATTACAATTGAGAAGAATGAACTTATTCCTAATATGACTATAACTAGGTGAAGGATCTGCATTGACTATAAAAAACTTAACAATGCCACTTGGAAGAATCATTTCTTATTGCCTATTATTGATCAAATTCTAGATAGATTAGTCAGGCATCCTTTCTATTATTTCTTTGATGGCTACTCTGGATACCATGAGATTCTGATTGCCCTAGAAGATCAGGATAAGACTACATTCACAAGTAATTATGAAACCTTTGTGGTTAGATGAATGCTGTTTGCATTATGCAATTCCCCTCAACAATTCAATGATATATGATGGCTATCTTTTCGATTTAATAGAACGGGGCATTGAAATTTTCATGGTTCATTTTTTCAATTTTTGGAACAACTTTTGACACTTGTTTAGATCACTTTGAGCATGTATTAAAGAGATGTGAGGAAACCAATCTTGTACTTAATTGGGAGAAATGTCAGTTTATGGTGAAGGAAGGTATTGTCCTCAAACACAAAATCTCTGAGAGGGGTATGGAGGTCGATAAGGCAAAGATCCAATTGATTGAGAACTTTCCATATCCTACTTCTATTAAGGGAGTCCATAATTTTTTCGGTCATGCCAGATTTTATAGGCATTTCATTAAAGAGTTCTCTAAAATAACTAATATGCTTTTTAATTTACTAGAAAAATATACACTTTTTTATTTTAATTTTGAGTGTTTAGCTGTGTTTAAGAAACTCAAGAAGTACTTAGTTATCGCACCTATCATCGTTTCACCTCAATAGTCTCTAAATTTCAAATTGATGTGTGGTGCTAGTGACTATATCATTGGAGTAGCTTTGGGAAAAAATACTTGATAAAAAATTCCATGCCATTTACTATGCTATTAGGACACTAAATGATGCATAAATTAACTACATAACTACTAAGAAAAAGTTGCGAGCAATAATATTTGCCTTTGATATATTTAGATCTTATTTAATCGACACCAAATTTACTATTTTACTAATAACTCTGCCATTAAATACCTATTAACTAAGAAAGATGCAAAAACTAGATTAATAAGATAGATTTTATTTCTACAGGAATTTGATATAAAGATTATTGATAGGAATTAATCTTAAAAATAGGTAGCTAATCATCTGTCTAAGTTTGATAGAGAGGATTCAAAGCATAATGATAATAACATTAATGAATTCTTTGCTAACGATAAGTTATCTATATTGCATTCTTTGTGTGCACCCTGGTATGCTGACATTATTAATTTTATTATTTGTGGGGTAATCACAGTTGACATGTCATATAACCAACAACAACAACAACAACATCAAGCCTTTATCCCACTACGTGGGGTCGGCTACATGAATCATTTTTCTCCATTTTGTCCTATTAAAAGTCAAATTCTCGTTTAAATCTAATAAAGAAAGATCATTTCTAATATTTTCTAGCCAAGTCTCTTTAGGTCTACCTCTACCTTTCTTAACATAAGTCAAATCTAAGACCTCTACTTTCCTAACCGGGTCATCGGGAGGCTGCCGTTTTATGTGACCAAACCATCTAAGGCGACTCTCTCTAATCTTATCTTCCACTGGAGCTACTCCAACCTTTTCACGAATATGCTCATTTCGTATCCTATCTCTAAGGGTAAAGCCACTCATCCACTTGAGCATCCTCATCTCTGCAACACTTAACTTAGAATTATGCTTCTCTTTTAATGCCCAACATTCGGCACCATAAAGCATTACAGGTCTCACCACCATCTTATAGAATTTTCCCTTAAGTTTGAGGGGTACTTTTCTATCACACAATAAGCCCGACGTATTCCTCCACTTCAGCCATCCCACTTGGATTCTGCTGATAATATCCCAATCTATTTCACCATCACTCTGAACAATAGATCCAAGATATCTAAAACGTATACTCTTATTGATGACTTGATCGGCCAAAGTTACAATCCCCTCACTAGGTCTATTATTACTAAAATTACACTCCATATATTCCATTTTAGATCTACTCAAGTGAAAACCTTTAGACTCTAAGGTTGACCTCCATAATTCTAGTTTACCTTCAACTCCCTCTCTAGTCTTATCAACAAGAAGAATATCATCAGCAAAAAGCATACACCAAGGTACATCCTCTTGCAAATGTCTAGTGAGAACGTCGATAACTAAAGCAAAAAGATATGGGCTTAAGGCTAATCCTTGATGTAATCCAATCGAAATAGGGAAATACTTGGTCAAACCACCTTGTGTTTGAACACAAGTAATAGCTCATGCATACATATCTTTAATGATTTGAATATAAGCGTTATTAACTCCTTTCTTTTCAAGAACTCTCCATAGCACTTCTCTTGGAACTTTATCATATGCTTTTTCTAAATCAATAAATATCATAAGCAAATCCTCCTTATTCTCTCTATATTTCTCCATCAAACCTCTTAATAAATGTATGGCTTCCATAGTAGACCTACTCGGCATGAATCCAAATTTATTTTGAGAAACATTAGTATCACGTCGTAACCTATGCTCCATAACTCGTTCCCATAGTTTTAAAGTATGACACATTAACTTAATTCCTCTATAATTTGCACAATCTTATGCATAACCTTTATTCTTAAAAATAGGAATTAACACACTCATTCTCCACTCATCTGGCATCTTTTTAGTCTTCAAAACAGTATTAAAAAGTTTAGTAAGCTAAGAAATTCCTTCATCTCCTAAGCATTTCCACGCCTCTATTGGAATATCATTAGGTCCAATAGCTTTTCCACCCTTCATTTTCTTTAAAGCCTCTCTAACTTCAGTTTTACTAATACGCTGATAAAAATAGAAATTTTTATTTTCATTTAGGGTGCTAAGGTCACTACAATCAATTTTATTTTCACATTCTTCATTAAAAAGTTTAGCAAAATATCTCATCCACCTTTGTTGAATATCATCTTCTAAAAAAGTATTTTTTGATCTTCATCTTTAATACACTTCACTTGAACTAAATCCTTACTATTCCTATCTCTTTGTTTGGCTAACTTATATATATATCTTTCTCCCTCCTTAGTATCTAATCTATTATATAAATTACTAAAACCTAAACTCTTTGCATCGCATATTACTTTCTTAGATTCCTTACGTGCCTCTTTATATAATTTCCAATTATCAAAATTTTTACAATTAAACCAATTTTTATAACAAATCTTTTTATTTTTAATCTTTTCTTGCACATTTGGATTCCACCATCAACTATTTTTACTATTAGGAGCTTTTCCCTTTGAAACTCTAAGCACTTCTTTTGTAATATTTTTAATATCACTAGCCACTTTTTCCCACATAACATTAGCATCCTCATGCACAGACAAAATCTTAAGATCTAAAATCTTACTCTCAAAAATATTGTTATTAATATTTTTTAAATGCCCCATCTAATCCTAGAAAATCATTTTACTTTATTTTTTATTTTCTTCTCCATTATCTTTAAGTCCAAAACTAATAAACGATGTTGGGTACAAAAATTTTCACTCGAAATAACTTTACAATCTTTGCAATCTAAACGATCTAATTTCCTTATAAGAAAATAATCAATTTGAGTTTTACTATATCCATTTTTATAAGTAATGAGATGCTCATTCCTTTTCTTAACTAAGGTATTAGCAATTAAAAAATCATAAGCTAAACAAAAATCTAATATGGACTTACCACCTTTATTTATCGTTCCAAAGCCATGGCCACCATGAATACTTTTAAAATCATCTACCTCTCTACCAACATATCCATTTAAATCTCCACCAATAAAAACTCTTTCTTCAAAAGGTATCTTTTGTATTAATTCTTCTAAGTCATTCCAAAATTTTAATTTTAAATCCATATCCAAACCCATTTGAGGAGCATAAGCACTTATAATGTTAACAATCTTAGCATCAACAACAATCTTTAAAGCTATAATTCTATCTCTAATTCTATTAATATTTATAACATTATCTTTCAAACTCTTATCTAGAATCACACCTACACCATTTCTAGTACAACTCCTACCCGAATACCAAAATTTAAATCCTAAACTATCAATCTCCTTAGCCTTCTCTCCAATCCATTTAGTTTCCTTAATACACAGAATATTTATCTTCCTATGAATCATAATATCTATTAATTCCATTAATTTTTCTATAAGGGAACCTATATTCCAAGTTCCTATCCTAATTTTAGTTTCATGGACTAGCTTCTTTGCCCACATTCGTCCTTGATGTGGGAACCCTTGCCTATTTAACACTGCACCCGGGCGGCGGTGCAGCGGCCCTTGCACACTTGTCGCTGTATTCAGGCCATACAACGCGTCACTTCTAGGGGACGCCCTAATATTAACATAATTTCTTAAAGGATTCATGTCATTATTATTTGATAAGTTTTACGCTGGCTGTCGACTACCTATTGCAACCCTCCACTTTTCTCATCCAGGACTTGGGCCCTTTCAACGGCAGTGTTGACATGTCATACAACCAAAGGCACAAATTTATGCATGATACAAAATTTTATTTTTAGGATGAGCATTTCTTATTTAGGAAGTGTAAAGATCAAAATATTAGATGATGTGTCCCAGAGGATGAGATAGAACCTATCATTAGTCAATATCATTATTCTGAGTATGGACGATATTTTATGGGATTTATAATTGCTTTTAAAATTCTTTAATCTCTTTTTTTTTTTGCTTACCTTATTTAAGGATGTAAATGACTATGTTAAAAGAAGTGATAGATTTAAGTGGGTAGGAAATATTACTAGAAAAAAATGAAATGCCCCTTAATTACATGTTGGAAGTTGAAATTTTTTATGTTTGGGGATTAGACTTCATGAGTCCTTTTGTTCAATCTTATTGAAGTCAATATATTTTTATAGTAGTTGACTATGCCTCCAAGTGGATAGAAGGCATAGCAACTCCCAAAACTGATGCTTAGGTAGTAATTAAATTTCTTAATATATATATATATATATATTAGAGATTTGGAGTGCCTAGAGTCATCGTTAGTGATGGGGGTAGTCATTTCTATAATAAGAGAGTGGAGAATTTAATATTCTTGAAGTATGGAATTAAGTATAGGGTAGCAACTGCTTATCGTCTTCAAATAAGTGGTTAAGTTAAAATAAGTAATTGGGAGATTAAGATAAATTTAGAGAAAATTGTAAGACTGAATAAAAGGGTTGGGCATTAAGATTGGATGTTGTACTTTGCGCTTACAAGATTGCTTATAAAACCCCAATTGGAATGTCTCTTTATATATTGATTTTTAAAAAAGCTTGCCACTTACCTTTAGGGTTAGAATACAAAGCTTTTTGAGAGGTAAAAGAATTAAATTATAATTTTAAGTATGCTGAAGAGAAAATATTAATATAGTAGAATGAATTGGAAGAATTTAAAAATGATGATTATGAAAATTCCAAATTATATAAGGAGCAAATTAAGAAGTGGCATGATCGTAAGCTCATAAAAAAAAAAGAGCTTGGATAAGTATTATTATATAATTCAAGATAAAAATTATTTCTATAGAAGATTAAGTCCAAGTGGTTAGGTCCATTCACTATTATTAAAGTGTATCCTTATGGAGATGGGGATATAAAAAGAAAACAAAATCACCCAGATTTTTAAAGTTAATGGTCAAAGGCTGAAACCATACTTAAGAGGGGAAGTAAATCGCCTTAGAAGTTAATGGAGCTGTCTCATCTTAGATAGGAGTTTGGCATAGTCTCGCTGAAGACTATAAACTTAGTATTTTTTAGGATGCAACCCATTTGATTATCATTGATGATTGTTAAGATAAATTATATGTAATTTAGTTATGTTTATGGTTAAAAATCCTTTGGTTAGGTTTGACCTATGTGTTATTGATGTGATGTGCATGTTAGCCTTTATCTTGTGTGTATTTGAGCTCATTTGAGAAATTCAGCCCAACATTGCAGCATTGAAACCTTAAGCATCGAGTGACATTGCAATTATTATAAAAATTAATTTATTTCGATTACGCCACAATGTTGAAGGAATATAGAGTTGTAGCATCAATTTGCCTCATAGAGCTTCGTAGTGTCAACCATGCAGTGCCCTGACATTGACCTCTCCAGTGATTTAGAACTCATTAAGAACCACAACGCAACCTAGTCAATGCCATAGAGCTAGTCAAACCATAAATAGGGTAGTTAAAGTGCCATGGCGATGGTCGCTTCGAGTACATAGTGCCATTACTTGTCAAGCCCAATGGTAGCATCATGGTAAAAAAACTTGTGAACTCAATTTCCAAGACGTACACCACAACACTACCTGTCCCTAACACCACAATACTAGTACTCATTTTGACCTATTTGACTAAGTACCATAGTGCTACAAAGGCTAGTGTCATAATGCTAACTAGTTTATGAATAGGGTTTGGGCAAATTTGTTTCGCTCAGTTGTGCTCTAAAACTTCATGTGTTTGTGTTTCTTGATTTAGCTCATGCAAATTTTTGGAATGGCACCCAAGATTACTATTAGCAGGAGGAGGTCTGGATCTAGCTCATATGATGCCTAAAAGTTTGTTACTATTATCACAAATGAGCATTATAATAATGTGGTAAGAAAATCTATAGTCCTTGAGAGAGGTTTTGATAATCCTGGGGGGTAGTTCAAACCCTAATAGTAGAATGAAATTAAGATTTCTTGATTATTCAACCACATCCTATCAATGCTTGTATTGTTCGGGAATTTTTCATCAATGCGAAGGAGCTCCAAAATAAGTAAATTTTTATCCATGGTAAGCGGTTCCCTTTCACTCCTTTAGCCATCAATTAGGTATTCCAAACCCCCAACTACGGGGATGAGTACCTTAACATATGTACCACTCCTGTAAACTACTAAGAGATCATTAGATATTTAACCTAGAGAGACCTTAACACCTAGTGTAAAAGGAGAGAGGACAAAATTATTAATTTTCCTACATCTGGCCTTACCCAGAAATCTAATGCATGACATTATTTTATTTTTGCAAAGATTATGGCGAGCAGAAATACAAGTGAGTTGACCAATTATAGGGCAGTCCTGATCTATAATATCCAAAAAGAATTTACGATTAATTTTGAGAAAATTGTCTTTCAGCCTATCCAATATTTGCTTAGGGGTCAACTTCTATGTAGCTGGTTAGAAAGAGATAAGGAGAGTTTTTTGTAAGAGAAAGTTCATTTCGAGTTGCTTCAAGTCATTTTCAATTAACGACCCAGTTCAAAAAGTCACTCAAGTCAAGGTAGGTTATATTTTGACTATCTTAGTTTTCAATAATTTAGAGTTTTGAGATTTTTCTAATTGAATTTATAAATTAATTTTACAAAATACAGTTTTCTTGGATTCTGGTAACTTTCATCCACAAAACTTTTGATATGTTGTTAGTATGACTGTTCTTATTATTTTGAGTATTTATTCGAGATTTTATGCTAGATGATTTTGAAATCCCGTGATTTCATCAATTTAGAAATTCATTTTGACATCTAAAAATAGTGTTGTAATTCAGTTAAAGCTTTATAATGCTATTATACATAATCCCTGGTAATGTGGTAGAATTCTAAGAACTTAGTTTTGGAAAACTATAGGACACCGGTTGGTAAATCATTTGACAATCATTAGAGCATTATTGTAAAATTTGTAGAATGTACTTTATTTTTTGCATCTATGATTGAAATATTTGAATTAGTGGCAAGAAGGGATTATGTTCTGTTATGTGTTGAAAGCCCTAGAGCCTAAGGGCTATATTTATTAAGAATGAATTATGTTGGCAGTGATGAGGTATTCTATTAATTATTATATATAAGAAATTGGGGCGAGGGCCATTCTGATAATTTCTATAAAATATTTTTTTATATTTCAATTTATTTAAGTATTTAATATATACTTAATAAAATTTAGTACTTTAGTTCAACAGTTATTTAAATACTTAATAAAGTTTAGTATCAATTTTGTTTCAGTTTCAGCTTTCTGTATAATACTTTAGTTGATTATTTTAGCATTTTTAATTCTTATAAGGTGCTTAGCCAATTTAAATGAAAATGAGGAAAAGAAAATTAAAATAAAATAAAAATAAAAAGCTAAATATCAAAATATCAAAAATTGCTACCCGTAATGTTTAGCCCCACTTTTATACTCCTAAAGAAAATTATTGAAATCATAATACTTAAAGTAAGCTTGTAGGTTGATTTAAGAGTTAACTAAATATATAAAAAAAAGAGTTAACTAAATATGTAATTCCATTTATTCCAAAAATCAAAAACCCTGTGTAAGTAGTCAAAATTTTCACCTACACCCTTAGGAATTTAATTTAAAAGGAATATTAATTAAGAGTGAATGAATGGGCTGTTATGAATTATTTTATTAGAAAATCTTCCAAAACACAAGTTATAAGAGTTGCAAGAAGAGAGAGAAGGGGTAAAGAGGAGAGGAGAGCTACCACATACTTTTCGCATAAGATTCTAACGAGTGCAAAAGGAAAGAAATAAATTTAGAGAAATGAATGTAAGCATCTTATTATTAGGCGTGTCTTCTTTAAACTAAGCATGCCTATAACACATCTTTCGCTCTCATCAAAACTAAACAAAAATGAGAGCAAAGAGATTTTGATGCTATTTACTTTTCCCATGATTCGAATAAGCATTTAGAATATTCAACAGCATAGCCCACATCATCTTTATATAAAACTCAAAATGATAGAAAAGAAATAAGCTTCAAGAGAAAAAAAACTAGAACCCAAATAAACTCTTCGACTTCACATTTATCTAAACCCATCTTTAGAATCAAATACGAGTGAGAGAAAGAAAACTCAATTCATGAAAATTTGTTCCACTCCAAGAAAAACTCAAAGAAACTTTCAACATCAAATCCCTCTCAGGTGCCAAACCACTTATAACATTCTCAAACCCAAAAAAAAAAAGGTTTGCAAAATCTCAAAGCAAAGTGACACATAAAACTTTTCAATATAAAATCCACTATAACCCTTCTAAACGCAAGAATAAGTCCTTTCGACGTGGGATAAATTCATGGAAAATCTTCTAACAAGAAGGTCTCCATAAAACTTTCCATCATAAAACATTCGCTAGGCACATCATAGAAATTCTCGATGTAAAATAACTCACAAAACTTTTCCAACAAATACAACTCATAAGACCCTCCAACGTATTTTATTCTCCAAAGTTCACAAAGCACTTCAAATAATCGTTCATTCTTATTTATGCAAAGAGACAATCCATCATTCTTCTTTCCAAAATGACCACACAACATAAGCTAGTACAAAATGTTCTTTGACATCTCAAGTAGCTAATGAAATATAGAAAGATGTTTTTGAAATGGTTGCTAATGGAGTGATAAAGCACATGCCAAGCCACCTTTCATGCTCCTACCAAAGCCACCACGATGAAATCATACGAATTTTTGAGAATGAAAACCAAAACTGTACTCCAAACCCAACAACAAGTGAACAACTCGTTTGATGTTGAATATCAACCAAGTAGAGTTAAATGAAAGAAGTTTTGATGTCATTTATTCTCCAAAGTTCAAGAAATATTTCAATACAATTACTAAAATGCTTTTCACATAAAATCCCAACAAGCAAAGAAGAATCTAGACACGCTCATGTTCCAACCTAACCTTATCATCCAAGTGAAATTAAAAGAGGGCTAATTCAATGCCATTTCATTCTTTCCAAAGTTTGAGCTTTAATTCAAATTTGTAACCATGCCTTTTCAAACCAAGTAGTAAGCACATAAGTCCTTTAACGTTGAAAAACCCAATTAGAATGTAGCCATGAGAAAGGACATTTGATGTTCACTTGCCTTCCAAGATTCAAGAGAGTGTTCCAACAACATCACACAAACTTTTCGTCGAAGTTCAAGTAAAACACTCCAATCATCACAATACAACATTGAATAGATTCAAAAGAAAACTCACATTTGGAATATAAGTCATAATAGACTCTCCAACATTCACAAAAGTGCCTTATGAGAAGAAAATTAGTGCCCCAAATCACTTTACGTGTTTTCCCCAAGCCCTTGTAACATAGCCAAACATATTTTGGAATAAAAATCATAACAATTATGCTTTTTCATATCAAACCACACAAATGACCGGCCCACTAGAAGTTTGAGATACAACACTTAGCAAAGAATAGTCACTAACAAGAGATTTTTTTTTTACCTTCATACTATATGCCACCAAAATTCGAAAAGAGGCTTAGACTTAGACTTGTAAACATGCTTTTGTGCCAAAACATATCATATTGCAAATCACTTTCTTTTCTTTCAAAGAGCTCATCATAATAAGATAACTAATGGAATATAAAAGATATGTCTTTGGAAAGTTATAAATGAAGTCTTTGAATACAAGCCAATATATATTCAATTCTCTGTCAAGCTACAAAGATGAAATCAAACACAATACAAGAATGAAAACCAACACTCATAAGAAGGAAGACTTGATGCCAATTTGTTTTCCGATATTCAAGAGAATGCTTCAACAACGGATTGTCATAAGATGATTTTGCAAGCTTCACATTGTATGCTATCAAAAGTATTCAAAAGAAAGTTGTATTTTTATCCAATGTTAAAACACGGAAGATTGTAGAATCTCTCCAATCGCCAAGTGAAACTAGGCATTTATACATTAGGTATATGATTTTGTGACATAAAATAAGTGTAGTACTCAAAGAGGGTGATATATGCCAACCTCCACAAGAAACTTCCCCATAAAATCTGCATTCGTTTCCCACACAAATAGTGAGAAAAGTTCTATAAAAGTTGTAGGAATCTTCATAAAGAATCTACGAAAGATCCACCAAAATACCATAGGGATTCTTGTATAAAACTAGTGAGAAAGGTCTCAAAATCTGCGTATCTTTTGAAGAATAAAACCCCACATGAAGCTCGCACATCCACACCGCATGGATCTAAAGAAGATATGTACAATAACGACATCTCCCAAATGACTCACCATCCAAAAACTAAATGAATAAAATGAAGCTAAGCACTAAGTATCACATGTGAAAAGAGTTTCAACGAATCCCAAGTCAAAGAGTTGTTTAGAAACAAAATATAAACCATCGGCAAGATTAGACCCAAGTTGGTCATGCAAATATAGTTTGCAAAGAGGCTACCACTTGCTCAAAACTTGTGTCCTTTCTTAACAAACATTTCCACAAACACCTTGCATGCATATTTTAGTAAAGAATGAACATGACCTCTTATGATTTTTTTTAATTTACACCTAAATTTCTAAATCATATAACATGAATCATAAATGAACGCAAGATTTACATGCCAAATGAACGACATCTCCCAAATGCTCATCATTGTTTTTAATCAATATAAATCAATAAAAGGCTTTATTCACATCTCATGAAACCACTCACTCCACAATTTGCCATCACAATCTTTAAAGAAAACAAGCAATGTTGGTTAATCTTTTCAAACAAGGAGGGAGAGAAGAAGACATAGAGAAAGAGAAAGGAAAAGAAAGATTAGAAGGAGAAGGAGAAATAGAGAGGGAGGAAGAAGAATGTGGAGGGAGAAGGAGAAGAGAAGAAACAAAATCAGTGAATGAGAAAAGAAAAGGAGGAGGAGGGGAAGAGGGAAAGAAGAAGAAGAAGAAGAAGAAGAAGGAGGAAGAAGAAGCTCACCTTGCAAGCAGAGAAAGGAGGCCAGCAATTAGGGCTGGAGGTCGGCGGGCTGCTCGTCAAGGGAGGAGAGGCGGAGGGGGTCCGGCGTGCAAGGGGCGACGGGAGCAGGGAGGCGGACTGGTCCGATGGGTTCGGGCTTCTCCTGTGGCTCGTGAACTAGAGGTGGAAGGGAGAGGGAGTTCTGCCCCTTAAGCGTGCGAATCCAGCCACGGAAGGGAGAGGGAGGGGCGAAAACCTTGTTATCTTCCAATGGGTGGAGATCCAAATGAGATTTAGGGGCTGTTTGGTTGCCTGAAAATCAAATGCAGTGTAAAGTAAATGCAATGTAAAGTAAATGTAGTGCATTCCCAATACTTTGAGTCTATTTGGTTGTTTGCAAAGTAAATGCAGGAGAACTGTTTCCCTTGTTTGGTTAGATATATGCAAAGTAAAGTAAAAGCGGTGTATTTGTAATAATTTTTTTTGTCATTATAACTTGTGTATTTAAAAAAGCTGTGTATTTATAATAATTAATATTATTTGGTGTTATAAAATTAAATCAGTATATTTATTTATTGCACTATCTTATTATAATTTTTTTTTGAGATTTTAAGATATAATATTATGTTGTGTATTAATTTAACAGTGTGACGAAATAGACGTAAATATACTTCTGATAAAGAGAAATTTTAATTTTAAATTTGTTAAAGTTCACATTTTTAATTTTTCAAGTATTTTGTTTTACATAAAAAATTTTGTTTTAGATAACTTATTAGTATAAAATTTTTTAAATCAAAATTTTTTAACTTAAAAGCTATTTTAAAAATAATTAAAAAAATTTCTCCAAACAAAATTTTAAAGACGATATCTGATTATATACGACTACAATATACACGATAGAGTTCTATCAACCATAAGACCTCATTGTAAAGTATACAGTACTGTTCTCACGTGAACCGCTTATTCTCATCTCATTTTTACAGACTTCAACAACAACAAGACCAACATGCTTTCAAACCAAAGATATTTCAAAATGTGTAAATGTAAAAAATCATGTACATAAGCACTTATTCATGTAAATTCTTATGGAACTGAGATTCAAGAGTGCTGCAACAAGCAGTTGGCTGAGGAGAGATTCTCCCTCGGATACGACATTTCATTATTACTTGGGCACTCGCACAGGCAGGAGGCTAACCTGGCAAACGAACTTTGGCACTGCTGACCTGAAAGCAAATTTCGGAAAGAATCAGAAGCACGAGCTTAATGTCTCGACCTATCATATGTGCATTTTGATGCTATTCAATGCTTCAGATCAATTAACTTGCAAAGAAATAATAACCAAGTCTTTCACCAAGTTATGGTCATTCCTAAAAAAAGAAAAACCAAGCAGTGGCTCCTCCTGCATATATAACATAAGAAACAACCCCATTAGAATTAGACCCTTGGTTTTGCTTAATCAAAGAGAATGTTACCATAAAAATAATATGCAAACTCTGGTGATTTCTTGAGGCAAAAGATGCAGCACAAATTAGTCCTTTAATAAATAATGGGGTGCAAAGTTCAAACTCGTAGAAGATCAGCTCAACCTTACCCAAACTGTCCAACCCAAGCTGTCAACAATAAAGATTCAGAAAAAGCTGGGTACACAATTATAAGATCCACAAGCTACTGTAAAGGAAAGAAGCTTGACTTGTTACAATTGCACATTTAATTCCCACGCACACATGAGAAGATTTAGTATAAAACAACAAAAATAAAAGAGAACTATGCATCCTACCCTGCACATTATGAAACATCCAAAACCCAAAAGAACTGACTAAATTCCAAAAGTAAAGAAGAAGAATGGAAGACCAAGACTAGGGATAGAGGTCAGATGACATTAAAATCAATCAAATAAGTCAAGTAGAGAAGCTTTCTACAGATAGCTACGTATGAATCCCCATTTTAATGACAGCTGACGTTGTCTCATAAGCTGTAGGACATCCAAAGATTCCAGATCACAGATAAGAAACATAGGAATATCCATGTGTGTATAGTGGCTAATCATTAAATCATCATCATCATGCTGTGTATGGAACTCATAAAGAGGTGAAAGCAACTCAGATAATAGCACTGAGAATTGATATATCATCAAAAAATTATCTTGATCGAGCATGAATCTCGAGATGAATTCGTATTCAAAACTTCCAAAATTAAATTCGGGTTCATCTGAACTCCAATTTCAGCAAACTTATAGTCGAGCTGAATGTCTCAAAAAGACGAACCCAAAGACACCAAATTCGACCCAATCCGAGCTCGAATGGGTCCAAATCAAAGAACCGAAGCACATTTGGAAGGTTCAAACCATAAATTGAATTAGCTAGAGAGAGAGAGAGGATTCAGATCCTTTTGAATTACCAAGGTTATTGCCTGGTGATTCAACAAGGAGATATCCAAAGACAACTCCTGCACTCCATCTTAGAAAAAGAGAAAAAAGCTTTCACGCTGTCCTCACAGCTCAAGCCCTAATAAAAAAAATGCAAGCATCTGTTGCTTGCGGATATCAGGTCATCTTTGAGACTTTGATGCCTCATCATTCTCAATTAAAGAAATGAGAACTCAACCATGAAAGATTCAAATAGGCAATGCATCACGGCATCAACACTTAATAAAAGAGATGAGCACTGGCAATTAAAATTTAATAACAGCCACAACAAAAAGAACTTGGTGCAACATCCCAACAAGTCATGCTTCATGCTTCTTTCAGAATAATCTCATCCATTGATCCACTATAAATATGCATCTGCAACTACTCAGAACAGGAATTTCATTGGAACTTCAAAGAGAATAATGCACCCTACGCTGCACATTATGAAACATCAAGAACCCAAAAGAACTGCATAAATTCCAAAAGTAAATAAGAAGACTGAGAGACAAAGAATAAGGATAGGGGTCAGATGACAGCAGAATCCATCAAATAAGGTAAGTAGAAAGCTTTCTACTGATAGCTATGCATAAATCCCCATTGAAATGCCAGCTGCTGTTGCCTCATAAGCTGCAGGACATCCAAAGATTCCAGATCATAAAAATAGCAAACATAGGGATATTCATGCGTGGATAGTGGCTAATCCGTAGGGCTGTTTGGATAGAGGATTTAAAAGAATTTATGCATATTTTGAGCAGGATTTTGGCAAAAAACCTGCAAACGGGATTTGAGCACACGCTAAATCTCACGGAGGAATAAATCGTCCGTCTCCCTCATTGGACCGTAAATCCGGGATTTAATAAATCCTGAAATTTCGCGGATTTACGGGATTTGGGATTTGGCCGAAGAAGAAAGGAAGAAAGGGAGAAATACCTGCACTTGAGAAGAAGAAGCGATATCTAGGGCGAACCTGCGACGTCAGGTTGGGCCTTGGTCTGCGAAACAGAGAGTGAGGGAGGGAGGTGGGGACTTCGTTCCCTTGGAGTCGTGCGAAACACCGAATCAGGCAGAGTGAATGGAGGAGGCACTGGCTTCGTGTAGCTCGCGGTCGAGAGGCGAGAGAGAAGCTGCGAGAGAAATTTTTGGCTTCGAGAGCTTCGCGTGTGAAGAACGGAGTCGAAGGGCGCTCTTTCAAAACCATTGCCATTTTTTTTTCGCGCGAGGTATTTCTAACCCGCTCAATTTGAGCGGGTTCGGAAGTCCCGCAAACAGAGGGCTGTAATACACGGAAAATTCGTCCGACGTTTTTTTAATGATCCGCTCATAATCAATCAAACAACTCAATTTAACAAATACATGTAATTAAATTACTTTACCCTCCTTATTCTGCATACCAAACAGCCCCTTAATTCAGAGGAAGTCGTTTACTTGAGCGACTGTCTAAAAGCATGGGAGAAAAGCGGCTCGATGCGATCTTCTACAGCGATAGGATTTCCCGCGTGCGATCTCTGCTATAATCGCCGAAGTCAGAGAGGAAGGAGGCGGGGATAAGCCGCGATAATATTTAAAATTTAGGGACATCGCAGCTGTCGATTTTGAATAAGCGGTTGGCAATTAACTTGAGCCTGAATCGGGTTCGATTCGACTCGATTTGAGTCGATTTGAGCCCAATTTATTTTGATTAAATTTTCTTAACCAATCGGGTCCGAATCAGCACTAATTCGAGTAAAATAAAACCCGACGAGGCTCTATCAGGTCAATTTAATTTAATCAAAATTTGTCGAGACTAATTCAATTCAATTCGGGCCGTCTCGAGTTCGAATTGAACTCGTCGAGGTCCAATTAAATTGATCGAATACGCTCGCAGACACTCGCATGAAAATTGAGGTCAACATTTGTGTTTTAAGTTTAAGATTAGATTGTCATATTATTATGTTAATTTTATTAATTTTTTATAATATTATTATTTATTATATCATCTTGAACCGATCGAACCATGAACCCCTCCTTTCGATTCGTTGTCCGGTATGATTTTCACAATCTTGATAATAACTAATAACAGTTCGAGCATTATATTTAATTATTTATGTGCGTGCATGACTTTATATTCAATCGCCCAAATTAAAAAAAATAAGATAAAATATGTTAATTTCATAATTGATAAAATTAGGATTGTTAATTATGCTTGAGAATAAAGCTTCGTTTGAGACGATTTTTTTACTGTTTTCTAAAGTAACTTTTTAATACAAAAAATTTTTGAACTATATATTGTTGTACTAGAAAGCTGCTTTAGAAAAAAAAAAGGCGCCCCAAATGAAGCCTAAATCAACACATAAATTGAAGCTAAATCGGTTGCTTTCGATTTGATAAGAAATTTAAATGTGAATTGCAATATATTTAATTTTAATTAGGCATATTGCTAACAAAGAAACTATTTGGGATGGTTGTAGTGTTTTAAAAAATTGGTTGTGAAATTTTGTGGGAAAAAATCTTAGATACTCTGATTTCAAAACATAAGTTTTTCATTACTTAAATTTTTTAGAAGTTATGAAAAGCAGCTAGAAAATAGTAGTTAAATAAAATTGTAGTTGCTATCTAAAATGTATGTGGTAATGCCCACTTATAACTCCTAACTTTCATCTCCCACCTGCCTAAAGTAGGTGTAGATTAGAACCAAAATAGAGTAGAGCAATTTAAGAGCTAGAATTGAAAAGAGTAATCCAACATAGAAATATAATCACTTTGGGTCCAATTAAAGAGTTTCAGAATGTACTTATTTTTCTTCAAAATAGAGCTCCATAATGACATGAAATGCATGATAATGCAAATGCAGTATTTAACTAAGAAATTCAAAGCATTTATATAAATAAATGCCATTTTTTTTCAAAAACTTAAAATTTTAGGTGCTTATGCAAAGGTTTCAAAATTTTACCAATTTCACAAAGGACATGTAAAATTATAAATTAACACACTTTATTAACTATACTGAGGTTTAGATATGCCATCATTTTTTAGAATTGTAAAAAATTCACACAGAATGAACCGAGCAGTGAAATTTTATATTTTTACAGTCAAATTGTCCAGAATGGAGAATAAAAAGATAACTAAAAGTTATATGGTAAAACCTTTCTTAAACTCAAGAAAAACATGTTTAAAAGCATTTCTCTTTTATAAACACTTGGGAATTAAAATAAAAAAGAGGATACGGGTTGCCTGACTTGAGCCCGACAATTTTCCAAACTAGCTTGACAGACAATTTTCAAAGTTTGGCCTTCAAAACCCATCCTTTTCCTTCTCTTTTCTTCCTTTACCTCTCCTTTCTTCTCTGGCAAGGTGGATGAATAAATAGGATTTCAAGATGCAAAGAGATATTTTAATATTTAAAAAGCACTAATTTGGCCTAGTGCCATGACACATGAATTCCCAAGACTACAACGCCCATAGAGAATCTTCCAGGCTCTCTTAGAATCATAACCCAATACCACAATAGTGCTACACACTGCCACAGCACTATACCAAAACTAATTTTTCTCCCAATTTTTTTGAGAGCTTTATACCGAGGCGCTGCCAAGATTGGCACCATGGTGCCTACAGAGGAAAACAAAAAAATTTAATATTCACACATTAAACTCCAAGCCTTGGTTATTTATATCCCATTCAGTATTTTAATACTTATAATTATTATTAACTCAAAATTAGCGATCATTAATGGATAATTATCTGAATCTCAAATGACAGATATCACAGAACCACCTTATAGAAGTCCTAACCTACATATAGCTAATTTTTTAGAAATATGTGCTACATTTAAATGTAATGGTGTATCTGATGTGCCATTAGGCTTAGGTTATTTCCTTTTTCATTAAGAGACAAAACTAAGATGTGGTTAAACTCGTTACCCCTAGGCTCAATCACTACTTACGATGACTTAGCTCACAACTTTTAGCCAAATACTTTCCCCCTTCTATGATAACAAAACTTAGAAATGAAATCACCTTGTTTACCCAATTAGATGATGAATCTATTTACGTGGCTTGTGAAAGATTCAAAGAATTACTTAGAAAGTGTCATCACCATACATTACCTGATTGAATTATTATTCATACATTCTATAATGATCTGATAGGTTCTCTTAGATCCATTATAGATGCGGCTGTTGGTGGATCATTGACGTCCAAACCTTTCAAATAAGCTTACACTGTAATCGAAGAAATGGCCACCAGTAATTTTCAATGGATGTCTGAAAGAGTAAATCCTACAAAGATAGCTAGTGTGTAAAATAGATGCATTATCAATTTTATCTTCACAAGTAACTGCTATATTTAGGAAGCTTGATAATATTGGAGTGAGCTCATCCCAGAGTACACCTTTGCCAGTAGAAGAGAGTGTTTATGAATCATGTAGTGACCCATAAGCATTAGGAATCGAATCTCTAAATGCCATCAAAAATAGAACTAACAACCCTTTCTTGAATATTTATGATCATGGTTGGAGAAATCATCCTAATTTTAAGAAAAATAATAATCAAAATGGGAATAATAATTAGAACTCTAATTAATCAGATAAAATAGGAAGCGGGAACCCAACTCCTCAAAATTATTCAAACCCAAGGTTTAATTACCCCCTAGATTTAACTCAAATAATCAAACTAAGGATAAAAACCCTATATTAGAAGATTTAGTTATGCAGATGCATACTCTATTAAAAAGTCATACTGCTATTATTAGAAATATAAAAAATTAATTAGGGCAACTAACTTGTTCTTTGAATAGTAGATCACATAAAACCTTTCCTAGTAACATCAAAGTAAATCCAAAAGATAAAGGTAAGGAACATTTCAAGGCTACTCAATTGAGGAGTGG
Source organism: Dendrobium chrysotoxum (assembly GCA_019925795.1). Lineage (NCBI taxonomy): Eukaryota > Viridiplantae > Streptophyta > Magnoliopsida > Asparagales > Orchidaceae > Dendrobium > Dendrobium chrysotoxum. Next base: position 43,614,376 of record CM034303.1, on the reverse strand, counting down.
AAAAGAATTAGAAGGAGTGGTTAGAATAGAGAAGAAGGATGTAAATGAAATTCTTAAAAAACACCATTAGAGCCAACTAGGCTTGAGGAACCATCGCAACTAACTAAAGAAATATAAAAACCAGTTAGAATGGTAGTTGAGCTTTTTCCTCAACAATTATTCAAATAAATTTAGATAGATAGTTTTCTAGATTTTTAGAGGTGTTTAAAAAGTTTATAATTAATATACCCTTTGCAAAAACCCTAGAGCAAATGCCTAAGTATGCCAATTTTATAAAAGATATTTTAAGTAAAAATGAAAAAAATATGGTGACTTTGAAATTATAGCCTTTACCGAGGAGTGTAGTGTCATTATTCAAAAGAAAATCCCCAGAAGCTTAAAGATCCTGGTAGTTTTACCATTGCTATGGCTATAGGAGATAATTTTTGTGGGAGAGCGCTATATGACTTAGGTGTTAGCATCAACCTTATGCCCTTATCAATCTTCAAAAGATTAGACCCAGGAGAAGTCTAATCTACCACTATTAGCCTGCAGTTAGCTGATCATTCATTCATCTATCTAAATATGTTAATAGAAGATGTTTTAGTGAATGTTAATAAGTTCATTTTTCCCATGGACTTTATTATTTTAGATATGGAGGGAGATAAGAAAATACCTTTCATCTTATATAGACCTTTCTTAGCTATAGGTAGGGCTCTGATTAATTTTGAAAAGGGTGAGTTAACTATGAGACTTTAGGACCAAGAAGCCACCTTCAATATCCTGAAATCTATGAAGTTTTATAAGGATCAGAGTTAGGATTCCTTTAGAGTGAATTTAGTGGATTCTTGCATAAAAGATGTTATGGAGGAGATGCCGAGCGACAATCATTTGGATATGTCATTATTTTAGGATGATTTATGTGAGGTAGAGAGATATTCTATTTATATTATCAATAAAACCTCTAGGATGTTTAAGGAGATATTCGAAGTACTGATACATTATATTAGGGAAGCCTTTGAACCCATCTATAGTGAGGCACCTAAGCTAGAACTAAAAGCATCACCTACTCACTTAAAGTATGCCTTTTTATGAAAGGATTCAACTTTATTTGTCATTATATTTATTGAGCTTGAAAGATCAAGAAGGAAAGTTGATTAGAGTGCTTAACATATATAAGAGAGCTTTTTGATGGTTTATTGATAACAATCAGAAGATTAGTCTATCTGTTTGTATGTAGAAGGTCTTATTAGAGGAGGCTTATCAACCTAAAGCTAACCTACAAAGGAGGTTAAATCCAACTATAAAAGTAGTAGTTAAGAAAGAAATTTTAAAATGGTTAGATGTAGATATCATTTTTCCTTTTTTTGATAGTGATTGGATTAGCCCAATTTAATATATTCTGAATAGAGGGATAACTATCATTACAATTGAGAAGAATGAACTTATTCCTAATAAGACTATAACTAGGTGAAGGATCTGCATTGACTATAAAAAACTGAACAATGCCACTTGGAAGGATCATTTCTTATTGCACATTATTGATCAAATTCTATATAGATTAGTTAGGCATCCTTTCTATTATTTCTTTGATGGCTACTCTAGATACCATGAGATTCTGATTGCCCTAGAAGATCAGGATAAGACTACATTCGCAAGTCCTTATGAAACCTTTGTGTTTAGAAGAATGCTCTTTGCATTATGCAATTCCCCTCAACATTTCAACGACATATGATGGCTATCTTTTTCAATTTAATAGAACAGGGCATTGAAATTTTCATGGTTCATTTTTTTAATTTTTGGAAAACTTTTGACACTTGTTTAGATCACTTTGACCAGGTCTTAAAGAGATGTGAGGAAACCAATATTGTACTTAATTGGGAGAAATGCCAGTTTATGGTGAAGGAAGGTATTGTACTCAAACACAAAATCTCTGAGAGGGGTATGGAGGTCGATAAGGCAAAGATCCAAGTGATTGAGAGCTTTCCATATCCTACTTCTGTTAAGGGAGTCCACAATTTTTTCTGTCATGCCAGATTTTATAGGCATTTCATTAAAGAGTTCTCTAAAATAACTAATCTGCTTTTTAATTTACTAGAAAAATATACCTTTTATTTTAATTTTGAGTGTTTAGCTGCGTTTAAGAAACTTAAGAAGTGCATAGTTATCACACTTATCATTATTTCACCTCAATAGTCTCTAAATTTGAAATTGATGTGTGGTGCTAGTGACTATATCATTGGAGTAGCTTTGGGAAAAATACTTGATAAAAAATTCCATGCCATTTACTATGCTAGTAGGACACTAAATGATGCATAAATTAACTACATAACTACTGAGAAAAAGTTGCGAGCAATAATCTTTGCCTTTGATAAATTTAGATCTTATTTAATCGACACCAAATTGACTATTTTACTAATAACTCTACCATTAAATACCAATTAACTAAGAAAGATGCAAAAACTAGATTAATAAGATGGATTTTATTTCTACAAGAATTTGATATAGAGATTATTGATAGGAAATAATCTTAAAATTAGGTAGCCAATCATATGTCTAATTTAGATAGAGAGGATTAAAAGCATAATGATAATAACATTAATGAATTCTTCGCTAATGAGAAGTTATCTGTATTACATTCTTTGTGTGCACCCAGGTATGCTGACATTGTTAATTTTATTATTTGTGGAGTAATCCCAATTGACATGTCGTATAACCAAAGGCACAAATTTATGCATGATGCAAAATTTTATTTTTAGGATGAGCAATTCTTATTTAGGAAGTGTAAAGATCAAAATATTAGATGATGTGTCCCAGAGGATGAGATAGAACCTATCATTAGTCAATATCATTATTTTGAGTATGGAGGGTATTTTGTGAGATTTAGAATTACTTTTAAGATTCCTCAATCTTGATTTTTTTTTGCTTACCTTATTTAAGGATGTAAATGACTATGTTAAAAGAAGTGATAGATTTAAGTGGGTAGGAAATATTACTAGACAAAATGAAATGCCCCTTAATTACATGTTGGAAGTTGAAATTTTTTATGTTTGGAGATTAGACTTCATGGGTCCTTTTGTTCAATCTTATGGAAGTCAATATGTTTTGATAGTAGTTGACTATGCCTCCAAGTGGATAGAAGGCATAGCAACTCCTAAAACTGATGCTCAGGTAGTAATTAAATTTCTTATATATATATATATATATATATATATATATATATATATATATATATATATATATATATATATGAGATTTGGAGTGCCTAGAATCATCGTTAGTGATGGGGGTAGTCATTTCTATAATAAGAGAGTGGAGAGTTTAATATTCTTGAAGTATGGAATTAAGTATAGGGTAACAACTGCTTATTGTCTCCAAACAAGTAGTTAAGTTAAAATAAGTAATTGGGAGATTAAAATAAATTTAGAGAAAATTATAAGTCTGAATAAAAGGGTTGGGAATTAAGATTGGATGCTGCGCTTTGCGCTTATAAGATTTCTTATAAAACCCCAATTGGAATGTCTCTCTATAAATTGATTTTTAAAAAAGCTTGCCACTTACCTTTAGAGTTAGAATACAAAGCTTTTTGAGAGGTAAAAGAATTAAATTATAATTTTAAGTATGCTGAAGAGAAAATATTAATATAATAGAATGAATTGGAAGAATTTAAAAATGATGATTATGAAAATTTCAAATTATACAAGGAGAAAATTAAGAAGTGGCATGATCGTAAGCTCATTAAAAAGAATTTGAGCTTGGATAAGTATTATTATATAATTCAAGATAAAAATTATTTCTATATAAGCTTAAGTCCAAGTGGTCAGGTCCATTCACTATTATTGAAGTGTATCCTTATGGAGATGGGGATATAAAAGATAACAAAATCACTCAGATTTTCAAAGTTAATGGTCCAAGGCTGAAACCACACTTAGGAGGGGAAGTAAATCATCTTAGAAGTTAATGGAGATGTCTCATCTTGGATAGGAGTTTGGCATAGTCTGGTTGAAGACTATAAACTTAGCATTTTTTAAGTTGCAACCCAATTGATTATCATTGATGACTGTTAGGATAAATTATATGTAATTTAGTTATGTTTGTGGTTAAAAATCCTTTGGTTAGGTTTGATCTGTGTGTTATTGATGTGATGTGCTTGTTAGCTTTTATCTTGTGTGTATTTGAGCTCATTTGAGAAATTCAACCCAACATTGCAGCATTGAAACCTTAAGCATTGAGTGACATTGTAATTATTATAAAAATTAATTTATTTCGATTACACCACAATGTTGAAGGAATATAGAGTTGTAGCATCAATTTGCCTCATAGTGCTCCGTAGTGTCGACCATGCAGTGCCCTGACATTGAGCTCTCTAGTGATTAGCACTCATTAAGAACCACAACGCAACCTAGTCAGTGCCATGCATAGAGTTAGTCAAACCATAAATAGGGTAGTTAAAGTGCCATGGCGATGGTCGCTTCAAGTACCATAGTGTCATTACTTGTCAAGCACTACGATAGCCTCATGGTAAAAAAACTTGTGAACTCAATTTCCAATACGAGCACCACAACACTACCTGTCCCTACTAGTACTCATTTTGACCTATTTGACTAAGTACTATAATGCTACAAAGGCTAGTGTCATAATGCTAACTAGTTTATGAATATGTTTTGGGAAAATTTGTTTCACTCACTTGTACTCTAAAATCTTCATGTGTTTATGTTTCTTGATTTAGCTCATGCAAATTTTTGTAATGGCACCCAAGATTACTATTAGTAGGAAGAGGTCTGGATCTAGCTCATATGATGCCTAAACGTTTGTTAGTATTATCACAAATGAGCATTATAATAATATGGTAAGAAAATCTGTAATACTTGAGAGAGGTTTTGATAATCCTAGGGGGTAGTTCAAATCCTAATTGTAGAATGAAATTAAGATTTCCTGATTATTCAACCCCATCCTGTCAATGCTTGTATTGTTCGGGAATTTTTCATCAATGCTAAGGAGCTCCAAAGTAAGTGTATTTTTATCCGTGGTAAGTAGTTCCCTTTCACTCCTTTAGCCATCAATTAGGTATTCCAAACCCCGAATTACTATTTTGATGGGGTTGAGTACCTTAACATATGTACCACTCCTTTAAACTACTAAGAGATCATTAGATTTTTAACCTGGAGAGACCTTAACATCTAATGTAAAGGAGAAGGGACAAAATTATTAATTTTCCTACATCTGGCCTTACCTAGAAATCCAATGCTTGACATTATTTTATTTCTACAAAGATTATGCTGAGCAGAAATATAAGTGAGGTGACCAAGTATAGCGTAGTCCTGATCTATAATATCTAAAAAGAATTTACGATTAATTTTGAGAAAATTGTCTTTCAGTCTATCCAATATTTGCTTAGGGGTCAACTTCTATGTAGTTGGTTAGACAGAGATAAGGAGAGGTTTTAGTAAGAGAAAGTTTATTTCGAGCTGCTTCAAGTCATTTTCAGTTGACAACCTAGTTCAAAAAGTCACTCAAGTCATGGTAGGTTAGATTTTGACTATCTTAGTTTTCAATAATTTAGAGTTTTGAGATTTTTCTAATTGAATTTATAAATTAATTTTACAAAATATGGTTTTCTTGGATTCTGGTAACTTTCATCCGCAAAACTTTTGATATGTTGTCAGTTTAACTGTTCTTATTATTTTGAGTATTTATTCAAAATTTTATGCTAGATGATTTTGAAATCCAGTGATTTCATCATTTTTGAAATTCATTTTGACATCTAAAAATATTATTGCAATTCAGTTAAAGCTTTATAATGCTATTATACATAATCCCTGGTAATGTGGTAGAATTCTAAAAACTTAGTTTTGGAAAACTATAGGACACCGATTGGTAAATCATTTGACAGCCGTTAGAGCATTTTTGTTAAATTTGTAGAATGTACTTTATTTTTTGTATCTATGATTAAAATATTTGAATTAGTGGCAAGAAATGATTATGTTCTGTTGTGTGTTGAAAGCCCTAGAGCTTAAGGGCTATATTTATTAAGAAGGAATTATGCTGGCAACGATAAGGTATTCTATTAATTATTATATATAGAAAATTGGGGCATGAGGGCCATTCTGATAATTACTATGAAATATTTTTTTATATTTCAATTTGTTTAAGTATTTAATACTTAATAAAATTTAGTACTTTACTTCAACAGTTATTTAAATACTTAATAAAATTTAGTATCAATTTTGTTTTAGTTTGAGCTTTCTGTCTAGTACTTTAGTTGATTATTTTAGCATTTTTAGTTCTTGTAATTCAAGTTGTTGATTTCTAGTTTAAGCTATCATAGCTTGTTTAGCCATGTTAGCTCACTTCTGCTTTTACTTTCATTTTCAGGTCAGAGAAAGGTAAGAAGTTACATGAGTAGTTTTGATAATATGCTCTTATATGTGCTTTATGTATGCATTTTAACTCATTCCTTTAGGCAGGCTTGCCTTTTTTTTTGTGCTTTCCTGTTGCCAAGCGCTATTATAGCACTACATGAAAACTAGAGATTATCGTCAGAATTTTTGGAGGAATAATATAAGCCAGAAATTTCGGCGGTCGTACCGACGGTTTATGCGACGGGCAATTTACGGAGGATTTACCGGCGCAATATACGCCGGTAATTGTCCGACGTAAAATCCGACGGTTAAAGCATCGTGAATTCTGAGAACATTATGTTTTTTGGTGTATTTACCGCCGAAAATTTCCGGTTACTTTACCGACGTATATTACACCGGGTTAAAACACGACTCAGTACCGTCGAAAAATACGTCGGAAAAATCACCGGCGCCTTTTTCGCCAGAAAATCCATCGGTCGAAATGCTATTTCCCCTCCTTCTGCCTGATTATTTCATTACGCCCTTCTCCTCACCTCCGTCGCCCTAGCCTGCTCGACTCCGTCGCCCTAGCCGAAAGTCGACGGTGCCGAGACCGACCGACGAACCGCCATTTCCTCGTCACCTCCGTCACCCTAGCCTGCTCGACTCCATCGCCCTAGCCGAAATTTGCCGATGCCGAGACCGACCGGTGAACCACCGGCTTCAAACGGCTTTGTCGACGCTCACCACCTCTGTCGTCGGCGGAAATAGGTGTTTTGTGCTGTAAGTTTTTAATTTTTTAGGTTAGGGTCTCGCTTTTCATTTGGTAGAGGATGTAGCTTCGTGTATGCTTTTTTCTGATGATATTACTATCTCTCACAGCTTGCCTCACCGTCGAACCTAGCTGGCGCCGCTGCTTCCAAGACCGAGCGATCCTAGCTTGCGTCCGGATGGAAACATCACTGTAAGTTTTATTTTTTTTAATTATTTTTATTTGCAAGAGGATGTACTTTGGTGTATGCTTTTTGCTGATGATATTATTCATGTTGATACGACTAGAGAGGGAGTTGAAGTCCTAGACCTAGTGAGAGGATTGTAAATTTGGGTGATCAAGTTGTTAGGAAGAGTACATGTTTTACTATTAGAGACAGGATTTCAAATGAGCATATACGTCAAAATGTTGTAGTAGCTCCAATGGAATATAAGATTAGAGAGAGTTGCCTTAGATGATTTGGTCATACAAAACAACAGCCTTCCAATGACTCGTAACATGACACAATGGAGAAAAAGGGACTGTTTGGTAGAACCTAGGATTTCATTTAAGTAGGATTTCATAAATCCTCCAAATCCAGATTACGATATAATTTAAGAAGGAATTTCTTCCTTCCCGCCCCAATAGAGCCAGAGGATTTCAGAAATTCGCTGAACAAGAGGATTTCAAAAATCTGGATTTACGACGAGAAGGCGGAATTATCCATCTACGACAGCTTTCATTTTCGTGAGATTTGGTTTTGCATTTTAGGCCGTTTGGCTGGACCCTTAAAGATAGGATCCGAAATGAGCATATACGGCGCGTGATAAGGTTGGAGTAGCTCCATTGGAGAGATCACATAGGTCTAAATATCTCAAATTTCATATCTCTTTACTTACATTATCTAACATCTATTGCTCCTTATAATATCTAATAGCTCCATATTATATGTAGGTTATATTATGGATATTAGAAATCAAAGAAGTTGGATATATAACTGATTGGCGCAAGGAAGAAAGACATTAACGGATGAATTCATTAATGGGGTGAACATTTTCATTCAGACAACGAAACAATTGCCCAGCTTCATATCAGATGGAATGTTTCGATGTCCATGTTCTAAACATAAAAATCAAGTGCACCTAAGACCTGATGATGTAATTGTTGATTTGTATCGCAGAGGGTTCATGCCACAATATTGGTATTGGACTTCTCATGGTGAGTACGAGCCACATTTTGATTTTCGATGCGGTCCATCTACAAGTAGTAATATAGCTGAGGATGAAAATTTTCGAACAAATCTTGAGGAATTAGTTCATGATGCAACTGGAACACAATCAGAACAATATACAGAAGAGTTACCAAATAAGGAGGCACAGAATTTTTATGATTTGTTGCATGCTGCTCAACAACCAATATGGAAGGGGTGCACCACTCACTTAGAGTTATCCGTTGCTGTGAAGAAGTTAAACATTAAGGCAGAATATAATATTGCTCGTGAATATTTTAATCAATTTGTTAGGCTGCTTAAGGAAACCAATCTAGTTGATAATATAATTCCTACAAATCTATATCAGACAAAGAAGCTAGTTTTCAAACTTAGTTTGACATACACAAAGATAAATTATTGTGTCAATGGATGCATGTTATACTTTAAAGATGATTTATATCGGATAAATTTTATATTCTTTTTTACTTAAGCTAATTTTTTAATGCAGAGAGATTTTTGTTGGCTGCCCCAGCACAATGACAAAATTAGAAAGAATTTTGAGAAACGTGGGTCCACTCGAATGCATGACATTTTTACAGATATTAAAAAGTCTGGCGAGCGGCCACGATGGATTGGAGAGACTGTATGGGCTGAGCTGAACACTGCTTGGGGGAGCGTAGAGTATAACAGGAGGAGGGATCAAAATCGACAGAACAAAGCATCTGATGTTGGGGGCTTGGGTAGTTCCCTTCATACAGGGGGCTCAGTTCCACATATTGAGCACATGCGTCGTTTGGTAAGGAACTTTAAAAGTTTTTAAAAATTTCCTTAAATATAAATATTAATGAAAGTCTATTACAGAAACAGATGCTTGGTAAAGAGCCAACTCCTCTTGAATTGGACCAACAATGGGTTGATGAGCGAGCAAGAAAAGCTCATGTAAGTATATGTGTTTAATATTTTTTATGTTATGTCTAAATAAACTGTTTAAATTTTTATTAACTTTCATAGGAGGAGTATACACGGCTACGAGAGCACGAGGCTGCAGCTAGTGAGGGTCCTTCTAGTAGCTCTGAAGAGTATTCTGAGTACCACATCTTGTCGCAAGCGGTTGGAGGAATGCAACATGGCAGGGTTTATGGTTTAGGTTTGCAAGCCCAAGCATACGAGGGGATGACCTCTATTGGATCGAGCTTTGCATCAAGTTCACAGGACTCCTATAGACAACAAATAACTGCCCTTCAAGCGGAGCTATAACAAAGAAATCACAAGTTGATTGGCAAGTGCAGTTTCATGCACAGATATAGATGCAGTGCAGGCACAACACAATCAATTGTTGGATGAAATGCGCAAAATGAGGGAGCAGTTGAGTGAAAAGGAGGTGGCTATAGGGGATGATGAGAGTTGACGGATTCTGCGTAGTTGTTTGATATGAATGTTCAGTTTTTTATGAACTTTTTTAATATCATGAATATTTGGTGAAGTTAGTGAACAATGCATAGTTGTTTGATATGAACTTTTAGTTTTGTATGTATTTTAAATATTTGAAGTTATTTTTTATTATTTTGTGATGTTTATGATTATGAGTAGTTGTTTGATGAGTAGAAGTTATGAATATTATTGAATTTTATTGCTGCAGATGTGGAAAATTGATTGCTGTGTGGGAAGGTAATTTTTTTTAAATTTTTGGTACAGGTTTCCGGCGGATAATACGTCGGTAATCCGCCGAAAACTACGTTACAACGAATTATGCGTCATTTTTCGGCGTATTTTATTCGCAGGCGTGTCCGGCGGAAAATGCGCCGGTTACGTTCGTCGGCTAATTTTGTGGCGTATACTGCGACATAATTTCCACCGGTGATACCGACGTATTAATACGCTGGTATTTCTGGCGGATTGAATGCCGGAACATGCTAAGATGGAACGACGTAACCACATCAACTTTTCCGCCGATTATGCGCCGGAAACTTTGCCGGAAATATTTCCGTCGCAATAGATACGACGGAAGTTTTTTTCTGATGCGCATATTACCGTCGTAAGAAAATCGGCCGGAAATGCGCCAGAAATGCCATTTTTCGGTCGAAAGTTTGAACTTACCGGCAGATTTGGTCCGCCAGTAATACCGGGTTTTCCTATAGTGTAGATAGATATCAAATTATATATATAATCATTTTTTAGATTCAGTGATATTTCACTTTATATTATATTCAGTAGTGGCTCTATGTCGTGTAATTTGGATATTCCAATTCATTAGTGTTTTTCCAATTGGATATTGGGGTTAATTTTTATTTCTTTCCACGATGAGACATGATATGACTTGTGTGGTTTGGTCGAGTCATGTCGGTTGGATTATGATAGTTGGAACCTAGGGGAGGAGCATATCTTTCCTGCTTCTGCCCTAACTAAATGTAAGATCTAGTTCTTCAAAATCTACTTTGTAGAATGAGGAGAGGGATCTAGCCAGCCTTTCCAACTTACTTAGCATGGGGTAGAGATCCTAGGATGCTAGGCGATTACGTGGCAGACCTCTGGGATATAGTGGATCAGATCAAGGTTTCTATTTATCACTTTGAGAAGCAGTTGACTAGACTCGAGCATGGGATGTATTGCCAATGTGATCATATGAAGCTCCAGCATTAATGTCAGTATCAATACCAAGCTGACTATAATGTAACCACGATCAACATTTTCAAGAGCTAGGATATGGAATCTCATGGGAAGAGAAATATATTTCTAGGCTCACCCCCCTTTGAGATGTTCCCAGGATCATCATCATCAGCATCTGTAGCAGCATTAATAGAGACAACGGAAGTGGAGAAAGAGGAGAAAGAGGAGGAAGAAAATAATATATATATATATATATATATATATATATATATATATATATATATATATATATATATATATATATATATATATATTAGTTTTTATTTTGTTGTATTTTTTATTTCGTGCATTTCATTTTTCTTTTATATATTTATAGTTTGGAATATGTGATAAATGCAATCAATGCCCCTAGTTTATGCAAAATTTATTTATCTTCCTATATTGCTTTTTTTCTTGAATTATGAAATTTGAAAATTAAGATCCTTAAGTATTTAATAGCGTATAATTTGCAAAATTTTCTTAATAAAACTATTACAAGTTACAACAAATCTTTTTATTAAAAATTAGTAATTCCTGATAACTTAAATTCTTAAAATTCACTTAAGCACTTGACTACATATAATGGATTATTTGGTTTAAAGATTAATGTGAATAAATTAATTAGATTAATTATAAATTATCTAATAAGTAATTAGAGAATTATGAAATATTTAATAAACTTGAGATAAATATATAAAGTGGAGGCAATAGACACGTATTCAAAATTAATAAAAGGTATTTAACAAATTTATAAAAAAAGTAAAAAAGCTAAGTACTGGAATATTAAAAATTATTACATGTAATGTCTAGCCCCAGTTAAATGAAAAGTGGAGGCAATAGACAGGTAATCAAAATCATTATAAGGTGCTTAGCCAATTTAAAAGAAGAAAGAAAAAGAAAAATAAAATAAAATAAAAATAAAAAGCTAAATATCAAAATATCAAAAATTGGTACCCGTAATATTTAGCCCCACTTTTATACTCTTAAAGAAAATTATTGAAATCATAATACTTAAAGTAAGCTTGTAGGTTGATTTAGGAGTTAACTAAATATGTAATTCCATTTATTCCAAAAATCAAAAACCCCGTGTAAGTAGTCAAAATTTTCACCTACACCCTTAGGAGTTTAATTTAAAAGGAATATTAATTAAGAGTGAATGAATGGGCTATTATGAATTATTTTATTAGAAAATCTTCCAACTTATATACTTTATAAATATTTAAATTATTAATTATATATATTATATTTTCAAAAATCATATTCAAGCAAAAGAAATTTAATCCCATTGTAGTATAAAATATTTGAGGATAAAGTTTGGGGGAATTTGATAGGTAGAGAAATTGCATAGTCCAAATTAAATATATTGTTATAAAAGTGCTAACTAAATCTATCTTTTTGTGTATACAATATAAAAAAGCAAAAATTGGAGTAGTGCCATAGATTTAACGCCATAGCGCTACAATTTCCCTTAGAGCCGTAGCTCCAAATTTCTCTAGCACTGCGACGGAAGACAGTTGGAAATCGTTGATCATGCAAACCGATGCAATGAATGGTGAACCAAAATGATAGTTTAGAAGCCTCGCAATGCCACCAAGCCAGTGTCGTAGCGCCAGTTTAGCTATTTTGGATCTCTATAACTAGTAACTTATGTAAAGGCGGTTGGCAAGTGGGAGAATTGTGAGGGAGTGATTGTGGGAGTGTGTGAGGCAACATTTGGGTGGAGGCAACCCCTATGTACCTGTTATGTTAGTTATATACTAGTGTGGAGAGAACTAATGAGTGTAAGGTGTCTATAAATATTTAGCTAAAGATTTTTGGGTCATTTCTATCCTGCTTCTTATCTAGTGCTTGTATTTTGTTTAGTATAATGAAGTTGATTATTGTGTTTACTTTTATTTTTATGACTGGATAAAATCTTTTCTCTGAGCTTATGATACTTTAGAAATCATGTATTGGATAGAGTAGATTTTAAGTTTTATGAATTATTAAATGCTTTTTTTAAACTTCTTGTTCTTGTTTTATTTATGTAAAGGCCTTGCATAAATTTAAAATCTAGTGTAATTTATAGCCTTGATAGATGAATAGAAGAATTAATAGGGGTTTTAAAATATAACTTTATGATGAATAGATATAGAGTGGTTAGGGTTATGGGATCATAAGGATATATTAAAATTAAAGTTAGGAGGAATCTTAGCTAATGCTCCAACGAGCTCAAAAGAGATGATAACTACGTATGCTCTGATTCACAACAATAATAGAAATAATCTAATTATTACAAACATGTATTTTTAGATATCATAAGTTCAACGTATTTAAAATTATCAAATTTATCTTTTACAACTGTAACATTTACTTTCAATTGCTTCATCCCCTGTCAATCAATTGATAAGATAAAACATAGCATGTGCTATAGTGATTTTAGGGTAGTATCAAATCCTCATGGGAATGATATTCTTCTCATCCCTTTTTTACTTGATATGACACATATACTTGTATAGAATATGATTTGCACTATAACGCAGCAAATCATATTTAAAAGACAAGTATTGTGTGGAACTGACCTGTTAAGTACTTCTTAGATTTTTCAATAATATTTCTGCAATATTTGACTAGAATTTCCTAAGGATGAGCAAATTGAGCCCCAATGCTTTTAATAATAGATCAGAGATTTGTCTATTTTGTAGGAGAGTTCGAAGTATAGCTTTTAAACAAAGGAAATGATGTGTTGTTGCGATATGTTATTTCACCATGAATGATTTGACTCTCCATACAAGTGGGTTGAAGGGTATCTTGTTTTTATTCCACTTAAGCCATAGAATGTCAAGCTTAGAGAAAATATTTTGTGGTGGTTACCTTCATTATCAAAAAGAAGATGGGAATTACAGAACTACTAATCCATGATTTGAGTGTTGCTAATTTTTCCCTCCAAAATATTAAAGAAAAATCAAGATTGAAATAATGAATTATGTTCTTACACCTATGAACATGGTCCATTCCATTGAAGCCTCTCACATTCCAAAAGGTAAGGTTGGATAACTCATTAATATTTAGATGAATGAGAGGCCAAATTTTTGGCCTTAGGAGGGGCTGTATTTTTCATTGTTTCTGAAATGGTTTGCTGATATTGACCAATCAACCCTAAGGACAAGTTGGAGACCAATTGATTATGATCCTCTTCATTAGAACTAAGAATGGAGACTTATTTGAGAAGGGATTACATTGTTGTTCTGCTTGTTGGACCGATATTGTGGGGCAATATTGAGGTTTAATGAGTTAGACGTAGAGGTAGATACTTGGTTTAGGTTGATGTTTTTAGCTGGTTTAAAGTGTATAAGAGATGGCATGCGGACTACGATGGTTTGTTCTTGAGTCATTTTCTTGGCTTCCTACTGCATTTGACGCCCATGGAAGGGAAAGCAGATGGGAGTGCTCAGAGGGTTTTGTAGGGTGTAAGTTATAAGCATGGAAGAGTGAACCACATATAAGACATGTTATTAATTTACAGTCATAGTGAACTCGAAGGGTTTTGTCCTTCCCCCCTATAGAAATGACAACTTCATTGGGCAAAGGAGCATTGTTCTCCATCTAGGCACAAACTCTAACAAAGGTTAGCATGATTTTTTTTTTCCGGTTGTGAGAGAATCAACAGCCAAATGAGTTCCAATAACACTAGCTATTTTTGATATGCATGCAAGATTCCAACAACTTAATGAAAAATCCATGATTTTGATCCAAAAAGGTATGGAAGTGAATTCTATCCTTTTATATTTCAAATCGAATGAACATTTTATAGAATGAAAGACTTAACAAAAAAATAATGGAGCACCCACCCATGCCATTTTGTAATCTTCAACATGGGAGAACTTCACATTAAATAAATAAATAAATTTAAAAAATCATCCTAAAATTAGAGGCTTAAGTCACCTTTAGGACGCCTTATCTTTTTGATAATGTCAAAAAGCTTCATAGTATGAACATTTGCCAATGGAGATCGTCAGCCGAAGCATTTTCTCTACTAGGAGATTCTTCCATATTAGGGTTAAGGGCTTGCTTGTGTTATCAGCTATGAGGGAGGTAGAAGGGGGATTAGTTGTGGATGCAAGTACTGAGTGAAGCATCCCGAGCTTGAACAATATTCATATTTTAAAAGAACTTTATTTTTTTATTTTTAATTATATATAAAATCTTAATAATTTTTTTTTCAAAATTAACATAAATCGCTCAAGAATATTTCAAGTGTAATAAAATTAAAATTTCTTTTAATATGGCCATTTATTCAATAAATTTAATATTAAAAATTACACTAAATTTTCAATCTATTCATCTAACCATTCAATATTGTGCACATTAATACCTTGCTAAAATAACTGATTTTTAAGATATATAGAATGTGAAAAATTATAAAATTATAACATAAAATAAATTAACAAATAAATAATTCTCAACATTTTAAAGTCAATATTCAAGCCTAATGTAAAGTACTTTATTAGTATAAATTCAGAAAAGTTCTCTAAACATATTGAACATGAAAGATTTCTGTATCAACTGTAAAACATTGTTGTTGTTGTTCCCCCACCCCTCAAAAAAAAAAAAAAAAAAAAAAAAAAAAAAAACACACACACACACACACACACATACACATTGTTGTAATTAGGATCCTTTTCTTCACGTTAAAATATAAATAAATCAAGGCATAAAACCCCCATTTGACATAGTTGAAGATGGAAGCTTGGCTTGAGGCCTAACCGAACCCTGGACGAATGTTTGGTTCATGCCAGTACCAACCATTGGCTGCTGC
Source organism: Dendrobium chrysotoxum (assembly GCA_019925795.1). Lineage (NCBI taxonomy): Eukaryota > Viridiplantae > Streptophyta > Magnoliopsida > Asparagales > Orchidaceae > Dendrobium > Dendrobium chrysotoxum. Next base: position 43,598,651 of record CM034303.1, on the reverse strand, counting down.
TGTGGCTGTTGCTGTAGCTGTTGTTGTTGCTGTGGCTGTTGCTGTAGCTGTTGTTGTTGCTGTAGCTGCTGTAGTTGTTGTTGCTGTTGCTGTTGCTGGAGTAGCTGTTGCTGTTGTTGAATGTTAGGTACTTGTGGCTTGAAAACCACCATATCCTGAAACAAAGATTTTCGAAGATTAAGCAGTGTAAGTAGAATAGAACGCAGCTAAGAATTGGAAAAACATACCCCAGGAAACAACATCCCTATCAAGCGGCCAGCTTTGTCGGACACAGAGAGAAGCAGGGTCTGTGAAGGTAGCTGGATGACTGCACACTGGTGGAAGGGAAAGTTTATATGAAATATTTGCTTCCATGAAATAACAAAAGAAAATTAGTTGATGTAAGCAAATAGTCCAGCACAAAAACTAATGTTTGGTTAACATATGGTAAAACCACCATATATATAAAGCTTCGGTGTTAAACCAAAAACTAATGTTTGGTTAACATTATGGTAAGAGTGCTTCAAAAGACATTATATCAAAGTGAAAGGTAAAAAAATATCTGTACTAACATGTAACAAAATAACAAACCTCAAGGAACTGATAACAATTCTCCCATAAACATTTTAAAAACATTCACCAATTCTACTCACATGATCTCGATAAATTTAACACAAGAACAACGAACATTTTCAAAATCATTACAATTTAGAATGTAGCTCTTAGGTCTGGGAAAAGTGTACATTAAAACAGTAGGATAATTCATCATCATCATTAGCTTTATCTCGACCATTTAGAGCCCTTTTATGAATCCTCATTGTCCATTCAGTTCTTTAGTGTTGTATAAGGAATAAAACTCTATTATACATAAATCTTTTTGCAAATGTTCTAGCCATGCTACTTTTAGTCTACCCCATTTTTCTTCGTAATCCTTCCAAACTTAATCTTCTCTACTTATTTATTTGGATTATCTTCAACCATCCATTGTCCATGCTCAAACCATCTAAAGTATACTTTCCACTACCTTATATAGTGAGCACTATTCTCTCCATTCCTATAAAATAATCAATTATTAATATATCCTTTCTAATTTTAGTACAAGTTAATTTTAGCACTCATTTACATTATAATAACTATCTAGATCTTAAGTTTTTGTCTGTGTATGAGGAAGCTAATGCTATGTGAGTAAGAGTAGCTAGTAATATTAAAAATATCGCAAAGATATGCTTGGAGTATCAAAGAGAAAAGCTCATAATAGTAAAAATAGTTGGTGGTGGAATCAAAATGTGCAAGAAAAGATAAAAAATAAGAAGATTTATTATAAAAATTAGTTTATATGTAAAAATTCTGAAAATTAGAAAAGATATAAATAGGCCCGTTAGGAGGCTAAGAAAGTAATATGCAATGCAAAGATTTAGGTTTTAATGATTTATATAATAGATTAGATACTAAGGAGGACGAAAGATATAAAAGTTAGCCAAACAAAAAGATATGAGTAGTAAGGACTTATTTCAAGTGAAGCATATTAAGGTTGAAGATCAAAAAGTGCTTTTTATTAGAAAAGGATATTCAAGAAAGGTGGATGAGATATTTTTCTAAACTCTTCAATGAAGACTATGAGAATACTAATGACTTTGGTGACCTTAGCACCCTAAATGAAAATAAAGATTTTTATTTTTATCTACGTATTAGTAAAACCAAAGTTAGAGAGGCTATAAAGAAAATGAAGCGTGAAAAAACTGTTGGACCTGGTGATATTCCAATATAGGTGTGAAAATGTTTAGGAGATGAAGAAATTTCTGGCTTATTAAACTTTTTAATATTGTTTTGAAGACTAAAAAAATGCCAGATGAGTGTAGAATGAGTGTGTTGATTCCTATTTTTAAGAACATATCATGATTCGATGTATTATCGATCATAAATTCTATGTTGGGTAATGGAAAGTCATCCTTTAGGCATGCCTTACTCAAATCCTGATAGTTTATGCAAATACAAATATGATTATCTTTTTCTTCATTGGGACGATGTTAGCGATCTAATCAACATATTTTTCTTCTCTAATAAAACCAGTTTCAATGAGCTTTTTGATTTTGGTTTCGGCAATGACTTGTTTTTCAATTTCAAGTCACATTCGCCTTGGTGCTTGCTTGACAAGTGATATTTTGATATCGATGGAGAGCTTATGCACTGCCACATTTGGCGATAATCTAGGCATTTCAGTATTATTTCATGTGAAATAATCTTTGTACTCTGAGATAAAATTTTTTCAACTCTTCTGCTTTATCATGCGGAAGTTTAGTGTTGAGAAATATAAGTTTGTGATCTTCCACTGTACCCAAATTTATCTCTTTTAGCTCGTCTACCGTAGCTTGACCACCCTCTTTAAACTCTTTCGGAGCTTCCTTTAGATTGACAATTAGATCTTCACTTTGATTTTCAGACTCGGGTGGTTTCTCATTTTGTCAATAATATTATAGGATGTGGCTCGTGTGAGATATAAATGTCGAGCATACCTAAGACCCCATGCTGTAGATAAACCCTTGCCAATGGGTCTTTGCGCGTGTTCATTACGCCAGAGATACATAAAATAACAGACTTATTTGTTTGTTTGCGTAAAGAAGATATTTTTCTTTCAATAAGTCTTTTTATAAAGGATGCGGGGTATTGAGGGATGACCAGCAGCCTGTCTTTCTCTTCCAATTCCTATTCTATTTCGTGAGAAGTATGATGTAATATCACTTTTGATTCACATAAAAGGATTTCACGTTCATCATAACCTTTTCTTGGAGGAACATAAAAGGTCTTCAACACTTTTATAAGTATGTTTGATAAAACAGTCAATGTTTTAACATGCACTGTCGGCATGAGTACTATTTTGATGATGTTTGTGGATACTTGACACTTAGATATCCTTATCATTGAAACTGATACTTTCTTTAACTTCTTAATTATGGAACTGGATCCTGAGTCTATGAAGTTCCATAGTACCCTTGGGTTGATAAATGAATTCTTCTTCTTCCTCATTGCTCATTCTACTTGAAGAGCTGCATTATACCTTATTTGCCTGATTAGCTTTGCAATCAAAAGAGACATTTGATTGTTTACTTCTTCTTTTTCCCTTGCTCAAAGGTTTATAGATTTCAAAGATATCATCCTCTTCTTTAGTATCATTGTCGAGATAAGGCACCGAGCTAATTTGCTTTAATTTATTCTTGCTTTTACCTTTTAGCTTTGTTTTATCGAGTGTAGCAATCTGAACTTTAGGAAGGGCATCGCTCTTCAATTTTTGCGTTATGAAGTACTTATCGTCATCATAGATTTTAATTTCATGCACCAAGAATGGTTGTTCATCTCCATCGATTTGATGTTCTTCACCATCTCAGTTATATTTCATGCATTGATGAACTGTTAAAGGTACGATACCATATTCATGGAGCTATAGTCTTCTGAGTAGTGCCTTATAAGAAGTGTTAGAATCAATGATATGAAATGTAAAGCTCCTTAAAGCTTAGAGATAAGACTAAGGATCCTAAGATTCTGTCCCTGTTCATTGAACCCTTGCAGAAATACTGTACTTTTATTAAAATATTGAATGTCAAGAGCTAATCCTCTGAGCGTTTTGAAACTCATTAGATTAATAGAGGAACCTGGATCAATTAAAAATCTGTTTATTTGAACATTGTTATTCTGCGCAGTAACATAAAGTGGCCGATTATGATCTCTTGTTCCTAATAGCAAATCATTATTACAAAAAGTGATTGTGGCAGTATTTTGAGCATACAAAGCTTTAATGAGTGTTTCTCGGATGTCCTTAGACATGATAAGGGCATCGTAGATGCTTAGTAATGCAGATAATATATGGAGATGGGCCAAGATATTGTAATCCACGGTTACATTAGCAGTCTTTGGTTTAGGTGGATCTTGTGGCATAACAGCCTCATTGAGTCAGATGTTCTTCTCCTGAACTTTTACTTTCTTATGTGGTGAAGGAAGAACTTACTTTCCACTTCTCAGCTGGATCTGTGTTACCTCTGTAGATGAACTAGCCTCAACAAGAGAGCCTTTTGAAGTTATCATATTTTCAGCTTCTTCAAAATCTTACTTCCGAGCTTTAGGCACTTTTCGTTAAGAGTTGTTTTACTCTTTGCTGGAATAGAAAGAGTTCAGCGTACACTTGCTCAATTTGGATGCATTTCTCCCCCATAATGGCTTGGGAAGAAAGTAAGGGCTGCAAAGGAACACTCTTCCCCACCTTTTGTGGAGTTTGCTAGGCTAGTAGCAATACTTTCAACTTGCCAACAACATAACCAAAATCTAAATCACCAAAATATAGTGATTCCTCGGTAGAAGTACCTATCGCAAGACTTCAAATAATTGTAGTTAATACTCGAGAGCTTCCGGAGAACTGAATAGATAAAAAGAGCTTTCAGTTGTGGCAGCTGTCGGAGGCATAGAGAGATTATGCAGCCCGTAGAGACAAACAGCTACAAAAGCAACAAAAACACAACTTCTGCAACTGTTATGGTTCTCTAATATTCTCAGTTTTTCTGTCGTAGGCAACACCAGGTGGCCACTCAGTGGACAACCACGAAGCAGTGGTTGGGGCTAAAAATTCATAGAAGACTCAAACGCAGCTTCCGATTAGGAATTTCCTGAGAAGAAGTTCCTGTATTCCAGCTTTGGCTCTCATGGTTCCAGTAATTGAAGATATATAATAGAATGAGAGCAAAATAAGTGGAAATAATTCCGGAAAAGAAAAGTTGGATGATTAGCTAATAAGTGGAGATTCAAGGATGAGGTGTCTATGATTCAAACTTGAATTTAAAGTTCAAAATTTAACGAAATCTTGAATTTTGAATTTGAAATAGAACTTAGATTAAAATTTTGATGTAGAAAGTTATGGAAGAGATCGGGAGGTATTTATATTTTATTTTTTGAGCAAATGAGGGGAATCGGTGATATTATTCCCGTGACTAGTACTGTGAATGTTTCGGATCATAGAAGGAATAGTGAAAAGGAATGGGGGAGAAAAGGCACAGGAGGGACTAGAAAACTTTTATTAAAAAAGAGCTACGCTGTAACAAATTATGGAAACAAATGCAGAAACAATACCAAATAATAGATATCAACAACCTAATTTGGAAGGAGAAAGCAAGGCATGTGGTCGTGGTAGAATATGATCAGGAAAGAAAGTGCGAACAACAAAATTCATAGGGATAGAAGAACCGGTTGTTTCATACAGCTCTCTAACACTCTCAGAGGAAGAAAAGTGGCATCACAAAACCCAAAATAAATTCAAGTGTTGGCCAAAAATCTGAGGAAATAGCATTCATCATAAAATATATCTAAATGAAGGAATAAACATGCTATTCATTTAAATAGCATGCCCAGCAAATGACTGAATAGCCCTTTCTCTTATTTAAACATTTAAAAAAAAGCAAATTAAAAATCCAAATAAATAATTACAAACTACTAAACTTAATCAAATTTAACAAAACAAAGGATATTGATGATAATGAGGAATGGCTTAATGGCTTCCATTACTGAACCATCATGTTTTAATTTAATAACTTCCAATATACCTTCGACAAGTTTTTTTCACATGGCAGACCAAAACATTTTTTGTGAAACTCTTGACTCAAGTTTAATCAAAACATCCATCACAGGGCCAAATATCTAATGCTAAATTTGAGGGTTAATTAAAGGTTGAGAACGGATTTTGAAACTTGTTCAAAACTCTAAGCTAAATTTGAGCGTTAATTTAAGGTTGACAACTGATCTTTGAAACTCGTTCAAAAAACTATAGAAAATTTTGTACAGATTATGTTAATATGAATAACCTATAAATGGTGTTAGAAACAGAAGTATAAAGGAGTGCTCAGATCAAATTGCATAGTCTAGCAAAGGAACAGTGCCATTATGCTGCCAATATATATATCATAACCTAGTTATGACATTTGTCAATGCGATCTATTCATGAAATTTGCCACATGAGAAAACCCGTACATTTATCCATATTAAAATTTACCAAATAAACATGGTAAATCGATAGAAAAAGACCAATTTTGATGACAAGGAATATTCCAGAACGCTTAAAATGCCAAAGTTTATATTAAAATGCCACACCTAAAAGTTTGTGTGCAGCCTTTAATGCTAAAGTTGTCTTTACAAGCAGCTGCAACGTCAAACTAGAGTAAATAGCTTCGAGCATGATATCATTCAACAAGTAATTTTTAACTATAAACTATGAGATCATTAGATCAAGCTTTAGCCAGAAACCGACCAATCAAATGGTTTTTTTTCTTAAGCATTAAATCAAACAAAACATAGAAAAAAGAAACTTAGCATACATTAAAGAAAATGGTATATTAAATGAGCAAAAAGATTATGGTTTAATGATAAACTCACAAGCTTCTTGTCCTGTAATTGTGCAAGGAACCCATGCTGATTTAATGTCCGGAAAACCAAGAAATCTGCCTTACCAACATATTGCCTAAACAGATTGCACAAGAAAACAGAGAATGACATTGATATCAGACGGTCCTAAAAACAAACAAAAAAATGCTATCCTAAGGGCCAAAAAAAAAACAGGTAAGACTTTACTTGTTACTCATGTGATCTTGGGCAATGAGGCGAACAATTTGCATTGATGATGGCCAATCTGCTGCAAGCCTGGCAGTTTGACAGAACATATAAGAAATGTCAACAACGAGCATATTACAATGTTAACTCGTCATTATAGTTGAGCAAAGAATTAAAAAGTTTTTTTCTCATGATTGAAAATTAATTTTAAACTAAATTTGACATTCTTAGAACTAACATCAAAAGTATTTTAATCAACACTTACGAACATTCCTCTTAGAAAAAGCTGTAAATCACCAATCAACTTGTCATGATACTTCACAATTAAATGGAAAAGCTGAATAAAAATATAGACATTTAATCAAGTTGCTCACTCCACTACAATGATGTGGGCTCCGAAAATTCGGCCCCGGCCTCCGCCTGACTTTTTTGTGCTTTCTTCGGGGGGAGTTTTAACAGGATAAGTTCCGGGGTAAATTTTGGAAGGCAGATGAGATAGTAGATAAGACACTACCCAGAGATTTCGCCCTCATTTTGCGAGGACTTTATGATCTGAGTTCTGGTTTCCTATAGGCGCAAGCCCCTATAGTTAATTACCCCTCCCGGTAATGAGAGAGAACTTTCGATTAAGGCTAGTCGTCGATCAGATACGTACAGATACGTGAGTCTGGCATATAGTAGCAGCAATGGGTTTGGGTGTAGGAAATTTGAAGGATTGATATTTTAAAATTGAAAATTTCACCATCATGCACTTAAAGCGGATGGTGGGGGAATGGATGATGAACCCGATCAAGATCCCATGGTTCCGTCGTCCCGGGCCATCGTGGTCCCTGGTCTACTTAGTCAGAGGAGGTAGTCGACCCAACGTGACAGAAGGATCCTTGTCGGCAGCCATGGGTTGCTTCGTCCAAGGGTACCTTGTAGACCTGGGATGGGTATTTGCCTAAGGGGACAAATTTGAATCCATCTTAGCTAACAGAGGGCTTTGTGCCCTATCGATCATATCCTATTGATTCATATCTCAAGGATTTGATGCCATTGAGGAGCATACGGGCTCTGGCCATAACCATAATATAATGGTGCCATTTGGCGGCGACCACCTAGTTCAGAGGGCCCCGAGTCATAACCGTTTATCCTGTAGTGCCATTTGGCGGCGAAACTGCCGGTTAGAGGACTCGTACCACGTCCCTGCTGGCAGGAGATTGTTTGAGAATGGATCCTAGTGATATTCTCGACCAGACATTAGCTCTTTGCGAGCTGCAGTTATTTTCAGATTTGTCCACCTCGACAAACTGTTGCGGAGGGTGGATGGATTTGCATTAAGTGATTTGATAGATTATTTCAATTTTAAATATTTTGGAGTTTGGGACTATTTTTGGAGGTTTGGATTTTTGATGATTTTTGGATTTTAAAAGATTTGGATTTTGTGGGACTTCGGGTAGCATTTGAAAGTATTTGTGAACCCCTCCGGTTGAGATTTGTATTCAACACGGCCATCATCGGGGTGGCGCTTTAGGGTCCTTTGTATTTATGGGTTAAACCCTGTCAACTCTGTCGGGTTGTCGATAGAGGATCGAGTTTCGTAGGCTTTGCACTTTTATTGGTGAATTCTCTTGATTATAGGCCTTGAAGGCCTAATATGAGCATATAAAATAAATATCTCGATCGATCTCGCAACCGCATATTTATTTAATAGTTCGAGCTGTGTCAACTCCTATCTACCTGAATAGAAGGATCGGGCTCGAACTTGAATTCACTTATTGACCCGCGCAGCATCCCTAGATGTCACGTGTGTACCAATAATACGCTCGCCGGGGCCCATGCGGGTATTCAGTACATCCCCTTATGTGTACCTATGTGTATACATATTATGGTGCATGTGCGGGGGTACTTTTGGAACATTTCTAAACGCCTTCTGTCCGCTTGCATGAATGTTGCGGATCCGGTGGCGTAGCACCGGGTTTTGTTTGGAGATTTGTACGCCTTCTGTCTGCTTGTATGGATGTTGCAGATCCGGTGGCATTGGGTTATATGATCTCCCCCACTGCTGTTTGTAGGCAGGTAGATGTTTTCATTCATGGATTGAAATTGACTTCAGGATACTGCATTTACTGAAATCTTCCTGCATCTACCCACGTATGACATATGATGCATACATCTGTAGTAGGAGACTGGTATGTATTGCAGATCTTTATAACAACTCATAAGACCTTGTACTGCTGTATATTTGCAATGAATTGACATATTTGCTTGCTCTTGAATGGTGATTGATTGTAGGAACATTGTGAGTAAATTTTGTATTCGTTGACGGTCTTTCGAACTTTGCCTATAGGTAACGTGTTGAACTCATGAAAGATCTTCTATAGCAACTATTGTGACAAATGATGGGTCTCTTACAGCATCCTGTGGAAGTTCATGATTGTTGTAGTCTCTCAGCATGTGGATGCTACGTTGAGTGTACGACCACTGTTCCTTGAAGAGCTTGAAAGCTTTAATAGTTTTACCCACCTCAACGTTCAAAATTTGGTTGAACTGAGATTCATTCTATAATGATTTGATCTGGCTTTATCTTCTCGGAACTCGTATATGGATCCATGGTCACTACCTTGAACTGACAACTGTAGTGATGGAAGATATATCGAGTTGCTTAGGAAACCCAATTACGAGTCTAGGCCACCAGACTTTTCATTAATCTTTAACAGCACATTTGTCAAATAATGCTCATTAACTTCGGTGGGCGCGATGCAGTGTACGATGGCATTTGCTTGCATGCGACGGGTCTCATACGATAATTTATAGGAGATTGATATATTTGCTTGACACAAGATTACTGTTGACTGTAGGGGTGTCGTACTTCTTGTAAATGAATGTTAATAAGTCATCACATTCATTGTATATACTATCGGTTATTCATCACGTCACTTGACGGCTCCTGACATGGGTAGTCATGTAGTCATCATTGTCAACTGACATTTGCATTTTGATGGACATTATCGTAAATACATTGTAGCATTAATATAGGTTCATATTACAACAAGCATGATGAACTTGATACTGTCATTATCAACGTTTTCATTCCAACTGATATGACTCTTACAAGCCAAATGACATTGTCCAAAAATTCCATACCAAGATTTACAGTGAATCTTTGCTTGTCTGTATGATATCGATTTGAATGCATTTACATGATCAAAGCGATCAATACTTGTCTGAAGATCTTTACATTGTTGTTTGTGAGAGAGCCATGAGTCTTTCAATCGATTCTTATTTGAGCAATTATGATTGTCATTTAGCATTTGTATGTTCATTAGAATGATATAAGCCTTTGGTCAACACTTGCACTGATGTGATTGTATGTTTGCCAAATTAAAAATCCAATTCCTTGTGGTCCACATCAAGTTCCCTGTTTCACTCTCAAGTCCAAGCTCCTTACAGTTCAATTCGAGTTCAAAGGAAATCCTCCATTGTTAATTGATTGAGCTCAGTTCGAATTCAACTTGAGTCAAACTCTTTGTAATCAAATTGCAAGTTTTTACTTGCATTCAAATTGTGTTCACTTGATATTCAGATCAAGTTCAAGTCTATGTCCCGTGTGGTCCACCTCAAATTGCTTGGATTCAAACTGTTCAATTCATGTCCACCATGTTCTTTGTCAAGTTCAAGTTTGAATCAAATCTGAATTTCTTCATCATTTAAGTTTGTACTTAGTCCATTTAATGTTCAATTCAGGCTCTTTGTGGTCTTCTTGAGTTCAAACTCAATATGATTCATCCAAATATCATGTGGTCCAACTCAAATTCTTATTTGAGTTCAATCATTCAAGTTCAATTGGTTCACTTGAGTTCAAAACACAAGTCCTTGTTATCCACATTTGTTCCCATTTGAGTTCAATTTGAATCCAATTCGTTGTCACTTGTTTCTCCTTTGGTTCAAGTTTTGACTTGAGTCCCAAGTGTCTAATGCTTTGTTCAAGTCTTCACAAATTCGAATGAAGTTCAAGTCACTTGTTACTAAATGTGGAGTTTCAAGTTCTTGGTTTGAGTTCAAGTTTTAGTTTAGATTCAAATTCTGCAAGTTCTTTGTTGTTCAGGTGTTCAAGTTCTCTGCTCTTGAGCTCAAATAAGTCCAGGTACAGTCTTAAGTTCATCCAAAATTTCGGCAGCATTCCGGCATCTCCCCCGTTTAGGGGAAATAACGGAAAACTGGGCCTTTCCCACCACGCTTAAGAAAGCGTGTATGGTAGGTGCCCTCTTTCGAGGACACCGCGGCTGTGTAAAGTCTTCAATCCCCCACCACGCTTAAGAAAGCATGTATGGGTCTTCGACGTACTTGAAAAAGAAAAGCATTTGTTTCCCCGCAGGTACAGAGCCGCATACGGGTACTTAAAATTGTCCCCACCACGCTAAGAAAAGCGTGTATGGGGCCTACCCGCCTCGCCGTAGGTGTCGCACCGGGCTCCCTTCCCACCACGCCTAAGAAAGCGTGTATAGGCGGTTTGCCGGCTCGACACGAACGCCGAGGATAGGATTTTGAGGTGATTACCCGCCTCGTTGTAGGCGCCGCACCGGGGTCCCATCCCACCACGCTTATGAAAGCATGTATAGACGGTTTTCCGGTCCGCCGCGAACTTCGAGAGCGAGAATCTGAGTTAGAAAATTATACCTTTGCGAGCGTCGAGATTGGCACGTGGATCGAGGCAAGTGAGAAGGGTTTCTTCTCTATGATTTCAATTATAATTAACATCGATTAATTATAATTATATTTAATTAATGGTATTTACTTATAATTAATTAAACTAACTAATTAATTATATTTATCAAAATTAATTAAAAAATTAATTAAAAATAATTAATAATAATTAACTTCAGTTAATTATAACTAATTAATATTAATTAATCTTAATAATTTATAACTAATTAATACTAATTAATAATAATTAAAGACCATTAATTATAATTAATTAAAATAAACTTTCATTAAAACTAATTATGATTAATTAGAATTAATATAATTATTTAATCAAAATCAATTATAATTAATTATGATAACTATAATTAACTGAGATAATTATAATTAGGGTTAATTAAAATCAACTTTAATTAATGCAACCCTAAATCTCTCTCCCCCTTTCTCTCTCGGCAGTAGATTTAAGGGATTTGGCCGAGGAAGCTCGAGCAAGGGAGAAAGTTACCTTGACAGCAAGCGAGTCCACGTTGTTGCTTATGGTCAAAATGTCGTAACTTCCGAACTGGCAGGATGGGGAAGTCGTCAAAGGGCGAAGTCGCACAGCCACGGGGACGTCGGCACAGGGAGGTAGGCGGGGTTCTCTTCTTCTCTCCCTCTCTCTCTCTCTCTCTCTCTTTTTCTCTCTAGATCGGCGGCTAGATGAAGGAGAGGGAGGAGTCGGTGGCCTGGACAGGGTCGGGTAGGTCGTGGGATTCGGCCAAGTGGAGATTGGGGTTCGATTGGGATCTTCGGCTCGAGCTTGAGAGACCTGCAGCTTATAGAGATTGGGATGGGGAAGATCGGCAGAGGTGGAGTTGGGATTAGGTTGGCTCGCGTTTTTGGAGCTCGCGATCAAGAGCAGGGAGTCGAAGTCAGAGCTCGGGGCCGAAGACTTGCGAACAGGAAGTGGGATTTCTGCGAGAGGAAGGGAATTGGAGTAGTCGAGAGCGGGGCTCTCGCTTGGCTTTTAAAGGCCTCAAAGAGCAGCGATCGGAGCGGATTTTGCGCAGGAGTCGTGGAGAAGCGACTGGAACGGCGCCGAATCAGGTACGAGACTGTAGCAAGTTGGATTTGAGCTGATTTCGGCAGAGGTATGTCTCTTTTTTCGTTTCTTTCGAGTATTACACAGAGGTCAACAAATGCCCCCCAACAAATGTGGTTCGCGTCTAGAGCGAATCACGTTTGTTGTATGTTGATTGCCCATGTGGATCTCCAGGTATTTTGCTCTAGATGTCGCACAAAGGTTTTCATTTAGTGGATCTCCAAAAGTTTGCTTGGATGTCACACTAAGATTTTCATTTTATTGATCTCCAAGAGTCTATCTCTGTGCCTTCATCGCTCTTTAGATGCACTCGTAATCTTCAGTATAGTTGATATATTTGCTCTTGGTCAAGTGGGGATCCATGAGATAGTGATAGAGTACTTTGTATTTAGGTCTCTAGAGCATCACCTTTTAGATTATCGACGGTGGATAGAATTACTCTCATTCGTTCTCTTTTAACATCACTATCACTTTCTGTATGTGCTCAACATTATTCTTTGCCGCATCATGTGTAGATGTGATATTTCTGTCACTTTTACTGATTGTATTTCGCTTAGATTGTATTTTTTATTGAGGGCACATTCAGTTTATGGAGGATCTTCTATTCTTCCCTCCTTTAACTGTATTCCGGCAAGAAATTTTAAATATTTATTTGGGGATCTCGGCATGCGGCGCGATGTCGACCCAAATAAATATTTAAAATGCCCCCAGTCTTTGGGGACATTTGTAGATGTCATTCAGAACTTCTTTTTGTAAATTTAGTTTCCCTGAGATTTTGGTTCCTTCTGTCATGTGCTTTGTGCTGCGGACATTGACGGAGAATTACCTGATTTGTCTTTACTGACTTGTTAGAAGATTTGCATGCCTTCTGCCCTTTGCTTCTAGCTTTGGCGGGCTTGATGAAGGAGTAGATGCCGGTGACCTAGACGTATTAGGTCGTTGGCGAGAAGTCATCGGTCCAGAGCTTTGTGCATAACGGACTTGTTGATGACAGAATCCTCTTAGTTCAGCCTCAGGCTTTTCATGAACTTTGGGATAATTTCTTCGGTCCTTTGCTTTGTGCTTTGGTGGACTTGTTGAAGAAGAATTCCTTCGATCCTAGCTTTGTGCTTTATGGATTTGTTGAAGGAGAATTCCTTCGATCCTAGCTTTGTGCTTTATGGATTTGTTGAAGGATTTGCAGGTTTTGGATTCGGTTGATAGTATCAAACTTGGATAGTATCTTGATCCTTAACCACTTGAGGAGACTTTAATCTGAGTCACTTGAGTTCATCAGATCGGGAGAGCTGAGATTTGATAGCTCTTCGTCCTCTGGTTGCTGAGATGGGAGTTCCTCTACTACGGCCTTTCTTATGGCGTATTGAGTAGGTGGAGCTGCCAGCGATCCGGCCATATTTGGGCGTGTTGGATCCGACCTCTTACACCCATTCAGGCTTCAGACTTGAGCTAGGGGAAATGTGCTTCCCAATGCTGATTTTGCTGAAGTTGATAGATTTTGAGTCTTCCTTTGTAGTTGAGGATTTAGAGCCTACGCGAATTTGGTAGTTGCTCGAGATTTCTCCTTCCCATTGGAACCTTGATTCCCCAGTCAATTAGGAGAATTTGGTAGACTACGATCACTTGAATTTATTGAGTCGAATTTGCCTTCGTACTTCCTACAGTCCCTACTAACAGGTTGACGAAGTGGGGGTTCCGTTACTACGGCCTTTCTTATGGCGTGTTGAGTAGACGGAGCTGCCAGCGATCCGGCCATATTTGGGCGTGTTGGATCCGACCTCTTACACCCACTCGAACCTTAAGCTTCAGGCTGCTGAAAGACTTCAGGTTGTTCCGGCTCGATTTGTTGAAATGTGAAGTCACAAAAGTCTCTTTCTGACCTTTGAAATCTTGATTTGTTTGAGAAAGTGATGTCTCGGTCTTTTGAAAGATCACCTGCATATACTTTGAAAAGAATTCGTTGTATTCTTCAGTATAAAAGAATATTTGCGTTGGTTATTTTAAATATTTATTCGGGGATCTCGGCATGCAGCGTGATGTCAACCCGAATAAATATTTAAAATGCCCCATGTCTCGCAGGGACATTTCTGAATAGAATAATTTTGAGATTTTGTGATTTTAAATATTTATTTGGGGATCTCGGCGCGAAGCACGATGTCGACCCAAATAAATATTTAAAATGCCCCCTGTCCTGCAGGGTGATTTTGAAATGCATTCTTGCAACACAAGAGAATTTCAAAAATATAAAATGTAAAGTGTATATAAATATATATAAAATGCACAATACATTAAATATAACATTTCCTTGAGCAATTTTACGCATGGTACTTCTTCAGATGTCGACCGTTGATCGGCGGCATGGGCCTCTGACCGTGCAGATCGATGAGCTGGTAGGCTCCTCGATACACTTTCTCAATGACGAAGGGACCCTCCCAATTGGATACGAATTTGCCACCAATTTTTCGGTGAGGGATGATTGACCTTCTCAGCACCAGGACCAATTCCCCTTCTTGAAAGGATCGAGGGCGCACCATCCGATCAAATGATTTCGCCATCCTTCCTCGGTAGATCTCTAAGTTTTGTTGGGCTTGCAGTCTAACTTCATCGAGTGCATCGAGCTCCTCCATTCTTAGGCGAGCATTCTGCTCTTGAGTGAGCTCATTCTGGATAGCGACCTGAAGCGACGGTAATTCAACTTCTAGTGGCAAGACGGCTTCAGCCCCAAACACTAATGCGTACGGAGTGGCTTTGGTTGGTGTTTTGTAGGTCATACGATACGCCCATAATGCTTCTGCCATCTTTGTGTGCCATTCCCTTTTATTCTTGGTGAGGATCTTCTTCAACAACTTCACCAGCGCCTTGTTGAAGGCCTCAGCCAAACCATTGGCTCTTGGGTTATATATAGACGAGTACCGCCAGTCGATCTTATGACGATCTACAAACTTGTAGATTTTCGTACTCTTGAATGCTGTGCCATTGTCTGAGATCACGCGGCGTGGTACACCGAATCTATAGACGACATTGTGGGTGAAGAAATTGATCACGTGCTCGGACGTGACTTCCCTGAGTGGAGCTGCTTCTGCCCATTTAAAAAAATAGTATGTTGCTGCCAGAATAAAGCGGTGCCCTGCCGATGACGGCGGATCTATTGGCCCAATTATGTCAGTGCCCCAACATTCAAATGGCTAGGATGCGATTGTTGGGTGCAGTGGATTTGGTGGTTGATGAATAACATCACCATGAATCTGACACTCGTGGCACCTCTTAGCGTGGTTGATACAATCTCTCACCATCGTAGGCCAGTAATAACCCATTCTTTTGATTTTAGCAGCCATCTTGGGACCTGACTGATGCGCTCCGCAGAGTCCTTCATGAACTTCTGCTACCACTTTATCAGCTTCCTTGGTCCATAGGCACCTTAGCCACATTTGATCAAAAGCTCGTCGGTACAACGTGTCATTGACAAACGCGTATCATAATGCTCTTTTTCTAATTTGTGCAGCCAGAGATTTATCTGTTGGGAGTTTGCTTTCTTTGAAGTAGTCAACGAATGGTCGCCTCCAATCATCTTCGACTTCAACATCTAAGCAATACCACCAGGATTCTGAAGCTAGACTGGTCTTACGTCTTCTCTTAGGAGCTTGATTTTCTTCATGTTGATATTCAAGATCGACTGGTTGGGGAGGTTGAGGATTAACTGGGGTTACATCCTGCTGGCTCGAATTTGGTATTCCCTCTGCCTGCGGGAATTGTAGGGTTGCTGGCTCTAAGACTCGGCGGTTTTTGACCGCAATGAATATAGGTGGCCTCTTATCCTCATTAGCAAGCTCCTTGGCCAGTTTAGCTAGACAATCTGCTTTTGCATTCTGTCCTCGAGGAACTTGAGTTATCTTGATATTCGGTATTTGTTTTAGAAGCTCGAGAGCTCGTCGGTGGTAGTGGGCCAATTCAAGCTTGCAAATCTTGTAAATGCCCAGGACTTGATTTATCACAAGTTGAGAATCACCAAAAATTTGAAGATCTGTGATTTGGACATCAATTGCAATCTCCAATCCTGCTATTAGAGCTTCGTATTCGGCTTCATTATTAGTCCGAGGTTCAGTTAGACTGAACGAGAATCTCATAATACCTCCCTCGGGTTCTATAAAGACAAGACCGATGCCTGCTTAGGCCTTTGCAAGATTTGGAGGTTTGGGAGACTTGATAGATGATGCCCCATCAAAGTACATCTCCCAAAATGGTAGCTTTTCTTCTCCATCAACCTGCATGATTTGTTCGTCGGGCAAATCATCATTGAGCGGCGAATCTGCAGGGATTGGATGTGCGGCGAGGAAATCTGCCAAAGCTTGTCCCTTTACCGCCTTCTGTGGCATGTACACTATGTCAAACTGCAGTAATAGTACTGCCCACCTTGCTAAACGACCTGTCAACGCTGGTCTTGTCATCAAGAACTTCAGCGGATCGATCTTTGATATCAAGGTGATTTTGTGAGACAACATATAGTGGCGAAGTTTCTGAATTGCAAAAATCAGCACCTGGCAATGCTTTTCAATCGGAGAATAACGTATCTCTGCTCCGATTAATCTCCGACTGATGTAGTAGAGTGCATTTTCTTTTCCTTCCTCATTGTGTTGGGCCAATAATGCTCCGAGGGACTCTTCTAGTGCTGTCGTATACAGTATAAGAGGCTTCCCCGGAATTGGCGCTGCGAGAATGGGCGGATTTAACAGATATCTCTTGATACTGTCAAATGCTTCTTGACATTCTTCATCCCACTTGAAACGAACGTCTTTCTTCATCAATTTTGAAAATGGCTGGCACCTACCCGACAGATTCGATATGAATCGTCGAATGAAAGCCAGTTGCCCTTGCAAGGAGCGGAGTTGACGGAGGCTTCTAGGCGGTGGCATCTCTATAATCGCCTTGATTTTATTGGGATCAACTTCTATGCCTCGGTGACGAACGACATAGCCAAGAAATTTACCGGAGGAGACCCCGAAAGCACACTTAAGGGGATTCATCTTTAGATCGAACTTCCTGATTCTTTCAAATACGATCTTCAGGTCGTTTAAATGATCTTTCCGGTCTATGCTCTTAACGACCAAGTCGTCTACATAGCACTCGACCTTCTGATGTATTAATTCATCAAAGATGTGGGTCATCGCCCGTTGGTATGTAGCACCAGCGTTCTTCAAGCCAAAGGGCATGACCATGTAGCAGAAAATGCCAATGGGTGTTCTGAATGATGTATGCCTTTCATCCTCATGAGCCATTTTGATCTGGTTGTATCCTGACGATCCATCCATAAACGAGAACATGTCATAGTTTGACGTGTTATCTACCAGGAGTTCGGATACAGGCAACGGAAAATCATCTTTTGGGCACGCTTTGTTGATGTCCCGAAAGTCAATACAGATGCGTATCTGACCATTCTTCTTCTTGACAGGGACAATATTGGCAATCCAGTCGGCGTATTTCTCTTCGCGAATGAAGCCTGCTTCTATGAGCTTCTTCGTTTCAGCAATCACCTGTTCTTCAATCTCCAATCTCATTCTTCTCGGAGCTTGTTTGACTGGTGTCACATCTGGTTTGATTGCCAACCTGTGAACTGCTACGTCAGGGGATAAGCCGGGCATCTCAGCATATGTCCAGGCAAAGCAATCCCTGAATTCACAGAGGAGTTCTTTTATCTCTTCCACTTGATCTTCCGGCAGAAGGGAACTAATGAAGGTTGGACGAGGGTCATCCTCGGTTCCCAAGTTGACTTCTTTTAGTTCGTCCATAGTGGTTGCCTGTCCACCATCTTCAAGCTCTTCTGGTGCAGGCTTGGCCTCTAGAGGCTGATCATCGTAATCATCAACTTCATAGACCTCTTCATCAGACTCGTCATTGGGTTCAACTTCCCTGCAAGTGATGGCTCGGCAAGTCTCCTTCCAGATGCATTTTCGCCTGACGAATCCAATACCTTTATATGCATTCATTTCCTTCCGCCGCATTGGACGTGGGTTCCTTCCATACCAGAGACTTAGGCACATACGAAGTTGTCGTTTGGGGGTGGGAACATTGATCCACTTTCGCAACATTCTTTGAATGCCTTTGGTATTAAACCTAGGTAGTCTCGTAGGTAGTAATTCTTCAGAATCGATGAAGACATGGTCCCAATCACGATTCACTTCTTCATCCTTTCCTACGGAATAGAATATATTCCCTGACTCAATCCCCTTTCTGATCGGAGACAGATAAAGGGTCACAAGTTCTTCAACTTTATGCACATCTCGTGTAATTATTTCTTTGAAATACTGTAAGGGAACGCGAGTGACTACAAGCACGCTGTCTGAGATTGACAGGCTATCTATTCTTCTAGAGACTACATCTTGCACAGTGTTCATATATATAGAATCGTAGTCATAATCATCATTTGAATATGCGACCTCCCTACTCCATTCGTCCATCAAATGGCATAGCTTCTGAGATTTTGTAGGGGTGACATCATCTTCATCTGTGTCGCTCCCAAGGTGAGGTACATGTTTTCTTTCTTTAGAAGTGGAAGTTTCTTTGGGAAGAGTCGGCGACGCCTTCTTTCTCCCCACCTGCTTCCTCTCACCTTTCTGTTCAGGTTGCTTTGCACTCTTTGGGTTAGATGCTTGAGCCTTTAGAGAGCTTGATAACTTTTGCTTCTTTGGCATGAAGTACTGCGCATCTTCATAGACTGTTGCTTCATGGACTGTAAAGGGTTGGATATCACCAGAAATTCTGAATTCTTCTCCATCCCTGAGATACTTCATGCACTGATGTAATGTTGACGGGACAACGCCATATTCATGCAACCAGGGGCGACCCAGGAGTGCCTTGAATGAAGTGTCCGCATCAATTACATGAAATTTAGCTTCTGTATGGAATTCTCCAAATACAAGAGGTAACATAAACAATCCAAGGGTTTTCTGCCATTTCTCGTTAAAGCCATGTACCATAAGCTTGTCTGGCCCAAGGTGTTCCACGTTGAGGCACAACGACCTTAGTGCTTTCAAGCTCATAAGGTTAATAGAGGACCCAGGGTAGATCAGAATTCGACTGATTACCAAATCGTCACTCTCTGCAGTAACATATAGAGGTCGATTGTGGTCTGCAGTCCCGAGCATCATGTCATCCTCGGTGAAAGTGATGAATGGTTCGTTTCGAGCTTGCAGGACCTCAGTTAGGTTGCGTTCAGCGAAATACGCCTCGTATCTTTCGGGGTCTTTGAGAGCCTGAATCAAAGTCTCCCGAAGATCCTTAGACATCACCAGAGCGTCGTATATGCTGAGCTGGGCAGGGATCTTCCTCAAATGTGATAAGATATTATAATCTATTCCCTTGACTGGAGTATGTTTCTTCTTGGGATCCTCGGAGATGATGTCTTCGTTGATAATTATTTCTTTTCCATTATCTTTGCTGGATGCCTGCTTCTTTGGCGGAGATGGCAGTATCTTGCCACTTCTCAACTGCACTTGAGCGATCTCTTCTGGCTCAGACTCATTCAATGGAATTTCTTCTTCAGAGTCAGCCATTATTGTGTCTAGAGATTCATTCGTTGATCCAGAGTCACTTCCCAGATTTACATGTCCTATCTGCGACATTATATCGGGATCTGATTCATCTGTCTTTGGAAAATATAGATCCTCCTCTGAGCTGTAGTCCATTGACGATGTTGCCAGACAGGTTTCAATGATCATCTCTTTGACATGTTTTTCTTTTGTCGGAGTTATTGGCGTTACTGAAATGACTCGACAAACTTCTGTGGGAAGAGGGTTCTCATCAGCTTCCTCTGTTTCGTCAATCTTGAGCTCTGACATAAAGTCGGCAAGCTTAATAGGACGCCTCGCGGTCTGGTAGTATTCATCCAGACTATCTATAACCCTTTGGGTTGCTGTTTTCTTCTCTTTAAGCTTCTTCACTTTGGTCTTCCTCTTGGACTTTGCCTTCCCAAGTTTTGAAGGACCGGCTTGATTGGGAAACTGTTTAGAAGCAGATGCCTGTGCCACAGGTAATGCCTTCAGATTTAACACTGGCTCCGTAGGAGATTTCCATTTTACACCCGGAACTCCTTCGAGTTGTTTCAGCATTTTCACAGTTTTCTTAGAGACCGCAGTCTCCCACTGTTCTTCATGAGCTGGCTTCTTTTTATTTTTTCTTTCTTCAACCGGGGGTACGGAGGAAGTCGTAACTACCCGAGTTGATTCTTTTCTGGGATGAGTCAGCACATTGTCGGACAATGTGAGCTCTCGCCTTCGATATTTTCTTTCAAGCCAATCCTTGAAGACATAACAATCTTCAATTGGATGACTCATTACCCGATGATACGGGCAGTAGTTTGGGTCGCCACTATGTTTAGACTCCTTGGGTCTCTTGCACTCTGGCAGTTCTAAACCCGCTTTCAACGCCTGTCGAAATAATTTGGCAACACTTTCCCTTTTAAATGAATATTCTTTATTCATTTTATCTTTGAGGGAGGGGAACGTTCGATCACCAGTTCCCGTTGTTTGCCTCGGGCGTTCTCCACCGCCCTGATAAGTTCGTGGTTTGTCATTACCCCCGAGTATCAGCTTCGGCTGGGGGTTAGGGTTGTAGACTTGCTTAGGCTTTTCTTGGCATTGCATCGGCTGCTTGCCTTTGTCTACGTTGTACGTCATCTGCCTCTCCTTATCAGCTCTAGAGAAAAATATGGAGTCAGCCTCACCTCTTCTAACACCTGAGGCTTTAGTCTTCTTAGGCTTATCAGAATAGTTTTCTGATTTTGATAGGTTTAATTTCTCAAACTTCGCCACCCTATCCAGTAGGTCTTGAAATGTGGTGATTGTAGCCATGCACAGGAATGGTTGCATCTTGTCATCAATGTTTCCCATTAACAACTGTACGGCATGCTCTTCTTCAAGCTGCTGCTCACATTTCATGCTTAGATTGCGCCAGCGAGTGATGTATTTGGTCACTGATTCTTCCTTCTTTCTCTTATTCAGAGCAAGGTCAGCGATCGTTATTTTCTCGGTCGCACTGGCGAACCTCTTCACGAACATATTTTCTAACTCTGCAAATGTCTTTATAGAGTCATTTGGTAGTTCAGCGTACCATTCGAAAGCAGCTGCTGTCAAACTGCTAACGAATTGTCGGAAGAGTAGAGCGTCATTCCCTCCAGTATTCCCGTAGGTGGCTTTGAACTGCGCCGGGTGCTGTCTGGGATTTTTGTTGCCATCAAAAGTATTGAATTTTGGCACAGAATATCCCTTCGGATATGGCACCTGATCATACTCTGCCGGGCACGGGCGACCTTTACCCACTAATTTTTCTGCCTGATCAATGGCTATAATAGCCCTGATCCTCTCTGTAATGATCCCTTCAAGCTGTGCAGCAGTCACAGGCTCGGAGGTACTTGCAATATTCTGCGGAGTGGGTTGGCGAGTGGTATTCTGAGCCTCATGACCACCCTCGGGAGTGTCCCGTACTCCTGAGACTTGCGGTACTTGGAAGTTTGGAGGATCTGGGGGAGGATTAGGCATAGAACCAACTACAGCATTTCTCTGCATAATTTGTATCATTGCTGTCATTTGGGTCATCATCTCTGTCATTTTCTCATGCAATTGAGAGATTTCCCTATCCTTTTCCCTCATTTGACGTTTCCTTTGTCTCTGCATTTCTGCGAGCGTGACGTTCTCGTCAGCAAAGGGATTCTCCTCAGCCTCTTCTCGCTCTTCTTGGGAATGTACACCTCTGCCAGTGGTGGACCCATCTTCGCGGCGGCGCCGGTATACTTGTCTAGGCGGTGGTTGCCAACGATCGTCGTCCTCACCGTCGTCGTAGTAGGCCTCTTCTTCGACATTGATGTGTCTCACCATGTAGACCACTTCCATGTCCAAGGTGTTATTTACTTCTTCTAAGTTTTCTTCTATGTATTCCTCCATATTTTCTTCTCCCATATCTTCTTCCTCTTCTTCTTCTAGCACTCGGATCTCCGAGCGGCGGCGCCACTGGATCTCCGGTTCTTGGTTAGGCAGGAAGATCTCTTCAACCCGTGGGCTACGATCGAAGTTGGTCGTCTCTTCCTTTGAAGGAGTTGGTGAGCGACGGGATCCCTTGGAGGATTCTCCAAGCTGTCTACCGTTGGGAGGAGCGTCATCATGGATCTTCTTTTGGACCCATTTCTGATGTTGTTTATAATTGGGGGCGGATCTCCGGGAAGCAGTACCGGATGTCACGCCCAAATCAGTTCTTTTTCTTCTATTATCTTCTTCTCTGCGAGGCTTTGGCCTCCAGATTTGTTTTCCCTTCCACCGGGACCTTTCGGCGGTGGATCCCTGAATGCGTGGTTCAGGTGTCACACCCCGATGTTCACCGCGTGGGGTTTGTTTTCTTCTTCTTTTGGCTATCAAATCATAAGACAGCCTTTCCCTCGGAGGGGTCCTTCTGGTCTCAATAACCAAAGGCCTTTGGAACTTCTTTTTCTTCAGTCCCTTCTCTTTTACAGTCTTTAGTACTCTGTACACCCGAGCTGATAGGGTTTCAGGTTCTTTCTTCCTTGGAGGAACTGGGACCTCAGGCCGTTGCTCCCAGAATGATTTCTTTAGCTCTCCAGAGGAGCTATTTCTTTTTACCCACTTCAGGTTCGCAAACCCGTTCCGGGTAGGAATTGTAGCTTCTGGCTCTTGAGCCGGCAAGTTAGATTGGTGGACAGAGAGTTGTTGTTGAGCTCGGAGCTCAGCATTCATCTTCCTTCTCTGCCTCCTGGTGGGCCTTCCTCCAGATGAGGAAGCTTCAGCAACGTTCCTCCCAGGTACAGATGATCCCATTGGCAGCGTAGTGGTCATGGTAGGTACCACTGAGATTTTTCCATCAGTTACTATCCTTCTGGTGGTTGGGATCTCAGATTGAGAAAGTCGTTCGAACACAGAAATCCTCCTTTGAGGGTCTTTGACAGCAGGTCGTGGCGCTGACAAATGCACACGACGGGTAGCAGTTTCAGTGGAGTGGGGCCTCCTAGCATGCCCTTCAGATTCAATGCCGCATGGAGGAGCAGTGGCATCCCTTGCAACGACTGCAGGAAAGTCAATGCTACCAAACTGGATGGTAGCTCCGGATCTTCCAGTGTTGATCAGAGTATTTGCTAGCTGGATGCTAGCACCACGTCCCAGCTGGACAGTAACAGAAGCATTCTGTAGATCCATCTGCATGAATGAAAGGTAAGGGTTAGTAATCAGAATCTGATACATCACCCCACACTTTCAAAATGCAGAGACTTGCACAGAACAGAAGATAAAAATAAAGCAGATAACGTTAGCAAGCAAATAAAATAAATATATAAATCCTGCTAAACATGTTATCTCGATGAATTTGTTGAATGATCATTTTGAGAGATTCAAAATTTTGATTCACTGAATGATCATTTTGAGAGATTCAAAATTTTAAATCTGCGTTGATTTGACTGCTACGATAGTACTGAGATGACTAGCCAAAGATGGAAAGAAAAACCAATCCCCAGCGGAGTCGCCAGAAATCTGTGGGCTCCGAAAATTCGGCCCCGGCCTCCGCCTGACTTTTTGGGCTTTCTTCGGGGGGGTTTTAACAGGATAAGTTCCGGAGTAAATTTTGGAAGGTAGATGAGATAGTAGATAAGACACTACCCAGAGATTTCGCCCTCATATTGCGAGGACATTATGATCTGAGTTCTGGTTTCCTATAGGCGCAAGCCCCTATAGTTAATTACCCCTCCCGGTAATGAGAGAGAACTTTCGATTAAGGCTAGTCGTCGATCAGATACGTACAGATACGTGAGTCTGGCATATAGTAGCAGTAATGGGTTTGGGTGTAGGAAATTTGAAGGATTGATATTTTAAAATTGAAAATTTCACCATCGTGCACTTAAAGCGGATGGTGGGGGAATGGATGATGAACCCGATCAAGATCCCATGGTTCCGTCGTCCCGGGCCATCGTGGTCCCTGGTCTACTTAGTCAGAGGAGGTAGTCGACCCAACCTGACAGAAGGGTCCTTGTCGGCAGCCATGGGTTGCTTCGTCCAAGGGTACCTTGTAGACCTGGGATGGGTATTTGCCTAAGGGGACAAATTTGAATCCATCTTAGTTAACAGAGGGCTTTGTGCCCTATCGATCATATCCTATTGATTCATATCTCAAGGATTTGATGCCATTGAGGAGCATACGGGCTCTGGCCATAACCATAATATAATGGTGCCATTTGGCGGCGACCACCTGGTTCAGAGGGCCCCGAGTCATAACCGTTTATCCTGCAGTGCCATTTGGCGGCGAAACTGCCGGTTAGAGGACTCGTACCACGTCCCTGCTGGTAGGAGATTGTTTGAGAATGGATCCTAGTGATATTCTCGACCAGACATTAGCTCTTTGCGAGCTGCAGTTATTTTCAGATTTGTCCACCTCGACAAACTGTTGCGGAGGGTGGATGGATTTGCATTAAGTGATTTGATAGATTATTTCAATTTTAAATATTTTGGAGTTTGGAACTATTTTTGGAGGTTTGGATTTTTGATGATTTTTGGATTTTAAAAGATTTGGATTTTGTGGGACTTCGGGTAGCATTTGAAAGTATTTGTGAACTCCTGCGGTTGAGATTTGTATTCAACACGGCCATCATCAGGGTGGCGCTTTAGGGTCCTTTGTATTTATGGGTTAAACCCTGTCAACTCTGTCGGGTTGTCGATAGAGGATCGAGTTTCGTAGGCTTTGCACTTTTATTGGTGAATTCTCTTGATTATAGGCCTTGAAGGCCTAATATGAGCATATAAAATAAATATCTCGGTCGATCTCGCAACCGCATATTTATTTAATAGTTCGAGCCGTGTCAACTCCTATCTACCTGAATAGAAGGATCGGGCTCGAACTTGAATTCACTTATTGACCCGCGCAGCATCCCTAGACGTCACGTGTGTACCAATAACACGCTCGCCGGGGCCCATGCGGGTATTCAGTACATCCCCTTATGTGTACCTATGTGTATACATATTATGGTGCATGTGCGGGGGTACTTTTGGAACATTTCTAAACGCCTTCTGTCCGCTTGCATGAATGTTGCGGATCCGGTGGCGTAGCACCGGGTTTCGTTTGGAGATTTGTACGCCTTCTGTCTGCTTGTATGGATGTTGCAGATCCGGTGGCGTTGGGTTATATGATCTCCCCCACTACTGTTTGTAGGCAGGTAGATGTTTTCATTCATGGATTGAAATTGACTTCAGGATACTGCATTTACTGAAATCTTCCTGCATCTACCCACGTATGACATATGATGCATACATCTGTATTCGTAGGAGACTGGTATGTATTGCAGATCTTTATAACAACTCATAAGACCTTGTACTGCTGTATATTTGCAATGAATTGACATATTTGCTTGCTCTTGAATGGTGATTGATTGTAGGAACGTTGTGAGTAAATTTTGTATTCGTTGACGGTCTTTCGAACTTTGCCTATAGGTAACGTGTTGAACTCATGAAAGATCTTCTATAGCAACTATTGTGACAAATGATGGGTCTCTTACAGCATCCTGTGGAAGTTCATGATTGTTGTAGTCTCTCAGCATGTGGATGCTACGTTGAGTGTACGACCACTGTTTCTTGAAGAGCTTGAAAGCTTTAATAGTTTTACCCACCTCAACGTTCAAAATTTGGTTGAACTGAGATTCATTCTATAATGATTTGATCTGGCTTTGTCTTCTCGGAACTCGTATATGGATCCATGGTCACTACCTTGAACTGACAACTGTAGTGATGGAAGATATATCGAGTTGTTTAGGAAACCCAATTACGAGTCTAGGCCACCAGACTTTTCATTAATCTTTAACAGCACATTTGTCAAATAATGCTCATTAACTTCGGTGGGCGCGATGCAGTGTACGATAGCATTTGCTTGCATGCGACGGGTCTCATACGATAATTTATAGGAGATTGATATATTTGCTTGACACAAGATTACTGTTGACTGTAGGGGTGTCGTACTTCTTATAAATGAATGTTAATAAGTCATCACATTCATTGTATATACTATCGGTTATTCATCACGTCACTTGACGGCTCCTGACATGGGTAGTCATGTAGTCATCATTGTCAACTGACATTTGCATTTTGATGGACATTATCGTAAATACATTGTAGCATTAATATAGGTTCATATTACAACAAGCATGATGAACTTGATACTGTCATTATCAACGTTTTCATTCCAACTGATATGACTCTTACAAGCCAAATGACATTGTCCAAAAATTCCATACCAAGATTTACAGTGAATCTTTGCTTGTCTGTATGATATCGATTTGAATGCATTTACATGATCAAAGCGATCAATACTTGTCTGAAGATCTTTACATTGTTGTTTGTGAGAGAGCCATGAGTCTTTCAATCGATTCTTATTTGAGCAATTATGATTGTCATTTAGCATTTGTATGTTCATTAGAATGATATAAGCCTTTGGTCAACACTTGCACTGATGTGATTGTATGTTTGCCAAATTAAAAATCCAATTCCTTGTGGTCCACATCAAGTTCCCTGTTTCACTCTCAAGTCCAAGCTCCTTACTGTTCAATTCGAGTTCAAAGGAAATCCTCCATTGTTAATTGATTGAGCTCAGTTCGAATTCAACTTGAGTCAAACTCTTTGTAATCAAATTGCAAGTTTTTACTTGCATTCAAATTGTGTTCACTTGATATTCAGATCAAGTTCAAGTCCTATGTCCCGTGTGGTCCACCTCAAATTGCTTGGATTCAAACTGTTCAATTCATGTCCACCATGTTCTTTGTCAAGTTCAAGTTTGAATCAAATCTGAATTTCTTCATCATTTAAGTTTGTACTTAGTCCATTTAATGTTCAATTCAGGCTCTTTGTGGTCTTCTTGAGTTCAAACTCAATATGATTCATCCAAATATCATGTGGTCCAACTCAAATTCTTACTTGAGTTCAATCATTCAAGTTCAATTGGTTCACTTGAGTTCAAAACACACGTCCTTGTTATCCACATTTGTTCCCATTTGAGTTCAATTTGAATCCAATTCGTTGTCACTTGTTTCTCCTTTGGTTCAAGTTTTGACTTGAGTCCCAAGTGTCTAATGCTTTGTTCAAGTCTTCACAAATTCGAATGAAGTTCAAGTCACTTGTTACTAAATGTGGAGTTTCAAGTTCTTGGTTTGAGTTCAAGTTTTAGTTTAGATTCAAATTCTGCAAGTTCTTTGTTGTTCAGGTGTTCAAGTTCTCTGCTCTTGAGCTCAAATAAGTCCAGGTACAGTCTTAAGTTCATCCAAAATTTCGGCAGCATTCCGGCATCTCCCCCGTTTAGAGGAAATAACGAAAAACTGGGCCTTTCCCACCACGCTTAAGAAAGCGTGTATGGTAGGTGCCCTCTTTCGAGGACACCGCGGCCGTGTAAAGTCTTCAATCCCCCACCACGCTTAAGAAAGCGTGTATGGGTCTTCGACGTACCTGAAAAAGAAAAGCATTTGTTTCCCCGCAGGTACAGAGCCGCATACGGGTACTTAAAATTGTCCCCACCACGCTAAGAAAAGCGTGTATAGGGCCTACCCGCCTCGCCGTAGGTGTCGCACCGGGTTCCCTTCCCACCACGCTTAAAAAAGCGTGTATAGGCGGTTTGCCGGCTTGACACGAACGCCGAGGATAGGATTTTGAGGTGATTACCCACCTCGTTGTAGGCGCCGCACCGGGGTCCCATCCCACCACGCTTATGAAAGCGTGTATATGCGGTTTTCCGGTCCGCCGCGAACTTCGAGAGCGAGAATCTGAGTTAGAAAATTTTATCTTTGCGAGCGTCGAGATTGGCACGTGGATCGAGGCAAGTGAGAAGGGTTTCTTCTCTATGATTTCAATTATAATTAACATCGATTAATTATAATTATATTTAATTAATGGTATTTACTTATAATTAATTAAACTAACTAATTAATTATATTTATCAAAATTAATTAAAAATAATTAATAATAATTAACTTCAGTTAATTATAACTAATTAATATTAATTAATCTTAATAATTTATAACTAATTAATACTAATTAATAATAATTAAAGACCATTAATTATAATTAATTAAAATAAACTTTGATTAAAACTAATTATGATTAATTAGAATTAATAAAATTATTTAATCAAAATCAATTATAATTAATTATGATAACTATAATTAACTGAGATAATTATAATTAGGGTTAATTAAAATCAACTTTAATTAATGCAACCCTAAATCTCTCTCCCCCTTTCTCTCTCGGCAGTAGATTTAAGGGATTTGGCCGAGGAAGCTCGAGCAAGGGAGAAAGTTACCTTGACAGCAAGCGAGTCCACGTTGTTGCTTATGGTCAAAATGTTGTAACTTCCAAACTGGCAGGATGGGGAAGTCGTCAAAGGGCGAAGTCGCACAGCCACGGGGACGTCGGCACAGGGAGGTAGGCGGGGTTCTCTTCTTCTCTCCCTCTCTCTCTCTCTCTCTCTTTTTCTCTCTGGATCGGCGGCTAGATGAAGGAGAGGGAGGAGTCGGTGGCCTGGACAGGGTCGGGTAGGTCGTGGGATTCGGCCAAGTGGAGATTGGGGTTCGATTGGGATCTTCGGCTCGAGCTTGAGAGACCTGCAGCTTATAGAGATTGGGATGGGGAAGATCGGCAGAGGTGGAGTTGGGATTAGGTTGGCTCGCGTTTTTGGAGCTCGCGATCAAGAGCAGGGAGTCGAAGTCAGAGCTCGGGGCCGAAGACTTGCGAACAGGAAGTGGGATTTCTGCGAGAGGAAGGGAATTGGAGTAGTCGAGAGCGGGGCTCTCGCTTGGCTTTTAAAGGCCTCAAAGAGTAGCGATCGGAGCGGATTTTGCGCAGGAGTCGTGGAGAAGCGACTGGAACGGCGCCGAATCAGGTACGAGACTGTAGCAAGCGGGATTTGAGCTGATTTCGGCAGAGGTATGTCTCTTTTTTCGTTTCTTTCGAGTATTACACAGAGGTCAACAAATGAATGTTTCAAAATATCTTTGGGAAAATATCCTCTTGGTGACAAAAAGAAGAGAATTAAATAGCCTAGTTATACGCAACTAAAGCTACTCAACCATACATAAGTCCAGTCTAGGTCAGGACTATCGTTACCTTAAATACTAAGACGATCCCTAAGCAATATTAAGAGTCTATGTATAATAGAAGAATTCTATACTAAGAATCATATTATGTAATGCAAAGTTATTTTTTTGGAAGCGAGGAAACGACTTGTATTATACATGTTTAACTAGCTATATTATGAATATGCACCAATAGTTAAAGCTTTGATTGCTGCCTAGCTCGATCTTGTATATCGTCCAGGAGATATAAAGAGAGAAAATGTTCATTTAAAAAATGGCTTGAGATGTAATGCCCGGTTCAGGCTGGGCCGGTTCAACTGAACCGGCCAGGCTTCCATTATAAGTCGCGACCCTAACAGAGTCGGTACAGGGATTTTTCGCGAATAACAGAGCGGAGCGGAGGGGGCAGACGCGGAAGCCTTCGCGCGAGAGCAAAGTAAGTTTCGTTTTTCCAATTTTAACAAACGATTTTCTTCTAGAATAAGAATTAACCATTCCTTTTCATCCCTATCGTTAACAAAGTGCTAAATTGGGAGAAATGGTAAAGAACGAGAGAAACGATCGAGAAGAAGAGGGAAGAATAACTGATACCCACTGAGTTTACTTAGTAAACTCAAATAATGAATTTAAATGTTTCAGGTAAGTTTTCAGAATTAGAAAATGGGAGAAAGAGAAGAGTTCGTCTATAGAAGACGACGTGCATGTGAAAACAGGTAAATTGTGATCTGAAATAAATGTGGAAGTATTTAAAGAATTTTAGTTAGTGGCTCTTCCGCTGTTTAAGGAGATTTTACTATTTTATGTTATTGTACTTATGAATTGTTTAGATCCTACCGTCTGACTTTAGTTCCCGCCTCGTTAATTCGAGTATTCGGGCCGGGTCGTGACAAAAGTGGTATCAGAGCCAAATTTAGATATGAATTGTACTGGAAGAGCTATTATGATGATTTTAATGACTTAAAGATTTAATGTGAAATGAATATTTTATTGAAACAGGAATCAAAATGATTCTGAAGAAGAGAGGGAAGTAGAAAGGCCAGTACCTAATGTAAATGTTAATCCTGATGCACTAACACAAATGATGACAGCTATGGCTCAAATGATTCAAGACTCAAGGAATCAACCATCAGGAAGTAATAGTGGTGGTGGAATACCTATGGATAAGTATCTCAAATTATTTCAAGATATGAGACCACCACTATTCAAGGGAGTTGAGGGACCAATTGAAGCTGAAAATTGATTACTGAGAATTGAAAAGATTTTAGAAGGAATGTTTTGTCCAGAGGAGAGGAAAGTCTCCTTGGCAGTTTTTGCTCTTGATGGAGAAGCAGAAAGGTGGTGGAGAGGTCAGCATAAAAGTAAAACTGGAGGGATTCAAGACATGCAAATCAAGTGGGATGATTTTACAAAATTGTTTAGAGATTGGTTCGTACCTCCTTCTGTAAGGAGGCAAATGCAGGATAAGTTTATGAGACTGGTGCAAGGAGATAAATCAGTTACGCAATATGAAACTGAATTTACTACATTATCCAGATATGCCCCTCACTTAATCCATACTGCAGAAGAACAGTGTAATCGATTTTTAGCAGGATTGAAGGATGCAATTAGACAGCCTCTTATTCCATTTGGAATTGAAGATTATAAAGTGCTGGTGGAAAGGGCTAGAAGAATAGAAATGGACCTGCTAAACACTCAAAGGAGACGTGATTTTCAGAAAAGGAAGAGTGGTGAGGTTATGGGAACTTCATAAGATTTTCATAGCAGCAAACCTCTTTCACAAACTAGAAAGTTTAATTGGAAGAAATCAAAGTCTAGTAGCAGTGATAGTTCAAGTGTAAATAATTGCAGCAAGTGTGGAAGACAACATAAAGGAGAATGTTTATCAGGTACAAATACTTGCTTCTGGTGCCATCAACCAGGTCACATAGCCAAGAATTATCCTACTTTGGGGCAAAGACCAGCAGGAGAGTCAAGGATGAATACTGGATCTCAGAAGAATGTTGGAAGACCAAGAACAGTAGAATCAGCTGCTTCTACTCCAGGATTAAGTCAAAGCCGACAGAATACTCTGCCTAGAGTATATGCATTGACTTAGAAGGATGCTAAGGAATCACCTGAAGTGATTACAGGTGATAGAAATGAAAAATGAATAAATGTGTATTATGAAAGTATTGTTCAAGGAATAATGTATGTTTATGTTATTTTTTTATGTAACTTTTATAGGTGTGATCATGATGCAAGGAAAGTCTGTACGAATTCTTTTTGATACGGGAGCTTCACACTCCTTCATTTCAGAGGAATTTGTTAAAACAGTTGGACTGAATGTTTATGAGACAAATGTAATTTTGAAGTTTTAATGCCAAATGGATCTATTATGAATGTAAATGGTGTATCTCAAGTGACTTTCAAAATAAATGAAAGAGAGTTTGAAGCAACAGTAAATGTTCTGCCATTGCAAGAGTTTGATATGATATTGGGGATGGATTGGTTATCAAAACACTTTGTGATTATTGATTGCAACAAGAAAATTGTAAAGTTTAATTTGCCTGGAGAAAGAGAGTTGAAATTCTATGGAGAGAGAGGAGTTTCATCAATGATAATCACTTATATGAAAGCATGTAAATTTGTATCCAAGGGATGCCAGTGTTTTCTTGCTCAAGTAAATGATACAAATAAGGAAGTTAAAGAATTGAAAGATATACCTGTAATCAACAAATATCCAGAGGTATTTTTGGATGATTTGCCAGGATTACCACCAGAAAGGGAGATAGATTTCACTATTGAGTTGATACCGGGTTCAGAACCAATGGCAAGGGCACCTTACAGGATGGCAGTTAAAGAGTTGCAGGAGCTGAAAAGTCAGTTACAGGAATTGCTAGATAAGGGATTTATCAGGCCAAGTTCCTCACCATGGGGAGCTCCAGTGCTGTTTGTAAAGAAGAAAGATGGGAGCTTCAGAATGTGCATAGATTACAGAGAACTGAATAAGCTCACAGTTAAGAATAAATATCCATTGCCCAGAATTGATGATCTTTTTGATCAATTGGAGGGAGCTACAGTTTTCTCTAAAATTGATTTAAGATCTGGATACCATCAACTACGGATTAAGGAAGAAGATATAGCAAAGATAGCTTTCAGAACCAGATATGGCCACTATGAGTTTGTGGTAATGCCATTTGGAGTAACAAATGCACCAGCTGTATTTATGGATTTAATGAATAGAATTTTTAAGCCATTCCTGGACATATTTGTAATTGTGTTCATTGATGATATCTTAATCTATTCAAGAGATAAAGAGAGCCATTCTAGTCATTTACAGGCAGTATTGCAGACATTAAAGGAGAATAAGTTGTATGCAAAATTTTCAAAATGTGAATTTTGGTTGAACAGTGTAAATTTTCTTGGACATGTGATTAGTGGAAAAGGAATTTCAGTGGATCAGAATAAAGTTTAAGCCATTTCAGATTGGCCAAGGCCAACTACAGTTTCAGAGGTGAGGAGTTTTCTGGGCCTTGCTGGTTATTATAGGAGATTCGTAGAGGGGTTTTCTCAAATTGCAATGCCATTATCCCGATTAACCCAGAAAGCAGTGAAATTTGATTGGAGTGTTCAATGTGAAGAAGCTTTTCAGAAATTAAAGAATTGTTTAATGACTGCCCCAATTTTGACAATTCCATCAGGTTTAGAAGGATTCCAAATTTTCTGTGATGCTTCCTTAAGAGGACTTGGATGTGTACTAATGCAATATGGCAGAGTGGTGGCCTATGCTTCAAGGCAACTGAAAATTCATGAAAGGAACTACCCCACTCATGATTTAGAATTGGCAATTGTAGTTTTTGCACTTAAAATCTGGAGACATTACTTATATGGGGTTAGATGCGAGGTGTTCACAGATCATAAGAGCCTCAAGTATATTTTCAATCAGAAAGAACTGAATCTGAGACAAAGAAGGTGGCTAGAGCTTATAAAGGATTATGACCTGGACATACAGTATCATCCTGGGAAGACAAATGTGGTTGCAGATGCACTTAGCAGAAAAGCTCTTGGGAATGCAAGTTGGTTAATTACCCAGCAGGAACAATTAATCAAAGATATGGAAAGATTAGAACTTTCAGTGGTTAATCAGAAGGATACTAAAGATATGATGTTGAATCAGTTGATAATCCAATCTACTTTGAAAAATAGAGTGCTCAATTCATTGTCTCAAGATGAAAAATTTCAAGAGATCATAAATAAAGTACAAGCATGACAGTTAGTGAGCTTTGAAATTGATGGAGAAGGCTTATTAAAGTATAAGGGCAGAGTCTGTATTCCAAAAGTTGGAAGCTTAAGAGAAGAGATATTACAGGAAGCTCATCTTTCCAATTATGAAATTCACCCAGGCAGTACAAAGATGTATCAGGAACTGAGAGGGTTGTTTTGGTGGCCAGGACTAAAGAGGAGTGTTGCAGAATTTGTAGCAAAATGTGTTTCCTGTCAAATGATTAAAGCAGAACATCAAAAGCCAAGTGGTCAACTACAACCTTTACCAATACCTGAGTGGAAATAGGAAGACATTGCAATGGACTTTGTGATTGGATTACCCAGGTCGAGACAGAGTCGAGATGCAATATGGGTTGTTATTGACAGATTAACGAAGTCAGCTCATTTCTTACCCATCAGGCAGACAGATTTAGTGGAGAAGTTGGCAAAATTATAT
Source organism: Dendrobium chrysotoxum (assembly GCA_019925795.1). Classification (NCBI taxonomy): domain Eukaryota; kingdom Viridiplantae; phylum Streptophyta; class Magnoliopsida; order Asparagales; family Orchidaceae; genus Dendrobium; species Dendrobium chrysotoxum. The sequence continues at coordinate 43,564,538 of CM034303.1, read as the reverse complement.
GTTGATGAAATTGTGAGATTGTATGGAATTCCAAAATCTATCGTTTCAGACAGAGATGCTCGTTTCACTTCTAAATTGTGGAAGAAATTCAGGAAGCTTTGGGCACACGACTGACTTTCAGCACAGCATTTCATCCTCAGACAGATGGGCAATCAGAGAGGACAATTCAGACTTTGGAGGATTTACTGCGGTTGTGTGTATTAGATTTTGGTGAAAATTGGGAGATTCACATACCGTTGATTGAATTTGCATATAATAACAGTTTCCAATCTAGTATTGGAATGGCACCATACGAGGCTCTTTATGGCAGAAAATGCAGAACACCCTTGAGTTGGGTAGAAACTGGTGAAAGAAAGGTAATTGGAATTGAATTGGTAGATGAGGCTACTAGCAAAATCAGATTGATCAGAGACAGACTAAAGGCAGTTCAAGACAGGCAACGGAAGTATTATGATGCAAAGCACAGGCCAGTTGAGTTTGAAGTGGGAGAATTTGTTTTCTTAAAAGTTAGCCCAATGAAAGGTGTGCAAATATTTGGAAAGACAGGAAAATTGAGTCCAAGATTTTTAGGTCCTTTTGAAATCATTGAGAGGATTGGAAATATGGCTTACAGACTGGATCTACCAGTGCATATGCAAGGAATTCATAATGTATTCCATATATCAGTACTCCGGAAGTATGTTTAAGATGAATCCAAGAGAATACAGTCCAAATCAATTGACTTACAACCTGATTTGAAATATGTTGAAGAACCTGAAAGGATATTGGAATATGATGTGAAACAGTTGGGAACAGAGCAATACCTTTTGTGAAAGTCTTATGGAAAAATGGATCAGAAAGAGATGCCACCTGGGAAAATGAAGCTGAAATGAGAAGTCAATATCCTTATCTTTTTAACTAAGGTATGTTTCTTTATTCTTGATTTAATTTCGAGGACAAAATTTTATAAGGGAGGGAGATTGTAATGCCCGGTACAGGCTGGGCCGGTTCAACTGAACCGGCCAGCCTTCCATTATAAGTCGCGACCCAAACAGAGTCAGTACAGGGATTTTTCGCGAATAACAGAGCGAAGCGGAGGGGGCGGACGCGGAAGCCTTCGCGCGAGAGCAAAGTAAGTTTCGTTTTTCCAATTTTAACAAACGATTTTCTTCTAGAATAAGAATTAACCATTCCTTTTCATCCCTATCGTTAACAAAGTGCTAAATTGGGAGAAATGGTAAAGAACGAGAGAAACGATCGAGAAGAAGAGGGAAGAAGGTTTGTTGGTTTTCTTTCCAAATTTTTTTATAAATTGTTCATTCTAATTCATCTAAACGTAAAGGATAATTTCTAAAAGGAAAAAGGAAGAATTGTAGTGTGAAGGAAGAAATTTGGAGAAAAGAAGAATTTAGGGATTTTGAGAAATCCCCTTTTCTTTTGTAAGTGATTTTCCACTATGCAAATTTTAGTTCAATTTGATTATTATAAGCACATTTTGATGGAAGTTTATAATTCTAGGAAAGTTGTAGAATTTTCAACAAAGAAATTCGAAGTTGAGGTTGCTCCAAGGATCGAGGATTTGAAAGATTAAAGTGGGTAAATCAAATCATTGTATATAGATTTTCTTATTGAACTTTTTATTTACTGCATTCATGTTAAATGTTAAAGTATTTACTGCAATCATTTTTCATGTTAAAGTAAGAGATGACTCAGGAGAAGATTGATATGATAACATTAAATCTATATCTCTTAATTGAAATATACAAATGCGAATTATATATTAAATAAAAGTATAATTGATGAAAGATAAAAGGGAAAAGGATATGCATGCAAATTACAGGAGTCACCCCCGTATGGTACTGGCTGGGGAAGCAATGTACCCGTGCACGATAAAAATAAAAAGGGAAAAGGTTATGACATATGGAAAAGGAAATGGAAATGGATGTACCTCTGGTACATTTTGACGGTGCTCCTGTATAAAAGAAATGGGAAAAGGAATAATAATTAAATATAAAAGCTATAAGGAATGATGATAAAGTATGTATGAAGAAATGAACGAATTAAAGAAATTATATTTTATGCCAAATGAAATGAAGAAATGAAATGATAGTAATGTTAATATATAATGTCTTTTATGCATGAGAATTTATTTAACTGATACCCACTGAGTTTACTTAGTAAACTCAAACAATGAATTTAAATGTTTCAGGTAAGTCTTCAGAATTAGAAAATGAGAGAAAGAGAAGAGTTCGTCTATAGAAGACGACGTGCATCTGAAAACAGGTAAATTGTGATCTGAAATAAATGTGGAAGTATTTAAAGAATTTTAGTTAGTGGCTCTTCCGCTGTTTAAGGAGATTTTACTGTTTTATGTTATTGTACTTATGAATTGTTTAGATCCTACCGTCTGGCTTTAGTTCCCGCCTCGTTAATTCGAGTATCCGGGCCGGGTCGTGACATGAGAAATTATTAATTTTTTAAAAAGATATTTACCTAAATTAATTTAAAGTTATTTACTGATTTATTAAAGTTTATGAAAAAGATTTTGTCCTAAAAGTCGATCGTAATATCTTCTATAGCCCAGACAAACACACAATAATAATAATGTGAAAACATCATAACAAAAACTGAAAAAAAAAAATTGTAAGAGTAAACAACATAGCATAATGTGATAGATGTAAAAAAAATAAAAAAAGGCCATTGCAATTGAGCCGGTTGACTTGTTTATAATAACTTAAATGAATATTGAAAGAGAAACAAAACTTCTAAATACATATCTAAACCCCTAGATCTATACAAAAATGATTTTAACAATAAGATATAATCTCTCTGCCCCTGGATCTTGTTATGAGGTTCAAGAGAGTACTTGCCCATCATGTACTAGAAAAATTATTATGAATGAAAGTTTGTAATGATTCGGGAACGTTTGTTTATACCTTATTTATATATAAAGACTTTCTTAAATATAAATAAAGTTAAAGAAACCTACTACCAAATAAACTATCAAAACACAACACAAAACATCAAAAAAGTAGGCCAAATAACATATCACATGGATATTCATTCATTTGGCATTTTAATATTTGACTGTGGGCTCCGAAAATTCGGCCCCGGCCTCCGCCCGCTTTTTTGCTTTCTTCGGGGGGAGTTTTAACGAACTAAGTTTCGGGGTAAATTTTAGAAGGCAGATGAGATAGTAGATAAGACACTACCCAGAGATTTCGCCCTCATTTTGCGAGGACTTTATGATCTGAGTTCTGGTTTCCTATAGGCGCAAGCCCCTATAGTTAATTACCCCTCCCGGTAGCGAGAGAGAACTTTTGATTAAGGTTAGTCGTCAATCAGATACGTAGAAATACGTGAGTCTGGCATATAGTAGCAGCAATGGGTTTAGGGTATTGGAAAATTGAGGGATTTGACATTTAAAATAGAAATTTTCACCACCTTGCACTTAAAGCGGATGGTGGGGGAATGGATGATAGACCCGATCAAGATCCCATGGTTCCGTCATCCCGGGCCATCGTGATCCCTGGTCTACTTAGTCAGAGGAGGTAGTCGACCCAACCTGACAAAAGGATCCTTGTCGGCAGCCATGAGTTGCTTCGCCCAAGGGTACCTTGTAGACCTGGGGGGAATATTTGCCTAAGGGGACAAATTTGAATCCACCTTAGCTAACAGAGAGCTTTGTGCCCTATCGATCATATCCTATTGATTCATATCTCAAGGATTTGATGCCATTGGGAAGCATACGGGCTCTGGCCATAACCATAATATAATGGTGCCATTTGGCGGCGACCACCTGGTTCAGAGGGCCCCGAGTCATAACCGTTTATCCTACAGTGCCATTTGGCAGCGAAACTGCCGGTTAGAGGACTCGTACCACGTCCTTGCTGGCAGGAGATTGTTTGAAAATGGATCCTAATGATATTTTCGACTAGGCACTAGCTCTATATGAGCTGCAGTATATTTTGATTTGTCCACCTCGACAAACTGTTGCGGAGGATGGATGGGTTTTGCTTTAAGTAATTTGTATGGTTGAGTTTCAATTTTAAATATCTTGGATTTTGGGATTGTCTGAGAATTTTCGTGGGGTTTCGGAGTTTTAGAGTTTTAGGTATTTGGGTGGTATTTGCAATGATCTGTGTGGACCCCTCCGGTTGAGATTTGCATTCAACACGGCCATCATCGGGGTGTTTGGGGTCATTCACATTTATGGGTTGAACCTTGTCCACTCTGTCGAGCTGCCGACAGAGGATTATGTTTCGTAGGCTTTGGACTTTTGTTAGTGAATTCTCTTGATTATAGGCCTTGAAGGCCTAATATGAATGTATAAAATAAATATCTTGATCGACCCCGCGACCGTATATTTATTTAATAGTTTGAGCCGTGTCAACTCCTATTTACCTGAATAGAAGGATCGGGCTCGAACTCGAATTCACTTATTGACCCGCACAGCATTCCTAGACGTCACGTGTGTACCAATGACACGCTCGCCGGGGCCCATGCGGGTTTATAATACATCCCCTTATGTGTACCTAAGTGCATACATGTTATAGTGCACGTGCGGGGGTATTCTTGGAATATTTGTAAACGTCTTCTGTCCGCTTGCATGAAAGTTGCGGATCCGGTGGCGTGGCGTTATACGATCTCCACTACTGTTTCTTGCAGACAGGCAGATATTTTCATTCATAGATTTGGATTGACCTCAGGATACTACATTTACCAGAGTCTTTATGTATCTACCCATAGATGGCATATTGAACATACATCCATATTCGTAGAGAGACTGTATGTATAGAAATCTGTATGTATTGCAGATCTTTGTGCATTGGACATTCAAAACTTGGTTGAATTGAGACTCATTCACTTTATCCCTGAAACCACTGATTTGATCTGGTTTTCTCTCCCCAGATCTCGCATAGAAACCAATAAGCAACTTCCTAATTATGTCCTCTTCATTATTTTTGTTGTTGGCTTAAATAAGGAATCAGCCGCTTCGACCTTGAACGTCTGCTTTCCCAAAGATGTCTTATACTTTGAAATCAGTGGCCATTCTTAGAATTCCTTGCTATTGGATGTAGGCATGTCATTGCACTTTTCACTTGACTTTTACTTGTGAATATGTCATATTTCCTGTATGTCATTTGCCTTTGGTTGTAAATGGGTTTTAATCATGCTTATGATATTCTGATGTGTCAGCTCGTGTATATGAAACTTGCATATTTCAGCTCTCCTTCATTCATCTTATTCATGTTGGCTAGTGCTTGTGAAACAACAAATCATACATGCCAAAGCCTTGCCATGAGTTCTCCCTCCCTTCAATGATCTTTGTTTGCATAATCCAATCTATTGATTATGCTTTGAGAATTCCACCAAGAGTCTTTTATTTGGTTGTTGACATTCATTTGCATTTGATCTCCTTCGTTATTGTGTCTTTCTTGGAATTGAATTATTGCTGATGAGAGAGAGGACACTGTATTCCTTGTGTGCAACAGTTGGTAAACCATCCGGTTCATTGTATGTTGACTCTCGGCGTTCGTAAATATCTACTGTATTCATCTACGAGCTAGTTTTTTGTTCATTGGAAACTTGCATTTCTGCCGTCGTAGTCTTCATGAGTCAATTAAAACACCTATTAGGAGTCTTGTATAGTAGTCATTCGATTGGGGTGATGATTGATACTACTCATTATTTGAGGATGAGGCATGTTCAGCATTACAAGTCAATCATCATGTTCAGAAGTCCTCCTTCGAAATCAAGTCTGCTATGTTTCACTTGAATCTTGCTTGCAGATGTGTTGCAAGTTATGTTGAAATCCACAAGTCTTTTACTCGATTGTTGATGTCCAAGTTCAAAGCATGAGTTCATGTCATTAGAGTTCATCTCTAGTCCAAAGCATGAATTCAAGTTCTTGTTCAATGTCAGAATACAAGTCCAAGTCCTCTGTAGCCTTGCAAGTTCAATTGCTTGTTCAACATGAGTTTAAGTGTAGTCCCCTGTTGTTCATTTAAGTTCAAGCTCCTCTAGTTTGTGTATATTCAATTTTGAGTTTGATGTTTAAAAGTTCACTTAATGTTCGAATTGAACTAGAGTTCCTTTTATTTGTTTAAATCTTCTATGAATGTTCAAACCGGTTCCCTGCTGTCCAAGATTCCACAAGTTCGAATTCAAGTTCATGTGGTCCGATCTGTATGTCCAGTTCACCATGTTTAAACTCAAATTTGTTTGAATCTTATCCAGTTCAAGCTCCAGTTTACAAATCTTATCACTTTAGTTAGAGCTTAGGTTAGGTTTCAAGTTTTGTTCAATTCAGGTCCAAGTGCAGTCTTATGTTTCACCCGAAATTTCGGCAGCCTCCTAGCGTCTCCCCCGTTTAGGGGAAACTATGAGAAAACTGGGCCTTTCCTACCACGCTAAGAAAAGCATGTATGGTAGGTGCCCTCTTTCGAGGACACCGCGGCCGTGTAAAGTCTTCAATCCCCCACAATGCTACGAAAAGCGTGTATGGGTCTTCGACAGCACCTGTTTGAAAAATACAGTTATTTCCTCGCGAGCGGGTACTTATGAATATCCCCTTCTCGCCATAGGCGCCGCACCGGCTTTCCATCCCACCACGCTACGAAAAGCGTGGATAGGCGGTTTGCCGGTGCGCCGCGAATGCCGAAAAAGAGATTTTAGGTGATCACCCACTTCGTCGTAGGCGCCGCACCGGGTTCCCTTCCCACCACGCTACGAAAAGCGTGTATAGGCGGTTTGCCGGTGCATCGCGAACGACGGAATGAGCTCTCGAAGTGATTACCCGATTCGTCGAGAGCACCGCGACGAACTTCCTCCCACCACGCTACGAAAAGCGTGTATAGGTGGTTGTTTTGTCGCGCTGCAGATTTCGAAATCGAGCTCTTAAAGTTTTATGGATCGAGGGGGTTATACCTTTGTGCTCCGCCGGCGGTGCGGGCTCGTGGATCGAGGTACGAGGAGAGAGGGAAGAGCACCCCCTCTTTATTAATTATAATCAATAGTTAATTATAATTATTTTAAATCAATTATAATTAATTAGAATAATTAATTATAATGAATATAATTAATTAAAGTAATTAATTATATTTAACTTTAATTAATTAAAACTAATTAATATTAATTAACCATAATTAATTAATTCGTAATAATTAATTGAAATTAATAAGATATTAATTATAATTAATCAAGATTAATTTTAATTAAATAAATTATAATTAATTTAAAATTAATTATAACTATTTTATTAAAATTAATTAAAATTAATTATAATAAATATAATTAATTAAAATAATTATAATTAAGACTAATTAACATTAATTTTAATTAACCATTAAAATCCCTAATTCGGCGGATTTGCGGGATCAAGCCAAAGAAGTGCGTGAAAGGGAGCAAGTTACCTTCACAGTGAAGGAGCTCCCTTCGTTACTTCCGATCAAAATGTCGTAACTTCCGTCCGATAGGAAGGGAGAGTCGTCGGAGGCGTGAAGTCGAACAGCCGCAGGGGAATCGAAGAAGCACTTGGGAGGGAGAAAGTTACCCTCAAAGCTAGCGAGATCCCGTCGTTTCGTCCGATCAAAATGTCACAACTTTCGATCCGGCGGGAAGGGAACGTCGTCAAAGGAGCGGAGTCGGACAGCTACGAAGGAGTCGAAGAAGCAAAGTCGATCGGCAAGGGGGCGGAGGCCTTCGGCTAGGGTAAGGAAATCTCCCTCTCTCTTTCTCTCGCTCTCTCTCTCTCTTTCTGGATCGGAGAAGCAAAGGGAGTCGGGAAGAGGAGTGGGAGCTTCGGTCGGCTTTTGGAGTTCAGTCGCAGAGAGCAGAGGCTCGCAAGAGCTTGGGGTCGGGACGCTCGCGAATGTGTGGGAAGAGCTGTCTTGCTTTGTCGTCGTATATAACGACTCGATTGGGAGCGCAACCGAGGAAGCTTACGCAGGAATCCCATGAGGCGACGCGAACGGCGCCGAATGCACAGTGATTCGGCAGGATTTCTTGCGGGTTCCCTGGGATTCAACAGAGCTAAGGTATGATTTCATTTTTTTGTTTCCTTTGAGTATTATACAGGGGTCAACATTGACGCATAATCCTTGCATAAAAATAAAAGAGTAATGGTCATATGTTTGACATCTATATAAGAAAATATTTCTATCGCACTCCGAGTACATAAAAGTAGTCAAAAAATTAAGCATAAGCTATAAACATCCTAATTAATAAATAAACTAACCCATGGAATCATGTCATGTGGCTTAAAGGATTTTCTAGCAAATCGTTGACCTAATTAGATCTTCCCTATACTAACAATTTAGTAGTTGTTGATTGACACAACATCTATGTGCATGGGAAAATCTATATGTTGTTACATTCTATTAATATGCAACAGCAACAACAACAACATCAAGCCTTTATCCCACTATGTAGAGTCGACTACATGAATCCAATTTCTCTATTATGTTCTGTTAAGAGTCAAATTCTCATTTAAATCTAATAAAGAAATGTCATTTCTAATATTTTCTAACCAAGTCTTTTAGATCTACCTCTAACTTTCTTAACATAAGTCAAATCTAATACATCTACTTTCCTAACCGAGTCATCAGAAGGCCGCAGTTTTATGTGACCAAACCATCTAAGGCGACTCTCTCTAATCTTATCTTCCACTAGAGCTACTCCAACCTTTTCATGTAAATGCTCATTTCGTATCCTATCTCTAAGAGTAAAGACACTCATCCACTTGAGCATCCTGATCTCTGCAACCTATGTTGCACCGATACGGATATGGTGACATGAATACGACACGATCCGGATACGGGACATATCAATTCTTAAAAATACAGGATACGGATACGGATACGGCGCGGACACGATATTATAATTTATAAATCATACAAAAAAATTAAGAAAGCAATCAAAGCATAATATTTGAAATGAGAAAAAAATGAAAGCCACATCATTTCTAGCCTTGTAGCTTATAATAACAAAATGAAAGTAAGCATTAAATGTCTAGTACAACAAAAAAAACATAAACATAAAATGTCTGGCACATGAAGTTTCAACTATTGATGTAGGCAAATTTGGTCTATTGGTGTTCCCCATGCTGATTTTAATTCTCAAAAAGCTGTCCCTTTGGATGTCGTGTTAATGCTTCAGCCCCCCCCCCCCCTGGCTGCTGCCCTCTCGGTCCTTGTTTGATGCAGGTTTTAAAGAGTTCTTATTGGCTAGTTGTGAGGTGCATTAACTATATGTAATAAATGCTCTTTTTCCTTCTTTTTACTATAAATAGGGGATGGTTTTGCTGCATTTTAGTAGAGTTTTGTATGAAAATGTTTGAAATGTAAAAACCTGCGAGTTTTTTAGCTTGCGAGCTAGTGTCCTTTCCCCTTCTCCTCTTGTAATTCGTCTTGGACTTCTAACCTCTTTCTTCTATCCACGATTCCCGCCTCACTTGTATCCTTCTTTTCAAAAATATATATAAGTTTTATGGTTGTAAGTTTATCATGTTATATTGAAAATAAGTCTTTTGTTTGCAATCTTAGTTGTATTTTTTTAGATTGCATCAATTTGGTATCCGAGCTTTAGGTTGTGAGTCTTCCTTTCTTTTTTAAAAATAAAAAAAAGTCAAAACAATCAACAAGCCAAAGTTCAGTTCAAAGATGACCTGCCATCATAAATAATGCATTTGGAACATCAAGGAAGCATTGTCATTCAACCTAAGTTTGCAACGTCGTCATCCTGCTTTTTTCCAACGTGTACCAATGCATTCTCATCAGGAGATGAGATCTCTCAACCAGAGGAGAATTGATGTAGGTAAATCTGGCCTATTGGTGTTTCCCATGCTGATTTTAATTCCCAAAAAGCTATCCCTTTGGATGCCGTGTTAATGCTTCGGTTCCCCCCCCCCTCCCTTGGCTGCTGCCCTCTCGGTCCTTGTTTGCTACAAGTTTTAAGGAGTTCTTAATAGCTAGTTGTGAGGTGCATTAACTATATGTAATAAATGCTATTTTCCCTTCTTTTTCCTATAAATAGAGGCTGGTTTTGCTGCGGTTTAGTAGAGTTTTGTGTGAAAATGTTTGGAATGTAAAAACTTGCGATTTTTAAGTTTGCCAGCTAGTGTCCTTTCCCCTTCTCTTATAATTCTTCTTGGATTTCAAACCTCTTTCTTCTATCCACGATTCCCGCCTCACTTGTATCATTCTTCTCAAAAATATATATAAGTTTTATGGTTGTAAGTTTGTCATGTTATATTGAAAGGAAGTCATTTGTTTGCAATCTTAATTGTATTTTTTAGATTGCATCAACTATTCAATAGAATGAATGATAGGATTAGCTTCTTCAGTGATTTGTCTTTAAACTTCTATATCATCTTCAATAAATATCATAACTTCCAATTTAGGCTCATCAAGTGAAAGATTAGTAATTCTAATAATCTCATATCATCAAGAGACTCAAATTCATCTCCAGGAACATCCCACATCATGTTATCTCCTTCTATATAAGTTGGAGTTTTTCTTGATAAAAGCCAAATGTTTATATGCACATAAACTAAATCTTCAGCCTGTTGTGGAGTGACTTTATTTCTCTTCATTGATTGAATGAAAGAGTATATGCTCCAATTTATTTTACAACAAGATAAAGATGAAACTTGACCAAGCAGTTTTATGATGATTGTTTGAAGTAGAGGTGTTGAAGCTCCATGTATCAACTACCATATTTTCGAATCAATTCTCCACCTATCACACAAGGACTCTTGGTCACTAAAGTCCTGTAAATAATAAAAAAATTTAGCAAGCTCTATATTGACACTTCTTCTCTCCTTCTCATTTGGAAAATAATGCTTCAAACATGTCATACTCATATTTGAAATTTATATATCTTTCTGAGGAGAAACTCGTTGAGGATCCTCTTGAAGCCATTCTTTACTTGAATATCTTCAAACAACATTAAAAGAAAATACCATTAGATTATTACCAAAAAATAAATTATGAATTAATAAAGAAAAAATGTAGAAATTTACCTGGGATTTAGTGAGTGAGCCAAGCAATATAAATGAGTATTACTTTTGCTCCACCTATCTTCTAGAAAGCATAAATAACATCCCAAAATTTTGATTCTTCATAAAGTGCCTTTCTTTCATGTCTATATATAATTTCTTTCACATTGGTAAGCATTGAATCCCACATCTCATAAATGAGATGTAAATAAGACTTATCAGTATCAAAACCTCTCAACATCTCATAAATTGGATCAGTGAAATTTAAGATGCATTTGATCTCATCCCACCATAAATCGTCTAAAATCTTCTCTTTTACATACCTTGCCTTTCAAATATCATCTTCCCGATAACAAGACCATTTGTCACTGATCACCATAGCTTGAAGGGCATTTTTAATTTTTTTGAATCTTCTCAACATCACTATAACTGAGGCAAACCGAATTTTAGCCACTGCAAATATCTTCAAATTAGAGAAATCATTGAACATTGAGAGTCTCATAGAGTGATTCACAATAAATTCCTAATTACAACTGCATCTCCAGTAATCACTGTGATCCAATGACATTCATTATAGGTTATTTCATTTGCCTCGGTATTCGTAGCTGCATAAATATTCTTCAAGATAAAATTAAGTGTATGCACAACACATGGTGTCTAGAAAATATGAGGATAGACTTGCTCCACAAGTAGACCTACAGCTCTACAAACAGGCGCATTATTAGTAATGACCTGGATGATGTTTGAAGGCCCCACCATGTAATAACTTTTTTGATTAAATTAGAAATGAAGAACTTGTCCTTGTACTGTCCTTCACAGTTTACAGCTTTGATAAACATAGGATAGCTCTCTATTATGGCCATGAAGTTGATAAGTAGTTTTCTTTGAGGATCAGTCCATCCATCACAAGGCAACGTAACTCCTTTTTCCTTCCACACTTCTCTGGTTGGCTCGAGCAACTTCTCAATGTTAGTCCTCTCTCTTTGCAATCACTTAGTTCTGATGCATTATATCCTGGTGGCACGTAACCTGTAAGGTTGTTATTGGAAGCAAAAGTAAATGCATTCATGTAATGCAGATTTCTTGCTAGGTTGAAAGTAAGGCCAGCTGAGTAAAACACTCTTGCTATCTCTCCATCTAACTGCTCTCTCATTTACACATTAAAGGCCTTCTCCAAAGAGCTATCAGCAACAATTTTTCTTTTTTTAGGTTCATATCCCCCCATCCTGAATGATCCTCTATTAATAGTGATATCATCACTTCGAATTGAAGAAGAGGATAAAGGATTTGAAGCATGGGAACTTAGAAGTGGAATCTCTTTAGGAAGTTCTCTTCTACTCTTTTGCTCAGCTTCACTAACTTTCTTTTGTAATTCAGCCAACTGTGATGAACTTATTTTAGGGCAAGTTTTGATCCTATGCCCAACAATCTTCAACAAATAAGCTTTCACTCTATAATATGGTCCTTCATATGTGGCATTACAATAATTGCATTTGAATGCAAGATTGCCCCCTCCTTCAGAAGTTTTTCCTAATGTGGTGACATAACTCCACAAAGGTTTACTATCTTCATTGTTGGGTTCTAATGAACCCTCACCAGTCTCAATTCCACCTCCACTATAGCTCATCCTAAGAAAGAATAAAAGGATTGACGCAAATTGTCAGTTCAAATATAACAACTCCAAACACATAGCTCAATGGTGGCATGTTTATTGAATAACATATGAGAGCTAAACTTCTTTTTTTTCCATTTAAGAAGACATACAAACTATAATAACATTATTTTTTTAGTACAAGAAACAAAAATCAAAGCATTACAAATACAAAATAATTTGATGCCCTAATATCCTATTTTCTAGTAAACTAACATCAATGTAACTGGCTCAAGTTAATTAGCTGCTACCAACATTGCTTGCTATTGCCTAGATCATGCTATCAGCTACTATGAAAATTCCATGTGTCTCTACTACTTGTTCAAAATAGAAATATACAAAGAAAAATAATACAAATTGTTGTTTTCGTTGATCTAAAAGAAGTCTCCATAAATTGACTTGTTATCTATTGGATGAATGCTCAAAAATAGAGAGAAATTTTGATATCCAAAATAAGAAAGAGGCAAAATGTTCTTAAGACTAATCAGAACAATTGTAAACAAACAGAAGACCTGAACTAAGTTAAGGTAAATAAATGCAAACAATTAGGATACAAAAAGTGATAATAATGATGATTAATAAGAATAAATCCATTCATTTGGAAGCCCATTAAAAAAAATCTTAATTGTAAAGATTACTTGAGCAAGATTAGAAGATAACAGAAGAATCAAACCTTATCGTGTGTAAAAAGAAGCTCTAATCTCACGTAAGAAGCCCTCGGTCTCGATGACAATCTTGCGTAAGAAGCCCTTAGTCTTGACGACGGTCTCGCGTAAGAAGCCCTTGGTCTCGCTCGTCTCGCGTACGCCCTCAGTCTCGACGATGGAAATGACGTTCGCTCGTCTCGCGTAATCAACTACTCCAAAGAAACCCTCGGTTTCCTGGCCTGCTCGGCGTTAGCCGCTTCTCCTATCTGCTCCTTCGACATAAATGATGAAGACGGAACAAAGGAGCCCTAACGCCTCTCGCCTTGCGGGTTCAGAAATGAGAGAGTTGCTCGAAACCGCAAAACTTAATAGGACTGTTTTTTTTCGATTTTTTTTGTTTTTCAACGGACACGTGTACCCGATACGCGTGTCCATTTCAAATTAATAAGTATTTTAATTGGATACGGCTTTGCCGTATCCGACACATATCAGTGCCATATCGGATATGGATATCCGATACAGAATGCCTTCATAAATAGGTGTATCAGTGCAACATAGTCTGCAACACTTAAATTAATATTATGCTTCTCTTTTAATGGCCAACATTTTGCACCATAAAACATTGCAGGTCTCACCACCATTTTATAGAATTTTCCCTTAAGTTTGAGGGGGACTTTTCTATCACACAACAAGTCTGATGCATTCCTCTACTTCAACCATCCAACTTGAATTCTACTTCTAACATTCCCAACCATCACTCTAAGAAATAGAACCAAGATATTTAAAACATGTACTCTTATTAATGACTTGATCGCCCAAAGTCACTATCCCCCTACTTGATCTATTATTACTAAAATTACACTCTATATATTTAGTTTTAGATCTACTCAAACAAAAGCCTTTAGACTCTAAGGTTGACCTCCATAATTCAAGCTTACCTTCAACTCCCTCTCTAGTCTTATCAACAAGAAGAATATCATTAGCAAAAAGCATACACCAGGGTACAACCTCTTGCAAATGTCTAGTGAGAATGATGCACCGTCGAAGTAAAATCAACAAAAAACGGTAGAAAATTGCAGGAATTTGAGGAATTATGGATGATTTTTTTATTAATAACTCAATAAGAAAATAAAATACAAGCGATCTACAATTAGAGAGGTAGATCGGCTCTACCAAACAACCTAGATGGCGCTAGGAAACCCTCAAAGCAAAAGAACTATAGCAATACTCAAAACAAAACACGCATGAAGAAAAATAAGCCCTAGACCCCTCCTTAAATAAGTTCTCAAATTGCCTCCAAAACAAATTTGTTTCCTTATTAATTTCCATCTTTAATTGAAATTCAATTAGAAAATCTTTCCCTTTTTAATTTGAATTCAATTAGGAAATCTTTCCCTCTTTAATTTAAATTTAATTAGGAAATCTTTTCTTAATTGATCCTCTCCTGAATTGCTCTGTTAAAGGTCTTGCTATGATTTGTAGCCACTTCCCTCTTTAAGTTAAATTTAATTAGGAAATCTTTTCCATGGTTAAGGATTTCCAGTTCACCTTTATATTCCCCATGATTTGTAGCCACTTCATCCCCAGAATCACATATGTACTTCTCAAGCCCAGGGAAAGAAAGTGTTCCACCACTAGAATTTCCTATAAGGTAATCATCACTCCTTTACATATCCCCAAACTCCTATCTATCTTGCCCGTCCCCATCATATCCCCACAACCACAAGTTTTTACCAACATCAATCTCAATCTGTCCCTGAGCCGATTCGATATGAAGTTATGTGTGGCTCCACTATCCACCAACATCACCCTTGATTACTCTCTGAATTTCCCTCATACTTTCACGGTGTGATTTGAAGTAAATCCCACAACAGAGTTCAACAACACTTCTGCCACATCTAAATGTAACTGTTATGTTCCCTCCATGATATTCTCCAGCTCATCCCCGCTCTCCTCTTCCCCTTCCTGGACCAGCAAGACCTGAAGGGCTCGATCCTTGCAACTATGTCCCAGTGCAAATCTTTCATCACACATAAAGCATAACCCTTTTGCCCGCCTATCCTGTACCTTTGCTTCTATGAGGCACTTGATATTGCCTACAGGACAAACTCCAGTGTTTTTCTCCCCAAGTGTTTTCCATTGAAACGATGTTGTTTGGGTCCTCGAAGCTAGGGTTGTAGAAGTATTTCTGAAAATCCTTCCCAAGGTGTTGCTTCGGCCGGCCTTTTCTCTCCGATGTTTCGCTTCCACCCTTTGTGCTAGTTCCATGGTCTCCCTCAACTCCCTAGGTCTCAACATCTTGAGCTCTGCTCATATATCCTCCTTAAGGCCCTTCATGAAATTCCCCCTCCAAGCCTTTCTCAGAAATTCCCCACACCCTACCCGAAAATAGCTCAAATTTCTCCCGATACTCTATAATTGTTCCCTCCTGAGTTAAGGAATAAAACTGTTAATGGAGCTCTTCGTCATAAATGGGGCAGAGACGTTCCAACAAACAATCTTTAAATTCTCCCAATAATAAATTGGATAACTGGCCTCACTCCACTGAAACAAAGCTAATGCTTTGCCCTCCAAACATAACACCGCCGCCAGGAGCTTTTCTTTTTTCATCAGCCCATTAATAACAAAGTAACGCTCCAATTGATATACCCATTCCTGAGCATCTTCCCCTTCAAAGACCAGCATTTTTAACTTCCTTGCACTTGCCTCCATGCCCTAATGGTTTCTTCCTCCATTAATTCCTCTCGTATAGTATTGATGCAATTCTCTCCCTTTCTCCCTTGGCTGTTTTGGGCCCCATGGTTCGGCCCACCCATTACATCCTTTAGTCCACCTTCCCTCATGTCTAGGTGATCTTCAGAAAGCTTCAGCCTCCCCTCTCCTTGCTACCCGTTCGAGATACCTTGATGCACCTCCCATCGGAGCCCTTCAGGATGCTTCTTGGGGAAAAATCATCTCCCCTTCATCATCGTCCTCCTGAAGTCTCTTTACCTTCAGATCAGCCCTTGAAATAGCCAGTGAAGCCTTTGACTGAATCTCGATTAATTTCTTCATCGTGCCTTCCATGTTCTTGAATCGGTTTTCCATAGATGACAGCCTTCCTTCCACCGTTATGAACATCCCTTCCAATGTTGTGAATTTCCCTTCTATTCTGGAATATTTCTATTCCATCCTACCCTAAATTGTTCCATCTCCTCTTCCAACGCCTTCATCTTCTTAGCTGCCATTCACGAATCTAGGTTCCAAATGACCATAAACAGTGAAATACAGCGAATTTGATCTTCAAACAACATAAATCAGCAAGATGATGGGGAGAAAATACGCAGCAGAAATCAGCGAGAGCTGAAATTTCAGCCCCAGACACCGCTCTAATACGAATTTGATACACCATGGAAGTAAAATCAGCAAGAAAATTGTATAAAACTGCAGAAATTTGAGGAATTATGGATGATTTTTTTATTAATAACTCAATAAGAAAATAAAATACATGCGATCAACAATTAGAGAGGTAGATCGGCTCTCCCAAACAACCTAGACGGCGTTAGGAAGCCCTCAAAGAAAAAGAATTTCAACAATACTCAAAACAAAACATGCATGAAGAAAAATAAACCCTAGACCTATCCTTAAATAAGCTCTCAAATTGCCTCAAAAGTATTTGTTTCATTATTAATTTTTCTCTTTAATTTAAATTCAATAAGGAAATCTTTCCCTTTTTTTAATGAATTAAATTTTTGCTAGGCCCCACAAGGGGGGTCGAAATTTGCCCACTAATTGCTATCGTATCAGAGAACATCCATACTAAAGCAAAAAAGATATGGGCTTAAGGCTGATCCTCGATGTAATCCAACTGAAATAGAAAAATACTTGGTCAAACAACCTTGTGCTTGAATACAAGTAACAATTCATGCATACATATCCCTAATGCCTTAAATTTAAGCATTATTAACCCCTGTTCTTTTCTAGAACTCTCCATAGCACTTCTCTTGGAACTTAATCATATGCTCTCTAAATAAATATCATATGCAGATCCTCCTCATTCTCTCTAAACTTCTCCATCATCAACCCTCTCAATAAATGAATAGCTTCCATAGTATACTGAGCCGGCATGAAGCTAAATTGATTTTGAGAAACATTAATATCACGTCGTAACCTATGCTCCATAACTCTCTCCCAAAGTTTTAAAGTATGACACATCAACTTAATTCCTCTATAATTCACGCAATCTTGTGAGTCACCTTTATTCTTAAAAATAGGAATCAACACACTCATTCTCCACTCATCTGACATCTTTTTAGTCTTCAAAATAATATTAAAAAGTTTAATAAGCCAAAAAATTCCTTCATCTTCTAAGCAGTTCCACACCTCTATTGGAATATCATCAGGTCCAATAGCTTTTCCATACTTCATTTTTTTAAAGCCTCTCTAACTTCAATTTTACTAATACACAGATAAAAATAAATATCTTTATTTTCATTTAGAGTGCTAAGGTAACTAAAATTAATCGTATTCTCAAAATCTTTATTGAAAAGCTTAGCAAAATATCTTATCTACCTTTGTTGAATATCCTCTACTAAAAAAAAGCACTTCTTTATTTTCATCCTTAATGTACTTCACTTGAACTAAATCCTTACTACTCATATCTCTTTGTTTGGCTAACTTATACATATATTTTTGGCCCTCCTTAATATCAATTTAGTATATAAATCATTAAAAACTAAAATCTTTGCATAACATATTGCTTTCTTAGACTCCTTATAGGCATCTTTATATCTTTTCCAATCAACAGAATTTTTATATCTAAACTAATTTTTATAACAAATCTTCTTATTTTTTATATTTTTTTGCACATTTTGATTCCACCACCAACTATCTTTACTATTATGAGCTTTTCCATTCTTAATATCACTAACTATATTTTCCTAAATAATATTACTCATGCACAGATCTAGAATTTTACTCCCAAAAATATTTTTGTTAATATTTTTTAAATGCCCCCATCTCATCCTAAAATAACATTTTACTTTATTTTTATTTTCTACCCCATCATTTTAAAGTCCAAAACTAATAAGCGATGTTGAGTATATAAACTTTCACTCGGAATAGCTTTACAATCTTTCAAATTCTTATCCATAATCACACCTACACCATTTCTAGTACGACTCCTACCAGAATACCATAGTTTAAATCCTAATCTATCAATCTCCTTGGCGTTCTCTCTAACCCATTTAGTTTTCTGAATGCATAGCACGTTTATCCTCCTATGAATCATAATATCTATTAATTTCATTAATTTGCCGGTAAGAGAACTTATATTCCAAATTTTTATCCTAATTTTAGCTTCATGGACTAGCATCTTTGTCCACATCCGTCCATGATGTAGGAACCCTTGCCTATTTAACACTGTACCCAGACGCTAGTACAACGGTCCTTGCATACTTGTCGCAATATTTAGACCATATAACATGTCACTTCCAGGGAGCACCATAGCATTAAAGAATTTATGTCATGATTATTCGACAAGTTTTATATTGGCTATCGACTACCTAACGTAATCCTCTACCTTTCTCATCAAGGACTTGAGACCTGACAACAGCAGTGTTTAACAGTTTATTAATATGGGTGTGATAAATTATTTGATCAGCTTATCTCAAAAGATCGAACTAAACTAAGACATGTCACCTTAATATAATTGAATTTAATAGATATATTTTGATTAATTTTGAATATATTAAGGTGATATGTCTTAGGTTAATCGCATTTTCGAACAATTATATGAGTTAGATTTAGAATGAATTTCATTATTAAAGAAATCATCACTTAATAATGAAAGCCATGCTATCATGATCATAATTTGAGTCAAATAACTAGTGGAGTTTTATTTACCTAGCCAAGTGTTGACTCTCTTTATGCACATGCAAATGCGTTCAAAATGACGGGAGAGTCGAAACTAGCAATTATTTGGATCAACATTGAAATGTTTAAATTAAGAACTAATAAGGATCCAACTAAACTAAGACCTACCACGTTAATTCAATTGAATTTAATAGATTAATTTTAATTAATTTTGAGAATATTAAGTAATGTCCGAGATTAATCTCATTTTTAACCATTATATAAAATAAGGTTATGATATAGTGACTTTTATGATCAAATAAACCATCACTAAATAACGAAGTCTGTTTTGCAATTGAACATCATCTGGACAATGTCGCGCGTCAATTTCCTTATTTGCGTGTCGTTGTCTCGGGACCCATGGCGATTTCGTCGCGTGACTTTCTTTGATTAAATTGATAGTGCATTTTGAGTATTTACAATATTCTAAGCACAACAATAAAATCCGTTTTGCAATCAGATATCGTTTGGGCGACGTCGCGCGCCATTTTTCCTTGATTCACACGTGTCGATCTGATAGGAAATACTAGGTTTTGCAAGCAATCCTCACCAAAAGAAAAGCCAAATAGAAGTTTGGTTCCTGTTTTCGTACAGGAACAGCCCAAAAACAGAGAAAAAATTGGAAAGAAAACAAGCCAACAACTTATATTCCACTAGTAGATGATTGAAAGCAACAAAAGATACAACGTTCTTCAATTCGAGAGGAAGAACAACTCTCCAAAATTCTCTTGCAACCAAGAGCCCAAGCACACAAACCCTAGATCTCAAATTAGATTCAAATTCAAGATGGCTAATTCCCTCCCAATCCCCCCTAATTAACAATAAAGGATTTCTCCAAAATTCCTAAACAGCCCTTACATTCAAAATTTTCCCCCAAAGCTTGCCTTAAGCCCCCCATGGGGCCCACCTAGGTTCCTCCCCCCTCCCTGTTTTGTCCGCCTGGAGTAGGTTTGGACCGGTCCAGCCGGCCCCTCTTGGGCCGGCACATGCTGCGTAACATTACTCCCCTCCCAAAAACTCACCTTGTCCTCAAGGTGAAAAGAAGGAAATTGCTCTTTCACTCTTTCAAACAGCTCCCAAATAGCATCAAAATCAGAGAGGCATTTCCATCCAATCAGCACTTCCTTGTAACCCTTTTCATCTGACCTGACACCTCGAAGCTCCAGTGGTTCCAATATCACCTGCAAATCCTCAGTCAGTGTCTCTGGTAACTCCGTACTAACTGTATGCTCCCCTATAGCTCTCCTCAACTGAGACACGTGGAAAACGGGGTGTATGATAGCTGATGGGGGAAGCTTCAGTCGATACGCCACTGCTCCGATTTTGTCCAACACTTCATAGGGGCCGAAGTACCTTGGAGCTAATTTCTCATTCCTCCTCGCCATTGTCCTCTGTCTGTAAGGTCGTAATTTTAGGAAAATATTTTCCCCCACTTCAAATTGCATGTCCCTCCTGTGTGAGTCTGTCTGTTTCTTCATGATTTGTTGTGCTCTCAGTAAATGTTTCTTTAAATCTTCTAGTACCCGATCTCTCTCCCCCAAGTACTCCTCCACTGAAGAAACTGGAGTACTACTATTCCCAAAATGCACTAGGTGAGGAGGTCCCTTCCATACAGTACTTTGAAAGGTGTCATCTGTGAAGTTGAGTGAAAAGAGGTGTTGTACCAGTATTCTGCCCAAGATAGCCATTTGGCCCACAGCTTAGGTGTCTCCGACACAAAGCATCTCAAGTAGGTTTCCAAGCTCCTGTTAACCGCCTCCGTTTGGCCATCTGTCTGTGGGTGATAAGCGGTGCTCCTTTTCAAAACTGTTCCTTGTAACCTGAACAACTCCCTCCAAAAGTGAATGAGGAACACCTTGTCTCTATCTAACACTATTGCCTCTGGCACCCCATGCAATCTGACCACCTCTCTGATGAAAGCTGAAGCCACGGTTACTGCGGTGTAAGGATGTCGGAGGGGAATAAAATGAGCATACTTGCTCAATCTATCCACCACCACCAGAATCACCATGAAACCTTCTGAACGGGGCAGTCCATCTATGAAATCCATGGATATCTCCTCCCATGCTCGTCCTGGTAACGCCAACGGCTGTAGTAGCCCCCCTGGCGACATAGCCATGTATTTGTTCCTCTGACAAGTCTCACACCTGGCCACCATCTCCTCTACATCTCTGTGCATTCCCTTCCAGTAAAGCTCAGCAACAATCCTCCTGTAGGTCTTCTGCACCCCAGAATGACCCCCAACCGCGCTCCCATGAAATTCCTGGAGTATGTTTGGGATGTGGATTGAAGTGCTAGGCATCACGAATCTCCCTTGATACAGCAATCTGTCGCCCTCTACTGAGTACCCTGGGTGGCTATCATCCTCCCTTAATAAATCAGCCCTGATCTTCCCCAACTCCTCATCCTTCGAGCTCTCCGCCTTAATGGCCTCCCAATCTAACATCAACGGAACAGACACAACCATTGTCTGTAGCTCTCCCAAACATCTGGACAAGGCATCCGCCGCCTTGTTTTCCCCTCCTGGTCTGTACTGAATTTCAAAATCATACCCCAGCAACTTTGACAGCCATCGCTGATGCTCTTCAGTCACCGTCCCCTCCAACAAGTATTTCAAACTCCTCTGATCTGTTCTGACAATGAAATGCCTACCTAACAGGTAGGGTCGCTACTTCTGGATAGCTAAGACAATAGCAATTAGCTCCCTCTCATAGACTGACTTCAGCCTGGCCCTGGCTGCCAAAACCTGGCTGAAGTAGGCAATGGGTCGCCGGTTCTGCATGAGCACTGCCCCCAATCCGTATCCTGAAGCATCTGTCTCCACTACGAAGGTATGAGTGAAGTCCGGTAGAGCTAGGACTGGTACCGTGGTCATAGCCTTCTTTAGTTTCTCAAAGGCTGTTGTGGCTGCCTCTCCCCAAAGGAACCCATCTTTCTTCAGCTGCTCTGTTAGTGGCCATGCTATAGTACTGTACCCTTTAACAAATCTCCTATAGTATCCTGTCAGCCCTAAGAATCCTCTCAATTCCTTCAGATTCTTAGGTAATGGCCATCTCAACATCGCCTCCACCTTTGACTGATCAGCTGCCACCCCTTCCTTGGATACTACATGGCCCAAGTACTCCACCCTAGTCTGGCCAAAACAACACTTCTTCAGATTGGCTCTCAGCTGATGCTCCTGTAGAACTTCCAATACCAACTTCAAATGATTCAAATGCTCCTCGTCAGTTCTATTGTACACCAAGATGTCATCAAAAAACACCAGCACAAACTTCCTGAGATACGATCTGAACACCCTATTCATCAGTGACTGGAACGTCGCAGGGGCGTTGGTTAGCCCAAAAGGCATAACCAGAAACTCATAATGCCCCTCATGTGTTCGGAATGCCGTCTTAGAGATGTCTTCCTATCTCATCCGGATCTGATGGTATCCAGACTTCAAATCCAGTTTGGAGAATATCACTGCTCCATACAGTTCATCCAGAAGTTCATCAATCACAGGAATGGGAAATTTATCTGGAATAGTCTCCTTATTCAAAGCCCTATAGTCCACACAAAATCTCCAGCTACCATCCTTCTTTTTGACCAATAGTACGGGACTAGAGAAAGGACTCACACTTGGTCTGATGATTCTTGCCTCCAACATTTCACTAATCAACCTTTCAATTTCATCTTTCTGAATCTGGGGGTAGAGGTAGGGTCGTACACTAATCGGTGACACCCCCTCTCTTAGCAGAATTGCATGCTCCTGTTCTCTGGCTGGTGGTAACCCTTGAGGTGGCTGGAACACCTCCCTGAACTGTTGTATGACTGGTTGAACTGCAAGAGGAATGTCTCCCTCTTCCCCCACACTGACTTTCTCCAATCGTTGCAGCTCCACCAAGTATCCACCCCCAACCTCCTGGATGGTTCGGATCATGGACTTGAGAGACACCCCCGTCCTAGACAGTCCGACATCTCCCTGTATCACCATTCTCCTCCCCCCCCCCACTACTAGTTCCATCCGCAGTTCTCCCCAGTTCACCTTGGTCTCCCCCAAAGTTTGCAGCCACTTCATCCCCAAAATCACATCTGTACTCCTCAATTCTAAGGGGAGAAAATCCTCCCTCACCTGTATTCCCAGAATGGTCATCACCACTCCCCTACAAACTCCTCTACCCATCTCTACCTTCCCTGTGCCCATCATCACCCCATAGCCTCCTGTATCCACTAATTTCATTCCAAGCAACTCAACAATCTGGGTGGAAATGAAATTGTGGGTTGCCCCACTATCTATCAAAACCACCACCTCGTGGTCAGCTATCACCCCTTTCACTTTCATAGTGTGACTCGAAGTGAATCCCACTACGGAGTTCAGAGAGACTTCTGTCACATCCAGATGCAACTTCTCCTCCACTTCGAACCTGCTCCCACCTCCCTCTTCGTCTTCCTCGTCTCCGCGAACAAGGAGAACCTGAAGAGTCCGATCCTTGCACCTATGACCCGGCATGTACTTCTCATCACATCTAAAGCACAATCCCTTGGCCCTCTTCTCCTGCATCTCCTTATCAGTAAGCTTTTTAAAATTTCCCCCAGGCCCTCCTCCTCCAAACTTCTCCTTTGGTACCTCTCGTGTACCCCCCGTTGCAGCTCCCTTAGGAGCTAGAAAAGTGGTCGTCATCCTGCAGGATCCCCCGGAGCTGCTGCCTCGAGCCCCTCTCTCCAGATGCTTCTGGTCTTCAACCAGCTGGGCCAACTCCATGGCCTCCCCCAGGTCGTGTGGTCTCATCACTCTAACGGCTGCCCTGATTTCTGGTTTGAGCCCCTTCATGAAGTTCCCCTCAAGCACGGTCTCAGAAAGATGATCCAACCTGCTAGCTAGGTACTCAAACCGGTCCCGGAACTCTGCTATTGTCCCCTCCTGTGTCAACGCAAAGAACTGCTCATAGAAATCTCCACCTCTGCTGGTTCGGAAATGCTCTAGCAGACAGTCCTTGAACTCCCTCCAGCTTCGAATGGGTCGCCTCATATCCTGCCACTGGTACCATGCCAGTGCCTTCCTTTCCAAGCATAGTCCTGCCGCTGTCAGTTTCTTCTCCTTTGTCAACACGTTGACTGCAAAATACCGTTCCACCTTGTAAATCCATCCATGGCCATCCTCGCCCTCAAAGATGGGCATCTTCAGTTTCCTCACCTTGGGATCCCCCCCATACCCCCGGTATCCTCTATAACCTCCCATTGCTCGAAAAGGAGGTGCTCCCCATGTGTCCCAATCGTCCCTCCGACGATTATACCCAAACCCTTCCTCATATTCCCCTCTTCTCCCTTCAAAATCAGCACCCCTGCGGTGCGTTTCCTCCCTTCTTCACAAAAATTCAGCACCCCTTCGTTCGTACCCCTGGCTCATCTCCTCTCTAGAAAGCGGTTCTAGAGGAGGCATGTCGTCTTCCCCCTCAAGGATCTCCACTTCCGGATTTCTCCTTCCCCGAAGCGGGTTCGGATTTCCTCCTACGCCATGGCCGTCGGTAGTCTCTCTTACTTCTGATGCCGTCGGGTTGGTCTTTGCTTCCAGTAATTTCTTCATCATTTCTTCCATGGCAGTGAACTTCCCCTCCAACCTTTCGTTGTTGGAGGTGATTTGATTTTAAAAATCAAAGAACTTCCCTTCCAGATCTGATTTTAACTATCCAAATTCTCCTTCCAAGACTTCCACCTTTTTCCCGGCCATCGTTCTTCTCAAGATACTCAAGAAAAAATTCTTCCGGTGCACAAGAGAGTTGCTGAAATTTTAGGATTTCAGCCGCCGATGGTCCCAAGACGATGCTCTGATACCAATTTGATAGGAAATACTAGGTTTTGCAAGCAATCCTCACCAAAAGAAAAGCCAAACAGCAGTTTGGTTGCTGTTTTCGTACAGGAACAGCCCAAAAACAGAGAAAAACAGAGAAAAAATTGGAAAGAAAACAAGCCAACAACTTATATTCCACTAGTAAATGATTGAAAGCAACAAAAGATACAACGTTCTTCAATTCGAGAGGAAGAACAACTCTCCAAAACTCTCTTGCAACCAAGAGCCCAAGCACACAAACCCTAGATCTCAAATTAGATTCAAATTCAAGATGCCTAATTCCCTCCCAATCCCCCCTAATTAACAATAAAGGATTTCTCCAAAATTCCTAAACAGCCCTTACATTCAAATTTTTCCCCCCAAAGCTTGCCTTAAGCCCCCCATGGGGCCCACCTAGGTTCCGCCCCCCTCCCTGTTTTGTCCGCCTGGAGTAGGTTTGGATTGGTCCAGGCTGACCGGTCCAGCCGGCCCCTCTTAGGCCGGCACATGCTGCGTAACACGATCTCACACATCTTTAATTACTCCAATTGACTGTCATTTTTGGGTATCGACAATGTTCCGAACACAACGGCGAAGTCCGTTTTGCGATCGAACATTGTTTGGGCGGAGTCACTTGCTAATTTCCTCAATTTACGCGTCATTGTCTCCAAACTTGTGTTGTTTCGCTGGGCAATTCCAATTGAACAAATTAATAGTGGTTTTTGGGTTTCGACGATGTCTGGACACAACAGCAAAATATGTTATGCGATCGGGCGTCATTTGGGCGACGTCTCGCGTCAATTTCGAGTATCGGTCATCCCTTTAGACCGATCTCGTCCGATTTGACTGCGAGGGGCTTCCACTTAGGCGAACTCGACGTCCTAATTGCAACGGCGCAGTTCGTTTGGCAATCGGAGATCGTTTGACCTTCAAGTGACGCGTCATGTCGACGTGTGCGTTGCATGATTCACCATTTTTTGCTCCCTTCACGCGTGATTTGATATATAGGGGTTAACATGGGGCTAATTGGAATCAAAGGACTTCCACTAACATAGGAGTTCCCTATTAGAGGTATAGGATCTCTTAGTTAGGAAATTTGAAGGTTCTAAGTTCATTTTGGTCAAGGTGCACCAAATCGGCCTGGATTGGCCTTCCATGAGCAAAGTGGTTGATCATCATCAAATCAAAGTGTTCAAAATATCTAAAATTGTGTATAGACCACTTAGAAACACCCTATGAAAGTTTTAATTTGATCCAATTTTTTCAATTTTATTAAATTGATCCAATGGATCAAAATAGTTGAAATCCCTACAATAGATGGGTTCACCTTAAGGAATTGTCCTAATTTAATGAATTGGATTCAACCACTGGCCAATTAGCCTCAATTGGGACTACTCATGAGGAAGTCTTCTAAACCATAAAGACCAGCTAGTTGTAATCAATTTGAATTGATTCGATCAAGGGGATGGATCCTAAAAAGGCAAATAGGCTAATTTGGGTCCAATTGGGTCAAAGGGTCCAATTGAAACTCACCAAAGCCTAATTATCTTATAACGGTGTTAATAACTTATTAGAACCTATCCAAAAAGTTAGCCAAAATTAATCCTCCTAATTCTGATGTTTAAACCAATTTTGACCAAACTTGATCTTATTGGGTCAAGCTTGGGTTTAAATGGAGGCCAACCTTTTTCAATAGTTAACGATTGTTAGGTCATCCATATTTGATTAAGAATATTTGTTTGAAGATCAACAAATGTTCTTATAAAGTCTAGGGTACATTAGGGTGTTTAATATTTGTCAAATCATGAGCCAAACCAGTGCCAAAAAAGTTAGAAAAATTCTCATAATCAATCACCTTGCACTGATAATTAATTGATTGAATAAGAAGAAGATTGATACTTTTACCATTGATTATGTCTATTGAGACTAATCAAGATCTAAGTAAAGAAGATGTTTGCCTTGATAAAGAGCACACCCATGGATCAAAGGTTCCTCTTATGATCACTTATACTAAATGAAATCCTATGGTTATTCTAACTTCCTTATTTATCCAGTGCAATCCAAGGATAAGAGTAGAATTTCTAGCTAAGTTAACCTAAGAAAGAATCTTATAGAATGATCTAAGATTTTGATGATAGAAGTTGTGAAGAAAGAATGCTTAAATATTCTAAGCGTAGGCTAAAAATTCAAGCTAATGATTAGCATATTTAAGTTTCTAAGTGAGAATCTGCATTTCTAAATCACTCTAGATGGAGAACTTGATTCATCATCAGATTGTTGATATTTTTTTTAACAACAATAGCTTTTGTTGTAATTGTGATAAGCCAGTTTATACACTCATCTAGACCTCTCACTCTAAAGTCATGATCCAAATCTTGAGATATCTCAAAGGGATCCTTGGGAAAGGATTCATATTTCAAAATACAGACCCCATCCAAAGTAGAAACCTACACAAACGCAGATTGGGCAAGGGATATCAATGAAACGACGTCTACCTCTGAATATTGCACCTTTTTAGGAGATAGCCTAGTTATTTGGAGAAGCAAAAAATAAAATGTTGTTACAAGAACTAGTGCTGAAAGCAAATTTTGATCTATTTTACATGGGTTCTGTGAAATTGGATTCTAAAAAAATTTATTAAAAACATTTGCTTCCCTTGCCATTTGCCACTTCTCTTTTAGTAGGCATCCATAAACTTAATGGGTAGCCATTAGGCTGTTTGCAGAGCAACCAAGAGAAAGCCATGGTCTCAACTTTGCAGGCCGCCATTATGGTTTAAGTGGGCCTTTGCTAACTTAACTCATAATTAAGTATTTAGTGGTCACCACTAATTTGTTTTTGTATATAACAGCCATTTTTTAGAGGCATTTTTTTATGCTGTAGATATTTTTATGCCTAAATTGAATTTTTCTGAGCTACTTATTTACCTTAGTGCTTCCCAATATATACCCCTCCACTACAAACCCTTAAGTCTACTTAAAACTCTTCAAAACTCCATATTGCAAAGATCATTCCCTCTTCATTCTTTCATTACAAATCAAGAAGAGCAAGAGCTTCTCATGTTTTAAACGTGCTTCAAAATTCAACATTCGTCATCTCATCATATGACTATCAAGTAAGATGTATCTTACCTTAATACCTTATGTTTGATCTGGTAAAGTTTTTTCTAATTGACTATATCTTTTGGAAGAGAGAAACCTTTTTCTATGATTAAGTTGAGAATACTTTTCCACAATGAAGTAAGATGTGAACTAACTGTTTCTTAGCTGGCTTGCAAGCAAAGATGTCTTTTGGGTAGTGAAATCCTAAATAAGATGGTCCGCAGACATGAATGTAAACTGGTTGGAGCTGAACAATATAAATATCAGTTGTTTGTTATCTTTCATTCTGCACTCTATTTTATTTAAATGTCTCACTTTCCACATTGATCGCTTTATTTTGAGAGCTTTAATCAAATATATTTTTCAATGCAAAGTTTTTACAACCCAGCCATCAGCCTCTTGCTTGTGCCATATTCATATATATATATATATATATATATATATATATATATATATATATATATATATATATATATATATATATATATATATATATATATATATATATATATAACGTTACCGGATCAACTCAACATGAAATGCTACACATGTTCTATACTAATGCAAGAGCCTGAATTAATGTGCACTTAAGATGATGATGCGATAGGTCTGATTTTCTCAAACAAAATTATCTTCTTGGTTTTGAAGCTCTTTAAACTGCTACAGCTTGTAAGATAAATTCACAGGAAATATGACAAGTTAAATACAATAAGAAAACAAGAAAATGCTTAGGAATGTAATGCCAAACAATAGATCAGTAAAAGAACCTTGATCAAAGAAGATGATCTTAATGACTTACGTTTCTGATGCAGTTGCATTCCTGTAGCCCTACAACAAACAATTCATCGTCAATGAATTTGCTTAGATTTATGGAAACTAATTTACCAAGCAGAAAGCAATCTCTATTTAATCATATATTGCAGAAATATTACATATGTACATTGCTATTCGCTAAAAATGGTGCAAACACATTTATGTACGACAAATTTAACTCTTCATGCTAACTCAATAGAAATGAAGGGAGAAAATAGATTGAATGTCAACAATAAATAGTTGTCATAAAAGCTAATGCCGGTAACATTTTGCATCTGTAGATTTCTTGCTGGAATAACAGCAAAACAATTATAATAATAAAAATGGAGAAAATGATCAAAATGGTTTTGTCCCCAATTATATAAATGGATCATTATGATCTCTCAAGTACTTAAAAAGGAATCAAAATAATCTCATGTTGGGACTATCTTGATTCCTCTTTAAATAATTGAGGGCTCAAAATGATCCTTTAATATAGCTGGGAACTATTTTGATCTTTCATAGAGTCAAAAGACCATTTTCTTGACAAAATGTTTATGTCGACTCAACTCGGTTCGAGTCGAATTGGACTCAATTGGGTTTGATTAACTTGATCAACTCAACTGAGCCTCATAGAACCCAAATCGACTAAAACTGAACCCGAATTGAGTCCAATTAAACTCAATTGAACAAAAATTAAATCAAATTGATTCGATTCAAGTCTAATTACATAAAATTAACTCAAATCGAGTTCGATTCAGAACCAAATCCAAACCCAATTGACTTCCCAAATCAACAATTTGAATCCAACAACTTTGATTGCCTTGGAATTCTCTCCCTACACGCCACTACCTTCTCGTCAAATCTCAGAGCCAGAAATCGAGTAGGATCTTATCCCTGTTCCAATACACAAAGTCAAGCTACCATCCGTACGGAAGCTTCTGGTTTTTTACCTTGATGTGTGCATCCAGAGGAGTGAGAGAGAGAGAGATAGAGAGAGTGTGTGTAATATCCAAAATCCAGGTAAATAAAATAAAATTTTATTTAGAAAATTATTATTTAATATTAGCAATTATTATTGTTAATTAAATAAGTTCTGTTTAATTATAATTCTTCCCTAATTCTGATTAGATGCATTTATTGGCATTAGAAAAGTTATAATAAGAGTAGTTGTTGTGGTGGGCCCTCTCTTCCAATAAGTCACGCAAGCCAAAAAATTTCGCAAGCAGGCATTGGAAATACTGTAGTTGGAATCGGCACAGTGCAGGAATTTGGCACAGTGCACAGGAGGAATTCAGCACAGTGTTTAGAAGGAGGAATTCGACACAGTGCTTAGAATAAGGATTCCGAACAGTGCTTAGAAGAGGGATTCAGCACAGTGCTTAGAAGAGGGATTCGGTACAGTGCATTGAAGAAGGGCTTGGCAAAGTGCAGGTCATTGTTTAAAATTGTGCAATATGAGGCTCGCCTCAACGCAATTTCAATGAAAAAAGCCTTGAGGCTTACTCCTCGAACTTTTTTTATGAGCTTACGCCTCATCTTGGCTGAGACCAGCCTTGAGGCGCGACTCGTCTCACTGGCATGAGGCATACGCCTCGCTCTATTTATGTATATTTTTTTTATTTAAAACTTAGCTAAATCCTATACAAAAGCCCCCAAAAAATCATACCCTCTTGCGTTCCAAAGCTGCAACAACTTCCTCTCAACTGCCTCGACCTCCAGTCCACCGCCTTCGCCATAGCCACCATTGTCGTGGTCGTAGTCAGGGATCACTTGAAATTTGCACACCGCCACCATCTCCTCTAAAAATTTAAGTATTACTCTTATTCTATGATGCACCGACACTCCGCTTGAAGAGGGAATGCAGTGTCGGACACAGACACGCGTCCAACATGGCACAGACACGTGTCCGACACGATTTCGGCATGTCCCATAAAATAACTCCACAACAGATTGAAGATTTAGTTTATGTGCATACAAATCTTCATCTTCTATCAAGGAAGACCCCACTTTATATGACAGGTGATAACAAGATGTGGGATGTTGCTAGAGATGGGTTCGAGTCCCTTGATGATATGGGAATATTGAAGGTTGCAAATCTTTCTCTTGATGAACCAGAGTTGGAAGCAATGAATTCAATGATGATGATATTGAAGGTCAAAGACAAAATTCTAAAGCTAATCCTATCATTCCATCTACTGAGTAGTTCAAGCTTGATGTTGTACTAAATTGTTTTTTGTTTATATTTTTGAGATTGCACTAGACATTTTGTACTAAACATTTTATATTATAAGCTAAACAAGTTATCATGATATTGATTTATTATTGTTTGTCATTTCTAATATGATGTTACCTTAATTTATATATACTATATTAAAAAAATTATTATGTTGTGTCCACATCGCACTCGTGTCCTATATTTTAAAAATAGTGTCCCATGTCCGTGTCGTGTCCGTGTCGCCATATCCGTGTCCATGCATCCTAGCTCTTATTTTATGTTCATGACAAACATTTATCAAAAAGGAAGATGGTTGAAATAAATAAAGAAATAGATTGGGAGGTATTGAACCCTACAGGATGAGGCAAGGGAGATGCCAATTTGTTATGACGACTCAAATAAAAATCCCCTTAGTAATGATAGTACATATGATTTTTGAGTTGTTGTCAATTATTTTAACTTTCTTTAGTAATTAAATGTAGATGAGTAGGGGACTAGATGTCAATTATTTTAACATTGCTTTTATTGCAATGTTATTGTTGTAATGTAGACTTCCCTAATATTAGTAAAAGTTATTAAAAGAAAAAGTAAATCAATTATGTAGGAATTTGTCTGGTATATTGATGGAAATACTTGAGTTCGCAAGTAATCCTATCGGAAATACTTGAGTTCGCAAGCAACCCTAACAATAAATTGGTAAAAACAGTGAGAAAGACAAAAGAACGATAATGAAAGAAACCCAAAACAGTAGATTTTATTATATGAGATTAAACAACGCAAATGAAAAGCAAAGATACAATTAATCCGCAATTCGAGAGGAGGATCGTTCTCTCCCAATCTCTAGACAATAAGTCTAGAGCCCAAGACCCCAAGAGACTCCAAGAGAAAACATTAATCAAGCATCCCTATCCCTTCCCTCTCATGCCTATTTATAGCCTTAGCCGCCCACCACCCAGCCAAAAATAGATTAATCCCCTTACCATAAAAAGATTTAATCAAATAGATTAATCCCCTTGCAATAAATAGGATAGTTTATTAAATTAAATAGGGCCCACGTCCCTATGGCTTAAGCGGTTAGAGAGGAGGCAGTTTGAACCGCCTCCTGTAGACCTTGGCCGACCCAGGTGGGGTCGGCTGGATAGGCACCTACCTATCATATATGAGGAGGAGAAAATCTGGTTACGAGGTAAGCAATATTTATGCTAAATACTAGAAGCATGATTTATGAAAGTTAAAGAAAATTTAGAAGAGAATTGTGTAGGTTACTTACAATCGCAGAAGGGTAAGAGGTGGAGGATTTAAGGAGTCAGTTCGTCAGAGAGGTAAGTTATATAAATTGATTCCAATAATGAATATGAGCATACATTCAAGTATTCCTATACAAACAACTGCATATCCATATGAATAATTGAAATTTGAAGTAATATCAATGATGAATGTTTACAACTTTTTCTATTTGGAAATATTATGAAAAGAAGCTTAATTCCTTATCTATTGTAGATTCAAAAAATCTGAATTTGGGTCTCCAAAAAAAGCAACTTTCCTCTTTTCCGGACAAAAAACTGTTGCTGGAATTCGCCAAAGATAGCCCTCCACCAGTCCCAAGACTTTGCTCTGATACCAATTTGATAGGAAATACTTGAGTTCGCGAGTAATTCTATTAGAAATACTTGAGTTCGCAAGCAACCATAACAATAAATTGGTAAAAATAGTGAGAAAGACAAGAACGATAATGAAAATAACCCAAAACAGTAGATTTTATTATATGAGATAAAATAATGCAAACGGAAAGCAAAGATACAATTGATCCTCAATTCGAGAGGAGGATCGTTCTCTCCCAATCTCTAGACAATAAGTCTAGAGCCCAAGACCCCAAGAGACTCCAAGAGAAAACATTAATCAAGCATCCCTATCCCTTCCCTCTCATGCCTATTTATAGCCTTAGCCGCCCACCCCCCTTGCCAAATATAGATCAAATCAAATAGATTAATCCCCTTATCATAAATAGGATATTTTATTAAATTAAATAGGGGCTCACGTCCTTATGGCTTAGGCAGTTAGAGAGGCAATTTGAACCGCCTCCTATAGACCATGGCCGACCTAGGTGGGGTTGGCTGGATAGGCACCGGCCTATCAATACCGCCCTCCCAAAGAATCACCTTGTACTCAAGGTAAAAACAAGGAAACTGATGTTTCACCCTCTCGTATGGCTCCCACGTGGCCTCGTAATCATGAAGGTTCTTCCACTTGATCAACACTTAGTTTTATCTTCTTTCTAGCGAAACCCCATCAGCTCTAAAGGTTCCAGAACCACCTCTAAATCCTCAATAAGTGTCGCCAGTAACTCGGGGTTGGTTGTATAGTCACTAATGACCCTTCTCAAGTGAGTTACATGAAAAACCGGATGTATAGTCGCCGTTGGTGGTAGTTTCAGCCGATATGCTACTACTCTGATCTTCTCCAGCACTTCATAAGGTCCAAAATACCTTGGAGCAAGTTTCTCATTCCTCATGTTGGCGACTGTCTTCTGTCTGTATGGTCGGAGCTTTAAGAACACCCTCTCCCCCACTTCAAACTGGATGTCCTTCCTATGCCCATCAGCTTGTTTCTTCATAATCTGTTGAGCTCTCAGTAGATGTCTCTTCAACTCCTCTAGCACTCTATCCCTCTTCTCCAAGTACTCCTCTACTGAAGAAATTGGTGTACTGCTACTCCCAAAGTGCACCAAGTGGGGAGGATCCCGTCCGTACAACACCTTGAATGGGGTCATCTGCGAAGCAGAGTAAAATTATATGTTGTACCAGTACTCAGCCCATGATAGCCACTTGGCCCATAGCTTGGGTGTCTCTGACACAAAGCATCTCAGGTAAGTCTCCAAGCTCCTGTTGACTACTTCCGTTTGGCCATTCGTCTATGGGTGGTAAGTTGTGCTCCTTTTCAGAACTATCTCTGTAATATGAACAACTCCCTCCAAAAGTGGCTGAGAAACACCTTATCTCTATCTGATACTATCACCTCTGGTACTCCATACAATCTGACCACCTCTCTGATGAAAGCTGAAGCTACTGTCAGCGCGGTGTAAGGGTATCGGAGGGGGATGAAATGAGCATACTTGCTTAATCTGTCCACCACCACTAAAATCACCGTGAAACCTTCTGAACAGGGCAACCCATCTATGAAGTCTATGGATATCTCCTCCCATACTTGTGCCAACTCCCAATAGAGCCAACGACTGTAGTAGTCCTCCTGGTGATATAGCCAGGTATTTGTTCCTTTGATAGATCTCACATCTGGCCACCATCTCCTCTATATCTTTATGCATCCCCTTCTAGTAAAGCTCCGAAGCTATCCTCCTGTTTGTCTTCTGCACAACTGAATGGCCCCTAACAGCGCTCCCATGAAACTCCTGGAGTAAGTTTGGGATGTGGATCGAAGTCCGGGGCATCACAAACCTTCCCTGATATAGCAGTCTGCCCCCTCCAATGAGTACCCTGGGTGGCTACCCTCTTCCCTCAGTAAATCTGCCCTGATCATTCCCAAATCCTCATCCCTAGCACTTTCCTCTCTGATGGCCTCCCAATCTAGTATCAAAGGAACATATAGTGCCACTGTCTACAACTCCTCCATACACTTGGACAAGGCATTTGCCGCCTTGTTTTCCACTCCTAACCTGTACTGAATCTCAAAATCGTACCTCAGCAACTTGGACAGCCACCTCTGATGCTCCTCTATCACCATCCACTGTTCCAGCAGGTATTTTAAGCTCCGCTGATCTGTCCTGACAATGAAATGCCTCCCTAATAGGTAGGGTCGCCACTTCTGGATGGCCAAAACGATGGCCATTAACTCTCTCTCATAGGCTAACTTCAACCTGGCTCTAGCAGTCAACACCTAGTTGAAATAGGCAATGGGCCTATGACTCTGCATAAGCACTGCACCCAACCCATACCCGGACGATCTGTCTCCACTATGAAGATCTGAGTAAAATCTGGCAAAGCTAGGACTGGTATCGTAGTCATAGTCTTCTTCAGGCTCTCAAACGCTAATGTAGCCACCTCCCCCCATAGGAAACCGTCCTTCTTCAACTGCTCAGTGAGTGGCCATGCTATGGTGTTGTAGCCCTTCACAAACCTTCTGTAGTAACCTGCCAGTCCTAGGAATCCCCTCAGCTCCTTCAGATTTTTAGGCACTGGCTATTTCAGCATTGCCTCAATTTTGGACTGATTTGTCATTACCCCTTCTTTTGATACAACATGGCCCAAGTACTCTACACTGGCTTGTGCGAAGCAGCACTTCTTCAAGTTGGCTCTCAGCTGGTGCTCCTGCAGCACCTCTAACACCCTTTTTAAATGCTTCCAGTGCTCCTCTTCTGTCCTGTTGTAGACTAGGATGTCATCGAAGAATACTAGTACAAATCGTCTGAGATAAGGTTTGAAAACCTTATTCATAAGTGCCTGAAAAGTGGTTGGAGCATTGGTAAGGCCAAAAGGCATCACCAGGAACTCACAGTGTCTCTCATGAGTTCTAAAGGCTGTCTTGGGCACATCCTCCTTCATTCGGATTTGATGGTATCATGATTTCAGATCTATCTTGTTGAAGATCATTGTTCCACTCAATTCATCTAATAGCTCGTCAATAATTGGTATTAGAAACTTGTCAGGTACAGTTTCCTTGTTGAGCGCTCTGTAGTCCACAGAATCGTCGGCTGTCGTCTTTCTTCTTTACTAACAGAACTGGACTAGAGAAGGGACTAACGCTAGGTCTGATGATGCTTGCCTCCAGCATCTCTCTAATCAACTTTTCAATTTCATCTTTCTGAAACTGAGGGTAGTGATAAGGTCGTACGCTCATGGGTGACACACCCTCCCTCAAAATGATGGCATGCTCCTGCTCCCTTTGTGGTGGCAATCCCTGAGGTGGCTGAAACATCTCTTGGAATTGCTGAATCAATGACAGTATGGAGAGGGGTGTGTCCCCTCCCTCTTCCAATCTAGCTCCCTCCAAACTGTGCAGCTCCACCAAATATCCTCCACCCGCCAACTGTATATCTCTCACCATAGTTTTAAGAGAAACCACGGATTTGGATAGCCCCGCATCTCCCTTAATCACCACCTTCCTTTCATCTACCATCAACTCCATCGTGAGTACTCCACAATTCACCTTGGTGTCTCCTAGAGTCTGTAGCCATTTCATCCCCAAGATAACATATGTACTCTCTAACTCCAGTGGAAGAAAATCTTCCCTCACCTGAATCCCCTGGATAGTCAATAGCACTCCTCTGTAGATCCCCCGGCCTTTCTCCACCTTCCCCATACCCATCAATTCCCCGTAACAACCAATATCCACCAATCTCACTCCCAATTGGTCGACGACCTGAGTGAAAATGAAATTGTAAGTAGCCCAACTATCAATGAGCACCACCACCTCCCTTTCCTCTATCTTCCCCTTCACCTTCATGATATGATTCGTAGTGAATCCTACCACCGAGTTTAGGGAAACCTCGGTCAGATCCAAGTGCAGCTTCTTCTCCATCTCCTCCTCTGACCCCTCCTCACCTCCCTCCTCAAGTTCCTCGTCATCACAGATGGTGAGAACCAGAAGAGTTCGGTCATTGCACTGATGCATTGGCGTATACTTCTCATCGCACCTGAAGCACAACCCCTTAGCCCTCTTCTCCTGCATCTCCTTCTTTGTCAGCCGCTTGAAATTTCCCCCACTCCCTCCTCCTACTGTCTTCTCCTTGGTGGCCTCCCGAATTCCTCCTGTTGCTGGACCTTTAGGTGCTAGATGGGTGGTTGTCATCCTGTAAGTGCTCCTTGTGCTATTACTCCTGGCTCCTCTCTCCAGATTTTTCTGATTTTCAACTAGCTGTATCAACTTCATGGCCTCCCCTAAGTCACGAGGCATCAGAACCTTCACTACTGCTGGGATCTCTGCCTTCAACCCCTTCATGAAGTTCCCCTCCAATACAGTATCTGATAATCGTTCCACCCTACTGGCCAGATGCTCAAACTGCTCCAGGTAGTCTGCTACTGATCCCTCCTATGTTAGAGCAAAGAACTGATCATAGAAATCTCCTTCCTGGTCGGTTTGGAAACATTCTATTATGCAGTCCTTGAATTCCCTCCAATTCCTGATAGGTCTCCTCTGGTCTCTCCACTGGTACCATGACAGAGCCTTCCCTTCCAAGCACAAGCCTGCCGCTGTCAGCTTCTTCTCCGTCAACCCATTGACGACGAAGTACCTCTCCACCTTATAAATCAACCCACAAGCATCTTCCCCTTCAAATATGGGCATCTTCAGCTTCCTCACCTTCTGATCTCCACCATTCCTCCTTATTCTTCCATAGCCTCCCCTCTCCCAACTACTCGGCCCTCCCCACGTCTCCCGGTCTTTTCTTTCCCTGCCATAGCCCAAAGCCCCTTCGAATTCCCCCCTTCTTTCTTCAAAATCAGCACCTCGGCGGCCATAGTATCCCTCCTGGCGTTCCCCATATCCACCTCATCTTTCTTCCATCTGGACAGGCTCCAGATGGGGTCTTCTTCTATCCCCTTCCATGATTTACACCTCATCTTCCTCCCTACAAATTTAAGAATTTGTGTTTTTCCCTTCCACCCCTTTATCCACAGAAGACGCCGTTTGGTTGTAGATTTCCAATATTTTATTCATCATGTCCTAGAGATCGGCTACTTGTCCTTCCATGGAGGAAATCCTTTCCTCCACCGTTGTCTTGATTTGATTCATCTCCCCTTCAAGTCTCTCTTCCAAATCATCCGCCTTCTTGGCCGCCATCTCTATCTGGAGTTTGTAGATTCACAAAATTTGAATTTGGTTCTCCAAAAACAGCAACTTTCCTCTTTTCTAGACCAAAAATTACTGCTGGAATTTGTCAAAGACAGCCCTCCACCGGTCCCAAGACTTGCTCTGATACTAATTTGATAGGAAATACTTGAGTTCGCAAGTAATCCTATCGGAAATACTTGAGTTCGCAAGCATCCCTAATAATAAATTGGTAAAAATAGTGAGAAAGACACAAGAACGATAATGAAAACAACTCAAAACAATTGATTTTATTATATGAGATAAAACAACGCAAATGGAAAGCAAAGATACAATTGATCCTCAATTCGAGAGGAGGATCGTTCTAGCCCAAGACTCCAAGAGACTCCAAGAGAAAACATTAATCAAGCATCCATATCCCTTCCCTCTCATGCCTATTTATAGCCTTAGCCGCCCAGCCCCCTTACCAAAAATAGATTAAATCAAATAGATTAATCCCCTTGCCATAAATAGATTAATCCCCTTGTCATAAATAGGATATTTTATTAAATTAAATAGGGCCCACGTCCCTATGGCTTAGGCGGTTTGAACCGCCTCCTATAGACCTTAGCCGACCCAGGTAGGGTCGGTTGGATAGGCACCGACCTATCATATATGAGGAGGAGAAAATTGGGTTACAAGGTAAGCTATATTTATGCAAATTACTAGAAGCATGATTTATGAAAGTTATAGAAAATTTAGAAGAGAATTGTGTAGGTTACTTACAATCGCAGAAGAGTAAGAGGTGGAGGATTTAAGGAGTCAGTTCGTCAAGGA
Source organism: Dendrobium chrysotoxum (assembly GCA_019925795.1). Lineage (NCBI taxonomy): Eukaryota > Viridiplantae > Streptophyta > Magnoliopsida > Asparagales > Orchidaceae > Dendrobium > Dendrobium chrysotoxum. The sequence continues at coordinate 43,525,857 of CM034303.1, read as the reverse complement.
GGTAAGTTATGTAAATTGATTCCAATAATGAATATGAGCATACATTCAAGTATTCCTATACAAACAACTACATATCCATATGAATAATTGAAATTAGAAGTAATATCAATGATGAATGTTTACAACTTTTTTTATTCGGAAATATTATGAAAAAAAGTTTAATTCCTTATCTATTGTAGACGCATTCTCTTCATGCAAACAGTATCGAACCGAGAAGAGGGGAGGGATCGAGCGATGCTCCTTCGCGTGCGCCTTGGACCTCTCAAGAAGAGACGTGCTTGTGTCTGGGACTGATCAAACGACTGATCATGAAGCCAGGAGTTGCTATGCGTGCGATCTGGGTGAATCAAACAACTATCTTCTTCTCTCGGTTTGACAAATCAAATAGTTGTTGTTGTCTTCTTAAATCTGAGAACAGAAGGTGTTGCTCGAGCCTCATATTTCTATAACAAAGTCTCCCGACATAAGCTTCTTCCTCATACACCGTCTCTCGTAGGCTCGTGACAGGGGAGGCAACATCCGAAACAACTTGGTCAAAAAGCTCATTTCTCATCCTATCGCTATCTCTTCTTTTCAAGAAGAAAGCACGTCGGCTAGAATTGGACGCTTGCTCCGACGAGGTAATGCCCTTAAACTTAGAAAATCCCTAGGTCTCCAAGCCTTATGGATGTGGTTGATGCTCCCCGAGCCTTTAGGTCCCTAGAAAACCCTCATTATATTTTCTAAACCGAAAAAAAAAACACTAGCTGTCCTCTTCGCAAATTCATGAAAATCCGATGATTTTCATTGAATTGTTCTCAAGTGAGGACATAAAAAGGATGCCGATGTGCGTAGGTCATTGAACTTGTGTCCAACAACTTCCAAACACATGAAATAACATTCATATTGCATTCCAAATCTTCTCCTACAATCAAAACTTAAGCTAGTCATCGTCATTTGATTCCAAATTAAATGACGATGCATAGGTTTCAAGCGTTGCAAGTTGCATCTCTTTCTTATTTCAAACAATGTCATAACAAAATTGGTACACAAATTCAGGAGAGCTTGCATATGTTAAAATTGAAATTCTTAGGAGTTTGGCGAATGTCAACAATGAATTTGGTTGATTCAAGAAAAATATCGGGTCATTTGTGAGATTTCCAATAGACCCCCAAAGGTCTGTATTATAAATTTTATAATGCATATAATCAATCAAACTCATGATTGATATTTTCATGAAACTCAGAGGATTAAAAATGACAATTATCATTTGCACAACACCTAAGATCTTCCTTGCATTAAACAAATCAAAACACATGTGCCTTGTAGGTCTCTTGCTAGGATCGTTGTTTGCCCTAAAAGTTGCAAAGGTCACGAATACACTCATTTAGTTTCAAGTGCTTATAAAGCTAATTTGAGGTATTCCATGGACCCTCAAAGCTCCATAGGTTATACCCAACCTCTCTTTTTTTGGAATTATCTGAGTACATTCATGCAACTTTCAAATTAAAATGGCTAAATTAAATGATAAGCGACCTAGGCACATAAGGAGTCCTTCAATTTGCAACTCAATCAATGTATGCCTAAACCTCAAGTTCTTCAAATCATGCCAAAAGTGATTTAGGAGTTTTCCAAAGTCATATGTGCAATCTCCCACTCTAACATGAATCCAAAGCATTCATAGTAAAAAAAATTATATAGGAAATCCCTTTTAGGAATCTCCCTCCTTTGTGCATGATGTGTTGGAATTCCCAAAAAAAATATCCTAAACACATCATGACATAAATATTAGGACTTTAAGACCCAATCCGAAGTTGTCTATCATATTTATTGATAAAAATTTAACAAATGAGCATTCTCCCTAAGCCTAGGATTCCAATCTTAGCCTTTCACATTTGTCTAACCCAAATTAGGTAAATAATCATGCTTCATTGAATACAAAATTCAATGATTGCTTTCCGACTTGTAGCCCTAAAATTATGGGTCACTTTTTTTTTCTACGAACTCCAAAAGTCCTAGAAATCTCTCAATTTAGCCCAAAAGCTATAGGTCGCCTCTCTTTTTCTCCTCAACCTCAAAGTTGTAGGAAATTCACATCCAACCAATTTATTTATTGAGTCAAAATCAACAAACAATCTCATCTCAAACATAGAAAGCAAAGTCCTAATTTTCTTTCATTCTCCTAACCCAAGTTGAGTGAATAAACACCTCTCTTTGGACACCCAAAAGTTCAAAGAACTTAAGATTTGTAGTCCAAAACTAAATATCATCCTTCTATTTGCCAAATATATTTGCTTCATCCACATTAAGCAAATCAAGTACCTCTCATTGAACACAAAATTTCAATGATCTCTTTATGATTTGTAATATCAAATATCACAAATCATTCTATTTCTATGCATCTAAAAGTTAAACAGAATTCCCCTTACCTTAGCTCAAAAATTCGCCTTATCCAATTAACTGAATTTCATAAAGTCCCAAGTCAAATCCTTAGGTATGTTTACCTTACTCTATTAGGTAAACATCTCTCTCTTATCTAAACATTAAAGAGAACTCAAAAACATATTTAAAAATCACTTGGGATCCTTTTGATGCAATGATAAATTGTTTCACCCCAAAAGGTGGAATGCCTACATCATTAGATTTTAGGATTTCATGAGTAATAGGCTTGCCTCAAACCAAGCAGTAGTTGTTCTATGAGTTCTTCATAACTTTCCTAAATATTAAACATTAAAAATCAAATAAAAACTTAAGTCATAAATAACATGAAGTGGAGCCCCCTAGATTAAAATTAAACATCTTCATTCCACAATAAAATAAAACACTACTTGTAGGGTGACGTATCAAATAGCTAGTAGACACATAGGTGCACAACTCCTAAGCATGCTAGGATTAGAATTTTTCTTTTAAATGCGTGTGATTGTTATGGTTGATGTGATGCCTACTAGATTGTCTGTATTGTGGGCATTTGCCCTTAAGTAGTTACGATAGAGATATTTTTTTCCTGCAGATATTCATGTCCAAAAAGAGATAAATAAGTCATAATTATAAAAAATATTTGTTTACGGGTGCTACTTAAAAACCCCCCAAAGAGGCATGATTAATAAAATAAAAATAGGGCTGGGCATTTTAAATATCAGGCAAATCTGAGATGTTTCTTTTTTTCATATATTGCATGGTTCCTAATCCCCTTGTCTTGCAGTTTTAAGTCTTTTCATTTTTCAAATGCATTTGAAAGACTTAAGAAGTATTGTAGGCTTGTGGGATACAGGGATACAATACAAGAGAGATAAACCATAAGGATGAACCCCTTAGGTGAGGCCCTGGATACATCTAGAAGACAAAGCTTGAAGACCCACAAACTGAGTCCTTAAAAAAATATGTAGTTGGGTTATATAATACAGGCAACTCAACTACTATTTATAACAACTAGGGCTTTACACTTTACTTTCTTATCTGGTTGATTATATATATATATATATATATATATATATATATATATGCGCACATACTTATTCATTTACTAAGTGCGCATTAGAAATACTTTTTTTCCTAGGTTTGTTCACTTGTTCTTGTTTGGGGGTAGCCTGGATATGTGTAATATGGTAGGCTCTTAGGATAAAATTAAGATTTCTACAAATTAAAAGATCTAAATAAAAAAATCAACAAAAGGATAATATATATTTTTTATCAAAAATTGTATGGCTTACTCAAATAAGCCATATTTTCAATAAAAAAAATTGAAATGATCATGTATAACCCAATGAGTCATATGTAGAAACATTCACATAAGAACTAAATAACAAAAATCTGCATACAATGAGTCGGTATTTGCATACTCACATGGTCAGACTTCTTGGCCCAAAAGCCAAGTTATAAGTCCTATCTCCTAAATCAAAAGTTTTACCTATCTTGCATATACATTAAGACCAAACCTCATAGTTTTAAAGGTGCTTATATGGGTTAGTTGGCAACCCTTTCCAAACAAGGTTGTAAGTCTAGAGATCGGGCTAATTTAACCTCAGGCGATGTGTAGGTTCGAGATACTACCTTACTAGTTCTCACATTAGATCTAGAATCTGAGATTGAGGTTTACTCCAGTCACCACATAAGTCCTCATATTCCGGACATTTCCTTCAATCTATGTTGTTGAAATATAAGCCCAACTTTCTAAATCAAATTGATCAACTCAAACAAAAATCTAATTTTAAAGTGTAAGGTCCAACATAGTATATTTTGAGCACATCTGAGTTTATTAGAATCAAGTGCTTCTATATTTTCCGCCATTTGGCTTCTAATCCTAAAGTTTGATTTAAGTTGATCACATCTCCCTTAAAATTCTCAAAGATCAAATCTTTGGATAAAAATTTCTCAAACTCCAAAAATAAAAATATTAGTCAATGTTTTAATGACCATAAAGAAAACACTAGTTTAATCAAAAGTATTTTCAAGTAACAAATATTTGAGATAAATTAACCATAGGAATTGTTTAAAATTGCATAATATGAGGCTCGCGCCATGAGGCCCGCCTCAACACAATTCTAGTTAAAAATACATCGAGGCTTACGCCTCAAATATTTATTATGAGGCTTGCGCCTCAGCTTGACTATGGCCCGCCTTGAGGCATGCCACACCTCGCTAGTGTGAGGCTTACACCTCACCCAATATATATATATATATATATATATATATATATATATATATATATATATATATATATATATATATATATATAATAAAAACTTACGTGAATCCTAAACTAAAGCCCCGACAAAATCACGTTTTAACGCACCCCAAAGCTCCAACAACTTCCTATGGACTGTCATGACCTCCAGCCCTCTATTTTCCCCAGAGTCACCACCGCCGTCGCCGCCACTACGGGTCACTTGAAACCCGCACACCACTATCACCTCCTCTAAAATTTTGAGTGTATTAATCTCATATTTATGTTAATAAAAATATATTTATGAAAAAGAAAATAACTGAAATAAATGAAGAAGAAATAATTTATCACTTGCCACTTTTCGTCTTGAGAAATTATCTATTTCATATGTATGTTAACTTGTCATAATTCAATAGATAATTAATATGTCATCCTCTAACATATTATTTGGATATTATATAAAAAATTAAATTTTAACATTTATTTTAACTTAAAGCAATTTTTTTAACGCCTTGAGGCTTACGCCTTGCCTCACGAAACATCTCAATACCCAATTATGCAATTTTAAACCTTGACCATAGGGGGGCATTCAGACTCCAAAATAAAATAAACTCTATTCAATCAAATATTGAATAGAGTAAAAATTTCTGTTAAAATATAAAATTGTGAGTTTTGTTATTAAGTCCATAGCGAAATAATATTTATCCTTCAAGATAATATATTATTTTTCTATGTCGTACTCGATCATAAAATATTCCAATCCGTTAAGGATGGATGATAAAATTTCACCAACAAATTTTGATCCTTTTCTTAATAAAAATGTAAAAGATAACATACAAAAAATTGGAAAAGGTAATAAATTAAATGACAAACATGCTATTTTACCCCCCTTAAGCAGGTACGTACTAGCAAACTCTTCGGAGACTCTACATTAGCAGGTAATTCATGCACTAGGTGAGCTCCCTTCTTTTAAATAGGAAGAAGTACATCAATCATAAATTTGATGTAAGCAATCACCTATAACACGAATCATGCGTGCTAAAAATTTATATTTACAAAGTTGCAGAAAATGAAGCTTCTGTTTTGCATAAAGGAAATGAGATAACTTTTAGACACTCTGATTTCAGACATTTATATCAATTGATTCTACAATGTTGATTATTATTTATTCATTCAGAATCAATTAATTTAATTCAAGCGATCAGTATTATTAATCTCTGGGATGAGAAAATCAACTAACAGGACACAGAGTACCATCAAGAGATATAATCAATAAACTTCACTTACAACTCACAACAAAATCAAAATATAGATACTGCATAGCAAACTTACTTCAAGTTTACAAATGAAGACAGGATGTCCTTGCCTTTGTCCAGATAAGGCACCCTGTATAATCAAAGAGAAGACATGAGAACCATGTTCTAGCAGCATAGAATTGGCACAAAAGTTCTAGCAAGTTCAAGAGTATAATATAAGGAAACCAATGGTTAACCAATGATAACGGATGGTGACCGTCTGAACAAGAACCACGAACGTCCATGATGACATTATTGAGGACTGTTTTCTTTGCTTTATTAGTTGATGCATTTAAGACATTTTAGTTGTGACCTTTTAGTTGTTGTTGTTTTTTTCCTAATTTACTGTATATAAATTGCACGGATTTATCATAGACATTTATGTGATTATTCTTAATGTCTTTTCTATAAAAATGGAAACCTGGGAATTATTGTAAATGATTGATGATTGGTATGCAAAGGGCGGCTATTGCTATAACAAGATCCTCTTCCACCGCTTGATAAAGACCAGTTTCTTCCCCATCCCTCTCTCTCCAGTCCTCCCACTTCTCTTCTCTGATTTTCTCCCTTAACTGCTTTAATCAACAATCCCTATTCCAACTCATTTACAAAACCTTCTGCAGCTCCCACAAACCCTTTTCACAGCATCAAATTTTAGAACCCGACTTCAGTTGGAAACCCTGAGCCTACAGCTATTGCAGGTGTCAAAACATATTCACAATGAAAACATGCCTTCTCTTTCATATGCATAAAATAGACCACTCTCAACTCATTAATCTGCATCTTCATCAGCTCTTATTCTCCAAGCAAACATTAAAATCGGTTAAATAGCCTACAAATGGTATTGTCAAATGGGATTACAAGATAAGGCCCATTTACGATTGCAATGTCATTATGAGGAAAGATTGACTCTGATAGGTAACAACCCAATATAATGGGAAATAATGCAGAAATTCAGAGAAAAATAGCAATACAAAGCAGTTTTCACAGAATTTGGAGAGAAATCACCAAGAAAAACACTTAGAATTGAGAGGGAAAAGAAGAGAAACAACCCAATACAATGAATCTTCGATTCGAGAGGAAGATTCAACTCTCCATATCTCTAGCCAAAGCCTAGAGCCCAAAACCAAACTCAAGATCTCAAATTCAGGTTACAAAATTCAAGATAACCCTAACCCTAGCAAGACAAGACTAATTAAAGCAAAAGGACAAATATATAATTCCTAAAAAGCCCCTAATTTGAAATTTTCCTCCAACAACACAAAGCTTCATTATTGTGTGGGCTCCATCTACTTAGCCCCCCCCCCCCCCCCCCAACCTCTTTCTCTCCTTGGTTCCATCCCCCTTGGGCCCGCCTTCTGTAGGCCAACCGAGACCGGTTCAGTTGGTTCAGCCGGCCCCCTCCCCTTGGGCCGGTCTAACAAACTCTTAGCCCATTTATGCCAAATTTAATTAGGACCTCGAAAACTAATCATAGACTAAAGCTAGCCCAAATTTATGATGGACTACAAGATAAGGCCCATTTATGTTATCTTAAAATATAATTTGTTTCTCCTAAAAAAACTAATTTAGAAAGTCTCTCAACATTTTTAGTTAGATCAAGATCAACTCAAACATATCTGAGTGAAACTTCAAGTAGTAGGGCCAATCTCAAAAATAGTTTTGAATTAATAATCTGATTTGAATGATGGAAAAAAAATTTGATTGGAGCCAACTGACAACTACTAATATTTATATATTTTGATACATGATATAAACTAAAGAGTGGGTTGTTTTTTAGTCAGAATTTAGTTATCTTTCTAAGGGTTTATGAGTTCAAATCATACTTCATATTATTTTTATTGAAAGTTCAAGTCCCTAGATAGTGACCAATAGTGGTCACAATGAAGCTTTTAAATGATACATAGGCTCATAGGTCTAAACCCAATTAATCCATTTAAGCCCATAGCCATTAGGGCTTTCAGAGGGTTGGCTTCATAGGCTAATATAATCAAGCCCAACTCACTTAACAGCCCTACGAATAAACTTCCTTATTTTTTTCCACTAAAAATAGTGTTTCTACCTTAATGAAATCAATAAATAAGAACTATTAACAATGGCATTGCCGCTGCAGTTGATCTCCACTACTATTACTCCATCAATAATTGGTATTAAAGCCGTTAATGAAACCAAGAATTCTATAAGAAATAGTTTTGAGATTTTGAGTGATCATGATATCATCTTCCACTCTTCACCTCAATCACTTTAGTCTCTAACTCCATACATCCACACAAATTCCCAAAAACTTCTACTCAATCTTTCTCTTCATGAAAATATCTATAAACATATCCTCATGCTTGAATGCTATAAGGAAACCGTACCTTCCTTTCCAAACGGATAAAATAGCCCACTCTAAACTCATTAATCTGCATCTTCATCAACTCATGTTCCCCAAGCAAACGCCTTTAGTTTCTATTATTTTTTTTTAATAATTATTTAAACGATTTTATGTATATTATTTGAAAATTTTTCACCACTGAAATCTAAAGCTTTTTTCCTTCACATTGACAAGCCAACACATCCTTTCACCACCCCATTCAATTTTGCAACGAATTTCATAAAAAAATTGTTGTAAACTTTAAAAAAGAAGTACAAAAAAATCAAATTTTTAATTTGAAATTCTAAAATAAATGTAAATTCTAATTTGGATTTAAAAGTAAAATTGACTTTGAAAAGATTCAACTGCGTATCACATCTTTCCTTTACAAGCAGATTTGAATCAATATCCTCCACAACTTCCTCAAAAATTTCATCCATATAATTAATCTCCAGATTCTCCCAAATTATTCTCCATTTAAATTTCAAATTGAAAATAAAATTTGAAGTCAATCTTTCCTCATAATCACATTGCACTTTTTTCACCATAATTTCTCCTGACCTAACATAATTTCACTTGTTCCCAAACCCAAACTCGATCCAATCAAATGCAATCAAACTAATTGGGCTTTAACCCAGTTTAAATGCCTAAGCCAACTTACCTGATGCAATCCAATTCAGTAAACCTAAGCCAAACATCAACAAAATTGAAAAGAAAAAAGAAAAGCTTCTTTCAATTTATTCTACAAACTAACATCAATTTAGATTGGTGTGTCAATGTGTATAAAGATCTCCAAATACTCAAATATGATGGCATTATTCTTAAGGATTTATGATGACTTTCCACTATTTTTGTTGATAGGTATGCTTATTACCCTTCATCTTTTTTCCTTGGTACGGGTTTCCCTTTTGTCTCTGCCTTCTGAGATGGATTTCCTTAATAATGAACATTGCTAGTTTGGTAGTATAATTGAGGATCTTTTATTCTTCCTCCAAAAACATTTCAATTCTCTAAAGTTGAGTTATTTGTAGCCCAGTGGAATTAAAATAGAGTATGAGATGCCTAGTTCAGTCCTTTAGCTATAGGTCACAGTCAGGAGTTAATGTGCTTGTCAATTTAATCAATATTATTTAAGGTCATGCTTTTGTGATCGTACTTATTTGTCAGTTTGTTATTTTTTAAAAGTGTGATGATCATTTACCATTCAGGCGTGCTTGTGTTATTCTAAAATTAGTAAGGACATAATATCACTAAATATATAAAGACAAACCCAGTTGATCATTCTTACCACTAACTAGTACATATAATATAATATATATATGAAAATTACCTCCCATATTTTAACATACTTCGACTGAGGTTGCTGAACGCCGGGAGCTTGTTGTGTTAATGGCAAGTTGATAGCTGCGTTATTAGTCATCCCAAGAGAATTCACGCTTGACTGCTGAGACATTCCCGGTGTAGGAATCATTGTCCCTGGTGCAGAAGATAAACCGGCAGGTCCAAGCCCATTCATTATACTAGGTGTCATGTTAATTCCGCCTTGCCCTGTTTGGGCACTTTGTGTCAGGTTTCCTTGACCCATACCAATGCTGTTCTGGAGATTAGTCAAAGCTGGTGAAACACCCATGTTTGAGTTTCCTGAAACTTGTGAATTGGCTGAAGTAAATGAACTAAGTGCTGTGTTCTGAGCAACCTGTGTCGTAGTCATCAATGCTCCCGACATTCCAGATGATGCCATTCCACTAGAAATCATATTTGACACGTGCATTACCATAGGTGTTACTCCAATTGTTTGAAGACCGATAGGGTTTGCTCCAGTGATAGAAGCAGAGTTCATTACTTCCCGATGCTGAGAAAGATTGTTCAGGATGTTCACATTGGCAGGGCTAATAGGGCGCAGTGTCTGCGACGGAAGATTCACCAATGGTTTATGTTCTGGCATGGCTTCACTGGTTATGTTCATCTCTTGTGAAGTGGGAGATGGAGAAGATGTTTGCAAGCTAGGAGCTACTTGGGAAGAAACACTGGATATGGGTGGTAGATGTGGATAGCCAGGTCCAGAAACCATAGTTGGCACTGGAGTTGGTTCCTAGATTTTAAAAAAGAAAAATTATGTTTCAATGCAGAACTTAAAATAAGTTACAATTTTAGAAATATAGTTTCTTCCAAATTAAATGATTCTGCCCTACCACTTTCACTGCTGCAGGAGGAATATTCCCGGGAGGTTGTTGTCGATTGATCATAGGCCCATTAACTGAAAAAAAAAAAAAACACTGAAGTAGTCAGCTGATAAGAAAACACAACAGTTGAATTAAATCCCCTAAATAGAACAAAGGGACAATTCAATTGTTCACAGTAGAACCAGCGGGATAGTGAAAAAATGGGTATAGCAAGCTTTCTTCAAAAAGTTGTCATAATGTCTTAAAAATCTTACATGAAATAAATTAATATTCAATCATATACATTATATACAAATAAATTAATTTTATAATTAATAGCAATAAATTATAAATATAAACAAGTAATTTGATATTATTAAAATTTTATTTGAGTTAAAAAGACTTAAATGCTGAAGTAGCTAGTAAAATAGTTCATCAAAAATTAGTCGGATTAACCTGTGATGCCGAACAGTTTTTAGAATCTAACTGCCTAAGGATTGACTAAATTCTGATTCACAAGAATTACTAAATCCTTTTTGATATAAATCCTACTTGTAGCCAAACATCCCCTAAGGATGATTCCATCCATGTCCAACAAATTCGACCCTACCCTACATATTGGAATACATATTCTGATAAATAATCAAATAAGAGGCAGTTTCAAATTATAAGATGTAGCTATGAATACAAAGGCAAAGGTTATGGTCAGAGCCTGATCAAACACACCATAAGCCAAATATAGTATTATACAATATAATTTTATAAAACAAAGCACAAACTAGTTGCTAAATACAAAATCCTAAACCAGTTTGCCTTCATCATCATCATCATCATCATTGGCCATTGCCACAATCATCATCATCATCTTATCCTTATCACAACTATTTAGGTCAACTAATTCAAATTAGAACTCATTTTATGAATTTGACATAAGTTTTATAATTAGATGTTAACCTAATTAAAACCTACACCCTTCTCATCAGCATTTGGGCATGGCAATGACATTTTTTATGTATACTAGAGTGAGCAACAAAATTGATAAAATAATTGCAAACCCAACCAACTATCATGCCATTTGACTATAAAAATAAGTTAAAAGTTATAATATATTATAAATGAAAATGTATGCAAATATCCATAAATAAAATATTTTTTAATTTCCTCAATTATTTAAATTTACAAAAGTCCAAAGTAAGCCCCTACAATCCATGGGAGGTTTAAAAAAATTTCATTACTATAATAATTTTACGATTGGGTCTAATATAATAATTTCAACAAAAAATTGGTAGCTCTACCACGTGGAAGGAAAAAAAATATCCTAACTAAACCTTAACTTAGAATGCCTCAGGGTGGTACATCTAGTATGTGCAAGGCTGTGTTTGTCATTCTATTATTTGATATGCTGCTTCATTGTGAATTTAAGTAAAAATTTAATTTATTCTAGAGAGGATTTCACTATAGATTATTTGTGACTTAAAAACTTATGTACGTTTTTTAAAAGGTTTCATATTTTTAAAGAGATATAAAAAACTCATTGCATGTTTTGAAGATAAAATAATATAAGCATCTCACCTTTTGTGGTGAAATGATACATTATTATATCAATAAAAAAATTATATTATTTTTATTTATTTAATAATATTTTTAATATTTAGTTAAGATGATAAGAATTTGTTTAGTTTAGGTCAAGCAAATATGCCTAAGGGTTTTATTTAAGACTTGATGAAATTCACCTAATTTAATAAAGCAAATTTCAAAATAAGAAGGCTCTTAAAGAGACCTACAAGTATTGATTTAATTTCAATTTAAGAAGAAAGAGTAAGTTCACTTATTTTGGCTTAGAGAACTAAGAACTTGGGCAAAGATTGAAATCATCTATTTATTTGGGTTTAGTAAATGAACTTTGGCGTTGAGATCAAAGAGAAAGAGATGATTTATATTTGTTTGGGTCAAAAAAGAAAGGCTAACAGGATTTGATACAGAGCTAAAGATAGATTCATTCACTTGTTTTGGATACAAGCAAATGAAAAGCAGTACATCAACAGATTTGAGGCATATGAAACATAAAAAGAACCTTAAGGATTCGAGGCTAATAATTCTATAGCTTTAAAGGCTAACAGGAATAAAATATTATGTAATTTTATTTCACATAATATGATTAAGGGATTTCCTTAAGTTGGGTTTAAGCAAATGCATTGGAATTGATAATTTTGATCTCTAACTTCGATGTTTGAAACCAAAATAAATATCTTAGAACTTGGAATTTTAAGGATGAAGATCATTTGTTTGATTGGATCAAATAATTAAAAGATATTGTGATTTGGTCCTATGCAAACTTCTAAGATTATTTATTGATTTTGGAGTGGAACAAATAAAGAGAATCTAGACTTTAGCTCTAGAGTATACTAACGCCATCTAAAATCCTTTAGAGATTAATTTGAAATCTCCAATTAGGACCCTAGAATGACACTAAAGGACATAAATGGAAGAAGTTAAAATTAGGTTTACTCAAATCCAACTGAAGCAAAACTGAGGCTTCTCTAAGAGTGGTCCAGCTCCAGAAAGGTACTAAATGCTATGAAATAAAATTTTAAAGTCAATAGGAGACTCTAAAATAAAACAATCAGAGAGAGAAAATCCTTAGAGAATAATCCTATTTTGAAGAATATGCTTTAAATCATTAAAATAGGAAAAACACACATATAGCTTAAGACATAACTAGAGATTAATTTAAGCATAATCTGTCACACCTCATTCTAACCCCCTACAATCAATCTAGAGTGTAACAGAGAAGGAGAATCTGAACAGACCATTTTCTTACTTACCCCCATTCTGAAACATTGATATCAAAATTAAATAAGTAAAAAGTAGTCTATTCAAACTATCCTAACATAGCTAATCATAACACATCAAGATTTTCATAATAAAAAACATATATAATACACCTCAAATAAAATGAACATCTCAATTGAAATACATAGTTTTACTAAAACCTTTAAAATTTACTAACATACCCAAAAGTCTTTATAACTTTCACTCAAATCTCTTTGTACACCCAAAATGTATATACACTAAAAAAGCAGTCACCTCTTTTAATCTAATGCCCTACTGACTCCTTCTCCTTTCCTGCAGTACAACCATTGTTAAAGAGCTGGGGCTCAATGAAATATGCAAGCAATTTATAAGAAATAATAATTTAAAACACATGAAAATTCTATACTGATTATAAGAAATACATAATATCACTTTCTATCTTGTTTATTGTTCAATACTTTTATGTAAGTCGTACGATGGCTATAAGCTTTTGCACCCTTTTAGCTTTCCAATTCAAGGTTGGGTCTGAATTTCCAACTTTTAGAAATTTGAGAGTGTAAGCTTATCTTGTCAGGTCTTTCTCCTTTACTTGTGCTGGCATATCCCCCATATATGACTTCTTTTACTTTTCTCCTATCATTCACTTTTCACAATCATATTGTGAGCTAATGTAATCATTACTACTTAATGAATAAAAAATAAACTAAAATAAACGCTATCATAACATAACAAATATGACTTTGCAAATATATAAAATTTACTATTTCCTATGTATCATTTAGGTATCTAAACTCATCATCAGTTAGTTCTTCTATAATACACTGCCTTCTTTTCCTTCTGTAAACAGCCTCAAATGCACTTTTCTTCATTCAACCCAAAATCTTTCCCTTACCTCTCTTTTCTCATTCTCCCTTCCTTTCCCTAACAAATTTCAGCAACCCTTTAGCCAGTAATATAGCTGCCATATAGGAACACAAATCATGAATTAATTTCAGCTTTCTTCTACTTTATCTTATTAATTTCAGCTAACAACTACTGATTTCTACAAACTAGATTTAACAAACATACTTTCAGCACACCTGATTCAAATACCTGAATTCAGCAATTCTAGTGGCAATAGCACTCGATGTCAGACCCTTTTTTTACTATTTTCTGAGCCAATTCCTGAATTACAACAGAAATAAATTCATTTCCCAACTGATTTCATCATTTCCAGCAAACTACAACTTATTATAACAAACTATAGCCTACAATAACTTTAATATTCTCTATATCTTACCTTAATGTTGTTGACTACTTCCTCTATAGCAGCCGATAAAAGTAGCCCTTCCGTCTCCAAGCTTACGGCCTGTTGTTCCCTCGACTGCCAGAAGAAAGGTCACAAGGAAGAGAGGAAAAAAAGGAAGTGCTGATGCTAAATAATGTTTTTTAACTTTAATTATATACTATTAAAAATTGGTTGCACTTCTACTATTGAATTTTCACAATTCACTCTCAGTCGTGGGATCTCATCTGGCTTCTGCATGTTAAGGCAAGTAGGCTATAGTGGAAATCTATCAGCAACAGTTAATTTCCACTGAAATTCAACTGAATTTCCATTGAATTTAGTAATAGCAGCTGCAAACTATAGTGGAAACAGTTAGACTTGATTTAAATTGAAATTTTGGATATTATAATCCACCCCTTCTTATGAAAAATTTGTCCTCGAAATTCATTATTTTAATGGTCATTAAATAATTAAGGGAATTTCAATCTAATGTCTTCTTCCTTCTCTCAAGTTGCCTCTTTTTCTGGCTTGTATTTCCATTTAATTTAACATAAGAGATTTGACGGTTTCTGAGTTATTTAGTATCAAAATCTAGTATTCTTTCTAGTTCTTCATTGTAAGTCAGATTCTTTTGTAGATCAATTTCATCATATGAAATTCTCTGATGGGCATCTGTAATTCATTTTCTTAGCAAAGACACATGAAAAACATTATGGATATCTGACATATCAGCTGGAAGAGCAAGCCTATAAGCAACTTTCTCAATCATATCAATAATTTCAAAAGGTCTTATATACCTAGGATTCAATTTGCCTCCTTGCCCAAATTTCATTGTATCTTTCACAAGCTTAACCTTCAGAAATACAAAATTCTTGATTTCAAACTCCATTACTCTGTGCTTGAGGTCATAATATTTTTGCTGGCGATCCTGAGCAGCTTTTAATCTGTCTCTGATTAATCTAATTTTCTCTGTTGCTTCCTCAACTAATTTTGGGCCTATTAACTTCCTTTCTCCTACCTCAATCCAAGTTAAGGGAGTTCTACACTTTCTACCATAAAGTACTTCATATGATGTCATTTGTATACTGGATTGGTAGCTATTGTTATAGGCAAATTCTATTAATGGTATGTGATCTTCCCAACTACCTCTAAAAACCAAAACACAATCTCAATAAGTCTTCAAGTGCCTGAATGGTTCTTTTAGATTGATCATACTCTGAGGATGAAAAGTTGTACTAAAGTGCAGATTTGTGCCCAAACTTTCATGAATGCTTTTTCACAATTTAGAGGTGAATCTATCGTCTCTATCTGAGACTAACTTTTAGAATGACATGCAATCTGACAATCTCTTTCACATACAGGCATGCCAACTTATCTACTGAATCAAAGTGCTTGATGGGTAGAAAGTGAGCGAATTTTGTCATTCTATCAATAATCACCCTAATACTATCACGTCCCTGTTTGGATCTGGGAAATAGGGACATGGATCTTGGAAATCCCATAACAAAATCTATTGCGATCTCTTCCCACTTCCACTCAAAGATTGATAGTGATTGCAATAATCAACTAAGTCGTTGATGTTCAGCTTCACAATTTGACAAGCTTCACATTTAGACACATATTTAGCGACATCTTTCTTCATGTCTGGCCACCAGAATATTAATTTCAAGTCTTTATACATTTTGGTGCTGTTGGATGAATTGTATAACCAGAATGATGAGCTTCTTGCAAAATTTCATTTCTCAAGTCCAGATCGTTGGGTACCCACAACTGACATTTGTGCCTAATGACTCCATCCACATCAACAAAAAGATCTGGTCTTTTCCCTGACTGGGCCTGCTCCATCAATTTTGAATAATCATTACTAATCTTTTCAGCTTCTTTGATACGATCTGTTAAAGTTGACTTTACTGTCATCTGATGTAAGTATTCCACATTTTTAAATTTTCTAACTTCCAATTGCAAATTGTCCATTTCCTTGATCAACTGAACCTTCTGAGTAATCATCTAATTCATCATTCTTGTAGATTTTCGACTCAAAGCATCAGCCACAATATTAGTTTTTTCAGGACAATATCGAATATTCACATCGTTATTCTTAATGAGTTCAAACCATCTTCTATCTCAGATTGAGTTCTTTCTATGAAAATATGTATTTTAAGCTTTAATGATCAGTTAAGATTTCACATCTTACCCCATAAAAGTAATGTCTCCAAATCATCAAATCAAATACCACAACAGCCAGCTCTAGATCATGAGTATGATAGTTTCTTTCATATGGCTTCAATAGTCTTGATGCATATGCAATCACCTTTCTGTTCTGCATTAGAACACATCTTAAACCTTGCAAGGAAGCATCATTGTAAATCTAAAATCCTTCTGTTGCTGAGGGAAGTATCAATATTGGTGTTGTAGTCAGATGTCCTTTTAATAGCTGAAAGCTTTTCTCATATTCAACAGTCCATTCAAATTTTACATCTTTTCTCATTAGCTTGGACAAAGGCAAAGTAATCTGTGAAAATCCTTTAACAAACTTCCTACAATATCCAGCTAATCCCAAGAAGCTACGAACCTCTGTAACATGCTTTAGTGTAGGCCATTCTATATTTGCTTTCACCTTTTGTGGGTCCACTGAAATTCCTTCACCACTGATAATATGCCCCAAGAAGGTAATATTCCTTAACCAAAATTCACATTTTGAATATTTTGCATACAGCTGATTTTTCTCAATGTGTCCAAAACTATCCTTAAATATTCAACATGCTCCTCATCAGTCTTTGAATATATCAGAATATCATCAATAAAAATAATCACAAACTAATCTATATAATCTTTGAAAATTTGATTCATCATATCTATAAAGATTGCAGGAGCATTTGTCAACCTAAAAGGCATGACTCTAAACTCAAAATGACCATACCTGCTCCCAAAAGCTGTCTTACTGGCATCTACTTCTTTAACCCTCACTTGATGATATCCTGATCTTAAATCAATTTAAGAAAATATTGTGGCAGCTGCTAACTAATCAAACAAGTCATCTATGTGAGGTGATGGATATTTGTTCTTGATAGTCACTTTATTCAGCTCTCTGTAGTTGATATACATTCTTATGGATCCATCTATTTTCTTTATAAAAAGTACAGGTGCACTCTAGGGTGAATAACTAGCCTTGATAAATCCCTTTATTCATCAATTCTTGTAATTGAGTTTTTAACTCCTGCAATTTTTTTAGAGCCATCCTGTAAGGAGATTTGTAGATTGATGATGTTCCTGGTTGCAGTTCTATTTCAAATTCAACTTCTCTTTTAGGTGGTAATCCAGGTAATTCTTAAGGAAATACATCTAAAAATTTAGAAACTATTGGGACATTCTGTAATACTTGTACAGAATTATTTAAGATCACAAATTTAGCTAAAAATACTAATTCACCCCTCCTTAAATATTTACTCATCTTCACTACACTATCAACAGAGGATGTTGCATTCTTCTCACAGAGAAAATAAAAAGCCTTCTCACTGGGTAAAGTAAACTTTATTCTTTTCTTCCAATATTCAATTGTAGCAAAATATTTACCTAATCAATTCATTTCCAAACTAATGTCAAAAGTTTTAATAGACACTAAAATCAATTCTATTGAAACTTTATGACCCTGAATATCCAAATTTATAAAATGCATCCTATTGACAGACAAACTATCCCCCGTTGGTAACTTAACACACAAAGTAGGTGTAAAATATGCAGTCAACAAATAAATCAGAACAGAATTTTTCAAAAAAAAATGAATAAGATGCACCAGAATCAAAATAAACTCTGCCAAACTTATTTGAAATCAAAAGTATACATGTAATCATCTTGTCTGAATCTTTGGCCTCCTGGGGTGTAATGGCAAAAACTCGAGCTTTCACAGGTTAATTACTTTTAACATCTGATGTTTTTCCTTTTAATTGAACTGGTGGTTTTCCTTGCACTGCTGGCCTTCCTTGAAATTGAGGTTTTCCTGATCGATTGTCTTCCAGATATCTCCTATGTTGAGCCTGCTTCTAATATCCCTAATATTCTTATGACCTAGCATTGATTCTTCTCTCCTGAGGGCAGTCCACCTTGCAATGACCCAACTCACCACATCAGAAACATCTTCCATATCCCAACAAACACCGACCAAAATGCCTCTTCCCACACTGATCATACAAAGGTTTTTTAAGCTAACTCTGCTTTTACTTATCATCAAACATTGGCTTTATGTTTCTGAATCGATTATCCTTTTCAAACATCTTTCTTTTACTTGTTTGTTATTGCTCTCAACTATGCTTAGAAAAATTCAGCTCATTTTCAATCATTTTAGCTCTCTCCACTAAGACTAAGAATTCACTGATATCAAAAGGTGCCAATGCATGTTGCAGTTGGTGCCTGAGGCCTCTCAAGAATCTATGCCACTTCTCCTGGGTGCTAACATAATGAGGTGCATAGCGGGACAAAGAAGTGAACTCAGCTTCATATTGCATAACTGTTTTTTAACCCTGAGTCAGATTAAAGAATTTGTCTTGCAGAGCTAATATGGCTGAAGGAAACCAATCTCTAAATACCTTCACAAAATCATCCCACTGTATGCTAGTGATAAGCATATATCCAAATTTCTCTTTATGTTGTGCTTACCATTATCTTTCTGGTTCTCCTAGAACAAATATGGCCAATGGTACTTCTCTATTTTTAGGACAGATCACACCATCTAGAATCTTCCCTATTTTCAATCAGTTCTCATCCACTATTGGGTCACTCGCACCTTTGAATGCTGGCGGTTTAAAAGTTTGGAATAATTTTAAATATCAATCCACTTCACTATCACTTTCAAATCTGGGTCTACTGCTAGTAGACATAAATATCATTTTATCTACCACTTATGAGATCAAATACATAATATCTTGAAGTTCCTTAGACTTATTTCTCTCATTTATTTCTATTTCTATATCTGGCCTGGATGACTGACCAGTCATTCTTTTTGGCAACTCCTCAAATATAATTATCTATATGCATATAGATAATTTATATAATACATATACTCATTGTAATAAACATGATCATTGTAAAATATTAAATAAGCTTATTATGCATGTATGTTTATTCTACTAGAATGAATGCATAATTTAATTCAACCTTAATTCAACCTATAGCTCTGTATATATCAGATTCATTATATCTAATCCTATTTCATTATCCAAATCCAATTATGCTTCAATTTCATTTTGATTTAGCTCTAATACAAATTTCTGTCATATCCCATTTTGACCCCCTACAGTCAATCTAGAGTATAACAGAGAAGGAGAATCTGAACAAATATTTTTCTTACTTACCCCATTCTGAAACACTGATATCAAAATTAGATAAGTAAAAAGTTCTCTATTTAAACTATCCTAAAATAACTAATCATAACACATCAAGATTTTCATAATAAGAAGTATATATAATATACCTTAAATAAAATACACATCTCAATTGAAATACAGAGCTTTACTAAAACCTTTAAAATTTACTTACATACCCAAAAGTCTATACAACTATCACTCAATTCTCTTTGAACGCACAAAACGTATGTGCACCAAAAAGGACAGTCACCTCTTTCAATCTAATGTCATACTGACTCCTTCCTCTTTCCTGCAGTACAACCACTGCTAATGAGCTAGGGCTAAATGAAATATACAAGCAATGTAAAAGAAATAATAATAATATTTTGACAATTAATTTAAAACACATGAAATTTTATATTGATTATAAGAAATACATAACATCACTTTCTATCTTATTTACTGTTCAATACTTTTATACAAGTCATATGATGGCTATAAGCTTTTGCACCCTTTTAATTTTCAATTCAAGATTGGGTCCGAATTTCCAACTTTTAGAATTGAAGCTGCTCTCTCAATCAAGGTCGGGATCGAATTCCAACTTTTAAAAATTCGAGAGTGTAGGCTTATCTCGTCAGGTCTTTCATCTTTACTTGTGCGGGCATATTCCCCATATATGAATTCATTACTTTTTCCCTATCATTCACTTTTCATAATCATACTGTGCGCTAATGTAATCATTACTAAATAAATCAAAAATAAACTAAAATAAATATTATCATAACATAATAAATATGAATTTGCAAATATATAAAATTTACTATTTCTTATGTATCGTTTGGGTATCTCACCTCATCATCAATTGGTTCTTCTACAATACTTTGCCTTCTTTTCTTTATGTAAACAGCCTCAAATGCACTTTTCTTCATTCAACCCAAAATCTTTCTCTCACCTCTTTTTTATCATTCTCCCTTCCTTTCCCTAATAGATTTCAGCAAACCCTTTAGCCAGTAATATAATTGTTATATAACAACACAAATCATGAATTAATTTTAGCTTTTCTTGATGAGGACATCCGGCGATGAAAAGTTTATCAAAGGAAGGGCCAGACTACAGCTAGATTGAATTGCTCTATTTTTTAGCAATTATTTGTATTTGATTTATTATGTGTAATTTGTCGTTTTTACCCTCACTTGAGAGAGTAGGTTTATGTGACATCAGGGGGCACTTTTGTCATTTGATCTTTTACTGTATTGTCTATTTATAGGCCTCACCTCCCCCTTGGGAAGGATGATGATGATGATGATTATGATGAATGAAAATTTCTACACTTTATATTTTGGTGCGTTTGAGAGCTTTTGTGAGAGCGCATGTGAAGTCCCTAGGTGAGGGCAAAGCAAGACCCGTCAGCTGCAGAAAGCATCCAGGCTCACGGTTTATCAACACCTCCATTCCCCATCAAGCTCGTATCCTCACATCCAAGCCCAGCCAAATCATCACCCATAAATCTCCATGGCCGATCCACCATAACCCCTTTCTCTCTTTCTCCTGACCGCCGCCTACCCCCCACCCTCACCCTTCCTCATGGCCGAAACTTTCATGATTTCTTCTCCCCACTTTTTCTTCTCCAAATTAATCCTCCAATATTTCCTAAATTAACCTAGCACTAATCTGGAAAATCTTAATTCAAAATTTGAATTCTCCTTCAACCTTGAATCCCTTTCCTAAATTGTTGGATCATTTTTGGAAAGATATCCCCATCAATAAATCTGAAATTTAAATGAAGAATCCTCATTAATTCTCCTTCCTAAATTAGCCTAGCTTAATTTTCGAAAATCTGAATTCAAAATTTGAACTCTTCTTGAGCCTTGAATTCATTTCCAAAATTGTTGGATTATTTTGGAAAGGTACCCTTATCCATAAATCTGAAATTTAACTGAAGAACCCTCATTAATTCTCCTTCTTAAATTAGCCTAGCTTAATTTTGAAAATTTGAATTCAAATTTGAATTCTCCTAAAAGCTTTGAATTTCTTTCCTAAATTATTAGGAGGATATCCCCATCCGCAAATATGATTATTGAATGAAAATCTGAATTAAATCTTATTTCCTTAGCTAATAGGCTGAAATTGGCAACCTAGTTAAAGCTCAAACCAGCCACCAATCAATTGATTGGGCCGACCCCTCCCCTCATTGAGCCTTACCATAATTATACAAATCTTCTAGACATAAATCTTGGACCTAGGTTTCTGCTATTTGTTGTTTGGCTATTTCGGATGCCATCTAATGATGATTGCTGCTATTTTCCTACTGTCAATTGCTTGTTAATTCTCTCCCAAGCCATCCCAAGGTCAGCTACCTGCTGGTGATAAACAAATTCAGCCATTTTTCAATACCCGTTGTTCCTAATTTCGGCAACCACACAGCTGTTGTCCAAATTTCCAGGAGCGACAGAACGTTGTCCAAGCGTGTGAAAGGGATTCGTAGTGCTGTCCTTTCCACCGAGACAGCCAAATGACTTCGTCATAGCTTAGTATCTTCGTCTTTACGGGTAAACTCATGCCCCTGCACCTTTTGATCCCTCCTCAATCGTGGCATCATTTTATTATAAAAACTTATCCGCGTAGCTCATACCAAGAGTGTCGTATGAGTGGGTCTTTGTAGTGACTAATCTATTTGTTAATTTGGGGATTGTTTCTAAAACATCACGGGAGCATGATATTAATTTATTTGATTATCTATTGGTCCTCCTATTAGCTTGTGATTGATTGCTTCAACTTGATTACCCTTTTGCATGATGAAGTCATTGCTTAAGTTCATGGTGAATTAATAATTTGCTAAGCTCTGTTAAAGTATGAGGAATTCCCAATTTAATGCCACATGTATATCTAGTTCTGCATCATTTTTATATCAGAGTATGGTTGCATTTAGGTGCCTATTAGGATTTATTTATTTAATGTGTTAGCATCTAAATCGCATCCTACACGCATCACATCACTTATTTGTGTCATTATATTATTTCTTTCTGTTTGCATAACACTGAGTCACCCCTTAGACATAGGATGGACCCCGAACAAATTCACAGGACCCTAAACCTACTGGTAGGTCAGAGAGCACACAATCAGTCAACAACTTAGGGAGAATCAAACTAATATTGCTGAGCTCTGTCGCCAGACGATGGAATGATTTGACACCTTAGACCGAGTTAGGAATCACCAGTCACCTTACACACCATCTAGGCCTCCTTCCATCTATGGAGATGACACTGTACTAGATGAGTGACACCCCCGTGCCCCTTATCGAGCTCCCCAGTATGGCCATGACTATAACCACGACCCTGATGCATCACTATTGAGAAATATTAAGGTCGATGCCCCCACTTTTGACGGTACACTTGATCCCCAGCTCTTTCTAAATTGGATCAAGGACATGGATAGCTTTTTCAAATGGTACAATATATCTGAGGCTAGAAAAGTGAGATTCGTCGAGATGAAGCTCACTGGTAGGGCCAACCAATATTGGGCCAACCTAGAAAGCTTTAAGGAGCCCCGCAATGAGTTCATTATTACTAATTGGACTTCTATGAAGCGCGAGCTCAAGCAGAAGTATCTTCCTCCCTCATATTTCCATAGGATTCTGGATAGGTAGAATAGGTTGAACCAAGGTAGTAAACCTGTGAAGGACTATATTGCAGCTTTTAACGATTACGTGATTCGTTGCAAGGGTGAGACCTCGACTACCCCGCCTAGATCTTATCCATGTTTCATACCGGGTTGCGTGAGGATCTCTACAACAAGCTGTTTGCCCGAAGCATCACTACACTAAAAAGTGCATACAGCCTCATCCTAAATCTTGAGGAGACCCGATCACTGCATCCTGGCCGACATCAAGATGCTAGACCTCCCTACAGATCCTCCAATGGATTGGCCCCAAACAACTCTGCTACACAGTCGACTCCCGCGAGCGACCACCCTCAGGTCATCCTCCGCCCCGTCCTACTTTCAGGGGCAAGTCACCGACCCCATATACACCTCGGTCCCACCCACGGACCAAGTGCTTTCGATGCCAAGGTTATGGGCATATCTCTTCTCAGTGCTCTAGTCCTTACAAGGTCAAGATTATTGAGGAAGTCATTGATGACGAGCCTGAGCTTGAGGCTGACTAGATTCATCAAGTTGACGATGATGGTGAATTCTTTGAGGAAGATGACGACACTGCTGTCGTCCACTATATCCAGAGGGTAGATACCACTCCCATCTGTGTGGTGAGATATGCACTGTCACAGCCTGTTCCCACTTATGACTGGCATAGGACCTCAATTTTTAACACCTACATCAAAATAAATGATAAAAACTGTAAAGTTATTGTGAATAGTGTCAGTTGCATCAACGTTGTCTCCTCCAGCATGGTGTATAGACTTAGTCTGTCTGTCGTTCCCCACCCTAATCCCTATAAGGTAGCCTGAGTCAACTCCACTGCCTTAGAGGTGAAGGAACGTAGCCTCATACCCATCTCCTTCACTGATTATAACGAGAACGTGTGATGTGATATTCTGATCATGGATGTCGGACAGATCATTCTAGGGCGCCCTTGGCTCTTTGATAATGATGTCCACATTTATGAGCGTTCGAACACCTGCGTATTTGATATGTGGGCAAGAAGATCAATCTTCCGCCTATGCAACCCAAGGCTAGGAATGATCCCAAGCCCAATCCAATCAAGCCCAAGAAGGGGCTGAACCTTGTGACAGCCAAGGTCCTTGATTTTAATTTAGCCCAAGGCACACCCCTGTATGCCTTGGTAGGCCGTGAGGCTTCCCCTGATTCTAATGAGCCCATTCCTCAGGAGGTCCAGCCCATATTGAGCGACTTTACTGATATTTTTCCTGAGCAACTGCCTCCACTGAGGGACATTCAGCACGCTATTGATTTTATCCCCGGAGCCTCACTCCTCAACCTGCCACACTATCGCATGAACCCCACAAAACATGCTGAATTAAAGAACAGGTGGATGAGTTACTACAGCGAGGCTTCATTAAAGAAAGCCTCAGCCCCTGTGTTGTACCAGCCCTTCTCAGTCCAAAGGATGGTTTTGGCGTATGCGTGTTGATAGCCGTGCTATCAGCAAGATCACCATCAAATATCATTTTCCCATCCCGAGGTTAGATGATATGCTTGATATGATGTCGGGAGCCACTCTATTCTCCAAGATCGATCTTAAGAGTGGGTACCAGTAGATCCGGATCCAACTCGGCGATGAGTGGAAGACTGTCTTCAAGACCAAGGATGATCTGTATGAGTGGATGGTCATGACATTCGGGTTGAGTAATGCCCTGAGTACGTTCATAAGAGTCATAACCCAGATGCTGCACCCTTTCATGGGTATGTTTGTTGTTGTCTACTTCGACGACAACCTTATCTATAGCTGTTCTATGAGTCAGCACCTAGACCACTTGAAACAGGTCTGTGAGGTCCTAAGGAATGAGCAGCTATACGCTAATCCTAAGAAATGCACCTTCCTTGTCGACCGTGTGATTTTCTGGGCTTTATTGTTTCAACCCAGGGGGTCTCTGCAGATCCCGAGAAGGTATGAGCCATACTCGAGTGGCATGTTCCTCGGAATATCCGAAAAGTTCGCAGCTTCCACGGCTTAGCTACCTTCTATAGGAGATTCATTAAGAACTTCAGTACCATTATATCTTCTATTACTGATTGTCTTAAGAAAGGGGATTTTTACTGGACCACGGCTGCCACCAAAGCATTTGAAGAGATTAAGAAAAGAATGGTGGAAGCCTCGGTGATGAGACTTCCTGACTTCTCCATGGTCTTCGAAATTACCTGCGATGATTCAGGGGTCAGAATTGGAGGAGTGCTGTCCCAGGAAGGCCACCATGTTGCCTATTTTAGTGAGAAACTGAATGACATCCAGCAACACTATTCCACGTATGACAAAGGGTTCTATGCCATTATTCAGTCTCTACGATATTGGAGACACTACCTGCTCCAACAGGAATTCGTATCTTTTCGGATCACAAGGCTCTTCGTTATATCAACTCCCAAAAGAAGATGAATGCACGCCATGGCCGTTGGGAAGAGTTCTTACAAGAGTACACTTACACCCTTAAGCACAAAGCGGGAGTAAAGAATAAGGCTGCCGATGCCCTCAGTTGTCGCATGATGACTACCACTGAGATGAGGGCAGAAGTCATTGGGTTTGAGCAGGTCATAGAGGATTACTTAGAGTGCCCCGACTTCAAGGAGACTTATTCCCTTTCGTCCACAGACAGCGAGGTCCTTGCGGATGATTTTCTCCTTGAGGATGGATATTTATTCAAAGCTCGGAAGCTTTGCATTCCAAGCACTTCCCTTAAAGAATTCCTCATTTGGGAACTTCATGCCGAAGGTCTCGCTATACATTTCGGTCGTGACAAGACTATTGAGGCAGTAGAGTACCGTTTCTACTGGCCTAGCCTGAAGAAAGATGTGGGCAAGATGGTCAGTAGATGTCACACGTATCAATTGGCCTAGCAACGAAAATAGAACACAGGTCTCTACACCCCTTTACCAGTTCCCAGTTGTCCATGGCAGGATGTTAGCATGGACTTCATTCTTGGCCTGCCCAAGACTCCCCGTAGGAATGATGTTATATGTGTCATAGTTGATCGCTTCTCCAAATGATGAGGACATCCGGCCGTAGAAAGTTTATTAGAGGAAGGGCCGGAGATCTACGGCTAGGATCGGATTGTTCTATTTCTGAGCAATTATTTGTATTTGATTTATTATGTGTAATTTTTTATTTTTACCCTCACTTGAGAGAGTAGATTTATGTGACCCCAGTGGACACTTTTGTCATTTAATGTTTTATTGTATTTTGTCTATTTATAGACCTCACCTCCCATTGGGAAGGGCGATGATGATTATGATGAATGAAAATTTATGCACTTTATGTTTTGGTGCATTTGAGAGTTTTTGTGAGAGCGCATGTGAAGTCCCTAGATGAAGGGAAAGCAAGACCCATCAGCTGCAGAAAGCGTTCGGGCTCACGGTGTATCGACACCTCCATTCCCCATCAAGCTCGGCATCCTCACATCCAAGCCTAGCCGAATCATCACCCATAAATCTCCTTGGCCGATCCACCATAACCCCTTCCTCTCTTCCTCCTAACCGCCGCCTCACCCCCACTTGCTCATGGCCGAAACTTTCATGACTTCTTCTCCCTACTTTTCTTTCTCCAAATTGATTATCCAGCATTTCCTAAATTAAGCTAGCACTAATCTAGGAAATCTGAATTCAAAATTTGAATTCTCCTTGAGCTTTGAATCCCTTCCTAAATTGTTGGATTATTTTTGAAAAGATATCCCCATCAATAAATCTGAAATTTAAAAGAAGAATCCTCATTAATTCTCTTTCCTAAATTAGCCTAGCTTAAATTTTAAAATTCTGAATTCAAAATTTGAATTCTCCTTGAGCCTTGAATTCCTTTCCTAAATTATTGGATTATTTTGGAAAAGTACCCCCATCCATAAATCTGAAATTTAACTGAAGAATCCTCATTAATTCTCCTTCTTAAATTAGCCTAACTTAATTTTGGAAACCTGAATTCAAATTTAAATTCTCCTAAAAGCTTTGAATTCCTTTCCTAAATTATTGGGCTATGTTTGGAAGGATATCCCCATCCGCAATTCTAATTATTGATTGGAAATTTGAATTAAATCCTATTTCCTTAGCCAATAGGCTGAAATTGGCAACCCAATTAAAGCCAAAACCAGCCCTAATCAATTGATTGGGCCGACCCCCTCCCCTCATTGAGCCTTACCATAATTATACAAATCTTCTAGACATAAATCTTGGACCCAAGTTTCTGCTATTTGTTGTCCCGCTGTTTCGGATACCATCTAATGATGATTGCTGCTATTTTCCTACTGTCAATTGCTTGCTATTTCACTCCCGAGCCATCCCAAGGTCAGCTATCTGCTGGTGATACACAGATTCAACCATTTTCCAAGTCCAATACCCGCTTTTCCTGATTTCGGCAACCACACAGCTGTTGTCCAAATTTTTAAGGGCGATAGAACGCTACTGTCCAAGTGTGTGAAAGGGATTCGTAGTGTTGTCCTTCCCACCAAGACAGCCAAATGACTTCGTCGTGGCTTAGTATCTTCGTCTTTGTGGGAAACTCTCCCCCCCCCCATGTGCACCTTTTGATCCCTCTTCAATCGTGGCATCGTTTTATTGTAAAAACTTACCCGCGTAGCCCATACCAAGAGTGTCGTGTGAGTGAGTCTTTGCAGTGACTAATCTATTTGTTAATTTGGGGATTGTTTTTGAAACATCACGCGAGCATGATATTAATTTATTTGATTATCTATTGGTCCTCCTATTAGCTTGTGATTGATTGCTTAAACTTGATTACCCTCTTGTATGATGAAGCCATTACTTAAGTTCATGGTGAATTAATAATTTGTTAAGCTCTATTAAAGTACGAGGAATTCCCAATTCAATGCCACCTGCATATCTAGTTCTACATCATTTCCTCTACTTTATCTTATTGATTTCAGCTAACTACTGATTTCTGCAAACTAAATTTAACAAACATTACTTTCAGCACACCTGATTCAGATACCTGAATTCAGCAATTCCAGTGGCAATAGCACTTGATGTCAGCCCCTTTTTTACTGTTTTCTGAGACAATCCCTAAATTATAGCAAAAATACATTCATTTCCCAATTGATTTCATCATTTCTAGCAAACTACAACTTATTATAGCAAACTATAACCTACAATAACTTTAATATTCTCTATATCTTACCTTAATGTTGCTGACTACTTCCTCTACAGCAGCCAATAACAGCAGCCCTTCCGTCTCCAAGCTCACGGCCTGCTGTTCCCTCGATTGCCAGAAGCAAGGTGACAAGGAAGAGAGGAAAAAAAAGAAAGTGCTAAAGCTAAATAATGTTTTTTTAACTTAAATTATATACTACTATAAATTGGGTGCACTTCCACTACTGAATTTTCCCAATTCATTCTCAGTCGTGAGATCTCATTTGGCTTCTGCATGTTAAGGTAATTGGGCTATAGTGGAACTCTGTCAACAATAGTTGATTTCCACTGAATTTAGTAATAGTAGTTGCAGACTTTAGTAGAAACAGTTAGACTTGATTTAAATTGAAATTCAAGGTATTATATAATCTATTTATATCATATGCACATATGAGCTGATTTTGTACTTTTTTTTAGAAATTTTCTATAGTGAATTATGAATCTTTCAAGTCTCAAGCAACTAATTCTTTCATTTTTACTGCCCTAGATTTTCAAAAATGCAAAAATTTATTTAATTAATTCCAATCA
Source organism: Dendrobium chrysotoxum (assembly GCA_019925795.1). Lineage (NCBI taxonomy): Eukaryota > Viridiplantae > Streptophyta > Magnoliopsida > Asparagales > Orchidaceae > Dendrobium > Dendrobium chrysotoxum. The sequence goes on along the minus strand of CM034303.1, from coordinate 43,496,637 downwards.
CTATGGGATTTGAGATAGACATTTGAGGGTCTATAGAACATCCCAGAAGAGTTTAATAATGCTTTAAATTAAGTCCATTTAAATATTTTTCATAACTTCGAAAAATTGAAAATCATGTCAAATAAAAGACACCTATATTTTAATTTTGGCATAATCTACATTCTAATAGGAATCTAACGCCATTTATCTCATATTTTCTATTTTTTTTTAGAGATAGAAGTTTTCAAGGCTTCTAGGGATTTATTAATCCCAATTAATAGGATAGACCAGGTCAGCTAATAAGTGGGCTTTCCCTAACCAAGGTGGCCAATCTAAGCAGTTCGATTTGAGGATTGGACAACAAGGAATAAACCACGGATTTTGATTTTATGGAATGAATGTGGATTCATGCACTTAATGGATATTAGACTAGAATCTGATAATCCGACTATTCCTCTATCGTCTTCTTCCTCCAGCAAGTAATCCAAGCCATCAAAGAGAATGGGCACAAAATTTCACCATTGATGAGAATCAAGTTTTGATTACAAACTCCTTAAATGCTCCTTTGCTCTAGGAAAACCTAGAGCTCTAGGGTTTTTATGGCAACACACAAGCAACAGAGCATACCTAGGGTTGTTTTTAAGTCCATGGAAGATTATCTCACCAAAGCTTTGTTCAGTGGTTAACTGCTCGTTCGTCTGGTAAAGACAAGACAACAAAGGAAGCAATAGATGCTGGGCACCGCTAGAATTACCATGGACGTCAACACCATTACCAGCTCACCAGAGTTGGTATTTAGCAGCTGAGAGGAAAAAAATAGGAAGCTAGGGGAAATCGGTAAGGCTCTCGAAAGACTGTCCCCAAATAAGGATTTCCTCATCCACCAAAATAGACTCCTCTGATTGAAAAAAGCTTGTGGGTTCAATACAGCTGAGGCAAAAGTATCCAATAACAATCATGCCCCAAGGCAATTCATAATCGACAACTAGGATCATTCCTCGTTGCCCCTAATAGCTTCAACCTTCAAGAATTAGTCAACGATCGTGGAAAAAGGAATGAAGGACCATTTAGACACCACTGCTCTTCCCGCGCATCACCAGTCGTCCGATCCCCCTAAAGCATGAATTGGAGAGGCGCTAGGAGATCAAGGAAAACTAATGTATAACCTGATTGGGTAATGACTAAGGTAAAAATGCTAATTGGATGATATATGGCTCGATTTGGTTTATTAGACTCATCTAGTTTGACTTGGGTCAGCCAAATTACAGAAAACAATGGAGTAAATGTATTGTAGTCTCAAAGGATAGAAAAGTGTTGCAGCTCTCCTTGATAAGTGGTAACACAAAGGGGTCAATGGCAGTCCTTTTCAGGTGAAGAAGAGGATGGCTGTAAAAGGATTGTTTGAGGCAATGTGTGAATGAGTATAGTATTTTATCCAAGGCATACTCAGGATGGACATAGGCAATTGGCATTCAATAAAGTAAAAAATTGGTATGCTTTAATCAACCTTTATTTACTTTCTAGCATCAACTTATTGCACTGTAAATTTCAAGTCCTGTACTTGTGAATTCAACTTTTATAATTGCAGTTAACTTGCTGGTGCATACCATTGAGTTTGAGTTAAATAATTTAATTTGTGATTTGATCTTCTCTCAGTCTGCACTTGTCTTAAGTCTATCATCAAAATCATATATTTATGTGCACTTGCCAAAAGTCTTTAAATATATTTTTTCTTATTATAAGGGGATAGTGGAAGAGTTGAAAAAGGTTTAGCTGCAGTATACGAGTTAGAATAGATAACAAAGTAGATCACTGTGGCTGCAAATTGTATGCACCAATAATCATTCAATATATCAGAAAATTATGCTACAAAGACAACTAATTTCGCATGAACATGCACAAAATCAGTGAAAAGACAGAAGCCTTTAGTTACTAAAACCAAGCATACAAAATATTATTTTGTTAATAAGATGCTTGAAGAAGTCCATGGAACAGCACCTGGAGGAGCAGCATCCATTTTCACAACGCTTTGGGCAGTTGCCAAACTTCCAATCACCGGACGGCTTAGAGCAGCTCGGGCCTCCATAAAGTTCTCAGAGAGCAAAACAGTAAAATGAGGGTTGTTAGCATTATCAACAGTTGGATCTGCAGCTCGAGGATTGCGCTTTCCCTGCATAATTAGATAGTCATGGCTTATTGATGTAGGCAAGGATTCAAGAAAACCCTTGGCTACAAAAAGAAAACTAAATAAAAAAAGTTTAGGTCTCCACAACACATTGGAGACCTAAAAAAAAAGAAAAATTACAACCATGTAAAAGAAAAGACATGACATAACACTTGTAAAGCAAAACATGACTTTATATCTTGAAAACGACGCTTACATTTATCAAATAACAATTCCTAAACTTGCTTGAGAAGAAGGATACAGGTAGAGTGGAACTTCCGTAGAGAAGAAATAGGTTAGAAGCCGAGACGAAGATAGCTCGCAAGCTATAGAGAGGAGACAAGAAGACGAAGAGGCATTGCTCGTAAGCAATCCTCAAAATAAACCCGCAGATTTCTAGCTTTCCAAAAATAACATTTTTCACATTTTTTTTTCCTCCAAAACATCTCGATTTTATAGGCAAGATAGGGGAACCAAACAGCCAAAGCAACACCACCCAAATCAATTAGATTTATGGAAATGAAAGGCCAAAGGTCACCAAACAGCAGCCCCAAAATCTGGTACAGGAAACAGGGAAAAGGCCACGGGAAAACCAACCAGCAAAGGACCCAAAGAGGCAGCACAAAGAACAACACAGCAGGCACGGGAAACCAGCCAAAGCCCACGGGAAAAAGCCACCAGGTGAGGGACCCGAAGAGGCAACAAGGGGAGACCAGCCAGGGAACCACGGGAAGAGTAAAAGCCACCAGAAACTGAGAGGGCAAGAGGAAACCGAGAAGGCAGCAAGGGGAAGAGAAAAAGCCAACTTCCACCATAATGAGCTACACAATACTTCAATTAATGAGCATACCTTTTTAGAATTAATGAGCTAAACTTCAGCTCAACATTAAGGAGCTACCAGATCTTCAATATTAGCTCAAAACCGGTAACCAAAGCCCAACCCGAGAGACAGCAGCCACCCAAGGGACCCAACTAAGCTAGCAAACCAAGGTCTTCCAAGCCCAAAACCGAGAGCAGTCAACAACCCAAAGATTTAAAAATTCTGATCTTGTTTTGAACACCCCCCCCCCCCTTGCCTACATCACTTATATGAACATTTCTTAGTATTTTTGTTTCTTATTCAAACATCATCAACATTCCCAACTGGATAGCTTTACAAATCCTCATTTTTCATTCTTAAAAAAATGACAAATCATATTATGTTAAATATCATAAGTAAAAAAGAAAATCAAATTTTCATGATTGTCATATTATTTAAAACCGACGAATATTTTCGTCGAAAATTCCGCTTTTCGTACCGGCCGATTTGTCGCCGATGATTCCAACGGGACCATATTCCGCTGGAAATTCTGTCGAAAAAAGCTATTATTCCCGTAGTGGCTCATATCATAGTTTCTTAAAGCCAGCGAGCTCCCATCAAAATTTGCTCCCGTCTGCAAGCTTTCATCATGATTTCCAAGCGAGCTCCTATCATGAATTCCTCTGAGAGCTCTCATCATGATTTTCACTTCTCCTAATGTCATCTTCAATGCCTACGAAGCTAGCTTGTCCTTATCAATGTCAATCCATTCTCTCAATTTCCTCCCCAAAGAGCTACTAGATTTTCTTTTACATTTTCATTTTTAGATTAATTTTTATTAGTTCCAACCGACAAACAACAACATCAAGCCTTTATCCCACTACGTGGGGTCGGCTACATGAATCCTTTTTCTCCATTGTGTCCTATTAAAAGTCAAATTCTCGTTTAAATCTAATAAAGAAAGATCATTTCTAATATTTTCTAACCAAGTCTTTTTAGGTCTACCTCTACCTTTCTTAACATAAGTCAAATCTAAGACCTCTACTTTCCTAACCGGGTCATCGGGAGGCCGCCGTTTTACGTGACCAAACCATCTAAGGCGACTCTCTCTAATCTTATCTTCCACTGGAGCTACTCCAACCTTTTCACGAATATGCTCATTTCGTATCCTATCTCTAAGGGTAAAGCCACTCATGCACCTGAGCATCCTCATCTCTGCAACACTTAGAATTATGCTTCTCTTTTAATGGCCAACATTCAGCACCATAAAGCATTGCAGGTCTCACCACCATCTTATAGAATTTTCCCTTAAGTTTGAGGGGTACTTTTCTATCACACAATAAGCCCGATGCATTCCTCCACTTCAACCATCCAACTTGGATTCTGCTGATAATATCCCCATCTATATCACCATCACTCTGAACAATAGATCCAAGATATCTAAAACGTGTACTCTTATTAATGACTTGATCGGCCAAAGTCACAATGCCCTCACTTGGTCTATTATTACTAAAAATTACACTCCATATATTCCGTTTTAGATCTACTCAAGCGAAAATCTTTAGACTCTAAGGTTGACCTCCACAATTCTAGTTTACCTTCAACTCCCTCTCTAGTCTTATCAACAAGAAGAATATCATCAGCAAAAAGCATACACCAAGGTACATCCTCTTGCAAATGTCTAGTGAGAACATCGATGACTAAAGCAAAAAGATATGGGCTTAAGGCTGATCCTTGGTGTAATCCAACCGAAATAGGAAAATACTTGGTCAAACCACCTTGTGTTTGAACACAAGTAATAGCTCCTGCATACATATCTTTAATGATTTGAATATAAGCGTTATTAACTTCTTTCTTTTCAAGAACTCTCCATAGCACTTCTCTTGGAACTTTATCATATGCTTTTTCTAAATCAATAAATATCATATGTAAATCCTCCTTATTCTCTCTATATTTCTCCATCAAACCTCTTAATAAATGTATGGCTTCCATAGTAGGCCTACCCGGCATAAATCCAAATTGATTTTGAGAAACATTAGTATCACGCCGTAACCTATGCTCCATAACTCGTTCCCATAGTTTTAAAGTATGACACAATAACTTAATTCCTCTATAATTCGCACAATCTTGTGCATCACCTTTATTCTTAAAAATAGGGATTAACACACTCATTCTCCACTCATCTGGCATCTTTTTAGTCTTCAAAAACAGTATTAAAAAGTTTAGTAAGCCAAGAAATTCCTTCATCTCCTAAGCATTTCCACACCTCTATTGGAATATCATCAGGTCCAACAGCTTTTCCACCCTTCATTTTCTTTAAAGCCTCTCTAACTTCGGTTTTACTAATACGCCGATAAAAACAGAAATCTTTATTTTCATTTAAGGTGCTAAGGTCACTACAGTCAATTTTATTTTCACATTCTTCATTAAAAAGTTTAGCAAAATATCTCATCCACCTTTGTTGAATATCATCTTCTAAAAAAAGTACTTTTTGATCTTCATCCTTAATACACTTCACTTGAACTAAATCCTTACTACTCCTATCTCTTTGTTTGGCTAGCTTATACATATATCTTTCTCCCTCCTTAGTATCTAATCTATTATATAAATCACTAAAAGCTAAACTCTTTGCATCACATATTGCTTTCTTAGATTCCTTACGTGCCTCTTTATATAATTTCCAATTATCAGAATTTTTACAATTAAACCAATTTTTATAACAAATCTTCTTATTTTTAATCTTTTCTTGCACATTTGGATTCCACCACCAACTATTTTTACTATTATGAGCTTTTCCCTTTGAAACTCCAAGCACATCTTTTGCAATATTCTTAATATTACTAGCCACTTTTTCCCACATAACATTAGCATCCTCATGCACAGACAAAATCTTAAGATCTAAAATCTTACTCTCAAAAATATTTTTATTAATATTCTTTAAATGCCCCCATCTAATCCTAGAAAAACGTTTTACTTTATTTTTTAATTTCTTCCCCATTATCTTCAAGTCCAAAACTAATAAACGATGTTGGGTACATAAGTTTTCACTCGGAATAACTTTACAATCTTTGCAATCTAAACGATCTAATTTCCTTATAAGAAAATAATCAATCTGAGTTGTATTATATCCATTTTTATAAGTAATGAGATGCTCATTCCTTTTCTTAAATAATGTATTAGCAATTAAAAAATCATAAGCTAAACAAAAATCTAATATGGACTTACCACCTTCATTTGTCGTTCCAAACACATGGCCACCATGAATGCTTTTAAAATCATCTACCTCTCTACCAACATGTCCATTTAAATCTCCTCCCATAAAAACTCTTTCTTCAAGAGGTATCTTTTGTATTAATTCTTCTAAGTCATTCCAAAATTTTAATTTTGAATCCATATCCAAACCCACTTGAGGAGCATAAGCACTTATAATGTTAACAATCTTAGCATCAACAGCAATCTTTAAAGCTATAATTCTATCTCCAATTCTATTAATATTTATAACATTATCCTTCAAACTCTTATCTAAAATCACACCTACACCATTTCTAGTACGACTCCTACCCGAATACCAAAGTTTAAATCCTAAACTATCAATCTCCTTAGCCTTCTCTCCAACCCATTTAGTTTCCTGAATGCACAGAATATTTATCTTCCTATGAATCATAATATCTATTAATTCCATTAATTTTCCTGTAAGGGAGCCTATATTCCAAGTTCCTATCTAATTTTAGTTTCATGGACTAGCTTCTTTGCCCACATCCGTCCTTGATGTGGTAACCCTTGCCTATTTAACACTGCACCCGGGCGGCGGTGCAGCGGCCCTTGCACACTTGTCGCTGTATTCAGGCCATACAACGCGTCGCTTCCAGGGGACGCCCTAGCATTAACACAATTTCTTAAAGGATTCATGTCATAATTATTCGACAAGTTTTACGCTGGCTGTCGACTACCTAACGCAACCCTCCACTTTTCTCATCCAGGACTTGGGACCTGGCAACGGCAGTGTTCAAAAAAATCCCCTAAACTCCAAATATATTGTATTCAAAATACGCGGTATTTAAGATTCTACAGAATTTAACACTTGCAACCAAACAATCCCGGAAGAAAATCTATGTGGACTATAGTCTTTTATGTGATTTCATCCAAGTTGTTAAACCCATTTAGAGGGACTCCATGCAAGTCTTAAAAGTAATTTATTTTCTCATGCTGAATTTAGAGTAATTTATTTTCTCATGCTGAATTTATAGGGACCATGTGTGTATTTTCTCATGCTATAAACTTCAAAGTAATTTATTTGTTTGAATAAAAATACAACATAAAGTGAGGGTGTTTCTAGCTAGAAAATGTGTGCTCTTAATCACAACAAACAAACAAATCACCTAACGAACAATTTCATTAGCCACTGCCCACTTACAAATGTCAGCTTGATTGCACTTCCCAACAACCAGACACCCTCCACTGATTTCTCCCATCCATCATCTCCATAACAATCCTTTTCTATAATGTGCTGCTAACACTCCATACTTGCTATTTCATTTCCCTTTGTCATGACTGAGAAGAGATTATTTTTGCATCAATGTTTATAATGTAAAGATCAACAATAAGTTCATCGTGATGATTTCATTCAGTAGAAAAATAAAAATGAAACATAGTCAAAAAGCCCATGAAAATTAATAGATTACTTAAGGACGCTGACTAATGGCTATGGAGAGAGACAGAAAGAACAATAAAGTATAAAGAAAGAATCCTAGCGGTGAAGTTAAAATGATCTCAAATATAGCAAAATTCCAGAAATTACAAGATGCTATAATGAGTTGATACGCATACCGCAATATATATTGCTTTGAGTTTTGGAAGTTGCCGAGGACAAATCACCGACAATGATATAAAGCACTGAAAAAAAAAATCAAAATCTGTATAGAAACCAGATCTGCCAAATGGACGTGAACTTTGAAATTAAACAATATGTGGATTACCTGACCAAATGACTTTGCAACACCCTCTGCATCACCAAGACATGTGCCAGTCTGTGCATCAGGATTCTCGCTCTGCTCTGTGGTTGGGTTAGGAGGAGAATAGAGTGGACTGGATAGCGGATAAGGATTGCTTGCAGCAACAAGGATGCAATGTTTCTGACAATCAAGATTTTGAAGGCTCTGGCTGCCAATTGTTGAAACTGCGAACATCTGAAAGCAGTAGCAGATGATAGTCAAAAGCTCTCCAGAACATAAAGCAAACAAAAACATTTCTAAGTTATCTTGTAGAAAAGAACAATCTGATAAACATGCAAAAAAAGAGTTAAATAAAACCTCCAATGAGAAGAGACACATGATTACAATAACAAGTAAATTCTAACTTGTCAAATGCAACGTTGGAGATGAAGTTTTTGAAACCGTACAGACAAGTATTTGTTAGACCGGTCCGATGGGACCGGCTTACACAAAACAGGCGGAGAAGCTCCGCCTCTCTGCACGCAACGATCGGGCCGCCGGATCCAAGGGGCTGTTTTAGAAAGGATTTTTGAGGGATTTGAGAGGGAAATTTGAATGTAGGGACTGTTTAGGGATTTCCTTTTGATTTGTATGCATTAAATAGTTTGTTTTCCTAGGGTTAGGGCATCTTGAATTTGGCTGAAATTTGAGATCTCTTAGATTTAGGTTTTCCTTTGGGCTCAAAGATCTTCAAGTGTTTCCTATCAAATTGGTATCAGAGCATTGTCTTGGGACCATCGGCGGCTGAAATTATAAAATTTTTGTGGTGAAATCTCATCCGGAAGAAGATCTTCTCGTGATTCTTGGGAAGAAATATGGCCGGGAAGAAGGTTGAAGTTTTGGAAGAAGAAATTGCGCAACTTAAATCAGATTTGGAGGAAAAATTGTCTGATTTTCAAAATCAGATTTCATCCAATAATAAAAGGATGGAAGAGAAGTTCGCCGTGATGGAAGAGATGTTGAAGAAATTGCTTGAAGCCAAAACCAAACCAGTGACATCAAAAGCAAAGGAAACTATCGGCGGCCATGGAAGAGATGGGAACCCTAACACGTTTAGGGGAAGGGAAAATCCAGAAGTGGAGATCCTGGAGGGAGAAGATGGAATGCCTCCTCTAGAACCACTTTCTAGAGAGGAGATGAGCATTGGCTACGCAAGAAGGGGTGCTGAATTTGAAAGGAGAGGGGATGATTTCGATCGCCGGGGTGCTGATTTTGAAAGAAGAAGAGGGGATTTTGATGAAGGGTTTGGTTATGATCGCCAGAGGGAAGATCGTGGCAATTGGGAAGCACCTCCTCTTCGAGGAATGGGAGGTTATGGAGGATTTAGGGGAAATTGGTGGGACCCGAGGGTGAGGAAACTAAAGATGCCAATCTTTGAGGGGGAGGATGCGCACGGGTGGATCTACAAGGTAGAAAGATATTTCGCCGTCAATGGGTTGACAGAGGAGGAGAGACTGACGGCAGCGGGCCTATGTTTGGAAGGGAAAGCTTTGTCTTGGTATCAGTGGAGGGACATGCGACGACCCATACGGAGTTGAAGAGAGTTCAAGGATTGTTTGGTAGAACATTTCCAAACTGGCAGGGGAGGAGACTTCTACGAGCAGTTCTTCGCCTTGACACAGGAGGGTTCAGTGACGGAGTACCGGGAGAGATTCGAGTACCTTGCTAGCCGATTGAACAGCCTTCCTGAGACAGTACTCGAGGGAAATTTCATGAAGGGACTAACATCAGAGATCCGGGCAGCGGTTAGAGTAATGAGGCCTCGTGACTTGTAAGAGGCTATGGAACTAGCTCAGTTGGCGGAAGATCAAAGGCACCTGGAGAAAGGGGTGGAAGGCAGCAGCTCAAGAGGCACGTACAGGATGGCCACCACCTTTTTGGCATCCAAGGAGCCGACACCGGGTACCTTTCGGCAGACTCCGAAGGAGAAGACTGCCGGCGGAAGACCTGGGGACAACTTCAAGAAGCTCACAAAAACAGAATTACAGGAGAAGAGGGCGAAGGAGATCTGTTTCAGATGTGACGAGAGGTAGACGCTGGGGCACAGATGTAAGGACCGAACTCTTCAGGTTCTTATTGTTTGTGATGAAGAATGAATGGTGGAGGGTGTCGTCTTTCCACCTTGCGGACAAGGTGGATCTTTGGGAGGGGAGTATTGTTAGACCGGTCCATTGGACCAGTCCAGCCGGTCCGACGGGACCGGCTTACGCGAAACAAGCGGAGAAGCTCCACCTCTCTGCACGCAACGATCGGGCCGCCGGGTCCAAGGGGCTGTTTTAGGAAGGATTTTTTAGGGATTTGAGAGGGAAATTTGAATGTAGGGACTGTTTAGGGATTTCCTTTTGATTTGTATGCATTAAATAGTTTGTTTTCCTAGGGTTAGAGCATCTTGAATTTGGCTGAAATTTGAGATCTCTTAGATTTAGATTTTCCTTTGGGCTCTAGCGGCGTCTAGAGATTTGGGAGAGATCGATCCTCCTCTCAAATAGAGGATCAATTGTATCTTGCTATTTTCCGTTTCCCTTTCATCAAATAATACAAATTATCTACTGTTTTCGAGCTTTTGTGTGGACTTTTGTGAAGATTTCTCGCTGTTTTCTAAAGATTGATAGGAATTACTTGAGATCTTCAAGTGTTTCCTATCAGTATTCCATTGAAGACACTGAATTGTAAAAGCATCATTTGGATTGGACATGTGATTCAGAAAATAACAGGAACAAAGATATGATAGCATAACACTTCACAGGCATGCTAACATGAATACAGCTTAGGTAAGCTGCTAAGCAACTGGAGTGCTAAAAGATGAAGTCACAGGGGTCTTAAGAAATTTTCCTTGGGTAACATAAAAATATAAAATATATATACAAGCTTCCTAAACGAGCTACATCAAACAGCAATAAACAAGATATAAATTCTGAAAAAAAATGGTGGTAGATACAGGTGTCAAATGACTGGCATGTCGATCATCTAGAAACATTCAGAAAAAAGCTAAATAGATTAATTATCTTTTAAGAAATAATCAAGAGCTAGGATTGCAGTTAGTCTTTTATATACAATACAATTCCTTAATAAACGGACTAGTTGCCAAGAAATAGTACGCAGTTCCCAGCATCCCAAATCGAAATCCCAATGAACTAATTTTCACATCCAGACAACATAGTATAACCTGGGAGTGTAAGGGCAATGTGTTAAGACCAATCTTTAAAAGGCAGAGGCCTAAAACAAGATTGTTTACTTGTTCAGAGGTGAGACGATAGATCAATGAATTTTATATTGTAATATTTATTAAATAGAAAACACAATTAAAAATCAAATCTAAGAAAAAAATTTGAAATGAATTGCAAAATCAATCAATTGCCAGTAGTTGCAAAGAGACGTCCAATGGAAGAGATTGAAAGATATGTGGCTTTTTTTATGCTTTTGGCTTCTTCAAAGACGTGCAGCATGAGGTGATATGCTGTGTGATAGGGAATAAATAAATGTAATGGGCATTTAGTGAGTATTAGGTTGTTAATTAAGAGTTATTAGACTATCAAAAAGATTTAATACTTCTTGTAGGTTATAAACAGGCCTCTTAAGAGGAGTTATGGCATCAAGAACAAAGATATGAAAACCCTCTTCTCAGAACTTAGGCTCTCTCCACCTCTCCCCCTCATTCTACCAAGAGTTGTGGGCACCCTATACTGCCCAAAGCCTTCTCCCCCTACCAAGAGCCTTAAGCAAAAGCTAAAATTATCTAGTTAACTTCTAATGCAACAGATTTTACTATTTTTTCAATGCTTTCCCTCAATTTTCTAGTTTTGACCGTATCATTGAACAAAGAAGACGAGCAGCACAAGTTCAACTTAAGGCGTTAGAAAACAATGCGACGCGAGTGAAGATGAAGATGAAGATGATTCGAGCTTAGGGCTTCGGTGAAGATTAGCATCCAGCCAACAAGGGAAGTGAAGGGCGGTGAGTGAGTCTTAATGAAGTGAGCAGTGAGTAAGAGAAAGAAGTGCGACATGCAACATGAAGGAGATAAAGGTGATTCTCCTTAGAACTTCAATGTATTTGCTGGCTCATGGGAGAGGAACCTACTCAATAGACTTTTACTCTTTAAGAAATTAAAAGAAAAAAAATTATATAAAAATATAGGAAAGTTATGTATAATATAAGTTGAAATTAGTAATAAGAAAATTCAGTGCAGTATAAAATATATCTAAGTCTATTGTCATGTTAATAAGCGCAATAGGCATGACCTAATCAATGCCTCAACTTCTAGATCATATACCCTACAAGTCGAACACCTCCCTTTGGTGACTCGACAATTCAAGGTACAATAACGGAGATTATAGTTACTAAAAACAAAATCTCTATAGTTCTTTAATCTAGCAAAATGCTGATTCTTCAGTTATTTTTAGGCTGGTTAAACCTTATTATAAATATTGAATTATTGGTGGATATAGAATAATTTGTTCTTAGATGTAAACTCCTTGCTTCGTTAAAAGTTGAAGCTTGAAGAAGGACAAAGAGATTCATGCATATTTAATCCAATTCCATTTTTCTCTTTGTTCAGTTAATCTTCTCATCTATTCCCTTTTCTACATATGCTTAGGACATTTTTTGGTATCCTTGATACTACGTTGCTTTCATTCTAAAACAAAATAGAAGCACTTTAGAACAAAATCATTTAACTTGAAAACCTATTCACAAAAAAAAAATTTACAATGAACATTTATGTACAAGTCGTAAAATCTAACATGCATTTTTTTATTAATTATAGCAATATTAATTTTTAATTTAGTATTAAATATGCATGATATAAATTAAAGCAAAAGTAATAGTTTTCTATCATATAAATTTAAAAAAAGTGGCATACTATGACAATTTTTGGCATTTAAAATTGAAATAATGACTATCATTTTACCAACAATTACATAAGAAAAAATATGATTTCATAATTAATTTCATAATGTTATATAAGATTATTGTAAGAAAATGTTATCATATAAATTTAAAAAAGGGGCATGTAATCAGAGTTTTTGGCATTTAAAATTGAAATAATAACTATCATTTTACCAAATATTACATAAGAAAAAAATGAGTTTAAATGATTTGATAATTAATTTTTTAATGTTATATAAGATTATTGTAAAATTGCCCAAAATTATCTTCCAACTACTAGCAAGTGCCTAATTTAGTTCTAGAATTTCATAGTGGCCCAATTTAGTCCCTAATCTATTAACAATTGATCTAATTAAATCCCAGGGCCTAAAATAACAATTTAAAACAATACCAAAGTTAAATGTCAGGTCATTTTAGTAGTGTAAGTGTATATGAGATTATATTATTTATATTAATTCTATTTTATCATTTAATAAATTATAATAAATATAAAAATAAATATGAAAGTTAATAACCTACTAAATAATAACTCAGAAAAGTTAGTAAAAAAATAGTCTTTTAAGTAATATATAAATGGAAGCTCATCCAAAACTCCAAAACTCTTATTACAAAAAATGAGGGTTGCATTAGGTAGTCAACAGCCAGCGTAAAATTTGCTGAATACTTGTGATATGAATATATTAATACATTGTGTTAATGTTAGGAAAGTAGAGGTATTAGATTTGACTTATGTTAAGAAAGGTAGAGGTAGACCTAAAAAGACTTGGTTAGAAAATATTAGCAATGACCTTTCTCTATTAGATTTAAACGAGAATTTGACTTTGAACCGGACACAATGGAGAAAAAGGATTCATGTTGCCGACCCCACGTAGTGGGACAAAGGCTTGTTGTTGTTGTTGTTGTATTGTGTTAATTTTAGGGTGTTCCCTGTAAGCGACGCGCTATATGGCCTGAATACAATGAGAAGTGTACAATGGCCGCTGCACCGACGCCTGGTGTAGTATTAAATAGGCAAGGGTTCCTACATTATTGACGGATGTGGACAAAGAATCTAGTCCATGAATCTAAAATTAGGATAGGACCTTGGAATATCAGTTTCCTTACAGGTAAATTAATGGAATTAATATATATTATAATTTATAGAAAGATAAATATTTTATGCATTCAGAAAACTAAATGGATTAGAGAGAAGGCTAAGGAGATTGATAATTTAGGATTTAAACTATGGTATTATGGTAGGGGTCGTACAAGAAATGGTGTAGTTATGATTACAGATAAAATTTTAAAGGATAATGGTGTAAAAGTTAATAGAATTGGATATGTATTCAAAATTAAAATTTTGGAATAACTTAGAAGATTTAATATAAAAAATACTCTTGAAGAAAGAGTTTTTATTGGAGGAGATTTAAATGGACATGTTCGTAGAGAGATAGAGGATTTTAAAAGCATTCATGGTGGCTATGAGTTTGGAGCAACTAATGAAGGTGATAAGACTATATTAGATTTTACTATAACTTATAATTTTATAATTGTTAATACCTTATTTAAGAAAAGAGATGAGCATCACATCATTTATAAAAATGGATATAGTAAGACTCAAATTGATTGTTTTCTTATAAGAAAAATAGATCATTTAAATTGCAAAAATTATAAAATTATTATGATTGAAATTTTATGTACTCAACATCGCTTATTAGTTTTGGACTTTAAGAATAAGGGGCAGAATATAAAAAATAAAATAAAATATTCTAGAATTAGATGGGGATATTTAAATAATATTAATAAAAATATTTTTGAGAGTAAAATTTTAAATATTAAGATTTTATCTATGCGTGAGGAAGCAAATGTTATATAAGAAAAAATAGCTAGTGATATTAAGAATGTTGCAAAGAATGTGCTTGGAGTATCAAAGAAAAAAAGCTCCTGATATTAATAGATTAGATACTAAGGAGGGCGAAAGATATATGTATAAGTTAGCTAAACAAAGAGATATGAGTAGTAAAGATTTAGTTCAAGTGAAGTGTATTAAGGATGAAGATTACAAAATATTTTTATTAGAAGATATTTAACAAAGATAAATGAGATATTTTGCTAAACTTTTCAATGAAGATTGTAAGAATACAATTGACTTTAGTGACCTTAGCACATTAAAAGAAAATAATGATATTTTTTTTATCGACATATTAGTAAAACCAAAGTTATAAAGGCTTTAAAGAAAAATGAAGTGTGGAAAAGCCGTTTGACTTGATGATATTCCAATAAAGATGTGAAAATGCTTAGGGGATGAAGGATTTTCTTGGCTTACTAAACTTTTTAATGTTATTTGAAGACTAAAAATATGCCAGATGAGTGAAAAATGAGTTTGTTGATTCCTATTTTTAAGAATAAAGGTGATGAACAAGATTGTGCGAATTATAAAGGAATCAAGTTAATGTGTCATACTTTAAAACTATATGAGTGTTATGGAGCATAGGTTACCACGTGATACTAATGTTTCTCAAAATCAATTTGGATTCAGGTCGGGTAGGACTACTATGGAAGCTATACATTTATTGAAAGATTTGATAAAATAGTATAGAGAGAATAAGGAGGATTTACATATGATATTTATTGATTTAGAGAAAGCATATGATAAAGTTCTAAGAGAAGTGCTATGGAGAGTTCTAGAAACGATGGTGAGATAGATGGGGATATTATTAGTAGAATTCAAATTGAATGGTTGAAGTGGAGGAACGAATCAGGCTTGTTGTGTGATAAAAAAGTCCCCCTCAAACTTGAGGGAAAATTTTATAAGATGGTGGTGAGGCCTGCAATGCTTTAAGGTGCAAAGCATTGGCCATTAAAAGAGAAGCATAATATTAAGTTAAGTGTTATAGAGAGGTGGATAAGTGGCTTTACTCTTAGAAACAGGATACGAAACGAGCATATACGTGAAAAGATTAGAGTAGCTTTAGTGGAAGATAAGATTAGAAAGAGTCGCCTTAGATGGTATGGCCACATAAAATGGCGGCCTTCCGATGACCCAGTTAGGAGAGATGTATTAGATTTGGCTTCTGTTAAGAAAGGTAGAGGTAGACCTAAAAAAGACTTGGTTAGAAAATATTAGAAATGACCTTTCTTTATTAGATTTAAATGAGAATTTGACTCTTAACATAACACAATGGAGAAAAAGATTCATGTAACCAACCCCACGTAGTGGGATAAAGGCTTGATGTTGTTGTTGTTGATGATTATAAAATTACAAAATACTTATTACAAAAATTGTATAATTGGCTACAAAACATCAAAACTTTTGTTACAAAAAAAAGTCCACCAATGAAAAAGCAAAATTTAAACGTTTTTACTTAAATTCTCCTTTCGCATTATGAAAAGTGGGAGATCTACATTATATTCCATTAAATTTGATAGATTTTCTAACAGAGATATTAATTGGATCAATTTTCAATAGTCGATGGACTAAACTGGGACAGTGTGAAACTCTGGAATCAAATTGGACACTTACTGTAAGTCGGGGCTTATTCTTTAAAGATTATTTAATTATTTTATTGTACAACTATAAATGATATCCTTAGATGCAATAATGCAATCAAATAATACAAGTAATTGCTTATCAAGTGCATTAGTTATGTTCACTTTGGGATTAGAATTACTTTATCATAAACGAGGTATTGTAATAAAAAAATTTAATTAAATTATTTTAATTAATTTTTAATGCACATATAACTAATTACAATTTACTGTAGCATTTAATAATTTTAAAAACAATCG
The DNA here is from genome assembly GCA_019925795.1 of Dendrobium chrysotoxum. Lineage (NCBI taxonomy): Eukaryota > Viridiplantae > Streptophyta > Magnoliopsida > Asparagales > Orchidaceae > Dendrobium > Dendrobium chrysotoxum. Next base: position 43,480,049 of record CM034303.1, on the reverse strand, counting down.
TTTAAATTTTATCACTATTATTAAATAGCTAGAACGTTTAATGCTAGTATAGATTTGATTATTAAAACATTATTTTGAAAACAAGTGAAAGTACATCCAAGCATGCTACCTGAGTAGTAAGGTTCATTTGTTTTTGCAAATACAAAAAAAAAAAAAATCAACCTAACAAGTTTAATCTACTTACAACAACAACAACATAAAAAATCATAAAACAAAAATGATGTCAAACAATCTCGTGGTTATTGTCTGTGATTGGGTTAAAGCAAATCAATTACAACTTTAATATACCTCATTGTGCGAGTGTTAAATACTTTTTTTTTGCTTATATGATTTTCTCTTCGTGGTAAAATTTCTATTATAAGATATTCTATAGTGAATTTTATATCAAGAGGAATCTATCAACTACATTATCCGACCATGAACCTACTTTTATATGCATCACTAGAAGTAAATTTGGGCTAACATGGCTTGCCTCTTCATATATGTATGTGTCAATGCAGTGGTCAAAAAAAGCTAGAAAGATTTCATTTTACATTACATTGGATTCATGTTTTATTTTATTTAACATTATAAACACAGCTTGTTGCACGGAAAAAAGCATACAAGTGTTCGTCCTAGGAAACATGGTAATTTTTTGCAAGGCAAATTTAACACTAGATAATACACTTCTTAGAGATTCCAACCTCTGGGTTTCGAATGTATATTCTTCGTGCTGCCATTTCATGTTTTTTTTGCAGGAAATCCCAACCATATATGGATAGTTTTATATTTTAGGACTTTATTATGAAATACCTATCTTTTGATGTATGATCGGTTTTGCTAATGATTGTGAATAAATCTTGAATGTATAAGCAAAAAGCTGTGCAAAATTCTGATTATCTAATGAGTTTAGAAAAGTTCTTTATCAACAGGATTAGCTTGATTTGTAACCTGAAAAGATTGAAGATTGCGTACAGCTGAACTTGTTACCCTTGTTGATACATAAATCTTTACTACTTCATGCCGCCATATTGTTGGGTTAAGTCAGGTGGAGCCAAGAAGTAATACTACCAAACTTTAAACATTAAAAATAAATAAAAAGAGTGCCATATAGCATAGGTCCATCAAAAGTGTTAACTTAATACCGTCAATGCATCAGAAAGGCCTTCAGCTATAGCAACATCACCAAAACCGCCACCAGAAAATTGTATTCTTGATAACCACCCAAGAAAAACATCTAAATCTTTTGTCCACCCAGTTCTTTGCACCAAGAAAGCTGTATTAATATTCAGAAGAAAGATTAGATTTAGTTAGGCTGAATGAGAAAAGTTAAGACCTTGGCAATTTAACAGAACATACATAAATATAAGCAATATGTGCATATGGATGTTGCTTCCAAAATTTTTAGATGCTCACTTATTTGCATGTCATTATTTGATTAACTTTAAGCTCGAGTTGTAGCAGGACATAAACATGACTGCTTTTGTATGGTATGGTTAAGCTATGCCTGCAGAGTTGTCTTGCAATAGAAACGTGGGAAATAGCATGCATGCAACATTACAAGCAACTACAACTTACCATATTATTCAAGCATCTCAGACACTAAAGCAGCACAAACCTTGTCAACGGCAGGAATAAGGCAGGCAATGAATCACAAATTGCTACTTACCAAGTAGAATGTATAGGTTCCAATGCTCGTATGTTCTTTGACATTATTTAGAGAGGATATTTCCATCACAGGAGGACAGACATGACATAGTTATAAATTGCTTTTAGATTTTAGCGGTCTGTTCCTCCATTAGTTAATTAGTAAATGGTTATTTTCTTTCCTTATCTTCACAGGGACTATTTAGTAATTATGGCTCCTAATTGTTATTAGGAATAGCTATGTATAATACCCATGCCTTTTTTGTGAAGGGAGAATTTTTTTTAGAAGTCAAGTTATCCTGAGGATTTTAGGGTGGAATCCCTAGTATTTAGGATGGATTTTCTCTACTATTAGAAAGGTGAGGAGAAGAAGTGTTCGCTCAAGAAAAATAATTTTAGTATGAATCCCACCTTCCAGGCTTAAGGTTTTCATTTTTCTTAAGGTAGATTGATTTTTAAATAACTAGATTTCCCCCCATGCTCAAATCGAGGTCCATTTAAGTCTGTAGTCCTTACTTCCTAGAGCGCAAGCCCTCATAACTTATTATCCCTCCCACTTCTTGGGAGAGCACTCTTGATTAAAGATGAGTCAATTCGTTACCCTCTAAATTTAGGCTTGATAATCCAGGATTCATTTTGGTTAATAGGGGGAAGTTGGGGGATGGAAGTAGACCCAATCAAGATTCTAGGATTCCGTCATCCCCGGTATACCAGTGATCTCAGTCTACCAACACTAATGAATCATTGTCCGTAGCACCAAAGGAATCTGATTTGGATTCATATATTGCCTCCTCTCAAGGATTCCAAGCAAACTGAGGTGGTTTATTGTTGACTTTGGTGTGTTGTAGTTTTAAGTTCGGGCTTATTTCTCTTTTTAGGAGTGGCCCATTCGGTTTGTTTAGCTTGAGGCTTATAGCTCCTTTTAGGAGTTGCCCATTAGTTTTGTGTAGTGGGCTTATGGCTCCTTTTAGGAGTTGCTGATGCATGCAAAGGGGGGGGGGGGGGGGGGGGGGTCAAAACATTTTGCTATTTTCCTTGGTCTTTGAGCTGCTGGTTGCTTCTCGGTTTGAGGCTTGGCTGCTTGGTTTTGCACTGTTTTTGGGAGTTGCTATGTTTAAGATCATTAATGATGGCTGTCCAAGTGCTTCCCCTCCTTTGTGGCCCTTCAGTTTCCTTCTGGCTCCTGTTCCTGTGGATGCTTTTCCTGTTCCTGTGGCTGCCTCTTCCTCTCACTCGTGTGGTCCCCCTAGTTGCTGGTTCTGTTTCCCTGTGTTGTGGCCCTTCGGTTTCCTTCCTTGGTTGTTTGTCCCATGGCTGCTTTGCCTAGTTTTTATGTGGTTTTTCAGTTGCTGCTCTGGATTAAATGTTGGCCTTTCATGTTTGGCTATTTGGTTGCCCTTATTTCTCTTATAAATATAGGATGTTTTGTATGTTAAAAATATATGTGTTATGGATTAATTTTTGGAAAGAAAACCTGCGGGTTTGTATTGGAAAAGCTTGCGAGCTTGTTCCACTTCTCTTCTCCTCTTCTAGGAAAGCTTGCGAGCTTGTCCTCTCTTTCGTCTCGGCTTCTTATCTCCTTCTTCTCTCCGCAAGTTTACACTCCAATTGTATCTTTCTTCTCAAAAGCTCTTTTAGGTGGAATCATGTCTTTATTTTAATATTATTGTAAGCTTGTTTTACTTTAAGTGTTAAAGAAGTCTCTTTTTAATGTTTTGAGTGTAAATTTAGTTCAATTCTAGTTGGGTCTTTGTATTTTTGCATTCCAAGGTTTTTTTATGTAGTTTGGAAAACTTTGCTTGCATCAATTTAGTATCAGAGACTAGGTTAGGAGTTTCCTAGGTTGTAAGTATTTAGAAAAAATGGAAAAAGACAAAAATATTGAGCCAGTGGTGGATAAAAATCAGCCAGAAGATTCTGAATTCCCAATTCCAATGGACAGATGGATTCCGACGGAAGGAAGTTCAACGGATCCGATCTAGAACGAGCTCTATAAAATTCAGAAAAAACTAGTTTTGTATACGGAAAAGTACGAAAGCAAATTCTTCAAGACCAATTTGAGCAGAAAAAAGAAGATATCCAAAGAAAGTACACAAAGTTAATTGAAGAATTGGATAAAGCACAATCTATTCAAAATGAAAATCCTACAGCGATTTCATCAGGAGATGAAAATATTCAAGTGGGGGAGAATTTGATGCATGCAGAGGGGGGGGGGGTCAAAACATTTTGCTATTTTTCTTGGTCTTTGGGCTGCTGGTTGCTTCTCGGTTTGAGGCTTGGCTGCTTGGTTTTGCGCTGTTTTTGGGAGCTGCTACGTTTTAGCTCATTAATGATGGCTGTCCAGGTGCTTCCCCTCCTTTGTGGCCCTTCGATTTCCTTCTGGCTCCTGTTCCCGTGGATGCTTTTCAAGTTCCCATGGCTGCCTCTTCCTCTCACCCATGTGGTCCCCCTGCTTGCTAGTTCCATTTCCCTGTGTTGTGGCCCTTCAGTTTTCTTCCTTGGTTGTTTGTCTCGTGGCTACTTTACCCAATTTTTATGTGGTTTTTCGGTTGCTGTTCTGGATTGAATGCTGGCCTTTCATGTTTGGCTATTTGGCTGCCCTTATATCTCTTATAAATATAGGATGTTTTGTGCGTTAAAAATATATGTGTTATGGATTAATTTTTGGAAAGAAAACCTGCGAGTTTGTATTGGAAAAGCTTGCGAGCTTGTTCCACTTCTCTTCTCCTCTTCTAGGAAAGCTTGCGGGCTTGTCCTCTCTTTCGTCTCGGCTTCTTATCCTCTTCTTCTCTCCGCAAGTTTACACTCCAATTGTATCTTTCTTTTCAAAAGCTCTTTTAGGTGGTATCATGTCTTTATTTTAATATTATTGTAAGCTTGTTTTACTTTAAGTGTTAAAGAAGTCTCTTTTTAATGTTTTGAGGGTAAATTTAGCTCAATTCTAGTTGGGTCTTTGTATTTTGCATTCCAAGGTTTTTCTTATGTAGTTTGGAAAACTTTGCTTGCATCAGTTGCACATTAGTTTTAGTTAGGATGTGGCTTACTGCTTCATTTAGGAGTTGCTCATTAGATTTGTTTATAATGCGGTTTACTGCTCCATTCAAGAGTTGTCCATTAGTTTAATTTGGTTTTGGAAGATTTTTAAATGAATTTTGATATATTCAAGTCATTAATTGCTTTTCTTTAGCTCTGGCATTTTTCTGTTTGCTTCAGCACTAGATAATGCTCTTCTTTCCTCTGTTTTTTAGCATATTATGTAGTATTTAATTTGCATTTTTCTACTTGCTTGCAGGTAGTAGAGCCGGCCAAATCGGACACCAGTTTGATTATTAGCTTTATGTTTTGTATAGTTTGGATTAATATACAAGAAACATGTTGTTTAACGCAAATGTTCTATTGTTTCAAAAGTTTGGTATTTTAATGTGGTTTCATTTTTTTCCTTCTTTTTTTCTCTTATGCTTTTTTATAATTTTTTTAATTCTTTTATGTTATTATCATTTTATTTTTTTTATAAGAATATTTACATAATTTGAGAAAAAATCAGATTTTTTTTTTTACTCTAAAACTTAAAAATATAAAAATATTCATATAAAATAAGCTCCTCTTTTTTATTATTTTTTTTATTATTACATTTTTTATTTTAAAATAGTATTGTTACTTTATACTTACAATTTATATATATCATTATTTTATTTTTTTTAATTTCTCAAAATTTTGGCAACCTCCCCGCATCCCACCCCCGCCTAGAGAGGTGTCGAGCAGGCATTTGCCTTTGTTCTTCCCAGTCAGATCAAAGATATGATGGTGCGAGGACTTCAAATCAATTATTCTTGGTCAGATCAAAGATACGACGGCGTAGGTCTTCAAGTCTTCATGCGTGGATATAATCTACTTATAATTAATCAATCTTATTTGAGAAAGATCTTATTAATTACAATACTCAATTGTCGGCATCAAAGTCACTGGTTGAAATTGCGCTCATTCGGGACAGAATAGGAGGCAGAATCAGGCTTGGGATCGAACATGGGAGCGGCGGGTCAGGGGGCGAGTTCGCGTGAATGGAAACGGGCCGCCTGGATGCGCGGTCGCGCGCGTGGGTTGGTTGCAGGAGGAAGCGGGGGCAGGGCTAGTGTCTCGTGCGGGCGTGGGAGGGGTTGTTGACCTCCATAACAGATTTCAAAGAAAAAAAAATGTTAAATAAAAAATATATATATAATATCCATACCTGTACAAGCCATACCCGCCGCCAGCTACAGTGCATGGTCTCTGCGAAACGGCGTCGAATATGTCTTTTCTCCGCATACTTTATCTCTACCTCGCTCCCTCTGTCGTTAAAAGCAGCATGAGAAGACCTCTCGTCTCTCTTCTTCCATTCGCAAATGACCCGACCTTCCCTCATCTCTTCCGACTTCACATCCCAGCAGTTGCTCTCGGTTCGATCCTAACCCACGACCAATCCAAGTCGCAGCTTCCTCTTCCTCCTGATCTCTGCCTCAGCCCCCTTACCAAACTCCCTTACACAAGTCGAAGCCATCCGACGACCTTCCCCGTACGCAAGCAACCGAACTCCTACCTCTCCATTTCCCCAAGCCATTCGATTCCACTGACCTAGCCGTCCACATCTCCAAGTCGTCGAGGCCATCGTTGCCTTCTCCGATTCCTAAGGCCGAACCCACGTCCGACCTCCTCACCCTTACCTGTGCCTATAGTCGAATCCACCAAAGCCCTCGACCTCTCCTCTTGCTGCTGTAGCCGAGACCTCCTTCCCTTCCTCACTATACCCGACGCCTTTCCGACCTAGCCCTCACGCCTTCGACGATGCCCCCCTTCCTATCGGGTCGGAAGTTACAACATTTGATCGGAAGCAACGAAGGGAGTTCTCTGGTTGTGAAGGTAACTTTCTCCCTCACACGTGCTTCTTCAGCCAAATCCCATAAGCCTGCCGAACTCTAAGGCAAAAAGAGAGAAACAGAGGAGTTAATGCTCTGTGAGATTAACGATTCCCTTAATCTGTTTAACAAGATTTGGATAAATCTTGTTCAAATCCTGCAGAAATTCTATTCTAAATCCCGCTTAAATCTTTTTTTTATTATTAATTATAATTCATTATATTTTAATTATTATTAACAATAAGTAGTTATGATTAATTTAAATTAATTATAATTAATTATTTTAATCATAGTTAATTATTATTAATGAAAATTAGTAATAATTGATTAAAATTAACTATTTTAATTATGGCTAATTATTATGATTAATAATTAGCTATAATTAATTAAGGTTAATTGTAATTAATTATTTTTAATTATAACTAATTATTATTAATTATAGCTAATTATGATTAATTATTATTAATTATAATTATTTTATTTTAATATAGTTATTTATTATTAATTATAATTGATTTATGTTCATTTGTAAACTAGAAATCCTCTTTTGAGCTAAGATTGGTATATCAAATTAGCTTAACTTGAATCGAACCGACTTATCCTAAAGTGGGCCAACTTAGCTGGACCCAAATTTTCGTTATACAATGTAATAAGCATATTTTTCAAACTATAACAAAATCAAAATAATTTAAAATCATAAAAGTTTGCTAACAAACAATATCAAAAAATCAATGCACTCTAAATCATTGAAAGGAAACAAATGACTTAAATAGAAACTTAAATTCTCTTATTTAGAACTTAAAATTTATTGAAAGTTTTAAATGAGCAAAATATTTATATTTTGCACATAAGCCTTACTACGACATAATGTAATAAGATTAAAGATGTAGTAAACATTAAACAAATTAATTAAAATTTTGTTAAGACAAATGAAGATTTTTTTTTTTCTTTGAAGGGGGCAAATGCATCAATGAGGAAAAAGATAAACCTTCATAGCTTACAAAATATAAAATCTGTAAATAAACTGTCAAAATCTATAAAATCTAAATCACTGACACTAAATTTATGCCTCACAAAATCATACTATTTTATTTTCAATTTAAAATGTGTCAAATTATTAATATTTTGTACAATTACTAAATACTTGCATTACCTTCACAAAGGACATATATTGAGAGAGAGAGAGAGAGAGAACAGGAAAGAGAAACAGAGCTCCATAGAAGGTAATATTAAGGATAACATGAGTCTTAAATGTCCCATAAACTTAAGCAACTGATAAAAAGGCTACAAGGATTTGATGGTATAGAACTAATTATGAGTTGACTAGTTGACTATACTACCCGATGAGAAAAAGATATGTTGTAAACGCATTATGACCATTAATCAATAAGAATATACCAGATAAGTAAATGTGGATTATACGTAGCATTTACTAACATCAGCAAAAAGAAGCAAAAACATCAAATATGTATAAGGACATATAAATATCATATAGCATATAAGAACTATAAATGTGAAGAAATAAAGAGTTTTATTTTCTTTGCATTCATATGACAGTTTAACTTTACTAAGTACACATAAATGTACCGTATGAATAAAATTGCATACCACTGTAGGGCCCATGGGAATTAAAGACCACCAACGCAAGTTCAGGGTTTGCCCCAGAAAGTTTCTACAAATTTAAAATAATGATATTACAAGTAAATATTGGCAATGCAAATAATGTTAAAGGGTGCCATTATGAAGTAAAACTTAAATAGAAAGGCTAAAGGCTTTCTTATCTGCAACTAATTGATGCAACTCTCTAAAATAGGAACTAGGACATAATATGTTTTACATTCAACCATTGTTTATTTTTTTTCCTAGCAGGATTTGATCAAAAAAAAGTTCAGCATTTAATCTGATGAACTTAACACTTTTTAAATTCAGGTCTCGTATGCATGTTTGCGAGCATATAAAGTTCTTGTTCATAAAGATCAATTTTGCAATTCTAAAAGCATTTATGAGAAATCAAACTCTTCATTGATAAAGGTGACTCAATTCAACCACCTCAAAAATTTTCATGGTCAACTAGAAAAAGTTTCCATCAAATCTAACAAGCCACTGTTTACACTCGACTTATCCAACTTAACAGACAGTTCCGAAATCTTATAAATCATATTCAGGATTTCTAATATTCACATCTCAAAATCCATTATAAGTCATAGGAGTCAAGCTAACAAAGAGTTCGTTTGGGACAGCTTTCTTAATGCTTTCTAAAACAGTATTTTAATTAAAAAAAATTTTTGAATTAGAATTTTTTGTACTAAAAAGCAGTTTTAGAAAGCAATGAAAAAGTTGTCCCAAACGAAGCCTAGGCCGTGTTATGTTCAATGTTGTCCAAACTATGTAAAAGCTAAGAAGTTGATGATTCATTGCTATATTATTAAACTGGTCAATCAAGTTGACATCAGAAAAGACAAAATTACACTATACGGATTGTGATTGTTTGATTCTTACAAATCCACTAATAGGCGATTTATAATTTTTTATTGCCAACTATGTTGTTTTACGGTCAATCAGCATGGCCAAGAGATGAGTGCTTCACTAATAAATATCATATGACTGCTTCACTAATAAATAACATTTCAATAAACACCTTAAGTTGGGAAGTAATTCTTCTTTACAGCTTAAGGTTAGCAAATGAAATCTGATCACGTAATCTAGTTATAATGCACTAACTCTTTAAAATTGCCAATGATGATCACATTAAACAAACTTTTTTTTATAAGCATGTTTGTTCGTTTGCAGCCATCAAGGCAACTCGCATTGACGGTTCCATTGGCAGAATACATCAATCAGCAATTCACCTATAATCAATAGCAAGTTTATGATTCTATACAATTTCAATATTTTTTAAATGCAGAAAACTCATTTTGTGTTTGATTAAAAAAAACTGACTAAATAGCCTTTATAAATTGCTTCTTTTTACCTGAATTTAGCCCAACAGTGCTTCTATTACAAGTAGCTGTAATAAAAATCAAATCAGTTTAACATATTAAAATTTACTAGCACATTTAGTCCCAATTAAAAACAAATGTAACTGCAACGGAGCATGTACCACGACTGGACAGAGTTCTCCGAACTAGGTTTTCTGCACCATCACCAATCAATCAAAAGCTTGGGAATAAAGTAAACTCATTAATATCATTAAAAGAGGTTCCATCTCAACAGTCTAGTTTTATTTCAGATAAGTTCCAAATTTACATCAAGAAAATAATTAAAAATTCTATATCATTACATGATTCCGTGTCAACAGCCTAGTTTTATTTCAAATAATTGTCCAATTCACGTTGAAATAAAAACAGCTGAATTAGACAATAATACATATCGTTCACCCTTCAACACAACATTAAAAGAAGTTTTATTGATGTGAACATTAGACTATCTATGCTGAAACATACCTGTCCATTCAGTTCATTTCCACAAAAGTACCTGAAATGCCATATCAACTTTGAATAAGTCAAACAAATCCTTTCACACAAAGCAGGGTTAGCTTCAAACGCATTATGCACAAAAGCATGGAAAACCTTTTATACTTTAATTGGCTGGAGTATATACACAAGTATAGCTACAAAATGTTTTAATTTCAGGAATGCTGATAGCTTGATAAGTAAAGAAAAGTATGACTAAACGCATTATAAAAGGTTGTATCCATGTCATTGAGCAAGAATGCCATCACATACACATGTATATTGAGTAGGGAGCAAGCATTTACTGATGGGAAAAGAAAGACTGGGAAAATTTACATACCTGCAAACTCAAATTATTTAGAAGTATAAAATTGCAAAAATTAAAAATAAATAATCATTAAAAATGGCATCTAAACATAGCAGATGTGCAAGTTAATTAAATCTTCAGATAAGTGCAAGTAAATTAACCTATATTAATAACAGATAAAAATAAAACAACAACAACAACATTAAGCCTTTATCCCACTGCGTGGGGTCAGCTACATTAATCTTTTTCTCCATTGTGTCCTAGTAAGAGTCAAATTCTCATTTAAATCTTCTCATTTAAATCTAATAAAAAAGGTCATTTCTAATACTTTCTAACCAAATCTTTTTAGGTTTATCTCTATCTTTTTTAACATAGGCCAAATCTAATGCATCTACTCTCCTAATCAGGTCATCGAAAAGCCAACATTTTATGTGACCAAATCATCTAAGGTGACTCTCTCTAATATTATCTGCTGTTAGAGCTACTCCAACCTTTTCACATATATACACGTTTCATATTCTGTCTCTAAGAGTGAAGCCACTCATCCACCTGAGCCCTCATCTCTGCAACACTTAACTTAATTTTATGCTTCTCTTTTAATGGTCAATATTTTGCGCCATAAAATATTGCAGGTCTCACCATCATCTTATAGAATTTTTCCTTAAGTTTGAGGGTATTTTTCTATCACACAAAAGGCCTGATGCATTCCTCCACTTCAACCATCCAACTTGAATTCTACTAATAATATACCCATCTATTTCACCATCATTTGAACAATTGACTCGAGATATCTAAAATATGTACTCTTTTTAATGGCTTGATCACCCAAAGTTACAATCGCCCTACTAGATCTATTAAAATTACTCCATATGTTCGATTTTAGATTTATTCAAATGAAAACCTTTAGAATCTAAGGTTGACCTCCATAATTCAAGTTTTCCTTCAACTCCCTCTCTAGTCTTATCAATAAGAAGAATATCATCAACAAAAAAGCATACATTAGGGTACATCCTCTTGCAAATGTCTAGTAAGAACATCCAAATAAAACATTTGTAAGAATTTTTTGCTGCAAAGGAGTATATGTTTTGCAAGTTGGATATATATCATAAGATTGAGAAGACAATTCTCTCTCAGCAGCATTAGCGTGTCCAAATTGATATTAACCACTAGATTTTCCAATGCATCACCGACTTTCACTTACCACTGCAAAATGTAAAACCTGACAATTGTTTTGATGGAATAAAAGTTTCAACTGTTGATGTAGGATCAGAAAATCAAGCACATTTTTAGCAACATTGTGACGCACAATTTTGTATGTACTAGTCAGAACCTCTACTATACCACATAAAACTAATAGCACAACCATGAGATACATAGTATGATTTCTTCCCAAGAATTTCTATCTCCATATCTTTCTTCTGTAACCTGTAGCAACTAAAAGATTAAAAAAAAACTCTACAAGAAAGTTGCACTAGTTGCTATTAACATTGTTAACATAACAAAGGTAATATTAATTAAATAAGCTTATGTAGGCAACTGCCATTCATTTAATTGTTATGGTCAAATGACTACACCTCACTCTAGCTTAATATGCTAAATTTTAGGGTTATAAATAACCATATGAGTTAAATCATTTTTTTTGCACATGGGCGTTAACCAAACATACATGACAGGAAAATCAGTGAAGTTCGCCAAACTTGATAAATAGCTGGAAACTTCAATTTCCAGTTATCCCTTCTACATTTGTCATTCCACAGCTCATGATGAAGTTTGAAGATATAATCAACTGTCCAAAATTTTACCAACAACCAGATCTCCAAAACACATTAGGAAAACCGTTGCACTCTAGATTCACTATACATTTATTCTTCAATTATGTACAATGAAATGTAAAAGGGATGAAAAGCATGAGAAGAAGCACAAGATAATTTAAATTTAGAACATCATATAGATTTCTTTGATCATTTCACTGCCTTACCCCATGAAATCATTCTTCTTTGAGACACTCATCCCACAACATAGAACCACGCCCAACTAAGAAAAAACATAAGCCGATACAAGAACAACACAGCTCATGCTCTCCCCGACAATAGCAAGCCAACTGAATCGCATAAACTTAAAAAAAATGAGTATGCCCATTTCAGAGCCACTACTCCTATCAACTATGAGCAATGGAATCACAACCTTGTCAAGAATTTCCAGAATAGATCAAAGAAGAGCTTGCGGGAGGTTATAACGGTAAACAGACAAATCCCATGGTGAAGGATAATCTAATTTCTCACGGTTTCTTATCATTTTCCATGTGCAAAGGCTCAGTACAATTTTCAGAGGTAAAAATAGTAAAAGATTCAAGAAATGCAACCATAAACATGGGAAACTAATCAGTGCAAATCCAATAAGATGACTTCTAAAGGAAAACAATACCTGACAATCTTCTCCAGGTAGTCGGATACCACGATTTGCCAGTATGGCCCGAGAGCAGCGGTGCCCTCGACCACCACGATAAGTTGTTTCTCCGCCATCTGCTCCTCAAAGCACCACAAGAAGCTTTTCCACCGCTGGGAATCACCGGAGCCACCAAAGGCCCGCTACTTCGACGACCACGTCCGTTGTTTGGGCCGCCCAATGTGAATGAAAGCCTAAAGCAGTTCCCACGAGCTCCAAGTCTCAGTCGCGGTTACGTCTCATCAGTCGCAAGTGGTGGGGCTGCTTTCTCAATTTTTTATTTTTTTCCGGTCATCGTCACATTATGATATTTAAATTAAAAAATATATATTTATAATTTATACATTAATTTTCAAATAAATCCATTTGCTCACAAAATTTCTTTTAACCAAGCTAATTTAATAGCTAAGTTTTTTGGTTGATAGTTTACACTCTCAATCAACAAATTAAGATGGGTTGCATGCATACTCCAATATATCAATAGCATAGCTCAATCAAGCTCAATCTAAATAGGGAAGGTTAAAGGTACACTCTTTGAAAATCAAGGTGCACTCACTATGGATATAAAAACTACTCATTATACGACAAATGAATACTTGTGGTGTAAGTACTCGTCATGTGAACACTTGATCACTGATAGTCAACATGTGAATGTCCATGTAAAAACATTGGGCAACACATTTTTGTAAATGAATATGTTCTTTTAGCATTTCTGGTGGTCTCACAACCCTATAAATAAAAGGTCATAAGGCAATTTTAGGAGAGCGGGAGGAAGTCATGTGGGAGCACTTAGATTCAATAATTCAATACTTAGAATCTCTCTCCTTCTCAATATGTCATTTTTTCTTTTTTTTTATCTATCTATAGTTATATTGTGAGCCTTATAAGTCTTGGAAGTAAGGTCCAGATATCACCCACGGATATATTTGGATCCTCATTCAATATCCTAAAAGGTGTGGTGAGCTTGGATTGATGTTGGGGACAAAAAAGGAGTATTGCAAGAAATAGAGTGGTAGACCATATAAGTTTCAAATATTCGGGGAACTTGCCCTAGGCACTTAGCAAGGGACTTATTGGGTGCACACATCAAAGAGTCAACGATCACTTGTCGGCTAATGAACGCTCGTCGCTCATCACTCGATGAGTGAACATTGTTAACTTGTCACTTGGCGGTTGAACACTCATCAATTGTCACTAAGCATGTGAACACTCATCACTTATCACTCGACGAGTGAACATTCATCACTCATCACCTTGCATTTGAACACTCATCACTCTGCAGGTGAACACTTAGTAGAATCAAACACAAAAAAATCGAGTGAACTCATTCCTTATATAAATAAGAAAGAAATATGAGAAATATTGAAATTACTTGAATCTAATAACTCAAAAGTTAATTTTTTGACCAACTCCAAATTAGAAAGTTGATACATTGATACCTACAAAAATCTATTTCCTAAAAGAAGAGTACTCGATTAATCATAAATGAGGTTGACTAACTAGGTTTAGGGATCAGACTTATCTCAGTTCATGTATAAAAACTACTCCATGAAGGTGAGTTGAAACCCCCAAGCACAAGACCTCTAGGAGAGTCGAAGCCCCTAGTAGAAGAAAATTCTATGCTTAATGAAGTCACCTTTCTATTTTAACTTGGGTCACTCCTCTAAGGGGAAGATATGTTCAATAAACCTAAGAGGTACTAATTCCAAATCACAAAAGAGAGGCCCTAGTCACTTGGTGGGCCACTCATTAGGTTCACTTGGCAAGCCCATCATAGCTATCATTTAAGTCTAAAGACAAAAATGATAAAAAGGCTTAAAATACTCTTTAAATTAGAAAGTTGTTCCAACATTCTATACTCAATGTATTTTTGCTTTATTATATTAATTATCTAGTTATTTTTCCAATACACTCTTCAAATATATAATAGAATCGCGGAGCTAAATGCATGCTAAAATATGTTAAAATATAGCTTGATTAAGCTCAATCTACACAACGAAGGTTAAAACTGTACTCATCGAAGGCTAAGGTGCACTCACTAGGGATAAAAGAACCACTCATTACATGACGAGTACTCAATGTGGGAGTAGTCGCCATAGAAGTGCTCTCCATGCAAACACTTTAACATTGATAATCCATAGGTCAATTGTCCATGTATATTTATATATTTATTTATATACATATTGAGTTATACGCCTTTTGTAAATGAATATGTTTCTTGTATAGCTTTTCATATTGCCTCATAACCCTATAAAAAAATGGCCATAGAAGAGTTTATAATCGTGTCTAAAGAAGTTCCTGGTGAAATTTATCCTCAACTTACCTCTTATTCTTTTGTTTTATTTTGAAATGAATCATGTTTTACTTATTTTAATTTTCATGCCTCGCTAAAACCTTTCTCTAAGCTTATGATAAGTCTAAAACTATATTTGCTAAAGATTATATATGCATTTCATAAATCTTTAAATACTATATATAAATTCATCATGCTTAATTTAGTTTATGTATAGATCTTGCATAAACTTAAAACTTAATATGATCTACATCCTCAGTAGAGGATTAGTGGAATAATTAAGGGAATTAAAATTAGATTCTACTATATATAGACATTTGATAGATATAGTCTTGGAAACTTAAGGAGATATATCACTATAGTTGATTGAAATCTTAACCAGACACTCCAATGAGCTCGACAGAGATGAGAAGTATTTATGCTCTGATCCATACAAATATTAAGTGTAAATTATTCATGCTTAATTTAGTTTATGTATAGATTTTGCATAAACTTAAAACTTAATATGATCTACATCCTCAATGGATGATTAGTGGAATAATTAAGGGAATTAAAATTAGATTATACTATTTATAGACATATGATAGATATAGTATTGGAAACTTAAGCAGATATATATATCACTATAGTTGATAGAAATCTTAACCAGACACTCCAATGAGCTCGACAGAGATGAGAAGTATTTATGCTTAGATCCAAAACAATATTAAGTGAGATCTAACTTTTACACTCATGAGTTTTTAACTATCTTAGGTTTAGAGTCACTTAGATATAGGATTTTTATTTTAAGACTTAATTAACAACTTCATTAGCACACCTTCAAATTTTAACAAACAAGATAAATTTGGTAATTCATATAAGAAGTATTAGAGTGAACTTAGGGTAATTCTTGTCATCATGGGAATGATACTCTACTCATTATTTTATTATATGACATGATATGTTCACTTGCGTAAAATCAGAATTTACACACAAAATAACCTATTTGAAGTGTGTTGTGATCAAGTTTTTAGCACAATTGCTGAGGATATTAGATAATTATATTTTTAGTTACTTTATTTGTTTAAAGGATTACTAATTTAATCCTATCATTATCCTTATTTATATTGTTATATACTATTTTTCTACTGTATATGTTTGTGTATTGCTAGATAATTAATTATACAATTATGTTGTAATTTACATTTTCATATTGTGTGTGTTACTGTTACATGCATAGTCGAGCGCAACAAGTAGAATTTTTGTTTAATCCTGAGATAGGAAAAACCCTTCAAAATTTAAAAGATCTAATAAATAATAAAAAGTCTTAGATATGGTTGACCCAGTGCAAGAAGAGAACCAATCTAAACCACTTATAGAGTATGCAAACCCAATGATAAAAGGCATTAAACAAAGCAACAATAGACCCAATATCTAAGCTAAAAATTTTAAGTTAATGCCTGTTATCAATCAAATGGTACAAAATTTTTAGTTAAAGGTGAGAGTTCTTGAGGGTTGTTAAACCCTAAAGAACTAGTCCCGAGGCTAACCAAGATGGGGGTGAATTGATGGTTTAAAAAATTCTTTAAAAAAATGAAAAATCCTTTTATAACTTGATACGGAAGCAGATCACAAAAATCAGATATTTCAACCACAGCACAAATCACAAAAATAAATGCAAAAATTAAGTGCGGGAAAAATAAATAGAAAGAACACACCAAACTTTATAGTGGTTCGGTCAACCTGACCTACGTCCACTCCTTGGAGACTCCCTCTCCAAGTATTGCACTAAACAGTAGTGACTCTCCTTTTGCTCTCACAGTAAGGCGGAGAAGCTCTAACAAAATCTTCTCATCGATCCGGTGAGGCAGAGTACCTTGAATCCTTTTAATCCCTCATGGAGTAGGCAGAGAACCTGAAAATTCTTTTACTCCCTCTTGGAGTAGGCAAAGAACCTTAAATCCTTTTTCACCCTCCTGATGAAGGTAGAGAACCTGAACTCTCTTTTTAACCTCCTAGTGATGGTCAGAGAACCACAACTCTATTTTCACCCTCCAGGTGATGGTCAGAGAACCACAATCTTTGCTGAAGAACTTCTTCTTCAGAACTATAGAGAATCCAGGTAGACGCTTGTAGATATTATACAAGATTCTTGCTTGGAGCAACCTTGTGAATCCCCTCAAACTTCTCCCTCACAAAATCTCCCTCTCTTCTCTCACAAAGCTCTCCTTCTTCTCTCCCTCAAAGCTCTCCCTCAAGAAGACTAAATAGCCAAAGATTTTCTAACAAGAGTATAAGAAAACCTTAAATACTGGGCTTCAAAAAACCCTAAATTTCAAGAGATTCATCTTCTGTTTGTACAGTATAATACACGTATCGTACAGTATAATCATTGTATATTAGAATCGTCTAGCAAGTTCATGCAGACGAACTACTCAATCTTTGAAAGTATGGTACGATCAAAATATCGTATATTACGAACTATAGAAATTTCCTCTATTCATTTGGGATGATCTCTAGGATGTCCATCTTTGTACTCTATCAATCGTACAGTATGAACTGAATTGTACAGTATGGTTGGTCATAATAATTGACCAAGATTTGATTACCTGATATCAGGGATTAGTTAAGAAAGTTTTAATTAGGTCGTAAAGTATGAACCAAATCGTACAGTACGATCAGCATATAATTAGTATCTTCCTTAACTTCTGGTGGCTAGGGTTTTGATAAAGCTCAATAGATCTTATATTATGAATTAAATCGTATAGTACGATACACGTATCATACAATACAAAGACAAATCATATAGTATAAACTACTTAAAAAGAAAAACTCTCTCAATAATATTTTTCTCTCTCCCCTTGTGTATGTGCAAGGTTACTCAATAATGATATCCATCCAATTATATGATATGACTCAAGAAAGGAAAAAATATAGAACAAATTGAAAATATAGACTGTAACCCTAGTTTACCCAGTCTTGAGCTGATTAGAATCTCAAGTGAAAGGTGGACTATAATCTTGAAATGTTAATATACACAGCACAAAATAAAATATCACATAACAAAAAGAAAGCAGTAACAGACACAATAATGTTTGTTATTATCAAAATCACAGTGCTTGAATCAGGTTTGCAATAATCTCATCCTTTTTTATGATAGTAAACATTATTATTTTTAGATTTTCAAAAAGTTGATTTACTCTAAACTCTCCCTTAGATGAAAATCAATTTCAAGTAAAAAGAGTGTAAAATAAAAAGAAACAACAACAACAATAATAAACAATAACAAAAATAAATAAAATACTACTCCACCTTTTGACATCACAAAAAGAGGAAAAATAGCAGGAAGAAAAAAAAATAAAGAACAGAAATAAGAAATTTACAAAACAAACAGACTCAAAAATAACTAATAACTCAAGGTAACAAAGGAAACATTACCGACATCAGAACTCTCGTGGGAAATTTTTGTTGAATATAATAAACTTACTCTTCAAACAGAAAAAATAAATAAGATAAGTATTGACTTTATTGCAACCAAAGAATTTTGATTCTAGAGTTTGAACACCCAGCTTAACATCTTCACAGGCTAAAATCCTTTCTTTAAATAAAAATCTAATTCAAGAATTACAATTAGACAGAGAAATTTAAACTTTTCGCATGCAATATTTTGAATATAATATTACTTTAAAAGCGATGAATGAAGAATTAGTATTTTTCAAAATCAAGTTTTAAACATATTTTGAAACACATGGATTTTCTAAGATCTAAAGATTTAACAGAAAGAAAAGCTAATTTAAGTTGGGCTCATTTTATGCCTCTTTTTTCAACTTTTGGTGCACATTGCTCATATTTTGTTTTGACACACTTAGTGCATCTTTAACTTTTGGCGTCATTGTGCATCTTTTGATTTTGGGCTCATTTTGTGCCTCTTTTGATTTTTGTGAATTGCTTCCTTTCTAAATCTTTAAGAATCTCAATTGTAAGATTATCTTCCAAATAAAAGAGAAGAATAACTCACTCTCTTATATAGGGAGGAATGATCTACAAAGCAAACCTAAGTTTTCTAATAGGAATAAACAGCCTAATGCAAAAAAATGATGAATTTCATTCGTTAAATTTCAGAATATATCTATGATATAGAAACATGTAGTAGAGTGAATAAATTTTCCTTTCAATAATCTTAATTCAAATTCGATTTAGATTTTTAAGTATATACAAGGAATTATCATATTGAGGAAATAAGAATGGATATGAAAATTCATAAAATTCATTGTATCCTTCGAGTTTTAACAATGCCAACAATTACTTATTTAACTTTTAAGTCATAATAGAAGTATATTTTTTATAAACAGCAAAGAGCATTGAAGAGAGTTCAATCGTATAGTACGATCTAATTTGTACAGTACGAGTTAATTTATCTAGTACGATCCAAGTCGTACAATATGATCAACAGAAAAACATTTTCCTTTGATTACCAATTTCTTATATAAAGAGCACATAAACGAGATCTATGAGCATAAAAACCAGCTTGAAGGAAATACCATTTGAAAGAAAGAAAAGCAACAACAATATTTTTTTAAAGAAGGAAAAACAACACAAAAAATTACTGAAAGGAAATTCCAATGCAAAGCAAAATACAAACAAGCAAGCATAGATCTAAAAAGAAACAGTACAATCATAACTAAAAACTAAAATAAAACTAGTACAATTTGGATCCTGATCATGAGGTGGAGGTGGAGGTGGTTGGAAGAACTGCCTAAAACTATCATGCTGTTGTTGTATGGTGCTGAACTGATGTTGAATGTTTCCAAATTACTGCATGAACCAACCCATATCATTATCATGTTGGGTTTGTTGTTGATCCAGGCGAGTCTCCAGTCTGTCAAATTGCTAAATTAACTCCTCATATGGGTAGTGGTGAGGAGGCGGTGCAGGTGCAAGATCAGTTGCAGGGGCAGCTTCTCCTTCTTCATTAAAGAGAGGATCTTCAGGCTCCTGATCCCTATGAAAGAGCATATGGAAGGAGGCATCCGAATAGAAGATTGGAGTGTGATCAAGAGGAGCATGATATGTGATGTTGTATTTTTGTCCAAGATATATCCAATCACATGTCCTAGAGCGATGTTTTGCTTTCTCCTAGTAGTTGGCAGTCGAATGGATGTGAGGTTTTGGATGTAATCAATTATCATTTGAGCTTCATCCATTTGGGTGTGACATAATGAAGTAGGTGACAATTGACAGTAGGGGAGTCATATTTATCCGGTATCCAACTTTAGGGATGATAGAGGTTCTCAGAACATGCTGGATAACCCTAGCATTTTTATTTAGAGTGGAGATCAAGGGTTGGTGATAGTTAAGGGCAGCATTTCTTAGCAGAAGGTTCACAGCACTCCAGTCAAAATTGGATATGGAGGCTATGGCAAGGGATTTATTCCCTGGGTGTTTAGCTGAAGGTGAATTCCTATGTCCTCTTTGGAGATTTCTACATTCTAGCAGCACACACGGGAAGACATTACCATAGCATCCCCAATAATCCTAAGGTTTGCAAGAAATTCATAAAGGATTTCAGAATGGAAGGGATAGACCAAGGTCAAAAGAAATTGAAGTGCAGTAGAATTGAAGAGGTTCATTACTAGGAAGCTAAGGGCCTGTTGATTAAGAAGCCTTAAAGGTGTGATCTTGGCTTCTTTGTATTTTTATAGGCAGCTTCATCAGAAGCTGTCAGAAAATGATTGTCTGTAGGGTTCCGAGAGCAGGAAGCATCCGGGGTTTATCGACTGCATTTTCCACCACCATCCATTATAAAGATTGGAATGTAAGAAGGGAGGATTTGAAGGGTAGTGTGAAAAATTTGAATGAGGTTGGCTGTTTAAATAGAAATTTAATGGATCGTACCGTACGATCATGGGATCATACGGGATGATCAAGTGCAATCAATTCGGTTAGAAGAATGGTCAAAAAAGGTTGTATGATCGTATAGTACAATCAGACTTCATACGGGATGATTAGAGACAAGGAGGTCATTCAGAGGAGTTAGGCAGTATGACCGTTGATTAAAAGGTTCATATAGTACGAACAGGTGTTCGTACAGTATGATCAACATAAATGTTGTACCAACCAAAATGAATTTATCGAGAGACACATGTATCGTACGGTACAAACAGGTGTTCATACGGTATGATTGTTAATCATAGATACAATATGTACCATGCATTCCATCCATTAAGCCAATAGTAGAGATCAAAGTAATGCTGTGTAGTTCGTACAATATGAATGGAAGTCATACAGTATGATCTATGTCGTACAATACGATGGAAGTCATACGGTATGATATAAGATGAAACTTTTTTTGCTTTGCAGGAAGAACAATGAGGTTCAGTGAAGTGATTTGTGTGATGATCAGGACACAATCATAAAGAATGAAAACATCAAAACCAAAGGAATAAAAACACAAACAATAAATAAAATCATCAACAAAATAATTTAAGGACTAAACAGAAAAAAAATACAAGAAAAAACACATACATTGAGAAGCTCATGAATGACTGATTTCAAGTGATAGGAAATAAATATCGAGCACAAAAACCACATGCTCCCACTGGGTCTTTTATGAGAGCCCTTAAATCCAAAGATCAAGGAAGAACAGTTTTGGGAGCCCAAGTGAGTTTGGGTCCCTTCTTGAATTTGTATAAATCATCATAATACATGCTATGTTGTGTTTGATGCAACTTAGGCCACCATACTAAATGTGTTCGACAGTGGATTGTGCAGGTGTGGCTAATGTGTCCTAACATACCATAGGAATAACATCTAACATCAGGAAAAGGGTTGACTAACCTATGATAGTTATGATTCCTATTCCTAGGTTTATGCGATGCATGGTGTGGTGAGTGCTTAAGAATAGGTTTATTTTGAAAAGCCTTTACTTTTTCTAACAAAATTTCATTGGCACTTTAAGAGCAATTATTTTAACTTTTAAAGAGTGCTCACTAAGATCTAAAATGTTAACACATACTTCTAACTCTTTAAATGATTTTTCTAAATCAAGATGCAATGCTTTCAAAGAATCATGTGTTTCAGATAAAACTGTATATTTCTTATTCAACTCGTCAAACTCATCCAATGAAGCCATATAATCCTTATCTAAATCAAAACCATCTTTTCTGAGCATTTCATTTTCTTTTTGCAAAATTGAGCATTCAGTTTTCAAGCTAGCATGCTTCTTTTTTAATTTCCTATAAGAATCATGAATATTTTTTGAAACATCAAGTAATTCATCATATGAAAGTTGACATATCTCATCTTGATTAGACTGATCAAGATAGCTGTTTGCCAATAAGCACAGATTTGTCACCTCCTTTTCTGCTCTATTTTAGATAAGTCTGAAGTAGAGTCTGCCCAGAAATCCTATTGAATCCTTTGCTTGCCCTTTTTGATTTTATCTTTTTCTTCACCATTCTCATTGCTTGAGTTAGCTTTAAGATTTGGGCAATTAGTTTTAACGTGTTTGGTTTCCTGCATTCATAACAGATAATATCATCAGAAGCTTTAGAATTTCTATAATTCTTACCTTTGCTCAACTACTGATGATTCTTTTGCTTTTTCCTTAAAAAGCTTCTGAACTATCTAGTCATCAATGTGATTTCTTCCTCTCCTCCATCAAAGGAACTCTCTGAATCATTGGCCTTTAAGGCTACATTTTTCTCCTTCTTTCTTTCTCCTGCATCAAGCTATCTTTGACAAACTCCTTGCTCGTAGGCAATGAATAATCTAAGTAAGTTATCAATATAATAAATATTCAGATCATTAGATTCAGTAATAGTAGTAATTTTTGCATCATAGAAAGAAGGTTAACAATGTAGAATCTTATTTATTTTTTCAAAGTTTGATAATTCTTTACCTAAAGCATATGGTGATGTGATGATTTGTGTAAACCTAGTATATATTTCAGATATGGATTCACTAGGTTTCATGTGAAAGAGTTCATATTCATGTAGAAGAAAATTTAACCTAGATTATTTCACTTCACTTGTTCCTTCATAAGTAATACATAATCTGTCTCAAATTTCTTTATCAGTAGTACAGGTAGATACACGCATGTAATCTTCAGATTTTAAAGCACATAAAAATAGTTCAAATATTTGGCATTTAGTTGGGTTAAATATCTATCATATGTAGTCCATTCAGTAAAAGGGATTTCAGTTTTAACGCCATTTACTAATCTAAAGGGTGCAAAATATCCTTCTTGAACTAATATCCACATGTGATAATCAATTGATTATAAGAAAGTGGACATACAAATTTTCCAAAAATTAAAAAAAATGTTATCAAATAAAGGTGGTCGTGTGAATGAATATCCTTCCATTTCAATTACCAAAATTAGACATGATTCTTTTTTCAAAAGTTCTCCAAAACTTAATTTATGAATCCCGCTCTGATACTACTTGAAAGTTCGTGAGGGTTGTTAAACCCTAAAGAACTAGTCCCGAGGCTAACCAAAAGGGGGGGGGGGGGCGGGGGAATTGGTGATTTAAAAATTCTTTAATAAAACAAAAAATTCTTTTATAACTTGATGCGAAAGCAGATTACAAAAATCAGATATTTCAACTACAGCACAAATCATAAAAGTAAATGTAGAAATTAAGTGCGGGAAAAATAAATAGAAAGAACACCCCAAAATTTATAGTGGTTTGGTCAACCTGACCTACGTCCACTCCTTGGAGACTCCCTCTCCAAGTATTGCTCTAAATAGTAGTGACTCTCATTTTGTTCCCACAACAAGGTGGAGAAGGCCTTACAAAATCTTTCCATCGATCTGATGAGGCAGAGTACCTTGAATACTTTTACTCTTTCCTGGATTAGGCAAAAAACCTAGAAATTTTTTTTCCCTCCTGGAGTACGCAAACAACCTTGAATCCTTTTTTACCCTGATGGTGAAGATAGAGAACCTGAACTCTATTTTCACCCTCCTAGTGATGGCCAGATAACCACAACTATATTTTCACCCTCCAGGTAATGGTCAGAGAACCACGATCTTGGTTGAAGAACTTTTTCTCCTGAGCTATAGAGAATCCAGGCAGACGCTTACAGATACTAGGCAAGATTATTGCTTAGAGCAACCTTGTGAATCCCCTCACAACTTCTCCCTCACAAAATCTCCCTCTCTTCTTTCACAAAGCTCTCCTTCTTCTCTCCCTTAAAGCTCTTCCTCAAGAAGACTAAATAGCCAAAGATTTTCTAACAAGAGTATAAGAAAAACCTTAATTACTGGGCTTTCAAAAATCTTAAATTTCAAGAGATTCATCTTCTATTCGTACAGTATGATACATGTATCATACAGTATGATCAGTGTATATTAGAATCATCTAGCATGTTCGTGCAGACAAACTATTTAATATTTGAACATTTCATATGGAACGATCAAAATATCGTACAGTACGAACTGTAGAAATTTCTTCTATTCATTTGGGACGATCTCTGGGATGGACATCTTTGTACTCTATCAATCATACAGTACAAACTAAATCATCCAGTATGATTGGTCATAATAATTGACCAAGATTTAATTGCCAGATATTAGGGATTAGTTAAGAAAGATTTTAATTAGGTCAGATAGTATAAACCAAATCGTACTATACAATCAGCATATAATTAGTATCTTTTTTAACTTCTACCGATTAAGGTTTTAATAGAGCTCAACAGATCATACAGTACAAATTTAAATCGTATAATATGAAGAAAAATCGTACAGTACGAACTACTTAAAAAGAAAAACTCTCTCAAAAATATTTTTCTCTCTCCCCCTGTGAGTGTGCAAGGTTGCTCAGTAATGATATCCACCCAATTATATGATATTGCTTAAGAAAGGAAAAAATACAGAACAAATTGAAAACATAGACTGTAACCCTAGTCTACCCAGTCTTGAGCTGATCAGAATTGCAAATGAATGGTAGACTGTAATCCTGACATGTTAGTACACACAACACAAAATAAAATATCACAAAACTAAGAGAAAGTAGCAACAAACACAATAATATTTGTTATCATCAAAATCACAGTGCTTGAACCAGGTTTACAACAAAAGGTAACTCATGTAGAGGATCCCAACATGCATATAGCCAGTTTCTTAGAGATATGTGTAACATTCAAGTATAATAGAATCTCTTATGATGCCATTAGACTTAAATTACTTCTCTTATCATTAAGAGACAAGGCTAAGATATATGTGGTTGAACTCTTTACCCCAGATCAATTATCACAAGAAATGATTTAGCTCACAAGTTCCTAGCCAAGTACTTCCCTCCATGAAAAACTACAAAGCTTAAGAATGATATTACCTAATTCATGTAATTAGATGGAGAATTAATATATGAAGCTTGGGAAAAATTTAAGGAATTTCTTAGAAAGTGCCCACACTATGTGTTATCTGATTCACATATCATCCAAAACTTTTATAATGGACTTTTAGAATCTCTTAGATTAATCATTGACGCTGTTGCCAGAGGTTCTTTGCTATCTAAATCTTTCAATAAAGCATATGTTTTGATTGAAGAAATGACCACCAATAATTTCTAATTTCCTTCTACGGGAGGGAGTCCTAGGACAATGGTTAGTGTGTATGAATATGATGTCTTATAATTTTTTACTGCATAAGTAATTATTATCTCTAGTAATATGGATAACATTAGAGTTTGTACATCTGAAGGAATGCCCATGTCAATAGAGAAGAATATCTATGGAGTATCTAGTGACCTAAATACCTGAGGGGTTAAATCCTTAAATGCCATTAACAATAGAAAAAATAACTCTTATTCTGACACTTACAATTTAGGTTGGAAGAACACCCATACTTTTAATATAATAATAATTTTAGTGGGGTTAGTTATTAGAACTCTAGCCAACCCAACTATGTACAAAACGAGAACCCGCCTCAACAGAATTATGAAAACCCAAGAGCTAATTATCACTCTAGATTAAATGCCACTAGCCAAATTAATGATAAAAAACCTTCTCTAAAAGGTCTAGTCTTGTAAATGTAGACCTAATTATAGAGTCAAGCTACTGCAATAAGAAACATTAAAAATCAATTAGGGCAATTAGCTAGTTCCATAAATATTAAACCCTAAGGAACCTTG
The DNA here is from genome assembly GCA_019925795.1 of Dendrobium chrysotoxum. Classification (NCBI taxonomy): domain Eukaryota; kingdom Viridiplantae; phylum Streptophyta; class Magnoliopsida; order Asparagales; family Orchidaceae; genus Dendrobium; species Dendrobium chrysotoxum. The sequence goes on along the minus strand of CM034303.1, from coordinate 43,453,923 downwards.
CTTAGTAATACATAGGTCAATCATAAGGAAAAATGCAAGGAGCATTGCAAATCTATACAATTGTGGAGTGGGAGAGAGTTGGAGAAAGTGGTTAGGAATAAGGAAAAACCTAAGGTGGAGACACCTGTAGAGGAACTTGTAGAAATCATTAAGCTTGAAGAACAAACTTATCCTAATAGAGAAGTAGAAAAATGCTAAGAGAAAAATTGATAAGTCTAAATTATTTATAGTATGATATTTGTGCATTTAATCCTTATATTTTTTTTGTATGAAACATATTAAAAGTCATAAAAATTAAACCAACACTGTGGAGCCATAGATTTAGTGCCATAGTGCCATATCTTTACCTAGTGCCACAACGCAACCACTTCAATGCTGCGATGAAGAGGCCTCAAAAATTTGCTAGAGAGTTTAGCGCCGAGGCGCTATCTAAGAAGCACCAAAGTTCTAGATCAAGCGCCTCAATGCCAAATTATCGACTGCCATGATGGAAGATAGTTAGATCGGTGAACATATATGATAAATGGTGAACTAGCATACCAGTCCATCAACACCACAGCACCACAAAGCTAGTGTTGTGATGTTAGTTTTGTTATTTTATATAAGTATAAATAATAGCCCTATTACTCATATGAAGAGGTTGGCACTTTGTGGAGATGAGTGTGTGTGAGTGATTGACTGTGAGAGACTATTCTTGAGGGGGATTGGCTCATGTGTACTAATTTGGTTTCTTGTTTTGGGGTAAATCAAGTGCAAGAGGGCATAGGAGCTTATGCTTTAGATTCAGGTCACCTTTAGCCTTTTGTTTATCATTTATATTTGTATTTGAAGTTTGTAATGTGTTGTTTTGTTTGTAAAATGAAAATATTTATGCTAAATAAATTTGTATCCTTACGTAGCTAATCTCTTTATTCTGAATCTAAGATTATTTAAGAACCCAAAATTTTATATAGTAGGTATGCTTCATTTAGTTTATGTATAGGTAAAGCATAAACTTACAACCTAGTGTGATCTAGAGCCTCGATGGAGGAATATAACAATGATTAAAGGTTTTAAAATGTAATCCTGCCATTATATATATATATTTATTAGGGTTATGAGATCTTAAGGAGATAGTAGAACTAAAGTTAGGAGGAATCTTGGCTAATACTCCAACGAGTTTGACAGAGAAAGGGAATACTTATGCTTTCACAACCACATTAGGTAGAAAACCACTCTTATGCCATCATGTGTTTTTGAATATCATAGGTTGAAAAATTTTACAACCTGTGGATTTACCTTTTGAAACTGTAGATTTTTATGTTAATTTGCATAACATGTTTTGAATTATTGGGCTAAATAAATAGAGTAGTTTTAGTAAGCAGTACTAAAGTGAATTTAGAAAATTTCAATATCCTCATGGGAGTGATACTCTTCACATCACTTTATTACTTGACACGACACGTATACTTACATAGAACATGATTTACACCTTAGCAAAATAAATAATATTTGGAGGACCAAGTAGTGCGTGTAAGTTTAAAGCAAAAATCCTGTCAAGTTTTTAGCATAGTTGTCTGGGACACATTAAAATTAATTATCCTATTATGTATTTTATATTGATGAATAAATTGCTAAGTTAATCTAGTTTTAATTTTATTATACCTTCTTAGAGGTTTCTTGCTTACTATTAATTATTGTTGTTCAATGTTTTATTCAATTTTTATTGTGTTGCTTACTATTGTATGTGTAGTAATAAATAACCAATCGAACTCTTGTTTGACATTAAAATTGAAAAAGATTCTTAAAAAATAAAAAATAAATAAATAATTATAAAAAGAATTTAAAATGGCTAAACAAATTCTAGAAAATAATCAACATGGACTGCTTAAAGAATATGTCAATGCTATAGTTGAAGGCATTCCTCAAAGCATAAATAAACCTAGTATTCATACTAGCATTTTAAACTAGAACATGCAATAGTTTAAATGGTGTACAACTCTCAGTTTGGGAGAACTTTAATAGAAAATTCCTAATTTGCATGTAACTTGTTTCCTTGAAATATGGGCAACCTTTCAATATAATGGTGTTTCTAATGATGTCTTTAGACTTAGGTTGTTTCTTTTTTCACATAGGGATAAAGCTAAGATGTGATTAAATTCATTTCCCCATACTCAATTACAACTTGGAATGAATTAGACAGTAATTGTTTAGCTAAATTTTTTATCCCATCTAAAACTTTTAAGCTTAGAAATGATATCACATCATTTACCCAGTTAGATGGTGAACCTATTTATGAGTCATGGGAGAGATTTAAAGAATTCCTTAGGAAATATTTACATAATTCTCTCCCTAATTTACTAATCATTTAAACCATTTATAATGACCTTATAGGTTCTCTTAGATCAATCATTGATGCCGTTAGTGGTTCTCTGATGCCAAAGCCCTTTAACGAGGCATATGCTTTAATTGAGAAGATAGCTACCAATAATTTTTAATGGCCATCCAAAAGAGTTAATCCTAGTAGCTAATGTTTATGCATCAAATGCTCTATCAATTTTAACTGCAAAAGTAGTTAAACATATCTATAAAATTAGATAATCTTGGAATCAATGCACTTCAAAGTTCACCCTTGACTCTGGAAGATAATATCTTTGGAGCCTTTATTGACCTAAATGTATATGGAGTAGAATCTCTTAATACCATTAATAATAGAACAATAACCCTTTCTCAAACACTTATAATACTTATTGGAGAAATCATCTTAATTTTAACTGGAGTAATAATCAAAATGATAATATTAATTGGAACTCTAACTAGCAAAATCAAGTAGGAAACTGGAGCCACCCTCAAAATTTTGCAAATCCAATTCCTATTTATCCTCTTGGATTTCACTCAAATAATCAACCTATGGATAAGAAGGCTTCGTTGAAAGAATTAGTTTTGCACATGGGCACGCAATTATAAAGTCAAATTATTTTTAGTAGGAACATTAAAAATTAATTAGTATAGCTAGTTGGATCTTTAACCAATAGATCCCAAGGAACCTTACCTAGTAACATAGAAGTAAATCCAAAAAGAAAAGTCACAGAATAATGCAAAGTTATTCAACTGAGGGGTGGAAAAGAACTAGAGGAAGTGGTCTGTAAGGCAGAGAAACCAATAGATAATATTATAGAGAAAATCCCATTAGACCCTATTAATGCTGAAGAGTCATCTCAACCTACTAAAAAAATATAAAAACTAATTAGAAAAGTAGTTAAGAGACCAAAACCACCTTTTTCTTAGAGATTGCAAAAATAAAATTTAGATAAATAGTTTTCTAGATTTTTAGAAATCTTTAAAAAGTTAACAATTAATATATCTTTTGTAAAAGCTCTAGAACAAATACATACTTATGCAAAATTTATGAAAGATATTTTAAGCAAAAAAGATGAAATTAGCAGATTTTGAAACTATACCTCTTTCTGAAGAGTCCAGTGCTATTATATAAAAGAAATTCCTGCAAATGCTTAAGGACCTCGGTAGTTTCACATTATGATGGCTATAGGAGATAAATTTTGTGGGAGAAACTTTGTCATTTAGGTGCTAGTATCAATCTTATGCCCTTCTCTATTTTTAAAAGACTAGACCTAGGAGAAGTCCAACCTATCACTTTTACCTTATAATTAGCTGACCATCCATTTACCTATCCTAAGAGAGTAAAAGAGGATGTTTTGGTGAAGGTGGATAAGTTCATTTTTTCTATAAATTTTATTTTTTTGGACATGAAGGAAGATAAGGGAATGCCTGTTACCCTAGGTAGACCTTCCTTTGATATCAATAGGGCAATGAATAATGTTAAAAAAGGAGAGCTAACCATGAGAGTTCAAGATCATTAAGTCACTTTAAATATCTTGAAATCAATAAAATTTCTTAAAGATCAAGGTGACGATTATTGTAGAGTAGATTATATTGATTCTTAAATAGAGGAAGTTATGGAGGAGCTGTTGGGAGGTAGTCATATGGATTTGGTATTATGTAAAGATGATTTGAGTGAGATGGAGGGAGATATTATTCATGTTATCAGTGAAAGCCCTAGGATGTATATAGAGAGATTTGAGGTCTTAGATACATTATCCCTAGGGAAGCCTTTGAACCTAGCTATAGTTGAGGCACCAAAGTGGGAATTGAAAGTACTTCCTTCCCACTTAAAATATGCTTTTTTGGGAGAAGACTCACTTTGCTTATCATTATCTCTACTGATCTTCAAAAAGACCAGGAAGGTAAGTTGATTAAAGTCCTAAGTTCATATAAGAGATCACTTGGCTGGTCTATTGCTACCATTCGAGGGATTAATCCTTCTATTTACATGCGTAAGATTTTATTGGAAGAAGCCTGCCAACCTAAAGCTGACCCACATATGAGGTTGAATCCGAACATGAAAGAAGTGGTAAATTAAGACATTTTGAAGTGGTTGGATGTGGGTATCACTTATCCTATTTTTGACAATGATTGGGTTTGTCCTATTCACTGCATCCTTAAAACAGGAGGATTAAAGATTGTTACAAATATGAGGAATAGACTTATTTCTACTAGAACAGTGACTGGGTGGAGGATCTGCATTAATTACTAGAAGCTTAATAAAGCCACTAGGAAATGTCATTTCACGTTGCTTTTTATTGACCAAATGTTAGATTGATTAGTTGGGCATCCTTTATACTATTTCTTAGATGGATACACTTGTTACCATCAAATTTTCATTGCCCCAGAAGACTAGGATAAGACAACTTTAACTAGTCCTTACCTAACCTTTGTGTTCAGGTGTATGCCATTTGGCTTGTGTAATTCCACTACTATATTTTAAAGATGTATGATGTTGATATTCTTTACTTTAATAGGGTAGAGCATTGAGTTCTTCATGGATAATTTTTTAGTCTTTGGAATGATGTTCACTATTTGCTTAGATCATTTAGAGTTAGTCTTGAGAAGATGTGAAAAAACCAACCTTATGCTTAATTGAGAGAAATGCCAGTTCATGGTAAAGGAAGGAATTGTCCTCAGACACAATCTCTAAGAGGGGTATAGAGGTCGAAAAGGAAAAGATCTAAGTGATTGAGAATTTTTCATCTCCTACTTATGTTAAGGGAATCCAGAGTTTCTTAGGTCATTCTAAATTTTACAGGAATTTGATAAATGATTTTTAAGAAATTACCAAATCACTTTGCCATTTACTTGAAAAGGATATAACTTTTGATTTTGATTTTAAGTGCTTGGTTGTATTTGGGAAGCTTAACAAGTTTTTAATTATTACACCTATCATCACTTAACCTCAATGGTTACTTAATTTTGAATTGATGTGTGATGCTAGTGACTATATCATAAGGTGGTTCTAAGATAGATGCTTGATAATAAATTTAATGTTACTTACTATAGTAGTAGAAATCTTAATGATGCCTAGATTAATTATACAATAACAAAAAAAAAAAGAGTTGCTAGTTATAGTTTTTGCCTTTGGTAAGTCTAAATTCTATTTAATTGGTGGCAAAGTAATTATTTTTACTAATCATTCTACTATCAAATACCTGTTAATCATGGAAGATGCTAAGCCCTAATTAATCAGGCAGATTTTATTGCTACATGAATTTGATGTAGAGATTTTAGATAGGAAAGGTTCTAAAAATTAGGTGGTCGATCCTTTGTCTAGACTTGAGAGGGAGGATTTTGATGATCATGATAAGGACATCATGAAATTTTTCATGATAAAAAATTATTTTCATTGCATTATTGGAATAATCTTTGGTATGCTAATCCACTACAAAAAATAATGGCTATTACGACACCTTAAAGCGTTGTAATATGTTTATATTAAGGCACATATTCTATTAGGAAATCAATGAATGGTGTCGCTTAAAAGGTCGTTGGCATAGGGTTATGGGCATCTTTATATGCCCTAAAATCTAAAATTTTATAGCATATGATCTTAATAGAATAGTCTATGAATGACACCTATAAGGTGTCTTAATAGACAAGCTTTGCTAACACCTTATTGTGATGGAACTTGTGAATAAATACGACAATTATTATGTGTCATAATAGCTTACATGTTTAATAATAAGGCACATTTAAAGTTCCCTAAGATTTATGGTTTCCCAACACTTCAATTTAATGAAATATTCTTAATAAAACTATATTGAATATATGCTTTATCCAATATATATTACATTCAATTCTCAATCACTTAATATTTCAATTGCAAAGAATTAATCTCCAATCAAATTTCTAAGAATCACACATATGAGAACTTATTAAATCTATTTTGCTTTACCTAAAAAAAATATTTCATACATATAAAATTACAAAAAAATTTCACCTTCCAAAGAAAAGGCTACTTCAAACTTTATGTGTACATAATCAACCTATCACATTAATTTTATGCCAATCGTATATTGCTTTTCAAGCTCAACACTAACATTGTTATTACAACTAAGATTTCCATAAACATCACTCTTCTCTAATTCTAGTAGATAAAGAAGCTTAAGATGAATCCTCAGTGTGAGCATCAAATAAGGATGAAATTGACTGTCGAGGAGCTATGTTGTGAGATAAGGATGAAATCAATTGAGGGGCTCCAACTTCGACAGAGAAATTTAAGAGCTTGATTTGGACTTTTAGGGGCTTCAGATGTATGGTTATCTATAGGCTTCCCTTTATGCACCTTCCCAGCTTTGGCTTCATCTTTTACCGTATTAAATCTCTCATTCTACATCAAAAGTGAAACAACCAGAAAATAAAATGTGGGTGATAATGTTAATCTTGTCAAAACTATTGAGATTAAAGTAAAATATTACACTTACAAAGATAGATGGAACCAAAGAACTATTTCTAAGATGCATTTCATGAAACTAGCAATGCCGCTTAAGTAAGCCTGTAATAGGATCAATTCAAATGTATAAAAAGAATTTTAATAAAGTAAGTACAATACCATGTTCATCATTGCCGTGAATATTTGTCATGTTTATATGTATCAAGATACTTTTAGTATATCACATGGAATGGAGATTCAACAAAGTAAAAAGCTGCAAATAATTTATATTTAAAAATCTTAGGGATATAATCTTAATAGCAGGATTGTTAACATTGACCAGTCATGCCCTTTACTTCGAGCAATTTGTGGTTGGCTCATATTACAAAGCCATTTGGCATGACTTGGCAATAAACTTAAAGCAAGTGATGAAATGGGAACTGATTGGGCCATGGGGCACGCATCTTTTTGATAATGATGTGATGTACAAAGCAAGTTCTCTATAAGTGTTGTAATGTTTTATTATTATGGAAATGACTGTTAGAAACTAGCAGCTTAACTAAGTTTTGTGTAACAAAATAGAACCTATGGCTTTCTTTGTGGAAGTATGTAGGGAGATGGTGGTCTCTATAGAGTCTCAAAAATCAGTTGCTACCCTATTTCTCACCAAAACTTATCAACTTGTTGATGATCCATCCACTGATCACATAGTATCTTGAGGAGACGATGCTACCAACTTTATGGTGTGGAGACCTCTACAGTTTGCAAGAGATATGCTTCCTAATTACTTCAAACATAACAACTTTTCAAGCTTTGTGAGGCAACTCAACACCTACGTAAGCTTTTCATTGCAACCTTATTTTAATACTTTACAACTATGTCTCCTTACCTTATGCTATCAAACAAAAAGTTTATTCAATTGTTATCTCAGGTGATAAATGAAATGTTTAAAAGTAGTTCTTGTAGGTAGCTCACTAACAATTTCTTAAAGGTAAAAGAGTTCTAACAGTGTTTAGTTCTTATTTTATACTTCCAGTCTCCATTACTCTCATGTTGATATATTCAACAAAGCAATGTTTTCACATTCATGGCTTGCGTTAAGTTGGTTCCAAGTGAGTTTTTTTAACAATTTAAGAAAGGATGTAAGCTAGTCTTTATTGCATTATGTGTATTAACACAAAATGAAGTCATTCTATTTAAATATCAAGTTTAGTCAAGTGCAACTTCCCAAAATTGGTCTTTTAAACTACTATATTGTATGCATTAGTTAGCTTAATTGGTAATTGTTGGAGTAGCCTTAATTTTGGTTAAGGGTCCAAGAGGGCAGTGCCCCCTGGCAAGGTTCGACCTGTAATTAGCAAAATTCATATTTTGTCGTGACTGTATTTTAAATGAATAGACTTGTTAATATAAAATCATAATAAAGTAATGCGATGTTATCATAAAACTGCAATCAAGTCAACTAAAGCAAACTATAAATTCTCGAGTAGCATGAAGTCTTTCTGACACAAAAAGGGGAAGCAACGAATAGAATAGAAAATGAAGCAAACTAAAATCAGACCAAAGTCCTAATGAACTTCAAGATCTGCGGCAAATAAGCTTACAAGGCCAGAAGATTTACCTTTCAGTGATGTGGAAATAGTTGGCATTTGGCGAGTATGTGGTCGATCGCTCAGAAGTTGCGAGAACCTCAACAACCCTAGATAATCGAAGGAAGAAAGAAGAAAACTTTATTGAACCCTTGATAGTGGGCATTCAACATTCAAAGGATTAAGGCCAATGATTAAAAGCCATGAGAAGATTTACCTGATTCATCTATTACAATTGTTGATGTAGCAGCAGTGATTTGTGAGAATTAGGAATGGTAGACGAAGAGAATGCGCACAGGGCACAGGCATTCAACAAAGGAGGAAAATAGATTTGAATATGAGCAAGATAAAAAATAAGAAGCTCGCATGAAAACTTATCACAAGATTTAGCTCTATTAGCGCCAAATGAGAATATACCCCAATAAATATTTTTTAAGGCACTTAAATAAAAGTGTCTTAATATATATGTCATTAAAAGTAAAATTTTTTAAGTGTGACATTGTTAATTTCATTATTAGTGGTATTATTCTCACTAACATGTCTTTTATGCAAAGATGTAATTTTTTTTCACGACAGCAAATTCTATTTTTATAATGACTCTTACTTGTTTAGGATGTATAAAGACAAAATTATAATGGAGTTTGTCACTGAAAATGAGATTGAACCCATCATTAATCAATGTCATGATTCTTAGAATGGAGGGCATTTCGAAGGATTTAGAATTGCTTCTAAGATTTTTCAATCTAAATTTTATTGGCCTACCCTATTTAAGAATGTAAATGACTATGTTAAATTTTTTGATAGATACCTGAGGGTAGGATATATTTTTAAAAGAAATGAAATACTCTTAAATTATTTTCTTGAAGTTGAAAATTTTCAAGTTTGGGGTTTAGACTTCATGGACCCTTTTTCTCAATCCTTTGAAAGCTAATAAATTTTGATAATTGTTAACTATGTTTCTAAATGGTTAGAAGGAATTGAAACTCCTAAAATTGATGCTTAGATAGTAATGAAGTTTTTTTTAAAATAGATTTTCAATATCGAGAGTGTCTAGAGTCATCATTAGTGATGAGGGTAGCCAATTTTGTAATAAGAGAGTTGAAAATATAATTTCTAAATATGGAATTAAGCATAGGATAAAAACTACTTATCATCCCCAAACTAGTGGTCTAACGGAGATTAGTAACTAGAGGATTAAGAGAATTTTAGAGAAAACTATAAATTCTAATATGAAAGTTTGGTCATTGAGATTGAATGATGTGCGATGAGCTTATAGGACTGCTTCTAAGACTTTAATTGTAATGTCTCCTCATAAATTGATTTTTGAAAAAGCTTGCCATTTGTCTATAGAGTTAGAATAGAAAGTTTTTTGGGAAGTAATAGAATTGAATTTTAAGCTTAAGGATGTTGAAGAAAAGTGGCTAATATAGTTAAGCTATTTGGAAAATTTTAGAAAAGATGCCTACTAAAATGCCAAAGTATATAACGAGCAATTTAAAAAGTGGCATGATCATGAGCTCATTAAGAAAGAATTTGATCCTTGATAGGAAGTCTTGTTGTATAATTCAAGATTAAATTTATTTTTTGAGAAACTTAAGTTTAGACCATCTAGCCCAATCACTGTTATAAAGGTGTATATCCTTATGGACCTGTTGATATTAATGGTCATAAAACTATCAAAAAATTTAAGGTTAATGATCATAGATTGAAAATCTCTATAGGAAGAGATGTTGATTACCTTAGGATTTCTGTGTAACTGGTACATCTTGGATAGAAATTTGGCATAGTTTGACTAAAAATTAAAAACATAGAACTGTTTGCAAGGTAACCTAATTAATCATCCATGTTTGTTATTAGATTTTTTGGCATCGATGTTCTATGTTGTGGTTAGAAAATTATTTGATTATATTTGATCTTAGTTGCATCAATATTGTGTGAGTTAGTCCTTATTTTGGGTGGAGGAGTTGATTTAAAAAATTCAGCCTAGAGCCACAACACTTTACCCAAAAGCTCCATAGTGTCATATTAATTATCAAAAAATTATTTAAGTCGATCGTGCCATAGTGCTGGAGGAATATAGTGATGAAGTGCCAAATCACCTTTTGGAGTGCCATAATGCCATCCATGTAGCTTATTGGCATTAAGCTCTCCAGTTATTTTGATTAATGAGCACAGTAGAGCCACCCATGTAACATCATAATGCTTGGTCAAAAATATTAATAGGGTAAATGAAGTATTGTGGCAGTGGTCACTTCAAGCACTGTAGTGTAGCAACATGTCGAGTACCACGACAGCCTCACAGTTAAAAAGTCTGTGATTGTAATTTCCTAGGTGAGTGTCACGGTTCTACCTATCCCTAACATCGTAGTGAAATACCTATGTTGACTAGATTGACTTAGGGCCATAATGTTACGCAAGCCTGCATCACAACACTGATCAATTTATAAATAAGTCTTGGATTTGAAATTTTCTTTTTGCTTACACCCTTGCATTCTTAGAGCTCCATTGTATTTATATTTCATATTCCTTTTCTATTTTTTTGCTAGAATGGTCCCTAGAATTCGATCGGTAGGAAGAGGTTTGGATCCACTTCCTATGATGCTCGTAGATTCATTAGTGCTACGACTGAAGAGTGGTACAATAACTTATTGGTAAGTCTATTATCTCTAAGTGTGGGTTTGATAGCCCTTGTGTGTGTGTGTGTGGGGGGGGGGGGATTATTTAGGTCTAAATAGTTGAACATAACGAGGATTTCCTAGTCATTCAGCCTCATCCTGCAAATGCTTATATAGTGTGGGAATTCTTTGCTAATGTGAAGGTGCCCAAAATGAGTGCGTTTATATTTATGGTGAGTGGGTCCCCTTTACTCTTTTTCTATAAGCCACAAACCCAAATTTTCAATTTGATAGTGATGAGCACCTAAATTTCTTTATGATTGTTATAGATTATGATGAAATAATTATTTTTTTGACCTGTAGAGATTTAAATGCCCAATGGAGGAGAAGAGAGGAAAATATTATTTTTTATTTGTGTCAGCCCTCATCTAAGAGTCCAAAGCTTAACACTACTTCATTTATATGAGTCTTATACCTAGCAGAAATTCAGGTGTGGTGATGAAATGTAAGTTAATTTTAAATTATTATATTAAAAAAGATACAACTATACAACTATCAATTTTGGGAAGATTGCCTTCTAGAGTATCCAATATAAGCTAAGAGCATTAACTTCTATGAGTTTAGGGCCTCCTAATCTTATTTGTGTTGAGTAAATCAGCTGGAGTAGTAATAAATGAATGCCCGCTACAACCATATGATGCTCCTGCACCAAAGGTAGTATCAATACCAGGCTGACTACAACATAGCTATGGTTGGCATGTTTAAGAGTTAGGAGATGGACACTCACAATCAACTGAATTCGTCCCTAGCCCACCCCTCTTTGAGATTTATCCAAGAGCAGGACCTTTGTCAGCACAAGTAGCAGCAAAAGAAGTAGAAGATGATGAAGAGGAGTAGGGAGAGCCCTACGATTATTATTGTAGTTATTTTTTGTTTTATTTTTCTTTTTTATTATAATTTTATTTTATTTTTGTTTTTTGCTTTAGTTTTATTATTTTCTTGCACTTTCTATTATTCTTGTATAAAATGTACTTGGAAAAAAATTAAAGAAATCAATCTCCCATTTTATGAAAATTATTTGTTTTGTTTATTATAATTTTTGCTTGAACTATAAAATTTAGAAAATTTAAAATTCAGACCCTTAAATATTTAATGATAAACAATTTGCGAAAAATCTCTAATAAAATAGTTATACGTAAAAACTAATATTTTCATTCATAATTAGTAATTCTAGATAAGCTAAATTCTGAGAAATCATTTTAAGCACTTGACTACTTATAAAAGACTGCTGAGTTTTAGACTTAAAATGGATTAAATCATTATATTAATCCTAGATTATAAAAAAGTAAGTTATTAAAGAATTATGAAACCCTAAACAAATATTAAATTTGCATAATAAGTGGAGGCAATAAAGATGGATTCAAAATTAATAAAAGTTATTTTAACAAATAAATAAAAAAAGAGTTAAAAGTAATATAAAATGATTGAAGAAGGTTAAGTACTAGAGTATTTAAAAAAGGAACATGTACTGTCTACACCCACTTAAAAATAATAACTGAAATCAATTGATAGGTATTAAAAATCATTATAAGGTATTTAGCTAAATAAAATAAAAAGAAAAATAAACACTAAATATGCTAAATACTAGTATATAAAAAAATTAATACTGCAATATCTTACCCCATGTATATACTTCTAATGGAATTATTATAATCATAGTACTTAAATAAAGCTTGTAGGTAAATCTATGGGTTAACTAAATGTTTAATTTTTTTAAGTCTAATCAATTGTTTAATTTTTAAATTTCATGAATTATTTTAATTCATTAAAAGAAGGGCCCAATTTTTGACTTTTTGATTTTAATTATGTTTTGTAGTTTTGTTGTTTTTACTAAATACTAGACCCTGAGCTGAGTAAAATGACGCTAAGTTTGCTGTATTTGGATTTTTATAGAATTAGTTATGATTTTTTTAAGTTTAAATGTATTTTTGAACTATGGTTGACTTATTTTTTTATTTTTAGTGATTTCTAGAAATTTAATATTTTAACAAATATTAAATCATTAAAGGAGTTCAATGCCTTTGAGTTTGCTCAATTTAGAGTTTTCTAGAATTTGTTATGAATTTTTGAATTTTTGACATTTAATTGAATTATTTAATTTATTAATTAAAGCATTATTATTATTATTGCACCAAGCTCACTCCAAACTCCTTAAAATCACTCCCAAATATCAAAGATGACCTGTAGTAGTGTTTTCAAGGGTTTGGAATTTATTTGGTATTTTTAATAATTTTTAGTTATTTATTTTAAATAATTATTAAAATTTCTTAATTCTTAAATCTAGACCAATTTTGAAGGATAGAGGACTGGATTATAAATAATTTGAGATATTATTTATAGTTTTTAGTAGTGCTTTAAAAATCGAACCATATCGGTCGGTTCGGTTCAACCTAAAAATCGCATTTGCTCCAAACGCCTAGTTTTGGAATAAATCGCCGGTTCAACCGGTGAACCGGTCCCGATTTTTAAAAACTGATCAGTTCAACTTTTTATAATAATATTAATTAAATAATTTATTTAATATTAAATAAATATTAAACTTAATCATAATTAATATAAATATTAATATAAAACTTCTAAATTTGTATTGAAGACATGATTATTAATTATTAATTTCAACAATCTCATATGTCTTCTTTATTTCATATGGGCTCTTGTCATTAGTAAAAGCAAGAAGCTTTATAAACTATATAAAGCAAAACTTCCAAGTGATGTGGGACTACACCATACAAATAAAAAAGCCACCTTTAGTTTCATATACACACTATACAACTTATTTTTTTAACAATTTTTTAAATTAATTTTTATAATATGAATAATATTTATTTTTTTTAGTTGATAGTATTTATTTTTTTAGTTGATAATATTTAATTTTTATCTATTTATTTTTTTATATTTTTTATTATATATATTATAAAGTTTATGCGGATTCGTCTTTTCTCGTCAAGCAGCTTCAGTAAAAATTATATGATATAAATTATAATATAAACAATCATTTTTTATAATTTGAGTAATACTTATTTTTTTTAGTTTTTTGGGAAATTTTTATTTTATTTTTTTGATTAATAATATTTAATTTTTACCAAATGAAAGACTCTTATATTAAAAAATTTGCAAAGTTTCAGTTTTTCACCTCTAAAAATCTTTTATGTTACCAAATGAAATATTTTTATATTAAAATATTTAATTATTTATATAATTTTATATTATGAGTTTTTAAATAATTTATATTTATAAATTAAATTTAAATATGTAATATAAATTAGTTATATTAAATTATATGGTTATTATATTTATTTATTTTGCTAATCTTATTAGTTTTTTTATAATAATATTATTATTTATTACATCATCCGATTCGACCCCGGTTCAACCGGTCGAACCGGTCAAATTGTGAACCTCCTTCTTACAGTTCGTTGTCCAATCCAGTTTTCAGAACCTTGGTTTTTAGATTTAATTTGGATTTATTAAATATTTTTGGAAGTTTCAGGCCCCTTAAAAGGGCTGGTTTTTAATTTTGTTAATTTTCTGACCTAATGACCTCAAAATTTAGTGAAATTAAAACCTAAGGTTCACTGTCCCAGAGTTTCACTCCTATTGGCCTGGTGTGTGTGTAATTACCTAGAATTTTTTAAATCATTTAGACATTGCCCTTAATTATTTTTTCTAGTTGACGCTAGTATTCCAATGGGTCCAAATTTTAGTTCATTTAACCCTGATACATATGCAAGCACATTAAAAAAAATTTACAAAAAGATCTTATCAATTTGGGGAGTTATGAATTTTTAAAGTTTTGGATCCAAAATGGACCCATCACTTTGCAAATTCACACTACAGTAATCTAGAGAGCATATGAACATATAAAAAATGCAAGGCATGCCTAAGATGTTAAAAAAAAATTTCACAAAAAATGGGTCCAGTTTGACTACTAGATTATGAGAAAATTATCAGACTTAAATTTTAAACATCACTAATTTTCTCATAATTCACTAATCAAAACATCTTGAAAATAATTTTAGAAAATACTAGGTCTCAAGACCTTTCTAATGACACCAAAATCATTAAATTTGGTGAAACAAATAAATTTTATTTGATTTTTTGGCATTTTAGGCATTTAAAATGAATTTTTAATTTAATTTAATGATTTGTGCCACCGCGCAATCATTACCAATCATTATGGAATGTAGTGAGTCATTGCCACTGTCCTAATCTGAGTCAGCATCGATTAGAGCCTTGGATCGACTGCAGGAGAAGGGGATGGGCCATATTGAGCCATGTATCATCTCCTCATTCAAAGTGGTGCGAGTTCAATCTCAAGACCCACACATGATTTTGACCTAGGTGACGTGGCTAATTTTGGGCTGTTTGATCATCCTGAACGTGTGACCAGATAGCTCTAATTAAACTGGAGACATTTTAGTTAAAAATGATCTAGAAATTTCAAATGCCATAACTTTAAAAGTACTCGTCCAAATTCTACAAAATTTGAAGCATAAGCTCATGGCAACATAAATTTTCATTGTCAAAAAATTTGTTCAGTTTCAAATTAAAATGTTAACTAAAAGTCAAGATATCTCACCAACTAGTAGATAGATTTTTATGATCTTGGACTCCTTTTGCTCCTGTAATGTCATCTCAAACTTTACAGATGATTCCCCAAGTTGGTTGTGGCTGGATTGAAAGTTATGTTGCAAACTTTAATTTCTCTCACTAGATCCCTCTCTCTCCTTACCAAAATGATATTTGGAGGGTGGGATTTGGTGGGAAATGCTTGGAATGGCTAGAGAACTTACTAGAGGAGCTGAGGGATAAGTTTTGAGAGCTGGAGGCTACTGGGAGAAAATGTTTGAGTAAATCAAGCCCTTTGGTTAGATTTCTCCCCTTAACCCCACGCTTTTGGAATGAAGGGTTGGGATTTGTTTGGGCACTAGCTTTGATGCTTGCCATGTGTCCCAAGGCTATTACAAGCTAGGGGAAAGGCTGGAGGTTGAGTGAGACCTCTCTTGGTTTATGGGATGGGGGGACCACACCCTTTTTCCCTATTAAACTAAACCAAGGCTTGTCTTAGTTTAAGCACTACATTAGGGGGATTATTACTTTGCTTTAATTCCAATTTGGACAAAGTTTAAGCAGATTTCCAAGAGGATTTGATGGCAAAGGCTTTTGGTGTTTAAGTTGAACATTTTAAGCATGTTTGAATGCTTGTTGACCATTTGACTAGTCAAACTAGTCAATGGAGTTGAGGTGGCATCCAAGGGGGTATATTTGGCTGCTTGGGTGAGTAACCAAGTGTTTGGAGCCATGACATTGGAGTTTTGGTCAAATACATGGAAATGTAGCATGTTTTGACCCCCCCAATTGGGTTGACCAAGTCAAATCGAGGGGAATTTGACATAGAAAAATATTGGACATGTTTGGGATGTCTAATTGAAGGATTTGAGGTGGTCAATTTGGTTTAAAATTGATTAGAGGATTAAATTTGACCTTGGTTGGGTGTATGATTGACTTAGTCAACCATGGTTGACTTAGTCAACCATGGTTGACTTGGTCAACCAAATCAAACCAAAGGTTGGGGTTGGGCCCAACAAATTTAAAATGACATTTTGGACCCAATGGAAGTGGGCCCACCTAATGGTGAGGTCTTCTTGCATGAAATGCATGTTTGGGCCCTTAAGGGGCGTTTTGGTCAACCATGGTTGACTTGGTTAAACAAAAACTCAGGTTTGGGTTCAATGAACTCCTAATGATGTCTATGATGCATTAGAAGAGGTCCCATGTCTTGGTTTGATCGAGTCATGTTGAAGTTTAGAGAAAACTTCAATTTTGCCCATAAGGAGCATTTTGGTCATTTGGGGCTCTGGTGAACTCTGGGTCAACCAAGGTCCACCAAAGTGTAGTTTTGGGTTTGACATGTCATAACAAAGATTATGGATATGATCAAGGGTTTTGGAAAAGGCCCCAAGGTCAAATTGCATAAGATGCAAGGTCTAGTGGCATAGGCTATAAATATTTGAAGATTTTGCCGCCTTTAGATTTCAACTAAATTTATGGAGTTAAAGGTATTAGCTTAGCCTCAAGTTTAAAGGGTTGACCATAGGAATATGCATAATTAATATGCAATTGATATATCATGAATTGGGGGTCATTTGATTTGATTTTGAGGTTATTAAAAAATCACCCAAAAAGTTTTGTAGGACATGGGCCTTTGACCTTGAATTTTAGTTTGAAATTTTGGATTTGAACATGATTTTAGATTTAATTGATTGAATTTGATTCATCCAGATCAATGACAATCAATTAGGTGATTGTTGATGATTGGATAAGGAAATCAAGTGGTGGTCGGTAGATGACTACTACATGAAAGAAACTTGATTTGGTTTGGATTTGAGTTCTGTTAACCTCATGACACAAATGAGGTCAACAGGTGAATAAATAAATTTATTGAGGCATGACATGTTATAAACTAATTATTGATATAAATAACCAAAATAGATAATAGATAATGATGCATAATTTTTTTATGTGAATCTTACTATTCTCTTTTACCTTACATTAATTTTGACTATAACATTTTGATTACTTGCTAGGTTATATGCTCATTATGTAATTTTTAAGTTTACAGGAAAGGTAAGGACCCTATGGCATGAGGCTTTGGATAGCATGCATTATTTTCTTTTAGTACTACTATTTTAGTTTTCTTTCTATTCTTGTGGTTATGTATATATTTTTAGCTTATTAATGCTATTGTATATATTATTTTAGACTTTGAATGTAGAATGTAAATATTGATTATAGTAATATGAATTATATTTTTCATTAATTATAATCTGTTAATGCAATGAATCAGCTCTAGATGTTAAATAGATCTGGTTGAAAAAGATTATTTACTGTTATCGAAAAGAAAAAAATAAATAAATGAAAAGAGAAAAAAAGGAAAGAAATTCTTTCACTTTAGATGTTGGGGCATGATAACCACAATGTCAAACCTTTTCACACCATAGCATCATAGCAGCACAACACCATGATTTAGAGTGCCAGGGCAATTTCATCTATGTAAATTGGCAAAGCCCAAGCACTAGTACTAGGAATGCCATAGAGCAAGATCCAGTTCAACATTTTAGTGCCATGGTGGTGTCGCGGGGCCAAATTGCTCTTAATGTCACTACTCAGGAGTCGATATAGTTCACTTTGGAAGTGTCATATAAATTTAGCCCAACATCGTGACGGAGCCAAATATTGAATGATGAGACACTAATTCATTATTGTAACAATGCAACACCCAACTCTCGAGCATCATGCCACTAGTCTCAATTTTTGTACTTAATATAAAATTTTTTCTTTTAATTTTTTGACGGCTAGTTGTCGATTTATTCTACAAGATAGTAAAAGGAGTGGGAGTATAGAGTGGAGATTGAACGGGCAAAAGGGAACTCGATCTGGGAAGCATCCATATTTTGGAAGTGATTCTAAATGCTATTATGGGTGATTTTTTCTCTACCTAATCTTTTGCACCTTTTTTATATTGTTCATAATAGAATCTATTTTTGTGGAACATCATTTCTATGGATGGCTAAAAATATATATTTTTTGGGCTTATGTTATGAATGAAGTGTATTATTCCTAATATAGACTTTTTTATTTGTGGTTGCTCTCAATTTCTCTCATACTTCATTTAATTCAGGCAGTGGCCATATGTGAATTTAAAACCTAGTGTGATTCATTGCCTGATAGAGGAATGTTGGAACAAATAGGAGAATTAATATAGAAAACTTTCATATCTAAATATAGGATGAATAGGTTTCTAGAGTCTGTCGAGATAAAATCTTTGCAATTAGGTGAGAGCCTTACTTTACATACCTTACAAGCTTGATAGAGATCTAAGGTTGCATATGATCTAATTCACAATTAACTTTGATGAGTCTACTTCAAAAAATACTGCAATATTCATTATTTTGAGTCTAACACATCTTTTATTATGAATACTTTATCTTTCAGCATTTTGAGTAGATTGAAGAACCTCATCTTCTATTAGATTCAGTGGGATAATCGTGCTACTTGAGTAGATAGTACAAGAGATATCCATAGGATTCAATTGTTCCTTGTGGGATCAACACTCTACTCATTCATTATATTACTTGATTGGCATGTGCACTTGTATAGTTACACTAGTATCCATGTGAAAGGTGATCAATTAAAACAATGTGAGCCATCATATTTTTGGCATCATTATTAGGGAACCAATTTGTATCTTATGTTATTTCTTTATATTATTTAAAAAATAGCATTTTTAATCCTACTTGTGTTTTTTTTTAATTTTTCATTGATTAGTTGTATTTTTTATTCTGTAGCTTGTGTACTTGCTCCATTTTTAGTCTTCTTATTAAATTGCTTTTACTTGTATTTCATCATTTATGTGTTTATTTTTGTGTATGATTAGTAGATCAAATAAGGAACCCTTAGTGTTTAGCTTAGAGATAGAAAGGACCGTCAAAAAAATTGAAAAAACCAAAAAAACTTTAGCATTAGAAATGTTTGAACCAAACCCAGACCAAGATTAATCTAGATCTCTTAGTGGGTATGCCAATCCCTTAGTAGATAGAATCCATCAGAGTATCAATCGACCACCACCCAAGCTAATAAATTTTTATTAAAACCCATAATTATCCAAATGATTCAGAACTCACAGTTTGGGGGAACTCCTATTGAGGATCCCAAATTACATTTAGCTAGTTTCTTAGAGATATGTACAATATTCAATTATAGTAGAGACAGTGATGATGCATTAAACTTCATTTTTTTCCTTTTTCTTTAAGGAATTAATAAAAAAATGTGGTTGAATTTTTTACCCCTAGGCTCTATAGCCACTTGGAAAGAGTTAGCCCACAAATTACTAGCAAAGTACTTCCGACCTTTGAAAACTGCCAAGCTGAGGAATGGTAAAACTTCTTTTTTTTTTCAATTGGATTGAGTGTTAATTTATGAGAGTTTGGAAAGATTTAAGGAGAAGCTTAGGAAGTGCCCTCACCATGCTTTGCCTGATTGGTTGTTTATTTAGACCTTTTATTATAGACTTGTAAGCTCCCTTATGTCTATAACTGATGTTGTAAGTGGAGGATCTCTGATGTGAAAGCATTTTTGATAAGGCTTATATCTTGATAAAAGAGATGGAAATAAATAACTTCCAATATCCTTATAATAAGTGAATCCTAAGAAGGTAGCTAATGTCAATGAGTTAGATGCTCTTTCTATTTTAACCACCCAGGTAGCGACCATGTCTAAGAAATTAGATAATCTTGGAGTTAGTACAGCCTCAAGATCACCAATTCCTTAGAGGAGAGTCTATTTAATCCATCTAATAATCTTAGTGTGCAAGAGGTAGAGAATGTGAACATGGTTGGAAGATAGAATAACCCCTACTCGAATACAGATAATCTAGGTTAGAGGAACAACCCTAATTTTAGTTGGAGTAATAATAATTAAGGTGGAAATAAGTGGAAAGTTAGTTAGTCCAACCCTATGGGAATTTAGAATCCTCCTCAGAATCCTATAATTAATCCTAAACCTTCTTATCCCTTAGAATTTAATCAAAATAATCAATTTAAGGAAAAGAAGTAACCTTTGAAAGATTTAGTGTTATACATCGAAATTGATTACAAAGTTAAGATGCTACCATTAGAAATTTGGAAAATCAATTTGGGAAACTAAAAAATTCATTTAATAGTTGAAACCATGATACCTCATCTAGTACAATTGAGATGAAGGTTGTGTGGATAACTTCTTTCCTAAGTTAATGTAAAGTCCTAACTCTTATGGATGGGTCTCCTATGATAAGTTATTTAGGGTGACTAGATCCTTATCTTCACTCTCTCGATAAAGGATCCCAAATTTATTATATATCTTCTAATCCAATATCCTTAATTCTATGAATGATATCTTCTTCATCATCATCAACTCTTCTAGCTTCAAAAACCTTATCACATACATCAAATGTAACATAGGTGGACTCCTCAACACCTAAGGTTCTCTTATTAAATATCTTATACGCCTTTTCTACTGAGGAATGTCCTAGAAACACTTATTTATCCACCTTTGTAGTGTATTTTCCTAGATGTGATTTTACATTATTAAATATAAAGCATTTACACCCAAATACATGCAGATAAAACAAATTAGGCACTCTACCATTGGGCATCTCATATTATGTCTTATTCAAATTAGACCTTATATTTACTCTATTTAGAACATAGCAAGTAGTATTCACTTGCTCTGCCCAAAAATAATCGAGTAGACTATACTTTCTAAGCATCACATTAGGTGCCTCTAATAATGTCCTATTTTTCTTTCAGCTATATTGTTCTGTTGTGGGGTTTTAGCGGCTAAAAAATTATATTCTATCCTAGATTCTCGACAAAATAATTCAAACCTCTTATTATCAAATTCCCCCTATGATTGCTATGGATTATAGAAATTAAACAATCTATTTTGCACTGAATCCAAATTACAAATGTTTTAAGTTCCTTGAATGAATCACTCTTACTTATAAGGAACTTAACCCAACTGAACCTCGAATAATCATCAACAATTACAAAATAAAACGAAATTTCCTCCTAGACTTGTTATACTGATTTGTCTAAATAAATCCATGTGAAGCACTTCTAATGGCCTAATGGTGACTACTTCCTTAATAGATAGGACATAAGACTTTACTTGTTTTCCTAGTTTTCATGGATCATAAAGATAATCCTTCGAGAGTTATAGGTTAGGGATGCCTCTAACCAATTCCAATTGATCTTTCTAAGAATCCTCATGCTTGTATGGCCAAATCTTTGAGTACACAACCATGACTTATTAACAATGAACTTCAAGAAACAAACATTATTAGACTTATTAATATAATTCAAATTAATCATGTACACATTATGAATTCTTAAACCATCAAATATAGTTTTATCATTCAACATTAATAACCATTTTGTAGAAAGAAATTTTTTGTAAAACCCTTTATCATAAAGCTAGCTTATGCTTAATAGATCATGCTTTAATTCATTGCAAGCAAATTATTATCAATTAAAAAATCATTAGCTTTACCTATTATACCTTCTCCCATAACATTTCTGGTTGTGTTGTCTGTAAGTGTTACCTTTCCTTCGCTCCAAGCTTCCAGCAAGATAAAGTTCTTCATATCTCCGATCAAATGTCATGAATACCCACTATCTAGGTACCCCATAGTCTCAGTGGACCCCTTATGAGAACGTACATACAAAATTAATCAAGTTGTAACTTTGGGTCTTATGGACAAATTTAAAATCAATGTTGCACAAGATTTGATTAAAACTATACTTTGGTTTCTTTAGTTAAATCTGTATGGATTGAAATTATACCATCCCTAAGGACATACTAATGTCTTACTATTGATTTGAGAAGAGAAACATTCAGTTTATTTCCATGGCCACACATAGCATAGGGATATATCCAATTAACCCAGAAGGATAAATGGAATATTCACCTATCATTTTATTCATAAAATTAAATCAATGAATATATTTTCATAACAAAAAAGCATAAGGAATATTCAATTCATCCCTAAGGATAAAAGGAATATTCTCTTATCATTTTAATGATGAAAGTATATTAATGAATTCATTTCCATAATCAAATTATATAAGGAATATTCAGTTCATCTATAAGGATAAAAAGAATATTCACTTATCATTTACTCAAGAAATTAAATTTATATATTTATTTTCAATATCAAATATATAAATAATATTCAAATTACACCTAAGGATAAAAAGAATATTCACTTATTTTTTTAATATGAAATTAAGCCAATGTTTAAAGCTTAGTTCTATTTTCCCCCTACCATAGAAAAAACTAAGATTGGGTTTATTTTATTCTGGATTTTAGACTCCCTATAGGGGGCAAGCCCCTATAGTTAATTACATCTCCTAAGAGTGTACTCTCGATTAAAGTGAGGACGAAAAGATTTTTAAATACATATAGATTTAAAGAAATGATTGGGCTGACAAGATTTCAATGTATAAACTTTAGATTATAAATTCTAGAATTGCATTTGGAATTTAAATTTAGATTTAGGATTTTGAAAAAAGAGAATAGAACATGAATGTGCAGAGACTAAAGGGTGTATACAATCTGGGCTTACACTTTCCTAGAGTGAGCTGCCGGCTAACAATCCTAAGTATAATCAATTACCACATGAATGTAAGATTAGATATGCTCTGTCCTAGGAATTAAAGAATTATAGTTTAGAAAACTTTATAATTAGAACTTTACAATGTGTATATGATTGCATAATAAAATAATGTATGAATAATAATATAAATAAAAGAATTTTTATTTATTCATAATTTCATAGTACAACCCAGGATTTGCTGTAAGGAAAAGGTGGCCAAGCGCCACCAACAACAAGCTTAGATTTCTACTCTTATATAAAGTTTATTTGAATATGATTATTTTTTAAGTCTTCAATCTTTTGAATACTGGATCTTTTATAGCATTCCAAAATATAATGATCTTCAAAAGAAGAAAAATCATTTCATTTTAAAACCTTATATATATATATATATATATATATATATATATATATATATAATCTTTTATAAATCTTGACACTCTACAACTCTATATATTTACACAAAGATCTAAAATATTTTCATTTACATCATTGCCTTTATAGTTACATCATTGCCTAAGTACATTCTACTTTGCAGGAATGTAAAAGAGTAGTTATAAAAATACATATTTGAAATGGTGAAATGTGAGCAATTTTATATACAAAAATTTAAACTAAAATAAAATTATGCATCTCTAAACTTTCACTCTAATCTCTGGTGCACCAACAGAAATATAAATATGACATTCAGAGTACAGAAAGTAAACACATAAATATGAGTACCCTCTAGGCAAGCCACTTCTAGTAAAATAAAATAAATCACCAGCCTAGCCTAAGCTAGAGTTGGTTGTTCTATAAACTATCTTAGTGTTTGTAGAAGGCTATATGGCTTGGATGGATCCTATGTTTTACTAGTTTAAAATTATCTATAACTGATTTGGTTTGTTTAAGGTCCTCAAGAATAGTTTGAATTTAAGTATTTAATTATTTAGACATTTTAAATCTTATTTTAAAGTGGATGTTAATTATTATAATTGTTAATTTTAGATTTTATAGAACTTAGCATTTAACAACTTCTAGATACCAAAACTGTTAATTAGCTAGTCTTATGCTCAGATTTCTAATGCTACTAGTCCTCCAAAAATGGGGTTGATGTATAGCATCAAGTCCATCATTTTGATTAAGGGTTTTGGTCCTTAAAGCTTTTCAATCTAATACACATTTGTCCAGTGGCGGAGCTAGAAATTTTGTTCAGGGGGGCCTAAATTAAAACAATTATATTTACCCTCTCATTACCGGAGCCAAGAGAAGCTATAAGATCAAAATTAAGAATGCAAATAACATGAACCTTAGAGCTTAGAAGACATAAACATCTGCCATGGGTAGTCTTCGTTTGGGGGCGAGAGAGGAGCTAGCGAAAGGGAAAATGAAAATCGTGCTCGATGTCGTGACTCGTGAGTCGCGAGAGACGAGTAAAGGGGAAAACGAACCATTGATGCTTTTCATGTGTCCATAAAAAAATGTTAGTGGCTTCACTAGATTAATAGCAAAAAGAGCGAGGAAAAGCAAAACATATCCTTCACAGTAATTAATTAGATCATTAGCAATGCAAAAATAATTAAATAATTAGGTGGCAATTTAATTTTTAATAATTATTATTAGATAATGAATAGTTAGTTAACAATAAAAAATTTAATAAAATCATATTTAAATAGTTAAATATTTTAAATAATAATTAATTAAATAGCCCTACTGTTAACCGAATAAAACTGCTCCACTATCCCTGTCTACCACGTTCTCTACTACTTTGATCTCCACCATACAATCCTAACTACTGATATAATCCTAGCAGTTAGTTTAATATAGTGTCTGCACATGTAATGATTTAGTTTCCCTGCTTTTATTTATATAGGATGTATTATTCTTAAGAAGCAAGAAGAGAAACGTATTTGTTTTGCCTAGTTCTTCTTCCTGTTATTATTTTCCTCTCCGTTTTATGTAAATGCTTACTAGAGAAAGAGGCGTCAACACTTACAACTATGCGTCAAACTCTCTTTTTACCATTCCGTCCACAATGGAAAGTCATTTCTCCCTATCTCTTTCAGTATTTTACCCCATTAGTCTTTCTCTCTCTACAGCTAAAGCATCGCATGATCTGGGTAGAAGATGGATTGAAGACTTGAAATGGAAAAGCTTGTAATAAATAAAATGAAAGCTGTCAAGGGGTTATACCATTTTTATTTTTTCGGGGGGGGGGGGGGGGGGGGGGGGGGGTGCCCCACCTTGCCCCCCTCCCTCCACCCATGCATTTGTCCTTCTAAAAGGAATCAAGCACAAGGGCATAAAAGCTATGAAATCTAAATATTTTATTATTAACTTTTAAATTAATTTAGTTTGATTGATTACTAATTTATTAAATTTATAATTTTAATATTTATATTCTATCATATTCATTTGTGGCATTATCATAACGGGCATGAGGACCAAGTACTCCTTAGGAAATGTAGCCCCGCAGGCCGATGTAGTCCAATCTAAAAATTTCATCGATAGAGTGTTGGTCATTTATTTAATTATTATTAAATAATTTAATTTATACGGTTGATGGTTTATTTAACACTGTCGTTGCCAGGTCCCAAGTCCTGGATGAGAAAAGGGGAGGGTTGCATTAGGTAGTCGACAGCCGGTGTAAAACTTATCGAATAATAATGACATGAATCCTTTAAGAAATTGTGTTAATGCTAGGGCGTCCCTTGGAAGCGACGCATGTATTGCCTGAATACAGTGACAAGTGTGCAAGGGCTGCTGCACCACCGCCCAGGTGCAGTGTTAAATAGGCAAGGGTTCCCACATCAAGGACGGATGTGGGCAAAGAAGTTAGTCCATAAAACTAAAATTAGGGTAGGAACTTAGAATATAGGTTTCCTTACAGGAAAATTAATGGAATTAATAGATATTATGATTCATAGGAAGATAAATATTCTGTGCATTCAGGAAACTAAATGGGTTGGAGAGAAGGCTAAAATGATTGATAGCTTAGGTTTTAAACTTTGGTATTCGGGTAGGAGTTGTACTAGAAATG
Source organism: Dendrobium chrysotoxum (assembly GCA_019925795.1). Lineage (NCBI taxonomy): Eukaryota > Viridiplantae > Streptophyta > Magnoliopsida > Asparagales > Orchidaceae > Dendrobium > Dendrobium chrysotoxum. The sequence goes on along the minus strand of CM034303.1, from coordinate 43,427,684 downwards.
GTGTAGGCGTGATTTTAGATAAGAGTTTGAAGGATAATGTTATAAATATTAATAGAATTGGAGATAGAATTATAGCTTTAAAAATTATTGTTGATGCTAAGATTGTTAACATTATAAGTGCTTATGCTCCTCAAGTGGGTTTGGATATGGGTTCAAAATTAAAATTTTGGAATGACTTAGAAGAATTAATACAAAAGATACCTCTAGAAGAAAAAGTTTTTATTAGAGGAGATTTAAATGGACATGTTGGTAGAGAGGTAGATGATTTTAAAAGCATTCATGATGGCCTTGGATTTGGAACGACAAATGAAAAAGGTAAGTAAATATTAAGTTTTTGTTTAGCTTATGATTTTTTAATTGCTAATACCTTATTTAAGAAAAGGAATGAGCATCTAATTACTTATAAAAATGGATATAGTACAACTCAGATTGATTATTTTCTTATAAGGAAATTAGATCGTTTAGATTATAAAGATTGTAAAGTTATTCCAAGTGAAAATTTATGTACCCAATATTGTTTATTAGTTTTGGGCTTGAAGATAATGGGGAAGAAAATAAAAAATAAAGTAAAATAATTTTCTAGGATTAGATGAGGGCATCTAATGAATATTAACAAAAATATTTTTGAGAGTAAGATTTTAGATCTTAAGATTTTGTCTGTGCATGAGGATGCTAATGTTATGTAAGAAAAAATGGCTAGTGATATTAAGAATATTATAAAAGATATGCTTGGAGTTTCAAAGGGAAAAGCTCCTCCTAATAGTAAAAATAGTTGGTGGTGGAATCCAAATGTGCAAGAAAAGATTAAAAATAAGAAGATTTGTTATAAAATTGATTTAATTATAAAAATTCTGATAATTGGAAATTATATAAAGAGGCACGTAAGGAATCTAAGAAAGCAATATGTGATGCAAAGAGTTTAGCTTTTAGTGATTTATATAATAGATTAGATATTAAGGAGGGAGAAATATATATGTATAAGTTAGTCAAACAAAGAGATAGGAGTAGTAAGGATTTAGTTCAAGTGAAGTGTATTAAGGATGAAGATCAAAAAGTACTTCTTTTAGAAGATGATATTCAACAAAGGTGGATGAGATATTTTGCTAAATTTTTTAATGAAAAATATGAAAATAAAATTGACTGTAGTGACCTTAGCACTCTAAATGAAAATAAAGATTTCTATTTTTATCGACGTATTAACAAACCAAAGTTAGAGAAGCTTTAAAAAAATGAAGGGTGGAAAAGCTGTTGGACCTGATGATATTCCAATAGAGGTGTGGAAATGCTTAGGAGATGAAGGAATTTCTTGGCTTACTAAACTTTTTAATACTGTTTTGAAGACTAAAAAGATGCCAGATGAGTGGAGAATGAGTGTGTTAATCCCTATTTTTAAGAATAAAGGTGATACACAAGATTGTGCGAATTATAGAGGAATTATGTTAATGTGTCATACTTTAAAACTATGGGAACGAGTTATGGAGCATAGGTTATGACGTGATACTAATATTTCTCAAAATCAATTTGGATTCATGCCGGGTAGGTCTACTATGGAAGCCATACATTTATTAAGTGGTTTGATGGAGAAATATAGAGAGAATAAGGAGGATTTAAATATGATATTTATTGATTTAGAAAAAGCATATGATAAAGTTCTAAGAGAAGTGCTATGGAGAGTTCTTGAAAAGAAATGAGTTAATAACGCTTATATTCAAATCATTAAAGATATGTATGCAGGAGCTATTACTTGTGTTCAAACACAAGGTGGTTTGACCAAGTATTTCCCTATTTCGGTTGGATTACATCAAGGATTAGCCTTAAGCCCATATCTTTTTGCTTTAGTCATGGATGTTCTCACTAGACATTTGCAAGAGGATGTACCTTGGTGTATGCTTTTTGGTGATGATATTCTTCTTGTTGATAAGACTAGAGAGGGAGTTTAAGGTAAACTAGAATTGTGGAGGTCAACCTTAGAGTCTAAAGGTTTTCGCTTAAGTAGATCTAAAACTAAATATATAGAGTGTTATTTTAGTAATAATAGACCTAGTGAGGGGATTGTGATTTTGGGCGATCAAGTCATTAATAAGAGTACACGTTTTAGATATCTTGGATCTATTGTTCATAGTGATGGTGAAATAGACGGGGATATTATCAGCAGAATTCAAATTGGATGGTTGAAGTGGAGGAATGCATCGGGCTTGTTGTGTGATAGAAAAGTACCCCTCAAACTTAAGGGAAAATTCTATAAGATGGTGGTGAGACCTGCAATGCTTTATGGTGCCAAATGTTGGCCATTAAAAGAGAAGCATAATTCTAAGTTAAGTGTTGCAGAGATGAGGATGCTCAGGTGGATGAGTGGCTTTATCCTTAGAGATAGGATATGAAATGAGCATATTCATGAAAAGGTTGGAGTAGCTCCAGTGGAAGATAAGATTAGAGAGAGTCGCCTTAGATGGTTTGGTCACATAAAATGGCGGCCTCCCGATGACCCGGTTTGGAAAGTAGAGGTCTTAGATTTGACTTATGTTAAGAAAGGTAGAGGTAGACCTAGAAAGACTTGGTTAGAAAATGTTAGAAATGATCTTTCTTTATTAGATTTAAATGAGAATTTGACTTTTAGCAGGACACAATGGAGAAAAGGATTCATGTAGCCGACCCCACGTAGTGGGATAAAGGCTTGATGTTGTGATGTTGTTGGTTGATGATTTATTGAAATTTTGATGATTTATTGAGTTTTTATATTTTAATGAATATTTTAATATATCTAATGTGGGGTCCATTTCTTGACCTTTTAATTTTCATTAGTTTCTAGAATTTTTATATTTTTTATAAATACTAGATCAGAATATAAGTTCAATGCCCTTGAGTTTACTATATTTGGATTCTTTTGGAATTAGTTATGAATTTTATAACATTAGTGCATTTTATATATCAAGTTTAACTCAAACGTTAACTTTTGAATTTGCACTAAATTTTAGAGTTTTTATATTTTTCATAAATACTTGGCCCAGAGATGAGTCCAATGCCATTGAGTTTATTGAATTTGGATTTTTATAGAATTAGTTATAGATTTTTTAAGTTTGGTAACTTTTTGTATTTATTTAATTATTTAATTATAAATATTTTCTTATTTTTGTACAAAATCAACTCGAAACCTTCGAAAATCCTTTCTAAATATGAGAAATGACTTTAGGGATGATTTTAAGTGTTTAAAATTATTTTGGTAATTTTAAATTTTTTTAATTATTTATTTTAATTAAATATGGATATTTCTTGATTTTTAAATTTATTTTTATTTGCAATGAATTTTATAGGGCTTTTATTTTTTTGAGCATTTCGATATATTATATGTAATTTTTAAATTTAAAATGAATTTATTATGAATTTTAAAAGATCATAGGTCAGTTATGTATAGAAAATTTGTGTTTACTAAATGACAGGCCAAATGACCTCCAAATGCAATGAAATTTGAAACATTCGTACACGTATATATATGCTTCAAAGCAACTTAATTTGAGTTCATCGAAACCTCCCTAGGTTTAGATATCAATCACCAAACATAAGTGTATTCAAAGCTTTGGTGATTTTTTTTAGGTTCTAAACTCAATAAATTTGGGTGAAATCAATGGCTAATTAACCATTTAACATAGCATTGCAATAACATAAAAGATTAACACCTAATTTCTTTTGGATTCTTGGTTTTCAATTTTGAAATTCATTGGTCAAATGATGACCCATAAACTTGGAAAATCTATTTAGACTCCTTAAACATTTTCAATTGAGTTAAAAATTTTTGGAGATGTGCTAGACATCTCCAAGAAACATTCCCTTCAATTTAGTTCCATGGTGACTTATATATTATGGATAACTCAAGAAACACCCCAGGGTTTTTTTTTGGAATTATGGTTAATGTATTTCATACCATGAGTGTTTGATAGTACTCCTCAAACTAAATCCATTGAGTCTAAGATTGTGCAATTTGGACAAGTAGAAGAGATGTTATGATTTTTCAGAGATCCACTAATTTTTTATAATTTTTAAATCCTATTTACCCAATCAGTCAGGCCTTTCCACGTGGCATAACTTGATTGAGTCTAAGAATGTGCAATGATTGGCGCACTAACAGTATCCACATGGTTTTATTCTAAGCCGTTAGATCAAGAGAAAAAGGCTTGATTTAAAGCCACAAAACTGCAGGATGGCCGAACAAAATTAGATACGATAGAATCAAGACCATCATTCAAAATGAATGATCTTGATTTTTCTTCAACCTCCCATTTGATTTACTAAAAATAAGTGTACTCCTGCCAGATCCTCGAGATCGGGTGGACAGAATTGAATAAAACTTCATAAGAAGCATCAGTGGATAAAGAACATTCAATCCAATAGTCTGATCTAAGTGGATTGAATATTTCTTTCACACTTATCCAGACCTAGCTAGGACGGAGCACAAGAACAGAAGTTTACATGAGATAGAGCTCTAATTCCCTCGACCTTGCATTAGGCATGGTCATGTGGGTCCTTGGAACTTTTTTTTTTTCAACAAACCTTGGTCTGAAGATGAGTCAAATTCTAAGGACCTCATAGATTGAAAGTCAAATTCTCATGATGGAAGCTTCACCGAAGCTTGCTTGAAACCTTCTTAGGACCTTATAGAGTTGGCTGGGAAGCAAGGGAAGGATGCTTTCACACCCAAGATACTAAAGAAAAAAAATAAAACCCCCTTGTGTGGAGAAATTTTGAGCTATTTATAAGGCTCAAATTTGAACAGAGACAGGATTCTAACTTGATTCATGGGGCCTCAGCCCACTGGCTCAGGTCAGGGAGGCTTTATAGGGTTCAACAAAGGATTCCTAAAGCTTTGAGAGTTTAGGTTTAGTTGGGTTGCATGAATTGGCTCAACCCATTGGTCACATGGTGATGGTTATCAAGACTATGATTAAACCCGACCACTCCATCGTGGCAGCTAAGGTGGCAGAGCTCCTAGATTATTCTTGAACTCAATTCATATGACACCTAAGCTTGGGTAGGTCAGGCATGCATGCAATGTGGGTTTAAGGGCTTTAGGTGACATTGGGCTAGCCTAATGTGTCAACTCAGGTCAGTGCAATGGCTGGATTGACTAGGGTAAATGTAATGAGTCATATGGCATACAATGTGAGAGCTTGCTTAGGTCATTTGAGTCTAGGTTTAAATTGGGTCCAATGCATGGAGATTTTGGCCACTTGAGTTAAGCTTACATTAGTAAAAAAGGGAGAGAGGGGGAGAAAAGGAGGAGAGTGGAAGGAAAAGTTCATTTTGGTTATTGATCTGCTTTGTTGCTTTTACAAAAATTTCTTAGATCAAGGTAAGTGACTCAAACCTATCTCTATTTTCAAATATTTTGATTATAATCGATGAATTCTCCCCAAAACTAATTTTATTTCATTTTCCCTAGTTTTATAGAACTTGCACCGCATAATTTTTTTATATTATAGTATTAAATATTCGAAATGATTTGGCTAGTTTATTTTTAGATTTTGTCGGGTAAAATAAAAGTTATGCTAATTTATTTGATTGGCTTATAATAGAATTTTAATATCTGATAAATGTCTATTGTTAATGCAAGTATTGAGAATGAACTATATGATTAAATAGTAGTTAGTCACTATTATTTTTATAATAATGTGTGTGGGGAAAATAAGTAAAGACTGTTGCAATCCGGGATCCTAAGCTTATAATTTTGATGATAACAAATATTATTGATTGTACTTTCATTTTTCCTACCATTTTGTATTGCATACATATTTTTATGTGTACTAACATTTCAAGTACGTCATACATCATGCAAGAATATTCAGGACTCAAGTTTAGATAGAATAAGAACATGGTTGACAAGAGTCTGCAATTCTTATTTATTTATTTTTTTAATTTCTTGAATCAAAGTTTTGTAAAAGGCGTATGCTATTTTGGTGACGGTGCACACACACAGGGGAGTGACAAAAAAAATAAGTTTTAAATTCTTGAATTAATCATACCGTATGATTCAGATCATACTTTACGATCAATTGTTATAAAAACATTTTAAAATGACTAATTCTGTATTTAATGCTTTTGAACTAATCGTACTATATGATCCAAATCGTCTGGTACAATCAATTTAAATCAGAAACCCTAGCTGCCAATCAAGATTAAGTATTTTAAATTTTGATTTTTGAACTAATCATATTGTTTGATATGTATTGTACTGTATGATATTTGAAAATTTACTTAATTTAGTCCTCGTGATTAGTCAACCAAATCAATGTTTAATTAATTTGGTCCATCGTGCTGTATGATGTTGATCGTACTGTACGATAGACATAGAGTAAAATCGGTCATCCCAGCGATTATCCTAGATGAAACCTTGATTTTTGAACTAATCATACGGTATGATGTCAATCATACTGGATGATAGGTAGAGACGATTTTCAATCGTCCCGTAAATCTTCCCGTACGATCACAAAGCAATTAAACTAATCATATTGTAGGATTAGTGTACAGTTTTTGAATAGTTCGTCCCAGGACTAATTCATCATATTGGACGTTATCTGATGCATACTGTATGATCATCGATTATATTGTACGAATATTTTCAGTTGAATTAAAAATTAAACATTTTTGGCTGAACATTTTCGATCGTACTGTACAAATATTTTTGGCTTAATATACTTAATATCATTGCTATAAATATGAATTTAACTTATGATAAGAAAGGATCCCATAACCTTAAACTTGCCTTAGTCATTTACAAGCTTTTAGCATTAAGTACATAAGAAAAAAAATTCCCTTTGTTATTCAAAAGTTATTTCCATTTTTGTTGTTATACCAAATATGCTGATAGTGGATAGATTTTTGGTTATATCACTTACTATAAACATTATGAACCTATAGTTTAATATTTAAAGAAGAGTTCTAATGTTTATGGTGGAATGGTTTGGGGTTTAAAGGGTAAATTAATATAAATGCCTAGACTAATTCAGTTTAAGATAATTTTGGAAGATTATTTAAGGGAATTGATTTTATATGGGATAAATGGCTAAATATTATGATGAAGGGTTATATTAGGATGTTGTCTTATGATTTTGAGTTGATGGTAGAGTTTAGTTGTTTAGGAAGATGCTGAGATGTATAGAATAATAATGGGTCATATTATTCCCTAGTTTGACTAAGGGCTATATGGTAGTGTTTGAAATGATCTTAAGATTTTGGTTTATGGTTTATTGATCTTGGAGGATGCTTATAAAATGAAGGAAGAGGTTTGAATAGTTTATAGCAGGTGTTAGAGTGGAGTAACAATTAACTTGAAGAAAACTTAAAGCCACCATGTACAAAGAAAATAAAGAATACTTCTCCATCACAATGTTTTATTCTAATTCTAGAAATTATAGTGCATATAATCCCATAAATATTGCATTACAAGATTCATGTATAACCACTTTGGAGGAAGAAATAGAGGCAAAAAGGGGTTTATGACCATTAGTGAAGAGGAGTTTCAACCACCTTTTTTAATATTTTATCTATGCCAAACTATATTAATGTCGACCATATGAGTTTCTTGGTAGCAAACAAATTATTAAATAATAAATTATAATTTATATTTAAAATATTATATATTATGAGTTCTTCATGGGGCACTTGATTGAACTTCTATAATTATGCATTCTCTTTGATATTTTCGTTGGGCTTTAGCCCTATATCTAATAAATTACACTTTTAACAATGATTACATCTATCCACATGATTTTCCACATCACCTATTCTATTCTTTACACCGTTGTATTTATCTTGGTCCATCAATCAATAATGCTATTTAATAGTCAGATCCATCACAAATTGCTTGAGATCAAGGGGAGAAGGATGTATGACTTTGGCTCGGGGCTGAATGTAGGCGTCATAATCTTCATCATTATTTCTTACTAAAAAATATGAATCTAATTCAATTACACATTATCCCTATGACATAAGTTTAACCCATGTTCTTTCTTGATCATCTAATTTTATGTCTAAAAATCACTCTCTTTCTATTTTGATGTCGCAACCTTAATGGGGCTTACTCTCATCATTGAATGGATATAAACTATAAAGAGCATCCTAACTATTTTTATTGATTGGGTAAATCAATTTAGCAAAATTTAAAAATTGAAAGAGCTCGAGGAACTTGTAGAAAGATCAATTTAGGTTAGGAAAAAATAAAATAAAATAAAATAAAAACTTTAGCCTTAAATCCATTTATGATTAATATTAAACCTACTTTTTATAACCTTTACATTTAACTAAAATTTATGAAGTCATGTGAAGTTTATAAATGCCCAAATTAATTTCTTAATTATATAATTCATAAAATGTTATAATTATAACAAATACTTAATAGGTCATAAGGCATATTTAATTAACTATTAGGATACTTTGATGTGATCAACCCCTGGCCCAAATCTTATAATAGGGTGCTCACCTCATTAGGTCCTAGGAGCTTAGGGTTCCACAATTCATCTTAGGGTGCATAGTGTTCACTTTTATGATCCCTTAATCGCCTTAATCTCCTTTAACATATGATCTAAGATTTTAGAGTTAGTTATTGTCATTCCTTCAAATATTTATCATATATACAACAACAATAACAATAACAATAACAACAACAACAAGAAGCCTTTATCCCACTATGTGGGGTCGGCTACATAAATCCTTTTTCTCCATTGTGTCATGTTAAGAGTCAAATTTTCATCTAAATCTAATAAAGAAAGGTCAATTCTAATATTTTCTAACCAAGTATTTTGTAGGTCTACCTCTATCTTTCTTAACATAAGTCAAATATAATACATCTACTTTCCTAACCGGATCATTGGAAGGCCGCCGTTTCATATGACCAAACCATCTAAGGCGACTCTCTCTAATTTTATCTTCCATTGGAGCTACTCTAACCTTTTCACGTTTATGCTCATTTCGTATTTTGTCTCTGAGAGTAAAGCCACTCATCCCCTGAAGATCCTCATCTCTACAACACTTAACTTAATATTATGCTTCTCTTTTAATGGCCAACATTCTGCACCATAAAACATTGCAGGTCTCACTACCATCTTAAAGAATTTTCCCTTAAGTTTAAATATTTATCATAAATAATTCCCCAAAAATATTAATGAGAAGTTGGCCCTATGGTTGCATGCTTTTGGTCATCTAACCTTCTTAAGGTAGCAATTGAATGGGAGGATGGAAGGCAGAGGCCTTTTGTAATGATGATGTTTTAAGTTGTGTACAAAAGATGAGGGCAATATGGATAAGCTTTTGTAGTTCTGGTAATCTATCGAATTTAAAATTTCTTTTCTTTATATATCAGAAATGTATCGACAAATAATGAAATTTTACAATTTGCATTATTTTTTTGAATTTAATTGTAATTATAATTAGTATTAAACTCTACAATTCTCTCCAATGCATTTATTTAATGTTAATCAATAGAATAAGTGTTAATACATCATCAATTAAAAAATACATAATTTCATGTACTACCAAAATTTTATTGAGAGAGAAAATATGGTGGAAAAACTAATAGAATTTAATAAATGATTATACTTACTAAAAATATTTGTTTTGCAAAAGGTTAAAAAAGAAGTCATACTTTAGTTGTATTCCTCAAAATTATATACCTTGACTGGCAGGAGAAATTATTCTGTTTGGATTCTGGAGGTAGAGCTACCTTCGGAGTCCAATAATACTTTTACGCGTGGTATGCTTACGTGGATAGTCCACTACCGGCCCGATTTTAATTTAACTGTCTTGTCAGCCCGATCGGAGGAGGACACCCGCCCGCCCAAAATAAAGATAAAAAAATAAAATGACGAAAAATTTTCACATTTTAAGTACCTACTCAGATTGAAATTTCTGACATTCACAATTCTCCGAGGCCATCAAAATTTTTTTTTTACAACTTCCGGCGTACTAGTTTGCTCAAATGGAGAAGAAACAAACGGCGGGATATTATTAGCAAGGACAATAGATCGAAGTTAGCGCGGCCGGTCTGTCCCACCTTCCTTCCGATCTGGTTTTGCGCTAGAATAAACGATGCGGGGCGTTCCCGCCGCCCTCTCCTCCGCCGGCGGGATTAGCCTCTCTGTCTGCGGGCTGACGAGACGATCCCCCAAGACGCTGTCGTTCTCTCGCCACCACGTCCCATCGCCGGCTTGTTTCTCCACTAACTCTTCCCCAGGCGATTCCTCAGCTTCCAAGCCCTGGCTCCTGGTTGGCCTCGGAAATCCGGGAAAAAGTTACCAGGGTACACGACACAACGTAAGTTAATTTTTTTTTCAAGAATTTTAGTTTGGATCTTTCTGGCGGTTGTGGTGCTCGATTGTATCTGGGTTCTGGTTTCAAGGTCGAACATGGGGTGGACATCTAGACGTTTCTTATTTTCTATTATTCTTTTTGTTGTTCCTCAATCTTACATTTTATTGCTACTGATACATTGATCTGCTTTCTTTAGCCTTTTTTTTTGTTTGATGTCATTGCAGAGTAGGGATGAAGACACATTTACGGTTCCCTGAAAATTTATCACTGCTTTGGTATATTTTTATTGTGAAATCCCCATTTGTATTGTCTCACACAAAAATTTTTTGTACTCAAAATTAAGTATTTGTTGAACTTTTATTTTGTTCACCTGAAAGCTCTCAAGTCGTGAGTTTAACATGGTGTGGGAGATGATTGCATCAAGATCTTGGCAACAATATCCAAGACTCTTACCAACCGGACTAGATGTCACCCACAAAGAATACTAATGTTGAACTTCATAGACACGTAAGGTTTTGTTTTCTTTGATTGAGAAGGAGGAAAATGCTTTCTAAATATATATTGATATAGTTTAGCTAGTCTTGGAGCATGAAGCTTGGTAGAGCAGTTCTACTGGGTTTATAGTGGTCATTAGTCATACAAGTCATCATCATCATTAGCTTTATCTCAATTATTTGGTGTTGGCTTTATAAATCATCTTTTTTGCAAATCATTTTGAATAACTTCTATTTCCTTGGATTAGCCATTTTTTTTCTTCCAAACATATTCCACTAATTTTTCCATCGTTTAACAGGTGTATTTTTTAGCCATTTGTTGTACATGTGCTAACTACTCATTTCTATTTCGACTACCATATCTTTAATATATTCCACTTCAATCATCTTTCTAATATAATCATTATTTATTTTATCCTTTCTACTTTTGCCACATTTTTATTTAACATTCTCATTTCTGGCACACTCAACTTAACTATCAATAAATTTTTACTAGCAACATTTGAATCCATATAACATATTTGCTCTAATTGTAGTTTTATAAATTTTTTTATCCTCCATGACATTCTATTGTTGTAGAAAACTCTCAATGCGCTTCTCCATTTTAACTATCAATCTTGAATTCTATAAGTTATCACACATAGGATCCCTTTATCTCCTAATAATATTTTTTGATAATCACTAATATCACGCCTACTTTAAGATGAAGGGTCAGAGTATGAAAAATATAGTATATCATTATTCTCGGATTAGATGGTGGCATTTAAAAAACTCTAACAAAAATATATTTGAGAGTAAGATTCTTAATCTTAAGATTTTGTCGGTGCATGAGGAAGCTAATGTTATGTGGGAAATAATAGCTTGTAATATTAAGAATGTTGCAAAGGATGTGCTTAGAGTATAAAAAAGAAAAGCTTCTAATAGTAAAAATAGTTGGTGGTATAATCAAAACGTGCAAGAAAATATAAAAAATAAGAAGCTTTGTTATAAAAATTGATTTAGATATAAAAATTCTGAAAATTGGGAAAGATATAAAGTTGCCCGTAAATAGTCTGAGAAAGCATTATGTGATGCAAAGACTTTAGCTTTTATTGATTTATATATTAGATTAGATACTAAAGAGGCCTGAAGAAATATGTATGCTAGCCAAACAAAGAGATAGGAGTAGTAATGATTTAGTTCATGTGAAGTGCATTAAGGATGAATATCAAAAAGTACTTTTTTTAGAAGAGGATATTCAACAAAAGTGGATGAGATATTTTGCTAGGCTTTTGAATGAAGATTGTGAAAATACGATTGACTTCAGTGACCTTAGCACTCTAAATAAAAATAGAGATTTTTATTTTTATCGGCGTATTACTAAAATTGAAGTTAGAGAGACTTTAAAGAAAATGAAGTGTGGGAAAATTGTTGGACCTGATGATATTCCAATAGAGGTGTGGAGATGCTTAGGAGAGGAAGGAATTTCTTGGCTTACTAAACTTTTTAATATTATTTTGAAGACTAAAAAGATGCTAGATGTGTGCAGAATGAGTGTGTTGATTCCTATCTTTAAGAATAAAGCTGATGCCAAAGATTGTGCAAATTACAGAGGAATTAAGTTGATGTGTCATTCTTTAAAACTACGGGAGAGAGTTATGGAGCATAGGTTACGACGTGATACTAATGTTTCTCAAAATAAATTTGGATTCATGCCGGGTAGGTCTACTTTGGAAGCCATACATTTATTGAGAGGTTTGATGGAGAAGTATAGAGAGAAAAAGGAAGATCTTTATATGATATTTATTGATTTAGAGAAAGCATGTGATAAAGTTCCAAGATAAGTGCTATGGAGAGTTCTAACAAAGAAAAGGAGTAACAATGCTTATATTCAAGTCATTAGGGATATGTATGATGGAGCTGTTACTTTTGTTCAAACCCAAGGTGGTTTGACCAAGTATTTTCCAATTTCAGTTGGATTACATCAAGGATCAGCCTTAAGCCCATATCTTTTTGCTTTAGTCATGGATGTTCTTACTAGAGATTTGCAAGAGGATGTTCCCTGGTTTATGCTTTTTGCTGATGATATTCTTCTTGTTGATAAGACTAAAGAGGGAGTTGAAGGTAAACTTGAATTATGGAGGTCAACCTTAGAGTCTAAAGGTTTTCGTTTGAGTAGATCTAAAACCGAATACATGGAGTGTAATGTTAGTAGTAATAGATCTGGTGGGGGGTTTGTGACTTTGAGTGATCAAGTCATTAATAAGAGTACACGTTTTAGATATCTTGGGTCTATTGTTCAGAGTGATGGTGAAATAGATGGGGATATTATTAGTAGAATTCAAGTTGGATGGATGAAGTGGAGGAATGCATCGGGCTTATTTGTGATAGAAAGTACCACTCAAACTTAAGGGAAAATTCTATAAGATGGTGGTTCTACTTGCAATGCTTTATGGCGCAGAATGTTGGCCATTAAAAGAGAAGCATAATATTAAGTTAAGTGTTGTAGAGATGAGGATGCTCTGGTGGATGAGTGGCTTTACTCTTAGAGACATGATACGAAATAAGCATATACGTGAAAAGGTTGGAGTAGCTCCAAAGACAGATAAGATTAGAGAGAGTCGCCGTAGATGGTTTGGTCACATAAAATGGCGGCCTTCTGATGATCCGGTTTGGAGAGTAGATATATTAGATTTAACCTATATTAAGAAAGGTAGAGTTAGACCTAAAAAGACTTGGTTAGAAAATATCAGAAACAACATTTCTTTATTTGATCTAAATGAGAATTTGACTCTTGACCGGACACAATGGAGAAAAATGATTCATGTAGCCGACTCCACGTAGTGGGATAAAGGCTTGATGTTGTTGTTGTACTAATATCACGCATACTAAAATTATTTTTCATATCCCATTCATTATTCAACTAATTCAAATTCCTTTATGTTATAAATATTTTTTTCCCTTGTTTTAGCTTTGTAGTCATTTTAAGAGACATCTTACCATTTAAAATTATGTCACTTGTGAAAAGCATATGCTAAGCACCTCACTTTGAATATCCTTTATATACATCTCATCCCCATTTTAAAAGGAAATCCTTGATGTAATCGTAGTATATAGAGGATTGTTTAGCCACTCTACAAATATTTTTAGTCCTAGTTAGTGTCCGATCATTTATATTTTTAAAAACTTCCAACATATTTTTGTTACACATTTCTTTTTTAATGCACATAAAATCATTTATTTTGATGCTTGATCCCATTCCTTATCTAGATAAATCATCTGGAAATCCATCTTTGGCTCTATGTATTTCTCTATAGTTTTCTTAATACAAAAATTGCTTTCATAATGGATCTTTCATCTTCCTGGTATCGTATAGAACTAAACCAAATTGATTTTTCAGAACTGATTCAATATTTCTAAGTTGATGTTACATCAATATTTTTCATAATTTTATTTTATGTGGTAAAGTAGATTCTTCTATAATTAATAAAAAATTGAATATCTTCTCTATTTTTAAATATTAGTATCAAAATGCTGCTTCTCCAATTATTTGGTATACTTAGAATCTTCTAATTTATGTTGAAAAGATTTGTTAACTAAACCAATGCATTCTCCTCCATTGCTCTCTAAATAAAAATAGGTATCTCATTTGGATCTAAAGGTTTGATTTTATGTATCCTCTTTATTAGAGCAACTCCACTTGACTTTATATCAATTTATAATATATTTTATTGGATTTCTCACATGCTTCTCCAAAACAGCTTATTTTTAAAAAACCCCATTTAATAATTTCTCAAAGTAGCATCTTCATATTTTCTTCTTTATCTTAGATTTCATTATGTTTGCTTTTTATTCTTCTCAGTTGATTAAAGGCTTAAGATCTCTTATCTATTGCCTTAGCTATTATTATATATGTTTATTTTTCCTTTCTTTTAATTAATTCTATTGCATAAATTGTAAAAAAGAAATATAGCCTTTGTGTTGCTTACAATTCTTTTTGCACTCTAGTTTTTCTTATAATCATTAGAAGTCTCAAAATCATTTAAACTTTTGACAATCTTTAGAATTTTATATATAAGCCTTGATAAACTTTTGTGCCTCATCAATTTACCAACAACTCTCATGACTAATTTATGCCATATTTTAAACTCATAAAACTTTTACGATTATTTTTTTAATGGAATCAATCATCGCATCCCTATTTAGGTTTTGGTTTGATTAAATAATTTTGATGTCTTTTAGCAACCTATCTCGAAAGATAAACAAATTTTCACCTTTAAAAGTCCTTTACTGTATCCTAAGGCAATTACATAGTTTGATCATTTTCTTCATATTCTTAAGGCATACATTCATAACTAGCATTTTATGTTGTGAGGTCAAATTCTCTTCTTGAAACATCTTACAATCTTTGCAAAAAGAAATTATTTTCCACTCTAAAAAAAGAACTATATATCTTAACATTATAATCATTTCTTTAATTATTGTTCATTATTCCAAGATCATAGGCTACTTTGAAATAAAGTATAGCTTTTTCTATTGTATATATCCTATTTTGTATCCACTATGAATCCTCTCACAGCCCATCACACTAGAACTTATATGCAGTCACCCACAATAGATATCTTTTCTTTTGCAAGCATGCTTTACAATGCTTTATTTATCTATTCCCAAATTGTTTTTTAAAACTATCTTTTTATCTATCTTCAATATCATAATAATTAACCAGATTTTTAAATGTCCTCACGAGGTTTATTCAAATAGAAACCATCCTATCATTGGCACTAATCACCCTAATAAGTTTATCTCTAAACTCTTTACCTACTATTTTTCTTGCTTTATTTATGATGTTAATCTTTCCAAGATGCAATAGCTTATCACATTCTCAATGTTCTTGTATTTTTCCCATTACTTTTTGTTTATTGCAAATAGGTAATATTTATTCTTCTATTAATCATTTTTCTTATCTTCTCATTCAAAGTCCACAAATTCCATGTAGCAAATATAATTTTAGTATTTTATCCAGTTTCCATTCCTTTTTGCCATAATTAAGTGACCTTGTGGTGCATGACTTACGGGTGGCCTTTTAGCTAACCCTTGCATACTTTCTTGTTTTCACCACAATCGGCTTGAGTTGCGGCACATCACCTGTGGGTGACATCTTAGCTGACTTTTGCATAGTTTCATTTCATTATAATTAGTTAAGTTGTATTGTGTCACTTATAGTTAGTATCTTAACAAATCTTTGGCTACTTCTCACGATCAGGCTAGGTCGTGTTGTGTCACTCTAGAGAATGCCCTAACATTGTAAACAATTCAAATTTGACTTCATTTCATTAGTTTTGTTACAAGTTTTATGGTTGGCTGTTAACTTAACATAAAGTCTCAACATTTCATATATGAGTTTGGAATTGATAATGGCAATTGTATCTAAACACGACATGCTAAGATAAAAATACTTGCATACTTTCATTAGTTTCGTACATACATACTATGGTCTTTGATAAATTACCCAAGTGTTCTTGAAGGAAAATTGAGATTTTTCCCTACATGCAAATCTTGATGACTAGATTTTGCTCTTATATTTATGGTTTCATTTAATTATGTGGGTTTGAGATCCCTGTAGGTACAATCCTCATAATTTATTATCTCGCAAAATTTAAAGAACACTCATGATTAAGGAGGCTGCTCAATTT
Organism: Dendrobium chrysotoxum; assembly: GCA_019925795.1. Lineage (NCBI taxonomy): Eukaryota > Viridiplantae > Streptophyta > Magnoliopsida > Asparagales > Orchidaceae > Dendrobium > Dendrobium chrysotoxum. The sequence goes on along the minus strand of CM034303.1, from coordinate 43,411,222 downwards.
TTTTTTTTCATTTTATCAATCACTTCTTTATGTTAATGCCACACATGTGTGTGCATGTGAGTTTTGTGTGCTTCTGTGTAAGATTAAGTTTATTGACAAAATTTCAATCATGCACGCAAACTAATCACTAAATAATTTAGAAAAAGTAGCAAGGATAGAAACCACCAATTGGAGGATTTAGGCCTCACACCCGTGGTGCAGAGAGAATCTTTCTTCAAAAGTTAAAATTTGCATAGTGCTTGAAGAATTCACGTCCAACAACATATAGAAATTTGAAAGAAAATCTTAATTTCATTAAACTATAAACTGAATTTTATATACTTAGACACCTATTTATAATAAAAAAAACAAAAAAATAGTAACTTATTAACTTTCTCTAAAATCCATTTGAATACTGTGAGTTTTAATTAAAATTTCCAACTAGAACAAGTTTCCTAGTTTTGACAAAACAAGAAATTTTTTACTTTCAAAATCTCATTCAAGCAATTCCAATTAGTGTAGCTACAATAACATGCCAGAAAGGAAGAAAACCATCTACCATAGCAGCCAAAAAATTGCCTAAGAAGGAAACTATAATTAATTGAACTCGTCTACAATTAGGGGTCAATAAATGACCCGACCTGAATTCGACCCGAAAAATCCGGATTTGAGTTAACTTGTTTAATAAATAGGTCGGATTTTGGTTGAGTTTTTCGACCCGTTTATTAAATAGGCCGGATTTGGGTTAACCTGTGAACCCATTTTGACCCAAAAATGAACTATTTAATATCTTTTTTCCTTAATTTTTTAATTGTGAATTTAATCTTCTTTTTTTATAATCAAATTTCTTAAATTCTATAGTTAATAGGTTATAAATTTTTTTAACCAAAATGGTTAACAGGTTGGGTTTGGGTTACTAGCGTGTAGGTTTAGGTTCATTTTTTTAATCCATTTATTAAATGGGTCGAATTTGGGTTGACTGGATTCAGGTCGGTTTAATTTCGGGTTAGACCTGAACCCGACCCATCAACTTGTTTTGATACCCCTATCTACAATGCCCAGGGAGGAAGTTGTAGATGGAAAAGAAGTCATTGAAGAAAAATGTCAAAGATGGAAAGAAGATGGTATTTTAAATACCATAGATGGAAGCTGTTGAAAGAAACTAAAGAGGGAAGCAACCAAACTCATTTACAGTTACAATCTTGCAAAAGGAGCCACTTAGGGAAGCTAAACATAAGTACAGCCCACCCCGAAGAAGGATAAAGCTGCATAGGTAAGTTGAATGCAACAACATTTTTTGAAATAATGCAGATGGGCTTTGAAATATTAATAGATTAAGTATTTAGTATTTATCATGCGAGTTTGGGCAAAATTATTGTGGTTCTGATAATATAATATATGAATCTTCACAAATAAGTTTGTCATCCCAATGCAGAAGATACCGGTGGTGTCCACCATCAGTAAACATGATTCTTGCATATAAGTTAGTTAGCTTTTGGAACAAGATGACTAGATCCATTTGAGAAGTTGGTAGATGTGAATTCATGAGTCTGAAATGGAAAGAGAGAAAACTTCATGACATTAATAGCAAGTTCATGAAATAAAGTCAAATTAGATATATTGAAGCCTGGACCAATACTAAAGCTTCATGAAAATTTGATTTTATAAGTATTAACCCACTGTATTGCATGATTTTATATGTCTTCACTTTTCTTGTAATTTATTTCTTGCAGGCCTCCATTGAAAGCCTTTTAGGATTTAGATGTACCATTACTTTATCACTTGATTTGAATTTTATATATCTCTTACATTAGGAATATACCCTTAATTATCATAGTTCTTAGTTTTTAATGATTTTTTATGCAAAAATACAAATCATGTTAATTATGCAAATAATATGAAGCAAGTCATTGAAATTCTTAAATAACATGTTCTTGTGGATACTAATAATGATTTAAAACCTATTTCTATATGATTAGATAAAGAAAATTAAAAATAGGCAAACCACATAAATATGCTATATTAACATGCAAGGTTTAAAGTTGCGCAATTGGGTATTGAAGTATTTTTTGTTCGTGAGGCGAGGCAAAAACCTCAAGACTTTTTGAGGTGTAAGCCTCATAATTCAAAAATTGCGTAAAGTAAAAAATAAATGTTAAAATAAATTTTTTATATGATACTTAAATATTAAATAATATGTTAAAGGATGACATATTAACTTTCTATTGAACTTTGACGTAACAATTTAACATGCATATGAAATAAAAAATTATAGAAGATGTAAAGTGATAGGTGATAAATAACGTGAAATAGAATTGAAATCTAAATATTATAACATAAAATATAGGAATTGCATAAAAGTATTCTATAATATCAAAGTTCAACTCCAAATTCTTTCTTTCCCAGTTTCTTACAAATCCACATTTAATTTATAAAAAAAAAGTTGACAACAACTTAAAAATTATCTGCACTGTCATGACTACGGGGGTCTTTATTTGAGTCATCTTCATAACAAATTTGTCTCTCTCCTGTCTTATCCTCGGGAGTCTAATGCCTCCCAATTTGCTTTTTCTTCATTATTTTAGATGTTTGTCATCAACATAAAAATGAGATTGATACAACAAAATTTTTAGAGGAGATGGTGGTGGTGTGTGGCTTCTAAGTGATCCCTGACGGCAACTATGATGGTGGAAGGCGGCTACAGTGATGGTGGTGGAGGTTACGGCGGCGGGCTGTACGTCGAGGTAGTCAAAAAGAAGTTGTTGTGGCTCGGGGGTGCATGAAGGCATGATTTGTTTGGGATTTTAGTTTAGGATTAAGATAAGTTTTAATAAAAAACATATAAATAGGTTGAGGCGTACAGCTCATGCGAGTGTGGCGAGGCGTACCTCAGCCAAACCGAGGTACACGCCTCATAAAAAAAGCTCGAGGCATTTTTCACTGGAATTGTGTTGAGTGGCCTCAAGGTGAGCATGATATTTCGCAATTTTAAACAATAATGACATGTATATATGAATGAACAACTCCTTTATGGAAAGTTAACCCAAATGGTTTATATAATAGTGGTGATGAGTTATGCACTTTTAGATTGGTCTTGATGGATGACTTTTATGATATTCCTCATTAACAAATTCATTGAAGTAATCACAATATCTGACTTTCTTATTAAGATTCTGTTTATGGATTTGTAGGTCTACACTAAGAAAAAATATGAAATCAATTTCAATTTGTTTCATAAAAATAGCTTTGTTAAAAACTTCATCAGTTAAGTCAGCTTGTTCAATCGACTCATCAACTACAACAAATATGTTTAGTTCACTTTCATTTTTAGGGCTATATTCAATTTTGATTTGAAATTTAGGGCTTAAATCCTGTCTCTTGTTCAGATATAATTTTGTTCATTCTCTAGAGTAGACTCAATTTTTCTCTAAGATTCAAGTTTATATACAATTTTAAGCTTAATTTAAGACTCAATTTGTGATTAAGATGTGATCTCTTATATTTAGTTACAAACTTTAATTACAATTCTTGTTGAAGTATACATTTAGGTTCCTAAGTAAGTTTTAACTTAGGCATATATTTAAATTTAACAGAATAGAATATTGACTCATGTTGTAATTATAGATCTTCTACATCTATTGCATCATTTAAAAAAAGCATATCATATTTGATTATGCATGATTTTGTTAGACCGGTCCATTGGACCGGTCCAGCTGGTCCGGCGGGACCGGCTTACACGAAACAGGCGGGAAGCTCCACCTCTCTGCACGCAACGATCGGGCCGCCGGGTCCAAGGGGTTGTTTTAGGAAGGATTTTTGAGGGATTTGAGAGGGAAATTTGAATGTAGGGACTATTTAGGGATTTCCTTTTGATTTGTATGCATTAAATAGTTTGTTTTCCTAGGGTTAAGGCATCTTGAATTTGGCTGAAATTTGAGATCTCTTAGATTTAGGTTTTCCTTTGGGCTCTAGCGGCGTCTAGAGATTTGGGAGAGATCTATCCTCCTCTTGAATAGAGGATCAATTGTATCTTGCTATTTTTCGTTTCCCTTTCATCAAATAATACAAATTATCTACTATTTTCGTGCTTTTGTGTGGACTTTTGTGGAGATTTCTCGCTGTTTTCTAAAGATTGATAGGAATTACTTGAGATCTTTAAGTGTTACCTATCAAATTGGTATCAGAGCGTTGTCTTGGGACCATCGGCGGCTGAAATTATAAAATTTTAGTGGTGAAATCTCATCCGGAAGAAGATCTTCTCGTGATTCTTGGGAAGAAATATGGCCGGGAAGAATGTTGAAGTTTTGGAAGGAGAAATTGCGCAACTTAAAATCAGATTTAGAGGAAAAATTATCTGATTTTCAAAATCAGATTTCATCCAATAATAAAAGGATGAAAGAGAAGTTCGCTGTGATGGAAAAGATATTGAAGAAATTGCTTGAAGCCAAAACCAAACCAGTGACATCGGAAGCAAAGGAAACTATCGGCGGCCATGGAAGAGATGGGAGCCCTAATACGTTTTGGGGAAGGGAAAATCTAGAAGTGGAGATCCTGGAGGGAGAAGATGGAATGCCTCATCTAGAACCACTTTCTAGAGAGAAGATGAGCATTCACTACGCAAGAAGGGGTGCTGAATTTGAAAGGAGAGGGGATGATTTCGATCGCCGGGGTGTTGATTTTGAAAGAAGAAGAGGGGATTTTGATGAAGGATTTGGTTATGATCGCCGGAGGGAAGATCGTGACAATTGGGGAGCACCTCCTCTTCGAGGAAGGGGAGGTTATGGAGGATTTAGGGGAAATTGGTGTGACCCGAGGGTGAGGAAATTGAAGATGCCAATCTTTGAGGGGGAGGATGCGCACGGGTGGATCTACAAGGTAAAAAGATATTTCGCCGTCAATGGGTTGACAGAGGAGGAGAGACTGACGGCGGCGGGCCTATGTTTGGAAGGGAAGGCTTTGTCTTGGTATCAGTGGAGGGACATGCGGCGACCCATACGGAGTTGGGGAGAGTTCAAGGATTGTTTGGTAGAACGTTTCCGAATTGGTAGGAGAGGAGACTTCTACGAGCAGTTTTCTTCGCCTTGACACAGGAGGATTTAGTGACAGAGTACCGGGAGAGATTCGAGTACCTTGCTAGCCGATTGAACCGCCTTCCTGAGACAGTGCTCGAGGGAAATTTCATGAAGGGACTGACACCAGAGATCCGGGCAGCTGTTAGAGTAATGAGGCCTCGTGACTTGGGAGAGGTTATGGAACTAGCTCAATTGGTGGAGGATCATAGGCACCTGGAGAAAGGGGTGGAATGCAGTAGCTCAAGAGGTACGTACAGGATGGCCACCACCTTTTTGGCATCCAAGGAGCCGACACCGGGAGACTCCGAAGGAGAAGACTGTCGGCGGAAGACCTGTGGACAACTTAAAGAAGCTCACAGAAACAGAACTACAGGAGAAGAGGGCTAAGAGGATATGTTTCATATGTGACGAGAGGTATACGCCGGGGCACAGATGTAAGGACCGAACTCTTCAGGTTCTTATTGTTTGTGACGAAGAAGGAAGGGAGGAGGGTGTCGTCTTTCCACCTTGCAGACAAGGTGGATCTTTTGGAGGGGAGTATTGTTAGACCGGTCAAGCCGGTCCGACGGGACCGGCTTATGCGAAACAGGCAGAGAAGCTCCGCCTCTCTGCACGCAATGATCGGGCCGCCGGGTCCAAGGGGCTGTTTTAGGAAGGATTTTTGAGGGATTTGAGAGGGAAATTTGAATGTAGGGACTGTTTAGGGATTTCCTTTTGATTTGTATGCATTAAATAGTTTGTTTTCCTAGGGTTAGGGCATCTTGAATTTGGCTGAAATGATATCTTAGATTTAGGTTTTCCTTTGGGCTCTAGCGGCGTCTAGAGATTTGGGAGAGATCGATCCTCCTCTCGAATAGAGGATCAATTGTATCTTGCTATTTTCCATTTCCTTTTCATCAAATAATACAAATTATCTATTGTTTTCGTGCTTTTGTGTGGACTTTTATGTAGATTTCTCGCTGTTTTCGAAAGATTGATAGGAATTACTTGAGATCTTCAAGTGTTACCTATCAGATTCCTATGCCGATGTATGTTTAAGTGGCTTTAGAGAATAATGTAATGATTTTTTTAAGAGTTTATTTACACATTTGGTAGTTTGAATCGATCATTCATAATATGCCTCAAAATTCAAAGATCTAGTTAAGGCCTCACTGATGGTTTTTGGTGAATTGTAGCTTAAATCATTCCTAAAATTTAGCTTAAGATCTTTAGAAATATACATAATGATAATAAGATAGTCTAGAGATAAATTGTTTTTTATATATCTATCGTAATATGCCAATGTATTAGAATTGGTTTATTTACAATCGTTGAAGTGATTTTTCAGTTGGTCTTGATATTCTTAGAACGACATTATTTTTTAAATCTATGTCTAATGTTACCATCTAGATTTTATTTGGTTTGCAACTCTACACCAATAAGTATGAGCATATCCAACTAGTTCCATTTCAGTAAATTTTAACTCGAATCAAACATATTCAAAATTATCCATCCATTTTGAATATTCCCGAAGGCTGTCTCCCATCAATGGCAGGAAATATTGATCTTTACAATACTTACAGTGTATTTATTTCTAACAACTAACTTGATTTTGTTTAAATTGCATCTTTCTATTAATATTTTGATTGATCTAATTATTGTGCTTTACTTTTAGTTGATATGATGATGCAACCACAAGCTTTGATACTAATTTAATGTCGGATGTTTTGGTGTCTAGAGTTTCATGGTGCAAACCTGTGGTGAGATGCATAAGGATTAGTTACTTTTGAAGCAAACTAGAAAGTACAGTTTATTCATTTTCAAACAATGATTTAAAAGTTGTTAAAATATGAAATTCTACAAGAAGCTCAAGAATCAAAATAAAATTTTGCAACGATTGAGATTCAAACCACAAAAAGGAAATCTTCACTTATCAACTTGATAAAATATCTATCACATACACAGACATATCACTGAATGATTTAGAAGGTGGAACAAGGATATAAATCACAAATCTTGAAGAGATGCCCCATACTAGCATAAGGAGAGTTTTTCCCCAAAATTTGCATTCAAAACTTGCAATACACTCCAAGAATTCATATTCAACAACACAACAATTTGGGAGGAGCCTGAATTTTATTAAATCATGAATTTTACATGCCTAGGAACCCTTATTAATTAAAGGCCCAAAGCAATATATTCTCGAAATTCTCGAAGATATAGACTAAAGCTACAAGTTTCGATTCAACACTCTCAATTGTTGCAAGAACACCTGGCTCTGACCTCAGTTTCAACAAAACAAGAAATTTTCACCTTTAGAATTTTGTTCCAACAATTCTAGTAAGTTCCAGCTACAGTACCTTGCAGATAAAGGATAAAAAACTATCAGATTGAGTAGCCAATAAGCCTAAAAAGGATCTGGAAACAGCTGAACCCATCTAAATTGCCCGAGAAGGAAGTTCACAGATGGAAAGTAGCTGCCGAAGGAAATGCTTTAGATGGGAAGAAGCCATTAAAGGAAATATCGCAGATGAAAGAAAGCTGCTGAAGGAAATCGAAGAGGGAACCATGCAAACTCAGCTATAGCCACGCTGAAGGAAAAGCCCCATATGGAAGCTGAACACAAGTACAATCCCAGAAAGACCGCATATGGAAGCATAGGGGAATTTAAATTCACTTGTTGATTGTTGCTTACTTTTTTTTAGTAGTTTCAACTTTAGTTTATTGGACAATTTTCTTCCGAGAAGTGTGGGTTTCGTATATTTGCAAATAAGGGATTAAGTAGAATGATTTGGCATATTGAAATCCAGCGAGTATGATTGAATTTAGAAGAAGTCAGTGATTTGTAGGGTTTGGCTTGGAATCATGAGACTAGTTGAGTTTATGGGTGTTTTGGTCATGCGGTTGTTAGGGTTTTGGAGGGGCTAGGTATTGATGACAGTTTTTATAATTATAATTGCTGCACTTCTGAAGGAGTGTTTTGGGATGTGGGATTGTTATTACTTACCTTGTTAGTACATGTGTTTTGTCCTTATAATAGCTTACGTTACTCTATTGGATTTATTTCCAGGTGGGCTTTGAAATGATAAATGCAATAGCTGAAGCTGAAGGGATATCAGTGACCAACATACATTGTAAAGCATTACTAGGAAAAGGTATGAACATTGTACTCTAGGAATTCTGTACGCTGTATTTTCTTTTTGTGAGAAGCTGGGTATGGTTATATGACGTCATAGATATTGTATTTCGATACCATTTTCATTTTCAATCACACTTTGGCTTTTTGCTATATATTTATGTCGAAATAATGTATCACAGCTTTTGAAGCAGCTCATTCTTTTTAACTTTTCTTTGCATGAAGTAATTTCAAAGCCAACTATAGCATTTTTATTTTTTTATTTTATTATTTTTTTAAAGCCAACTATAGCATTAACTTGTTTTTGATGAGCAAAACTTTCACTATCTGGCATCTATTTTTAAACATCGGAATATCTTGTGCCACGTTTTAAATGTTATATTCCACGGCTTTAGGATATTTTTTTTATAACGATTATACAGTTCTGATATTCATTACACTTTTATTGTTCAATTCTTCATATGATGTAAACTTGAAAGTCTATTTATTGGAGACAAATTATATGCGTTAATATTATTTTAACTGTCTTAGTTTTTATTTTTATACTTTAGTTTCTCATAGAGCATTATATGATGATGATCCTATTAAGAACAGGATATGTCTCCTGCATTTTAATTATCTAGATGAATTTGATTTAGTGTTGCGAGTTATTTTGATTCTGTTCTCATCAGACTTCCTATTACAGTTGTCTCTGATTCCCTGCTGCAACATATATCCAGTTCTCTATTTTGTCTATCCACTGATTTGAAAGTTCACTGTTGTTGCTAATTTGGTAAGCTATTACTATCTCCAAGATTGGATCATGTTTTCTACGGTTGCTATTCGTGGAGGCCTGTGTTTCATGTGCATTTTTTGTGCACATCCGTAGACCAATCTTCTTGTTTTAGGTCTATCTCTCTTCTCCGTTCTATGAAGAAATAAACGCAGTGGCTTTTTTCCTCAAGGAATGTCATGGCATTACTTTGAATCCATACCAATAATCACAAATTAGAGCTGCAGCGACTTGGTAGCTATCTGCACCAGCAAGCAAGGCAAAGCAAGAAGCAGCGGTAGGGCATTTAATAAGGCAAACAATATGCAGTGAGCCAAGGAAACTGTAGTAATCAACGGCAGAACCACGCACAGAGGGTTGTTGGCATTCAACTAACATCTATAATGCATGGTTCTGAGTCCTTTACGGGTTGAGGAAGAAGAAAGAAATTATAATATTTCCAATTAAGTTTTTGCGAAATTTCAAGGCTTTGAATAGACGATTACAACAAGGACTATTCTAATCATAAAAAAGCACAAAATAGTGCTGTTGCACATGGCGTGGTGTGATGCATCCTGCGCTCCATTTTTATGACAAGGCTCAGAGGTTCAAAATAATGCGTTTTTTTGTGTCATGCATGGATAATATTGCATTTGGGCATCTTAATGCACTTTTAGAAATGTTGGTCTTCCAATGCCCCGGTCAGGAGAGTAGACGTATTAGATTTGGCATATGTTAAGAACGTTAGAAGTTGACCCAAAAAGGCTTAGTTAGAAAGTATTAGAAATGACTTTTTTTATTAGATTTAATTAAGAATTTGACTCTTAATATGACAATGGAGAAAAATGATTTATATAGCCGACCCGATATAGTGGATAAAGGCTTTATGTTGATGTTGTTGCATGGGCAATAGTGCATAGCCATTAGCTCTTGTAGTGAGCACTATTTTGATTTCTATGATTTAGAGTTCAAAATTAATATTATTTACGTTTTTTTTAATTAGTGTATTAGGGCATCTCAAGAGTCAATTGAGCACGGGAGGCACACGATTGACTTAGGAAAACACAAACAAGGATGATGTCAGAAGGAAAACCCTTCACCCTCTTGGCTTAGATCTTAGCATGCAAGCCATTCACCCTCTTGGCTTGAACAATAGAGGTGAATGCAAGCACGTGAGCCCTTTACACTCACGGCTTCGATAGAGGTGGTTGACATTCTTAATTTTGGTGGAGGTCATTGCTCTCTATAATATTCAAAATTTTATAAAGGTGAAGGGTATGTTTAAAAAAATATATATATAACTTATTTTTCACATCCCTCAAAAGTCATTACAACTATTTTTAGAAAATTCTAAATTCAATATATATATATAAGCATATTAACTCAAATAACTTAATTTAACAAATAAATGTAAGAAGTAAATGAAAATCATGACACCAACAAGACTCACTAGCATAGTGCATATTTTGGCTAAATATTGAACATTTCTTTTAAAATTTTCTTAAGGAATATCTTCTCACATATTAATTGTCATTTATTATTAAGGCCACTTTATAATGACTATAGATAATACACTAGACTAGTTTATATTTTTATTTTAACTTGTCATGTTTATTTTAATTTCTCATGTTCTAGAGTTTAAGATGAAAGGGTGAAAAATGAAAAATTATGTAAAATATTTTTCTAGGATTAGATGAGGATATTTAAAGAACACTAATAAAAATATTTTTGAGACAATATTTAAGATCTTAAGATTTTGGGTGTTCATGAGAAAGCTAATGTTATATAGGAAAAAGTAGATAGTGATATTAATAATGTTGTAAAGTATGTGTTTGGAGAATAAAAAAGACTCATAATAATAAAAATAGTTAGTGATGGAATCAAAATATAGAAAAGATAAAAAATAGGAAGTTTTATTATAAAAATTATTTTAGATGTAAATGCTTTAAAAATGGGACAAATATAGAGAGGCCTGTGGGGATTCTAAGAAAGCAATATGTGATACAAAGAATTTAACTTTTAGTGATTTATTATTTATATAATAGATTATATATTAAGGAGTGCAAAAGATGTATATATAAATTAGCTAAACAAGGAGGTACGAGAAGTAAATGTTTAGTTCAAGTGAAGTGCATTAAGGATGAAGATCAAAAAGTATTTTTCTTAGAAGAGGATATTCAACATAAGTTGATAAGATATTTTCGATAAACTTTTCAATGAAGGTTATGAGAATAAATTGACTTTAGTGACTTTAGCATCAAAAATAAAAAAAGAGGTTTTTATTTTTATCATTATATTAGTAAAACTGAAGTTGGAGAGGGTTTAAAGAAAATAAAGCATGGAAAAGTAGTAGGACATAATATTCTAATAGAAGTGTTGAAATGCTTAAGAGCTCAAAGAATTTCTTAGCTTATTAAACTTTTTAATATTATTTTGAAGACTAAAAAGCTATTAGGTAAGTGAAGGATTGTGTTGGTTCCTATTTTTAAGAATAAAGGTGATGCATAAGAGTGTGAATTATAGAAGATTTAAGTTAATGTGTTATCAAATAAAATTATGGGAGAGAGCAATTAAGCATAGGTTACGACATGATACTAAAATTTCTTAAAATTAGTTTAGATTCATGCCGGTTAAATCTATTGTGGAAGCTATACATTTGTTAAGAGTTTTGATGAAGAAGTAGATAGAGTAAGGAGGATCAACATATGATATTTATTGATTTGAAAACATATGATAAAATTTCAAGAGAAGCGCTTTAGAGAGTTCTAGAAAAGAAAGGCTTTAATAATACTTAAATTCAAATCAGTAAGGATATGTATACATGAGCTGTTACTTGTGTTCAAACATAAGGTGGTTTGATAAATTATTTTCCTGTACTCGATATTTGCAAGAGGATGTACTTTGGTGTATGCTTTTGGCTGATGATATTTTTCTTATTGATAAGATTAGAGAGGGAGTTGATGAAAAACTTGAATTATGGAGGTTAATCTTAAAGTTTAGAAGTTTTCGTTTGAGTAGATGTAAAGTCGAATACATGAAGTGTAACTTCAGTATTAATATATATAGTGGTGGGATTGTGACATTGGGTGATCAAGTCATTAAAAAGAATGTATATTTTAGATATCTCTGGTCTATTGTTTAAAACGATGGTGAAATAGTTGGGGATATTATTAGTTGAATTCAAGCTTAATGGTTGAAGTGGAGGAATGCATTGGGCCTGTTGTGTGATAGAAAAGAACCCCTCAAACTTAAGGGAAAATTTTATTAGATTGTGAGACCTGCAATGTTTTATGGCGCAGAATATTGGCCATTAAAAGAGAAGCAAAAAATTTAATATAAAGTGTTGTAGAGATGAGGATGCTCGGGTGGATGAGTGGCTTTACACTTAGAGACAAAATACGAAATGAATATATATGTGAAAAGGTTGGATTAGCTTCAATGGCAGATAAGATTAGAAAGAATTGTCTTAGATGATTTGATCATATAAAACGTCGGCCTTTCGTTGACTTTTAGGAGAGTTGTTGTGTTAGATCTGGCCTATATTTCGAAAAGTAGAGGTAGAACTAAATAGACTTGGTTAGAAAGTATTAAAAATATCTTTTTTTAATTAGATTTAAATAAGAATTTGGCTTTTAGTAGGACCCAATGGAGAAAAAGAATTCATGTAGTCAACCCCACATACTGAGATAAAGGCTTGCTATTGTTGTTGTAAGTTTAGTTTATGATTGGCATAACATATTTGTTTCTTTTTATGAATATTAGAATTCTATTTTAGAATTATTTATCTTGTTAAGTTTTGAAGTTCATTCAATATTATTCTGAGTATTGTTTTAGGTAAAGGGAAAGACAAGGTTGATCCTAAGTGACGATCCAATTTTGAAGCAATTTTTCTATATTTTGATGTATAATTTGGTGTAGGATATACAACTCTTTAAGGTATGTATTTGATAAAAGTTTAATATTAGGCAAATGAAATTTGATATTTGTGGAAAAGTAGAAAAATAGAAAAAGTTTCTTTGAATTTTATTACTTGATTTTGTATAAAGTGTGGAAGTATTTATAGATTTCTCGAGGGAGAGAGGTGGCTAGAATAGGAAGAGAAAGCATATGGATTACAATCTAAATACTATAAGAGGATTGATTCAATGATTAAAACTTTTAATCCGTGTGCTCAAGGATCCCTACCAGGATTGATTGACTTGTTGGTCCCATGATCCTTCAATAATATTTATTAGAAGCTCTATAGTAGAATTAATTAAATATTTTTGTATGCATATGCTCAAACCATTTATGTTAATTTAATGGATCCATATGAGTTTAGGGATTGAAGGATATGCTATGTTTGGGTTGTTGAAGTGATTAAGTTTATTACTCATTATATTATGGCGGATAGAATTTTATAATGGGTGTTGGTGATAGATACAATCAACTAAATTGTACTCATCTCTATTATGCCTAGTGTTCAATGAAGTGGGTTTGTCATTGAGCTTGACACTCTCAGCTTAAATGTTGATGCACAAAGGCTTCTAAATGTGAAGGCTTTGATGCTCTCGACTTCAACATATGTGTGGCTCTTGCTCTTTTATACTTAAAAATTGATATTGGTTTTTTACCCTATTTTTTTTTGCAAATCAATATTTTTTTGAGGATTTTGATAGCATAATTTTTTCTTATTTTTTTTCATTAGCTTTATATATATATATATATATATATATATATATATATATATATATATATATATATATATTCTTATTTTGATCCATATTTTTTAATATTTTAGGCTATATTTAAAATAGCATGCACTATGCACTATGGCTCCTCAATGACCTTTATGCTATGGTGCTCTATTCATTATTGACAAGTATGAACCTAACTCATTGGTCTATCTTCTAGTATCTTGATCTTCTTTTTATGATGTTTGATTGATGTTAGATCACATGTATGGATTTCTAATGACATCTTCTATCTCAATGGTGTTATATAAGGATCACCAACATCAATAATTTTTATGGAGAAATTAAATCATTAACATTTCAATGAACAAGATCTTTTTGATCTTTTCATAATTTGATGCCCCAATCACAATCATGGATGATGTGATTGATCATCTACTAGATCTAACCTCAATATCATGGGTCCTCCATTTAGGATGATTTTGATACGAAGTAGATGCAGAACTTGAAGAAAATCTTAGCTGAATATTCAATTTCAGCGAAATAGAAATTCATAATAAGTAAACGATGAAGAATAATACTCCGGATCACTTTTTATTGGATTATATATTATAGAGGTAGATCGGCTTTCTCAATCAACCTAGACTCCGCTAGGAAGCCTTCAAAGAAAAGAACTGCAACAAAACACCAAACTCAGCAATAACATACCCTAAGCCCTAGACAACTCCTCCTTAAATAGCCCTAGAACACAAAATCATAAATAGAACATTCCTAAACAATTAAACATAATTTAGGAAATCTTCCTAAACAATTAAACATGATTTAGGAAACCTTCCTAAACAATTAAACATTATTTAGGAAATCTTCCTAAACAATTAAACATTATTTAGGAAACCTTCCTAAACAATTAAACCTGATTTAGAAAACCTTCCTAAATAATTAAACATATTTTAGGAAACATCCCTAAATAATATTCCCTCTCTTATTTAAATTCAAATTGGGAATATTTCTCTAAATAAATCCCTCATTATTCCTCCTCCTAACATAATGAATCAAAGCTTTGCTGGGCCCCACAAGGGGGGCCGAATTTTCCTTGTTTTCTGCTCCAGGTTCTACCCAGCTGGATGGCTGGTATGGTTCATGCTCGACTGGATGGCTAGGCTGGCCGCCCCCTCCAATCGTATCAAATTTTACTTAGGTGAAATTCAAATTCCATATAAGGGAAAGTAGCCCGCCCAATTTAACTTGCATACCATTTAGTTTAGCTTGGTAATTGACCTTTTCTTTCAATACAGATTGAATGTCTCCTATGGCTTGTGTGGTGATGATAATCTTCTTCTCTTGGAGAATATCTGGTTCAAAAGCTATTTTCTCGCCCAGGAGTAGATCATCCATTGCAAGTAGGACTTTTTCTAGCTCACCATCAAATATGGAAGGTTCAAAAAGCTTTAAATTCTCCACACTGGCCACTAGATTAATCTACTACCTAGCTAAAAAGCATTGTTCCAATTTTTATGAGAATTTTAAATAGCCTATAATTACTTGGCTGTAACTTCTTTCTTTCTTTTTAAGGTTATCCTTACTCAAATGTAAGGTCTCTTACTAGAAAATCGAACTTTGACATGATGGCGATCATGCATTTATTTATATTTTTGTTGGGTCTTTTGTAGTTGCTTCTTCATAAATCTATGCATTTTGTGAATGCCTTCTGTAAGTCTTTGAGCTCTTTCTTAGACTACGTTAATCCCAGCATCAATAGGAGGAACGGAGAAGTTATGATCAAAGTGGCTTTGCAGTGGGTACCCTAGTGTGGTGTCTTTGTTATGGGGAGTACAACTTTGTTAAAGGCATTCTAAATATATGATAGATTGTCGTCTCAAGTTTTGGCATGCTTGTTGTTGTACCCTAAAAGTATATGAACCATGGTTCATTTCACCACCTCTATTTTGAGTGTTAGTTTTGGATTAAAAATGGTTCTCTTCAATCTGGTATCTATTGTGGCGTGCAAGGTCTCCTAGATTTGGCTTAAGAATTAACTATTAATCATATATGATGGAACTGGAAATCCAAAGTGTGCCCATAGATATTGAATGAAGTGTTAGGTTGCTTCATTGGTTGTGATTATTTTCCTGTGAGTTATTATAATAATCATTTTTGAAAATTTTTCCAAAAACTTTATATAGGTAATCATGGCTCCTCTTTATTTTTGGCAAACCTCCTAGAAAATCCATGGAGATGATTTCCGTTGGATGGCTTGGTATGGGCAACGTGTGCAATCCCAATTTTCAATTTACTAATTTTAAAGTGCTAAATATAATCATCCTCACTTATACTTGCATCTTGTTACATATTTGACCGATAAGCATATCATTGTGGGTTCTACAATGTCTTCTCTACTCCGTCCAACTAGCTTGTATGTGAGAGCCTTTTGTATTCATTGGACTTGATTTGTAAAATCTATATGCACAACTACCTTCTGGGTGGAGAAGATCATCTTTTAGAACAAACTCTGAAGGAGTTACCTTCTTTGAGTGCTCTAATATCCTTTCAAAGATGGGATTCTTCTGGCTTTGCTTTTGGTAATATTTCTAACACAGTTCAACACAAAATAGTACTTCAATGTGAATGTGTTAAAGGTGACGTAGAGGGCATGCCATCCATTTTATCAGCAAACTCCTTATTTTAAATCACTTCTAATTTTTGGGGGTAGGTCATCAACTTTATATATCGAACATTGCAACTTAATATGAGTCTACAAATATTGAATTGGTTTGGCTCCATTCAAATTTGACATTCACTTTGGTCAAAGCATGTAAAGGAGAGATAAGCACTAAAAATGACGGAGAACTTACAAATACATCGGCTAGCTCTTATGAAGCTCATTACATCAATCATTGTTTGCGGTTTAGGCCATTTCTTGTTTGTTTTCTCCTTTTTCTTATCAATTTGACTTATCCATTTCCTATGTCAAATCCCAAGTAGAGGTGGTAGATGAGGAATTTCTTAGCAAATTCAAACTTCTTTTGGTTTAGATGGAGGTGATGTTGCATTAAATGAAATACCCTCTTCAGATGCTTCAAAGTGCTCTTCCCATGTTCTGCTAAAGACTAAGATATCATCATGATAGATTATAACAAAGTCATACATATATTGTCACAAAACATCATTCATCAGCCTCTTGAATGTAGTTTAGGTGTTGTGAAGTCAGAAAGCAATGAACAAACACTTGGGCAACTTGTTTTGGAAATAGTCTTTCATATATTGCACACTTGATGGTATTGCTAGATTTGAGATCCACCTTGATGAAGATGATTGTAATATTCAATTGATCGGACAGGTCATCAATGTATGGCAACAAATAATGGTTATTTTTCATTATTTTATTGAGAGGATGGTAGTCGACACAGTTTTCATATGCCATCCTTCTTTGTGACTATCATGTTGGGCAATCCATAAGGCGAATTGTTAGACTGAATAACTATCATTTTTCAGTAACTCTGCATCCTGCTTTTTGATGTATTCATTTTTAATGATTGAGTTTTGGTACATCAGATGGTTTGGTAGTGGCGTGCCTGAGATTAGTTGGTTATCATGCTCTATGGGTCGCTTTTGGGCAGCAATCCCTATACCTACTGTAAGAGTGATGCATACTTCTTCAACAATTACTGCAATTCAAAGTTTCCAACTTGCTCAATGTAGAAAGAGCAGAGCTCTTTTCTTCATTCACAATAAGTCTGATAACCATATGTAAATTTTTTTTTCAGCATTTATGATTTGGCCGCTTGTCCTCTTATAACAGTATTCGTTGCTAGTACGCTATATTATTTTAGCAAGTGCTAGGAGCAACTTTAAAACATTGCACACCTTTCGTGTAGGTGCATACTACCAAGGATAATTTAGTATACATCAAAGTAGGAAAAATCCTTTTAATGCTACAGTACAGTAGTTTAGCATACTGTTATATCTAAAGAAGTTTAGGTTTAATCAATATAAGTGCATATATTAAAATGATCATAACAAAATGTAAGATTAAAAAAAAAAACATTTTAAATTTTTTTGTGAGGTGCAAAAAATGGTATAAAATTTTAGATTTTTTTTTAATTACCTTTACCTTACAATTTTTTTTGATTTTTCACTACAAAAGTCTAGCAATGGGTTGTGCTCTTCAGGGCGTTTGTAGATGTTGTCAACATCATTTGTTTACCACAATGATTATTTCTTTCAATTCTATCCAATATCATATTTATGCTCCATTCCTTTTGTCAATCTTCAGTGTACAATTGCTTATGATCTTTAGTGTCTCTTTGAAATTTTCCTCTTTTCATTTAGTTCCTCGCAAACACACAAGGTTTAATCTTTTTCTAATAATTGTGTCCGCTAATTCTCCAACCTTCAGTTCAAACTCTCTTGTTTTCCTTTTAAGTCTTAGTTTTAAACCAAATAAACCGGTTCCCACTAATCAACATACAATAAAAATAAGACTCCTTATGACCTGTTACCACTTTGTCGTCTTTTGCCCATTCTGCTTCCTGTCTCTGTTTTATACTCTCTTTTTATTCTGGTTTGACCTTGATTTTTCATAACAACCTAAATCACCCTCTCAGCTTTTGAAGGTACCCTTGTTTCATTGTCCTGTTGCTTATGCTATAACCCTCACATATCGGATACTTTGAGCTTCAATGGCTTGTAGGAACCCTCAAGAATAGCCAAATCTAAGGTTGGAAAGTGAGAAAAAATGGTACAGAAAATGGATACTTGAAACTGCACACCGTGCCTTCCTAGATAGTTTGCATAGTGTTCAAAAGCGTGAACTTTCTGTTTACTTTCATTCCATCAATCCTTCTCCGTGTTGGAGTAAGTATTAGGATCGTTAGTTATTGGTTGTCTTTGCAGTGAGCCCCAACCTGCAATTTCGAAGATATCCCTATTTTATACACATTGTAAGGTTCATTTGATAACATTTTCTTAATATTGTGCCTCGCTGTACTACCTTATTGGTAAGAGTAAAATAGTTGCTATTTAAGTAGACATGCACAAATTACTCTGTAATCGTATTGCAACTAGTTATGAAGTTATGAATGAAGTGTACACGCAGCACAATTCTTTCTTGCTGATGTTTCTGATAGACCGGTTGTTGGACCGGTCTAGCCAGGACCGGTCCAGAGGGAAGTTCCGCCCCTTCTCTGCCTCCCCTTGATAGTGGGGTCCACAAGCTTAATTAGGGGGAATTAAGGGAGGAACTTCCTCAAGTATGTTTTGGTGGCTAGGGTTAGGTTTTCATCTCTGTTTTTGCTGAAATTTTTTGGTTCTTAGTTCTTGTTTGGGCTCTAGCGACGTCTAGAGATTTGGGAGAGCCGGATCTTCCTCTCCAATAGAAAATCCATTATATCTTGTTTTTCTTCTTCCGTATTTCATCAATATAAAGGCTATTTAGGTATTTTGGCCACAAGATTCTTCTCTATCTCTGGTTCTATATTGCTGAAACTTCAATTTCAGCTATCAATTTCTGCACTTGTTTCCTAATAAATTGGTATTAGAGCATCGATTCGGGGTTACCTAAGGCTGGGAGAAAGATGAAAGTATTGGAATGAGAGATAGGATAATTAAAATCAGATTTTGTGGTGAAGATTTTTGAATTTGAAAATCAATTTTTAGCCGTCTATGAAAAGATGGATGAGAAGTTTGTCATCGTGGAGGAAATGTTGAAGAAGTTACTTGAGGCTCAATCCAAGACGATGACATCAGAGGAAAAGGGAGCCATCGACGGGCAAGGAAATGGTGAAAACCCTAATCCACTAAGGAGAGGGGAAAACCTAATGGTGGAGATTTTGGAGGGGGAAGATGGGATGCCTCCCCTAGAGCCTATTTATAGGGAGGAGATTAATAGGTATGAAAGGATGGGTGCTGATTTTGCAAGACAAGGGGCTGATTTTGAGTATAGTGGTGAGGATTGGTATAGAAGGAGTGGTGATTTTGATGAAGGGTTTGGGTACGAGCGCAGAAGGGAGGATAGGGATACTTGGGGAGCACCACGCCTTCAGGGAATGGGAGGCTATAGAGGATTCAGGGGGAACGGAGGCGATCCGAGGGTGAGGAAGCTGAAGATGCCCATCTTTGAGGGAGATGATGTACACGGGTGGATCTACAAGGTGGAGAGGTATTTCGCCATCAATGACTTGATGGAGGAGGAGAGGCTGATGGCAGCTGACTTATATTTGTAAGGGAAGGCCTTGGCTTGGTACTAGTAGAGGGACATACGACGACCCATACGGAGCTGGAGGGAGTTTAAGGATTGCTTGTTGGAACATTTTTGAACCAGAAGGGGAGGAGACTTCTACGAGCAGTTTTTCGCCCTGACATAGGATGGTTCAGTGGTATAGTACTAGGAGAGGTTCGAGTACCTTGCTAGCCGACTGGATCGCCTTTCTGAGACGGTGTTAGAGGGTAACTTCATGAAGGGACTCAAACCAGAGATCCGGATCTGGGTAGTAGTTAAGAGTGATGAGGCCTCGTGACTTGGGAGAGGCTATGGAGCTAGCGTAGTTAGTGGAGGACCAGAAGCACCTGGAAAGGGGGGGAAGAGGCAGCAGTTCAGGAGGCTCATACAGGATGACCACCACATTCTTAGCTCCTAAGGGGCCAACACCGGGAAGTCTTCATGAGGCCCCAAAGGAGAAGCTTGCAGGAGTGGGATTCGGGGACATTTCAAGAAGTTCATTGAGGAGATGCAGGAGAAACAGTCAAAGGGATTGTACTTTAGATGTGATGAGAGGTATATGCCGGGGCACAAGTATAAGGACCAAACTCTTCAGGTTCTGACTATCTATGATGATGAGAAAGCTGAGGAGGGAGGTGAGAGTGAGGCACTGGTAGAAGAGGAGGAAGAGCTGCATCTTGACATGACCGAAGTCTCCTTAAACTCAGTGGTGGGGTTCACCCCGAATCATGCCATTGAAGTAAAAGGAGAAATAGAAGACAGAGAGGTGGTGGTGCTAATCGACAGTGGGGCTACCCATAATTTTATCTCCAATAAGGTACTTGACTAATTGGGGGTGAAATTGGTGGACACCGGGGGCTATCTACATTGCACTGATACAAATACGGCGACACGGATACGACTTGATACGGATACGGGACACGTCAATTCTTAAAAATACAGGATACGGGTATGGCGCGGACACGACATTATAATTTATAAATTATACATAAAAATTAAGAAAGCAATCAAAGCATAATAATTTAAATGACAAAACCAATGAAAGCAACAGTAATACACCTATCTTATAATATCAAAATAAGATAGGTAAAAGAAATGAGAAGAGAGCAGTTCATTAAATAACGCAAATATGTTATTTTAATTTCTCTTTTACTTAGAAATGAGGAGAGCAGTTCATTGAATATTTTTCCTTCTGCATTTTCATGTGGAAGTGAACTAATCTTTGGTTTTCAGAAATGAGAGAGAGATACAAGAAAATAAAAGAAAAATCTCTATAGGAAAATAATAACTATTAAAAAAAATTTCTACAGGAAGAATGACAAAGAAGATGAAGAAACGAACCTTCACGCGAAAACGAAGAAAGGGACGGGCTCGTTCGGTAGTTTAGCTGCACGCGAAAACGAAGAAACAAACCTTCTCGTAGCTTCATTGCTCATGTCAGCTTCACTGCTCGCATCGACGAAGGATGTATCCTGTCGGTTTCACTGCTCCATCTGCTTCACTTCTTTGTAGGCTTGCTCATGTGCTGCTCCTTCGACGACAACGAAGAAGACGCACGCTTCTCTTGAAAATGGAAAAACCCTAGTTCTAAGGTCTAGTTGCGGAAATGCTTATGCCGCGGAAATGAGTAGGCAAATTGAGTGGGTCGCATAAATGAATAGGATATACGAGCCGCTCCGTCTTTTCTTTTCTTTTCTTTATTTTCGTTTTTTAACAGGACACTCGTGTCTTGTCCAATTTAAATATTATTTTAATTGGACACGGCAAAGCCATGTCTGACACGTATCCGTGCTGTATCGGAGGCGTATCCGTATCTGACGCATGTCCGATACAGCACGCCTTCATAAATAGGAGTATCGGTGCAACATAGGGGGCTATGGGGTGATGATGGGCACTTGGAAGGTGGAGATGGGTAGAGAAGTGTAAGGGAGTTGTGTTGACTATACAGGGGGTTCAGGTGAGGGAGGATTTTCTCCCATTAGAGTTAGGAAGCACTGATGTCTTCTTGGGGATGAAGTGATTGCAGACCTTGGGAGATACCAAGGTCAATTGGGGAGCACTAATGATCAAGTTGGTGGTGGAAGGAAAAGGAATGGTGATCCGGGGAGATGCAGGGTTGTCCAAGGCCATGGTGTATCTCAAAACCATGGTTAGGACCATACAGGAGGTGGGAGGAGGATTTCTAGTGGAACTGCAGAGCTTAGAGTGGACCAGACTAGAGGAAGGTGGGGCATTCCTCTTTCTGTACAGCCACTCATACAGCAGTTTAGTGAGGTCTTCCAGCCACCTCAAGGCTTACCACCACCGAGGGAGCAGGAGCATGCCATCACTTTGAGGAAGGGGGTGTCACCGATTAGTGTTCGACCATACCCTTACTCTCAGATTCAAAAGGATGAGATTGAGAAGCTAATTCAGGAGATGTTGGAGTTGGGGATCATTAGACCGAATATGAGTCCCTTTTCTAGCCCAATCTTGCTGGTCAAGAAGGACAGGAGCTAGAGATTCTGCGTGGATTATCGAGCTTTAAATAAGGAAATTGTGTCAGACAAGTTTCTCATATCGGTGATCGATGAGCTAATGGATGAGTTGTGTGGAGCTGTGATGGTCACTAAGGTGGATCTGAAGTTTGGCTACCATCAAATCAAGATGAGGGATGAGGATGTCCCGAAGATCGCTTTCAGGATACATAAGGGGCATTACAAGTTATTAGAGATGCTTTTCAGACTTACAAGTGCCCTTGTCATTTTCCAGTCGCTCATGAACAGGATGTTCAAACCATATCTTCGAAAGTTCATACTGGTTTTCTTTGATGACATGCTGGTGTACAACAGGTTGATAGTGGAGGGTGTTCTCATAAGTATTATAGGAGCATCAACTTTGGGCCAATTTGAAGAAGTGTTGCTTTGCAAAGGCCAATGTGGAGTACTTGAAGCACACAGTCTCTCAGGAGGGGGTGGCTGCAGATCATGCCAAGATTGAGACAATGCAGAAATGACCTCTATTTAAGAATCTGAGAGAGCTGAGGGGCTTCCTAGATTTGACGGGATACTACAAGAGATTTATGAGAGGATATAATACTATAGCTTGCCCATTAATAGAGCAATTAAAGAAGGATAGCTTCGTGTGGGGAGAGACAGCTACACAGGCCTTTGAGAGACTGAAGAAAGCCATGACCACAATACCAGTTTTGGCCTTACCGGACTTCAGTCAGGTTTTTGTGGTGGAGACAAATGCATAGGGATATGGGTTGGGGGCCTTGCTCATGCAAAATCACAGACCCATAGCCTACTTCAGCCAGGTGTTGACAGCTAGAGCAAGATTGACATTAATCTATGAGAGGAAATTGATGTCATTGTGTTAGCCATTCAGAAGTGGCGGCCATACTTGTTGGGTCGGTATTTCATTTTAGGACAGACTAGAGGAGCTTGAAGTTCCTTTTGGAGCATCAGAGATGGTTGTCAAGGCTATTAGGCTATAATTTCGAGATT
Source organism: Dendrobium chrysotoxum (assembly GCA_019925795.1). Taxonomy (NCBI): domain Eukaryota; kingdom Viridiplantae; phylum Streptophyta; class Magnoliopsida; order Asparagales; family Orchidaceae; genus Dendrobium; species Dendrobium chrysotoxum. The sequence goes on along the minus strand of CM034303.1, from coordinate 43,387,927 downwards.
CATTATAGGCCAGGATTGGAGAATAAGGCAGCGGATGCCTTGTCCAAATATATGGGGGAGCTCTAGGAGTTGGTTATATCGATACCACTGATGTTGGATTTAGGAGCTATCAATGAGGAGAGTATGCAGGATGAGGAGTTGGGAAAAATTAGAGCAGATTTTCTGAAGGAAGAGAATAGTCACCCAGGCTACTCTCTAGAGCGGGAGAGACTGCTATATCAGGGGAGGTTTGTGATGCCTCAGACCTTAGTTCATACCCCACAGTTATTGAAAGAGTTCCACGAGAGCGCAGTTGGGGGTCACTCGGGTTTTTAGAAGACATATAGGAGGCTGGTAGTGGAGCTATATTGGAAGGGGGTGTGCAAGGATATTGAAGAGATGGTGGCTTGATGTGAGGTGTGCCAGCGGAACAAGTATATGGCCATGGCTCCGGGGGGATTATTTCAACTCCTAGCTCTACCGGACAGAGTGTAGGAGAAGGTCACCATGGACTTTATTGATGGGTTACCTCACTCTGAAGGGTTTATAGTGAGTGGTGGTAGTTGACAGATTGAGCAAGTATGCTCACTTTATCCCCCTACGACATCCTTACACAGTAGTGACAGTAGCGGCCGCTTTCATCAGGGAGGTGGTCAGGTTACATGGGATATCGAATCTATAGTATCCGACAGAGATAAGGTATTCCTCAGTTATTTTTGGAGGGAGCTATTCCAGTTACAAGGGATAGTGCTTAAGAGGAGCACCGTTTACCAACCCCAGATAGACGGGTAGATAGAAGTGGTGAGCAGGAGCTTGGAGAGATACCTGCGATGTTTTGCTTCAGAAACACTTAGCATATAGGCCAAGTGATTGGCTTGGGTAGAATACTGGTATAACACTTTATATCATTCAGCCTCCCAGATGACTCCCTTCAAAGTGTTGTATGGAAGAGACCCTCCCCACTTGGAGAGGATTGGAGCAGTGGCTTGTCGCTTGAAGTTACACTCGACTACTTCCATACATCTAGTGTTCCATGTATTACAGTTGAGGAGAGCTGTGGGGGATCATGCAGCTAGTTCAGAATTGCTAGAGATGCTGACATAAGATCTGAAGGTGGTTTTGGAACCACTGGAGCTTAAAGGGATATGTCAGGGAGAGGGAGAGCCCAAAAAAGTGCTGATTAAGGGGAAGAACTTACTTGACTATGATGTCACTTGGGAGCTATATGAGAGGATGAAGCATCAGTTTCCCTCATTCCACCATGAGGACAATGTGGCTCTTTGGGAGGGGAGTATTGATAGACCGGTTCTTGGATCGGTCCAGATTTACTGGAGGCGGAACATGGGAAGTCCCAACCCAATCTCTTCCGCCCCTTGATAGTGGGGTCCACAAGCTTAATTAGGGGGGATTTAGGAGGGGAAATTCAAATAGAAAGGGCAATTTTGGGATTTACCTAATTATTGTATGCTTAAGTATGTTTTGGTGACTAGGGTTAGGTTTTCATCTCTGTTTTTGCTGAAATTTTTTGGTTCTTAGTTCTTGTTTGAGCTCTAGTGGTGTCTAGAGATTTAGGAGAGTCGGATCTTCCTCTCCAATAGAAGATCTATTGTATCTTGTTTGTCTTATTCTATATTTAATCAATCTAAAGGCTTTTTAGGTGTTTTGGCTACAAGATTCTTCTCTATCTCCGGTTATATATTGCTCCGGTTATATATTGCTGAAACTTCAATTTCAGCCATCAATTTCCGCACTTGTTTTCTAACAGTTTCCTGTGAAAATCAAAATGGTCACTTTTCAGATTATTTGAGATTGAGCAGCTGAGAAAGCATGGCCTAAGTGGTTTTGTAGTTTTTTTCCGGAATCATAATTTTTGATATTATATAGGATAATTTTCTAATTATCATTCACAAAAATTCTTAGAAAGTCATAGATGTGCTATTTTCTATATGTAGGTTGCATTGGAGATGTTCCTGTCATGCTGGCTAAACCACAAACTTTTATGAATTTAAGTGGTGAGTCTGTAAGTATTAGTTCTTTAGTAACTTTTTTTTTTTATTTCAATATGTCTTTATTTTATAATATAATGTTATATTGAAATTTTTTATGAAGGTTGGATCACTTGTTTCATATTTCAAAATACCACTGAATCAAGTACTCCTGGTACTACAGTATCATTGGGATTTCCCTCTTTCATCAAATAATCAAAGAAATTATGGCTAGATTTATCTAATTTATGATACTGCATCAGATGTATGATGATCTAGATTTACCTTTTGCAAAGTTGAGGCTATTACCAAAAGGTGGGCATGGAGGACAGAATGGGTAAGCTTCTGGTTCCCTACGAACTTGTTTCTTTCCATGCTTGTGCTCATCATCACACATTATTCTGTTCCCTATGCTGTTACGAATCTTCTAGCAACATCATTAAGCTGTTGTACAATACTTACCATACTAGCAAAAGGACAATTCTGTATGGCTCTCCTTGGAAAATACGCTGAAAGTTGGAAATGTGACACGTAGATCCTAATTATTGGTAATCTCTTTCTGTAAAACATCTTATTTGTAATCAATTGAGTCTCTCACTTTTTCCCTAAATGAGGAAACTTTCATGCATTGGCGCATAAAAAGAAGCCTGCAACTAAGTGATTGCATTGCAAAATGGCAACTGAGTGCCATATGGTGTGCTTTTTGTGGCAGTTTGCAGGCTAAGGAAATCGCTTTAGCATTTTTTTTCCTTGGTATATATTTGCTGTCAAATGATGTGAAACTCTTCGTTTACAAGGCATGGTTCTCTTGTAGAAAGGTATAAATAATGAAGTAGCTGAAGATAAATTAATTGGAAACAGAACAGAGGAACCGAAATACAGAGAGACCTGTATGGAATTACATCATCTATGTATTCTAGTAATTCTATTACAGCAGTGTATATGATCGCACACCTGCAGTAGATGAGAGCTGTATATATATATGTAAAGTTCTGAGTAAAAATTACAATATTACAATGTAAAGTTCTGCAGTAGATGAGAGCTGTATATATGGTGGAGATTAATCCAGGACAGTTGCCAGACTGCAGCAGAGGAATTGGCGGCGAATGCAGAATCCTTTAGCAGGTAGAATTAGAATTATGATGTAGAGTGGAGTGGTGGAGTTGCTGTTGTAGAAGTATCCTCTGTCATCTCTCTCCACCTTTGTGCCATTGTCCTGCATTTCTATTCACCATATGCCTGATGATCATCCTTTACTTGGTTACCTGTGATAATTTTCTGCCATCTTCTTGCTTAGCCGGTATAAGTTAACAAAAGCCTTTCAATGAATAGTCGGGGTTGTCATCATTTTATTTGATCAACTTCTTCACTATAATGTATAAGCTCTTATTACTGTCTGGGTTCCGAATTTCCCCTTCAAAGACTGAACTTATTTTCCATGTCAAACTGGGATTGATTTGATGATGAACCAAATGTCTTGAGCTATTGAAGCCCCAGCGATATTTTAGGGTATTATTTTACAAATTCCCTATAAAAAAGAAGTTTCTATCCATAAGGAAAAAGTTGGTGCTACGCACTACTATTGCTATCTTATTATGATTGTGGGTATCAATCGGTATATATATTTTTATGGTGATAGGCCAACCCAGAATAATTGGCATCAGTTGGTTCTATTGGTGGCGTTTTGGTTATGAAATCATTATCTTCATCTTCATCCAACCATTTTAGTTTGACTTAGCAGAAATCAAATTTAAATTTATTTCATAAGATTTTGTCATAAATATCATGATTAGTTGTTGATCTAACATTAACTCTCATCTTTTTTTATATGAGCTTGGGGTTGGAAAGGTGGTTTTGGTGATGATATATCTATGATGAAAATACATCTCAGTTCTCTCCTTAATGGCAGTGGTTATGAAGCCTCCACTATCTTCTTAATCTTTAGATGTTTGTTTCCATTTTTCTCTTTAAAAAATATACTTTTGTAGCCAGTAAATGAAATGAGTACATCAAGAGGCAATTATGAAGAATTGCCAGAGAAAAAAAAGTAAAAAATAAAAAATAAAAAGTGACATAACATGAGGCTATGATGCAAAATCCTTCAATTGAAGGAGAGATCATTAAAAATATTTTGTTGAAGCTTGCTGAATCTTGGTGACAATATTTTTTTTCTTATTTTTTTCTTGCTTGATAAATAGGATTTAAAATCTCCTATCCACGAGAGTGAATATTCTGCAGAATCCCATCATAATCATAAGACTACTCTAAAATATGATCATCGGCTTCTTCATTAATAAGATGAGGGGAACTATATTAGGAAGATAATGATCAATGTTCATGCTTGCACGAGCTCAAGTGATTTGTTCCTCTGGGCCTAATAGGGACAACATTGATGGTTCCGAATCCATTGAAAGGTCTAAAGTTGGTATCATATTTTGAGTGCATATTCATATGAAGTAAGAGGAATTGCATCTATCTTGTTAAAAGTTTAAATCTGATCATTAATGTTCTCCCCTTGTATTTGGATGTTCGGTTTTCTTAATTTCAGTTGAGCCTTAAAATATTTAGAGTAGTTGTGCCCAAAAATCTTATAAAAAGACAAATATGAAGGAGTTCCTGCTGCTAATAGCCACAAGAAGAGGATCAATCCGCACCTCCTTAGAAGAGGAATAGTAACACCCAATTCAATCGGACTTCTTGCCACTAATAATTGAGAGAGATGAGCTATTGCAGAATTCACTTGCAAAGGTTTATCAAAAATAGAGTCAAATATGTATAAGGTGGATTGGTTGAAAATAATATAAACAAATATGAGGAAATGCAACCCAAATACGAGTGGTAGGTGGTTACTTGGAATAATCAAAGTGAGAAGAATATTTTAGCATTTATCTGGTATCCACTGACATGGTAAGATCGCTGTGAAAAGAGTAGGGTGTAGTGTGCTTGTAATGATATGATGATGTTCAATGAGCCCAACAGAGAAGTCTCCAACTAAGTGCATGTCTGACATGAATTTGCGCATGATTTTTGTATTTGGGCGGCCCAAAGAAAATTCGCCTATAATAAAAAGTGTGGAGACTAAAAAGCTCTCAAATCTCATATTTAGTGAAAAAGGTATAGTTTGCCTTGAGAAGTAGAGGTTTGCTTATATTGAGATGAAGGTGATGGAGGTGATTGATCACTCCGCTCATCTGGTGCAGGGGGATGAGGAGAGTTTGATTCATGAGTGGAGACATGAAGGTCTAACGTTTATAAGAAAGTGACATTGGAAATAGAGATGCTAGCTACAACGATTTTGATTGAGGAACTGCAAAAATGATTCTGTAAGAGGTGAGAAATAGTTGGCCAGTGAAAAAGTCAAGGATGTCATCCTCAATGCAGGCCTAAGACGTTGATGCCCAGAGGAGTTGGTAATCAAAAGATTATTGGTGATGACCAAGTAGACCTAATGTACTCGTTGAGAAAACAACGAAAGAGTCAAGGAACCGTAAGGTGATTTGTCAGGGTTAGGGTTTAGGGAGCTAAGAAGTTGAGGGAGTTAAGGTGTGTGAGAGAAAATAAATGTGTTGTGTGAGTAGGAGCTTGGAGGCGATAGTTCTAGGGAAGAATTGCGGATATAAGCCTTGCTCGAACAGGCCCAAGGGCAACCAGTAGAGCACAAAAGCTTTGCATGTGGTCGCACGGGTGGAAGGTGCATGAGGATGGAGCAAAGGAGGCACGATCACCCATGCATGAGTGACAGGGGCTGTAAGCTCGAGAGCGCGCCGCACATGAAGCTGAACTGAGCACTATGTTACCTGTTTCTCGGCATGGAGGCAGGAGCAGCAATGGAGAAGATGATTACCATCAACTGCAGATTAAATAAATTATGGGTGTTTACTTCCATTGTTAATTTTTTGGCTTAAATCAGTAATAGGTGTGGATTGCTGTGGGTCGGAGTGTGGGCTTACAAGATCAACCAAACCTTACGTAACTGCAAGAGCAATAGTTGCCGGCCAGTTGGAGCCGTGGATGTTGTTTATGCCTCCAATTTGGCCTTTTCAGTTAAATTAAGATAACAAAATTCTGAAGTTGAAGTTGAGCCCAATTTCATGGCTTGGAAACATAGACCAACCACCAAGTAAACCGCCCTTTAAAAAAACCAATCTTTTATTGTATTGATATAAATATTGCTATATATACTTGTCTACATAGAATATACAGGCTTATGGCATTGATATATTATGGTAATGCATTACTGTCGTACACTCATACATACCATTCAAATATAGATTATGATATGACATTTTAACTTTAAACACTATACCAAATTAGACAATATATTAAAGCATTTGTAAGTACAACAGAACAAAACCGGACACCAAAACTCTTGATACTGTTGAAACTATCAAGGCTGAGATGCGTAGGTGAGCCCAATGCCCTAATCAAAGTTTTAAACCTTGATGGTTTCGTCCTTGGATAAAGAAAATTCTTTTAAAGAACATATTTTTTGTGGTGAATGGCTCTCTCTTTTTTAGCTGTTAGGCCAATATCCTTTTATACATCGTCATTTTAGCCTGGGTTCTTAATGCAAAACTTTTATGCCTATTAATTGATCCTAAATAATTTATTGCAAGTGTATTTTTCATTCAAAATGTTTATCATTCTGCAACGTGGCATATAATGTTTTGTTCTCCGTTTTTCCTGCTTTTCAATGCTGTTTCTTTATCGAAGTTAATAATGTATGATGATAAAGCATTGTAAGAAGCTATAATCACTAACCAACGAATGCAACTTTGTGTTGCAAGATTGTTTTCAACCGAACATGTCTCCTTAAAAAAGTCTACTTTTGCACAAACAAAGTAATGAAGAAAAACCTTTGTTTACTAATGACTTAATTATACTTAAATGTTTTTTCTTGTAGAATGAGAAGTGTGATTAACCATCTAAAGGGATGTCGAGACTTTCCACGTCTAAGAATAGGTTAGTCTGAACTTTTAATCTTCTTTATTTTGATGGACTGCTCAAAGGTCCTATGATTTACCAACACATTTTCTTAAGTCCATTGGCTCAAAATTTAAAAAAAAAAAAAAAAAAAATCCAAACTTTGAAGTTGGCATTGTTGTTTTGTATGTATTTATTGACATAATGGATTTGATAATTGTTTTGATTTGAATGTGATTACTAAAATACTGAATCTGATTATTTAAAGTTTGAATGAGATTATTAAAATAATTAATCTGATTAGTCAAAGCACACTAGTTAATTTGTTCAACAACTAGTTTTTGCATTCAGACTTTGAGTAATCAAATTCGTTATTTTAATAATCACAATTAAAACAATATAGGCTCCAAAAAATAGCACCCTGACCTCTCTACATTAAGGAGAGTTTTGTTGGATGTGCAAAGTCAGATTTTTAGATGATAGATTAAATTTAAGATAAAACACTACTTAGAGGTTTTTGCCCTTATTTCATGAGGAATTATGATTTGAGTTTAGATTTTTCATAGGCGTAAGCTCCTATGATTAATTATCCATCCTAGTGCCGAAAAAAAACGTTTGATTAAGGATAGTCATTATACATTAAATACCATGCATATAATAATAGCACGTTTAATATAGGATTTTGAAATTTATCACATTGTACTTAAAGTGGATGGTACGGAGAATGATGATGAATCATTTCAATATCCTATGATTTCGTCATCCCAGGTTGTGGTTCCTTGTCTCTAGTCTGCTTAGTTAGAGGAGGTAGTCCATCCAATGATAAGCCTTGGTATAGAAAAAAACAAGAAACTCTATGAGATTTGACCAACAAGATAGTTGTTCTTTGTGAGGTAAAGTTAGTCACAAATTCATCACTCACGAAAAAGGATTACGGAGGATAGATGGATTTTGCTTTAAGTTTTAGGAGATTAATTCCACTTGAATCTTTTAAATTTGGAATTTTATTATAATTTAAATCCCGAGTGATTACTTAAAATTTGGAGGCATACTAAAAATCAAGTTGTCTCTTTATGTTGAGTTTTTCTTTCAATACAACTAATATTTTAGATTTTTTTAATATTATTATTTTTGTCAATTGAATATTGTTAACTTTATTCACTTATTAGTAAAGAATTGTGTTATGACATTTTGAAAATAAGGTCCCCTCCTATTGAGATTTATTATTAATTGCATCATCTGGGTGACATTTAAATCACTTAAAAAAATATTTGTACTTGCAACATAAAATTTTGATTTTGAGAATTAATCCTTTCGATTGAGATTTACTTTCAATATGATCATCATTGAGGATCTAAATTTAGATTTACTAGTGGGATAAAGGCTTGATGTTGTTGTTGTTGTTGTTGTAGTTGAAATTAAGTAATAGTAAAAATAGTTGGTTGTGAAATCAAAATGTGCAAGAAAAGATAAAAAATAAAAAGATTTATTATAAAAAATGGTTTAGTTATAAAAATTCTGATAATTGAGAAATATTTAAAGAGGTCTATAAGGAGTCAAAGAAAGTAATTTGCAATGCAAAGATTTTAGTTTTTAATTATTTATATAATAAATTAGATACTAATGAGGGCGAAAGATATATGTATAAGTTATCTAAACAAAGAGAGGAGTAGTAAGGATTTAGTTCAACTGAAGTGTATTAAGGTGAAGATCAAAAAGTGCTTTTATTAGAAGAGTATTTTCAACAAAGGTGGATGAGATATTTTGCTAAGCTTTTCAATGAAGATTATGAGAATGCGATTGACTGTAGTGACCTTAGCACCCCAAATGAAAATAAATTTTTTTGATTTATCAGCGTATTAGTAAAACCGAAGTTAAAGAGGCTTTAAAGAAAATGAGTGTGGAAAAGCTATTGAATTTGATGATATTTCAATAGAGGTGTGAAAATGCTTAGGAGATGAAGGAATTTCTTTGCTTACTCAACTTTTTAATATTATTTTGAAGGCTAAAAAGATGCCAGATGAGTGGAGGATGAGTGTGTTGATTCTTTTTTTTAAGAATAATGACGATGCACAAGATTGTGCGAGTTATAGAGGAATTAAGTTAATGTGTCATACTTTAAAACTATGGGAGAGAATTATAGAGCATAGGTTGCGGTGTGACTAACATTTCTCAAAATCAATTTAGATTCATGACGGGTAGGTCTACTATGGAGAGTTCTATATAAAAAAGGAGTTAATAATGCTTATATTCAAGTTATTGAGGATATGTATGCAGCAACTGTTACATGTGTTCAAACACAAGGTGGTTTGACCAAGTATTTTCCTATTTCAGTTGGATTACATCAAGGATCAACCTTAAGCCCATATCTTTTTTGCTTTAGTCATAGATATTCTCACTAGACATTTGAAAGAGGTTGTACGCTACTGTATGGTTTTTGCTTATGATGTTCTTCTTGATAAGACTAAAGAGGGAGTTGAAGGTAAACTTGAATTATGGAGGTCAACCTTAGAGTCTAAAGGCTTTCGTTTGAGTAGATTTAAAACTGAATATATTGAGTGTAATTTTAATAATAATAGATCTAGTGGGGGGATTGTGACTTTGGACAGTCAAATTATTAATAAGAGTACACATTTTAGATATCTTGGGTCGATTATTTAGAGTGATGGTGAAATAGATGGGGATATTATTAGTAGAATTCAAGTTGGGTGGTTGAAGTGGAGGAATGCATCAAGCTTATGGTGTGATAGAAAAGTCGCTCTCAAACTTAAGGGAAAATTTTATAAGATGGTAGTGAGACCTGCAATGCTTGATGGTGCAGAATGTTGGCCATTAAAAGAGAAGCATAATATTAAGTTAAGTGTTGCAGAGATGAGGATGTTCAGGTGGATAAGTGGCTTTACTCTTAGAGACATGATACGAAACGAGCATATGCGTGAAAATGTTGGAGTAGCTCTAGTGAAAGCTAAGATTAGAGAGTTGTCTTAGATGTTTTGGTCATATGAAACGACGCCTTTCTGATGACCTAGTTAGAAAAGTAAATGTATTAGATTTGACTTTTGTTAAGAAATGTAGAGGTAGACTGATGGAGGCGGTGGAGTAACCTAAAACATTATGAAAGTAATTTAGAGCTCTATCAATCTCTAAATAATATTTAGGTTTTCTTTAATATAAAAATTATAAAAATCCCACTTAATATATGCAAGTATACGTGCTGAATCAAGTAATATAGTGATAGAGTAGAGTATCGATTCTATGAGGAAGAATGCTTACGTACAAATACCAGTATTTTTTACTACAATTACAATAATTATACTACTCAATAAAAGTCTGTTTTGATGGAGATTCAATCACTTAATTTAAAATAAAAAAATAAATGAAACACTATTTGGATAAAATGTTTTGGATTGATGGAATGCAAATACAATATGTTGCCTAATGATTTTCTTTTATATTGATGCCATTCAGAGCATATGCATCATCAACCGCTCAGTCGAGCGTGAAAAACAAAGGATAGATTAAATCTTCCAACGTCAATACCACTATAAACTTTCATAGTTTGTCACCCTTTGAAAATCTCAGAAGAGTAAGTAAAGCATGTACTGTTAAAACCCCCTCATTATAATTCATCTCTATAAATTTGGTATATGTTAAGCACTATGTCTATGCTTGTATCATACTAATCAAATATATCTAGTTGTGCCTGCTTTACTATTCCTAGACTCCACATTACATCTGATATTAACTACACATAAGGCCACTATGTACATTAAATGAAGACATGATATATTGAAAACATCATTAAATTATTGATGAAGAAAATTCATTAGTACTTCACATTCCATTTACACCATCAATCCAAAATTAGAGAATTTAGTTAAATATGGAGAACAAGTGAAGCAAATTCATTCTCATTAATTGCATAAAAGGAAAAAAGTACAGAAAAAAATATATCATCGAATGGGTTTAATGATCTCCTCTACACTCCTTGAACTTACAAAATTACATCCATAAACATTGACCAAACACTCTTATGAAGTGGATCTAGTGCTCCTTGAATTCCCTTAGTTGTCACTCCTAAGGAAATTGCAGAGAAGTACTATGAAGACTTAAATTAACTAAGTGACTAAACTTTCTTACTAATATTACAAACGAACTATTTATAAAAAAATACAGAAAACAGACTCTGGCGTCACAGCGCCCATAAAATGAACTAACGCCGCAGCATTGAAGAATTTCTTCATCTACGTTGCTTGCTAACGTGGACCCTCTATTTAATGAATCAACGCATCGCTTCGCTGGTAGATCGTGTCCTAGTTGGTTACAACTGTAGCGCTGCGGCGTCGACGTGGCACTACCCTCGACTTGACGATGCTAGAAATTTGTGCAGCGACCCCATGCAAACAGAGACTGGGCTTTGCAGCGTTGACTCCTCCGACGCCGCGACCCTATCAAACAGAGACTGGGTGCTGCCATGTCCATATTGGGCGCTTCGACGGTGTCAATAATGGCGCCGCGGCGGTATAGTGTCCGACGCCACGATATTGTATGCTATTTAGAATTTTAGTCTTTTATGTATTTTTTCTGCACAACACAACTAAAATAACACAGTTTCACTAGCAATTTAACGTATAAAACATAACATTATTTACACTCATCAAATCCTCCTCAGCTTAAACTCTTGCTTGTTCTCAAGTAAATAAAATTTTGTAATTCTGATTAAGTAAAATAAAAAGTGGCAATCTAAAATTACTAAAATATATGATAATACATTACTGTTTAGTATTAGTGAAAATGAACAAGGCTATACTTCTAGTTTAGAAAAATAATAATAGTTAAACTAATCAATCATTTTAGTTACGACCCAATTTGAAATTTAAAGTTATAGATTTAATCATCAACTTTGAATTCTTGAAGTAAATAATTGAGTTTTAATGATTATATATGATGGTAGTTAAAATTGTACTTTCACTAGTTTACCAAGCCTTGTATTAGCTCTTCCATCTTATCCTTTTTAGTTTATATATAAGATTGTATTTCCAATCTTAAGCTTCCACTGATACTGATTTTTTAATGTACTTATATATTTCTTTTGATTCTTGTCTTTTTTTTTTATAATTTGAGAGCTATTTTATAGTTCTTTTTTTTTTCCTTTTTGTGGAGTATATAATTAATGATTTTGAATATCAGCTTTTGATTTAGACATTCATACAATATTCTTAATTTTAATGTAAGGGCTTGATAAGATTATTAATTCCATCTTCAGATTAGCTATGATTTTAATTTTTAATCTACTCATATCTAATTTTTAATACTAATTATTCATCCTATAATTTTAAAAGTTAATTTCATAAAGGTTATAGCTTATAAATTCAAATTAGGATAATAGCTTTGGTTGAATGAGTTAAGTATTGGTTTTTCAAACCTATTAAGTATAAACAAAGTTCATTCAAATTAGGATCTAGAGTTTTTTTATTATCCTAATTTTATATAATTTTTAATTATCATTTTTATAAGGGTTAATTAAATAATCAGAATATTAAAATAATATGAGGATAATAACAATTTAAGCATGAAGGAAATTTGCTAATATATAAATAAAACACATAAACAAAAATTACAAACACATGCTTTCATAAGAATAATAAAAGACACATGAAACATATGTTAAACACAAAACAATACATAACATAACATTAAACATAATACAGATATAAGATAAACAGTGCCCAAGGCGCTCAAAGTTCAACAATGGCTCTCCAAGTCAAAATTTTCAATTAAGAACAAAATATATGCCAATATCTCCCATCAGCACCTTTATAAAACACATACCATAAAATGAAATATACAAACACTTTCTTAAGAACTCTTCACTCTTCTAAATCACAATATTTCAATCTATACTCGTTGACTTTGATAATTTGCAAAGTTTTCTTATCCTGAATTTTGATCGCACTATTAAAAATTCTAATGATAGTATAAGGGCCACTCCATCCAGTTTTTATTTTTCCATGACAATACTTCTTATAATCAAATAGCATAACATCTTGCCCCGTAAAGATATCATACAAGAAAACTCTATCATCATGCATCTTCCTCACTTCTGCTAAATATTTCTTCTTATCTTACTACAACTCCTCTTTGAATTCGTGCAACTTATTGATAATAGCAGAACATTGCATGTGGAGAAATAAAAAAGCATCCTTATTTTTTGTATGATCTTCATTTTGACTTTTTAAAGAAGAGGGTTTATGCTTGATCCTTCCCATCACTTAGAATTGAATTTCTAAGAGAAGGTTCTCACTATAGGGTAAGTAAGGACTAAGAAATGAATTTCCTCCTAATAAGTTTTATAGATTTTAGTAGGAGGGAAGTTTGAAAATTTTGAAATTTCAATCATTATGACCTATCGGGGTGCTGCAGCGTTCAAAGATATGGCGCCGCGGCACTCCCTTCTCTTTCTAAGATTTTTTGTTAAGCAAATTAAGTAAAATCTAATCTAGAGGATAGGGTTGTCTCTCTAAAACCGCTAAGTTTATAGTCTTCAGCCAAACTAGATAACCTACTTGACCTAAGGTTGGGTTGCCTCCCAAACAATGTTAAATTTATATTCTTCAATCAGACTTGCTCAGATTTTTCATTTGGCTAAGGTGGATGATTGCTACTCTTCAATTGGGTTCCATTGGTATCTCTTTCCTTCTCTTTAGGATTAACTTCAGTGTTACTAAGTAAGGATCCTATGAGCTTACTACTCATGAAAATTGCAAGCTGACTTAATTGAATTTTCAAATTTTTAATTGAAGCAGCTTGGCTTTGTAATTGAGTTTCCAATTACATGAGCACATCTTCTAGTGGTATTTTTCTAGTTCCATACTAATTTCCTTAATTAAATTCAGGAGGATAAGCTGGTCTTGAATTATTACTAGCTTGATTTTGATTATTCCAATTTGCTCCTTAGTTATTTTGACCAGAATTCCATTGATTTCTATCATTATTATTTGACCAACTAAAATTATTGTGATTCCTCCAACCTGGATTGCATGTATTTATAGAGATTGTTGTCTTCCAATAAATTTATATTTTCAATACCTTGAATATCATTATCTTCCATTGAGCTTTTATCTTCACAATGTAAAGATGAATCATAATTTAAGCTTAAAGTGCTCAACTTTTTGATATTGCTATAACTTGTGCAGTCAAAATGGATAAAGAATAATTTTCATAGACTCTTGCCACTCTCTTAAGATTTACTCTATTAATAGGCCACTGTAAATTATTTTGTTATCATTTCCTCTATTAATTCATAAGCATCCTCAAAAGGCTTTGACATCAAAGAACCTCCAGCTGCAGCATCAATTATGGCTCTAAGATATCCTACCAATCCATTGTAAAAATTTTGAATTATGAACCACAGGTAAAGGCATAGTGAGGGCACTTTCTAAGCATCTCCTTGAATATTTCCCAACTCTCATAAATAGATTCTCCTTTTAACTAATATCATTGTATTTAAATGTTGCACAAATTTTTAAAAATTTGCTAAATGTAAGTTATAGGATCTTCAATGGGAGTTCCCCCAAACTGAGAATTCTGTATCATTTGAATAATTGCAGGTTTTAATTCAAAGTTATTAGCTTGGATGACAGGTTTATTTATGCTCTTATGAATTCTATCTACCATAGGGTTTTCAAAATCCTTAAGAGGACTAGAATGATCTAAGTCTTAAACAAGGTCAGCCATTTTCAAAATCTTTTTGGTGGTTTTAATTTTAGAAATGGTTCTCTCAATTTTTAAATCAAAATCTAGCAATGGTTTCTTTCTATGACTTCTAAGCATGCAACCATAATTGTGTAATCTATAAAATAAAAATAAAAATAAAAGAACAAAATAATATAATATGACTAATTATGCAATTGATTTAACAATATAGTAAATTTTGTAAATAAAATAAATTCTTCCTTGGCAACAACGTCAAAAACTTATTGGTGAAGTAACTTAAAGAATTGTGAAAATAATTTAGGGTTCTATCAATCCCTAAACAATGCTTAAATTTTTTTTGATATAAAATTATAAAAATCACACTTAATATACGTAAGTATATGTGTCGAATCAAGTAATATAGTAATAGAGTAGAGTATCGATTCCACGAGTAAGAATGCTTATTCGTAGAATGTAAATACAATATGCTTCTTAATGATTCTTTTTTATATTGATGCTATTTAGAGCATATGCATCACCGACCGGTCAGTCGAGAATGAAGAGACAAAGGACAGATTAAATCTTCCAACCTCAATACCTTTCTAAACTCCCATAGTTTTTCACCCTATAAAAATCTTAGAAAAATAAGTAAAGTATGTACTGTTAAAACCCTCATTACAATTCATCTTTATAAATTTGATATATATCAAGCACTATGCCTATGCTTGCATCATACTAATCAAATATACCTAGTTGTGGGTGTTTTCCTATTCTTAGACTCCACATTACACCTGATATTAACTACATATATGGCCACTATGTGCATTAAATGAAGATATTATATATTGAAAACATCATTAAATTATTGATGAAGAGAATTGATTAGTACTCTACTTTTCATTTACACAATCAATCTAAAACTAGAGAATTTAGCCAGACATGAAGAACAAATGAAGCAAATTCATTTTCAGTAATTATACAAAAGAAATAAAGTACAGAAGAAAATATATTACCGGATGGGTTCAATGATCTTCTCTACACTCTTATTTGAACTTACAAAATTGCTTTCACAAATATTGACCAAACACTCTTATGAAGTGTGAATCTAGTGCTCATTGAATTCCTTTAGTTGACACTCCTAAGAAAATTATAGTGAAGCACTATGAAGACTGAAATTAACTAAGTGATTCAACTCTCTTACTAACATTACAAACGGACTATTTATAACAAAACACAGAAAACAGACTCTAACGTGGCGACGCTTTAGACCCTTGTGCCGCGACGCCCATAAAATAAACTAACACCGCAGCACTGAAGAATTTCCTCCTTTGCGGCGCTTGGTGATGTGGACCCTCTGTTTAATGAATCAACACGTCGTTTCGCTGGTTGATCGTGTCCTGGTCGGTTACAACTGTAGCGCTGCGGTGTCCACGTGGTACTCCCCTCGGCTTGGCGGCGCTCGATGCTATGCAGATGGAGACTGGGCTTTGCAGCGCTAACTCCTCCGACGTCACTATACTGTCAAATAGAGACTGGACATCGCCTTGTCCATATTGGGCGCTTCGGCGGTGTCAATGATGGCGCCGCAGTGGTATAGTGTCCGACGCCGTGACGTTGTATGATACTTGGAATTTCATGATTTTCTTGTATTTTTCTTGCACAATATAATTAAATCAACACGGTTTCACTGGTAATTTAACATATAAAATATAACATTATTTACACTCATCATAGACGTAAAAAGACTTGGTTAGAAAGTATTAAAAATAACCTTTCTTTATTAGATTTAGATGAGAATTTGACTTTTAATAGGACACAATGGAGAAAAATGATTCATGTAGCCGACCCCACATAGTGGGATAAAGGCTTGTTGTTGTTGTTATTGAATGTTGCCATATTTGCTTGCTTGCCAACAAATGATCGGGTTCAAATGTCAACTTTAACTTGACAGTTTGGATTTTGTCATGAATTTTTTTTATAGAAGGCATTGGAAGCTTAATATATAGATAAAACCAAATCTTAATGAATTTCACTATCGTATATTTATTCATTAATTCAAGTCCTTTCAACTTCAATTCTCTCGAGGTGGAGGATTGGACTTAAAACTTATGTTCAAATTTATTTTATCCTGCACAGTATTCTCATACCTTGGATTTAAGAATGCAATTTAATTTAAAAAGGGGATTTTAGCTTAGCTTGCTTTTATCGTAGCGTAGCGTTCGAAGTTTGTTTTCAAGCACTTAACGAGTTTGTTGGAGCACATGTAGGAAATTTTTATATGAAAAGAGATTTTAATTTAATTTATTTTTATTTTCCCATAATATTCTTAGACTTTTTGTTGGAGTACTAAACAAATTTGTTGGAGCACATATAGGGAATATATTTAAAAATGAGGATTTTAATTTAACTTATTTTTAATCCCACCCAGTATTCTCAAGTGTTTTGTTCAAGCATTTTAGCACGTTTGTTAGAGCACATGCGGGAAATTTGATTTTCTTTTAAATGATGTGCATTTTTCTTTGCAATTGGGTAATGCCCTTACACGCTTTTTGGTGCACTTGCACAGTGCGTTCGCATGCTTTTAATGTATTTATGCGCTTTTCAATGCTCTCTCCCTAGGCACTTACATGCTTTTCGGTACATTTGCCTAGTATATTCACATGCTTTCAATGTGCTTGCGTGCATTTCGGTGCAGTTGCATAGTATGTTTGCAAACTTTTCAATATACAGTATTTATATAATTTTTTTATTTTAAAATAATGACACGCTTTTTGGAGTAATTGTACAACCACATGCTTTTTGGTGCTATCATTATAGTTTTTGAGGCAACGATACACTTCTCAAATCAATAACATGCTTCTCAAGGTTGTATCATGCTACCTGAGGCTGTTGCATGGTTCTTGAGGTGATAGCATGATTCTCGTGGTGATGTGCTTAAATCTAAAAAAAGTCATTTTGATGCATGCAAGATTTAAAAAATATTTGGATTTGATTGTTGTGCCAGCGTTTATCATTGAAATGTGTACAAAGTTTCATTTTGAGGTTTAAAATACACTTATCCGCATGTGCATATGTATTGCAGATTCAGTGACATTGAAGGCGAGTTAGATTCATTTACAGATTTCTTTATCTTTTAAAAGAGATGGTATTTGTCAATACATGCATTATATTATTGCATGCGGAACCCATACAACATCTTTTTCTTTCTATAAATATAGGGAGAGCATTCAATTGGTATTCATTCTTGTTTAGTTTAGTTCGTTGAGTGGGTTCTTGGGGTTTACAAGTGTTCTAGTTTTGATAGGAAACTTCTGTGCTTATAAGCAAGTTTTTTAATTTCATTATAAATTTCCTATAAGTTCCATTTTATGTTTGTGTTTTAATTTCATTTTAGATTTTTTTATTCAATGATATTTTATTTAAATGTCATTTAAAAAGTCTTATTTCATGTTTGCCTACTTAGTTTAAAATTTAGTAGCATCCCACATCTTTCTCGTGTAGGGGGGCATCATTAGGGTGTTAGGCCTGCCCATCACATGAAGAAAGACGTATATAATCGATGTCACAAGATATCGGTGCCAGGTTCTTCTATCTCACCATGCTAATAAAAAGGCTTGTATGAGTTTTTGTGAACTTGTAAGATCCCCTATCAACATGAATTTTGGCAGCCTCCCATCATCTTTTTCGTATATAGGGCATCATCGAGAGTGTTATGCTAGCCCTCCATGCCAAGAAAGTATGGTTGATATCATGAGACACTATGGTCGGGGTTTTCTATCCACCATGCCAAGAAAGATGTCTATGATTCATCATGTACTTGATTCCCTTATTAAGATGAATTTGGCAGTCTCTTGGCATCTTCCCTGTGTAGAGGGAGGTGGTGTGCGTCATTGGGAGTGTTAGGTCTTTCCACCACGCCAAGAAAGACTTGTATAGTCGGTGTTGTGAGGCACCGTGGTTGGAGTTTTTTATCCTATCACGCTAAGAAAGATGTCTCTTGGTCTTCGTATACCTATTTGTAAGTCACAATTTTCTCTTCCGTGTTAAAAAATACTGCTATTGCTAGGACCCAAGTCCTGGATGAGAAAAGTGGAGGGTTGCGTTAGGTAGTCGACAACCAGTATAAAACTTGTCGACTAATCATGATATGAATCATGTAATACATTGTATTAATATTAGGGCATTTTCTGGAAGCGACGTGCTGTATGGCCTGAATATAGTGAGAAGTGTACAAGGGTCACTGCATCGTTGCGCGGGTGCAGTATTAAATAGGCAAGGGTTCCCACATGATGGCCTGTTGTGGGCAAAGAAACTAGTCCATGAAACTAGAATTCAGATAGGATCTTAGAATGTAGTTTCTCTTATAGGTAAATTGATGAAATTAATTGATATTATGATTCATAGGAAGATAAATATTTTATGCATTCAGAAAACTAAATGGTTTGGAGAGAAGGCTAAGTAAATTGATGATTGATAGTTTATGATTTAAACTTTAATATTCTGATAGAAGTCATACTAGAAATAGTGTATGTGTGATTATAGATAAGAGTTTGAAGAATAATATTATAAAAATTAATAGAATTAGAGACAAAATTATACCTTTAAAGATTATTGTTGATGTTAAGATTATTAATATTATAAGTGCTTATGCTCCTCAAGTAGGTTTTGATGTGTGTTTAAAATTAAAATTATGAAATGATTTAGAAAAATTAATTCAAAAGATATCTCTTGAAAAGAGTTTTTATTGGATGAGATTTAAATAGACATGTTGGTAGAGATGTAGAGGATTTTAAAAGCATTCATGGTGGCTATGAGTTTGGAGCGATTAATGAATGTGGTAAGGTTATATTAGATTTTGCTCTAGCTTATGCTTTTGTAATTGCTAATACCTTAGATATGAGCATCTCATCACTTATAAGAATGGATATAGTAAAACTCAAATTGATTATTTTCTTATGAAAAATAGATTATTTAGATTACAAAAATTTTAAAGTTATTTCGAGTGAAAATTTATATACCTAACATCGTTTATTAGTTTTGGACTTTAAGATGAAGGAGCAGAATATGAAAAATATATTAAAAAATTCTAAGATTAGATGGGGGCATTTAAAGAACATTAACAAAAATATTTTTTAGAGTAATATTCGAGATCTTAATATTTTATTTGTGCATGAGGAAGCAAATGTTATGTAGGAATAAATAGCTAATAATATTAAGAATATTGCAAAGGATGTTTTTGGAGTTTCAAAAGAAAAAATTTCTAATAATAAAAATAGTTGGTTGTGGAATCAAAATGTACAAGAAAAGATCAAAATTAAGAAGCTTTGTTATAATAATTGGTTTAGATGTAAAAACTCTGAATATTGAGAAAGATATAAAGAGGCTTGTAAGGTGTCTAAGAAAGCAATCTACGATGCAAATATTTTAACTTTTAATGATTTGTATAATAGATTAGATTCTAAAGAGGGCGAAAAATATATGTATAAGTTAGCCAAACAAAAAGATATGAGTGTTAGTTCAAGTGAAGTGCATTAAGGATGAAGATCAAAAAGTGCTTATTTTAGAAGAGGATATTCAACAAAAGTGGATGAGATATTTTGCTAAGCTTTTCAATGAAGAATGTGAGAATACAATTGACTTTAGTAACTTTAGCACTTTAAATAAAAATAGAGATTTTTTTTCGGCGTATTAGTAAAATTGAAGTTAGAGAGACTTTAAAGATAATGAAGTGTGAAAAAATTATTGGACCTGATGATATTTCAATAGAGCTGTGGAAATGCTTAGGAGATGAATGAATTTCTTGGCTTACTAAATTTTTTAATATTATTTTGAAGGCTAAAAAGATGCCAGATGAGTGGAGAATGAGTGTGTTGATTTTTATTTTTAAGAATAAAGGTGATGCATAAGATTGTGCAAATTGTAAAGTAATTAAGTTGATGTGTCATACTTTAAAACTTTGGGAGAGAGTTATGGAGCATAGGTTACGACGTGATATTAATGTTTCTCAAAATCAATTTGGATTTTTGAGGGGTAGGTTTACTATGGAAGCTATTCATTTATTGAGAGGGTTGATGGAGAAGTTTAGGGAGAATAAGGAGGATCTACATATGGTATTTGTTGATTTAGAGAAAGCATATGATAAAGTTCCAAGAGAAGTGCTACAGAGTTCTAGAAAAGAAATGGGTTAATAATACTTATATTCAAGTCATTAGGGATATGTATGCAGGAGCTGTTACTTGTGTTTAAACACAAGGTGGTTTGACCAAGTATTTTCCTATTTCAGTTGGATTATATAAAGGATCAGCCTTAAGCCCTTATCTTTTTTCTTTAGTCATGGATGTTCTTACTAGTCTTACTAGACATTTGCAAGAGGATGTATCCTAGTGTATGTTTTTTGCTGATGATATTCTTCTTGTTGATAAGACTTGAGAGGGAGTTGAAGGTAAACTCGAATTACGAAGGTCAACCTTAGAGTATAAAGGTTTTCATTTGAGTGGATCTAAAATCGAATAAATGGAGTGTAATTTTAGGAGTAATAGATCTAGTGGGGGGTTTGTGACTTTGAGAAATCAAGTCATTAATAAGCGTACTCGTTTTAGATATATGAGTAGTAAGAATTTAGTTCAAATGAAGTGCATTAAGGATGAAGATAAAAAAGTGCTTATTTTAGAAGAGGATATTCAACAATGGTGAATGAGATATTTTGCTAAGCTTTTCAATGAAGATTATGATAATACGATTCACTTTAGTGACCTTAGCACTCTAAATGAAAGTAAAGATTTTTATTTTTATCGGCATATTAGTAAAACTGAAGTTAGAGAGGCTTTAAAGAAAATGAAGTATGGAAAAACTATTGGACCTGATGATATTCTAATAGAGGTGTAGAAATGCTTAGGAGATGAAGGAATTTCTTGGCTTACTAAACTTTTTAATATTATTTTGAAGACTAAAAAGATGCCAGATGAGTGGAGAATGAGTGTGTTTACTCCTATTTTTAGGAATAAAGGTGATCCACAAGATTGTGCGAATTAAAGAGGAATTAAGTTGATTTGTCATAGTTTAAAACTTTGGGAGTGAGTTATGGAGCATAGGTTACGACGTGATACTAATATTTCTCAAAATCAATTTGGATTCATTTATTTAGAAGGTTGATGGAGAAGTTTAGAGAGAATAAGTAGGATATATATATGATATTTATTGATTTAGAGAAAGCATATGATAAAGTTCCAAGAGGATGTTACTTGTATTCCAACACAAGGTGGCTTGACTAAATATTTTCCTATTTTAGTTGTTACATCAAGGATCAGCTTTAAGCTCTTATCTTTTTTGCTTTAGTCATGGATGTTCTTACTAGACATTTGCAAGAGGATGTACCATGTTGTATGCTTTTTCCTGGTGATATTCTTGTTGTTGATAAGATTAGAGAGGAGTTGCAAGTAAACTCGAATTATGGAGGTTAACTTTAGAGTCTAAAGGATTTCGTTTGAGTAGATCTAAAATTGAATACATGGAGTGTAGTTTTAGTAGTAGTGGATCTAGTGGGGGGTTTATGAATGATAGTGAAATAGTTGGGGATATTATTAGTAGAATTCAAGTTGGATGGTTAAAGTGGAATACTTCAGGTTTGTTGTGTGATAGAGAAATACCACTCAAACTTAAGGGAAATTTTTATAAGATGGTGGTGAGACCTGCAATGCTTTATGGCGTAGAATGTTGGCCATTAAAAGAGAAGCATAATATTAAGTTAAGTGTTGCTGAGATGAGGCTGCTCAGGTGGATGAGATGAAGTTGCTCTTAGAGACATGATACGAAATGAGCATATCCGTGAAAACATTTGAGTAGCTCCGGTGACAAATAAGATTAGAGAGAGGCGCCTTAGATGGTTTGGTCATGTAAAACGACGGCCTTCCGATGACCCTATTAGGAGAGTAGATATATTAGATTTGGCCTATGTTAAGAAAGATAGAGGTAGACCTAAAAAGACTTGGTTAAAAAATATTAGAAATGACATTTTTTTATTAAATTTAAATGAGAATTTGACTCTTAATAGAAAACAATGGAGAAAAAAGATTTATGTAGCCGACCCCATGTAGTGAGATAAAAGCTTAATGTTGTTGTTGTTGTTGTTAAGAAAGATGAGTATAGGCACTTAAAATTTTTCTGGCACGCTAAGAAAAATGTGTATAGGGCTTATCCATTCCTGCTGTGTGCAAGTTTTCTCGTTGCACTTAGAAAAGCATATATGAGTTCTGCTCGTTGCGATGCATATGTCGCTAACCAGATTTTATGATTTTTTTTTGAGTTTGTGAGTTTGTATCTTTATGCTTGAGCTGGCAATGATGATGATGATGGCAAGATTGTGGCAAGGGCAAAAACACACTCCTTTTGATTTTTTTTTTCTTTTTTTTGAATTTTACTCTTTTTTTGTCACTTTTTCATCTCTTTCTTCTATATATATGTACGTAGAGAGAGAAAGAGAGAGAAACAAAGAGGGATAGAGGAGCTCAGCCAGCTAGTTGGGGATTTTGATGGCAGCTTGATTTGTAGGTGTTGTGTGAAGAGGGACAGCCTGGAGGCTTGGGAAGATGGGTGAGGAGAGTGAGGAGGCGTTGATTGGGTTGAATCGAGAGGGCGGGTGGAGTGTGATTGGACTTGGTGTGGGAGATTGGCCTAGGCTGGGGATTAGCTGACAATTGGGTGTGCATCTATGTGGGTTGGCTTGAGGGTAGGCATGGGTTCATGTGGCTTGTAGGCTTAGCCGATGGCTCAGTTTGGTCGGGTTAGTTTGGAGGAAGGGTAATGCGGCTGCAGGTGGTTGAGTTGACTAGGGCGTTATAGGGGGCATTGGGTGAGAGGAGATGAGTTGTGAGCTTAGGATGGGAGATGTGTGCGTGAGTTGGTTGTGCAAAGCTGAGAGAAGTGGAGCGGGTTTGTGATTTTGACTGAGATTTAGATGGTTATTTTAAATTTTTTTTAATTACCAATTAAGTGATTAATGTAACATCCTGTTATGATAGGATTAGATGAAATTTGTTAATTGTGTGTGTAAATAATATATAATTTAATTTAATAATCTATAAAAAGCAAAAAGATATGAATAATTTGGTTGCATCTCAAAAAGTGTCATCTCACACATGAGCAAAATTTACGGTTTGACTCGCACGACAATGATGTGAAACGTACATGCATGGGTGAAAAGATTAAGGAATTTGCACGCTTAGTATTTAGAGAACAAAATAATTATAGAACTCAAGTGAGTTTGAATGGCGAAGTAAAACACAATGAGCGGTAAAATAAGTTTAGGCCAAATTACATTCATTGAAATTAAGATTGTAAAACAGTCAACTTATCCTAACGTTGCATACATGAATGGTTTCAACAAGAAATCCCTAGACTAACAATGAGATTAGTATTATAAAGGATCCCTCACACAACTCTATAATTTACTAGGCTTTAGCGGAGAGTAATTAACAAGCTTCTTATGAATCAGTTAAACCACGTTGTAGGGTGACTATAAAGATAAGAGACGAGACTAAGAAAAGAGTTCACCATCACCAAGCATTAGGAGGTATTTGGAAGCCTCAGATCAGCAACCTCCTTAGTCTCCACTATTAGAACAGCAATCTGGAATGGCTAGGGAGTCTGGACGGCAGTTGAAGCCTTCCTGTTGAAGGTGCGGTGCAGGGAAGCCTGCAGAATTTTGTGAACAGCAACCTGGCTTTTGTTTGGTGAATTGGAGCAGCAGCTGGAGGACTTTGGAGCAGCAGAAGTGTTGTTTCTGCAGCTGAAATTCTTCTGGACGGCACTCAGGGATAACTGGACAGCTGCTAGGAGAGCCTTGGCAGCAGTTTAGACTCTCCAGAAATTCTGGACAGCATGATGCTCCTGCTGGAATGCATGGACAGCTAGCAGGTTGTTCTGAAAATCAGTGGGAAACGTTGTTTTGGACTTCATTGGAGACAACCAGGTTTAGGAGAGATTAGTGAGGGCTTGATTTGAGGGTTTAAGGAAGGAAATCAATTAGATAGGAGAGGGGAAGGAGGGGCGGCAGGCAAGAGGAATTAAGAGGTGTTTAATTAGGGCTAGGTGGCAAAGTGGAGAGAGAAAGGGGATGGTGAGGGGCCGGCCATATGGGAGAGGGGTTTAATATGTCTAGGTTCAATGTATGTGGGCCCTAAGGATTCAATTAAGGATTTAAATCAAATCTGAATTTTAATTTTAGATTTCATTTAATTGAGGGAGCTTTCTTAATTGGAGTTTATTAATAGGGAAGGTATTTGAGATTCAAATATTTATTTGAATTCAAAATAAACCTTTCCAAATTAATAGCAAATTAAATTACGAAAGTAGTTATGGGTGAATTTGAATTTTGAAATTCAAATCAAGGAAAGGGAGGGGAGCATAAGGGCCGGCGGTATGGAGAGAGAGAGGGGAAGGGTTTGGGAAAAGAATTAAAGCTTGCCTCTTTAAGAATCCTAAAATTGAGGAGGAGGATTTAAATCCAATCCAATTCAAATTTGATTTGGATTTGATTTAAAAACTTTCCTAAAATAGGCATCCTTAATTAGGAAACAAATTCAAATTCATTTGATTTGAATTTTGAATTTGAATTCATGACGAAATCAAGGGGGCTAAAATAGGAAGGGGGGGATTTCGGTGGGGGAAGAGGAGGTTGTGGGGGAAAGGAGCCGGCGGCTTAATGAAGGGGGTGGGGTGGATGGTGGGATGGGAAACAGTGGGAAGTGGAGGGTGTTTGGCGGCTAAGGAGAAAGGGGTTTGGGTGGCCGCCGGGTAGTGGAGGATAGGTGGGTGATCGGCGTGTGGAATTAGGGAGGAGGAGACCTTCGGCTAGGGCAAAAGAAGGATGACCGGCGGTGGTAACAAGGGGTAGAGTCGGACCACGAGCCCCGGACGATTCCGACGACTGGCGGGTATTTCTTTGCCCTTCACCAAGGGACTTTCTTCAAGTTCTCTCCAAGAACCCTCAAACTCTCACAACAACAACAACAACAACAACATCAAGCCTTTATCCCACTACGTGGGGTCGGCTACATGAATCCTTTTTCTCCATTGTGTCCTGTTAAAAGTCAAATTCTCGTTTAAATCTAATAAAGAAAGATCATTTCTAATATTTTCTAACCAAGTATTTTTAGGTCTACCTCTACCTTTCTTAACATAAGTCAAATCTAAGACCTCTACTTTCCTAACCGGGTCATCGGGAGGCCGCCGTTTTACGTGACCAAACCATCTAAGGCGACTCTCTCTAATCTTATCTTCCACTGGAGCTACTCCAACCTTTTCACGAATATGCTCATTTCGTATCCTATCTCTAAGGGTAAAGCTACTCATCCACCTGAGCATCCTCATCTCTGCAACACTTAACTTAGAATTATGCTTCTCTTTTAATGGCCAACATTCGGCACCATAAAGCATTGCAGGTCTCACCACCATCTTATAGAATTTTCCCTTAAGTTTGAGGGGTACTTTTCTATCACACAATAAGCCTGATGCATTCCTCCACTTCAACCATCCAACTTGGATTCTGCTGATAATATCCCCATCTATATCACCATCACTCTGAACAATAGATCCAAGATATCTAAAACGTGTACTCTTATTAATGACTTGATTGGCCAAAGTCACAATGCCCTCACTAGGTCTATTATTACTAAAATTACCCTCAAACTCTCACAAGAGGAAAAAAACGCAGAAATTTTGTTCATAATCATCATTAACTCTCAAAGAAGGAGGGGAGGGCTTTAAATAGTCAATACAATGCGACAAATAAAAAGTACAAAAATGCCCTCAGGGCTTACACATGTCTAAACCCTTAAGTAAGGGCTAAAGTGGAAAAGACAATAAAATTCAAAAATAAAACTAATACATCAATAAATAAAATGATCATAAGAAAAATAGAGCGAATGTCCTCATCAGACAACCCATGCAATATGGGTGTCATCTCTAGGTAATTTCAATAATTTAGACGCGTCAGTGAAATCTGTTTCGTGAATGGACTAGATTTTGGTGATTTCATGCAATGTTGCTTACGCAGATCTTTATTTTTGCTGTTCGATCGTGTAGAATGCGAGTGGTCCTCAGGTAAATTCAATATCCTAAACATACCATTGCAATCTTCTCCTCAAACGGACGATGTTTGGGTGGTTTTGATGGCGATTAAGGCATGTTGAACTCACTGCGTGCGATGTCGCGTTAGTCAATCGTCATTCTCTTTGCACTCACTCGAATTGATTGTGGCATAAATACGGAGGTCAACAAATATATTTAATCATATTCATTATTTTATCAGTCACATCCTAAACAATAATAATCAGATTCATAATTTTGTCATTTATTTATTTATTTTTCTAGTCAATGGGCTTAACCGAAGTTATGATCAAATATAGGATCTTAAGTTCTCTTTTAATTTTCTTTTTCAATCGATGATTCCCAAGGAGGTGATTGTTTTTTTGTTGGAACCTGTGAAGGCATTGGAAGGCCACCAGGAAAGATGGACCCTGCTGTTTTTGTTCTAAAACCCTTCACCAAGAATGAAAGAGAAGAGGTTTACTCCTGGTTTCTGTACTAAACTTTAGTCTTCTCAGATATAATCTAACGAGGAAAGTTACACAATTTGGCTGCAGATGGACTTCACTCTTCAAAGAGGAGTAGAAGCTGTGAGAATTTTATTGCTCCAGGGTTTTAATAAAAGTGCTTCTTTTGTTAATACTCCTCGGCCATCAGAACTCTTGAACTAACTACTATATTCGTTATTCTCCCTTTCCGTTTTGCTCATTGTTCTTCAGGTAAGCGATTTAGGCTTTGTTTCGGACGGCTTTTCTAATGCTTCTTAAAGCTGCTTTCTAGTAGAAAATTTTAATTTTTTACTAAAAAGCTACTTAAGAAGCAGTCAGAAAGTCTTCCCAAACGAAGTCTTAGTGTTCATTTTAATAACATATATTGGTGATGGTGGAAATGTTACTTAATTTTGACTTCAATATTTTTTGAAGTATCTATGCCAGTATGATTAAGATGTGAGTAAAGAATATAAAGCTCTTTGTATTTTCATATATTTTTTTAATCTATCAATTTTCTTTTATAAGTAGTTTTTTATCAAAGTTTGTGTTTGAGATTTTTTGCTAATGATATCTAAATCTCTACTCTGTGATATTGAATTGAAAAAATAAAATCTCTGAAAATTTGTAAAATTTGCTCATCCAAAATAATCAGTGAATGATTTTGTTGAATGTAAAGATTTTCATGATTTTTTATGGATACTTTTAAAAATTATTTGAAATTTAACGTATAAATTGATGACAATAGATTTGGTTGCAAGTATAAAAATTAGGCTCTTTTATAAGAAGCAATAAAAAAAAAAGTCCCAAACGAAACTTTAATGTTACTGAAGCAATAAAATAAAAAAATTAATGTACATATTTTTAAAGAACAATCTTATATTTGATTTTTTGTTAGGTATTATCTTATTTTTCAAATATCATTTGGATGAGACCACTATATTATCAAGATTTTATCTAGCTTTGTTTATTTGTCTTTTAATTTTTTTTTATAAGCAACTTTGATTATATGGAAATATATTAAAAAGTTATTAATATATATGGACATGATTTTAATGACTAGATTAATGTATAGTCTCATGCATTGTATAGACTTGATTATAGCTAAAATATTTTATCGTAAAATTAGAATTAACTATAATCATGTGATATAATAATATAAATTATATATTTCACATAAATAATTTAATTGTGAATTTGAATCAATATCACCCCTAAGAGTTAAAAGATAAAATTACAAAATACGATCTAATTAGTCATTATTGTTTAGGGACATTAAGCCCACAAGTCCATCCTTTTAGAACAAACACTTTGTAATGTGTGAAAGACGCGTCTTTATCCATCATTTATCTTAGGGTTGGGTTGATGAGGTTGTAGCTTTCATAAAGATGGATGAATAGTTGGGCAACAATTTTCTTGTAGCTACCACACTTTAGCAAATCAAGTTATTAAAAAATTGCTTTCCACCACAAAAATTTTTAAAAGTAGTCAAATAAAAGTGTGAATTTGGCTTTATATGCCTCATAGTTCAAATATCCCCATTATATTTTTATTTAGAAAAATATGTTCAAAATTTCATTTAAGTTGAAATTACCTTTGGTCTCAAATATGAACTATAGTTTATTATAGCCTTATGAACGTTTGAACAACAAAACTATTTTAACTTCTCTTTTTCATAGAATTTTATTGAGGTCTCAGAGGGCTTTACCGTGGTCTCTTTCAACACCTCTTCATCACCATCTCTCTACTAAAATTATTTTCTAAGGTTAGTATTGATATATTGTTCGGTTAAAATGCATTCATAGTCCATTTCAACATAGGTAGTCCTTACATATAATGGGACGAATATATAAGAAGAACCCAAAGTTAAATAACAAACAAGGTTTGAACGCTATATCCAGTGTTTGTTTCTTTTTTGAATGAGGTTTAAACATATTTTTCATACTTAGGGTTTAACCATTATTTGTGAAACTAGGCTCAAAGAAAGTTTGAACATGCAAAAAGCTTGTAATATTAGTTTTGAAACTCATTCAAATAGAGTTTTAAACCTAGTGTTAGACCCCTAGTCTCATGCATGCAGTTCCTAAACCCTTAAGTGTAAAAATGATTCAAACATGGTTCACATAACATTTGGATAAGGTGTCGACCTCACTTTTATTGCACTCGATCTCAACTTTTGCATACACATTTATTTGGAGGTTTAATCTCCTTGATTCAATCATCGTGGTACCACACACACTCGGTGATTCAAATTTGGACCTCCCTTTCAGGATTATATCATAATATCACACACACACACACACATTCATACGTTGAGTCTACCCATGCTACTATCGTCATACACGAGTCACCCCTTTTTATCCCCATTCGATTCTAGAACACATAATAACCTAATTATTTTGGCGACCTTTGTTTGATCATGTAAGCCTAATTGAAATAACAACTTTCATTCGATCATGACTGTCTTATCATAATTGCAATCTATGTTCATTCGTGTGTGTCTTGCCATAATCACATGTTGCAAATCTGGTTTTGATGATGACAAACATATTTCCAGTGTGTTTTGCTTGGCTAATCTGTTTCAGGCACAAAAGACCGCGAGCCACTCAAGCCAACTCAAGATCGGGTCCAAGTGTGTCAAATGTATGATTTTTCTTTTTATTGAGTCAATTGTAATGTAACTGATTCCCTAGCTAAGTAACCTTGCACACACACACTCAGGGAGAGAGATTGAGTGAATTAGAGTGTCTGTTAAAAATTTGTTCATATCGTCCTGGACGATATCCACATCGTCCTGGACGATCCAGTTAAAACAAAAACCCTAATTAGGGCGACTAAGTTAAGAGGGTCTGATTGAGCCGATCGTCCGGGACGATCTACGGATCGTACGGGACGATATTCCCAAATCAGAAATTCTCAGCCGCCAGATCAAGTTAGGCAAGTTCTTATTTTTAGATACTTGGTCTGATCGTCCCGGACGATACGTGTATCGTCCCGGACGATCCAGTACAATCATGCCTAATTTAATCTGTTAATTAAGGAAAGCAATTAATTTTTGGTTGATACGATCATATCGTCCTAGACGATCGCAGGATCGTCCCGGACGATCTTGATCGTCTAGTGCGTTTAAGCTGTACGTCCAGAACTATGTACAGGACGATTTGGGGCCTTTTTGAACTAATCGTACCGGACGATTACCCTATCGTCCGGGACGATCAAGTCATTTTTTGGTCGTCCAGCACAGATTTCTCTGGACGACCCGAACTGTCTTCTGGACGATTTCCCTCAATTTGAACTAATAGTCCCGGACGATCGCAGGATCGTACGGGACGATATGAACAACTTTTTATACTGATCGTCCAGAAGAGCCAGATCGTCCAGGCTAAAACAACTGAATTTGAACTGATCGTACAGGACGATCTACCAATCGTCCTGGACGATCTTGGCCGACCAGTTGAGATTTAGGGCAAATTTTAAGCCCTCCTTTAAAAGAACTTTTTCCAAATTTTGGAAAAATCTTTTTTTGCTGCCTTCCTTCCCTGAGAAACCCTAGAGAGAGAGAGAGAGTTGGGAGAGAGAGAGAAGATCTTGTGAGGGGGAGTTAGTGAGGGATTCACTAAGGTTGCTCCGAGCACGGATCAGAGTCGTCTTCTCCGCTCGTCGTCTTTCGTCTAGTCAGTGTTCGTCGTGGGAGGATCGTTTGCAAGAAGATCCGGGGTTCTCTGCCCGCTTCAGGTGGAAGCGAAAGGAGTTCGTAGGTTCTCTGCCTATTTCAGGAGGAAGCGAAAGGAGTTCGAAGGTTCTCTGCCTGCTTCAGGAGGAAGCGAAAGGAGGTCGGGTTCTCTGCCTCATCGTGTGGTGAAAAGGAGATTTTTGTACAGGCTTCTCCGCCTTGCTGTGGGAGCAAAAGGAGAGACACTTCTGTTTAGTGCAATACCCGGAGGGGAGGCTCCGGGGAGTGGACGTAGGTCAAGTTGACCGAACCACTATAAAATCTGGTTTGCTTTTCTGATTCAATTCTGCACTTTAATTTTTCCTGATATTAACTGCTTGGGTGAATATCTGTGGTTGATCTTTTTATCGTTGTTTTAATTCGTTTCCGCTGCACGTTATAAAAAGATTTTCATAGTTATCGTGAAATTTTTAAATAACCAATTCACCCCCCCTCTTGGTTAGCCTCGGGACTAGTTCACTAGGGCTTAACATCCCTTTCGAACTTTCAAGTGGTATCAGAGCGGGATTCAAAATTTAAGTTTAAAAACTTTTGAATTTGATCCAATGGCTAACTGTAACAATCGTAATACTGCTGAAGGTTATTCTATTACCAGACCACCGTTGTTTGACAATATTCCTTTTGATTTTTGGAAAACACGCATGTCTACTTTTCTGCAATCTATTGATTATCGCATGTGGATGTTAGTTAAGGACGGATACGAACCACCTTTTCGAATGATTAACAATGTGAAAACTGAATTGCCGTTTGCTGATTGGACGTTTGATGATCGTGATTTAGCACAGTTGAATGCAAAATGTTTGAACTGTTTCTTTTGTGCTTTGAAATCTGAAGACTATATGCGTGTTTCTACTTGTACAACGGGAAAGGAAATCTGGGATAGGTTATGTATAACATACGAAGGTACAACTGAAGTCAAACAATCTAGGTTAAACATCTTGTTACATGATTACGAACTTTTTCGCATGAAACCTAGTGAGACTATTTCAGAAATGTACACAAGGTTCACTCAGATTGTTACCTCTTTGCATGCTTTAGGTAGAGAACTTACCAACTACGAAAGAGTGAACAAGATTCTTAGATGTTTGCCTGCTTCTTATGATGCTAAGATTACTGCTATTACTGAATCCAAAGATTTAAATACTTACTCTATTGACAGCTTACTTGGATTACTCATTGCTTACGAGCAAGGGGTGAACCAAAGGAAACTTGATGCAGGTGAATGCAAGAAAGAGAAGACCGTGGCACTAAAGGCCAAAGATTCAGATGCTAGCACTTCCGGGTCTGATAGCGATGAAGTTGCCTTAATCACAAGGCAATTCAAAAGCTTTCTAAGGAAGAAACATAAGAACTATCAGAAGTGGAACAAGGGTAAGTTCAATAAAAACTTTAAGGGTTCATCTGAATCAGTTTGTTTTGAATGCAGGAAGCCTGGACACATTAAGGCTGATTGTCCAACACTTAAAGCTCACCCAAGCAAGGAGAAGAGTGAGGAGAAACCAAAGTTCAGGAAGGACAAGAAGCGGATTCAGAAGGCGTTCTGGGCAGACTCTGCATCCGACTCTTCTGAGACTGAAGCTGAAGAGGAGGAAACAAACTTGTGTCTGATGGCGGATGATCACCCTGGTCAGTCGGACCAGGAAGATGTATGTGAGCTTACTTACGATCAGTTATTTGAAGTTTCTGAAAAGATTCATACATCGTATAGGAAGCTTAAGAAAACCCATGCTAGTTTGAAATTAGATTATTTGACTTTACAAAAAGAGCATGATTCTGTAGTTAAAGATTATTCCACACTTGATTCCAATCACATGTCTCTGCTTGATGAGTTTGATGAATTGAACAAAAAATATTCTGATTTAGTTTTTGAGCATGATTCTTTGAAAATCACGCATGTTGATTTAGAAAAAGCTTTTAAAGAGTTAGATACAATGGCATGTGAAGTAGAAAGTAACAATGGCTCTTTAAAATTTGAAATTGCAAGTTTAAAGAAAGAGAATGAGTTTTTGGAAGTAAAAATCAGTGCTTTTGAAAAGAACAAAACACCGCCTACCTTTGAACAATTTTATGCACCGTCACCTTTTAAAAATTCTGTTGCAAGTTCATCAAAGCATGTTTCATACACTACTAGGAAGAGGCACTATCACTCACGACGTTTAGTCAATCATTTTCCTAGTGTTAGATGTTTTTCATGTGGCATGTTAGGACACATATCACACACTTGTACTGTTCACCGTAGTACACATTGGGTGTGGAGACCCAAACTGCCTGTTTCACAACACAGCACGCATGCATCGCATTCTTCTTTTCATAAGAAGGAACCCAAACCTGTTTGGGTTCCTAAGACTGACATTTGATGATTTTGTAGGTGTGCTCTCACACAAGACCTCGTGAGAGCATGTGGTACCTGGACAGCGGATGTTCTAGACATATGACTGGAGATGCAAATCAGTTCATTTCGCTGGAGGCCAGAGCTGGAGGCAAGGTTACACTTGGAGATAACACCACCAGGAAGGTGGTAGGCACAGGTATAATTGGTGATTCAAAGAACTTTATGATTGATAATGTTTTGCTTGTAGATGGACTGAAACACAACCTGCTGAGCATCAGTCAACTCTGTGACAAGGGATACAGCATCAAATTCCTGCCCACTGGCTGCATTTTAAGCTTAAATGATGAAGTTGTTTTGCAGGGGCAAAGGATCAACAACGTCTACAAGCTGGATGTAAGTAGCATTAAATCTGATAATTCAATTTGCTTAAAAACTGCTGCTGATGAGTCTTGGTTATGGCAGAGGAGATTGTGTCATGCCAGTATGAAAACCCTTAGGAGAGTCACCCAAAAGGACTTAGTTAGAGGTGTGCCCAAGCTTAAGTTCACTAAGGATCACCTGTAAGATGCCTGTCAGTTGGGGAAGCAAGTCCAGTCCTCTTTTCACTCTGTTAAGGACATTAGCACCTCTAGACCTTTAGAAGTTCTTCACATGGACCTCTTTGGACCCATTAGCACTGCCAGCTTAGGGGGGAGAGTCTATGGTTTTGTGATTGTTGATGATTATTCAAGGTTCACTTGGGTTAAGTTTTTGTCACACAAATCTGAGTCATTTGATGAGTTTAGATCTTTCTCTATTTGGATTCAGAAGAAGTTAGGATGTGAGATTATTACCATCCATAGTGATCACGGAGGGGAGTTTGAAAATGAAAGATTTGGAAGTTTTTGTGAGAATCATGGGATTAGTCACAATTTTTCAGCTCCTAGGACCCCTCAGCAGAACGGGGTAGCTGAAAGGAAAAACAGGACCTTAGTGGAAGCCGCTAGAGCCATGCTTGCCGAGTATTCACTTCCAAAATACTTTTGGGCTGAAGCGGTGAACACTGCCTGTTATGTGCTGAATAGGGTGAATGTGAGAGTCAAACTGAACAAGACACCTTATGAGATCATTAAGGGTAGAACACCAAATCTGTCCCACCTCCATGTCTTTGGCTGTAAGGTTTTCATTCTGAACAACGGGAAGTCACCCTTAGGAAAATTTGACCCCAAATCTGATGAAGGAGTGTTCTTAGGATATTCAAGTGTGAGGAAATCCTTTAGGGTGTTCAATAGGAGGACTTTGGTGGTGGAAGAAACAACCCATGTAGTGTTTGATGAATCTGATCCTAAGGAGTCTAGATCTGAAGTAGAAGATGAAGAGATTATTGAGGTTACCCAAGGAGTTGGAAATACAAATTTGGAGGAAAGGGTAGAACCTCAAACAGAGTTGCCTAGAGATTGGAGATATTCTTCGAGTCATCCTAAAGAACTGATCTTAGGAGACCCTTCTGAAGGTGTTAGGACTAGGCATGGACTTAGGAAGGAAGTAAACCATTCTGCCTTTATCTCAATGACTGAACCCACCAACATCAATCAAGCCCTGTCGGATGAATTTTGGATTTTAGCTATGCAGGAAGAATTGAATCAATTTGTAAGGAATGATGTTTGGGAGTTAGTAGAAAGACCTAAAAATCAAAGTATTGTGGGAACCAAGTGGGTCTTTAAGAATAAGATGAATGATTCTGGTGTGGTGGTGAGAAATAAGGCAAGATTGGTGGCTAAGGGGTATAATCAGATAGAAGGGATTGATTTTGAGGAGACTTTTGCCCCTGTAGCTAGATTGGAAGCCATTAGAGTGCTACTAGCCTTTGCCTGTTATAAGGGATTTAAGCTGTTTCAAATGGATGTTAAGAGTGCCTTTTTAAATGGGGTAATTAAAGAAGATGTTTTCGTAGAACAACCCCCAGGTTTTGAGAGTTCCCAATATCCAAATCATGTCTATAAATTAAAAAAGGCCTTATATGGATTGAAACAGGCAGCCAGAGCTTGGTATGAGAGGCTTAGCACATTCCTGTTAGAAAGAGAGTTTGTTAAGGGGAGCGTAGACACCACCATTTTTCTGAGGAGAATAGGAGATGACTTACTCATTGTCCAGATTTATGTTGATGATATAATTTTTGGATCTTCTGATAAATATTTATGTGATGAGTTTTCCAAAACAATGAGTAAGGAGTTTGAGATGAGTATGATGGGAGAATTGTCCTACTTTTTGGGGTTTAGCATAAGGCAAATGGATGATGGAACCTTTCTCAATCAATCAAAATACACTAAGGACATTTTGAAGAAATATGAAATGGACAAAGCCAAGCCAATCAATACTCCCATGCCCTCCTCAGTTCAGTTAGATAAGGATTCAAATGGAAAATCTGTTGATCAGAAGAAGTATAGAGGGATAATAGGTTCACTGCTTTACCTGACTGCTAGCCGACCTGATATCATGTTTAGTGTCTGTCTTTGTGCTAGGTTTCAGGCTGATCCTAAAGAGTCCCACCTGACTGCTGTTAAGAGAATTCTTAGATATCTTTTAGGAACCCCAAACCTAGGAATTTGGTACCCTAGGCACAGCACCTCTTTTGAGATCATTGGATATTCTGATTCTGACTTTGCGGGGTGTAGGGTGGATAGGAAGAGTACTTCTGGGACTTGTCAATTTATAGGACAGTCGTTAGTCTCCTAGTCCAGTAGAAAATAGAACTCAGTTGTACTTTCCACTGCTGAAGCTGAGTACATTACCTTAGGAAGTTGTGTGGCCCAAGTTCTTTGGTTGAAACAACAAGTCTTGGATTTAGGAGTACCCGTTGGCACAATTTCTGTTCTGTGTGATAATACCAGTGCCATCTGTATCTCTAAGAATCCAATCCAACATTCTAGGACCAAACACATTGACATTAGGCATCACTTCATTAGGGACCATGTTACAAAAGGGGATATTGAGCTACATCATGTAGCAACTGAAAATCAGCTGGCTGACATATTCACTAAACCACTGGCCTTTGACTCATTCAGCATTTTGAGAACCAGATTAGGAGTGATTGATATAAATGCTTGATTCTGATGACTGCTGATTTATGATTGTTATGATTGGTATTCTGATTTCTGTTAGTTAGTTTTTTGTATTCTGTTTTCTAATTTCTGTTAGTTAGTTTTTGTATTCTGATTTCTGATTTCTGTTAGTTAATTTTGGTTTGATTATTTGCTTTCAGTTGATTTTATTTCTTCTGCTGATTTTTGTTTTACCCTTTTTGTTAGTTTGATTTGAGTATTTACTTTGCTATGATTTTCTACCTATTTTTATTTATTTACGGGTTCATATCTTGCACTTACTGTTTTATGCTTTTCAAGATCTGATCACCGCTCACTACTTCTGGTGATCTGAATTTTTGACTGGGAGTTTTTACCTTGTTTTGGTTTGGAAGCTGATAAGCAGTGATTGACTTCGCTGAATCTGTTAAAGGGAAGAAACATTGATAATTGTTTCTCTTCCTCTAACTCCTTTACTGGTGTGTAGTTTCTTTTGAATAAAAATCCTTTTCAAAATTAAAATGTTAGCTTTTGAAATAGAGATTATTTTATCTTCCTACAGTAATCTGCCTCATATCAATAGTGTTTTTCAAAGTCTTGAGTCATTAGTTTGATCTTCTAAACCAAGTGATTGCATTTATCATATGTTGTATGGATTTTGTTTTGTGAATCGTTCTTCCTTACTGCGGAGAGTCATCTCCTATGTCTGGAAGATAATCTCACAGCTGAGACTCTTTAATGATTATGAAAAGGAGAAAGCTTATAAAAGATGCGCAGTGCGCCAGATAATTTGAAAAAGAGGCATAAAATGAGCCCAAAACTGAAAAGATGGGAAATTGTCAAATTGAATACACAAAGTGTATCAAAAATTAAAAGATGCGCAAAGCGCCAACCAATTTGAAAAAGAGGCACAAAATAAGCCCAAAACAAGCTTTCTTCCCTTTCAGATTGTTAAATGTCTTAGAGAAATCTGTGCGCCACTTAATATTTTCAAAAGCTTGAGTTTTGAAAATCCCGATTTCTGATTTTTTACTTTGTAACACTATTATATCAGATATTTTTCTGGAACGAGGCTTGAAAGGATTTCTTTTCAAATCTAATGTCTTTTATTTTGAATCAGATTTTTATTTTGAAAGAGGTTTGCATCGATAAGGTGCCCGGGGTCGGAGTTATGAAAGTTGATTATTTCCAACCTTTTCTGGATTTCAGCGCTGTCAATCGTCCTGTCATTGGTTTTTGAATCTAAAATCAAGGAAAAATTCTGATTTTCCTATTTTGTAGTTGTTCTATTTATAGTTTATTTCCGTGTTCTATTTTTCCTCCTCCTTTTTGTGATGTCAAAAGGGGGAGTCAGTTGTAGTCGTGTCTGTTTCTGTTTTCTGAGTCATGCTTCATGTATTGTTTAGCTGTTAAATGAAAATGTAAAAAATATTTATTTGTTGGATCTCCTAGTTTACTTTTATTTTCAGACTACTTTACAAATATTTGCCATCATCAAAAAGGGGGAGATTGTTGCAAATCTGGTTTTGATGATGACAAACATGTTTCCAGTGTGTTTTGCTTGGCTAATCTGTTTCAGGCACAAAAGACCGCGAGCCACTCAAGCCAACTCAAGATCGGGTCCAAGTGTGTCAAATGTATGATTTTTTTTTATTGAGTCAATTGTAATGTAACTAATTCCCTAGCTAAGTAACCTTGCACACACACACTCAGGGAGAGAGATTGAGTGAATTAGAGTGTCTGTTAAAAATTTGTTCATATCGTCCTGGACGATATCCACATCGTCCTGGACGATCCAGTTAAAACAGAAACCCTAATTAGGGCGACTAAGTTAAGAGGGTCTGATTGAGCCGATCGTCCGGGACGATCTACGGATCGTACGGGACGATATTCCCAAATCAGAAATTCTCAGCCGCCAGATCAAGTTAGGCAAGTTCTTATTTTTAGATACTTGGTCTGATCGTCCCGGACGATACGTGTACCGTCCCGGATGATCCAGTACAATCATGCCTAATTTAATCTGTTAATTAAGGAAAGTAATTAATTTTTGGTTGATACGATCATATCGTCCTGGACGATCGCAGGATCGTCCCGGACGATCTTGATCGTCTAGTGCGTTTAAGCTGTACGTCCAGAACTATGTACAGGATGATTTGGGGCCTTTTTGAACTAATCGTACCGGACGATTACCCTATCGTCCGGGACGATCAAGTCATTTTTTGGTCGTCCAGCACAGATTTCTCTGGACGACCCGAACTGTCTTCTTGACGATTTCCCTCAATTTGAACTAATAGTCCCGGACGATCGCAGGATCGTACGGGACGATATGAACAACTTTTTCTACTGATCGTCTAGAAGAGCCAGATCGTCCAGGCTAAAACAGCTGAATTTGAACTGATCGTACAGGACAATCTACCGATCGTCCTGGACGATCTTGGCCGACCAGTTGAGATTTAGGGCAAATTTTAAGCCCTCCTTTAAAAGAACTTTTTCAAAATTTTGGAAAAATCTTTTTTTGCTGCCTTCCTTCCCTGAGAAACCCTAGAGAGAGAGAGAGAGTTGGGAGAGAGAGAGAAGATCTTGTGGGGGGGAGTTAGTGAGGGATTCACTAAGGTTGCTCTGAGCACGGATCAGAGTCGTCTTCTCCGCTCGTCGTCTTTCGTCTAGTCAGTGTTCGTCGTGGGAGGATCGTTCGCAAGAAGATCCGGGGTTCTCTGCCCGCTTCAGGTGGAAGCGAAAGGAGTTCGTAGGTTCTCTGCCTGCTTCAGGAGGAAGCGAAAGGAGTTCGAAGGTTCTCTGCCTGCTTCAGGAGGAAGCGAAAGGAGGTCGGGTTCTCTGCCTCACCGTGTGGTGAAAAGGAGATTTTTGTACAGGCTTCTCCGCCTTGCTGTGGGAGCAAAAGGAGAGACACTTCTGTTTAGTGCAATACCCGGAGGGGAGGCTCCGGGGAGTGGACGTAGGTCAAGTTGACCGAACCACTATAAAATCTGGTTTGCTTTTCTGATTCAATTCTGCACTTTAATTTTTCCTGATATTAACTGCTTGGGTGAATATCTGTGGTTGATCTTTTTATCGTTGTTTTAATTCGTTTCCGCTGCACGTTATAAAAAGATTTTCATAGTTATCGTGAAATTTTTAAATAACCAATTCACCCCCCTCTTGGTTAGCCTCGGGACTAGTTCACTAGGGCTTAACATCCCTATCGAACTTTCATCACATTCTTTCTTTGGTTGTGTGCATCTCACCGTAATCACAATCATTATTCAATCGTGTACATCTCATTGTGATGATGAACTTCATTTGTTCATGTGCGCGTTATTGTGATCAAAATCTCTATTTGATCCTGTGCACCTCACCATGATTGAGATCTCCATTTGATTGTGCATGTTCATATATGTATTTATAGAGTGGGGGCTTGTTCAAAATTATTTGAATGGCAATTGTAACTTTCTCTAGCCATTAGCCTCATATTAGCCACTCAATAGCTCTTTCATGTTATCCTTGGCATGTCACCCCCATCCATGACCAAGAGCTTACTCAGGCCTCTAACATCCCTCTCACAACACGA
Organism: Dendrobium chrysotoxum; assembly: GCA_019925795.1. Taxonomy (NCBI): domain Eukaryota; kingdom Viridiplantae; phylum Streptophyta; class Magnoliopsida; order Asparagales; family Orchidaceae; genus Dendrobium; species Dendrobium chrysotoxum. Next base: position 43,348,081 of record CM034303.1, on the reverse strand, counting down.
AAAACAATCATTTTTCATGGTCAATTCCATTGAAATTTGATTAATTTCCATCAAGAAATTAAATTTCGAGCAAATCTTTGGTCATAAAATGAGCAATCACTAAAATCCACCTAAGAAATATTTACCAATGTCTCATACTCCTTTGGTGAGATTTTTTTAGTGGATTACCAATGGATTTGTTTTAAGGAAATGCCGACATAATAAAATATGTCATAAATGTAGAAATTTTGATGACTTATTGAAGACTAGTTGCCACTGAAAATCACTGGTAGATTTTTGGCAGCCCAGTTCACAAAAATTGCAACTACTATGTCCATTTATAAGCTGTTGAAAATATCGTCAGCGACCGACTTCGATGAGCATTGTATATTTTTGGTGATTTTTCTTAGCAGATTTTCATGCATATTTTGTAAAAAATCTATAGATAAAAGAGAAAAATAACATCACACATACACATTTATCCATCCAAGATAATATGTAATACATTATGCCTATAAACTGAACATCCTATTGTTTGGGTTGAAAGGGGGTTTTAAAAAGGCTGATTTTCTTTGGAAAATCTGAAATTGACTTTGAATTATAAATCCAAAATAACAACTCATTAGAAAAGATATACTACCTCGAGAGGTAGAAATAAGATTTTAAAACGGGGTTCAGGTTTAGAATTGCAAATTCTATCCCAAATATCGTAGCCAAATTTAGGAAAGAACTGTATATGGCCCCGAAGAGTACAAGTGAGTTCAATTAACTATCTGCCTATGATAATCTAGATGAATTATTGTTATTCTCATACTCAAAATTTTTCCAACAAATGATATATCTCTCCAAAGGAAGAAAATATCATTCATTAATAATTATTCAAACATGACGATAACTATCGTTGATTTTGATTTCCCATAGGAGATTAATTAAATTTTGAAAATTGACTTTGAAAGGTGGATGTGGGTCCTAAATCTCCTATGAGCGTAAGCCCTCATAGTTAATTACATCGTAAGAGGCTGAGGTCTTCTACGAATAATCTCAATTAGAATAGCGGTAGAAATTCTATTTAGAAATTTTCTATGAGTGATATCAAAGGAGGTGAGTTCAGAGTTTCAACAGGGATTGGATCAACTTTTGAACATTTATTTTTGGAGTCAAAGGAGGAGGGGTAGACGACACTTTAGGATTCTGAAATAATTCAGAAGTGCCCCAACCTAAGCTAAATGTTGGGCTTTAAATTTGGGATTGAGAAAATCTTTAATTTGAGTTGATTGATTTATTAGAAATTTGGGATTATATTCCCAGAGGTTGAGGTCTTATAATTCAAAATCTGCCCCAGATTCTAAATCTATTTTGAATACCGAACGATGGTGACCCGAACCTCGGCGGTCCCGAGCTTACTTTCTAGATCGTTAAAGTTTCTATGTGAGCTAAAAATTTTAATTAGTTTTGAGTAGAAACCTTTTTTTGCATACCCTCATGAGCCTCCACGTATCCAGGCTAAAACAAAAATGACATACAACAACAATAATAACAACATCAATCCTTTGCCCCACTATGTGGGGTCGGCTACATGAATCTTTTTCTCCATTGTGTCCTATTAAAAGTAAAATAAAAATGACACACAATCGCCAAAAAACTAGTAAAAGCAGATAACCATATACGCAATCAAATCAAATCAAACACATCAATCAATTCAATTAATTCCTTAAAATAATATTTGTAGATAAATGCCCTATTTATTACAACCCATAATTACAGAAAATTAAAAGTGATCGGGCACCACTAACCATAAACCCAGATTCTAATCCTAGGACAGATGCAAGTGACTTTGAGTGGGATACTCTCTGTCTTCAATTTCTCGATCTTCTTGTCTTCAAACTCCTTGGATTTGTCGTACCTGGATACCCAAATGGAAAAGAAAACTCTTCCTCAGTGGGGGAGGTTATTCTTTTTCCCCTTTGGGTATTGAAATGATCCAAAAATGGGCTTTCAAATGGAAAAAAGGACTATCCCCCTGAAGGGTATCCTTTCCTCTTTGGAATCCAATTTTGGATACCTATATCCTAACTCAAAGACTAGCTTTCTCAACTCTAAAATTTGAACAAATTATATTGATATAAAAATAAAAAATCTAGACTCTCTTGTAGGATTATCCTAAGTATTTGATAATTAAATAAATCCCAAGCAATTCTATATATATACATTGAATTGAATAAGTAAACACACTTGGCCATGCTTTTATTTATTTGGGGGCTAAGTAGCTGAAGAACCTGTAGCATTTATAAAAATTATTAATTTAGCCCCCTTTTATTGCCCTGTACGAGCGTGGTCACCTGCAGAAAACTCAATGAGCAACCAGATCGATCCTAACCTAAGGGTAAGTTATTGCCCATCACATCAATTCACAGAGTGAGTAAAATAAATAAACATTCACATCAATCAAATTTGAATCACAGCATGTAATAAAATCTAGAAAAAATCAAGCACACAATAGTGAAAAATAAACACTGGCCTAGCCTAGACTAGAGTTGGTTGTCCTAACAAACCATCTAAAGTTTGTGAGAAGGCTGTGTGGCTGGGATATGCCCTAGAATGAGTGATTTGTTAAAGTCTTATTTTTAGGTTTGTTGAAGGTTGAAGGGTAAATTTATGTTTGAGTTTAAGTATTAATGTATTAAAGTTTAGTTTAAGATGCATTTTAAAGATTGATTAATCAAACAGATTTAATTAGTTAAAGATTATGGGATCGATGAATTTTAATTAGTTTGATTAATTATTGATTTTTATAATTAAATTAATTTAGATTTTCTATCAATCGGTTCATGGCGTTGTGTCATCAGGCTCTAGGAACCAGGCCTCCCTAGGATACTTAGCCGCGCAGCCCGAAGTAGTCCATCCTAAAAATCTGGTTGATGTAGTTAAATTAAGAATTTTAGTTTAGTTAAATAATTAGGAGTCATTTAATTTTAAAGTTTCACACTCCATTGAATTCATTCTTGATGTTGTGCCATCAGGCTCGAGGAATTAGATCTCCTTAGGATATTTAGCCCCACAGCCCAAAGTAGCCCATCCTAAAAACTTCATCTTTGCAGTACTTATTATATATTAGGATGTTGGGTAATTGATTTTATTAATCAAGTTAAAGTTTTTGGAATTTTAACCAATTATTAAATTTTGAGATTATCTGGATTATTTAAATATGTTAATTAAGGGGTTAAAAGTTGACTTTTAAAATTAAGGTTAGTTTTGGGGTTTCAATATTTTTCTTAAATATTAAACCTTAAAAGGATTAATTAGACTCTGAGTTTGCCTAATTTATAATTTTCTACATTAAGTTATAATTTTTTAAAGTTTTGACCTAGTTCTGAACTACGGTTGACTAGGGAGTACACTTTTTACTTTGACTTAATTTTAGGGTTTTGATATTTTTAGAAAATATTAGAATTTAATTAGAGTTGAATGACATTGATTTTTATTAAATTGGATTTTTTTGGAATTATTGGTGATTTTTCAAAAATTGGGTATTTTTGGAATTTCTAAAATTGCCTTAATTGAGGGGATTTTTAGATTTTGACCTAAATCAACCCCAAACCTCTTGGAATCACCCCCAAAGGTCAGAGATAACCTAAGGAGGTGTTTCCAAACATTTGGGAAATTTTTGGAATTTTTAAATATTTTTAATTAAGTACTTAAATTAATTATTAATTCTCCTTAAAAATTAAATTAAGATTAAATTAAAGGTTATCTGATAGGGATTTTATTTTTCATGGGTTGAGGGTTTAATTAGGATTAATTAGAGTCCTTATGTGAAATTTTTGGATATAATATGAATTTTTAGTGAATTAATTAAGGTTCTTGGCCAAATTTAGCGAGGGATTTTAGGGTTCTTAGTTGGTGGACCAAATAGGCACCAAATCTAGTGAAGTTTGGATCATGAGATCACCTGATCTCAAGGTCCAAGTCCCCTGAATTTGGGAACCATGCCACCCAAGGTGACCTATAGGTCACCTTAGAGAAATCCTAAGTCACTACCCTAGACTGGGATGGGGGTGCAGTCAGTGGCCCTACGCTCCTTAGACTAAGCATAATCAACACCCCAAAATTCAAACCCTAAGTCTCATTGGATATGTCATAGAAGAAGTTTGGAATCAAGGGTCAAACCATGACCCTTGATCCCAAATTGACCAAATGGTGCTCTTAAACTCAACAAACAGTGGAGAGAAAATTTGGACATGTTAAAGACATGCCCAAATTCAATCTCCCAAAGTCCCAAGCCATGGTGACATCAAATAAGCACACAAATACATAAATACCATAAATATTCAAATGGAAATTGACATAAACATAGAGACAATCAAGGTTTGGGACCATAGGGTTTTTGATGATCTCCATAAGATCTTTTCAATCAGCCTAAGAACACCTAAATCGGCCAAGTGGATTGGTAGATATGAATTTTCAAAGATCCCCCAAATGTCTAGAAATTTTAATTCTATAATTACCTAGTCAGCCATCCTTTTACACGCGGGCGGGTCCTGATTGGTCAGCCAATCATTAGCGGCTGACTAGCTAATGCAGAATTAATTGCAATTATTTAATGGAGGATCGAACGGTTGGGATTAAATGCACTCTGAGACTGGGTGATCTAATTGGATCCCGCGGGATCCCGTAGCTGTAGAGCTTCTCCGGCATGATCCGAGAGATCCCGCCAGCAAAACCCCCTCAAATTTCTTAGCGAGCATCAGGGGATCGGGAACCTTCAATTCAACGGTGGAAATCTATTTGTATGAAGGTTTCCTTCACACTTGACCAAACTACCTTTCTAGGAGGTTTAGGAGCGAGTTCTCACCATAGGGAAGGCGTCAATGAATGATCTTCTCTCACAGGAAGCTTCATGGGAGGATGACGATCAAATCTCCTTCAGGTACTGGGAACAGAGGATAGCCGGAGGTATACTTCGAGTGGAGGGCGGAGAGATTTCATCGGAGTTCACTCAGGATGATGGCTGGGAATGGCTAGGAAGCTGGGGAATGCTATGGGATTGCTCAAGGAGCTATAGGGAGGCTTTTCAAAATGTTAGAATCGAATGAGGGGGGCTGGGTGAGAGAGCCCTATTCGAATGCTCCCCATGAGCTCGGACGGCCATGATGATGCAGGTGGATGACCAAATAGCTTCCAGGTGGCAAGGGACACCTCCTCAGAGGTATGTGAGCTCGAATCCAATGGAATGATCCACTTGACAACCTTGGATGAAGCTCGAGATGTAAGGGATCACTGAAAGCTTCTCCCATTTGCTCTGATCTTCGCCGGCCACTGGCTGGGTCAGGGTGATCTGGAAAGGTTGTTGGGGGTCCAGCAAGCTCAAGGGTGAGCTTAATTGGGCATGGGAGAGCCCAATTCACCTGGGTGGATCTGGTTGACCCAAACCTATACGATTTGGGTCAATTTGAGCTCAACCTAGGTCAAGCAGGGGGTGGGATTGAGGTAGAAGGTGCATTAGGTCAAGAGGCACCCAATGCAAGTGTCAATTGGGCTTGATCTAGTTTGTGGAGAAAGAAGGCTCGGGTCAAGATGGTTTTGACCACTTTGGACTAGCCTAGAGGTTGACCCAAGTCAACCTATAGGCTGGGTTGACTAGGGTAGGTGTGTTAGACCTAGGGCTACCCAATGGAGGGGTTGGTTAGGTTTAATTGAGTTTAGGTTGAGAAATGGCTCAACCCAAGGTGGTTTTGACCACTTTTGGTTAGCCTAATTCCCAACCCAAGTTGGATCAAGGGTTGGGTCAACTAGGGAAGGTGCATTGTGTCAAGGGGAACCCAATGCCACCATTGGTTTGTTCCAATTGGACTAGGGTTAGAACTTGGCTCAAGGGGAACCCCTCTTTTGGCACTTGGGTTAAGCTAAATGGCTAACCCAAGTGGGCCCAAGGCTTGGGTCTTCAAGAGGGGTCTCTTGAGGACCCAATGGGTCACCCCATGAGTTTGGGTAGGCTTGGTAAGGCCTCAGTCAAAAGATTTGAAAGGGTAGAAGTGTATGAGAGGTTTGGTCAAACATGGTTGACTTGGTCAACCAAGTTAACCTAGGGTCATGGGTTGGGTCCATTAAGTTCAAATTGATCATATGAATTCAATGGAAGTGTTCCCAAGTCAAGGGGAGCTCATTTGGTTGGAAATGGGTGTTTAAACCCTTAAGGCCCACTTTGGTCAACCATGATTGACTTGGTCAACCAAGTCAAACCAAAGTGTGGGTTTGAGTCCAATATATTTCTAATGATATTTAGGATCTATTTGGATAGGTTTTAAAGATTGATATGGGAAGGTGATGTTGAATTTTGGGGAAAAGACTAAAAAGCCCTTTAAAGGGCATTTTAGTCATTTTGACCCAAAGTCAACCCTAGGTCAAACAGGGTCCAAAAAAGTATAGGTTACTGATCAGCAAGTCATGACAAAGGTCATGAGTGTGGTTGGAGGGTTTGAAAGGGGTTCTAAGGTCAAATTTCATTGAATGACAAATCCATTAGCATAAGCTGTAAATATTTGAAGGTTTTGCAGCCCTTGGGAATCAATCCAATTTTTAGGGCTAGGGAACTCATAATGAGTTCAAATTTGGTGGGTTGATCTTAGAGACACATCTAAGCAAGATGCAATTGAAAGACCCTAAATCATAGGTCATTTGACTAGGTTTCTAGTTGACAAGATTCACCCAAAAAGGGTTTCAGGACCAAGGGCCTTTAACCTTGGGATTTGGTTTGGAATGTTGGATTTGGATTGTATTTAGGAATTGACTGGTTGAGTTTGAATTATCCACATCAATGACAATTAAATGAATAATGAATGATTGGGATTGATTGGATATGATTTGGAAGTTGACTGAAAATTGGTGGAGGGCTGGACTAAAAATTGAATTGAAGGGTGGAACTAGATTTGATTAGACTTGGATTTATTTTTGACTAGGACCTACATGGTTGAGAAGTGGACATCTTCCAGTCATTAGGTCACCAATAAGAAACTCAAGTGGGTCCTAGTGACCTCATATAAAAATGAGGTCAACACATATGCATCATAGCATAATATTTATAATCAATAATATTCATAATAAAAAAAATAAATGCAAAAAATTGCATTTGAAAGTAGTTAAATGTTCAAAAAATTACATAACTTATAGCTCAAATGTCATCACCATCTTAAGCATTCATAATAAAGCCAAAAAATAAAACTGATCATCATATGATTCTTCATTCTCCATAGCTGCTTCCTTCTATTGGTGATGCTCTTATTGCTACTGTAAACTATGCAGTTCAGCTTGCATTAGGGCTTTGATCTTAGCTTGGATTGGAAACATGTGGGCATTCATTTCTTCGGTAAGTGCGGTCATCTTTCTAGGCCCAAACACCTCAATGGTGTTGTTTATAGAGCCATACGTGATGGAGGATTGGGATTAATATGCAAAGACTTGTGATCCTAAGCCATAAACCCTACCCTTCTGCATTCTACCTACTTCATAGATCCATAAATTGAAGTCAGATTGTTGAGTTGGTATAGTGAAAGGCCACACTCCTACAAAAGTTTGGTTTTGTGTATCTCAATGCTATGTATAAACTTCCTGTAATATATAAAGTTGGGTTAATAATTATTATATACATAATATTTTTAAAATATTTATATTTATGTAAGCTTCTTTGGATTCGAGGTCAACCTTTTGTTGATTCACTTATCACTGATGCATTTATGTATGAAGTTCCACAGTAGTAGGTTCTTCTATTCCTAGTGCTTTCTTATACAAACACAAATAAAATATAAATAAAAATTGAAACATGTGACAAATAAATGAAATAAAATTTATCAATCTTCATCGATGCTCAGTATAAGGAATTGACCTACCTATATATAGAGAGTTGTCCATGCTCCTATAGTTATATGCCCATTTTATTTATTATGCTATCTCTTTTTGGCTTGATCAAGGCTTCCTTAGGCTTTGCATAAATTAGCCGACATGCTCTTCTCAATTTATAATGGTCATTTTCCAAGCTTACAAATATTTATAGACATGTTAAGTAAGTGATTCAAACCTCGTTTGTCAAAAAATTTTCTAATCTTATCCTCATTCTGAGGGAGTCATAAAAAATCTTTTTATAAGATAAAATACTTTATGATTATAATAAATAAATACTTACTTAATAGCAATATTGCATAATATAATACTTTTTAACTCAAATTCATGGAACCACATTTCACGAACATATGTAGGGATTTTCTTCTTCATCAAACTTTCTCCTTATAATATCTCTTATCCTGAGTGTTTCTTATTTACAAGGATTGACCCCACAAAAAAGTATTAGTATAAATAATGAAAACACTACATGGATGTAATAATAATAATAATAATAATAATAATAATAATAATAATAATAATAATAATAATAATAATAATAATAATAATAATAATAATAGTAAATGAAATGAATAGATATGTGTCATCATTAGGCTCAATATGAATTTGACCATTCAAACTATCTTAACCACCTTCACATCTTTGCTCCATATATGTTAAAGGCTAAGCATAAGGATGTGGTCATTGGTAGGGGGATGTTAATTATGTTGTGAGTAGGTTGGATAATAATACATAGATGGGCAGACATAGGAAGGTGGTGAAAGTTGGTATTGATAAAATAGGGTGGTCTAAATAGGATTAATGGAATGCCATGATGTACTCTAATCTATTAGACATTGGACTATGAGCAGGTGGTATGGTGGTTGTAGTGGTGTAGGTGATAACCTCTCATCACGACTTGACCCAGTTGATCCTACAATGGTCTTCTTTTGCTGATAAAAAATAGATATGATAGATCTATGAAAAATCTTATCACTACCTCCAGATACCATATGTATTGACAAATAAGAAATGGCCAGATCATATCATAACATTATATAAAATGACATGTAAATGAGAATAAATTGCAATGCATACTTATCATTCAAGGTCAGTTGGTGAGCCAATATTAATTGAATTCAAACTTTATCCATTACCATTTTCATTATAACTACTTTCTTCAATAAAGCCATCAACTTCTTCCCATTCAACATTACTATCTTGTAGGTTACTTAGTGAGTCAATATTAACAGTTTCTTGGATCTCCAAATGTCTTCCTTTATAAATCTCTTTTAAGTATATTATTGCTTTGAAATTATCTTTTGTTTTATCCTCATGTCTATTGCAGTGTTGAATATGTTGTCAAAGATTTTTTTTTTTCATAAGCATCATGCCTAGAGTATATCAGATTAAATTTATCCTCAAGTAAGGTAGATCCCCAAAAATAGTCATTTTAGTCCTATTATAATTAGCAAAATACCCAAAAGTTTATAATCTAGTGACATTGATGAGTTAATAATTATAGATATCATACTAATCATTTCACATAACTAATCCCTAGTCAACCTGATGGTGGCCTAGATTTCACAACTCTATTCTTTAAAAAATGTATTTCAAATTCTTAGCAATGCATAATCAAAGATCAGAACATATTATGATAATTAAATCATGAATTTTTCCAAGTATATTTTAGTGTGAAAGTTTTGGATAATTCCATCCAGTATAGGCAAGCCAACTTTCCGACAATGTTCTATATTGATAATATAACATATGCCAAAAAACACCAATTATCAATTTAAGTGCTACTTTCATTTGAAAATTTTATTTTTTTGAGATATCATATGTAAGCACACCTTATTTCTATAAAATTTTTAACTCATCTATCAATAGTTATAAGTACACATCTATTTTTCTTTTTGGATTATATGATCCAGATGTAATGAGCATGAGAAATATGTATAGTGTAGTCACCCACATCTTTTGTGGGAGGTTATAAATTATAAGTATTACTAGCTAGCATGAGTAAGATGAAATAGCTTGACTATAAAGTTTTAAATTATCAACTATCGACATATGATCCAAGCCTAATATTTCATGGTTCATAAAAAAACTATGAATGTGTACAATCAAAATGTTTGTAGGCTTCAACATTTAATAGATGAATCAGAACACTTGATTTCAACAATTCTTTCATAATGCTATCTCATATAACCAACATAGCTCATAGATATACATGAAATAAAAGGTAAATAAAATAACCTATTATATGGGACATCCTTCTTCTTCCATTAGTTCCCATATTTTGGTTTAATTTGAGGTACATTGTAGTATTTTATTTAATTTTTTTATCAAATTATCCTTGTAATATACCATACAGTTGTTACTATAGTAATGTATGTTTTGAGCACTCAAATTTAATTTAGACATTAAATTTATTATTATGTATAAATTAGTTGAAATTAAGTAGTCCTTTGGATTATTTTTTTAGAAATCCAACAAACTAATTGAAATATTCTCGTGCCATGTTAAACTCAATTCTAATGTTAAAATCATCACGGTAAATGATAACTTAGAATGATTATTGCAACCTTCCCAAATTATTTGTTGAGCTACAAGTAATAATTTTTAAAACTTATGGGCTTTAATATTAGAAGGTTTTTTATATATTTCATATATTGTAGCTAGTTGTTGTTTGATTAAAAAAGGTTTGTCGGAGTTTTGAAAAACTTAATTTTCTTTGGGAGAGTTGAATTTTTGAAAATTCAATTTTGATATCAAACACATCATTATGAACAATATATCTCTTCGGGAGGCAAATATATCATTCCCTAATGGGTTCAATTTATAAAATTGCAAGTTCATCTTGATTATCATAGTCAAACTCAAGGAAGAACCACATATGACCCCGGAGGGTCAAAATAATTATTCAATCAAATATTTAACAATGATAATCTGAATAAAGGGATCATTAATTTCATAATCAAAGTTACAAAAATAGTATGATATATCTTCCCGAGGAAAGAGCATATCGCTTGTTATCGATCATTTGAATATGACAATAATGATTGTTGTATTTGATTTTCCAAAAGAGAATTAATTGAAGTTTTGAAAAGATTGATTTTGAAAATTTAATATGGGTTTCTAAATCTCCTATGAGCGCTAGCCCTCATAGTTAATTACATCATAGGTAACCGGAATTTTCTATGAAAATTTTATTTTGAATTCAAAGTTTGATATCTAAGGAGGTGAGGATTGGAAATTCAACTGGGATTAGATCAAGGTTGAACACTTATTTCTGGAGGTCAAAGGAGGAATGATAGGAGGTGTCTTGAGATTTTGAATCACTTCAAAAGCATCCCAGTCTATCCTAAATGTTAGGCTTGAATTGGAATTGAAAGAGATTTAAGTTTGAGTTATCAATTTTATTAGAAAATTGGGATTCAATTCTCGAAGGTTGAGGTCTTATAGCCTGAGCTTATCTCAGAACCTAAGTCTAAATTGGGTACTAAAAATTAGTAACCCGAAACTAGCTAATATAGTGCAAACCTGGACTTACCCCGGCCTAGATTAGGGAGCCAACTAACCACCTAAGCTTTAAGACCATGAGTCCGATCATTTATGAAAGAGTGGGTAAGGACGTTGATTAAGTTGAGTGTTGGGGCCAACATCTAGAGCATACCCTAATTTTTTCCCTTGACTTATATTGGGTAATATGAAACTTTAAATAAATGTAATTAATTTTTTAGACACTTTTTAATTAATTTCTAATGCAATACATGCAAATTGACTCGATAAATACTTAAAATTATATATGAAGCAATTTTAAAATCAAGCTTAAAAATAAATTTTATCCTAAAGATTATATAATATTCCCTTGACAGTACTGCACCCTAATAGGTCAGGTGGCCTGCTAGAACCCACAAGCGGGGAGGTGCCTAATGAGATAGAGAAGATTTAATATGAATGCATGAGAGACTCCCGGCGGTCCCGGGTTTACTCTTAAAATGTTAGAATTTCTATGTGAGCTTAAAGATTTTAAATTTAAATTTTAAGTAGAAAATATTTTTAAGTGTGCCCTCACGAGCCTCTGATCAGATTCCAGGCTAAAATAAATATGACATGCAAGTAAAAAGACTAAAAAAGTATGTAGTTTTACTGCATAATCAATTAAATTAAATATTCAAATTGAATATGTGCCAGAAAATTGAAATAAAAAATTTAGACTCGAACAACCTACATGGTTATCCTAAGTAATTAACTTTTAAATTGACATCCCAAGCAGTTAATATTAATAAAAAATTTAAATACTAAAATCACATCCACACTTAGCCATGCTCTTTTGATTTTAAAAGGGGACTTAAACATAGCAAAGCACCTACAGAAACCTTGTTAATTTTAAAGTTTGATTTATTTTTACCCCATTTATATTTGATTGTCTTATATGAGCATGACCACCTGCATAAGATTGAATTAGTACAAATCATCCCTAACTTAAGAGTAATATATCACACAGTCAAATAAAAAAATAGATTGCATGAAATTAAATAAATAATTAATCAATTTATACTAACAACCAGTATGTAGTGAAAACTATAAAAAATCTAGCACACAGCAGAAAAGTAAATACCAGCTTAGCCTAAATCTAAAAGTAGTTATCCTAGTAAATCATTTAAAGTGGGTGAGGTAGGCTGTGTGGTTTGGATTAAGGTTTCCTGGATTTTAAATGATTTTTGGGTTTTTAAAAAATTTTAGATTATTTTAATCATTTAATTAAGGGATCAAAAGTTGACTTTTTAATTAAGCTTAATTTCTAGAAAGTTATTATTTTTCTTAAATATTAGACCTTAAGATGAGCAATTGGAATTTAAGTTTACTGGATTTTCATTTTTCTATAATTAGTTATGAACTTTCAAAGTTTTGAGTTAATTTTAACCTAAGTTTGACCAAATAATTGACTTTTTAAATTTGAATCATTTTTGGTGGTTTGATTTTTTCAATAAATATTAGACCCCAAATGGAGTCCAATGCCTTTGAGTTTGCTCAATTTGGACTTTTTTAAAATTAGTTATGATTTTTTAAAGTTTGGTATTTATTAGAATTTTAAAAATTATTTAATTAAGGGTATTTTAATGATTAGAAATCAAATAATTTTCCAACTCCTTGAAATCAACTCCAAAGGTCAGAAATGACCTAAGGAGAGATTCCTAAGTGTTTAGGAATTTTATGAAATTTTTAATTATTTTTAATTAATTAAATTAATTAAATATTAATGTTCACTTAAAATTAAATTAAGCTTGAATTTGATATCAAATCAAAAGGGTTTTAATTTTATTGAGTTAAGGTTTAAATTTTAATTAATTTGAGATATTATATGTAATTTTTAGATTTAAATTAGATTTATTAGAATTGTTTGAAGTTTTAAGGGTTAATTAAGGGTTTAATATTAAGTAAATTAATTATTGGGCTAATGAATTTTAAAATTTTTGAAAATTTTTCCAAAGGTAGATAATGTCACTAAGTTTAAGTGTCTTAAATTTTATGTCAAAAGGATGTGTATCCTAATTTCTAAAATTGATCTAAGTTTTCTAGACATATGTCCCTAATTATTATCCTTAAAATGTCATTAAGTTTGATAGGTTTGAAAATCAAAATCTCTAACCCTTGGACAAATATATAGATGCACATACCACATTCATATTCAAATCCTAGATCTAGGAGAGAAAAAAAATTAAGTGAGTGTGTGCATCCTACATGCAAGGATTAAACATAACATACATAATTGAATACTATATTAGTGAACAATCAGGATATAATTGTCCACTAATCATCCCCATAAATTCTGTTCATATATGCTCAATCTATGTTTAAAATTTCAAAAGATCTCTCAACACTTAAAATATATATATATATATATATATATATATATATATGAAAATGTAAGTTTTAAATTTAAAACTTTAAAATATAATCAAAATAATTTCAAGATATTTTTGAGAGATACTCTGATTTTTAAGATATTTGAAAGTAAAATTTAAAATTTTGAAAATTTTGATATATTATATGTATTTTTCAGAATTAATTTGAATTTTTTTGAATTTTTGAAGTTTTATGTAATTTAAGGTATTTAAATTGATTTAAAAGTAATTAAAAATTTAAAATAATTCTTAAATTCAATTAAATTAAATCTTAAAAATTTCTAAAATTTTAAAAATTATTTAAAATAAATTTTTTAAAATTTTCAAAATTATTTGAACTTTATAAGATATATCTTAAATTAATTTAATTTCAAATTAATTTAATTGGTTTATAAAATATTATAAAATAATTATTTAAAATTTATAAGATATATCGTAAATTAATTTAATTTCAAATTAAAATTTTATAAAATAATTATTTAAAATATTTAAAAAGAAGTTTCTGTTAATTTTTTTTAAGTTTTTAATTAAATCATTTAATTGAATAATATTTAATTAAACATTAATTAAATATTATTTAAAATGTTTAAATAAAATATTTTAAACTTAATTTAATTTCAAAATAATAATGTTTCAAAATAATTCTTTAATTATTAAAATATTTTAAAATAGGTTTTTTTTAAAATAATTAATTCAAAATGAAGTTAAATATTAATTAAATATTAAAAATATTTAAATAATTCAAATTAATTAAAATATATTAAATATTTTTTTAAAAAAAAATTAATTTAAAATAATAAAATTTATTTAGTGATTTGACTAAAATGTCTTAAAATAAGATTTAAATTTTTTTAAAAAATACTTAAATTTATATTAATTAAATATTTGAATTTTAAAAGTCTTAAAATTTTTTAAAATATTTAAACTATTTTAAAATAATTTTAATTTTAAAAAAATGATTTAATTTTCTAGAAATTTTAGCATATTTCATGTATTTTTTTTTAATTTATAATTATTTTATAATTATATTTTAGATTTTGCATTTAAAAATACATTAAAAATAACTTAAAAATCATTTTTAAAGTCTTGGCGGCACGACAACGAGATGACACGTGGCGTGCCAGGATTGGCCGAAGCAAACTGCTGAGTAATTATTGGTTGGCGGTGCAATGATTATGCCACTGGCAATGATTGCCTAAATGATACCGTGGGTGTGGTTTCTACTTATCCACGTAAGCTCGCCCTCACAAAAGTTTAGTATGGAGCTTGGACGGAGTTAAGGCTTGTATGATCAGGAGCTCACCGTCGAAGGATTGATCTTGAAAAGTCTTAGGGAGACTCTTGGAAGCTCAAATGAAAAGTGAGAGCAGCTGGAGGGGCTTGAGGTAGTGAGATAGGAGCTAGGTTAGAATGATGGCCCTGTGAATGGTCTGGTCTATTCAAAACCCTAAGATCCTAGGGAATGGCTGGGATTCACTTGGCCTCACCCCATATGTGTACCACCTAGCTAGGAGTTGTTGGGAGGAAGAGCAAAGGACTAGGGGAAGGACAATCTACATGGAAAGTTCTTTTACTTTCACATGGGGGAGGGGACCACAAGACTTAGCTTAGGCTTGACCTAAGGATTAAGGTAGGTTTAAGAAGCTTCTAGATGATGATTAGGGCTACTAGAATGGTCTTAAGTGGAGTGGGTTAGCTCAAGCTAAGAGAGTTGGCCATTTAAAGGTTTGTTGACTATGTGTTGACTGGTCAACTAACCATGTTGACTGTTGAGGTGGCAACCAAGTGGCCTCAAGAGCTGGTTAAACTGGTGGAGTGATTTAAATGACATGGATTAGGTGGGATTTGAGATGTAATGATCTAAGAGGTAGTTTGACCATGCTTTAAAGCCATTTAAGCTTCTTGTTGACTGTTTGACTAGTTAAACAATCAACCTAAGCTTAGTTGGACATGGGAAAGTTTAAATTTCTAGTTGAAGTGATTTAAAAAAGGTTGGAGACTTACAAGTTGGAGTTTGAATGCATGGGAAGGAATTTGACCAAGTCATTGCAAGTTGACTTGGTCAAATTGGTCATGACTTGACTCAAGATAGGCTTGGAGATGTTTGAACCATAACTTAAAGTTGATTTAAGGCAAAATAGAGTAGAGGTCACTTGAGTTAGTTGGATGGAATGGTTAGATCTAAACATAGAAGTTTAACCAAGTTTATTATGTTGACTTGATCAAACTGATCAGAGTTTAACCCAGGGTGGATTTGAAAGCACTTAAGCCAAGTATTAGAATGCACTTGAAGGTTTAATGGGTTTCAAATAAATTGAGTAGGATAAATGGATTGAATTGAATCATATACGTTAACTTTGACCAATTATAGACTCAGTTGACCAGGTCAACTATTGACTGGGTCAAAGGTCCAATCAAATCTAAATCACTAGGAGAAGTAATCAGGTGAGCTTGAGATGATTTGGAATCGATCTGGAGCTTGATTGGATGTAAATAGGCTTAAGGGTTGATTGGGTCAACCTAGGTTGACTTGGTCAACCAGGTTGACCCAGGGCTTGTGTTTGAGCTCAACAGGTTTGAAATAATATTTTGGGTCTATTAGAGGTGGTCCCAAGGTCTGGAGAGTTCAATTTAGTCAAAATAACTATTTGAGCCCTTAGAGGGCATTTGGGTCAACCCTAATTGACTTAGTCAACCAGGTTGACCCAGAGACTGGGATTGAGTCCAACATGTTTGTTTTGATGTTTAAAATTGAATGGAAGTGGTCTCATGTAATTCAAAGGCCATTTGGTTTGAGATGACTGTTCAAACCCCTAAGGGGTATTTTGGTCAAAAAAATTTGACCCGGTTAACCAAGCATGACCACGGTCTAGGCTTGAGTCCATTGCACTCTTAATGGTGATTAGGATGCATTGGAAAAGGTTCTAGGGTTTGATTTGAAAAGGCTATGTTGAAGTCTATGAAAAATTCCAAAATTGCCCTTAAGGGGCATTTTAGTCATTTTGACCCCTAGTCAACTGGGGGTCAAAGTGGATCCATGAAAATATAATTTACCACTCAATACATAATAATTAAGGATTTGGAAGTGATCAGAGGGTTTTTAAAAGGCTCCAAGGTCAAGATCCACTGGGTGGCAGGTCTAGTGGCATAGGCCGTAAATATTTGAAGGTTTTATAGCCTTTGGAAATAGATTTAGTTTCTGAGGCTAGAGATCTCAGAATGGGCTAAAATTTGGAGGGTTTCCACTAGAGACATGTTCTATCAATATACATTTGATAGACTCTGAATCAGAGGTCATTTGACTGGGGTTTGAAGTGTTTGAAAAATCATTAAAAAAGATTTTTAGGACCTAGGTCTTTGGACTTAGGAGTTGATCTTAGAATCTAGTTTTGAACTAGGTTTTGAATTTGATTGCTTGAATTTGAATTATCCAAGTCAATTATAATCAATTGAATGAGTGTCATTGACTAGATAAGGTTGAAGATAGATTGGAGAATAATTAAAAGGCTGGATTGAGGTTTGAACTAGAGACTGGATTTTGAAGTGGATTGAAGCCTAGATTTTGATTGACTTGAGGTTCTGGATTGATTTGAGGTCTGGGTTGGCCTGGAGGCTAAACTGATCTGGGGTTAGTATTAATCTAGGGTCAGGATTGATCTAGGGTTAAAATTAATCTGGGGTTAGGATTGATCTAGGGTTAGGATTGATCTAGGATCTAGATAGATCCTAGGGACTGGATTGGTCCTAATGATCTCATACAAGAATGAGGTCAATAGTTGTATCCAAGATCATCTCTTTGTATCTCACATAATATCATTTGTTTATTGGTATATAGCTTGTTGAAGCACAATATCAAGAGTTCATGTGACTCATGCTCTCAATGTAATTTCTAAAACTATTAATTTGGTTGGAAGCCTTTTGTATATAAATTAACTCTAATTTTATTGGGTATAAGGTATGCTTGATTTTTGTGTTTAGAGCATGGACATCTAAACCTTCCTTTAGATAAATAGATCGTTGTTAAGAAATTATGTATATAAATATTCAATACCCTTAAGGAATTCATCAGTTATTCATTTAAGCCCATTTAATAATCTATTATACATTCTCAATCTTTAACTTCAAATATTCCTGTATACACTATATTTATGTAAAATTTAAATTTACTGCATAAAATTTTGCTTAACAAATGAAATTTTACATGTGATATATATATATATATATATATCAGAACCAATAAATATAAATATACTAAACATAAATTTCACTTTTGTGATCCTACATTTGAAAATATTTGTAAATTTATTAAAGAGAGTTTAAAATTAATATAAAATATAAAAATTTGTCACAAATTTGTTTCTAATCCAAAATGAAATGTAGATCTAATATTTTTTTTAATTCAAACCTAACTTTTAGAAGTCAAAATCAAATAAACTAATGCATGAAATTTTAAAATGATTGTAATATAAGGTAGAGAATGATATTTACCTCTAGAATAACCATGAAATCAAAGAAATCCAACAAAATTACCCTCAATTTGATGATGGAACTCTACAAGAAAAATAGGGTAAGAAAAGGGCGAAAGCAACATAAATCATGAATGGTATTGAGGCATTCCAATAGAATTTTCAACAAAGAATTCACTTCATATAAGTTATTTTTTTCTAGTAGAATTTTTGCTAGAAATGCCACCAGAAATACCAAGAAAATTTTTGGCACTTTTCTTGTTAATTATTCCACTCTTTATTCCATTCCTTTTATTTTAAAGGTAATTTCATCAAAAAAATCCACATTTTCTTATAGTGTCTATCACAACTCCCATCTGACAGCCTTCATCACCCAAGTCTATATATACCACCACAACCACCTTATTCCCTACTCCAAAGCTCTTAGCCAAACTCCTCTGCATAGTTGTAAGCCTACATCCTCGTATACCCTAATCTTGTTACAATCTAAACTCTCCAAGCCACCTAAGCTTCTCAATAATAGCCTATAAGTATAGCCATCCTAGCCTTCATATTTAGTTAACAACCCTATTCTCCCCACTCCCCATTCATGGCCTAACATCTAAGCCTGCACCTATTGTAACCTACACATCCTCATATTTGGGTGCATACTCCTTCTTTGCAATTACCCAACACTTGTAGCAATCCACCTCATCACTAAACAAAAATCATTCCATATACGCTTAGCTAAAAAATTATAAGCTACCTAGCATTGTATAAGAATGTTAACTCATAAACCCTGTTATATAGTTGTAAAAAAGATGCCTAAATTACTTATATTTCGTCATACAACCCTCACACATTAACATCATTTAAGCCCAAATAGAAAGGTATATACTTAGTAGATTTAATTAATGATAGATACATCATAACTTTCCATAATTCAATGCTCGAAAATGCTTATATTGTTGGTTGATGATCCACACATTGCTTAATATGCATGTATTCATGTGTATAATGACTATTTTTTGTGTATGCACTTTGATGCATGTGCTTGTTACTTATAAGAGCATGCTAGGACACATGGGATTCACTAACTCACACATTTACTTAAACATTTTATTCTACATTAGTTGCTCATAGGTATCATGTTTGACTCTCAACATTTGATCCACTAGTTGGCCTGATATGTTACCATTACTACTGTGAGCCTAGTTTAGGACCTGCTCCTATATGATGATGATGATGCCAAGATATTTTCATATTGAGTTGTGATTAGGTATGTGTGCTTGCTAATGGATATTAAAATGTGTAAATTTTAAGTTTTATAGAGCAACATGATAAGCGTTGCGACCACTTTTTAGAACTCACATTATTTGATGCACCAGCTCAAGCATGATTGAAGAGGTTCATCATTGATCAGTACATGTATGTCAATGATCGAGTATGCATCATTCATAGTTATCAATTGAGTCTTATTCTAATCTAATGGGTCTATCAACTATGGGTGCATCATTTATTGATGCTAATGATCGAGCTCACGAACATATGTTGATATAGTATGCCATTAGATGAGCATGCCTTGATACTCTCAACTATAGGTGTGTAACTATTTGGTGCTAATGATTAGCCTTGTGAGCATATACGCTTATGTAGTAGGTCATTATTCTCGTGCACCATCACATAATTTGCTGTGGGTGTGTTACTACTTGACTCTAATAATCAATCTTGTAAGTGCATACACTCATGCAACTAAATATTAGTCTTACACATCTAAATAAATAATTATTTAAGTATGCTGATGTTGGTATATCTCACACACTAGACATTCACACTCATAAGTTAAGCACATGCATTGCAGATTGCTGATGTATAGTTTCTCTAAGTTGTATTTATTAAATATAAGTGTTTGTTGTGGTGCATCTAATATGATGCCATTAATGTAACAATATAGGTCTATAATGTCACAACCTGACCTAATATGACCCGATATCACATAGGTCATACCTTGTCCGATTGGGGAAAGATTGATCCCAAGGTTTGGTCAGAGAAGTATTGAAACTAAACTTCCAATTTATACACTACATAGAGCTACTATTGAATTGCAATATAAAGTGAAAGACCACTAAATCTCAACATGACTTTCTATATATCATCCAAAATATATATAAGCTGAAATCTATTTACAGCATAGCTAGGCAATAGAGGGCATAATAAAAAATAATAGCCAAACCTGTAAAAATTAAAACTAACCAAAACATACATATAATACAGATCAAAGCGTGCTATCCAAACTACTCAGCTCGTTCCTTACCCTTCCCTAAGCTTGAAAATAAAAGAAAATTAGGAGTGAAATAACAAGGCTTAGTAGGCTATCATAGCCTAAAAGAGAAATCAATAACCAAAATTAAAAGAACTGAGAACATTGTGCTGATTCATATACTGAAATGAAATATAATTAAATAAATATTGAAATGAATTTAATTATAAGCACACTATATAAAAGAATTCCGCCTTGGTAGCCAATTGGCTCTAGCATAATAACACTTAGGTAAAAAAATCTCACTGGCATAATAGAATCCCACCTCGATAGCCCACTTGCATCAGCATGACAGAATCTTACCTCGGTCGCCAATTGGCACAGGCATAACAGAATCCCACCTCAGTCACCCACTAGCACTGGCATAACAGAATCCCACCTCGATTGCCCACCAACATCGACATCACATAATAACTTATTTTTTAATACATTACATTAATTAAAGGATAATTAGCCACAATTCAGAAATTACTAAAATATCGTAATGGTAGACAATAAAAATACTGTTGAGAAAAATTTTATAATTTTCAAACATAACCAAATTACTAGAGATTGTATAGAACATCATTCTGAAGCTTTAATTGAACTAAAGCACTATGCTTAAATGTCAAAATAAATTTTTGAGTAGGAAAAAATCATTACTTTCTCAAAATCACCCAACAAAAAAATTTCAGAATATACTCAAAATATTCGTAATCATAATCTCTATGACATATAAAAAATTATGCAGTGAAAGTTTTACCAAAAAAAATTTATTCTCATTTTTTTATTACAAAAATACAAATTTGATCAAGCAAATACAAAAAAATATAAAATTATTAAAATCTGAAATAGGCAAAACGTAACCTACCTCGAGATGAACAAATTTTTCGACTAGGCCGACAGATTAAAATTGTTCTACGGCTGTCGAAACCTAGCTTTTCCTCTCTCCTTCCCTCTCTTTACTCTTATTTTCATTTTTTCCTCTGTTACAGAAATAGGAAATAAATGGGGTAAGTGTCTTATGAAATTATTTTTAGTGGATTTAGATTTTTTATATAAAATAATAATAATATTATAATCTATTTTCAGCATAAAATTTATATAAATTCTTTTAGGGATTTCAAAAATTATAAAAAAATAATTTATTAAATAACTTATTTTATTTAGAAAATTTTGGTGAAAATAGTTTGTAAAATGAACACCTCATAGTCCCAAAACCTCCATTTCTACCATCATGGATTAATTTCTTAAGAAATTTTACTAGTGCCCAAAAATTATGAAAAAATTAGAAAAATTAAAACATAACAATAGAGATATTATGGAGAAGATGGTTTATGATTTGGGATTATAATGACTCCTGAATAAATTCTTGATTGTAGCAGGTAAAATACAGTTTTCAAAATTTTAAGTTATAACATATGATATGCCATGATGAGCTTTAGTGTGATGATATATACTTGTTAGTGACCTTTATTTTGTAGGAGAATTAGGGTGGTATGCCTTGAGAGACAGGTAGTTTAAGATTGATTTTCTCTTTTCTACTTATTTGAATGTATCATTCCATACTTGATTACTTAAACACACAAACACACACACACACACACACGCACGCACATACATTCATAGATACATACATACTTGTGATGTGACATGGCCTAGGCACTAAGCATTAGATCATGGGAATTTTCTACATTAAAACATGCAAGCTAAAATGAATATTAGAATAAGCATATATTATATATACTTTAGTGTGCACAGGTATTGGACATTTAGTTCATCTTTTTAGAATATTGATATATGGCCCCATTGGCATTAAGCCTAGTTAATTCACATCATGACCTAGCCTTATAAGTTTACATGTAGAATAGGCATCACCTTAGAGGAGATAACTAAAATAAAAGAACCACACACATATCCTTATATGATTCTTAATTGTAGGATGTCTTTCTACCTTCATATAATCCTGCTTTTATAACTTTACCTTTTTGTATGTGCATATGTAATTAGAATATATTTTTGACTTAAATAGGATTTAAGTCTAGTCTTTAGTCTTTTTTTATCACATGCATCCAAGTTGTAAGGCTCATAATGGACATCTTATTTGCCATATGGATGAGATGTATATGCTTCTTGATCACATATGATCAAGCTAGAAGTCCCCATGGTTTTTTTTAATATATTTTCTGCCATGTAGAAGAAATTTTTGATCTTTTTGATCCCCTAATATCAAGTTAAAAATCCCATCTTTCATATCTTTCATGTCATTTCTAACACAATGAGAAGATATCCAAACTTCTATTACTTCTTTTATAAAATTTCTACCACTTGAGAATATATGCAAGCCTCCAGACCATATGTAATTAAGTTATAAGTTCCACTCTTTATGTCATGACCTACACCAATACAAATTGCTATATCGAGGTGGGTTGTACCTGATTTTGATTGAAAAATATATATTTATTATTTTTAAAAAATATTTAATTTTCTTTGGGAAAGACTTAATTGTTGAAATTTTTAATTTTAAAATTGAACGCTCATTATGAATGATAAATCACCTCAAGAGGTGAACATATCGTTCCCTAATGGGTTCAAATTTTTAAAATTTGAATTTATCCATATTATCGTAGTTGAATTTGAGAAAGGACTACATATAACCCCGAAGGGTCAAAATGAGTATTCAATCAAATATTTAACTACAATAATTTGGATAAGAGGATCATTGATCTCATAGTCAAACTTGTGATAGTAATTGATATACCTTTTCAAAGAAAGAAATTATCAATAACTATTGATCGTTTGAAAATGGCGATAATGATCGTCGAGTTTGATTTTCCCAAAGATAATTAAGAGGTTTTGAAAACTTGATTTTGAAAATTTGGTCTGGATTTCTAAATCTCCGACGAGTGTAAGCCCTCGTAGTTAATTACATCATAGGAAAAACTAGAAATTTTTCTACGAATACTCTCGATTAAAATAGTGAAATGAATTTTATTTAAGAGTTCAAAGTTTGATCTCAAAGGAGGTAGGGGCTGGAATTTCAAATTAGACTGGTTCAAGATTGAACAGTTCTTTCTGTAGTCAAAGGAGAAATGATAGGAGGTGTTTTAAGATTCTGAATCACTTCAGAAACACCCTAACCTATCCTAAGTGTTCAGCTTAAATTTGATGGAAAGATATTTAATATTTAAGTGATCAATTTTATTAGAAAATGAGAATTAGATTCCAGGTGGTTGAGGTCTTAAGATTGTAAATTTGCCTCAGAACCAAAGTCTAAAATGAGTACTGAAAATTAGTGACCCGGATCCTCGCTAATGCAATACAAATCAGGACTTACCCCGGCCTGGATTGGCGAGCCAGCTAAACCACCTAAACGCTTCAAAATCACGAGTCAAGTCTTTAATATAGAGTGGTTAGGGACGTTATTTAAGATCAATTTAAGGAGTTGGGGTCGACATCTAGAGCAGATTCCTAATTGACCCCTTGACTTATGTTGGGAGAAATGCTTAAGCTAAAATGCAATTAAAGATTAGAATCAATTTTAATCTGTTGCTAATACGATGCATGCTAGTTGACTCGATTAAATGTTTAAATCAGGATGAAGAAGTTTTAAAATTAGGTTTAAAAATAGTTTTATCCTAGAGATGCACAGATCCCCTTGGACAGAACTACACCCTCATAGGCCAGGTGGTCTTCCAAAATCCGCAGGCGGGGAGGTGCCTAACAAAGGAAGAGAAAAGTGCAACAACTATGCATATAAAAAACCCCCAGCGGTCCCGGGTGTACTTCTTAAAATGTTAGAATTTCTATGTGAGCTTAAAATTTTAATTTTGATTAAATAGAAAAAGTTTTAACGATCCCTCACGAGCCTCCGATCGGATTCCAGGCTAAATCAAATACATGTAATAATCACCAAAAAATTAATAAAGTAGGCAATTCTAATATCGCAAGCAACGCAACAATTAAATCAATTAAATTTAAAGTTCAAATTGAAAGTCTATGTGGCAAGTGCCACTTAATTATACAACCCAAGGTTTGCAGGAAAAGTAAAGTGGCCGGGTATCACTGACTACAACCCGCATTCTACTCCTAAGAATCAAGTGACTTTGAGATTTGGGATGCTTCTCGTTCTTCACTTCCTTGTCTTCTTGGAACTCCTTGGATCGTCGGGTCCAGATATCCAAATGAAAAAAAACTCCTCCGGGGTAGGGGTATTAACTTTTCTTTTTGGATACTTGAAAGTATCCTAAACTGTATTTCCAAGTGAATAAGTACTCTCCCCTAATGGATGTCACTCTTCTCCTTAGAATCCAGTTTGGATCACTACTATCCCATCTCAAATCACTTAACATTACAACTCAAATTTAAATAAAATTACATTAATCAAAATTTAAAAATCTAGACTCGATCCTGTAGGGTTATCCTAATAATCAACAGTTATATAAACATCCAAACTAGTTATAATCAATCTCAAATAATTAACATTTAGAATAAAATAATCAAATCACAGCCACGCTTGGCCAAGCTCTTTTAATCATAAAGGGGGACTTAAGAAAATTTCTAAAGCACCTACAGAAAATAGTATCAATTTTAAAGCTTTAATTATTGCCCCATTTAATTTAATTGCCCTGTACGAAAAATTTCTAAAGCACCTACGAGCATGACCAGCTGCATAAGATTAAATTAGTATAAATCATCCCTAATCTAGAGGTAGATCTAATGCATAATCAATCAATCACAATACAGAGTACAGAAATTTAAATAAATAATCAATGAATCACTTAATTCTAATAACCAGCATGTAATGAAAACCATGAAAAACCTGACACACGTAAGTAGCAAAAAAGTAAACACTGGTCTAGCTTTAGACTAGAGTTGGTTGTCCTAGCAAACCATCTAAAGTGTGTGGGGTAGGCTGTGTGGCTTTGATATGTCCTATATTGGGTACTTGATTGAAGTTGTTTAATGTTCTGGTTGGTTGAAAGGCTAAAAGGTTTTAAGTTTGAGTTTAAGTATTAATGACTTAAGATTAATTTTAAAGTATATTTTAAAGGATTGTTGATTATCACCTTTGTTTCACACCGAGGCTATGATGTTTATTTCAACTTCCTTGGGGCTAAGCTAATAGCCTCGTAGGTTTGGGTTACATAGTGATAATCGTTTAGTTAAGTATTTTAATTGATTATGGGTTTGAGAGCTAATAAATTTTATTCAAACTAATTAGTTACTGGTTTTAAAGTCAAATTGATGTCTTCTGGAATTTTAGATGATTTATTTAATTTTTGAAATTTTTTGGATTATTTTAATAATTTAATTATGGGGTCAAAGGTTTACTTTTTGATTAAAAGTGATTTCTAGAATGTTAATATTTTATTAAAATACTAGACCTTAATACGATCAGTTAGACTATAAGTATGCTGGAATTGGATTTTTTTACATTTTATTGTGATGGTTTGACTTTTTGACTTGATTTTGAACTAAGTTTGACCAAAAGTTGACTTTTTCAAATTTGAATAATTTCTAAAAATTTGATATTTTTGATAAATATTAGACCTTAATATGAGTTGTATGCCTTTGAGTTTGCTCAATTTGGAGTTCATTTGAATTAGTTGTGAATTTTTGAAGTTTTGGATATTTTTTGAATTTTTAAAATTTACTTAATTAAGGGCCTTTTATTGATTTGAGTCCAAATGACCTCCAAACTCCTTCAAATCAACTCCAAAGGTCAGGAATGGCCTAAGAAGAGATTCCTAAGTGTTTGAGAGAGTTTTGGAATTTTTAATTATTTTTAATTAATTAAATTAATTAAATATTAAATTTTAATTAAACTTAAATTAAAGTTGATTTTAAAGTCCAGTCAAGAGATTTTATTTTTAATGTGTAGAGCCTTGAATTCTGGTCAGTTATAGGGGTTATTTGTATTTTTTTGATTTAAATTTGATTTATTATATTTTTTGAAAGGTTTTAAGGCTTAATTAAGGTTTGATTTTAATCAAGTTAATTAAGGGGCTTAATGACTTCAAAATTCAGTGAGGAATTTTATTAAGGCTGAGAGTGTCTCTATGTTCAAATGGTCAAAGTTTTAAGTCAAAAGGATGTAAATCCTAATTAATAAAATTTTTCTAAGTTTTTCTAAACAAAGTCCTTAATCTTTGTCCTTAATGATGTCACTAGATTTTATGGGTTTAAATTAATGTTCTACTAACCCTTGGACATTAACTATAACCAAACCAAAACATATCAATCATGACAATGAAATGATGTCCTAATGTTTTATAGAATGAAATATAGTGAATCACCAAATTCATTAGTTATGAATCGACTTATAATTTCTGTAATTCAACTATAATAGAGATATGTATCCAACTGGATTAAGATCATTGAGAGATGTAAGAGCCATCTCTAAATTACCTTCCTCCCAATTAAAGATCATAATCACTTTTATTTTGAAAATAATATATAGAAACCCATATATAATCAAAGACTAATTGCTCTCAAAGTGATCATACACATGTCTTAAATCTATTTTTGAATGAAAGAACCCTTTCACTGATTCCATAGAACCCTAGCATGCATAAATTGGATTTGGATTGAATTAATTATGAATTTTCTAAAATCTAGGTCAAATCAAGACCAATATTTTTGTAAATTCATAATATAGATGAGATTGTATCAATTAGGAAAATTATGGAAGATCAAAATTAGACCCTAGAACATCTCTGCCAAATTTTAGCTTAAAATAATTTATATATATTTAATTAAAAATATATTTGTATTTTTTGTATAATTGAAATAATTGATAATATAATAATCAAAATAATTTTATTGTATTTTTAAAATAAGGTACACTTAATTCTCAAAAGAATGAATATTCATACATTAAATTTAGATAGAAATAGAAATTTTAATAATTTTTTAAAGATCATAGCAATTTATTAAATACCCGGCGGCGGTTATACTTTACACACGTCAACCAAGAGCTAGTCCACACAAGCGGCAGCGGTCAAATGGGCCAGCCTTACTTATCCAGTACGACAGGATTCAGGACCGTCGAATCTAAAACAGTGCAGATCCGACGGTCTAGATCAAACTCCGAGATCAAACTCGATCCAAAAGGATCTAACATCTACAATAGCGCCCGAAGTTTGAATAGATGATCAAGATCTGTCTAGACGAAGATCCAAACATCCCGCAGTCTCGAAAAACCAGATTAGACCTGGAGATTAAATCACAACAGTTGATCCAAAATGAAATGATTCAACGGCTGCGAAATCATCTCCTTCCTCCGCTTACCCGCAAGCCCTAGACTCAAATTTTGATTTGGCTCTCTCGAAATAAAGAATCAAATGGATTTAAACTTTGAACAGAGATATAATAGGACTTAATAAAGAGTGTGGAAACATTTTCTAAGCTTTTGATGCAATCCCTAGAGTATTATTTAAAAATTTAGATAAATGCCTAGGGTTAGAATTTTACCTCACTAAAATGGATGGATTTAGATGATTTTGATCTTGTTGAGCTTATGGATTGTCCTCGCTTATTCCTTTAGAAGACTTTGAGCTCGAAAGAAGCTTCTACAAAGAGTTGGAACAGCTAGGACGGACCTAGCTTTGGGTCTTCACTCTATTAGCCGCTGGCAGCCTCCAAATGATCAAATATCACCAGGGTAATATTGAGGGAGCTCTAGAAATGAAGAACGAAATGTTTCTTCTCTCCTAGAATCACTAGAATGAGCCATTCGTTAGCCCCCATGGTTTCGTCTACTCTATCCTATTCCAAGTGTTGGAACCCAAATGAATGGATGGGATGCTTCAGGTGACTGCCTTGGATGAATGCCAGCTATTCCAGGCCGTTAGAAGCACAAGGAAAATAGTTGAACAAAGAGGAGATGGCCATGGGTCAATTTCACATGGAGGGGACCACTAGACCGTTAGGCATGGGTTGGGTCTGGCTGGATATGGGGAAGCTTCTGGAGTCGACTAGATGAGCTAAACAGGTCTGGATTAGGATGGCTAAGTCGGGTAGATTGGCTTAACTAGGTAGAGCTCATTTGAGCTCCTATTAATCTATTGAATAGTCAATAGAAGTACAATAGCTGAGCTAGAGTCCAAGTGGATTAGAGAAATATCTAGAATGATTTGGAACTCATGAAAGCCCATGGTATGGGGATTGACCACTTAAGCTTTCCTAAGAATTTCTTTGACTGGTCAAAGGGTCAAATAATGCTTAGGTGGCAGATGGGAAAAGTTTTGATTGCCAGAATGGTGGATCTAAGACTTGAATGGGATTTGATTGACTACATAAGGTAATTTGAATTAAACATATAGGTTTGACCAAAATTTAAAATATTGACTTGGTCAACCTATAGTGATATGACTTATGAAAGGTCTGGGCATGTTTGAGTCATAAATTAGAGATGGGCTTGATAGCCTAAAGGATTTGATTGGATCAAATGGGTTGGAATAACCTATATAGATCCTTAAGGAACACCTGGGTTAACTTTGATTGGACTTGAGCTCAATTGACTAAGTAAACTTTTGACTGGGTTAAGGATTTAGTCAAATCTAAATTGTTAAGGGAAGTGATTAGAGAAGTTTGAATGGGTTTGAAGTTGATCTGGAGCTTGATTCAAAGTGAAAGAATTTATGGGTTAAACTGATCAACCTAGGTTGACTTGGTCAACCAGGTTGACCCAGGGTCAATGATTGGGTTCAAAAGGTTTGAAATGGTGTTTGAAGTCTATTAAGAGTGGTCCCAAAGTCTGAGGAGGTCATTTGGTCAAAATGACCTATTTGGTTCCTTAATGGGTCATTGGGTCAACTAAGATTGACTTGGTCAACCAGGTTGACCTGGGGGCTAGAAGTGGGTCCAACATATTGGGTCTGATATTTGAAATTTGCTGAAAGTGGTTGCATTTGATTTGGAGCTCATTTGGTCCAAAGTGACTATTCACACCCCATAGGGGCATTTTGGTCATTTCGGACTCTAGTCAACTGGTGGTCAAAATGAGTCCAACAAAATATAGTTTATTGCTCAATGAGCCATAATCAAGGGTCTGGAAGTGATTGGAGGCTTTAGAGAAAGCTCTAAGGTCAAAATCGACTGGGTGCAAGGTCCAGTGGCATAGACTGTAAATATTTGAAGGTTTTATAGCTTTTGAAAATCAATTCAATTTTGGGGGCTAGAGATCTCAGAATGGGCTCAAATTTGGAGGGTTGACTCTAGAGATATGTCACATCAATGTAGAATTGATAGACTCTGAATCAGAAATCATTTGATTGGGTTTTGAAGTGTTTGAAATTTCACTAAAAAAGGCTTTCAGGACTCAAACCTTTGGCCTTGAGATTTTGATCTAGATTTCTAGTTTTGAACTGGGTTATAACTATCAAAGTGTAAATTTGAATTATCCTAATCATTTATAATCATTTGAATGATTATTATTAATTGGATAAGAATTAGAGTTTTAAAGTAGGTTGAATAGACTAGAGCCTGGGCTTGAGTTTAGTTAGGTTTGAGATTTGAATTGGTTTGAGGTATGGACTGATTTGTAGTTTGAATTAAATTGAGATCTAGATTAGCTTGAGGTTGAGATTGAATCAAGGTCAGAGTTGATCTGAAATTTGAATAGATATGGGGTCAGTATTTATTTGAATCTCGATTGATCTAGGGACTATATTGATTTAGGATTTAGATGGATCTAAAGTCTAGGTAGATCCTAGGGTCTGGAATCTGGAAAGAATCCTAGGGTCTAGAGTAAATCTGAGGATCTAAAGTTTAAAAGAATCTTAGGGTCTAAGAAGGTCCAAGGATCTGGAGTCTAGAAGGATCATGGGATCTAGATAAATCCTAAGGTCTAGATTCTAGAAGGGTTCTAGAATCTAAGAAACCTTAAAGTCTGAGGTCTTCTAGAATCCTAATACCTAGGAAGGTCAAAAGTTTTTGGAATCTAAAAGAAACCTAGGTATGGGAAAGTCCTAGGATTTAGAGACTAGAAGGATCCTAAGGTCTAGAAATCCTAAGTTCTGTGATCTAGAAGAATCCTAGGACCTAAATAGATCTTAGGGGATGGAGCCTAAGAGGATCCTAGGATTTAGATTAGCCTGGAGTTTGATTGAATTGAGTTTAAAATTAATATGGGATTTAGATTGATTTAAATTTGGATTGATATTAAAGTCTGGATTGATCTAAGATCAGATTGATCCTAGGGTTAAGATTGATCCTAACGACTAAAAAGATCTTAAGGTCTGGATTGATCCTACTGACCTCATACAAAAATGAGGTCAACAAATAGACCCCCAATATGTGTAATAGAATGATGTTCTATTACACATATTGGCGTTGACTGAATAAAATGGTCAGGTCTTGAGTTTTGTTCCTAAGGGGAAACAAAATTTTATCTCTAGTGAATCACGGTTAAAATTGACACTAGGGTAGTGCCATTGAAGGCGTACTCTACCACTAGTGGGTCTGGTCATATGAGAAAGGAAGAGTCTATCCCTAATGGAGAAGAAAGTTTGGGATATCGTATAGGAAGGAAGAACTCCTAACTATAGAGGATTGAATCTAGATTTGATTCTAAGGGGAAGGAAATCCTAACCCTAGAAGATTGAGTTTGAAATTAAAATTAGGGTAGTGCCACGAGGGGCGTGCTCTACTACTAGTAGATCTAATCCTAAGGAAGGGAAGAAAACCTATCCTTACAGGAAAAGAAGACCTGGGCCACTGTATAGGAAGGATGAATTCCTAACTACAAAGGGTTGAGCTTGAGTTTTAATTCCAAGGGAAGGGGAAACCTAACCCTGGATGATTGAGTTTGAACTTAATTCTAAGGGAAGATAAAATCTAATCTTAGAAAACTTGAGTTTGAATAGATACTAGGATATTGCTACGAGGAGCATACTTTACCACTACTAGATCTAATCCTAAGGAAGGAAAGAAAACCTATCCTTAAAGGAAAAGAAGACCTGGGTGATCCTATAGAAAGAATGAACTCTTAACTATAAAGGATTGAATTTAGATTTGATTCTAAGGGAAAGGAATCCTAACCTTAGAAAATTGAATTTGAAATGATACGAGGGTATTATTGGGGATAGTGTACTCTACCACTAGTAAATCTAGACCTAGGAGAACGAAGAAAACCTATCCCTACGAAAAAGAAGGATTTAACGATCGTATAGGGAAGAAGAACTCCTAATTATAGAGGATCGAATTGAAATTTGATACTAGGAAGTGCCACGAGGGGCATACTCCACTACTAGTAGATCTAATCCTAATGGAAGGAAAAAATACCTGTCCTTAAGGAAAAGATGAGTGAATTCAAGAAATTGAAAATGAAATTAAAACTGAGGAGTCTAATCCTACGGGAAAGAGAATACTTAACCCTAAGGAGAAGAGAACCTGGATGATCCTATAGGAAGAATGAACTTCTAACTATAGAAGATCTAGTTTGAATTTGATACTAGGGCAGTGCCACGAAGGACGTACTCTACTACTAGTAGATCTAATCCTATGGGAAGGAAGAAGAATCTAGCCCTAAAGAAAAGAATATTTGATTTTGTAACTTAAAATTGAATCCAGGACAGTGCCACAGAGGACTTACTCCATCACTGGGAAGTCTAATCCCAAGGGAAGGAAGAAAAGCATAACCTTAAGGAAAAGAAAGTTTAATTTTGAAATTGAAATTGAATCTAGGACGGTGCCACAGGGGACTTATTTTATCACTAGGGAGTCTAATCCTAAGGGAAGGGGAAAAGCTTAACCTTGAGGAGAAGAAAGTTTGATTTTAGAATTTGAAATTGAATCCAGGATGGTGCCACAAGGGACTTATTTCATCACTGGGGAGTCTAATCCTAAGAGAAGGAGAATACTTTAAGAAAAAGAGAACTAGATGATCTCATGGGAAGGGAGTATTGCTTCCTATAAGAGATCATGCTTAAAGTTTTGAATTTTAAAACTAGGATGGTGCCGCAGAGGGCGTTATCCACCACTAGAAAATCTAATCCTAAGGAGGGAAAGCACGATGACTCACATCTATCCTTAAGGAGAAGGAAACTAGAGGACCCTATGGGAAGGAAGCATTGCTTCCCAAAGAAGGTCAGATCTAGATTTTGAATCTAGGATGGTGCCATAGAGGGCGTACTCCATCATTAGTAGATCTAATCCTAAGGAAAGAAAGCACGATGACTCACATCTATCCTTAAGGAAAAGGAAACTAGAAGATCCTATGAGAAGGAAGCATTGTTTTGCATAGAATCGGATCTGTAGTGATCGTATGTGAAGGAAACTTACTTCACATAGAGGATCGAGTCTGGAATGATCATATGTGAAGGAAACTTGCTTCATATAGAGGATTGAGTCTAGATGATCATGTATAGAGAAAACTTGCTCCACACAGAGGATCGATTCTAGATGATCATGTATAGAGAAAACTTACTCTATACAGAGGATCGAGTTTGAATGATCATGTATAGAGGAAACTTACTTTATATAGAGGATCGAGTCGGGAATGATCGTATGTAAAAAAAACTTACCTCACATAGAGGATCGAATCTAGATGATCGTATATAGAGGAAACTTGCTCTATATAGAGGATCAAGTCTGGAATGATCATGTGCAGAGGAAACTTACTCTACACAGAGGATCAGATCTGGATTCTGGAATTTGAGATTTGAATGAGTTTTTGAATTTGAATTGATTTAGTTTTGAATTTGAAGGTGTTTGAATTTAAAACTTGATTTAACGAATTTGAATTTGAAGGGTTTTGAATCAGTGATGCATTTTGAATTTGATTTGAATTAATTTTGAATTTCAAAAGTTTTTTTTGAAGATTTGCTTTTGAATTCAAAGTGTTTTGAACCTGATTTTAAATTTGACACTCATCTGACATGGTACTTCCTAAAGAGCCTCCACAATATTTGAAAATTTTAGGTGGTATTCTTTAGAGTTGATTAGTTAGAGGGAAACTTCCTGAAAGATCGTCATTAGAATAAACGATCCAGTCAACGTTGATTCAAGCTTTCCATTGATTTCACAATGGATTAGAAGTGGTCTCCAAAACACTATGACCAAGTGTCCTACTTGGGGAGTTCTATAGTGACATAATTTATCAGGATTTTGAATCAAACGCGACTTATGAACTTTTAAACTTCATTGAGCTTAATTTGATTTTTATTTTAGGCCCTAGAACTCTTCCAATCAGAGTCTGGCACTCTGCTCAACTATAATTTGATTTTGAACAGTAAGTCTAAGCGAAGAAAACTACACTCTTAGATTAGAAAGATCTAGGACCCAGAACAGGGTGTGGTTAATTTTGAACGACAATTTCCAGCCTTAGAAAATACTCCTCTAGTGGGATTAATCTTGGACCCAGCATAGAGTGTAATTTTATAGAGAAGGCCTTCAAAGAAAAGATGCCTATGTACAAGGACTTACACACACTCCTCAAGGACCATATTTGAATTTTCATCAAGAATAGAAGATTCATTCTTTTTATTAAAAAACTTCCTCTAACTATTTGGACCATGTTGGAACGACAAGTGGAAATAAATTCAGAAGTATAGTGAAAAGTTAAGTGACTCTAGCAAACCTGAAAAGGTTTCAGGATTTTGGTTTTGTTGACCCAGACCAGGTTTCGTAGAAACTAAACTGGGGTCTCCCTTGAATATTTTGAATTAAAATTAATTTCAAAGCGGTTTAAAATGAGTAAAGGAATTTGATCTTTTCAATTCTCTTGCACAAGAGATTTTTATATCTTTATAAATTATCGATGCATAACAAAAATTTTGGATTCAAGATTTTCAAAATCAAGCAATTGAAAATTGACTGGATCTCTTGAGATTTAAGAATTTAGAAGAAGGGAGCCTCTTTCTTTCTTCTCTTGGTGTCGCACATTGCGCATCTTTTAATTTATAGTATATTTTGCACTATTTTTTGAATTTTTGGCGCATTAGCGCATCTTTTAATTTCAATTGAATTTGAGAAGAGGTTGCACCTTCTTTATTTCAATGCCGGGATTACATCTCAAGTATAAGAGAAGAAAACTCATTCTCTTATACAAGGATGGATAATCCTTAAGGCAGGACCCAATCTTTTTGAAAAGAATATTGACTTGACTTTTGAAATTCATTGAATAGATTTTAAGCACGCAAGAGACATCTATTAAGATAGAAAATTGTTAGAAATTTAAGAAGATTTTTATTTCAAAGATCAACTTAAATTTGACAATGATTTTAGTTCAACAGTTAAATCAATCCCACAAAAGAGGTGGGAGGGAGGGGCTTTTAAACATCTGGTGGAGTCAACTTCAACTTTCTCTTGCTTAAGACTTAAAATAGAGATCAATTTTCATTAAAAAGATAACTCAACTATCTTGAAAGTCTGAAATCCGTACACTTGAGAAATTGGAAGCTTTTCCTTAAAGATAAATTATAAATCTAGGTGGCAAGACCCAGCAGTGTGGAATTAAATTCCTATGATCTCCTTGGAGGGAGATATTGTTATAGAATGTGCACTATCCTAGTGGCATCATTTTAATCAAAAGGTTTATCACGATAGGATCCGTTGAAAGTTAAATTTCAACGATATCACTATCTGACATAATCTTAGATTATTTTCCCCTCTCCCATTACTAGCGGGCTAATAATTAAGAGAATGGCACCCCAAGTGGTATCTATACCTCCTCCTCTCTAGTTGATGTAGTGGGACACGTATAAAAACTTGACCTAACATCTTCTAGTAGAGTGGACGGGTCATAACATTCAACTGGGGGCCTAGGGTCTAGTGCTAGTGTTTGTTTAGTTCTGGCTTGATTGATTCTTTCCAAATAGTAGTCAATGAGGTGTATTGAAGATCGCGCTCTCATTTCTACAACCTCCCTCCTTTGGGCAACAGGAGAAGGGTGGAAATGATTTCCACCAGGGAAGGGGTACGTAGCAGGAGCAACGAACTCTTTATTAGCCTTAGACTTAACGGGCTTTAAGTCTTTCGCCTCAGTAGTCTTTCTGGCCTTAACAACCTTCTTTCTGACTCTTCGAAGGTAGTTCTTCTTTTATTCTTGCTGATGACAGGGGTGCTAGAACTTGACCCAATCTCAAATTGAGATGGTAGCTCTCCCATCTTTATTGACTGATGGTTGTTATCCTCCTCACTAGAAGATACAGTGGGTAAATGGGTGACAACGACCTCCATCTCGGAGATGGGGGAGTCAACTCCTGACACTAAAGTAATCTCAACCAAGGGGACATCCCTTTGTATTCCAACAGACAGATCAATTATTTCTTCTCCATTGACTGATAACTTGAAGTCTTTGATTTGCATTTCAAACTGGATGAAATTACTAGAAGTGATTCATTCTACTATCAAGTTTCTATCCAGAGAGAAGATGAATTTTCCAGCCATTTGAGTGCTTAATTTCCTAAAATTAAGGAAAGGTGATTTGAATTAGTTAATCTTGAAATTGAATTTGAATTTTAAACTTGATTAATTTCATTCAAAATTTTAAAATTCAATTTATCAAGTTTACATTCAACGTGGTGGTTCATAAAATTAACGAGGAGAACTTAAAAGTTGAGCTTGACTCTTTCGCTACACTAATTGACTTAGGGAAAAATATCAAAGTTCAAACTCGATTAAGGCTTGAAGTTTGGAACTAGAATTAATTGATTCATTGGAGAGAATTTTCATCAAGTTTTTGCGACTCAATATGTTGAATCTACATTCAACATAGAGGTTCACCAATTGAAGAGAAAATTCAGAGTGTCAGCTTGACTCTTTCGCTACACCAATTGACTTGGGGTAAAATGTCAAAGCTTGAACTTGAATTTGAATTCAAAATTAAATTTAAATTTCAAGGTGAAAAATAAGTTTGAACTTAAGGTCGTGATTGTATTTTGAATCAAAAGTATATTTGAATTTGAACTTTAAGTTAAAGTTGAATGGACCTTTTCTTCAAAATTTGGGACTCAACAGGTTGAGTTTCACTCAATCATATAGATGCGCAAAATTGATATGAAAGATCTGGGGATCGGGCTCGACTCTTTTTATTTCACCAATTAACTTGGGTCGAAATGTCAAAGCCTAGATTTGATTTTGAAATCAAAACTGAAGTTGAATTTAAGGTTGGAATCAAACTTGAGTTCAATTTTGAAATTAAATTCAGACTTAAGATTGAATTTGTCTTTGAGGTTGGAATTGAATCGATCTTCTTCAAATCTTGAATTGATTTTTAGTCAGATGTGCGGGTTTATAAAAGTAACCTGAGGATCTTAAGAATTAGGCTTAACTCTTTTCACCACACCAAGTGATTTGGGGGTGAAATATCAAAGCTTAGACTTGACAGGAATTTTGAATTTATAATGTATAAGTTCAACTATAACAGAATGTTATAGAAAACACATGACAATGATGATTGAAGTTGATTTGAAAAGTTTTTTTTTGTTTTGACTTTTGAAACTCAAAATATTGAGTTTTATTTTCAACATGATGGTTAACAACAATTGAGAGAAAATCCAGAGACCTTGAATTGACTCTTTCACTACACTGAGTAGCTTAGAATGAAATGTCAAAATCAGGATTTGATTAAGAGTTTAAATCTGAGTTTTGAGATTGAGGGATTTTTTGTAAATTACGAAACTTAGCATGCAGAGATTTACTTGAGCATGCGAGTTTGCAACATATATAAGAAGATTTTGAAAAGCTGGGCTTGACTCTTTTGCTCTACCAATAAACTTGGAAGCAAATTACCAAAGCTCGGCTTGGAGGGTAGTTTCCTACACTCACCTCTTTTTTTACATATCTTAATTGAGTTGGCCACACGCAGCCAAGGAAGAAATGGGTAGAGGGACCAATAAAAAAAAGTAGTCAAAACTATCAATGCAATAATATTTGTATTGCTATTAAAGATGAAGAGAGAGATTTTTCCCAGCGGAGTCGTCATTTTTTATTTTGATTGAAAAATATATATTTATTATTTTAAAAAAAATATTTAATTTTCTTTGGGAAATACTTAATTTCTGAAATTTTTAATTTTGAAATTGAACGCTCATTATGAATGATAAATCATCTCAAGAGGTGAACACATCATTTCCTAATGGGCTCAAATTTTAAAACTTTGAATTTATCCCTATTATCATAGTTGAATTTGAGAAAGGAATACATATGACCCCGAAGGGTCAAAATGAGTATTCAATCAAATATTTGACTACAATAATTTGGATAAGAGGATCATTGATCTCATAATCAAACTTGTGATAGTTATTGATATTGTTGGCCTTTATTTTCATTCGAGTGCCCTTGAGGGCCTTTAATTAATTTAATCAACCCCCGTCGAGTCCAATTCGAGCTCGAATTAGCTTGAATTGAGTCAAAGTAGACTCGACCGTATCCGATTGAGCCCGATTAGTTTGCCTTAGGCCCGTCGAGGTTAATTTGATTCCAGTGTTCATTTTATTTAAATTTAACTGGGTTAATTTGAGTAAATCAAATTGAATCCCAAATTGACCCAAATCGGATCTGATTGTAGGCTTGATTTTAATCTAATATGCTTAATTTAGTTTACTTATTTATTTATTTATTTATTTTTTCATTCTCATGAGCTTAAATTTATTCCTAAATCAAGCAATCAAACGGATGGCTAATTAAATCACCTTAATTACCTCCTAATTAATCTTAGGATGAATCCTAGCCGTAGATCTAGGGCCTTAATCATTTAAATACTCTTTTAGGGCTTCATGAAGGGGGCTGACTTCTTTTTCTTTTTCCTAGTGTGAGAGCTCTTCCAACATCTCCACATCTTCCTCCACTCAAATTCGTTGGTAAAATCTTGCCGGCCGCGAGATCTCCGGCGACCCGAGTCATTCCCCTTCCAAAGCTTCTACCGTCCGATCCAAGGTGAATTGGAGTTCAACTTCAACTAGAGGAATATACAAGGACAATCTACAAGCTCAGATATTTCAAAATCTAGAAGATCTAACGGTAAGATTTTATCAAAACTTTAGATCTAGGTCACCACACTTAGATCCGTATATCTTTCTAATAAGCGCTTTTCAGAGCTTTTAAATACCTCCCCATGACTTTTATTCATGTTCTTAATCTACATTTAAAATTTTATCAGAATCAATAAAGCCATTCTTGAGAACGAAATCTTTTTTTAATTTTAGGGTTATAGAATTTGGCGTACATGAATAGCATGAGTCGTTGATTTTCTCTTTCTTTTTTTTTAAATATTTTATTAAAATTAAATAAATTTTTTTATAAAATATGTTAAATAATTTAATAATTATTTTAAATACATTAATTTAAAATTATATCTATTTTATGACGTATTTATTATTATTTAAAATAGTTTTAATTACTTAAAATCTAAACACTTAGTTAATACTAATAATTATTAAATACTTTTAAA
This sequence comes from Dendrobium chrysotoxum, assembly GCA_019925795.1. Lineage (NCBI taxonomy): Eukaryota > Viridiplantae > Streptophyta > Magnoliopsida > Asparagales > Orchidaceae > Dendrobium > Dendrobium chrysotoxum. Next base: position 43,309,171 of record CM034303.1, on the reverse strand, counting down.
ATGATATTATTAAATATTTCTTTATCTATTTTATTTTAAAATAAATAAATAAATAAATAAAAAATAAGAAAAATTTTATTATTACTTTTCAATGATTTAATTTTTAAAATTATGTTAAAATATATTATTTTAAGTAATTCTTAATTAGTTAATTGTTTAAATATCTTAATATTTAATCAAAAATTAATTAATTACTTTCTAAAATTAAAAAAAAATATATTTTTTTTATTAATTATTTTGAAATATCAGAAAAAATATTATTATTTTTATTATTTAATTCGAATTAATAATTACTTTCCTTTTTTAAATTATTCTAATTGATTAATTACCTAAATTACGTAATTAGGGATTAATTAATTTAAACTTTAAATACTTTCTAAATTTATAAAAATTATTTTCTTATTGAATTATTTTGAAATCAGAAAAATTATTATTATTTTTATTATTTAATTCGAATTAATAATTACTTTTCTTTTTTAAATTATTCTAATTGATTAATTACCTATATTACTTAATTAGTCATTAATTAATTCAAAATTTAAATACTTTTTAAATTTATAAAAATTATTTTCTTATTGAATTATTTTGAAATCAGAAAAATTATTATTATTATTTATTATTTAATTCGAATTAATAATTACTTTCTTTTTTTAAATTATTCTAATTAATTAGTTACCTAAATTACTTAATTAGGTATTAATTAATTTAAACTTTAAATACTTTCTAAATTTATAAAAATTATTTTCTTATTAAATTATTTTGAAATCAGAAAAATTATTATTATTTTTTATTATTTAATTTGAATTAATAATTACTTTCTTTTTTTAAATTATTCTAATTGATTAATTACCTATATTACTTAATTAGTCATTATTTAATTTAAACTTTAAATACTTTCTAAATTTATAAAAATTATTTTTTTTATTGAATAATTCTAAAATAAGAAAATTATTATTATTATTTTTATTTTTTTTATTATTTAATTTCGAATTATTAATGATTTTTCCTATTTTTTTAAATTATTTTATTTTATTAATTACTTAAATTACTTAGTTAATAATTAATTGATTTAAAATTTAATTATTCCTAAATTTATAAATAATAATTTTACTAAATTATTTTCAAAATCAGATTAAATTTTTTTTATTAAATTTATTTATATATTTTTTTATTTTTAATAAATATTTTCAATTTTAAATACTTTCCTTAATTATTAATTACTTAATTTACTTAATTAATAATTAATTGATTTAAAATTTAATTATTTTCCAAATTTGTAAAGAATCTCTTATTCCAATTATGTTAACATATCAGAGATTTTATTTATTTATTTGTTTATTTACTCTTTTAAATTTAATAAATATACCTTATTTTAAATACTTTCCTCAATTACTTAAATTATTTAATTAATAATTAATTAATTTAAAATTTAAATATTTTTCAAATTTATAATAAATAATTTTATTAAATAATTTTCAAAATTAGATAATTATTTTTGTTATTTACTTTTTTTATTAATAAATATTTTTTTCCATTTTAGATTATTATAATTAATTAAATACTTAGATTATTTAATTAATAATTAATTAATTTAAAATTCATTTATTTTTCAAAACTTATGAAAATTATTTTTATTAAATTACTTTAAATTCCAGAAACTTCAATACTTAATTTAATTTAATTTGATAATTATTTTTAAATTTTAATTATTTTGAAATTATTTAAAAATCCTTTTTAATACATTAAACTTCAAAAATTCATAACTAATTCATTTTAAATCGGATTTTTGTGTATAATACCTTAAATTTTTCAGAAAAATATGAAATTTGATTTAAAATTATTTTATGGATTCAGTTCTGTATTTTTTAGATTATTTTCTGTGCTACCTAATTACTTAATTATTTGATTATTATTTAATTACTTTAAAATTAAAAATTAATTTTAAATATGAAAATATTTTGAAACCCCTTGGTGGTGGCCAGTGGATCTCCTAGGGATATAACATGAAATTATTTTCAAACTATCTTATTTTAAAAATTATATATTTGTGTACTTAATACGTATATGTATTTTAAACATTTTTAAAAACTACATATATTATTAAATCCTTAATCTTGGGAGATCCACTTGGTGAAATCTTAAACCTAGGTTATGTATGTGAAGAGCAATTCATGTGGGAGAAGGATTAGTGGGTGATTGTGTCCCAATCATTCACTAATCACTTCATTAGGTTTCTTTACTTAGTGTTTTCGTAGTCCTTGCATGTGTAGGTTGCACAAGCACTTAGCCTAGGCTCTCTTAGATCTAAGGACTTGATTGGTGTGTTTATATTTGCTGCATTTACCCTCTTTATGTTATGCCTAAGGGTTAGCTAACTCACTTTATTCCTGCTTAGTGTAGTGACACACTAAGGACAATAATTAAGGATTGTCTAGCGAACTTAGAATATTTCTAGCAGCTAGGATAGATCCCGGATTGCTATGAAACTTTAAACACTAGTGCTTAGTGACATCTGAAACCCCCTAGAATTTTCTAAGAATTTTCTGGACTCCTTAAAACACTTAATTAGCAAACCCTAATTTACCCGTTAATTAAGCCTTAGAAACTTCAGAAAAATATAATAAATCCATTTTAAATTAGAAAAATACCCATAATACCTCAAACTCTCCAAAATTCAGTCCCCAACCTTAGATAATTAGGGCCGCCTTAATTGGACCTTAATCTGGACTTTAATTCAACCTTAATAAAAAATCACCTTTTTGTCTTAATTAAATCATTAAAAATTATTAAAAATCCAAATTTTCCCCAAACACTCGGGAACACCTTCTTAGGTCATTTATGACTTTTGGGGGTGATTCCAATCAGTTTGGAGCTGATTTGGGCCAAAACCCCCAAAGTACCCCTAATTAGGCAATTCCGATAATTCATTTAATTGCCCCAACTTCTAAAAATCATAACTAATTACAGAAAACTCCAAAATGGGCAAACTAAAAGGCACTCAACTCACATTAGGGTATAGTATTTATTAAAAATATTAAAATTCCAGAAATCAACTTAAATAAAAAAAGTCAACAATCCGGTCAAACTTAGTTCAAAACGAGACCAAAACTTCAGAAATTCATAACTTTGGATAGAAGAATCCAAATTGGGCATGCTAACTGTCTAACTGATCAGGTCAAGGCCTAGTATTTTATAGAAATATTAGCTGGTCATAAATACCCTTTAATCAAAAAGTCAATTTTGGACCCCCTTTTGCTTAGTGTATAGGTGGACCCCGAACCCCCTAAAACTCACTAATGCAATTTAAACTTTAAATATTATTATCCTAAGCATTAAAACTGACCTACATACCAAATTAAATAAAATGGATCTTAATTCGCTAATATTTATACTTTAATTAAAATTTCCTTTTAGACCTACAACCAACCTGGACAGTAGGCAATTGTAACTAACTACCCAGCTTAGGATCTACCTCAGCTACATAGCTTTTCACACACATCTAGATGGTTTGTTAGGGTACCACTTCTAGACCTAGGCTAGGTCGGTGTTTACCTTTCTGTTGTGTGCCGAGATTTCTGAGATTTCACTGTATGTTGTGATTGAGATGATGCTGGTGTGTTTGTTTACTTTTTCTGCACTCTGGGAATTGATGTGATTGCACGATAGACTACCCATAGGTTAGGATCGATCTTGATACTAATGATACTTTCTGCAGGTGGCCATGCTCATGCCATGCTAAAATAAAGGGGGGCAAAATTCATGATTTAAATACTAACATTGTTTCATGCAGATGCTCCAGAAATTGCTCAGCCCCCCTAAATAAATGAGGGCTAATTAAAATCATCATTATAAATTGCTACAGGTGCTCCAGAGCTTACTTAGCCCTCAAATAATTAAGAGCATGGCCAAGTGTGGCTGTGATGAGTACTTTTTTTATATATAAATTGCTTGGGATAATATAAACTGCTTGGGATAATTTTCATTAGGATAACCTTGCAGGAGAGTCTAGATTTACTGCTTTTATTTAATGTAACTATTTGTAATATTGGTTGAGAGTTGTGAAAGTCTATTTTGAGTGGGGATGTTGAAACCCAAAGGTTGGATGCCCAAAGAGAAAAGGACACCCAATATGAGGATAGTCCTTTTCTATTTGGGAATCCAAATTTGGATTATTCTACTACCCGAGGAGTCCAAGGAAGCTGAGGTCCAAGGAGTCCAAGGAAGCTCAGATCCAAGGAGTCTAAGAAAGAGAAGATCAAGAAGATGAAGACCAAGTGTATCCCACTCAAAATAACTTGCGTTAGTCTTAGGATTAGAAATCCGGGTTGTTGGTAGTGGTGCCCGGCCACTTTAATTTTCTGCAGACCCTGGGTTGTAATTAAGGGCAGTTGGCCTATGGATATTTAATTGATTTGTTTAATTATGTATTATGCTTTATTTGATGATGATTGCGTATAGGTTGTATGCTTTTCATAGTTTATTGGCGATCTGCATGCCGCTTTTGTTTTAGCCTGGATTTCGTTAGGCTCTCTAAGGACCAAAACCTTTTCTACTCGCAACTAATATTTAAAATTGTAAGTTTTATGTAATTTAGAAACTTAACGACCTAGAGAATTGTCGGAATCATCCGGGGTCACATGCATATTAATGCATTTCTCTTTCCTTCTATAAGACACTTCCCCGCCTGCGGGTAGAGTCCGGATAATCTGACCTATGAGGATGAGGTGCCAGACCTGGGGAAGCCCAGTCTAATTCTAAAAATTATTTTATAAGCCTTCTTAAAGTTCTGTGCATACCTGATTTGGATACTTTAACCAGCATGCATTGCATTAGAAATCAACTAAATCAAAATTTTAATTGCATTAGTCATAGGAGCATTCACCCGACATCAGTCCGGAGCCAATTAGGAAATCCTCTAGATGTCGGCCCTATTTCTGAGAACTATAACCCACCTACCCATCTTTCATAAATGACTGGACAGCATGGTTTTAAAGCGATTAGGTGGTTAGCTGGCTCCCCCTTCCAGGCCGGGGTAAGTCCAGGTTTTGCATTGCATTAGTTAGGACACGGGTGTTAGTGTTGCGTAGAACACTAAACCCATTAGATTTAGGATTCAAGGCTACTATTGTTTCGTAGTACGCCTCATCAGTAGGTAGGTCTTCTGTCTTCCAGAGACCCTAAACCCTACATATCCACGTCACACGGATGACGCCACCTCCATCCTTCCCTCCTGCATGTTTCGAGTGCATGATTTATTTATTTTTTTCCAGTTTCTTCTCACTACCTTAGTCCCTCCGGATGCTGATGTGAGCCGTGCATGTTGACTAAGCCTAGTTGAACCTCTCTTCCCCTTCGAGTAGGACTTCCTAGTCTTCCCCCTATGTGCCAATCCTAATTCAGAAAGTATAATATAGAATCCTTAATCGAGAGTATTCTCAGGCTCCGGCTTGAGATGTAATTAACCACGGGGGCTTGCGCCCGTGGGAAACTGAATCCCACTCTCAAATAAACTCCATTCGAGCTAATGTATCGGCTGGGGGAAACCCGTTACGATCAGATCATATATATTATTACCCATCGGGGTGTGCTGGTGAGAGCCGCTATCCTCAATGGTTAATCATATGTGTGATCGAATCTGCCCTTCCATTGGCCAGATACTGTCTCCCCTCGCGGGGCGATGGTGTTTCTATGTCCTTTCAGAGGTCCACAGATATACCTTTCCAATGAAAGAAATTATCAATCACTATTAATCGTTTGAAAATGGCGATAATGATCATCGAGTTTGATTTTCCCAAAGATAATTAAGAGGTTTTGAAAACTTGATTTTGAAAATTTGGTCTGGGTTTTTAAATCTCCTACGAGCGTAAGCCCTCGTAGTTAATTATATTATAGGAAAAATTAGATATTTTTCTACGAATACTCTCGATTAAAATAGCGATATGAATTTTATTTAAGAGTTCAAAGTTCGATCTCAAAGGAGGTATGGACTGGAATTTCAAATGAGATTGGTTCAAGGTTGAACAGTTCTTTCTGGAGTCAAAGGAGGAATGGTAGGAGGGGTTTTATGACTCTGAATCACTTTAGGAGCACCCTAACCTATCCTAAGTGTTGGGCTTAAATTTGATGGAAAGAAATTTAATATTTAACTGATCAATTTTTTTAGAAAATGGGAATTAGATTCTCGGAGGTTGAGGTCTTAAGATTAAAAATCTGCCTCAGAACCAAAGTCTAAAATGGGTACTAAAAATCAGTGACCCGGATCTTAGCTAATGCAATATAAATCTGGACTTACCCCGGCCTGGATTGGGGAGCCAACTAAACCACCTAAATGCTTCAAAACCATGAGTCAAGTCTTTAATGTAGAGTGGTTAGGAACATTATTTAAGATCAATTTAAGGAGTTGGGGTCGACATCTAGAGCAGATTCCTAATTGACCCCTTGACTTATATTGGGTGAAATGCTTAAGCTAAAATATAATTAAAGATTAGACTCAATTTTAATCTGTTGCTAATGTGATGCATGCTAGTTGACTCGATTAAATGCTTAAATCAGGATGAAGAAATTTTAAAATTAGGTTTAAAAATAGTTTTATCCTAGAGATGCATAGATCCCCTTGGACAGAACTGCACTCTCATAGGCCAGGTGGTCTGCCAAAACCCGCAGGCGGGGATGTGCCTAATAAAGGAAGAGAAAAGTGCAATAACTATGTATTTGAAAAACCCCCCGCGGTCCCGGGCTTACTTCTTAAAGAGTTAGAATTTCTATGTGAGCTTAAAATTTTAATTTTGATTAAATAGAAAAAGTTTTAATGATCCCTCACAACCCTACGATCGGGTTCCAGGCTAAATCAAATACGACATCCAATAATCGCCAAAAAACTAATAAAAGTAGGCAATCCTAATATCACAATCAACGCAATAATCAAATCAATTAAATAATCAAATCAATTAAATTTAAAATTTAAACTGAAAGTCCATGTGGCAAGTGCCACTTAATTATACAACCCAGGGTATGTAGGAAAAGTAAAGTGGTCGGGTACCACTAACTACAACCTGGATTCTACTCCTAAGACTCAAGTGACTTTGAGATTTGGGATTGTTGTCGTTCTTCACTTCGTCATCTTCTTGGAACTCCTTGGATCGTCGGGTCTGGATATCCAAATGAAAAGAAACTCCCCCTGGGTAGCGGTGTTATCTTTTCTCTTTTGATACTTGAAAGTATCCTAAACTATATTTCCAAGCGAATAAGTGCTCTCCCCTAAGGGATGTCACTCTTCTCCTTGGAATTCAGTTTGGATCACTATTATCCCATCTCAAATCATTTAACATTACAACTCAAATTTAAATCAAATTAAAATAATCAAAATTTAAAAATCTAGACTCGATCTTGCAGGGTTATCCTAATAATCAACAGTTATATAAACATCACAACCAGTTATAATCAATCTCAAATAGTTAACATTTAGAATAAAATACTCAAATTACAGCCATGCTTGGCCATACTCTTTTAATCTTAAAGGAGGACTTAAGCAAATTTCTGAAGCACATGCAGAAAATTGTGTCAATTTTAAAGCTTTAATTATTGCCCCATTTAATTTAATTAACCTGTACGAGCATGGCCACCTGCATAAGATTGAATTAGTATAAAAGTCCCTAACCTAGAGGTACATCTAATGCACAATCAATCAATCATAACACAGAGTATAGAAATTTAAATAAATAATTAATCAATCACTTTATTCTAACAACCAGCATGTAATGAAAACTATGAAAAACCCGGCACACGTAAGTAGCAGAAAAGTAAACACCGGCATAGCCTAGGACTAGAGTTGGTTGTCCTAGAAAACCATCTAAAGCGTGTGGGGTAGGCTGTGTGGCTTTGATATGTCCTATATTGGGGTACTTGATTGAAGTTGTTTAATGTTCTGGTTGGTTGAAAGGCTAAAGGGTTTTAAGTTTGAGTTTAAGTATTAATAACTTAAGATTGATTTTAAAGTATATTTTAAAGGATTACTGATTATCACCTTTGTTTCACACCGAGGCCATGATGGTTATTTCACCTTCTTTGGGGCTAAGCTAATCGCCTCGTAGGACTGGGTTACTTAATGATAATCGTATAGTTAAGTATTTTAATTGATTATGGGTTTGAGAGCTAATAAATTTTATTCAAACTAATTAGTTGCTAGTTTTAAAGTCAAATTGATGTTTTTTGGAATTTTAGATGATTTATTAAATTTTTGGAATTTTTTGGATTATTTTAATAATTTAATGAAGGGGTCAAAGGTTCACTTTTTGATTAAAAGTGATTTCTAGAATGTTAATATTTTATTAAAATACTAGACCTTAATACGATTAGTTAGACTATAAGTATGCTGGAATTGGATTTTTTTATACTTTATTGTGAAGGTTTGAAGTTTTGACTTGATTTTGAACTAATTTTAACCAAAAGTTGACTTTTTTAAATTTGAATGATTTCTGGAAATTTGATATTTTGATAAATATTAGACCTTAATATGAGTTGTATACCTTTAAGTTTGCTCAATTTGGAGTTCATTTGAATTAGTTGTGATTTTTTGAAGTTTTTGGTATTTATTGAATTTTTAAATTTTGCTTAATTAAGGGCCTTTTATTGATTTGAGTCCAAATGACCTCCAAACTCCTTGGAATCAACTCCAAAAGTCAGGAATGACCTAAGAAGAGATTCCTAAGTGTTTGAGAGAGTTTTGGAATTTTTAATTAATTAAATTTCAATTAAACTTAAATTAAACTTGATTTTGAAGTCTAGTCAAGGTGCTTTGATTTTTCATGTGTAGAGCCTTGAATTCCAGTTAGTTGGACGGGTTATTTGTATTTTTGTGATTTAAATTTGATTTATTACATTTTTTGGAAGGTTTTAAGGCTTAATTAAAGTTTGATTTTGATTAAGTTAATTAAGGGGCTTAATGACTTCAAAATTCAGTGAGGAATTTTCTTAAGGCTGAGAGTATCTCTATGTTCAAATGGTAAAAGTTTCAAGTCAAAAGGATGTAAATCCTAATTAATAAAAATTTCTAAGTTTTTTTAATTAAAGTCCTTAATTTTTATCCTTAATGATGTCACTAGATTTTATGGGTTTAAATCAATGTTCTAATAACCCTTGGACATTAACTATAACCACACCAAAACATATCAATCATGACAATGAAATGATGTCCTAATGTTCTATGGAATGAAATATAGTGAATCACCAAATTCATAAGTTATGAATCGACTTATAATTTTGGTAATTCAACTATAATAGAGATATGTATCCAATTGGATTAAGATCATTGAGAGATGTAAGAGCCATCTTTAAATTACCTTCCTCCCAATTAAAGATCATGATCACTTTTATTTTGAAAATAATATATAGAAACCCATATATAATCAAAGACTAATTGCTCTCAAAATGATCATACACATGTCTTAAATCTATTTTTGAATGAAAGAAACCCTTTCACTGATTCCATAGAACCCTAGCATGCATAAATTAGATTTGGATTGAATTAATTATGAATTTTCAAAAATCTAGGTCAAATCAAGACCAATATTTTTGTAAATTCATAATATAGATGAGATTGCATCAATAGAACTTAGGAAAATTATGGAAGATCAAAATTAGACCCTAGAACTTCTCTGCCAAATTTCATCTTAAAATAATTTATATATATTTAATTAAAAATACATTTGTATTTTTTGTATAATTGAAATAATTAAAAATATAATAATCAAAATAATTTTATTATATATTTAAAATAAAGTACACTTAATTCTGAAAATAATGAATATTCATACATTAAATTTGGATAGAAATAGAGATTCTTATAATTTTTCAAAGATCATAGTAATTTATTAAATAAAAAAATGATTTATTAAATACCCGACGGCGGCTATACTTTACATGCGTCAACCAATAGCTAGTCCACGCAAGTGGCGGCGGTCAAATGGGCCAGCCTTACCTATCCAACGCGGCAGAATTCAGGACCGTCGGATCTGAAACAGCGCAGATCCGATGGTCCGGATCAAACTCAATCCAAAAGGATCTAACGACTACAATAGCGCCCGTGATTTGAATGGATGATCAGGATCTGTCTGGATGAAGATCCAAATATCCTGCAGTCTCGAATGACCGGATCAGACCTGGATATTAAATCACAGCCGTTGATCCAAAATGAAATGATCCAACGGCTGCAAGATCGTCTCCTTCCTCTACTCACCTGCAAGCCCTAGACTCAAATTTTGATTTCGTTCTCTCAAAATAATGAATCAAATGGATTTGAACTTTGAACAGAGATATAATAGGACTTAATAAAGAGTGTGGAAACATTTTCTAAGCTTTTGATGCAATCGCTAAAGTAATATTTAAAAATTTAAATAAATGCCTAGGGTTAGAGTTTTACTTAACTACAATGGATGGATTTAGATGATTTTGATCTTGTTGAGCTTGTGGATTGTCCTTGCTTATTCCTTTAGAAGACTTTGAGCTCGGAAGAAGCTTCTACGAAGAGTTGGAACAGCTAGGACGGACCTAGCTTCGGGTCTTCACTCTCTTAGCCGTTGGCAGCCTCCAAATGATCGAACATCACCAGGGTAACATTGAGGGAGCTCTAGAAATGAAGAACGAAATGATTCTTCTCTCCCAGAATCACTAGAATGAGCAGTTCATTAGCCCCCATAGTTTCATCTAATCTATCCTATTCCAAGTGTTGGAACCCAAATGAATGGATGGGATGCTTCAAGAGACTGCCCTGGATGAATGCCAGCTATCCCATGACGTTAGAAGCACAGGGAAAATAGTTAAGAAAAGAGGAGATGGCCATGGGTCGATTTCACATGGAGGGGACCACTAGTCCATTAGGCATGGGTTGGGGCACACCAGGAGCTGGGTTAGGTCTGGCTGGATCTGGGGAAGCTTCTGGAGTCGACTAGATGAGCTAAACAGGTCTGGATTAGGATGGCTAAGTCAGGTAGATTGGCTTAACCGGGTAGAGCTCATTTGAGCTCCTATTGATCTATTGACTAGTCAATAGAGGTCAAATAGCTGAGCTAGAGTCCAAGTGGATTAGAGAAATATCTCAAATGATTTGGAACTCATGAAAGCCCATGGTATGGGGATTAACCACTTAAGCTTTTCTAAGAGTTTCTTTTACTATTTGACTGGTCAAAGGGTCAAATAATGCTTAGGTGGTAGATGTGAAAAGTTTTGATTGCTAGAATGGTGGATCTAAGACTTGAGTGGGATTTGATTGACTACATAAGGTAATTTGAGTAAAACATACAGGTTTGACCAAAATTCAAAATATTGACTTGGTCAACCTATAGTGATATAACTTATGAAAGGTCTGGGCATGTTTGAGTCATAAATTAGAGATGGGTTTGATAGCTTAAAGGATTTGATTGGATCAAATGGCTTGGAATAACCTATGTAGATCCTTAAGGAACACATGGGTCAACTTTGACTGGACTTGAGCTCAATTGACCAAGTCAACTATTGACTGGGTTAAGGGTTTAGTAAAATCTAAATTATTAAGGGAAGTAATCAGAGAAGTTTGAATGGGTTTGAAGTTGATCTGGAGCTTGATGCAAAGTGAAAGAATTTAAGGGTTAAACTGGTCAACCTAGGTTGACTTGATCAACCAGGTTGACCTAGGGTCAATGATTGGGTTCAAAAGCTTTGAAATGAAGTCTATTGAGAGTGGTCCCAAAGTCTGGAGAGGTCATTTGGTCAAAATGATCTATTTGGCCCTTAATGGATTATTGGGTCAACCTAGGTTGACTTGGTCAACTAGGTTGACCCGGGGGCTAGAAGTGGGTCCAACAGATTGGGTTTGATATTTGAAATTTGTTGGAAGAAGTTGCATTTGATTTGGAGCTCATTTGGTCCAAAATGACTATTCACACCCTATATAGGCATTTTGGTCATTTTGGACTCTAGTCAACTGGTGGTCAAAATGAGTCCAACAAAATGCACTTTATTGCTCAATGAGCCATAATCAAGGGTCTGGAAGTGATTGGAGGCTTTAGAGAAAGCTCTAAAGTCAAAATCCATTGGGTGCAAGGTCCAGTGGCATAGACTGTAAATATTTGAAGGTTTTATAGCTTTTGGAAATCAATTCAATTTCGGGGGTTAGAGATCTCAGAATGGGCTCAAATCTGGAGGGTTGCCTTTAGAGACATGTCATATCACTGTGGAATTGATAGACTCTGAATCAGAAGTCATTTGATTGGGTTTTAAAGTATTTGAAATTTCACTAGAAAAGGCTTTCATGACTCAAACCTTTAGCCTTGAGATTTTGATCTAGATTTCTAGTTTTGAACTGGGTTTGAACTGTCAAAGTGTAAATTTGAATTATCCTAATCATTTATAATCATTTGAATGATTATTATTGATTGGATAAGAATTAAAGTTTGAAAGTAGGTTGAATAGACTAGAGCTTGGGCTTGAGTCTAGTTAGGTTTGAGATTTGAATTGGTTTGAGGTATGGACTGATTTGTGGTTTGAATTAAATTGAGATCTAGATTAGCTTGAGGTTGAGATTGATTCAAGGTTTGAGTTGATCTGAAATTTGAATTGATATGGGGTCAAGATTTATTTGAATCTGGATTGATCTAGGGACTATATTGATTTAGGATTTAGATGGATCTAAAGTCTAGGTAGATCTTAGGGTCTAGAATCTAGGAAGAATCCTAGGGTCTAGAGTAGATCTGAGGATCTGAAGTTTAAAAGAATCTTATGGTCTGAGAAGGTCCTAGGATCTGGAGTCTAGAAGGATCATGGGATCTAGATAGATCCTAAGGTCTAGATTCTAGAAGGGTTTAGAATCTAAGAAATCCTAAAGTCTGAGGTCTTCTAGAATCCTAGGACCTAGGATGGTCAAAAGGTTTTGGAATCTAAAAGAAACCTAGGGTATGTGAAAGTCCTAGGATCCTAAGGTCTAGAAATCCTAAGATCTGTGATCTAGAAGAATCCTAGGACCTAAATTGATCCTAGGGGATGGAGCCTAAGAGGATCCTAGGATTTAGATTAGCTTGGAGTTTGATTGAATTGAGTTTAAAATTAATATGGGATTAAGATTGATTTGAATCTGGATTGATATTAAAGTCTGGATTGATCTAAGATCAGATTAATCCTAGGGTCAAGATTGATCCTAAGGACTAAAAAGATCTTAAGGTCTGGATTGGTCCTACTGACCTCATACAAAAATGAGGTCAACAGTACCATATTGAAGCGTAATAATCAATTGATTACCTAATATCCATTTGATTTTTTTTAATATTTACACCATTAAAGCCATTTTTATTTTATCGAATACATAGTAAACAAAAGCATCAACATATTTACATTCAAATTATTAAACTATATAAGAAAATGATAGACACGCAATACTCAAGGTACAACATCTTTTAATAAAATATACACATCACCATTGTGGGCTCTAAATATTTTTGTGGGTTTTACAATTATATGTTCATTTGTGAGAGTATGATTTATGGATAAACATTTAAAATATGTTATTTGGGCATCTTTCATGAAAGTTAAATCTCATTGACTTCATTCATTGTAAAGAGGAGGATTAAACTTTTAATATGAGGATCATGAATCTTCCTTATAGGATTTTTGAAAAGAGGGTTTGATAATTTTCAAAGTGATTGTACTTCTTCAAAGGATGATTGTATTAGTCTTGGGTTAGGCCAATCTTTCATTTAACTTATTTTCAATCAATTCGCACATTCATCATAGCACATGTAGAGATATTTGACTTTTTTAAAAAAGAGAGCTTACATATTTAAGTATTATTGCAGGTTTTACATAGTCATTGTACACTGTTCGGAGTGAGAGAAGTTTATGTTCACTTTCATTTTTGGCCCGCACAATATTCTGATTTCCATATTTGGATGTTAAAGCATATATTAGAACATATGTAGATGTAGTTATTTTAAGTAATTTGATACATCACACACTCTCTTGGACGTATTTGCAAAGCATAATTATACATTTTACAATGTGTTTGCATAATAGACTTGCATACTTCTTAATGCACTTTTATACGTGCATGATCTTCGATGCACATACACAATGTGCTAGCATATTCATCAGTCTATTTACACATCTTTTTATGCTTTACATAGTCAATTTGCACATATTTAGTATATTAATCCTATACACCTGGAGAACATGGTGAAAAAAATTCTTTTTATTGATTTGATCCATCATATACACCTTGTCATAATGGATGTACAACTTGTGATGCACAATAGTGCATTGCTTAATAATATTTATTAAGTTCTCATTCACAAGATGCAATATTCATTCACAAGATGTAATGTTCATTCACTGGGGGTATACATGTTTCTTCAATGTGCGAGTCACTTAGGGTACTTATGCAAACCATGACATGTAATAAGTTGGACCATTCTATTTTATTTGAAAGCCATTTACCTAAACACAACATTTTAAGATGTGTAAGAGTCCAATATAGTAGTAAATTTCCCTTTAAAATATGTGCATTAATTTGTATTTTGAGTTTATTATAACTCGCATTCTGTTCACTTGTGGTTATTACAAATTTAGTTTCAAATTAGGGTTGAAATGGGACATTTTTCATTTGTATGTGATTGGATTTTAAACATAAAAAGAGAGGACGAGAGAGATAAAGAAAAAAGATTAATAGAGAGTGAGATATAAAGAAAGAGAGGGAGAAAGAGAGGGAATAAGAGAAGAATAAGAGAGACAATGGTTGAGAGAAAGAAGAAGGAACATAGAGATATAGAGGGAGGGTTGGTGGCAGGTAAGGAAAAAATTAGAGAGGGAGAGAAAGCCAGAGAGAGAGAGGAGAAAATGAAAGGAAGAAGAGAGAAAGAGAGAGTGGAAAAGAGTGAAGTGACGTCAATGATGACAACTGGGTAGAGTGGACAATGGTGTGATAAGGTTGAGCTAGTAGCATTTAGGTCGAGTGGTTAAGGCTGAGTGAATAAGCGGATATTATCTATGATGAGGGAGATGAGGATTGCAATTTGTGGGATATGTTTGTGGTAATGATAATGGCTTAGTGGTGGTGAGCTGAGGGAGACAGTGATAGTCAAGTAGGAGAATATGAGAATGAGAGAGATGGAGAGAAAACGAGACAAACCTAGGGGGAATGGAATTGATTTAAGGGGGTTGTTGGTGACATGCATGCATATGAGATTAGAAAAGGGAAGAATTAATGGGCGATGGTAAGCATTTTTTTATATTAGTTCAATAACCATGATTTTCAAAATATTTGATTGATAGTAATGAACATACCTAAGTTCATGGCCTTAGTAAGAACCAATAATTTTTTACTAAACTTGAGCCTTATTCTTTCGTGAATTAACACATGTATGCATAGTAGGTCAGAGTAACAATAACTCAATAGGTTGCTCGAAACCTATTAATGTATGATAATGCTTGTGCTGGGCTATGCCGATTGCTAAAAACTCAAGGTTGTTGTGTATTTTAGCTAAGGATTTACTTATGTTAAAGCCTCTAATCAAATGTTAAAGGAAAATAATTTTTTCTAATGTATAAATCTGGTTTAGAATGCAAGTGTATGTTATCGCATCAAGTAATAAGGTGTTGATAGAGTGTCGATCCCACGAGAATAAAATGCTATAGCTATCCTACATGCAATTTACTAATGCTTACTGGACTGTTATGCTTATATTGTGAACTAACAAAAAGGTGATTCCAAATGTAAAAAAAAAAATAAAAGCTTCAGAATACGAGAACAAAGTTTCTAATGTTATAAATTTTTAAACCTATGAATCCTTAAAAGAACATGATTGCATTATAGAGGCATGTTTTATAAGGTTATTGCTGATCAAAGTAATTATTCTCCTTATCTCTGTCAAGATTGTTAGAGATTAAGCTAGGATCAATGCTAACTATAGTTAAAATATGTGCATAGGATCCCATAATCTAAGCCAACATATGTTTATGCATGATTGAATTATGTTCTAAGTTCTCTAATTATTCTTCTAGTCCATCTGTCGAGGCTCAAGATCACATATTTTGAATTTATGCAAAGCCTATACATAAACCAAATTAAGTGCAGATAAAATAAAAATAACATAGATTTGATAAATGTTCAACGATACTCTAAGTAATACATGCTTTTTAATTCATCATAGATCCACAAACGTAAATTAGCTAAGATGGAGGCATTGAAACTTACAAGAAACACAATAAACATTACAAACATTTTATTTCATTAACTTGTTCACAAATACAACCCAAGATACAACTCATAACACAAATAAAGAAACACAAATAAAGTTTAGAAATGACCCAGAAGTAATGCTATAATCCTTTGCTCACTCCTTTGATTTACTCCACTTCAATACAATACTCTGATACAATGAACACAAGCTACACACTCCACTTTACCACTCTCACTCACTCTCCCAAAATGATAAATGACTCCTCCAAGTGTCCACCCTTACTCAAGGAATAAGGCGACAATTTATAGTTTTTTTTAACTGAATTAGTGCTGCAATGCTAGCTTGGCATCATTGTGGTGATGTTGAACTGGTGTGTTAACAATCATCACATAAGTTCATTGGTTCAACTATCTCCTACCATGATGTTGGGCGATTTGGTGCTATGTTACTCCGATCTAGCGATATAGCGCTAATTGGGTAGCATCTCGATGCGAAGCTTTCTAACTAATTTTGTGTATGCTTTCCATTGCGGTGCTGAGGTTATGGTACTGTGGCACTGAAATGAGTTATGGCACTACTGGTACCAATTTTTAATATTTAGAAGTATATAGGTAGGGATAGATATTGTAAGTTCCAATTTTAATATTTAATTATTTGACACTTTTTAATTTTTCTTATTTTATTTTTATTTGTTTGGCTAAGTATCTAATAATAATTTTGAATGCCCACAATTGGCTCCACTTAATATTTCAAATGGTCCTAGATATTGCTGGCACTAATTTTTGATATTGAGTACTTTAGCCTCTTTCAATATTTTTCTTTTCTTTTACTCAAATGCCTTATTTTGGTGTTGAATATCTGTCTCTTGCCTCCACACTACATTAATCTAAAAATTGTTAATAGTCCACTAACTCCCTATTTAATTTCCTTAAGGTGATTTAGGATTAATCTAATGATTTTATTTATATTAATTCTAAAAGTCAATATTCCTTCATAAGAAGTTAAGTGCTTAAGTGAACTTTAGGAATTTACTTATTCATAATTACTAATTTTTTAAATGAAAGGATTAGTTGTTATTTTGTAACTATTTTATTAGAAAACTTTTGCAAGTTGTGGACTATCAACTACTTCAGAAAAATTAAGTTGATGTGTCATACTTTAAAATTTTTGGTGAGAGTTATGGAGCATAGGTTACAACATGATACTAATATTTCTCAAAATCAATTTGGATTCATGATGGGTAGGTCTACTATGGAAGTTATTAATTTATTAAGAGGGTTGATGGAGAAGTTTAGAGAGAATAAGGAGGATCTAAATATGGTATTTATTGATTTAGAGAAAGCATATGATAAAGTTCCAAGAGAAGTGCTAAAGAGTTCTAGAAAAGAAAGGGGTTAATAATGCTTATATTCAAGTCATTAGGGATATATATGTAGGAGTTGTTACTTGTGTTCAAACACAAGGTAGTTTGACCAAGTATTTTCCTATTTCAGTTGGATTATATAAAGGATCAGCCTTAAGCCCTTATCTTTTTTGCTTTAGTCATGGATGTTCTTACTAGACATTTGTAAGAGGATGTACCCTAGTGTATACTTTTTGCTGATGATATTCTTCTTGTTAATTAGACTAGAGAGGAAGTTGAAGGTAAACTCAAATTACAAAGGTCAACCATAGAGTATAAAGGTTTGTGTTTGAGTAGATCTAAAATTGAATACATTGAGTGTAATTTTAGGAGTAATAGATCTAGTGGGGCTTTATAACTTTAAGAAATCAAGTCATTAATAAGTGTACTCATTTTAGATATATATAATCTATTGTTCAGAGTGATGGTGAAATAGATGGGGATATTATTAGTAGAATTCAAGTTGGATGGCTAAAGTGGAGAAATTCTTTGGGTTTGTTGTGTGATAGAAAAGTACCACTCAAACTTAAGAGAAAATTTTATAAGATTGTAGTGAGACCTACAATGCTTTATGATGCAGAATGTTTGCCATTAAAAGAGAAACATAATATTAAGTTAAGCGTTGCTGAGATGAGGATGGTTAGGTTGATGAGTGGATTTACTCTTAGAGATAGGATATCAAATGAACAAATCCATGAAAGTGACATATAAGATTAGAGAGAGTCACCTTAGATGGTTTGGTCATGTAAAATGGTGGCCTTTTGATGACCCTATTAGGAGAGTAGATGTATTAGATTTGGCATATGTTACGAAAGGTACAGGTAGACCTAAAAAGACATGGTTTGAAAATATTAGAAATGACCTTTATTTATTAGATTTAAAAGAGAATTTGGCTCTTAATAGGACATAATGGAGAAAAAAGATTCATCTAGCTGACTCTAGTAGTGGGATAAAATATTAATGTTGTTATTTTTGTTATTCACTGTATATTAAAGACTTCGTTTAATTGATCAAGCAAAAAGGATTATATTGGTGGAGCTAAGGGGAAAGAAATTCTAACTGAACATGATAAGAATGCAACTTCAATCACACCTGAGGGTGTATTAAAGGTTGCTAATATGATTGCATAAATGGTTAGTGATAAATTGACTAAGAAGTTTAAATATAAACTTTCTGAATAAAAGCATCCGCCATTTAGGAAATAACTAGGTGAAGTTATTCAGAAAAGGGCAGGTAATATTATGATAGCACCCACTTGAAGCACCCCACAATATATCTAGTGTGGAAGAAGGTATGCATGATAATGATATAGAATGATAAGGCAATGCTTCAGGTGCAGTAGCCATGGGCACAATATGATGAATATCTATATCCTAGATATGGTCAAGGGTTTGTTCAGACTAGTACTGATGCTTCTGTATAATAGATTTCAAAAGTGTTTGATAATTCCACTACTATAATTTTCTATTTTGAATATTATTATGGTGTTTTATCATTTTAATAGAAAAGTATTACATTATATGATATATGACTTATTGATTCATATGCATTTATCAGAACATAAATATATTATTAAATTGTTATGATTTATGTAATCGACAATTAGTTTTGTTATGAAATATCGAGGATGATAATTTTCTTAAGGTGGGTAGAATATAATAATGTGAAATTATGTAAAATGAATTTATTTGAAAATATGAAATTTTGAGCTGTAGTGATGTGGTGCTATACTTGTGAGTGCAACAACACTAGGAAAGCACCATCGTGGCATTGAGGCCTCTGTTCTATAGTAACTCTAATTCAACATGCAGGACAGTGGTATTTTTGTTTATGGCGCTACGATGCTGAGCACTGGCTAATAATTTTAATATATTTAATATAAATAGGCCTCCATCTAAGCTATTCCTACCCCTCATTTTATTGCCTTATCATGGAAGGAAAGTAAGGAGAAGGAGGAGAGAGGGGTAAGGGAAGAGCATAGAGAAGAGAGAGAATAGAGAGAAAATTTTCTGGGGCATTTTCATTCATTGCTTTTGTTATGAAATTTATTTTAATTGTAGTAAGTGACCTCTACTCTATATCTATCTTTAATGATTTTGAGTTTAGTATATTTTCCTCTCCTAAAACTGATAAAATAATGATATCTCTTATTTTAGAAAATTTTCACCATATAACTTTTGAAATATGGCAGATATCATCAATACGAATATTTTGACTAGCTTATATTAAAATTTCACCAGGTGGTTTGGCTTATATAATATTTTAATTGAAATGAGTAGGGAAATATTAAGTACAAAATTATTAGGTGATAATGTACTAAATTTGTATATGAGATACATGTCATGCATATGATTACTCTTTATTTGGCCTAATATGCATTTTAGTAAAATGCATGCATATTAATGAGCATAATGGATAGATCTACATGTTATGATCTTTGCATATGATGTGTACGTGTATTATGATTTACATGATATGAGATGAGTGTAAGAATAAGAAAAATTAATGAATTGATATACTATATGTGATGGATGGGATTGGTACTAATATGATTGAGAAGACTAATGAGTAATATATTATAATAACCTAAAATATAAAAATGTATTTTAAAATAAAATGTTTAAATTTTTATTTGAATTGAAGCATTACAATGCTGAGATTGTAAGGACTGTAGTGGTAGGCTTAGAGGCACTATTGTGCCAAAAATCATCGCCGTAGTGGTGAAGCCTCTATTTTTACAGTAATTCTAGATTCAACATGCAACATTGTAGTGTTGGGTTTCATAGCTAGGGTGATAGGCCACTAATATATATATATATATATATATATATATATATATATATATATATTTATGTCATCATCCCTCACCGTCCCACACTCTATTTGTTTAGACAGGAAGAAATTAGAAGGGAGAGAGGAAGATAAGGGAGAGAAGAAAGAGAGAGAGAGAGAGAGGAGAGAAAGTCAAAAGGGGCATTTTCATCGATGAAAATTATTTTATTCATTGTAAGTAACTATCTTCTTATCTCTATCTTTTAAAGTTTTGATTTCTACGAATTTTATCTCTCCTAAATCTACTAAAAATGCATTATCTCCTGATTCTATAAGCTTTTACCATGTAACTTTTGATATATAATAGATTGATCATTATGAATAATTTGATGACTTTATTGCAGTTTCACCAGTTAGAAATATGTATATGAATATTTCTATGAAATAATTAGGAAAAAGGTATATTGAATTTTATATGATAATATTAAAATGTATTAAAATGATTGATAAAATTAATATAAATTGGAATGTGATACTGATCTGGCTAAAAGGATATATTGATTGATATCAGATATTTGAAATGAAAACTCTCACGTGATAACCTCAAGATTCTCTAATTCACTGATGGGATTCATAAGGAGCTAGAGCTTGATTGAGATTTATAAGGAGTCAGGGCGACTAATCTATATGATTCAAGGGGAGTTATACGGAGTACACTTATTGGAAATCATAAGGGCAACTAATAGGGATTCATAAGGGCAGAAGTGATTTCAAGATACCCTTAATTAAATATCTGATATAGAGATTTTGATTATTGATACTGATTGTTGATATCAATTATAAATATGAATATTGATTATTGATATTAATGTTATATGGATACTAATACCGAGACACTAATTTTGTTATTGCTTACTTTAACAAAATACAGATACTAATACTATTATTATAATTAATAGATTGATGTAAAGAATTGAATGATATGATTGATAAAGATATAATAATTTGTTGATTGATAGGAGAAGATGAGATGTGTAATAGAACAGATGAATTGATACAAGCAACTGGTATAGATAATATATAATGATTTATAAATTTCCTTATATGATTATAAGCTACTATTTCTCTTTGACATGCATTGATTTCAGTAGTAAGATTTTAGTTGCTAGTTGGGCTTTCATCCTCATTATGTGATTTACATGATTTTGGGTAAAGGTAAGGAGCATGCAGCTTGAGGCTAGGCAGTGATATTAGTGTGGTTTTATTTTAGTTTATTTAGTTTATGTATTCTTTTATAGCCAATGGTGGGTATTGTATATATTATTTTGAACTCTAGATATAAAATATAAATATTAACTAGGCAAAGTGATCATGTTTTTCATGTTATAATTTATTTTCTTTAATGCTATTAATCATCTCTGAATGTCAGATTGATCTGGTTGCAAGAGAATAAATATAATGAATTGAAAAAGATAATAAATAGATTAAAACAAAAATGAAAATTCATCTATTTTAATCCTGGGGTGTGACATATATAACTGATGAGATGATTAATGAGTGAAAACTGATGACTGATAGGATAGATAATTGATAAGACTAATGGCTGATAATTAATAAGATTGATGGATAACAACTGATAGATATGACCAATAATAGATGACAGATAAGACAGATAATAAATAAGACCGATGATAGATGATATATGACTGATGATAGATGGCAAATAAGATATATGTTAGATAAGACCAATGATATATGATAGATAAAATCGATAATAGATGATAGATATGATCAATGATAGATAAAAGTTAAGGTAGATGGTAGATAAGATTGTGATAGCTTATATATATGACCGATGATAGATGATAGATAATATTGATGATATACTAACTGTTGAATTATAATAGATACATGAGCGATGATTTGTATGAATTAAGATTGATATTATACTAATATGAATATGATATCTGACACATATGAAAGGTTTGGTTTACTTATTATATATGAATGCAAGAATTTATACGATGGAATATTATTCATATGATTATAATTCATGTATAAAATTTCTATTTTGTGCATTGATTTCAGTTGTAGATGTTGATAATTTGCTAGCTTTTGTGCTCATTATATGGTATTTACATGTTTTCAAGCAAGGGTAAGAAAATTAGGGGAGTGAGGTTGATATGGGCCACAGGCTTAAGTTTTTTTCTACATATTTTGGGTTTTCATTCTTTTGTAGTCATGATATGATTGTAGTGATTAGGTATTTTTGGTTGAATATCATGGCTAATATATATGTCATTTTGGGCTTGAATCAATGTGTAAATATTAGATATATTTATGTTTTTTGCAGTCTAAATTAATGAAATGAAATTAGTAAGATTTGTTAGATGTTTAAAAGATAAAAAGATGCAATTCTTTTAAATTTTGGTCTTGGGGCATTACAGTCTCGTACTCCTTTCATGAGACGTTTCTGGTGGATTTCCAATATATTTTTTGAAGGAAATGCCAGCTTGAAATAATTTATCATAAGTGCTAAATTTTTTATGACTTATCAAAGACCAGTTGTCACTAAAAATCACTATTATATTTTGAAAGTTCATTAGGGATGTTAAGCCCTTATGAACTAGCCTAAGGCTAACCAAGAGGGGGGATGAATTGCTTGTTTTAAAAAATACTTGAGCAAAATAGATTTTGAAATCCTTTTCGGATGTTTTAAAATAATTGCAAAAGCTTATTGATGTGGAGATATTTAATCAAACAGAACAACAACTTTACCACACGATCATCCACAGAAAAGTAAAGTGCAGAAATTAAAAATAGAACAGTAAAAGAACGAACACACCAGATTTTATAGTGGTTTGGTCAACTTGACCTATATCCACTCCCCGGAGCCTCCCCTCCAGGTATTGCACTAAAACTCAGTGACTCTCCTTCTACTCCCACAGTAAGGCGGAGAAGCCTTTAAAAATCTTCTTTTCACCGACCGGTGAGGCAGAGAACCCAGACTCCTTTTGCTTCCTCCTGAATTAGGCAGAGAACCTACCTCCTTTTGCTTCCTCCTGAAGCAGGCAGAGAACCTTACCTCCATTTTCTTTCTCCTGAAGTAGGCAGAGAACCTTGATCTTCTTACTGATGATCCTTCCCATAGAGACACCAAGGGATAAGGGATGACGACTGGGGACGATGACTCAAATCCTTGCTTGGAGTAACCTTTGTGAACACCTCATAAACTCCCCCTCATAAGATCCTCTCTCTCTCCCAAGCTCGCTCTCTCCCTCCCAAGAATCTGTCAGGTGAGGACAGTAGCAAAAGATTTTTCCAGTAGCAAGAAAGAGACCTTAAATAGAAGGTCTTAAAAATTACTCTAAATTTTAACTTGCCGTCAAAGATCGTCCATGAAGATCCTTCGTCATGTATTATCAGTGTAAATCATCACCTTTTGGCCTGGACGATCTGGTTCCTCTGGACGATTAGAAGATATGGTTTGTTCAGATCGTCTGGGATGATTCTGCGATCATCCTAGATGATTAGTTTAAATCAGGAATATCATACAATAGACAGTTCAGGATGTCCAGGAGAAAAGTCTGGATAATCTAAAGAAAATGACATGATCGTCCAGGATAATATGTATATCTTCCTGTACGATTAGTTCAAAAAATGCCCAATATCATCCGGCACATAGTTCGGGTCATCCAGGATAACTTTGATGAATGATTTCAAAAAGATGATCATCTAGAACGATAAAGTTATCGTCCTGTATAATTAGTTTAAAAATGGTAATATTGTCCGGCACACAGTTCGGGTCATCCAGTAGAGACACACTAGACGATGAGGATTTCTAATTGATCATCCAGGATGACCTTGCGATCGTCCAGGACAATGTGATCGATAAATCAATCCTTAATCAGCTGACTAATTTAGGTATAATTATAATGAATCAATCAGGATGATATACGTATCATCCAAGATGATTAGACTAAAATACTAAAAATAAAAATTTTCCTAACTTAGTCTGGCGGCTCAGATTTTTTGATTTGAGCATATCGTCCTATATGATGGTAGTATCATCTAGGACGATCTGCTTAATCTGACTGACTTAACATGGCTACTCTAATTAGGATTTATATTTTTAATGGATCGTCCAGGACGATATTACTATCATCCAGGATGATAATAACAAAATCAGAACAGAAACTCTAACTCACTAAAAATCTCCCCCTAAATGTGTGTGTGCAAGGTTACTTAGCTTGGGGATCCATTACATTATATTTAACTTAAGAAAAGTGAAAAATTACATTGATCTTGAAACAAAGACAGATAGACTCGATCTTGAGCTGGCTTGAATTATAATTGATCTTATAACCATGAAAGGTTAGGCACTCAAACAAAAATAGAAATATTTATTTTAATCAAAATCATAATCCTTGAATCCAGATTTGCAACAATCTCCCCCTTTTTAATGATGGAAAATATTTATTAGATAATTCTTAATTCAGTGAATAAAATATAGAGCAAGGAAAGCTAAGCAATGTAAATTATATTAGCCAGGCAAACAGTACAAGGATATTGAACATTGATAATTCAAATAGTACAATAATCCAGAACACAAACTACTCCCTCTTTTGACATCTCAATAAGGGGAAAATAGAAAAAATATCACAGAGGAACATAAAAATACAGTACAAAAATACCGCTAAAAACCAAAAAAAGCAACTAAGCTAGTAATAAGAGGGACCTAAGAATCACACATAAAAAATAAAATCAAATAAAAAAAATAAATAAATGAGAAAATAACACCAAAAATATTTTTTTTTGAATGATCTGCTCTAGGAAATCGGAATTTTTCCTTAATTTTCAATTCAAAAGCCAATAAGAAGAAAATTGACAATACTGAAATCCAGAAAAGTTAGAAAATCAACTTTCATAACTCCTACCTCGGACACCTTACAGGTTCAAATTCCCTTCAAACAAAAATCTAATTCAGAAGAAAAGAAATTAGATAAGAAAAGTGATCCTTTCAAACTTCATTCCAGAAAAATATCTGATAAAATAATATTACAAATTAAATAACCAGCAATCATAATTTTTAATCTCAAGTGTTTGAATATATTAAGGATACATGAATTCTTCTAAGATTTTTTAAAGATTTGAAAGAGGAGGAAGCTTATTTCTTTGTGGGCTCATTTTGTGCCTCTTTTTCAATTATTTGGCGCACTTTATGCATCTTTTGATTTTAATACACTTTATGTTTCTTTTTAATTTTATTGGTGAATATTACGCATCTTTTTAGTTGGGCTCATTTTGTGTCTCTTTTATTTTCAGTTGATATACGCACTTTACGTATCTTTTATTCAAAACCTCTAAAAGACTCTCAGTTGTGAGATTATCTTTCAGATATAAGAGAAGAAAAACTCACTCTTATAGATAAGAAAAAGTAAACCACAAAACAGAACCATTCTCATATAATAAATTCAATCACTCGATTAAGAAAATATGAAAGTGATTCAATGATTTAGAACACTACTCATATGAGATAGATTACTGTAGAAGATAAAATAGATTACTATTTTAAAGTCCAACTTTTAAATTTGAAAAAGATTTTTATCCAAAAAGAATAATACACTATTAAAAGAGTTAGAGGACGAGAAATAATTATCAATATTTTTTCCCTTTAACTATTTTAATGAGGTCAATCACTGCTTACAAGCTTCTAAATAAAAATAAGAGAAAAAGCTCTCATTTAGAAATCAAGTTTGTCAGCAGTAGTGAGCAGTGATATGATTCTAAAGAAAATAAATAATGAATCAACAACAACAGGAAAACGCATAAAAAGAAATAACCAAATCGAGTAAACAACAATAAAAAAAATCAGCAGAGAATAAAAACAAAAAAGGAAATAGATAATCAAATCAAACAAAAATAAAGGAAAACTGAAAAACAGAAACTTCAGAAATCAGTAATCATCAAATTCATGCATTTATGTCAATCACACCCAATATGGTCCTTAAAATGCTGAATGTGTCAAAAGCCTGTGGTTTAGTAAAGATGTCAGCCAATTAATTTTTAGTTGCTACATGGTGTAGCTCAATATCCTCTTTGGTAACATGGTCTCTAATGAAGTGATGTCTTATGTCAATGTGTTTGGTTCTTGAATATTGGATGGGATTCTTAGAGATGTAGATGGCACTGGTGTTATCACATGGAACTAAAATTATGCCAACAGGTAATCCTAAATCCAGAATTTGTTGCTTCAATCAAAGGACTTGGGCCACAAAAACTTCCTAAGGCAATATACTCAGCTTCAACAATGAAAAGTGCAACAAAGTTTTATTTTCACTGGACCAGGAGACTAAAGACTGTCCTATGAATTAGCAAGTTCCAGAAGTGCTCTTCTATCCACCCTACACCCTGCAAAATCAGAATCAGAATATCTAATAATTTTAAAGGAAGTGCTGTGCTTAGGATATCAAATTTTTAAGTTTTGGGTCCCTAAGAGATATCTAAGAATTCTCTTAACTACAATCAGGTGGGATTCTTTATGATCAGCTTGAAATCTAGCACAAAGATAAACGCTAAACATGATATCATGTCTGCTAGCAATCAGGTAAAGAAGTAATCCAATTATTCCTCTGTACTACTTCTGATCAATAGATTATCCATTTGAATCCTTATCTAACTGAACATTGGAACTTATGGAAGTGTTGATTAGCTTGGGTTTATCCATTTCATATTTCTTCAAGATGTCCTTAGTGTATTTTGATTGATTAAAAAAGATTCAATCATCCATTTACCTTATGCTAAACCCCA
Organism: Dendrobium chrysotoxum; assembly: GCA_019925795.1. Taxonomy (NCBI): domain Eukaryota; kingdom Viridiplantae; phylum Streptophyta; class Magnoliopsida; order Asparagales; family Orchidaceae; genus Dendrobium; species Dendrobium chrysotoxum. Next base: position 43,281,988 of record CM034303.1, on the reverse strand, counting down.
AAAAGTAGGATAATTCTCTCATCATACTCATCTCAAACTCTTTACTCATTATCTTAGAAAAAGCATCACATAAATATTTATCAGAAGATCCAAAAAGTATATCATCAACATAGATCTGGACAATGAGTAAATTATCTCCTACTTTTCTTAGAAAAAGGGTGGTGTGTACGCTCCCCTTAACAAACTCTCTTTCTAATAGGAATGTGCTAAACCTCTCATACCAAGCTCCGGGTGACTATTTCAATCCATATAAAGCCTTTTTTAATTTGTAAATATGATTTGGATATTGGGAACTCTCAAAACCTGGGGGTTACTCTACAAAGACATCTTCTTTTATTATCCCATTTAAAAAGATACTCTTGACATCCATTTGAAAAGCTTAAATCCCTTATAATAGGCAAAGGCCAGTAGCACTCTAATGGCTTTCAATCTAGCTATAGGGGTAAAGGTCTCCTCAAAATTAATCCCTTCTATTTGGTTGTACCCCTTAGCCACCAATCTTGCCTTATTCCTAACCACCATACCAGAATTATTCATTTATTCTTAAAGACCCATTTGGTTCCTTCTACACTTTAATTCTTAGGTCTTTCTATTAACTCCCAAATATCATTTCTTACAAATTGGTTAAGTTCTTCTTGCATAGCTAAGATCCAAAATTCATCAGAAAGGGTTTGATTGATGTTGGTGGGTTTAGTCATTGAGATAAAGGCAGAATGGTTTACTTCCTTCTTAAGTGTATGCCTAGTTCTAACACCTTCAGAAGGGTCTCCTAAGATCCGTTCTTTAGGATGACTCGAAGAATATCTTCAATCTCTAGGCAAAGTGTTTTGAGATTCTACCCTTTTCTCCAGATTTATAGACTCTACTTCTTGGATAATCTCTCATAATTCTCCTTCTTCATCAGCTCTAGATTTCTTAGGATCAAATTCATCAAACACTATGTGAGTAGTCTCCTCTACCACCAATATCCCCTTGTTAAACACTCTAAAGGATTTCCCCACACTTGAATATCCTAAGGACACTCCTTCATTAGATTTTTGGTCAAATTTTTCTAAGGATAATTTCCCATTGTTAAGAATGAAGACCTTACAGCCAAAGACATAAAGGTGAGACAGGTTTGGAGTTCTACCTTTAATGATCTCATATGGTGTCTTATTCAGTTTGGATCTAACATTCACCCTATTTGACACATAATAGGCTGTGTTCACCGCTTCTGCTCAAAATCATTTTGGAAGTGAATACTCAGCAAGCATGGCTCTAGTGACTTCCATTAAGGTCCTATTCTTCCATTCAGCTACCCCATTCTACTGAGGGGTCCTAAAAGCTAAAAAGTTATGGCTAATCCCTTGCTCCTCACTGAAAGTTTTAAATTTTATATTTTTAAACTCTCCACTATGATCAATATAAATGGTTAAGATCTCACAACTTAACCTCTTCTGAATTCAAGTAGAGAAAGATTTAAATTCATCAAATGACTCAGTATTATGTGACAGAATCTAATCCAAGTAAACCTTGAGAATTCATCGATAATCACAAATCCATAGACTTTTCCCCCTAAGCTGGCAGTGCTAATGGGTCCAAAGAGATTCATGTGAAGGACTTCTAAAGGTCTAGAGGTGCTGATGTCCTTAATGGAGTGGAAAGAGGAATGGACTTGCTTCCCTAATTGACAGGCATCATACAGGTGGTCCTTAATGAACTTAAGCTTGGGGACACCTCTAACTAAGTTCTTTTGGGTTACTCTTCTAAGGGTTTTCATGCTGGCATGACATAACCTCCTGTGCCACAGCCAAGACTCATCAGCAGCAGTTTTCAAGTAGAATGATGTAGCACACTCAATATTATTTAAATCAAGCATATAAATATTATTGATACTTTTGCCCTACAAAATAATGTTATTATTTAAGATGATAATGCAAGTATTTGCTAAAAACTTTATATTGAACCTTTTGTCACAGAGTTGACTAATGCTGAGCAAGTTGTGTTTCAGTCAATCTACAAGCAAAATATTTTCAATTAAAAGGTTCTTCGAGTTTTCGATTATACCTACACCCACTACTTTCCTAGTGTTGTTGTCTCCAAGAATAACCTTGCCTCCAGCTTTGGCCTCCAGCGAAATGAATTGATTTGCATCTCTAGTCATATGCCTTGAGCATCCGCTGTCCATGTACCACATGCTCTCACGAGATCTTGTGTGAGTGCATACCTACAAAATCATCAAATGTCAGATTTAGGAACCCAAACATGTTTGGGTTCCTTCTTTTGGAAAAAAGAGAGCAATGCATGTGTGTTATACTGTGAATCATGTAATTTGGGCCTCCACACCCAATGTGTATTATTGTGAACAGTGCAAGTGTGGGAGATATGTTCTAATATGCCATAAGAGAAATATCTAACTCCAAAAAAAGGGTTAACTAATCTATATGGGTGATCATACCTCTTCCTAGGTTTAGATGATGCATGCTTTGATAATTTTGAATGAAATTCTTTAATTGATGGAGGTTTATAAAATTGTATAAATATAGGAGGTATTTTGTTATTCTCAAATGCACTAATTTTTACACTTAAAAGTTTATTTTATTTTTTAAGACTTGTAATTTCTAATTTTAATGCATGCTTAATATTATCTAAATCCCATGCCATGGTGTCTAGCTCTTTAAACATTTTTTTCTAAATCAGCAAGTAATATTTTCAATGAATCAAGCTCAATAATTAATTCAGAATGTTTTTTATTTAACTCATCAAATTCATCAAGTAATGACATGTGATTGCTATCAAGTGTAGAATGATCCTTAAGTAAAACTTGATGTTCTTTTGCAAGTTTAAGAATTCCAATTTCAGACTAGCATGCATTTTCTTAAGTTTGCTATATGATGAATGGATTTTCTTAGAAACATCAAGTAATTGATCGTAGGTTAGTTCACATACCTCTTCTTGGTCAGACTGACCATGATGTTCATCCTCCATCAGACATAAGTTGTAGTCTCCTCTTCACCTTCAATCTCAGAGGAGTTGGATCCATTTCTTATCTTCCTAAACTTAGATTTCTCCTTACCCTTCTCCTTGCTTGGGTGAGCCTTAAGTATAGGACAATCAGCTTTTATATGTTCTAGCTTCCTGTATTTAAAGCAAACTGTATCAGAAGAACCTTTATAATTTTTGCTAGACTTACCTTTGTTCCATTTCTGATAGTTCTTGTGTTTCTTCCTTAGAAAGATTTTGAATTGCCTAGTGATTAAGGCAACATCATCACTTTCAGACCTGAAAGTATCAGTATCCGTATCATTCACCTTCAGTACCACAGTTTTCTTCTTCTTCTTCTCACCTGCATCAAGTTATGTTTGGTTCTCTCCTTGCTCGTAAGTAATGAGTGATCCAAGTAAGTTATCAATAGAATAAGTGTTCAAATCCTTGGATTCAATAATTACAGTTATCTTGGCATCATAGGAAGAATGCAAACATCTCAAAATTTTGTTAACTTTTTCATAGTTTGTGCGTTCTCTTCCTAAGGCATACAGGGAGGTGACAATTTGTGTGAACCTAGTATATATTTCAGATATTGACTCACTAGGTTTCATGCGAAAGAGTTCGTAGTTGTGAAGCAAGATATCTAACCTAGACTGTTTAACTTTAATTGTGCCCTCATAAGTGATACACAATTTATCACAGATTTCTTTACTAGTAATACAGGTTAACACACGCATATAATCTTTAGATTTTAGTGCACAGAAAAAATAATTTAAATATTTTGTATTAAGTTGTACTAAATCCCTATCATCGAATGTCTATTCAGTAAAAGGAAGTTTAGTTTTAACACCATTAACAAGTCTAAAAGGTGCATCATTGCCATCTTTAACAAGCATCCACATGCGATAATCAATCGATTGTAAAAAGGTGGACATGCGAGTTTTTAAGAAATCAAAAGATATATTATCAAACAAGGGTGGACGAGTAATGGAATACCCTTCTGCGGTGTTTCTTTTACCAAAGTTAGCCATGGATCAAATTCAAAAGTTTTTGAAAACTTGATTTTATGAATCCCGCTCTGATACCACTTGAAAGTTTGTTAGGGATGTTAAGCCCTTGTGAACTAGCCCGAGGCTAACTAAGAGGGGGGTAAATTTGTTGTTTTAAAAAATTCTTGAGAAAAATAGATTTTGAAAATCTTTTCAAATGTTTTAAAATAATTGCAAAAGTGCGTTGATGTGGAGATGTTTAATCAAATAGAACAACAACTTTTCCACACGATCATCCACAGAAAAGTAAAGTACATAAATTAAAAATAGAACAGTAAAAGAATGAACAGATCAGATTTTATAGTGGTTTGGGCAACGTGACCTACATCTACTCCCCAGAGCCTCCCTTCCAGGTAATGCACTAAAACTCAGTAACTCTCCTTCTGCTCCCACAGTAAGGCGGAGAAGCCTTTATAAAACTCCTTTTTACCAACCTAGTGAGGTAGAGAACCCATACTCCTTTTGCTTCCTCCTGAAGCAGGCAGAGAATCTTACCTCCTTTTGCTTCCTCTTAAAGCAGGTAGAGAACCTTACCTCCTTTTGCTTCCTCTTGAAGCAGGTAGAGAACCTTGATCTTCTTGCTGACGATCCTTCCCTTAGAGACACCAAGAGATAAGGGAAGATGACTGGAGACAATGACTCAAATCCTTGCTTGGAGTAACTTTTATGAACACCTCACAAACTCCCCCTCATAAGATCATCTCTCTCTCTCTCTCCCAAGCTCTCCTTCTCCCTCTCAAGAATCTCTCAGGTGAAGACAACAACAAAAGATTTTTTCAGTTGCAAGAAAGAGACCTTAAATAGAAGGGCTCAAAAATTGCCAGAAATTTCAACTTGCCATCAAAGATTTTCCTGTACAATCAGTGTAAATCATCACCTTCTAGCCTGGACGATCTGGTTCCTCTAGATGATTATAAGACATAGTTTGTTCAGATCGTCCGGGATGATTATGCGATCATCCTAGATGATTAGTTTAAATCAGTAATATCATACATCAAACAATTTAGGATGTCCAGGAGAAAAGTCTGGATGATTTAAAGAAAATTACTTGATCGTCCAGGATAATATGTATATCATCCTATACGATTAGTTCAAAAAATGCCCAATATCATCTGGCACACAGTTCGGGTCATCCAGGATAACTTTGTTGGATGATTTCAAAAATACTTGATCGTCTAAGATGATAAAGTTATCATCATGTATGATTAGTTCAAAAATGGCAATATCGTCCGGCACATAGTTCAGGTTGTCCAACTGAGACACACTGGATGATGAGTATTTCTCATTGATCGTCCAGGATGATCTTACGATCATCCAGGATGATGTGATCGATCAATCAATCCTTAATTACTTTCCTTAATCAGCTGACTAATTTAAGCATGATTGTAATGAATCATCCAAGATGATACACGTATCATCCGGGACGATTAGATTAAAATACTAAAAATAAAAACTTGCCTAACTTAGTCTAGCGGCTCAGATTTTCTGATTTGAGCATATCATCATGTACGATGGTAGTATCATCCAGGACGATCTACTTAATTAGACTGACTTAATATGGTTGCCCTAATTAGGGTTTCTATTTTTAATAGATTGTCCAGGATGATATTATTATCGTTCAGGATGATATGAATAGAATTAGAATAGAAACTCTAACTCACTAAAAATCTCCCCCTGAGTGTGTGTGTGTAAGGTTGCTTAACTTGGCGATCCATTACATTATATTTGACTCAAGAAAGGTGAAAAGTTATATTGATCTTGAAACAAAGACAGACTGACTCGATCTTGAGCTAGCTTGAATTGCAATTGATCTTGTAAACCTGAAAGGTTAGGCACTTAAACAGAAACATAAATATTTGTTATCATCAAAATCATAATTCTTGAATCTAGATTTGCAATATATTTTTGGCAACCCAGTTCACCAAAAGTTATAGGTACCCAATATCTATTAGTAAGCCATTAAAAATACCAATGGTGACAATCTTCGGTGAGCATCACCTTTTCTAATGATCTATTTTTTTGGAGATTTTTCTTATTAGATTTTAGGCTTATTTTGCTAGAAACATATAAGTAAAAGAGAATAGTAGCATCTCACATACATAATTATCCATAAAAAATAATACAATGATACATTATGCTTAAAAACTGAACATCCTACACATCAGAACATAATATTTTTAACTGATAATATTTATAATGAAAAAAGTAAATACAAAAAACTTGCATTTGAAAAGTAGCTAAACATTTAAATAATTACTTTACTAATGAGATTTATTCCTGTTGGGTGACTCTAAAAGTAATGAATTTGGTTCCTATTAGGTGACCCTAAGACTGATGAGATTGATTCCTATTGGGTGACCTAAAGATTGATGAGACTGATTCCTGTTGAGGTGACTCCAAGATTGATGAGATTGATTAATAAGGCTGATACAGGTACTAGACTATAATATAAGATATATGATACATGATACATTATATATATATATATATATAGCTAAGAGAACTATACAAGTGAAAAAATGGATCTGATAATCAATATGTTCCAAATAAACAATATGATATGGTTCTAATAACTTCTAATAACTTTGTGCAATTTTCTAGTCTAATTGTATAGTTACTGAGTGTTGCTCTAAGCAAGCTGGTTGTGAATGGAGAGATAGATTTGACAATTCCTCTGTTCAAGAGGGATATGAATAAGAAAAGAGTTGGTAAAGGAATTTTAAAAGGAAATGTCTGTAAAGAGAAGAGCAAGTTTAATAATTTTAAGAATGGACTTATGGCATCTGTTAGGAGTAATCCAAAGTGTGGTTATGATAAAAGATATCCAAGTCAGTGTTATTAGCTTTCTGGTGTGCATAGTAGGGACACAAGGTAGTAATTTGCCATCGAAAAGGCTATGGAAAAGGATAAAAAAACCAAGATAAAGTTATCCAGGCAAGCATACAAATAAAAAATTATAGTATCTCTAATGAATAGTGAAAGATCTATAAATAGGATTAATGCATGTAATGTATGTGGAATACAATAGGAGATGATAGAATTACATTAGAGCTCTACATGTATATTCTTTATTGGAAAGTGCACACTTGAGCAAATATGTGCCTCTTTACCCAATTTTTATGCTAGAGATGAAGGCTAAGGAAAATGAGGTGTTTTATTGCCGCACCCATAGTTGGAACGTAGATCAAGATGCATTAATTTGGAGGTTACATTCAGAGGACATGGTCACACACTATGATAATAGTGGAGTGTTTCTTACAGGGGCTAACTGGAAATAATTGATGATTAGATTTTTTTTTTTTTAAATTGTCATCTTGTGAGGTTTCATTTCCTTCAAATGAGGTACAATAAATTTGTTCGTGTGAAGTTAAAACTTTCGACAGAAAGCTGTACAGAGCATGCAAAAGAAAATTCCCAAGTTATAATGTATCAGAAGTGGCAAAGCTATGATGCTTTCATGTAAATCTGTATGACAAAATTGTGTAAATTTCTTCAAGGGTTAAAAGAAAATAATTATTCTTTGGAGACAACATGCAAGAACTGAACTATAGTGGTAGTTTGAATACTACATCTTGTACTACCCGACGTAAAGTTAGTTGCAAGCGTGCATTCATTTCTTGCATAATGAATGAGTAGACGGTTAAATTTTGTTTAAATTGTATCTCAATCCCGAACTAGTTGTATTTTTAGTGTGTAACAACGTGTGTTTTACATCTCTCATGTTTGAAGGATTATATTTTCAATCCTGATTAGTTTAAAGTTTTACAATTTGTGATTGTAAGATCATGTATTTTTTAATTGTTGTTTCTTTAAAAAAAAATCCATTTGTCTCATATGCCAAAGTAACACGAAGATAGGCACATAATAAATAAGGGAACAACAATCATTAAACTTTGAAAATGATTACACCTAGCTAATATAACTAGTACAAAACTTTATTTTAATGCCAACTACATACATAGTCTTAATGGCTCTTCTTGTTGGGCACAACACAATGTCAACCGAGTTTTATTTGAGTAAACTATCATGTACTCCACATTATTAACAACACACATATATAATTATAAATTTATTTTACTAAAAGTTATTTCTATTTTAAAACATAATAATATCTAAATTTGGGATTTAATAGTTCTTAATTCATATAATATATATAGTTATATTCTTAAAAATTTTGAGATATTCAAAAATAAAAATAAATATTTTTAAAAAATTAATCATTATACATATACTTTTTAATTAATTTTAAGATAATTTTTTATTTAAATACAAGAATATTTATATTATTTTTAATATATATATATATATATATATATATATATATATTATAACTTCTGTTAAAGTAATAATAGTATAACTGTATATCAAAAATAAATTTCCATATATACAAAATAGAAATTTATTTTCCATAATCCAAATAAAGAAAATAAATTTTTGTATTATGTATATGGAAAATTACATTTCATATTAGCTCATTTTCCAAAATATTTGATGATCAAGCACTTGTTACTTAGTTATATATTAAGCATGCTCTTCATAAATTAGCGTAAAATTTATGGAGGGACATAGATTACTAAACTCTCTTTCCAGCAACGTTAAGAACACGAACAAACTTACATGTCTAATACCTCAAAGAATTTTTCTACAATGATAATATAGTACAAGAATCGATGACCAACAATTACAAAAGAATTTTCTAGGAAAGAAAATAATTCAATAAAATTAAAAAAAAAAATTTAAATAATCTACACATCAATGGTTGCATTTAAAAAAATTCTCAATGCCGCAACACCCCAGGGAAAAATTCAAATTTGCACAAACATGTACATAGAATATTTTCAGACACATGCAGAAGGATTCAAATTCAAAAATTTAATGGATTACGTTGAATCAAGTTATGTTAGAATGGGTTGAGCGGTACTCTGATTTTTTTGGTGTTACAACTCTCCCTTCTGCAGAAAAATTTCATCCTGAATATTTTAAAGCTCCAACCCTAGTAATAAATCAAGATATAACTGCTTCATTTCATATTCCTTCTCCCAAGTAGCTTCTCTTTCAATTCTATTCTTCCACTAAACTTTTAACCATTAGAATATGTTTGTTTCTTAGCCTCCTAACATCATAAGCTTGAATCCTCTCTAGTTCCTTTCTATAAATTAGATTTGGACGTACCTTAACTTATTCGGCAGATATACGATTATGTGAATCACATAAACATTTCCTCAGAAGTGGCACTTGAAATATGCTATGAGTTTCAGACATATAATTTGACAACAATAATCTATAGGTAGACTTTCCAATTTATTCAATAACTTTAAATGGTCCAACATAACGCAGACTCAGCTTCCCTTTATTGCCAAATCTGCTGATGCCTTTCATCAACCTGATTTTCATATATACAAAGTCTCCTACCTGAAACTCAATAGCCCGGTGCTTAACATTAAAGTATTATTTATGCATGTTGTAGACACCTTTTAATTTATCTTTAATCAAACATATTTTTTAGCAGCGTCATCAACCAAAGTTGACCCAATCAGATTCCTTTCACCCACATTTGTTCGAGTCAGAGGTGTTCTACATTTTCTACCATACAAAGTTTCATATGAGGCCATACCTATATTTGTCTGAAAGTTATTATTGTAAGCAAACTCGTTCAAAAGAATGTGATCTTCCCAACTGCCACCAAAGTCCATAATGCACAAACTCAAAAGATTTTTTAGTGCCTGAATAACCCCTCAAACTGTGTCAATCTGCGAATGAAAAATTATACTAAAATACAATTTTGTGCCTAGACCTTACTGAATACCATTCCATAATCGAGAAGTAAACATATCATTTTTATCAAATATGACCTCCTTCGATATCCCATGTAATATGATAATCTCATGCATATATACCTATGCCAATATGTCCACTGAATCAGACTGTTGGATCAAAATGAAATGAGCAGACTTCGTCAAATGATTTAAAATAGCCCGAATGACATCATGTACTTATCTTAACCTAGGAAAACTAATAATACAATCCATCATTATATCTTCACTTCCACTCTATAATAGGCAACGACTACAAAAAACATCTTGGTCATTGATGTTTTGCTTTTACTCACTAATTGATAGGCTTCACATTTGGAAATAAAATCTACCACATCCTTTCTCAATATGAGCGAAATAAAATCTACCACATCCTTTCTCAATATGAGCCACCAGAATATATCTTTCATATTGTTGTATATTTTTTTAATTCTTGGGTGAATATTATAACATGCATAATCTCATGTAGAATAACTGATCTCAAATCTTCAAAACTTAGGACCCATAATTTATTCTTATAGAAGATAATACTAGAATCAGATACTCACAATTCAGATTTCTTACCAAATTTGATTTGATCAATTAACTTTAGATATTTTGCATCTAGCTTCTCGGCTTCCTAAATTCATTTTTGTGGAGACAGTTGAATGATCATTTGAGCTATAATACTAGAATCATGATCAATAGGAGAAATCACCTCCAATTGAAGCTTCTGCATATCCTGTATCCAAAATTTATTAGAAGTAAGTTAAATATGTGATAATCCAAAAGACTTCTTACTTAAAGCATCTGCTACAATATTAGCCTTACTAGACTGATACTAAATAGTCAAATCATAGTCTTTAATTAGCTTAAGCCATCTCCTTTTCTTTTGATTTAGATCCTTCTGAGAAAATACATACTACAAACTCTGATGATCGGTAAAAATCTCATACTTGACGCAGTACAGATATTATCTCCAGATCTTGAAAGAAAAGATGACAACAGTGAGTTCCAAATCATGTGTTAGATAGCTCCTTTTATGTGATTTCAACTACCTGGAAGCATAAGCTAGAGCTTTCTCATGCTACACCAGGACATATTCCAATCCTTTTAATGAAGCATCACTAAATACCTAAAATTCTTTTAGTTATATGGGAGAGTTAGAATCAGAGCAAAAGTTAAATAGTCCTTCAATTTTTAAAAACTAGCCTCACACTCAGATGTCTAGATGAATGCTACTGACTTCTGAGTCAGTCTCATTAAAGGTGAAAAAATATGAGAGAATCATTTCACAAACTTCACATAATAATTAATCATGCCTAAGAAACTACGTACCTCAAATACAGTAGTAGGCATAGGCCAACCAATAATAGTCTGAATCTTCTGGAGATCCATAAAAATACCTACACCGTTAACTATATATCCTAGAAAAGAAGTACTTTTCAGTCAAAATTCACACATAAAAAATTTAGCATACAATTGATACCATCTTTGAGTCTCCAAAATAATCCTTAGATACATAGCAAGATCCTCTTCAAAACCAGAATAAACCAAAATATCATTTACAAAGATAATAAAAGGCTAATTTAGATACTCTCAGAATATCCAATTTTATTAGATCCATTAAAATTGTTGGTGTGTTAGTCACCCCAAAATGTATGACTAAGAACTTATAGTGTCTGTATCAAGTGATGAAAGCAATCTTCATCACATTTGCCTTTATCGCCTATTAACTGATAATAGTAAGATCACAGATCGATCTTGAAAAACACTAATGATCTTACATGCTGATCAAATAAATCAATATCATTGGCAAATAATACTTATTCTTGTTCAATTTCTTGTAATCAATATACATGTGAATTGTACCATTCTTCTTCTTCTTCACAAATATAATAGGTGCTCCCCATGGAGATATACTAAGATAGACAAATCTCTTGCTCACTAACTCCTGAAGCTGTATATTTAACTCTTAAAGCTTCTTAAGTGTTATACTATATGAAGCCTTAGATATAAGAGTTGTACCTAAAAATGCATCAATACAAAACTCAATATCTCTTTTCAAAGAAAAACTCACCAACTCCTTATGAAAGACATCCAAAAACTCCTACAATATTAAGATATTAGAAATAGATCTAAAACCTACATAGTTGTCCCTAACCGATGCTAGAAATACCATACACCCTTTCTTCCATAGATTATCCACCAGCACAACAGAGTTCAGGCACGACATAATACCTCTAACTCTATGGAAAAGATAGTTCTCTCTGCCCTAAAATAAGGTGACTCGCTTCTTCAAACAGTCGATCTGAACCTCATGTTGACTCAACCAGTCCATATCCAAAATAACATCAAACTTAGAAATAGATAATAGAATTAGACTAGACCTCTACTTCCTATCAAATATTTCTAAATCATAAAAGCATACCCTATTGGCTACCATACCCTCTATAGTTGGTAAGATAACAAAAAGAGAAAAAGATAGTAGTACTAAAGGTAAGTGTAGTAAATTAAAGTAATGCTAAAAAATAAATAAATTATTGTCTCCAGAATCAAATAAAATGTGATAAGGTTAATCAGAAATATAAGTCATACCTATAACAGCATCTGGAGCATCCAAGACCTCATGTTGAGTTAGACTATAAACATGTGCTTAAATTGAAACTAGTGGAACATAATCATTAAGTTCTCTCTGACCTTAGGATGGTCCCTCTACTATAAAACTATAACCACTACCTCTACTGGATAACCCCTTTAAAAAGGTGTGAATTGGAACTATCCTCAGTCTTCCTGCAGATTTAACTGAACTTCAAATTAAGGTTTAAAATGTCAATTGAGTCGTGCCTATGGACACTCAACTATCATGTATCAAACCTACCTAAATCTGAAACATTGTCTTGATATCCTGTAGCACTGACCAAATTGTCATCTATCATAACTCTGGCACACAGGTGTCCCACTAACAAAACTCCCAGAATTAGCAACGCTGCCTCTACTAGGAACTGATATAGATGGTCCACCTCTCCTAAAATCTTCATGTTCAAATATGCGCTTCTTCCCAAAATATCCACTACCAAAATCTCATTACCAAATCAGTTCTTACTAGCAATCCATCATTACTGAGTAGTTAATATATCATTCTCAATCAAACGAGCTCTCTCCACAAGCTCAAAAAAGCTAGAAATATGAAATGGGAACTAATGGTTACCTCAGACTGTCTCAAAATCCCCTCAGAAACTTAGAGCACTTCTCCTCTGAAGTGCTAAGCAGTTGCGAAGCATATCTTCCTAAAGCGATAAACTCTGTCTTATACTATATAACTATCATATTCCCCTGAACTAACCTCAAAAAGTCTACTGTATATGCTGACATGTATAAGGTGGCATAAATTGGACTCAAAATACATCAAAAAAGTTCTCCCAAATAATTAGGGAATTCAGTCTCCCTTAAAACTTTCCCTCTAATTAGCCCATCCACTAGTGCTCACTTCTCCATCCATAAATTAAAAAAAAAAACTATATCTTCATCTCTGGAAGATATTGCATACCATCAAAAGTCTTCTCTAACCTCCTCAAAAAATCCTCTGCTACTCTAAGCTCAACAGCTCCCTCAAACCTCAAAGGTTTTAATATTAGAAATATATGTAGATACCGGTCTATCTCATCATATCAAACAATAGAAACTCTTCTCTATACCTTACTCATCAACTAGGCTACCAGACTGGCAAATTATGAAAAGTACTAGAACTAGTTGTAGGAGCAATACTATGTATAGGTAGTACCTGACTTGCACTATGTCTGTCTATCATATATGGGTCTAGCGGATTCATAATCATACAGAATACTCAAATGAATATACCTGGACATAAAAATAAGCAAAAAATGAATGCCGAGATAGACCCAAAATCACCTAACTAGACTTACAGATCATTTTCTATAGCTATGTTTTATGATCAATTTTCAAAAATATTGCTATGATATCAAAAATTATTGCCACAACCCAACCCGATAAGACCCATAGATTGGACAAATCTTATCGTGTTGGCTTGCAGCAAGCGAACCCCATGATCTAAGTTTTGGAAATAATTCAAATTTTTTTCTCCATATTCTAACTTTAAAATAATAATAATCACAGAGCTACTAACAACATCCAGTGCACCAAAAATAGACTAATCCATAAATTTCTCTTTTCCATTTTTTGATAAATTGAATATACAAATATAGTACATGGTTACAGATTGGGCTACAAAATAGAACAATATAATTAATTATTCATGACTGTACAAAAATCAAAAGAAATAAATATCTCTACAGATTCAAATCAGATCCTGACACTACTACTCAACGGGCCATTTTCCCCTCTCAGACCATGAAAACATAAGGCAAAATAACTATGAGCCAACACAGCTTAGTAGACCACATTTATAATCCTAATTTTTAAAATAAATTCATTAATAAATATTTAATTGAGTGTTAAAAGTAATATAATAATTCATTATGCTAAGCAAAGTAGTAGTTGTAGTTATCATGAATTAAAATAATGTTACCAAAAAAATAAATAAAAAAGTACTTAATATCAGACAAAATTTTGAGAATTCTGACTCTTATGCCTCCTAATATCAGTACCAGAATATATAACACCAAAACACGCCCATAAGCATCAGAACATATTTTGTGATGTAGATGTTTTATGATGTAGATGTATCTTTTGTTTATTGTACTTTACATTATATTATTTGTATTGCTTGCATATTTTTTATTGGATATTAATTTTTTTCTTCACTTTATTTATAGAATTTCATCTACTAGAGGAAAGTAAATGGAGATTATAAAAAACTTTAAAGGAGAAATTATGAAATAGTGTGTTACTCAATACTTTATCTTTAATTTTCAAAAATAATATATGTTGTACTGTTTTATATATTTCATAATTATTTATTTTATCACATATTTTAATTAAATATATTATTATTATATCACTGATATTATATTTAAATAAAATTAATATTTATTTTATCATCTAAGTCAACTCCGATTCAACCCAATGAAATATTTGAACAGTAAAACTCTTCCTCATCCGGTTCATTGGCGGATCCTATTTTCAGAACCTTGGATTGAACTGTGGCTGTTACGCTATTTAGCTGAGTTTAAGGAGAGTGGAGACCCATTAGTGCGAAGATGAGCTTTATTTTCATCCATTTGTTTGCTTTCAAATTTTTTTAATTTTTTGTTAAGGATTGCCTTAGCCATATATTCAACGCAGTCCCCGCCGGCCAGCGCTCATGCAACGCCGGCCCAGGCGCTGCATCTCGGCTTGGCATTTGATCAAACAGGAAGCGGGCGGTTATGCCGTTTCAAGCTTCCAAGCTCGACCTCCTCCTCAACACCTCATCCTCTCCCCACTCCGTCTCCTCCCTCCTCTTCGAACACTCCTCCAACTCCCTCGCGCTCTCTCTATCCGATTCTTCCCACCTTCTCTTCCCCTCCTTCTCCCCATCTTCCCCATCGCTGCCGCCCACAGTCGTCCCTTCCGCCTCCACCGCCGTGTCATTCCTCCGCCTCCTCCCTACCAGCCGCGTCCTCTTCTTCGCCGCCGCTCCCTTGGACGCCGGCGCAGCTCTTGCTCTCCGCGCTTGGATCCTCCACCTCAATCCCCCGCGCTTCGCATCGGTCCGCCTTACTTACAAGAAGAGCGCGCCTGCCACTCTTCCCCTGGCGCATGGCTTCGGCGTGCGGCTCATCGGAACGGTCAACTACTTTGTTGTTCACGCGCCGGCCGCTAGTCAGATCTGGGTGATGGCTGCGAGGATAGAGGAGGGGGAAGGGAATGAATTGATGAGCATTGATTTGGTGAAGTGCGCGGTGGTAGACTGCGATCTCCCGATATATTCGATCGGGATGTCGACGGGGGTTATGGTGCTTGGTGAGATTGGTGGTGTTAGGGTTTTCCCCATGAGAACGTTGGTGAAAGGGGGTGAGTTCAAGGGGAAGAGGAAAGGATACTTGGCTGCTGGGAAGAGTGGCGATCGGTTGTTTGAGCTGGGGAAGAGGGTCGTTCCGAATGGGGTGATAATTCCTGTTAGCCGTCCAGATGGCGGAGCTTCTGCTAGAGTTGAAGGAATCATGGAAGAAATGGCCGATGGAAATCAAACTCCCGGTAAATTCTGTGCAATTCTTTATTTTTCTCTAATATTTATCGAAGTGTTTGGAATTGACACTTTTGAATTCTAGTTTGCCAGAATCATTGCTTGATTGCATGATTTCTTATTTAAGAACTTGGAATTGATTTAGCCTCATTGTATGGTATTTCTAGTTTCTTTGCGGGTATGTAAAGAGCATCAAAATTTTGTGTCTGTAAAGGCATTGACATTATGGTAGAATCCCAGGCTGCTAGTTGAGTGTCTTGTATGAAGGCTTTTTAATACTATTTTGATAATTAACGTCTTGCCATCGAATTCATATTGCCAACCTATGTGAATGTTATGTTTGGTTTGCTGGAGATGGATGTGGAAGGCATCGAAGTATTGTGATGCTAGAAGGCATATGCATGATTGCAACTTCCCATAGAGGGGGATGTAGGGAGCGAGGGGGAGGCTGCAGTGCTGTTGATAGGAAATGGAGATTTCTCCTTTTATATAGATTTTGACCATTGTCCGAGTAAAAGTTTGTATGTAGACCTTGCTTATATAATTTGAATTACATAAAAATCATTGTTTTATAAACATTTATAACTATTTGCCTTGGCATTCATCCATTATAGTCGGGACATTCGTTAACCCAAATGATATCACCAAGAGCTCATAATATTCGTACCGAGTTCCAAAAGCTATCTTTGTGATATCTATTTCTTTAACTTGGACTTGATAGTATCCTCATCTTAAATCAATTCTGGAAAACACTGATTTTGGAGAACATTGTAGCACTTTCTAATTGATTAAATAAATCGTCAAATTTTGATAATGGGTATTTTCTCTTAATTCTTATTTTTCTTGAAATCAATATATAACCTCATGGATGCATATTTGTTTTTAATGAAAATAGGTGCACTCCAATGAAAAATACTTAGTCTAAAGAATCCCTTATCTATTAACTCTTGCGACAGACATTTCAATTCATTTAGATCTTTAGGAGCCATCTATAGGGAGATATACATATATTGATTTTCCCTGTCGCAACTCAATTCCAAATTTCACTTCTCTTTTAGGTGGCAATCCTGATAGTTCCTCCTGGAATACATCAAGAAATTCTACTACAACTGGAACATTCTTCAATTTCTAAATGTCCTTATTTAATACTTCAATAACATCAACTTGTCGCTTTTCAACCATTTAATGCACTTACTAAAAAATATATTATAGTCTTATCACTGGAAAAGTAAAATAGTTTTCCATCAGATAAGTTAAATTTACTCTTCTTCCTACATTCAATTGTAGCAAAATATTTTACTAATTGATCTATTTGTCAAAGATGACATCAAAAGTCATCATAGCTGACCGGGACAACTATCCATTCATTCATTTAGCACTTCTTTTGGTGTATTTATCTATAAGTATCTGTATATTTACCTATCTAATTCAATTGGGTGATCATATTATGCATGTCGCTCCTAGACTTAACCAAACTAACTACCCTCAATGAGATCGTCTTATAGCTTTGCAATAATCATATCAAAATCAATCTCATTTCTAACTTTATTTTTAAATCCAATTATGCTTTCATTATAATTCACAATTCAAACCTTGCTCTAATAGCATTTTTTATCACATCCCATTTACACCCTCTTTCAGGTAATCATAAGGCGTAAAAAAGCGGACAATCTAGCCAGACATAACTCTCACCATATCCATTTTGATTTACTCGTCAAGATCAAGTGAATGAAAAGTAGTGTGACTCGATCCTCCCAAAAGTATTCCTGACATTTAACAATTATTTAATATATTCATCATAAACATTATAATGGAAGCATACATAATTAAATTCATTAGGTCAAATACAGAGCTGTCAATATAACTTTTAAAATAAGTTCTTGCGTATTCAAAATCTTTAACTGACATTATTATCATACACATCTTTTATAATATTTGACATCATACATCCAAAATATTGCTGTACAAAACAAAAGTAGTTACTTTTCCATTATTCCTTATTCCTTTTCTTTTTTTTTTTTTTTGAAATCATAATATAGCATCGAATGAGCCACATGCTGAGTGAGATTAATAATTCTAATATAAAATCATAAGGAAATAATATAAAATGCTATGTTGATCATATGAGCTATAAGAAGCATTCACATACAAATAGACATAATGAGTTCAATGCAATAGATGTTATTTCAATATATTAGTTATTAGTCATTTGTGTGAAGTATCAATCGAAAATAACAATATGAATGTGAAAATAACTGTAAATTTCTTATTTCCATTTTCTTATTTATCTTACTGTTCCATTTTCTTATTTATCTTACAGCTTGATTATATGCAAGGCGTCGTTAAGTTTAATTCCATAGCATAAAGTGGGATATTTTAAAAAATCGGTCCACCACAACAAAAATACAGGATTCATGCTAACATCTTCCGTAAGTTATAAAGAACATGTAAAGATGTGTGTAATCACATATATTGCTCTTTCCCTTAGCCATTAGACAAGTTCAGCATTGTGAATGTAATACCTGTTTCTGTTTTCTACTAAGCAATGAAGTACACAGTTTATTTTTATATTCCTAATCTACATCCACTAATAAACACATGCATCGGCTGATGGATTCTTTATTCCATCCCACAACTAGCACTAGAGGATGGTGGCTTAGTGGATAGCAGGATTTCAGAGTAAATTAGTGGACTTTAGGAGTGAATATTATATTGCTTAGTGGAATTTCATTCTAATATAATTAAGGCATTTCATTCCACTCATTCCATTCATTCCACCCACGGTAATCCCTTGGCATTTCCTAGAGTCGAAGCAGGTGCTATTACCGAGAGCAATGGGCAGAGGAAGAGCGGGGAGCTGGAGAAAGCATTGCTGCAACGTGCTGTTGATGTATTTGCAGGTAAGGAAATTAGGAAGAAAGTTGTTTAGGCCTGCAGAATAAATGGAATCAGTAATTGTATTATTAATAGTTGCTGAATTTCATGTGTACAGAGAATTGTAATGGTGGAAATCGGTAAGAATGGCTGCTGAAATCTGAAGGGCTATACTGTTAACAGAAACTAGTGGTTGAGGCGATGAAATGAAGTGTTGGTTGCTTAAATTAGGTGATGCTACTGCTGCTATATTCAATGCAATCATCTAATATTAGCTGAAATCTGCAATCAGCAAGGAAATATAAGCAGAAAATTTGAAATTAGGTAAGAGTAGTTGAAGATTAGTTATTGATGTTAAGTATGCAGTTATTTATTGATGTTGCTGTTAATTAGGGGCTGTTGTGGTTAAATAGAAAAGAAAGGAAAGGAAGTAGGGAAAGAAGTTTAGGAGAGAAAGAAGAATGTTAAATTAAATGAAGAAGAGTACAATTGAAGTAATTTGTAAGATATTCATATTGTTGTTTTATTTATTTATAAGTATGTGTAAATAAAGAAATGCATGTTTTAGGTGGTGTACAAAAGGAGAAGAAAACATGACCTAAATGAACGAATTTCAAGTGAGGAGAGATACTCAAATAATGCATAGAAAATAGTAAAAAATTTAATATTTGTAAATTCATAATAATTATGTTTATGATAGCATTCTAATTTCAGTTTCTTCATGTATAAATTATTGATTCATTAATTAGTGACTACAATGATATAGTTCATGATTGTTAAAACTGAATGGTATTGGAAAGATGAAATAAGTCATATATGAGGGATATATCCGCACAAGTAAAGACGAAAGACTTGACGAAGTAAGCCTACACTCTCAAAATTTTAAAAGTTGGGAATTCGGATCCAACCTTGAATGAGAGAACAACTTCAATTCTAAAAATTGGGAATTCAAACTTAACCTTGAATTTGAAAGCTAGAATGGTGCAAAAGTCTATAGCCATCATATGACTTGTATAAAGGACAGATCAATAAATAGAACATAAAGGAATGTTATGAAATTCTTATGACTAGTATAAACTTTACATGTGCTTTAATTTAATTGTCAATATATTTATTACTATTTTTTATACAATGATTGTTTATTTTATTGAGCTCTGGCTCATTAGCAGTGGTTGTACTATAGGCAAGGGGAAAGAGCCAGTAGGGTAGTAGTCAGGGCAGTTGACTACTTTTTGGGTATAAAGAGATCTAAGTAAAAGCTGTGCAGCCTTTTGGATATGTAAGTAAATTTTTAAAATTTTAGTAAAGCTCTATATTTCTTCTGAGATGTATAATTTATTTAAGGTATATTGAATGCTTCATGTTGTTAAGTATAAAGCTTAATATGTTAGGATATTCTGAATAAGACTACTTCTTACTTCCTAATTATGATAGAGGTAGTTCAGAATGGTTGTAATTAAGAAGGTATTTTTAGATTCTCCTCTGTTACACTCCATATTAACTATAAGGGGGTCAAAATGGGGTGTGACAGAAATTAGTATCAGAGTTTAAATAAAATCAAATGGAAGCATAATTGAATTTATATAATGAAGTAAGATGAGATATAATGAATCTGATGTATACAGAGTTATAGGTTGAATCAAGGTTGAATAGAACTATGCATACATTCATTTGAAAAGTAAACATACCTGCATAATAGGCCTATTTAGAGCTTTAAAATGATCATATTTATTACCATGAGTACATATATTATATGAACTATTTATATGCATACAAATAATTATGTATGAGGAGTTGTTAGAAAGAATGACTGGTCAGTCATCCAGACCAGATACAGAAATAGGAATGAATGAGAGAAATAAGTCTAAAGAACTTCAAGATATTATTCATTTGATCTCACAAGTGGTAGATAAAATGACATCTATGAAAAAAAATATTCTATTAACAGTAGACCTAGATCTGAAAGTGACAGTGAACTGGATCGACATTTAAGTTATTTCAGACTTTTAAACCGTCAGCATTCAAAGGTACAAGTAATCCAATAATAACTGAGGACTGGTTGTTGAAGATAGGGAAAATACTAGATGGTATGATTTGTCCTGAAAATAGAAAGATACCATTGGCTATATTTATTCTGGAATGAGAAGCAGAAAGATGGTGGCAAGCACAACATAGAGAGAAATTTTACCACTTTCCAGAAGTGAGACAAGATTCTCAAATACCCTTAAAATCTAGATCATTAGCATAAGTGTCTTTTAAAAAATCAAAAGAAGTTATAGTTGGGTAAACAGTTACCAACAGATGAGACCTCCTACTTAAAGCATCAGCCACTTTGTTTAGCACCCCAGTTTTATGCTTAATATGAAAAGAGTATTCTTGCAAAAAAGAGGTCCATTTGGCATGTCTTTTGTTCAGATTTTTTTGAGAGCCCAAGAATCGCAAAGTTTCGTGGTCAGTGTTTAAAACAAATTCTCTTTGAATTAAATAACATCTCAAGAATTTTAAAGCTTGAACAATAGCATAGAATTCCAAGTCATAAGTAGAATATTTAGATCAAGAATCATTCAACTTTTCACTAAAATAAGCAATGGGCTTTCCTTCCTGGCTAAGTATAGCACCTATACCAATATGCGAAGCATCACAACCAACTTCAAAAAACTTTTTCAAAATTTGGCAGGTTAAGGATAGGAGCTTGACTCATTTTTTCCTTAATTAATTGAAAAGTTTGTTCAGCTTGAGGTGTCCACTTAAAGACTTCTTTTTTCAAACAATTAGTGATAGAAGCAATTAGAGAGCTCAAGTTTTTAATAAACCTTCAATAGAAAGAAGCTAAGCCATGAAACCCTCTCACCTCGCTAATATTTTTAGGAGTAGACCAGTTTTGAATTGCCTCAATTTTTACAGGATCGACCTTAATTCTCATAGCAGACATGATGTAACTCAAAAATGTCAAACTTGAAGTCATGAAAGAACACTTTTTCAGATTGATGTACCGCTTTTGTTCTCTTAGAGTTTGCAGAATTTGTTTCACATGATTAAGATGTTCAGAGGGGTGAATGTTGTAAATGAGAATATCATCAAAGTACACTACCACAAACTTTCTTATGAAAGGCCTTAAAACATGATTCATTGTTCTCATAAAAGTACTAGGAGCATTAGATAACCCGAAAGGCATAACAAGCAATTCGTACAATCCTTCATTGGTTTTAAAAGCAATTTTTCATTCATCTCCCGGTCTAATCCTAATCTGATGGTATCCACTTATCAAGTCAATTTTAGAAAAGATTTTAGCACCACTTAACATATCCAACATGTCCTCCAGCCTAGGAATTAGAAACCTATATTTGATGGTTATTTTATTTATAGCTCGGCTATCCACACACATCCTCCAGGTTCTATCTTTCTTAGGTGTAAGTAAAATAGGCACAGCACAGGAACTTAGGCTTTCTTTAATTAGACCCTTCTCTAACAGTTCAGACACTTGCTTATAAAGTTCTTCATGTTTAGTTTTAGTTGGACTCATTCTGTAATGAGGAAGATTAGGCAAAGTGGCTCCAGGTATTAAATCAATGTGATGTTGAATGTCTCTCATCGGTAGCAAACCTTTTGGCAACTCTTCAGGTGTTAAATCAGAAAATGCATCGATTAATGGTTGTATTTCTTTAGGAATTTGAACGATTGGGTTAGATTCTTTCTCTAGCACCAGATATGCCACCTCAGATTGTTTCAATTCATTAGTGTTAAGAAGCAGCTCAAAAGTAGTTGTTTTTGCAACTTTGGTATTTTTGGTAGGCGGGCCAGGAATGTGTTTTTGAGGATAAAGAGTGAATTCCTTATTATTTTGAATCAAAGTGTAGGTATTCTTTTCCCGGTTATGAATGGTTTTGTGATCATATTGCCAAGGACGACCCAACAAGATGTGACAGACTTCAAGAGGTATGACATCGCAAACAACTTGATCTCTGTAAGAACTTCCAATTGTTAAATTAACAGTGTATTGTTTTGTTATTGGAACCTCACCCCCTTCCTTAAACCAAGAGATTTTATAAGGTTTGACAAGTGGTTTTGATTTCAATTTGAGTTTATCAACCATTAGTTGTGAAACAAAGTTGCCTGAACTTCTACTATCTATCATTAGAGTGCAAATTTTTCCCTCAACTGTGCAAGTAATTCTAAAAATATTTCTTCTAAGCCCCCTATCCTCATTTTCCATTTTAACAGTTAAAACTTGTCGGATTACTAGAAATTGTTCACCTTCATCGCCCTATACATCAACTTTTTCCTATTCAATTTCGTTTTCAGGTTCAGATTTATTTTCTTCCTCTTCTTTTATTTCCTCGTCATTTTCAATGTAATTATTTCTTAGAGGGTTATTTTTTCTACAAGCAGCTGAAAGATGCCCATATAGCCCGCATTTGTAACATGGTCCAATCAGTTTGGGTTGTTTAGTAGGTATAAGTCCCATTAGTCCTTTACCCTTATCCAAAGTTTGAGTTTCAAATGTTTTAGTTCGCACACCAGGTGTTCCTACAGAAGATTGTGAAGATGAATTTTAATCACACCAGTTTGTCGTCGTTTATAAGTTTCAGTTACTTTGTTTTGACCTCGTTGATGCTGCTTTTCAATTCTCAGTGCCATTCGATAAGCCTCGTCTAGTTTAATTGCATGGTGCAAACTAAGTTGGTCTTGAATTATCCATTTTAATTCGTTGATGTATCTAGTGACAGTTCTCTCTTCGGACACATCTAAGTCGTTTCTAGATTGGAGCTTATAGAAAGTTTCAGTGTATTCTTCAACAGATTGATTTCCTTGACGAAGGTTGTTAAATTCTTGAAAGATAGTTCGTGTGTGGTCTGAAGGCAGAAATTTCCCTCTCATTTTTTCTTTCATCCTTTCCTAGTTTTGAATTTTTTCTTTCCCTCGCTTTAATCTATTATTTTGAAGGTTCTTCCACCATGTTAATGCATGATCAGTGAGTTTTAAGCTTGCAAATTTAACCTTCCTATTATCAGGTATTTCCTTCCATTCAAAAAACTGATCCATCTTTTCTACCCATCTGAGGAATTGGTCGGGTTACAATTTTTCCTTCAAAGTTATGGACATCGATTTTAATCCCATATTCTCAATTTCTTTGTCGCCTGTTTTGGTTTCTAGGGACCTCCTCACTTTCAGAAGTTTGAACATTAGTATTGACATTATCATTATTAACATTTAAATTTGCAATTGCTTCAGCCATATTATTTATTTGTTGTTGCAAATTATTCAATTGTTGCATCATTTGTTGCCAATCTCCTGGGTTATTTTGATTAGCCATTATGATTCAAACAAAAAAAAAACTCACACACTAGCCTAGGATATGCTAACCTAGGCTCTGATACCAAATTTGATGTAAGCAAACTAGAAAAAAAGAGCCAAGAGAGGAGAACACTAGGACTAGTAGAACATAACTCAATTCAAAAACTAGTAAGCTGACATCCAAACAAACACCAAGACAAAAGAAAGTCAAACAAACTAAACAAAATTAAAATTAAAAAACACTACCCTCTGAACAACCGGCAAGCGGTTTCCTCACATGTAACAAAAAAGTATGCAATATAAAATAAGTGCTTAAGGCTTGCAAACCAAGAGTCCACCACAGCTACAAGGTCCAACGTCCACCAAGACTCCTCCAGCGAATGTTACCAAATCAGCCAACTAACACCTCCAATAGCTCAAGAAGAAAGATATAAGTGGAGTGGAACTTGTGGAGAGAAGAAGAAGTTAGAAGCCCAAGACGAAATAGAGAGGAGGAAGAGAGAAATGGAACAAGCTCTCAAGCTTTTCCAAAGAAGAAACCCTCAGATTTTTAGAAACTTTGCTCACAATAATCAACAACTTTTTATGCATAAAAACACCTCATATTTATAGGAAAAGGGGCAGCCAAATAGCCAAAACCCACCTCCAACCTATCCAATCAGAATAAGGGAAATGAAAGGCCAGCAGGCATCCATAAACAGCAACCGAAAAGCCACACAGGAAACTGGAAAAAGGCAGCCACAGGAGATAGGAAAGGACACCACAGGGAACCGGAACAGGCAGCCAAGGGGGAAGGAACCAACCACGGGAAAAGGAACAAGCTACACAGGGAACCGGAACAGGCAACCAAGGGGAAAGGAACCGGACACAGAAAAGGAGCCAGGTGGGAAAATCGAAAGGCCACAGAGAAAGGGAATAGGCAAGACTCCACTCCACATAACTTTCCACATTAATGAGCTAAAACAGCAGCTTAAGCATTAATGAGCTAGAACCAAGCAGTTCCAAAAAACACAGCCCAAAACCGAGCAGCCAAGCCCAACCCGAGAATCAACCAGCAGCCCAAAGACCCAAAGAACCCAAATAGCCAGCACACTCAAAGTTTGCCAAGCCCAAGCACTACCTACTCATGCTCATTGGATGTCTTCCATCATAGGGTAGCATAAAAAAAATCAAAAGAAACTATAATATTCAAATTACAATAAAAGAAATCAAAATAAATAGAAATTTGCATGCATCCGTTATTTAGTATAAGAGGGGTCAAAATGGGGTGTAACAGTGAAGTATTATTTCTACATATCTTTTAGACTTGGCCAGTAATATCTATCCTTTATCATAGTAAAAATTTTATTGCTACCAAAATGATCTATAATATCACCATCATGTAATTGCAGAATAAGAAAATCTCTTAAAGGTTATTGAATAATGCATTGATCTGTTCTTTTCAAGAGATTCAACTTTACTATAAATTGAAATTCTTCATTAAGCATAGTTCACTAATTATTTAATGCATTATATATTTTTATTGAAATCCTTACGAAAAGCATAATTCATTAGGACTTAATCAAAACTAATTGCTTTAATATCCATTGTATGCAAAATTATATCATTTCTACTTTATGGATCAATAGATTTATTTACTATCCCAACACAGTGTTTCTGCACAAAACTGTATTTATGTAAATATTCAGCCAATTAAGCTTGTTTTTTTTTTTTTTTTAAACTCAACACTCAAATATTTAATTGCTTGATCATAATAAAACATCATATGAAACCGCAAGGATATATTGCTATTTGGCAATTAAAGCGCATGTGTATTCACAAAATTTTCCTTATTATTTATAGAAGTATGATCAATATATTTTATCCAATAAAACTCTCCTTTTTTTAATATGGTTGGTAGTTGTTATTATGATAATTCTAAATCCTTTAATAAATCCTCTATATGACAATATTCAAAGCATGAGAACTTTGAATCTCATGAATATTTGTTTGTTTTGATCAGTCATTAATTGCTTTCATTTTATCATGATCAAGTGATATTTCTTCATTTGATATCAGAGATCCTAAAAATATCATAGAAGATTTAAGAAAATAATAATGTTTTATATTCAAATACAATTTCTTATTCTATACTTTAAAGTCTTTTTTCTTAATGCCTATAAATCAAGATATCATCAAAATAAACAATAAAAAATTTTAAATGAAAGATTGA
This sequence comes from Dendrobium chrysotoxum, assembly GCA_019925795.1. Taxonomy (NCBI): domain Eukaryota; kingdom Viridiplantae; phylum Streptophyta; class Magnoliopsida; order Asparagales; family Orchidaceae; genus Dendrobium; species Dendrobium chrysotoxum. The sequence goes on along the minus strand of CM034303.1, from coordinate 43,255,651 downwards.
ATTTTATGATTGATAATTTTTATAAAAAGTTTGGTATATTAGTCAATCTAAAGGCATGACTAGCTATTCATATAATTGATCTCTAGTTTTAAATGTAGTTTTTTATGCATCTCTTTCACATATTCTTGATAATGGCCTCTTATATGAATTTTTTGAGAATGATGGGTGCCAGTTAGCTTAATTGGTAAAAATCTTGAAAGTTATTGCCTTTGCCCTGGTTTCAAATCTTGCCTAGATCAAATTTGTGCTTCGGCATAATATTTAATGTCATCCAATCCGTGTATAAAAAATTAGTAATTAATAGTAATTTAATTAATTGCTCTATTGCCTACATATATATACCAAATTCTATCTTTCAGTTTGAGGGAATTCTATTTTCTTTGGTTTAAGCAATGTCATAACTAAATCTTTCTCTAAATAAGTCCATTTTAGAGTAAATAATCTTATTTTGTTTTAAGTTTTGACATATTTAGTTGGATTCGTTGTATATTGAGATAGATTAAGTAAAGATGATCCACAAATCAAATCAGTTATTTTATTTTTTTTAATTGGTGGTATTTCATCAAGAAGATCATCATTATATTACTCTTTAAATTTAGATTGTACTTGGCTAAAATTTTCTGGTATACTTCTAGTAAAATTATGTTTAACTTCTATGGCTTACAAAGCATAAATTAATTTTTCTTTTAGACTCACTTTTTTAAAATCTTGTTTATTTAGTATATGTAATAATTTTTTCAATTCATTAGGAACATTAATGTTTTTTTTTCCCCGATGAAGTAGATATAGTTTTTGGTTTAGCAAGACTGAATTCAATTCTTTTTTTTTTATTTCATTACTTTTTAACGCACAAGTATTGATTTTTTCCGAGTGAGTTGAGTCACATTTATATCATATAATCAGGGTAACATGTGCACCTCCATCACAAAACATCTGATTCGTTAAAACCTCTCAATGTTTTTGCGTAAGCCACAATGAGAAGCTAGGTCAATTGGAAAATATTATAGGTATCAGTTGGAAAATGTTATAGGTATTCTTTTGAGAGGAACCTTACTGAGCTATAAATCAATATAATCAGGGTCAACCTAAAATAATGTGTCACATCCATAGCAAAACATTTGATGTGTAGCCAATCTCTTAATGTTATTGCATAAGCCACAATGAGAGACTAGATCAGTTGAAAAATGTTATTGTTAATCTTTTGAGAGGAACTTTATTGAGTTATAAACCAGATTAAGGTTACCTCAATTGAGTTTTCTGTCTGTAGATAGACTTTCTCATGAATGTTTTTGCCTTATATTTGTTGATCTTAACAAGTCTCTTCTAAAATTTATAATTCATCTCAAGCACAACAATTCTCCTTCCTATATTCTATGTTTTGTTCCACTATAATTCAATAAATATGGTTTAACCTCCTCTCTGAAAGAGTCAACCTGGATTTTTCTAAGAAACCACTAGCAATAGAACTTGGACGACTCGAAAATTTGCTTACAAGTTGTTGATAGATGCTATGCTTCCGGTGTCAATTATAAGAAATCAGTGGCCGCATAGAGCAAACAATGACAATAACAAATAACAAATAACTGCAATAGCAAAATCAAGCGGCAACAACAACAAAGTCAAGCAGAGGACACAACAATAGAGGGATTTAATGTCTGAGGATCGTTAGGTCTTCAACTCCTGCTACAGGAAGAGGTAAACGACTTCCCTTTGATACAATGCTTGAGCCAAGCTCATTGAGGAGACTAGGGAAAGAAATATTGGGAGAAATGAAGAAATTCTTATTTCAAATTACTTTCCTTGCAAAAAATCAAGTCTATTTATAGGAAATTATAATAGGGATAAGTTCTTATACTTCTCCTGGATAAACAAACTTATACTTTTCCTAGACAAACTCCACAGAAGAGGGAATCCTATATGCACATAACAAGCTAGATAACAGTATTTTAATCTAGAACTTAAAATTGAAAAAACAAAAGTTATCCAAAATAATTCAAAATTCATCCTTATATCTTGTTGTAATCTAGATTTAAATCAAACGATTAAACATTCTGCCTCTCGATTTTGATCGCCAAGCCCCTGCTTAATGACTTATCTTTTGTCAAACTCCTATTGATGTTCTTTTTTATCTCAATAGAGTGTTATACGAATCACCATTTTTGACAGTCTCCATTTAGAAATTAGGTCGTTAAACAGAGATGATTGATTCATTGATTGACATGATGCCTTAATCAAGTCATCAATATATCTTTCTACGTTTTGATGCCTTAAACGTGATCTTATATGACTGATTGACAATTTACTAGATCTGATTCCCAAATCAACATCACACTAATTTTAATCTTTATTCGTAACAAGTTTAATTGATGCTAAACATCTTCATGCAGTAGAAATTGAAGTTTAATATACCTATCCTACTTTATATGGTTCTTGATATCGTTCAAGTTTTAAATTTTATGCGATCAATAATTAAGCTAGCCATAAGATTCTTACAACTTTCATTATGTATAATAAGTATACATATTCTATCATCATTCTTAAAATAATTTTGAAATAAATTTCTTTTCAATCATATTCAATTTCAAATGTGGCAATAATACATCTCGTAATGGAAATAATCCGTCATTACTTTCTTTTTCATATTATTTCATATTAATATATAAATTTCTATTATGGCTTCCATTTGCACAATGCTATGACATTTAAAATATGTTTTTGCTAAAATTTAAGAATAAGATGCAATGCAAGTGAAGTTGATACATTAACTTTTAATGATTTATATAATAGATTAGATATTAAAGAGGACGAAAGATATATGTATAAGTTAGCTAAACAAATGGATAGGAATAGTAAGGATTTAGTTCAAGTGAAGTGTATTAAGGATGAAAATATAAAAGTGCTTTTATTAGAAGAGGATATTCAACAAAGGTGGATAAGATATTTTGCTAAACTTTTCATGAAAATTGTGAGAATGCGATTGACTTTAGTGACCTTAGCACCCTAAATGAAAATAAAGATTTTTATTTTTATCGGCGTATTAGTAAAACCGACGTTAAAAAGGTTTTAAAGAAAAAGTAGTGTGGAAAAGCTATTGGACCTAATGATATTCCAATAGAGGTGTGGAAATGCTTAGGAAATGAAGGAATTTCTTGGCTTACTAAACTTTTTAATATTATTTTGAAGACTAAAAAGATGTCAGATGAGTGGAGAATGAGTGTGTTGATTCCTATTTTTAAGAATAAAGGTGATGCACAGGATTGTGCAAATTATAGAGCAATTAAGTTAATGTGTCATACTTTAAAACTATGGGAGAGAGTTATGGAGCATAGGTTGCGACGTGACACTAATGTTTCTCAAAATCAATTTGGGTTCATGCCAGGTAGGTCTATTATGGAAGCTATACATTTATTGAGAGGTTTGATGGAGAAGTATAGAGAGAATAAGGAGGATTTACATATGATTTTTATTGATTTAGAGAATAATGTTCCAAGAGAAGTGCTATGGTGAGTTCTTCATAAGAAAGGGGTTAATAATGCTTATATTCAAGTCATTAAGGATATATATGCAAGAGCTGTTACTTGTGTTCAAACACAAGATGGTTTGACCAAGTATTTTCCTATTTCAGTTGGATTACATCAAGGATCGTCCTTAAGCCCATATCTTTTTTGCTTTAGTCATGGATGTTCTCACTAGACATTTGCAAGAGGTTGTACGTTGGTGTATGCTTTTTGCTGATGATATTCTTCTTGTTGCTAAAATTAGAGAGAAAGTTGAAGGTAAACTTGAATTATGGAGGTCAAGTTTAGAGTCTAAAGGCTTTCGTTTGAGTAGATCTAAAGCTGAATATATGGAGTGTAATTTGAGTAATAATAGATCTAGTGGAGGGATTGTGACTTTGGGCGATCAACTCATTAATAAGAGTACACGTTTTAGATATCTTGGGTCTAATGTTCAGATTGATGGTGAAATAGATGGGGATATTATTAGTAGAATTCAAGTTGGATGGTTGAAGTGGAGGAATGGATCGGGGTTGTTATGTGATAGAAAAGTTCCTTTTAAACTTAAGGGAAAATTCTATAAGATGTTAGTGAGACCTGCAATGTTTTATGGTGTAGAAAGTTGGCCGTCATAAGAGAAGCATAATATTAAGTTAAGTGTTGCAGAATGAGGATGCTCAGTTGGATGAGTGGCTTTACTCTTAGAGACAGGATACGAAATGAGCATATACATGAAAAGGTTGGAGTAGCTCCACTGGAAGATAAGATTAGAGAGAATCGCCTTAGATGGTTTGGTCACATAAAATGGCGGCCTTCCGATGACCTGGTTAGAGATGTAGATGTATTGGATTTGACTTATATTAAGAAAGGTAGAGGTGGACCTAAAAAGATTTGGTTAGAAAATATTAGAAATGACCTTTCTTTATTAGATTTAGATAAGAATTCGACTCTTAACAGGACACAATAGAGAAAAATGATTCATGTAGCCGACCCCACATAGTGGGATAAAGGCTTGTTGTCTTTGTTGTTGTTGTTGTTGTTGTTGTTGTTGTTGTTAAGAAGAAGATGTAATAGCAAAAAAAATTTCTTTATTGGCCTTAATAACATTGGTGTTACTTCATTTAGATGCACTATGTACGGGATTTTGAGCCTGATTATTTTAGGATTAGATATGTTTGTAGTATATGTATTAGTTCTCTTAGTGGTAGGTGTGAAAATAACTCCCTGGTTTTTTGCTCTTTTCTTTCCTTAATGCTTTCTCCTTGTAGATTTGTGGGATCCCTGCTGCTTACTCACCAATCCATGGGACTTCTGAAAATAGCTCATTGACTTTAGCCCTCTTCCTTTCTACGCTTCCACCTCATGAATCCATGAGATCTGTGGGATTATTGTAATTATTTATAGTTATTTCTATTCCCCAATTTATATGTTTTCTTTCAGAAACTCTCCTAGGATTTTATAAATTTGTACATATTGGAATGGAAGATACAATATACTATTCTCCAATTCTTGTTAGTAGGAAATCTTAATATTTGCTTAAAATTTGATGCAAATTATAAAACATGTTCAAGTAATGTAATCAAATAAGGTGTTATTTCTAGTTTAATATCAATTCTTAGTCAATATCTAAACTTAGAAAGTCTTATTTTAGGATCTTTATTATTTCAATATACATTATCTATTCCTTAAATTTATTCATATATTGAGCCACATTTTATTTTTCGTTGTTTTTGCATCAAATTCTATAAATAATCAATCACAATATGATATTGGAATTTTTTTTTCCAGTATTTATTTCATTTCAATCTAAGTAGTTGTAGTTTCTCTACCTACTCTTTTTTTTTTTCCATACTCATCCAATATATTTTAGCTTATCCAATTTATTTTATTTAAGTAAATCTTATTTGATGTTCATTGGACATAGTTTGTCATAAGAATTATCCATATTTATATCCCAATAAAAAATCCTTAGGAGTTATTTTGATATCAAATGTAATTTCTTCAACTTTCATGTTCTTAGTTATGTCATCATCTAAATCATTTATTTGGTGTTGATTATTACCCTAGGCTTCATTGTTGTATACCCTACAAGGTCTATTTAGATTAACTATTTTACAATGAATTTCATGTCGTTTATCCAAGTTAACATTCAAATGGACTAGTTTGTCATTAGAATTAATCAACTTCTAGCCCATGATGTTGAAAATAAGTAATTTTGAAAGTTTTAATTCACTCGTTAACTCGATTTATATCTTCTCTCAATCGTTTTTGTTTATTTAGCAATTAAAATAATTATTTTTTACAAATATCTAAAGTTCATTCCTCTGGTGTTCCATTAAGTTACTATGATATTTGCTGTAATTCTAGCTGACATTTTGACAAATATTTAACCTGAAATTGAATTTGATGTAGAAGGTCTTTAGGTATAGGATGCATATCTGCAATTCAATATCAAAACAACTCAATCATTCATAAACTTCACTTTTTTGCTCACCCCCAAAGTTTGAAGGATGGGATTTATTATGGCTAAGGCGAGGTTCAATCCCTATATCTTGGCAACAATTTCAAGGCCCTTACCAATCAAACTAGCTGGCTTCCATGATTATTTATAACTTTGAGAGTTATAAACTCTTAATTTAGGCAATTTTTTCTTTTCTTTGATGGCAATTGAAATACAAAAAAATTTATGCAAATGATAATTTAATAGCCATCTACTAGAAATAATGAGTACAAATCTAGCATTAAATTATTCAATCAATTAAAATATGTGTTACAACAGAAATCCAGGATGTATCAAATTTGATGAAAATTACTCACACATGCAAAGCCAATTAATATTTGGAGAATTAGAAAGAGCAGAGATCATCAATTCAGATCTCATTACTATATTAGGAGACAATCTCTCCTGGAAATCATTAGGCTCCCACTTGTTCAAGTAGAAACTTAATTTTCCTTTTAAATACCTCAAAGCTTTTAATTAACTTACGAAAGAAGTGACAATCCTGATTGTTTTTCTATTGCGTAGTCATTTAGTATACTTATTATGAATTTGAAGTGTGAAACGGCAACATAATTTTTTCCAGCTAATAATACCCAGGCTCATCTCATCAGAACTTTCACCTTCTTCCCATCCTTTTTTGCCACCACCTCATAAATCCATGGGATACCTACTACCTTTGTATAAATCCGTAGACTTTCCAGATTTTTGTATATTTCATATTAGAAGCTATTAGGATTATATAAATACTACATAATTATTGAAATGAAATACTCAACTAATTCTCTCTTATTCTTTGATGAAACTATCAAAAAAAGGAAATAAAACACCTTAGATTGCAAACCACATAGACAATTGTCAATGCCTACACGTGTTGAATCGTCAAGTCAGAATTATTCCAGCTTATGAGCGAGTTTGTAAGTTGTGTGATGATTGCTGGAGAGAAAGTGTAAAGAAAACCAGCAACTAAACCCTATCATTGAGAAAGAAATCAGAGAGGTGCATGAACAAAGGGTGAAGCATGCTTCTTTGCCTAAAAATGTTCCAACTTTCCAGATCATTGAGCATTACCATTCCATATGGGCTTCTCTTCTGTCGTTATTAGCTATTTCCTTTGGTCCTCGGAATCAATTTCCAGAATATGCGAACAACTTCAAAAAGCAACCTATATATGAGATGTTAGATGTTGTGGTCAAATATTAGCCCCTTTTTTCTCTGAAAGATTAGCCATCTTAAACTGCTAATAATGATGTGGCTGGTGGTCTTTACAATTTTGATGCATTATCAATTCCTTTCAGGTAAGTTAAGGTGTGCAAGATTGAGACAGATCTCTGGCGATCTTTGCTCATTTTTCATCAAAATTAAGTGCAATAATACCATTTCTGAAAGCAACTCCGGAGCTCTGGCATCAGTAAAAGCAATTTCAATCCATGTGCTGTCTCAGAAGCAGTTTTTGATATTGGATTCTGTTGGAGATTTACATCTCCTGACCGTGCATGGTACTTTTACAGCATGGGAAGTTCGTGCTGATTCTTCTTCGAAGTATGCTCAAATGTACTGTTTGGATGTGAAGATGAAAGTGCAAGTGTTGGCTGTTCCTCCAGACATTTCTGCAAGTAATGTTTTTTTCTTTGTTTCCACAAGTTTTAAGCTTGTATTTGGTTTTGTGGTAGCTGTCAGTGTCACTATCCTGTTTCAGGACCAGAATTTGTTTGGATATCCGATGGAGCATATTCGGTGTACATGATGTCTATGGCCAATATTGGATCTCCTGAAAAGGGTGATGAGAAAGATGATAAAAAGGAAAAGTCTACCCTACTCTCAGGTACCTGCAATCTATATCAGTATTATTACATTTATCGAACTTGGTAAAACTTTCCATCTCGTATTGGCAGTAATTTGCTTATAGAAAATATTTGATTTGACATGATGCTGTACTTTTGTGACCGCCCACTTAATTGTAGGTAATACCAAGCAGAAGATGCCACGATGGAGACAGAGATACTTTCTACTGCTTTTTTTTTAAGCTTCTAAAAATTGATATAAGTCTTCACTGTTGTTTATTGTGCATTTTCATTTATTAGTTTCCGTTTCTTGATCATTGATGCTAATTGGTTCGACCCTGCAATGTACATCTAGCTGCTCAAGTCATTTTTACTAGTGAGAAGGTTCAGCACATTATAGCTCTTTCTGCCAAGGCAATTCTCGTTCTTGGCCAAGGTTAGATTCTAAGATGTTTGATCCTTACTTTCTGACCACATTATGATGTTTTAATATTCGAACTACATATTATAGTCATAATAATTAGATGAAATATTTAATTTTCAAATTGCTTCTAATCATAACAATTAACTTTTTGAAGTTACAATCGGCTATTTTTTCTATCTGATATAATTTATTAATGTTTGCTTGCAGGAAACATATTTGCATATTCAATATCTTGAAAGAGTGAAAATTGTGGCCGTAAGTTAGTTCTCCTACTGTCAGTAGTTGGCAAATTTTTTTCATTTAACATTAATTTTATTTATATTGATATCAAATATGGTAAATTTGTGATAGACTAACTAAAGTGCATCTTTTTTTAGTTATGGCATGTTTTGAATTGTTCAGCTTGTTGGTATTGTTTATTGCATCCACACGTGTAACCTTTATTTAAGCATCCTACCATTAGCATCCAAGCCTGTTGGATGATCATTTGATTGCGATAACTACTAGCTGTATTTCACCCCATTCTTTTGTTGTATTAATTACATGCTAATTTCATGAGATCGCACTTATTTTGAAATGATAAACAATTTCTGATTCATAGAAATTATTTCGTTACAGCAGAGTTTTCAACAATTGTTCTGCATTGACTTGATTGAAATTGGTGCTGGTTTTGATCGAAGATGGTAAGCTACCTCACGTTTGCAAGGTCAATTCTCCTTACATGTCTGCTTTTCTTGCTGAATCTTCTTGATCTTGTTTCAGAGTTTAAGAAACTTGAATATAAATCTACTTGACTGTCAGGCAACTTTGCCAATTACAAGGATGCTTTTTAGCGACGAGTCAGAAGTTGTATGAGCTACATTCTTTTTCACTTCAGCCTGAATCTTATAACTTCAAGAGAGATTGATGAAGCTCAAAGGTACGTTTTATATCATCTAATATCATCATATGCAGGATGAGAGATATATATCAAAAACAAAACTTTAGGTTATTTGAATCCTTTTGTTTTGCATTTCTTATTTGAGAAAGCAAAAATTATTTTTCGCTGAACTCATCAGTTGTTTTTGTGTTTGCAACTATTAATTACCTTTCTACTTGAGATTAATGATAATTTTTTTAAATTTGTTTTAATTAATAAACTAAATTGGCGTTAAGCCTTGCAACAACTTTATGCCAGTAAGTGTTATATTAATACTTTTTTTTTTCTAATATTACTTAAAATTACTATAATTGTGTACCTTATGTTAAAATAAGATAATGATATATTTACTATTTTCAAATATATGATATTATTTAATCAACTGTTTTTGTAGTATAAATTTAACTTTAATGTCTGGTAGTGATTAATGAGTTTAATTCATTTGCACTATGAGTTTCTAATTATATTAAATATGAATGTAACTAAATACATATTATTTTTAATAATATATAATAGCTTTGATTTATAAAATTATCTGACTAACTATAAATAAATAAATTATAGTGTATATCAAACTCAAAATTATTTTTTTGCATAATTTATTAGCCTTATAAATTACTCAATTACAGTTTAATTGATATGAGCATTCCTCTATCATCTAGTTGCAGTAGCACAAATTCTTTTCTTATTATCTGCTTTTAGTCAATTTAAAGTATCACATTTGTTTTCAATATTATGTGTATAATTTTGAATACAATTATCTGAGATTATTTTTTAAAAAGATGCTTGTATAATTGATCTGAATTGTTTATCAAACAAATAAAATTTCATAATGTTTAATTCATAAAATAAATCATTGTAGCTATTTTTCCCCCCGCTACTAAAAAAACAATAATATAAGAACACACAAAATAAATAACGGTGATATGCTTTTCTGTTACTATAGATTTGATCACCAATTCTATCTGCAGCATAGCTTGTCAGTTTTGGGCGTTCATTGACACTGTTCTATCATATAACAGAAGTTCCATAGGCCAGCAGGTTATGACTTTACTGATGGTTGATGCTGTTGGATATAACTCTCACATCCATAACGTTTGAACTGAATGAGAAGGTGAGGTGCTCAAAGGATATCAGATGAACGGCTCATTTTTGACGGTTTATGCTCCAATACCAGAACCTCCAGTGCTTGGTCCACTGCTCCAGTGAAACACTCTCAGTGAATAATGTGTGAGTTTATTGTTATTATGTAATGAATTATTTATCATTCTTTTCTTTAATGTTTTCTTTGAAGATAAGGTTCTAGATTACTCGTCTTATATTGTTTCTTAATAATTCTCTATTGTTTTCCGAGTGCTTGATATTGTATTTCTTTAGTCTGGAGCAGTCGCATATTTGTCAGGCCTGGATGATAACTCTCTGTTTTTGTTTTGTTTCATTTTATTTTTTTATTTCTGGAAAATTTTCTCAAAACGCATCACATTTCCTGCAGCAACAGTCATAAATTTTTTTTGATTGTTGATAGATTCTTTCTATTAAGATTAGAGAGAGTCAGTCGCCTTAGATGATTTGGTCACATAAAACGGCGGCCTTCCGATGACCTGGTTAGAAAAATAGATGTGTTAGATTTAGCTTATGTTAAAAAAGGTAGATATAGACCTAAAGAGATTTAGGCTTCGTTTGGTACAACTTTTTTATTGCTTTCTAAAATAACTTTTTAGTACAAAAATTTTTTGAATTAAAAAATTTTATACTAAAGTCATTTTAAGAAGCAGTACGAAAGCTGTCCCAAATAAAACCTTAATTAAAAAATATTAGAAATGATCTTTCTTTATTAGATTTAAATGAGAATTTGACTCTTAATATGATATAATGGAGAAAAAAGAGTATGTAATTGATCCCATCTAATGGGATAAAGGCTTGTTGTTATTGGTGTTGTAATAGATTCTTTCTTTTGTATTTTGCTTCGATATTTTGCATGGTTGCAGTGAGGGATAGAATTCCAGGAGCTGCCCCTGTTTGAATTTCTAGCATTCAACTTGATGTTATTAGTAATGGTAATAATAAATCAAAGTGCAGGACTTTTAGATAGAATATATTTAATAGAATCTAATGGAATTAGAATAATAAGATAATATAATTAGAATTTAATGGAATATAATATTCTATTATGAAATAATTTTTTTTATCTCTTTTTTTATATAGATTTATGATTTAGAGTTACTAATTTATTCTTTAACTAATCTAATAACAAACGTATTCATTGATATTATCATATTTTTAATTATATTTTTATATATTAGAATCATTTAATATTTATATGTATCTAATAACAAACGCATTCATCTGATAGAATCTTTCTTAAATTTTTTTGAAGCTGGTTCATCTTCAAATCTAACTTATATGTCAATTGGGATAATTTTCTTATTTTTTTATAAAACAGCTTTTTAGTAAAAAAAATATATTAAACTAAAAATTTTTACATTAGAAAATTATTTTAAAAATCAGTAAGAAAACTATCACAAACAAAACTTTAATCTTTTGGTATATGATTTACTACTATTTTATGGATAGAAGGTTACAGAGCTTGTTGGGAAATGATGTTTTGATGATTTGATAAATGTTTTAATAATTTTTTTGCTATGAATTAATTCAATTATTTGCAGATGTTATAACATAGTTTCTGTACTGGATTTTAGTAACTTGTAGAAACCGTTAGTATAAACGGTGTGGCATAAACAACAGGAGCCTTGTTCAGATGTTCAGGACATTTCATCTTGAGAAATCTCTAAATATGCAAATTGAAGCCTTCAAAAGCTCCGTCAAATTAACGGTTTAGTTTGCATTCGATTAAACTGGGCCTGATAGTTTTCCGTCTGAAGGAGGGTTGTTCAGTATGACTATCAGCAAGGAGGGAAGAGGTGAGGATGAGAATAATGGGAGAAAATAGGCTTGATCTGGTGAGGGTTGTAGTCATAGGAGATGAATTGCACAAGAGAAGAGCTATGTGTAGATTAGGCGAAGGAGCAGAACCCGATGAGGAGATGAGGGTGGAGGCACAAAACTTCTGACCAAAACGTTAAGGCAAAATGGAGTTGACAAAGAAAAGGAGATGAAGCTTGAAAGAGGAGAGAAAGAACATTGAGCTAGAAAATGAAGAGGGATGACGAAGAGAGCATGAAACCCTAGCAAAGCACATGCAAAGTCCTAAAAGCTAAGGGTGTCAAAACAAATTTTTGGGTTGGGTTCCGATCAAATCTAAAATTAACCAACTCTTAACACGTCTGACCCGAATCGACCTATTTGTCCAACCCACTAACCTGATTGAGTGCGACAGGCCATCGTGATGACAGGTGAGCGAGTAAGAGCAAGCCAAACGCAATGAGTACCAAGCAGAATTAGTAACCAAGGTGAACTGAACTCGACCCAATATTTCAATTGAGTTGAAAACTCAAACCTCAAGCCCACCCATTTGTTTAATGGGTTGACCCAAACTAAAAAAATTTTGGCCGAATTTGAGTCGAATTTTCAAGTTGTCATATATCAAAAAGATTAAGGGTCTATTTGAGTCATTGTTTCATTACTTCACTTTATAAATAATAACTACAATTTTATTTATCATATTTTTTTCTTTGCTTTTCAAAAAATTTTATAAAAAAAAATTTACTTTTTACAACCTGAGTAATTAAATTATTTTATCTATCATAATTTTACAACCAATTTTATAAAATACTATATCCGTCCCAAATAAACACTAAATTTTAATTGGAGCTATATGGCTGGTATAATGTCAATAGTTCTTCCATTCATTACATTGCCACTTGGCACAAATTCTTTAAAAATAAACTAAGGGTTCATTTGATTGCTTGAAATAAAAATATATTTTTAAAGATAATTTATTTATTATTATTCAATTTATGAATAAAATAGAACCATCTTACCATAAAAAAATGTATAAGATTTTAAATTAATATTAAGGATAAAAAATCTATCTCAAAGGATTAATTTGGATAGTTTAAATTCAAATAGAATAGCCAAAAATAAAAAAAATAAAGTAAGGTGATTGTTAACCACTAAAATACCCAGACCTCACCTTTAACTCAGATAAATGGTGAACCAACACAGATTCTAATGAAGTGATCAGTAAGATCATACAATCCAATAAACACTATAACATAATATTTCAGAACCCAGCACTTAGGCTCAGTAATCAACTGTAAGAGAACGAGTGAAGAAAGCCTACTCAGGTGAGTAAGTTTCTCTCAAGTACCAAGACTAGATGGCTAACAATAGCCCATATAAACCTGGTTAAATTATCAAAAGATGAATTCTAATCATGTGGGAAGGTGATGGCCTGACGGGAAGCTTCTTCTGGGTTCCTTCCATCCACATCTACATTCAAAATTTTATTCATTCAAAGCAGGGGATCCAATGAACTTCTCCAAGGTTTTCCCTTCCTACAGCTTAGTCTACCGCAACCACCATTTCTTGATAGCTGAGATAGGAGTATTCAAGAAGGGAGCATAGCGATTAATGAAAGGAGCTATGGTACGATCGATCTTGGACCAGACGCTCTGATGGTAGCTAGAAGTTGCAGGAACATTATACATGAGCTTCAGCAGCTGCAGAACACAATTAGAGATAAGAAAATATATTTTTATCTCATCCAAGGAAGAATACTATTACAGTTCTGATATCAGTGCTCTATTGTGGAGAATTAAGTAGAATATGCACTCTCACAGAGGAACTACTAAGTTTTATTACATACAGCTCTTAGGAATGTGATTCTTAACATATAGGCTAGAAAAAAAATGAGCAAAGCAGGTGTGACAAAGTAACTTAAAAATGCACAAATAGTTGAAGTTTGCATAAATAATTAATCTTATTCCCTTCCTTTAGAAGATATTATTAACTAAAATGAGTTAGACAGGAGTTTGAACATTTCTACTTCGTGTTGAAGATTAAAAAAAAAAGAGAGAACAGGACACACCTGCCAGTACATAAAGGTGTGGATTATGCTGCGCCTTTGCCTGGACAGAAAACCGATTTTGAGTTCATTGTTATCTTAATGTGTAAGAATAGAGCTTGAAATCACAAAACAACAGAGAAAAGCAAAAAGAAAAGATAAGGCAGAAAAGAGTAGAAGAAATTCAAGCCAACTTACGAGAACAGTGAAATTATGAAAAGGAAGCCCAGAGCAACCTCAGCATTTGAACTCAGAATCCTGATTGTGGTAGTGTTCACATCAACCCACAAGCACGGTTCATCCAGATATTTCCTGGATTCAGCAAGTTTTTAAATTCAAGAAACATTGAAGATCATTACAAAATTTTTTTTTCCAAAAAAAAAAAGCAAGCCATATCAATAACTTTAAACTGTTTAAACAACTGAAAAATTAGAAAATTATTAAGATTGATCAATCAAGATAAATAATGATAATATCCGAGTAAATAGGGAAGGCTTGCCGCCAACAAGCTTGTCCACGCATTAAGAAAGGAAAAGAAAAAGCACTCCTTGCCATATCTGTCTTATGGACTGTTGACCCATGTATAAAGAAACAGAAATCAGAGGGAGCTAAGAATCCCACAGACATACCTCTTGCCCGTCGGATCCTGGAATCCCGCCGAGATCCCGCTGATTCGGCGCCGTTGCAGTCGCGTCTCGCGTACGAGGTCTGCCTCGATCGCTACCCTTGCGGTCTTTAAAATGAGAGCGAGCTCTCATGCGTTCTCACCTCTCCTCCCACGCAAAAACCTCCGCAGAACTCCTGCTCCAAATCCCTCAACCGACCTCGCCTCCACCGGTTCCGACCCCGACACGAGCTCCAACAGCCGAATCCTCCCCACGATCGCGAGCCTTGCGATTTTTCTCCCTCTGAAACCGAAACCTCCTCAAACCTCCGATCCCTCTCTGCTCCAGGCTGAAGCCGATCCCTTGCCGAGGCTATCCCGACCCTTCCATCTCCTACCCGACCCCCTTTGCTTCTCCGATCCACACACACAGAGAGAGAGAGAGAGAGAGAGAGAGAGAGAGAGAGAGAAGCCCTAACCTCTCCACCTCCTTCGCCTCTGTCCGACCTTGCTCTGACGTTCCCCCCCCCCTCCTGGATCGGAAGTTACGACATTTTGAGCAGAAGCACGAACAGGAGCTCGCCGAGTGTGAAGGTAGCTTTCTCCCATGCGCTGCTTCTTCGGCTAAACCCGATAAATCTGCTGAATAGAGAGGAAAAGGGAAGGTTTAACTTGCCGCGAGATCAAACAGCTAGCTAAATCATGATTAAATCATGTTGATTAAATATGATTTGGTATATATCCTGCTCTAATCCTATATAACCCCTTTTTCTAATTTCTGTATTAATTGTAATTAATCATAATCAGTTAAGTTTAATTTTTTATTAATTATTATTATTATATTAATTATATTTAATTAAATTTAATTATGATTAAATATTTTTAATTATAATTAGTTATCAATCAATTATAAGTTAATCATAATTAAGTGAATTTAATTATGATTACTTATTTTTAATTATAATTAATTATCAATTAATCATAATTTAATTATAATTAAATATAATTAATTATAATTAGTATTTTAATAGTAATTAATTATTATTAATTAGAACTAACTGTTATTAATTGTAAAATCCATTACAATTACTTAAAATGACAAAAAAAAAGGGGGAAAAAGAAATGCTCTCTCTCTCGCCTCGATCCACATGCCAACCTCGACGCTCGCAAAGGTATAATTTTCTAACTCAGATTCTCGCTCTCGAAGTTCGCGGCGGACCGGAAAACCGCCTATACACGCTTTCATAAGCATGGTGGGATGGGACCCCGGTGCGGCGCCTACAGCGAGGCGGGTAATCACCTCAAAATCCTACCCTCGGCGTTCGTGTCGAGCCGGCAAACCACCTATACACGCTTTCTTAAGCGTGGTGGGAAGGGAACCCGGTGCGACGCCTACGGCGAGACGGGTAGGCCCTATACACGCTTTTCTTAGCGTGGTGGGGACGATTTTAAGTACCCGTATGCGGCTCTGTACCTGCGGGGAAACAACTGGTTATCTTTTTCAGGTACGTCAAAGACCCATACACGCTTTCTTAAGCGTGGTGGGGGATTGAAGACTTTACACGGCCGCGGTGTCCTCGAAAGAGGGCACCTACCATACACGCTTTCTTAAGCGTGGTGGGAAAGGCCCAGTTTTCCGTTATTTCCCCTAAACGGGGGAGATGCCGGAATGCTGCCGAAATTTCGGGTGAACTTAAGACTGTACCTGGACTTATTTGAGCTCAAAAGCAGAAGACTTGGACTAGAACTCAAACTCAAATGAGCAAGACTTGGATTGGATTGAAGTGAACAACAAAACAATTTAAAATGAACAATGAAATAGATTTAAATGGATTCGAACTCAAACAAGTGACAATGAACAGCAATGAGCCAAACTTAAAAACTCTTGGACAGCAGGGAACATAGAGGTTGAGCTGAACTTGTACATAATTTGAACATTTAAACTTGATTTGGATAACAAGAACATGGACTCAAATCAGACTTGAAAGATAAGAAATTTGAGCGATATGCAAATGATATTGAAATTCAATATTTTTGGTGACTTGAAGTGATCGCAAAACTACAATGAGCATGATAACCCACTAACGGTCATATACAAGAAGTGTGATGTACTTGTAAGCAACAGCAGAAGAGATGTAATGCAGACAAATACATGATGTTCCTATAATGTACAATAGTATACCTACAAGTTACTACAAGGATCATGCAATGAATATGAACATCCTTTCATGGGCATGTATAGAAGACTTGCAATGAACACATACGAAGGACTCGAATTGAACTTGTATCAAACAAGGAACTCTAAGTACAACTTGCTTGCAAAGGAATAAAAGTTTCTACCTATAAGCTATGACATGAAATCTCCAACAAATGTCAAAGAGCCGTCATGATGATTGGAATGCAAACACTATTAAATGACATTCCTACAAGTAGTAACAATCCAATGTCAAACAAATGCAAGAAACACTGGCAAGTTATAGCGATCAATATACAGCATACGGTGAACACTACGATACTCTTACAGTCTACAATAGTGCAGTATCAAGCAAGTATATTAGTCCCTTACAAACTAATGACAGTTGTCTTAGGGTGGCAGACCCATCCCTATAAGCAAGTACAATCATCATACCATCTGAGATTGGTGAAAAGTGGACATGATGCAAGTACAACGATTCTCCTATAACACATCTAGGAGATTATAGTGAACATGAATATCCCTTGCAAGCAGTGGTAAATAATATAATATTTGTGGATAGCAACAGTGGGTATATCATAAATACAGAGAACACCTTGTGGAAATAAATACACACAATATCTGTAAACAATTTTGGAAGATCTGCAATACATACAATCTCTCTACGAGTACAGATGTATGTAAAACATGTCACTCGTGGGTAGATGCAGAAAGACTTCAGTAAATGCAGTATCCTGAAGTCAATTCCGATCTATGAATGAAAACATCTACCCGCCTACCAGCAACAGTTGTGGAGATCATATAACGCCACCGGATCTGCAACACCCATGCGAGCAGACAGAAGGCGTACAAATTCCTAGATGAAATCCCAGCGCCATGCCACCGGATCCGCAACTTTCATGCAAGCGGACAGAAGGCGTGTACAAATATTCTAAGAACACCCCTGCACGTGTGCACTTTAATTTGTATACACATAGGTACACTAAAAGGGGAAAATATAATCATAACCTGCATGGGCCCCGACGAGCGTGTCGTAGGAACACACACGACGTCTAGGGATGCTGCGCGGGTCAATAAATCTGAACCTGATCCTCCTAAGTAGGTAAATAAGAGTTGACAAGGTTCATCAAATAATTATAAAATACTCCCAAAAACCCGCATGGGCCCCGGCGAGCGTGTTATTGGTACACACGTGACGTCTAGGGATGCTGCGCGGGTCAATAAGTGAATTCCAGTTCGAGCCCGATCCTCCTGTACGGGTAGAAAGGGGTTGACATGGCTCGAACCATTAAATAAATATGCGGTCGCGAGATCGACCGGAATATTTATTTTATAGTTCATATTAGGCCTTCAAGGCTTATAATCAAGAGAATTCACTAACAAAGGCTCAAAGCCTATGAAACCCGATCCTCCATCGACCAGTAGATAGAGTCGATAGGGTCCAATCAACAAAATAAAAATGACCCCAAATACCCCGATGATGGCCGTGTTGGATGCAGATCTCAACCGGAGGGGTTTCCGAACACTCAAAATATCTCCTACATTCTCAAACAAAATTCACAAAATCCCAAAATCCAAAAATCTCTCCAACTCCAAAAATATTTAAAATTTAAGTTCAACTATCAAAACACTTAAAGCAAAACACATCCACACTCCGCAACAGTTTGCCGAGGTGGACAAATCAAAATTTACTTCAGCTCACATTGAGCTAATGCCTAGTCGAAAATATCACTAGGATCCATTCTCAAATAATCTCCTGCCAGCAAGGACGTGGTACGAGTCCTCTAACCGGCAGTTTCGCCGACAAATGGCACTGCAGGATAAACGGTTATGACTCGGGGCCCTCTGAACCAGGTGGTCGCCGCCAAATGGCATCATTATATTATGGTTATGGCCAGAGCCCGTATGCTCCCCAATGGCATCAAATCCTTGAGATATGAATCAATAGGATATGATCGATAGGGCAAAAAGCCCTCTGTTAGCTAAGGTGGATTCAAATTTGTCCCCTTAGGCAAATACCCACCCCAGGTCTACAAGGTACCCTTGGACGAAGCAACCCATGGCTGCCGACAAGGATCCTTCTGTCAGGTTGGGTCGACTACCTCCTCTGACTAAGTAGACCAGGGACCATGATGGCCCGGGACGACGGAACCATGGGATCTTGATCGGGTCCATCATCCATTCCCCCACCATCCGCTTTAAGTGCAAGATGGTGAAATTTCCAATTTTAAATATCAAATCCCTCAATTTTCCCATACCTTAAACCCATTGCTGCTACTATATGCCAGATAATGCGTATTTCTTACGGATCTGATTGACGACTAGCCTTAATCGAAAGTTCTCTCTCGTTATCGGGAGGGGTAATTAACTATAGGGGCTTGCGCCTATAGGAAACCAGAACTCAGATCATAAAGTCCTCGCAAAATGAGGGCGAAATCTCTGGGTAGTGTCTTCTCTACTATCTCATCTGCCTTCCAAAATTTACCCCGGAACTTAGTTCGTTAAAACTCCCCCTAGCATAAAGCAACAAGTCGGGCGGAGGCCGGGGCAGAATTTTCGGAGCCCACAGATTTCTGGCGACTCCGCTGGGGATTGGTTTCTCTTTCCATCTTTGGCTAGTCGTCTCAGTGTCATAGTAGCAGCTATTTTCAACCCGGATTCAAAATTCTGAATTTTCTAAAATGATCGTTTAATGAATCAAAATTTTAAAATGATCATTTAAACAAATCTATTAAGATAACGTATTTAGCAGTATTTTAAATTTGTATTATTTGAATTTGCTCGCTAATGTTATCTGTTTTGTTTTCTATTCTGTGCAAGTCTCTGCATTTTTGAAAGTGTGGGGTGATGTATCAAATTTTGATCACTAACCCTTACCTTTCATTTATGCAGATGGATCTACAGAACACACCAATGACTGTCCAGCTGGGACAAGGAGCCAGGATCCAACTGGCGAACGCTATCATTGAGACAGGGAATGCTGGAGCTACCATCCAATTTGGTAGCATTGACTTCCCTGCTGTTGTTGAAAGGGCCACCGCCATTCCTACGAATGGCAGAAATACTGAAGGGCCTGCTAGGAGGCCACACTCTGCTGGAACTACCACTCGTCGTGTGCACCTGCCAGCACAACGACTTGCTGCTGCTGAAAATCCTCGTGGAAGGATCTCTGTGTTTGAACGGCTGTCGCAGCCAGAAGTCCCGGCCACCAAGAGGGTTGTAGCCGGAGGAAGAATCTCCGTGGTGACGACGAACACCACACATCTGCCAACCGGGTTACCTGCACCCCTGAAGAACACTTCTGAGGCTTCCTCATCTGGAGGAAAACTAACGAGAAGACAGAGGAGGAAACTGAATGCTGAGCTCCGGGCTCAGCAACAATTCTCAACTCATCCCTCCAATATGTCAGCCCAAGAACCTGAAGCGACCATTCCTACCCGAAACGGATTTGCAAATCTGAAGTGGGTAAAGAGGAACAGCTCTACTGGGGAGCTGAAGAAATCTTTCTGGGACCGACAGCCTGAAGTCCCACCTCCTCAAAAGAAGAAGGAGCCTGAAACTCTCTCAGCTCGAGTCTACAGAGTCCTGAAGACCGTGAAGGAGAGAGGACTGAAAAAGAGAAGGTACCAGCGGCCACTGACGGTCGAAACAAGAAGAACTCCACCAAGAGAGCGTCTGTCTCTTGCTGTGGAGAGAAATGAAAGAAAATACACCCCGCACGGTGAACATCGGGGCGTGACACCTGAACCTCGAGTTCAGGGATCCGCCACCGAAAGGTCCTGGCGGAAAGGAAAGGAAATCTGGAGGCCAAGGCCTCGCAGAGAAGAAAAGAACGAAAGAAAGACTGATCTGGGTGTGACATCCGGTACTGCTTCCCGGAGATCCGCCCCCAGTTACAAACAACATCAAAAGTGGGTCCAAAAGAAGGCCCACAATGATGCTCCTCCCGACGGTAGACACCTTGGAGAATCCTCCAGGGGATCCCGTCGCTCACCAACTCCTCCCAAGGAAGAGTCTAACTTCGACCGTAGCCCACATGTCGAAGAGATCTTCCTGCCTAACCAAGAACCGGAGATCCAGTGGCGCCGCCGCTCGGAGATCCGAGTACTAGAAGAAGGAGAAGAAGATACGGGAGAAGAAAATATTGAAGAATACATGGAAGGAAATCTAGAAGAAAATATGGAAGAATACATAGAAGAAGACTTGGAAGAGGTAAATAACACCTTGGACATGGAAGTGGTCTACATGGTGAGACACATCAATGTCGAAGAGGAGGCCTACTACGACGATGATGAAGATGACGATCGTTGGCAACCACCGCCTAGACAAGTATATCGGCGCCGCCATGAAGCCGGGTCCACCACTGGCAGAGGTGTCCATTCCCAAGAAGAGCGAGAAGAGGCTGAGGATAATCCCTTTGCTGACGAGAACGTCACGCTCGCAGAAATGCAGAGACAAATGAAACGTCAAATGAGGGCCAAGGATAGGGAAATCTCTCAGTTGCATGAGAAAATGACAGAAATGATGACCCAAATGACGGCAATGATGCAGATCATGCAGAGAAATGCTGCAGTTGGTTCTATGCCCAATCCTCCCCCTGATCCTCCAAACTTTCAAGTGCCGCAAGTCTCAGGAGTACGGGACACTCCTGAAGGTGGCCACGAGGCTCAGAATACCACTCGTCAGCCTACTCCGCAGAATATCGCAAGTACCTCCGAGCCTGTGACTGCTGCACAGCTTGAAGGGATCATTACAGAAAGGATCAGGGCTATTATAGCTGTTGATCAGGCAGAGAAGCTAGTGGGTAAAGGTCGCCCGTACCCGGCAGAGTATGATCAGGTGCCATACCCGAAGGGATATTCTGTGCCAAAATTCAATACTTTTGATGGCAACAAAAATCCCAGACAGCACCTGGCGCAGTTCAAAGCCACCTGCGGGAATACTGGAGGGAATGATGCTCTACTCTTCCGACAATTCGTTAGCAGTTTGACAACAGCTGCTTTCGAATGGTACGCCGAACTACCAAATGACTCTGTAAAGACATTCGCAGAGTTAGAGAATATGTTCGTGAAGAGATTTGCCAGTGCGACCGAGAAGATAACGATCGCTGACCTTGCTCTGAATAAGAGAAATAAGGAAGAATCAGTGACCAAATATATCACTCGCTGGCGTAACTTGAGCATGAAATGTGAGCAACAACTTGAAGAAGAACATGTCGTACAGTTGTTAATGGGAAACATTGATGATAAAATGCAACCCTTCCTGTGCATGGCTACTATCACCACATTTCAGGACCTGCTGGACAGAGTGGCCAAGTTTGAGAAATTGAACTTGTCAAAATCAGAAAATTATTCTGATAAGCCCAAGAAAGCTAAAGCCTCAGGTGCTAGAAGAGGTGAGGCTGACTCTATATTTTTCTCCAGAGCTGATAAGGAGAAACAGGTGATTTACAATGTAGACAAAGGCAAGCAGCCAATGCAATATCAAGAAAAGCCTAAGCAAGTCTACAACCCTAACCCTCAGCCGAAGCTGGTACTCGGAGGAAATGATAGGCCACGAACTTTTCAGGGCGGAGGGGATCGCCCAAGGCAAGCAATAGGAACTGGTGATAGAACGTTCCCCTCCCTCAAAGACAAAATGAATAAGGAATATTCATTCAAGAGGGAAAGTGTCGCCAAGTTATTTCGACAAGCATTGAAAGCGGGTTTAGAACTGCCAGAGTGCAAGAGACCCGAGGAGTCAAAACATAGTGGCGACCCAAACTACTGCCCATATCATCGAGTGATGAGTCACCCAATCGAAGATTGTTATGTCTTCAAGGATTGGCTTGAAAGAAAATATCGAAGGGGAGAGCTCACATTGTCTGACAATGTGCTGACTCATCCCAGAAAAGAATCAACTCGGGTAGTTACAACTTCCTCCGTACCCCCGGTTGAAGAAAGAAAAAATGAAAAGAAGCCAGCTCAGGAAGAACAGTGGGAGACTGCGGTCTCTAAGAAAACTGTGAAAATGTTGAAACAGCTCGAAGAAGTTCCATGTGTAAAATGGAAATCTCCCACTGAGCCGGTGATAGACCCCAAGGCTCTGCCTGTGGCACAAGCGTCTGCTTCTAAACAGTTTCCTAACCAAGCGGGCCCTTCAAAGTCTGGAAAGAAAAAGTCCTCCAAGAAGAAGACAAAACTGAAGAAGCCCAAGGAGAAGAAAACAGCAACCCAAAGGGTTATAGATAGTCTGGATGAATACTACCAGACCGCAAGGTGTCCTATTAAGCTTGCTGACTTTATGTCAGAGCTCAAGATTGACGAAGCAGAAGAGGCTGATGAGGATCCTCTTCCCACAGAAGTCTGTCGGGTCATTTCAGCAACGCCAATAACACTGACAAAAGAAAAATATGTCAGAGAAATGATCGTTGAAACCTGTCTGGCAACATCGTCAATGGACTACAGCTCAGAGGAGGATCTGTATTTTCCAAAGACAGATGAATCTGATCCCGATATAGCATCGCAGATAGGACATGTAAATCTGGGAGGTGATTCTGAGTCAACGAATGAATCCCTAGACGCGACGATGGCAGACTCTGAAGAAAATGCACCGTCAAATGAGTCTGATCCAGAAGAGATCGCTCAAGTGCAGTTGAGAAGTGGCAAGATACTACCACCTCCGCCAAAGAAAGGAATATCCAATAAGGATAAGGGAAAAGAGATAGTCGTCAATGAAGACATTATCTCCGAGGATCCCAAGAAGAAACATACTCCAGTCAAGGGAATAGATTATAATATCTTATCACATCTGAGGAAGATCCCTGCCCAGCTCAGCATATACAACGCTCTGGTGATGTCTAAGGAGCTTCGGGAGACTTTGATTTAGGCTCTCAAAGACCCCGAAAGATATGAGGCGTACTTCGCTGAGCGCAACCTGACTGAGGTCCTGCAAGCTCGAAATGAACCGTTCATCACTTTTACTGAGGATGACATGATGCTTGGGACGGCAGACCACAATCGACCTCTGTATGTTACTGCAGAGAGTGACGATCTGGTAATCAGTCGAATTTTGATCGACCCTGGATCCTCCATCAACCTCATGAGCTTAAAAGCGCTAAGTTCGTTGTGCCTCAACGTAGAGCACCTCGGGCCAGATAAGCTTATGATACATGGTTTTAACGAAAAAGGGCAGAAAACCCTTGGATCATTTATGCTACCTCTTGTATTTGGAGAATTCCATACAGAAGCTAAATTTCATGTGATTGATGCGGACACTTCATTCAAGGCGCTCCTGGGTCGCCCCTGGTTGCATGAGTATGGCATCGTCCCATCAACACTACACCAGTGCATGAAGTACCTTAGGGATGGGGAAGAATTCAGGATCTCTGGTGATATTCAGCCCTTTGCAGTCCATGAAGCGACAGTCTATGAAGATGCGCAGTACTTCATGCCAAAGAAGCAAAAGTTATCAAGCTCTCTAAAGGCTCAAGCATCTAACCCAAAGAGTGCAAAGCAACCTGAACAGAAAGGTGAGAGGAAGCAGGTGGGGAGAAAGAAGGCAACGCCGACTCTTCCCAAAGAAGCTACCACTGCCACTTCTAAAGAAAGGAAACGTGTACCTCACCTTGGGAGCGACACAGATGAAGATAATGTCACCCCTACAAAATCCCAGAGGGTATGTCGTTCGATGGACGAATGGAGTAGGGAGGTCGCATATTCAAATGATGATTATGACTACGATTCTATATATATGAACACTGTGCAAGATGTAGTCTCTAGAAGAATAGATAGCCTGTCAATCTCAGACAGCGTGCTTATAGTCACTCGCGTTCCCCTACAGTATTTTAAAGAAATAATTCAACGAGATGTGCATAAAGTTGAAGAACTTGTGACCCTTTATCTGCCTCCAATCAGAAAGGGGATCGAGTCAGGGAATATATTCTACTCCGTAGGAAAGGATGAAGAAGTGAATCGTGATTGGGACCATGTCTTCATTGATTCTGAAGAATTACTACCTACGAGGCTACCTAGGTTTAATACCAAAGGTATTCAAAGAATGTTGCGAAAGTGGATCAATGTTCCCACCCCCAAGCGACAACTTCGTATGTGCCTAAGTCTCTGGTATGGAAGGAATCCACGTCCAATGCGACGGAAGGAGATGAATGCATATAAAGGTATTGGATTCGTCAGGCGAAAATGCATCCGGAAGGAGACTTGCCGAGCCATCACTTGCAGGGAAGTTGAATCCAATGATGTTCCTGATGAAGAGGTCTATGAAGTTGATGATTACGATGATCAGCCTCTAGAGGCCAAGCCTGCACCAAAAGAGCTTGAAGATGGTGGACAGGCAACCACTATGGACGAACTAAAAGAAGTCAACTTGGGAACCGAGGATGACCCTCGCCCAACATTCATTAGTTCCCTTCTGCCAGAAGATCAAGTGGAAGAGATAAAAGAACTCCTCTGTGAATTCAGGGATTGCTTTGCCTGGACATATGCTGAGATGCCCGGCTTATCCCCTGACGTAGCAGTTCACAGGTTGGCAATCAAACCGGATGTCGCACCCGTCAAACAAGCTCCAAGGAGAATGAGATTGGAGATTGAAGAACAGGTGATTGCTGAAACCAAAAAGCTCATAGAAGCGGGCTTCATCCGTGAAGAGAAATACGCTGACTGGATCGCCAATATTGTCCCTGTCAAGAAGAAGAATGGACAGATTCGTATAAGTATTGATTTCAGGGACCTCAACAAGGCGTGCCCAAAAGATGACTTTCCACTTCCTGTATCCGAACTCCTAGTAGACAACGCGTCAAATTATGACATGTTCTCGTTTATGGATGGATCGTCAGGTTACAACCAGATCAAGATGGTTCCTGAGGATGAAAGGCATACATCATTCAGAACACCCATTGGCATTTTCTGCTACACGGTCATGCCCTTTGGCTTGAAGAACGCTGGTGCCACCTACCAACGGGCGATGACCCGTATTTTTGATGAATTAATACATCAGAAGGTCGAGTGCTATGTAGATGACCTTGTCATTAAGAGCGTAGACCGAAAAGAGCATCTAAATGACTTAAGAATTGTATTTGAGAGAATCAGAAAGTTTGATCTGAAAATGAATCCTCTCAAATGTGCTTTCGGGGTCTCCTCCGGCAAATTTTTGGGGTATGTCGTTCGTCACTGAGGTATTGAAATCGACCCCAACAAGATCAAGGCAATCACAGAGATGCCACCACCAAGAAGCCTCCGTCAACTCCGCTCCTTGCAAGGGCAATTGGCTTTCATTCGGCGATTCATATCGAATCTGTCGGGTAGGTGCCAACCATTTTCCAAACTAATGAAGAAGGATGTCCGCTTCAAATGGGATGCAGAATGCCAGGAAGCGTTTGACAGCATCAAGAGATACTTGTTAAATCCGCCCATTCTCGCAGCGCCAATTCCGGGGAAGCCTCTTATATTGTACACGGCAGCACTAGAAGAGTCCCTCGGAGCATTGTTGGCCCAGCACAACGAGGAAGGAAAAGAAAATGCACTCTACTATATCAGTCGGAGATTAATCGGAGCAGAAGTACGATATTCTCCAATTGAGAAACATTGTCTGGCGTTGATCTTTGCAGTTCAGAAGCTCCGCCACTATATGCTCTCCCACAAAATCACCTTGATATCAAAGATCGATCCGCTGAAGTTCTTGATGACAAGACCAGCGTTGACAGGTCGTTTGGCAAGGTGGGCAGTTCTATTACTGCAATTTGATATAGTGTACATGCCACAGAAAGCAGTAAAGGGACAAGCTTTGGCAGATTTCCTCGCCGCACATCCAATCCCAGCTGACTCTCCGCTCAATGATGATTTGCCAGATGAACAAATCATGCAAGTTGATGAAGAAGAAAAGGTACCGTTTTGGGAGATGTACTTTGATGGGGCATCGTCTATCAAGTCTCCCAAACCTCCAAATCTTGCAAAGGCCCAAGCTGGCATCGGTCTAGTCTTTATAGAACCCGAGGGAGGCATAATGAGATTCTCGTTCAGTCTAACTGAACCTCGGACCAATAATGAAGCCGAATACGAAGCTCTAATAGCAGGACTGGAGATTGCAATTGATATCCAAATCACAGATCTTCAAATTTTTGGTGATTCTCAACTTGTGATAAATCAAGTCATGGGCATTTACAAGATTTGCAAGCTTGAGTTGGCCCACTATCACCGACGAGCTCTTGAGCTTCTAAAACAAATACCGAATGTCAGGATGACTCAGGTTCCTCGAGGACAGAATGCAAAAGCAGATTGTTTAGCTAAACTGGCCAAGGAGCTTGCAAATGAGGATAAGAGGCCACCTATATTCATTGCGGTTGAAAACCGCCGAGTCTTAGAGCCAGCAACCCTACAATTCCCGCAGGCAGAGGGAATGCCAGGTTCAAGCCAACAGGATGTAGCCCCGGTTGATCCTCAACCTCCCCAACAAATCACTGTTAAAAATCAACCAGGGGAACGTCCAACAGTAAAAAGACGAAGAACTGGTAGATTCTCAGAGTCGTGGTTGGATTGCCTAGATGTTGAAGTCGAAGACGATTGGAGGCAACCATTCGTCGACTACTTCAAAGAAAGCAAACTTCCAACAGATAAGTCTCTGGCTGCACAAATTAGAAAAAGAGCATTGCGATACGCGTTTGTCAATGACACGTTGTACCGACGAGCTTTTGATCAAATGTGGCTAAGGTGCCTAGGGACCAAGGAAGCTGATAAAGTGGTAGCAGAAGTTCATGAAGGACTCTGTGGAGCACACCAGTCAGGTCCCAAGATGGCCGCTAAAATTAAAAGAATGGGTTATTACTGGCCTACGATGGTGAGAGATTGTATCAACCACGCTAAGAAGTGCCACGAATGTCAGATTCACGGTGATGTCATTCATCAACCGCCGAATCCACTGCATCCAACAATTACATCCTGGCCATTTGAATGTTGGGGCACAGACATAATTGGGCCAATAGATCCGCCGTCTTCGGCCGGACATCGCTTCATTCTTGCAGCAACAGACTACTTTTCGAAATGGGCGGAAGCGGCACCATTCAGGGAAGTCACGTCCGAGCACGTGATCAATTTCTTTACCCACAATGTCGTCTACAGATTCGGTGTACCACGCCGCGTGATCTCAGACAATGGCACAGCATTCAAAAGTACGAAAATCTACAAGTTTGTAGATCGTCACAAGATCGACTGGCGGTACTCGTCTATATACAACCCAAGAGCCAATGGTTTGGCAGAAGCCTTCAACAAGACGCTGGTGAAGTTGTTGAAGAAGATTCTCACCAAGAATAAAAGAGAATGGCATACAAAGATGGCAGAAGCATTGTGGGCGTATCGTACGACCTACAAAACACCGACCAAAGCTACTCCCTATTCACTAGTGTTCGGGGCTGAAGTCATCTTGCCACTAGAAGTTGAACTACCGTCCCTTCGGGTCGCTATCCAGAATGAGCTTACTCAAGAGCAGAATGCTCGCCTAAGAATAGAGGAGCTCGATGCACTCGACGAAGTTAGATTGCAAGCCCAACAAAACTTAGAGATCTACCGTGGAAGGATGGCAAAATCATTTGATCGGATGGTGCGCCCTCGATCCTTTCAAGAAGGAGAATTGGTCCTGGTGCTGAGAAGGCCAATCATCCCTCACCGAAAAATTGATGGCAAATTCGTATCCAATTGGGAGGGTCCCTTCGTCATTGAGAAAGTGTATCAAGGAGGAGCCTACCAGCTCATCGATCTGCACGGTCAGAGGCCCATGCCGCCGATCAACGGTCGACACCTGAAGAAGTATCATGCGTAAAATTGCTTAAAGAAATATTACATTTTATGTATTGTGTATTCCATACATGTTTATTAACATATACACTCTACATTTTTGAAATTCTCTTGTGTTGCAAGAATGCATTTCAAAATCACCCTACGAGACAGGGGGCATGTTAAATATTTATTTGGGTTGACGTCGTGCTAAGCGCCGAGATCCCCAAATAAATATTTAAAATCACAAAATTTTAAATTTACTCCATTATGAAATGTCCCTGCGAGACAGGGGGCATTTTAAATATTTATTCGGGTCGACACCGCGCTGCATGCCGAGATCCCCGAATAAATATTTAAAATCACCAACGCAAATATTCTTTTATACTGAAGAATACAAAGAATTCTTTTTGAAGTATGTGCAGGTGATCTTTCAAAAGACCGAGACGTCACTTTCTCAAACAAATCAAGATTTCAAAGGTCAGAAAGAGACTTTTGTGACTTCGCATTTCAACAAATTGAGCCAGAACAACCTGAAGTCTTTCAGTAGCCTGAAGCTTAAGGTTCGGGTGGGTGTAAGAGGTCGGATCCAACACGCCCAAATATGGTCGGATCGCTGGCAGCTCCGTCTACTCAACACGCCACAAGAAAGGCCGTAGTAGCGGAACCCCCACTTCGTCAACCCGTCAGTAGGGACTGTAGGAAGTACGAAGGCAAATTTGACTCGACAAGTTCAAGTGGTTGTAGTCCGCTGAATTCTCCTAAATGACTGGAGAATCAAAGTTCCAGTGGGAAAGGGAAATCTCGAGCAATTACCATATATACGTAGGCTCCAAATCTTCAACCATAAAGGAGAACTCTAAACCTACCAACTTCAGTAAAATCAGCATTGGGAAGCATAATTCCCATAGCTCAAGTCTGAAGCCTGAATGGGTGTAAGAGGTCGGATCCAACAAGCCCAAATATGGCCGGATCGCTGGCAGCTCCATCTACTCAACACGCCATAAGAAAGGCCGTAGTAGAGGAACCCCCATCTCAGCAACCAGAGGACAAAGAGCTGTCAAATCCTAGCTCGCCCAATCTGATGAACTCAAGTGACTCAGATTAAAGTCTCCTCAAGTGGTTATGGATTAAGGTACTACCTACATTTGGTACTATCAATCAAATCCGAAACCTGTAAATCCTTCAACAAATCCGCAAAGCACAAAGCTAGGATCGAAGGGTTTCTTTTCTTCAACAAGTCCACCAAAGCACAAAGCAAAGGACCGAAGAAATTATCCCAAAGTTCATGAAAAGCCTGAGGCTGAACTAAGAGGATTCTGTCATCAACAAGTCCGTTATACACAAAGCTCTGGACCGATGACTTCTCACCACCGACCTATTACAAACCTAAGGGTTTAGGTCATCGGCAACCACTCCTTCATCAAGCCCGCCAAAGCTATAAGCAAAGGGCCGAAGGTACAAATCACCTGACAAATCAGTAGAGACAAATCAGGAAATTCTCCATCAATGTCTGCCGCACGAAGCACGGGACAAGAAGAACCAAAATCTAAGGGAAACTAGAGCTACAAGAAGAAGTATCCTGAATGACTTCTACAAATATCCCTCAACCGACCTCGCCTCCACCGGTTCCGACCCCGACACGAGCTCCAACAGCCGAATCCTCCCCACGATCGCGAGCCTTGCGATTTTTCTCCCTCTGAAACCGAAACCTCCTCAAACCTCCGATCCCTCTCTGCTCCAGGCTGAAGCCGATCCCTTGCCGAGGCTATCCCGACCCTTCCATCTCCTACCCGACCCCCTTTGCTTCTCCGATCCACAGAGAGAGAGAGAGAGAGAGAGAGAGAGAGAGAGAGAAGCCCTAACCTCTCCACCTCCTTCGCCTCTGTCCGACCTCGCTCCGACGTTCCCCCCCCCCCTCCTGGATCGGAAGTTACGACATTTTGAGCAGAAGCACGAACGGGAGCTCGCCGAGTGTGAAGGTAGCTTTCTCCCATGCGCTGCTTCTTCGGCTAAACCCGATAAATCTGCTGAATAGAGAGGAAAAGGGAAGGTTTAACTTGCCGCGAGATCAAACAGCTAGCTAAATCATGATTAAATCATGTTGATTAAATATGATTTGGTATATATCCTGCTCTAATCCTATATAACCCCTTTTTCTAATTTCTGTATTAATTGTAATTAATCATAATCAGTTAAGTTTAATTTTTTATTAATTATTATTATTATATTAATTATATTTAATTAAATTTAATTATGATTAAATATTTTTAATTATAATTAGTTATCAATCAATTATAAGTTAATCATAATTAAGTGAATTTAATTATGATTACTTATTTTTAATTATAATTAATTATCAATTAATCATAATTTAATTATAATTAAATATAATTAATTATAATTAGTATTTTAATAGTAATTAATTATTATTAATTAGAACTAACTGTTATTAATTGTAAAATCCATTACAATTACTTAAAATGACAAAAAAAAAGGGGGAAAAAGAAATGCTCTCTCTCTCGCCTCGATCCACATGCCAACCTCGACGCTCGCAAAGGTATAATTTTCTAACTCAGATTCTCGCTCTCGAAGTTCGCGGCGGACCGGAAAACCGCCTATACACGCTTTCATAAGCATGGTGGGATGGGACCCCGGTGCGGCGCCTACAGCGAGGCGGGTAATCACCTCAAAATCCTACCCTCGGCGTTCGTGTCGAGCCGGCAAACCACCTATACACGCTTTCTTAAGCGTGGTGGGAAGGGAACCCGGTGCGACGCCTACGGCGAGACGGGTAGGCCCTATACACGCTTTTCTTAGCGTGGTGGGGACGATTTTAAGTACCCGTATGCGGCTCTGTACCTGCGGGGAAACAACTGGTTATCTTTTTCAGGTACGTCAAAGACCCATACACGCTTTCTTAAGCGTGGTGGGGGATTGAAGACTTTACACGGCCGCGGTGTCCTCGAAAGAGGGCACCTACCATACACGCTTTCTTAAGCGTGGTGGGAAAGGCCCAGTTTTCCGTTATTTCCCCTAAACGGGGGAGATGCCGGAATGCTGCCGAAATTTCGGGTGAACTTAAGACTGTACCTGGACTTATTTGAGCTCAAAAGCAGAAGACTTGGACTAGAACTCAAACTCAAATGAGCAAGACTTGGATTGGATTGAAGTGAACAACAAAACAATTTAAAATGAACAATGAAATAGATTTAAATGGATTCGAACTCAAACAAGTGACAATGAACAGCAATGAGCCAAACTTAAAAACTCTTGGACAGCAGGGAACATAGAGGTTGAGCTGAACTTGTACATAATTTGAACATTTAAACTTGATTTGGATAACAAGAACATGGACTCAAATCAGACTTGAAAGATAAGAAATTTGAGCGATATGCAAATGATATTGAAATTCAATATTTTTGGTGACTTGAAGTGATCGCAAAACTACAATGAGCATGATAACCCACTAACGGTCATATACAAGAAGTGTGATGTACTTGTAAGCAACAGCAGAAGAGATGTAATGCAGACAAATACATGATGTTCCTATAATGTACAATAGTATACCTACAAGTTACTACAAGGATCATGCAATGAATATGAACATCCTTTCATGGGCATGTATAGAAGACTTGCAATGAACACATACGAAGGACTCGAATTGAACTTGTATCAAACAAGGAACTCTAAGTACAACTTGCTTGCAAAGGAATAAAAGTTTCTACCTATAAGCTATGACATGAAATCTCCAACAAATGTCAAAGAGCCGTCATGATGATTGGAATGCAAACACTATTAAATGACATTCCTACAAGTAGTAACAATCCAATGTCAAACAAATGCAAGAAACACTGGCAAGTTATAGCGATCAATATACAGCATACGGTGAACACTACGATACTCTTACAGTCTACAATAGTGCAGTATCAAGCAAGTATATTAGTCCCTTACAAACTAATGACAGTTGTCTTAGGGTGGCAGACCCATCCCTATAAGCAAGTACAATCATCATACCATCTGAGATTGGTGAAAAGTGGACATGATGCAAGTACAACGATTCTCCTATAACACATCTAGGAGATTATAGTGAACATGAATATCCCTTGCAAGCAGTGGTAAATAATATAATATTTGTGGATAGCAACAGTGGGTATATCATAAATACAGAGAACTCCTTGTGGAAATAAATACACATAATATCTGTAAACAATTTTGGAAGATCTGCAATACATACAATCTCTCTACGAGTACAGATGTATGTAAAACATGTCACTCGTGGGTAGATGCAGAAAGACTTCAGTAAATGCAGTATCCTGAAGTCAATTCCGATCTATGAATGAAAACATCTACCCGCCTACCAGCAACAGTTGTGGAGATCATATAACGCCACCGGATCTGCAACACCCATGCGAGCAGACAGAAGGCGTACAAATTCCTAGATGAAATCCCAGCGCCATGCCACCGGATCCGCAACTTTCATGCAAGCGGACAGAAGGCGTGTACAAATATTCTAAGAACACCCCTGCACGTGTGCACTTTAATTTGTATACACATAGGTACACTAAAAGGGGAAAATATAATCATAACCTGCATGGGCCCCGACGAGCGTGTCGTAGGAACACACACGACGTCTAGGGATGCTGCGCGGGTCAATAAATCTGAACCTGATCCTCCTAAGTAGGTAAATAAGAGTTGACAAGGTTCATCAAATAATTATAAAATACCCCCAAAAACCCGCATGGGCTCCGGCGAGCGTGTTATTGGTACACACGTGACGTCTAGGTATGCTGCGCGGGTCAATAAGTGAATTCCAGTTCGAGCCCGATCCTCCTGTACGGGTAGAAAGGGGTTGACATGGCTCGAACCATTAAATAAATATGCGGTCGCGAGATCGACCGGAATATTTATTTTATAGTTCATATTAGGCCTTCAAGGCTTATAATCAAGAGAATTCACTAACAAAGGCTCAAAGCCTATGAAACCCGATCCTCCATCGACCAGTAGATAGAGTCGATAGGGTCCAATCAACAAAATAAAAATGACCCCAAATACCCCGATGATGGCCGTGTTGGATGCAGATCTCAACCGGAGGGGTTTCCGAACACTCAAAATATCTCCTACATTCTCAAACAAAATTCACAAAATCCCAAAATCCAAAAATCTCTCCAACTCCAAAAATATTTAAAATTTAAGTTCAACTATCAAAACACTTAAAGCAAAACACATCCACACTCCGCAACAGTTTGCCGAGGTGGACAAATCAAAATTTACTTCAGCTCACATTGAGCTAATGTCTAGTCGAAAATATCACTAGGATCCATTTTCAAATAATCTCCTGCCAGCAAGGACGTGGTACGAGTCCTCTAACCGGCAGTTTCGCCGCCAAATGACACTGCAGGATAAACGGTTATGACTCGGGGCCCTCTGAACCAGGTGGTCGCCGCCAAATGGCACCATTATATTATGGTTATGGCCAGAGCCCGTATGCTCCCCAATGGCATCAAATCCTTGAGATATGAATCAATAGGATATGATCGATAGGGCAAAAAGCCCTCTGTTAGCTAAGGTGGATTCAAATTTGTCCCCTTAGGCAAATACCCACCCCAGGTCTACAAGGTACCCTTGGACGAAGCAACCCATGGCTGCCGACAAGGATCCTTCTGTCAGGTTGGGTCGACTACCTCCTCTGACTAAGTAGACCAGGGACCATGATGGCCCGGGACGACGGAACCATGGGATCTTGATCGGGTCCATCATCCATTCCCCCACCATCCGCTTTAAGTGCAAGATGGTGAAATTTCCAATTTTAAATATCAAATCCCTCAATTTTCCCATACCTTAAACCCATTGCTGCTACTATATGCCAGATAACGTGTATTTCTTACGGATCTGATTGACGACTAGCCTTAATCGAAAGTTCTCTCTCGTTATCGGGAGGGGTAATTAACTATAGGGGCTTGCGCCTATAGGAAACCAGAACTCAGATCATAAAGTCCTCGCAAAATGAGGGCGAAATCTCTGGGTAGTGTCTTATCTACTATCTCATCTGCCTTCCAAAATTTACCCCGGAACTTAGTTCGTTAAAACTCCCCCCTAGCATAAAGCAACAAGTCGGGCGGAGGCCGGGGCAGAATTTTCGGAGCCCACATGGACTGAACCTAGTACTTTAGGGAAGGCATCCCGCCAACAAGGTTATCCATGCATTAATAAAGGAAAATAAAGAGCACTCCCGACCACATCTGTCTTATAGACCGAACCTAGTGCTTTCCACATCCTTCTCTACTTCTCTCCTGAAATAACACAACCTCATCTTTGCCTCATGAATCCATCCTATCCTGTGCTCCATCTCTACCACCATAATAAATACTACCAATCAGCCATTGGCCATCTCCCATCAGTAGTTGCCCTATGTATGGGCCTTGGAAATGAGTACAAGACATCTTATGGTGATGAAGAACAAAAGATAAAGGAGGAAATGATTTTTTCCAATCAATCAACTTCTTATTTTTTCCACAATCAACTTCACCACCAATGATTTTTTCATCATCAACACTTAGATGTATGTGATATTGTCATCTTAATTGTAATTACTATAAAATTTATCTTTAACTCTCCATGTTATTCCCTTACTGCATAATACTTGGAGACATTTCATTTTAAACACCCAACCTTAACTTTGGGAGTTATTTTATCATTTAATTCTCATTCTTCTATATCATAGGTCCAAGATACCTAAATCAATCACATCAAAGTTATTTTTAAACTGAAGAACATTGAGTGAAGTTGAATATCATAAACTCAATCATTGTTTTACTAATATTGAGTGAAGTTGAATTTCATAAACTCAATCGTTGTTTTACTAATATTAAATCATTTATCTTTAAAAAATTTCTCTGTTTTTCCAAATTTCACTTCCAATAAATGTCTCACTTATTAGAATCATGTAAACTCCAAATTGCGTACACCAACATACCTCAATTTGAGCATCCCTTCTAAGTATCTCGATAGCTAATATTGACCTAATATTGATTATTGATATAATCCTATCATGGTTAGGAACTATTTGGTCACTCTACAACTATATACACTAGTTATAGAAAAATCCCAAATAGTCCCCAGACTATTCGTGTGACGTCAAATCAAACATAAATTTAAAGAGTAATTTTAGGAGAGAAAATGATCAAAATAATCCATTGGCTTTTTAGTAAGGAACAAATTGATCCACAACTATTAAAAGACAATTTTGGTCCATCAAGTCTCTAAAAAAAAAATCAAAATAGCCCCTTGGTGAGACTATTTTAGTTCCTTTTTAAGGAGTTAAAGAACCAAAATAATCATTTAATATAGTTGACGACCATTTGATCTTTCATAAAGAGTTAAGGGATCATTTTAGTCCTTTTCTCAATGTTAGGATCTTCATTTATCTCAAAATAAAATAATAGTTCTTCAAATTTATTCAAGTATTAAGTGACAATTTGGATTATCTACTTTAATTAATTAAATTCGTCAAGAAAACAAGCACAATATAACAATGGCACAAATATTTTTTTAATGTTCTTTCCTTTAAGTCTAGGTTATTGTAGATTTTTTTCCCAATCTTTGTTTCTTATACATGCTTATGCAATAGATTTTAACTTGCCCAATTAATTTTTTTTTACGGAAATAACACTTGTCAATCATCATATATGATTTTCATTAAAAAACGTTATCAACATCTAACAACCACTTAGTAAAAACTTTATAATCAATTTCACCATCATTAGTAGACACTTCTTAAAACTTTTTATTTATGTCATCATCTACATCAAAATTTTTACACCTATAAATTTAATAAGCATCATTCTCAAAAACACTAAATTTCATATCAAAATTATTTCCTCGTCTCTTGTTAGATTTATGATTCAAGTGAATTGGTTCATCATTATACTAGGAATTCATTTAGGTTCACATGCATAAACCTGATTGGCCTTCAAATTGTC
Organism: Dendrobium chrysotoxum; assembly: GCA_019925795.1. Lineage (NCBI taxonomy): Eukaryota > Viridiplantae > Streptophyta > Magnoliopsida > Asparagales > Orchidaceae > Dendrobium > Dendrobium chrysotoxum. The sequence continues at coordinate 43,219,025 of CM034303.1, read as the reverse complement.
AGTCTGTGTTTAAACAAGATTAATGTCATCAAAGATTTGATTTTGCTCATTTAGCAATGTTAAATTTAGAACATTGGAGAGGGAAAAGCTTTATTTTATTAAACAAAACTATCACTATTTATAGATCTATTCCGAATATCTTAATATAGAAACAAATAATTATAGAATCATGCATAATTTCCTTAATATAATCCTTCCTAAATCAGCCACCCAAATATGGAAGGAGATCGGAGTGATTCAAGTGAGCCTCCCACAGATTCTCATCCTGGGCATGGGATCAAATGTCAAGGGTTGGCTGGGATTTAACAGAGATTAGCGTGATCCAGGTGAGCCTCCCATGGATTTCCATCCTGGCCGTGGGATCAAATGTCAAGTGACGAATGGGATTTAACAGAGATCGGCGTGATCCAAGTGAGCCTTAGTGTACCATAAAGTCATTCATTTGATTAAAATTTTGGGAGGAATTAGCTTCAAACATTATTGCGGCAAAGGATACCGATGAAGGCTATCTCAATAGCCAGCAAGGTGCAGGGCGGCAATGAAGGCTGTGTTGAACAGTAGCCCTCAAAATATTGGAAACGGCAATAAAGGCTGGTGGTGGAACAGCAGGGAAAATGGATTAATTATCCTTCGAGTCCATCTCCCTCTCGATTCTCAAGGGAAGGCCGGCAATAAAGGCATGGCAGTAAAAAAAGGGAAAAAAATCTATTTTTAGGGTTGCAGCAAGCTTCAATGACAAAAGTAGAAGCATACATCTGAAGCGACTCAGCACTCGGCACGCAGATCTCCTCCTTCCTAGGTCGTCCGACTCCACCTGAACAGACTCCTATTCGATCGGCCAGTACAGGTGCACGCAAGGCCTCTGATCCCCCTGGTCTGATCGTAGGAGGGAATGCATATTTTGCACTCTTGCTTGTCCCTGACCCTACATAAGAGGAAACTCTCGGCTCTTTCCAGACACACGCAAGAGGAGGTCTCGACCGACTCTAGACGTCACGCTCAATAGGAGCCCTCCCGCTCGATCTCTCCTCGGTCTTGGATGCACGAAGGTCCTAAGAATTTTGACAATGAAGGCCGGTGGTGGGAACCTGTTTTCCTCATAATTCCGACAATAAAGGCCGGTAGGACCAGTATTCCTCAAAATTCTGGCAATTAAGGTCGGTAGTGGGAACCTATATTTCTCAAAAATTTGGCAATGAAGGCCAGTGGAAGGACCAGTACAAAATTTTGGCAATGAAGCCCGGTAGTGGGAACTTGTATTCGTCATAATTCCGGTAATGAAGGTCGGTGGTCAAAACTTGTATTCCTCATAATTCTGGCAATGAAGGTCGATGGTGGGGAACCTAACCAGCAAACATCAGCTCCCTCAGGGTAGGATAAAGTGCTTCTAATCTCTTTGTAGCCTCACCCTCAATATCCATGATCGACTCCATACTTAGGGAAGTAGCGTACTTCACCATCTGCGTGCTCGCCAACTCTTCGGTCACCGTAAGCACGCACTAGACCGTAGCAGTGAACTGCCTTACCACCAAGAAAGCCATCTTCTTCCCCACCGCACGCATCGTCTGGGCAACTCCACATATCAGGACCGTTCCATCAACGAGCTTCGAATCTAGCAAACTAACTTTAGTCCAAATCCGACCGGCAAGGTTCTCAATGATGATTCTATTAGCGACTGTGAAGAAGGCGAGAACGTGGGTTACGAAGTGGCGTTCGTCCGATTTGAGGGATTGATCCCAGTGGTGGAGATCTTGAGAGAGGTTGACTTCTTTTGCTATCTAAAAGGAAGCTTCAGCCTTCTTGTACATCTCCCAGATCTGAGGGTAGCGGATTGTGAACATGTAGAAGCAGTCGGGATTTGGGGCAAGGAGGGGCTCTTCGAGTGGAGGATTTTATGGCATATACAACAGCTCTTCAACCTCTTATTCCTTGCTCGGTTCAACTCCAGCACACGCACGAGGGTCGGTCATCCCTGCTTAGGAACACACGCACATTGTTCCTTCTCGTTCCCTCTCTTGATCCTCTTCTTCACTCAATTCGGCCCCCAGGTAGGCACGTACAAAAGGGGTCTCATATGCCTTCTCTAGCCGCACACAGAATACCGAAAGGGGAAGCCCTCTCACTTGCTCGATTACTCTGAATGTACGCGAGTAGGAAGCAGAATGCAAGAACCAGCACGCCCTTGATCACATGCAACATTGAGCGTAATCCCGCTCAATCAACTCCCAGGCACACGCGCAGAATCTTTTGGCTGCACGCCTCTCTCATCCCGTTCGCTCGCACTCATACGAGAGGGATTTACGAGATGTTCGTTTCTCTTGATCGAATGCAGAGACCGCGGGGTTCTCGCTCGACTCCTCCAGACGAGATGCACTAGACGTTTGTCTCTCTCGATCAAATGAAGAGACTGCAGGATGAGACACTCTCCCCTCTCGGTTGGACGTACGCAGGAATGAACAAGCCGGAATATGCTCTCCCTTCCATTTCTGAAGGGAAGGTCGGGCATTCCCTTCAAAAAGTCTGGCAGTAAAAAAACTCAAAATTCCCGCCAAGGCAATGAAGGCTCTGATACCATGTTAAATTTAGAGAATTGGAAAGGGAAAAGCTTAATTTTATTAGACAAAACTATCCATATTTATAGATCTATACCGGATATCTTAATAAAGAAACAAATAATTATAGAATCATGCATAATTTCCTTAATATAATCCTTCCTAAAGTAGCCACCCAAATATGGAAGGAGATCAGCATGATTCAGGTGAGCCTCCCACGGATTCCCATCTTGGTTGTGGGATCAAGTGTCAAAAGACGGTTGGGATTTAACAAAGATTGGCATGATCCAGGTGAGCCTCCCATGAATTTTCATCCTGGCTGCGGGATCAAGTGTCAAGTGACGACTGAGATTTAATAGAGATTGGTGCGAATCAGGTGAGCCTTCCAAGGATTCCTATCCTGGCCATGGGATCAAGCGTCAAGGAACGACTGAGATTTTAGCAAGCAATTCATTCAATTGTTGATAGAAAGTATTCAAAATTTTATCTTTTTCATAATCTATTAAGTTGCCATGATAATTAGCTCAACATGTAAGTGACATTGACATAATCCAAAACTTTGATACCCAATTTGATACAAGATTCCTCAAGATTATGATTTCCACATGCAATTAAAATGATGTGCAGTATGCTCGATTTGATGTAGAACAATTTATGTTTATGATTTCCTTATGCAAATAATGTGATGTGCAGTATGAATACATGCAAAGGATATTTAGTATTCATAGATCACAAGCCACTAAATGATTTAACCACTTGTTTTCTTTAAATGTGAGCAATAAATACTAGAACAAAAATCCAAATGATAATGAATGATCAAAATAACTCAGCAATTCTAGCAACAAATGGGAAACATATAAACAAGAAAATTAATTCCACCCAGGTTAAGTCTATAAACAATATTGAATAGTCTACAATAACATAACCCGTGACTACTACACCCAGCTAATTTAGGAAGCGCACACACGCAAGGCATGACCTGGGACTAACAAATTTTCTAGTCAAAGTGAACTATGACAATCATAAAAAGTGAAACTTGAGAAAACGACAAATCCTATCTCAAATAATAGATAACCCACATAGGGCTGCAAGCGAACTGAGCGTTCGACAAGCTGCTCGAGGCTCGGCTCGATGAGAGCTCGTTCGTGATCGTTCAATTAGTTAGTTGAACAAGCTTGAACACTTTCATAAATACTCGATGTGTTAATAAACAAGCTTGAACAACAATGCGTTGGCTCGATTAGGTTCGTGAACATGATCGTTTAAAGCTCATGAACATACTCGATATGAAGCTCGATAAGAAGCTCGTGAACAAAGAACTCGATTAATGTTTGATATTTGACATCAAGATCATTAATTCTCATTATTATTATTATATATATTTAATAAATAAGCTATTATTATATATTAATTGATATTAATCGATTAATTCTCATTAATATTATTACTTATCATTTATTTACTAATAATAATTATTTAATTTATAATTAACAACAATATAAGTTTATTATAATATAATGATATAACTATTGTTAAATAATAAAATTTAAAGTAAATAATAATGAGCATTGCATTTTTCATATTAATTAATGTTATTTTCATTTTACATAGACAATTGCTTTTATTATAAATGTGTTTGTTCATAGATATATTCATGAACGTGTTTGTTTGATTATTTAAAAAAATCGTTAAATATGTTCGCGAACATGCTCGATGTAATCGTTTGTTAGGAAGCTCGATAAAGCTCATTTGTTAAGTTAATGAACATCTAAAAGTAGAGCTCGTTTATAGCTCGTTTGTTTAAAGCTCGATAAGCACTAAACGAACCGAACATAAACTGAACATGAACCGAACATGAACACTCATTAATTTAAATGAACCAAACATGAACACAAATAATAAAGCTCAAACAAACACGAACCAAACTTGAACGAGCTGATATTAAATGAACTCAAACATGAACACTCACATACTCGGCTCGGCTCAGTTCGTTTGTAGCCCTAAACCCACAGGTCACGCCACAGTCCATTTAATTTAGACAATAAGATATAACGCAAGCATCTTTTAAGTTGATGAGTAAATCAAAATGCCATTGCCTAAGCCGCTCAATCCACAAGTCCAAAGAATCCAAGACTAAAACTACATAACCATAACCGAGTGTCAATCCAAATAATAACCAATCTCCAGGACAACTCCATACAATATGATTGAAAATATAATGCAATCTATCATAACCTCCTCAATCTTTTGTGAGAATTAATTTAAACTGAATAAAAAATGAAATCATATCAACCATATAAACAAACCAAAAGCTAGGAAATCAAATACAATCTTTTATCGATCAACATCACCGCCATATTATTAAATAAAGAAATAACAAATAGAGCTAACAACAACAACATTAGCCTTTATCCCACTATGTGAGATCAGCTACATGAATTATTTTTCTCCATTGTGTCCTGTTAAGAATTAAATTCTCATTTAAATCTAATAAAGAAAGGTCATTTCTAATATTTTCTAACCAAGTCTTTTTTAGGTCTACCTCTACCTTTCTTAACATAAACCAAATCTAATACATCTATTTTCCTAACCGGGTCATCAGAGGGCCGTTGTTTTATGTGACCAAACCATCTAAGGCAACTCTCTCTAATCTTAGATTCCACTAGAGCTACTCCAATCTTTTCATGTATATGCTCATTTCAAATTCTGTCTCTAAGAGCAAAGCCACTCATCCACCTAAGCGTCCTCATCTTTACAACACTTAACTTAATATTATGCTTCTCTTTTAATGGACAACATTCTGCATCATATAGCATTGCAGGGCTAACCACCATCTTATAGAATTTTCCCTTAAGTTTGAGGGGGACTTTTCTATCACACAACAAGCTCGATGCATTCCTCCATTTCAACCATCCATCTTGAATTCTACTAATAATATCTCCATCTATTTCACCATCACTCTGAACAATAGACCTAAGATATCGAAAATGTGTACTCTTATTAATGACTTCATCACCCAAAATCACAATCCCCCCACTAGATCTATTATTATTAAAATTACACTCCATATATTCAATTTTAGACCTACTCAAACAAAAGCCTTTAGACTCTAAGGTTGACCTCCATATAGGGCTGCAAGCAAACTGAGCGTTCGGCAAGCTGCTCGAGGCTCGGCTTGATAAGAGCTTGTTCGTGATCGTTCAATTAGTTAGTTGAACAAGCTTGAACACTTTCGTAAATACTCGATATGTTAATAAACAAGCTTGAACAACAATGTGTTTGGCTCGATTAGGTATATGAACATGATCGTTTAAAGCTCATGAACATACTCGATATGAAGCTCGATAAGAAGCTCGTAAACAAAGAACTCGATTAATGTTTGATATTTGACATCAAGATCGATTAATTCTCATTATTATTATTATATATATATATATATATAATAAATAAGCTATTATTATATATTAATTGATATTAATCGATTAATTCTCATTAATATTATTACTTATCATTTATTTACTAATAACAATTATTTAATTTATAATTAACAACAATATAAGTTTATTATAATATAATGATATAATTATTGTTAAATAATAAAATTTAAAGTAAATAAATATTATATTATATGTTAATTAAATATTCTTATTAAATCTTAGTGAATGAATAATTGAATATCAAGGATAAAAAGAGAGGCGGCAAACTCATAATTTTCCTTGGTATCTATTTTCCCTCATTATCTTCCCGACTTGCCCTAATTTTTCTTCCCAAATGCAGGCTAACGAAGGCGGAAGGCCGAACTGGCGAACTCAGAACGACAGAACCTGCTTCGCCGCTCTTTCTCCCCGCAAACCCCGACTCCTGCTTCTATGAACGACGGAACCATTAAAGTCTTTCTATGAACGCAGAAGATAATCTTTCAACTGTTGTACCAAATGGAGAGAAATGCAACAGGTAAGCTTCATTTAAAAATATATTCATATTGATTAATATTATTTTCATTTTACATAGACAATTGCTTTTATTATAAATGTGTTTGTTCATAGATATATTCATGAACGTGTTTGTTTGATTGTTTAAAAAAATTCGTTAAATATGTTCACGAACATGCTCGATGTAATCGTTTGTTCGGAAGCTCGATAAAGCTCATTTTTTAAGTTAATGAACATCTAAAAGTAGAGCTCATTTATAGCTCATTTGTTTAAAGCTCGATAAGCACTAAACGAACCAAACATGAACTGAACATGAACCGAACATGAACGCTCATTAATTTAAATGAACCAAACATGAATACAAATAATAAAGCTCGAACAAACACGAACCAAACTTGAACAAGCTGATATTAAATGAACTCAAACATGAACACTCACATACTCGGCTCGGCTCGGCTCGTTTGCAGCCCTACCTCCATAATTCAAGTTTACCTTCAACTACCTCTCTAGTCTTATCAACAAGAATATCATCAGCAAAAAGAATACAACAGGGTACAACCTCTTGCAAATGTCTAGTGAGAACATCCATGACTAAAGCAACATGATATGGGCTTAAGGCGGATCCTTGATGTAATCCAACTGAAATAGGAAAATACTTGGTCAAACCACCTTGTGTTTGAACACAAGTAATAACTCATGCATACATATCCTTAATGGCTTGAATATAAGCATTATTAACCCCTTTCTTTTCTAGAACTTTCCATAGCACTTCTCTTGGAACTTTATCATATGCTTTCTCTAAATCAATAAATACCATATGTAGATCCTCCTTATTCTCTCTATACTTCTCCATCAAACCTCTCAATAAATGTATAGCTTCCATAGTAGAGACCTACTCGGCATGAATCCAAATTGATTTTGAGAAACATTAGTATCACACCGCAACCTATGCTCCATAACTATCTCCCATAATTTTAAAGTATGATGCATTAACTTAATTCCTCTATAATTCGCACAATCTTGTGCATCACCTTTATTCTTGAAAATAGGAATCAACACACTCATTCTCCACTCATCTGACATATTTTCAGTCTTCAAAATAATATTAAAAAGTTTAGTAAGCCAAGAAATTCCTTCATCTCCTAAACATTTCCACAACTCTATCGGAATATCATCAGGTCCAACAACTTTTCCACATTTCATTTTCTTTAAAGCCTCTCTAACTTCGGTTTTACTAATACGCCGATAAAAACAAAAATATTTATTTTCATTTAGGGTGCTAAAGTCACTAAAGTCAATCGCATTCTCATAATCTTCATTCAAAAGTTTAGAAAAATATCTCATCCACCTTTGTTAAATATTCTCATCTAATAAAAGCAATTTTTGATCTTCATCCTTAATACACTTCACTTGAACTAAATCCTTATTAGTTGGTTAACTCAAATAGAGTTAACCAACTAATGAAAAGAAAATAAATAAATTATGTTAAAATCAATGCTTTATGTGATGCTTCTGATGAGAATAAATGGGAAGATTTTCATCAGTTTGTCTTTGTTTTGTGCAATGTATCATGGCTTTGTGTTTAGCGGATCAAATCATATGTCCTCCCATATTAGACATAGGTTTTGTTCAATCCAAATCACATATATTTTGGTCTATTTTTTGTGTGCTTGACCTTTTTTTAGTTACCTTCTGGTACATTATATTTGCAGCTTGAGGCTATTATACATCTAGGTAAGACATTTCATTCAAAAACTCACGAAAGAGAATGCACTTTGTCGTGTCAGTTAGCTTAAACCATTATGACTTGATGATGATGAGTTCACTTACAACAAAAACATTTATACAATGCATCGATGAATCATTATTAATCATCTTCTCATGCAATGGGTTCACCCAAGTAGAAAAAAAATCATAGGACAAGCTAAAACTAGGTGCCCCACTAACAAAATTAATACATGAGTGAATTGTAACTGAAAATTAATTAAATCATGCAAGGGTGTTAATTCTACACCTAGCACACAAAACTTGATAATGTTAACCCAGCACAGAAAACTTGATAATGTTAACCCGGTTTCACGCATCCTTAATACATTCAAGGGAAATATATTCAAAAATAACCAAGCCAATATTCAGCTTTGAGATGACACGTCTAGACTTAAAAGTTTCCATTATGACTTTGCTAATAAAGTTTAAATGTGAATTGTGAAATGTTGCGAACCTTGTAATTTTAAGATATCATAGCCTAACGTGTGAATCCAAAAATACTACGAAATCTTTCTAAACTATATACTTAAATTCACCATAATTCATGAATATTGCTGGTTCGCAAAATTACCTGTACAAAATGGAATGTGCAAAGTTTTTCCTTAAGAACTTGGTAACATGCTGAACTGACCAAGAGAGAACAGGAATCAAGGCAACTGTAAAGATAATTCATAATGTGTTAGGAAGTGATTGAGTGATGCAGTTTCAAAAAGTCCAAAAAATTGGTAAACCTTCCACAGTATATCCACATCTATGAAATATGAATCATAATTTTAGGATGAATACTCACATTTAAAAGGCATCCAAGAAGTAACTAACACAATGCTGTAGGGGAGATTAATAAATTCCCTGGTTGCAATAACAGACTGCAACCATGTGTGGATGCTTGGCTGATTCCATGCTCTTGGTATCTGTAAAAGGAAAAATTACAAATGCACAAACAGCTAACACTATAATGAAGGCTAAGATGAATTCTCCTAAAAAACGTAATCACACTAGCAAGATGTCAAATTTTATTTATCAAGGCGATTTGTTTTCAACTTACCCCAAAATGAGCGTACAACGAAAACAGTGAAGAAAAGGTAGCTCCAAGTAAGGATAACCGATATGCTTTGTCTGAGATACTTTTTGGTATAAGGGGAAGGATCCCAAAAATGGACATAGCAAACACCTACCAATCAGAGCCATATCAAAACAAGTAACAAAGGCAACAATGTAGTTTAAAAAGTTGTATACTAAAAGTAGATGTGACCAATTTCTGCTTTTAATGCAAAAATGTGCAAGCTTATTTCTTGAATTTAAAGTAAAGGAATAGTCATGTGTCAACTCCAGTTTTTTGGTTTGTAACTTAAAGAAAAAAAAGGAAGTTACAAGTAAAAGACTGGAAAAGAAAAAACGTCATCTTTTTCTTATTGCATATTCACTGTAGAAGTCTCGATCCTATAAATTGACTTTACAAAGACTATCAAAACAAGGAAATAAATTTACCTAAGAAGAGAAAATAAACAAATAAAATCAGGCCTAATTAACTTGTGCGTACAAAGCTAGTAATAGCATAAAGGAAAATCAAAGGGATACGGAAATAATGGAGAATATGGAAGTAATTAATATAAATAATTGATATTAAAATATCTTCTAACACTCCCTCTCAAAAGCTGGCATGAAGATATTTTCATAGAAAGCTTGCCAACAAGGAACTCATACTGTGTTTGAGGAGGCCCTTTGGTAAATAAGTTAGCAATTTGAATAGTGGTTGGTAAGTAAATCATGTATATAACCCTATTATCAATTTTCTCCTTGATGAAATGTTTATCCACTTACTTCTATAGGTCTTGTTCTGTCATATAAAACTAAATTATGAACTACAAAGATTACAGGTTCATGATCACAATAGGCTTTGATTGGTGTTGTGTTAGACCGGTCCAGCCGGTCCATACGGGACAGGCTTGCGAAACAAAGGTGGGATTTCCGCCTCCTGCGGAGATCAGGCAATCCGAACGTCCAGACAGAGAGATTTAGGAAAGTTTTTTGAGGGAATTGGGAGAGAAATTTGAATGTAGGGACTGTTGAGAGATTTCCTTTTGAATTGTATGCATTAAATAGTTTGTTTTCCTAGGATTAGGGCATCTTGAATTTGACTGAAATTTGATATCTCTTAGATTTTTCTTGTGCTCTAGCGGCATCTAGAGATTTGGGAGAGATAGATCCTCCTCTCGAATAGAGGATCAATTGTATCTTGGTATTTTCGGTTTCCTTTTATCAAATAATACAAATTAACTACTATTTTCATGGTTTTGTATAGATTTTTGTGGAGAACTCTCGTTGTTTTCCAAAGATTGATAGGAAATACTTGAGATCTACAAGTGTTTCCTATCAAATTGGTATCAGAGCACGTCGATCGAAGGAGAACCAATGGCCGAAAGAAAAGTTGAAGTTTTGGAGGGAGAACTTGGGCAACTCAAAGCAGATTTTGAGGAGAAGATTGCTAATTTTCAAAATCAGATTGCATCCGTCAATGAAAGGATGGAGGAAAAGTTCGCCGTGGTGGAAGACATGTTGAAGAAATTGCTTGAAGCCAAAACCAAACCGGTGACATCGGAAGCAAAGGAAACTACCGGCGGCTATGGAAGAGATAGGAACCCTAACATGTTTAGGAGAAGGGAAAATCCAAAAGTGGAGATCCTGGAGGGAGAAGACGGAATGCCTTCTCTAGAACCACTTTCTAAGGAGGAGAGGAGCATTGGCTACGCAAGAAGGGGTGCTGATTTTGAAAGGAGAGGGGATGATTTCGGTCGCTGCAGTGCTGATTTTGAAAGAAGAAGAGGGGATTTTGATGAAGGGTTTGGGTATGATTGTCAGAGAGAAGATCGTGACAATTAGAGAGCACCTCCTCTTCGAGGAATGGGAGGTTATGAAGGATTTAGGGGAAACTACTGCGACCCGAGGGTGAGGAAACTGAAGATGCCAATCTTTGAGGGGGAGAATGCGCACGGGTGGATCTACAAGGTAGAAAGATATTTCGTCGTCAATAGGTTGACAAAGGATGAGAGACTGACGGCGGGGGGCCTATGTTTGGAAGGGAAGGCTTTGTCTTGGTATCAATGGAGGGACATGCGACGACCCATACGGAGTTGGAGAGAGTTCAAGGATTGTCTGGTAGAACATTTCCGAACTGGCAGGGGGGAGACTTCTATGAGCAGTTTTTCGCCTTGACATAGGAGGGTTCAGTGACGAAGTACCAGGAGAGATTCAAGTGCCTTGCTAGTCGATTGTACCGCCTTCCAGAGACAGTACTAGAGGAAAATTTCATAAAGGGACTGACACCAGAGATCCGGGCAGCGGTTAGAGTAATGAGGCCTCGTGACTTGGGAGAGGCTATGGAACTAGCTCAGTTGGTGGAGGATCAGAAGCACCTAGAGAGAGAAACTACAGGCAGTAACTCAGTAGGCTCGTACAGGATGACCACCACCTTATTGGCATCCAAGGAGCTAACACTGGATACTCTTTGGCTTCAAAGGAAAAGACTACAGGAGGAAGATATAGGGACAACATCAAGAAGCTCACGGAAACAGAATTATAGGAGAAGAGGGCGAAGGGGCTCTGTTTCAGATGCGACGAGAAGTATACTCCGGGGCACAGGTGTAAGGACCGAACTCTTCATGTTCTTATCGTTTGTGATGACGAGGGAATGGAGGAAGGTGTTGTCTTTCCACCTTGCGGACAAGGTGGATCTTTGGGAGGGGAGTATTGTTAGACCGGTCCAGCCGATCCATACGGGACCGACTTGATAAACAGAAGCGGGATCTTCGCCTCCTAAGGAGATCGGGCGATCCGAACGCCCATACGGAGAGATTTAGGAAAGTTTTTGAGGGATTTGGGAGGGAAATTTGAATGTAGGGACTGTTTAGAGATTTCCTTTTGAATTGTATGCATTAAATAGTTTGTTTTTCTAGGGTTAGAGCATCTTGAATTTGGCTAAAATTTGAGATCTCTTAGATTTTTCTTGGGCTCTAGCGGCGTCTAGAGATTTGGGAGAGATAGATCCTCCTCTCGAAGAGAAGATCAATTGTATCTTGGTATTTTCGGTTTCCTTTTATCAAATAATACAAATTATCTACTGTTTTCATGGTTTTGTGTGGATTTTTGTGGAGAACTTTCGCTGTTTTTCGAAGATTGATAGGAAATACTTGAGATCTACAAGTGTTTCCTATCATGTTGATGTCAGAATTTTTAGTTCTTGTCAATGCCTTTTAATTCATAATATTTAGCAGAAACCACATGCAGTAGACTGAAATTCAGCTTCTACACTACTCCTTTTAACAACACTTTGCTTTTTTAATCTCTCCAGGTGATTAGATTTTTTCCTCTACAAATGTACAATACTCTGAAGTAGATCTGCTATCATTGATATCACCTACCCAATCTGCATTTGTATTTCCACTAGGAGTTGGCCTCTATTTTTAAATAATAATCCATTTCTTGTTGTTCTTTGAGGTATCATAAAATTCTAAATACTGCTTCATAATGAGAAGATCTTAGTGAATGCATAAACTGACTAACAATAAATGATATCTCATGTCTTCGTATGAGTAAAACAAAGTAGTCTTCCAACTAATTTTTGATATTTATTACGGCTTACTACCCTACCTTTATCAGCTGCTTTCAATATAACATTTGGTTCGGTAGTAGTATTTGCAAGTTTACACCCAAAAATTCATATTTCTTTGAGCAAATAAAGGATATACTTGCATTGATTAATAAAAATCCCCTCCTTAGATTTGATCAACTCCATCCCAAGTAAATACTTCAGCTATCTTAAGTCTTTGATCACAAATTCAATCTCAAGCTTCTTCGTCAAGTAATTAATCTCAATTTAATCATCTCTAATGATAATTATGTCATCTACATAAACTATTAGAACAGCAATTTTCCTTCAGCAGAATGTTTGTAGAATAAAGTGTGGTCTGCATGGCTTTACAAAAGATCGTGTCTTCTAACAACAGCTCCAAACCGTTCAAACCAGACCTTTGAAGGCTGTTTAAGTTTATACAAAGTTTTCGGTAATTTGCAAACTTCCCCTTTTCAAGGATTTCTTCAAATACAGATGGTAGTGTTAGCCCCATGAGCCTAAGAGCAGGCTCATTGGATTTTGATGATAACAAAAACATGTTTGATGTATCTAATATCTTCATTTTAGTGTTCCAGGTCTTCACAAGTGATTGAGCTAAATCATGAAAGCAGCTTCTGAAGCTAGTGTGAAGATGGGGTTTGGGGTACCAATATCTATGTAAACACTTAAAATGACTTAATCATAATAAATGTGCTTACAAATAAAATGAATTCATATATAAGTCACTCACATTATCAAGCATTAGCAACTTCATTTTTAACTTGATTTGAAACTAGCTTCATTCATGAAAATATATGCTCACTTTGTGCTTTGTATTCTATTTATGGTATATTTTATAATTGATATGTAACTTCATGACATTTAAAGCTTTATACTCTAGCATACTTCATGATATATAATTCAAAAATCATTCCTTGCAAAATTTCAAAAACAAAAAAAACTTTTCATATATAACTCATTGCCTATGTCATATTATATGCTCACTTCATTTCATTCATAAGTCAGTGTATTTGCACTTATTTTATGCTAATTAATTTATTAATTCAATTAATTAAACTTCTGAAATTTAATTAATAAATTAATCACCTACTTGCATATTTACCTAGCTATCCTTTCTTCCCTTGGCTTGGCCAACTTCTTCATGGAGGAAATGAATTACGAAACCTCCTAATGTATGTGAGCCCCTATCTTTATTCCCTTATAAGTTGAGTTGTTTATTCAATAAATTGATCTATTTTCCACCTCAATAAATCCTTGAGATCACATTCTATTGGCTAATTGAAATTCCACTCTTTTGATTCATGCATTGGTTGAATTTTCTCTCATGAATCTTGCTTGGCCGAAATTTCGTGGGGCCCGCTTGATCCCCTAATTAATTCAAATTAAACCCTAATTTAATTTGACAAAATCAATTGCATCAATTTGAATTATTCACTAATTAATTTTCCCTCCAATTCCTTTGAATGCATTAGATTGAAGCAATTTATTTTGGTCATATTCCTTGATTGTGGCCACAATTTTTTATGCTCTCTCCTCCTCATGGAAAATCGATTTCATCTTCTCGTGGAGGACACCAAAAGCTAACCACTTCCTCTACTCTTGGATCTCTAACAACCTAAAGATAATATACTTCATTTATTTCATTTTTTTTCTTTGGGGATTAAATCACTTTTTTAAAGATTATTTGAAAAAATCATTTGAAATTGTCTACTTGATTCAAGATCTTTGGTACTCTTGCATAAACTTTGCTTATCAATGGATCAACTTCTAAAAAAACTTTATATTTCATTTGGTTTTTATATGATCTCTCATCTCATATATTTGCCTCATACAAAAATCCAAAAATATCTTGCATAATCACAAGTTGTGTTGTTAACTATTTATGATTTTTCAAGTGCTAGTTTTTGTAACTAGTTTTCATCACTTTGGTACATTCACTTAGAATCTTTTTATGTGATTTCTTTTCTATAGCATTCTCATCATATTAGTGTTTTAAATCATATTTTTCAAATTTTATAAAAACCAAAAAATTCTCTTTTGGTGGCTGGTTTAGTGAAAACTAGGTTACCTAATCTACACCTTATTTGTCACCTTGTTTTGATTTACCTTATGAAACTTTTGGTGTTTTAATTCTTGTGATTGAAAATAACATTTTCATCATTTGATTTGTTGTAATTATCATTCATTTTTTTATTCCATAAGAAGCAAAATCAAAATATTTTCAAATCACATATTTACTTAAACTAGCTAGTCTTTTGAAAATTGTATTGATGCTTATTTGCTTGTATTCTAACTTCGCAAAATCATATAGAAATATCTTCATATCATATTTGCTCTCGTATACATAACAATTAGCGAGCAAACAGATTTGTTTAGTTGTGATTAATCTTTGTTTTGTATGGGGATTATGAAAGTTATATACATTATATTACTTGTGAGAATTATATTGTATCAAGCTGTGACTTGACTTGATTTTCTTTATTTTTTATTATAATCCTTGTTGTGAGGTTCTCACTGTTGTGTGAGATAGTCTCTTCCTGGTACTAGTAAGATACGGTTGTTATAACATAGTTTAGTTTTTAGTTGAATCCCAGTCTAAGGTTGGACTAGGTGTGGACATAGATCAGTAAGAGCCGAACCACATAAAAATCCTTATGTATTCTTTTCTCTTGTGCAATCTCTCTTGCAATTTAATTTGTTGAATAATTATCTCACTCACATCACTAAGTTTTTTACAAGATAAAATTTAATAATTTTTAAAATTATCAAAGCAAGATTCATGGAAGAAAAATTCAACCAAGGCATGAATCAAAAGAGTGGAATTTCAATTAGCCAATACGAGGTGATCTCAAGGATCGTTGAGGTAGAAAATAGATCAATTTATTGAATAAATAATTTAACTTATAAGGGAATAGAGATAGGGATCAGTCACATGCATTAGGAGGTTTCCTAATACATTTCCTCCATGAAGAATTTAGCCAAGCCAAGGGAAGAAGGGTAGCTAAGTAAATATGCAATGAAATGATTAATTTATTCATTAAACTTCAAAAGTTTAATTAATTGAATTAATAAACTAATTATCATAGAATAAGTACAAATACAATGGCTTATGTATGAAATGAAGTGAGCATACAAATATGACATAGCCAATGACTTATATATGAAAAGTGAGCTATTTATGAAAAGTTTTCTTATTTTTGAAATTTTGTAATGAATGATTTTAGAATTGTACATCATGAAGCATGCTAGAGCTAAAAGCTTTAAGTTTCATGAAGTTACACATCAATCATAAAACTTACCATAAATAAAATGCAAAGCACAAAGTGAGCAAGTTAGCATATATTGTGGTGAATAAAGCTATTTTCAAATCAAGGTAAAAATGAAGTTGCTAATGCATGATATGTGAATGACTTATGCATGAATTCATTTTATTTGTGAGCACATTTATTATTATTAAATTATTGTAACATCTTCACACCAGCTTGAGAAGCTTCTTTCATGATTTAGCTCAATCATCTGTAAAAACCTGAAACACTGAAATGAAGACATTAGATACATCAAACATGTTTTTATTATCATCAAAATCTAATGGGCCTACTCCAAGACCCATGGGGTTAACAGGTAGATTCACATATACTTCTTTTTTAACTCTCCATTAAGAAATGCATTCCTAACATCAAACTGATAAAGTGGCCAATTGGAGTTAATTGCAAGAGAGAGAAGTATTCTGATTGTGTTAATTTTTGTAAAAGGAAAAAAATCTGTCTTGGAAATCTATATTATTTGTCTAAGTAAATCCTTTAGCTACAAGTTTTGCATTGTATTTACCGCATTGCCATCAACATTGCATTTGACTGTAAATGTCCATTTGCATCCAACAGTTTTGTTTTTCTTGTTGATTGGTAGGTCAACAACACTCCATGTGTTGCTTCTATTAAACGTATCTATTTCTTTGGATCACCTAATGCTTCTTGAACAATTCTTGCTACAAAGATATTAGAAATTTTAGACGCAAATGCCATTTGAAGTTCTAACAGTTTTTTATTGGGAAAAAAATTTGTCATGGAATGTTTGTTGCAAGCTCGAGTTTCTTTCCTCAAAGCAATAGGTAAATCAAAATTAGGGTATGAAGTATTAGAAGATAATATGGTTGCGAAAGAAATCTTCCTTCAAGATAATGAAGGATTGCACGACAAATCAAATTGGATATCTGGTTGACAAATAACTGGAGTGGGAAAATCTTTGATGGACTTTTGTTAGGCGTAAGCCGGCCCAAGAGGGGCCGGCTGGACCGGTCCAGCAGGGACCGGTCCGGTTCTACACCCGCCGGCCCAGGAGCGGGAACCCAGCGGGCAGAACCAGCCGGGCGGACGCCTGGGAGGGGGGCGGAGGTTTCGTGGACCTATTGGGAGGAAAATTTTGAATGGGAAGGGTTGTTTAGACATTTTGTAATACTCCTTTATTGTTAATTAGGAGGATGGGGGGGAAAGGAAGGGGTATCTTGAATTTGGCTGAAATTTGAGATCTCTTAGGTCTTTTGGGCTCTAGCGGCGTCTAAAGATTTGGGAGAGAAAGATCCTCCTCTCGAATAGAGGATCAATTGTATCTTGCTGTTTTCCATTTCCCTTTCATCAAATAATACAAATTATCTATTGTTTTTGTGATTTGTGTGGACTTTTGTGGAGTTTTCTCGCTGTTTTCTAAAGATTGATCGGAAATACTTGAGATCATCAAGTGTTTCCTATCAAATTGGTATCAGAGCAACGACTTGGGACCATCGGCGGCTGAAATCCAGAAATTTCAGCGGGATTTTTGGCATTCGGAGAAGTTTTTCTTGTGTTTCGTGGAAGAAAGGATGGCCGGAAAGAAGGTGGAAGTCTTGGAGGGCGAATTCGGTCAATTGAAATCAGATCTGGAGGGGAAGTTCCTTGAAATCTCCACCAACAATGAAAGATTGGAAGGGAGGTTTTCTGCTATGGAGGAAATGATGAAGAAATTACTTGAAATGAAGACCAATCCGGCGACATCGGAAGTAAGGGAGACCACCGACGGCCATGGCATAGGAGGAAATCTGAACCCATCCCGGGGAAGGAGGATGCCGGATGTGGAGATCCTTGAGGGGGAGAACAACATGCCTCCTCTAGAACCACTTTCTAGAGAGGAGATGAGCATGGGATATGACAGAAGGGGTGTTGATCTTGGCGGAAGAAGGGAGGAATTCCATCGCCGAGCACTGGTTTTGAAGGTAGAAGGGAGGAAAACGATGAGGGATTCGGCTATAATCGCCGGAGGGATGATCGGGACACTTGGGGAGCACCTCCTCCTCGAGGATTGGGAGGATACGGGGGATACCGAGGATATGGAGGAGATCCGAAGGTGAGAAAACTGAAGATGCCCATCTTTGAGGGAGAGGATGGCCATGGATGGATTTATAAGGTGGAACGGTACTTTGCCGTCAACAGGTTGACGGAGGAGGAAAAGTTGACGGCGGCGGGTCTGTGTTTGGAGGGGAAGGCGCTGGCATGGTATCAATGGCGGGACAGGAGGGAGCCTATCCGGAACTGGAGGGAGTTCAAAGAATGCTTACTAGAGCGTTTCCGAGCCGATGGGGGAGGAGACTTCTATGAGCAATTCTTTGCCTTGACCCAGGAGGGGACCGTGGCGGATTACCGCGACAGGTTCGAGTTTTTGGCCAGCCGGTTGGATCATATCTCGGAGTCAGCTTTGGAAGGGAACTTTATGAAGGGGCTGAAACAAGAGATACGATCAGCAGTCAGAGTGTTGGAGCCGAGGAATTTAGGGAAGGCTATGGAACTGGCACAGCTGGTGGAAGATCAGAAGAAGTCCGAAAGGGGAGCTCGGGGAAATTACTTGGGGGGATCGTACAGAATGACGACCACCCTCTTACCTTCCAAGGGGCCAAACCCCGGGAGTTTGAAGGAAGTGCAGAAGGAGAAGATGGGAGGCGGAGGAAATGGAGGGCAGTTCAAGAAGCTGACGGAAAAGGAGCTCCAGGAGAAGAGAGCAAAGGGGGTGTGCTTCCGATGTGATGAGAAGTACATGCCGGGTCATAGGTGCAAAGACCGGACTCTTCAGGTTCTCCTCGTTTGTGAAGATGAGGAAGACGAAGAGGGGGGTGGGTGCCGGTCAGAAGAGGAGGAGAAGTTACACCTGGATGTGGCAGAAGTCTCTCTGAACTCCGTGGTGGGATTCACATCGAGTCACACCATGAAAGTGAAAGGGGTGATATCTGGCCATGAAGTGGTGGTATTGATAGATAGTGGGGCAACCCACAACTTCATTTCCACCCAAATTGTTGAGCTGCTTGGAATGGAGTTAGTGGATACAGGAGGCTATGGGGTAATGATGGGCACTGGGAAGGTAGAGATGGGTAGAGGAGTTTGTAGGGGAGTGGTGCTGTCTATTCAGGGAATACAGGTGAAGGAGGATTTTCTTCCCTTAGAATTGGGGAGTACGAATGTGATTTTAGGGATGAAGTGGCTGCAAACTTTGGGGGAGACCAAGGTGAATTGGGGAGAACTGCGGATGGAACTGGTAGTGGGAGGGCGGAGAATGGTGATACAGGGAGATGTCGGCTTGTCTAGGACAGGGGTGTCTCTCAAGTCCATGATCCGAACCATCCAGGAGGTTGGGGGTGGATATTTGGTGGAGCTGCAACGATTGGAGAGAGTCAGTGTGGGGGAAGAGGGAGACATTCCTTGTGAAGTGCAACCAGTCATACAGCAATTCAGGGAGGTTTTTCAGTCCCCACAGGGTTTGCCACCTCAAAGGGAGCTGGAGCACGCCATTACTTTGAAGGAAGGGGAGGTACCGATCAGCGTTCGCCCTTACCGCTACCCTCAGATCCAAAAAGATGAGATAGAGAGGCTGATCCGGGAGATGTTGGAGGCGGGGATCATAAGACCAAGTGTAAGTCCTTTCTCTAGTCCAGTCCTCCTAGTCAAGAAGAAGGATGGGAGTTGGAGATTCTGTGTGGACTACAGGGCTTTGAATAAAGGCACTGTACCAGACAAGTTCCCAATTCCAGTGATCGATGAACTATTGGATGAACTATTTGGGGCTGTGGTATTTTCCAAACTGGACTTAAAGTCGGGATACCATCAGATCAGAATGAAGGAGGCAGACATTCCCAAGACCGCTTTCAGAACACATGAAGGGCATTATGAGTTTCTGGTAATGCCCTTTGGTTTGACTAACGCTCCTGCTACTTTTCAGTCTTTGATGAACAGGGTCTTCAAGCCGTACCTCAGGAAGTTCGTACTGGTGTTCTTTGATGACATTTTGGTGTACAGCAAGACTGAGGGGGAACACTTAGAGCACTTGAAGGTGGTTTTGGGAGTATTACAGGAACATCAGTTACAAGCCAACCTGAAGAAGTGCAGCTTTGCCCAGGCGAGCGTAGAGTACTTGGGACATGTGGTATCCCAAGAAGGAGTGGCGGCAGACCAGAATAAAATAGAGGCAATGCAGAAGTGGCTACTGCCTAGGAACCTCAAGGAGTTAAGGGGGTTCTTGGGACTGACTGGATACTACAGGAGATTTGTGAAGGGATACAGTGCTATTGCATGGCCGTTGACTGAGCAACTGAAGAAGGATGGGTTTTCATGGGGAGAGGCAGCAACCCGGGCTTTTGAGAAACTAAAGGAAGCCATGACTACAGTTCCAGTATTAGCACTTCCAGATTTTAGCCAGGTCTTTGTAATGGAAACTGATGCGTCGGGATATGGGCTGGGGGCAGTATTGATGCAGAATCACAGGCCAATAGCATACTTCAGTCAAGTACTGTCAGCCAGGGCTAGATTGAAGTCAGTTTATGAGAGAGAGCTAATGGCCATTGTCTTGGCGATTCAGAAGTGACGGCCTTATCTTTTGGGGAGACATTTCATTGTGAGGACTTATCAGAGAAGTTTGAAATATCTGTTAGAGCAAAGGATGGTGACTGAGGAGCATCAGAGGTGGTTATCCAAATTGCTAGGCTATGACTTTGAGATCCAATACAAGCCTGGTTTGGAGAACAAAGCAGCCGACGCCTTATCCAGATGTGTTTGGGAACTACAGGAGTTAGCAATGTCAGTTCCAATGATGCTAGATTGGGGGGCCATCAAGGAAGAGAGTATGCAGAATGAAGAGCTGAGAAAGATCAGGGAGGATCTGGGGAGGGACAAGAGTAGTCACCCGGGCTACTGCATGGAAGGGGAGAGACTATTGTATCAGGGGAGGTTTGTGATGCCACGAACCTCCATACATATTCCCCACTTGTTGCAGGAGTTTCATTGCAGCGCAGTGGGAGGTCATTCAGGAGTTCAGAAGACCTACAGGAGGCTAGCATCTGAGCTCTACTGGAAGGGGATGCATAAAGACGTTGAAGAGATGGTGGCAAGGTGTGAAGTGTGCCAGAGAAATAAATACATGGCCATGGCTCCGGGGGGACTGCTATAACCATTGACACTCCCAAACAGAGTTTGGGAGGAAGTGTCCATGGATTTCATTGATGGCCTACCAAAATCAGAGGGGTTCACAGTCATCTTGGTGGTGGTTGACAGACTTAGCAAGTACGCACACTTCATCCTCTTGAGGCATCCTTACACCGCAGTGTCAGTAGCAGCAGCTTTCATTAGGGAGGTTGTAAGGCTGCATGGGGTTCCTGAATCAATTGTGTCTGATCGAGACAAAGTGTTCCTCAGCCAGTTCTGGAGGGAGCTGTTCAGGATGCAGGGCACTGTTCTAAAGAGAAGCACCGCCTATCACCCACAGACAGACGGACAAACGGAGGTGGTGAATCGAAGTCTGGAGACTTATTTGAGGTGTTTTGCTTCTGAAACACCGCAGTTGTGGGCAAGGTGGCTGCCTTGGGCTGAGTATTGGTACAACACCTCATACCACTCCGCTTCACAGATGACCCCTTTCAAAGTGCTATATGGAAGGGATCCTCCACACCTCGTGCACTATGGGAGAGGTAGTACACCAGTATCATCAGTTGAGCAGTACTTAGAGGAAAGGGACAAGGTGCTGGAGGAACTGAAGAAACATCTGATGAGGGCACAACAGATCATGAAGAAGCAGGCAGACTCACACCGAAGAGACATGCAGTTTGAAGTAGGGGAGAAGGTGTTCCTGAAACTACGACCCTACAGACAAAGGACAGTGGCTAGAAGGAGGAATGAGAAATTGGCACCAAGGTACTTTGGCCCCTATGAAGTTTTGGGCAGGATTGGAGCAGTGGCATACAGATTGAAGTTACCCCCCTCAGCCACTATACACCCAGTATTCCATGTGTCTCAGCTAAGGAGAGCCATAGGGGATCATGCAGCGAGTGCAGAACTACCAGCCACTATGACAGAAGATTTGGAAGTGGTTTTAGAACCACTAGAGCTTGCAGGTGTCCGGTCAGATGAAAGGGGCAACATAGAAGTGTTAATCAAATGGAGAGGCCTTCCTGATTTCGACGCTACTTGGGAGCCGTTTGAAAGAGTGAAAGAGCAATTCCCCTCTTTTCACCTTGAGGACAAGGTGAGTTTTTGGGAGGGGAGTAATGTTAGGCGTAAGTCGGCCTAAGAGGGGCCGGCTGGACCGGTCCAGCAGGGACCGGTCCGGTTCTACACCCGCCGGCCCAGGAGCGGGAACCCAGCGGGCGGAACCAGCCGGGCGGACGCCTGGGAGGGGGGCGGAGGTTTCGTGGACCTATTGGGAGGGAAATTTTGAATGGGAAGGGTTGTTTAGACATTTTGTAATACTCCTTTATGGTTAATTAGGAGGATGGGGGGGAAAGGAAGGGGTATCTTGAATTTGGCTGAAATTTGAGATCTCTTAGGTCTTTTGGGCTCTAGCGGCGTCTAGAGATTTGGGAGAGAAAGATCCTCCTCTCGAATAGAGGATCAATTGTATCTTGCTGTTTTCCATATCCCTTTCATCAAATAATACAAATTATCTATTGTTTTTGTGATTTGTGTGGACTTTTGTGGAGTTTTCTCGCTATTTTCTAAAGATTGATCGGAAATACTTGAGATCTTCAAGTGTTTCCTATCAACTTTCTCCTGGCATAAACCTAAACTCCTGGTCGAATTGGTGGCAATCCTATTATTTTTTATAGAGCAATGTCTGCAAAGACATATTACTCGGGCTATCACTAGTTTCCATATTTTTATTTATTTCTAAGAATTGTTCATCAGAATTAATCAATGGTATAGGTAAAGTCTATCAAAAAAATCTTCCTCAACTGTGCTCTCCCTCTAAAAGGTTTTTTTTTTTTAAAGAAAGGTTGATCTTTAATAAACCTAACATCCATGTTTTCAAACAACAACAACAACAAGCCTTTATCCCACTATGTGGGGTCGGCTACATGAATCTTTTTTATCCATTGTGTCCTATTAAGGGTCAAATTCTCATCTAAATCTAATAAAGAAATGTCATTTCTAATATTTTCTAACCAAGTTTTTTTAGGTCTACCTCTACCTTTCTTAATATAAGTCAAATCTAATACATCTACTTTCTTAACCGGGTCATCAGAAGGCCGCCGTTTTATGTGACCAAATCATATAAGATGACTCTATAATCTTATCTTCCACTGGAGCTACTCCAACCTTTTCACATGAATCCATGTTTTCAAAACAAAACAAAAAAAAATTGTAATGGGTTTAAAACACTTGCACTCAAAGCATAACCAAGGTAAACATATTTCTTAGTTATAGAATCAAATTTTTACTAGGAAGTATGTGATGCATACAAATAACAAACACAGCCAAAAACTTTAAGAAGAAGATCGACAGATATGTAACAAATAGGTAAGAAATTTTTCAAAACTTGTAAAGGTTTTTTGAATTTCAAAATAGGAGATTGCATTCCGTTATTAAGTACCAAACAGTCAATATAACATTACCCTAAAGATATTTTCGAATATTCATGAAAAACATGATGGTAAGAGCAACTTCAAGTAAATGTCTTTTTTATTTTTTTTAATTATTGAGTTGTATTATAACAAGTAGATTGATGAATCACACCTTTGTACAACAGGATTACTCTCAAATATTGGTTAAAATATTCAGTTCCATTATCAATTTTTATAATGCCAATTTTTGTTTGAAATTGATTCTCAATCATAATGAAAAAATCCTTAATGTTGCTCAACTTCAAATTTCTCATCTAACAAATAGACCCAACATATTCTATTGTGATCACCAATAAAAGTCAACCAATTTTTACCCGAAAGTATTTCAACCTTTGATGGGCCCCAAACATCACTATAAACTAAAAAAATGATTTTGAAGGAGAAAACGAATTTATTGGAAAAGAAACACCATTATTAGGCTAAATGATAAGATTCACAATGAATTTTAGCACAATCAATTCATTCAAATAATTTGAAAACAAATATCTGATATACAAAAATTAGGATGCCTTAATATTTTATGCCATAACTTGATCGTTGACAAAACTTGAACTAGTACTACCTAACTCATGTACTTTTTTTATGCGAATAGGTGTTCCATAAAAGTAGTACAATCCATGTATTTCTCTAATAGTTCCAATTATCTTCCTCGAGCTCTAATCTTGAAAAATATTAACAGAAGGAAAGAAAAAGCTAAACAATTAAAATTTTTAAAATCTTCCAGACAGAAAGAAGACTACATGCAAATTTTGGCACATGTACATGTATTTCTCTAACCAATTAGATTTTAAGGATATTTTCTGAGATTTTGATGTCATTTGCCAGCAATTGATGAAAAACTTTTATCAACAATTTTAACACTTTCAAAGCCAAGACAAGGAGAATAAAAATTAAACAGATGAGAATAGCTAGACATATGGTCACCAAGATGAGAATAGCTAGACTCGCTCAGCTAGTCAATAGACCTCCTTTGTCGTCCTGGGCGATTGCACCTACAAGATTGTCATCATCTTGTCAGGGGTCACATTGATGCAATCCGGACTGAAGAGGAAAATAATGAACTTTTTTGAACCTGCACCAGAAGTATACTTGAATGGGTTAAATTGCATGTTATACCTCTTGAGGGTAGCAAATGTCTCCTTTAGGTCTTCAATGTGCAAGTTGGGCAACATACTTTTCACCAAGAGGTCATCCATATATACTTCAACATGCCTCACCCTTTGGTCTTTAAAAACCTTCTCCATCATTCTCTAATAAGTTGCCCTCGCATTCTTCACTCTTCAGATCAAAGGGCATTACCTTAACATTAATGTTCCTCTACAGTGAAGAAGGAAATCTTCTATCAATCACTAGGATGCATCTTAATTTGATGATAGGATGAGAAGGCATCCAGGAAACTCATAACCGAGTACCCCACTGCCAAGTGGACCAGGGCATCTACCCTCAACAGTGGGTACCCGTCATTCCAGCAAGTTGAATTTAGGTTGGTTAAGTTCACACATTCTCCATTTCCCTATTTCCTTTTGTACTATGACAAAATTAGAGATCCAATTTAGGTATTGGACCTCCCTGATGAAATCCGCTTCTATTAGCTTCTGCACTTCTTCTCTAATGGACTCAATGAACATGGTTGTAATCTTCCTTACTTTTTGTCTCATAGGCCGAGAGTCCTTCACATTGAACATATGACAAACGACTTCCTCATCAATCACTGACATCTCCGCAATTGTCCATGCAAAGACATCCAAGTCACCCCTAAGGACCCGAATCAACTCGCCTTTGTGTTCAACAATAAGGAAGCACTAATTTTGAGGGTTTTGTTGGACTCACCCTCTAATGTCGGTACCTCCTCCACAGCTTCCATGGTCTCCAAGACCGAACCTCGTTCCACATCCAGATGCAATACTTCTTCAAGGAGGCCGCCACCTTCCCTACTACTCGCAAGTAGCAGGTGCATGACTGAGTGAGGTTACCTCACATTGTGATTTCTCTCCCATTAGTTGGGAATTTGATGGCAACATGGTAGATCAACATCACAACCCTGAAAGTGTTCAGCACTGGCCTACCGAAGATGGCACTGGAGATATCAGGTGCCTGACGAACTCCTTGTTCTAGATGGCCTCAATTAACTCGGCCATAAACACTCTCAGCGAAATGTAGGTGAGACAAGTCAGTAGACGATGTGCAAGATCTTCATGATAGGGGCAAGTGACACGAGTTAGCTCCTCCACCCTTGGAATGGGTGGTCTTGCAGTCCACATTGGCCTTGGTTACAAGGGTATCCTTGGGAGCTTTGGGCGGCGAAGGTATCGCAAAACGTTTGGTCTTCTGTCCCTCCGATCTCAAGGACGAATTTGCTCTCTTTCTCACCCTCACTGATGCTCCCTTTGGGGGGTGAGTTCATACGGGCGAGTGATTGAGAAGGATTTAGACATCCTATTATATTCTTCAACGTTAACATGGTTGTTGGCTAGCTCTAATAGCTCAACAAGCATC
Source organism: Dendrobium chrysotoxum (assembly GCA_019925795.1). Classification (NCBI taxonomy): domain Eukaryota; kingdom Viridiplantae; phylum Streptophyta; class Magnoliopsida; order Asparagales; family Orchidaceae; genus Dendrobium; species Dendrobium chrysotoxum. Next base: position 43,192,742 of record CM034303.1, on the reverse strand, counting down.
CTTGGCTACTGCAGGCCAAGTGTGTAGCAAAATGGACCCTCCCTTAATCCTTTGGTCAAGGCAACTTGGGTGACTACAAGCTATAAGTCATTTACTAAGAGCATTCCTCTCTGGAACCTCACTATGAAGCTCCTTAGTGATTTCACTGGCTCTTGCCTCATCTTCAGTAGAGCTTTTTTGGGACTTTGGGCGCTAGCAAATTGATTTACAAACATCCTTTCTGAACTCAGAGAAGTAGATGATCACTCCTAATGGCAGGCAAGTGAACCACCTAAGCGTCGACTTCTTAGGTGTTGTGAAAAATAGAAGAACAGGGGACATTTGAGGGCATCATCAATATCCAGCAAAGAAGACATTGACCCAAAGGTCTCCATCTGATCAGTCGAGTCAGCCTTGCCCCGATAGAACTCTAGGTGTGGTACCTTGAATTTGGGTGGTGACCTAGCCTCGAAGATCTCCTTTGAGAAGGCATTGGTGAGTTCGATCTTGTCCCTTCTAGCTCATCAAGTAGGCAGGTTATAGCCCTCATCACTCGTCAGCATATGAATGGGACCAAGAATTGGCATCAAGGTTAGTGCTCTATCTTTTGGTCTCATATGATGGACTGCTGAGTCAAATAAACCTTTAGGGGGTACCCCTCTTGGAGCCTACCCAAGACGTCATGTATCGTCTTCATTATTATTTCCTTCATTTCCAGCAAATCACGGTCAGTAATATAATTGTTGGTCTCTATGTTCATAGATGGCTCAGGTTGATTTAGCTCATCTAGTAGGGCATGTCTTCTCATCAGTGGCAAAAATCTACACTCATCGCACCTGAGAGGATATTGGATCCAATTTTTGTTCGTGAATGACACCCAACCTTACTAGTCGGGCCGACTCTATGAGCAAGTAACATGGAACCTATATAAGAATGGAGAGAAAAAAGAGAGCTAGAAAGGAAGAGAAAATCTATAGAATGCTCAAGAAAACTGAGTCCTTAAGTAGCTCAAGATCCACTAGAATCAATCAAAAAATCCTAAACTGCTCCATATCACCCTTTATTTATAGGGGATTATGAGGGTTATAGGAAAGACTATATTAAAAAAAAGTTTAAAAAAATATATAATTTCACATAGAATACCAGTACAACGCTACACACTATTATAGACACGTGTCATTTCCTAGTTAGCTAAAGGGCGAGATTTAGAGAATCTCGATGATCTATCTCTGGGCAAGTAGTGTCAAGTGTGTACTGGTGAGTTTGATAGTGTCGAGCAAGCGAGTATGCTTGGGCAAGTTTATGGGCGAGTGTTGAGATGAAGGGAGTTGCAACTGATAGACTTGCTAGTGTTTCTAGCGACAAGAGTGGAAGATCTCGAATCACCTAAGGAGAGAGAGGTGAGTGAGATGTGTTATGGGAAGGGAGAGCTTTAGGCCAGTTGGTCATAGGAATATGAACTGAAGGCCCCGCAAGTAGGCGCTTTCTTGTAGCTAAGCTTGGCATGTTTTTATAAGGATGATGGCTCTAAGAGAAAGCGACTGATTAGGGAGGTGATCCAAGTACGTGGCAAATGTCGAATTGCTAGCTTGGTAAGAAATCCCCAATTTGCCAAGTAAAGAGTGACCACCATGAAAAGTCCGGTGGAGCAACATCTTCGGGATTATTAGGCGAGTTCCTCGGGTGGGCCCCTTTGAGGGTGGGAGTTCTTTTGTTATGACCCGCCGACTACTTACTAAATACCTGCAAAGGCATATGTGAGCATACACATTTGTTCTCTAATTCTCCTCTCTATTAATACCAGCCGACTCCTATCATACAAAGCGGCCCAACTCGCATGCATCAACTGCTCTCTTATTAATCTTATTCACCTCTTAATGTAATTATAGATGTTAAAATGAAGTGGATTTCAAATGCAGATCAAGTTTTAAAGTTATGGTTATCGAAAATAACAAATTTTGCAATAAATATTTAAATTTGATTTTGTCCAATAATAACAAATTATGATAATTCTAAAACCAACTATTTTAAATCATGTGCTTATGCTAACAAAGTTTGTAACAAATATTTAAATCTGATTGCATCCAATGATAATCATTTCAAATTATTCTAAAACTATCTATTTAAAATCTTGTTATCCTAACAAAGTTATTCTCTGCCTTCATCCCTTCAGATTTTTTCATCCATAACTGTGTAATTTTTCATTTCTAGCTTTCTCTAGAAATACTCTACCTTATGATGATTAATTCTTTAGGTCCCCTTTATCGAAGTTAGCTTCCTCTTCTATTATACTCTTTTTCTATACGAAAATGTGGAGCAACAATTTTTTAAAAGCCATGAACATACCTTCACGTCATGGCTATTCGACAAATTTTACGCTGGCTGTTGACAACTTAATAGAACCCTCCACTTTTCTCATCCAGGACTTGAAACCTGGCAACCACAGTGTTAAAAATTAAAATTTTGAAATGACTTAGAAGAATTAATACAAAAGATAACTCTTGAAGAAAGAATTTTTATTGGAGAAAATTTAAATATAAATATTGGTAGAGAAGTAGATGATTAAAAGCATTCACCATAGCTATGGGTTTGAAGCGACTAGCGGTGTAAACAAGTCGAGTAGTGGCATTATCGAGCTGAGCTTGTTTACCTCACAGTGAGCTCGAACTCCAGCTCGAGCTCGAATCGAGCTTGTTTAATGAGCATGAATTCGACTCGCTATATAAAATTCTAGCTCGAGCTCGGCTCGGTTACTCAATTCAAGCTCGTTTTTGTCTGAAACGCCGACAATGGGAAGGGGAAGAGGAAGATGACAATGTTGTTGATGTTGCGAAGCAAAAAGAAGAAGCCATGGATGCTTGCATTTTTCATTAATTAATTATCTGCATGCAGCTTTTTGTCTTTTCCGATTGATTGCTACAACCTATTTCCCAAAAAACAATGGCTGCAGCTTTTTTTTGTTTGGGGGATAACTTTAATATTTTATTTACATTTTTTTAGAAGCTGCTTTAGGGTGCATTTATTATGTATAGCTTTAATCATTAATTTTTTTAAATATTCAAATTTAATAAAAATAATAAATATTTAAAAAATTGAATAGTCATTCGAGCCTGCTCGTGAGCTCGCGAGTCGAGCCTCATCAAGCTCGAACTTGAGCTCGTTTAATAAACGAGCTCGAGTTTAAGCTCGAGCTCTAGCTCACAGCTTAATAAACTCGGCTTGCGAGCTCGTTACCAAGTTGAGTTTGAGCCGACTCACGAGCCGGCACAGCTCACTTACCCCCCTAGGAGCGACTAATGAATTTGGTAAGATCATATTAAATTTTTCTATAGCTTATGATTTTGTATTTGTTAATACCTTATTTTAAAAAAGAGATAAGCATCTCATCACTTATAAGAATGGATATAGCAAAATTCAAATTGATTATTTTCTGATAAGAAAAATAGATGTTTAGAATGTAAAGATTGTAAAGTTATTCCAAGTGAAAGTTTGTATATCCAACATCGCTTATTAGTTTTAGACTTTAAGATGAAGTGACAAAATATAAAAAATAAAGTAAAACGTTGTTTTAGAATTAGATGGGAGTATTTAAAGAATATTAACAAAAATATTTTTTAGAATAAAATTCAAGATTTTAAGATTTTGTCTATGCATGCAGAAGCTAATATTATATGGAAAAAGTAGTTAGTGATATTAAGAATGTTATAAAAGATGTGCTCGAAATATTAAAGGGAAAGGCTCCTAATAATAAAAATAGTTGATGAAATCAAAATGTGCAAGAAAAGATCAAAAATAAGAAGATTTGGTATAAAATTTAGTTTAGACGTAAAAACTCTAATAATTCAGAAAGATATAAAGAGACCAATAGGAAATCTAAGAAAGCAATATACAAGGTAAAGATTTTAACTTTTAATGATTTATATAATAGATTAGATACTAAGGAGGGTGAAAAATAAAAAAGTATAAGTTAGCTAAACAAAGAGATAGGAGTAGTAAGGATTTAGTTCAAATGAAGTGCATTAAGGATGAAGATCAAAAATACTTTTATTAGAAGAGGACATTCAACAAAGGTTGATGAGATATTTCACTAAAAATTTCAATCAAGATTGTGAGAATACGATTGACCTTAGTGACCTTAGCATTATAAATGGAAAAAAAAATTATCTACATATTAGTAAAACCGAAGTTAGAGAGGGTTTGAAGAAAATAAAGTGTGAAAAAGCTATTGGACCTTATTATATCCTAATAGAGGTGTGGAAATGCTTAAGAGATGAATGAATTTCTTGGCTTACAAAATTTTTTAATATTATTTTGAAGACTAAAAAGATGTTAGATAAGTGGAGAATGAGTGTGTTTATTCTTATTTTGAAGAATAAAGGTGATGCACAAGTTTGTGTGAATTATAGAAGAATTAAGTTAATGTGTCATATCCTAAAACTATGAGAGAGAGTTATGGAGCATAGGTGACATATGGAAGCTATACATTTATTGAGAGGTTTGATGGAGAAGTATAGAGAGAATAAGGAGGATCTACATATGATATCTATTGATTTAGAGAAAGCATATGATAAAATTCCAAGATAAGTGTTATGAAGTTCTAGAAAAGAAAGGGGTTAATAATGCTTATATTCAAGTCAATAAGGATATGCATGCAGGAGTTGTTGCTTGTGTTCAAACATAAGGTGGTTTGACCAAGCATTTTCCTATTTTTGTTGGATTACATCAAGGTCTACAAGCCCATATCTTTTTTCTTTAGTCATAAATGTTCTCACTAGACATTTGGGATGTACCCTGGTGTATGCTTTTTGCTGATGATATTCTTATTTTTGATAAAACTAGAGAGGGAGTTGAAGGTAAACTTGAATTATTGAGGTCAACCTTAGAGTTTAAAGGCTTTCGTTTGAGTAGATCTAAAATTGAATATATGGAGTGTAATTTTATTAGTAATAGATCTAGTAGAGGGATTGTTAATTTGGGCGATCTAGTCATTAATAAGAGTATAAGTTTTAGATATTTTGGATCTATTGTTCATAGTGATGGTGAAATAGATGAGGATATTATTAATAGAATTCAAGTTGGATGGTTGAAGTGGAGGAATACATCGGACTTGTTGCGTGATAGAAAAGTCCCCCTCAAACTTAAGGAAAATGCTATAAGATGGTAGTGAGACCTACAATACTTTATGGAGCAGAATGTTGGCCATTATAAGAGAAGCATCATATTAAGTTAAGTGTTGCAGAGATGAGGATGCTCAAGTGAATCAGTGGCTTTACTCTTAGAGACAAGAAACAAAATGAGCATATTCGTGAAAAGGTTGGAGTAGCTCCAATGGAAGATAAAATTAGAGAGAGTTGGCTTAGATGATTTGGTCACATAAAACAACAGCCTTCCGATGACCCGATTAGAAGAGTAGATATATTTTGGCCTATGTTAAGAAAGGTAGAGGTAGACCTAAAAAGACTTGGTTAGAAAATATTAGAAACAACCTTTCTCTATTAGATTTAAATGAGAATTTGACTCTTAACAGAACAAAATGAAGAAAAAAAGGATAAAGGCTTGATGTTATTATTGTTATTGTTGCATGAACATACCTTCACTGATAAATAGAAATCTTCCTCTTTTTTAAGAGACTGCATTTTTTATTGTCCTTGCTGCTCAAGCTAGCTTTAGTCAAATTACGACTGCACTCTATCCTTGGCTTAGTTTAGTCTTGATGTTCCCGAATACAAAGAAGCAATCTTCCATCTACTGCTTTGGTTTGATTGCTATTTTCTATTGATGCCTAATTCATAATTATTATCGACCTCTGTTCTTATTTTTGATAAATGGAATTCCTACGAATCTTCTTTTAAATGCAAGTGGTACATTTGATATTTATGTTGCATAATACTAAGGCATATTTTGAAATACTCTCATGTAATATTACTTACTTCAGCACATAATTAATAATGATAATTGCATTAACAATTTTTCATATCATAAATTGCTTTCAATGATTATGAAGTTGTTGACCTCTACCGTTAAAACAAAAAAAAGGAGGATAAAAAAATATGTATGAATGATTACCTGTAGCCAAATCCTGCTCAAATCGCTGCTCTGGTCGCTACAATCCCGTCGCCCATGCCCTGCGAACGGCACCATTTCAGAGTCATCTCACGCGTGCTCTGCCCCGCTCCCACTCTTCTCGTTAAAAACCAAACGAATTGAAGACTTTGGTTCGTCCTCTCCCACGACACTTCCACAATCTCAAAGCTCCGTAAGACCTCTTCTTCCTCGCAAACTACAGCCGATCTCCTCTTCCCAATCTTCCGCCTACATCTTAACCAACCTCCACCTGCTCTCTAACCTCCCGTCGAATCCATTCCCTCAAGCCGCTGAAGCATCCGGCCCTCACCTTCCAACAAGCTTCCATTGCCTCTTCTCCTCTCACGCACAGGAAAAGTCCAAAACTCCCGCAAGCTCCCATCGCTACTTTCGACCTCTTCCTCCTCCCATCGCCTCTTCTAGCAAACCGAAGCTATCTGAACCATTTCTCATACCTATCCCGGTTCCGCTTGCAACCTCCATCTAGCCCTTACTTTATCGAAGTCAAACCTCCTATACCCGACGCCTAGCTTCCACCCCTTTCACGCCCGAGCTCCGCCTCCCCTAGCGAACCCTTTGGCCCACTTCTCTTCGAAATCCCTAGCCAAAGCCGACCCCTCTCACTAAATCGAATCCCTCAATCCAACACCGCCAGACCTCCTACCCGTCGTATCCAAAGCCGTGTCCGACCTCTACCCGCCTCCAACCCTAGCCCACTTCAATCCCAGATAGAAGTCAACAATGAGGTAGTATGGGATAAGTTAATTTCAATGCTAATAATGGTCATTATAGTCAATATTAGTAATGTTATTATAGTTAGTTATTACTGTCTTTTTTTTAGTAGTATTAATCTTAATAGTAACATCAGGGTTAATATCAACCTAAGCATTAATACCATTAGCAATGTTTATGTTAATATTAATGTTTCCATTAGTATTAATATAAATACTAGCATCAATGCTAATATTAATATTAATATTACCACTAGTCGACATTAATATTCTTACTCGCATTAATATTACTATTAGTGTTAATGTTATTTTTGATATTATATATATATCGGTTATCAATATCAATAGTATTAATTCATGATATTATTAATAGTTTTTTTTCTATTGTTGTTGTTGTCGCAAAAAAAAGAGAGAAAAGAGTCAAAAAAGACGGCTTTCAAAAAAAGAAAAAAAATGTTTCAAAAAAAATGAGAAAGATTTCAAAAAAAAGAGAAAAATAAAAAAAATATAAAAGAAAATGAATGACATGATTTTGTGCGTATTGATCGTCGCCATCACCGTCATCGTTGACATCCCGCGAAAGTATAAGTTCTAAGACTCAAAAAAACCTGCTCTCGTCATTTGCGGCGGACCGGCAGACCCCCTATACGCGCTCTCATAGCACGGTGGGAGGAAACCCGGTGTGGCTTCTACGATGAGGCGGGTAATCACCTAAAATCCCATTCTCGGTGTTCGCGGCGGACCGGAGAACCACCTATACGCGCTCTCGTAGCACGGTAGGAGGGAGCCCAGTGCGACGCATACGGCGAGGTGGGTAAGCCCTATACACGCTCTTGTAGCGTGGTGGGGAAAGCCACTCGTTTCTATTTCATACATATACTTTTGAAGACCCCATACACGCTCTCATAGCGTGGTGGGATGAAAAATGTACGGACCGGTGTCCCCCGACACCTACCATACACGCTCTAGTAGCGTGGTGGGATGGGCCAGTTTTCTCGTAGTTTCCCCTAAATGGGGGAGACGCTGGGAGGCTGCCGAATTTTTCAGCAAAATTGGGACTTGATTGAACGTAAAGGACAACAGGGAACTTGAATCCAAATTGAACAAAGAATTTCAATTGAAATCAAATGAATTTGAATCTAAGTAAATTATCATGAGAATCATTACATGGAACTTGAACTTACATGGACTACAAAAACAAGAACTCAAATGAACCCTAAAGAACTTGAACTTGAATGAAGCTTTTGAGTGGAACCAGACTTTAGTTTTAATAAACGAGCAATCAAAATATATATGCTCAATAAATGAGTCCTGATGAGCTAGGGAAAGCTCCTATATCCCTACCACCAACAACAATCCAACTCTAAGAAGATGCATCAAAGATAAAGATCACATAGCAAATGATCATTTGTGGCATGCAAGCATTAAATAAAAATCATTGGTACTCAATCAAGACCAAAATGGAGAATTCATACACAGGAGCTAAACACAACTTTTTAGACTGGCTACATGGTGGAGGCAAAGGATAAAAGTTAAGTGTATGAAGGGGACTCATATTCTCATTTCTTCCACTCTTTTTCTTCAGCAAGGAGGAACTCAAATAGGATAATCAATTAAAGGTGAAAAATGGAGAATTGAGTGAAGACCCAACAATCATTGAGCCTACTTTTAATCAGGTCTTCATCAATAAAAGAAAAGAGAGGTGATGTGTACTAGAAGGCTGGATAGATTTTCCTTCAAATGAACACACAGAGTATTGCTGTAAAGATATGTTGATGGTAAATTTCTAAGGAAGAGATGTACTATGTAGTGAAGGAGCTAAGAAACAATAAGTCTCTAGGAAAAGATGAAATCTTTCCTACACTCTTTAAGTTCTACTGGGAGATACTAAAGATAGAAGTTTGGAATGCAATATCATGCTTCTTTAAATCAAGAAAGATGCCTTCTAATTTGAAAGACTCCATTGTTGTTCTTATCCCAAAGGTGGAAAATGCAGTGGAGCTTTCAAAATTCAGACCCTTTAGTTTTTGTGAAATAATTTACAAGATTGCAACAAGGATGTTGGTGAACAAGCAAAAAAAAATGATTTTACCAAATCTCATATCAGAAGAATAAGCAGCGTTTGTCCCAAATTAGTTTATTTCATACCACTGCTTATTGGCTCAGAAATTATCTAAAAAGAATTCAGGTTCTCATTTTCCTAAAAGGGGCTTCTGGCACTAAAATTAGACAGAGACAGCATATGACATTATGGGCTGGCCCACCTTATTCCAAGCAATAAAGTGTATAGGGTTTCCTACAAAATTCATCGGTTGGATAATGGAGTGCGTGATCCACCTAAGATTCTCTGCCTAGTTAACAGGAGAAGGATGGACTGGATATAAGTCAAGCATAGGTTCAAGCAGGGTTGATTGCTGTCTCCATACCCTTCTATAATTTGCTCCAAACTTTTGTCAAAAGCCTATCAACGAAGAGGAGAGGGGTTGGGTATCAAGATTGCTCCTAATGCTTCAACCATTTCACACCTATTATATACAGATGATGTACTATTGCTTACTGCAGCTTCATTTCCAAGTTCAGAAATAATTAAGTCTATGTTGAAGGATTACTGTGCTTGAATAGGCCAGAAAATAAACAAAAATAAGTCTCTGGTAATTTTCTCAAAGGCTCTACCTCCAAGAAGAAAGAAAATGTTAGCCAAGAGGCTCGCATACAAAGTGGTTAAAGAAGTTATTTATTTGGGAGTGAAAATTATGTCAAGAAGGAAATTTATGTGGCGCGAGGAAGGAAGGCAATGTATGCACTATGCGGCATGGAAGGAGCTTTGCCTCCCTAAGTAGATTTGTGGCTTAGGATTCCATTCCTCAACCAATTGGCAAGGACCCTTAAGAGCTCCGTCTCAAGGAAAAATAGATTGATCCATTGCAAGAAAATGCCGAATGATATGCAGCAAATGCAAATGTCCACGGGCTCTTGTAGGAAACCTGTTACATGCTCAAAATATCATCTACGAACAAAATACCAAGTGATTATAGCAAATATAAGTGCCTACAGGCCAATGTAGAAGACTCGCCGTGCACTCAATATGTCATATACAGGCAAAATACAAAAGGGCTATAACAAATAAAAGTTCTTACGAGCCGCTGTAGAAGACCTGTCGTGCACTCAATATGCCATATACAGGCAAAAAATAAAAGGGCTACAAAAAATACAAGTTCTTACGAGCCGCCGTCGAAGACCCCTCAAACGTCCAAAATATCCCCGCACATGCACTGTAATTTGTATGCACATAGATACACAAAAATGCATGTGTAACTGTAAACCCGCATGGGCCCCGGCGAGTGTGTTAAGGGTACACACGTTACGTCTAAGGATATTGCGCGGGTCAATAAATAAACCCAAGTTTGAGCTCGATCCTTCTAAGCCGACGGATAGGAGTCGACACGGCTCGAACTATCAAACAGATATACGGTCAGGGTGTCGACAGGAATATCTATTTTATACGTTCATATTAGGCCTTCAAGGCTTATGAACAAAAAAATTCATTAACAAAGGCATAAAGCATATGAAACCCGATCCTCTGTCGACAGCTAGACAAAGTCGACAAGGTTCAAAACATAAAAACATGAATGACCCCATACACCCTAATGATGGTCGTGTTGAACAGAAAATATCAATCGGAGGGGTTAATTCCAAGTATTCAAATGCCTTCCAAACTCCATCCAAGTACCAAAAAATCCAAATTTCAAAAAATCATCCCAAATCCCAAAATATTTAAAATTGAAATCAACTATTAAAACACTTAAAGCAACACTCATCCACTCTCCACAACAATTTGCTGAGATGGACAAATTAAAAAACTACTTCAGCTCACAAAGAACTAATGTCTGGTCGAGAATATCACTGGGATTCATTCTTAAAATAGTCTCCTGCCAGTAAGGACGTGGTACGTGTCCTCTAACCAGCAATTTCGCCGTCAAATGGCACTGCAGGTAAACGGTTATGACCCGGGGCCCTCTGAACCGAGTTGTTTGCCGCCAAATGACACCACTAAATTACGGTTATAGCCAGAGCCAATACATTCCTTAATGGCATCAAATCCTTGAGATATGAATCAATAGGATATAATCGATAATGCACAAAGCCCTCTGTTAGCTAAGGTGGATTCAAATTTATCCCCTTAGGCAAATACTCACCCTAGGTCTACAAGGTACCCTTGGATGAAGCAACCCATGGCCGCCGACAAGGATCCTTATGTCAAGTTTGGTCGACTACCTCCTCTGACTAAGTAGACCAGGGGCCACGATGGCCCAGAACGACGGAACCATGGGATCTTGATCGGATTCATCCTCCATTCCCCCACCATCCACTTTAAGTGCAAGATGGTAAAATTTCAATTTTAATATTCAATCTCCATACCTGAACCCATGCTACTACTATATGCCAGATAATATATATTTCTACATATCTGATTAACGACTAGCCTTAATCGAAAATTCTCTCACGTTACCGGGAGGGGTAATTAACTATAGGGGCTTGCGCCTATAGGAAACTAGAACTCAGATCATAAAGTCCTCACAAAATGAGGGCGAAATCTCTGGGTAGTGTCTTATCTACAAACACATCTGCCTTCCAAAATTTACCTCAGAACTAAATCCGTTAAAACTCCCCCGAAAAAGCAACGGGGGAGGCCGGGGCTGAATTTTCGGAGCCCACAGAAGTATATGGTAAAAAAGTGTGTTGGTCATTAGATGTGCGCTTCACTTGAAGCATGCCCTATGTTTTAAAGTTTTAAAAAAAAAATCTTCGATCATTTCCTTTTTATGCTTAACACATTGATTCCAATTATTAGCAATGAGATTTAAGTGGACTCCAGTGATTACATCCTGGACATTTTATAGCTTAAACGTTATTTGGAGTCTAGATTTAAAAGAAGCATGGACAAAAGTGACTGCATCCAAATTATCATTTTCATGTAACTAACTGAGCATGAACAATCAATACTGTTTAAGTTTAACTTTGCAATGTAAATATATCTGACAAACATGTTCAGAAGTTTAAGAAATGAAAAGAAAATAACACTTGCCCTCCCGCAAATTGAGCAAAAATCAAAACAATAAAGATGTCATTTGTAAAATTAATACGCTGCACGGAAATTGGTCATTTTTAAAGGTTATCTAAATGGGTAAATATTGCAATAACAACATCGCACTGCCTTAACATCGCTTCAAAAACTAATTCATGGTAAGAGCATTTAATTTCCAACAACACGACCAGAGTATGATACCAATTTTGCCATGGTTGGCCAGAAGTTATATAAATCTAGCCTATCATTATTATTAAATGCCAATTTTTCTCTTATTTTTCCCCAGCTGGTTGAGATCAAGTTTAAAGAAAAAAATCACTGAAAGTTGGAGAAACCATACACACATGAAACATGTATGTAGTCATCATATCCTCACCACAATGGCCAACAATTTATAGTAGAAGATCATGAACAAAAATTTAAATAGTGTCACTCAATCAAGATCTTTAGTATTATGTCAGGCTAGGAAGAGAATTGTATACTGTAATATCGTTATAGGATATGATAAAAAGCAGCTTAACACAAATTTGGGGCAGTTTGGTTAAATGACTATTCCACATGTTCTCAATAGTAGTGAGGGAATTTTAAAGGTTAGTAGAGCATTTATCGTCAAAAACCTAAAATTAAGAGCTGGAAAGAAAGCCCCCACATGATAGTCACATTAGTAGAATTATTTTCATTCTTTATTATTAAATCTAAAATGATTGTGAAAATTCTTGCCAAAATTAACCTTTTTCTCTTAAAAAATACTTGAGCATTGCCAAAAGTATAATGTGATTTTTTTCTTATTATTGCGAGTGAGATACTAGAGAGCCAATAGAATACAGTGATTTCAAGGAATGAAATACAGAAAGGATATCACAACATAGTATATTACAAATAAAATATTTATTCTACTTACCCAGGAATCGAAAGCAAAATTAACAGTCCGTTTATCCATTTGAAAGGAAGATGAGGTCCTGCCTTGCGGTACATATGTCCCAGAACTAGACCCTGCACCACATCTTTCAGTTTAACAACATGCAAAAACAAACAAATATGCATATAAATAACACATAAAAAAAGTGGCATACTCCAAATAAGGGATAGTAAGTAGAAAAGTCAATAAACTAAAACTTACCTGAGTTACGAGGTCTTTCATTTTCTGTGGCAGGAACTGATGAGGATCTCTGAGATGCTCCAGATGCATGGGAAGAGATAGTCGAAGACATGGGTTGAACCACAAAATCAGGATCCTGCATGAAGACTTCAGGGTCAAAGCTTAAAAAGGGTAAATCGTTATACCAAACAAAGGTTACAGTAACCTGCATAACAAATATAATGAATTGACAAATTATATAAAACATATTAAACTTGACAAGCTCAGATTAAGTTCGAGCCCTATAATTAATCAATTTTTTGCTGAGAAAAGGACCAAAATGGTCCCTCAACTCTTTGTGAGGGACCAAAATGGTCCCGAACTCTTTTGAGGGATCAATTAACTCCTTAAAAATGGGTTTTTTCGATCCTAACATCAAATTTTGGAGTTAATGGTGCTAAATCAAAGAGTATTTTGGTCATTTTTAATTAAATTATTTATTAAATATAATTTTCAAGGAATAATTTTTTTTTATTAAACATTTCTTTAATAAAAAAAATTAGTAATAATTCTAATCTATAATGATCTCAAATTAAAACTAGAATTATTAATAATTTTTGAAATTAAAACTAAAATTATTAATAATTTTTTTATTAAAGAAATATTTAATAAAATTTATTTTAAAAAATTATTATTACTTGAAAATTATATTTAATAAATAATTTAATTAAAAATAACTAAAATATCCCTTGATTTAACACCACTAACCACAAAATTTGATGTTAGGACCAAAAATGCCCTTTTTTAAGGAGTTGAGGGACCAAATTGGTCCCTCAAAAGAGTTGGGGACTATTTTTGTCCCTCACAAAGAGTTGAGGGACCATTTTAGTCCTTTTCTCATTTTTTGCTCTACTTCCATCATCCAACCCCTCAATAATCATTCCATGCCCGACCATAACTGTTGTTGATCGCCAAAATACCTCAGCAATCAACCACTACCCATCTCCTCCTCTCTCTCCCCTTCTTATCTCCTCCATCAATTTGATCGACTTCATATGTTAACAATGTTTATTATGTTCCTGGCAGGAAGAAAAATTTAACTTACGTTTATCAAATCGTGGATAAAGCAGATTTTTTTTGTTAATTGAGCTTGATAAATGAGAATCTTTGTTAATGCTAATATTTCTTGTATGTTTATCATTGAAGGGAAAATCTGAAAAGCTTGATGTTAAGCCTACCCAAGTTCTTATATTGATAAAATTCTTATGCATGTTACTGCTAATTTATCGCATGCTAGATCAGCACATGTGATTTATAACTGGCTTACTAAGATGCAAAAAAACAATATGGTCATTGGTCTTCCTCAGCTAAAGGTGAATATTGGAGCTAAATGTGTTGGATATCAAAATGGCTAGATGTACAAGCTTTCTATTGAAAAGAGCATAGCCAAATCAACTACACCATCGCAATTGGTTCACTCATACGTGCCAGGGAAGCTCCACACACCTTGTACTTTTATGTGATATGCAATTAATTTTATTAATGATATTTTCCTAAATAAACAACAACAACAACATCAAGCCTTTATCCCACTATGTGGAGTCGGCTACATGAATCTTTTTTCTCCATTGTCATGTTAAGAGTCAAATTCTCATTTAAATCTAATAAAGAAAGGTCATTTTTAAAATTCTCTAACCAAGACTTTTTAGGTCAACCTCTACCTTTCTTAACATAGGCCAAATCTAATATATCTACTCTCCTAACCGGGTAGTCGGAAGGCCATCGTTTTATGTGACCAAACCATCTAAGGCGACTCTCTCTAATCTTATCTGCCACTGGAGCTACTCCAACCTTTTCACGTGTATGCTCCTTTCGAATCTTATCTCTAAGAGTAAAGCCACTCATCCACCTGAGCATACTCATCTCTATAACACTTAACTTAATATTATGCTTCCCTTTTAATGGCCAACATTCTGCGCCATAAAGCATTGCAGGTCTAGCCACCATCTTATAGAATTTTACCTTAAGTTTGAGTGGTACTGTTCTATCACACAACAAGCCTGATGCATTCCTCCACTTCAACCATCCTACTTGAATTCTACTAATAATATCCCTATCAATTTCACTATCACTCTGAACAATAGACCCAAGATATCTAAAATGTGTACTCTTATTAATGACTTGATCACACAAAGTCACAAACCCCCCACTAGATCTATTACTACTAAAATTACACTCCATATATTCGGTTTTAAATCTACACAAACAAAAACCTTTAAACTCTAAGTTGACCTCCATAATTCAAGTTTACCTTCAACCCCCTCTTTAGTCTTATCAACAAGAAGAATATCATCAGCTCAAAGCATACACCAGGGAACATCCTCTAGCAAATCTCTACAAAAAATATACATGACTAAAGCAAAAAAGATATGGGCTTAAGGCTGGTCCTTGATGTAATCCAGCTGAAATTGGAAAATACTTGGTCAAACCACCTTGTGTTTGAACACAGGTAACAGCTCCAGCATACATATCCCTAATTACTTGAATATAAGCATTATTAACCCCTTTCTTTTTTAGAACTCTCCATAGCACTTCTCTTGAAACTTTATCATATGCTTTCTCTAAATCAATAATATCATATGTAGATCCTCCTAATTCTCTCTATACTTCTCCATCAAACCTCTCAATAAATATATAACTTCCATAGTAGACCTACCTGGCATGAATCCAAATTAATTTTGAGAAACATTAGTATAGTATCATGTCGTAACCTATGCTCCATAACTCTCTCCCGAAGTTTTAAAGTATGACACATCAACTTAATTCCCCAATAATTCACACAATCTTGTGCATCATCTTTATTCTTAAAAATAGAAATCAACACACTCATTCTCCATACATCTGGCATCTTTTTAGCCTTCAAAATAATATTAAAATGTTTAGTAAGCCAAGAAATTCCTTCATCACCTAAGCTTTTCCACACTTCAATTAGAATACCATCAGGTCCAACAGTTTTCCCACCCTTCATTTTCTTTAAAGCCTCTCTAACTTAAGTTTTAGTAATACACTGATAAAAACAAAAATCTCTATTTTCATTTAGAGTGCTAAGGTCACTAAAGTCAATCGTAATTTCACAATCTTCATTGAAAAGCTTAGCAAAACATCTCATCCGCCTTTGCTAAATATCCTCTTCTAAAAAAAGTACTTTTTGATATTTATCCTTAATGCACTTCACTTGAACCAAATCCTTACTACTCATATCTCTTTGTTTGGCTAGCTTATACATATATCTTTCGCCCTCTTTAGTATTTAATCTATTATATAAATCATTAAAACTAAAGTCTTTACATCACAGATTGCTTTCTTAGACTCCATATGGGCATCTTTATATCTTTCCTAATTTTAAGAGTTTTTACATCTAAACTAATTTTTATAACAGAGCTTCTTATTTTTTATATTTTCTTGCACATTTTGATTCAACCACTAACTATTTTTACAATTAAAAAAAAAATTTTTTGATACTCTAAGCACATCCTCTGCAACATTCTTAATATTACAAGCTATTATTTCCCACATAACATTAGCTTCCTCATGCACCGACAAAATCTTGAGATCGTGAATATTACTCTCAAATATATTTTTGTTAGAGTTCTTTAAATGCCACAATCTAATCTTAGAACAATAATTTACTATATTTTTCATATTATGCCCTTTCATCTTAAAGTCCAAAACTAATAAGCGATGTTGGGTACATAGACTTTCAGTCGAAATAACTTTACAATCTTTGCAATCTAAATGATCTATTTTTTTATTTTTCTTACAAGAAAATAATCAATCTGAGTTTTACTATATCTATTCTTATAAGTGATAATATGCTCATCTCTTTTCTTAAATAAGATATTAGCAATTATAAAATTATAAGCAAAATCTAATATAGTCTTACCACCTTTATTAGTCACTCCAAACCCATAGCCACCATAAATACTTTTAAAATCCTCTACCTCTCTACCAACATGTTCATTTAAATCTCCCCCAACAAAAACTCTTTCTTCAAGAGGTATCTTTTGTATTAATTTTTCTAAGTCATTCCAAAATTTTAATTTTGAACACATATCCAAACCTACATGAAGAGCATAAGCACTTATAATATTAATAATCTTATCATCAATAATAATCTTCAAAACTATTATTTTATCTCCAATTCTATTAATTTTTACAACATAATCTTTCAAACTCTTATCTATAATCACACCTACATCATTTCTAATACGACTCCTACCAGAATACCAAAGTTTAAACCCAAAACTATCAATCTCTTTAGCCTTCTCTCCAACCCATTTAGTTTTCTAAATACATAAAATATCCATCTTCCTATAAATCATAATATCAATTAATTCCATTAATTTACCTGTAAGGGAACCTACATTCCAAGATCCAAACATAATTTTAGTTTCATAGACAAGTTCTTTGTCCACATCCATCCATAATGTGGGAACTCTTGCCTGTTTAACACTGCATCCTGGCGCGAATGCAGCGGCCCTTGCATACTTCTCACTGTATTCAGGTCATACAGCGCGTTGCTTCCAGAGAACGTTCTAACATTAACACAATGTATTAAAGTATTCATGTCATAATTATTCAACAAGTTTTACGCTGGTTGTCGACTACCTAACGTAACCCTCCACTTTTCTCATCCAGGGCTTGATCGCAAATTTATTGAAAGCTAAAATCTTCTGTTTGAGAACTACAAGCATATGTCTAAGAAGTTATGAGATTATTTGATAGTGCGAAATTTCTTGCCCAAGGCAAACAAAATGGTGTAGCTGGAAAAAAAAAAAAGAACAAGTATGTCTTTGGGACTCTAGAAGCATATTTTATGGGAAGAATACTAAGCGTGACTTCTAGGTTGAGTGGGAACAAACAATTATTTATACCATTAATACATCACCACTTAGAAGTATTAGTAATGTTTCTCTTTGTGAAAATTTATCAAACAAGAAGTTTAATATTTCTCATTTTGAGTATTTGTTGCGGTTCGATATTTGTGCACAGTTATAATGGTTTTCTTATAAACTAAATAAGAAATCTATCATTTATATGTTTATTGGTTATGATAAGTCCATCAAAGGTTGAAGATGTTTTGATCATAATATGATGAAGATCCACATCTCTAAACATGTTGTCTTTGATGAGAGAACTTCATGGTAAACTCCTAATGGATCTTCTATGATTGAAGCCTCTAATTATGAACTAGAGAAAGTTCAAGATGATGTTTCTCTGCCTACATCTCCCAACAAAGCTCAAGGCTCTCATAGATCACTTTCTTCTCTTTTAAAAGCCCTTAAAAGTCTAATGCTCGTAATTACAATTCAAAGGGCAAACACATTACTATTGAATGTGAAGGGTGGGATCAAATGACTAAGAACATTCAGTTCGAGTTTATGGGAGCAAGGTAAATAAGAAGTCTATTGAGAGATATCGAAATGGATTATTCTTCTATTGCTCATTATTATGATGCTTGTATTATTTATAAGCGGGAACCATTCCTTTAAATGAAGCCAAAGGTAATGATGTTTGGCAAGATGTTAATAAAAAGAATACCATGGACTTAGTCCACATTTCCAAATGCGTTTCACCATTTCACAAAAGTGGGTCTATAATACAATGAGTAAAAAGGCTGTTCTTTTGGCATTTTAAGATAATCAGCTCAAAAAAAAAAAGTTTGTCGATGGGACACCTCCATGATGTTATAAGAGTCAAACTTGGTGATATTCCTGCTTCAAAATATTCCTAGAATAATTATTCTTCATATCTTGTTTTGTTTAAAATAGGATTGATTTTATTTTATTTATTTTACTTTTTTTTTATTGCTTCCTTGTATGACAAGCTAGAATTTCAGCATATAAAGAGGCAAAGACTAAAAAATGAATAAATAATTGAGCAAAAAAAATAATGACGAAATATTAGTATATGCTTTGCTTCAACCTTCCCTCTCAGTTTTCTACCAATTTAGGGGCAAAGTTTTCTTTTGAATGGACGATTTATGTAGATGAGTTCTCCATATGGGATCTCATTTTAATTTTGAAATACTTACCTTCTGCTAATGAAGCTCCTGCATATGTTGTTTAATTGGCTGGAGCTTTCACTATTGGGACTATTTTAATCCCACAAGTTTTTTAAACACACCCCTTCACAAGGGGAATTTCAACTTTATAGGACTCATAATAACAACATATGTAAAAGGTTAGTGCTAATGTATTTTTGTTATTTAGAGTAGAATGCATTCATCGTCCCTTCTAATGAAGCCATTCCTAGGAAGAACCATAGGTTAAAAAACAATCGATGTTCAAACCTTATATTCAGTGTTCAAACTAATTACAACATCTAAGGTCTAAAATTGCACAATTGGGTATTGAGACATTTTTGTTCGTGAGCCTTAAAATAAAAAAAATGTTATTTTTTATATAATACCTAAATAATATGTTAAATAATGACATTAACTTCCTATTGAACTATGAAGTAACAAATTGGTATACATAAAAAATAAAAAAATTACACAAGACGTAACATGGCAAGTGATAAATTGCGTGAAATAAAATTAAAATCAAATATTAAATGTGCAAAATAATATTAAATATAGGAACTGCATAAAAGTATCATAAAACATCAAGTTCAATACTAAATTTCTTCTTTCACAGCTCTCACTCATCCACATTTAATTCCTAAAAAAAGCTAAAATAGTTGGCAACAATTCAGAAATCATCTACACTGTATCACTGAGAGGTCTTTATTTGAGTGGTCCTCATAACAAATTGGTCTCTAACCTGTCTTATCATATGAAGTCTAAATGCCTCTCAATCTGTTTCATCTTCATTTATTTCAGTCATCTTCCTCTTTCATAAATGTTTTTCATCTACATAAAGATGAGATTAATTCTCCAAAATTTTTAGAGGTGGTGGTGGTATGTAGCTTTCAAGTGATCCCTGACGGCGGCTACGACTATGGTGACTGCGACGAAGGCGACGGCTAGAAGTCAAGGCAATCGAGAAGAAGTTGTTGCAGCTTGGGGGTGCATGAAGGCATGATTTGATCGGGGCTTTAGTTTAAGATTTAGGTAAGTTTTCATAAAAAATATATATAAATAGGCTGCGGTGTATGCCTCACGCCAACCAATCGAACTAGTCTTCAAATAAGGGTTCAAATAAGGTTCAAACCTTCTTTGAAATTTGTTCGAGCCTCGTTTAAAATGAGATCGAAACTAATGTTCGACCATTTGGTTTGAACAAAGCATAAAGAACTTCTGAACTTTATATTAAAAGTTTGAATATGTTACAAACTATGTTTGAACCTTACTCAAACTAAGTTGAAACAAGTGTTTGAACTTTAGCTTTAAAACAGAGATTCGAACATTATTTTTCTCATTATCTTGTATAAGATTGATTCATTGGATTCCTTGAGTTATATATGTAGATATCCCAATAAATCATTCATGTGGAGAAATATTACATTGCTCAAGTAACATACAAAAAAGAGAGTTTGATGGAGAAAGTTATAACATTGTTTGAAAATAATTTCCCTCAAAAGGCAAAGCAATGCCACAAAAGCAGCTTATAAACACCAAGTAATATATTTACCATGATAAGTGTTAGTTTTAAACTTTTTCCTGATATTCATCCCAATATATTAAGCTCCAAGGTGCACCTCTACAATATTATAAATAAAACATTGTCAATATTATTATGTCTATTAGAACAACACTAGGTTTTATGTCAAATTTGTTGGCTCTCTCAATCTAACCATAAAATATATCAATGAATCATTATTGTTTGAGTCAACTACTGCAAATATCATTGACTAAATCTAAGCATTTAAGTCTTGGGTCACTATTATAAGTAAAATACCAGCACAACTTGTCTAAGGCCACAACGTGCACCGTGAAGCCTCAAATACAAACACCAAAATCAAAGTAAGCATACTTGAAATAACCCAAAGTGTCAAGTTGGATATCAACTATTATCGCTAGATTTTTCCTATTTAACATGATCAAATATGATGATAATTTTTTTAAAGGATGCTTTAGGAAACCTCTTACATTGGTGATATCATGCTCACAATACCGTCATGCTTTTGTATAAGACAAATAAATTTATAATCCCCTTTCACATATAATATTATCATCTTTGACTTCAAATTAAAATTAGATCCAACAAGCTTCGTTGTGATTAAGCGTCTAGCTTTACAATTCTCTTTGGATCTAACATAATTTGATTTCACAAATAATATTATCATCTTTGACTTCAAATTAACATTAGATCCAACAAGCTTCGTTGTGATTAAGCGTCTAGCTTTACAATTCTCTTTGGATCTAACAAGCTTCATTGTGATTAACCTCTTACATTGGTGATATCTTGCTAACATGTGTGTTCAAATAAATATTCCTAATCTCAAATAATTTTGATCAGGCTAACTTTATAGTTCGCAAGCTTCATGAATATTTTTCAAATATGCAACGGATACAGAAAATGTCTTTCCCTGATTTTTTCACCATGAATCAAAAGTTTTTCTTCATTACATATAGAAATAACTTATCTTCAAATTATTTTTGCTCTACAAAAATTTCCCAACTTCTATATGCATTGAGAAGAGACTCAAATATGAAATCAATAGCCATTGGACTGTAAGTACTTTCAGGTACTGACCCTTGTAGGATAGAAGTTATTCATGTATTTTTCATATCACTAATTGTTGCTTTCAACCCAAGGTACATAAAGAACTAGAAGATTTCACTTGTTACTAATTTTAGATGGATCACATGGTCGAGTTATAATCTTTATTAGATACTTTAGTAATAAAGCATCTATAGAGCAACCACTATCTGCATCTTGTATGTCCATAACATCAACTTCATCAACCCCTTAAATAAGCATTTGATCCATCAATAAGAAGTGTTGGACTGACTAACCATGCATCATCCTCATTTGCTACTAGTTGCTCTAGGGCTGGAGGAATATTTTTTTCATGTCTATAATTTGCAGTTGAAATCTTTTTTGGCATAGTGAATAAATATAGATATTTTTTAAAAAAAAAATACATTATTATATTATGTTACTATTTTTGTTGGATGAATTGCTATTATGAATTATGCTCATCCAAAATGATACAACACCTCCATCAGAACTATAAGATCTTTGAGGCTAATGCCTCTTGAGATCATCAATGTTTTGCTCCATTTACTACTAAAATTCCAACCAACTTCACACGATTCTTTCCACCCATCTTCATACAACATAAGATTATTAATGCTTAATTCACCTTCAAAATAAAAATGCTCTTAATATTTTTTTTTAATGCTCTTAATATGAGCACAAAATATATTACAATTAGGTTTTAAACAGGTTCAAACAAAAGTCAAACATACTTCAATATGTCAAATCTTATTTAAATAGAGATCAAACAATGTTCAATCAATGATCAAAACATGTTCAATCAATATTCGAACCATGTTTAAACCTAGTGAACCTCCGAAGTGGGTTCGAAAAAGCTGCTTGGGCAACATAGATATTGTCTACGCAAGGCTCAAATAAAATGGACAAAAAGTCAAACAATGTTTGAACATGATTCAAATAAGTTTCATACATGATTCAAACAAATTTTCAATAAGATTCAAACATTTTTCAACTATTGATTGAATCTTATTTGAACTTGTTTCATCAATCCTCCATCTACTTTTGTATTTAATCTCCATTAAAATGACCTCAATTCCCTTGCTCAAATCCAATATAAATCATATGAATCATTACATAATCAGTTTGATCATATGGCTATAACATCATTTAAACATTAAAAAAATAACCCATGGTTTAAGCAGGATTAAACTATTTTGTTTAATTCAACTTCACCATTACAATCTTCTTATCCTAGTAAGAAATTAGCAATGGGAATAACTAGAGGTGAATGAAGGAGCTAGGAATGATGTTGAGTCTTTCCATAGGGACATAATACGACAAAGATCTAGGCATATCAAGGATAATTTTGTCCGAAATGAAATTTGAGTCATATTTCTCCAAATAAAAACATAATGAGCAAATTTGTCCATATACCATTATCTTAGATCATATGAAGTCAAATTTTCCCTTACAAGCTTATCAGCCTTCAATGGGCATGTCCCATATAATTGCTTAGTTCGTGCATTGACATGACTTCAAAACAGCCCCAGCTAATCCCAAAGCTGGATGGAAAGGTTGAGGAATGATGTTAGGTTGTAGCTAATCATAAAACCTATAATGAAATCTGCAAGACACAAAAGGAATGAATGGTGAAGGAGGATTCACAGTTCAGGCAAAATAGTAGGGATAAGACTAGTAGGATAATAATTTAGGGTTCTCTAACCTAACGCATTTGGTCAGTTTGCTGAAAAAAAATCCCTGTTAACTCCAAAATAATCTAAGTTTTCAGCCATTCATGCCCATAAAGGTATCAAACTAGTTGATGGTTTATATAATATTTAGCCCTTATATATAACTGTCGGTATTGATATGGTAGTAACAAATGTGTTAAAATAGTAGTCGCGCATTAGCAGCTATGAAGAAATATAAAAACATGGGGAACACAACTAAAACACGGGATGTTAAAGACAACGCCACCATAGAAGAAGCTGGGATTTTCCCTCTTCTCTCAAACATCGCGGCAGTTCAGGTAATTTCAAGAAGATTACAGAGAAATTTGCAAAAATGAAAAAGATTGCTGCTTTGCGAAAAAGCTTAGGGCTGGGTCATAGCAAAAGAAAAATATATATATTCCAAGAGGTCCCATGAATTTGAAGTCGGTAATGCAGAATGGATGAGTGGCAAATCGATTGGTGGATTCATCAGATAAAAAAGAAAGATTACAATGTAACGCTGGTAGAACTTGCGCTTGTAGTGGTCTACGACGTCAGATCGGGAAGCCATGTGAGGAGGGATGAGTACGTTGGACCAGTATTCCGTCCACCGGGTATCGATTTCATAGTCGTACGCCGCCGCGGCAATCCTTTTCATCTTCTGGGGATCGATTTCATCACCCATCTCTCTCTCTCTCTCTCTCAGTCTCTCTCTCTCTCAGTCTCTCTCTCTCCTACGATATATTATTACGTGCGCAGTCGCGTCCGGACTATCTGAGGCTTCGTTTGGTTAAAAGAAAGTTTTGTTTCGTTTTGATTTGGTTTTTACTCATGAAAAAAAAGTGTTTTTTTAAAACAAGGTCAGAAAAAAAAATTTAATAAAATGGAATTTTAATAAAAATATGTTGTTTAAAGAATAGACTCTCTCTCATTAGACTTGTAGTGAGAGATGTTTTGTTAGGATTTTCTACCCTAATTTTTTCTCCCTTTCCTGCCGCTTGTTGGGGAGGGGACTTCCCCTCCCCCCACTCTCGTCATGGCTGCTTCCTCCTCTTTTTATCTTTCTGATTTCCCACCTCTCCTGGTGCAGTTTTAGTTTCCGCTGCATCTGCTCCTATTGGCTTAAACTTCATTTCGAATCTCACGAAGGAGGACCCGGTTGCCAACGATTTTTCGTTAGAATTTGTTCCCCCCTCTCGCAAAATTCCATTCTCTGTTGATGAGCTTGCGACTGGTATTCCGGATTGGAGCTTCTCTCTTGTTGGCTACTCTATTGGTCCGAGACCCACTTACCTAAGCTTATCCAACGCTATCAAGAAAGCATGGTATTTGAAAGGCTGTGTGGAGCTCCTATCCCTTAATGACAGTTTCTTCCTCTTCAAATTTTCCTCTCCGAAAGACTACAATGTTGCTTGGACTGGAGGGCCTTGGTTCTTCTTCGGGAGGATGTTCATCCTGCATAAATGGATGCCGAAGTTCAAACCGAAACGAGATGAGTTTACTTCCATCCCTGTCTGGATTAAAATTATTGATTTGCCACTCGCTGTTTGGAATCCTAGAGGTATTTCTAAAATTGCAAGCTTTGTCGGGCACCCTCTTGCGGTGGATGCGCTCACCACCCGAAAAACAAAACTCACATTTGCCAGGGTCTGTGTGATGGTATCTAATGTTGCTTCTCTTCCTGATGAAATCCCTATCTCCTTAGATGGTGAGGATGTTTCTCTCAAGGTTATATACGACTGGAAGCCCATTTCTTGTTCGGGGTGTGGCTCTCTTGTGCACCCTTTGTCACTTTGCCATATTAACCCACCCCCTAAACCCATGGGTCCCCCCCAATCCCGTGGAAGGAGCTCTACCCGGCTTTGTTCTTCACGGCCTCCAATCTCCAGACCACCACCTACCAATCGTACCCCACAATCTTCTGTCCCTCCTAACATCCCCATCCAATCTCCTTCTGAGATTATATCTCCCACCAACAATCTGCAAAATTAACAAAATAATGCCATGCTTCAAATGACCCCTTCCCCCCGTCTGCTCTTCCTCCCCTTATCATTACTCCCCCTATTGATGGTGATCCATCTCTTAAAGATCCCATTCCTAATTTGAATTCTCTACTGAGGACCTTGTATCCTCTCATCCCCCACCTTCCCCTAATCCCAACCTAGTAACTAATGTGAACACTTCTGCCATAATGAACATTACGTCTCCTTTTCTTCCTGGTTCTGGTTCCAAATCTGAGATTCCGGTTCAATCTCCAAACAAATTTGCTACTTTACAACAGGAAGAACCTCCTGATGACACCGTCTCATCGGATGCTGCATCCGAAGAATCTACTGCCCCAAAATTCCAAAATGTCAAATTGTCCAAAAGCAAAAGCATCAAGAAGACGCGTTCCTCTAACTCAAAATATTGATGATCCTTCCCCCTATTGCAAGCTGGAATGTTAGGGGATTCAACTATCCCAAGAAAGTCCTGGCTTATAAAAAACTTGTCTCTTTACATCATCTGGAAAAGCTTTGTATTATCGAAGCTAAAGTCCCGTCTCGCATGCTTGCTGACCACTGGTTCAACTATACTCACCATGTTTTTCCTAATGAATCGAGTTGCAATAACTTCAGTTGCTCTAACCCGGGTAGAATTTGGTTGAAATGGAATGCTTCTTCTATCTCCTTCACCCCCATTCTCTCTTCTTCTTAGTTTATTCATGGTTCTCTAAAATATGCTTCCTTGGCCCCTATCCTGGTCACTGTTATTTATGCGGCTAACACCCCCTCCAAGAGAGCTCCTCTTTGGCAACAATTGTTGAGTTTGGCTGAAACTATCTCTTCCCCATGGGTTATTTTAGGGGATTTTAACTGTTACAGAACCGAAAATGAAAAGGCTGGAGGTAGGACGCCTCAGCACGGCAGGCTTAGTGAACTCAACAATTTTATTTTCAACTCTGGTACTTTGGACCTTGCTTCAACTAGGCTTTTATACACTTGGTTTAATCAAAGGGTGGAGGATCATATTCATATTAAGCTCGATAGGATGCTTATTAACCAAGCTTGGTTAGACATTTTCCCCTGCTCTTTTTATAAGGTGGAGCCGCCTCTTTGCTCTGACCACTCCCCATTTCTTCTTATTTCGATGATGTCAACTCTAGAAACTGCAGGTTCCAGTTTAAGAATTATTGGGTCAATATGCCAAATTTCTGGGATGGGGTTATCACTTCTTTTTCATCCTATGGTTTGGGAAACCCAATTGCTAGTTTTTACTCTAAGCTGTATTCTCTCAAAAACATTTTCAAGCAGAAAGCTTGGGTTAATTTGAATTACCTTTCTAGTCAGATCAGTGACCTTCAGGAAACTCAAAGGGGATATTTGGCTCAACTCCATAATGACCCTCTCAACTCTTCCCTCAATGCTTATCTGAAAGAGGTGAACTCATCCCTTGCTTCTCTCCATGGGGCTTGGAGCTTTTGGATGATTCAGCATGCTAAAGCCAAATGGCTTTCTAATGGGGAGGATGACTTGGGCTTTTTGTATGCTAGGATAAAGGCTAGAAATAATTCTTTTCATCTCAAAGAGCTTACAATGGAGAAGGGGCATTACACATCCAAAGCTGAAATTGCCAAAGCTGTTATTGATTATTTTAATAATCTTTATAACTCTCCTAAGCCCATTAACTCTCATGAAAATCTTTTACCTATTGGGAAGGTCATCCCTCCACACCTTACTGCCTCACTTATTTCTACTGTCACTGATTTGGAAATTAGAAATGTTGTTTTTGCTGGTTCCTCATCCTCTGCACCCGGCCCTCATGGGTTCAATTTTGAATTTTATAAAAATTCTTGGGATCTCATAGGCTTACAAGTTTGTAATGCTGTTAAATATTTCTTCAAATCAGGTTTTCTTCCTAGGAGAGCCAAGGCCACTCTTTAGCTTTGATTCCTAAAGGGCCTCATGCTTCTAACATATCTGATTTTTGACCTATCTCTCTTTGCAATGTGTTCTATAAGATTATTGCAAAGATTTTGGCTAATCGGATGAAAGATATTATGCCCCACATTATTCATATTAGCCAAGCTGGCTTTATCCAGAAGAGAATCTCTACAGATAATATTGTCTTGGCCTATGAGATCCTGAGTTGTTTTAATGCTAATGCGAATGAGAACTTCTTTTGTTCTAAACTGGACATTCGTAAGGCATTTGATACGGTTTCTCGAGACTTTCTTCTATCCCGTATGATCCTAAAAGGCTTCCCTGATCAATTTGTTAAATGGATTAAAGCCTGCATCGAGGATGTACACTTTTCTATTTGTATTAATGGATCTCTTGAGGGCTTTTTCAAAACCTTTTATGGGCTTAGTCAAGGATGCCCTTTATCCCCATTACTTTTTGCTATTGTTATGATGCGTTCTCTTATTCCCTTGATGCTAGCGATTTTTCAGGAATTTACAAGGGGGATTACAATTTTAATCATCTGCTATATGCAAATGACCTTTTGGTGTTTGGCTCTGCTTCTCTTTCCAATGCTTCCTATCTTAAGAGCACTCTCTCAAATTTTGCTGACTCCTCCGGCCTTTATATCAATAATAGAAAGTGCTCCATTATATTCTCACATAACACCCAGCTTGCTAATTTCTTCACTTCTTCTCTTGGGTTTGTGCAAGCTGATAATACTCTTACATACCTTGGCCTTCCTATCTCCACCAAAAAACTTTCTCCAACTAACTTCCTTCCACTGCTGAGTAGGATTTCTACTCTACTAGCTGGATGGAAAGTAAGATTTTTGTCTTTTGCATGTAGGCTTCAATTCTTAAGGTTCTCTATTGTTAACACTCTGGCATATTGGATTAGGGGAGATATAATACTGAAATCTTTTTGCAAAAAAATTGATAAGCTCATCTCTAGATTTTTGTATCATGGTACCACTAATGTGAGAAAAATTCATCTCATTGACTGGAGAAACACCTGTTTACCTATATGCTTTGGTGGCTTGGACATCCCTAGTATTGATGCTCTTTATTTTGGGTATGCTTTCTCTTTTATTTGGAGGCTGTTTAATCATGACTCCTTGATGTCTGCTTGGTTTAGAATTAAAAATAATTCTCCTTGGAAGACCCCTGACTCTAAATTCACCAAATTCTGGAAACTTATTTGTGGTGTTGCTGTTAAGATCAAAGATAATATCCTTTTGAATGTGACTAGAGATAATTGCAATTTTTCTATGCTATGGGACCCTTGGGGCAAGGGTATTTCTACTTCTGAACTCTCTCTACACTTGTCGGTTCTCAATTCTACGGTTGTCAAGGAGTTCATTTCTAGTGGCAAATGGGTTTTACCTGAGCGGTTTGGCCCTTTGGCTATCCAATACATCTCCTCTATTCCTATTCTTAACAACTCGGCTGCTCCTATTTCATGGATTGGTTCTGAGAAACCTGGTTTTAAGAATTTTATATGCATTATTTTAAAGATCACCAAATTAGTTCTTGGCACAAGTTTATATGGCATAAATATTTTGCTCTCAGATTTTCATCTTTTGTATGGTTGGCTTTTCGGGAAGGGTTAAAAATTGCAGATATTCTTGCCAAAAGACACATTCTGATAGAGAGGAGATGTTCTCTGTGTGACTTGGGCCTTGACAGCATCACACATTTATTTTTTCAATGCAATTTCTCTTTTCAAATTATTACTCACCTTCTTCCGGCCTTAAATGTTTTTCTTTTAAGGCCAATGTTGTTCAGTGTTTTGATTACTTTCAAGAGCTTCATGAGTTTAGCTCTTCTCAAAAGGCATTATGTTTTTTTGTGCTATCCTGTTCTATTTACTTTATCTGGAGAGAAAGAAATGATAGACGTTTTGCCGGAAAGGAAGCTTCTACTCTGTCTATCATTTACAAGATTACCCAAGCTATTGCTGCCAAGGCAAAGACATGAAAAAATCAACAATTTTTGCAGAATGACTTTCCTATGTGCTTTAGATTTTGATGCAGGTTTATGGGGGTTTTGGAACTCTCAGCTTTTGGTGCTTTCTTGGATTTTTGCGATGGATTCTGGGAATTCCTCCTTCCCCATTTGGAAGCTGATGACTGGAACCGGCATCCTTCCTGCTTTCCCCTTTGGATGGCCCATTATAACTCTCGGATACCATGCTGGCTGCTTTCGTTCATCTCTGTTTTTTGGATTTGTATTGTTGGCAACCAGGGGTGAGCTTCTATTCATATGGTTCTCTATCTTCGGGCTGTTTATTGTCCCCTGTTGTAGTATATCCTAATGCCCGAGATTGCTGGTTCCATTATAGCCTGAGTCCAATTTTTTTGACCTTTTTTGGCCTCTGATTTGTGAGGTTTCATCTTTTTATTTACTGGTTTTGTCTGCTTTTTGATCTTGTATTTAGGCTCTTCTTGGTTTATAGCCTACACCTGTAACTCTCATTGTTTTTAATATACGGGCTTTGCCCCAAATTTCCCAAATATATATATATATATATATATATATATATATATATATATATATATATATATATATATATATATATATATATATATATGTGTGTTTGAGTGATATTTTTTTAAGTACTTATTAATAATTGAAAATAGATCGAAATTGTTTGTTTAGGAGTTCAACTTTAATAATTTTATTATAAAAGATTAAATTATCCATACTTAAAATTTAAATACATGTACTTAATTTTTTTTATTTTACAAGATTAAGTTTATATAATTATATATTTTTAACTTTCTAAGAAAAATTCAATTCTCTACTAATTTATAATATCAAAAGTTTACATTCTTAACTTATACTTTCTTAACATACAGCATAATTTTTACTAAAAATATGATAAAATTTAAGTCATATTAATTTATTACTATAGTTACAATATTTCTTTATTATTTCTTCTATACAAAGAACTCATCTTGAACTATACAAATATATTATGTTGGAAAATTAATTTATTTTGTTATCAATTAGAGCAATTTCGTAATTTAAATACTATTTCAAACTTATTTTTGAGCTTGTGAAAATACAAAGAATCGAAACCTACGTAGTTGATGGCTTGATGTGGCACCTATTTAAACGTGAATGCATTCAAAAACGTGTCGCATTGTTCAAGAAATTTTTAATAAAACTGTGGCAGATTATCTGATTTGATGAAAATGATGAACAATTCATTAATATATGTCAAATAAAAGTAGGAAAGGCAATATACTGATTATGGTCAAACCAATTAAAATATCTACTTTATTTTCAAACTTCATAGGAAGAAATATCAGTCATCATATTATTAAAAACTATTCAAATAAACAATGTTTGAGAGCAGTAATGGAGTAACATCACCTCCAAAATTCTTATTCCACATGAGTAACGTTACTTTTATTAACCAGAAATAGATAAGCAAGCCAAAACTGATTTGAAGCATCAGAACCAGTACATGGACTACTTCATACTCAACTCATTGCTTTTTAAATACTTCAGACATAAACAAATTTTTAAAAATTATAGCTACAATTGAACTACATTAGACTCTGAAGAGATAGATCATGGAACCTTACATGTATGCATAATGATTTTATATGACCATGGACCATTAGATGCTTGAAAATTCATCATTCATAGTCTCAGACTTGAGAGTCACACGCATCAGTTCAAGTTAACCAAACAAGACAGTAACAAACAGCATGGGCTTCATGATAAAGACAAAATGGTTACAAATTTTGAAATTTACACATAAAATTGTTCTAAAATATTACATAAATAAAATTCAACCATTGCCATCAAAGCTATTAACAAATAGCATTACAAAAACGATCCTAACTAAATCATAAACAACCATGTCATCATCTCCTTCTCAGGGTGATGACTAAATTGGGTTCCTATTACAGAAACATATAAATAGATATTTCAGATTTTTGGGTGAAAATATTTAGAAAATCATATTTACAAAAAAACAATTTGCATATTCATTATACATGTTATAATTATATAGTTCAAATGTAATTTTCTCTCTCAGTTCAATCATTTCATTCACCCCATCATCATCACTAAACTCTACTTCGGCATCTACCACATTACTTTGTTCAAGTTGCTCTCCTACTCTGCATTGATATGCCTCTGGATGAATTAAATTTTCGTCAACACTACAGTCTATAAAATATGGATCATTTCGTGATATATGTCTGCGAATATAATTATGTAATCCCATGGTACCAACAAGAATAAGATGCTGCTTCTTAAAGCTATAATTAGGCATATCTCTTAATATTCCCATTTCTTTTTCCATACACCAAAGGAACATTCAATTACACTTCTTAGTGAGGAATGTCTACTATTAAAAAGCTCCTTCTGTCCCCTAATCGTTCTACTACCTCTTCTAAAATCTGGTATGTGATATCTTGTTCCCAAGTATGGTTTCAAATATCCCCTTCGTAGAGGGTAACCTGCATCAACTAAGTAAAACTTTTCAGTTCACAAATTTTTAATTAGTATACTGTATAACATAGTTAACAAATATAATAATTTAATTATATAAATTAGTAATACTTGGAGGTGGTTCAGAAAAATTATATTTTGGATCCATCACCGTATGTTGAAATATACGGGCATCATGTGTTGAACCCTCCCAACCAGGTGCAACAAATGTGAAACACATGTTGAAATCACATACGACTATCATATTTTGTGTCGGTGAATGATGGCGTCTAATATAAACAACATGTTCTTCAACAGGGATGCGTGCATTAACATGTGTGCCATTAATAGCACCAATGCAATCTTTAAAGTATGGCATGTACTGCGTGTCATTAATTATTTTTTTAAGAATATCATGGAAAAATTTATTTACAGGTGCAATAATCTCCATTGATAATCCAACTAATGCTTGCAGACCATTATAAAAAACCTACTAATCATCTCTGTAGAGTGCTAAAAGCGTTCACATGTTGATCTAATACTCTCATTATGTCCCAAAATGTACAAAGTTATTGCAAGTACCTCTCTAGTAGTAGTTCTGTGAGATCCATATAACCCATATGATGATTCCAACAAAGAAAGTAAGTCCATAAAAATAACTTGTGATATTCTAAACATGTTATGAAATCTATTTGGATGGCCATGCAACAACTCACATACCAATTTATCTCCAGTTTGACCTGATGTCATGCAAGGACTCTTGCAAACATACAATGTAAAGTAATCCTGAATTGCACATGTCGTTGTGAGTAATATACGAGTAAATCCTGCCACTCCTTTACGCTCATTAATTTTTGACATATCATCAAGTACTTCATCCTCCCAAAACCAAATCCTTTAACATTATTGATCTAGAATAGTACAAATACTACAAATTACTAAATGATGTATAATAATGTAGGGATTACTAGTAGTAAAAAACAAGAGAGATCATTAAGATGATCCAGAAGTCTGTTGTTCTTGCTACTTCATGATGATAAAGTTAAATATGTTTATGATAAAAATGAGTAAATATTGATTTAACATAAAATGGTTCAGTCTGTCGAACCAAACATTAACAAGGAAGTATTTATAACCTTGCAGCAAGACCAATATTTAACAATGTATTATGTTAATAAAACGAATCATTATGCCAAAACATAAATCAACAAGTAAGGATCAATAACATAACCTTGCAGAAAGATCAATAAAAAAATATTAATTGATTAAAATAATGACCAAACATGACATAAAATGGTATCTCATATTACATGAAAATAAAAGGTGTAAGTCCCCAATAAACAATCTATTATTGCTATGGTTATCAAGTTCTCTAATGACACCCAAATATATCGTGAATTGCCTTTATAATTTTATATAAGATAAAGAATTGAATATTGCTCAATTGAGAGGTATTCCAACACAAATCTTACATGTGAATCTTGAATAAATATACATGTGAATCTTGAATTGCTATTGGATGTCAACATCCCTAAATTGGGAGCTAATTTGATTATGAAAATTAATGAGCCTTAGCAAACCGGGTATGAAGTTAAGACTAGTAACATAATAGCATTAATGATTTTATTTTTCACAGAACAATAGAATTCCAATGCAATCCAATTGACATCTCCAACAATGTTCCCTAAAGAAGCAGCCAAAGAATAACTTGTATGTAGAAATATGATTACTACTAAAAAAAATCACATTTCTTAACAAGATTTGGGTTTGGTGATCTGATTCATATGTGATGTGTTAACAGTCCTATTCTTGAATGGTGGAAGCTAAGGAAGATGGAAAGGTGCATGTTTAATCTTTATTCAAGTTGGCCTTCTTCTTCTCCCCATTGTCTGTACAAATAGAATATATTTCCCATATTTACACACCACAACTATCCAAGAATGTGTGGATCTACTTGCATTTAAGACAATGCATCTTAGACCTTTTGGTGTGGTAAGGAGGCGCATAAGAAGGTTCTTCATAATTGTGTGTGTTATGTGTTGTTTAAGCATGCAAAAGTTCCAGCTTTTTGTTTCTGGTGAAATGGTGGCTAAGTCATTGATCTTGTTGTTAATAAGATAGTTTTTTTTATTAGATTGTTAAGCCTAATAAATATTTTTTTCATTTCATGGTTGCATTTTTTGTTGGGATTTGCTTATTTATAAACAGTCAGAGATTCATATTTTTTGTAGGATTTTGTATGTATGTATGTACGCATATATGTGCAATTGGTTTGTTATTTTTACTATTAGTCATATCTCATGCATTTCAACCATCATAGATTGAAGAATGAGTAATTTAGTAAGTTTATAAGCAGTGCCTTGATTTTGCAGGTCTGCTATTGAGTAAAGTAATGCACTAACTATTATTTCGTCTAATTTAACATTGTGCTTAACTTCTCTAGAAGAGCAAAGTGACTGCTCATTGGAGAAAGTTTATCATTCCTCTTATGATATAACACAGATTTTAAGACTTAACACAATGTTAATAAATTAGTTACAACCTATTGAAAGTAGAATGAAGAATTAGTAAAACAACATAACATAATTACATCCAGAGTCGTGTAAACAAATAAGCAACAACCTAAATAAACACAAAGTAAGGAATTAAGTTATAAACTAAACTAAAAAACATGAACAACAAAAACAAGAACAAAACATAACACATGATGTAATTGTGGATTTCAATTTTGAAGAGATGGAGCTATTAGGTGCTTGCTTATTCCTTGTTCTTCCATGGGCAATTAACAGAAACTTTTATCAAATCTCTTTCGTAGCCACCATAATTTTCGTTTAATGGGTATTCCCATGAATATCTCCCTGTTATCCTTATCTTTGAAGTATTCTGTGGCAAATTTATATAACTCAAAATCGTCAAATATATCAGGAATTTTAGATATCTCTTCTAAAACCTCTAGGATAGTAAATGATGTACGATTATTATTTGAAGTACTTATGATAGAACTTATAGATTTTGCAGCATCCACAAGGTCCTCAACATGATTTAGAAAAAGGTCTATAGTCCCCGACTTAGAAGTTCTAACTCTTTTCCTTCTACGCAAGAATGTGGCACTCTGTTGTGATCTTTGTGTATCGTAATTGCCTGTAGGGTCATTTGTAGGAATATGTGGAAGATTTGTTTGTTCATCTTGAGTGTAATCTTCTTCTTCAGATGAGATTGTGTGATTGTCATTTAGTTTTGGGGGAAGTATACCAGAACTAGGAATCCAAACATTCTCCCAAGTTGTAACAATACGACTGAACATAAGATCCAACTTTTCTTCCAACTCTGGTGGTATTCCATTATAACAAAACTTCTTCGCATTTGGCATAACCTAAAGTATATTAAATGATTAATTAGGAATCATTTGTTATATTACATAAGACTTGCTTTAGAATTTAGAGTATGAAGTGAATGATTTTGAATTTTAAAGGTACATGTATTTTTTCATTCAACCAATCGTTAGAAGCGTCAACTATTTTTTTATTGGATTCCAGCTATTTTTTTATTGGATTCCATCCAATTCCTATTTCACCTCGCAACAAATCTTTCCTTAGCTTCCAGTCCTTCTTTAACTAGTCCCACTTCTTTTTAAGCTGGGTTCGATCATAAGTTCTTCCAGTGCATTCGTTGAAATATTTAAGTAGGTTTTTCCAGCCTTCCTTAGTAAAATGCATAGTTGGTCTATTACCCAGTCCTATTTCTCTTATACAGATATCACAATAAATTAAAGTAGTATTTATGTCCCACATTGCAAGTGCATATCCTTCTTTTTGGTTTCCATTCTACATGTTAAAAAAGAAATAGTAATATGTTAGTAATATACAAGTCCTTATGTAAATAAAAAAAATTTTGTTGATTTTTTAAACAACAATTATTTAAGCATACAGATTTTCATATCTCAATTTAAGCAAAAGAAGCTAGACAAAAATATGCCCAACTATTTGATGTTGGATTTATGAATCATCATTGTCCTTCTTTGCTCCTATCTATTAAGTATAATTGGGGCGTTAAGCCATTGTTCATTTCGAACATCTATCCATGCTGCTTAGGTTTGCACATTTTTCCTTTATAATTCTTTGACACTAATCTTAGCTATTTCTCTAAAGGTGTATTTTTTCCCTTCATTGTACACACGGACAAACCACCAAAATCTATTTTCAAGTACCAGATTTTTCAACATAGGCTATTCCAACTATCCTTGTAACATAATCATTTATGACTTCTCATTCAACTATCATATCCATTGCACTATTTTTATTTCAACACTTGTCAACCTAATTATCAACAGTATTTTTACTACTCAACACTTAGATTTGTACAATATAGCGGACCAAATTGTAATTTTATAAAATTATCATCAAGTCTCCATGATATCCCCTTATTCATATAATGCTCCAAGCAGACATCTCTATTTTATCCATTCACTCTTAACAGTAGAAGTTATGCCATTAATCTCCATATCGATCATCATTTAAAAAAAA
Organism: Dendrobium chrysotoxum; assembly: GCA_019925795.1. NCBI lineage: Eukaryota > Viridiplantae > Streptophyta > Magnoliopsida > Asparagales > Orchidaceae > Dendrobium > Dendrobium chrysotoxum. The sequence continues at coordinate 43,156,491 of CM034303.1, read as the reverse complement.
AAAATCCAAAATAAGTATGCCAAATATCATAAAAATCTGTATGATTTTTTCACATGTCTTTAATTATATGTTATGTAAGTGCTGATTTGGGTTCATTAGCAATAAGACAAACAAAAAAAAGCAGAAATCGAAAGTGAGGAAGAAGAAGGAGAAGCATGAAATACCTCGGGCACAATACAGGGGACAATAGAATATTGAAAGGGCATTTAGTTGCTGATCTATGGGAGTTGAATCTTGTCTGGCTAGGAACAGTGTGGGCGTCAGATGGCAGATGGGAGCTTTGGTCGACGGATAGGATGAGCATAGTCCGACAGTGCTCGGACGGGCTAGTGTCAGGACGGTCGAACCGATCGACGTTAGGGAGAATGGTGGCTGCTAGGGTCGGGCAAGAGGAGTGGAGATGTTCAGCCCTAGCGTACGAAATAGAGAGGAATTGGGAGTCCAGATGGAAGGAGCTCAAAAAATAATGAAAGTTTTTGGTCGTGCAATCTACTGAAGAAGACGAAGGTTGTTCCGTGCGTGGGTCGACGTGAGAACGTGGATGGTTAATTTGGACATTTGGTTGACAAAACAGTGTTGAACGAATAAGCAGACAACAAAAAAAATTTTAACCACCCAAAAAATGAGGTTTATGCAAAAGGAATTACAAGTAAGTTTTTATGCCAAATAGTTGACAGTAACTGATTAAAACTTATTCAAACAGAAAATGAAGGAAATAAACCTAATCAAACGAGCCCTAAAATGGTTGTTTAAAATGAATTTTCAGACTGAGAAATAAATACCCTAAAATTTTTTAAAATAGTACAAAAATATAGTTTTCTAAAAAATATTTCTGCAAAAGTGTCACAAACAAACAACACCAAAAAAAATATTCCAGTAATTTCAAAATAGAAAAGGCAAAAAAATGCCCAAACAAATAAGGCCTAAATGTGTGTAGTTATTATAGCACTATTTTTTTATTATGCTTTTATTATACATATTCATAGAATTCGAATGCAGCTTTAATTCAGGCTTTGCACATAATAATCTCTCTTCTCGGATACTCTTGATTGGGAGAAATTATTGTGTGAAGTCCGAATGTAACTCTGCGTCTGGGCTCCAATGAAATTATTACACGTGGATGTTTTGTATTTTATTTTTTTCTTGCCAGCTCGATTGACCCGGCCCAGAGATTTCTCGTACAAACTTAGGATTTAGGGTTAGAGATCTTTTTTTAAATGAGAATAATCACAAAAGCTCCTCAATATTTAGGATTTCAGCACAACAAACTTATGATATATTGTGAGAGAGAAAAAAAGAGGAAAATTGATGAAGATGAAGATTAGTTTAAAGGAGGACATTCATTCTTCGAGCAGATGATATGCCCATAGGATGCGGAGTCTAAAAGACGGTATGTAAACATCCAGAAAGAGAAATTCTTGAAGTTGAAAGAACTACATGCTGAAAGAATTATGGTTTTTTCTATACACACTTAAGGACTATGTCAGGGGTCCGAGGGGCAGCTCCTTGCAACAAATTTTGGTTGTAAGAAAAATTTTGGAGTTCCGCATATTTTTTGTTACCCTAATTATGTTATATAAATCTCTTGTATTCGTTTGTGTTTTACAGATCGTGATTTATTTTTCTCTTTGTGTTTAATTTTCTTTTTACTTTTTTGTGGTCTTTATTATGACATATTCCATACACACTTAATAAAGCATCAAATGAAAAAAAAACTTATTATTGATAGTTTATAAAAAAAAAAATTTATAAGTTCAATTCCAAACACACATTTGATACGTAATAAATACGAAGCTAATAAGTAGTAAAGTTATCTTTTCAGTTTGTCAAAAAAAATTATTTCTTATAAGTTCAATTCTAAATGTACATTTGATACGTAGTAAATATACAGCTAATATGTAGTAAAGTTATCTTGTTAGTTTGTCAAAAAAAATTTACAAGTTCAATTCTGAATGCACATTCGATATATAGTAAATATGCAGCTAATATGGAGTAAATATGCAATAATATGCAGTGAAGTTCTTGACAATTTATCAAAAAATTTATTCTTTACAAGTTCAATTCTAAAGACAGATTCGATATACAGTAAATATGCAGCCAATACACATTTTTGTATACACTTTATATTATCATTTATTCATATTATACTGTATTCTTTGATTAATTTTTTCTGTAAAATAATAAATTCATTAATTCAATAAAGTAATACTACATTACTTTTGTATTTATATTGTTCTTTAAGTTCACACATGTTAAATAACATGAAAATTCTAGTGGTGTGTGATATAGAACAACATAATAAAAGTGCTGTAAAAGCTCATAAAAAGTGCAAAAAAAATACAGTAATAGTGCAGCGAAGCACACTAAACGCGCACTAAAAGCGCAATAAATATGCAGTACAATAAAAAAGAGTAAAAAATGAATAAAAATAACTCAATGAAAGCGCAATAACAAAAGCGTAGTAAATGCGGCCAATTTTATCCACAGCGGCTAAAAGTGCAGTAAATACGCAATTTTTACTGCGTATCACTGCACTTTTATTGTGTGTCACTATGTATTTACTACGCTTGTACTAAGCTTTGATGCATTTTTTTCTGCGCAACTAAAGCCCAGTTCAGTGATGTGCTTTATTTTAGTATGGGCATTCTATCCACGCAGCGTAGCTTACGTAAAAAATTATAAAAACATAGAAAATCTTATAACAATTTGGGATGAATTAGAAATGTACCGAAAAGTTGAAACCTGCTGCAACTCCAACTAAATTAACTTCTACTTTCTGGACATCTGCATACCTCCTTTCAGCCTCTGCATCCTCTGAGCATGCCATCTCTGTGAAGAATGCAACGTTCTCCTCAATCTTCATCGACCGTTCATCATTTTTTTCTTTCTTAATAGGTATCAAAAGTCCCGCAAAAGCCCTAAATATTTTGATTTGGGAGCTTTCACGGATTTTTTTTAAAATAAAGCACCAACCCTAAACTCATGTTCCAAAAAGTAAAAAACTCTGGGTTGGGTTGGGTCGGTCGGGCTGATAAGACAGAAATAAAAAATGAAGTCCAAATGAATATCCACGTGTCAAGATTTAATTGGAGTCCGGACGCACCGTACCAAATAATTTCTCCTCGATCAGACAGGTGAGGAAGAACCAAAACCGCCTCGGTTGCTTGTAGGATGTGATAGGCCGGCTTAAAATCTGCTTTTTTGTATTTTAAGGGAAATTAAATGCAAAGGCTCAACTCTATAAGAATTGAAATGACCATTATATTTAAGGATTGTTGCATTGTAAACAAGCTTCAATAATTTATGCCACTACTCCTTACCCTCAATAATGTTAGAGAAGAAAAATTATAATAGTGAAAGCAGAGTAGGTATCAGGAGGAAAAAAAAAAGGTGTTATTAAGGTAACGGATTATACAAGGTACAAGTAAAAAGGTGTGGTTAATGCTCCCATTATCAGCCATGCAAAGAATACAAGTAGGATTCATCTAAAAAACCTTTTTGATAATCAAATCATAGGACTTAATCCCCTCTTGAAGAGCACTAATTGAATTTCAAATATTTTAGAGCATGATGTTTGGGCTAGATTTATTTAACCTAATTAATATTTGGATAATTGTTATTATCACTTCATTATTATTATTATTTAATTTGGCTCAGGTTTTTCATTTTAGAACACCATGTTATCACCATCATAGATGATAATATGCTTAATAGTATTTTTAATAATATTAGGAAGGTTAAGAGCTTCAAGGTTTCAAACCCTAAAAAAAAAGAAGAGAGAAAAGTTTCACATACATAAGGCGCTAGAGGGAAGCTAATAACACATAAAGCCAATGATCATAAAACAAAAAAGATTGATTTCATCTCCAATAGAAAAGGAAAAGTGTTGTCTCAACTAATTTGCAAGCTTAGTTAGGTTCTTCCCGAAAAAGAATTGAGACCGATGACAACATTCAAGCCATAAATTAGGATTGCAATTCTTCCATCATGTTGAAAGCAAGTTGTAATTAGTAAAGTAATTCTATATAAGCTTGGCCAAAAAAAGATTTGTTAAGAACCGGGAAGGTAGGAAGGCCAAGGTCCCCATGATTTATTGGCATGGTTTTGCCCTAGAATATGAAATGGATCTTGTTTAAACTAGGGTCACCATCATAGAGGAATCTATAACAAATAAGATCAAGATTTTCAAGACCCCTTTGGGGGTAAAATGGATTTGGTTATGTATGATAATAGGCTATAAATGAAATGTTATAGAAGTTGTTGTTTTTAGCAAAAGATAGAACCTTAATTTTTTAGCTACCAAGAAGACATGTAACCTTTTTAATTAAGCATTAAAGGTTATATATGGAAGGTTAGTTCATAAGGTATAAATACTCAAGTACTTGAAAGGTAGTCAGGAGATGTTCAATTAAAGCAATGGATTCAAGGATTCAAGCTCTTAGAGTTTCAAGTGATTTTAGAAAGCTAAAGCAACTAAATAGGTAAAGAAACAAAGCTTGAGATAAGAAATATTAATTGGTCAACCTTTTTAAAAAGGTCATCCAAATATGGGAAATGAGATTTTCACAAGTTACTAGATGAGAGACTGAAGAAAGATCTTGAATTGATCAACCAATTGATTGATTAAAATATTTGCTTAAGTCTCCCTATATAAAATGATAGGGAGAGAGGGGACAATTATGATGCAATCCAATATTGGAAGGACATAATCCGGGAAGGAAACCATTAACAATGATTGAAAAATGAGTATTATTGGTGCATGTTGTAACCCAACCCATAAAGTGTCTAGGAAAGCTCATCATTAGTTTGTGCATATTTAAGAAATTCCTACAAACACATTAAAAATCTTCCTTATATACAAAGAGAGCAAAACTAAACTAATCATTGAAGTTGTTAAGTAGCTCATTGATCATGATAATATGATGAAAAAATTTTGTATTGCTCATGAAGGCTCTTTTAGATTGGCTTATGACATTTGGCATAAGGGATTTTAGCCAATTAGCAATGATTTTGGCAATGAACTTGTAAAGTATTTATATAAAGAAATTAATAGGCCTTAAAAAGGTTATTAGTGTGCAAGATTTTAGAAATAAGCATGATAGCAAAGTGGGGAATATTTATAAGAAGCTACTTTAATTAGAATAAAGTTTTATAGTGACATTATATTGAGATCATATAATTTTCCATCAATTAATGAAATATCTTACATTGAAGCCATTAGGACATAGAGAAGAATTTTTAAAAAAAATTGAAAGATCATAGCTTTAATCTCCTCATCGATGATTAGGAACAAGCATAATAGTAGTGTGGTCCTCATAGAGAACATTCCCATAAGTAGTAACATGGCATTCTAGCTCACTTCAGACATTGAATAAAGACTTAAAAAGTGTGACAATCACTTGAGCAATGTCAATTTTATTATGAAAAAGCCCTGGGTGGTAGCGAGTTTATTTATAGAGCTATTATTCTTCTTAGCATCAACCTTTTGGTGAGGAAATGTAAGTTATCTTCACCATCTAAAAGCTATTTGTTTATAACATGTTCAATGATTCAAGAGAAATGAGAGGGCTAAATCTCATTTATTTTCTCATTGATAATTTTAGATTTAGAGATGTGAATAGGGTTAGAAGGACTAGAAGGCTTAGCATCGATAAAAGTTGTATATCATCAATAAAAGTTGTCTCTCATTGTCCCTCATTGAGTTGGGTAGTAAATTCAGACAACATAAACACATTAAACAAAAATTGGCTTTCGATGACTAATTTATGCATTTTGAGCTTGTTATAGATAGCAAAAGTATTGTCTAAATAGAGCCAAACAAATCTTTTGAATTAACACATACTAAACTAGTAGTTCATGCACATGAATTTTGAGCTCGTCGTTAAAATTTTGATTTTGAGTTAATTCCATTCAAAATTAGTTTTATTTATTTATTTATTATTATTATTATTATCATTGTTTTTGTTGTCAATATTGTCATTGAAAATGGACCTTACATTTATTTAATTTAAGTTCCAATTTTTATTATTTCAGAATTAAAAATGTCCTATAATTTATTTTACAATCATACATTATATATAAATATTTCTATTTTTTAAGTAATTGATATGCCACCAAAATTTTTATGGTTGATCAAGTATACATTCTAGCACAAATTTAAGGTCTCAATGCCCATAAATATTTGAATGAGAAATTTAAAATTTATTTTGATCATTTTAAATCAATTTATCATCAAAATTGACTATTTCAATAAAAATCATACTTAAATTTTTTAAAAATTGGTCAACAGGTCAAATGCCCCCCAAATTATGTATGCTTATCATCAAAATAAGTGATTTGATAGGATTAAGTTTTAGACTGCTTAACCTTAGTTCATTAAAGTATTGAGATATTAAAAAAAATACAAAATGAACAAAGATGAGTACTTTCAGTTGTTCAATGAAGTTCTTGGTATACAATTGAGAACTTTGGGTGGATAGGATTCTCGGACTTAGAATCCCAATAATTATCTCCACCCTTCTTCCCCTTTTACTAGGACAACCACATCAACTGCTTTCTAGCATTCAATATATAGTGTAAACATTCATCATCATCCATAATTAATATTGATGTGTTCATCAATATTAATGAACAACGATGTTCACGTAATGTCAACAACCACCATCAACTATCTGATAATATTTATTGTTAATAAATATTACATATCCATCATCACTCATCACTAAATGATGTTGATAGCCATGATCGCAAAACCCTTAATGTCAATCATCATTCATTCTCTAGCAAGTGTCTATCATTATTGTAGGTCAACATTGACGGTTGATACTACCCACCATTTACCTTTGAACTCCACCGCTCACCACTATTACACCAATTGATAATATGATTCAATCCATGTACTCTCACCTCCTTTATTAATAAGTGAATTTTACTCGCTACATATTTGCATCATTTTTATATGCTTTCAAGTGAAATTATTATATCAAAACAAATATATGAGTATTTGATAAATGGTTTAGGTAAACATGGATATGCTTGAAATATGATATATCATAGCATTTTGAGGAGCAATTATTGATCCATGGATGAAGAAAAAAGAGCTACATAAAGATATATTCATATAGAAGAGATTCACTTAGCACTTAAGCACTATTTTTGAAGCACTTGATCACTACTTGGAACAAAGTATGTGATTCAAATAAGGCAATACTAAGGCTCCATTGATTGGACAACTAAGCATTTATTGAATGATAGTGTTAACATCACCTTAAGAGTTGATGTAATAATACCAAGATGCTCATTACTAGTGCTTTGGTGCCACCCTCCTAACACCTAAGCCCAATAGCATGAAGAAAACTACAATGTAGACATCAAAAGAAACACTTTTGTGCTAGTATTTCAATTCCAAGGTGCCATATTATGGAAATTCAAATATTTAAGAGCAACTTTAGAAATGATGGGTAATCAAAGAGTAGTTTTATAGGAGAATTTTTGTAGAGGAGAAAAAGAGAACATCGATGATCGGGAAGTCCAGAAGATTGAAGAAGAATTGAAGATAATTTTAGATACAAATTGGTGAAAGACTAATCATATACCAATTGCTTGAATCTTCTTCATGGGCATGTGTTTTAATACCAATATCATGATTTGTCTTTAAAAATCTATAATGAACTAACTCTATTTCTTTGTTTATGGTGGACTTAAAACAAAATTGTTGAATGAATTAATCTAAATTTGTGTGAATTTATTTTTTGGATTGTTTGCGCTATTATAGGCTTAATTTAGTTTAGTAAGTGGCAATTATTCAAATTAAAATTTAATGAACTTGAAAGAGTTATTTAAAGCTTGATAAATATAAATTAACAAATGTTGATCTTAGGTAGGAATATACTAAAAGTACATTTGCAATCTTTTAGGAATATAATATTAATGCAATCCTTTTAATAGTTCAAATAGGAATATAGTGGGTTAATTAAGAGGATCATGTCCTCTTATCCTCAAAAGAAGTTGGAAGATAATTGAATTATTGATTGACAATTCAAGAATAAAATACAACAATTAAATCAGATTTTAAGAAATTGAAGGGGAATGTTATAAGGAAACTATGAATTAAAATTTTTCTTAAAAAAAGTATTTTACTTATGGAAGATAGTTTAGTCTATAAATCCTGTGATTGAATAAAATTGAACAATAATATAAATTAGTAGTTCATATTTTATAAATTGAGTTTGATCCTCATGGGAATAATTATCTTACTCATATTTATATTATTTGATTGGCATATGCACTTGCATATAAAAAATATAAGCAACATTCATTAATAGAGAACAATAGATAATATGCTAGAATTATATCATGATTTTTTCTTTTTAGGTTTTTCAAGTAAATAAATTATGCCTTCTTTGTAATGTAGATTGATCATACATATATGTGACATATTTTCATGCAATGCTAAGACAATAAACTTTTTCTCAACAATTATGACTATTATATCATGTAATAATAATATTTTAAAGATTTTTTAATTTGTTATTAAAGAGATTTGAATAATTTGACTAAAAAAATATTTTACAAATTAAATTGATAAAATATATTTTTTTGAAGTAAATTAACTTTAAGTTGGTAGATTTAGATATGCATTTAATGATTCTTGAAGGCATTTTTTATAACTAATTAACGTGAGTACAATCTCGATGATATTAGTAGACATGAATCTCAGGTATTTTGCATAAAAATTTTTAAACATCATTCAAATGATCTTAACATTCTCAAATCAATCCAAACAATTAAGTTTATCTTAGTCTTCATTTGGGAGAGCTTTCTTATTACTTTCTAAAGGCTTTCTAGTATAAAAAAATTTTAAATTAGAAATTTTGGAACTAAGAACCTACTTTAGAAAGCAGTGAAAAATGGTCCCAAACAAACCTTAATCTCTTCAATCTGTTTATCTCTTCTTTCCTTCTCAGTTTCCATGCAAGAAAGGATATATAAGGAGAAATTTCTTCTAATTAAGATTTCTCAAGTAATCTTTAGAGGACCCCACAACACACCCTCTCCATATAAGGTTTCATTTATTTGTAAAAAACCAAAGAATAGGATTTTGGAAACTTCATTGATGCAAAGAGATGAAGGCTTCATGTGAGCTAATCTTGGGTGTGAGATTACTTATGGGATTCATATTTATTTGAGCATGGCTGGCACTTTAATCTAGTTAAAAGATGTGAGGGTTCTTTTAATTTGTGCACTATAATCATGACTTCTTATTAGTAGATCAAATCCGCTCACCTTTCTCACCGACATAAGCTTATATAAATATTAGTGCCTTTTGAATTTTGTTTCTATCTTTTTTATGTGTTACTTGATTGCATGTCATCATTCATTATAGTGATGCTTCTACACTATATGGTTTGGCACCACCATTATAATAAATTGGCATTGAAGTGAGATTCTAGAGATCAGTATCCATGAGACTTGAGATCAAGAAACTTGATAGTTTCAAACTACAGAGAAAACAAGATTCTTGAAACAACTTAGGTTTTGTTTGGGACAGCTTTCTTACTGCTTTTTAAAGTAACTTTCTAGTACAAAAAATTCTAGTTCAAAAAATTTTATACTAAAAAATTACTTTAAAAAGCAGTAAGAAAGTAGTCCCAAACTAGTAGAAGTATTTGCGTACACAACCAAGGAGTGGTCGGGTTCATTTTGGAGAATAACATCTTCAGAAATGAAAAAAAAAAACATTTACTTATTGGTTGCATGTATGGTTATAGAACTAAAATCGAATTAAGATGGACTTCAAGAGATTATCACATTGATCATAGTTATGTTGCACAATATATCTCTTTGTTGAGCTTCACTATTAGAGAGTTTAATTCAGGGAGAAGAACACTTTAGAGGTAAAAAGTATTTTATGGCATCTACACTTTTGGTATTAATCGATCCATCATTCTGTATAATATATGTGCATTGGAGTTCTCATATAAGTGATATAATATCAACAAAACACATCGAAGTCGCACCCTGGCCCTAACGAGGTAATCTTCACTATAGAACATATAATGTTTTTAGTCGACGAAGACTACTCTATTTACTTTGGCAGCCTCCCCTACGACGCCAGTGAGGCTGACCTCTGCCGTGCCTTCTCCCTGTACGGTTCGGTGGTCGCCGTGAAGAGGGCTCTCTTCCCCTTCGCTTCCCCGCTTTGCTAGGGCTTTGCTCTAGCAGCCGTCGGGTTTCTGGGGAGCTCCGTTGCTTATGCGACTTCATCTCCCATGTCTCCCTACTAGGTTGCTGTCTTTCCCGGCGACAATCTGTATTTTTTTGCTTGTTTCAGGGAAGTCCTCTTCCTTACCTTGTTGCTTCAGTTTTGTTGTTCTTGTTCGGTTTGCTCCTTAGTCTCGCCCTCCTCCGGCCTTCCCTGGCCGGATGGCGGGGTATCACATTTCTGACCCTGGATTTTTGGGTGGTTCTTTGAAATCAAGATCTTTTTTAGATGTTTTATCTGGTTCCTCGGATGTATGATTTCCTGAGCTTATACCTTCTTCATTTCGTGGTATGCCCTCTCTGTGGATCTCAGAAGAGGAAATACTGGCACTAGCGGCTCCTTTGCAATTTGCTTTGGTTGATTTTTTTCCTACCAATCGCCCTAGCCTTGATTCTATACGGAAAATTTTCTTCAAACTTAAGTTTAATGCCGATTTTTTTCGTGACTTTGCTCAACTCGTCGCATATTTTGATTAACCTGATGAGACTTGGATTACAGCAGAGTGTTTGCTCATAGATCCTCTATTGTTAATAATTGTTATATGAAGATAACCAAATGGTCGCCATTACTTGATATTTGTGTTGAATCGCCGATTATTCCCATTTAGATCTCATTCCTTAATTTAAGACCTCACCTATTCTCTCCTTATATCCTCCATGCCCTTGGTTCATTATTTGGGTGTCCTTTAAAGGTTGACAATGCCACCTCCATTGGATCTCAACCATCTGTTGCATGGGTTTTAGTGAAACTTGACATTATAAAAAAATATTCGGACAAAGTTTGACTTGGACTTGAAAAGTTTGGGTATATTCAGCTTGTTGATATGGAGGAATTTCCTCCTTTTTGTGTTAGTTGTAATTGTATTGGGCATGCTAGGGAGGAATGCAATAAGTCCTTTGTCCTCATTTCTAAATAACTTACGACTGTTGGAAAGGCTTCTGGTGCTGCAGAAAATGTTATTGTTGACGTTGCAAATTTTATTGATTTGCCTATTAATAAGACTCTTATTAATGGGGATGATGTTGTGCTTCCTAGTGACCCTGTGCCTTTGGTTTCGAAATGTTCTGGATGCGGATGGCCTTGTTAAGGAGAATTTGGATGTCCTTAACGCTTGTGAGGCGGGATTGCTAGTTGTGCCTATGCTTCTGAACACTGATGTGGTTAATCCGATGGATTGTGTTATTACTGAGGTGTTTGATGGTGCTTCTCACTTAGCAAGTTTGGAAGGTCCTAATGCTTTAGGTGATTATGGTGTTCAATGCGATCATTCACCAAGGGGTGTTGTTACTCCTATGGTTATGGAACATTCGAAGGAGGTGGTTAACAAATTCTGTGAGGTTAATAGGGAAGTGGGAAATGAACTGTTTAGTGGTTCGGATCATGCTGAATCACCTCAAGCTTCTGTTGATTTGGCTTTGACGACTACGCATGAGGTGGTTCCGTCTGTTGCTTCGCCTGTGACACCTGCTGTTCAGGTTGTTTCGGCTCCCTCTGTGGAACAGCTTGTTGATGTCCCAGTTTCTTTACTTTCTGCCAGTGCCTTTTATGCCCATGTGGGCGTCAGGTTGAGGGAAAGTGTTAAGATGCAAATTGATTGACTTGAAGGCTCTTCAACTTCCTCTTCCGAGGTTGATGAAGAGGAAGTATTTGAATAACAAGGTGTTATGCGAGATATTACCTTTCGGGTGGGTAAACGTGAAAAGAGGAAATCCAAAAAATAGCTATTTTTGGTGGTTGCTTAGTGGCTGTTGACTTGGTTTTTTTGAGTTTTCTGTGGTGGCCGACAATTTGGATTTTCTTGGATGTATTTGTTTCTCGTCCGGTTGATTTGTGCTTATGGGGGTTGGCTTTGCGGTTGCAGCTATCATTTTTGGGATATGATGTGGCATTTGGCTCACCATTTGGATCCGTGGCTTGTTGGCAACCTTTGGGGGTGCATCTTCTTGTTCTTTTGGTGGCCTTATTTCGATGTTGACTGTTGTTTAACTTTTTGGTGGACTTTTGCTCTTTTTCCCCTCTGGATGGTCCGTGCCTGATATCTGAGTGGTTGGAAGCTTATGCCAAAAACTGAGCCCGATTGGCCTTTTTGCCTTCTTTATCTTCTAAGCTCTTAGTTATACTCTCTCTTGTTCACTCTCTTTGTGTTTGTTGGGTCTTACTTGTATCCTTGCTCTTTTGATGGAATAAAATTATATTTTTGTTAATATATATATATATATATATATATATATATATATATATATATATATATATATATATATATATATATATATATATATATATATAAATATAAAAGTGAATGTGATGTTAAGCCATTAAGGCCTCTCAAAACTTAAAATTGTTGGCTGTATTAACAAAGTCATCTCTGTGCATAATATATATGCTTTAAAGGTTTCTTCCAAGTGTTTAAAGATTGTCTGATGTTAAGCCTTTCATGCCTTAAGAGCTTATAATGCTTAGTCTTGAGAGGAGTTGTAAGGGAGATCCAATTTTGTCATAATAGAGTAAAGGGAGAAATTTGTTAAATATAACTCAAATTGTTTGAAAATTTCCAAAATTGTTTTTTATATTATCAAATTAAGGCTTTGTTTGAGACAATTTTTTTTATTGCTTTTAAAGTAGCTTTTTAATACAAAAAAAATTTTGAAATAAAATTTTTTATACTAAAAAATTATTTTAGAAAGCAATGAGAAAGTTGTCACAAACAAAGTCTAAATCAGTAGCTTGAGGTTTCATTTGAGACAGCTTTCTTATTGCCTTCTAAACAGTTTTTTACAAAAAAATGTTGAACTAGAAATTTTTGTACTAGAATGCTGGTTTAAAAAATAATAAAAAAATTATCCCAAACCAGACCTGAGTTCATTGCTACCGCATCAATCCATGTGCCCATTTTTTTCTAATCTAATTGCTTGTAGAGGAGGTCATTAACTATATAAAGATGTATCTTTTCTAATGTTTTTAAAGCCATGCTTTAATAAACTTATATGGCATACCCTCTCAACTTATGCTTTCATGCAATTGGACAAACAATTGGTGATCTCTCACTCAGCACATACTCTATCAGTTGCTAGAGTTTTTTTGAGGATTTTGGAGACTTCATTCATGCAGGGGAAAAGTTTGATGGACAAGTAATTGGTAATTGAGTGCATCTGATTATAAGTGAATTTATATGTTTTTGTGTATGCTAACTCCACTAAGGTTAATACAAATTAAATTAAGTATGAGCAAGGTCAAAAATTTGACTTAGGCTTCATTTGGGACGGCTTCTTACTACTTTCTAAAATTTTTTTTTTAATAGAAATATTTTTAGTTCAAGAAATATTTGTGTTAGAAATTTGCTTTAAAAAGCAGTAAAAAAGTCATCTCAAATGAGAGAAATTATTATGTGCAGAGTCCGGACATAGCTCTACATCCAGACTCCAATTAAATCATGACGCATAGTTTGAATACGTGGATATTCAAATTGGATTTCGTTTTTAATTTTTATCTTATCAGCCCGATCGACCCTGCCCGGAGGTTCAACATTCCCTTCAAATTTAGATTTTAGGGTTGATGCTCTTTTTTATATGAAAATAATCATGAATGCTCCACAATATATAGGATTTTAGCTCAATAAATTTTTGATATCTGTTGAGAAAGAAAAAAACGATGAAGAGCCGATGATAATGAAGAATGATTTGGAGGAGGATGTTCATTTTTTGAGCAGATGATATGCTTACAGAACACGAAATTTGAAAGGCGGTATGCAAACACCAAGAAAGAGGAAGAATTAAAGTTGAAAGAGCCGCAACTTGAAGGAATAATACTTTTTTTCTGTTTACTTAGAGAATATGTCGGGGGTCCGATGGGGCAGTGTCCCCTGGTGGGGTCCAAGGGGGCAACGCCCTCTGGCGGGGTTCGACCTGACTGTGTCGCAGGGTCAAGGGGCAGCGCCCTTGTGGGGGTTTCCGAGGGCAGCGCCACTGGAACAAATTTTGGTTGTGAGGGAAAGTTTGGAGTTTCGCTTGTTTTAATTAAATTCGTTATAATAAAATTACTTATTTTTACTTCAGTTCATGATAGTAACGTTTTTACATTATGTATTAAATGTGCAAGAAAAAATTTCTAGAAAATAACAATACAATGTGTAATTCATTGGGGTTTCACTACGCTTTTGATGTAGTTTCACTGCTTTTTGGATGTGTTGTTGCTTCGCTTTTGCTGCGTAATGAGTAGTTTAAACAATCGTTAACTTTAATTTTCAAATTTTTTAGTTCAAATCATTTTACTATAAGTGCTTTAACTATGAATTAAATTTGTAAGTAAAATTTTATATAAAATGACAATGTAATATGTAATTCATTGCGCTTTCAAAAACATAGTGAATATAATGTTTATCATAAATCTTAGGAGAGTCAAAAAATAATTCAACCCATCATTCCGACTTGAAAAATCTGAACTCAAGTTGACCCGTTGAATAAATGGGTCAGATTTGAGTCCATAATTCTGACCCATTTATTAAACAGGTCAAAATTGGGTTGACACACCAACCCAATTTTAATCCGAAATGATCATTTTATTTATTTATTTTTATTTTAGTATGATTGTCTTATCTTTTATTTATTAATTTAAAATTTATTGTTAAATTTTAAAAATAAAAAATAAAAAAATTAAAATGAGTTATCAGGTCAGGTTCGGGTCATTTAGGTTATTAGCTGATCCGGTTCGGATTCATTGGATTCATATTTTTGAGCCGTTTATTAAATGGGTCGAATTTGGATTCACCAGATTCAGGTCGGATCAATTTCGGGTCAAACCCAATCTTATTTGTTGACCCATTTTAGCACCCCTAATAAATCTGGGAAGATTTAGTGCAACACTCTGACTAGAAACTTTCTTATTACACATGAGAAGGAAGATTTATTGGTAAGCTTTCATGATGACAAGAGAGTTCATCATAAATCTAAAAGGATTGAAAGCAAACCTTAACTACTATAATTCCATGCTTCAGCAGATACTACATTTTCATTTGGGATATTGTTCTTACTATTTTTTATGACAGCTTTATAATACAAATTTCTTGAAAGCTGAGAAAAATAATGATCAAAGATTATTCCAAATAAAGCCTATGCCTTAGACTGCATTTCACAAAGCTTTTGCTATGTTACTTTTAAATAATTGTGTTATATTATCTGTTCGATGTTTTATAAAATAAATAATATATCAAATTAAATAATTTGCATTTTTGTAACAAAATAAATAATCTATCTTTGTACGAATATCAATGATTTATTTTCATATTCAACATAACAAAATATTTTAAGGGAGTACTTCCATATCATAAAATTTTTATATATTTATATATCTAACACTACAACCTTTTTATTTAATCATATAACACTCAGATCTTCTATTTACATAAAAATTATTACTTGCGCTAACTTATTTAAAGTACACATATGTTGATATAATTTAGATGTTAAAATGATAAATAAATATAAAACTTTTAATATTAGATATGTAAATAGATAAAAAATTTGTGATATTTATGTAAAGCACCCACTTTAAATAAAAGAAAAGCTTAACTCTTAAAAATGAAAAGAGCCCCACAAGGACGATAGAGGCAGAGGTACAGTCCAATTCACTCAAAAATATAGAAAAGACAGAATTTACTTCTGCTTAAACAAAAAAAAAATTCAGTGAAAGAGATGAAAATAATTTAAACTTCATTTGCTACAAATTTGTTACTATTTTTTAAAACAATTTTTTAATACAAAAACTTTTAGTTCAAATAAAATTTGAATTAAGTTATTAAAAAAAAAGTATTGATTCTTAAAATAATTTTTTAGTACAAAATTAAAATTTTTTATACTAAAAAGCTGCTTTAAGAAGTAGTAAAAAATCACATTTGGGATGACTTTTTTACTGCTTTAAGAAGTAGTAAGAAAGCCGTCCCAAAAGAAGCCTAAGACTTCGTTTGGGACGACTTTCTTACTACTTCTTAAAACAATTTTTTAGTACAAAAATTTTAATTTTTATACTAGAAAACTGCTTTAAGAAACATTAAAAAAGTCATTCCAAATGAAGCTTAGGCTTCGTTTGGGACGGCTTTCTTACCGCTTTTTAAAACAACTTCTTAGTATAAAAGTTCAAATTTTTATATTAGGAAGTTGCTTTAAAAAGTAATAAAAAAATCGTCCCAAACGAAACCTTAATATTGATCTTAAAAAAGCACTGAAGAATGATTAGATCACCTCCATTGATCCGAAGATAAACACAATCCTTCCCTATATCAAATTTATGGGAGCCTTATAAAATGCGATACATAAGAAGAAAACGCAAACATTTTATTCAAAAAAGAGACTATAAAAATGAATTTACTCATCAAAGAAAATTCCTAAATCACTCGTCCAATCATTCCCCGGATAAGTCAGTTGGCAGTGACAACATGAACATCAATGAGAAAAAACTTATAACTTTCATTGAGCTAATAAGAGTTGCCTTCCTAACTTCCATGCTTCTAAGGCCTTAGTAATCTGCAATAACTATCTAGAGCTTCAGCAAACTACCATCTCATTGAAATAATAAATATGGTGACCATCAAACTGATAAAATTGTAGGTTTAACGTTAAAAGGGCTGCACCATTGAAGTTATTTTGAAGATTTCTGACCTCCAAGCAAGGGTTGGCAACTGCTGCAAAGAAAGGGTAGCCACAGTTGTGATGGCAAAATAGCTCATAGCTCGGTACTCAATGAAGACACCATTTATTCGTATTCTTAGAATTTCAGTGGAAGAAACTTTGACTTGAGTTCTGAATTGATATCACAAAATTACCTTATTTCTTCTGATACTTCTATGAATCAAGTTCTCTTAGTCTCTTATTCCTTCTTGAAGTCACCTCAGATGCCCACCTTCTCCCAACGTCTGTTTGGAATTTGCCTGAAATATAGTAGAGTAGGAGAAATATATCATCTTGTTCAAAATTTAATAGTCTTTCAAAGCTGGTCATAAAAATTTAGTCTAGAATTGTACAGATACCATAGTCACCAAACCCAGCGGAAAATTTTGCGGCCTAGAAATATATATTTTCCGACTTACACACCCACCTGCTGTGGAGATAAAGAATTCGTCCAAGACCTTTCCATGAGCTGCAGGAAATATAGAATGGAAATGAATTAAGTATCAGATGTCAAAACAAGGGAAAAGCTAAAGCAAGCTGCACAAGACTTATTGATGCACTAGCTGCTTTTAAACATTGATGAGAAAATTGGACTGGACCAACAATTCAACCAGTTCACCAACTTGAAACATGATAAATTTGAATTACATTATAGTTTTGACTGTTTAAAACTAATATCAGACTGTTGAAATAGTAAACTGGCAAAGCTCATCCAACAGGTCCAACCAATATTTTGACCCCTAAACTAATTGCAATAATTCCTGTAGCTCAGTCTAGTTATTCTCCCAAGTCCCAACATCTACAAGTTTTGATTATCCCTCTTTCAATCGATCAATAAACTATAATGTAAATGTCACGTTAATTATCTCTTTAAAGCATTAGCTATCATCAATTCTTGTCCTTGGAGCTGAAGAAACAAGAACTCAACTGGAGGAACTAGCCATTACCAGTGCTAATGCACGTGTGCTCGTCAAATTGCATTAGCACTGTTTGGTCTCCACTGTTCAGCATAGGTTTGCGCATGGGAGCGATAGAGAAGGTACAACATCGCGCATAACTCATTTGTTCCCTCACCATCCCACATCCCACGAGCCCTCTTCTTTTACAAAGTCCTCTAATCTCTCGTTCAAATGAAGAAACTACATGGATTACAAAGATTTTTACAGACATCATTCCACAGACTGAATGAGTATAGCCCTTATCCAGCATTAAAAATAGATATGGCCACAACAATCTGCCTCTTTTTTTTCCATAAGATCAAATTGCTCCAAAAAACATACAATATACTGAGATTGATTTATTGTCTTCTACTTAGCCAACATAATTAGCATCGAAGAAGGCTTCAACTTTCAGGTGCCCCATTTTTATTGTATGACAAATCCTTTCCAAGAGATTTCCTGATGTATCTAAAGGTTCGGAGAACTACTTCCGAATGCTTCTTTTTTTGGATTTTGCATGTAATAACTTGAAACTAATGACAAATGAGATATCTAGTCTACTTACGGTAAGATTAATTTTCAAACTAACCTTAACTAACAAGAGGTTGTCATTAAAATTTCTCTCATTTCAAGCCTTTTGAGGGCCTATTAAAGTATTTTTTGCAAGCTAAAAGAACATTTTTTTCTAGAATATTAGTTTCATATTTCCTTTGAGATAAGAAAATTTCTTATTTATTGTCATCGAATTCAATCACTAGAAAACATTTTTCTTCAACCAACTCTTTTATCATAAAACATTTTTGAGGGTGGTGTTTTATTTGAGTAACTCCTTTGTGAGCACTTCTTGTGAGTGAGATGTCATTGAGCTTGTTAACTAAGATAACAAAACCAAATAAAATATGTCTAACAAAGTTGGAGATCTACAATACTACTTCAAATTCATGTCAAAGCTTAGTCTAGTTATGCATTGGTCATGTAGGGCTTCCTAATATGTAATGGGTATATAATCAAAGGACAAGAAAAAAAGCAGAAAAACTAGTAGAAAGTCAACCGAAGATCAAAGAAGATAGAATAATGTTGTGAATAATTGACGCTTTGTCTCTTTGTTAAGCAATGGATATATAAGGGTCAAAGAATTTATTAATAGGTGGGTCATCAATCGGTTCAAACAAAATTGGGGGAGGTGGTGTTGTAGCAGGAGGATGAGGTTGTCTGGTATACACCTGTAGGAATAGAGAAGATGGAAGTGACCAAGGAAGATTAAGAACAAGGGAAGATGATGATCTGGCAGAGAATTGAGAAAAAAATAAGAAGACGTTTCATGGAATGTAACATCTAGTGATGTACAAAGGCGGCTAATAAGAAAATTGGTAGCCTTGTTTAGTACAAGAGTTTGCACCAGGTTGAAAGAAACGAATAAAACAAGGCAACAAAATCTTGGAAGTAATAAAGAAGGATGTTTTGTCTAAATAAATGATGAAGTAGCATCACTAATGACCCTAGAGAGGAGACGATAAATAAAATAACAAGCAATTAAAATCTCATTCCCCAAGAACATCGAGGGTATTCATATGGAATATTAAGGTAAGGTTCTGGAAACATTAAGCAAATGAAAAGACAATGCTTGCATTAAACAAATCATTTTGTTGAGATGTATATCAACAAGATATTTGATGAAGAATTTTATATTCAGTATAAAGGGCGAAATTGAGTCGTATGAATTAAAAAATTATCAACAATATGAGGAGTTTTGATCAATGTCGATAAGTGAACTTTTATTTTTGGATAGAAGTTTTTGAATAAATGTAGAACATATTATCTACATTTGAACAGATAAACTCATGTGATAGTAAATGATCATTAACAAAGGTAATAAAATACTTAAACTCGAGATTGGTCAAAACAAAACTCAAACCCCATACCTTAGAATAATAAGTATAGACATGATGGTACTAAGAGATGTCGTTGAAATGAAAAAGATACCTAATAATTTTTAGCAATTTCACAAGTATTACGTTAAATTTTTGAAGAGCATATAAAAATGTATTGCCAAAGAGTGATGGTGGAAGAGAAAATAAAGAAGACTAGAGTATCAAGCAGTAAACTCCATTAGCTTAAACATCACCACCATCTTTCCCATATCAAGATCCTGTGAACTACAATTAGGGGGCTAAAACATTTTAGAACAATTGTTATGTTGGTAAGACAATGAATGGAGAGCAAATTGATAGGAAATTTAAGAATATATAAGACATCTAGAAGAGAGGTTTATGGACAAGTAAATTGAAGGAAATAGATGACATCTAGAAGAAAGATTTGTAGACAAACATAGTTTTTGCTAAAGAGGGTGAATTAATAAAAGAAAATAGATGGAAATTACTTGTCATATGTGAGGAAACACCACAATATGATATGTAAGACATGTCCCAGAAAGCAACAACAAAAGAGCCAGAAGTAGTATCATGGGAGACAGACAATACTGTCTGTGAATGCCAAACAAGATGATTATAATCTTCCTGAGAAATAGATCTAGAAGAGGTGGTGGGAGTAAGAGAGCCAATAGTGGTGAAAGATGATCCAGAGGCATGTTAAGTCAATAGAGGGATAACCAAATTTAGCCCAACAACTATCTGAGAAATGATTAGCCTGATCATAATGAAAAGATTTTCCTCCACATCCATGTTGATAATCACGACAACCATAATGTCATGTAGCTAGAGCAGAATATTCAAAGGCTACTAGGGAGTTGAACACTCAGTGATCCATAGAAAATTTGAGAGAATAGAGACTGATGGAATCTTTCATCAACTGTAACCTGAGACTAAAGTCAAGAGAGAATTCTGACAATGAGAAACTCCTCATTCTAATTTTATTAAAAGATAGGATTAGTTTGTTGTGGAAGGCTAATATTAAAGAAGCTCATCATCCCATTTACCCCTCAAGGCACTATAATATTCGTATATTGAAAAATCCTTTTGTTGTACAGATAATATATAAGAGTTAAGATTATAAACCCTACATATATTGCTTTCCTAAAAGTAACTGGGCCAGAAGGAGTCATATTTCCTTATATGCTTCTTGAAACATTACAATAGAGGCATTTGAAGATTTGAGATTATTGAAGAGACTGGGCGGGAACAATAATTAAAGACTTGCCAATTAAAGAATTTAATGGTGTCATAGCAAGTAGAAGAAGCATTCAAAATATTGAGTTCGTCACAAGAATTCGCAAGAAAATAAAAATATGCAAAGAAGGTTTTGATTCAGGCAGAGAATGCTAAGATGTTACGACACTGTAGAGAAGAGAAAGTCAAAGAGGTTAAGGATGACTTGAATCACGCACAAGATGTACCACGAAAAGTGATAATGAGAGAGAGTGATGAATTTGGAGGTTGAAGGAGGCGAGTCTACCAGAAGAGCAGTCAATGTTCTCACATCATTAAATCTAAAGAGTGTTGACATCATTAAACTTGATTGCTGTACCAATATGGGAAGAAGTTTTGATTTAGGAAGAGAATGCAAAAATAATGACACTGTAGAGAAGATAAAAGAAATGAGATTAGGGATGACTTAAATCATGCACAAAATTGTGCCATGAGTGGTAATGAGAGAGACAGAGAGAGATGTAGTTGGAGGATGAAGGTCACGGGTATGCAAGAAGAGTGATCAATGATCTCACATCATTGCAAGTAGGCTTAAAGCAGCAGGTGCATTGAAAGAGAGGCAATCGAACATAAATGAGGAGATGATTTGAGAATCAACATGTGTGAGGCAAGAAGAGAAGGTGTAGGGAATAGCATACGCAAGTGCGAGTGAAGGTGCAAACTTAGGGTGCAAAAGCAACACATGAGGAAAATTGCGGAGGGCAGAGTGCATGGGAAATGGCTAAAGCAAGTGTCTGTACACAAGAGGGCACGAGGTGTGGACAATGGATGCAAGCAAATCTCCAAATGTCGAGTAGTCCATCACCATTGGGGAGATTGAAGAAAAGGGAGGGGTACAAGGGCAACATCTACCTTAACAAACTAGAGAAAAGATGTCTATTACTATATATGCTTGAGCCACCTAAAAGGAGATAAAAAGAGAATTACTAAATAGCTGCTACTTTGAAATACTGTTTTATTCCGTTCAAATTTAACAAAAAAATTAGATAAGCAAAGTACTATAATCAATTTTTTATATATCTGAATAAAATTGAAGTACCTTGAACGACACTTAAATAAAAAACAAAATAGAAATCGATTATTACACACTTAGGAGATTATTAATCATTTAATAGACCTTTCATTTCTATACTCACTTATCAATATTCACCGATAACTATTTCCTTTAAAGGTGATGTTAAACATTTTAAAAATCTATAATAAAGCAACGCATTGTTAGCAACTTGATCAAATTTATGGCATGAATTGATTATTTTTCATGGTTGTTGCCATTTTTGAATATCATGCCTCCATAAGAAGCATGTTTGAGTAATTAGCTAAAAAATCTAAACTTGTAATGGACATTGTTAACTTCCATTATGGTTTCTCGCCATTCACATGTACTTTGGATTCAACCTAATCACCTCAATTTATGAGTGTGGCTGCAAAACAATGAGTTCTTGACTATGGTAAAGCTATTATAAAAAAGATATGAATTAACCTCCAATAGTGACTCTTAAAAAGGCCTTCAAAACCTTTACATGGCCACTTTATGCAGCCACATTAATCTCCAGGTACAAAAATATAAAAGGGGTAAGAGCTCAAAATTTTCAAGTGCAAGGCTTTAGTCCTACATTGTGCAGTGGCTAAAGAGCCTTCAGGTTGTGGCTTATAAATGGAGGGGGAGGCCTACGGAGGGAGAGGGAACATTTTAGTTGGATTTTTTGATTTTTTTTATTTTAAAAATCTTGAAAAGATTGAGAAAGGGCAAAATAATATAGAAATATCTTTAGGCGTACACCTAACCAAGTAATTCCCACAATATACTATTTTATTATTTTCATGCCTCTCTTTTGCATTGACAAAATGCGAAACGAGTACATACGTGAAAAGGTTGAAGTAGCTCTAGTGGAAAATGATATTAGTTTGATCACATAAAATGTTAACCTTCCAATGACCCAGTTAGGAGAGAGTAGATGTATTGAGTCTAGCCTTCGTTAAGAAAGATAGAGATGAACATTATGTTGACCTTCATGTTATATCCAAAAGAAATAGACTCAAAATCATACCTTGCCCGTTGGATCCTCGAATCCTGCCGAAATCCCGCCGATTCGGTGCCGTTCACGTCATTTCCCTTGAACCCCGCTGCCAGCTCCTCTACCCGTCGCTGCTTGCGGTTATAAAACGAAGATGAAGGCTTCATTCGAAGGATCCAAACTCCCGACGCAAGCTTCAGCTTCCCATCTCCGATCCCCTGCTCCTCCCTCCCAGTCGATCGCCCCGCTCAGCACTTGCCCGCTGACTTCATCAGAGAAAGAGAGAGAGAGAGAGAGGGAGATTTCCCTACCCTAGCCGAAGACCTCTGCCCCCTTGCCGGCCGACTTCGCTCCTTCGAAGACATTCCCTCCTGCCCAAATCAGAAGCTACGACATTTCGATTGGAGGTAACGAGGGAGTTCACTCACTGTGAAGACAACTTTCTCCCCTTTGTGTGCTTCTTTGGCTCGTCCCAGCTGCCCAACGTCGCTCACCCGACGACTTTCCCTTCCTGTTTGTTCGCAAGCAACAACAAGAGCTCGTGGCTATGAAGGTAACTTTCTCCTATTCGAGCACTTCTTCGGCCAGATCCAGTAAATCCGTCGACCTACAGGTTTGGTAAACCTGGGGTTTACTGCCAAACGAGGGAAATGGAGGATTTAACTCACAGTGAGATTAAGCAGATGCCTAAAGCCTGCTTAAATCCTGTTAATTAAACAGGATTTAGTTTAAATCCTTCTTAATCTTACATAAATCTTGTTAAACCCGATTCAAATCCTGCTTAAATAATTATTATTAATTGGATTTAATTATTATTAATTATGGTTAATTATTGTTAATTATAAATTAATTAAATTAATTATTATTAATTGTATCTAATTATTATTAATTATTATTAACCAATAATTAATCATAATTAATAGAATTTAATTATGAGTAATTATTTTTAATATAATTAATTATTAATTAGTTATTTGTTAATTATAATTAATTATATTTAATGGTAATTAACTTTATTCATCATAATGAATTATGATTAAATTCTTTTAATTTTAATTATAATTAATTATGCAAAAATCTCTCTTGCCTCGGTCCACGAGCAAACACAACCTTGTCGGTCGCAAAGGTATAACTCCTAAACTCTAAAACTCAGAGAACCCGTTCTCGTCATTGGCGGCGCACCGGAAAACTGCCTATACACGCTTTTCTTAGCGAGGTGGGATGGGACCCCGGTGCGGTGCCTACGACAAGGCGGGTAATCATCAAAATCCCGTTCTCGACGTTCGTGTCGAGCCGGCAAACCGCCTATACACGCTTTCTTAAGCGTGGTGGGAAGGGAACCCGGTGCGACACCTACGGCGAGGCGGGTAGGTTATACACATTAAAGGAAACTTGTGGCCAAATAATTTTAGCTAGCTTGCTTTTAAACAAAGTTGAATGAATGAATACATCAAGATGAAATTTTTCTCTATGACAAGAGTTGACTACTTTAGTCTGTCACAATGTCCTCACAATGCGTTTGAGTCAACCAAAGAAGATTATATAGATGCTACAAAAAGATTAAGGGAGGAAAGTGATCCATGAGGGCAAAGTGACAAATTACCTATTTGGAGATTAGTGGAAGCCATCAAAAAAGGCAAGCAAAACAAAAGATGGGAAGCAAATCCTATTGAAGATTGATTGGTTGAGAGGAATGAGTGATATGGAATTTTGATTTCTTATGCAATATACCCTTCAATGATTAATGAAAGTATCTTACTTTCATCACTTCTCCCTTGTGTTATGTTCATTTGTTAGGAATTTTGTGGCTTATTAATTTGACGCTTGAGAATTTTCTGATAGATGATCAATTGATTTTAGGTTTGACTTTGTTTCCTTTATTGAATGAACCCACTCTCAATTGTTAGTGAAGTTATAAATTAACAAAGACTCACTTAAAACCAATTCATGGTTTGATAGGGATGACGAGATAGGTGCAAGTAGGGCCAAGCACATGGTTCAATAGCTAAGCAGACTCATTATTTTGCAGAGAAGATATTGATTTGTTCAAATAAGCTTGTTACAATCATGATTATTGAAGTGTGTCCAGTTGGTATTGTGGCGGCGCTTCAACTTACAAAGTTGCAACTATAAATTTCATGTTGTTGCTTTTTTTTAATAAATTTGGTAATTCATTGAGGAGCTCAATATTGATACTTTTTTTTTTGGGGGGGGGGGGGGGGGGCACAGTCAGGAAAGGGGAGTTGTGTAGGAAGATTCCTAATCATCAAGATGAAGTTTCAAAAATTATTTAGGAAGGTTCCTAATCAAGGGGAAGTTGTTTAGGAAAGTTTCCTAATTGTGTTTATACTATTTATAAAGTATTCAATTGTTTAGGAAGGTTTCCTAAAATATATTTCATTATTTAGGAAGGTTTCCTAAATCATGTTTAATTATTTAGGAACATTTACTAAATTATGTTTAATTGTTTATGAAGGTTTCCTTAATTATGTTTATATTGATTAGGAAGGTTCTATTCATTTAGAAAGGTTTCTAAATTATGTTTATGCTAATTAGAAAAACTCTAATTATATTATTATGTTCTAGGGCTATTTAGGGGGGTTGTCTATGGTTTAGGATAGGCTATTGCTGAGTTTTGTGTTTTTGTTGTAGTTCTATACTTTGAGGGCTTCCTAGCTGCGCCTAGGTTAATTGAGAGAGCCGATCTATCTCTCTAATTGTAGACCACCTATATTTTATCTTTTCCTTCATATGTAATCCAATAAAAAGTGTTCTGGAGTGTTTTTCTTCATCTTTTACTTGTTACCAATTTCTATTTTGTTGAAATTGAACATTCAACAAAGATTTTCTTCAAGTTATGCATCCACTTCGTATACCTTGCCTACTTGCCACTCCATCATTCTTATCCGTCTTCTATTTTCATAAACAACTATTCTAGCAATATTCACTCCTACCATCCGATACGAGTGCTACAAAGATGATTGGTGATGATCTCTAGTCAAGCATATGACTAGTGTGAAGTTGCTAAATTGCTTAACTTCATTAACATCTTCATTTTGATCCGACTTTCCAATAGAAGATATAGGTGAAGCTCTGAACTCTGATGGGTATATGGTGAGGCTTCCAGAGAGAGCAAATAATCAAACAACACTGAGGATGAAACATGTTCTTTAAGCAGTTCCTGCATAACGAGTTGGTGTTCACTCTGGAAATACATATTCACCAATCTCGCTCTCACAAGCTTAAGGTCCTTATTTTCCCGGGGCATATTGAGTTTTAAATTAACCAGATTTCCCTTGAGAGTAGTGTTAGGGTTTATTTAGATCTGGATCCTACTTCCTATGAGCGCAAGCCCTCATAGTTAATTATCCCTTCTAACGCGTAAAAGAGCGTTCTTGATTAAGGATGAAATTATATTTAGTCTATGCATGAAGTACAGATGTGTATGCAATAGTGTGTTAATGTTCTAAACCCTGGTTATGGGGGATGAAGGTAGACCCGATCAAGATCCCATGGCTCCGTCATCCCGAGAATACCGTAGGATTCAGTCTACCAACACTAGCGACCATTGATCGTAGTGTCCAAGGAATTCGATTAGCAACCATGAGTTGCCTCCTCTTAGGGATCCCGAGTAAACTGAAGTGGATATATATTCATTATTTAGTTTAGATAGGTACTTATGGCTTCATTTAGAAGTTTTCCATAGTTTAAATTTGAATTGGGTCTTATGGCCCCGTTTAGGAGTTGCCTGTAGTTTGGATTTGGGTCGGGACTTATGACTTCCATTTTAAAGTAACCCTACTGATGAGTCTTACGGTCTTTGTTAGAGGTGGCCCATATAACGGGTCTTATAACTTAGCCCTATATGCTAAGATGCCCAATGATTTGGTTCAGATAGATAGGTCTTATGGCTTCTAAATTTAGAAGTTGTCTGACGACGGGTCTTACGACCTAGCCTTGTAAGCTAAGTGACCCGTATAGTGGGTCTTACAACCTAGCCCTATAGACTAGGATGCCCATTAGAGGGGTCTAGGGTTATGTTATTACCTAGATATTTTTCTCAGAAGGTCAGACTTATGATTTTCATTGAAAGTGGTCGGTGGAATTTTAGGTGTATATTATTTCATTCAATAGATATACTTAATGAAGTGGCTACCCATAGGATTTACTGATTCTATTATAAGTGACCTATGGGGCCTAAATTAGTGAAGATGTAGCTTTACACAGTTCCCTAATTAACACCAGTTTTAGTGATTCGTAGCAGAAGTAGTTTTACTTTCCAGCACTAGTTCTGCTTTACCAATACTTGTTTTGTTCAGTTCTAGCACTAGCTCTACTTTACCTGTACCAGTCATATTTTATACTTTCTATTAATGCTATATTCATTTGCTTGCAGGTACGTGGTACTCGCAACAGCCTAGAGAGCTCACAGGTGGCTGCAATTGTCTCTACTACTGAATGTATGTTCAGTGTCTTGAGAGTTTGTTTGGAGAGACTGTTAGTTTGTTGTTAGAGAGCTGGTTTATAGTTTATACTTAGGTTGGATAGTAGAAAATATTTGATTTTATGCTGTGTTTTATTTTTATTTATTTAATTAATTGCATTATTTATTTAATTGACTTAATTAATTAAAGGTTAACTTTTAATTAACATTTAATTGCTCAATTATTTAGTTTTAAATTTTATCTGTTAAATGTATTTTAACATTATTTAAATTAAATTAATTGCTCAATTGATCTAATTAGTTTAAAAGTTTTAAATTTAATTAAATGTTTCATTAACTAAATATTGTTTAATAAAATTTAAGCTTTAATCTTACATTAATTGATTTATTTTAAAATTCAACTTTCCTCTTATTCAATTTATTTAACTTGAAAAATTAAATTCAATTAATTGATTTTGTTTATTAAGTGATTTTTTTTTGTTTAATTAATGTTGATTAATTAAAGCTTCTACTTTTATTTTAGTTTTGAGTTAAATTTTAAGTTATGAATTAAAATTCAAATTGATTGTTTTTACCTTAAATGGTTTCATTATTCAATTAAATAAAATTTCAATCTAATTTAATTAACTTAACAAATTAATTAGTTTAATTAAGTTAAAGTTTTATTTATTTAGATTAGGTCAGTTAATTGATTAATTTATTAATTAAAGATTCCTCTGTTTAATTTAAATAATTAAGAGTTTTAATTTAAAATTTATTATGATTTAACTTGGAATTAGTTGGTAAATTAATCGCTTAGATTATCTGCTCATTTAAGTTAATTAACACCATCAGTTATTTAATTGATTGAGTGATTAATTGATGTTTTACTTAATTAATTAAATAGTATGATCATTAATTAATGAATTAATATTACTTAATTAATTGAATTGACCAATTAGTTATTAAATTGCTCAATGAAATGTTCTCCAACTGCCAAACAAATCCAGAAAATTTTCAAGAAAATTTCGGCAACCTCCCAGCAACCCCTCCCCACAAAGAGAGGTAGGGGAGGGCACTTACCCTTTCAAATACGCCCAGCCGGATAGGATTCAACAGCCGAGGACTTCGGGACTTTGTTTGGTCCCGGAGATGGTCTTTTGAAGCTCTGATTGCTGATTACAACGTCCGATTTAACAATTGTGGCGTTTGCCCCTTTATCTTATATATATATATATATATATATATATATATATATATATATATATATATATACATAATTAATAATAATAATAATAGTAACTATTATTATTATTAGTCACCGCTAATTGTAATAATTATCATTGATAATTACTATAAACCATTTCTTCCCTAAACTCATGTTTTCAAGGCTGTTTAAAAGAGGCGGGCAAACGGCTAGGTTTTGTTCATTCAGATCAGAGCAAACGAACATCAAATTAGACTTGGCTCTCGATTTCGTTCATCCTGGGCTTGAGCTTGCAGACAGATGAGAAGCAGGCAGGTGCTGGATGTGTGAGGGACTGACTGCGGGCTAATCGAAGGCTGAAGACGAAGGATTTGGGTCAGGCAGTGTGAGAAATTGGGAGGCAAGCTGGACATAGGGCACGAATGCAGATTGGGGCTTGATTACGGCCTGGACGTGCATGGCGATCGACGACAGACAGAGGTGCGGGAACCTCAGGCTACATGCGGCTCGTGATTCTTGAGATAGGCCTTGGATTACAGGCGGATGGGAGTTGCCGAATGCAAGAAGAGCAGAAACAGAAATCAGAATCCCTCTTGTAGCCTGAACGTTAGTGAGCATAAGGCCATTTCGTTCGTTTTCTTTGATGTTTTATATGAATTGTTCCCCCGACGACGTGCATGACGTTTTTTTTTTCGATACGTGATGACGTGCTAAAAAAAAATTTCTTTCTTTTCATCAAATAGCATGATAAGCTTTATATGATAACTGTTAGTGGATGTTGCATCCTTACTTGACCATCATACCCTTTCCAACTACTAGAACCGTCCATCCTTTATTAGATAAAAAAAAAAGATGAATTGTGGGGGTGAAATTGCTCAGTCCAGTGCAAATTAGTCACTATGCTTAATATGAATTTTCCATTATATGCTTCTAATCCTCATCATCTTGAATGTTGTTAGAACAAATAGCTTAACACACCCTTTAAGTGTTTAAAATTTTTTCTCTTAAGTAACACACAACATCCGCATAACAAAATGAACAAGCTAAGCATGCTCTTGCTTCCCATTCTGATAGGAAACACTCGTAGATCTTGAGTAATTCCTATCAATCTTTAAAAAATAGTGAGAATTCTTCCACAAACATCCACACAAAACTAGAAAAACAGTAGATAATTTGTATTATTTGAGGAAATGAAAATGGAAAATATCAAGATACAATTGATCCTCTTTTCAAGAGGAGGATCTATCTCTCCCAAATCTCTAGACACTGCTAGAGCCCACAAAACTAAGATATCTCAAATTTCAGCCAAATTCCAGATGTCCTAACCCTAACAAAACATACTCCTTAATACATAAAATTCATAAGGAAATCTCTAAACAGCCCCTACTTTGAAATTTCCCTCCTAACTCCCTCAAAAATCCTTCCTAAACTGCTCTGTTGACTCCTGCGGTCCAAGCGGCGTACAGAAGAGGCGGAATTCTTCCACCTCTATCTCCGTGAGCCGATCCTGTATGGACCAGTCTAACACATTCCTCTTACCTTCTTCAAGAGCTAAATTGCACCCTGAGACAGCATCTTGGATGGAGAGAAATATCCATTCCTTTCCAACAATATCAATAAAACCAGCTGCCATCAACTTCTCCACAACTTGCCCCTCTCTTCTTTTTATATATATTTATTATTCAACCACTATTCAGTTAAATTTGCTCACATTCCGCTTAAATTGGTGGTTGAAGCCTAATAACTAATTCTAAAATCTCTGTTGTTCAGATATCATAATTATTTCTTGAATATTTTGTTGACCTGTATACAAATATTTTGTATGGATTATAAGATCCCTTTTCTGCTTTCCATGTCTAGTTTCTTCTATCACAGCATTTGTTGCTTTGTAAAATATATCAATCATACTAACAACAATGCGTCGAATTTGGATGCACTCTTTCCTATAAATAACATTCATGTAATGAATGACTAGAAAACCCATTATGCTGGCACTAGCATGTCTCCCTTTAAGCTTAACAATACAAGCACTCTAGTGAAAAAATACATATCTTAAGGCCAATATATGAATTGACTCGGATAATAATTTTTTTTTCAGCATCATCATGAAATAAATCCTATTTCCAATTGCAAAGCATTTCAATCATGGGGGTTGCTGACAAACAACAACAAAACTGTATAATGAAAATAATTAGGCTTTCTCAATTGAATCATCAACTATTCAGTGATTTCTTCCTTGATTTATTCAATTTCAGGAACATCATGTAAGCCAAGGTTTGAAATTGCGTAAATAAGCCTCGAGGCGCTTTTGGTCCATGAGGCGAGGCGTAAGCCTCACGGACAAAGAATTGCGTAAATGAGAATTTAAGGATTTTAGCAGGTAAATAACAGTAGGAGTCTATCATACAATAAAAACATCTAAATGACAAGTGCAATTAGTGGAAAATAATAAAACATATGCAATATATGCATCTCATAGCATAATTCAAAGTACAAAATTACAAAATATAAGTTTATCAAAACTCTCCCAAAGTACAAACAAGATAGAACATATAAAATCAAATCATGTCCCATCACTAAATTGGTCATCAAGGGAATCTTAACACCAGTCTCAGTCCATGTTCAGATCCGTTTAATGTCATCTATACTCTGCTCTGTGTTTTGCAACTCCTTCAAAATCCATGTTCTCAACTCAGACATGGAAGGTGCCTTCAACCCTCTCCCATACAACCCAACAGATCGCAACATATTGAATTAGGCCGGTGATGTTGCAACATTAAAATGTATGGCATTTTCAAAAAAAAATCTATCAATATCCATGCAAACCTAACGTCGACCCTCTCTGGTACCAGCTGCAGGCATCATCTGTGCTTCTCCTCTATCCTCTCCTGGATTTATCATGTATTGATCCATAGGACCCCGCACACCTCTATTATGTATAGTGGAGGTAGATCCCTTTCCACTCTCGCTTCCGAAATAAGAACCTTGTTCGACCCTTTCATCAAATTGCTCATATTGTAGATGTTTGGCCGTGGTACTCTTCTTCATGTAAGCAATAATTTCCTCCTTCACCTTATCTGGTACATTCGCACAAGGTACTACATTCTTATGTGAACCGGATAAGTGCTCCTTCATGCGAGTAACTCCTCCCTTCACCACCTTATCACAAAAATTACATTTTAAATACACATATGTTTTCTCGCCGCCTCCTACATCAACTTGCACACTATATTTCCAAGAAGGGTCACGCCGCAATGACGTATTTGTCTTTTCCTTTCCTCTAACCATGTTTCCTAATGCAAAAAAGGGAAAACAAACCAAAAAAATTCAAAATATTAAAAACCCTAGATTTCCTTTAACTTGAAAAATCTTCCCTTATACTCAAAAAAAAAAAAACCTAAAATGCATAGAGGAGTTGTCGTAGAGGGCGGCCATACACTCTATGCTCACCGCCTCACGGCGGTGCCGGCAGGAGAGGCGGCGGAATGGGCGGCCGAGAGGGATCCGAGCGGGAGCTTGCAGGTTCTGGCAGAAACGGAGGGCCTGGGTCGGGATGGGGGAGAGCTTTGTAAGGGTTTTTTTTTATTACTCACTTAAGTGAGTGGGACCGGTTTAATGAGGCTTACGCCTCACTAAGAATTGCGCAATTGCGCCTCTGAGGCGCGCCTCTGAGCCCGTGAGGCGTTAGCCTCACCAATTCCCCCAATTGCTTAAGCAATGAGGCGCCCAAGAGCAGAATTGCGCAGAGGCGAGCCTCTTATTGCGCAATTTTAAACAGTGGTGTAAGCCAAATCCTTCTTTCCTCCCAGAACAGAGTATACTTCAATTAAGAAAACAATTGGCATGATGGTTTGATGCTTATCTAGCATCTCCTGAAAGTATTTGCATGCTTCACCCGTCGGTAGATTTAGAATCACCAAATTTAATTTAGAAATTAAATTTCAACAGTTGGAACTTTCCTTCAACAATGAGTTGGTGGATATGTTCATGACCTTTCAAGTTTCAAATAAGGTTTATGTTTGATCAATGTCGGACCCCCTAGTTGGTGCAATAGTTAGCATCTTTATTTCAAATAAGGAGACTTGAGGGATTCTGCTTTTGGTGGCTCCACACTCATAGCTTTTGTGCATGAATAATCCTCCATCTTTGAACGGGAAGCCGGAATGGCAGAGGCGGACGCGACCTTACGCCGTGACGCGGACGCGGACGTGGGACCTGATGCGACATGACGGCGCGGGATAGCGAAGCGGGTCAACCCAAACCCGACCCGCTTTTCAAACGGGTCGAAAATCCAAACCCGGATCCGACCCGTTTTGCAAACGGGTTGACCCGAACCCGGATTTTTTCGGGTCGGGTCCGGGTCGGGTTTCGGGTTGTGTCAACTTTTGACACTCCCTGATCTTAAGTTGTGTTTCAGATATTTCCCTGATTGTTTCTCAAATTATTCTTCTGAATTCCTTATTATGGAAAACTTAATAGATCTTAAGTTGTCATTGGTATCCATCCTATGATAGTCTAAAAGCACTTAGACTCCTTTAGGTCTTTCCTCTTTGGTCAATCTAATTAATCTTATATTGTACCTTAGATTCTTCTCCTTGTGTACTTTTTAGTAGATCCTAGAATATTTGTTTTATTCTCTTTTGTACATTAGTTTAATAAATTTGTCATTGACTCTCCTCTGGATAAGCTTATAGATTCTAGGTTATTCCTTAGGTTCTCTACCTTTAGTCAATTTAATAAATGTTATCTATGCCATTGGATCTTCTTTGGGTAACTTAATAGATTCTAGATTGTACCTTCAAACCCATTGGTTTTCTTGTTTAGGTCATACCTATACCTAACTCTTAAATCCTAGATCTTTCTTTAGGCCATATCCTATTACATTAGGTAAATCTTAGGAGACTCTTCTTTCGAGATTGAAATAATTTATATTAAGTTCATTTTTAGACAATTTTTATATGGTTTTCTATATGTTAATCCTTATTAGGACCTTCTTCTAAGTAATCTTCCAACATTGGTTCCTTTAGATCAACCTTAGCCACTATTTTGTTTAGAGTAGAGTAAACCTTTAGATCCCCAGCCTTTCTTCAAGCGGATCTAGCTGATTACTTTAGTCAATACTAACATCTGCAATGTAAATTCAAAGGTTAACCATGCCTCTTGGGGATTTATTTCCTGACCTCTTATTTTAGACTAACACCAGACCAGCCTTATTATAGCATAAAGTAGTCCTAGCCTTTGGCTAGCCTAGGAACTTGGTGCCCATAGCCTAATTTCCCCTAAGTAGCTTATCATCACTCCTATGTCTCAATGCCTTCTAGTGATCCTAGATGGACTCCCATACACTAGATTAACTCTAGTGGACTCTAATAGAGCTTAGGTTGTTAGTGGTATACCTTATATACCTTTTGAGCACTATTGAGCCAATAACATTTATATTGACTCAATTTGCCCAAATAGATCCAATGTGGACTCTCAAACTCAATGAATTCATTATACACCTGTTAAACCTCTTTTGAGTTTAATACCCTCTATTACCTCATCGCATCTGTCACATAATAAATTATAGGTAGAATTTTAACTCATACATTAACCTATAACACATAGTTGGTCTTAGGTGGCTCCTTAGACTTTAGAATTGACTCTAATGCACCAAATAGAGCATAGGTTTCTATTGGTCTCTCCTTTTAGATCTTTGGACCCTCATTAAACTCTTCTGGACCATTAAGACCCATAAGAAACTCAAATGGCTCAATCTTAGATGCCTACAATAATGGACTCTAGCACTTAGGATTTCGGACCTATTTTGACCAGAGACCTTGGACTTAATCTATTAAGCTAACCCAACCACTAAAATTGACACATTTAACTCTTGCCAAGTGATTGGATACTCCTAGACCTTAATCCCATCTCATTTGAGTCAACAAAACTCAAATCAGTTTGACCCCAAGTGACATAAACTTTAGATTTAAACCTTCAACTCTACATTGACCTCACCCTCGTCACTAGGACTTGGGGGACACCTTAGACTTCACAATGGGCAGTTAGCCTAGTCCTAGCTTCACCTAGCCCAATTGACCCATTAGTGACCTATTTGGGCCAATTGAGCTCAAACTTTTCAACTAACCTGCAATTAAACTTGGGCACTCTTTCATTAGACCATGGATCTCGCCCTTCGCTAGCCTAAATTAGACTTAATTCATAGACCATATGTTGGAGTATTCTAAGTGTGCCGAAGCTAAATCAACCTCAAGATTTGAGCCAATTGGACTAAACAAATTAAAATCAGCTCAAATTGAACCTTGAAACAGCTCCCCAATTATCCCCAACAACCTCCTGCTCAAGCTAACCCATCTTTCCACCTCAACCATGGCCAAAAATGACCTCCATCCAATGGAGGCTCACAGTGAGAGGAGATGGGGGCACATCCCAACTTTTTAAACTAACTTAAACACATGGAAACCCCTCATTGCTCTCCTCTCAATTGCATTTAGCATTCCTAGAGCTTACCTTCAATTCCCAAAGCCTAGTCTGCGTAACAACTTCACATTGATGACTTGGTTGACAAGGTCATCTAAAGGAAGCCAAGGTCCGTGCACCTAAAAAACCATTTAACTCATTCAGGCGAAGAACCTACAAATCAAACTTCAACCAAAGCCCCTCTAATTAGGTAAGACACAATAAAACCCTAGGCCCCTAGCTATGCTTGGTCGAACTCTATTGTACACACCATGGCCATGTCTATTTCCCACATCATGTTTATCTTGCCTTGTTGATCAATTAGACTCCTTGGCTGGATAATTTAATGATGGATCACCAAAGGTCTAAGGCATTTAAGATCAATGTTTCTGATGTTTTAGAAAGAAGATAAAATCAACGTTGTGAATCTCAAGTAAATCAAGATCAACAACTCTAATATAATGGTGTATTAATTAAATTCAAAACCCTAACTATAACATAAACTAATCATAACCGTCCAATTGAATATCGCATAGCCATCACCACACCCATCGTTCCATATGGGACCCACCTTGCAGCCCTCGACTAATAAGAATGTGTCATGTGCCTTCCAATGAATTTCAAGGAAATCATATCCACGCACTCAACACCTTTTAGGAGGATTAAAACGAATGGAAAGCTGACTGTATAAAAAATTTATTTAAATTTATATTTAGTAAATTATTTAAAATATAATCGAAGCCACAAACAATATGCAAAAATTTGATAAAATAGATTTTAATCTTTCTAGTTATATGGTGCAACTAAATTCCTTTTTCAAAATATTTTTATTGTATTTATCTTATCTTAAGATTTGCAACTGAGACATTAAAAAGACTAAAAAAATATAAAAAAAATTTAGAGTTTGCAAACATTTAAATCAGCCTAATTGCAAAATCAATTTCAATGATTAATCAAAACATAAAGATATGTTCTATATCAACTCATTAAAATCCTTAAAATTACAAAATCAAATTAAAAAGGAAAAAAATATCTATCATACTTAAATAAGTATATTTTCTAAAATGGGATCTCCTAATTTCATAATATTAAATTTTAAAACATATGAAATTGAATTAAACTACCACTTTAAACTTCAATCATTGAATATTAAAATTTTAAATCACCAAACTATAAATCCTTAGATACATCACATTAAACCGGTTAAACAACTCCTAAATAATTTTAAGATAATTAAATAATTAAATCAATAACATTGTCGTTATCAGGTCCCAAGCCCTGGATGAGAAAAATGGAAGGTATCAGGTAGTCGGCAAGCAACATAAAATTTGCCAAATAATCATAATTGTATTAATGCTAAGGCATTTCGTAGAAGAGACATGTTGTATGGCCTGAATATAACGAAAAGTGTACAAAGACCGCTGCACGAGTGCCCAAGTGCAGTGTTAAATAACTAAGAGTTACCAAATCATTAACGGATGTGGGAAAAAAAGCTAGTCTATGAAACTAACATTACGTTAGGAAATTAGAATATAGGTTTTCCTACAAGCAATTTAATGAAATTAATAGATATTATGATTTATAGGAAGATAAATATTATATGTATTCAGTAAAGAAAATGGGTTGAAGAAAACACTAAGGAGATAGATTTAGGATTTAAACTATGATATTCAGGTAGGAGTCGTACTAGAAAGTTTTGTAGGTGTGATTATAAATAAGAGTTTGAAGGATAATATTGTAAAAATTAATAGAACTGAAGATAAAATTATAGCTTTAAAGATTATTGTTGATGGTAAAATTATTATTATTAATATTATAAGTGTTTATACTCCTCAAATAGGTTTTGATATGTATTCAAAATTAAAATTTTAAAATGACTTAGAAGAATTAATATAAATGATACCACTTGAAGAAAGAGTTTATATTGAAAGAACTTTAAATGAACATGTCGATAAAATGGTAAAAATTTTTAAAAACATTCATGGTGGCTATGAATTTAGAACTACATATGAAGGTGATAGGATTATATTAGATTTTATATAGCTCATGATTTTGTAATTGTTTATATTTTATTTAAGAAAAGAAAGGAGTTTCTAATTACTTATAAGAATGGACATCGCAAAACTCAAATTGATTATTTTGTTACAAAAAAATATCATTTAGATTGTCAAGTCCTTCCAAGTGAAAGTTTATGTACCCAACATCACTTATTAGTTTTAGACTTTAAGAAGAATCAATAATATATAAAACAAAAGTAAAATATTATCATAGGATTAGATGGGGCATTTAAAGTGCACTAATAAAAATATTTTTTAAAGTAAAATTTAAGATATTAAGTTTTAGGTTGTTCGTGAGGAAGATAATATTATATGAGAAAAAGTAGCTAATAATATTAATATTATTGCAAAATATATACTTAGAGAATCAAAAGAAAAAGCTCCTATTAGTAAAAATATTGGTGTAGAATCAAAATATGCAAGAAAAGATGAAAAATAAAAAACTTTGTTATAAAAATTGATTTAAATGTAAAAACTAAAAAATTTGGAAAATATAAAAAGGTGCCCGTAAGGAGTCTAAAAAAGTGATATGCGATAAAAAGAATTTTGCTTTTAATAATTCATATAATAAATTACATACTATGGAGAGCGAAAAATGTATATACAAGTTAGTCAAGCAAAGAGATATGAGAAGTAAAGATTAGTTTAAGTGAATTGTGTTAAGGATGAAGATCAAAAAATGCTTTTTTTAAAAAACAATATTCAACATTGGTGGATGAGATACTTCGATAAACATTTCAATGAAGATTGTGAGAAATATAAATGAACTTAGCGACCTTAGCACCATAAATGAAAATAGATATTTTTATTTTTATCATCGTATTAATAAAATTGAAATTGGAGAGTCTTTAAAAAAATGAAATATGAAAAAATAGTGGGAACTGAAAATATTCTAATATAGGTGTGGAAATGCTGGGGAGATCAAGGAATTTATTTGCTTACTAAACATTTTTATATTCTTTTAAAGACTAAAAAGATGTCAGCTTAGTGGAGTGCGTTGGTTCCTATTTTTAAGAATAAAAGTGATACACAAGAGTGTGTGAATTATAGAGGAATTAAGTTAATATTTTATATATTAAAATTAGCAGAGCATAATTAAGTATAGGTTTCAGTATGATATTAATGTTTCTCAAAACCAGTTTGGATTTATGCCGGATAGGTTTAATATGGAAGCTATACATTTGTTGAGAGGTTTGATGGAGAAGTATAGAGAGAGTAAGAAGAATCTATATATGATATTTATTAATTTAGAGAAAACATATGATAAATTTACAAGATAAGTACTCTGGAGAGTTCTAGAAAAAAATAGTTAATAATGCTTATATTTAAGTCATTAAGGATCTGTACATAGGAGCTATTACTTGT
The DNA here is from genome assembly GCA_019925795.1 of Dendrobium chrysotoxum. Lineage (NCBI taxonomy): Eukaryota > Viridiplantae > Streptophyta > Magnoliopsida > Asparagales > Orchidaceae > Dendrobium > Dendrobium chrysotoxum. Next base: position 43,117,940 of record CM034303.1, on the reverse strand, counting down.
GTTCAAATACAAGGTGATTTGACCAAGTATTTTCCTATTTCAATTGGATTGAATCAAGAACCAACTTTAAGCTCATATTTTTTGCTTTAGTCATTGATGTAACTCCAGTGGCAGATAAGATTAGAGAGAGTCACCTTAGATAATTTGATCATATAAAACATTGCCCTTCCTATGACTTAGTTAGGAGAGTAGATGTATTAGATTCGGCTTATGTTAAGAAAGGTGGAGGTAAACCTAAAAAGACTTGGTTAGAAAATATTAGAAATAACCTTTTTTTTAATTAGATTTAAATAACAATTTGACTTTTAATAGGACACAATGGAGAAAAAGAATTCTTGTAGTCGACCTCATGTAGCGGGATAAAGGCTTGATGTCGTGGTCGTCGTTGTTGTTAAATAATTAAATCAATCAAACTATAACAACTAAATTTAAATAACTCAATAAGATTAAAAAACTTCAATTTGATTAAAATACATTAATATTCTAAATCATATTTAAAATTGTGAAACCTTTTAAAATCATCTAAAATATTCAAAGATGTTAAAGCTCTAAATCATTAAGTTTTAAATCAAACTTTGAGTTTTTAGAGGTGATTTAAATCCTTTAAATCACTTTTTAAAGCATTGAATCTTACAAAATCATAAAAACTCTTTAAAACATTTTGAGTCATCATTATTCTATATTAGCAGCTCATTATATCAATCAAACATATTAAATCAAAATTCAACCATATTAATCTAATTGGATTAAACCAATCTTCTAGTATTTTAAGATTTAAATCCAAAATAAAATAAACTAAATCAAACCCAGCTCTAAATCAATTCTTAATCAAGTAAATTTCAAATGTTAAGACAGCAGATGCATTGGAAATGTTGATTCACACGCCTTGACAAATTGCTCTATACTTAAATTTGTACATTTGCCGAGCAGAACTCCTCGGTTGGTTGTGGATCATTTATACTCTTACACTAAATTAAGCACACACTAAATGATGTGATGTGCACACCCACAGGCATCCTTAGGCTTGTGCTGCTTACTTTTTAGAATATTATAGCCATTGTGATGTTTTGTATATTTTGCTCGTTGTACTAGCTTGTTGTACTATGAGTGCATTCTACAATAGTTGTGCCGAATGGCACTTAAACTAAAAAAGCTCAATGTTGTACTCTCGAAGGCACTAAATTATCTGTGGCTTATAATTCATGTGGATGTACTCATTTCGAAATTGGAAAGATTATATAAATAGGTATATCAATATATACTTGAACAATGAGTCAAACATACTTAGCAAGCCTAACTGCTCGCTTTTTTCCTTAAATATGAATTGTACTTAAGTAGACCCAGCTAAAAGTATAATCTTAAGAGATCAGTGATGTATTTGTTTAGCTTTGAGTGCTTTTATTTAAGATGTAATTGAATTTTTCACATTTCCTTTCTGTATTGTGTTTGACCTAAATTTCATTGCTTCAGTAGGCTCTCCTAAGGATTATTATCTTTTACCTTAAAATTTTAAATAAAATAAAATCAATCATATGGTTAAGGATTACTTACAAAATATTTGCATGGCTTCTCTATAAATCAAATATTTTAAAATAATCAATCATTGCTCCTTTGTGTTTATGTGGAGATATAAATACCAGTTTGACCATATATACCTATTTGCAAAGTGGAAGCTCATTCATAATCAGCAAAACTCTTTAGCTTATGAACACATTTGCATGCATGGATCTCATACAACAACATCAAGCCTTTATCCCACTACATGGGGTCAGCTATATGAAATTTTTTTCTTCATTGTGTCCTATTAAGAGTCAATCATGACCAGAATCATGGCATGCATGCAACTCATGTTTTGACAAGATTAAATCTCACATCAGGCTAAACAATTACAGAAAAAAATGCATTTAAGTTTGCATTAACACCCATATGATCATACTGCTCAACTTCAATAGCTAATTTGTAAGATTCAATTCCTAATCTAAAACAACATATCTTGCATTCATTGAGACTTTTACAACATATGTTTCAAGACACTTACATGTTAGTATTCCCTTTCCATGCCGGATCGTAAGTTCGAAGGTCAGGTAGACAATTAAGGAAAAATATGCATTTGAGTTTGTATTAACACCCATATGATCTGGCTACTTAACTTCAATGGCTAAGTTATAAAATTCAGTTCCTAAATCTAAATAAACTTATCTTGCATTCATTGAGACTTTTATAGCATATATTTCAAAACACTTACATAAATCTAGTTAGTATTCCCTTTATAGACAGGATTGTAAGTTAGTTCAAAGGTCAAGCTTCCTTGAAATTTAAATGTAGAAGTCTTATCCCGATCACCTAGTGCATTATTATTATTTAAAGGGATTCAATCTAGTGGGGTATGTTAAATCCCTGCCTTAGATTTAGCTTCAAAATATATGTCCTTAGATCTGACATCATAATTCCACACCTTAAGCCATTTTTCAATAATGAAGTCATTATTAATTGTGAAATGTAAGATCCGTCTCAAATAAATAGATCAACATAAACATAAATTTAAATTCAATATCAAAATAGTGAAAAATCGCATAGGATAAAATCTTTTGAGCAACCTGATTTTATCATATTCATATGCTTCCAGTGCATATTCCTTCAACTTCCATTATATCTTTCCATTTAAGTTGAGCTTCCCTTTAATAAATCTCTAAAGCTAAATCCTTTTGAACTATTTTTGAAATATTAAAAATATAAGTTCCGACTTTAATTAAGAGTTTACTTAAGCGTACAAATCTCCATCCCCTTGAAGAAAGATTGAATATGCCACCTTGCTTCTATGTGGAACTCAAACCTTAAAAAATAAACTTCATCTAATTTCTTTATTTTAGTCAACATAAATCTTAGGAAAATATTAAATATTAAATTTTAAATCATCCATAATTATCTATTGAACCCGTGAGAAAATTTTATTTTATTTTTTGAGATAGTATATTATTTTCACCATAGTGGTTGATTGAGAAATTTCGCTCATAGTCATCTAAATGTAACACTCTTCTTGTCCAAGGCAAATGAGCATTCATGCTCGATGATATCTACACACTCCACAACGATCTCGAATACACCTATTGTGGCACTGTTCTTGTAAAAGTTGTGTGAAAACTAAAGTACTCATCCTTAATCGAAGCTAGCAACCCACTAATGAATGTCAATTGATAAATCTCGAGATGTTTTGGCTTGAGTACCCACCGATGATCACCGCAACTTGCACCACCTTCCTCCACATACCACCTTCTTTTGCTTGCTCACAATAAAAAATCAAGACCACTCAAACCTAAGCTGTAGTACATCCTCTTATATTTAGAATCATTAATTCTATTTCTATTTTTTCTCTCTCTATAAGGATAAATAATGCATTATAAAGCGAAATAACACATCTTTACTTCCTGATAAAAGAGCTTGATGATTTAAGAGCGCTAGCTCAATCCAAAAACCAACCAAACAGTTTTCTCAGCTTTTCTTAGCTCATCTTTTTTACCAACCAAACAGCTTGACCATGCTTAAACACTTAGGTTAAGTTTAAGCTCCAAATAAATAGACCCTAAATAAAAGAGGTGGGAAATGAGCAACCTAATCCAATAGAAACGCTTTAGATTTAAGTTTTGATGAAAACAAAAACAACTATGGATAATATCTAACATAAATCAATTAATGCAAATAAATATTGTACATATCAATTAATAACTCATATTTTCCTTCTCTATCATTGCTGTTAACACGACAACTAATGGAATACAAGATGCACGTAATTGTATAGCACATGCATGTATATCTCAGGAGCACATCTAGGCAAAAAGTGTTGACTGTTAAAGATCCTGATCTCCCTCCCTATAGTGTAGATCCACTCAAGTAATAATTTAAGGTACTACAAATTAAAAACCTTTGATGCATGTTTATCACCTGTTTGCATTTCTATATACAGGTAGAGAGAAGTATAATAATAAGGCTCACTTTTAAAGATGTTCTGTAACGTACCCATTTCATATTCCAATGCTTGAAGGATCATTTCCACCTGTGTCAAATAAAGAAAAGTTAATTGTTTCCAATTTAACAAGTATAAAGCTTCGTTTGGGACAGTTTTATTGTTGTTTTCTAAAACAACTTTCTAGTACAAAGATTTCTTGAATTAGCAAATTTTGTATTAAAAAGTCATTTTAGAAAACAGTACGAAAGCTGTCCCAAATGAAGCCTAAGATGTTAGGCATTATGAATTTTTAATTGTGCACGTGTCTCCTAATGAGGCATTATGGATTTTTAATTGTGCACGTGTCTCCTAATGGATAGTAAGAGAGAGAGGAAAAATCTCTTAAAGAACATAACATTATAATAAGAGCAAATAGGTAGATATATCTTCACTAACTAGAAAGGCAAAAACATAGTTATTAAAATTGCATGAGTTAAATGAAACATAAATCTATCAAAAGATAATACACATACTTTGTCAAAATCCTTCACTAGGCTAGCCTCAGTGGAAGAATTATTCTCATATTCTGCCCAAAGTTCTTTTATTTCATCAGCTGCATGTACAAAGTTAATACAGAAATGAATGAGATAATTCAAGCAGTAAAACCTCAGACTGCCTGTTTAAAATTAAGATCATAAGACTCATGGCATACCCCTAATCCCTCCACCTAGAATTTCACACATTTCATTCAGAGCAGATTGCTCAAGTCTGCTTTTTTCAGCCTTGGGCACTCCATCTGAGGGGGTGATATCACCAACAATGGCTGTCATATTAATCCAAAGAATATCAATAAAGAGCAGGCTGGAATTATTTTTGTTAAAAATCATATTTGCAAGGCTTGAGGTGCTACAAACATTAGGTTTACACCATATATATCTATAAGAATGCACTAGAAACCATGTATTTGGCATGTTCAGCATTAGACTATAAACTATCAATACCACAGCAAAGGTGGCGTATCCTTCCTTTTAACTGACACAATTTGAGTTAAATATTCTATATTTAAGAAGAAAATATTTACATTTTGTTGAAATCAGGAATTTGAGAGGGAAAAATCATACTTTATTATACAATAAGCTCCCTATTTATAGATCTATACAAGTTCTTAATGAAGAAACAAAATAATTACATAATAAAATCTTTCCTAATCTCAGAAGTTTAGTTATGGAATGTATTCAACGTGATCCCGGTAGGCTTCCCACGGATCACTGTTCATGGACGTAGGATCGGTCATCACATGGAAGGCTGAGATTTAACACTCCCCCTCAAGCTGGAGTATATAGATCAATCATTCCCAGCTTGACAATCATTCTGAGGAAGGCAGATCTGTCCAATCCTTTGGTAAGGATGTCTGCAAGTTGATCCTTTGATGATACATGGTTAATACTTATTAGACCACTGTCTAATTTTTTTTTAATAAAATGTCTGTCTACTTCTATGTGTTTGGTCCTGTCATGCTGGACTGGATTGTGGGCTATGCTGATTGCTGATTTTTTGTCACAATGTAGCCTCATGGGTTCATCCCACTTGACCTTTAAGTCTTCTAGGATTATTTTGATCCATAGTAGCTCACATATTCCCAAGGCCATAGCTCGATATTCTGCCTCTATACTAGATCTTGCCACCACATTTTGTTTCTTACTTCTCCATGTAACTAGGTTACCTCCAAGAAATGTGCAGTATCCAGAGGTAGATCTTCTGTCAACAGGTGATCCTGCGTAGTCAGCATCCGTGTATACTTCTAGGGTTATTTCGCGATCTCTCCTAAAGAGAATCCCCTTTCCTGGGTTCTCTTTAAGGTAGTGTAATATCCTGTCTACTGCTTGCATGTGCATCTGCTTTGGGTTCTGCATAAACTGACTGACCATGCTTACAGCAAATGCAATATCTGGTCTAGTGTGAGAAAGATAGATCAATTTCCCTACAAGTCTCTAGTAGGCTCCTTTATCTACATCTGGATCTTCTTTTGCTTCCCCCAATTTAAGATTAGGTTCTACTGGAGTTGGTGCTGGTTTACAAGCTAGTTTACCTGTTTCTCTCAGGAGATCTTTGATGTATTTCTGTTGTGAAATGAAGATTCCTTTGCTGGAGTGGGCTACTTCAATTCCGAGAAAGTATTTCAGTCTACCAAGTTCTTTGATGTCAAATTCCTTAGTAAGACTTTTCCTTAAACTAACTTTCTCATCTTCGTTATTTCCAGTCAAGATAATATCATCAGCATACTAGTAATATTGTGACATCCCCTGAGTCTGAGTGTTTGAAGAATAATGTATGATCCCTTGACTTTGTCGATACCCATTAAGGAGCATGAATTTAGAGAATCTTTCGAACCAGCCCCTTGGTGATTGTTTGAGCCCATATAGAGCCTTTTTTAGTCTGCACACCCTGTTACCTTCTGATTTAAACCTTGGTGGTATTTCCATAAATATCTCTTCTTCCAGATCCCCATGTAGGAATGCATTTTTCACATCCAATTGTTCCAGATGCCAGTTGTATTTGGCTGCTAGTGAGAGTAGTATTCTGACAGTATTCATCTTGGCTATAAGCGCAAAGGTTTCTTGGTAGTCAATGCCATATGTTTGAGTGTACCCTTTTGCCACCAGTCTTGCCTTATATCTCTCTAGTGTACCATCAGCTTTGTATTTTACTGAGAATACCCATTTACAACCGACCGATTTTTTCCCTATCGGTAGATTGTCGATCTCCCATGTTTTGTTCTTCTCTAGGGCATGCATTTCATCTTTCATGGCATTTTTTCATTTTTTATCGGATAAAGCTTCAGAAATATCCTTAGGAATATGAATATCTTCTAATGTAGTCAGGAAATTTTTGTGTGAGGATGAGAAGTTGTTGAAGGATATAGAGTTGTTTATAGGGTATAAGGGAGGTGGTGAGCTTACCTTATTTCCAGGAGATGGTTCAGATTCTTGGATCTGCTTTGGAGCATAACCTGAGTTTGTACGCCTGGAGTATACCTTCCCAAATCTAATAACAGCTTTATCATTTGTTTCCCTATCCCTGGTTTCAGGTGGTGGAGGAAGGTCAAGAGGTGCTAGATCATTTTCCTCATCTTCCTCAAGTTTAGTCTCCCCCTGAAGATGAGATTTTGAAAAATAGGAATTTTGCTCATCAAAGGTAACATCAACTGAGACAAGGATTTTTCTTGTGGGTGGATAATAACATTTATAACCTTTTTGAGTAGTTGAATAGCCGACAAAGATGCATTTGAGTGCTCTTGGATCTAGTTTTCCTCTATCCTGGCTGTGAATATGAGCATAAGCAATGCATCCAAAGATTCTTGGTGTAAGATTATGATGGGTTCGAAACTCGGGGTAAAAAGAGGACAAGATCTCCATTGGAGTTTTGAACCCTAGGGCTGTTGAAGGTAGTCAGTTTATGAGATAAGTTGCAGTTAGGAGGGCTTCCCCCCAATAGGATTTGGGTGTATTGTAGTGAAATAGGAAAGCTCGGGTGGAGGCTAGAAGGTGACCATCTTTTCTCTCTGCAACCCCATTTTGTTGTGGGGTGTGAACACAGGAGGATTCATGGATGATCCCTTCACTGTGGAAGTAGGAGGAAAGGGTTTGGTTGAAATAATCTTTAGCATTATCGGAGCGAAATCTCCTTATTCTTACCCCGAATTGATTTTTTATCATGGTATGAAAGATGGGAAGAATGGTGCTGACATCAGATTTATTTTTAAGGAGACAGATCCAAGAGACTCTAGTGCAATCATCAATGAATGACACAAACCATCGTGCCCCAGAGATATTGGAGATTTTTGAGGGTCCCCATATATCACTATGAATAAGGTAGAAAGGAGTGTCATATCTCTCACTTTTGTTTGGGAAAGAGGTTCTTTTATGTTTAGCCAACTCACAGGTTTCACAATGAAAAATTTTCTTTTCTAATTTTTGAAAAAGTTGTGGATACATATGTCTTAAGACATCAAAAGATGGGTGTCCTAACATATAATGATGACGCCAAATAGTAGAATTCTTATCAGCTAGGGATAACATAGAGCAGCTATTTTTAGATTGGTTTGGTTCTTCCAAGCAGTACAGTCCTGCTTTCTCCTTAGCAAGTCCAATCTTCTTCCCCGATCTCTGGTCCTAAAATAAGCAACAAGTAGGGTTAAATAAGGCTTGACAATTATGGTCATTGGTAAGTTTTTGTATTGATATTAGGTTTGTGGATAATTGAGGTACGTGGAGCATATTTTTCAGGGTGAGTGAGGGAGATAATATTATGTGTCCTTGGCCTGTTACCGTTGTGAGAGAACCATCAGCAGTGATGATTTTCTTGTTGTTTGGGCAAGGAGTATAGTTGATGAAATGGGTAGATGAGTGGGTCATATGATATGTGGCTCCTGAATCAATGATCCATAATTCCTTTAAATGATTTCTAAAAGAACTTAAACTGATAGAAATTGGAGTCTTACCTGAGAGTGCAAGTGAAGAAGATGCATTTGGTTTTTCAAGAGATACCAGAAGTCGTTTCAGTTTATCAATATCTTCTTTATTGAATTCTCCAAGGCTGGACTGTGCTTCTGGGGTGGGCTGACTTGTAGTGTTGTTGGCATGCGATGTACTCCTTATTTCACCTTTTTGATTCCACTCCTTGCTGGGGGGTTTTCCATGTATTTTCCAGCGCGTTTCCTTTGTGTGTCTTGATTTCTTGCAATAACTACACCAAAGTGAGTCCTTGTCTTTGAATTTTGAAGAATCTTTACCTTTCTCCTTCCATGACGATTCTTTGTTCATCACCATTGCTGAGCTTTGAATAACCTTTGGTTCCAACATCACTCCTCTTCGACTTTCTTCCGCGCGGATGATAGAAATGATTTCATTGAGTGATGGCGTATCTTCTTTTCCAAGGATCTGGACTCTAACCTGATCAAATTCTGCATTTAGTCCTGCAAGGAAATCATAAACTCTATCTTTTTCAATAAAATTTTTTAGGATTGCAGCATCTTCCGGACATCTGATTTCGATGCATCTGAAGTGATCAAACTCTTGCCATAGATTTTGTAGAAGGGTAACATATTCCATCACGGTCTTACTCCCTTGCTTTGTGCTTCCAACTTTGACTTTAATTTCAAAGATTTGAGCCGCATCACGAGCTTTGGAGAAGGTATGTCTGGCAGCATCCCATATGTCCTTTGCAGTGGAGAGGAACATGAATGTATCGCTAATTTCTGGAGTCATGGAATTCCACAACCATGACATGATCATGGAATTAATTTGCTTCATCCCATGCCCCAAAATTAGGATTTCCTTCTTTTGGTCCTCCTCCAAGGAGGTGATGTATTTTTCCTTTTCCCTTCAAGTAGGTCTTCACAAATTGAGAACACTTTAGATAGTTCTTCCCGTTGAGACGATAAGAAGGTTGCATGCTTTGAAGGTCACCTCGTCCTTGGTGCACCATCGACTCCTCAGTTTGGTCAATGCTCTGGGAGGAATTAATTTCTGACACTATGATGACTTTGAGTAGCAATGAAGGCTTCCTAGAAAAATAAGGCTGATTTTATATCAGCAATGAAGGCTGATATTTAGTAGATAGGGATTTAATCAGAGTTCGAGGATCAAGGCTCGCGCAACTAGTAGTAATAAAAAACTACTTTTAATGAAATCGCACGGGTTCAAGACTCGCGTAATTAGGTCGCAAGCTCGATCACGTCGCTCAGTTCACGCGCGTATTAGAGGCTTTGGCCCAATTTCTTCTTCCGCATGCGTGAGCAGGGATGGAAAGGAGGTTCCGTCCCACTAGATCTTCCGCCCAGCTAAGTCTTCCAGGACAGAGCTCCGTCCCGTAGGTTCTTCGCAGAAGTCGCAGAAGTCCGCCTGGTACATCTCCGATACCAGGGCAGCGTCGGGCGGCGTTGGCGAGGGCTCAGCCTTGCCTGGCTTCGTCTTCGCAAGGCTCCGGCTCTGTGGGCAGCGTTGGGCGGCATCGGCAAGGGCTCTGCCTTGCCTGGCTTCGTCTTCACAAGGCTCCGGCTCCGTCCTTCTCGACTTCCTCCGATGGTTTCCCTTTACTTCCTTCTAATCTCTGATACCATGTTGAAATCAGGAATTTGAGAGGGAAAAACCATACTTTATTATACAATAAGCTCCCTATTTATAGATCTATACAAGTTCTTAATGAAGAAACAAAATAATTACATAATAAAATCTTTCCTAATCTCAGAAGTTTAGTTATGGAATGTATTCAACGTGATCCCGGTAGGCTTCCTACGGATCACTGTTCATGGACGTAGGATCGGTCATCACATGGAAGGCTGAGATTTAACACATTTTTAATCATATATTCTTCTATAATGAAGCCATGGGCTGCATGCCAATATTAGTGTAGTATTGACAGAGTTCACCAAGAACAATGAAACTCTGATGGTTCACTTCAAGGTTGAACATGTAAACAACTCAAATGACATGCTGTAGAAAAGGTTCAAGAAAAATCCTATTGCTTAATATACATGAGTTAGAATTGCGCAGAACACTGCAAACCATATCAGAGAGAGTCAGCAGATCAAAACATATTCAAAACACATTTGTGCAAGGTCAAAAAGCTAATGGGAAGACATAATTCCAGAGGTTAATTACCTTCTGCAATATCGTGCACAATGGCAATCTTGATACACCTGTTTCAATGACGAAAATGATAGAAAATATAAAAAATATGAAGTCCTCGTGACTAAAATATAAAAAAATATCCATGGAAGTGCTTAAGTAAAACCAAACCATGCAAAAGAAATTCTTCTCCAATAGAGTTGTGTAAATGTACCCTTCAAATTGAAATTAGAATGTATGCACATAAAGAGTCTTGCTATTTCACAAAAAGCATAAACAGAGACAAGAAATAAAGTTGTCAACTTTGGAATAAAATCAACCTTTCCCTATTTACACTTGGTAGATCCCCAGCAATCAAAGCCATCAATGCCATGCGGTACATGTGATCTGCAATTGACTCCGCCCCCTTAATTCCATGATTGACCCAGCCCTTTCGCTTAGTTGTCTGAAAATAACGAATGCAAGGATATCTTATGCTATTTCCCATCAGAACATTAGAAATCAGATTCAGATCAACAAAAAATGAAGAATCCCAGAATGAGAAACTTACAGGATAAAAGATGCAACATGAGATGCAAAATAAAATAAGGGGTTGTTCAATTGGATGAAAAAGAGGTGTAAAATAAATGTAATGTGAGGTAAAAGCAGTGTATTGAAAATACATTCGAGTTGGTTGAGTACACTCCAAATGTAAGAGTTTTCTTTTTTTTGGTATGATGTAGAGAAATGCAAAATAGAATAACAGTGCATTTGGAATAATAATGGATCAGAGGTGGCCAACGATAGTACAGAAGACCCCTCATGATGAATGAAAAGTCGAAGATCGTCCTGTACGATTTGACCAAGTCTTCGTACTGTTCGGACGGGATGATTTGGATTCTTCTGATTTTACGGTACGATCTCCATCATACTGTATGATCCAACAAAGGCTGTAAATGGAAGAAATAATTTCATTTTAAACCACACTAATCTTCTATTCTAATCCTTCTCCCATCTTGTTCAAGTCATTTAGTATTTCCGATAACTGGTAAGAGAGCCCGTATTCTCGGAGAGGGTCCCTCTCGACCCCTAGCAGATAATAGATTTCAACTAGAGGATGATGAAGCTGCCTATCACAGACATAGAGCCACCATAATAACCATTTCTAGGATAATCAATCAAGAAAACATTAAATATTAAGTACTAGATCTTTTCATATGGACTACACTTCAGTTTCTACTTACCCTTGCATTTGCTTTCAATAGTGAGTTATTGTTTGAATTTTTCACTAGCTTATGAATAAATGCCAAACAAACCTCTCTAATCTTATGTTTGAAGGTACCCAGTAGAAATTACCTACCAGGATTTTCACAAACACCTACATGTATATACCATTAACATTAAATCCAAGGATATCACGACCATTAGTGACTACAACTGGACCTAAGTGAACCATACTCTTAGGAACACCCCGATGAATCTTCATCAGTCTCTAATCAACACCATACTCTTAAAGTTCCATATTAAACAACATGTTCTTAGAAATTCAATTATATCTAAAGCTACTGATAGGATCGATATACTCCACTATCATCCATTATCACTTATTTTTATATGACTGGCACTGAAATTAATGTGGCTATATGATTATAGAAACTATGACCACTATTAGGAACCCTAGGGCTCGTAGGCAAAACCTAACACTATAACATATCATAACCTACATATTAGATGCAAAGTACAGCCTTATGTTCCATACCCTAGCTGATCACTTTCCAGTCTACTCTCATAGATAGTGCTTTTCATCTTCTTTATCTCTATAGCGATGGACGTCGCGAATCACAGGAGGTAGAGGAGCACAATTCATATGAGGAAGGGGGAGCATCAGCCCTGAAGCACCAACCTACATAGCACCTACCCAACATTCTAGTCACCACCTCTTGACTCATGGATTGAGCGATTTGATCGCTTAGAACTGAGATTGAACACACATTCAAGAGCCCACAACACATTGGGAGTAGCTTCAGTAGTAGCACGAGGTCAATCATGCTTTATTTCAGGAGCAGTTCTCTTCTTTGCACTGCTACTTTCAGTCGCAACCACCACAACCACCTAATCAGTGTCCATTTGATGAGTAGCGTGTCTTGTTTGTAATTTGTTTTGTTGTACTTTGTGTTTTCATTTTTCTTTTTTGCGCATTGTAGTTCGGTTTTTAGTCTCTCTTTTTAGTGATATCAAAATGGGAGTAGCGAGTCATGTTGGTTATACTAATTTTCTTTTGACTAGTGCAGTTTTTTTTTCAGTATTTATGTTATTGCATTTTGTTTAAAAAAATTCAAAAAAATGTTTTAAAATTTAAAAATAATAAAATAATAATAATAATAATAATAAAATTCACATTTTTTAAAGAAGTCATTTAGTGGGGGAAGGATATGGTGAGAAATTAAAATAAATTACAAATTTAAATTCCAACAAATAATATTTGTCATCATAAAAAATAGGGGGATTGTTATAATCTGAGAGTCCGATCTAATATTTTGATGATTACAAACATTATTAGATGATCATTTACTTATTATTATTTATACATTGCATGTTTCTCTTGTCTGTCACTAAACATTTCAAGTCAGCATACACCGAGTAGAACTTAATAATCAAAACTCAAGATAATGCATTATTAGGTTCTAAGTCAATCTGTGTTTGATAGAGTGTAATTTTCTTTTCTTTTAGTCATTTTATCTATTAGGTGCATGTTGGCAACACAACCAAACACACACTCACAAGGGGGGATGAAAATTATATATTTGAATTTATCTGATTATCGTATTATATGATCTCAATTTTACTGTACAATCTGCTAAATCTGAAATTAATTCAAATATTTAATTAAATCAAATTAATTAAATTGAGTTATAAATAATCATACTCTACGACCTCCAATCATACAGGACGACCATCTATTTTGCTTAAACCCCACCGTTGAATCTTTGATACCAAAATTAGACAAATTTGAAATATGAAATTTAAACTTATCGTATTGTACAAAACAGTTTATACTATTTGAACATTAATGAATATTGCCTAATTTAATCCTAAAAATTAAGGAATCTAATAAGGATCAAATCCTAATTAATGATTATACAGCATGACGTACATGCCAATTAAACAAAGAGCTCGCTGGCCGAACATTAGTTTGTCCTGGATGATCTTTGATTTTATATAAATAATCATACAAGATGATCAGTAACGGAATTGAACTAATCGGACAATACGATCAGAGTATTGTACTATACGATCAAAGAAATTAAATTTAATATTAGGGTTTTAATTTAAATAGTCCATTTTAATTCTTTCAACAACGGCTTGAAGGTCTGAAGTTAAGTAGTAGAGGAAGTTTTCCAAGGAGAAAGCTTGAGAGGAGAGGGGAGTCTCCTTGCTCATGTGAGAGTCCAAACCACTTAGGGGGAGAGAGAAGGTTAGGTTGAGGGGGTTCTTCCTTGAGGGTGTTAAGGGGTGTGAGTGTTTTCACACGATTATTCCAATTAGCCTACATTTTGGGTTCTACATATTGTGGTTGTGGAGCTCTTGGAGAAGAGCTCTAGGAAAAGTCTTTGGTCAAAAGACTTAGTAGCCGAGGACGCTAGGGGACGGCATCTTTATCGTAGCGAGAAGCTGAATGAGGGAAGGCATCGCCGCCGTAGCGAGGAGCTGAAGGAAGGTTTGGCATCTCCGCTGTGCGAGGAGTAGGAGGAGGGAGCAACATCTCCGTCGGGCTAGGAGGCCGAAGAAGGGAGATTCTTCAGAAGCAGAAGAGTCTATAAAGGTCATTCTCCATCTTGTAAGGGAGAAGAGTTTCTCAACCTAGCCGAGTGCCAAAAGAGTGTGAGTTAGTGCAATACCTAAAGAGGGGGACCTTTGTGGATTGAACATAGATCAATTCGACCGAACCACTATAAATATGGTTCGTATATTCTTACTTTGCACTTACTTTCTTGCACTTTGGTTTACTTGGTTAATCTTTGTGAAAATTGTGACTGAGAATTTTCTGATTAGAATCTTGGTTGAAAAATAAAAAAAATTGAATATTTTCAAAAAGTTTGAAAAACCAAAATATTTATTTCTTGATTTTTGTTTGAAAATTTTTCTTAAAGCTTCCGGATGTTTTTTGTTGATTTATTTTCTATAAGAAAAGTTTCTTAAATACCACTTTACCTCCCTCGGTGCGCCATAACATTGTCACAATGCACCCAAAATTATTTCAAATCTTTACGCAGCTCAAGGGAATAAGACTTCTTTATTTATAAACCTCATAGAGGTTATAAAGAACTAAATATAGTCCATTCAATTCCGGCACAAGATTCAACATGACATTAGTAACAAAAACTAATTCTGAATCATGATAGTTCCTAGCATGTGCCTAAAAAAGATTAAAAGAGTTTATGATTTCCTTACTTGCCATTGTGGCTATATCAGTGAAAAAGGGATCCTGATCTACAAGTCATAAATTTGCTGAAGCTGCTGGGTGATTAAACTACCAAAGTAGTTTAAATCATTGCTCGCACTCTATTATCTAATGGCACTATTTCTCAAGCAAAAGGAAACACTTTATTCTCTTAAGAAAAGCTTTAAGAAAGTTTGATGAGGAAAAGAAAAATAAAATTATATGAGATCACTTGAAAACTTGAGCAACATAGACTCATGTTATCCGCTAAAATTCGACCCACTTTATCACAAAAGATTATAAGGCATCAATTCTTTGGTTAGTCAAAACACACTGGAGATTGATGCCATAATTTAATTTGTATCCAAACATTAGCATCCCTTGACTTTAAAATCCCATCACCATCCTCGTCTCGGGGTTTTTAACATAGCCATATGATAAAGCTCCATATTTTTTATAATTTATATTACTCCGAAAACCATAACACCCTAATATACTAACAAATAAAAAAGAATCTCGTTATATCCAAGCTCCAGTCAGGAGTAAGCATACATACTTGCAAACACTCATATCATATCCACCCATGCACATGTGCATGCATGCGGACCTTCACCCACCTACTAGGATGATGGGTCAATTCCCTCCCGATTAGATTTAAATATTGTTAACGTTTTAAAAACTATCAATTCTCTTTAGCATCAACAAAACTATTGCCATTTAAAATTTCAAGAACTTCTAATACTAGTGCCATTTAAAATTTCAAGAACTTTTAACATTACTTGATCATAAGTATGAAGAAGCAATACTTTCTCAATGCAAGGTTTCAATTGATGTGAAGTTGGCTACGATTTTTATTGTAGAGCCTTTCATATGATCTCAAATTAAAGGCATGGATTGGTGATGAGATTTAGGTATTTGATGTTTTTGAATGGTGAAACTTGAAGCAAATGGGTAAAAGTGTTAGGGAGCATGAAACTAAAGGGGGCCGAAGTTGAGTTTGATACACCAATGGCCAAATCCATTTTCAACCTAAAAGCTTAGGCCTCATGGGAGAGGGTTGACTTTGTATTTTTACAATTGCATGTTCTCATTTATTTGTTGTTAAGACTAAACCTAATAATCTCACATGACATAACAATCTCCTGCTCATGTGAAATCCCTCCACATCGACTATCCTCACTCTCATAGGAAGCATTTCAATATAAACAAGTGTCATGCAACAAAAACCCACTCGATCATTTGATACTTGCGTTGGATTCAACCGCCCTTGAACCTTGCTCATTCATTATAGAAAACATAAAAGACCCATCGAAGTCACAAAACACATGAACCACTCACTTCGGCTTTAATACTCACTTATTAGGAAGTGTGAAACAAAAGAGGGACTAAAGTTGCTTGTCTATGCACACACGCATAAACAATCAAGATGTCCACTACACTTTTGTGTGAAAAAAGTCTATTCTCCACCTAATTAATTCATTATAATAATACTATAAGCTCAATAGAAATAATATTCAACTATAACATAAGAAAATAGTATTGATCAACTTCCAAAATGGATGTCAATAATGGGTCAATCGCAACTAAAAAATCGATGTGGATAATGTGAAGGATAAAAATATTACTTTCTTATCTTCTTTTTGGAAATTGTTTTATATATTATACAACAACAATAATATCATCAAGCTCTTATCCTACAACGTGGGATCAGCTACATGAATCATTTTTCTCCATTGTATCATGTTAAGAGTCAAATTCTTATTTAAATCTAATAAAAAAAGATTATTTCTAATATTTTCTAACCAAGTCTTTCAGTCATACCTTTACCTTTTTTAACATAAGCCAAATCTAATACATCTACTCTCCTAACCGGGTCATCGGAAGGTTGATGTTTTATGTGACCAAACCATCTAAGACGACTCTCTCTAATCTTATCTGCCACTGGAGATACTCCAATATTTTCACGTCTATGCTCGCTTCGCATTCTGTCTTTAAGAGTAAAGCAACTCATCCGGCAACACTCAACTTAAATTTATTTTTCTCTTTTAATTGCCAACATTCTGCGCAATAAATCATTACAAGTCTCACCACCATCTTATAGAATTTTTCCTTAAGTTTGAGGGATACTTTTCTATCACATAACAAACATGATGCATTCCTCCACTTCAATCATCCAACTTGAATTCTACTAATAATATCCCCATCTATTTCACCATCACTCTGGATAATAGATTTGAGATATCTGAGGTGTGTACTCTTGTTATGACTTGATCGTCCAAATTCACACTCCCCCCAGTAGATCTGTTACTACTAAAATTATACTCCATATATTCAATTTTAGATCTACTCAAACGAAAACCTTTATATTCTAAGGTTGACCTCCATAATTCAAGTTTACCTTCAACTCCCTCTCTAATCTTAGCAACAAGAAGAATATCATCAGCAAAAAGTATACACCAAGGTACATCCTCTTGCAAATGTCTAGTAAGAACATCCATGACTAAAACAAAAAGATATGAGCTTAAAGCTGATCTTTGATGTAATCCAATTGAAATAGAAAAATACTTGGTCAAACCACCTTGTGATTGAACACAAGTAACAACTCTTGCATAAATATCCTTAATGACTTGAGTATAAGTATTATTAACCCCTTTTTTTCTAAAACTCTCCATAACACTTCTCTTGGAACTTTATCATAAGCTTTTTCTAAATCAATAAATATGTAGATCATCCTTAATCTCTTTATACTTCTCCATCAAACCTCTCAATAAATGTATAGCTTCCATAGTAGACCTACCCGGCATGAATCCAAATTGATTTTGAGAAACATTAGTATCACGTCACAATCTATGCTCAATAATTCTCTCCCATAGTTTTAAAATATGACACATTAACTTAGTTCATCTATAATTCACACTCTCTTGTGCATCACCTTTATTTTTAATAGGAATCACTCCTCCACTCATCTAGCATTTTTTTAGTCTCAAAAAATAATATTGAAAAATTTCATAAACCAAAAATTCCTTCATCTCCTTAGCATTTCCACACCTCTATTGAAATATCATCAGGTCCAATAGTTTCTCCACATTCCATGTTCTTTAAGGCCTCTCTAATTTAGGCTTTGCTAATATGCCGATAAAAAAAAAATCTCTATTTTCATTTAAGGTGTTAAGGTCATTAAATTCAATCATATTCTCACAATTTCATTGAAAAGTTTATCAAAATATCACACCCACCTTGTTAAATATCCTCTTCTAATAAAAGCATTTTTTTCATCTTCATCCTTAATGCACTTCACTTGAAATAAATCCTTACTTCTCCTCTTTCTTTGCTTGGCTAACTTATACATACATCTCTCTCTCCTTAGTATCTAATATATTATATAAATCATTAAAAACTAAATTCTTTACATCACATATTATTTTCTTAGACTCCTTACTGGCCTTTTTATATCTTTCCAATTTTTTTGTTTTTACATCTAAACTAATTTTATAATAAAAACATCTTATTTTTTATCTTTTCTTGTGCATTTTGATTCCAACACCAACTATTTTTACTATTAGGAATTTTTCCTTTCGATAATTCAAACTTATCATTTATAACATTATTGATATCGTTAGCTACTTTTTTTCACATAATATTAACTTCCTCATGTACAGCTAGAATCTTAAGATTCTGAATCTTACTCTTAACAATATTTTTACTTGTGTTATTTAAATGTCATCATCTAATCCTATAATAATAGTTTACTTTATTTTCATATTCTGCCCCTTCATCTTAAAGTCTAAAACTAATAAACGATAATGAACACATAAACTTTTACTCGAAATAACTTTACAATTTTTGCAATATAAACAATCTATTTTTCTTATAAGAAAATAATTAATCTGAGTTTTACTATATTCATTCTAATAAGTAATGAGATGTTCCTCCCTTTTCATAAATAAGGTGTCAGCAATAATAAAATGATAGGCTAGAAAAAATCTAATATAGTCCTAACACCTTCATTAGTCGCTCCAAATCTATAACAATTATGAATACTTTTAAAAATTTCTACCACTTTACCAACATGTTCATTTAAATTTCTTTCAATACAAGCTTTTTCTTCAAAAAGTATCATTTGTATTAATTCTTCTAAATTATTTCAAAATTTTAATTTTGAATACATATACAAACCTACTTGAGGAGCATAAGCATTTATAATATTAATAAAATTATGATCAACAACAATCTTTAAAGCTATAATTATGTCTCTAATTCTACTAATTTGTATAACATTATCCTTCAAACTCTTATCTATAATCACACCTACACCATTTCCAGTACAATTATTACCTAAATATCATAGTTTAAATCCTAAACTATCAATCTCCTTAGCCTTCTCTCCAACCAATTAAGTTTCCTGAATGCATAGAATATTTATCTTCTTATGAATCATAATATCGATTAATTCCATTAGTTTGCTTGTAAGAGAACCAATATTCCAAGTTTCTATCATAATTTTAATTTCATGGACTAGCTTATTTGCCCACATCCGTCCATGAAGTGGAAACCCTTGCATATTTTTCATTATACCCGAACACTGGTGCAGCGGCCCTTGCATACTTCTCATTATATTCAGGTCATGCAGCGCGCCGCTTACAGGGAACGTCCTAGAATTAACACAATATATTAAATGATTCATGTTATGATTCTTCGACAAGTTTTACGCTGGCTATCGACTGCCTAACACAATCGTCCACTTTTCTCATCCAAGACTTGTGACCTAATAACGACAATGTTAATTGATTTACAAATTATCGGACATAATATTTTATTTCAATTGGGAAAAGTTGAACCATAAAATCAATCATTTAATTATTTAGTTATCTTAAAGTCCATTAAGGTACAAAGTTAAATCATGGTATTAACTTTTATGTTTGTTTTCATACTAACATTTATAATGTGATTAGATGAACAGTTCTTTTTTTTTTTTTCATTTGGATGTTGAAAGATTAAAAAAAATTAGCCAAAACATATTTGTGTGAATAAATAATTATATCTTCAAAAGAGTTCAAGAAAGTTCACTCTTCACATTTAGTTCTCCAAAGTTGGCCAGCATTTCACTTACTCCAAAATTGTTTAAAATCCTCCTCAAACGTGGCCCTTATTACTTCCCTAAGACAAACGGATGATTTTTTTGTGCCACTGATTTCCCTTAAATTTTGTTATCAGATGAAAGTACCCCAAAATTTTGGTCCTTTATTTTCTTGGAAAAAAAAACAAAATGGTCAACAATATAGTCTTTTATTGAAAAATAACAAAATGTTTTGGTAAGTGAGACATTGTTAGTGATCCTTCCCCCTCCCTTAATTTAGTCCTTTAATTTTTTTTTTGGTGAAACATTGTTACTAACCCTCCCTCACTGAGAACTGGTAAGATTCTAATTTAATAAACTTTCACAATTATTTGGCATTGCATTGAACATGCAATCGCCTCAAATGGATTGCCCAGATAGTAAGATGCATGATTCATTACATTGATAACACTCAAATCAAATTAAACTTTACAACATATGTATTATAATATTTAGAACAATTTTAGTTGCTAGGCTTCAGATTGATTGAGCCAAGTAGTACTCATTTATTCATCATGTTTGATCAAGACTTGCTTAAAAGAAGAATATATATTATCCCCCAATTAAAACTAGTGGAAAGAATAATTTCATATATTTTTAAAATTGTTTGATCAGCCATCTGATGCAAAATGAATCTCTCAATGGTGGCTAATTATTATTTTCATAGAGTGGGGTAATACAAATTATTTGAAAACTAAACATGGATTGTTCATGATCTTCATAACATATTCAACAATTGAATTTTGATCGGTGAAATATAAGGGTAAAATTGAGTATTTTAGATGGGCTATATATTGCCCAACCATCCATTTGCATGCTAAAAATGAATGATTAAATCTTTAAACTTGTGGAAACTTAGCCATTACTAATATTTTGCTGTAAATGAATATAAACTCTGTAATTTTACGTTTGAAGCCAATATAAGGTAGTAAACTTTATTATTAACCTAAGAAGAGAATGCCTATTATCCTCTTAGAAGGAGAAAAGTCCATCTAGATATATGCATTTAATCAAAACACAGATTGGCACACAACAAATTCAACATGCACGGAAACAATCAAATGCATGCATGCAGATAAGTGCATATAAAGGTAAGTCAAAAAAGAGACATTGAGCTACTTGAATTCGAAATCACAAGGAGGCATGGATGGCATAGCAGAGAATTAGTGCATATTGTCTCAATGATCGACACAAAAAAAAGGTAAGTAGCTAGATCCTCTTAAGTAAAGCAAAATTTCTCTTTCATTGACAAAAGTATGTATCATTCCACTCCAAAAAAAATACAGCAGTAAGTAAAAGTATGCCTGACAACATGATCCACTAGAAAGAAACCCACGCATGCATCATGGAAAATTATGTGTGACCATATTATTTTTAATTTAATTAAACATCATAAATGGAGCTTCAATTTAAAGATCCGATGGTCCAAAACGCCTTCTCTAGCCTTTGTCCAAGTCATTTCAGTATTTTTAGATTTCAGACAATTGCAAATGTCTTCACTTTCTCGAGATGAATCTTTTCCAAATTTCATGCTCCTTAAGCACATCTTCCAGCAATATCATTCAAGAAACAGATGATCCTTTTTTCCTGGACCATCAAATGTCCAGCAAATATAACAACAACTATGTCTTGCTCAATTAGTTCTTCTTGGCTCCTAAAACATAAATTAACTTCCAAATTTGTCAATTTATCCCATGAACCAGATCACTAAAAAATGTCCTTTAGCCATTGATCATTCAATAAGGACCCATAATAGAGCAGAGAACTAAAAGGAACCATAATCGTTTAACTCGTATGGTTGACATAAGAAATGCAGGTGCTAAATCAATAACTCGATCACTTAAAAAAAAGATCTGTGTGAAAATCAACCGCCATTAAGCTAATTCCGGAAACAGAGACTCATAAACCAAATGCTTCCATGCCTGAAACAGATAATTCGAAACGCAGTGGCCAATGAGCCTGGACAATCCAGTACCCGGTACCTTCAAACGATGACAAAGCGTGAGAAAATCGATAGCAGAAGCCGCATCTGTAGATTCCTTTATAGCGGGTCCATCGGAACTAGGGCTCCCAACACCAGCACGAACGCCCACGGAATTCAGCGAGTTTCCCTTCCCGTTGAGCTTCAGCGAGTTTCCTGATAAACGAGAAAAGTACGAAACGGATCGTTGGAGGCGGAAAAGCGGAGCAGAAGAAAATGTTGATTTAACCGCCATTGACGTCGGTGCGGTTGTTGACAGCAGCGGCGGAGGAGAAGGATGGAGATGACAAGGAAATTGTGAATTATAGGGCGTAAGCGAGAGTTTTAATTCCTAATCAAATATTCAGAGGGGTTGCAGATTTTTATGGAGAGGTTAGTGTCGGAGGATGACGCATAGGCCTTTCACGTGTCAAACGAGATATATAGTGTGAAAATTAAGAAATAAACTTAACTGAAATATAGATGTGCTGTTCCGGCCGAAATGTTCGAATGAGAGGTTAGGTATGATGAGGAGAGAGCAGCAGAATGAGGTTAATTTTTAAAGTCAATACTAACGAGAAGTTAATTAGTCACATAATCAACAACAACAACAATAACAAGCCTTTGTCCCACTACGTGGGGTCGGCAACATGAATCCTTTTTCTCCATTGTGTCCGGTTCAAAGTCAAATTCTCGTTTAAATCTAATAGAGAAAGATCATTTCTAATATTTTCTAACCAAGTCTTTTTAGGTCTATCTCTACCTTTCTTAACATAAGTCAAATCTAATACCTCTACTTTCCTAACTGGGTCATCGGAAGGCCGCCGTTTTATGTGACCAAACCATCTAAGGCGACTCTCTCTAATCTTATCCTCCACTGGAGCTACTCCAACCTTTTCACGTATATGCTCATTTCGTATCCTGTCTCTAAGAGTAAATCCACTCATCCACCTAAGCATCCTCATCTCCGCAACACATAACTTAGTATTATGCTTCTCTTTTAATGGCCAACATTCTGCACCATAAAGCATTGCAGGTCTCACCACCATCTTATAGAATTTTCCCTTAAGTTTAAGGGGGACTTTTCTATCACACAACAAGCCCGATGCATTCCTCCACTTCAACCATCCAACTTGAATTCTACTGATAACATCCCCATCTATTTCACCATCACTCTGAACAATAGATCCAAGATATCTAAAACGTGTACTCTTATTAATGACTTGATCGCCCAAAGTCACAATCCCCTCACTAGGTCTATTACTGCTAAAATTACACTCCATATATTCAGTTTTAGATCTACTCAAGCGAAAACCTTTAGACTCTAAGGTTGATCTCCAGACTTCAAGTTTACCTTCAACTCCCTCTTTATTCTTGTCAACAAGAAGAATATCATCAGCAAAAAGCATACATCAGGGTACATCCTCTTGTAAATGTCTAGTGAGAACATCCATGACTAACGCGAAAAGATATGGGCTTAAAGCTGATCCTTGATGTAATCCAACCGAAATAGGGAAATACTTGGTCAAACCACCTTGTGTTTGAACACAAGTAGTAGCTCCTTCATACATATCTTTAATGATTTGAATATAAGCATTATTAACTCCTTTCTTTTCAAGAACTCTCCATAGCACTTCTCTTGGAACTTTATCATATACTTTCTCTAAATCAATAAATATCATATGTAGATCCTCCTTATTCTCCCTATATTTCTCCATCAAACCTCTCAATAAATGTATGGCTTCCATAGTAGACCTACCAGGCATGAATCCAAATTGATTTTGAGAAACATTAGTATCACGCTGCAGCCTACGCTCCATAACTCGCTCCCATAGTTTTAAAGTGTGACACATTAACTTAATTCCTCTATAATTCGCACAATCTTGTGCATCACCTTTATTCTTATAAATAGGAATCAATACACTCATTCTCCACGCATCTGGCATCTTTTTAGTCTTCAAAATATTATTAAAAAGTTTAGTTAGCCAAGAAATTCCTTCATCTCCTAAGCATTTCCACATCTCTATTGGGATATCATCAGGTCCAACAGCTTTTCCACACTTCATTTTCTTTAAAGCCTCTCTAACTTCGATTTTACTAATACGCCGATAAAAACAGAAATCTTTATTTTCATTTAGGATGCTAAGGTCACTAAAGTCAATTGTATTCCTACAATCTTCATTAAAAAGTTTATCAAAATATCTCATCCACCTTTGTTGAATATCATCTTCTAAGAAAAGTACTTTTTGATCTTCATCCTTAATACACTTCACTTGAATTAAATCCTTACTACTCCTATCTCTTTGTTTGGCTAGCTTATACATATATCTTTCTCCCTCCTTAGTATCTAATCTATTATATAAATCATTAAAAGCTAAGATCTTTGCATCACATATTGCTTTCTTAGAATCCTTACATGCCTCTTTATATCTTTCCCAATTATTAGAATTTTTACATCTAAACCAATTTTTATAACAAATCTTCTTATTTTTTATCTTTTCTTGCACAATTGGATTCCACCACCAGCTATTTTTACAATTAGGGGCTTTTCCCTTTGATACTCCAAACACATCTTTAGCAATATTTTTAATATCACTAGCCACTTTTTCCCACATAACATTAGCATCCTCATGCACAAATAAAATCTTAGAATCTAAAATCTTACTCTCAAAAATATTTTTATTACTATTCTTTAAATGCCCCCATCTAATCCTAGAAAATCGCTTTACTTTATTTTTTATTTTCTGTCCTTTCATCTTAAAGTCTAAAACTAATAAGCGATGTTGGGTACATAAACTTTCACTCGGAATAACTTTACAATCTTTGCAATCTAAACGATCTACTTTTCTTATAAGAAAATAATCAATCTGAGTTTTACTATAACCATTCTTATAAGTGATGAGATGCTCATCTCTTTTCTTAAATAAGGTATTAGCAATTAAAAAAATCATAAGCTAAAGAAAAATCTAGTATGGTCTTACCACCTTCATTAGTCATTCCAAACCCATATCCACCATGAATGCTTTTAAAATCATTTACCTCTCTACCAACATGTCCATTTAAATCTCCTCCAATAAAAATTTTTTCTTCGAGAGGTATCTTTTGAATTAATTCTTCTAAATCTTCCCAAAATTTTAATTTTGAACACATATCCAAACCTACTTGAGGAGCATAAGCACTTATAATATTAATAATCTTAGCATCAACAACAATCTTTAAAGCCATAATTCTATCTCCAATTCTATTAATATTTATAACATTATCCTTCAAACTCTTATCTATAATCACGCCTACATAATCAACGAGAAAATAAACGAGAAAATAAAATTTTAAATTAGTCAAAGTCATTCATTATATGTGTGACTTATTAATAGATATAAGCGTGAGACATATATATATTAAATTTAAAAAAAAAAATATTAATCAATCAATATTATATTTTTAATATATGTTTTACATCTGTACAGTATATGTGGCAAATTTAATATGATTTGAGCTATAAAATTGTCTTATAAAATCAATGTATATTATCAAATCATTTATATATGTTTGTATTGTCTTGTCATATAGTTAGCAGCATTAAATTTGATTAAATAATTTTTATTATTTAGTTCAGATTATTTACCTATGATTCAAAGGCTATATAAGTTGTGGAAGTAGAGTTTCCTTGGATGAGTAGGACATATATCTTATAGTATTAAATTATTTTTGCAAGAGTTGTGTAACCTCTTATACATTACTTAACAATGTATTTGCCAGTTATGAATAAAATTCAAAGAATCCCCACGAAGTAGATGATTCAAGAGGGAAGTACTCGGTTGAAAGAAAGTTTGGCGCTATGTACTGATGAGCAGTGGCGGAGCCAGACAATGTATTTAGGTGGGGTGGGGGCCTAAATTAGGGTTCGTTTGGAAGGGCTTTCTTATTGCTTCTAAAAGCAACTCTCTAGTATAAAAATTAAAATTTTTATACTAGAAAGTTGCTTTAAGAAATAGTAAAAAAATCATCCCAAACGAGCCTTTAATCAAATGTTTTCCTTAAAGCGTAGCTGCTATCTTTACTTAGCCCTTCAACTAATTTGTCAATAATCTCATTCGAGGAGTCTCGCTCTCAATACCTGAGCTCAATGAGATATCATCCAAGTATATCCATCTCATGAATTTAATTAGCCACACACTCAAGCTATAGAATAAAGATGTGGGGTGGAGATATTAATAGCAGAGATTCATGGAACATGGTGGCCATTTTGTTTCGCTAGACCTTCTCAAAGGCCGAATTCGTGAAATCGAGCGTGACATAGAAGGTTTAGTTGAGATGGTCGTTGAAAGGCCAATGGTTGATGCAGATTACTGTATTCTATACCATAAATGGTATTGGACTCGATGAATTCATGTTAGAATCCTATAAGAAGTTGATGGGAGATGTTGTGCCAGGAAGAAGAACATGTTTTTAAATGGAGCAGACTAGCAATATATTCAATAAGAATTTGAGTACAACTTTAAATGTTGTTAAACTCAAACACAACTTCAAGCTTGCATGTGCATACTAATTAGAAATATGTGGCCTGATCTTTTTGTGCTGATGTTATTTAAAGTGTTTACGTTTGTTTTCTATTTTACTATTTAGCTCCTCTTATGTTGTATTTTCTTTTTTTGATTGTGTTTTAATTGTTTATGAATGAAGGCTAGTTTGGTTTGGTTTAGAAAGGTATTGATAAATAGTAAATATTTAGTTTGTTTATATAATTATTGTAGTTAGTTTAGAGATATTTTTGCTATTATGCTGAAGATTGATACAGTAGAACAAAAAATGGTGAAGATAGATGTTATAGAATAAAAAAGTAGTATCTAATCCATGTAAAAGGAGTACAATGTGAACATCATAAATATAACTAAAATATCCAAAAGGTACATAGTATATATTAGTAATGCCTCCTCTTATGACGATGTGGTATCGTATCACCATTAGGAGTAAAATTTTGTGATGCACGCAACGATCTAGTGCATAGGTGGTGCTGCTCCTCAATAATGTCTTCAGACTGTGTGGTGGATGCTTCAGGCAAGAATGAAGGTACAAAATCTGGAGTAAATGTTGACTGAAAGTTTAGTGGTGTAGGAATCGTAAGTGATGGGCCCTCATTAGTATAAAAGAAAGGGCCAATACTATACGGATATGTAGCAGCATGTGCTAAGCTAAATGTTGTCTGCTAACTATCAGTATCCTTGAAGTATTGATCATCATCGATATACATATGCTGGCGCAAGCTGCGACATAAATCACCTACAATATTGACGTCCTGCTACATAGCAGTGTCCTCAATCCCGCCAAAATACGGATGTAACTTGCTCTCCACGTTCAAAAAGAAACCCTTCTATAAGAATTCAAATAATGCGTTAGGTTATATAAAAGCAATAAGTTTAAGTTGAATTGGATGGTTATACGCACCATATGCCGCTCTGTTGGGGCTCTAGGATAGTATGTCATATGGGGGTCCACAGGTGCCTGCAGCATATAAAGCATGGTCCATAATTTGAACCACCTTAAGTACTATCTAACATCTAAGTCATTATCATAATCACGGTGTACTCCAAGAATAATAGTTGCTCTTCTGCTCTCCCATAGGGTAATATATTCCTAGTGTTATAAAATCCAATATGTGTCTGCCTTTCTATGCCCATCAACTTTGATGAAACTGTGGTCCATGGGCATGATGTCCGTTGATAGAGAGCATCCAAAATATCGAAGGACTCTACCTAGAAGGTGTCACTCCACTTTCTTTCAACTGATTAATGGAACTTGTGACATCCATATTTTCTCTGATATAAGGCAAATATGTGAAACCTAAGCTTGAATCTCTATGTCGTATGACTCCCATGTCACTTGTGTGGGTGGAAGCAAACTGAAGCAATAACGGTTATTACTGAAAATTAATAAAGTCTTAATCAACTTGCCAAGCTCATCTCTATAATTGGCAATATTTCCAGTCGGTAAGTGCCTTAAGCGATCCTCATTCCATCTACGAACCATTTAACATTAATTAATACAACAAACATATAATGAAAAGTGCAATAGTTACGTGCCAAAATTTTCATACTTGGCACCTACACTCAGACCGTTGAGCTGAAAAGGGTATGGCACATGGAGTGACAGTTTGCCCACATGAATATACTCCCATCCCCATATCTGTAACAACTGAATGCAACCTGCTATGTTTTCCCTTTTGGGCTTAGTGGCTTCAGTCAACTCCCTGTACAGGTGGGCCAACACAACACCTCTAAGTAAGTCCTGAAACTTGAAATATCCTCTAATAACGGCAAGTATTGTAAATGGATCTTAGAACCTAAAGTGTTTGGTAAAAGGTGGCATCCAATCATGAATAAAATATATGCCCACACATGCCTCTAGAAATCCATCTTTGATACTCAAGATAGGAATCCCTCCAAAAAGTCCAACGCAACCACCTGAGTGGAATACACATTTGAGCATGAGCTTGCCCCATTATGAACTTTAAACTTATGCGATGATCAAAGGGGTTATGGTATATAATATCTAGATCTGGGTGAGAACCTACCAAGTCATCACAGTAGTCAGGCCATGTAATCCACCGTTTACCTGTTCCAACCACGTTGTGTCCAATAAAAGCTAGGTCGTCCACCTGAATACCCAAAATCATAGAGATGTCCTGCAATGTGATCGTTATCTCTCCAACAGGCAGGTAGAATGTGTTGGTCTGTGGTGATCATCTTTCTACCAATGTTGTCAACAAATTGTGATACATCCGTATGTACCTCATCTAACTGACACAATCCAATCTAGTAAATCTTAATGCATCCCTGAAACTTGGACAGTTAATTGACCAATCGAGCACCATCTACAAATGTGAAGTGACCTCAAGTATCGTGCACTGAAATATAAATTTCATGAATAACACATTAAGAATACATAAAGAAACTGCCTGAAGTAAAAAGAAAAATCAAATCTTACATACCTCATCTGGATGAGCAGCTCGGTGGCTACCGTGAAGTGAAGTGATGCTAGGATGTATGTTATGTACAACTGGTTGTGTGGGCTCCTCCACATGAGTTTGGTGCCTTCTAGGGTGTCGTGTTGCTCTATCAGGAGTGACTGCCATGATACATGAGAAGAAATAGGGTTAAGTTTTAATTGGAATGTAATGATGGAATTAAAAAAATGAAATATATGATATTATCACCTAAATGAAAACAAAAAACACACAACAGCATTTAATATGACATAGTTAACATTACAAATAAATGAAGTAAATCAATTTCACATAAATAAGGAAGATACCTAGTAGGACATGTAGTCTTGTTTTGTCCCACTGAGTTGTACAAACCACATTGCCTGTTGCTTTTTTTTTTTAGATTCATCCATAGTGTTTCTATAACAATTAACTCATGGTCTACTAGATCATCTTTTGAAATTTGGTGGGAGCAATAGGTGAACCCTAAGGTACGAGTTATGAGAAGCCCAGGTATCTCGATCATGAATGTTGTGAAACTCACCACTATAAGTTTGTTTGTAGTTAATTAAGGTGTAGTACTCTGACAAGTAATTGAGGTGGCTTCTTCTTAGCAATGATACACAACTAACAACATGAGCGCAAGGATAATGATAAATGATTGTACGTCCACAACAACATATATAGTTTTTGTCATTAATCAAGTCAACTCTGAAGGATCATGACGATATATCGATAACTTGAAATTTTTTCCTGTTGATTCTAATAGGTTGGGGTAACTTCCTGGCTTCTTGCTCAATTTTCCTTATTATTGAGTGAATTCGTGGTGCTAAAATGCTACCATTCTCTTATTCTGCGGCATTAATCATCTCCAATCTCCTTAAATGCATTGAAATAATATTATAGTATATGGTTGTAACCAATGCTTGAATAGGCAACCCTCTAGCTCTTTTTAGAATGTTGTGGAAGGACTCAAAGGTGTTTGTTGTCCTTACTCTATAGCGAAGACCAACATCATGTGTTAGAGCCCAACGAGTCACATCTTGATCTATGAACCACTAGTGCATGTCTGCCTTTATCTTGATGAGGTCCACCATGCTACAATTGAAAACTCCTAAGTCACATGTGCTCCCAGATGTGTACATTTTCTAGAAAATAAATTCCACATCAACAATACCCATTTGTTTAATAGCTTTCTTAAAATTTTCTCAAAGATGACATAGACAATGATGATGTACATCTTCAGGGAATATTTCTCGACAACCACGCACTAAATTAGGATGTATGTCTTATACAATGCACAAATTTGCCCGATTGCTTATAATATGAAGAAGTTTTCTCATTTGTCGTAGAAACCATATCCATGATTTATTACACTCAGACTCAACAATTGCAAATGTAAGTGGATATAGCCCGTTATTCTCATCGAGCCCAATGACACTCAGAAGAGTTCCTTAATATTTTTCTAGATGGAATGTGCCATCCATGCTAAGAATAAGCCAGCAGAAGCTCCATCCACTTATTAAAGGCCCAAATGACCAAAACATTCTCTCAAATATATGGGTCTCACTTGACTTAATACTATAAACTTCCCCTGGCATTGTACGCACAACTGTGTTCATAAACAAATTGACCGTTTGATATGACTCCTCCCAGCTACCAAAGACAGTCTTAATAGCCTTACATCTTGCATCCCATGCTTTTATGTAAGTCACTTTGATATTAAACTTAGCTTCAACACAACCTATAATCTCCCTTGGATTTAAGTCCATCTGACTTATAATACTTAGTAGTATAAAATAGCTTATGTACTGAGAATAACACTAATGGTGACTAGCAGTGAGGATTGGAGTTGTGCATGTATACTGATGCTTCCAAGATGAGATTCTCCATATTCCACCCAATCGTTTGCTGAGTCCAGCATGCAAATGCCACAAGCAAGGAGTTCCCGATGCTCCCTACTCAGCACAAACAAATGTAAGCTTCTTCCTGCTTGAGGCAAAGAAAACATACTGCACATTATTAATGATCGACCATCCTTGCAATGCAAATTTTAGGCCTGCTTTTTGACTGAAACACATCCCCTCTACAAGATCTATCGGAATTGAGAATTCCTCTATAATTTCCTTCCCCATGTCCCCAACGTCTGAAGTTATTTCCTGATCCCATTCAGGGGTATTTCTATATGTTCGTGCAAAGTCATTCTTTGCAACCATGCCTTCTTTAGTGCCAACAGTCCTATAATAATAACTTTGAATGACCTTATGTATTTCACCATTTAGATCAGCATTTACTTCATTAATATCAAGAATCAATTCATCATCATCATCTGATCCATGCTCGCTAGACCCGCTCCTCATTATTTCATACTGTTCATCAAAATTTAAATCTTGCCGATTGGAAGGTCTTACACCTTCCTCTGAAACACTGTATGGCCAAAAATGATACGAGAAAAATATTCAGTCAACAAATATTCCTAAAAAATAACAAAGATATCAACTAGATTTAAAATTCTATGCTTAACTTACTTTTCACATGGGTATTACGCGGGTGCAAATAATGAACTACCCATACCACAATCATCCAAACAAAATGAATCATATAATTGGGATGTCAAATTCTGCTCAACATTATCGGGCATGAGTGCATGACTACCTCTTCAACCTCCGCGTAAAGTATAAGAATTTGACTGTCAGCTTGCGATAACACCATATTGCAAACCTCATTGTCTTCAACATTCGTAGCAATAAACACATTCCCTATTGGCAAATGACACTAGCGTCATAGTGTACTTCGATGTGTCATACTTAAGTCCTTTCAGGACACTAAACTTAAGCTGCTCTAACTTGGAGTTACTTGGCAATTGCAAAGGATGATAACTATCCCTAATATACGTCGGTGCATACTGCACATCCAAGCATAATTGACCACTATACATAACAAAAAGAAAACCTTGAATAAAAAAGGAAAGAAAACATACCTTGCATATTAGTTACTTAGAAATCCTTGAATAAATAACTAGTGCAAATATATATATATATATATATATATATATATATATATATATATATATATATATATATATATTAGTTCTCCCAAAAATTTAAAAATTTCACAGCGCCCAATTTTCACAAAAAAATTAATCTTCAAAACATAAATATGTACATAAAAAATATACTAAAAAATATAAAATGAAGTATCTAAAACAACATCAATTTACTTAACTAATAAAGTTTACAAAAACATACTCTATCAATAAATAACACATATACAGCTTCAAGATCACAAACTCAAAAACATTTACAAAAAAATCATTAAAATACAGAAGCTATATCTTAACTCTTTGCAAAATCATAAAAACTCATACTTGCTTGTTAACTGAGACTATTTCAATCATACAAACTAACGCTATGATGAAACAAATAATACATGAAAAAAAAAAATACATAGAAACAAAATATACATAACTGAATAATATTACCTAAAACTAACACCTACCAACACTAAAGTTTAAATCTACACAATAGATACTAAAAAAGTTAAAAAAAAAAAAAAAAGGAAAGAAGACATACCTTGCACGCCGAATCGCCGGAGCTTCTACGGCTATTCGTGATTTTATGGCAAAGATGAATGGGAGATTCATGGGGTTGGGGAGAAATTTAAGTTGGGGCAAGTCGCCCTTCCGTCGGATGACTTAAAGTAGCCGGTCGCCCATCTGACGGGCAACTTTGGCAATTTTAATTTTTTTTAATCGTTGGTCATTAACTTAATTCACCGCATAGTAGGATAAAGTCTTGTTGTTGTTGTTAATCATTAACTTAATTAAACTTTGAAAGGTATTTAATTTAAAATTTTTCCCTAGTAGAATCCACACGGTTTTTAAGCACTGGGACACCAACTATTCTTGCGTGCTGCCTATTCCTACTTCTTCAGAGTGGATCAAAATAAATGTTGACATCACCCTTTAACCTTTCAGCCATGCAGGTCTTGGAGCAGTTATTCGGAATGACTAAAAATTTTATATCAATTTACTTTATATAATATCTCAAAATAGATTTAAATTTAATCTAAACTAAGGAGGTGTTTCGTTTCATGCAAAAGGAGTATAAAATATTTCAAACGCAGAGATTTTGAAAATATTGACGTTGAAGTAAAATAAATTCAGTGTAAAATTTTGGTGCATTTAGAATACATCATCTAGTTCATTTTGGTGTATTTGAAATTCTTCTGATTTGGACGAGTTCCAAATATACCATAAATTCATTGCAATTGTTATCGTCGATTTTCGCCAAATGTCAATCATCGACCACCACCAGCCACCGTCGGCCGCCCACCACTATCAGCGACCACCACAACCCACCTCCGTTTGGCCATCGTCCACCACCATTGGTGGCCACCCCATCGTTGCTACCCACCACCTTCACCGCTCGCTGTTAACTACCATCGCAGCCGATCATCCTCTGCCACCGGCCACCACCCACCGCTAACCATCACCCGCCGACCACCAGCCACTAGCTACCACCACTGTTAATGTCGACCACAGACAACTACCTTTTTATAATTTACATTGAATTCATTTAAATTCAAAAAAAAAAAAAAATGTCATGTATTTGTTTTACAATCTAAACAACTTTAAAATATTCTTTTTATACTGCATTCTCTTTTCAAGTAACCAAACAGCCCCTAAGTTCAAACTGCACCTTACGGACCTGTTTCAAACTACTACGTGCCCTTAGATGGTCACTTGCTCTCGAGATTTCATTCTTTCAAGAACATCATGGCCTTCACCTTCGACTTGCTTAAGAGGTGGAAAGCCATCCTCCACGTTTGAAAAACGGTTCGACAAATGGTGATGCATAACCTATGAGTCGATCTGCTTGAAGTTACTAATTTATTTTATGTTTAGTTTATTTGACTTCCTAAGAGAAGGATGCAATGGGGCACACGCATGAGGCTTCATTATGAGTTCGGTATGATTTTGATTTTAGTAAGTTTTTCTTCATATTAATAATGAGTTCTTCGAATAGTATGTATTAAAAATCATATTAATTGAAGATTAAGGTAATATCTAGAAGCTTGCAAACTATGAAGGAGACAACGCTCTCACTTCTCATCAATGATATGCCAAATCTCTCTAATGATCGTCTCATCTCCTCCTAAGTTATAGGTGATTAACTCTTTGTCCTAATCCAACATATTCCAAATGAAGCACATAGCTAAGTTTTTCCCTTGCATCAACCATCTTAAAAAATTTTACCAATGGCCTTATTATTGTTAATATTACATATGTGACACTCAACCATAATCTCTCATTCAGAATAGTCTTTCTAACTTCTTTTCCTGTAGCTTTCTTAACCCAAGCGCAGTTAAGCCATTGAGTAGAAGTACATTATAATGTTCGTAGATATAGATCGATTTAGTAAAATTTTCATGATACCCTATAAATATTTATTTAATTTAATTTAATTTTTTATATTGATCAATGTTTAATAAATAAAGTGATCTAAGATGGATCTTAAAACATATTTTCAAATAATTTTAGTATTCATATAATTATACAAAAAGATTATCTAACAATGGTAGTACACTTCCCTTGATTTTTATTAGAACAGATTTGACCTATAATATTTAAAGAAATTTTTTTGGACTCATCGTATGTTGAATTCACAAAGTCATCACCAATGAAAGTATATGCATAGGGAGGTATAAGATCCTAATGATATATATGTGAAATACATGGGAGGTAAAAAGTATCCGACTCAACTTAATTTGTAACCTTTATAGGTTAACTTGGATAAGGTTGAATCATTAAAACTACCTATAACACCTACATAATCCGTGTACGATTACACATGTTCAGACTCAAGCTGGTCAAAGCTAACCTATTGAATTTTAGTATTTATCACCTCTTGTATGTGTCTGGGGGTGTTGATGTTCTGCATATGTGTGAGTACTTGAATCTAGACTGAAGCGGGTCCTAGAAGTCTATGTGCATGTTTGAGTAATCTAAAATTTTTTTTTCCTTAGGGCACCACGATGTTAGGTTTGGCAGCACCACATCTTTGAGCTCTCTATTTTGGCCAAAATAATTCAGGTAATGCAGTGCTGAGGTGGTGTTGTGGCCCTGTGTGCTTCTACCGGGAGAGTTGTGACGTGCATGTTGGGGCATTGTGGCACTAGATATGAATTTTATATTAAAATATCATTTTTCACCATATTCAAAATCATTTTCTTTTTCAAGGCAACTGATTCGAGAGAGAGGAGTATTCTAGTGATAGGGTATGGGTGGCTCTTATTCACTTTCTATTGTCAGCATAGTTCTGAAAGTTGCTCGGATCAAGATATGTTATATTTTATTTATCTCAATTTTCAAAAATATAAAAATATTTGGATTTTACTAATTTAATTTATAATTTTGCAGTAAAAAAACTAGGATAACTTGATACCTACAAAATTTTCATCGTGTAACCTTTTGTATGTTATAAGAAGGTCATTCTGGACATTTAAATTTTTTTCTAAAAAATTTCCACTAAGTAGTTTGAAAAATATGTGATTTTTATTCAAAAAATAATTCTTATCCTATAAAATAACATTGTAGTATAATTAAAGCTTCAAAATAATATTCTAATAATCCCCTTTATCTAGTGAATTTTTAAAATACTAAATTTCTACTTAGTTGAAATTGTAGATCATCGACATAACTCATTATGAATTTATGCAAGTTGATTTATTTATATTTCATGAACTGAATTGCATGATATATATGCTTAGCTACTTGAATTATCTAATTCTGAGGAGATATGATATGTGGGAGTTTTGTTCTGGAAGTTCTATTATGATGTTAAATTTACATTTGAAAGTTTTTTTTTTATGCTAAATACATAAGGGAGTCATAAGGGCCTGAAATTTTGAATATATGATTTGTGTTAAGCATTGGGAATCATAAGAGTCTGCTTTTTGATATGTCAGCACATGAGTCAAAAGAGTCTATTTTTTATGGGAGGTAAGGTCTGATGAAAAATTGTTATCTTCTGCTCTAATATGTGAAGTGCTTATTTATTTACTTCCAGTGCACATTCTACTTTATTTCAAATATCTGTAATTAATATTATGCTCACTTCAATACATTTCTTATGAACTATTTTTAAATTTAAGTTAAATACAAAATAAGTAAGTTATTTAAAAATTTAGATTGGTTGGTGTGACCTACTGAGTTGTGTTGGCTCACACCTATTCTTCCTTTTATTTCAGGTAAGGGGAAAGAGAAATTACTAGTTGAGTAGTTGAGCGTTAAAGATCTAATATGTCTGAGTCTGTATAGATATTTTCTTGATTTTTTTACAATCATGGCTATTAATTTTATTTCTTTGTTCTAGGTCTTTGTAGCCATGTACTGTATTTTATACATTATATATACATTTTGAGGAATTGAAAAGAAATTTATGAATTATATTATTTTATTCTATTCATTCAAGTAAATTAGAAGCTCTATAGTCTACATACATTAGTAGAAGAAGTCTAAATAGTCCCTCATAACCTAGATCTTGGGCTTGGGTTGGGTTGTGACATTGCCCAAGACCTATTTGGAATGATTTATCTTTTTATCTTCTAATTATTTGCCCTAACCCACTAAATATACATATACAAAAAATATAACAAAAGCATCACCTCTATAAATCATCATATACACATATCATATTTATCAAATCAAAATATCATTTATAATAATCATGGATTGGTAATGCATCAATCCATCACAATTGAATCCATAGCTACAAAAGAATGCAATATATATATATATAGATATATATATCGAGATGGATCAATCCTCACTCTACTAGAGCCTTACCCTTCCCTGAAATATGTAAACCACATAATGAGCTAACAATCAAGTAGGTCATATATAACCTACAAATATATTCAATGCACAAAAATAAAAATAATATGCATGTGATCATTTAGATCAAATCAATATGAATAATAGTAATTAGTGTGAATAGTATTAATTAATATAAATAGTAAACATATGATGGATTAATAATCCCTGCCTCAGTCCTATTTTGGTGTATCATGTGAAATGATATATGAAAGGTTATCATATTCATCAATGTAATTGTGCCAATTACATCAATGACTTTTATAAGCTACTGTTGTTATTGTACCATAAGCAATAGAGTGATGACCAAATCATTAAGTATCAGTTACTAGAATAATATTATTATTATCTCTATTATTAATACCTAATGTCTATGTTCTACCAATATTAATGTATTATGTCTATACATGAGAAATCAATTATCATTACACGTGATAGCTTTATTATATCAATTATCATTATTTATGCATGTCAATGTTATGAATGTCATTAGTTATATAATATATATATATATATGTATATATTATCATATTATATCAATCAATAGGTATCATATATCAATGTATCATATATTTATTGACCTCATTTTTTTATGAGGTTCACTATCCAAAACCAAAAACCAAATCCAAAATCTCAAACCAAAACTCAAGGCTAAAAGCCTATGTCCCATAACCTTTTTTGGGAAATTTTCAATCACCTTAAAACCAAACCAAATGACCTCTGATTCATGATCTGTTAGTTGCATATTGATTATGCATGTCTCTAAGGTCAACCCTCCAAATTTGAGAGTAATTGGAGCCCTTTAACCTCTAAAACTGAATTGATTTTCTAAGGTTGTAAAACTTTCAAAAATTTATAGCCCATGCCATTGGACCTTACTGAAAGTTCGTGAGAGTTGTTAAACTCTAAAGAACTAGTCCTGAGGCTAACCAAGTGGGGGGGGGGGGGGGGGTGAATTGATAATTTTAAAAATTCTTTAACAAAATAAAAAATTAAAAACCCCTTGATACGAAAGTAGATCAGTTTCATAATAACAAGAATTTCAGAGATTTCAAACACTGAATAATTCATAAAAAAATATAGAAATTAAATGCGTAAAAATAAATAGAAAGAATACACCAGATTTATAGTGGTTCAATCAACTTGACCTACGTCCACTCCCCAAAAATCTCCTTTCCAGGTATTGCACTAAAAGTAGTCTCTCCTTTTACCCCCACAGCAAGACGGAGAAGCCCTTACAAAATCTTTCCACCGACCCGATGAGGTAGAGTACCTTGAATCCTTTTAGTCCCTCATGGAGTAGGCAAAAACCTGAAAATCCTTTTACTCCCTCATGGAGTAGGCAAAGAATCTTGGAATCCTTTTACTCCCTCCTAGAGTAGGCAGAGAACCTTGGAATCCTTTTTCAC
This sequence comes from Dendrobium chrysotoxum, assembly GCA_019925795.1. Lineage (NCBI taxonomy): Eukaryota > Viridiplantae > Streptophyta > Magnoliopsida > Asparagales > Orchidaceae > Dendrobium > Dendrobium chrysotoxum. The sequence goes on along the minus strand of CM034303.1, from coordinate 43,079,605 downwards.
CCTCTTGGTGAAGGCAGAGAACCTAAATCTGATACTGATGAAAGTCTCTCCTAGAGCCACAAAGGAACTAGACAAGTAGCTTGAAGAAGATGATGGAAATCTTACTTGGAACAACCTTTGTGAATCCCTCATAACTCCCCCTCACAAGGATTTCTCTCTCTCCCAGGCTCTCTTTCTTCCTTCTCTAAGCTCTCTCTCTCAGGTCAACTCAGCAGCAAAAGATTTTCTCAAGGGACAATGAGAGAGCTTAAATAGAGAGCCTCCAAAAGAAGCTCTAATTTCAACTTTTCGTTAAAGATCGTTCAGTATGATTGATAGATCGTTCTGTACGATCAGTAAAAAATAGTCCTTTTAGCCAGTATGATTAATTAAAGTGTTTGTACAGATCATCCAGTACGATTCTATAATCTTCCCGGACTCTTAGTTCAAGATACTGTATTGATCATTGAGTACGATATGGGATGATGACCGACGATTAAAATATCATTCTGTAAATCTTTCAGGACATCCAGTATGATTTCCTGTACGATTAGAAAAAATTATAGTTTTCGTCTTGGATGATGGGGGATCGTCCCATGAAATATCAAATATCATCCAGGACGATCTTCATATATCATCCTATTCGATTTGATCAATCATTCTAACCATAATTAGTCCCCTAATTACAAGATCTACTTAGGCATGATTGTCATAAATCATCCAGGATGATGTAAATCGTCATGTACGATTAGAACAAAAATCAAAGATTAAAATATTGCCTAAATAATGATTGACAGCTATTTTTCATGTCTATAACTAATAGTCCTGGACTATCTGAATCATCCAGTATGATTAGTTAATTAATCTCATTTAATAATTGGTGCCCTAATTAGGGTTTTTTTCATAACTACTCATTTAGTATGATTTACATCGTACTATACGATTAGTTCAAAAATCCATTTTCTCCCAACTCACTAACTCACCCCCTTGAGTGTGTGTGTGCAAGGTTATTTAGCTTGGGGTCCATTAGATACATGACTTGACTCAAGAAAGATAAAAAGTACATTAAAATTGAAATTATAGACAGACTCAACTATAGTCCACCCGATCTTGAACTAATTGGCATTGCAAGTGAACTTGTGGACCTGAAAGGCTAGTGAGTAGGGAAAATAAAATAAATATATAATAATCACAGTAGTAAAGAAACAATAATATTTATTATCATCAAAATCACAGTACTTGAGCCCAGATTTACAACACTTACATCTTGTGGAAATTGACCTTGGAACCCTCCCCAAAACCCTTGAACATGTCCATTGTCACTCGCATGACATGTTAACAATAAAACTAAACTTTTGGTGGACCTTGGCTGACCATGGTTGACCATGGGCCCACTAAACCCCAAACCCCTTAAGGAAAATAAAAAATTTCCCTTAAAAATCAACATAGCCCAATCAAACTAAGCCATGAAACCTCTTCCAATACATTATAAATATCATTTGGGATGTATTGAACCTAAACCTAAGTCCTGGTTTGACTTGGTTGACCAAAAAATCCCTTAAGGGCCTGACCATGCATTTCATGCAAGGATACCTCACCATTGCATGAGACCACCTTCATTGGGTCCAAAATATCATTTTGAACTTGATCTAACCCCAACCCATGGTTTGAGTTAGTTGACAAAGCCAATCATGGTTGACTAAATCAACCATACACTTAACCAAATACAAATTCAATGCTCCAAGTATTTCCAAACCAAGTCAAACTCTTAAAATCTTTCCATTACCTTCTCCAAGCATATCCAACACCTTCATGAGTCACACCCCTATTGGTTTGACTTGGTCAACCCATTTAAAGTGTCAAACTCATGCATGCAATCAAACTTTCATCCAAAATCTAAAACCTTGGCCTCAAACCTCTTGAGATTTATTCCTACAACAAGCAAAACCTTCCAAAGACCCATCCCATTCAACTTTGACTGGTTGACTGGTCAAAAAGTCAACAAAACCATTCAACCAGTCAACAAAATTATTAAGTATTGTCAAATGGTCAAGCATTGCTAAGAAATCCATTTTTCTCCAAATTAGCTAGCAAAACCCACTCAAATTTGTTAAAATCAACCCTAAACCATTCCTAAAGCAGCTTCTAAGCCAAGACTAGCCCTTTGTTTAGCCAAAGGAGGCAAAATGTGGTCCCCATCACCCGATGTGAACTCACCCATGTCACACTGAAGTTTTCTGCCATTTCCCTAGCTCCTAACCACCTAGGATAGATGGAAAGCATCCAAGTATCCACCCAATCATCCAAATAAGAAGTTAGGGTTTAAAGTGGGCAAATGCATGTAAAACCCTCATTCTAATCCAACTCATTCTCTCAACTTCCCCCAGACCCAAACATTCTCCCCTTGCTTCTCTAGAGCTCCCTTGATCTTCTCAAAGATTCTCCCAACCATTCCATAGCCTCCAAAGCCTCCATTGGTGAAGAGAGAGAGAGAAATAGAGTGAGAAAGTGAAGATTTGGAGCTATCGTTCAATCTAACCAAAATAATCTCTTGGGTCTTCTACAAAAGTGAAGAGGATTTCTCTTGGAGCAAAATAAGAATAAGAACTCACAAATCCAACCACTACTTGGTAAGATATTTACATTTTAAGTTTAAAATTTATTTTAAAACTGCTCTAAATTTTTAATGCATGAAGACCCCAAACTCCAGGCATTAAAAGATTAGGATACCAAGAGCTTATGTTTTAATTTTTTTGTCAAATTTAGACTGGTGGATTGAAAATTATGAGCAAGAATTTTTTTTTGTTTATTTTGAACTAAAAATGGCATTGATCGACCAGAGCTGTCCGATCGCGTGTTTAGCATGATTAGAGGTTTGCAAAATGGTCACGTCACCAAGGATGGAACAACACGTGAGATAGGGGTTTTGAACACGTGCTGTTTTTTCTCAGGGGAACATACGTGGCTGCATCACAACCGTCCATTCCTTTTGCAGTTTGGTCTAATGGCGAGATCTCATTATTGACATGGATAAGTCGAAACTATGTGTACAGTTTTGATCCGCCACATGTCCCAATAAGCGTGGACCAGAGAAATGGCGGCGCCACAATTTTAAAAAGATAAAATGAATTTAAAATTCTTTTTATGCTCAAAACTTTAAAAATTCATAAAAAATCCATTTTTCCATCAAATTGGGTGATTTTGGACTCGTTGAAAAGGTCTTGAGACATAGTATTTTTTAAATTAATTTTTATAGATTTTGGTCACTATATTGTGAGAAATTTAGACATATTTGAAATTATTTTTCTTCAATTTTCTCATGATCCAGTGGTCAAACTGGACTCAAAATTTGGTGGAAATTTTTTTAGCATTTATACACCCCCAGTAATTTTCACAAGTTGTGGTATGCTCAAGATTGTTGTGAATGGAATTTCCAAAGCCATGGGTCCATTTTGGACCCATAACTTTGAAACTTCATAGTTCTCCAAATAGGTATGATTTTCCTTCCATTTTTTTTGTGGTGTGTTTGTGTATGTGTGAGGGTTAGCCTGACCAAGTTTTAGACCCATTGGAACACTAGTGACACCTAGGAAATATAATTGAGAGATTTTTCTAGAGAACTTCAAAAAATCCTAGAAAATTCTACACATACCTAATAGGAGTGAAACTTTAAAATAGTGAACTTAGTGACATCATAAACCCCAGGTTTTAATTTCACTCAAGTTTGACTTCATTTGACCATAAAATTAAGCAAAATAAAACTCAATCCATTTATGGGGCCTGAAACTTACAAAAAATTGAATAAATCCAAATTAAATAAAAAATGCAAACAAATGCTCAAAATGTTTATAATTAAATACCCTTTCTATGAAAAATAATAGCCCCATGGCAAGACTTGAGGATTGATCATAATTTAATAATAAGTGAAATTCAATAATTAGTTAAAATAAATAATTAAGAATAATAAAAATTACCAAATAAATTTTAAACACTTGGAAAGATCCCCATAAGTCATTTCTGACATTTGGGGAAGATTTCAAGTGATTTGGAATCATTTTGGTATAAAAGTAAAAAAATCCTTCTAATTATGCAATTAAATAATTCAATTAAATACATAAACTTCAAAAATTCATAAATAATCATAGGAAACTCCAAATTGAGCAAACTCAAAGGTTTTGGACTCATCCCTGAGTTTAATATTTATTAAAAATATCAAACTTTTAGAATTCATTATAAATAGAAAAGTCAATATTTTGATCAACCTTAGTTCAACAACACCCAAACTTCAAAACTTCATAACAAATTGTAAAAAAAAAAATCTAAATCCAGCAAACTCAGTGGCATTTTACTCATCTTAGGGTCTAATATTTATGAAAAATATTAAAACTTCAAAACATACTATAAATTAAAAAAGTCAAGAAATTGACCCTTTATTTAATGCATTAAAAATTCAATTAAATGCCAAAAATCAATAAATAATCAAATTTTTTAGTAAATCACCTATCCAATCAATCAAATCAAATTATAACATTAAAGTGAATAACTAACATTTCATTGATGAAGTTTTTAGGATGGACCCATGGCTTCTTACGCCCGTTGTGATAACGCCACGATAAGATTAATAAATCATTAATAAGATAATCGCAAATCTAGATAATTAAATAATAAATTAAATCAAACCTAAACCCAAAGATATGTGCGGGGTAACTCAGGCCTAGGAGGATATTAAGTTAGCCTCAATGAGGGAGAAATAAACCTCACGACCCTAGTGTAAACAAAGGAAGTTATTATTCAACCTAAATAATTAATAACAAATCACTAATTAATGAAAGCCTCCATACCTTACATTGATTCCATTTTAGAGAGCATAAGTGTATTAAATTTTAATACTTAAGGACTAAAACACCTAATTAAAATTTAGGGCCTTATATAACTAATAATTAACCAACTTTAGCATATAAAATTCATCCTAAAATGAACATTAAAACATCAAACTTAAACTCAAACTAAATTTTCCTTGGCCTACAATAAACTAAAAGAAAGCACTAGAAAACTTTGAACCATAACCCATTTATAATACATCTAAATCACACAGCCTAATGCACACACTATAGATGACTTGTTAGGATAACCAAATCTAGTTTTAAGATAGGATGTTGTTCCTTTATAATTGCTTTTTATGTGATGTAATTTTACATAGATTTAATATGTTGTATGATGTCTATTGATGTTATAATTTTGCTATATTACTTGTGATGTGATGGGCCAAGATTTCTCCTAGGTTAGGAATGATCTAGATGATAATGAAGTTTTCTATAGGTGGTCATGCTTATGTAGGACTATAAAAAGGGGGCTAATTAAAATGTGATAAACAAAAATTTTTTAGGTGCTAAATTTACTAAGTACCCTAAAAATTAAAAAATATAACCAAGTGATTTTGTTGGGCCAAATATGAGCAATAACAATAACTTGAGATTTTTGATGATTTTATATATAAACTGCTTAGTATAACGTACATGTTGTATTAGAGTCATTTAATTTTTCATAAATATAAATTCAAAATGAGTTGTTAAAGTCACTTAAAATGAGATATTTGATACCCAATTTGGGATCCAAAGAGGAAGGAAACATCCGTTAGGGAGAATTTCTTCCATTTGAAAATCCAAATTTGAATACATTTGAAATCCAAAGAGAAAAGAAACACCCATTTGGGAAGGAGTTCTTTTTATTTGGATATATCTAGACCCTACAGATCCAAGGAGCCTGAAGGAGAGAGCTGAAGAAGTAAAGATAAAAAAAATTATCCCATTTTAAAACTTGCGTCATTTTATAGGATTAGAATTCAAGATGTTGTCAGTGGTGCCCTTTTAATTTTTGTAGAGTATGGATTGTAATTAAGTGGCATTTTTCACATGACCTTTTACCTTCATTTGATATTATATGATTGGTGATTTATTCAAATTATTTATGCATTAAAAATTGCTTGCTTTTTTAAGTATCTTATATACATGTCAAATTTATTTTTAGCCTGGAATACGATTAAGCTCTTAAGGATAATGAAAAAAGGATAATGAAAAAATTCTTCTACTTATAATTAAATAAAAAATACCAAGCTCACATTGAAAGAAAAACACTCCTATGAAGTAAGCCCAGGCATGCCAGGGGTTTTCATACATTCCTATTTATCTTCTCTCCTTGTTAAGCACCTCCTCACTTGTGGGTCATGGCAAATCACCTAACCTATTAGGGTGCAACTCTGTCTAGGGGATGTTGTGCATCTTTAGGAAAAAATCTATTTTCTAAGCCTAACTTTTAAAGTTTAGTATATACATTTTTGTATACAAGGTCAATGAGCATGCATTGCATTAGAAAACAACTAAAGAGTTAAAATTTTAATTGCATCGGGTAGTAAAGGGGCCACTTAGAATTTTCTCTTGATGTCGGCTTCAATTTCTCAAAAACTTAAATAACAGCCTACCCATCTATCATAAGACTGGATTCATTATTTTGAAGTGCCTAGGTGATTTAGCTAGCATTCCAATCCAAGCTGATATAGGCCTAGATTCATATTTCATTAGGTAGATTCGGGTCACTATTATTTAGTGCTCAAATTAGATTTAGGATCCTGAGTGAACCCAAAATCATAAGTTCTCAACATCGAAAATTTAATCCCAAATTTCTAATAAAATATCAACTCAAACTAAAATTTTCTCTCCTCTAAAATTAAAAGCCTAACATAAGATAGAACAAGGTGCTTTTGAATTATTTTCAAAATCCCAAAGCGCTCCCTACCTTTCATCATTTCACCTCCAAAATAAGTGATCAGGATTGATCCAATCCTTATTAAAATTCCCACATCATTCTTTCCACGTCACTCTTTGAAAATCCAAAAAATAGAATTTCTATATTATTTTAATCAAGAGTATTCATAGGAAGCCTAATCTTCCTATGATGTCATTAACTATGAAGGCTTACCTCTGTAGAAGATAAAGACCCCAGATAAAATAAATCCCACCCTACTTGGCTCTTAAATAGGATGGAAGAAAATTATTATTTTGGGAAAATTAAAATTAAAAGATGATCATTATCATCATATTCAAGTCATGGAAATAAATGATATTTTTTTTCTCTGGAGAGATATATCATTTACTAACATGTCTTTGAATATAAAGTTAATGATAGTACATCCAGATTATCATAGCTAAATATATGATTGAATAATATTTTGACCTTCAGGGTCATACGTAGTTCCTTCTTAAATGTGACTACGATAGCCGGAATAAAATTTACAGTTTTGTTATATGAACCCATTAGAGAACGATATTTTCACCTCTCAAGGTGATATATCATTCATAATGGTGTATTCAACTTAAAATTGAAAATTCAAAAATATATATTCAAAATTTCTTAAAAATACAATTCCAATTGATTTGTGCACCTCCCGAGCAAATAATATCAACTACATATATTAGTCTTATCATGTATCCTTGTCATTTTTCAATCATATCATATGAATTACGTAATTATTATGTCATATTTAATCATATAAAATCATGTCATGTATATATACATCAATAATACTATACAAGTCAAGACCTCTAGCTAATATGGTGCTTTTTCTGTATCAGTCATATTATATTCTATAAATCAATTAGACCAATTCGGAATCAATCATATCAATCATCAATATCATAAGTTAATAAGTTAGGTGGATTAATATAAAAAGTCATCACTCCATCGGTGTATCATATCATATCAATCAAGCTTGCCTCATGCCTCTCGTCTTATCTTTTAATATTGCATCACAAACCTTATTTAAAGAAAAGCCCATCGATTCACCCTCCTGTGTATAGTAACATATCTCTGACTAATCTAAATCAATCAAATCTCTAGCCAGTATTTCTTGCAGATACTCAACTATGCTTTATCATATGTTTATCATTCATAATAGCATATATTACATATGATATGCATATCCAATATAATATCATGTAAAGAAAATTAGTACTATGAACTGTAACAATTATGTTCAATATACTTATCAATATCTATGTCAGAATGCATATTAGATCAAATGCATCTTATTAACTATGTATGTTATATCAAATGGACTATAACATATACATGCTATATCAAACTAGTTGAAATAGATGTAACATTCCTATATCCTTTTTTTGTTCCTTTATTCTTATCATTTCATATAAAATATCATATATATAAACCCACTTGATGAAATCTCAAAAATGGTCATATTAATTTGTTCTAAATGAAGATATCTACGACATATCAAAAGTTACATCGTAAAAGTTTGTTGAAACTCAAGATAATGTATTTTTATCAATTTTGAGAGGAAAAATCAAGAAATTAAAATCACTAAAAATAGAAGTAGGGTTATGGTCACCTATCATGAGATGAACAATTTTTATAACTAGTATAAAGGAGAAAAATGGCTCGAGGTGAACTTTCTCTCTCTCCTCTTTCTCCTGATATCTCCCCCTTCTCTCCTATCTTCTTACCCAGCTAAAGAAAATGGAATGGGGAGTTTTGGAATGGGTTTAGGATTTAGATAAATGACTTTAGATATTTTGTTAAAAAGATATTTTTATCGTGCTAATACCGCAGCGCTCTCCAATAGTGAGCTAATAGTGCTAGGCCGACCTGTAACACTGCTATGCCACTCAATCTCAGAGCCACACTGTAGAGAGGGTAACATCATTGTGCTCACCAACATAATGCTACAACACTCTCATCCAAAAATTTTATTCATGCAAGAAATCATATCAAGTTCTTATTAGCCCATTAACATGTCATTTATCTAATGAAAATGAAGATAATATAATCTACACATCTTAGAAAAATATTATTCTTAATATTTCATTATATATCACTAACTAATAGAACATATTGCTAATCACATCAATCAATTCATGTGCTATGTATGTCAATCAATCACATGTCATTTAGTATGTTCTGTCATGATCAATCAATCATAATTAAGGAAACTATACAGAAATCAATTGGAATAGAGAACTATACCAATGAACTTATCATACACCTCTTTAAATTCCTACTAACTTAGACTATAAACTCTTGGTTGAATAAGTGCTATCAGCACTGAAGAATATGCTCTTTCGGATTATCATTAACAATCCTTCTATCATAGTTGCTCACATAACCTTTACTATATATCTAAAGGCTGCACTCCTCTATTTATATTCTTGTCTTGAATGATCTGTCCTAAATATTAATCTCTCTCCATATCCTCTCTATGTATAATCTATCATTTTGTTTCATTACTTTTCATATTTAAAATATTATCCTATAAACATATAGCACTGCTTTATGTGTCCCTTCTATAATCTGCACACTATAGTACATTATAATCAATCACTATAAATCCTTTTCTATATTCATTAAATATATTCTTCTTTTCACTAAAATTCCCTTTATTCATTTCTTCTATATGATGTTCAAATCCCACCTAAATTGAGGTATTGCCATATCATTTTCTACCAGTCTTGCTCTTTCCACTAATTCTAAATTTTTTTAATCCTGAATGGTACTAAGAGATATCTCAGTTCATCTTTAAATCCTCTTAGAAAGGGATTAAATTTCTTCAGTAGTACTAATCAGTTGTGGAGCATACCTAGGCACTATAGTGGATTAAACTTCACATTGCACTATTATTTTATCTCCCTGCTTTAATCTCATGAATTCTTCTTATATTTACTATTGTGCTGATAGAGGTACAAATCATTCTCTGAATATACTAATTGTTATGCCCTGAGATCTATATTGGAAGAATTGCATCTATCTTTGATTTTAGCATTTAACTCAATACAGGAAAATTGGCCATTACTAAGGATTTTTTTTGCCGGTATAAACCGCGTAGGAAAGACAATCCAGTGATTTTGTCTGCCAAAAATTATTTTTGGCAGTTTTTCAGCTGGAATATATATATATATATATATATATATATATAAAGTTGTGAGCAATAACATATGAAAGGAAGGAGAGGAGAGGAGATCACCTACGGCTGGGGAGATTAGGCTCAAGGCCGACATCGACGAGGGCAGAAGGATGGCAGGAGGCTACGACAGGGGGTCTCGGCTTTCTCGGGGATGGAGATGCATTAAAATGAGGAAGAAAGAGTGGGTCAGGCGAAATAGGGCTCCTATTGGAAATATTTTTGGCAGCCATAGCAAAAAAAAAAATACTTGAAACCGACAGTTAATCCACTAGAAAATGTGTCAAACTTATGTAGAACCGGTGGATTTTTTAGTGGCACAAAGACCACCAGTATAAATGCCAGTGAATGTTGGCGTCAGTTTGCCAGCTTAACCGCCAAAATTTTTGACAGTCCTATTGCCGCCGGAAAGTCCATCGGTATATCATGATTTTGTGTAGTGACTAGAGCTTACCAATTTTTTACAAACAACAAAAAGATTTATGCATGTAATCAGGAGGCTTATATTATAGGATTTTTATTTTTACCTGAAATCATGTAAAACCACATAATGAGCACTCAGCCTAGCAAGTAACCAAAATCTTACAACTGAAATCAATGCAAGGTAATAATATGTTCTAGATCATATATATATATATATATATATATATATATATATATATATATATATATATATATATATATATATATATATTAGTTATCTATATCAATAATCAGTATATAACATATCATATCTTAGCTGATTTTATTTCATTCTTCTATCATAAACTCTAATTAAAAAGTTAGTCGGTCTTTATCAGTCAATCAATTTTGTTCAATCTTATCATCCATTCAGCTTATATCAATATGTCAATTATAGTCACAATATTAATAATAATATTGGGTATCAGTAACAAAAATTGTATCAGTAATAGTATCAGTAATCTTAGTGTTGGTCATAATATCAGTAATAATAATCAGTAATAGTAATTAGTAACAGTGACTAATATCCATCATATTAATATCTATACAATATCAATATCAATATCAATATTTAGATATTTAGAAGTGGGTATTTTGCTGCTGCATTTATACTCCCAATCAGTCGCCCCTTATGACTCCCAATCAGTGTGCTCCTTAAAACTTCCTTTGAATCATGTGAATCAATCGCCTTGGTTCCTTATAACTCTTAATCAATCTCCAGCTCCTTATGACACACATCCATTGACTCCCGTTAGTGGATTACATGAATCTTGAGCATATTGTTGACCTCATTTTTGTATGAGGTTAGTAGGACCAATCAGGACCTTAGGATCATTCCAATCCTTTGAATTAATATTGACCCTAGGATCAATCTGATCCCAGATCAATCCAGTTTCAAATCAATCCTGATCTCAGATCAATCTAATTTCCAGACTATTCTAGATCCTAGGATCTTTCTTAGATTTTAGATCTTAGGATCATTCTAAACCTTAGGATCCTCCTAGAACCTAGATCCTAGGATTCTTCTAGATCCTAAGACTCTCCTAGACCCTGAGCCCTAGGATCTATTCTAGACCCTAGGATTCTGCCAGACTCTAGATCATATGATCTTCTTAGACCCTAGGATTTATTCTAGACCCTAGGATTCTTCTAGATCTATTCAAAATCTTAGGATTATTCTAGCCCCTAGGATTCTTCATAGATTATATATTCTAGATCTACCCAGATTCTAGATCAATCTAGGTCTTAGGATTCTCCTAGACCTTAGATCTATCCAGAATAACCTAGACTCTAGGATCCTCCTAGACTTCAGACCCTAGGATCTATTCTAGACCCTAGGATTTACCCAGACTCTAGATCAATATAGGTCTTTGGATTCTCCTATACCTCAGATCTATCTAGACCCTAGGATCTTCCTAGAATCCAGGCTCTAGGATCTATTTTAGATCCTAAGAACCTTCTAGACCCCAGACCCTAGGACTTCTAGACTCTAGGATCTTCCTAGATTTCAGTCCCTAGGATCTACTCTGGACCCTAGGATTTCCCTAGATCAATTTAGGTCCTAGGATCCTCCTAGACCTTAGATCTATCCAGACCTTAAATCTATTCAAACTCTAGACCAAACCAGACTTTAATCCATATCCTTAATTCAAACCTTGAGTAAAATCCAGAATTAAATCTAGTTCAAAATCCAAACTCTAGTTCAAACCTTGATTCTACCTTCAATCAAACTTCAATCCTATCCCATTACTCATGATCATTCAGAATGATCATAAGTGATATGGATGATTCAAATTCAACCACACAAATTCAAAATCCAGCTCAAAACCAGAATTCCAATTCAAATTCAAAGGCTAAAGGTCTAAGTCCTAAAGGCCTTTTCCAGCAAATCTTTGAACAATTCAAAACCCTATCAAATGCCCTCTAATTCAAAGTCTGTCAGTTCCACATTGATGTGACATGTCTCTACAGGCAACCCTCCAAATTCGAGCTCATTCTGAGGTCTCTAACCCCAAAAACTGAATTGAAATCCAAAGGCTGTAAAACCTTCAAATATTTACAGTCTATGCCACTGGACCTGCCAACCAATGGATCCTGACCTTGGAGCCTTCTCCAAAGCTCCAAATCACTTCCAGATTCTTGATTATGACCCATTGAGCATTAAACTGCATTTTGTTGGACTCAATTTGACCCCCAGTTGACTAGGGGTCAAAATGACCAAAATACCCCTATGGGGTGTGAATAGTCACTTTGGTCAAATGAGCTCCAAATCAAATGCAACCACCTCCAGCAAGTTTCAAATATCAAACCAAACCTTTTGGACCCACTTCCAGCCCCTGGGTCAACCTGGTTGACCAAGTCAACCTAGTTTGACCAAACAGGCCTTTAAGGGTCAAAATAGGTCATTTTGACCAAATGACCTCCTCAGACCTTGGGACCACCTCTATTGGTCTCCAAATGTCATTTCAAATCTGTTGAATCCATTCTCAGACCCTGGGCCCACCTTGTTGACCAAGTCAACCAGGGTTGACCTAAAAGGCCCATTAAGGGCCCAAATAGGTCATTTTGACCAAATGACCTCCCCAGACTTTGAGACCACCACCAGTAGACTCAGAATATCATTCTGAACTGGCTGGACCCAGTCCCTTACCCTGGGTCAATCTGGTTGATCAAGTCAACAAAGTTTACTCATTAAGCCCATTAAGGGCCCAAATAGATGTTTTGAACTAAATGATCATTCTGATCCCTGAAAACACTTCTACCAGACTTCAAATGTCATTTCAAACTTGTTAAGTCTAAACCCTGGACCTGGGTCAACCTGGTTGACCAAGTCAACCTAGCTTGACCAGTTCAACCCTTAAGCTCATTCATTTTGAATCAAGCTCTACATCAGCTTCAAACCCATTCAAACTTCTTTGATTACATTCCCCAATGATTTAGATTTGACTGGATCCATTGACCCAGTCAACAGTTGACTTAGTCAACTGAGTCCAAATCTAGTCAAAATTGACTCATTTGAATCAAATCAATGACTTTTAATGGATTAACTCATTTAAAGCCTTCAAACCCTCAAAACCATTTCATTTAATGCTTTGAATATTCCATAGTTTATTTGGAGTCAAATCTTGTCAACGTTGACATGGTCAAACTTCAACCCATGGTCAAACCCTTAATCACATGCAAACTCTAATCAATTTAAACTATTCAGCACATTCCAAACCTCAAATCACTTCATTATATGCCTTAGGTGTATTCTAACCATAGATGAGCCCAATCTTAGTAGATTTGACCAAGTCAAACCATGGTGACTTGGTCAATTCTCTTTACATACTCATTGATTTGACTATACCTTCAACCCATTTGTTTAAGACCTCTTTGGAGCCATCCCACCAGCTCTTCAAGCTTCACCTTCTACCACCTCAACATGCCTTGACCCATTGACTGGTCAAACTGTCAATGGAGAGGTCAAATGGTCTCTTAAAGGATTAAGATGGCTCCAAATAGCTAATCCCTCCTATTTAAAACCATACCAGCTGTTTAAAAAAATATCTAGAATATTCTTAAGGCATTTCCTGACCATTGGATCTTGATCCAATGGTTCCCAATCAAACCCATGTGGATTATAGGACAAGATGGCTTTCCACATGGCTTGTACCTCTAGTCCTTTGATTCCTCTGCTCCCTAACCGTTTGGGGACAGATGTCAGCCATCTAGGAGTCCCCTCAAGCAATCCTAGCCACCTAAATCAATCAAAGGACATTTGAATAGGGGAATACTTTGAAAGGAGCTCTCATTCTAATTCCAACCTTCTCTCACCTAAATTTCCTCCTCCAGAACTCCTCAAGCTTTCCAAGCTCCTCTGAGAGCTTCTCCAATAATCCATATAGCTCTCTTATGCTTCTCCCCATCAAAATCTGGTCTCCAAACCCTCATTGGTGAAGAGAGAGAGACCTAGAGAGAGAATCAGGAGTTTTACAAATAACTTCACATCCTGTCAGATCCAGCTCTTGGAGTCTTCACCAAAGTTGGAGAGGAAATCTTCTTCTTTCCAACAAGCCCAAGAAGTCGAAAATCCACTGGATATTTTGTAAGTTATTTATGTTTTAATTTTAAATTTCAAATTGGAACTGTAGCAAATCCATAGTGCATGGAACCCTAAAACTCCAGACATTGGAAGATTATGCTACCATGAATCTATGTTTCAATTTTTGTGAAGTTTGGTTGAGTAATTTGAGAGATTTGAGCATTTGAAATTTTTTTATTCAAATTGAACTACTGAAATTCAGAGGATCGGGACCGTCCGATCGAAGATCGGACGATCCAGATCAAATCTGGACTGCGCGGCGCCCCTGGGAATCGAGCGCAGGTCGCCTGGCTGAACCGCGCGGGTGACGTGGCCGCGCGTGGTCGCTTGGATCAGATCTGATCTGATCAGATCAAACGGCTATCGTCGATGCCGACGTGGTTAAGTAACCACGTGGGATTTTGCCGCGTGTCCGACTGCGGTGCCGTGCCGCCGTCAGCCAATCATTTCCAATGATTGGATTGGCGTTGCCGCCGACCTGATTTGACTTAATTTGAATAAAAAAATCATTTAAATGCCCTAAAACTTCAAAAATCCATAGAAAATTCATTTTTAATCCAAATCTTGCATGTAATACCTCTATGGATTTAGGGTGAAGAGCTCTATCATTTAAAAATAATTTCATTGAGTTTTGATATACCTATCAGAAGTTATTTAATTAATATTGAATTTAAACTTTATTTAATTGAACCTTTTATTGTCATCCCTTTGAGCTCAAATTTGGAAGGGGATAATCATAGGACATTTGCTATGTTCTGTGATTTTTCTTGCCTTAATTAAGCACATGATTGAGCTCTATAGAATTTTCCATTATGTGGGTCAATAGTTAACCCAAATAATAAAAATTTCATTTCACCCTATACATGTGAAATTAAACTGTAATCTTGCTGTGGTGTGATTGTTTAGGTGTAGTCTAAGGGTTAGTAACCTTGATTTAAGCCCATTCAACTTAGTGTCACCTAGGGAAAATAATTAAGGATTTTAATTAGAAAATTTAGAAAGTTTCCAATAATTAGGATACACTCCAAATTGATTTGAAACTTTGAACACTTGAACTTAGTGACACCCTCAGCTCATAGGAAAATCCTCACTGACTTTTGAGGTCATTAAAACCCTTAATTAACTTAATCAAAATTAAGCCTTAATTAAGCCCTAAAAACTTCCAGAAAATGTAATAAATCCAATTTTAATCTAAAAATTACAAATAATACCTTAAACTGACCAGAATTAAACCCTTAATCAATGAAAAATAAAAGCCCCTTGACTGGACTTTAAAATTAAATTTAATTTGAGTTTAACTGAAATTCAATATTTAATTAATTTAATTTATTAAAAATAATTAAAAATTCCAGAAAATCTCCAAACACTTGGAGATCACTCCTTAGGTAATTACTGACCTTTGGAGTTGATTTCAAGGAGTTTGGAGGTCATTTGGATTCAAACCATAAAAAGGGCCTTAATTAAACCAATTTTGAAAATTCAATAAATACTCAAAACTTTGAAAATTCATAACTAATTTAAATAAACTCCAAATTGAGCAAACTCAAAGGCATTCAACTCATATTAAGGTCTAATATTTATTAAAAATATTAAGTTTCCATAAATCAATAAATTTGAAAAAGTCAACTTTTGGTCAAACTTAGTTCAAATTCAAGTCAAAATTTCAAACCTTCATAATAAAATGTAGAAAAATCCAATTTCAGTGTACTTACTGTCTAACTGATCGTATTAAGGTCTAGTATGTTAATAAAATATTAAATTTCCATAAAACATTTTAAATCAAAAAGTTAACTTTTGATCCTTGAATTAAATTATTAAAATAATCCAAAAATTCCAAAATTCAATAAATCATCAAAAATTCCAGAAAACACCAAATCAACTTTAAAACCAGCAACCAACCAACCTTGATTAAAAATTTAATTAACCTTCAAACCTTAATCAAACTCAAAATATTTAATCATACCGGGTACCACTAGGTAACCTAGGCCTACGAGGCTATTAAATTAGCCCCAAGGAAGGTGAAATAAACTTTACGGCCTCGGTGTGCAACAAAGATGGTATCCAAAAAACAATTAAAATCAAGTTTAAAATCAATTTCAAGTCATTAAGATTTAAATTCAAATTAAATCTTCCTCAAGCCTTTCAACT
This sequence comes from Dendrobium chrysotoxum, assembly GCA_019925795.1. Taxonomy (NCBI): domain Eukaryota; kingdom Viridiplantae; phylum Streptophyta; class Magnoliopsida; order Asparagales; family Orchidaceae; genus Dendrobium; species Dendrobium chrysotoxum. The sequence continues at coordinate 43,062,965 of CM034303.1, read as the reverse complement.
AACCAGAACTTTAAACAACTTCAATCAATTATCCTATTTAAGACATACCAAAACCACACAGCCTACCTCACACACTTTAGATGGTTTGATAGGACAACCAACTCTAGTCTTAGGCTAGGCCGGTGTTTACTTTTCTGCTGTGTGCCGGGTTTTCGAGCTTTTACTGCATGCTGTCTGCTAGTGGTAGAATTGATGTGATTGTTTATTTATTTACTGCACTCTGTGATTTGATTGATTGTACGTTAGACCTACCCTTAGGTTAGGAACGATTTATACTAATTCAATCTTATGCAGGTGGCCATGCTCATACAGGGCATAAATTAAAGGGGGCAAAATTATAATTATTAAATTACACAGGTGCTCCAGAAAACTGCTTAAGTCCCCCTTTAAATCAAAAAGAGCATGGCCAAGCATGGCTGGTTTGAGTATTTAAATTTCAATATATTAACTGCTTGAGATGTCAAATATAAACTGTTGATTATTAGGATAACCTTGCAGGTTGTTGAGTCTAGATTTTTTCAATTTTAATTAATATAATTTGATTTAAATTGAGTTGTAAATTGTTTAAAGTACTTTGAGATCGAGATGTTTAAACATCCAATTTGGAATCCAAAGAGGAAGGAACATCCCTTAGGGGAGAGTTCCTATCCATTTGGAGATCCAAATTAGGATGAAGTTTCAGTATCCAAAGAGAAAAGATAACACCACTATTCAGGGGGAGTTTCTTTTCATTTGGATATCCAGACCCGACGATCCAAGGAGTTCCTAGAAGACGAAGAAGTGGAGAACGAGAAGAATCCCAAATCTCAAAGTCACTTGAGTCTTAGGAGTAGAATCCGAGTTGTAGTCAGTGGTACCTGGCCACTTTACTTTTCCTGCAGACCCTGGGTTATATAATTAAGTGGCACTTACCACATGGACTTTCAGTTTGAGCATTTATTTAATTAATTTAATAATTTAATTGATTTGATTGATATGTTGATTGCGATTAAGGACCCGCATGCTTTTAGTAGTTTATTTGACAATCTTGCATGTCGTATTTGATTTAGCCTGGAACTCGATCGGAGGTTCGTGAGGGTACGGTCATAAAATATTTCTACTTAAACAAAATTTAAAAACTTTAAGCTCAGATAGTAACTCTAACGCTTTTAAGAAGTAAGCCCGGACTCGCCGGGAGTTTTTCATACATCATATTGAATCTTCTCTACCGTGTTAGGCACCTCCCCGCCTGCAGGTTTTGGCAGACCACCTGACCTATTAGGGTGCAGTTCTGACCAAGGGGATGTTGTGCAATCTCTAGGATAAAATCTATTTTTAAGCCTAATTTTAAAACTGCTTCATTTTGATTTAAGCATTTAATCGAGTCAATTAGCATGCATTGCATTAGTAACAAATTAAAATTGAGTCTAAACCTTAATTGCATTTTTAGCTTAAGCATTTAACCCAACATATGTTAAGGGGTCAATTAGGATCTGCTCTAGATGTCGACCCCAATTCTTTAAACCAATCTTAATCAATGTTCCTACCACTCTACATTTAAAAGACTTGACTCATGGTTTTAAAGCGTTTAGGTGGTTTAGCTGGCTCCCCAATCCAGGCCGGGGTAAGTCCAAATTGCATTGCTATAGCTAGGATCCGGGTCACTGATTTTCAGTACCCAATTTTAGACTTAGGTTCTGAGGCAGATCTTCAATCCTAAGACCTTAACCTTCCGGGAATTTAATTCCCACCTTCTAATAAAATTGATCATTCAAATTAAAAATTTCTTTCAATCAAATTCAAGCCCAACACTTAGGATAGTTTGAGGTGTTTCTGAAGTAATTCAGAATCTCAAAACACCTCCTACCCTTCTTCCTTTGACTCCAAAAATAACTGTTCAAATTTGAACCAATCCCTGTTGAATTTCCAGTCCCTTAACCTTCCTTGATATCAAGCTTTGAATTCTTTAATGAAATTCGTATCGCTATTTTAATCGAGAGTATTCATAGGAAGATTTCTGGTTTTCCTACGATGTAATTGACTACGAGGGCTTGCGCTCGTAGGAGATTTAGAAACCCAGACCAGATTTCAAAATCAAGTTTTCAAAACCTTCAAATGATTATCTTTGGGAAATTTAAACCTGACGATTATTATCGTCATATTCAAACCATCGATAGTGATTGATATCTTCTTTCTTCGGATAGATATATCAATTACAATCGTAACTTTGATTATGAAACTAATGATCTTTAATCTTGATTATTATAATCAAATAATGGATTAAACATTATTTTGATCCTTCGGGATCATATATTATTTCTCCTTAAATTTTATTACGATAATCAGATAAATCTAAAGATTTGTAATCTGAACCTATTAGGGAACGATACATTCATCTTTCGAGGTGATATATCATTCATAATAAGTGTTCGATTTTAAGATCAAATTTCAGAAATTAACCTTCCCAAATATAATTAAACACTTTTTCAAAAACTATTTTTTTTAATCAAAACAAAAAATGGCGACTCCGCTGGGGAAAATCTCTCTCTCCATCTTTAATAGCGCTATGAATTTTGTTGTATCGGTAGTTTTGACTACCTTTCTTTCGTTAGTCCCTCTCCCATTTCTCCCTTGGGTGAGTGTGGCGAACTCAATTAAGACATGTGAAAAGAGAAGTGAGTGTAGGAAACCTTCCTCCAAGCTGGGCTTTGACATTTTGCCTCCAAATTTATTGGTAGAGCAAAAGAGTCAAGCTAAGCTTGTCAAAATCTTTTTGCATATGTTGTAAACTCACATGCGAATAAATTCCGGCATGCTAAGTTTCACAATTTACAAAAATCCCTCAATTTCAAAATCCAGATTCAAAATTTCTTTAATTCAACCTGGATTTTGACATTTCACCCCAAGCTAGTCAGTATGGTGAAAGAGTCAAACAAGGTCTCTAGATTTTCCTTAACTTTTGTTAACCATTATGTTGAAAATAAAACTCAATATTTTTGAGTTTCGAAAGTCAAGAAAAATCTTTCAAATCAACTTCAATCTTCGTTGCTATGTGTCTTCTACAATATTCTGTTGTAGTTGAATACATGCAATTCAAATTCAAAATTCTTCAGTCAATTTTAGGCTATGACATTTCACCCAAAATTTTTTTAGTGGGGTGCAAAGAGTCAAGCCTTAGGATCTTCAGGCTAATTTGGTAAACCTACATATTTGAACAAAATTCAATATGTTGAGTTTCAAATTTTGAAGAGGATCAGTTCCAACATTGAGTTTAAATCCCGTTTTAAATTCAAAATCAATCTCAATTGAAATTCAATTTTAACCTTGAATTCAAATTCAATCTTAACCTCAAAATTCAACCTTAAGCCCAAATTTAAACTTTCACCTTGAATTTAAGTTTGATCTTAATTCCAGATTTAACTTTAAATTTGATTTCAAGATCAAATTTGGGACTTTGACATTTCGACCCAAGTCAATTTGTGAAATGAAAAGAGTCGAGCCCGATCTTTGAATCTTTCATATCAATTTTATGCACCTACATGATTGAGTGAGACTCAATCTTTTGAGTCATAAAATTTGAAGAAAGATTCATTTGACTTAAGCTTCAAGTTCAAATTCAAAATTTGAGTTCAAACATAATTTCAACCTAAAATTTGAATTTGATTTCGAATTTAAAGTCAATTCAATTTTGATCGGGACTTTGACATTTCGACCCAAGTTAATTGGTGAAATAAAAAGAGTCGAGCCCGATCCTTGAATCTTTCATATCAATTTTGTGCACCTACATGATTGAGTGAAACTCGATCTGTTGAGTCACAGAATTTGAAGAACGATTCATTCGACTTCAATCTTAAATTCAAATTCAAATCCAACTTTGATTCAAAATACAATCTCAACTTTAAGTTCGAATTTGGTTGTCACCTCAAAGTTTAATTTCAATTTTGAATTCAAGTTCGAGTTTGAACTTTGACATTTTGCCCCAAGTTAATTGGTGTAGCGAAAGTGTCGGGTTCAACCTTTAAGTCCTTATCAAGTCTACAAACCATCATTTTGAATTTAAACTCAACAGGATTGAATTATCAAATTTTGAATAATATTAATCAAGTTTAAAATTCAAATTCATATTCAAGATTAACTAATTCAAATCATTGTTCATTAATTTCAGGATTTAAGCACTCAAATGACTGGGAAACTCATTTTCTCTCTAGATAGAAATTTGATAGTCGAAGGAATCACTTCTGGTAATTTCATCCAGTTTGAAATGTAATTCCAAAACTTCAAGTTATCAGTCAACGGAGAAGAAATGATTGATCTGTTTGCCGAAATATGAAGGAATGTCCCCTTGGTTGAGATTACTTTAGGGTCAGGAGTTGACTCCCCCATCTCCGAGATGGAGGCTGATGTCACCCCTTTACCCATTGTACCCTCTGCCCAGGTGGATAAGAACCAGAACTCAATAACGCTAGAAGAACTACCATCTCAGCCTGAGATTGGGTCAAGTTCTAGTACCCCTGCCGTCAGCAAGGCCAGTAAGAACAAAATGAAGAACTACCTTCGTAGAGTCAGAAAGAAGGTTGTCAAGGCCAAGAAGACTGCTGAGGCGAAAGCTTTAAAGCACGTCAAATCCGAGGCTAATCAAAAGTTTGTTGCCCCTTCTACGTACCCCTCCCAGGTGGAAATCGTTTCCACCCTTCTCCTATTGCTCAAAGGAGGGAGGTTGTAGAAATGAGAGCATGATCTTCAATACACCTTCTTGACTACTACATGGAAAGAATTAATCAAGCCAGAACTGAACAAACTCCAGCACCAGGCCCTAGGCCCCTAGTTGAAGGTTATGACCCGTCCACTCTACTAGATGATGTTAGGTCACGTTTCTATACATGCCCCACTACATCAACTAGAGAGGAGGAGGTGTAGAAACCACTCGGGGTGCCACTCTCCTAATTACTAGACCACTAGTAATAAGAGAGGGGAAATAATCTAAGATTATATCAGATAGTGATATCGTTAAAATTTAACTTTCAATGGCGTCCTATCGAGATAAATCTTTTTGATTAAAATGATGCAATGATTTCTAAGGATAGTGCAGACCTAATAATAGTCTCTCCCTCCAAGGAGATCGTAGGAATCTAATTCCATACTACTGGGGTCTTGCCACCTAGATTTGCAATTTCTTTTTAAAGAAAGCTTCCAATTTCTCAAGTGTACCGATTTCAAATTTCAAGATAGTTGAATCATCTTTTTAATGAAAATTGACCTCTACTTTAAGTCTTATTCAGGAGAAAGTTATTGTTGACTCCATCAAATGTTGAATACCCCTCCCTCCCACCTCTTTTGTGGGATTGATTCAAATATTGAATTAAATCAATATCAAACTTAAGTTGATCTTTGAAATGAAAATCTTCTCAATCTTCTAGCAATTTTCTATCTCAATAGATATCTCTTGCGTGCTTAAAATCTATTCAATGATTTTTAAAAGTCAAGCCAACACTCATTTTAAAAGGTTAGGTCCTGCCTTGAGGATTATCCGTCCTTGCATAAGAGAATGAGTTTTCTTCTCTTATACTTGAGATGTAATCCTGGTATTGAAATAGAGAAGGTGTAGCCTCTTCTTAAATTCAATTGAATTCAAAAGATGCGTAAAATGTGCCAACAATCAAGAAATGCACAAAGTGCACCAAAAGTTAAAAGATGCGCAATGGGCGCCACAAGTTAAGTAACAGTGCAAAATGCACTATAAATCAAAAGATGCGCAATGTGCGCCGCCAGAAAAAGAATGAGGCTCCCTTCTTCTAATCTCAAAAGACCCAAAGACCCAGTCAATTTTAAATTGCTTGATTTTGAAAGTCTTGAATCCAGATTCTTCGCCGTGCATCGGTAATCTATCAAGATATAAAAATATCTCATGCTAGAGAATTGAAAAGATCAAATTTCTATATTCAACTTAAACCTCTTTGAAATTGATTTTAATTCAAAATATTTAAGGGAAACCCCAGTTTAGTTTCTACGAAACTTGGTCTGGGTCAACAAAACCTAAATCCTGAAATCTTTTTCAGGTTAGTTGGAGTCACTCAAACTTTTCACTGTACTTCTGAATTTGTTCCCGTTTGTCATTCCGACAGGGTCCAAATAGCTAGAGGAATTTTCCAATAAAAAGAATGAATTTTCTATTCTTGATGAAAATTCAAATCTAGTCCTTGAGAAATGTGTGTAAGTCCTTCCACATAGGCATCTTATCCTACTAGGCCTTCTTTGTAAAATTACACTCTATGCTGGGTCCAAGTTTAATCCCACTAGAGGAGTATTTTATAATGCTGGAAATTATTGTTCATAATCAAACCACACCCTATGCTGGGTCCTAGATCATTATGATCTAGAGGCGTAGTTTTCCTGAGCTGAGACTTGCTGTTTAAAATCAAACTCTAATTGAGCAGAGTGCTTGACTCCAATTCGAGGAGCTCAAAGGTCTCAAATAAAAATTAAATTAAGCTCAGCAAAGTTTAAAAATTTATAAGTCACATTTTATTCAAGTTACTGATAAGTTGTGTCATTTTAGAACTCCCCAAGTAGGAGACTTAGTTGTAGTCTTTTGTAGACCGCTTCTAATCCGTTGTAAACTCAATGGAAATCTTGAGTCAATGTTGACTGGATCGTTCATTTTTAATGACGATCTTTGAGGAAGTTTCCTTTTGACTGATCAACCCTGAAGAATGCCACCTAATACTTTCAAAATTAGGGAGGCCCCTCAGGAAGTACCATGCCAGATGAGTGTCAAATTTAAAATTAAATTTAAAACACTTTAAAATTCAAAATCAAATTCAAACAAATCAAATTTAAATCAAATACATATCACATAAGGTTATCATATCATATATTTGATATCAATTAATATATCATATTAGATTTTGACCATTAACAAACATTCTTACATAACTCAATCATATCAATCATTTCAATACATATTATGTTGCAGTCTTATCATGTCAAATACAATATAACACTTTTCAACCCATTTTTAGCCTATCCTTTTTCCTACTCATTTTATTCAGAAATTCTTATACATATATTTAATTGATAAAAATGTAATAAAATCATATCATATTATTCAAAATAATCAAATCTATAATATATCAAAAGTTATATGGTGAAAGCTTATAAAGTTATGATATAATGTATTTTTGGCAGATTTATGAGAGATAAATTTATAGGAAACAAAATCATCAAAAATAAAAGTAAGAAGATAGTTACTTATAATGAATTGAATAAAATCTGTAACAAAAATGGCAGCAAATACGACCTAAAGATCTTACCCTCTCCTTTCTCTTTTTTCCTCCTTCCATTTCTTTCTGGCCAAGTAACCAAGTGATGGAGCGAATTGGGTAAGGCAGAGATATTTATAATAAAAATATATAAAAATACTATTAGTGATAGTACCACAACACTTTGCTTCAAAATTTTAATTTTTTTCAAATAAATTTAGTTCACACTTTTGGGTTATTATAATCTCTCCACCTTTAAAAGTTGCCATCCTCATTATTTTTATATCAGTCAGAGAGAGAGAGAGAGAGAGAGAGAGAGAGCATACTCAAAATAAAATTTCAAACATAAATCAAGAAATTATAAATAAAAAAACATATCAAATCATTGCAAAAAAAATTATGTTAGAAAACTTATCTTAAAGAAGAATAAAAGAATACAAAATCATACTAGTAGATTTATTTTCTTATGCCTTAATAGTTAAACAAATCATTATGATGAAATGTATAGTAAATCATGTGTGCAACTTATATTCATGCATGTAACATAAAATCCCATTTCTATTCCACTTATATGCTCTCTATTCCACTCATAAGCTCTAGTTATATTACAATTCTTCTGATAACCAATGCTCTGATATCATTTTTTCATGCCCTAGGATCGATATTAAAAGAATTACATCTGTCTTTCATTTTAGCATTTAACTAGAGCTTACCAATTTCTTGTGAACATCATAAATAATTATGCATACTGTCTAGAGCCTCATATCATAGGATCCTTATTTTTACCTTAAATCATGTAAAACCACATAATGATAGACCTATAAGTAATCAAAATATTACAACTGAAATCAATGCAATATAAAATTGAACGATATGTTGTAAATCATATAAAGAAATATATGCATCATTGTATATATACCAATTAAATATATTAATAATCAGTCTATAACATATTATATCTCAGTCAATTTTTTTAATTCTTCCACTATAAACTCTAATCAATCAGTTGGTTTTTTGATCTTTATAACTCAATCAGTTTAATTCAATCTTATCATCCATTCAGCTCCATTCAGCTCTGTTCAGCTCACATCAATCTATTAGTTACAGCTCTGTTCAGCTCACATCATCTCTAATAAAATTTTGGAGAGAGAATGTCCATTTTTTATGGAGGAAAAACTTATTTTTGAAAATTTCTGTTCGCGGTTTCCGGCATTGATCCGATGGTGGTGGAGGGTCATCGGCCTTCGGCGTCTGGTGGTCCTGTAGAGTCTAGTCATCCTACATCCAGGAGCTCGTATGTTCCTGTTCATCCTTTTTCTCCTCCAGCGTTTGGAGACGGATGTCCTATTTTCAATTTGGGGGCGAAATCGAAAAAGCCTTGTGGAGGTGCTTTGGTCATCAATGAAGGAGGATTATTAACAAGCAAGAAAGAGATTGAGGTCATTGGTAAAGGGAAAGAAGTGGTTTCGGAGGCGTTAGAGAATTGAAATTCAAATCGCAGGTGTTCTCGGGACTAAGGAATGATGCCTATGGTGCTTCTTCCATGTCTGCTCCTAGTACAGTTAAGGAGGTTTTAACAAAAGGTATTGTTGATTGCGTTGCTTCAGAAGACGGTGCTGATGATTTAGCTGTTTTGGGAGAATGTGGTAACAAAGGTGTTGCTGGAGGAGTGCAGATTCAAGGCAGGGAAGGTAATGGAGAATCTCTTATGGTGGCTACAGAACCTGATTTGGTAAAGGTTCAGAGTTGTAATTCTGGTGAGCTGGGAGACTGTGAAGTCCTGCCGGTTATCAACCCCCCAATTAAGTCTTCGACCGATCAATACAATGCTTGGAGTAAAAAGGAGAACATCAAGGTAATGGATCTTGATTTTGGTAACTGCTTATCCAAAGATGGTTCTTCAGTAAAATGGCACGCTGAAAATGAATTAGAAAATTCCAAAAAATTGAAAAAATCTTTAGTTATCAAAGTGTTTGGTGGCTTTGTTCCTTTTTTGGTTATTAGCACTGAATTGAGAAGACAATGGTCAGTTTATGGTAAATTTCACCTCACCCTGCTCCGATTAGATTGGGTTCTATGTTCTTTTTATGAGGAAGAGGTGCTAGAATCAGTCTTCTCTAGTGGTCCTTGGTATGTTAATGGGAACATTGTCGGAATGGATAGATGGTCGCTATCTTTTAATCCTACATCCCTTAAAGGTTTGATGGCTCCTATTTGGATTAGGATGCCTAATCTTCCACTTCAATGCTGGGATGAAATTAATATTTGTAGAATTTCTTCTATGGTAGGAAAGCTGTATTTAATTGATGGTAACATGTTCCAATGGGGAAGAAGGGAATTTGGGAGGATATGTGTTCGTATCAAGCTTGAAGATCAATTACCTCTAAGAGTATGGGTGGAAGGTTGTAATGGGAAGTTCTTTCAAAGATTTGAATATGAAAGACTTCCTAATTTTTGCTAAAAGTGTGGCAGAATTGGTCACCTTGAGAAGGTTTACTCGGGGAAGGTGGTAGAGGTTGCTCTCAGCTCCAAGGATCAAATTGCTGCTGAAACTGGGTTGGTGGGAGGACATTCAACAGTTACTAGTGGATCAGCTGCTACTGATTCAACAAATGTTAAAGATGTGTATGGGCCTTGGATGCATGTTAGCTACAAGAAAAGGGGAAATTTTATCTCAGGAGATAGGCGATTCAAGTCTCAACCAAAGAAAATGAAAGGGAGATTCACTTCGGGGAATCCAGGAGCTGTGAACAAGGAAAGTTCTGGTTCTTTCATTATTGAGGCTAAGGAGCAGATTGATAAAGGCAACAAGGTTCGTGAGTATACATATGTAGAAGTTCAAGCTTCTGTTTCAAGAGATGCTCCCGACAGTGAAAAGGGATTGGCAATTGCTGATGGTATTCTATTACAGCATGAGATAGTGAACAATGGTATGGCCCTCAAACTTCACTCTTCTCTTGTCCATATTAATAAATTTAGTGTGTTTGATGATTTGGTTGAGGATGGGGAGATCAACAATTCTAAGGGTGTTAATATTGGGCATCTTGATGAGTTGGATGGGAATAATATTAAAGGAGTGGAGGTAGTGGAAAGAAAACTGGAATCATCTATGGCTGATGGAAATGGCATAGTAGTAGGTTCTTCTGTGGTTTAAAAAAGGGGGTCTAAGCAACTTAAAGGCCTAGGGAAATGTGGCAACTAGGAGTAGAAGGTTGGATGGAGATAGTAGAGACAAGGTGGGGACTTTATCCCCTCTTGTTTAAATGTCTTCTATTTATTTCTGGAATTGTAGAGGAGCCAGGAAGAGGAAGGCTTCTCTATACTTAAAGGAGGTGGTGGTTAATCATAGGGTGTTCTTTCTTGGGTTAATGGAGACCAAGATTTCAAATTTTGACAGAAAGGATGTAGATTTGCTGATTGGGCCATAATGGGATTTTTTTCATGTCCCTTCTGAAGGAATGTCTGGAGGATTGCTGTTGGCATGGAAAACTAGTGTTGGGTCATTCCAAGTGTTGGATTCTACCACCCAATTTATTATTGGTGATTTGGTAGTTCCCAAGAAAGGCAAATGGAGGATTGCAGCTATCTATGGAAACAAGGATGTTTATAAGAGGAGAAGGCTTTGGGAGGATTTGGAACGCTTTGCTTCTAAAGACATGCCTTTGGTGATTGGTGGGGATTTTAATTGTCTCCTATCTAAAGAAGACAAGAAGGGTGGTAAAAGTTTCAGGTTTTCCCTTGGTCCTAAAGAGATGAATTCCTTTTTATTGACTAATGATTTGCATGAAGTTTCATTTGTTGGCCCAAGGTTCACTTGGTGCAACAATTAAATAGGTGGGGATCGTATCCTAGAGAGATTGGATAGGTGTTTTTTGAATTCAGCAGCATTGTGTTCTCCTCACAGATTGGTGGTCAGGCATTTGGCGCGGATAGCTTCCGATCATAGCCCAATTTTGTTGAATCTTCTCGAGTTCTGGCAGGTGGCCAAGAAACCTCTTAGATTCGAAGACGTTTGGGCCTCAAACAAAGCTTCAGCAGTGGTGGTTAGAGGAGTTTGGTTGAAGAAACATGTGGGCAGCTTGTCTCAAATCCAGAATAAGAATATGGAAAAGTCTTTAAAGGCTCTTTTTTATTGGAGTAAAGCTAAGCATAAAGGTTTACTTCTCTTGAGGAGAATCTTTTAAAGGAAATTGAAGAATTTCAAGCAAAAGAAGTGGAGGGAGCTGGTCTTTCGGAGGAGGAAAGCTAGGCACTCAAAGTTAAAGTGGGGGAACTTAACTCCACTTTAGCTCAATTGGATACCTGGTGGAGGCAAAGGGCTAAGGTCCGCTGGATGGTGGAGGGAGATAGCAATTCTAAATTCTTTCACTGCTTTGCTTCTGCTAGAAGGAATTCTAACTTCATTGTCAAAATTAAAGATGGAAATGGACGGATGGTGGATGATCAATTGGAGATTGAAGATACTTTGATCCTATTCTTTCAAGGCTATTGCTCGTTATATGGGTTTCGAAATAGTCAAGGCGATGAACTAGCTAGGCGTTAAATTAGCTCTGAGAAGACTTAAAGTAGCGGATTTTTAGTTTATCATGGAGAAAGCTCTGAAGATGGTTAATATCTGGGGAGAGAAGTTAATCTCCCTTGCTGGTAAACTATTGTTGATCAAGTCAGTTCTTCTATCTTTTACAATCTTCCAATATTCCAATTCGCTGGTACCTAAAGGTGTTCTTGAGGAGATTGATAAGCTATGTAGGAGCTTCATCTGGAATAAATCGGATGGGAGGATTGGGTTGCATTATGTTAGCTGGAAGGTTTTATGCTTGCCTTTGAAGTGGGGAGGAAGAGGGCTACATGCTTGCAGCAGCAAGACGGGGCCACTTAGAGAAAAATCGGCGTGAAGGTATTTTTAGAACCGGGATTCCTTGCTGCTCAAAATTCTTTTTCCTAAATATGGGAATGTGTTTGAGGATGGAATGGGGAAGAGAAACAGATCTCCAGCTTGGAAAATTATCAGGGAGGGAGCCACTTACTTGAAACCAATCAGCCATTGGAATGTTGTAAATGGAGAGTCTATTGATTTCTTTTTTGATACATGGGTGTTGGATAAAAGTTTTAGTAAGTGGCCAACTTTTATCAAAGCTGATGAAGTTAAAAATCTTTTGGTGGGAAGGTTTATTTCAAATAACTGTTGGAATAAGGAGGATCTTAGCAACTTCTTGGGAGTAGATTTGGTAGAGCTTGTTTGTCAAATCCCAATCTACTCGGAGATGGAGGGAGATCAGTTGGAACTTACGTGCCAATTGAGTGAGAAGTCGATTTCGGCTTTAGCTTATGAAGCTTCCATTGGCATTGGGGCTTCGGTGGCTTATTGGACTTGGATTAAATTTGCTAATCTCAATCCACGTGTGGAGGTGTTTTGGTGGAGAATCTTCAACATTGGCCTTCCAACTTATCTGTTTTTATCTCACAGGAATCTGCATGGGGAAGCTAGCTGTTCGAGGGGTTGTAATGAGATTGAAGATATTCAATATGTGGTGGTGAAGTGCAAGATGCTGTCAAGTGTTTTTAGTAAGCTAGCTAAATGGGGTTTTGTTTTTTTGTTATTCAACTCCTTTGATGAATGTTGAAGATGGTTATCTTCTCAAAATAGCTTCCTTATAAATCTTTATTGCAATGTGGTGTATTTTAATTGGAAGGCTAGGAATAAGCTTGTTCATAATGGGTCCAATGATGGTTCGTTATTCATAGCAGTCAACGCCCTGCAGCTATTTCGATTTATGGTGCTTGTAATTCGGGTAAGCAGGGTACTAACCAGCTGTTTAGGTTGTCTAATAATCATTGGTATCCTCCTCCGCCCGATTGGATCAAGGTGAATGTTGATGTAGCCTTACTTCCATCTTACAAATGTGGAGTTGGGGGAGTCTTCAGTGATCACAAAGGAAGATTTTTGCTGGCCTTTGGTAAGCCTTGTATTCATTGGGACGCTTCTTTTTGGAGTTGATGGCCACACTATCTATCAAGGAGGTTCTCAAAGATTGGATGTTCAAATTCAAGGGCATAATCATAGAAGGAGACAATGCAAACATTATGAAGTTTCTACAGGAGGCTCACGACAACAAAGGAAAAGAAGGGGTAGAGGGTTACAATTTCAATGAATTCAATCATGTAATTTTTATTTGCATTCCTAGAAGGTGTAATAAGTTAGCGGATTTATGTGCTAACTTTGCGATTTTTAGTTCTTTTATTTGGGAAGACTGTAGTTTGGATGCGATTCCTCCTTCTTTTATGTCTTTGTTAAAGGAGGAATCGAAAGCTTATGTCTTGTAGGGTGTTTTTTCTTCTTTCTCATTAATGCAATTTGATGCATTCTCAAAAAAAAAACCTATTAGTTACAGTCACAATATCAATAACAGTATTGGGTGTTAGTAATAGAATTATATTAGTAACAATATTTGAATTCTCAGTGTCAGTCACAATAACAATAATAGTAATCAGTAATAGTGATCCATAATAGTGATTAATTTCCTTATTATTAATATCTATACAGTATCAATAATAATATTCAGATATTCAAAAGAGGATATCTTTCTTCTGCACTTAAAACTCCTAATTAGTTCCCCCTTATAACTCCAAATCAGTATGTTCCTTATAACTTCCCTTAAATTATGTGAATCAATCGCCTTGACTCCTTATAACCCCCAATAAATCTCTAGCTCCTTATGAGTACTCCCATCCACTAACTCCTATCAGTGGACCACGTGAATCTTGAGGATATCACATGAGCTTATCATATCTATATCTGATATTAATCAATACATCATATTAGCAAACATTCTTGCATAACTCAATCATATCAATCATTTTAGTACATATTATCTTGTAGTATTATCATGTCAAATCATAATAAAACACTTTCAACCCATTTTCTGTCTATCTTTTTCCTTACTCATTTTACCTAGAAATTCTTATACACATATTTAACTAGTAAAAATACAATAAAATCATATTATGTTCTTCATAATAATCAAATCTATAACATATCAAAAGTTGTACATGAAAGCTTATAAAATCATGATATAATGTATTTTTGACAGATTTAGAAGAGATAAATCTATAGAAATCAAAATCATCACAAACAAAAGTAAGAAGATAGTTAGTTACAATGAAATAAATAAAATTCGTAACAAAAATGGTTGGTAATATGACCTAAATACCTTACTCTCTCATTTCTCTTCTTCTCCTCTTCTCCTCCTTCAATTTCTTCTTAGCTAAGTAACCAAGTAAGGGAGGTAGTTGGGTGAGGTAGGGATGTTTATAATAAAAAATATATAAAAATATTATTAGTGGCATAGAACTACAACGCTCTACTTTAAAATTTTTATACTTTTCAAATAAATATATTTCACACTTTTAGGTTATTACACTAATAAACTCATCCCAAGAAATCTATGAATTTAATTTATTATGAAATTTCTCTCTTTGATGTTTAACCCACCATCTCTTAGCTTCTCTTTCAAATATAACACTATTAATGGAGCATTACTATTCTCCTGGTACTACATACTATCAAATATATTTTCTATCTTTAGTAATAAATCTTTTATTGACTGTGGCTCTATAACTTTCTTGAATAATGGGGATTTAACTTATAAAATATTTAAATTTATACACAAGTATATGTGAAAAAAAACTTATAAAATATTTGTAGATGCTTATCCCCTTTATCTTTTTTATTCCCAGATTGTTTATTTTAGGCATCACTCATCAACTATGCAATTAAACTAGTAAATTATATCATACTATCTGAAGTCATTGGAGCTGTAACACTTTGTTCATTCCTTGTATCTTAATCATGTGAATATATAATATAATAATGGTGTTGATCTCTTACCTAATCACTAATGTGTATCAACTCAGAATGACACATATATACATTTAATCATGCATGCAAAGCAATGCACTTTAGGACTATTTGTATATCTACCCATCTCATAATTAATTCATATGGCTTTGAATATAATTTAATTCTTTCAATCCATTGCTCTGATTCCACTGTATGTCACACTCCAACTGAACTTAACCCGTAACCTTAATACATTAACTTGGATTAGGGCAAGACATCAAAACTGCCCATGACCTATTTGGAAAGAATTATATTTTCATCTTCTAATTATTCACCAAAAGCCACTAAATATCCATATAAAGAAAATATAATAGAAACTTTACTTCTATACATCATCATATATACATCTCACATTTATCAAATCAAAACAACATTTATAATAATCATGGATTGATAATGCATTAGAATATCACAATTGAATCCATAACAACAAAAGAATGCAATAAAAAATAAAAATACCTATTAACAGTCAAATAACTAGAAATTTGGGAGAAAGCCACACATAAAATTTAACATTTTTCAGGCATTATTTCAATGTATTATATTAAATAAAGTATAAATATTGAACTCAATTTAGAATTTATCAAAATGGCTTAACAGTAGGCAATAGAAAATACCATTCAACAGAAATTTACATTTCTAGAAATTAATCAAATTATTAGAGATCGTGTATAACAATATTCTGAAGCTTTAATTGAACTAAAACAATATTTTTTAGAAGTCAAAATAAATTTTTGAATTGATTAAAATCACTATTTTTAAAAATTGCCTAGCAAAAAATCTTAAATAAATACTCAAAATGATCAGAATAATTGAACTAAAGACTTATCAAAAGTTATGTGAACAAAAGTTACCAAAATCTGATTAAATTGCATTTTTGTTAAACCAAATTTATAAATTTGATTATTATTTTTTTTTTAAATATTAAATTATTAAATTCTGATGTAGACAAAATATAATATACCTTGATCTGATCAATTTTTAGAATTGGACTGACGACTTAAAATGACCCAAATCAGCTCAACTGGAATTTCTCTCTCCTATAAACTTGGTTGCCCAAGAAACTAAATGGAATATAATAGTGGATTTGGATATTTTTAATATTATAAATTACTCTAGCACTGTGGGGCCACACGATGGTGGCCACAATGCTCCCTACAAAATTCACAGCCTCACCTCCCAACCGTGCACCGGAGCACTGAATTAAATGCACATTTTCTCGAGACTTCAGCGTTAGGCGATCTAGGAATTTTTAATATATATTTGAACACCTAAAATCCACCACAAAATACAAGCAGATATTCACATGCATATGGAACATTCTCAGACATGAGCAAAAGAGTACAAATAGAAAAATTTAATTAAGTTATCTGACTTTTAGTTGGGTCTGACTAGTTTGAACAAAACGCTTGATCTAGAGGTCTCACAGACTATCTATATGTGTTCAGAGAGAGCCTAGTCATTCTATAGCTTCAACTCTGATTTAACCATGTGTATTAGCATGACCCAATAAAAGGCTGTGAATGCTCCTAATGCAGTGACATGTAAGGCTTATATTTTAGTTGTGCCTTGTCATATTTTATTTGATTCTGGCATCATTCATTCATTTATTTTAAAGAGATACTCTGACCTGCTGCATTTACCTTTTATATTATTATCTTATACCCTATCTATTCTTATGCCTATTGGAAATAATGTGATTGCTAATAGATTTTGTCTTTGTTAGTTAGAATTTTTGATAGGAACTGGATGTCTAGCTTAATAGTTTTTCTTATTTTTGGGTTTGATATCATTTGGGCATGGATTGGTTGAGTTGGTATAAGATAGTGGTGTAAACGAGTTGAGTTAATTTGAGTAGTGGTATTATTGAGCTGAGCTCGTTTAGCTTAAGCTACGCTCATACTCAACTTGTTATATAAAAATTAAGCTCGAGCTTGGCTTGATTGAAAGCTCAAACTCAGCTCATTTATGAAGCTCAAATTTTTGTTATCTTAAAAAATCCTCAAGAAAAGGGTATGTTAATTTTTTTAAAATATATTTTAAAACTAAGTAGCTCGATGAGCTAATGATTCAAGTTAGACTGAGCTTGAACTCGAGCTCATTTAGTAAACAAGCACGATTACAAGCTCGAGCTCAAACTCGAAACTCTATAAGCTTGACTCATGAGCTCGTTAGAGAGTCAATTTTGAGTCAACTCATGAGCCAGCTTGGTTTACTTACACACCAAGTATAAGACTCAGATTGATTGTCTGAAGAAGAAAGTGATTTTATTTCTGGAAAATGAGAGTTTCATATTTTATGGGGTGAGAACTATCTTGTCATATTTTATATCCACTCTGAAAATAAATAAAATATGGAAGAAAGGTAATATGGTATTTTTAGCTTCTATTAGAGATATGAGAGTAGATTCTGGATCATTGGATAGTATTCCCGTGGTACGAGAATTTTCAGGCATTTTTCTTGAGTCGTTAATGTGCATATCACGTGATAGAGAACTTAAGTTTTGTATAGATTTGTTTCTTGATATAGCTCCAATCTCTAAAGCTCTATATTGAATGGCACCTAAAGAGCTTCAAGAGTTGGTTGATAAAGGTTTTATCCATCCTAGTGTATCTTTGTGAGGAACACCAATTTTTGCATGAAAAAGAAGGATGGTACTATACGAATGTGTATTGATTAATGATCTATTAGATTAGATTATAGGATTATCTATTTTTTTAACTAATCTAAGATTTGGATATCATCACCTAAAGGTTAAAGTAGAAGATTTTGCCAAGACTACTTTTAGAATGAGATACAGACACTATGGGTTTTTAGTTATGCTTTTTGTAGTGACTAATACTCTAATAATTTTTATGGCTTTGATGAATAGGATCTTTAGGGCATTTCTAGATCAATTTAATATTATATTTATTGATGACATTATGGTATATTATGAGTCTGGGGAGTAGCACACAGTTCATTTAAGGAAAGTTTTAGAAATTATGAGATAGCATCAGCTTTATGCTAAATTCTCTAAGTATATTTTTTTTTATTGAAGAGTATCATATTTCTGGGATAAGGGGTCAGTAGTGTAGGTATATCTATTTATCCCCAAAAAATTTAGGTATTTTATGATTGGTTGAGGCTAATTATAATATTTAAGGTACATATCTTTCAGAGTATAGCAATGTATTAAAGGAAATTTATTAGAGGGTTTTTCCAGATTTATGAACACCTGACTAGTCTAACTCAGAAGTCAATGGTTTGGGATTAGACACCTAATTATGAGAAGAGTTTTGAAAAAATGAAGGATTTCTAAATAAAGGCTTTGATTTTAACAATTCCTTTCGCTACTGATGAATTTTTTGCATTCATTAATGTTTCACTGAAAGGCTTAGGTTACGTCCTGATGTAATAAAGAAAAGTTATATCTTATGCTTCCAAAAGTTAAAGCCATGCAAGAAGAATTATCTCACACATGATTTAGAATTAATTATTATTATATTTATTCTAAAATCTGGCAACACTACTTGTATGGGGTTAGATGTGAGATTTTTATTGATTATTAGAGTTTGAAGTACATATCTACATAAAAGAATCTGATTCTGAGACAAAGAAGGTGGCTTGAATTAATTAAGGATTATGATATAACGAATCAGTATAAGCCTAGTAAGGAAAATATAGTAGCACATACTTCGAGTAAAAATCATCTGGTTCATATTTTTCTCTACTTACTACAGTAGATTCTTTGATTCATGATATAAAGAAGCTAGAGTTAGAGATAATGAGATGCATGGACACAAATTCAGACACATTATTAGTTATGATTATTTAGGCTACTTTGTAGGAGAAGATTTGAGAAGCTCAAAAGTTAGGTACGGAGTATTTGAAGTTGATTGATTAGATTAAATCTGGTAAGAAATTTAAATTGTGAATATTTAATTCTAATGCCATATTATGCAAGCAGAGATTGTGGGTTCTACTATTAAAGATCTAAAGATTGAGATTTTTCATGAGGCACATTATTCAGGCTATATGATTCATCCAAAAAATAGCAAGATTAAAAGTTCGTGAGGGGTGTTAAACCCTATAGAATTAGTCCCAACGCTAACCAAGAGGGGGCTGAATTGGATATTTAAAAACTTCTTTAACAAAGAGAAAAATCTTTTTCTATCTTGCAACAAAAATGAATTAAATCAATAATAAAAAGATAAATTAGTGATTTCACCCATACAGTTAATCGTAGTAAAAATAAAGTGCAAAAAATAATCAGAAAGAACACACAAGATTTATAGTGGTTTGGTCCAACCTGACCTACGTCCACTCCCCAGAACCTCCCATTTCATGTATTGCACTAAACCTTTAGTGACTCTCTTTTAGCCCCCACAGCTAGGCAGAGAAGCCCTTTCAAAATCTCTTCCACCTTTTCCAGTGCGACAGAGAACCTGAAATCCTTTTCACCCTTCTGGTGAGGTAGAGAACCTGGAATCCTTTTTCACCTTCCTGGTGAAAGCAGAGAACCTAATCTTTTGGCACTAAAGAGATCTTCTTCTTCCCAAAACTTCCCTCAAGACAAACCTTGAATCCGATGGTACTATGGTGCAAGCTTGCCGAAGCAATCATGTGAAACCCCCTCCACACTCCCTTGACATCCCCTCCAAGGATCTTCTCCCTATCTCAAACTCCACCATTTCCTCTCTCCCTTTCAAGGCTCTCTATTTAAGTTTTCTTTAAAAAAACAAAGCCTCAATGGCTGCCAAAGACACTTACAATGTCTCTGGAGAAAGCTTAAGTAGAGGGCTTTGAAAAATCCTAAAAATCAATTCTGGCAGAAAAGATCATCCAGGATGATTACAGGATCGTCCAAGATAATATGCTTTAATAGAGGGCTTCAAAAAACCCTAAAAACTCTATTCTGCTTCCAAATATCATCCAATATGATCTAAGGATCGTCTAGGAAGATGTGCAGAATTTCACCTGAAAGTACAGGACGATCACCTGGATGATATGTTCAAATTTGTACTGGTCATCCAGGATGATTCTAAAATCATTCAGGATGATACTGTGATCGTCCAGTATAATCTGAATATCAAATTAAGCAGATTTGATTGACTAATCACAGAATTAATTTAGGTAATATTGTCATAGATCGTCTAGTACGATATGGATCATCCTGGATGATTAGAGCAAAAATAGAAACTTAAAATCTTGCTTAAATTATTATGGTAGCTAGGGTTTTGAGATCATATTGGATCATCCAGGATGATTAGCTCAAAAATTAAACTTCTTGTTTTGGCTCAATCTCACTCCCCCGGTGCATGTGTGTATGGTCACCAAGCTAGCAAACATCTTTACAGGACTTGACTCAAGAAATCAAAATTACATCAAAGTATATTACAAAATTTTCACAGCATAACCTTTTCTACCCAATCTTAAACTCTGATTCTTCATTTGATGGTACATGGTATTCTTGAAATATTAGTATACACACAAACAAGTATAGAATGAAAATACTAAGAGACATACAGATGTGAGTCATAATATTTGTTATTATCAAAAATTTAAACTCATGAGCTCGAGTTGCAATAATCTCCTCCTTTTTAATGATGGTAAACATTATTAGAAAATTTGAACTAAAAGTTATTTCTCCTAATCTCCCACTCACTAAGATAAAAATTTTAAAAATAGAGGAAAACAAAATTTTCTTTCTTTTTAATTTTTATTTTAAATAAATAAAATAAAATAAATAACTACATAAAAAGATAAATTAAACAAATACAACACAAAAATAACATTACATTCAAATATAATATAAATACAATAGTACGTTCTCCCCTTTTAACATTATCAAAAAAGAAGAAGAGCATAAAAAAACAAAATAGAAAAAGCAGACTAAACGATCAAACGGTCCTTGATCTGGTGAAATAGATGTTTTAGAAGAATCAGTTCAAAATTTCAAAATTTTCTTGGAATGAGAAAGTTACCTCTTAATTTTATTCAAAAACTTAGTAAGGCATGTATTGACAATGCATAACCCAGAAAGGTTAGAGATTCAGAAATTATTAATCCAAACTCAAGTTCCTTTAAAGGCTCAAAAACTTTTTAAGCCAACATCTAAATCAAAGAACAAAATAGAGAAAGAAACACTAATCTTTTTAAAACTTCTTTCATGAAATATATCTAATAGAAGATTAATACAAAACTTGATGAATCAAGAATCATGATTTTCAAACTCAAGTATAAAAATATCAGTAGATATAAGGGTTTTCTTAAGATTTAAGAAATTCAAGAAAGGTAAGAAAACTTATTGTGGGCTCATTTTGTGTCTCTTGATTAGTTTTTGGCATACTTTGCACATCTTTTGATTTTTAATACAGTTTGTGTATCTTTTCATTTTGACGATATTGTGTATCTTTTCAGCTTTGTGCTTATTTTGTGCCTCTTTTCTTTTTAGAAATATGCTTCATTTTTATCATTTTAAAGACTAAAGCAAACCCAATCTAGTGATAAAAATAAACAACTTGATTAAGAAAATAATAAAGTGGATTCAACAACTTGCAAAAGATCCCTATGAGATTGAGAAAATGTAGGGAGATCAAAAAAGTTTAATTTCAAAATTTAATTTATAATTTGATGAATATTTTGAATCAAAAGTGAAATAGCCTCATTAAAGAAATGAGATAGAGAGATAAAATTAAGAGTTTTCTTCCTTTGACTGATTTTAGAGAAGTCAACCACAACTTACATAAAAGTTTAAGAAAACAGGAGGTAAATTTTTTATTTTTAGAAAAAATAATCTTTAAAAATGATTTGATTTTCTAAGGCATATACAAAATAAAATGTGATGTGTGTGTATTGATCTGAGAAACTATACAAATAATATAGAGGCTAATAAAATATAAAAATACAAAGAGAAATAAAATATAAAGAAAACACAAAATAAATAAAAGTACAATGAATAAAAATATACACGCACACAAAATAACAAAAATAAATAAACACACAAACAAAGCTTTATACATCATCTTGCTCCTAATCTGATGATTCAAAAGCTAGGTCTGCCCAGAAAATTTTTTGCTTTTCATTATTTGCCTTTTTTACAATTGTCTTAGCTATACCCTTTTCCTTTGTAGGAATAATTTTCAAATTATAGCACTAATTTTTCATATGTTCAAGTTTCCTACATCCAAAGCAAATAATGTCAGAAGAAATCTTAATATTTTTACCATTTTTATCTTTATTCCACTTTTGTTGATGCTTATGCTTGTGCTTTTGTAAACCTTTCAATTTGCTCGTTACTGATGCTAATTCTTCACTTTTATCATCTACTAAGCCACTTTCATTCATGTCTTCAACGTTTAGTACTATCATTTTACTTGCATCCATAAGTCTTTGACTCATAGTTTGCTCGTAGGCAATGAGTGAGCCAATCGGATTATTAATAGTATAATCACTAATATTTTTTGATTAACAAATAGTAATGACTTCGGCATCAAACTTATCCAGTAGACAACGTAGAATTTTATTAATCTTTTCAAAGTTCAAAAATTATTTACCTAAAGCATGTAATGATATCACAATTTGAGTAAACCTAATATACATGTCTAAGATCATCTCATAAGGTTTCATGCTAAAAAGTTCATAATTATGTATTAGAATATTCAACTTAGATTGCTTGACTTCACTAGTACCTCCATATGTAGTGCATAATTTATCCCAGACTTTTTTGCCGGTGATATAGGTAGAAATAATCATATAATCTTCAGAAGTTAAAGCACAGAAAAAATAATTTAAAGATTTAACATTCAATTGAGCATAAATTTTTTTTTTCTCTACTCTATTAAGAAAAAGGAATATCAATTCTGATGCCATTTACAAAATGAGAAGGTCTAGAGTATCCTTCCTGAATTAACATCTTCATACAATAATCTATTAATTTCAAGAAAGTAGACATACGAATTTTCCAAAAATCAAAGTAATATTTTCAAATAAAGGTGGCCGGGTGATTGAATATCCTTTCGCAATATTACGATTACCAAAATTAGCTATTAATTAAAATTCAAAAGTTTTCTAAAAATTAATTTATGAATCCCATTTTGATACCACTTAAAAGTTCGTGAGGGGTGTTAAACCCTATAGAACTAGTCCTGAGGCTAACCAAGAGGGGGTGAATTGTATATTTAAAAACTTCTTTAACAAAAAAATCTTTTTCTATCTTACAGCAAAAATAAATTAAATCAATAATTAAAAGATAGATCAGAGATTTCACCTAAGCAATTAATCATAGTAAAAATAAAGTGCAAAAATAATCAGAAAGAACATACCAGATTTATAGTGGTTCGGTCCAACCTGACCTACATCCACTCCCCAGAACCTCCCGTTCCAGGTATTGCACTAAATCTTTAATGAATCTCCTTTAGCCTCCACAGTTAGGCAGATAAGCCCATACAAAATCTCTTCCACCTCCCCCTATGTGGCAGAGAACCTAAAATCCTTTTCACCCTCCTGGTGAGGTAGAGAACCTGGAATCCTTTTTCGCCCTCCTGGTGAAGGAAGAGAACCTGGTCTTTTGACACCAAAGAGATCTTCTTCTTTCCAAAAATTCTCTCAAGACAAACCTTGAATCTGATGGTACTAAGGTGCAAGTTTGCCGGAGCAACCGTGTGAAACCCCCTCCACACTCCCTTGAAATCCCCTCCAAGGATCTTCTCCCTCTCTTAAACTCCACCCTTTCCTCTCTCCCTTTCAAGGCTCTCTCTTTAATTTTTCTCCAGAAAAATGAAGCCTCAATGGCTGCCAAAGATACTTATAATATCTTTGGAGAAAACTTAAATAAAGGGCTTTAAAAAATCCTAAAAATTAATTATGGTGCCAAAGATCATCCATGACGATCACAAGATTATCCAGGATGATGTGCTTATGTAGAGGGCTTCAAAAAATCCTAAAAACTCAATTCTGCCTCCAAATATCATCTGGTATGATCTAAGGATCATCCAAGATGATGTGTAGGATTTGACCTGATAGTCCAGGATGATCACCTGGACGATATGTTCAAATTGGTACTGATCATCCAGGATGATTCTAAGATTGTCCAGGACGATACTGTGATCATCTAGTATGATTCAAATATCAAATTAAGTAGATTTGATTGACTAATAATGGGATTAATTTAGGAAATATTATCATAGATCATCCAGTATGATATGGATCATCCTGGACTATTAGACCAAAAATAGAAACTTAAAATCTTGCTTGAATTATTATGGCAGCTAGGGTTTTTAGATCATATTGGATCATCCAGGATGATATAAATCATCCAGGATGATTAGTTCAAAAATTGAACTTTTAATTTTGGCTCAATCTCACTCCCCCGGTGTATATGTGCATGGTCACCAAGCTGGCAAACACCTCTACAGGACTAGACTCAAGAAATTAAAATTACATCAAAGTATATTACAAACTTTTCACAGCATAACCTATTCTACACAATCTCAAGCTCTGATTCTTTGTTTGATGGTGCAAGGTGTTCTTAAAATATTAGTATACATACAAACAAGTATAGAATAAAAATACTAAGAGACATACAGATGTGAGCCATAATATTTATTATCATTAAAAACATAAACTTGTGAGCTCGAGTTGCAACAATGTATGACGATCTAAAAGGTATGTTCTGGTGGCCTAGATTAAAAAAAGATGAATATATTTTGTTTCAAAATATGAAGCTTGTTAGTTAATGAAAGCATAACATTATTGACCAGGTGGTTTTTCTTAGTCTGCCTATCCTAGAATGGAAATAGGAGGAGATAACAATAGATTTTACTACAAATTTTTTGAGATCCAGGCAAGGCCACGATGCTATCTGGGTCATAATAGATCATCTAATAAAGTCTACATACTTTGTCTCAACCAGAAAGAATAATTCTATAAAACAGTTTGCTCATATCTATATACGAAGCATTTTTCGACTATATAATATTCTAAAGGTTATTATCTCTAATTGTGACAGTAGGTTTACCTCTAAGTTATGAAGGGGTGTTCAGTAGAGTATGGGTATGATATTGCACTTCAGTACAGTTTTTTATCTACAGACTAACAGGCAGTTTGAAAGAACTATTTAGATATTGGAAGATCTTCTATGATTGAGTGTTTTGTATTTTGGCAGAGGCTATGAAGATTAAATTTCTTTAATCGAGTTTTCTTATAATAATAGTTTTTAATCAAACATAAGTATGGCCCTTGATGAAGCTCTGTATGGGAGAAAATATATAAAACCTTATCTTGAACAGATGTGGGAGAAAGATAATTGGTAGGGCTAGCTTTGGTGGATGATGCTACAAAAAAGATCCATCTGGTCCAGGATAGATCAGTATCATTGCATGACAGGAAAAAAAGTATTATAATTCGAATCACCATCCTGTGGAGTTTATGGTAATTGATTTTATGTATGTTAAGATTATCCTGATGAAGGGTGCCAGTAGATTTAGAAGAACCAGTTATTGCGACTCAAGTCACGAGTTTATATTTTTGATGATAACAAATATTATAGCTCACATCTTTATAACTCTTAATATTTTTATTCTATATTTATTTGTGTGTATACTAACATTTCAGGAACACCATGCACCATCCAACAAAGAAACATAGCTCAAGATTGGGTAGAATATGTTATATTGTAAAGTGTTTGTAATATTCATTGATGTAATTTTGATTTATTGAGTCAAGTCCTATAAAGGTGTTTACTAGCTTGGTGACCATGCACACACACACTCAGGGGAGTGAGATCAAATCAAAACTAGAAGTTTAAATCTTGAACTAATCATCAAGGATGATAAACATCATACTAAACAATCCTCGAACTAATCGTACTGGACGATTTACATCATCCTGGACGATCTGTTATGATCTTAAAAAATAGCTGCCAATCATAATTTAGGTAAGATTTTAAGATTTAAATTTTGTTATAATCATCTAGGATGATATACATCATACTGGACGATCTATGATAATGTTGCCTAAATTAATCCTGTGATTAGTCAATCAAATCTGCTTAATTTGATATTCTGAAAGTACTCGACGATCACAGAATCATGTTGGATGATCTTAGAATCATCCTGGATGATCAGTACAAATTTGAATTGCCTGGACTATCTGGTGATCGTCCTAAACTATCAGGTCAAATTCTGCACATCGTCCTAGATGATCCTGCGATCATATTGGATGATCTTTGCCATTAGAATTGAGTTTTTTTAGGATTTTCTGAAGCCCTCTTTTTAAGTACATCGTACTGGATGATCCTGTGATCGTACTGGACAATCTTTGCCATTAGAATTGATTTTTAGGGTTTTTTAAAGCCCTTTATTTAAGCTTTGTCAAGGCACTTGGTAAGAGTCTTTGGCAGCCATTGTGCCTGTGTTCTTCTAAAAGAGACTTGAAGAGAGAACTTGAAAGGGAGAGAGGAATGGGTGGAGTTTGAGAGGGAGAAGATCCTTGGAGGGGGTTTCAAGGGAGTGTGGAGGGGATTTCACATGGTTGCTTCGATAAACTTACACCTTAGTACCACCGGATTCAAGGTTCATCTTGAGGAAAGTTTTGGGAAGAATACGATCTCTTTGGAGTCAAAGGACCCGGCTACTCCGCCATATCAGAGAAGGTAAAAGGGATTCATGGTTCTCTTTCATATCCTTGAGGGAGAAAAAGGAGTCAAGGTTCTCTGCCTGTGAAAGGAGTTTTGATTCTCTATTGCATCGAGTTGGTGGAAAGATTTTGTAAGGGCTTCTCTGCCTTATTGTGGGGGCAAGAGGAGAGACACTAAAAGGTTTTAGTGTAATACCTGGAGGGTGCCTCCATGGAGTGGATGTAAGTCAGGTTGGACAAAATTACTATAAATCTGGTATGTTCTTTCTGATTTTATTTTTTTCACACTTTATTTTCTATATTTATTTTTGGATATAACTGTGTGGTTAAAAATCTGTGATTGATATCACGTTGTAGTGATTATCTATTTTTATATGTTGAAAAAGCTTTAAGAAGGGGATTTTTCTTTTTGTTAAAAGAAGGTTTTTTAAATATCTAATTCATCCCCCTCTTGGTTAGCCTTAGGACTAGTTCTTTAGGGTTTAACCACCCTCATGAACTTTTAAGTGGTATCAGAGCGGGATTCATAAATTAAGTTTTTGAAAAACTTTTAAATTTCGATCAATGGCTAACTTTGAAAATTATAATATTACAGAAAGATATTCAATCACCTGATCACCTTTATTTAAAAATATTACTTCTGATTTTTAAAAAATTTGCATGTCTACTTTCTTGAAATCAATAGATTATCGAATGTGGCATATGATTTAAACTAGTTATTCTGTACCATCATGTGTTATAGATAGAATTAAAATTGATATTCCTTTTTTTTGAATGGAGTTAGAATAGAACAAATCAATGCTCAATAAAATGTTAAATATTTGAACTATTTTTTTGTGCCTTGAATTTTGATGATTACATGAGTATCTCAACATGTACTATTAGCAAGAAAATTTGAGATAAACTATGCACTATATACGAAGGTACTAGTGAAGTTAAGCAATCTAAGTTGAATATTCTAATATATGATTATGAATTGTTCTGCATGAAACCTTATGAGATGATTTTAGATATGTATACTAGGTTTACTCAAATTGTGACATCATTACATGCTTTAGGTAAATAATTTTTAAACTTTAAAAAGGTCAATAAAATTCTACGTTGTCTACTTGATAAGTTTAATGCCATAGTTATTGCTATTTATGAAATAAAAAATTTGAATGAATATTCTATTGATAATCTGATTGGCTCACTCATTGCCTATGAGCAAACTATGAGTTAAAGACTAGTGGATGTAGGTAAAATGATAACACTAAATGCTGAAGACATGGATGAAAGTGGCTTAGTAGATGATAAAAGTAAAAAATTAACATCAATAACGAACAAATTAGAAAGTCTACTAAAGCACAAGCAAAAGCATCAATAAAAGTGGAATAAAGGTAAAAATGGTAAGAATGTTAGGATTTCTTCTGACGTTATTTGCTTGGATGTAGGAAACCTAGACATATGAAAAATTAGTGCCCTAATTTGAAAACTATTCCTACAAAGGAAAAGGATAAAGCTAAGCAAATTATAAAAAGGGAAAATAATGAAATGCAAAAAATCTCTTGGCAGACCTAATTTCTGAATCATCAGACTAGGAGCAAGATAATGTTTAAAGCTTTGTTTGTGTATTTATTTATTTATTGTTATTTTTTTAGCATGTATGTTTTTATTCGTTGTATTTTTTTATTTTTTTGTGTTTTCTTTGTGCTTTATTTTTCTTTTTATTTTATATTTTTTTAATCTTAAAGTAGTCTCCATGTTGTCGGTATAGTTTCTCTGATCAATACACACACATCACATTTTGTTTCGTATACACTTTAGAAAATCAAATCATTTTTGAAAAGATCTTTTTTTTTCTAAAAATAAAAAATTTACCTCCTATTTTCTTAAAATTTTATATAAGTTGTGGTTAACTTCTCTAAAATTAATCAAAGGAAGAAAACTCGTGATTTTGTCTCCCTATCTCATTTCTTTAATAAGGCTACTTCACTTTTTATTCAAAATCTTCATTAAATTATAAATTGGATTTTGAAATTGAACTTTTTTCATCTCCCTACATTTTCTCTATCTCACAGGGATCTTTTGCAAGTTGTTGAATCCACTTTATTATTTTTTTAATCAAGCTGTTCATTTTTGTCACTGGATCGGGGTTGCTTTAGTCATTAAAATTGCAAAAAGGAAGCATATTAGTAAAAAAAAGAGGCACAAAATGAGTCCAAAGCTAAAAAGATGCGTAAAGATGCCAAAATAAAAAAGAGTCACAAAGTTAATCAAAAATCAAAAGATGCATAAAGTACACCAAAAATAAATAAAGAGACATAAAATGAGCCCACAATGAGTTAGCTTACCTTTCTTGTATTTCTTAAATCTTAAGAAAACTCTTATATCTATTGATATTTTTGATACTTGAGTTTGAAAATCATGACTTTTGATTCACCTTTTTGCATTAATCTTCTATTAGATATATCTCATACAAGGAGTTTTGAAAAGATTATTATTTCCTTCTCTAATTTGTTTGTTAATTTAGATAGTTGCTTTAAAAAGTTTTTGAGCCTTTAAGGAACCTGAGCTTGGATTAATAATTTCTGAATTTCTAACATTTCTGGGTTATGCGTGGTCAATACATGCCTTACTAAGTTTTTAAATAAAATTAAGAGATAACTTTCTCATTCTAAGAAAATTTGCTAAAATTTCAAACTGATTCTTCTAAAACATCACCTTCACCAAATCAGGGACCGTTTAATTTTTTAGTCTATTTTTTTCATTTTATTTTTTTATGCTCATATTCTTTTTGATAATGTTGAAGGGGGAGAATATACTATTGTATTTGTGTAGTATTTATTTAGTTTATTTTTTTATTAACATACTATTGTATTTGTGTTGTATATCTTTTTTATTTATTTTTTTAAAAAAGATTAAAAAAAAGAAGAAAGAAAATTATTTTTATTTCTCCTATTTTTTAAATAATTATCTTAGTGTGGGGGAGATTAGGTGAAAATATTATTAGCTTACAAATTTAACCAGTAATATTTGCCATCATGAAAAAGGGGGAGATTGTTACGACTCAAGCTCACGAGTTTATATTTTTGATGATAATAAATATTATAGCTCACATCTTTATGTCTCATAGTATTTTTATTCTATATTTGTTTGTGTGTATACTAACCTTTCAGGAATACCATGCACCATCCAACAAAGAATCAGAGCTCAAGATTAGTTAGAATAGGTTATGCTGTAAAGTGTCTGCAAATATTCATTGATGTAATTTTGATTTCTTAAGTTAAGTCCTATAAAGCTGTTTGCTAGCTTAGTGACCATGCACACACACACTCAGGGGAGTGAAATCAAGTCAAAACCAAAAGTTTAAATCTTGAACTAATCGTCCAGGATAATAAACATCGTACTGGACGATCCTCCCATTGAACTAATCATATTGGATGATTTATATCGTCCAGGATGATCTATTCTGATCTTGAAAAATAGCTGCCAATCATAATTTAGGTAAGATTTTAAGATTTAAATTTTGTTCTAATCGTCTAGGATGATATACATCATACTAGACGATCTATGACAATATTGCCTAAATTAATCATGTGATTAGTCAATTAAATGTGCTTAATTTGATATTCTGAAAGTATTGGAGAATCACAGAATTGTCCTAAACGATCTTAGAATCGTCTTGGACGATCAGTACAAATTTGAATTGATCATCCTAGACCATCAGGTCAAATTCTACACATCGTCCTGGACGATCCTATGATCGTACTAGACAATCTTTGCCACTAGAATAGAGTCTTTTAAGGTTTTCTAAAGCCCTCTTTTTAAGGACATCATACTAGACGATCCTGCGATCATACTGGACAATCTCTGCCACCAGAATTAATTTTTAGGATTTTTTAAAGCCCTCTATTTAAGCTTTGTCAAGGAATTTGGTAAGAGTCTTTGGCAGCCATTGTGTCTTCATTCTTCTGGAGAAAACTTGAAGAGATAACTTGAAAGGGAGAGAGGAAAGAGTGGAGTTTGAGAGGGAGAAGATTCTTGGAGGGGGTTTCAAGGGAGTGTGGAGGGGATTTCACATGGTTGCTCTGACAAGCTTGCACCTTAGTACCATCGGATTCAAGGTTCATCTTGAGGGAAGTTTTGGGAAGAAGATCTCTTTGGTGTCAAAGGACCCGACTACTTTATCATAGCGAGGAAGGTGAAAGGAATTCATGGTTCTCTGCCATCTCTTGGAGGAAGAAAAAGGAGTCAAGGTTCTCTTCTTGCGAAAGGAGTTTTGATTCTCTGCCACACCGGTTTGGTGGAAAGTTTTTGTAAGGACTTCTCTATCTTGTTGTGGGGGCAAAAAAAGAGATACTAAAAGGTTTTAGTGCAATACCTGGAGGGTGCCTCCAGGGAGTGGAAGTAGGTCAGGTTGGACCTAACCACTATAAATCTGGCATATTCCTTTTGATTTTATTTTTTCCACACTTTATTTTTTGCATTTATTTTAGGATATAACTGCTTGGTTGAAAATCTATTATTGATATTACATTGTATTGATTATCTATTTTTTTATGTTGAAAAAGCTTTAAGAAGGGGATTTTTTGTTTTGTTAAAAAAAGATTTTTTAAATATCTAATTCAACCCCCCCCCCCTCTTGGTTAGCCTCGGGACCAATTTTTTAGGGTTTAACCACCCTCATGAACTTTCACTAGTAAGTTAAGTCTAAGGTACAATAAATATTTTAAGGTTAATAAAAGAATTGGTAGCTTTTCTTTCAGGTTACTACTGCCTGATCACATGTCTAACACACATAGTATATTTCATGTATTTTCTCTGTGGAAGTGAGTATCTGATTATAGAAGGACATTATCCACATATGAGATTGAGGTACATCCAAATCTGAGTTACAGGAAAGAACTAAAAAGGATTCTATCATATGATGGTAAGAAGTTACAGAATAAACATATTCTAATAGTCAAGATACAGTGAAAACATATAACTTAAACAGAGCTACTAGCAGAAATGAATATTATATCTTGATTTATTTTATTAATATGAGTTTTAAAATGTCGATGATGATATTTTTTGAGGAGAGAGTTGTGATGTCCGTAAAATTTGTGGATCAACTAACCCATTTTGACTCAACCAGATTCAAGGTGATCCATTAAATTTTTGCATTTAAACTCTTTTGCATATGTTTGGGAATGTTTTTTTGCATGTGAGAGTTTTTATGTGATCTAAAATGGGTCCCGCTGGTTGTTTTACAAGTTTGAGAAAATCTGAATTTTTCCTTTGGGGTGCTCCGGTGCTTCGGTGTCTGTGCTCTTGAGAAAATTAGAAATTAATCCTATATAACGATGTTGGAGGCCACATGGTAGCACTGCAGCTCTCTGAGGTAGAGTCGTGGCGAGCATCATGGGGCACTAGGTCAAATTTTAATATTTTAAATATCTAAATCCACTATTCCATTCAATCCTTTTTGTTTGAGCTGCCGCCTAATGAAAGGGAGAGAATCCTAGAGAGAGAAAGTCTATTTTGAGTCTCTTTGGTTCGTTTTCAAGTGAAGGCCTAATCCTAAAAGTTGTTTGGCTCGAGGTAAGTTACATTTTGCTTATCCCCATTTTTAATAATTCAAAATTTTTGAGATTTTTCTTATTAAAAATATAAATTTTTGGTGTTTGAACTAAGATAACTTTTAAACGAAAAGCTTTCACCATATAACTTATGATATATTATAGTGAAAGAAGTTTTAGATATTTAGATATTTTTCTATAAAATTATGTAGGGTTATTTTGACATACTTCTTTTTTAAGCCTGTAGGATAATATCTAGGCATAAAAATAATATTATAGAACAATTAAATCTCAAAAATATAGTTTTAGACAATCTCTGATAATTTGATGGATTTATGAGTCATTGCAATTTTGCTATATTGTAATGGGTTTGACTGTTAAAATGCTACCCAATGGGCGAATCTCTTAAATTATTTAAATAGCCCAATTTTATGTTTAATTTCTTAACTATAATGTTATGTGTCATGACTTATATATATTATGCATCGCTAATTGATATTCTATCTGCATCTGAGGAGTTTAGGAGGAGTTCTTTTATACATATATATCTATGGAGTTCTATTACAAAAATTTTGAAAGTGGTGAGAGCACTGAAAGGCCTGACAACTAAGAGTTCTGAATAGGAGGCATGAATGTTTAGAGTTCTAAATATGAGACATAAGGGATGGAGTTCTATTACTTTATGCTCTACACTATGTGTTTATTTATTTTTTGTTCAGTATACTTTAAATTTTGTCCAGCCTACTATGCTTTGAATTCAGTAACTTACTTAATTATCTGCAAAACCCTACACTATTCTGACATCACTCTACTATAAGTTTGCTATTAAGTTTAGAATAACTGCTTTATTTTAAGTTATTGGTTCTGAATTAATAAGAGATGATTTAGGTAATGTAATCTACTGAGATGTGTTAGCTCATTCTGTGTTTTGCATTTTATTTCTAGATCGCAGGGGTAAAGGGTCGGTTGAGTAGATAAGGTTGATTTTTTGAGTCTAGCTGATGTATAGATACCATTTTATTTTTCTTTTTTTTTTGTATTAGATTTTTGAACAGCCTTGTATTTATGTATTCATGCCTTTTGTATATCTGTTATCGAGGACTATGATAGTAAGAATTTGTAATATATACTTTATGGATAAATATAAAGATAAATTTTTTTATGTATGGGTAATTTCATATATACTAGAAAATTTTAGAAGCTCTGGTGTTTGTTATTCAAAAGGAAATTTGATTTTTCTCCAAAGAAAAATTCTTAGTCTATGTGGTTCTGTCTTTATTCTGTCACCATCCAATATGATGTAACATGTATATGTGGGTCATATCATTAGACTGTGATCAAAACATCTAATCATGAAGATGATGTATGCCCTAATATACCTTAAGAATAATGTTATATTAATGTTATCATAAGAATATATATTCAACATCTAGCATAACCAATGAAGTAGAAGCCTAGAGTCCATCTGAGAGCTTCCCATCTAAAATGTCTCCTGCACATACTGTTGGGTCATGATATATGGCATCGCGCTCAGGATTCAGGATGGGCACCCAATAATTCATCATAATAATTTGGTCAGCTCTCCCAGTATCGACCTTATCCAAGAACAAGAGGCCTTATAAATTCTAGTCCATCAACTCTGATCCCCAACAGTATTTGTACATCCTACTGTGTGATGGTCATCTCGCTAATTATGATATGAAGGTATTTATCGAAGGACACCATGTGATACCCTAGAATCTAAATTGGAAGAATTATTCTTTTAATCTTTTAATAAATAACAACCAGAGCTATCTAATACCATCTATCAGTAATAAATAATAGATTTTATAATTCAAAATATCAATATACACATCTGTATTCATTCCCCAAAAGTATATACACTACTTAGGATCTACACAATCATATCACAACTACTCTGTCATGAGTACAAAAGAACAGTTAAAATAAAAAGAACCTGAACCTGAAAAACCAGCCTCACACTCCTGCTCCCCTGTCCTGACCTGAAATCCTTTAACTATTTATAACGAGCTTAAAAAGCCCAGCATGTCACCAAAATGTATAACTGAATTCAAAGCATGGTAAAGGAGAAATATGGATGTCAATAGTCACATCATGGCAGTTACATACATATGATCATTGAATCAATGTAAGAATAGTAAAACTCAAATACAATAGTAGTAGAATTTGTAAATAATAAAACACTAAGGTACAGGAGCAAATAAAGTAGTAACCCAGTACAAGTGTCAAATCTATAAATCAATCATATCTCCGTAATCAGATAAAACATTAAATCAAAACATTAATAAAGACTGTCAAAATCAAATCAATACAGTAAAATCATATAATAGTGTATCGATACTATTCAGGCATTCTATATCATATCACGTGCTTAGTATATCACATGCTTAATATCAATATAATAAATCAATAATATCAAATAGTATATCTATATCAGTAATAATAATAATCCAGTGGCAAGAGTAGTAAAATAATGCAATAACAGTAAATCTGTACAGTACTAATAATTCTATATAATAATAAGAATAATGTCTCAAAAATATGCATTTAAATAGTCACTCTAAACAAGTAAGAAGTCATGGCCATCACGGTGTTTTTCAGTGTTAATATCAGTATTAGTAAACTGTTGGATCAATAAATAGAGTCATCACTCTTTGCCCATTGACACAGTAATAATTTCCTTATAACTCACAACCAGTGTATCACGTGAATTAGTAAAGGATAACACCAAACCACTTTATTTAAAGGACAACCCATTGGCCCACCATCCTGTACAGATCAATCAGTTCCAACCAATAGGTCAACTAGTCTTTACTTGTTTGTTTCACACACACACATTATTATCACAAAGCTATAACAAAAATAGCGACCAGCTATTACTCAAGCATATATCCACATATATTTATAATATATGGTAACAAATAAAGAATCATTGAACTTAATGAAGAAGATGTCAAAATGTCATAACGGTAGACAACAAAGAATCATATTATGCAAAATGTACATTTTCAAAAAAATACCAAATTACCAGGGATTATATAAAACGATGTCTTAAAACTTTTATTGTACTAAATCACTATTTTTAGAGGTCAAAATAAATTTCTCGGTAGACAAAAATTACTGTATTTTTAAAATCTCCCGGTGAAAAATCTCAAATAAATACTCAAAATGTGCATAATTTCGATCTCTATAACATACAAAAAGTTAGGCAGTGAAAGTTTTGCCAATACAAAATTATTCACATTTTTTTATAACGAAAACACAAATTCGATCAAAAAAATATCAAAACACAAAATCTTTTAAATCAGAAATAGGGTAAAGGTTTCTTACAACGAGACGAGCAATTCTCCCAACAAGCTCGATGGACTAAACTCGCTCCACAACCTCCAAAATTGGGTTTCCTTTTTCTCTCTCCTCACATTTTCTCTCAAATTCCTTAAAATGTTCTCTGTTGCCAAATAAAATATAGGGAAAAGATAACTTAATTATATATGATAATGCTTTTAGATATTATATGCCACCTCTTAACTAAAGCTATAATCAAGTGTTGGTCTAGCCTGATAAACTGTATGTATCTTATAGAGTCGAGGCCAAGCCGGTGTAATGTATATGACTCGAGGACACTCAACAGGCCACGCTCGTGCCATGAGAACATTGGCCGATGCTACCAAGGGACCTGCCTACTAAACAAAAGGGAAATTATTTAGTCTCATTTATTATGAAATTACAAGTAAATGAAAAATTATATATTTTTACCTCATCTAGATGAAATGCCTTATATAAAGCACCCAATGTTGAAATTCTTTGAGGGAACACATTCTCCCTATCACCACAGCTGCGAGCATGACGTTGGCGATATCTACCTGCAGGATCTGCCATGCCTGAAAAAAATGTGCATAAAAAACCATAATAATCTATTTGATCAGTAAAATTAAAAGTTGTGTTGATCCTTGATGAAGATGGGTTTGTGGGTCATGTAGCCTTAATATGTCCCATAACTTTATAGACACTACAAACATGGGTAGAATAAGAGCGTGTTTTTCATGGTATTCCTAAATCTTGTTGATCTCAGTCTACCCACACATCACTTGAATGGTGGAGGAAGTAGAGATATTATGCTAATATTAACATAGAAAGGGGGAAAATTAACCTTCTTCGATATAACATGAAATAACCCTGCATAACTCCCTTGACAAAATTATAAGTAATAGTATGGCGATACGAAAGAGTTATAATCCCAATGCCTTGCATTGGCACCAACGATGACATAAATACATGATATATGGTAAACCTATGGTTTATTACAAGTGCACGTACATGTGATAACACTCATTATTTTGACCCTAAAGGCTCTACAAGACATATCAAAGATTTGATACTCGTAGTTATTTATTATTATTGGGACAGGGCATTATCGTGCCTTATGTGTGGAACAATCCAATGTTGATATCACTCTCGGCACCAAGTTTGATTTCCCTGTGTCCATCCATTATCTTGAATTTTCAAAAAATTTAAGAAATAAGGACACAAGGTTGTAGTATACAACTATGACGAGGACTTGTATAGGAAGGCTTCGTGCAAGCTTAAGCACCCCATTGAAACATTTTCACACATTGGGGGTCATTATTCCATAATGATGCCCGCCATCTATAATAAGATTCACTTTGTGATACCATGTTTGATGAGCTGGTCGAATGCCTCCTTCTTAATAGTTCAGATGTCATCCATGTTGTGGTTGAATAAGTTTGTGTCATCGGTGTTTCTTATATAGTATATTTTATTAAAAATAAAGTCAACCTTACCACCCCCAAGTCATCGTAAGGCCTTCTTAAAGTTTTCTCGTAGATTTCACAGACAGTAGCGGTTTGTGGCATTTGGGAACACATCACGACATCCTCTAACGATTCCAAAGTGCTTATTAGAGATGGTGCACATATCCTCCCGCTCTCGAACCAGTGGTATGAGGTCATGGAGTAGCTGTAATAACCAACCCATGACTCATTACTCTCTGACTTGACTACCATAAATGTAAGAGGATATAGACCACCATTTCCATCAATGCCCATAATAGCAAGCAGGGTGTCCCTATATTTACTGAGCAATAAGGTCTACGACGTCAAAACCTCCAACCCTCAACACTAGCTCCAAATGCCTAAAATATACCCTTGAAGGGTGAATTCCCAATAACTTGAATGATGTAAATTGTTCCTGATATTGCACCGACAATAGCTTCCATGAAATAATACAACGATCGGAATGACTCCTCATAACTTTCAAATATGGACTACATCACCTTTCTGCATGCATCCCAGGCATTGGCATAAGAAAACTTAATGTTGAATTTTGACTCCATTTGAGCAATTATATCACAGGGCTTTATGTCTAGTTGTTGGAGAAGAATCATCTTGATGTAGAAATAAATAAATTTTAAGGTGCTATTGTGGTGTCCCAATGATAGTACTAAATGCATATAAGTGCGTGGAGGGCCACTTGATGAGATTTTCAAAGCCCACCTAACGACTTACTTGTTGTGACATAAGGTGTCACATTCATGGATGTGGATTGTCATGCTGGGCACATACGACAATTATTCTTGTCTTATTGGATGACAGTTAATCTTGTCTTATTGGATGTCACTTTAACATACTTGACATTATTGACAATTGACCAACCACTTATTGCACATTGCAATGCTTCTTTTGTTTCGAATGTTAGTCCATTGTATAATTAATCTTGGATGATGGCCTCAGTGATGCTGCGCACATTGATCGTGTGGGCATTAAAAACATCAATATAATCTCATTTCTCAGTGCAACTGATCAGTTAGATGAACTCATTATTCATATCCATACCATCAAAACTTCCTGGTTTTGGATGGCATGGGCTTGAATCAGTTGATGGTTAGGTATCTCAAGGTTATAATCATCTATGGCCTGTGTTGCATCATCTCTGCTTGGACCTTCACTCAAGCTATCACTCGTTCTACTGTCCATTGTGTGATAGTTATGGACATCACCATTTTTTTCCTCATCATGTTCTTTGACGTGTGTTTGCATTTGCACATCCTTAATGACATAGGGATGGAAGGATCAAGTGCTAGAGAAATACTCAGACGTAGGTAAGTTAAAGCTTGGATGGTCTCTAACACTCAAGTGATCTCTACTGAATGTTGCAGCGAACATTGGATGCTCACTTAATCTTAAGCGACCTCAAAATTCTGCCTCGATAGGGATTGGGTTGTCGCAAACACTAAACCTTCATGCAGGATGCAGTTCCACGGAA
This sequence comes from Dendrobium chrysotoxum, assembly GCA_019925795.1. Classification (NCBI taxonomy): domain Eukaryota; kingdom Viridiplantae; phylum Streptophyta; class Magnoliopsida; order Asparagales; family Orchidaceae; genus Dendrobium; species Dendrobium chrysotoxum. The sequence goes on along the minus strand of CM034303.1, from coordinate 43,024,362 downwards.
CGAGATAGGCCTATCAAAGCACAACCAATATTTTGTTGGGATGTTGGGATACATTATTTTTGTGGAGATGTTTGAGAAAATCAACATCTATGTTCGTTAGATGATGCTAACCTATAAACTTGAGAAGACGGTCCTGCTACAGGGAAATTTATTCTAGCAAAGTCCATCATGTTGCGTTGATGGTTGGTATCTCTTCAGGCTCGATATAAATAGCTACAATCCTTCTCGTCGCTTTGGTTAGAATAAACTCACAAATCTCAACATCATTTATATTCATGGTTGTATATCCACCATTATTTTGCAACTGACAAACAAGATTAATAATATAGGTGGCACAATTGAGACGTAGCGCACAAATAATTCTAAGCTTAAGTTCTTCTATTGTTAAAATCATGTTTGTTTCAATGGAATGATTTGTTCCATCGATGTAAGTTGGTGTGGAATTGGCTGAAATTTGCAACACTCCACCAAATAAAAGAAGCAAATGAGACATTTTATGAATTTTTTTAGTTTAGGATGCATGTCAACATATGCAAACAAACAAAAAAAAAACGTTATTCAAACCTCTATTATACTAAAACATTTATTAATACATCCATTAACAAACCCTAACTTTACTCAAACTTATGAACCATGAAGCTCATATAATACAAAAAATGAAGAAGCTCATATAATATAATATAATATAATATAAAAAAATGAAGCTCATATAATGTAATATATTATATGTATGTATGCACATTAAATTCATATATAGATATTTCTAAAATTATAGTTATTCAAATGTATACTACTTTAAAAATTTTTAATATTAAAATTCAATAAAATATTTAAAATTTATATAAAATAATTTGATTTTAAAGAAATGTATATTTAATATAATATGATCATACTTAAAATTGAAGATTTATAACAGAGATAAAATATTTATAATATATAAAATTATCTAAAATAAGAACAGAGATCTATATATGTCAGACCAAATAACAAATGTATATTTTATTATTAGGAGCAAATTCATTTTTGAACTTTTTCATATAGAAGTATAGTATATCAAGAAAGTCTATTCTATAGTTCAAATATTTCTATGCACCATACTAGTACTCCTCCTTTTAGATTTCAAAACATGTGGCTTCTTCATGAGTCCTTTTTTAGCATCGTTGAAAGTAATTGGCTGGCCCCTTTATCTCCTTACGATAGTAGTATTGGTATGGAGAGATTTTGGCTTAAGCTCAAAAGACTTAAACAGATTTTGAAGTGGTGGAATAAATTTGTTTTCAAAAACTTATTTTCTAATATTACTCAGGCTGAGAACCAAGTTGTTTTGGCTGATAATAATTATTTGATTGATCCTTCTTTTGAGAACCTATCTTTTCTGAACTTGAAGAAAGATGCTTTAACTAAACTTCAAATGCAAGAAGAGGTTTTTTGGAGGCAAAAGGCTGCCTCTAGATTTGTTCTTGAGGGGGACAGAAATACTAAATTCTTTCATAATATTGCTAATCATAAGAAGGTTACTAGTTTTATTCATAAAATTATTAATCTTGATGGTACTCACATTGATTCTCTTGATTTAGTTTATGAGTCTGGTGTTCACTACTTCAAGAATGCTTTCAACAAGGATTTTATTCCTGATCTGAATGTGGATTTTTCTATTATTCTTCCTATTGTTTCTATGGAGGATAACACCATGCTTTCTAAAATCCCTTCTATGGATGAAATTTGGATGACTTTAAAAGACATGAACTCTGATTCCGTTGAGGGTCCGGATGGTTTTACTACTAAATTTTTTCAAAAAAGTTGGAGTATCATTAAAGATGATTTAGTCAGTGCGATTATTGATTTTTTCAAAGGTAATCCCTATCCTAAATTCTTTACTTCCACCTCTATTGTGCTTATTCCTAAAAGTTCTAGCACTAATTTTTGGAGTGATTTCCGCCCCATTAGTCTTTGCTCTTTTTTTAACAAACTCAATGCCAAGTTGATCATGAATAGATTAGCTTTAATTCTTCCTAAGATTATTTCTTTAGAACAAACTGGCTTTGTTAAAGATCGCTCTATTTTTGATAATGTTCTTTTGGCTCAAGAGTTAGTTCATGATCTGCAGGCTAAGATTTTGGGTGGTAATGCTATCTTTAAAATTGACATTTCCAAAGCTTATGACAATCTTAATTGGTAATTTCTTTATTCCATGCTTAAAGCTTTTGGTTTCAGTTATGGTTTTATCAAGATCATTAAAAATTGCATTGAGAATTGTTTTTTCTCTGTTATCATAAATGGTAAGAATCATGGTTTCTTTAAATCTTCTCATGGGCTTAGGCAGGGTGATCCTTTATCTCCTGCTTTGTTCATTTTGGCGGTGGAATTTCTTTCTAGAGGTATTAATGACCTTTTTTTAAAGCATCCTACTTTACAGTACAGGACTTTGGGCGGTTTACCTATTTCTCATCTTAGTTTTGCTGATGATTTTATTATTTTCACTAATGGGTCCAAAAAGATGTTACATATTCTTTTTAAATTTCTGCATCAATTCCAAAATGCTAGTGGTTTACGATTTAATCATACTAAAAGTTGTTTTATCACTGCTAAGTCTATTTCCACCCAAAGGATCATGTCCATTCAGAACACTTTTGGTTTTGTGCATAAACAGCTTCCCATGAAGTATTTAGGGACTCCCCTTTTTAAAGGTAGGAAGAGATCGCATTTATTTGGGGACATTTTCTCTGCTGTTCAAACTAAACTTTCATCTTGGGCTTACAACTGTCTTTCTTTTGGTGATAGATTAGTGTTGATTAAGAGTATTTTGTGTTCTATTCCCATCTATTTATTTCATACTTTACATCCGACCATGTCCATTTGTACTAGGCTTCATAGGATTTTCAACAAGTTCTTTTGGGGGTCGAAGGATGGTAAATTTGCCATCTGTTGGACTTCCTGGGATAAGTGCTCTGGCTCTTCTGACGAAGGTAAACTTGATTTTAAAAAATTACGTGATATGTCTCTTAGTTTTTCTTATAAACTTTGGTTTAATTTTAGAGCTAAGAAAAGTCTTTGGGCTTAATTCATGAATGCTAAATAATGTAATGGCAAGCATCCTCTTTTGTCTCTTTTTAAGAAGGGGGATTCTCTTACTTGGAAAAGGATGAATTCCATTAAGTGGGAAGCGGAGAACGTTATCCAATGGGGTTTGGGGAAAGGGGACATCTTTTTTTGGCAAGACAATTGGTTGGGGGCTTCCTCTATTGATAACTTGCTTAATTCTCATATCACTTCTTCTTGCAAAGTGTCTCATTTTTTTCAGGATGGTAAATGGAATGTGGATCTCCTTGCTGAGATGGTGCCGGCTTTTGTTATTAACCTTATTATTAAGATCCCTCTTCAACTTGACCATAAGGATTGCATTATGTTCAATAAATCGAATGATGGTTGTTTTAAGCTTAAGGATGTTTGGCATTCCATTAGGGATTCGTTTGATAAATCTCATACTTACGCCGCTATTTGGTATAAAGGTACCCCTCTATCTTACTCTATTCTTTCTTGGAGAATTTTGCACAATTTCATTTCGATGGACACTATCTTAACCAAGAGGGGTTTAAATATTGTTTCCAAGTGCCAATATTGTTTTCATGTTGAGAATTTAAACCATGTCTTTGCTAATGGTCCTGTTTCTACCAAAGTGTGGATGTACTTTGATAATTTATTTAAAAGGCAGTTTTGTAAAGAGTACATAAACATCAAGAGTATTTTTTAGGATTGGTTCATCCCGACTAAAGGTAATATTCGTAATATTCTTCATGTTATTATTTTTTGGTATCTGTGGAAGAGTAGAAATGAGTCTAAGCATGATAACATTGTTATGAATGCTTTGAATATTATTGTTAAAATTAAGGATAAAGTTAAACAATTATTTGTGGCCAACCTGATTAGTGGAAAAAATTTTATCGGCTATGTGTATATAGTTGATCACTTTGATATTAGGTGCTCTTCTATTATCCGGCATCTCAAAAAGAATCTTGTTAAATGGTTGAAACCTCAGGTTGGCATTCATAAACTTAACACTGATGGTTCTTTTAACACTTTGAAAGCTGGTTGTGGTGGGCTTGTGCGTGATTATCAGGGGAATATCATTACTGCTTTTACGGGTCCCTCTCTTGCTACTAATGCGATTATGGCGGAACTTCAAGCTTTAAAGTATGGTATTCAACTTTGTATTTCTTTAGGGATTACTAATGTCTGGATCGAAGTGGACGCCAAGTTGGTTATCTATTTTATCAGTGATAATGCCAATGCTAATCCTTCTTACTTTTACATTATCAGGGAAATTAAGCACTACCTCTCTCGTCTCACTTATAGTATATCCCATATTCATAGAGAAGGTAACTCTGCTGCTGATTGGTTAGCCAACATGGGTTGCAACTTACTTGATTTTGTGGATTTGGGGGGGAATTCCATCTCTGGAAAGCTGTTGGGGCTTACTCGTCTTGATCGTTTGGGTCTTCCCTATATTAGGATCTTCTAGCTCTTTGGTTACTTCTAGTTTTGGTTTTCTTCTTGCTATTGGGTCTGTGTTTCTTTCTCGGTTTCTTTTTTTTTTTCCCGCCTGGTTGGCTTCCTTTCTTTCCATTAATCCTGCGGGTTTGTACTGGCTCAGAGTTTTTGTGTGTTGTTGTGGTTTGGTCTATTGTTTCACTTTGGATTATTAGTTGTATGGGATCATTATTATTTCTTTTCTTTCGGTGCTTCATGTGAGTAATGACATGGTCTCTGCCTGTGGCTGTATTGGCTGTATTCTTTTCGACAAGGTGGTTTGTATCTTCGGGTTTTTGTTTCGTGCTACTAGTTTGGTTCTTTCCCCTGTTCTGGTCTGTTACCTGCTCAATTTTGGATGGGATCGTGGGGTTGGTCAAGGTTTTGAGGGGTTTGTCTAGGAGCCTACCTATTGTTGTTGGGTTTTTATGCAAAGGTGGATCATTAACTGTTGGTTTTGGTTTATCAGCCACTATCATGATGCTGCTTTGGATCTTCAAATCTATGGCAAATTTTTATATGAGTTGGAGATGGATTATCTCTATACTACCACTCTATTTTTATTTCCTATTTGGGCTATTACCTTTGTCCTTGCAGGCCTCTTTTGCAAGTTCTTGGAGACTCTTTCTCGTTTTGTGCAGGGACTTGTGGTCATCGAGAAGATTGAGCTGAGTTTGCTTACCTTTTCCTTCTCTTTTTGGGCCTATTTTTTGGTTTTGCGTAGAATGTTATTAGTGTTTCCTGTAACTTTTCTTAGTAAGGACATCCGGCTCTTAGTTTTCTTTTTCTTTTTGATTGTAGCTCTTCTGAGCAGTAGCGAGCTGGAAGTCCTTTAAGGACCTTGTAATCAATTTTTCATATCAACACGAAGGCCCGTTGGAGGGTTTACCCAATATATATATATATATATATATATATATATATATATATATTAAATATACATATACAAGTTCTTATAATTTATAATACTTTCAAAAAAATTTAATATTAAATCTCAGATAACATATTTAAAATTTATAGAAAAAATTATATTTAAAAAATGTATATTTAAAATTACATTTTGATTGTTTGGGCATTGATGAAGAGTATGATAGAGGCTTATAATAATTATTAGAAGACTAGAAATGTGACAGAAGCAAAAAAGATAGTTCTTAATATATAGTTTATATAATAAGCTTGGTTATATGGCATAAAGAAAAAATATAAAATTATCTACAATAAGAAAATAGATGTATAACTATGAAGTTTACTATTTCACTTTGATGTCTGTTAAGGCTTTGTTTGAGACAGCTTCCTTACTACTTTTTAAAATAGTTTTTTTAGTACAAAAATTTATAGCTAAAAAGATGTTATACTAAAAAATTCTTTAAGAAGTAATAATTATTCAAAAAATTTCTTACTAATAATTATTCAAACTGAGATTAGTAAGAACAAAAAACAATGTATGTAATAATTATTCAAATAATTTCTATTAAACTAACCCTTTTAAAATTAAAATTAACATGTCAAATATCATTAACTAAATTAAAATAATTGTTCTAAAAAATGCTTAAAAAAAAAAAAAAAAAAAACTTCATTCACCTGATTATTGAGAGCCTCTCTCCAAGTATTCTCCAAAGGCTATGTTGTTCTCAATTGCAAAATGTATCTATTTATAGCAAAAAATTACTATTCACTCCACTAATGAATGCATTATTGCCCACCTAAATCACTCCACCAGTCCAATTTGGCTGAGAGCCGATCTCAATTTGGTCGACAGACGATTCGGAATCGAGTGCATGATCACACATGGATCGCTCGTGATTGGGCACAGGTCCAAGAGGAAGAAGCCAAATTATTTGGCGAATTGAACTCATGGGAGGACACCACCAAACAGTAAGACAGATTTTGTAGACTTCCCCAATCATTTTGACAAATTCTTTGCAAGTCTAACATGTGTGATTTACGCCAAAATATTTTACAACTTTGCTCCTTCTTGAATCACATTCTAATCACGCTCCTTCTGCTTATTCAAATTTCTCAGCCACTCCTTAAAAATTCCCCCCTATAAAAGAAAAAGTTATTACGTGCGGAGTGCGGATTTCATCCGGACTCCAATCAGGTGGAGCCATGTGATTTTTTTCTTTTATCTTTTTCTTATACAGAGTGTGTATATAAGAGAGAAAAAATAAAAAAAAAATTCTACATGATTGCACTTGATTGGAGTTTGGACCAGAAATTACATATGGATCCATACTTAATAATCTCTCAAATAAAAGACCAGGAAAAGTTCTCTTGGACTTGCATTCAGAGTTGGAAATGTTATTAGCAAAAGAAAAGTTCTCGGCTTTGTGTCTGCAAAATCACGCTCCAATTTCTGAGAAATTATTAGGTGCGGAGACCCGACGTAGCTTTACATCCGGAGTCCAATAAAATTGTGACATGTGGCCTATACACATGGCAATTAATTTCTATTTCATTTTTTGTTTTTTTTCTTGCAAGCCCGACCAACCCGGCCAAAAATATTCCTGTTCAAATTTAGGGTTTTGAAATAGCGCACTTTTTTTAAATGAAATGGCGCGAAACTTTTATATTTTTTAGGATTTAAGCTCAAAATACATTTTCATAACTGCTTAGAAAGAAGAAACAAGAAAAGCTGATGATGATGACTACTGGTTAGGAGGGAAAGGCGATGAATATGACGCTATGCAGACATCCAGGAAGAGGAAGAGGAATAGTTGAAGTTGAAAGAAGAACAACTTGCAGGAATGATTTTTTTTTGTACATTTTGGGAATATGTTGGGGGTTCCAAGGGGGCAGCGCCCCCTGGCGGTCCGATCAGGTCGCGGGGTCAAGGGCAGCGCCTCTGCTGGGGTTTCCGGGGGCAGCGCGCCTGGAACAAATTTTTTTTGTAAGAGTAATTTTGAAGTTCTTTTTGTTTTTAAAGTTTGTAAATCATTTGTACTTCGTGATTTGCAGTAGTAAAAGTGCAGTCGTTTATACTCCATAATTTTCATTAATATCTTTGCTTCTCATTTTAAAGCTTTCTATCTTTTTCACAAATATGTATTACAGAAACTTTAAAGATTTCTCAGCTTGTTTACCAGCTACTCAAAAATATAATCATAATTGAATAAGGAATAAAACTCACATTGGTACCGACATGTTCCGAGCATGATACTGAGTGCTACGGAGAGGTACCGACCAGTACTGAGCGATACCTAACGTTGGTACCGAGCTCGGTACTCGGTACTACTCGGTACTGAGCATTGGTTCTGAGAGTTCATTAATACAAACATTGAATTGATATTAAGGGAAAAATTATGTTCGATGCTGATATCTACCAGTCATATTGATTCAGATGTAAGAAACAATCATATTGATTCAGATGTAAGAAATTTTATTAAGAAATACTTAGTTATTTAGTATTGCTTATTAAGCAGTACCGAGCGGTACTGAGCATTAGTACGGAGCAGTACCGAGCGGTACTGAGCATTGGTACCGAGCGGTACCGAGCGATACCGAGCATTGGTACTGAGAGTTCATCGGTATAAACATTGAATTGATATAAAGGAAAAAATTATGTTCGGTGCCGCTGTCTACCAGTCATATTCATTCAGATGTAAGAAACAATCATATTGATTCAAATGTAAGAAATCTGATTAAGAAATACTTAGTTATTTAGTATTACTTATTGAGTAGTACCAAGCATTGATACCGAGCGGTACCGAGCAGTACTGAGCATTGGTACCGAGCAGTACCGAGCAGTATCGAGCGGTACCGAGCGTTGGTATAGAGTTCATCAAACATTGGATTGATATTAAAGGAAAAATTATGTTCGGTACCACTGTACAAAATATCAAAATAAACAAAACATCATATAAATGAAAGCAAAAAATGAGCTTTTCTTTATTCTTTAATAAGCAGTACTAAATAACTATGCATTTCTTCATCCGAGTCAATATGATTGTTTCTTACATTTGAAATGGAAAAAAACATCGATAAAATAAAGCATCCTCATCTCCCCCCTAAGTGTACAGAAAAAACTATCAATATACAAATAATACTTCAAAATTACATATTTTCTAAGAGTACATAAAAAATTTATTATTCCTCATTTCTTCATCGGCTTTTCCTCCGAACCAATCTTCATCTTCATCAGCTTATCCTACTCCTAATCAATCTTCATCTCATCGACTTTTCCTTATCCAGACCAGCCATCATCTTCATCGGCATCTCCTCCTCCTCCAAACAAATCTTCATCTTCACTAGCTTCTCCACCTCCAAACCAGTCTTTATCTTCAAATTTAGCGGCTTTTCCTAGTTTCTTCTTTCTCAGTAGCTAAGAAAATATATTTTGAGCTAAAATCTTAAAAGAATATAGATGTTTCGCAGTATTTCATTTAAAAAAAAGAGCGTCAATTCAAAACTCTAAATTACAGGGGCAAAATTTTAAGAAGGATCATAATGGCAAGCTCTTTTAGGAAAAGGATCATTAAAAAAAAATTAAAAAGGATCATCAGTATTAGCATTTAGTGGGAAAACGCAAAGTGAGGCCACATTTTCTGTGTAAAACGCAAAGGGATACTACGTTTTCAATGCAAAATGCAAACACCCATTGCATTTTCAATGCAAAACGCAATCACCCACTGCGTTTTGTGTGCAAAACGCAAAGCCACCATGCATTTTCTTCCTGCACATGCTAGACCCCCTCCGTAGGAGCGATCCATAAGAAAAGCAAGCAAGTCCGTGGCAAATTTCCTGATCGATTTTGGAGCCGGACCCCGGCATCAGGCGTGTTTTTTTAAAAAAAAAAAGTTTAACTTTGTGGAAAGCTAAGCAAGCCCGTAAGCTACTTGCAAATTTCGTGAAGGCTATTGGAGCCGGACCCCGGCATCAGGCGTGATTTTAAAAAAAAAATTTAACTTTTTAAAGCTTTCTTTGGCCTATAAATACCAGTGAAGATAAGAGAGAATGATTTGGAGATTGGGGAGATTTTGCTTGAGGCTAGGAGAGGTGAAGTAATTAAGAAGAGGCATCTTAAACAGTTAAGGTAAGTTTTTAGAAAAGAATTTTTTCTGAAATTTGTTAGTAATGATGTTAAATTTTAGAGAAGAATTGTATATGAAATTTGTTTGTTAGTTTTTAGTGTATCTGTAATTTGAAATATTTCTTAAATATTATTGAAATATTGTTGTTGAGAGCAATTATTTTTGTTAGTATTTCAGTTAATGTTGTATATGATTATTGCTTATTGTTGTAGATATAAGAAGTAAATTACATAGATCTGACATAAAAGTGTCGTCCAAAGCATAATATTTCTGCAAGAAAAAAAGTATATATTATTTGAGAGTAATTTGGAGAAGAAATGGAAGGAATCATAAGTATAGTTGATTAATATTCTTGCAAATGAGACTTTAAATATTATGTTGTAAAATAATGCCAAAAATATAGAAATGTATTGTTGGACAGAAAATTTTTCTTTTTTCTTTTACATTGCGTTTGGCCACCACATATTAAAAATCTGTTCGATTAGAACAAATATTAAGCACATTAAATGAGGAGAGATGGAGAGACAAGTTAGAGAGAGAGAGAGAGAGAGAGAGAGAGAGAGAGAGAGAGGGAGGGAGAGGGAGGGAGAGTAATAGTAAAATATATACTAATTAAAAGCAGATCAATTAAATGAATATTTAAAGGATAATATTATTTTTATATTTTTGTTGAATAACATTATATTATTATATATTTATTTTAATAATGTAATTATTTTAACATAAGTTATATTTATAGAAGAAAAGTTCAATTCAGTGCTAAATAAAATATAATTTAATGATCATTAGAGAATAGGGAAATCAGTAATAATTAAAAGTTTTTAATTAAGTAAGTGTATGATATATATATATATATATATATATATATATATATATATATATATATATATATATATATATATATATATATATATATATTAATGTGTAAGCTAATGGAATTATTTTTTTTTGAAAATTTATATTAATAAGTAAATAAAATAAATATAAGTTATATTTATAGAGAAGTCTAATCTCTTTTGAAATCAATAGGAATTTTAAATTATTTTCTATAGAGAAATTGTTTAGACATATTTAATATATGAAACCCGATTAAAAAATAAAAATTATTAAATTGTATAAGATATAATATTAAAATAATAATGATAAGTTATTATCAAAATAAGTAATAATTGAAAGTTCGAAAGGGATGTTAAGCCCTAGTGAACTAGTCCCGAGGCTAACCAAGAGGGGGTGAATTGATTATTTAAAAATTTCACGATAACAACGAAAATCTTTTCGATACTTAGCAGCGGAAACAAGTAAACAAGAATGAAAAGATCAACCAAAGATATTCACCCAAGCAGTTTATATTGAAAAGTAAAGTGCAAAACTGAATCAGAAAAGCAAACCAGATTTTATAGTGGTTCGGTCAACTTGACCTACGTCCACTCCCCGGAGCCTCCCCTCCGGGTATTGCACTAAACAAAAGTGTCTCTCCTTTTGCTCCCACAGCAAGGCGGAGAAGCCTGTACAAAACACCTCCTTTTCACCACACGGTGAGGCAGAGAACCTGACCTCCTTTCGCTTCCTCCTGAAGCAGGCAGAGAACCTTCGAACTCCTTTTGCTTCCACCTGAAGCGGGCAGAGAATCCCGGATCTTCTTGCGAACGATCCTCCCACGAAGAACACCGACTAGACGACAGACGACGAGCGGAGAAGACGACTCTGATCCGTGCTTGGAGCAACCTTAGTGAATCCCTCACTAACTCCCCCTCATAAGATCTCTTCTCTCTCTCCCAACTCTCTCTTCTCTCTAGGGTTTCTCAGGGAAGGAAGGTAGCAAAAAATTTTTCCAAAAATTGGAAAAAGTTCTTTTAAAGGAGGGCTTAAAATTTGCCCTAAATCTCAACTGGTCGGCCAAGATCATCCAGGACGATCGGTAGATCGTCCTGTACGATCAGTTCAAATTCAGCTGATTCAGTCTGGACGATTAGGCTCTTCTGGACGATCAGTAGAAAAAGTTGTTCATATCGTCCCGTACGATACTGCGATCGTCCGGGATGATTAGTGCAAATTGAGAAAAATCGTCCAGAAGACAGTTCGGGTCGTCCAGAGAAATCTGTACTGGACGACCAAAAAATGACTTGATCGTCCAGGACGATTGGGACATCGTCCTGTACGATTAGTTCAAAAAGGCCCAAAATCATCCTGAACACAGTTCGGGTCGTACAGCTGAAATGCACAAGACGATCACGATCGTCCGGGACGATCCTGCGATCGTCCAGGACGATGTGATCGTATCAATTAAATATTAATTGCTTTCCTTAATTACCAGACTAATTTAGGCATGATTGTAGTGAATCGTCCAGGACGATACACGTATCGTCCGGGACGATCAGACCAAAATACTTAAAATAAAACTTGCCTAACTTAATCTGGCGGCTGAGAATTTCTGATTTGAGCATATCGTCCCGTACGATCCAAAGATCATCCAGGACGATCGGCTTAATCAGAACCTTTTAACTTGGTTGCCCTAATTAGGGTTTCTATTTTAACTGGATCATCCAGGACGATCTGAATAAAAATTGAATAAAAACTCTAACTCACTCAATCTCTCCCCCTGAGTGTGTGTGTGCAAGGTTACTTAGCTAGGGGATCAGTTACATTATAATTGACTCAATAAAAAGAAAAATCATACATTTGACACACTTGGACCCGATCTTGAGTTGGCTTGAGTGGCTCGTGATCTTTTGTGCCTGAAACAGATTAACCAAGCAAAACATACTGGAAACATATTTGTCATCATCAAAACCAGATTTGCAACAATAATTAATACCATATTGCATAATTAAGTATATGGAATTTATGTTGATATATAAGTTAATGAAAAATATATAATATTAAAATTAATATAATAAGTAAAATAAATAAAAATAAGTTTTATTTTAAGTTCAATATATTAATGTAGTAATAATAAAAGCATATTAAATTAGAAAGTATATTATTTATAGAAGGTAAGGAGAATGATATCATTTAATATTAATAATAATAAGTAAAATAATTAAATATAAGTCATATTTATAGAAATTTTTATTAGATTCAAGTTAAGAATAAAATGTAACTAAATTTGTAAAGAAAAATAAAATAGAGAGATTAAATATATGAGATCAGAATTTGAAGTTAATATTATTAAATAGTATAAAATATAAGATTAAAATAAAAATTATTAGTTAATTCCAAGTTTGATAATAATTAAAATCATATTAAAAATTTATGGTTAAGTTAATGAAAAATATTAAATATTAAATTTATATTAAAAAGTAAATTAAATAAGAGATATTAGCAATTGTTTTAAACAAGAATTGCTATATCAATCTATAAACAAGTAATTGAACAGAGGCGTGAATACCAGAACAGTAATAATATAAATCTATAAGCAATGTTCATTAATCTAAAAATTTGACATTTTTCTTCGCTACATTCAAACCCAATTCATACCCAACATTCTGCTATGAAATATTAACAATTGTGAACAATATCAACAAAAATTAACAAAGACTGAAACAAAAAAATTCAAATCTTGTTTAAAACAAATTTCAAACTATAAAAAATAGATAAGTAAAAAGACTTCTCCATTTCCACATTATTTGAACCATAGGAAATTTTTTAAATTCGTATTGGTTTATAAATCGAGATTTGTCAAATTCAAATATTATATTCCTTCTATCAAAATTTGCCAAGTATCATAAATCATGAAGTTTACAAATATTTTCAAATATGAAAAATGTCAACTTTACATATCATAGAACCTCAAAGGTACTCGATTTTCCCACACGAAATAATTGAATTTAGCAAATTATAAAATTTGTCAACCACATATAGCACAGAACATAAGGTTATAAATATTGATAAAATAAAAACCATTAAATCGGAAGCAATTTCTAATATCTCATTTTATAGACAAATATATGTCATTAGAAATCAAAAGCAATTATAACCTAATTAAATATAATGTATAATTAAAGAGAAATATATAAATTTAATATTAATAAAAGAAAAAGAGTTAAATATAATGTATATTTAGAGAGAAGTATATTAATTTAGTAATAATAAAAGTTAATTAATAAAATAATAGTAGAGTATATATATATATGTGTGTGTGTGTGTGTATTTCTTTTTATGTAGAAGATAAGAAAAATTAGATCATTTAATATTTATAATAATATGTGAAAAAAAATTTATATTTATAGACAAAAATATTAAATTGTTGTTAAGACTCAATTATAACTTAATTTGTAAAAAAAATAAAATAGAGACCTTTAAAATATGAGATTAGAAGTTGAAGTAAATATTATTAAATAGCATAAGATATAAGATTAAATTAAATATTATTAGTTAATTCCAAATTTGATAATAATTAATATCATATTAATTGATGAAGTATCTCATATATAAATGTTTTTATGTTTAATTTAATGAGAAGTATTTAATTTTAAATTTATATTAAAAAGTAAATTAAATAAGAGTTATAAAATTTTATAGACATATATATCTCATTTGAAATCAAAAGCAATTATAACCTAATTAAAAATAATTTATATTTAAAGAGAAATATCTATATTTAGTAATAATAAGAGCAAATTAATTAAAAGTATATTTATTTTTATGTAGAAGATAAGAAAAATTATATCATTTAATATTTATAATAATATGTGAAATAAAAATTTTTGTGGTTATTTTTATAGACAAATATATTAAATTGAAGTTAAGAATCAAATATAAATTAATTTCCAAAGAAAAAAAATAGAGACCTTAAATATATGAGATAAGAATTTGAAGTTAATATTATTAAATATGATAAGATATAAGATTAAATATATTATTATTAGATATTTCCAAATATGATAATAATTATAACCATATTAATTGATGAAGTATATGATATATTTATATATCTTAATATGTTTAAGTTATTAGAAATTGTAAAATTTTAATTTATATTAATAATTAAATTAATTAAGTATAATGCATATTATGAGAGAAATATATTAATGTAGTAATAATAAAAGCAAATTATAATAGTAGTCTATATATATATTTCTTTTTATGTAGAAGATAAGAAAAATGATATCATTTAATATATATAATAATATATGGAATAAATAAAAAAAAGTTATATTTATAGAGAAATATATTAAAATGAAGTTAAGACTCAAATATAACTTAATTTCTAGAAAAAATACATTAGAGACCTTAAAAATATGAGATCAGAATTTCAAGTAAATATTATTAAATAGTATAAGATATAAGATTAAATTTAATATTAGTAGATAATTTTAAAATTGATAATAATTAAAATCATATTAATTGATCAAGTATCTCATATATAAATGTTTTTATGTATAAGTTTAAAACAAACTAATTAATTTAAATTTTATATTTAAAAGTAAATTAAATAAGAGTTATTAAGTTTTATAGAATAATATATTTAATTTGAAATCAAAAGCAATTATAACCTAATTAAATATAATGTATATTTAAAGAGAAATATATTTATTCAGTAATAATAAGAGCAAATCGTTTTATGTTTTAGATAATGAAAATTATTATATTATATGAACAATATAAAATATATTAGTTATACATATATCTAATCATCATTACATATATCAAATATGAAATTTACATTAAAAACTATAATAATTAAATATAACTTATATATATAGATAATTAAATAATTATTAGATAATACCAAATATGAAAATTTTTTAAGTTCTATAAAAGTTTATATTAAATTGAGAATTATTAGATATAGCAAAAAATAATGAACATTAATAGCTTATTAAATAATTAAGTAAAATAAATATATATATGATTTATTTATTAGTTAATGAATATGATATCATTCAAAAATTATTTGCTTATTAATTAGTAAATTTGTTAAATATAAGTTATAATTGTAGAATAATTTTTAATTAAGATATTTTATTAATTAATATAGTATATTAAATATATATCTTTTTATTAAATTTTGTAAGATTTAATATGAAAATGAAAATTATTATATAATAACAAATTTGGTCAAAATTAGAACCATATTAATTAATAAAGTATTTGTATATATATATATGTAATTTTTATTTATGTAGAAGTTAAGGAATATAATAACATTTAATATTTATATTAATAAGGAAACAATTAAAATTTAGTTATATTTATAGGAAAATATAATTATTAGGAGTTAAAACTGAATTATAAAATAGTTGTCAATGGGAAACAAAATCAGGGATATAAAAAAAGATTTCGAACTAAATATTATTATATAAATTAATTAAGTATTAGTTAATGAATATATTGATTTAGTAATAATTAAAATTATTTTACTTATATAAGTTTATTAAATATATATATTTGTAATTTATGTTGAAGTTAAGGAAAATCATACCATTTAATATTTATATTAATAAGTAAAATAATTAACTATTACTTAATAAATATATGTTAAGGAAATATATACCATTTAATATTTAATAATGAAATGAGTAAGTTATATAAGTTATATTTATAGAAAAATATAAGTAAATGAAGTAAATATAATATTTGGAGTAATATTTATAGAAGTTATATTATATGGTATATTTTCATTTGGTATTAGAGCCATGTTGGGCTAAACTCCACCTTTGTTCTTGAGAAAAAGTTTAGTAGGTTATTTGAGTATACTTATTTTTCTTATCGGTTATATGTTACAGAAAGAATTAAGATTAAGTTTATAGGCTGAAAACTTCTTTCTAGGGGGCTACGTGTCCTAACGGCACCTAAGGTGGAGAAATTCGCTCTAGGCAACAAGAAACCTGTGTCATGAAGGATGAACAACGCCACGAACTTAATTTGTGAACATTAACTGACATATAGTAAGATGCGGTGTCCTATTTTATCAGTTAGTAACCAAAGGGACAAAAGGTTCACCGAGAATAGTAGGTGCTGTCCCTAATTCGGTGAAAAGGATATTATAGTAATCCACTGAAACTTACTATACAAAGTTCATGATCTTAAAATAAACTCTGTAACCTGTAATTTATAAGTTTCTCAGAGTTTACTTAAAATACTGAAAAACTAAACTCAAGAACATCTATTTATCCTATTTGTTTACCCGATACTACTCTTTTATGACTGACTGGAAATTTGCATCTTCTAGTTCTGATTATAAAGCTGCTCTAAAGACAACTGATTCTATTGAACCACCTGCTATCGGATTTGTTTCACCATCTGAGTTAAAGATGAATAATTCAAACGCTTTAAACTCCATGATTAAACAAAACAACAAAATAATCCAATTATTATTAGTTTTGACAAAAAAAAGTTAGAGATTTAGAAGAATCTGCTCTTCAGATCAAGCAATCTCAACCAAAAACATTTGCCTCCTTTGAAGCTTCCCTAACCTCACTTGAAAACCAGCTGTTACCTGCTCAGGTTACTTGCGAACTCGGGTATTACGATACCTGCGAACTCAAGTACGCGCTGACAGATCAGCATGACTACTTCTAATACATCCACTACTTCTACCATTTAATATTAAGAATAACAAGCAAATTAGTTTAATATTATTTAAGGTATATATTAATTTAGTAATTATTAGTAGCATATTATTTAAATAAGGATATTATATATATATATATATATATATATATATATATATATATATATATATATATATATATATATATATATATATATATATATATATATATAAGTAATTTTTATTTATGTAGAAATTAAGGAATATCATAACATTTAATATTTATATTAATAAGAAAATAATTAAAATTTAGTTATATTTATAGGGAAATATAATTATTAGGAGTTAAAACTGAATTATAAAATAATTGTCAAAGGGAAAGAAAATTAGGGATATTAAAAAAGATTTCGAACTAAATATTATTATATAAATTAATTAAGTATTAGTTAATGAATATATTGATTTAGTAATAATTAAAATTATTTTACTTATATAAGTTTATTAAATATATATATTTGTAGTTTATGTTGAAGTTAACGAAAATCATACCATTTAATATTTATATTAATAAGTAAAATAATTAATTATTACTTAATAAATATATGTTAAGGAAAAATATACCATTTAATATTTAATAATGAAATGAGTAAGTTATATTTATAGAAAAAATATAAGTAAATAAAGTAAATATAATATTTGGAGTAATATTTATAGAAGTTATATTATATTTGAAGTAATATAATAAGTAAAAGAACTAAATATAAGTAATATTTAGAAGTTAAAAATCATATATAAACAAATTTCCAAAGATAAGAAATTAGGGATGTGAAATATTTGCAAACATATTTTGAAATAAATAGTATTAAATTACATAAGATATAATAATAAAGTTAAAATTATTAAATAATACAAAATTTTGTAATAATTAAAATATATTAAATAATTAAGGCCATATATACTAATTAAGTTAATGAAAATTGTATCATTTGAAATTGATATTAATAAGTAAATTAAATAAATTAAGTAAATAGAAGTTCTTTTTAAAGAGAGAAACATTACTGTTGTAAAAAGTAATAGTATATTAATTAAATAAGTACATTATATAAAAATATCTTCTTATTTATAAGTTAATGGAAAGTATATGATTTAAAATATATATTAATAATAAAATAAATTAAATATAATTTATATTTATAGAGAAGTATATTATATTATGAAGTTACAATATAAATTTAACTTAGTTTGTAGAGATTAAGATAGTTTTAAGTAGTATTAACCTAAGTTAGTTACTCGAATGCCTAAAACTCATCATCAACAACAACAACAACAACAACAACCCTTCTTGCACTTCGTGGGTTCGATTTCATGAATCCTTTTTCGTCATTGTGTCCTTTTAAAAGTCAAAATATCATTTAAATCTAATAAAGATAGATTAATTCTAATATTTTTTAACCAAGTATTTTTATGTCTACATCTACATTTCTCAACATAAGTAAAATCTAGTACCTCCACTTTCCTAACCGGGACATCGGAAGACCTAGTGAGGGGAATAATTACTTTCACACATTATGAAACCAACTCATATCTCATAGAGATCTAATTATTATATAGCATGGTGCTCATACTCTCAACTGAATTTATTAAGAAATATACATTATTTTATATCAAACTTAAAATTAGAATAAAAATTCTCATTAATACGATAATGCTAGATTTTCATTATGACTTATGTTTTGATTGATCATCAGAAATTATGTCACGACTCATACTATTCTTTGACGGGGACCTTCAACTTGGCAAAGATTTTACACTAACATATATTGGTGGAAGGAATAGACCTCTAGAGATTAAGAACATGATAACACTAGAAGACCTTAAAGTTAGGATCTTTAGAGCATTACGTCGTGATCACACTACGCACACGGTGAATCTTGCATGTCGACTGTGCAATAATGGCGGTCACACTGCCGTTTGTATCACAGATGATGAGGTCCGTTCATTCGTATTGGCTGAAGCAAGGTGGAGGATCATGATTGTGTACGTTGAGTTTGAACAAATACCCGTGCCAGTGGCACGACCTGAGTCACCGCCACCCATAATATTCGATAACCCTCGACACTCCACCTAAATATCTAGGTCATTATCAAACTTGACTCATTTGTAATGTCAGGCTAACTATCAAGTTCTAGAAGCTAATTATAAGTCTATGTGTAAATTTTGCTATAGGCCCACACCCATCCTTAATGATCCTTCATCATCGTGGTGCATGAGCATGAGCTCAAGGCCCACATTCGACCTCAACATACCAACATTTACCACAAACTCACCCTCAATAATGTATAGCATAGGGGACTACAATGTACCAGTTGAACAACATTCAACCCATCCTACCATTGAAGCACCAGTGCCCGCTTACGAGACAATGGATAGTGGTTCAAGCGAGAACTCAAGTGAGGAGGCCGAAGTACCTCTAATAGAGGATGTGTAGGTCACAATGCATGCGGATCAGATAATTCAACATCATACTGCTCAAAATGTCCAAAACTTAGATGATATGGTCGTAAATAATGATTTCATCCGTAATATACATACGATAGAGCAGTGGGATACCTCTGATAGCGTGGATGCTCCAATTAATCATCATTAAGAATACTTTGATGCCGTTATTCCAGATCAATTATATGAGGGCATGACCTTTGGGAGCAAGGAAACACTTCAATGTGCTATATCTGGGTGGTCAATAACAAAGAATGTAGAGTATAAGAAATCATGCTCCAATAAGCAACGCCTGACAGTTGTTTGTGTCCAATATGAGAACCTAAATCATCCTTATCTTTGGCAGCTTCATGCGGCGTGTAGTAAACGCCTTGGAGGGGCATGGAAGATTTCATCCATAACCGGCCGGCATATATGCAGTAACCCAGTATTGTCAGCAAGTCACTGAAATTGTTCATCAAAGTTTATCTGCCAGTATATAACTGCAGCTTTGAGATAATAACTAGATTTAAAACTGAGAGAAATAATAACCCGGATTAGCTCAAAATTTGATGTGCAAGTATCATACATGAATGCTTGGGATGCACGAAGAAAAGCAATATGATCAGTATTTGGTAGTTACGAAGAATCATACTCCTCATTATACTGGATGATAGAAGCTATACGCTTAGCAGTCCCTGGCTTTATTTACAATATTCAAGTTATGCAGGACATTTTCATGTAATCCCCGAGAGGACACTATGGCCACCATTTAATGATAATCAGGGGATAATACCATTGTTGGCACCTGTATTGAGACGTCGTTCCGATAGACCTAGAACGAACCGGTATTGTAACAGCATGGATGAAATACACACTACCACAAGCAGAACTTGCTCCTTCTGTCACAATAAGGGTCACAACATTGCAACTTGCCCTACAAATCCACATAGTAGTAGGAGGAGAGCTTAGGGGTATTAAACTGGGATAGGGGCTGATTTAATATCATTCTATTTTGAGATGTCATGTTTCTTGTAATTCCATTATTATTAATGTAATGAAGTTTAATGTGCTTTCATATAATCTTCTAAATATTTATTAATCTTGATTTTTTACCTCATTCTTCAGCTTTAAATAAGTCATAATATAAAAATGTCTTATCGAGAAAGAATGAAAGTAATCATCATGTTCGGTTAATTTTTATGTATATACTTCCAGCTATTGGAGGGAATGGAGGGGAGAGGTGGCAGAGCTAGACCACGATGTTCATGATGAGCTAGTAGCCGTGCACATGTAGAGGTGACAGAGTCAGATGAGAAGCCGAGCATAGATCAATTGGGGGATGATCATAGCGCTTCAAATATTAATGAGGTTTATTATTTTTGTCATAATCAATTGGCATAAATGAATTCATAATTTTATAACTCATTCGTAGTATATTATTTTACAGTCTGTATATCTTGTGGCTTCAACCCACTTACATATGGCACGTGAGTGGCCAGTTCGTTGCCCGCGATTGATCCATGCACTGTAGATTATGGGCTTGGATTCTGTTAGGCACCAGCACTTTATACAGTTGGACCACTCTTTGATAGCTGCTTTAGTTAAGAGGTGGTGTCCATCGACAAACACCTTCCACCTACCGGTTGGGGAGATGATGATCACGTTGCAAAACATGCAATTGATCTTCGGCGTTAGGATTGACGGTGCTCCCATGATTGGCAGTATGATGGTTGGAGAAGGGTTACATTGGGACACTTGGATTGAGTGCTGCAATGAGCTGTTGGGATCCCACCCAGACCAAAATGCAACGTACCATGATCCTGACAACCATGACATCGAGGTTATCTTCAGAATAGGTCATTCACAAGCTTACTCGATACTACCGCTTCGATGGCTAAGATGGACTTTTTTTCGGGAATCATATGATCATTTACCTCGGCATATCTTCTTCTGACATGTTAGGGCATATATTATGTATATGCTTGGCTGTTACTTATTGCCAGATACCTCTGGCTCGCACATCCATATACAGTATCTACCGTTAATTGAGCACATTGAGGATTTTTCACAGTACTCCCTTAGTTCGTCCGTCTTGGCACATCTATATAGAGAATTAAACCTTGCGACATGACCTTCTCGCATGTACATAGCTGGATGCCTTCCCCTCTTGCAGGTCTAGGCTTGGGAGAGGATGCATGTCGAGAGGCTGACACTTCGTGTTCCATTCCCGTGAGATATCATTGGGAAGCCCCTTGCTTTAAGGTAATTTTGAATTCACATAACATATTACGATGTGCAAAAGTTAATGAACAATGTTAATAACATAAAATCATTACAGGTGGGCTGAGAATAGAGTGAGAGAAGTTCCATCTTGAAATATAATGACATATAGAGATGAGTTGGATGGACTTCAGCTAAGCCAGGTAACTAGAATTTAAATTAAGCATACTAGAGATTTAGATGACTAAAAAATAATTGCAAATCTAATAACATAATCTTTCAGTCATTACAGGCCATATTTATGCCATACACTGAATCTATAATGGGCATGCTGCCTCCAATATGTCATGAAGCCAATGACATATAGACTGCTCGTGCCCCATTGATTAGCTGGAAGCGTGTAGAGTGGCATTTTCCTGATCGGGTCATGCGACAATTTGGTAGGATACAAACAAGCACGGTCGAGCCTATGGAGAGAGAATTCCGTCGTGTTGATGGTAGAGGATGAGCTGAGGTAGATTGGTTTCAGTACCATAGAGGCTACATTGAGTTATGGAATAATAGGCGGGCGCTTATTATAACCATCAGACATCCATTGGGAGATGGAAGAGAGGAGTTAGCAGCTTACTTGCGATGGTACAAATCTTGGGCCTTCTTTTACTTATTGAAAGCACCAACAACTCCACTAGAAACTATATACCCACGGTCATCGGGGGAGAGGATAGTGGTATGTGATTATGTATATATTTAAATGTTGCTTAATAAACACTGATATGATATTTAATTTTAAGTTTGCATTCACTTACAGGTTAATTACTTCTTACGTAGCAAAGATATTGCTGAGTCATATGCTATGGGCCAGATGGAGAGTACAGGGTCAATGTATCAAGGATATGCTGACATTCTCGAACTTGCAAGACAAGTTGAGCAATCCGTATATAGACACCACTGGCCGACAAACTCGATGAGGAGGAAGAAGTGCACATATGGAGCAGTCTGCTAGGAGATCAACATCTCATGCTTCTGGTTTACAATCAAATCCTGTAGACCCTCCGAGATATTCAATATATGTTGGATCAGCTGATACTAGCAGACCTTTTGGAATGATAGGAGCAGGCCCTTCTTTAATACGGTGAGAAGGGAGTTCATCGCAAGCCATAGAAGCTCCATACGACATGAATAATCCCATGTGGACCACCCTATTTGGCTGGCCCGGAACTCCAACCCTTCATGGCATGGTTAGTGAACAAGTACAAACAAACATGGCCACTGCGCAGGAGGAAGAGGAGCATGATCAAGAAGAAGAACCACAGCTCCAGAGGAGGAGTAGGAGGGAACCCGCAAGATACACCCCTGGCACAGATGCTCTCAGACATAGGAAGAAGAGGTAGTTGAGATTAGGGATGAATGAATATGTATTATGCGTGAACTTAATTTTGTAAATATTTTATTTTATGCAATATCTTCTTCATAATGCAAGTAGTCTGATGCTGTGCATTTATAAATCTATCCTTTCTTGCTAATCATGTCTTTCTTGATGGATCCTTTAAAGTAATATTCAAATGAAAAAAGATTAGAGATATAAAGATTTATTTTGAAATAAATATTATTAAATTGTGTAAGATTTAATATGAAAATGATAATTATTAGATATTAACCAATTTGGTAAAAATTAAATACATATTAATTGATAGTTTAAAAAGTGAGATAAATTTTGAATTTTTATTTAATTATTAATTTTGAAGTTATATATTTTCAAAATAAATTAAATTTCAAAAGTCTTTATATGGTTTCTTGAAATTATTACTTTTAAAATTTATTTTAAAAATTTCAATATTCTAATTTCTAAAAATTGAATAAATTTTGTGAAATATAAAATTCTTTGATAAATTTAATCAAGTATGATATTATTTCAAGTTCAAACATCATGTTAATAAAATTTGAGCAATTTCACAGTTCTACCTTTAATGATAAACATGAAAATACATCTTTAATGATAAACCACACATCATTCTAAGATAATTAGCCCTATCTTCTTTTAAGCCCAATGAAAGTAATGAGATATAACCTATGTTAAACTCCTTCTAGAGAAAATTCTAATGCACCATATTTGACATATTAGATGCATGCATTAATTGGGTTAATATTTCTGTCTAACTTGATTTGATAGTATAGTTCTAAACTTTTAATTAGGTTTACCTTTAATGTCCGCATGTGTTCTCAAATTTGATTATCTTTGATAAATCAAATAAGCATGTGCTATGAAATTACACTGTGCTAATTTTTATTGCTATAGTAAGTCGTAGTTGATCAATAAAACTAATGAATATATATTGCCTATAAATTGGTGTATGTAGGTCTTTCACTTCGTTCTAAAGTTCATATATAGATTTCCTTGTGCTCATTTTATTTTCTTCTGTAATGGATTGGAAAGATAAAATCCCTTTCAAGAACATGATTATGGAGGGTAGTACTAGGTTAAAAGAATGTTTAGCATATTCCATTGATGATGATTTAGAGGCAAAGGCAAGAATGTTTAGCATATTATGAGATAGACACAGCATGGCTATGACGATCCGCTCTTATAGGGATGAAGATAGTTTAAATATAGAAGGTTGGCAATATGTGCAAAGTAAGGGTATGAGAAAGGTAGGACACATAGCACTGATGAACTTTTTGAAGGCAAGACATGCTGAAACAAGAAGGCTTTAAGATGGGTCGGTTGAGGTGATTGTGGACAACCCAACTGTCGATATATATCACTGTATTCTCTACAAAAATTAGGATTCTATGGCAGATGCATTCCTTGTTAAGACATATGAGAATTTGATTTATTAGCCAGGCAAAAAGTGAAAGGAGTTTCTTGATGCGTCGGATTGGCAATGTGTCCAGTAATGGTTCCAACAGAAATTCGGCTACTGCCCAACCCAAACTCAACTCTAAGCTCGCACACCCAATGTGCTAAATAAACCTTGAAGTTATTATGCTTGTAGAACTTCTACATGACCTCCTACTTCTGATTTACTTTAATGTAATGTAAATGTTCTTTATGTTGGCTATCGCTGAGGTTAGTGTCTTAATGATTAGTACATCCTGTATGTTTTTTTTTTGTTCTCAAATATTATATCTACTTATTGTTCGAATATTGCTTATGAGTTCTAAAATTTACTATAATTTTTTTGGGTTGAAATTCAATATTATTTATATATATATATATAACGAGCTCTTACATTAATATATAAAAAATTATTTAAAGGAATTTAAACTTATTGATGTATGAAGACAACCATTTAATGAACATTACAATTGTCTTATGACATAACGATTAAAACTTAATAATAAAGTACAACATAAATTATTATGTTATTATATTTCTTTAACTATAACCTAATATCCAATATATATTATTTAACCTTATTTTATTTTTTAAGATCCTCATTTTTTGTCATCTAAACATCATCTTTTTCTCCATGCTACATAGGAATACGCTTGCTAAGGAACATCAACTACTTTAGAGCTTTACTAAATCTACCACTTCAACTGCATTAGTAAAAATGTACCCTTATATTATAAATAAAATAAGAGGCGTAACGACGCAGTAACTTATTGAAGAAGGCAGTAGCCATTTACATGAAAGTTTGGCTTACTATATAGATGAGATCCTAGAAGCAATGGCAGCTTCGAATGAAATTTTTAGAAGTGTTATGCATACTTGGGGGGAAGACGAGGATTGCGTCCTGTGGCATGAACATGATGAAGTTATGAAAATAAGGGAATATAGGTCAGGCATTGAACTTTGAGATGTTGGTTGGAAATTGATACAAGATAGATTTTACGACATTGGGAGGCACCTCGTATCAATAAATCTTTTAAAGGGCCGTATTCGAGAACTTGGTCGTGATAAACAAGGTACTGTTGAGCCAGGGATGGGCAGGTCGATGCTTGACATAGATCACTGTATTTTATACCACTATTGGTGCCCTAAACATGATCAATGGCTTCTGGATTACTATAAAATGCTAATGCAATGTTCTGAACATGGAAAGAAAAAGGATTTTTTAGATGGACAAGACTGGAAGCAGCTTCAACATGAATTTGAGTTAAAGTTCACATATTGTCCAACACAAACACAACTCCAAGCTCGTGTACGATATGTACTTAGGAATATATGACATAATTTTAATATATGACAAGGGTATGTATTGCTATATATGGTTACGCTATTTTTTCTCTTAAAAATATTTATTTCGGTATTATTACATTTCAGGAAGGCAATTACTAGTTCTTTCTCAAAATTAATAATTTCTAGGAAATTAAATAATTCTATTATACATTAAAATTTTTTTTATTTATTATTTATTCACATTTTTTCTCATTATTTATACTCCTTTTTTAACATTTTAAATATATTTTAATATTTTCTCAATTAATACTATGACAATACTTTTTTAAAAAAAATTAAATTAATAATCTTTCTAATTTACACAAATAAGTAATTTAGGGTCTATCGTGTATTCTATAAATTTCCATATAATTATTCTTTAATAAATGTTTAATGAGAATTATATCTTTCATAATTTTCTTAATAAATAAATTAATTAAATATAACTTATTTTAAAAGTAGAATATACTAATTTAGTAATAATTATAAGCAAATATATTAACTATGTATATTAAAAATATATATCTTTTTATATTGAAGTTAATGAAAATTAAATCATTTAATATTTATATTAATATGTCAATTAATAATATATAAGTTATATTTACAGGGAAATATATAAATTTTTAGTAAACAAATAATTCTAACTTAGTTTGTTAAGAAAATCACCACGAAGGATCTATTCCACAGCTTTAACGAAGAACACGGAAGAATCTCTCTGCTAGCTCCGACTTTTATCCTAAACTTTTTAGACAAATTATATACTAATTCTGGATCTGTATCTTATAACTCAAAACACTCACACCATTCGTCTTTTCTTTTTTTAAATTTAGGATATGGCCGATAGATTGAGGCGCAGTCATGCCGGGCGGCGTCCGATCCATCATGTTTCTGAAGATGAGAGTAGCCCCATACAGATGAGCATAGCATCACTTGGAAATTCGCATAGGGCTCACGATCCAGAACGGGTAAGAAGCTTCGTTAGCTTTTTATTTATTAAACCTTAATTTATTTGAATTATAAATAATCAACGATCCTTTTTTTGGCAGGCCTCCCCTTTGATTGCTGCGACACATTTATGTATGGCCCGTGAATGGCCAGTCGACTACCCTATGATGATATATATGTTGAGAGAGATTGGCCTAGATTTGATACGCCACCTGTAGTTCATTCGCCTAGATCATAACCTTATTACAGCATTGGTTGAGAGATGATGTCCTTTGACTAACACCTTCCACTTTACGATTGGTGAGATGACGATGACACTTTAGGATGTACAGGTGATTCTTGATCTCTGAATTGATGGTCCGATAATTCTGTGGCCAAATGTCATTGGTGCAGAACGTTAGTGGCTTAGCTGGCCAGATTGTTACGACGAGCTTCTGGGTACACCTCCAAGGAGGGATACAGTGTACCATACCCCTGCTGATGAGGAGGACACCGTTACTTCCAGGATGGGTACAATACATGTGGAGTCAATGTTACCACTTCGATGGCTCCGCTAGACATTCTATAAGGACTCATACGATGACTTAGCACCGGGGACATTTCTCCAGCATGTCTGGGCCTACATACTCTACATGATCAACTATTTTTTGATACCAGATACATCACGCTCCCATGTCTCCTTGTAGTGGCTATCTTTGCTTGTGGATTTGGATATATTTGGCAGGATGTCTATCGGTAGCGCGGTCCTAGCACATTTATACAGAGAGTTATGCCATACAACACGCCCGACATTCACATACATTGTTGGGTGCGTTGCTCTGCTACAAGTGTGGTCCTGAGAGTGATTACATGTTGGACGACCCACGCTACGAGTACCTCATGTCTACGACTTAGGTGGTCGCCCATTGGGATGCAGGTATGACGGAACAATGAGTTAAATTCAAATTTTATATTTAGTTGGACATATCCTAACTAAATACTGTACAGATGGGCAGAAGATTGCATTCGGGAGCTCCCATCAGGAAACACAATGACATACCATCATGATTTAGATGGGTTACGGATGACTCAGGTATGATATTACTTTTTTATCATCATATATAGCTCAACCATTATGCCTTCTTATTTTTATCTCAATTCTTCAATGATAGGTTACTATAGATCCTTACAAGGAGCAAGTTTTGTCCTCTCTACCGCCACACTGTTATGATGGGTTGGAATTTTGGAGGGCATGTGTGCCCCTAGTCAGTTGGAATCGTGCGGAATGGCACCTCCCTGACCGTGTGATGAGGCAATTTGGGAGTTTCCAGCACATATATATTGAACCTATAGACCAATGTTTTCGACGAATTGATGATCGTGGAAGATCAGATTTAGATTTGACAATAGAATATAGATCATACCTCCAATTGTGGGGTGTAAGGAGGGCATACATCGTACCAATTACTCCACCAGAGGGCACAGGGAATCAGGAGTTGGAGACGTACCAACGTTGGTATAAATCATGGGCATCAATTTATCTTTTAGAACCACAAACGGAGCCACCGGAGACCTTCTTCCGACGATCTCCTCGTGAAAGATTATTGGTGCGTATAATCTTTTAAACATTTTTTATAACTTAATGAAGAATATTCATTTCAAGATATTTTTGTAGGCTGAGTACTATATACGCTCATCTGTCATTATGGAGCCACTCGCCGGGGGACACGGAGAAAATGCTAGTTCATTACAGTTGGCTGTTGACCAGGTGACTGAACTTTCTGCCAGAGTTTATCGCTTTATCTACATAGACTACACCTCTTTCGACAGCACCACCGAGAAAAGGGGAGATCGAAGGAAACGTGCATCGAGTTCTCAATGCCGTAAACGAAATGCCCCTCTTAGATATACTCCCTGGAGTGGGGCTCTCCCACGTCATCGGTAGATGTATGATTTTAATGTAATTTTATTTATTATATATTACCTATGTGTGAAATCTATTTGGTCTTTCGACGATGTAACTGTTCTCAAAAAATTTGAATAATATTTCTTAATATTTCTGTTATGTTTTCAACTATTTCTTACTATCATTATTAGTAATTTATAATGGCTATTGAACTTGTTCTTTTTTTAATATTAATGCTAATTATTATTTAAATATTGAATTAAAATTAATAATTATTTCAAATCTAATTAATTACAAATAATATGTACTTATATTTTATTAATTATTACTTGCATAAAAAATTTGGAATTATTTAATGAGAATTATATCATTTGGATTTTATTATTATTAAATTAATTAATTCAATAATATTTATATTAATAAGTCAATTAATAAAATATAAGTTATATTTATATGAAAATATATTAATTTGAAGTTAACAGATTAATAGATTAAATTATATCTTATTTTAGAAATGCTCATTACAAACAGAAAGTAAATTCGTTTCTCTTATACCATATTATTTATAAATAATATAAATTAGCAAAATGACATATTTATTTCAAAATTATCAAATTTATTAAATTATAGAAAATTAAATGAAGTAATTTAAATCTACTTAAATATAAATATTTAGGTAAGATAATTGATAAAAATCATAAACTAAATATTGAAACAACTAAATGAAAAATATTTATAACTATTTAATTTCAAAATAGGTTAATTTACATATGAATAATTAATTAATATTAAATTATATTTATATAATTTTAATATGAAAAATAATATACTATAATTGAATTTAAAAAATCACATATCTAAAGTAAAAATTTCTTGCAAATGTATTAAATCAGATGATACTAAATTATTTTACAATATATTTACAAATGTATTAAAGTTTAAAAATAATTAAATTGAATGTTTTAAATTTATTGTACGATATATTTAAGGTTATTAAATCTTGATTATATGTTTAAATAGAAATTATAAACATTTGTTTTAAAAATATATACATAGAAACTTTAAACTTTCATTTTAAATTAAAAGTTTATATATAGAAACTTTATACTTTTGTTTTACAAATCAAATTATTTTTAATATATTTAAATAAATTATAAATAAGTTATAAATATGATAATTATTATAAATTAAAACAAATGTTAAACATAAGTTATAATTTATTTTATTTAAATATTAAAAATAAGTTATAAATATGAAAATTTATTTTAATTTTTTAAATAGGAAAATTATTAAAAAAATGAAAAATTCTTATCAATTATTTTGAAAATTCAATATTGAATACAAATAATATGTATATATGTTTTTTTTAATTCTATTTTATGTTTAACGGTTTGACATAACACATGAACAGGAAAATGCATACAAAATGCAAAGCTTAATTGCATTTTAACAGAAAACGTAATTATTGTTAATATTTTTTATTAAAAGGCGATTAAGGTTTGCATTTTCTGTTAAAACACGACAAAGCTTTGCATTTTTTATCTTTTTAAAATTATTTTATCATAGTGATCCTTCTCATAAATATTTTTTTGAATCTGATCCTTTTGATAATTCGCCCTTTGAGCAAGAATATTTTAAGCCGGATCAGTTAGACTTTCAAGAAAAAAATAAAAAATGAAATAAAAATTAATTGCGCGTCCGGTCTCCGCACCTAATAATTTCTCCCAATTTCTCGACTTTGCGTCCGCAGCTCTTTCTCCAGAAGACTCCCAAGGCAATCTGCAATGACCCTTTACCCTATATCTCCCTCAGCACATCGCGCCCGCCGGTACATCTCAGACCCAGCTCCGCTGTCACCCTCAGTCCTGTTAACAGATTAACAAAAGAGGGAGAGAAGGAGAAACCGAACAGAGGCAGAGAAGAAAAGTAATATTCATTGATTATCTTGGACAGGAGACATAGGGTATATATAACACAGATACAAGAAAGGCTTGTAACGGCATGATGACGTGTAAACCATGTATACAAGAAAGGACGGTTCTTTATATCATACAAGTCCAACTGGCGAGCCCAGCCATTTTCATCTCTGACCATCGTTCCTAGTTCCAAATGGCCGTAAACCGTGATCCTAAATGTTCGGCCAGCTTCTCTTAACTGGCCGACGATCCTCCAGGCATCCCTCTAACCGTAACTTTGCCCACTTCACACAAGCATCTTATCTAATCTGGAATATTTTTAACTGTTTTTCTTTTGTTCAAAAACTTTGAGTGAAGTTGCCAATATACTTGTATTTGCTGATGGATCATCTTTTTTTCATAATTATAAGAAGAAGAAATAGGTGAAGTGTCTATATTGCGATGTGGATTGATAAATTTTAGATTATTGAGAGCTTAATTTCAGTTGAACTTTAATCCAGGAGTTAATCAATTTTTCAACAGGTAAGCATCTTTTTTTGTAGTTTAGATGTTATACTGTCCTGTATACATTTTATGTTATCATCGCGTCTTCAATCACCTAATGGTAAATCTGTGCAACTTCTGTAAAATGATACTTGCTTTGTTAGTCATGACTTGACAATCTTGACATGGCAAACTTATGGGAAAGGTGATTCATTTTTCGTTCTACCAGTGTATCACTTCATGTAATTGCTATGCAGTTTGGTCATAAATTTTCTCTGTTTGTTTCTTATGTGTAGGGATGTTCTTGTTATTACATTTTTTCTTCATATCTCAGCGACTTTCCTTCGTTTGTTGTATTAAATGGCTTTCAAACTAATATTTATCTTCAAACATGCTATTTTTTGTGTTGTTAGGTTCCAATCTTGGTTTACTATTTCTAAACTGGCCATGATAAGGGTTGAGTGGTTAGAAATAAAAATGTTAGGGTCTGGGGAGAAGGGTTTAAATAGCATAGGTTTTAATCTTGGCCTTTTTGGATTAAAATCTGTGATCCAGAGCTATGCTTATTATTGCAAATTATAAACTTTTAAAATTGCCCTTGTTGAATATGACAAGATTTTTGAAGAAGATTCTTTAAATTCTCAAACATTAGCAGAAGAGAAGAGAAATTGGGCGATGGTGGATATAATTGAAATTAACATTATTGAAATATAATGGTTTGGCATTCCTTTTCATGCTAAGATTATTTATGTGATCTAAGTTCTTTATGATCTTTTCATATACTAGGATTCTTTACATATACAGTTGATATCACATGTTTGAGGATCACAGAATTGCTGTGTAGATAATTTTTATGCATTAATGTCAAACATCTGGTTAGTGGACATGAGGAAACTTTCTTAACAGACAGTTATGCTTACCAGGAGTCAACAAATATCTACTATCTACAATTTGGATCTAGTGGGGTGATGTTAAGATTTCTAGCAAGAGAAGTGGTAAACGATAACTCCTTATATGTCAAATTTAATGAAGCTTAGCAAATTTAGTCATTACATGAATGAGCTGGTGGTCCTTAAAAACATTGGTTGCTAGTGATAAATTATGTCATCTTTAATTAAAACCTTAGTTGTTGGTGGCTGAACCATTTTAACTATACAAGTAAAGAGATTGTTGCAAGGGAATTATCAACACATATGTGGAAGTGAACATGACAATCAACGTGTTGATACAGTCGGTTATGAAAGAAAGTAGCTCATCAAGCAAGGAAGATTTCATTTGCAAACCAATGTTCGATAAGCTTTTGTTGGCCATCAATATGTGATCGATTTACTAGCTTGTCCTTCACTGCCCTCATACAGCAGCTTCAAGTTAACATCTAAGGCATTTGTGCAACAACAAGACTTTTTGATAGGTCGTGGGTTGCTAAGTGATACCAAGAACATGATGGAAGCCTAAGAACTTCTAAATTTTTCTTAAAGGCATTACACATACTCACAATTATTGACAGTTGCATGAGTTTTTTGACCATTTATTGGAAATCGTTAACCGTTACTTCAACATGTGCTACAAGCAGTCGGTTCATTCGCAAAAAAAGTTCATCAACTTGCCATCGATTGAAGCAAAGTGCCATCCATACATAAGAGCTGATTCACAATTACATCCTTTATTCAACAATGCAATCGGTGCAATAGATGGTACACATTTACCAACAATTGTCATTTGTCGCTTGCTAAAATCGAAAGAGATTTATTTTACAAATGTAATGGTTGATTTCTCATTTGATTCTCAATTCATCTACATTGCTTTTGTCTAAGAGGGGTATGCAGCGAATAAAGGGTGCTACGATAGTCAGTGGATGAAGGAGCATTTTGTGTATCATAAGAAAATATTAGTTGGCTAACTTGGGCTATACAAGCACAAGTAAATTTATTGTGCCATTCAGAGGGTATCGATATCATCAGATAAGTATTGTGGAGGGACAGCCCATAGATGCTTTGTGCTATAGGAGTTGTATAACCATTGTCATGCTTATCTACATAACAAAGTGGAAAGAATTTTGGTATCTAGATGAGAGATTTCTTAGTGTATAGTGTGATATTGGGATTGCTTGCGCATTGTTGCACAATTTTACTAGTCGCTTTCACGGACATGACATTTTTTAATATGTAGAAAAGGACTAAAATGGTCCCTCAACTATTTGTGAGGGACCAAAATGGTCTTCAACTCTTTTGAGTGACCAACTTAGTCTCTCAACTCTTTAAATAAGACTTTTTTTGTCCTAATATCCAATATTGGAGTTAATGGTGTTTAATGTAAGAGTATTTTAATCATTTTTTAATTAAACATTTATTAAATATAATTTTTAAGTAATTATAATTTTAAAAAAAATTAATTAAACATTTCTTTAACAAAAAAATTAATATTAATTTTAGTAATAATTTTAAAAATTTTAGTCATATTTTATAAAATATGAATGATAAAAATATGTATAACTAAGTTGAAAATAACATCTATTTGCATTTGATTTCTTTAAATCAATAAATATCATATTTTATAAAATATGACTAAAATTTTTGAAATTAAAAGAAAAATTATTATTATTATTTTTTATTAAAGAAACGTTTAATAAGAATTTTTAGAAAAATTATAATTACTCGAAAATTATATTTAATAAATGTTTAATTAAAAAATGACTAAAATACCCTTATATTTAACACTATTAACTCCAACATTAAATATTAGGATAAAAAAGTCTCATTTTAAAGAGTTGAGGGACGAAATTGGTCCCTCAAAAGAGTTGGAGATTATTTTGGCCCTCACAAAGAGTTGAGGGACCATTTTGATCATTTTCTCTTTTAATATATCTCAAACCAACATACAACATGATAATGAGTTGGATAAGGTGGTAGCCAATGATGAAGATCTTAACATGCACGCAATCGTTGGGTAGAGAGTCCAAGGAGATGCTGTGAGGCATACAATAGCAACCGACATATGGGAAGCATGTGTAAGGCATTAACTTTGTCAATTTCAAAATAATTTCATGTAATCTATAATTAATTAATGCATTATTTTGATAATAGGAATTGAGTCAAAGGAATCACTCCACTTAGCATTTTGAACGATGGAAGTAAAATGGTGTCTATTTTATATTCTTATATTTATAAGAGGTGTAGTTGATGGCCACATTGTCTATCAATCTTATTATTATACTTGTGTAAATGTTTTAGATTATTCATCAAATATTATGAAGGTTTAAAATTATACTATTGAGTATTTAAGCTTTTTCCATTCATAATGTGAGATGTAAGCCTCAATGTATTTTGAGGCATAAACCTAAAAATTAAAAAATTGTGTAAAGTGAAAATCAATTTTAAAAGTGAATATTTTATTTAATGACCAAATAATATATTTAAGGATGATGTATTAACTTTATATTGAATTATAAAGTAACAAATTGGTTCACATATGAAATAAAAAATTGTACAAGTTGTAAAATAGAAAGTGATAAATTGTATGAAATAATATTAAAGTTCAAACTTCACAATAGTAAAATAATATAAATATAAAAATTATGTAAAAGTATCAGATAATATCAAGTTCAACTCTATCTTTCTTCTTTCTCAGTTCCCTGCTCATCCATATTTAATTTCTAAAGAGAACATTAATAGTATGACAACAACTCAGATGTCATTTGTGCTATCATCATCGAGAGTCCAATGCCTTATGATGTTCTTAGTCTTTATCTATTTCAATCATTTTCCTTTTTCCTAAACATTTGTCATCAACATAAAAATAAGAATAATACTCCAAATTAAAGATGCTTAAGAAAATAAATTCTTTTTATATATATTTTCTCTTTAATTCTTTCTATAGTTGGCTTGTGGTTGATGCAGTTTTTCTTATCATCAGAGAAATCAATGTTTAGATCTTTTTCTTATAATTCAAATGGTGTTATCTCTACTTTAGCATGCACAAATCATTCATCATCTGATACCATGTCCTCACAAATTAAATGATCGTCATCTTTCTTTAACCCCTTATTCAAGTTTTTGTGTCTGAGTTTTTTGTTCTACATGATGTACGCCAAGGAATTCACTATTAGGATTGTCAGAAGAATTCTTCTTTTCATGTGAACTTGATTGTATGATATTCAGTTGTGTTCACATCCAGATGAAGAGCACACTAATTTTGAAACCTTAAGAGCGAGATGCTTTAGTTCTAGAGTGCCATCACCAAATTGTATCCACCACTCAATTGAGGTTTAAGTAAATTAGTATAATAAGTAGAATGAATTATTTTAATATATAATTTTTTATCTAACATAAAGAAACAAATCAACTTGGAGATCGATTTGAAATTGTGTTTTTCATCTGCTATAGTCCAAAGAACTTATTCCTGAAAGGTATCAATTACATGTCAATATTTGCTCCCTTAGATGAATCAATTATAAGTTTATCCATGTAATGGTATAATCTTAATTTTATCTCAAGATTCATTAACTTATTTTTTTGCATATTAAAACAGAGGATTCAAATAATAGTTTGTTGCATGTAAATGATGATGATGTTGTAGCTCCCACTTTTCGTCAATAATGTCCTAAGTTTCTCTATACCTGCCCTCTTCTCCTCATAAGTTATGGGAAATCAGTTCATTTATTTCATTTATAACATTATATATGAAACCCATCTCAATCTTTTTCTTATCATCTATCATACTCAGAACTTGTACTAGTGGTCCAATGGTTATAATAGCATAAATCACCCTATGTCAGAATCTTTCATTTAAAGCAATCTTTCTATTTTCTTTCCCCTCAAATTTTGATGCCCAAGCACAACTCAACCATTGTGTTAAAGTGAACATAGCCTCCAAAGGCTGTCTCGCCTCCAACATGCTTTGCAAAGTCAAATAGTCAGTGGCCAATATTTTTGTTATAAGTCTCAGTATTTCTTTCTTTGAAAATTTTATCATAAATGCCAAAGCTCAAGAATGATTACCTAAATTTTTTTTTTTACTTTAGGTAATACATTCTTATTTTGAGGCAGCCCCAAGTTTTTTAATGATTAGATCTATTTATGTACGTCATAGGGAGTCTAATAGACGTGCTTCTTTTTCTTTGTAAGTTTCGTACCTGCAGTCTTATAATCATCGGTATTATCTGTCACCACTTCAACCACCAAGTGCTCCTCCATCTCATCAATAATACTATTAAGTTGTAAAAAAAGCATCTTTTACCTTATCAGATGCCTTAATGGACTTTAAAAAGATTGTGTCATAAGAGTTATTGATCAGTGCATTTATCAATTTTCTATTTTTTATATCTGACCATCCAGCAGATGTGATAGTCACCCCTATCTAGCTCCAGGTCCTCTAGATTTCCTCAATACCTTTTTTTAGTGTTTGCCAACTCCTTCAAAACTTACATGCTCAAATTATACATGGATGGATGTTTCAACCTTGGCCCATAGGCATAAACTAAATGGATCATATTGTAGTAAGCGGGAGAGATTGCAACACTAAAAGGGACAACATTCTGATAGAAAAATCTCCTTATATATATATATATATATATATATATATATATATATATGATCCCTAATAGTCTCTGGGGTTAGCTTCTATGATGTAGAAGACCAATGTTCTTGTCCATCCTCCACCGTATTTGTAATGTAGTGATCATAGGACCTCTTGCACCCATACAGAACATGGGTTGTAATGAGGTTGATGAGTTCAACCTCTATGCTCGCTTTCGAAGTATGAGCCAGCATTAACTCTATCACTAAGTATTTTTGTGCCTGGTGCTTTGATATTATTGACTTATTTATATATGATTTGATCTCTTCCTTCACTTTATCAGACACTTTGATATATGGTGCCACATTTTATAGGATCTGAATATGTGCACTTTAATCCTGTTACACCACCCTTCACCATCTTCTCATAATAATTACATTTCAAGTAAATATACGTCTTGTCGTTACCTCTCAAATCAACTTAACTTCTATGTTTCCATGCCGGGTCCTGCCAATGATCTGATGTGATTTTGTCTTTGCCTTTAATCATACATGCTCCCTATCAACTTATAGACATAACCGGTCAAAGACCTATCCCGTTGATCAATAGTCAATATCTGAAGAAATACTATACATAACAATCCAACTGAAAATGTGTTATTTTGGAAATTCCTCCTCTAATATAGGAGACAATTTATATATATTCCTACAAGGCAAGATGTAACTTTTAAATTCTCTTGTAATACATGAAGCAATTTATGTATATGCCTGCAATGCAGAAAACAATTTCATAGATCTTCCTGTAAGGTAGGATATGTCTATCATATTCTCTTGTAACATAGGAGTCCAATTATGTACATTCATATAATGCAGGAGACAGCTTTATATATTTTTCTGTAAGGCAGGAGACATCTGTCATATTGTTCTATAAAACATGAGGTAATTTTATATATTTTCCTGTAAAGTAGGATGTTATCAATACAAACTCCTGTAATGCATGAGTCAATTTTCATACTCTTTTGCAAAGGGATAATTTCATATGCTCCTGCAAGGCAAGAGGTACATATTCGCTTGCAAAGCAGGATGCCATCAATACATTCTCTTGCAAGGAAGGAGATACATTTCATATTCTCCTGTAATACATGAGGCAATTTATATATGCGCCTGTAATGTATTAGGCAATTTTTTATGTTCACCTGCAAGGCAGAAAATGTCTTTCATATTCTCATGTAAAACATGAGACAATTCATGTATATTCATATAAAATTGGAAATAACTTTCATATACTCTTATAAAACAAGAGGCAATTTTTATATTCCCCTACAATGCAAGAGGTAATTTATATATTCTCCTGTAAAACAATAGGCAATTTATATATTCTCCAACAAGGCAGGAAGCATTCGTCATATTCTCCTGTAAAACAGGAGGCAATTTTTATATCTCCTACAAAGTAGGATGCCATGAATACATTCTCCTGCAATGCAAGAGGTAATTCTCATATTCTTATGTAATGCAGGAGATAATTTATGTATATTTCTATAAACAAGAAAGCAACTTTTATATATTCCTGTAAGGCAGGAAATAATTTTAACCAACTTATGTAGGACATGAGGCAATTTTTTATATACTACTACAACACAGGAGGACATTTATATATACTCCTACAAAGCAGGAAGCATTTGCCATCTATCACTGTAAAGCAGGCAGAAAATTTTATACAATCCCACAAAGTAGGATGCAACTATAATATATATGCTTCTGCTAGACAGAAGACAATTATATATGAAATCACACATTTACTAAATGATCTATCTATGATGGCTAAATATTTCATGCTCACAAATCTAAGGGTCGAGTTATTTTAATAAAATTGAAAAGACTAAAAGTATAAAATTTAACTCAATAGAATAAACAAAATACATATATACTTACTAACAGGTCGTAGAGAGGCTATCAAATTCTGAATTGGATGCTGCCAATCTGCTGCTTGACTTTGAGCAAGAGATCCTACAACATCACTCATCTCTTCTAAGCGGTCGCCAGTTGATGATGCGCCAAATCAAACTTTTCAATAGAAGAAGTTAAAGTTTGCTCTAAATGCTCAACATTAGCAGCTATCCAAGAAAAATCCTCCTTAGTATAAGCAGTTGCTGCCTGGATCGTTGAGCATCTCTCCAGAAGAATCTTCTCCCTCTGACTTAAAGCTCTAAGCTTGGTTGATATGACCAAAAGTTCAAACTGCTCCTGGGAAATGTTCCTCTGGCAATGCCCCAATATCTCTAATCCAAAGTCAAAATGCATGTGTTCTCTCTTCATCTTATTCCATGCAGCCATGGCCCCAATCTTTAAATCAGTAAGAACTCTGGAAGACAACCCCTGAGAAGTGAATTGTAGCTGGAACAGTCTGAACACAACAGTATGACAAAGGAACTCCCATGTCTGTAAAGCACTGTCGCAAAGGTCACAAGTGGAAGCACAATCTTAAAGTGAGCTAGCCTCCACATAGAAATTGACAAGGTCAGGCAGGTCATCCAGATCTACTCCCAATAGTAGACGTCGCAATGCAATAACAATGAAATGGATGCTTCTTTATAGTCATTGACCAACGGATCTACGAGCTCAAGAAAATACCTTGGATGTGAGACAGGATGGCTCCAAGCCTATATGAAAGGGCGAAAGAAAAATGGATTATTAACAAAAAAGCGAGAGAGAAAGAATAAAAAAAATGATCATATATACCTGAGGGATGAGTCTCTTCTAGCAAATCCATAGAATGGTGATCATGTAAATAAGAGGTAATATGGGGTGATGATCCTCCTGACGAACCACTCAAAATCACCCAGGTCGTATCTAAAATGGGAGGATTAGAAGCGATCAACCCTGCGCCAATGTCATTAGTAGCGCTATGAGTGAGCTGAAGGGATGATAACCGGCCACCTACATGTACATACATGAAAGAAGGTAAAAAGCGGATCATAATACATGTCATAAATGGGCATGTATATACGAACTATTTACCTCTAACATCATTGAGAGGAGTGGTGTAACGGGTATGTACTCAGAAGCCAAGTGACCCTTTACATCCATATCATTCAATGACGGCGTATGTGTAGAGTTACTTGGTGCAAACTCAGGCTCTGCATTCAAGTGAAAATACATTACAATAAGAATAAAAGAGAGCTATAAATAAGATCACATGTTAATACCTAGTGTTGGGCTTGAAGTGGCATCACAAGCTGATGAAACATGTGTAAATTCCCTAGGATGCATCTCAGGAGAAAGTCTGATACCTAAGCAAAAGAAAGCAAAGTGATGCATTGTTCAATCAAGCAATAGAAAATAAACAATATGCATTAGTACCTTCATCATTAGGAGGGAACTGGCTCCAAAATGGGTGAGCCTGGTAGATCAGCAGATGTATGCTGGATGCTGAAATAAAGAAGAAAATATGTCAAAGACATAAAATTAAAATTTAATATATGTTACTCAAGAAGAGAAATGTCTAACATGGCATGTCGTATGATGTCCTATTCCTAGGGTGACCCCTATCGAAAGGAGAAATTAGTCTACATCTATACAAGGGTGCTGCAACATCGGCATATTACTATATGCATGCGAAAAGAAAAAAAAAATAAATAATGAAATAATAACATAAAAATACATACCAGGGCCACCACGTCTAGAAGCAGGCTTAGGACTTCTCTTCCTTTTCTTGTTACCAACTTTAGATGACTATGCATGTACTGGGGCATAATCTCTCAACCTTGAAGAGCATCTCAGTCGTCTAGATCCTCTAATCCTCTTGTCATATCTCTGAATACCTAACTCAAAGGAGGAGAATCCACGGCAGTTGTAGGTGTGCGATGCCCATAGGAGCATCCATATGCGCAATGAAAAAATGAGAACTTGTCCCAAGATGGAGAAGAAAGGACTAGGTTAAAGAAAATACCTCGAGATGAGTGGAGGATGAAAGATAGCTCAACTGACGACGATTTGTCACCCCGAGAAGTACTGGAATCACGTCTAAGGGGGTGGCCTGGATAAAACCAAACTGTGATGCTGCTCTGTTGGGATTATATCCTTCCAATATCACAGAATCATCACGTCGATAGTAGAGCCAGCCTAGCCTCATACTAACAAAGTAGGAGGCAATAGGTGCGTAGCCACCTCTAGAAAGCAACGTGGGCCTACCTCCCTTGGTCAAAGAATTAGCAAGCAAAATGCCAAAACTCTGAGGCGGTAAATCTCCAACTGGAGATCTATAAACCAATTTGAAATCGTCAGCTAAATGCAGAGGAGAGAACATAAATGACTTAATCTGAGCTCAATTTATGGCTGACATTACTATGGCTAGCTGAATCAACAAAGGAAAGAAGTGGTATGCATAATAAGCAGGTAACTTTGGGCAGCTAAATGCACCCTTGATGTGGATATGCATCCACTCATGAATGTAATGCCAGGGTACCTCAATGTTGCGCTGACGATGGCCATAAGAAGCTGTAATCTATCAAAAACCGTGGTATATCTGCACAAGCATGGCTAGAGCCAATGAAACCTGCCTCCCACTGGCAATCAGACTAACTATCAAGGTGCTGGGGTGAAAAGTCCTATCCTGGCTTGAAAAGACAAAACAACACAGCTATGTAGCTATGAAAGCCACCAAAGACGTCTCCTCCAAAACCCCTATTGGCAGAAACAGAATGTGCTCCGATCGCTATCTCATGCTCAAATAGCTCAACTTAAGATTGGTCACTGGCCTTAAATCCTGTGTCAAAAGGGTCATGTGCCTGAACAGACTGTATAGTATATGCCACTTAAATCAGTAAGCTCTTGATCAAGTTATCTAGAGAAATAGTAACTCGATGGTGGCGGCTCTTGTCTCCGCAGGCGATATTAGTTAGCTAAGCTTCAGTAGAGGTCTTTAGAATATACAAACTTGTCCTCCCTCTGCTACCAACTAGTTGATGGCTAAAAAGTTCATAATTCGGAGGGATGCACTCCTCATAGGGAATGACCAAAATGGGCAATTAGAAGCAAACTGTAAGTCGCAGAGTGTAATAGCCATCTCATTTGGCCCAATCCAAAAGGTATTGGTAACTCTATCACAGTGCTCAGCTAGCCCTTGAAGCAATGAATATGATAGCCGATTGTTATCAAACAATGAGACGTAAATGGCCCTATAAACCTCTACTTTCTTGAGCACCTCTCGATGTGCTTAGAGAATATATCGGCCCAAGAAATGTAACCTCTCAGCATCCGAAGAGGGCTACCGAATACAGAATCATATTGTTGCTATTTAACCTCATTGTGTGACAAGATATAACAACAGTTTGATGGTACTAGTACGCTCTGCAAGATCTTCTATATGCTATAGTACGTCCTAATCACCATAGCAAAATCCCTCGATAATTCGATCCAGGGAACTACCATCACTGTGACGCAATTTGAGGGTGATCACCCAGTCTGGGGGATCGCATCATATGAGAAGCTCTGAATCATGAGTAGACAGTTGTGGAGAATGAAGGAACAACCCAGCATACATATCCCTGTCAATCAACATCTCTTGATGCCACGATAGACGTTCATGAATAGAAGTAAAATGGTAAGAATCATGCCTGTCAATCCCCCCTCCACCCCCCCCCCCCCCCCCCCCCCCCCCCCCCCAAGATGTAATCCTGTAGGGGCTTAGTGTTAGGCAATAAACGAGACCTGACACAATTGAACATCATGGCCTGAGGAAAGAAAGAGAAAACCAATTATATTCACAAACGTTGCAACAAATTCATCTCGAAATGTCAAATCAATTTATTGGGAGGCAATTTATTCAGATATAAAAAATGTCTATAAAAATACCACGGTAAAAAAAATCAAACTGAACAGCACGTCGCCCACGTCGCGACTGAAACAACTGTTCTTTGATTCATATCAAACAATGGAGAAATGAACGAAGAGGAGTTACGCTCACTTACAATCAATTTTTAGTCGGAGTTCTTGTTCGTTTATTAGCCCTCGTCAATCTTCTATGATTCTTGCATAACAGTCTCACCTTTCGTTAGCTTCGATCTCGAGGCACAAACAAGACCCAAGCCCGCACGAGCATTGCCGTGCCTCGGCTTCATCGCGTAAGGTCCCTACCCCGATTTACCTTCGTCTGTTCCACGCACGAATGAAGCTCGTGCGAGCCCCATTTCCTTCGATTGATCTCCCACGCGAACCCATGTGCCTAGTTTCACCTACCTGTGCATGAGTCGACCTCTCCAATCCTTCGCGTACCACTTTTGATCCCTCACCCAGACGAACCTCCACCTTTCATGTCTACGATGTTTTGTGCATGGAAGCCACACGACCTATGCTCGTCGGCCCACACCGATCGGATCTCCCTCTCCCTATTCCTCATGCAGGATTCGTTCGTGAGCCCGATTCGACTTATGGCTCCGCCTCCCATCCGTCCAGCACACACGCACGACCTCCAATTTGCCTCTTAAGCAGTACGGTTAGCCTTCCTGATCCCGCCTATGTCTCTCTCACCAGTCCCCCTTTGTTCATGAGATTTAACCCAAATCAAAGCCATTCGATCCCACGTGCTCTATTGGCTTAGACTTGCCCAATCGACCGACCCCACACTACCTAGCTGATTGTTTGAAATCTTGGGTAAGAATATGAGAAATAGGGAATTAATTATATAGATATATAAATGTATAGAATAAATAAAAAATAAAATAAAATTATGTCGAAATCATAAATTAGAGGAGTCAAAGACGTATACCAGGTTCGATGCTTCCCCCGAAGCCCTTGATCATCGATTTTGATCCGATCGAACTGAACTAAAAGGGCAATTGCCCTCCCCAATCTCCTCTCATGGGGAGGGGGCGTCGGGAGGCTGCCGAAATTTCGGGAAGCGCCAAATACTGCGAGCACCAAATTGGAGGACTTGAAGACCAATTCTGGGGTTGATTCATCCCCCGTAGCCCCCAGCCTTTGAATCTTATCCGGTTGGACGGACTAGAAATGGCAAGTGCCATTCCGACCTCCCCTCGCGTAGAGGGGATGCCGGGAGGCTGCCAAACTTGTCATCTGAGAGCTTCAATTAATTTAAATTAATAATCAAAATTTTTAATTGATTAATCGAGCAATTTTAAAGAAAACAAAATTCAATTAAATCAAAATTTAACTAAATAATCCATTTAAATTTAATTTAAAATTTCAATTTAATAATCAACTAAAATTTTAATTTAAAACTTTAAATTAGCTAACCTAATTTAAAATCTAATTGAACAATTAATTTAAAATTTAATTTAATATAATATATAATTAAAGTAAAATTAAAATTCTAATTAACAAAATCATTTAATTTAAAGTTAAATATTTTAATTAATTTAATAATTGATTAATCAATTTAACTAATTTAAGAAATCAAATTTAAATTTTCTAATTAAAATTAATTAATTGAGTAATAAACTTAAAAGATTTAATTACTTAATAAAATTAAAACTTAAGTAATTTAAAATATATTTAAAATTGATTAATGAGTTGAGAGGTTAATTTTTTTTTAAAATTTAAACTTTTAATGAACTAAATTAACAAAAAAAATAAA
This sequence comes from Dendrobium chrysotoxum, assembly GCA_019925795.1. Taxonomy (NCBI): domain Eukaryota; kingdom Viridiplantae; phylum Streptophyta; class Magnoliopsida; order Asparagales; family Orchidaceae; genus Dendrobium; species Dendrobium chrysotoxum. The sequence continues at coordinate 42,980,111 of CM034303.1, read as the reverse complement.
AAAAATGCAAGTAGAAGAGCTATGAGGGGTGAGTCACTCTAGTGAAATTATGCATTTTTTATTAAAATAAAGAACATAAAATCAGTGTCTTCCACTAATCAAACTTAATTACAATTCACACCAATTAAGTTCAAACTCCTAAAACTAAAGAAAACATCTAACACAATGAAAACTCCAAAAATCCTAAAGAAACCTAAACTCTCCAAAGCTCAGCTCCAGCTCCTGGCAAACCCTGCAGCTATAAGCTTTAGCTCCTGCAACTCCTAACCACGAACACCTGCAAAAAAGTAAATAAAAGTCAATGCTGGGTGGTAAATAAAACTAGTACTATAAATAGAACACTAGTATGATAGGTAAAAACAAGCAGCAAAAAGAGAGTGCTGAAAGTAAAAATTATTGTAAGTAAAATTACTATTGTAAACAAGACTAGTCCTAAAATAAATAAGTAAGCAAAGCTACTACTGTGAGTTAGAAGCTACTATTGTAAACAAAACACTAGTATGGATGTCAAGGGGGTGAAAAGCACAAAACTAAGTATCTGATGCTAAAGCCCCGTTAACCTAAGTTTACCTATCAACTTATAATAGAGGTCGTAAGTCTGATGTTAGCTAATGCGTTAGGGGAAATCTTTAGGTAAAAGTAACCTAACCCTAAATCCCACTTTGGCCATCTCTCTTATAGGGCTAGGTTGTAAGGCCCACCAAAAAGCAACCTCTAATAGAGGCCGTAAGTCCTACTTTAATTAAAATATTAGGGGAAACTTCCAGGATAGATAACATGTCATCGATAAATTGCAGACTACTTTCAATGAAAGCAGTAAGGCCCAACCTAAACCTAAACCTTGGGGCTACTTTCAATGAAAGCAGTAAGACCCAACCTAAACCTAAAATCAAGGGCTACTTTTAATGAAAGCAGTAAGTCCCGACCTTTTAAACCCTCGGGATACTTCTAATAGAAGCAGTAAGACCCACTTCTTAAACTTCTTAAACCTATAGGCTACTTTCAAGGGAAGCCGTAAGACCAGTTGTACGGGCTACTTTCAATTAAAGTCGTAAGCCCCAACTCAAATACAAACTTACGAGCTACTTCCAATGGAAGTCATAAGCCCCAAACCATTTTAAACAACTGGGTAACTTCTAAATGAAGTTATAAATCCTAAACCAAACCTCCATTACACAAAAACTTACATTTGACCACTTTAGTCGGGATCCCTGAGAGGAGGTAACTCAGGACTGCTAATTAGATTCTTTGGACATTACGATCAACGATTGCTAGTGTTGGTAAACTGAAACCTATGATATACCTGAGATGACGGAATCATGTGATCTTGATCGGGTTTACCTTCATTTCCCACACAACTGAGACTAAAATACTTAAAATTGTTCATTCTTAATCGAGAGTTTTCTTTGATGTGATAGGATGAGTAATTAACTATAAGGGATTGCTCTCATAGGACCCAGATCTAAATAAATCTTGACAGTACACTAAGGAGAAATCTGATTAATTTCAATTTGCCTCAAGGAGAATGACATCTTATGGATGCAAAGAGGGATTCATGCCTACGCACCATTTTTCCCCGAGCGAAACAAAGCCATCAAAATTTTGCTTTGTTTTGTAGACCCGCTTAGCACCTATGACTTCTTTATCTTATGGAGGATTTGTCATATCCCACATTTTATTTCTTTCAACCCTATTTATTTATTTTGTTAGTGCTTTTCTCCATGCTTCTTGTTTGAAAGCTTCTTCATAGTTTTCTGGTTCTATGGTCATCAAGTTGCATCTCTGGTGTATCCGTGATAAGGACTTGATTATCATCAGTTTTGATTGTTGAGATGAGTTGATTGGTTCTCTTATTATTGCATGAGTAGGTGACTATCTTTTCATTATCTACTTATTGTTGTTGCAATGGTGCTAGCAAATTGACAATTAATCTTTCATCTCTCTCGGTCTCCTAGTTATAGGTTGCGTCTCATCAAACACTACATCTTTGTTGATGATAAACTTCTTGGATTCCATATTATGTACTCGATAACCTTTTAATTGAGAGTTACTGCCTTAGAAAATTCCATTCTTCCCCTTCTCATCAATTTGTTGCTCGTTACTTACAAAATATGAGTGTAGCAGATGCAACCAAAGATTTTGAAATGCTTTGCTGATGGATTTTGCCCATTCCAAACTTCAATTGGTTTCTTATCAAGTACTAGTTTGGTTGGACATCTATTTAATAAGTAGACTGCAGTGCTCAAAACAAAATGATGAGCACTACAATCTACTTCTAATTAAATTGGTTGCCAAGTCGTGCTCTAAGCTTTCATCTTGACAAAACTTATTGAACACTTTAGAAGTATATTCTTTTCTTATTATCTTTATATAGTGACTGCCTTGTTTTTTATTATAACTTTTAAATATTTTGAAAATAAGAATTAAGATTTTTCATATAAAAAAAATACACCTATGTCATTATGGTGTAATCATCAATAAAGAGGATGAAGTGCTTGTTTATATAGTATGAAGAAGCGCTCATTGGGCTGCATGCATCTATATGGGCTACCTCTAGTGGTTCATTGGTTCTTCAAGCACTTTCGAATGAAAATGGTTACTGGTGTTGCTTGTTGAGTTGACATCTTTCGCTGCATTTTATTGATCTCGATTATTGTTGGTACATCTCTCATCATGTTCTTTTGTTAAAGGATCTTTTATCCATGGAGAGTGAAATATCTGAATCTTCTATGACATAAAAAGGAGTCAACCACTTGCACCTCATCACCTTATTGCTTACATATGATCATTTTATGGGAAAACATCTATTTTCTTTCATTTTGATTTTTGCAATTACGGGAGATTATTCTTGTAAAAAATTGTGTAATATTCTCCTTCGAAATGTAATGACTAAATTTTTTCCATCGTTTAACCCACATTTAGTTGGTCTTGAATAATTGTAGGAATTAAGAAATCTTCTGATGAGGACATCTGGCCGTAGAAAGTTTATCAGAGGAAGGGCCGGAGATCTACGGCTACGATTGAATTACTCTATTTCTGAGCATTTATTTGTATTTGATTTATTATGTGTAATTTTTTATTTTTACCCTCACTTGAGGGAGTAGGTTTATGTGACCTCACGGGAATTTTTGTCATTTAATGTTTTATTATATTTTGTCTATTTATAGGCCTCATCTCCACCTTGGGAGGAATGATGATTATTATGAATGAAATTTTCGCACTGTGTCTTGGTGTGTTTTGAGAGCTTTGAGAATTATTGTGAGAGTTTATGTGAAGTCCCTAGGTGAGGGCAACACAAGATCCGTCAGCAGCAGGAAGCGTCCGGGCTCACAGTTTATCTCTGCCTCCATCCACCATTAAGCTTGCCCTGCCACCATCTCCTCTGAAAGCTCCAACCGACCCCTCCTCCTAACAGCCGCCCTCTCTTCCCATGGCCAAAACTTTCATGCCCTGCTCCCCACTTTTCTTTCACCAAATTGATCCCCCAACATTTCCTAAATTAACCTAGTGCTAATTTTAGGAAATCTAAATTCAAATTTGAATTCTCCTAAAGCTTTGATTTTCCATTCCTAAATTGATGGATTTTTTTTGGAAAGGCATTCCCATCAATAAATCTGAAATTTAAGTGAAAAAATCTTCATCGATTCTCCTTTCTAAATTAGCCAAGCCTGATTTATGGAAATATGAATTCAAATTTGAATTCTCCTAAAACCTTGAATTCCTTTCCTAAATTATTGGATTATTTTTGGAAAGGTGTCCCCATCAATAAATCAAAAATTCAAGTGAGAAATCCTCATTGATTCTTCTTCCTAAATCAGCCTAGCCTAATTTATGAAAATCTAAATTCAAATTTGAATTCTCCTAAAACCTTGAATTCCTTTCCTAAATTATTGGATTATTTTTGGAATGGTATCCCTATCAATAAATCTGAAATTTAAGTGAAGAATCATTATTGATTCTCCTTTCTAAATTACCCTAGCCTAATTTATGGATATCTGAATTCAAATTTGAATTCTTCGAAATCATTGAATTCCTTTCCTAAAGTGTTGGGCTATGTTTGGAAGGATATCCCTATCATCAAATCTGAGTATTGATTGAATATTTGAATTACTTCCTCTTTTCTTTAACAATATGCTTTAATTGGCAACTCAATTAAGGCCCCAAATCAGCCCCAATCTTTGATTGGGCCGTCCCCCCTTCCTCATTGATCCTTATCATAATTATACAAATTATTTGGACATAAATCTTAGGTCCAGATTTCTGCTAATTACAGTCCTCTTGTTTTGGTTTCCATCCAATGATGATTGTGGCTATTTTCTTACTATCAAGCACTTGCTATCTTCTTCCCAAATCAACCTAAGCTGCTGTCTAGATTTTCAAGGGATGATAGAACACTATCCAAATGTGTGAAAGGGATTCGTATTGCATTCCTTCCCATCGAGATAGCCAAACGACCTTGCTGCGGCTTAGTATCTTTGTCTATGCAGGTAAACTCTCTCTCTCCCCTTATACCTTTTGATCCCTCCTCAATCATGGCATCATTTTATTGTGAAAACTTATCCGTGTAGCCCATACCAAGAGCTTGTGTGAGTGGGTCTTTGTAGTGACTAGTCTATTTGTTAATTTAGGGATTGTCTCTGAAACATCACGTGAGCATGATATTAATTTATTTGATTATATAATGGTCCTCCTATTATCATACGATTACTTGTTTAAACTTAATCACCCCCTTGCAAGCTAAAGTCCTTATTTAAGTTCATTGGGAGTTAATTAATTGTCAATCTCTATTCACGCATGCGTAATTTCCAACTCAACATCGCTTACACATCTAGTTCTGCATCATTTTGGTATCAGAGCATGGTTGCATTTAGGTGCCTATTAGGATTTCTTTATTTCATGTGTTAGCATCTAAATCGCATCCTACACGCATCGCCTCACTTGTTTGTGTCATTATATTACTTCTTTCTGTTTGCATAACCTTGAGTCACATCTTAGATATAAGATTGACCTCAAACAAATTCATAGGACCCTAGACCTACTAGTAGGTCAGATGAGCACGATCAATCAACAATTTAGGGAGAATCAAGCTGATATTGCTGAGCTCTGTTGCCAGACGACGGAATGATGTGACACTTTAGACTGAGGTAGGAATCACCAGTCACCTTACACACCATCTAGGCCTCCTTCCATGTGGGACACCCCGTGTCCCTTATCGAGCTCCCCAGTATGGCCATGACTATAACCACGACCCTGATACACCACTATTGAGGAATATTAAGGTTGATGCCCCAACTTTTGACGATACACTTGATCCCCAGCTCTTTCTGCATTAGATCAAGGGCATGGATAGCTTTTTCAAATGGTACAATATGTTTGAGGCTAGAAAAGTGAGATTCACCGAGATGAAGCTCACCGGTAGGGCCATCCAGTATTGGGCCAACCCAGAGAGCCTTAGGGAGTCCTGCAATGAGTTCACTATTACTGAATGGACTTCTATGAAGCATGAGCTCAAGCAGAAGTACCTTCCTCGTACTTTCTTAGGCTTCTTGATAGGTGGAATAGGCTGACCCAGGGTAGTAAGCTATTACATGATTTGCTGCAAGGGTTAGACCTCGATTACCCCCGCCCAGATCTTATCCATGTTTCGTATTGGGTTGCGTGAGGATCTCCATAATGAGCTGTTTGCCTGGAGTATCACTACATTAGAGGGTGCATACAGCCTAGTCCTAGACCTTGAGGAGACCCGATCACAGCATCCTAGCCGACATTAAGATGCTAGGCCTCCCTATAAATCCTCCAGCGAATCGACACCACACCACTCTGCTACACGGTGACTCTCGGGCGCACTAGCCTACCACCCTTGGGTCCTCCTCCGCTCCGTCCTGATTTTAGGGGCAAGTCACTGACCCTAGATACACCTTGGTCCCACCCAAGGACCAAGTTCTTTTGATGCCAGGGGTATGGGCTTATCTCTTATCAGTGCTCTAGTCCTTACAAGGTCACGATTATTGAGGAAGTCACTGAGGTTGAGCCTGAGCCCGAGACTGACCAGATTTGCCAGGTTGACGATGATGGTGAATTCTTTAAGGAAGATGACGACATTGTTATCGTCCACTTTATCCATAGGGTAGACACCTCTCCCATCTGCGTGGTGAGATGTGTACTGATATAGCCTGTTACCACTTATAACTAGCATAAGACCTCGATTTTCCACACCTACACCAAAATAAATGACAAAAATTGTAAAGTCATTGTGGATAGTGGCAATTGCATTAATGTTGTCTCCTCTAGCATGGTGTCTAGGCTTATTTTGTATGTCGTTCCTCATCCTCATCCCTATAAGGTAGCTTGGGTCAACTCCACTGCCTTAGAGGTGAAGAAACGTAACCTCATACCCATCTCCTTCGCTGATTATAAGGAGAATGTGTGGTGTGATATTCTGATCATGGATGTTAGACAGATTATTCTAGGGCGCCCTTAGCTCTTCGATAATGACGTCCACATCTACGGACGTTTGAACACCTGCGTGTTTGAATATGCGAGCAAAAAGATCAAGCTTTCGCCTATGCAGCCTGACTTCTCGTAGGAATGATGTCATATGTGTCGTAGTTGGCCGTTTCTCGAAGATGACACATTTTCTACCTTGCTCCAAAACATCCGATGTCTCACTCATCACTAAGCTATATTTTAATGAGGTCGTCAGATTACATAGTTTGCCCAAGATCATTGTATTTGAGAGGGATGTCAAATTCATGAATTATTTCTGGAAGGCCCTATGGATGAAAATGGGCACTAAATTGTAGTTTTCCACAGACTTTCATCCTCATACTAATGGCCAAACTGAAGTGGTCAATAAGAGTCTAGAAAATCTATTAAGGACCCTAGTAGGTGAGCACGCTAGAGATTGGGATACCAAGCTCCCCACGGCTGAGTTTGCTTATAATAATTCTATGAACTGCTCCATTGGTCTGAGTTCTGCTGAGATTGTTTATGGGTACAAGCCTAGGCAGCCTTTAGATCTCATACCCATTTACCCTAGGTATAGAATTTATGAGTCTGCATCTTCATGGATAAGAAAATTACACATTGTATTGAACAGAGCAATGCAAATTATAAATATCACGCTAATCTTAAATGAAGATTCAAGATATTCGAGGTGGGTGATTCAGTGATGGTCCGGATCCATTCGAAATAATTTCCGAAAGGGACTGTTAAGAAATTACATACTAAAAGTGCTGGACTATTTAAAATTAAAAAAATAATAATGACAATGCCTATGTGATGGATTTGCCTGCAAATTTTAATATCAATCCCTCTTTTAACATTGAAGATCTAGTATCTTATGAGGGCTCAGAGTTTAACCCACCCAATCCACTACATGATGAGCCTTATGTGACCCCACCATGTGAGAACCCAAGCCTTCCTCCACTTCCAAATATTCCTAAATCACCTACTGCAGAGAAAGTTGACATGATTTTAAATGATGACATCATTTCCACGAAAGAGGGTGGACGAAGAAGGTACTTGGTGAGGTGGAGAGATAAACCGGAGATAGATGATACTTGGCTAGAGTACGAGGAGCTCCAGAGGATTGAACAGGATGCGCTAGAGATCTATGAGAGCATCTAAGATGAATACTCGATGGAGTTGAGCACTTTGCCACCCCCAGAGAATGATGAGGACATCCGGCCGTGAAAAGTTTATCAAAGGAAGGGCTGGAGATCTACGGCTACGATCAAATTACTCTATTTTTTATCATTTATTTGTATTTGATTTATTATGTGTAATTTTTCTTTTTTACCCTCATTTGAGGGAGTAGGTTTATGTGACCCAAGGAGGTATTTTTGTCTTTCGATATTTTATTGTATGTTGTCTATTTATAGACCTCACCTCCACCTTGGGAAGGATGATGATTATTATGAATGAAATTTTCACACTTTGTGTCTTGGTGTGTTTTCAGAGCTTTGAGAGTTCTTGTGAGAGTTTATGTGAAGTCCCTAGGTGAGGGCAACACAAGACCGGTCAGCCGCAGGAAGCGTCTGGGCTCATAGTTTATCTCCGCCTCTATCCACCATCAAGATCTCCCTGCCATCATCTCCTCCGAAAGCTCAAACCGACCCGTCCTCCTAACCGCCGCCCCCCTTGTCCCATGGCCGAAACTTTCATGCCCTCCTCCCCACTTTTCTTTCTCCAAATTGATCCTCTAACATTTCCTAAATTAACCTAGCGCTAATTTTAGGAAATCTGAATTCAAATTTAAATTCTCCTAAAGTCTTGATTTCAGTTCCTAAATTGATGGATTATTTTTAGAAAGGCATCCCCATCAATAAATCTGAAATTTAAGTGAAAAATCCTCATCAATTTTCCTTCCTAAATTAGCCTAGCCTAATTTATGAAAATCTAAATTCAAATTTGAATTCTCCTAAAATCTTGAATTTCTTTCATAAATTGTTGGATTTTTTGGAAAGGTATTCCATCAATAAATCTAAAATTCAAGTGAGAAATCCTCATTGATACTCCTTCCTAAATTAGCCTTAATTAATTCTCATTCGGTTTCATACGAAATAGTTCATACTCTTGCAATAGTAAGTTCAGACAGGATTATTTTACTTCGTTTATTCCTTTATAAATAGCACAAAGTTTATCACATATCTCCTTGCCAGTAGTGCAAGTAAAAACACGCATGTAATCATCATATTTTAAAGCACAGAAAAAATAATTTAGGCATTTCACATTAAGTTGTGCATAATCCCTTTCTTCCATACTCCATTCATTAAAAGAGAATTTTAGTTTTTACACTATTCATAATTTGGGAAGGTACAAAATATCCTATTTGTAACATATGTCGCATGCGATAGTCAATCGATTGTAAAAATGTGGACTAAATTAATCTACGAATTTTTTTGAAATCAAAGGGAATGCTATCAAACAACGGTGGGCGGATTATTGAATAACCCTCTATGATATTTATGTTCTCAAAGAGTGCAATGGATCTTTTTTTCAAGGATTTTTAAATCACTAATTTAGAGAACCGCCCTACTACCAATTGAACGTTCAGAGAAGGGTTATTAAACCAGTTGAACTTTTAAGGCACACCGAGAGAGAGAGAGAGAGAGAGAGAGAGAGAGAGAGAGAGAGAGAAAGAGAGAGAGAGAGAGAGGATTAATGTTTTAAAATTTTTCCTCTCAAATATACTCTTTTGAACAACTTAAACCAAATTACACAAAAGTAAGCGAAAGTAATTGATGAAATAAAAATTTTTGTTCTTTTTAATTTGTAGAAAAACAAATATCAAAGCATTTTTTTTGTTTTTTTTAGATTTTTATTTCTTTTTCTAACACAAGTTGATTCCACGCAAATATCAACTATTTTCATATCACAACGATAATGAATTTCAACATAGATTTATAAGAAAATAAGCGTGCAAGAAAAATAAAGTGGAGTAAAAAAAGTTGAGAATGAGCACACCACCATATTTATAGTGGTTCAGTCAAATGACCTAGGTCCACTCCCCGGAGTCCTCTCCGGATATTGCACTAAATCATTAGTGACTCTCCTTTAACTCCCATAGCAAGGCAAAGAAGCCCTTACAAAATTACTTACATCCTTCAACCATGCGACGGAGATGTCGAATCCCTTTCACTAACCTGGTGCTGCGGAGAAGCCGAATCCCTTTCACCAACCTCGTGTGGCGGAGTAGCCAAAACGCTTTTACGAACCTTGTGCGACAGAGTAGCCAGATCCTTTGACGCTACGTGCTTTTTCCCTGAGTTTCCCTCAAGCAAAGAAAAAACTCTTTAAGGAAGAAGGTGAATGTTCACAGAGCAACCGTGTGTAGATCTCCTCTCACACACTTCCTTGATCTCACAAGGCTCTTCTCTTTCAAAACCTCACCTCTCTCTCTTCCAAAAACAAAGTTCTCTCTTCAAATCCTAATTTACAGAAAAGCTCTCTCAGAAAAGCTGGCCAAAAGACACTTACAAAGTCTAATGAGAAAGTTTATATAACAGGCTTCCAAAAATCCTAATTATTCAGTTCTGTCATCTATGTTCATACAGTACGATTAGCTCAATTTTGACATGTTAGTACTATACGATTGCCAGTTAGTACAATACAATCAGTTCAATTCTTTCCTGTTAGTATGGTATGATGAATATTAGTAAAATACGATTAGTTCAATTCTTGCCTGTTAGTATTGTATGAATGAACAATAGTACAATACGATTAGTTCATTCAAAGCGTAATTCGTTTAGGTGAACCCAGGGTCAACCAAAATCGTCACTGTCAATCGTCATGTATGATACAGTTTGTACAAAACGATCCAGTTCATATAGTGCGATCGAAAATCATAATTAAACAAATTTGATTGATTAATCACAGTATTAAATTAGGCATTATTTTAAAGCATCGTATAGTAAGAATAGAACATAATTTAAAATTCAATTTTTTTGGCTAATTTAATTAACTGCGGGGTTTTTTAAAATATATGATTATCTTGTATGATGTAGTGATCGTACAATATGATTAATTAAATTCTATTTCAATTTATTTCTCAATTAATTAAATATTTTAATGATTTTTTTATTACACAGATCGTACAGTACGATCCAGATCGTCCAATATGATCTTCAAAAAAATTAAAATATTTAATTTCACTCTCCCTGTGTGTGTGCACGGTTGCTAAGCTAACATATACTATTTACAATATATGATTCAAGAAAGATAAAATTATAAACTCTTGCAAAACATCAATCCTATACTACCCAATCTTGGGCCCTGATCCTTTAGCGGTGCTTGGCGTCTGTTGTACCTGAAATGTTAGTACACACAAAAATGATATGCAATAATAACAAGTAGTAGAAATTAAGTAAACTCCAATAATGTCTGTAATTATTAAAACATAAGCTCGAGCTTCCGGATTGTAATATGGTGGTGCTTACCTTTTCATTGCCTATGAACTTCTCTTACAACTTGTTCCATATTCACTTTTAGCTTCTATGATCCTTGGATAATATTGGTCTGCTAAGCCAATCTAAAGAACAAGAAGTTCTTGAGAATCTTTTTGTTGACTCTCCTTAAATTCTTTTTTTTTTTTGTGTTGCAGATGAAGTGAATTGTCATGAAGAGTAATACAATACCTATTGACAACATCCCGTAAATATTGTGCACAAAAATAGGCTAGGAATGATAATTATCTCCCGAAAAATAATAATTGGAATTTGTTGAGCAGAATGTGTGGACCATGATTATGTGTTGGAAAAAGTTTACACCTAGTGTTAGATCAAACTTGGTTTTGATACTACTGTTGGCATAACTAGAAAAGAGTATGAAAAATGGTTGAAAATTTTGTAATTGTGTGAAATATATGAAGCAGGTAATCTTTTAATTATTTCTTCTTGTTTATGATGATTTCATACAAGGTGGCATATATCTATTTATAGGCTACTTAGTCTCTTGACTCTTCTTTTACTTTTATGATGATTTCATACAAGGTGGCATATATCTATCTAGCTATTTGCTTAGCTCATTGTTAGTCTGAGAGAACTAGTGTTGAGAAATACTGTAAAAGTTTATTAACCACAACTAAACGATAAAAGAATGGTAATAATGAGGCTAACCGAGATCATTATTGGTATCGTGAAGGTTTACTTTTGCACTGCTCTAAAGAACTAGCTATTTCTGCCCCTTGAAAATTATTTCTTGGTAACATCCCTAGTGGCAGGCCCACATGGTACAATAATGCTTCCCACTCAATTGTGCACTTATGGTTTAGGTAAAAAGAGCCTCTGATGCAGTACTCAGCCATCCAACTTGTTAATAGAGCTGATTTGTCATTACTATCTTCTTTGGATTGATTTTGCAAAAGTGATGTAATTAAGAGCTATTTTATTTTTAGGATTCTTTGATAAATACTTATTTGATATGAAGAATTCTCGGTGGTCTCTTTTTTATTACTTTTGTTTTTCTTAAGATGAAAAATTCTTTTCATAAATAGGGGACAGTTGAGTATGGGGTTTAATCTCAAAATGGCCCCACGACTATTTTTATGTGGACAATTTAATTCTAGAGTATCGCATTTCTTCAATTTAGTTCATTGACTATACAAAATTGATTCGGAATAATCCAGCAAGGACTAAATTAATATCAATTTTATATTGTGAGCTATTATAAATCGAGATCGATCTTGTATCATAAATTCTACATTGGAGATTTTTTTGAATCAATTATGTATAGTTGAATGTGCAAATTAAAGAAATGTGATATTATGTGATTAAATTGAACGTAAGAAATGGTTGGAAGGCTATTTTGGGATTTAACCTCTTTAGGAAGGATTGACTTCTTCTTTCACCTCTTTTTTCTCTCTCCTCCCCTCTAGCTTTAGCCCTTTCTTTCTCCTCTTCTTTACCTCTCCTTTCAACTACTCTCCAGGGTGACAGGGTCCTCTCATTATCTTCTTCAAACAAATTGAATGTATGACAATCCAAAAGTCATCCAGCATAAAGATTTGGGTCTCTTTTGTGAAGAAGTCTACCCGCTTCTACGTCCTCACAAATCCTGTCTCTCTTGTAGCGTTATAAATTAGTTTTAAGTGTAGGTAGAGAATGAGAAGAGAATATTTGCCAATCAAGTAAGAGAATGAGAAACAAATAATATACTACTGTACGAGGGATCTACAAAGATGAAAAAATGAATATTTTTTCATTATCTATCTGCTTGACTTGAAACATAAAGTACCATGCGTGGAAACTCATCAATTCCTGCGTAACTGCTTATTTATGCTAAAAATGCCTTCTTGGTCGATGAGAGAAGAGTTATGGCTAGCAACACAAAGATGAAAGAACATGTTTGGTCAAAGTGTGTTGACCTCTACTAAGGCAGCCAAAAAAAAAATGAAAGTAAAAAAAAATCCTTAAATGATTACATACCTGCCATCACCCATGCCCAAATCCAGTCGTATCTCTGTCGAAGCCGCATCTACAGTCGCAACCCATACCCTGTAGCGCCGAACTGTCGCTTCGCATGACTTCCCGCTCGCCTCGACCTCGCTGCCCCAGTGTCGTTAAATACCGCGCACTCGATCCTTTCCTCTCGTAGAGACCACGATCGTCTTCTCCACTCCGACTCCCTCAGCCCTATCGAAGCCCCCAGTCGGTCGTGAGATCCCTGCAGGCCATCCCGACCTCCTATCCACGACCTAGCTCCGAATCCCTGTCCCGAACCTCAAGCCGACGCCGCAAACCTCCTACCCGTCGGATCCCAAGCCCCAGCTCCTCCACCTATAAAAGCCTCGGCCGACCCATCTCCGACCGCCGAAGCCGCCTCTACCCCTGCCGAACCCGGCGACTGTAACCGCAAACCAGCAGAACACTTCCTCTGCCCCTGTCCGACTCTCGCTATACCCGAACACCTCCCGATCTCCCAACCAGAGAGAGAGAGAGAGAGAGAGAGAGAGAGAGAGAGAGAGAGAAAGGGAGAGGGACACCACCTACCTCCTTCCCTCAAGCTGCCGCCTCCTCTCCGTTTCCCCTTGTCAGATCGGGAGTCACGACATTTCGATCCGAAAGCAACAACGGGAGCTCGCCGGTCGCGAAGGTAACTTCCTCCCTATTGCGCGCCTCTTCGGCCAAATCCCGTATAAATCCTGTTGCCGAGCAAGCCCTTAGGGCAAGAAGATAGGGAAACAGAGGATTCATTCCGTCTTGAGATTTGTAGTGCGATCAAATCCCGTTTGGCAGAATTCAACACTAATCCTGTTCGAATTCTGTCTAAATCCTGTATCCAAATAAAAATTAATTGTTATTAATAACAATTAATTTCGGTTAATCAAATTAATTTTAGTTAATTATAATTAAGTTTATTAATTATAATTAGTAATTATTAATTATGATTAATTTAATTTACTTATAAATTAATTATAAATTTAAGTTAATTATAATTAAATTTCCTAATTATGATTAATTTTGGTTAATTATAATTAGTCTTATTTAATTGTAATTAATTTAAGTAAATTATAATTACTTTTTAATTATGATTATTTTTTTTAAGTAAATTAATTTTTTATTAATTACAATTAATTTGGTTAGTTATAATTAATTTTCATTAATTATAATTAATTTTTTTTTATTAATTATAATTAAGTATTCTTAATTATAATTGGTTATTAATACAAAGAAAATCCCTCTCTTACCTCGATATGTGTGTCGGGCCGGCAAACCACCCATACACGCTTTCTTAAGCGTGGTGGGAAGGGAACCCGGCGCGACACCTACGACGAGGTAGGTGAGCGGAGCCGCCGGACCGACGCTTGCAAAGGTATAATTTTCTAACTCAGATTCTCGCTCTCGAAGTTCGCGGCGGACCGGAAAACCGCCTATACACGCTTTCATAAGCGTGGTGGGATGGGACCCCGGTGCGGAGCCTACAACGAGGCGGGTAATCACCTCAAAAATCCTATCCTCGGCGTTCGTGTCGAGCCGGCAAACCGCCTATACACGCTTTCTTAAGCGTGGTGGGAAGGAAACCCGGTGCGACACCTACGGCGAGGCGGGTAGGCCCTATACACGCTTTTTAGCGTGGTGGGGACAATTTTAAGTACCCGTACGCGGCTCTGTACCTGCGGGGAAACAAATGCTTTACTTTTTCAGGTACGTCGAAGACCCATACACGCTTTCTTAAGCGTGGTGGGGGATTGAAGACTTTACACGGCCGCGGTGTCCTCGAAAGAGGGCATCTACCATACACGCTTTCTTAAGCGTGGTGGGAAAGGCCCAGTTTTCCGTTATTTCCGCTAAACGGGGGAGATGCCGGAATGCTGCCGAAATTTCGGGTGAAAATATGACCGTACTTGGACTTGATTGAACTCAAAAGGACAATAGGGGACTTCTAAACTTGAACTAAATTTAGATAATTTGAACTTGAAGCACAAAATAAATCTAAAATCAAACTCAAATGGACTGAATGCAATGGACAAGAACTCAAGGTAGAACATAAACTCAACATAATTTGAGTTCAGATGAGCAACAACAAGGGACTTCAGTCGGACTTGAATAAATTGAACAGGAGACTTGAACATCGAACTACAAGGGACTCTGATTGAATTGAGTTTGAACTCATGCTTTTGCAGACATTGAACTTGAACCATACAATATCAAATGAGATTTGAAATGAACTTAACTCAAAGTGAACATAACTAAAACAAATGATCAATAAGGAAATTCATTTGAAATACAATCTTCTTAATGAGATATTGGACATGTGTATGCAAAATTGTGGACCAAGGGATTAGCATGTTATCATTCATACTCAATACGATGCATGAATGTATATCTCCAATAAGAAACACAATCTAATTGTAAATGACAATTAAAGTGCAAGCGCCAATAGGTGATAATCCACCTACAACTGTATGCAAGGGAGTCCACAACATAAGTGACCATATGCAACTTAGAATGCATGTGATAGTTCATCAGAAAGGCTCCTAATGAATATGCTGATTCACTAGAGGAATGATGCAAGCAACATAGAGCCTATAACGTTCATGTCAAGTTATCTCATGAGTCTACTTGAAGGAATTTAAAAGTATTGAGGAAATGAGTCATTAGTGAATGTGATCACACATCACAGCTAATGTCAAGTTACAAGTAAATATACTTGGTCCTCACAATCAAGTATTGTTCAGCCGCAAGCAAGTACATAGAACTCCATGTGAATCATACCGATCAATATAATATGACATTACTATAATCAATAATGAAGAATCTCAACGAGATATCAAGGGAATGTCATGTCAAAGTGAAATGCAAACACTAGCAAGTGAATTCACTACATAAGGTACAAGTTATCTTCAAGGGCAATGAAAGACTCAAGATATGTGACATGAGCCATACACAAGCAGCGAACAATCAACAACACACCTAACAAAACATCTGAATGCAGACAATAAGAGGGATGTAATGAATATGATTACTTGCTAGCAATCATACACGACCAATGTAGTATACTCACAAGTGAAGCAAGAGAATTGTGAGAGAAGTAACCTCCTCGCCACCAAGGTTGATTAATATACAAGGAAACATACTAGTCTCCCACAAGTATAAGATTGGTGTGCAATAAATATAATAGCGTTCTGTAGTCAACACCAATACTTGTAGACAGTACTAGAAGATCTGTGTTCAAAGCAACTTGCTCGCAGAAGACTGAAGATGCATACAGTGGCTCTACCTACTAATAATGGTGGGTAAATCGAGCTAGACATAATGCAATGGTCATTAGCTCTTGGATGCATAGTACTGAAAAACATGCAAGCAAATGTGGTGATTCACCAATCAACGTGTACAAGGAGGATGATGATAAATGCCACTATGCAGTCAATGTCAACATACAATCAAGAGTATCAAATCTTCTAAGCAGTGACTAATGGAAATTATGTGGAATACAATAACCCTTGCAAGTAACAATGACTGATATGTCATAGAATGAATCTTCTATGAATATGGATACGTATGCAAGGTATCACCTGCAAGCAAAGACGAAGATCTGCAATACATGCCAGTCTCTTACGAATACAGATGTACGCACCATATATCATCTATGGGTAGATGCAGGAAGACTTCAGTAAATGCAGTATCCTGAAGTCAATTCCAATCCATGAATGAAAACATCAACCTGCCTACAAACAGTAGTGGGGGAGATCACACAACGCCACCGGATCTGCAACATCCATGTAAGCAGACAGAAGGCGTATAAATCTCCAAACGAAACCCAGTGCTACGCCACCGGATCTGCAACATCCATGTAAGCAGACAGAAGGCGTATAAATCTCCAAACGAAACCCAGTGCTACGCCACCGGATCTGCAACATCCATGTAAGCAGACAGAAGGCGTATAAATCTCCAAACGAAACCCAGTGCTACGCCACCGGATCTGCAACATCCATGTAAGCAGACAGAAGGCGTATAAATCTCCAAACGAAACCCAGTGCTACGCCACCGGATCTGCAACATCCATGTAAGCAGACAGAAGGCGTATAAATCTCCAAACGAAACCCAGTGCTACGCCACCGGATCTGCAACATCCATGTAAGCAGACAGAAGGCGTATAAATCTCCAAACGAAACCCAGTGCTACGCCACCGGATCCGCAACTTTCATGCAAGCGGACAGAAGGCGTGTACAAATATTCCAAGAATATCCCCGCACGTGTGCACTTTAATTTGTATACACATAGGTACACTAAAAGGGGAAAATTTAATCATAACCCGCATGGGCCCCGGCGAGCGTGTTATTGGTACACACGCGACGTCTAGGGATGCTGCGCGGGTCAATAAATTTGAATCCGACCCTCCTATGCAAGTAGATAGGAGTAGACAAGGTTCAATAAATAATTATAAAATACCCCAAATACCCGCATGGGCCCCGGCGAGCGTGTTACTTGTACACACGTGACGTCTAGGGATGCTGCGCGGGTCAATAAGTGAATTCAAGTTCAAGCCCGATCCTTCTATTCTGGTAGGTAGGAGTTGACACGGTTCGAACTATTGAATAAATATGCGATCACGAGATCGACCGGGACATTTATTTTATACGTTCATATTAGGCCTTCAAGGCCTATAATCAAGAGAATTCACTTACAAAGGCATAAAGCCTACGAAACCCGATCCTCTATCGACAGCCTGATAGAGTCGACAAGGTTAAACCCATAAATATAAATGACCCCATTCTACCCCGATGATGGCCGTGTTGAATGTAAATCTCAACCGGAGGGGTCCACATAAATATTTTCAAATGCCACCCAAATTCCCACAAAATTCACAAAATCCCAAAATCCAAAAATCTTTCCAACTCCAAATATTTAAAACTGAAATCAAACCATCAAACACTCAAAGCATGAAATCCATCCACCCTCCGCAACAGTTTGCCGAGGTGGACAAGTTAAAATTTACTTCAGCTCACATAGAGCTAGTGCCTAGTCGAAATATCACTAGGATTCATTCTCAAATAATCTCCTGCCAGCAAGGACGTGGTACGAGTCCTCTAACCGGCAGTTTCGCCGCCAAATGGCACTGCAGGATAAACGGTTATGACTCGGGGCCCTCTGAACCAGGTGGTCGCCGCCAAATGGCACCATTATATTATGGTTATGGCCAGAGCCCGTATGCTCCCCAATGGCATCAAATCCTTGAGACATGAATCAATAGGATATGATTGATAGGGCATAAAGCCCTCTGTTAGCTAAGGTGGATTCAAATTTGTCCCCTTAGATAAATACCCACCCCGGGTCTACAAGGTACCCTTGGACGAAGCAACCCATGGCTGCCGACAAGGATCCTTCTGTCAGGTTGGGTCGACTACCTCCTCTGACTAAGTAGACCAGGGACCACGATGGCCCGGGACGACGGAACCATGGGATCTTGATCGGGTCCATCATCCATTCCCCCACCATCCGCTTTAAGTGCAAGATGGTGAAATTTCTATTTTAAATATTAAACCCTTCCAGCCCTTTTAACATTCCCAACCTATTGCTGCTACTATATGCCAGATCCACGTATCTATACGTATCTGATCGACGACTAGCCTTAATCGAAAGTTCTCTCTCGTTACCGGGAGGGGTAATTAACTATAGGGGCTTGCGCCTATAGGAAACCAGAACTCAGATCATAAAGTCCTCACAAAAATGAGGGCGAAATCTCTGGGTAGTGTCTTATCTACAAACCCATCTGCCTTCCAAAATTTACCCCGGAACTTTAATTCGTTAAAACTCCCCCTTCGAAAACAAAAAAAGTCGGGCGGAGGCCGGGGCCGAATTTTCGGAGCCCACAGATTTCTGGCGACTCCACTGGGGATTGGTTTCTCTTTCCATCTTTGGCTAGTCATCTCAGTACTATCGTAGCAGTCAAATCAACGCGGATTTAAAATTTTGAATCTCAAAATGATCATTCAGTGAATCAAAATTTTGAATTTTCAGAATGATCATTCAAACAAATTTATTAAGATAACGTATTTAGCAGTATTTTAAATTTGTATTATTTGAATTTGCTCGCTAATATTATCTATTTTTGTTTGCTATTCTGTACAAGTCTCTGCATTTTTGAAAGTGTGGGGTGATGTATCAAATTTTGATCACTAACCCTTACCTTTCATCTATGCAGATGGATCTACAGAACGCACCAATGACTGTCCAGTTGGGACAAGGAGCCAGGATCCAACTGGCGAACGCTATCATTGAGACAGGGAATGCTGGAGCTACCATCCAGTTTGGTAGCATTGACTTCCCTGCTATCGTTGAAAGGGCCGCCGCCATTCCTACGAATGGCAGAAATACTGAAGGGCCTGCTAGGAGGCCACGCTCTGCTGGAAATACCTGCCGGCACAACGACTTGCTGCTGCTGAAAATCCTCGTGGAAGGATCTCTGTGTTTGAACGGCTGTCGCAGCCAGAAATCCCGGCCACCAAAAGGGTTGTAGCCGGAGGAAGGATCTCCGTGGTGACGACAAACACCACACATCTGCCAACCGGGTTACCCGCACCCGTGAAGAACACTTCTGAGGCTTCCTCATCTGGAGGAAGGCCCACCAGGAGGCAGAGAAGGAAGATGAATGCTGAACTCCGAGCTCAGCAGCTATTAGTGCCTGTGCATCCCTCGAACCTGCCTGCTCCAGAGCATATATCCAACGTTCCTACCCGGAACAAGTTTACTGACCTGAAGTGGGTTAAGAGGAACAGCTCAACTGGGGAGCTGAAGAAGTCATTCTGGGACCGACAGCCTGAAGTCCCACCTCCTCAAAAGAAGAAGGAGCCTGAAACTCTCTCAGCTCGAGTCTACAGAGTCCTGAAGACCGTGAAGGAGAGAGGACTGAAAAAGAGGAGGTACCAGCGGCCACTGACGGTCGAAACAAGAAGAACTCCACCAAGAGAGCGTCTGTCTCTTGCTGTGGAGAGAAATGAAAGAAAATACACCCCGCACGGTGAACATCGGGGCGTGACACCTGAATCTCGAGTTCAGGGATCCGCCGCCGAAAGGTCCCGGTGAAAAGGAAAAGAAATCTGGAGGCCAAAGCCTCGCAGAGAAGAAGATAATAGAAGAAAAAGAACTGATTTGGGCGTGACATCCGGTACTGCTTCCCGGAGACCCGCCCCCAGTTACAAATAACGTCAGAAATGGGTTCCAAAGGAGGCCCACGATGACGCTCCTCCCAACGGTAGACACCTTGGAGAATCCTCCAGGGGATCCCGTCGCTCACCAACTCCTCCCAAGGAAGAGTCTAACTTCGACCGCAGCCCACGGGTTGAAGAGATCTTCCTGCCTAACCAAGAATCGGAGATCCAGTGGCGCCGCCGCTCGGAGATCCGAGTACTAGAAGAAGAGGAAGAAGAAGATATGGGAGAAGAAAATATTGAAGAGTACATGGAAGGAAATCTAGAAGAAAATATGGAAGAATACATAGAAGAAGACTTGGAAGAGGTAAATAACACCTTGGACATGGAAGTGGTCTACATGGTGAGACACATCAATGTCGAAGAGGAGGCCTACTACGACGATGATGAAGATGACGATCGTTGGCAACCACCGCCTAGACAAGTATATCGGCGCCGCCATGAAGCCGGGTCCACCACTGGCAGAGGCGTCCATTCCCAAGAAGAGCGAGAAGAGGCTGAGGATAATCCCTTTGCTGACGAGAACATCACGCTCGCAGAAATGCAGAGACAAATGAAACGTCAAATGAGGGCCAAGGATAGGGAAATCTCTCAGTTGCATGAGAAAATGACAGAGATGATGACCCAAATGACGGCAATGATGCAGATCATGCAGAGAAATGCTGCAGTTGGTTCTATGCCCAATCCTCCCCCTGATCCTCTAAACTTTTAAGTGCCGCAAGTCTCAGGAGTACGGGACACTCCTGAAGGTGGCCAAGAGGCTCAGAATACCACTCGTCAGCCTACTCCGCAGAATATCGCAAGTACCTCCGAGCCTGTGACTGCTGCACAGCTCGAAGGGATCATTACAGAAAGGATCAGGGCTATTATAGCTATTGATCAGGCAGAGAAGCTAATGGGTAAAGGTCGCCCGTACCCGGCAGAGTATGATAAAGTGCCATACCCGAAGGGATATTCTGTGCCAAAATTCAATACTTTTAATGGCAACAAAAATCCCAGACAGCACCTGGCGCAGTTCAAAGCCACCTGCGGGAATACTGGAGGGAATGACGCTCTACTCTTCCGACAATTCGTTAGCAGTTTGACAGCAGCTGCTTTCGAATGGTACGCTGAATTGCCAAATGATTCTGTAAAGACATTTGCAGAGTTAGAAAATATGTTCGTGAAGAGGTTTGCCAGTGCGACCGAAAAAATAACGATCGCTGACCTTGCTCTGAATAAGAGAAAGAAGGAAGAATCAGTGACTAAATATATTACTCGCTGGCGCAACTTGAGTATGAAATGTGAACAACAGCTTGAGGAGGAGCATGCCGTACAGTTGTTAATGGGAAACATTGATGACAAGATGCAACCATTCCTGTGCATGGCTACAATCACCACATTTCAAGACCTACTGGATAGGGTGGCGAAGTTTGAGAAATTGAACTTGTCAAAATCAGAGAATTATTCTGATAAGCCTAAGAAAACTAAAGCCTCAGGTGCTAGAAGAGGTGAGGCTGACTCTATATTTTTCTCCAGAGCTGATAAGGAGAAACAAGTGATTTACAATGTAGACAAAGGCAAGCAGCCAATGCAATATCAAGAAAAGCCTAAGCAAGTCTACAACCCTAACTCCCAGCCGAAGTTGATACTCGGGGGTAACGATAAACCACGAACTTATCAAGGCAGTGGAGAACGTCCGAGGCAAACAACGGGAACTGGTGATCGAACGTTCCCCTCCCTCAAAGACAAAATGAATAAGGAATATTCATTCAAGAGGGAAAGTGTCGCCAAGTTATTTCGACAAGCATTGAAAGCGGGTTTAGAACTGCCAGAGTGCAAGAGACCCGAGGAGTCAAAACATAGTGGCGACCCAAACTACTGCCCATATCATCGGGTGATGAGTCATCCAATCGAAGATTGCTATGTCTTTAAAGATTGGCTTGAAAGAAAATATCGAAGAGGAGAGCTCACATTGTCCGATAATGTGCTGACTCACCCCAGAAAAGAGTCAACTCGGGTAGTTACGACTTCTTCCGTACCCCCGATTGAAGAAAGGAGAAAAGGGAAGAAGCCGATTCCAGAAGAACAGTGGGAGACTGTGGTCTCTAAGAAAACTGTGAAAATGTTGAAACAGCTTGAAGAAGTTCCATGTGTAAAATGGAAATCTCCCACTGAGCCAGTGATAGACCCCAAGGCTCTACCTGTGGCACAAGCGTCTGCTTCTAAACAGTTTCCTAACCAAGCGGGCCCTTCAAAGTCTGGAAAGAAAAAGTCCTCCAAGAAGAAGACAAAACTAAAGAAGCCCAAGGAAAAGAAAACAACAACCCAAAGGGTTATAGATAGTCTGGATGAATACTACCAGACCGCGAGGCGTCCTATTAAGCTTGCTGACTTTATGTCAGAGGTCAAGATTGACGAAGCAGAAGAGGCTGATGAGGATCCTCTTCCCACAGAAGTCTGTCGGGTCATTTCAGCAACGCCAATAACACTGACAAAAGAAAAATATGTCAGAGAGATGATCGTTGAAACCTGTCTGGCAACATCGTCAATGGACTACAGCTCAGAGGAGGATCTGTATTTTCCAAAGACAGATGAATCTGATCCCGATATAGCGTCGCAGATAGGACATGTAAATCTGGGAGGTGATTCTGAGTCAACGAATGAATCCCTAGACGCGACGATGGCAGACTCTGAAGAAAATGCACCGTCAAATGAGTCTGATCCAGAAGAGATCGCTCAAGTGCAGTTGAGAAGTGGCAAGATACTACCACCTCCGCCAAAGAAAGGAATATCCAATAAGGATAAGGGAAAAGAGATAGTTGTCAACGAAGACATTATCTCCGAGGATCCCAAGAAGAAACATACTCCAGTTAAGGGAATAGATTATAATATCTTATCCCATCTGAGGAAGATCCCTGCCCAGCTCAGCATATACGACGCTCTGGTGATGTCCAAGGATCTTCGCGAGACTTTGATTCAGGCTCTCAAAGACCCCGAAAGATATGAGGCGTACTTCGCTGAGCGCAACCTGACTGAAGTCCTGCAAGCTCGAAATGAACCATTCATCACTTTTACTGAGGACGACATGATGCTTGGGACGGCAGACCACAATCGACCTCTGTATGTTACTGCAGAGAGTGACGATTTGGTAATCAGTCGAATTCTGATCGACCCTGGATCCTCCATCAACCTCATGAGCTTAAAAGCACTAAGTTCATTGTGCCTCAACGTAGAGCACCTCGGGCCAGATAAGCTTATGGTACATGGCTTTAACGAAAAAGGGCAGAAAACCCTTGGATCGTTTATGCTCCCTCTTGTATTTGGAGAATTCCATACAGAAGCTAAATTTCACGTGATTGATGCGGACACTTCATTCAAGGCGCTCCTGGGTCGCCCCTGGTTGCATGAGTATGGCATCGTCCCATCAACACTACACCAGTGCATGAAGTACCTTAGGGATGGGAAAGAATTCAGGATCTCTGGTGATATTCAGCCCTTTGCAGTCCATGAAGCGACAGTCTATGAAGATGCGCAGTATTTCATGCCTAAAAAGCCGAGGCTGTCAAACTCTCTAAAGGCTCAAGCATCTAACCCAAAGAGTGCAAAGCAACCTGAACAGAAAGGTGAGAGGAAGCAGGTGGGGAGAAAGAAGGCAACGCCGACTCTTCCCAAAGAAGCTACCACTGCCACTTCTAAAGAAAGGAAACGCGTACCTCACCTTGGGAGCGACACAGATGAAGATAATGTCACCCCTGCAAAATCCCAGAGGGTATGTCGTTCGATGGACGAATGGAGTAGGGAGGTCGCATATTCAAATGATGACTATGACTACGACTCTATCTATATGAACACGGTACAAGAGGTATTCTCTAGAAGAATAGATAGCCTATCAATCTCAGATAGCGTGCTCGTAGTCACTCGTATTCCCCTACAGTATTTTAAAGAAATAATTCAACGAGATATGCATAAAGTTGAAGAACTTGTAACCCTTTATCTGCCTCCAATCAGAAAGGGGATCGAGTCAGGAAATATATTCTACTCCGCAGGAAAGGATGAAGAAGTGAATCGTGATTGGGACCATGTCTTCATTGACTCTGAAGAATTACTACCTACGAGACTACCTAGGTTTAATACCAAAGGCATTCAAAGAATGTTGCGAAAGTGGATCAATGTTCCCACCCCCAAACGACAACTTCGTATGTGCCTAAGTCTCTGGTATGGAAGGAATCCGCGTCCAATGCGGCGGAAGGAAATGAATGCATATAAAGGTATCAGATTCGTCAGGCGAAAATGCATCCGGAAGGAGACTTGCCGAGCCATCACTTGCAGGGAAGTTGAACCCAATGACGAGTCTGATGAAGAGGTCTATGAAGTTGATGATTACGATGATCAGCCTCTAGAGGCCAAGCCTGCACCAGAAGAGCTTGAAGATGGTGGACAGGCAACCACTATGGACGAACTAAAAGAAGTCAACTTGGGAACCGAGGATGACCCTCGCCCAACCTTCATTAGTTCCCTTCTGCCGGAAGATCAAGTGGAAGAGATAAAAGAACTCCTCTGTGAATTCAGGGATTGCTTTGCCTGGACATATGCTGAGATGCCCGGCTTATCCCCTGACGTAGCAGTTCACAGGTTGGCAATCAAACCGGATGTCGCACCCGTCAAACAAGCTCCAAGGAGAATGAGATTGGAGATTAAAGAACAGGTGATTGCTGAAACCAAAAAGCTCATAGAAGCGGGCTTCATCCGCGAAGAGAAATACGCCGACTGGATTGCCAATATCATCCCGGTGAAGAAGAAGAACGGTCAGATACGCATCTGTATCGACTTTCGGGACCTCAACAAGGCGTGTCCAAAAGATGATTTTCCGCTGCCTGTATCCGAACTCCTAGTAGACAACACGTCAAATTATGACATGTTCTCGTTTATGGATGGATCGTCAGGATACAACCAGATCAAGATGGCTCCTGAGGATGAAAGGCATACGTCATTCAGAACGCCCATCGGCATTTTTTGCTACACGGTCATGCCCTTCGGCTTGAAGAATGCCGGTGCCACCTACCAACGGGCGATGACCCATATTTTTGATGAATTAATACATCAGAAGGTCGAATGCTATGTAGACGACTTGGTCGTTAAGAGCATAGATCGAAAGGATCACTTAAATGACCTGAGGGTTGTATTTGAAAGAATCAGGAAGTTCGATCTAAAGATGAATCCCCTTAAGTGTGCTTTCGGGGTCTCCTCCGGTAAATTTCTTGGCTATGTCGTTCGTCATCGAGGCATAGAAGTCGATCCCAACAAAATCAAGGCGATCATTGAGATGCCAGCGCCAAGAAGCCTCCGTCAACTCCGCTCCTTGCAAGGGCAGTTGGCTTTCATTCGGCGATTCATATCAAATCTATCGGGTAGGTGCCAGCCATTTTCAAAATTGATGAAGAAAGACATTCGATTCAAGTGGGATGAAGAATGTCAAGAAGCTTTTGATAGCATCAAAAGATACCTGTTAAATCCGCCCATCCTCGCAGCGCCAATTTCGGGGAAGCCTCTTATACTATATACAGCGGCACTAGAAGAGTCCCTCGGAGCGTTACTGGCTCATCACAATGAGGAAGGAAAAGAGAATGCACTCTATTACATCAGTCGGAGATTAATCGGAGCAGAGATACGATATTCTCCAATTGAGAAACATTATCTGGCATTGATCTTTGCAGTCCAGAAACTTCGCCACTACATGTTATCTCATAAAATCACCTTGATATCAAGGATCGATCCGCTGAAGTTCTTGATGACAAGACCAGCGTTGACAGGTCGTTTGGCAAGGTGGGCAGTGCTATTACTGCAATTTGATATAGTGTACATGCCACAGAAAGCAGTAAAGGGACAAGCTTTGGCAGATTTCCTCGCCGCACATCCAATCCCAGCTGACTCTCCGCTCAATGATGATTTGCCAGATGAACAAATCATGCAAGTTGATGAAGAAGAAAAGGTACCGTTTTGGGAGATGTACTTTGATGGGGCATCGTCTATCAAGTCTCCCAAACCTCCAAATCTTGCAAAGGCCCAAGCTGGCATAGGTCTAGTCTTTATAGAACCCGAGGGAGGCATAATGAGATTCTCGTTCAGTCTAACTGAACCTCGGACCAATAATGAAGTCGAATACGAAGCTCTAATAGCAGGACTGGAGATTGCAATTGATATCCAAATCACAGATCTTCAAATTTTTGGTGATTCTCAACTTGTGATAAATCAAGTCATGGGCATTTACAAGATTTGCAAGCTTGAGTTGGCCCACTATCACCGACGAGCTCTTGAGCTTCTAAAACAAATACCGAATGTCAGGATGACTCAGGTTCCTCGAGGACAGAATGCAAAAGCAGATTGTTTAGCTAAACTGGCCAAGGAGCTTGCAAATGAGGATAAGAGGCCACCTATATTCATTGCGGTTGAAAACCGCCGAGTCTTAGAGCCAGCAACCCTATAATTCCCGCGGGCAGACGGAATACCAGGTTCAAGCCAACAGGATGCAGCCCCGGTTGATCCTCAACCTCCCCAACAAATCACTGTTAAAAATCAACCAGGGGAACGTCCAGCAGTAAAAAGACGAAGAACTGGTAGATTCTCAGAGTCGTGGTTGGATTGCCTAGATGTTGAAGTCGAAAACGATTGGAGGCAACCATTCGTCGACTACTTCAAAGAAAGCAAACTTCCAACAGATAAATCTCTGGCTGCACAAATTAGAAAAAGAGCATTGCGATACGCGTTTGTTAATAATACGCTATATCGGCGGGCTTTTGATCAAATGTGGCTAAGGTGCCTAGGGACTAAGGAAGCTGATAAAGCGGTGACAGAAGTTCACGAAGGACTCTGTGGAGCACACCAGTCAGGTCCCAAGATGGCCGCTAAAATTAAAAGAATGGGTTATTACTGGCCTACGATGGTGAGAGATTGTATCAACCACGCTAAGAAGTGTCACGAATGTCAGATTCATGGTGATGTTATTCATCAACCACCAAATCCATTGCACCCAACAATCGCATCCTGGCCATTTGAATGTTGGGGCACTGACATAATTGGGCCAATAGATCCGCCGTCATCGGCAGGGCACCGCTTTATTCTGGCAGCAACAGACTATTTTTCTAAATGGGCAGAAGCAGCTCCATTCAGGGAAGTCACGTCCGAGCACGTGATCAACTTCTTTACCCACAACGTCGTCTACAGATTCGGTGTACCACGCCGCGTGATCTCAGACAATGGCACAGCATTCAAGAGTACAAAAATCTACAAGTTCGTAGATCGTCATAAGATTGACTGGCGTTACTCGTCTATATATAACCCAAGAGCCAATGGTTTGGCTGAGGCCTTCAACAAGACGCTGGTAAAATTGTTGAAGAAGATCCTCACCAAGAATAAAAGAGAATGGCATACAAAGATAACAGAAGCATTGTGGGCGTATCGTACGACCTACAAAACACCAACCAAAGCCACTCCGTACTCATTAGTGTTTGGGGCTGAAGCCGTCTTGCCACTAGAAGTTGAACTACCGTCTCTTCGGGTCGCTATCCAGAATGAGCTCACTCAAGAGCAGAATGCTCGCCTAAGAATTGAGGAGCTCGATGCACTCGACGAAGTCAGGTTGCAAGCCCAACAGAACTTAGAAATCTACCGAGGAAGGATGGCAAAATCATTTGATCGGATGGTGCGCCCTCGATCCTTTCAAGAAGGGGAATTGGTCCTGGTGCTGAGAAGGCCAATCATCCCTCACCGAAAAATTGGTGGCAAATTCGTATCCAACTGGGAAGGCCCATTCGTCATCGAGAAGGTGTACCAAGGAGGAGCCTACCAGCTCATCGATCTGCACGGTCAGAGGCCCATGCCGCCGATCAACGGTCGACACCTGAAGAAGTACCATGCGTAAAATTGCTCAAGGAAATTTTATATTTAATGTATTGTGTATTCCATGCATATCTATATACACTTTACATTTTATATTTTTGAAATTCTCTTGTGTTGCAAGAATGCATTTCAAAATCTCCCTATAGGACAGGGGGCATTTTAAATATTTATTTGGGTTGACATCATGCTCCGCGCTGAGATCCCCAAATAAATATTTAAAATATCAAAATCTCAAAATTATTCTATTCTGAAATGTCCCTGCGAGACAGGGGGCATTTTAAATATTTATTCGGGTCGACATTGCGCTGCATGTCGAGATTCCCGAATAAATATTTAAAATCACCAACACAAATATTCCTTTATACTGAAGAATACAACGAATTCTTTTCAAAGTGTATGCAGGTGAGCCTCAAAAGATCGAGACGCCACCTCCTCCAACAAACCAAGATTTCAAAGGTCAGAAAGAGACTTTTGCAACTACACACTCCAACAAATTGAGCCAGAATAACCTGAAGTCTTTTCAGCAGCCTGAAGCTTAAGGTTCGAGTGGGTGTAAGAGGTCGGATCCAACACGCCCAAATATGGCCGGATCGCTGGCAGCTCCGTCTACTCAACACGCCACAAGAAAGGCCGTAGTAGCGGAACCCCCACTTCGTCAACCTGTCAGTAGGGACTGTAGGAAGTACGAAGGTTAATTCGACTCGACAAGTTCAAGTGATCGTAGTCTACAAAATTCTCCTAATTGACCGGAGAATCAAGATTCCAGTGGGAAGGAGAAATCTCGAGCAATTACCAAATTCGCGTAAGCTCTAAATCTTCAACCACAAAGGAAGACTCAAGATCTATCAACTTCAACAAAATCAGCATTGGGAAGCACACTTCCCCTAGCTCAAGTCTGAAGCCTGAATGGGTGTAAGAGGTCGGATCCAACACGCCCAAATATGGCCGGATCGCTGGCAGCTCCATCTACTCAATACGCCATAAGAAAGGCCGCAGTAGAGGAACCCTCATCTCAGCAACCAGAGGACGAAGAGCTGTCAAATCCCAGCTCTCCTGATCTGAGGAACTCAAGTGACTCAGATTAAAGTCTCCTCAAGTGGTCAAGGATCAAGATACTACCTATATTTGGTACTATCAATCAAATCTGAAACCTGCAAATCCTTCAATAAATCCGTAAAGCACAAAGCTAGGATTGAAGGAATTCTTCTTCAACAAGTCCACCAAAGCACAAAGCAAAGGACCGAAGAAATTATCCCAAAGTTCATGAAAAGCCTGAGGCTGAACTGTGAGGATTCCGTCATCAACAAGTCCGTCATGCACAAAGCTCTGGACCGATGACGTCTCGCCATCGACCTATTACAAACCTAAGGGTTTTGGTCGCCGGCATCTACTCCTTCATCAAGCCCGCCAAAGCTAGAAGCAAAGGGCCGAAGGTACAAATCACCTGACAAGTCAGTAGAGACAAATCAGGAAATTCTCCGTCAATGTCCGCAGCACAAAGCACAGGACAGAAGGAACCAAAATCTCAGGGAAACTAAAGTTACAAAAGAAGTATCCCGAACGACATCTATAAACGTCCCTAAAGACTGGGGGCATTTTAAATATTTATTTGGGTCGACATCGTGCTGCGTGTCGAGGTCCCCAAATAAATATTTAAAATTTTTACCAAGATACAACTAGAAGAGGGAAGAATGCAGAAGATCCTCCATATACATTCATCATAAATTACAATCTTGGCAAGATACAATCAGTACAAGAGACTGCAAAGTCCCACTGACTGATAAATCTAGAGATATCGAGGAGCTACAAAATTGCTAGAAACTAATGTGGCAAGTGGTGGCAGGAGAAGAACAGAAAGTGGAGATGCTATTTATCTATAAAGTAACAACCCAGGAATGTGAATTTGAAGTGTTATATCACTATCCTGTGGATCTCTACTTAACAAGAGCCAACATGTCAATCGTATTGATGATTACAAGTGCATCTAAAGATCCACCAAGACACTGAGATAAACTCTTGAAGATCCGCTAAATGATAATCTTAGTGTGACATTCAAGCAAACTTTTGGAGATCCACTAAATGAAGACCTCTGTGTGACATCTAGAAAAAATATCTAGAGATCCATAAAGTCTATCAGCATACAACAAACGTGATTCGCTCTAGACGCGAACCACATTTGTTGGGGGGCATTTGTTGACCTCTACTAAGGCAGCCAAAAAAAAAAATGAAAGTAAAAAAAAATCCTTAAATGATTACATACCTGCCATCACCCATGCCCAAATCCAGTCGTATCTCTGTCGAAGCCGCATCTACAGTCGCAACCCATACCCTGTAGCGCCGAACTGTCGCTTCGCATGACTTCCCGCTCGCCTCGACCTCGCTCCCCCAGTGTCGTTAAATACCGCGCACTCGATCATTTCCTCTCGTAGAGACCACGATCGTCTTCTCCACTCCGACTCCCTCAGCCCTATCGAAGCCCCCAGTCGGTCGTGAGATCCCTGCAGGCCATCCCGACCTCCTATCCACGACCTAGCTCCGAATCCCTGTCCCGAACCTCAAGCCGACGCCGCAAACCTCCTACCCGTCGGATCCCAAGCCCCAGCTCCTCCACCTATAAAAGCCTCGGCCGACCCATCTCCGACCGCCGAAGCCGCCTCTACCCCTGCCGAACCCGACTGTAACCGCAAACCAGCAGAACACTTCCTCTGCCCCTGTCCGACTCTCGCTATACCCGAACACCTCCCGATCTCCCAACCAGAGAGAGAGAGAGAGAGAGAGAGAGAGAGAGAGAGAGAAAGGGAGAGGGACACCACCTACCTCCTTCCCTCAAGCTGCCGCCTCCTCTCCGTTTCCCCTTGTTAGATCGGGAGTCACGACATTTCGATCCGAAAGCAACAACGGGAGCTCGCCGGTCGCGAAGGTAACTTCCTCCCTATTGCGCGCCTCTTCGGCCAAATCCCGTATAAATCCTGTTGCCGAGCAAGCCCTTAGGGCAAGAAGATAGGGAAACAGAGGATTCATTCCGTCTTGAGATTTGTAGTGCGATCAAATCCCGTTTGGCAGAATTCAACACTAATCCTGTTCGAATTCTGTCTAAATCCTGTATCCAAATAAAAATTAATTGTTATTAATAACAATTAATTTCGGTTAATCAAATTAATTTTAGTTAATTATAATTAAGTTTATTAATTATAATTAGTAATTATTAATTATGATTAATTTAATTTACTTATAAATTAATTATAAATTTAAGTTAATTATAATTAAATTTCCTAATTATGATTAATTTTGGTTAATTATAATTAGTCTTATTTAATTGTAATTAATTTAAGTAAATTATAATTACTTTTTAATTATGATTATTTTTTTTAAGTAAATTAATTTTTTATTAATTACAATTAATTTGGTTAGTTATAATTAATTTTCATTAATTATAATTAATTTTTTTTTATTAATTATAATTAAGTATTCTTAATTATAATTGGTTATTAATACAAAGAAAATCCCTCTCTTACCTCGATATGTGTGTCGGGCCGGCAAACCACCCATACACGCTTTCTTAAGCGTGGTGGGAAGGGAACCCGGCGCGACACCTACGACGAGGTAGGTGAGCGGAGCCGCCGGACCGACGCTTGCAAAGGTATAATTTTCTAACTCAGATTCTCGCTCTCGAAGTTTGCGGCGGACCGGAAAACCGCCTATACACGCTTTCATAAGCGTGGTGGGATGGGACCCCGGTGCGGCGCCTACAACGAGGCGGGTAATCACCTCAAAAATCCTATCCTCGGCGTTCGTGTCGAGCCGGCAAACCGCCTATACACGCTTTCTTAAGCGTGGTGGGAAGGAAACCCGGTGCGACACCTACGGCGAGGCGGGTAGGCCCTATACACGCTTTTTAGCGTGGTGGGGACAATTTTAAGTACCCGTACGCGGCTCTGTACCTGCGGGGAAACAAATGCTTTACTTTTTCAGGTACGTCGAAGACCCATACACGCTTTCTTAAGCGTGGTGGGGGATTGAAGACTTTACACGGCCGCGGTGTCCTCGAAAGAGGGCATCTACCATACACGCTTTCTTAAGCGTGGTGGGAAAGGCCCAGTTTTCCGTTATTTCCCCTAAATGGGGGAGATGCCGGAATGCTGCCGAAATTTCGGGTGAAAATATGATCGTACTTGGACTTGATTGAACTCAAAAGGACAATAGGGGACTTCTAAACTTGAACTAAATTTAGATAATTTGAACTTGAAGCACAAAATAAATCTAAAATCAAACTCAAATGGACTGAATGCAATGGACAAGAACTCAAGGTAGAACATAAACTCAACATAATTTGAGTTCAGATGAGCAACAACAAGGGACTTCAGTCGGACTTGAATAAATTGAACAGGAGACTTGAACATCGAACTACAAGGGACTCTGATTGAATTGAGTTTGAACTCATGCTTTTGCAGACATTGAACTTGAACCATACAATATCAAATGAGATTTGAAATGAACTTAACTCAAAGTGAACATAACTAAAACAAATGATCAATAAGGAAATTCATTTGAAATACAATCTTCTTAATGAGATATTGGACATGTGTATGCAAAATTGTGGACCAAGGGATTAGCATGTTATCATTCATACTCAATACGATGCATGAATGTATATCTCCAATAAGAAACACAATCTAATTGTAAATGACAATTAAAGTGCAAGCGCCAATAGGTGATAATCCACCTACAACTGTATGCAAGGGAGTCCACAACATAAGTGACCATATGCAACTTAGAATGCATGTGATAGTTCATCAGAAAGGCTCCTAATGAATATGCTGATTCACTAGAGGAATGATGCAAGCAACATAGAGCCTATAACGTTCATGTCAAGTTATCTCATGAGTTTACTTGAAGGAATTTAAAAGTATTGAGGAAATGAGTCATTAGTGAATGTGATCACACATCACAGCTAATGTCAAGTTACAAGTAAATATACTTGGTCCTCACAATCAAGTATTGTTCAGCCGCAAGCAAGTATATAGAACTCCATGTGAATCATACCGATCAATATAATATGACATTACTATAATCAATAATGAAGAATCTCAACGAGATATCAAGGGAATGTCATGTCAAAGTGAAATGCAAACACTAGCAAGTGAATTCACTACATAAGGTACAAGTTATCTTCAAGGGCAATGAAAGACTCAAGATATGTGACATGAGCCATACACAAGCAGCGAACAATCAACAACACACCTAACAAAACATCTGAATGCAGACAATAAGAGGGATGTAATGAATATGATTACTTGCTAGCAATCATACACGACCAATGTAGTATACTCACAAGTAAAGCAAGAGAATTGTGAGAGAAGTAACCTCCTCGCCACCAAGGTTGATTAATATACAAGGAAACATACTAGTCTCCCATAAGTATAAGATTGGTGTGCAATAAATATAATAGCGTTCTGTAGTCAACACCAATACTTGTAGACAGTACTAGAAGATCTGTGTTCAAAGCAACTTGCTCGCAGAAGACTGAAGATGCATACAGTGGCTCTACCTACTAATAATGGTGGGTAAATCGAGCTAGACATAATGCAATGGTCATTAGCTCTTGGATGCATAGTACTGAAAGACATGCAAGCAAATGTGGCGATTCACCAATCAACGTGTACAAGGAGGATGATGATAAATGCCACTATGCAGTCAATGTCAACATACAATCAAGAGTATCAAATCTTCTAAGCAGTGACTAATGAAAATTATGTGGAATACAATAACCCTTGCAAGTAACAATGACTGATATGTCATAGAATGAATCTTCTATGAATATGGATACGTATGCAAGGTATCACCTGCAAGCAAAGACGAAGATCTGCAATACATGCCAGTCTCTTACGAATACAGATGTACGCACCATATATCATCTATGGGTAGATGCAGGAAGACTTCAGTAAATGTAGTATCCTGAAGTCAATTCCAATCCATGAATGAAAACATCTACCTGCCTACAAACAGTAGTGGGGGAGATCACACAACGCCACCGGATCTGCAACATCCATGTAAGCAGACAGAAGGCGTATAAATCTCCAAACGAAACCCAGTGCTACGCCACCGGATCTGCAACATCCATGTAAGCAGACAGAAGGCGTATAAATCTCCAAACGAAACCCAGTGCTACGCCACCGGATCTGCAACATCCATGTAAGCAGACAGAAGGCGTATAAATCTCCAAACGAAACCCAGTGCTACGCCACCGGATCTGCAACATCCATGTAAGCAGACAGAAGGCGTATAAATCTCCAAACGAAACCCAGTGCTACGCCACCGGATCTGCAACATCCATGTAAGCAGACAGAAGGCGTATAAATCTCCAAACGAAACCCAGTGCTACGCCACCGGATCTGCAACATCCATGTAAGCAGACAGAAGGCGTATAAATCTCCAAACGAAACCCAGTGCTACGCCACCGGATCCGCAACTTTCATGCAAGCGGACAGAAGGCGTGTACAAATATTCCAAAAATATCCCCGCACGTGTGCACTTTAATTTGTATACACATAGGTACACTAAAAGGGGAAAATTTAATCATAACCCGTATGGGCCCCGGCGAGCGTGTTATTGGTACACACGCGACGTCTAGGGACGCTGCGCGGGTCAATAAATTTGAATCCGATCCTCCTATGCAAGTAGATAGGAGTAGACAAGGTTCAATCAATAATTATAAAATACCCCAAATACCCGCATGGGCCCCGGCGAGCGTGTTACTTGTACACACGTGACGTCTAGGGATGCTGCGCGGGTCAATAAGTGAATTCAAGTTCAAGCCCGATCCTTCTATTCTGGTAGGTAGGAGTTGACACGGTTCGAACTATTGAATAAATATGCGATCACGAGATCGACCGGGACATTTATTTTATACGTTCATATTAGGCCTTCAAGGCCTATAATCAAGAGAATTCACTTACAAAGGCATAAAGCCTACGAAACCCGATCCTCTATCGACAGCCTGATAGAGTCGACAAGGTTAAACCCATAAATATAAATGACCCCATTCTACCCCGATGATGGCCGTGTTGAATGTAAATCTCAACCGGAGGGGTCCACATAAATATTTTCAAATGCCACCCAAATTCCCACAAAATTCACAAAATCCCAAAATCCAAAAATCTTTCCAACTCCAAATATTTAAAACTGAAATCAAACCATCAAACACTCAAAGCATGAAATCCATCCACCCTCCGCAACAGTTTGCCGAGGTGGACAAGTTAAAATTTACTTCAGCTCACATAGAGCTAGTGCCTAGTCGAAATATCACTAGGATTCATTCTCAAATAATCTCCTGCCAGCAAGGACGTGGTACGAGTCCTCTAACCGGCAGTTTCGCTGCCAAATGACACTGCAGGATAAACGGTTATGACTCGGGGCCCTCTGAACCAGGTGGTCGCCGCCAAATGGCACCATTATATTATGGTTATGGCCAGAGCCCGTATGCTCCCCAATGGCATCAAATCCTTGAGACATGAATCAATAGGATATGATTGATAGGGCATAAAGCCCTCTGTTAGCTAAGGTGGATTCAAATTTGTCCCCTTAGATAAATACCCACCCCGGGTCTACAAGGTACCCTTGGACGAAGCAACCCATGGCTGCCGACAAGGATCCTTTTGTCAGGTTGGGTCGACTACCTCCTCTGACTAAGTAGACCAGGGACCACGATGGCCCGGGACGACGGAACCATGGGATCTTGATCGGGTCCATCATCCATTCCCCCACCATCCGCTTTAAGTGCAGGATGGTGAAATTTCTATTTTAAATATTAAACCCTTCCAGCCCTTTTAACATTCCCAACCTATTGCTGCTACTATATGCCAGATCCACGTATCTATACGTATCTGATCGACGACTAGCCTTAATCGAAAGTTCTCTCTCGTTACCGGGAGGGGTAATTAACTATAGGGGCTTGCGCCTATAGGAAACCAGAACTCAGATCATAAAGTCCTCACAAAAATGAGGGCGAAATCTCTGGGTAGTGTCTTATCTACAAACCCATCTGCCTTCCAAAATTTACCCCGGAACTTTAATTCGTTAAAACTCCCCCTTCGAAAACAAAAAAAGTCGGGCGGAGGCCGGGGCCGAATTTTCGGAGCCCACAAAGTGCCACTTTGGATCTTCCAGGATGAACAAATGAATGGATAAAAGCTCCAAATCATGCTACAAAACCAGTTCATAAAGATTAGGTTGGTCTGCTCGAATTCACATCTAAATACTCTTTATGACTCAACATATTTCGGGCTAAAATATCTCAAGCTTCAGTTTCCTATGCAATTGATTGAAGAAAACTAGCTTTTGTCCTTGAAATAGCCATGAAACAGTTACACATAAGCTGCGTTTGACTGATTCATCTTACTATATGTTGAACTGTTTCTTTTCAATCTTTCCTTTTTGAATCAGCTCATATTGATAGTTAATGATTTCTATTACTGTTATGAATGAATGGCTGGTGGCATGATTACTCCATTGAGATTTTGTGGGTAGCCTTTTAGAATCAATCAAAGGAATGACATTTTCTTTGTTTTGTGGTGGGTTCTTTGACCAACAATCCCTCGTATTGAACGGCTTTGCTTATCTAATTCATTTGATCAAGTGAAAAAACAAAAAACTGAACTGCCAGTTTTTTTTTTTTTTTTTCAAAGCATGAATGATCAGTTGGTTTTATATTGCCTTGTACCAGATTACAGAAATAGTTTAAAAATAATACACTTGCACCGCGTTAATTAAACTTCTGCCACATGTTTCTCTGACAAAAACTCTGAAGGAAGATTTACTACTTGTCAGATTGATAGTCTCTATTTGGTTGATTAAAAATAACGATTAGATAAGAATGAAGTTGATGTAGTTATGATGTTGAGGGAAAAATTCAATTAGACTAAATATTCACCATCTCCTCTAGCTTGAAATGTTATATAAAAAGTTGAGGTAGGAGAAAAAAATTCAAAATAGTCTTCAGACTATTCGTACATAGCTAATTTTATCTCAGAGTATCATATTTCTCCAATTTATTCGAACGTTCATTCTAAAATTTTTTCTAATAGCCTATTGATTGAAATTGGAATGCAAAATTGATCCTAATTTAGTCCCTCGATTATATAAAATTGATCATAATTTGATCTCTGAGGGATTATTTTTTAATCAGTTATTTAACTTTTATTAATTAAAGAATCTGTAACCCTAAAAAAAGGTGTGGCCTTGATCTACTGTGTACTTTCTTGTCAAGTGTCATAATTGGAGAGAAAATGCCCTTCTTGGATTCAAATTCTCTTCAATTGTGGTGGTAGTTGAAGGAGTAAAGTAATGAATCTTAGCCATTCAATCTATTTTAGATGGTTGGCATTATCTTTTCCTATCATAATTTTATAAAAAATAATCTAAATTATTCAAAATGAATTGCATAGTGGGATTCATCACTGCACTCTCCATTTGCCTTCTAATTAGAGAATCTAGATCTGCCTGCTCTTCTCACGTGGTTTTAATCTTTCCAAGATTCTTTTGTATTTTGGATATCTAAATATGAAGCTTGGCGTCCAGCTATTATACATCTCAGAATAAAGGGCAAAGGGACAATGATTTCAGCTTAGAGAAAAAGTAAAAGAAAAGGTTCAGAGTGAGAAGCATCTGATCCTATTTCATTTTTAATTGCTAAATAATGTTATATTCTGACAGGCACCATTTGAGGAAATTCTAAGGTTATTTGATAGTAAGTTGGATGGATTAAGCATTTTTTAATAGATAATTCTGACTGCATGAAAAATAGTTATGATTAATTGATTATAGTTATAAAATTTCAAATATAGTGAAATTCAAAACAAGTTACTAACATTTTGGTTTGTTTTTAATGATTTTCACTGATTGTACAGTTGAGCAGTGCTAGATTTAGATTTCAGTGTGCTTGTGATGAGAGTCTGTAACCAGCACCAGTGAAGAATCAGCCCAGAAGAAGGAGATTACGCAGCTGGATGAAGGATTTTGAGTTGGACATAGTGAGAGGAGCAGCAGCCACTGGGAACAGTTGCTGGAGGATAGCAAATTTACACATATATCACATACGTAAGGCTCGAACTCAAGACTTCTCAGTTGGTAGTCAAAACTCCCAACCAACAGATCAAGATTAGCTGCAAGTAATTGTAATTATTTTTATATATTGTAATAGCTTGTTCGTTAACTATCTGCTGAGCTATCATATCTATCAAATTCATTGTATAGCTCAGCCAGCTGCATTTGTACTTTTGAAAAGGTATAATTAAGAGATCTAAGCTTACAGGGAAGCGGGAGAATTTTCCATGTGCCTCTTCTTCATGTTTTCTGTCATCTTCTCCTTTCTTCATTTCTTCTGAGAGTTTTGGCTCTTTTTCCTTGGGAGTGTCGGTAGCTTGAAATAGCTTCATTCAAGTGATGGAATACTCATTAGCTTGTATATTTAATATTTATTGTTTGATTACTTTGTTTTTTCATTGTATGGTTAACTTTTATGAAAATTAATGCTGTAAGTAGTAGGGGCGGATCCCCATTTTGCTCACGGAGGGCAATTGCCCCTCCCCCCCCCCCCCCCCCCCCCTAATATATATATATATATATATATATATATATATATATATATATATATATATATATATATATATATATATATATATTCCATGATTCTTTAGGTAATTTGTCCCCCTCCATCTATTTTTTAGTCTTTATTACAACGATTTTTAGGCAGTTGTCCCCCTCCAAAAAGTTTTAAAATACTATGGTCTTTAGGCAATTGCCTCCAATATAATTAAACATATTATGTAGATGTGTTATTGTTAGGGAACAATGAACCAAATACAAAGAGAAATAGTAAAGAGAATTCATCATTTTATTTATTAATTTGAAATTTTAAAAATATCCTTACAACCAAAATTTGAATTCCAAAAAACCTCGCTAGGGGGCAGTGGACCCCCGATATATCTACGAAACGTACGACGATCAAGGATATGAACAGATATCAACTTTCCTTTTTATTTAGAGGCCTTAGTTACTTTTGGTAGTTAAAAGATATCTTTAGCGACCTTTTTTTTGTCTCTATTTTTTTGTCGCTATTGATCCATTTTCTTGTAGTGAAGGGTCGAACCAAATTTGAGGCAACACCAATAGTTACTTATAAGTTTGCCCCCCTGAAAATTAAGGATGGTTCTGCATCTGGTAAATAGCTTTTATGTATAATATTTTTTTTTGCGAATATAAATATAAACTTAGTAGGGAATAGGTTGGACAAACACTTCATATTAAAGCAGTATGCAATGTCTGATATATGTCATATATAAAAATACATTTGATCTGTGTTGGATATTGTTGATATTTATCCAATTTAAAAAAATAAATAAATAAAATAGGATGTGTATGTTTTAAATAACTTGGTTAAAAATTAGAAAAATATTAAATATTAAATAAGATCTCATAAATGTTTTCCTTAGTCTAGAGTCCTCCACTTCCAAGCTTTCACATGATTAGCTAAGGTCTATTGATCTAGTGTCTCAGTAGCCTATGTGAAGGTTAAGAACCTTGACCTCGAAGCTCGACGCCTGATCATCCGCTGCAACTGTCACCTTGATGCTGCCTTGTCATGCAAACAATGATCTTGAAGGTGCCTGTTCATGTGAACTGTAGCAACGATCTAAATGTCACCTCTTCAGGTGACTAGTGACATAGTAAATATGAAGAATATCAAGGGCATATTGGTAGTGTTCTATTGGATGGTTCAGAGTGAT
Organism: Dendrobium chrysotoxum; assembly: GCA_019925795.1. Taxonomy (NCBI): domain Eukaryota; kingdom Viridiplantae; phylum Streptophyta; class Magnoliopsida; order Asparagales; family Orchidaceae; genus Dendrobium; species Dendrobium chrysotoxum. The sequence continues at coordinate 42,940,298 of CM034303.1, read as the reverse complement.
CACCTTGATCATAGAGTGTTTATAAGGTATTTAAATGCCTTGGAGATGTCAGAATTGAGTGATCTTGAGCTCGTTGGATTTGTTTTGTCGAGCTGCTCGATTCGATTATAAGCATGTTATATTTGGATATCATTTAGTCATTCAATTAATACTTTAAAGCTTTCAAGTAGGCTTTGGTCCTTTGATTTGGGCTTATTTATGCTCGAATTGAATTGAATTTAGTTTCGTTGGGTTCGTCTCCTTGAAATATGTAATTTGAATATAAGCTTGCTGAAATTGGAGCTTAGATGGTCCCGGTCTTAATTTTTTAAGCTTTCAACTCTTATTTGCATCGGGATTCATGCTTAATCAAAGAGATTTTTGGCGACATATCATGACTATTCAAGTGAGCTACAATAGCGACCTATCTTCAGTTATCAAACTTATTTACTCTCCTTTATTTTTTAAGATGAAGTCTTTAGTTTTTGCTAGTTGAAAATATACAGGTCAATCATTCAGCAAGTGTGAGTGGGAGTCTAGATATTGTTTTATGTTTGAGTACAATAGTTTCTTTGAGAGTAGATGTTGTGGGCTCCGAAAATTCGGCCCCGGCCTCCGCCCGCTATTTTGTTGCTTTCTTTTAGGGGGGGAGTTTTAACGAACTAAGTTCCGAGGTAAATTTTGGAAGGTAGATGGATTTATAGTTAAGACACTACCCAGAGATTTCGCCCTCATTTTGTGAGGACTTTATGATCTGAGTTCTGGTTTCCTATAGGCGCAAGCCCCTATAGTTAATTACCCCTCCCAGTAATGAGAGAGAACTTTGGATTAAGGCTAGTCGTCGATCAGATACGTAGAAAATACGTGTTATCTGACATATAGTAGCAGCATAGGATTGAAGGTTTGAAAATTGAGGGATTTGATATTTAAAATTGAGAATTTCACCATCTTGCACTTAAAGCGAATGGTGGGGGAATGGATGATAGACCCGATCAAGATCCCATGGTTCCGTCATCCCAGGCCATCATGTTCCCTGGTCTACTTACTCAGAGGAGGTAGTCGACCCAACCTGACAGAAGGATCCTTGTCGGCAACCATGGGTTACTTCGTCCAAGGGTACCTTGTAGACCTGGGGGGAGTGTTTGTCTAAGGGGACAAATTTGAATCCACCTTAGCTAACAGAGGGCTTTGTGCCCTATCGATTATATCCTATTGATTCATATCTCAAGGATTTGATGCCATTGGGGAGCATACGGGCTCTGGCCATAACCATAATATAATGGTGCTATTTGGCAGCGACCACCTGGTTCAGAGGGCACCGAGTCATAACCGTTTATCCTGAAGTGCCATTTGGCGGTGAAACTGTCGGTTAGAGGACTCGTACCACGTCCTTGCTGGCAGGAGATTATTTGAGAATGGATCCTAGTGATATTTTCGACTAGGCATCAGCTCTATGTGAGCTAAAGTAGTTTTTAGATTTGTCCACCTCGACAAACTGTTGCGGAGGGTGAATGAGTTTTGCTTTAAATTGTTTGATGATTGGATTTCAATTTTTAAATATTTTCGGAGTTTGGGATTTTGGAAATTTTTGTGGAGTTTTGGATTTTGTGGGAGTTTGGGAGGCATTTGAAAGTGTTTGTGAATGGACCCCTCCGGTTGAGATCTTCAGTCAACGCGGCCATCATCGGGGTGTTTGGGGTCATTCATATTTATGGATTGAACCTTGTCAACTCTGTCAGGTAATTGACAAAGGATCGGGTTTCGTAGGCTTTATGCCCTTGTAAGTGAATTCTCTTGATTATAGGCCTTGAAGGCCTAATATGAACGTATAAAAAAAATATCTTGGTCGACCTCACGATCGTATATTTATTTAATAGTTCGAGCCGTGTCAACTCCTATCTACCTAATAGAAGGATCGGGCTCGAGCTTGAATTCACTTATTGACCCGCGCAGCATCCCTAGGAGTCACGTGTGTACCAATAACACGCTCGTCCGGGCCCATGCGGGTTATGATTATATTTTCCCCTTTTAGTGTACCTATGTGTATACAAATTAAAGTGCACACGTGCGGGGGTATTCTTGGAATATTTGTACACGCCTTCTGTCCGCTCGCATGAAAGTTGTGGATCCGGTGGTAAAGAGATTGTATGTATTGCAGATCTTTTTGCCTCTGCTTACTGGGGATCGGAGTATTTGACTGATGTTGGATAATTGTTGGTCGTGGAGGTACCGTAGTGTCTTTGCTACTACAATTGGTAGGTACCTCGAATATACTGTGGACACGCTGTCTATACATGTATGAGGATCAGTGTGTTCGACGATTGATGCATGATAATGTCTACATTCATTTTTGGGCAAGTTGTAGTATCTTCAGGCATTTATAACCCTTTCACCGATATTCTCATGTGAATGCAATGGGAATTATTTCATCTTCTTGTATGACTGTTATGAAAAATGTCATCAACTCTGACTTTGCTGCTTTTGGGATGTATCCCCTTGCGCTTTGAAGTCAGCTGCAGAACACTATTACACTTGATGTACATTGGCCTCTTATCGTAGAGGACTGATGCATTTATCTATGATTTGACAAGTGTTGACTGTAGGATCCTACCATACTCACTTCCCCTATGCTACATAGTTTGCAGATGCTTTCATTTGCATGATCTCCTCTATGTTTTGCTTGTGACTTTTCGTATTCATAGCAATTCAATGATTGTTATTTTCCAATAGACTGTATCAGGCATGATTGCTTATGGATAGAATATTGTGTATTCGTTTGCAAATTAGTCATCATTGATTGAAAGGGAGTTATATCTTCCATATTTGTTATGACCTTCAGCCTTCATCTGAAAGTGACATGTTACATGCTCATGTTCATAGAGGATTCCTCTTTCCTATAGCGTACCCTTCGTTATTGTCTGTTGTGCAGAGTAATACGCTCATTCGTAGCTTGATGTTGGTTGAAGGTTGAGCTACATTCACTGATGATCTCTTCATGCATTTTGCTCTGCAAATCATCACATGTTGACTATCACTGCTTGTAGTGAGAAGACACTTGATGCTAGTTGTAAAGAGATTGTTGCTCTTGCGTCTTATCTATCATCGTTATCTACAAGTGGACTCGTGTACTTGCATGATTGTCGTAGGGACTATTATCCTCTATATTCGGATGTAGATTAGAGAATTGCTGCATTTGCTTGCATTTATTTCAATACTTGTGGGAGAAACTAGTTGACATTAGTTGTAGAGAGACTGTATCATCAGAAGTCCATTGCTCGTATCGTCACTACATCCTCCAAGAATTTTCTAGTGAGTCAACACATTCATTAGGAGTCTCCCACATTGGTGATTTCAGATTCCTTGCCTAGACTCACGAGTTTATTAATGCAGACATCACGAGCTTCATATCATTTAACCGCATAGTACCTCACTACCACTTGTTGATATTTGTTTGCACTCCGATTACATACCGAATCCTCTTAATCAGAGTCCAAATCAAAGTCCCCTGCTGTCTTGTAGGAGTATCATAGTGTTTCATTGCATGATGTTTACACATGTTTGTACACAACATTATCGTTTGTGAGTGAATGAGTATGATCATTTGTAAACTAGTAATGAATGCTGAGTAGACTACCGTCACCACAAATTTCTCCATGCAAGTTGGCCAGCAGGTTTCTATATTCACCATGAATCCTCAACTTTGTTAGTCACTTGATACAATTGTTGTAGGTGACCTGTGCATATCCATACATGAATCGTCTTTATTCATTAAAGTTCATATGATCTTTGTTTGTAGGTGAATAATCTTGCATGCGTATTGAAAGATCCCTATGCCTCCACTTGCAACTTGGATTGCACATTCTCATTGATCAACAATGCCCTTTGGGAATTTCACCATGAGTTTTTCATTTGCTTGCATGACATTCAAATGATTTAAACATTTGTATGACAATTCCAATATTCCATTGGAAATTTTATATTGTCGTTCAAGTGAAATTCCTTATTTCTTTTTGTTTAACTCAATGTCATTCTCCTATGTTCAAACTCATTTGATTCTAATGTTCTCTTGAGTCCAAGAAATTGTTACCTGATATTCAAACCAAGCTCGAGTCTGAATCTAACTTTTTGTCATTTGTTTTGAGTCTAAGTCTTCTTTGGTTCAAAGTCAAGTTGTCCGAAAGCTGTCAAAACCCCCTGTGGTCCAACTCAAGTCTTCTCTTGAGTTTAAATGTTCAAATGACTTCCCCTCAATGTTCAAATGAAGTTCAAGTTATGCTCAAATCTGAGTTAAAATCCTCCGTTTGTTTAATTTGCAAGTTTGAATTCTCTTGTATTTAGTTCCAATCTTTGTCTAGGCTCAAGTCCAAGTTCACAAGTTCTTACTTGTATTCAAATAATTTGAATCCAATTTGAGTTCTTTGTCATTAAATGTGGAGGTTCAAGTTCAATTAATGTTGATTATTTGAGTTTTGAATTAAGTCCACTTGATGTTCAAATATAGTCCTTGTATGCCCAAATTTTGTTCAAGTTAGGTCCACGGTCCACTGAAAAATTTGGCAGCCTCCCGGCATCTCCCCCGTTTAGGGGAAAAACCAAGAGGCTGTCTTCCCCTCCACGCGACATGCGCGCTTCAGGTAGATGTCCGTAGACACCACGGCAGCAAAATTTCTTCAATCCCCGCCCGCTACATGAGCGTTTAGGGGTCTTGGGCACCTGTTGCAAAGAAAGCAGGATTTCCCCACATGTGGGTACTTAGTTTTTGTTCCCCCTCACGCTACATGAGCGGTCCGGGGATTACCCACCTCGTCGCGAGCGTCGCAACGGTTTCCCGCCCTACTACGCTACGTGAGCGCGTAGGGGGTTTGCCGGTTCGTCGCAAGCGTCGAGGGCGGGGTTTTAAGGCGATTGCCCCCCTCGTCGTAGGCGTCGCGCTAGTTTCCCTCCCCACTACGCTACGTGAGCGCGTGGGGGGTTCGCTAGCTCGCCGCCAACGACGAAAATGGGAATCTAAGTTTAGGAAGTATACCTTCACATGTCGACGGCGGTGAAGGCTCGTGGATCGAGGTACGAGAAGAGAGGGAAGAGCACCCTCTCTCTATTATTAATTACAGTTGATTATACTTAATCATAATTAAGAATAATTAATTATTACTAATTATAATTAATAATAATCAATTACAACTAATTATTATTAAACATAATTAATAGTAATTAAATATAATTAATAATAAGATTTAATTAATTAGTTATAATTAATTATAATTGCATATAATTAATCATAGATAATTAATTACTAATAATTAATTATAATTAAATATAATTAATAATAAATGATTATAATTAAATATTATTAATAATAATTAATTATGATTAATAGTAATCAACCATAATTAATTATACTTAATAATAAATAATTATAATTCTTTTATATTTAATTATACCTAGTTACAATTAAATAAGATTTAAATGGAATTAGGATAGGATTTGAGAGGATTTAAGCTAAATCATCTGTTTTCCCTCTTTCAGCTCAATGGATTTACAGGATTTGGTCGCAGAAGCTCACGAAAGGGAGGAATCACCTTCATAGCGAGAGCTCCCTTCACTTCTCCCGATCCAAATGTTGTACCTTGCGATCCTGACAGGAAGGGAACGTCGGACAAGGGGCGAAGTCGGACGGTAGTGGGGGGCGGAAGTCAAGAACTAGGGCAGAGGTTCGGCTACTGAGGTCGAGAGGTCTGGGATCGGGATGGAGGCGAGTAGGAGTCGGCTTCGGCAGAGAGATCCGGCAAGATGTCGGTTGGAGGAGATGATACGAGGATTGAGGGCTGGGTCGGCTTCGGTACAGGAGGAAGGAGCGGGAGTCTGAGGAAGCGAGAGGATTTCGGTCGAGTGGTCTGTGATCGATATCCCCTGTCACTCCCTTTGGCTTCGTTTTATAAGCGTGGGTGGCAGCGAATCGAGGTTCTACGAGGGATTTTCGGGAAGCGACGTAAACGGCGCTGCATTCAGCGGGATTCCTGGATTCGACGAGTCCGAGGTGCGGGATTTCAGGGATTCGACGGAGGTAATGCATTTTTTTTGCTTTCTTTTATTTTCACAGCAGAGGTCAACAAATGCCCCCCAACAAATGTGGTACGCGTCTAGAGCGAATCACGTTTGTTGTATGATGATTGACCCTCTGGATCTCTAGATATTTTGCTCTAGATGTCACATAGAGGTTTTCACTTAGTGGATCTCCAAGAGTTTGCTTGGATGTCACACTCGGATTTTCATACTGTAGATCTTCGAGGATATATTTCTGTGCCTCTGTGGATCTTTAGATGCACTTGTAGTCATCAATACAGTTGATGTATTTGCTCTTGGTCAAATAGAGATCCCTAGGATAATGATAGAGCACTTTGTTCTTAGGTCTTTAGAGCATCACCCTGTAGATTGACGATGGTGGATAGAATCACCATCATTTGTTCTCTTTTAACGTCACTATCACTTTAATTTATTGACTTCCTGTATGTGTTCAATATTCTTCTTTGCCGTCATCATGTGTAGATGTAATATTTCTATCACTTTTACTGATTGTATTTTGCTCAGATTGTACTTTTTGCTGATGACACATTCAGTTTATTGAAGATCTTCTATTCTTTCTTCCTTTAACTGTATTTCGGCAAGAAATTTTAAATATTTATTTGGGGATCTCGGCATGCGGTGTGATGTCGACCCAAATAAATATTTAAAATGCCCCCATTCTTTAGGGACACTTGTAGATGTCATTCGGGATACTTCTTTTGTAGCTTTAGTTTCCCTGAGATTTTGGTTCATTCTGTCCTGTGCTTCGTGCGGCGGACATTGACGGAGAATTACCTGATTCGTCTTTACTGACTTGTCAAGTGGTTTGTGCCTTCTGCCTTATGCTTCTTGCTTTGGCGGGCTTGATGAAGGAGTAGATGCCGGTGACCAAAACCCTTAAGTTTGCAATAGGTCGATGGTGAGAAGTCATCGGTCCAGAGCTTTGTGCATAACGGACTTATTGATGACGGGATCCTCTTAGTTTAGCCTTAAGCTTTTTATGAACTTTGGGATAATTTCTTCGGTCCTTTGCTTTGTGCTTTGGTGGACTTGTTGAAGAAAAGTTCCTTCGATCCTTGCTTGATGCTTTACGGATTTGTTGAAGGATTTGCAGGTTTTGGATTTGGTTGATAGTACCAAACTTGAATAGTATCTTGATCCTTAACCACTTGAGGAGACTTTAATCTGAGTCACTTGAGTTCATCAGATCGGGAGAGCTGGGATTTGACAGCTCTTTGTCCTCTGGTTGCTGAGATGGGGTTCCTCTACTACGGCCTTTCTTATGGCGTGTTGAGTAGATGGAGCTGCCAGCGATCCGGCCATATTTGGGCGTATTGGATCCGACCTCTTACACCCATTCAAGCTTCAGACTTGAGCTAGGGGAAATGTGCTTCTCAATGCTGATTTTACTGAAGTTGATAGCTTTTGAGTCTTCCTCTGTGGTTGAAGATTTAGAGCCTACGCGAATTTGGTAACTGCTCGAAATTCCTTCTTCCTACTGGAACTTTGATTCTCCAGCCAATTAGGAGAATTTGATAGACTACGATCACTTGAACTTGTCGAGTCAAATTTGCCTTCGTACTCCCTACAGTCCCTACTGACAGGTTGACGAAGTGGGGGTTCCGCTACTACGGCCTTTCTTATGGCGTGTTGAGTAGACGGAGCTGCCAGCGATCTGGCCATATTTGGGCGTGTTGGATCCGACCTCTTACACCCACTCGAACCTTAAGCTTCAGGCTGCTGAAAGACTTCAGGTTGTTCTGGCTTAATTTGTTAGAGTGTGTAGTTGTAAAAATCTCTTTCTAACCTTCGAAATCTTGGTACGTTAGAGAAGGTGGTGTCTCGATCTTTTGAAGCTAACCTGTATATACTTTGAAAAGAATTTGTTGTATTCTTCAGTATGAAAGAATATTTGCGTTGGTTATTTTAAATATTTATTTGGGGATCTCGGCATGCAGCGCGGTGTCGACCCGAATAAATATTTAAAATGCCCCCTGTCTCGCAGGGACATTTCATAATGGAGTAAATTTAAAATTTTGTGGTTTTTAATTATTTATTTGGGGATCTCGGCATGCGGCGCGATGTCGACCCAAATAAATATTTAAAATGCCCCCTGTCCTGCAGGGAGATTTTGAAATGCATTCTTGCAACACAAGATAATTTCAAAATGTAAAAATATAAAGTGTATATAGATACGCATGAAATACACAGTATATCAAGCATGACATTTCTTCGGGCAATCTTATGCATGGTACTTCTTCAGGTGTCGACCGTTGATCGGCGGTATTGGCCTCTGACCGTGCAAATCGATAAGCTGGTAGGCTCCTCCTTGATACACCTTCTCGATAACAAAGGGACCCTCCCAATTGGATATGAATTTACCACCAATCTTTCGGTGATGGATGATTGGCTTTCTCAGCACCAGGACCAATTCCCCTTCTTTAAAGGACCGAGGACGCACCATCCGATCAAATGACTTTGCCATTCTTCCTCGGTAAATTTCTAGGTTTGGCTAGGCTTACAATCTAACTTCGTCGAGTGCATCGAGCTCCTCCATTCTTAGGAGAGCATTCTGCTCTTGAGTAAGCTCATTTTGGATAGCGACCCGAAGAGACGGTAATTCAACCTCTAGCGGCAACACTGCTTCAGCTCCGAACACTAGTGAATAGGGAGTGGCTTTAGTTGGTGTTTTGTAGGTCGTACGATACGCCCACAATACTTCTGCCATTTTCGTATGCCACTCTCTTTTATTTTTGGTGAGGATCTTTTTTAATAATTTCACTTAAGTCTTATTGAATGCCTCAGCCAAACCATTGGCTCTTGGGTTATATATAGACGAGTACCGCTAGTCAATCTTGTGGCGATCTATGAATTTATAGATTTTTGTACTCTTGAATGCTGTGCCGTTATCCGAGATCACGCGGCGCAGTACACCGAATCTGTAGACGACATTGTGGGTGAAGAAGTTGATCACGTGCTCGGACGTGACCTCCCTGAATGGAGCTGCTTCTGCCCATTTTGAGAAATAGTATGTTGCTGCCAGAATAAAGCGGTGCCCCGCTGAAGACGGCGGATCTATTGGTCCAATTATGTATGTGCCCCAACATTCAAATGGCCAGGACGCTATCATTGGATGTAGTGGATTTGGCGGTTGATGAATAACATCACCGTGAATTTGACATTCGTGACACTTCTTAGCATGGTTGATACAATCTCTCACCATCGTAGGCCAGTAATAACCCATTCTCTTGATTTTAGTAGCCATCTTGGGACCTGACTGATGTGCTCCGCAAAGTCCTTCATGTACTTCTGTTACTACTTTATCAGCTTCCTTGGTCCCTAGGCACCTTAGCCACATTTAATCAAAAGCTCGTCGGTACAACGTGTCATTGACAAATGCGTATCACAATGCTCTTTTTCTAATTTGTGCAGCCAGAGATTTATCTGTTGGGAGTTTGCTTTCTTTGAAGTAGTCAACGAATGGTCGCCTCCAATCATCTTCGACTTCAACATCTAAGCAATACCACCAGGATTCTGAAGCTAGACTGGTCTTACGTCTTCTCTTAGGAGCTTGATTTTCTTCATGTTGATATTCAAGATCGACTGGTTGGGGAGGTTGAGGATTAACTGAGGTTACATCCTGCTGGCTCGAATTTGGTATTCCCTATGCCTGCGGGAATTATAGGGTTGCTGGCTCGAAGACCCGACGATTTTCAACCGCAATGAATATAGGTGGCCTTTTGTCTTCATTTGCAAGCTCCTTGGCCAATTTAGCTAGACAATCTGCTTTTGCATTCTGTCCTCGAGGAACTTGAGTTATCTTGACATTCGGTATTTATTTTAGAAGCTCAAGAGCTCGTCGGTGATAGTGGGACAATTCAAGCTTGCAAATCTTGTAAATGCCCAGGACTTGATTTATCACAAGTTGAGAATCACCAAAAATTTGAAGATCTATGATTTGGACATCAATTGCAATCTCCAGCCCCGCTATTAGAGCTTCATATTCGGCTTCATTATTGGTCCGAGGTTCAGTTAGACTGAACGAGAATCTCATGATACCTCACTCGGGTTCTATAAAGATAAGACCGATGCCAGCCTGGGCCTTTGTAAGATTTGGAGGTCTGGGAGACTTGATAGACGATGCCCTATCAAAGTACATCTCCCAAAATGGTAGCTTTTCTTCTTCATCAACCTGCATGATTTGTTCATCGGGCAAATCATCGTTCAACGGTGAACCTGCAGGGATTGGATGTGCGGCGAGAAAATCTGCCAAAGCTTGTCCCTTTACCGCCTTCTGTGGCATGTATATAATATCGAATTGTAGTAATAGTACTGCCCACCTTTCTAAACGACCTGTCAATGCTGGTCTTGTCATCAAGAACTTCAACGGATCGATCTTTGATATCAAGGTGATTTTGTGAGATAACATATAGTGGCGAAGTTTCTGGACTGCAAAGATCAACGTCAGGCAATATTTTTCAATCGGAGAATAACGTATCTCTACTCCGATTAATCTCCGACTGATATAGTAAAGTGCATTTTCTTTACCCTCTTCATTATACTGGGCTAACAATGCTCCGAGGGACTCTTCTAATGCAGCTGTATACAGTATAAGAGGCTTCCCCGGAATTGGCGCTGCGAGAATGGGCGGATTTAATAGATATCTCTTGATACTGTCAAATGCTTCTTGACATTCCTCATCCCATTTAAAGCGGACATCCTTCTTCATCAGCTTTGAAAATGGTTGGCACCTACCCGACAGATTCGATATGAACCGTCGAATGAAAGCAATTGCCCTTGCAAGGAGCAGAGTTGACGGAGGCTTCTTGGCGGCGGCATCTCTATAATCACCTTGATTTTGTTGGGATCGACTTCTATGCCTCGGTGATGAACGACATACCCCAAGAATTTTCCCGAGGAGACCCCGAAGGCACATTTGAGAGGATTCATCTTCAGATCAAACTTCCTGATTCTTTCAAATACAATCCTCAGGTCGTTTAAATGATCTTTCCGATCTATGCTCTTAACGACCAAGTCGTCTACATAGCACTCGACCTTCTGATGTATCAATTCATCAAAAATATTGGTCATCGCCCGTTGGTAGGTGGCACCAGCGTTCTTCAGGCCAAAGGGCATGACCGTGTAGCAGAAAATGCCGATGGGCGTTCTGAATGATGTATACTTTTCATCCTCAGGAGCCATCTTGATCTGGTTGTATCCTAACGATCAATCCATAAACGAGAACATGTCATAGTTTGACGTGTTGTCTACTAGGAGTTCGGATACAGGCAGTGGAAAATCATCTTTTGGACACGCCTTGTTGAGGTCCCGAAAGTCAATACAGATACGAATATGTCCATTCTTCTTCTTCACCGGGACGATATTGGCAATCCAATCGGCATATTTCTCTTCGCGGATGAAGCCTACTTCTATGAGCTTCTTCGTTTCAGCAATCACCTGTTCTTTAATCTCCAATCTCATTCTTCTCGGAGCTTGTTTGACTGGTGCTGCATCTGGTTTGATTGCTAACCTGTGAACTGCTACATCAGGGGATAAGTCGGGTATTTCATCATATGTCCAGGCAAAGCAATCCCTGAATTCACAGAGAAGTTCTTTTATCTCTTCCACTTGATCTTCTGGCAGAAGGGAACTAATGAATGTTGGGCGAGGGTCATCCTCGATTCCCAAGTTGACTTCTTTTAGCTCGTCCATAGTGGCTGCCTGTCCACCATCTTCAAGCTCTTCTGGTGCAAGCTTAGCCTCTAGAGGCTGATCGTCATGATCATTAGCTTCATAGACTTCCTCAGCGCAACTGTTATCGGATTCAATTTCCCTACAAGTGATGGCCCGGCAAGTCTCCTTCCGGATGCATTTTCGCTTGATGAACCCAATACCTTTATATGCATTCATATCCTTCCTTCGTAAGGGACGCGGTCTCCTTCCGTACCAGAGGCATAGGCATGTACGGAGCTGTCGCTTGGAGGTAGGAATATTAATCTGTTCTCGCAACATTCTTTGAATACCTTTAGTATTAAACCTAGGTAACCTCGTAGGTAGTAATTCTTTAGAATCAATGAAGACATGACCCCAATCATGATTCACTTCTTCATCCTTTCCTACGGAATAGAATATATTTCCCGACTCAATCCCCTTTTTGATCGGAGGTAGATAGAGAGACATAAGTTCTTCAACCTTATGCACATCTCTTGGAATTATTTCTTTGAAATACTGTAGGGGAACACGAGTGACTACAAGCACGCTGTCTGAGATTGACAGGCTATCTATTCTTCTAGAGAATACATCTTGCACCGTGTTCATATAGATAGAGTCGTAGTCATAGTCATCATTTGAATATGCGACCTCCCTACTCCATTCATCCATCGAATGACATACCCTCTGGGATTTCGTAGAGGTGACCTCATCTTCATCTGTGTCACTCCCAAGATGAGGTACACATTTTCTTTCTTTAGAAGTGGTAGCTTCTTTGGGAAGAGTCGGTGTCACTTTCTTTCTCCCCACTTGCCTTTTCTCACCTTTTTGTTCAGGTCACTTTATACTCTCTGGGTTTGATGCTTGAGCCTTCAGAGAGTTTGACAGTCTCTGCTTCTTCGGCATGAAATATTGCGCATCTTCATAGACTGTTGCTTCATGGACTGTAAAGGGCTAGATGTCACCAGAGATCCTGAACTCCTCTCCATCCCTGAGATACTTCATGCACTGATGTAGTGTTGACGGGATAACACCGTATTCATGCAGCCAGGGGCGACCTAGTAACGCCTTGAATGAAGTGTCCGCGTCAATTACATAGAACTTGGCTTCTATATGAAATTCTCCAAAGACAAGAGGGAGCATAAACGATCCAAGTATTTTCTACCCTTTCTCGTTAAAGCCGTGCACCATGAGCTTATCTGGCCCAAGGTGTTCCACGTTGAGGCACAACGACCTTAGTACTTTTAAGCTCATAAGGTTGATGGAGGACCCAGGGTCGATCAAAATTCGACTGATTACCAAATCATCACTCTTTGCAGTAACATACAGAGGTCGATTGTGGTCTGCAGTCCCGAGCATCATGTCGTCCTTGGTGAAAGTGATGAACGGCTCGTTACGAGCTTGCAGGACCTCAGTCAGGTTGCGCTCAGCGAAGTACGCCTCGTATCTTTCAGGGTCTTTGAGAGCCTGAATCAAAGTCTCCCGAAGATCTTTAGACATTACCAGAGCGTCATATATGCTGAGCTGGGCAGGGATCTTCCTCAGATGGGATAAGATATTATAATCTATTCCCTTAACTGGAGTATGTTTCTTCTTGGGATCCTCGGAGATAATGTCTTCGTTGACAACTATCTCTTTTCCCTTATCTTTATTGGATATTCCTTTCTTTGGCGGAGGTGGCAGTATCTTGCCGCTTCTCAACTGCACTTGGGCGATCTCTTCTTGTTCAGACTCGCTTAACGGTGCATTTTCTTCTGAGTCGGCCATTGTCGCATCTAGAGATTCGCCTGTTGATTCAGAGTCACCTCCCAGATTTACATGTCCCATCTGCGACGCTATATCAGGGTCTGACCCATATGTCTTTGGAAAATATAGATCCTCCTCTGAACTGTAGTCCATTGGTGACACCATCATACATGATTCAGAAGGTACTTCTTCAGTACGTTCTTCTCCTGTCAACGTATTTGGGGCCATTGAGATGACCCGACATATCTCCACTGGAAGAGATTCTTCTTCTTCTTTTTCAGCTTTCTCTATTTTAAGCTCTGATATGAAATCAGCAAGCTTTATAGGGCGTCTCGCAGTCTGATAATACTCATCCAAACTGTCAATGACCCTTTGAGTCGTAGTCTTCTTCTCCTTGGGTTTCTTCAGTTTTGTCTTCCTCTTGGAGGGCTTCACCTTTCCAGATTTTGAAGTTCCAGCTTGGTTGAGAAACTGTTTAGAAGCAGATGCCTGTGCCACAGGTAATGCCTTCAGATTTAACATTGGCTCCGTAGGAGATTTCCATTTTACACCCGGAACTCCTTCAAGCTGTTTCAGCATTTTCACAGTTTTCTTAGAGACCGCAGTCTCCCACTGCTCTTCTTGAGCTGGCTCCTTTTCATTTTTCTTTTCTCCAACTGGGGGTACGGAGGAATTCGTAACTACCCGAGTTGATTCTTTTCTAGGATGAGTCAGCACATTGTCGGACAATGTGAGCTCTCCCCTTCGATATTTTCTTTCAAGCCAATCTTTGAAGACATAGCAATCTTCAATTGGGTGACTCATTACCCGATGATATGGGCAGTAGTTTGGGTCGCCACTATGTTTTGACTCCTCGGGTCTCTTACACTCTGGCAGTTCTAAACCCGCTTTCAACGCCTGTCGAAATAATTTGGCGACACTCTCCCTTTTAAATGAATATTCTTTGTTCATTTTATCTTTGAGGGAGGGGAACGTTCGATCGCCAGTTCCCGTTGTTTGCCTCGAGCGTTCTCCACCGCCCTGATAAGGTCGTGGTTTAGCATTACCCCCGAGTATCAACTTCGGCTGGGGGTTGGGGTTGTTGACTTGCTTAGGCTTTTCTTAATACTGCATCGGCTGCTTGCCTTTGTCTACATTATACGTCATCTGTTTCTCCTTATCAGCTCTGGAGAAAAATACGGAGTCAGCCTCACCTCTTCTAGCACCTGAGGCTTTAACCTTTTAGGCTTATCAGAATAGTTTTCTGATTTTGACAAGTTCAGTTTCTCAAACTTTGCCACTCTATCCAGTAGATCCTGAAATGTGGTAATAGTAGCCATGCACAGGAATGGTTGCATCTTATCATCAATGTTTCCCATTAACAACTGTACGGCATGCTCTTCCTCGAGCTGCTGCTCACATTTCATGCTCAAGTCACGCCAGCGAGTGATATATTTGGTCGCTGATTCTTCCTTCTTTCTCTTATTCAGAGCAAGGTCAGCGATCGTTATTTTCTCGGTTGCACTGGCGAATCTCTTCACGAATATATTTTCTAATTCTGCAAAAGTCTTTACAGAGTCATTTGGTAGTTCAGCGTACCATTCGAAAGCAGCTGCTGTCAAACTGCTAACGAATTGTCGGAATAGTAGAGCATCATTTCCTCAAGTGTTCCCGCAGGTGGCTTTGAATTGTGCTAGGTGCTGTCTAGGATTTTTATTTCCATCAAAAGTGTTAAACTTTGGCATGGAATATCCCTTCGGGTATGGCACCTGATCATACTCAGCAGGATATGGACGGCCTTTACCCACCAATTTCTCTGCCTGATCGATAGCTATAATAGCCTTGATCCTCTCGGTGATAATCCCTTCGAGCTGCGCAGCAGTCACAGGCTCAGAGGTACTTGCTATATTCAGTGGAGTGGGTTTGCGAGTGATGTTATTAACTTCATTGCCACCTTAAGGAGCTCTACGCACTCCTGATACTTGTGGCGCTTGGAAGTTTGGAGGATCAGGTAGAGGTTGGGCATAGAACCCACTGCAACATTTCTTTGCATCATCTGCATCATCATTGTCATTTGAGTCATCATCTCCATCATTTTTTCATTCAACTGAGAGATTTCTCTATCTTTGGCTCTCATTTTCCTTCTCATCTGTCGCCGCATATCAGCGAGTGTGATGTTTTCAGGATCAGGGGGATTCCCTTCTACCTCCTCAACCTCATCTTCTCCTTGAGAATGACCACCTCCGCCAGTGGTAGTCCCAGCTTCATGGCGGTGCCGATATACTTGTCTAGGCGGCGGTTGCTAACGGTCATCATCATCTTCACCCTCGTCGTAGTAGGCTTCATCATCGACGTTAATATGCCTCACCATGTAGACCACTTCCATGTATAAGGTGTTGTCTACATCTTCTAAGTTTTCTTCGATATATTCTTCTATATTTTCTTCTAGATTTCCTTCCATGTATTCTTCAATATTTTCTTCTCCCACATCTTCTTCTCCTTCTTCTAGTACTCGGATCTCCGAGCGGCGGCGCCACTGGATCTCCGGTTCTTGCTTAGACAGGAAGATCTCTTTAACCCGTGGGCTACGGTCGAAGTTGGTCGTCTCTTCCTTGGAAGGAGTTGGTGAGCGACGGGATCCCTTGGAGGATTCTCCAAGCTGTCTACCGTTGGGAGGAGCGTCATCATGGGTCTTCTTTTGGACCCACTTCTGATATTGTTTACTGATGGGGGCGGATCTCCGGAAAGCTGTACCGGATGTCACGCCCGAATCAGTTCTATTTCTTCTATTATCTTCTTCTCTGCGAGGCTTTGGCCTCCAGATTTCCTTTCCTTTCCACCGGGACCTTTCGGCGGCGGATCCCTGAACTCGAGGTTCAGGTGTCACGCCCCGATGTTCACCATGCGGGACTTTTTTTCTTCTTCTTTCGGCTATCAAATCAGAAGACAGCCTTTCCCTCGGAGGGGTCCTTCTGGTCTCAATAACCAATGGCCTTTGAAACTTCTTTTTCTTCAGACCCTTCTCCTTTACAGTCTTTAGTACCCTGTACACCCGAGCTGACAGGGTTACATGTTCTTTCCTCTTCTGAGGAGCTGGGATTTCACATCGTCGATCCCAAAAAGACTTTTTCAGCTCACCAGTAGAGCTATTCCTCTTAACCCATCTCAGGTCAGTAAACTTGTTCCGGGTAGGAACGTTGGATATATGCTTTGGAGCAGGCATGTTCGAGGGGTGCACTGGCACTAGTAGTTGCTGAGCTCGGAGTTCAGCATTCATCTTCCTTCTCTGCCTCCTGGTGGGCCTTCCTCCAGATGAGGAAGCTTTAATATTGTTCTTCCCAAGTACAGATGATCCCATTGGCAGCGTAGTGGTCCTGGTAGGTACCACTGAGATTTTCCCATCATTCACTATCCTTCTGGTGGTTGGGACCTCTGATTGAGAAAGTCTTTCAAACACAGAAATCCTCCTTTGAGGGTCTTTAACAGCAGGTCGTGGCGCTGACAGATGCACACGACGGGTAGCAGTTTCAGTGGAGTGGGGCCTCCTAGCATGCCCTTCAGATTCAATGCCGCATGGAGGGATACCAGCAGCTCTTGCGGTAATAGCTGGAAAGTCGATACTGCCAAAATGGATAGTAGCTCCAGTATTTCCAGTTTCAATAATGGCATTTGCCAGTTGGATCCTGGCTCCTTGTCCCAGCTGGACAGTCATTGGTGTGTTCTGTAGATCCATCTGCATAAATGAAAGGTAAGGGTTAGTGATCAAAATTTGATACATCACCGCACACTTTCAAAAATACAGAGACTTACACATAATAGAAAACAAAAATAGATAACATTAGCGAGCAAATTCAAATAATACAAATTTAAAATACTGCTAAATACGTTATCTTAATAAATTTGTTTGAATGATCATTCTTAGAATATTCCGAAATTTTGATTCTTTAAATGATTTTCTTAAAAGACTCAAAATTTTGAATCTATGTTGAGAATAGCTGCTACTATAGCACTGAGGTGACTAGCCAAAGATGGAAAGAGAAACCAATCCCATGCGGAGTCGCCAGAAATCTGTGGGCTCCAAAAATTCGGCCCCGGCCTCCGCCTGCTATTTTGTTGCTTTCTTTTCGGGGGGAGTTTTAACAAACTAAGTTCCGGGGTAAATTTTGGAAGGCAGATGGATTTGTAGTTAAGACACTACCCAGAGATTTCGCCCTCATTTTGTGAGGACTTTATGATCTGAGTTCTGGTTTCCTATAGGCGCAAGCCCCTATAGTTAATTACCCCTCCCAGTAATGAGAGAGAACTTTCGATTAAGGCTAGTCGTCGATCAGATACGTAGAAAATACGCGTTATCTGGCATATAGTAGCAGCATAGGATTGAAGGTTTGAAAATTGAGGGATTTGATATTTAAAATTAAGAATTTCACCATCTTGCACTTAAAGCGGATGGTGGGGGAATGGATGATAGACCCGATCAAGATCCTATGGTTCTGTCATCCCGGGCCATCGTGTTTCCTGGTCTACTTAGTCAGAGGAGGTAGTCGACCCAACCTGACAGAAGGATCCTTGTCGGTAACCATGGGTTACTTCGTCCAAGGGTACCTTGTAGACCTGGGGGGAGTGTTTGTCTAAGGGGACAAATTTAAATCCACCTTAGCTAACAGAGGGCTTTGTGCCCTATCGATTATATCCTACTGATTCATATCTCAAGGATTTGATGCCATTGGGGAGCATACGGGCTCTGGCCATAACCATAATATAATGGTGCTATTTGGCGGCGACCACCTGGTTCAGCGGGCCCCAAGTCATAACCGTTTATCCTGCAGTGCCATTTGGTGGCGAAACTGTCGGTTAGAGGACTCGTACCACGTCCTTGCTGGCAGGAGATTATTTGAGAATGGATCCTAGTGATATTTTCGACTAGGCATCAGCTCTATGTGAGCTAAAGTAGTTTTTAGATTTGTCCACCTCGACAAACTGTTGCGGAGGGTGAATGGGTTTTGCTTTAAATTGTTTGATGATTGGATTTCAATTTTTAAATATTTTTGGAGTTTGGGATTTTGGAAATTTTATTGGAGTTTTGGATTTTGTGGGAGTTTGGGAGGCATTTGAAAGTGTTTGTGAATGGACCCCTCCGGTTGAGATCTTCAGTCAATGCGGCCATCATCAGGGTGTTTGGGGTCATTCATATTTATGGATTGAACCTTGTCAACTCTGTCAGGTAATTGACAAAGGATCGGGTTTCGTAGGCTTTATGCCCTTGTAAGTGAATTCTCTTGATTATAGGCCTTGAAGGCCTAATATAAACGTATAAAAAAAATATCTTGGTCGACCTCACGATCGTATATTTATTTAATAGTTCGAGCCGTGTCAACTCCTATCTACCTGATAGAAGGATCAGGCTCGAACTTGAATTCACTTATTGACCCGCGCAACATCCCTAGGCGTCACGTGTGTACCAATAACACGCTCGTCGGGGCCCATGCGGGTTATGATTATATTTTCCCCTTTTAGTGTACCTATGTGTATACAAATTAAAGTGCACATGTGCGGGGGTATTCTTGGAATATTTGTACACGCCTTCTGTCCGCTCGCATGAAAGTTGCGGATCCGGTGGCGTCGTAATGGAGCTTCATTTGAGGACTCGTACGCCTCCTGTCTGCTTGCATAGATGTTGCAGATCCGGTGGCGTAGCGTTATACGATCTCCATAACTGTTACTGGTAGGCAGGTAGATGTTTTCATTCATAGATTGGAATTGACTTCAGGATACTGCATTTACTGAAGTCTTTTGGCATCTACCCACAAGTGACATATTTTACATACATCTGTACTCGTAGAGAGATTGTATGTATTGTAGATCTTTTTGCCTCTGCTTACTGGGGATCGGAGTATTTGACTGATGTTGGATAATTATTGGTCATGGAGGTACCGCAGTGTCTTTGCTACTACAATTGGTAGGTACCTCGAATATACTGTGGACACGCTGTTTATACCTGTATGAGGATCAGTGTGTTCGACGATTGATGCATGATAATGTCTACATTCATTTTTGGGCAAGTTGTAGTATCTTCAGGCATTTATAACCCTTTCACCGATATTCTCATGTGAATGCAATGGGAATTATTTCATCTTCTTGTATGACTGTTACGAAAAATGTCATCAACTCTGACTTTGCTGCTTTTGGGATGTATCCCCTTGCGCTTTGAAGTCAGCTGCAGAACACTATTACACTTGATGTACATTGGCCTCGTATCGTAGAGGGCTGATGCATTTATCTATGATTTGACAAGTGTTGACTGTAGGATCCTACCATACTCACTTCCCCTTTGCTACCTAGTTTGCAGATGCTTTCATTTGCACGATCTCCTCTATGTTTTGCTTGTGACTTTTCGTATTCATAGCAATTCAATGATTGCTATTTTCCAATAGACTGCATCAGGCATGATTGCTTATGGATAGAATACTATGTATTCATTTGCAAATTAGTCATCATTGATTGAAAGGGAGTTATATCTTCCACATTTGTTATGACCTTCAGCCTTCATCTGAAAGTGACATGTTACATGCTCATGTTCATAGAGGATTCCTCTTTCCTATAGCGTACCCTTCGTTATTGTCTGTTGTGCAGAGTAATACGCTCATTCGTAGCTTGATGTTGGTTGACGGTTGAGCTACATTCACTGATGATCTCTTCATGCATTTTGCTCTGCAAATCATCACATGTTGACTATCACTGCTTGTAGTGAGAAGACACTTGATGCTAGTTGTAAAGAGATTGTTGCTCTTGCGTCTTATCTATCGTCGTTATCTACAAGTGGACTCGTGTACTTGCATGATTGTCGTAGGGACTATTATCCTCTCTATTCGGATGTAGATTAGAGAATTGCTGCATTTGCTTGCATTTATTTCAATACTTGTGGGAGAAACTAGTTGACATTAGTTGTAGAGAGACTGTATCATCAGAAGTCCATTGCTCGTATCGTCACTACATCCTCCAAGAATTTTCTAGTGAGTCAACACATTCATTAGGAGTCTCCCACATTGGTGATTTCAGATTCCTTGCCTAGACTCACGAGTTTATTAATGCAGACATCACGAGCTTCATATCATTTAACCGCATGGTACCTCACTACCACTTGTTGATATTTGTTTGCACTCCGATTACATACCGAATCCTCTTAATCGGAGTCCAAATCAAAGTCCCCTGTTATCTTGTAGGAGTATCATAGTGTTTCATTGCATGATGTTTACACATGTTTGTACACAACATTATTGTTTGTGAGTGAATGAGTATGATCATTTGTAAACTAGCAATGAATGCTGAGCAGACTACCGTCACCACAAATATCTCCATGCAAGTTGGCCAGCAGGTTTCTATATTCACCATGAATCCTCAACTTTGTTAGTCACTTGATACAATTGTTGTAGGTGACCTGTGCATATCCATACATGAATCGTCTTTATTCATTAAAGTTCATATGATCTTTATTTGTAGGTGAATAATCTTGCATGCGCATTGAAAGATCCCTATGCCTCCACTTGCAACTTGGATTGCACATTCTCATTGATCAACAATGCCCTTTGGGAATTTCACCATGAGTTTTCCATTTGCTTGCATGACATTCAAATGATTTAAATATTTGTATGACAATTCCAATATTCCATTGGAAATTTTATATTGTCGTTCAAGTGAAATTCCTTATTTCATTTTGTTTAACTCAATGTCATTCTCCTATGTTCAAACTCATTTGATTCTAATGTTCACTTGAGTCCAAGAAATTGTTCCCTGATATTCAAACCAAGCTCGAGTCTGAATCTAACTTTTTGTCATTTGTTTTGAGTCTAAGTCTTCTTTGGTTCAAAGTCAAGTTGTCCGAAAGCTGTCAAAACCCCCTGTGGTCCAACTCAAGTCTTCTCTTGAGTTTAAATGTTCAAATGACTTCCCCTCAATGTTCAAATGAAGTTCAAGTTATGCTCAAATCTGAGTTAAAATCCTCCGTTTGTTTAATTTGCAAGTTTGAATTCTCTTGTATTTAGTTCCAATCTTTGTCTAGGCTCAAGTCCAAGTTCACAAGTTCTTGCTTGTATTCAAATAATTTGAATCCAATTTGAGTTCTTTGTCATTAAATGTGGAGGTTCAAGTTCAATTAATGTTGATTATTTGAGTTTTGAATTAAGTCCACTTGATATTCAAATATAGTCCTTGTATGCCCAAATTTTGTTCAAGTTAGGTCCACGGTCCACTGAAAAATTTGGCAGCCTCCCGGCGTCTCCCCCGTTTAGGGGAAAAACCAAGAGGCTGTCTTCCCCTCCACGCGACGTGCGCGCTTCAGGTAGATGTCCGTAGACACCACGGCAGCAAAATTTTTTCAATCCCCGCCCGCTACATGAGCGTTTAGGGGTCTTGGGCACCTGTTGCAAAGAAAGCAGGATTTCCCCACATATGGGTACTTAGTTTTTGTTCCCCCTCACGCTACATGAGCGGTCCGGGGATTACCCACCTCGTCGCGAGCGTCGCACCGGTTTCCCGCCCTACTACGCTACGTGAGCGCGTAGGGGGTTTGCCGGTTCGTCGCAAGCGTCGAGGGCAGGGTTTTAAGGCGATTGCCCCCCTCGTCGTAGGCGTCGCGCTAGTTTCCCTCCCCACTATGCTACGTGAGCGCGTGGGGGGTTCGCTAACTCGCCGCCAACGACAAAAATGGGAATCTAAGTTTAGGAAGTATACCTTCGCATGTCGACGGCGGTGAAGGCTCGTGGATCGAGGTACGAGAAGAGAGGGAAGAGCACCCTCTCTCTATTATTAATTACAGTTGATTATACTTAATCATAATTAAGAATAATTAATTATTACTAATTATAATTAATAATAATCAATTACAACTAATTATAATTAAACATAATTAATAATAATTAAATATAATTAATAATAAGATTTAATTAATTAGTTATAATTAATTATAATTGCATATAATTAATCATAGATAATTAATTACTAATAATTAATTATAATTAAATATAATTAATAATAAATGATTATAATTAAATATTAATAATAATAATTAATTATGATTAATAGTAATCAACCCTAATTAATTATACTTAATAATAAATAATTATAATTCTTTTATATTTAATTATACCTAGTTACAATTAAATAAGATTTAAATGGAATTAGGATAGGATTTGAGAGGATTTAAGCTAAATCCTCTGTTTTCCCTCTTTCAGCTCAATGGATTTACAGGATTTGGTCGCAGAAGCTCACGAAAGGGAGGAATCACCTTCATAGCGAGAGCTCCCTTCGCTTCTCCCGATCAAAATGTTGTACCTTGCGATCCTGACAGGAAGGGAACGTCGGACAAGGGGCGAAGTCGGACGGTAGTGGGGGGGGGGGGCGGAAGTCAAGAGCTAGGGCAAAGGTTCGGCTACTTAGGTCGAGAGGTCTGGGATCGGGACAGAGGCGAGTAGGAGTCGGCTTCGGCAGAGAGATCCGGCAAGATGTCGGTTGGAGGAGATGATACGAGGATTGAGGGCGGGGTCGGCTTCGGTACAGGAGGAAGGAGTGGGACTCTGAGGAAGCGAGAGGATTTCGGTCGAGTGGTCTGCGATCGATATCCCCTGTTCCTCCCTTCGGCTTCATTTTATAAGCGTGGGTGGCAGCGAATCGAGGTTCTACGAGGGATTTTCGGGAAGCGACGTAAACGGCGCTGCATTCAGCAGGATTCCTGGATTCGACGAGTCTGAGGTGCGGGATTTCACGGATTCGACGGAGGTAATGCATTTTTTTTTCTTTCTTTTGTTTTCACAGCAGAGGTCAACAGATGTATGTGGTTCAATCAAGGCTTCGTTTGGGGCAACTTTCTTACTACTTTATGAAGTGGCTTATTAGTAAAAAAATTGTGAGTTCAAGAAATATTTGTACTAAAAAACTGTTTTAAAATGTAGTAATTAGAATGATTTTATTAATGCATGTTCACTACCAAATATTCATGTACGAGCAAACACATGAAAATTTAAATAATTTAGCCTTAAAAGAAGAGGTAATATGATTGCTTAACCATTTTCTTAGTTGGTAAGATTTTGGAAAGTAGTTCAATTCTTTATATATCGCTTACAATTCTCTTTATGCAAACAGTATAATAGATAGATTATTATGAATGTATGCAACAATACAAAGTAAGTATGAATTATAAATATTTAAAGTCTGCTGAATATCAAAATTAGAAAATGTTGGCTATAAAATGATATGATACATGTGTTACAGGTGGGGCAAAAGGGAATCCTGATATGATACTTGTATAGTAGGTGGGGCAAAAAGGACCCCTAAAGAGACAAAATGGATCTTTATGTAGTTCAATGATGACAATATCAGGCTTACTTGGGCTCCATTGAACTTTCTTATGAAAGTTTATTATGTAAAGAAGGATAGCCAAATCCTTAGAAGACTAATATTAATATTATATGTAGACTTCAAATGAATTAAAGGGTAATAATATATATGATTTTTATATTATTTAATAAATATTTTTTGAGTTTATTAAATTATATTATTCATTATAATCTTGCATTTAAATTTTTATTTAATTTGCATAACTTTATGAGCCTCATAACTCATCAATTTTTATACCGTCTGATATTATAGAAAAAGGCAAGGAGAAAGTTGAGACTGATTAGGCAAGTTATAGAATAAATAGGTTTTCTATTTAGTAATATTTGTTGTTGCGTCCTGGAGTATTCGAGGCAGTAGAGAAATATAAAACTTAACGTTTTAGCTTTGTATGAAGATCCATCACGCAATCAGATAAGAGAGAGGGTGTTGCATTCATTCAAGATATCAGAGTTTTTACATGAAAACTCCTAAAAATGGGAAAAACCATGGGGCCTCGCGTAGTTTAAATGAATCCACTATTATCTGCAGTCAATTACAAAGGAGGCCCTTCCTTAGGAGAAGGCCTTAGCTTGATGTCACAAATATGCATCATATAGAGCATATTACATGTTGGGAATTACAATAATCAACATAGACATGTTTGTTTGATCAGTAGGACCATAGTCGATAGACGACGGAGGTTGAAAAGACTGTAGTCGATAGGCGTTGGAGGTCATAAAGATCGTAGTCTAATGACAGAGGTCGAGAGGACCTTAGTTGGTCGGGCGATAGAGGTTGAAAGGACCGTAGTAGGCGACGGAGGTCGGAAGGATCGCAGTCGGCAGGAGACAAGGGTCAGAAAGACCGTTATCTGGTGATGGAGGTCAGTAGGACCGTAGTTAACAGGAGATAGGGGTGTGGAAGACCGTTATATGGTGATGGAGGTTGGAAGGACCGTAGTCGGTAGGAGATAGGGGTTAGAAAGATCGTGGTCATAAGGTGGTGGTCCGATGGAAGTTCGGGCGTTAGGGGTGGTCTCATAGAACTTCGGGTGTCAGGGGGTGATTCGGTGGAACTTTGGGCCTCATGTGGTGGTCCGGCGGAACTCCGGGCCTCAAGTGGTGGTCCGGCAGAAGTATGGGCCTCAGGTGGTGGTCCGGCGGAACTCCAGCATCAGGTGGTGGTCCGGTGGAACTCCAGCTTCAAGTGGTGGTCTGGCGGAACTCCGGGTGTCCGGTGGAACTCATGGACTCAGGTGGTGGTCTGGCGAAAATTCGGGTGTCATGTGGTAGTCCGGTGGAACTCCAGGCCTCAGGTGGTGGTCCGACAGAACTCCGGGCCTCAGGTGGTGGTCTGACAGAAGTCCAGGCCTCAGGTGATGGTCCGGCAAAACTTCAGCGTCAGTTGGTGGTCTGGCAGAACTCTGGATATCAGGTGTTGGTCCGGCGAAACTCCAGGCCT
This sequence comes from Dendrobium chrysotoxum, assembly GCA_019925795.1. Taxonomy (NCBI): domain Eukaryota; kingdom Viridiplantae; phylum Streptophyta; class Magnoliopsida; order Asparagales; family Orchidaceae; genus Dendrobium; species Dendrobium chrysotoxum. The sequence goes on along the minus strand of CM034303.1, from coordinate 42,914,993 downwards.
CAGGTGGTGGTCTGGTAGAAGTCCAGGCCTCAGGTGGTGGTCCGGCGAAACTCCGGCGTCAGGTGGTGGTCTGGCGAAACTCCGGGTGTTAGGTGGTGGTCCGGTGGAACTCCGGGCCTCAGGTGGTGGTATGGCAGAAGTCCGGGCCTTAGGTGGTGGTCCGGCAGAAGTCCGGGCCTCAGGTGGTGGTCCGACAGAACTCCGACGATGATCGTGGAGGAGTAAGGAGGCGAGAGCGATCTCTGATCTCTCTCTTTTCTTCCTTTGGCTTCGCCCCCCTCTTCTGAAAAAGGAGGGGTCTATTTATAGATTTCCTAGAGTGGCATGGCTCGTAGATAGGAGGAAGATCAAGGGTAATTAGGGAGTGGTTTTAATGGATGGCCGATGATGAATCCCTTGATCGTGGACCTTTTGCTGGACATTTGAATGCCTTAGTGATATCAAAAATTTGCAATCTTGGGCTCATTGGATTCGTCTCATCGAGCCGCTCGATTCGACTATAAGTATTTTATGTTTGGACACCGTTTGGTAATCCAAATTGTGTTTTGAACCTTCCAAAAGTGCTTCAGGCCCTTGATTTGGACCCATTTGGGCTCGGATTTAGTCGAATTTGGCGTCGTTGGGTTCGTATTTTCGAGACGTTCAGTTCGATTATAAGTTTGCTGAAATCAGAGTTCGGATGGTCCTGATTTTAATTTTGGAAGTTTCCAACTTGATTTTGTCTCAAGATTCGTGCCCGATCAAGATAATTTTTCGATGAGGTATCATTTGTGATGTCTTCTTTTGAGGTATGTAAACTGTCTAAGTGTTATGCTGCATTCTATTTTTCTTAGTGGCTCTATAAATATTTGTGTGATGTAATTGAGATTATTAGATGCTTTCGTATATTCTGTAACTATATTTGTCAGTAGATGTTTCTATATAAGTATGCAAATGATGAGAGATACTAAATTTAGAGAATGAATGATATGTTCAGTTCTGTGACACTCTATGTTACAGGTAAAGGGTATCATGAGGTGTTATATATGAGCACTTTCATATTCTTATTTGCTAATAATCATGATTTATGAAAGGTATGATAATCTTTGTAATTTTGCATCATTAAATAATATGATTTTTTGCATCCTTATTGATATATCGCCAAAAAATTATCTTGATCGGGCACGAATCTCGAGGAAAAACTCAAGTCGGAAACTTCAAAAATTAATTCGGAGACCATTTAAACTCCGATTTCAGCAAGCTTATAGTCGAACTGAGCGTCTCAGAAATACGAATCCAACGACACCAAATTCGACTCAATCCGAGCCCAAATGAGTCCAAATCAAGTACCCGAAGCGCTGTTGGAAACATCAAACAGCTATTTGAGTTACCAAACGGTCTCCGATTTTGACGAGCTTATAGTCGAATCGAGCGTCTCGACGAGACGAATCCGACGAGCCCAAGATCGTAGAATTCTGACATCATTAAGACCTTCAAATGCTTGATAAACGGTTCACGATCAAGGGATTTAATATCGGCCGTTCATCCGGATCACTCCTTATTTGCCCTTGATCCCTCATCTATTTACGGGCTATGCCACTCCAGAAAAACTATAAATAGCCCCTCATTTCTCTTAAGAGGGGACCCAAGCCAAGAAGAGAAGAAGAGAAGAAGAAGAGAAGAGACGCCTAGGAGGGAACAGCTCCTCCTCGACCACTGCCAGAACACCGCCGGAACTCCGCCGGAACACCGCCGGAACTCCGCCGGAACACCACCGGAGCACCACCAGGCGCCCGAGGGACGCCGGAGCTCTGCCCTACACGGGAGCAACGTCAGAATTCTGCCCGACGCCGGAATTCTACCCAACGCCCGAGTGACGCCGGACTTCTTTCCAAGTGACGCCGGAATTCTGCCGGACACTCAAGTGACATCAGAACTCTGCTTGTCCTTGTAACTGATAATCATTGTAACCTGATCGTCCTGAATTTAAAGGACGAATCAGCCTCGTGTACTTCAAACGACACTAGTGGAACTCTTTCAACTGGGCGTGGCCCCGTGGTTTTTTCCCTTTCCAGGGTTTTCCACGTAAAAATCCTGGTGTTATTATTTCGATTCTGTTTGTGTGCTGAATATACGTACAACGCTGAGACGGAAAATTAAAATCTATCGCCGCGTATATTTGAGTTCGCAACACTTATAATGTTACAATTTGATATGTAAGTTTGTATGTATTATTTAGTTTGTGCAGTTCGTGTTCATTTTTTAAAATTTTTAAGAAATGTAAATTTAATTAAAATATTCCTAATTTATGTTATATATTTAGATGAAATTTATAACTATATATTATATTTTAAATTCATATTGTAAATTTGATTCTATAAATTATTTATAATTAATAAATGGATAAAAACTACTTTTTAATAGTGTATGAAAAATTAAATAGATATATAATTAAATATGGTTAATTAAAAAAATAAATATAATTTAAACTATTAAAAAATTGATTTAAAATTCTATTTAAAAATATGTAATATATGTGTTTAAATTTCAAAACTTCAACTAATTAGTCGTGCATCACTTGAGATATTTGCTTTTGTCTTGTTCATATATCGTTTTTGGTTTTCATATGTTAAGAGCTCACATGAGGTGTTGAGATCACGCAGGTGAGTTTTGTCGGTGATTAGTAAGAATATGATTATTTTGTAAATTTAATGCTCATTATAAAATATAAAAATTTTAATTTTAATAATAGTTTATATTCAATTTATTTGCTTATTTAGATCAAATAGCATTGAAGTGACATGTTCGTCGGTTGAACTGGAGGGTCTAACGAGTTTGATGCTGGGCTGGTTTTTAAAATGAACCGAACTAGCCATATGACCGATTTACGGTTGAACCAATCTAACTGGCTATTTCGGTTCTGTTCAATTTTCAAAACCATGTCAACAACTCCATTTATATCCCCTTCCATACGTAACAAATTCTATAATAGATCCACTTATGTCTCCAAATAAGAATTAAAGAAGGATCGATCAACGGAGCTCACATTCCCCATCGCATGAGGACATATATTTGTTTTTTAGAATTTTTCAATATTTTTTTGCTATCTTATCTAATAATTAGTCATGGTATTAACCTGGTCCTTTGGTTGGAAGTATTGAGTCACTAATTGACATACTGTGATGTATCAAATCCCTTAGGGTTAATATTCCCAATTTCCTTAATAGGCTTCTCAGACTTAAAGCTAATCCTATAATTTCTCTTTTTAATGCTAAAGGATTGGAGAATCCAGTGATGTGTATTCACAAAAAAAAATTCAATTTTAGATTGAAAGTATAATATAAATTATTTATTAATGAATAGAAAGTAAAAATCAAATATTCTTACTATATTTAATTATGATGGATATTTTGTTTTTGAAAGGCTATAAACCTTGATTGCACTAATCAAGAAAGGAGATTGGTGCTACTATAGGGTCTTTAGTAATTAGACCCATACATAGGGATGTCAATTTGAGTTGATCAGGCTCATGTTTGTCCTGAAGTTGGCTCAACTCGAATTAACTCAAATCTGACTCTTTTATTATACGGGTCAAAATATTTAAAACGAATCCGATTCAATCCAAACCCACATAATCCAAATCCGACAAGATTGACCCATTTATCAAATAGATTGTGCAATTGTTTTAGATTAATTTGACCCTTTTGACCCGTTCAGATTTTCGGGTTCAACTTAACCCAAAAATTAATCGAATAATGTTCTTAGACCTGAACCCACCTTGAATAATTAAAAATCGGGTCAACCCAAATTTGCATTTTTTTCGAGTTATGCTAGGATGAGGCCATTTATCAACTCCCACTCATATATGACCTCGAACAATAATGACTCTTGGATATTACATGACAACATTATTATTCATCTCAACGTGCACCCAAGTACCAAAGATAAGTGATCTCCGCACTTGCCTCAAACCAAATTTATGCTCTTTTGATGGTAAAATATGGGTTCATTAAGGTGCAAATGCTTTATAAGGACAAGTCCAACTCAACCATAGTTCTCTCTTAACTTTTAGGTAAAAACCAATCCTGCTGAGCTATGAAAACATCTTTGAATCATTGCCTCCTTAAATCAGTGCAAAGGAATGGGTCCATTCCTTGATTAATCAAACACCAAAATTATTTAACCAATTAATAAACCAAGCCAACCATAATAGGCCTACATACATGAACCCATTCAGAGCCCCATCTAATCAAATGTATTGCATAAAAAGGCTATTACATACTCCAAAACTCATCTTATCTTCGTTTGAGATGGCTTTCTTACTGCTTCATAAAGCAGCTTTTTAGTACAAAAAATAAAAAATTTTGTACTAAAAAGCTGCTTTAAGAAACATTAAGAAAGCCGTCCCAAATAAAGCTTTAAACTTGTAGAAAATAGTGGAGGGTATGTTTTGCATGATAATATTAAGAATTATTTCTATTCAAATCAAAGATAAAACTATATTGTTAGTATAACAAGTTGAAATATTAAAAGGTCAGTACAGCAATGTTTTTCATGTCTTTAACATAGCAATTAGAAAACATTGAGCTGTATGTTTTGCATGACAACTTTAAAGAAAGAATTGAGAAAAAAATCATTATTTTATTTCCCTTATGCAAGCATGATTGAGGTTTCATTTGGGATAGCTTTTGATCACTATTTTTTTATTATTTTCAAAATATTTTCAAGAAATTGCCTGAAACTTTAGTAAGTGGGAGGCTGGTTTGGGATAGCGACAATATGGGGTGCACAAATTTGTGATTTAGGACTACCAGGACTTAAATGATTTTTATTGAAATGATGTATGGAAGGGGATCAAAGACGAGCCAGGATAATTAAGACCTATAGCAACGATTTTAATCATTACTTGTATATTACAGCGATTAAATGGTTTAAACCGCTACTAATTAGTAATTAGTAGCTGTTTTAAATGTTGATACACTATAAAAATAGTAGCAATTTTAAACCCGCTAGCAGAAAGTGCAATCGTTGCTACAGAATAAAAATAATATCCGTTTTAAAACCGCTAGTAGAAAGTGCTTAAATGTCAAAATTATGTAGCTCTCTTTGGCCTGTTGGTTGGGAGTTTTGACTACCAACTAAGAGGTCCTATGTTCGAGTTTTGCGTATGTGATATTGAGATGCGTGTGTGAATTTGCCATAATTAATCTAAATATCCCAAAAAAAGTCAAAATTTGGCAGTGGTAGAAGAACTTTCTTTTTAAGGAAAAACAAAAATCCTTCCCAAATATAATATTATATAGATTGCTAAGCCGTAAATGTTTGTGCATTCTACTAATTGTTGTTTGTTAGTTCCAAGATATTGTATATAATGGCTGCAATGCTGTGTAGGATGTTCAACACTTGCCTAGCTCGTCTTTTTCCTTGTTTCTTCTGAACTTTCTGAACTCATGTTGCTTTGAAAAGTTGAAAAGCCACAATCTTAAACCAAATAAATAACCTAAATAATCAAAATAATGGCTTCACCCAAGCTATAAGAAAAATAACCATTACAATTATTATTTTGATTAAAAGGTTTTTATTTGCTATAATTTTTTTAATTGAATTGTAAATATATAGTGTTAAAAATTTCATTTATTATTATTATTTTTATATAATTATTCATAATGTGATCTTAGCACATTAGCACATGTAAATATATCAATTTATTAATTTTACATCCTCGAAAAATTATCTTGATCGGGCACGAATCTCGAGGCAAAATCAAGTTGGAAACCTCCGAAATTAAAATTGGGACCATCCGAACTTTTATTTCAGCAAGCTTACTGTAAAATTGAACATCTCAGAAATACGAATCCAACGACACTAAATTCGGCTATGTCCGAGCCCAAATGGGTCCAAATCAAGGATCCGAAGCGCTGTTGGAAGGTTCAAACCACAATTTGGATTACCGAATGATTTCCAAACATGACGAGTTTATAGTCGAACAAAGCGGCTCGACATGAAGAATCCAACGAGCCCAAGATCGCCAAAATTCGATATCTCTAAGATCTTCAAATATCCAACAGATGGTCAACGATCAAGGGATTCAACATCGGCCGTCCATTCAAATCACTCCCTAATTACCCTTGATCTTCCACCTATTGACGGGCTATGCCACTCCCAAAATTCTATAAATAGAGCCCCCTCTCCTCTTGAAAAGGGACCCCTAATCCTAAGAAGAAAATATAGAGATCGGTGATCGCTCTTGCCTCCTTGCTCCTCCTCGACCACTACCGGAGTTCCGCCGGACCACCGCATGACGTCAGAGCTTCGTCGGGCCACCACCTGACATCCTCAGCTCCGCCAGACCACCGCCTGACGCCCTGAGCTCCGTCGGACCACCACCTGATGTCCTCTGCTCCGCCGGACCACCACATGACGTCCTCAGCTCCACCGGACCACCGCCTGATACCCTGAGCTTCGCCGGACCACCACCTGATGTCCTTAACTCCGCCGGACCACCACATGATGTCCTTAGCTTTGCCGTACCACCGCTTGAAGCCTTGAGCTCCGTCGGACCACCACCTGACATCCTCAGCTTCGCCAGACCACCACTTGACGCTCTGAGCTCTGCCGGACCACCACCTGACGTCCTCAGCTTCACTGGATCACCACCTGACGCCTGGAGTCCTGCCGGACAACCACGTAAGGCCCGGAGTTCTATTGGACCACCACCTGAGACCCGGACTTCTGCCAGATCACCACCTGACTCCTAGAGTTTTACTAGACAACTACCTAAGGCCCATAGTTCTACTGGACCACCACCTGAGGCCTAGAATTCTACCAGATCATCGGGTGACCCCGAAGTTCCACTAGAGTGCATCGGACTTTCATATACCCCCAGCTTCCACCATATAGTTGATACTTGTAATCTGATCGCCCTTGGAGGTGAGTTAGCCTACTATAACCTACTCAAGTTCTAATCGAATCATTTCAATTGGGCAAAGCCCCGTGGTTTTTCCCTTTTCTATTATTTTCCATATAAAAATCTCGTGTTCTCTGTGTGCGAGCTAGATATCCTTCTAACGCTAAGATGTAAATTTTTAACTCTGTCATCGCATATATTCTAGCCCATAATAGTTTGGCGCCGTCTGTGGGAACGCCAGTCCCACTATCCTGAAGCACCAATGCGATGACCAACAGGTGTAGCAATCGTATCTTGGGAGCCTCCTGCTCCAACTCACATCAATCCAGGAATCAGTCTATAAATTATGCATACCTAATATCCGCCTCTTTTCATCATGGGGGGCAAAATGCTGCTGAAGAAGGAACATCATGACCTTCCCTAGAAGATCGCATCAGAAAGATGGACTCAAAATGAGATCATTTAACTCCTACGATAGACTCGATAACTGATGCCAACACCACAAGAATAGATGCTTCTCCCTCGAGACCCACCCTGGGTTTAAGATATTTAACCAGAACATCCTCATGTCGAGATTCCTCTACCTCCACCAAGGATGCATCTCCCGACACATCCAGACAATGAACTTGCTGACATAGCAAACTCTACCCATCCTTCGCACGTAGTACCAATGTAGCATTCCTTCAGACATCCCTGAGGACTTAGTTCGATAACACATTGCTGAACTCCCTCGCAACGTCCTACGGCATGAACTGCAAAGATTGGTTCAAGAAGAGTTCTCTGTGGGAGGTGCAAGACAATCTCTTCATCAGCGGGACTTCCAGGAGTCATCACCCTTGGCTGAAGCCATCTTTCAACACCCCATTCCGGCAAGATTCAAACTACCGAACACTGATCCCTATGACGGGACATCTGACCCGTACGAGCATATCGATCATTATAGGACCATCATGCATATACAATGAGCCTCAGATGCGCTCCTATGCCAAGTTTTTTCTACTACCCTCAAAGGACAAGCTCGAACGTGGTTCTACTCACTTCTAGCCAGGATAATTCCTATATTCGTTAGATTGGCCAAGATGTTTGTCGAACAATTCATCGCCAAATGAAGAATTGCTAAGGATTCTTCTTACCTCTCTAGGATTCACCAAAATGAAGGAGAATAACTGAAGGAATATTTTCAATAATTTTTAACTAAGGCTCGATAAATTCCAAAACTAGATCCTGAATTACTGAAAGGAGTTTTTCTTGGAGGCCTCAACCTAGGACCTTTTTACTCTGCACTTATGCCAGATACTGTTCCCTTGTATGCTGATCTAATCCATCATGTGGAGGTACAAATATTAGCAGATGAAGCCATCAATGCTCACATAAAGCAATTTGAGCAACCTTCCAGAAAGTGCAAGAATGCTCCCGCTATGGAGGACTCATTCTCGCAACAAAAGGAAAACTTATCTCCTAGACCCCCAGTACCACGACGTGAGTTTCGACAAGAGGAGAAGTATACACCACTCAATGTCCCTCGAGCAAATGTGTTGATGGCCATCCGAGATCAAGAAAATATTAAGTGGCATAATCTTTTGAAGCCAAATGTAGGAAATCAAGAGCAATACTGCCATTTTCACTGTAGTCATGGACACACTATTGAATCTTGCAAATAACTCAAGGATGAGATTGAGAGGCTAATCCGACAAGGATATCTCTGAAAATTCATCCAAAGCCCACTTGCTCAAGATGACACTGGGGGGAAAAAATAACAACAATAAAGACAACCATTGAATAATATTCAAATGATTGGTGAGATTAAATGATCACACAGTGTATGCATTTGTGTTAGTAATAGTAGTCATCTTGTTTCGTCATGTCTCTTTTATAAGTAGGGTGTCGCTATGATATCCCTAATTTTTTTCTTCCAAGTTGAATATTATGTTGTCCCCATATGTATATCTTATCTATTTAGTATGGTGTAACACTTATATCCCTAGATTATACTAGAAGGTTGTTATATTGCCTTACATAATATAGTGGTGTGTTGTACGCTCCATTTTGATATTATCAACTTCTTTAAAAAAGATTAAAAATAATGACAATAAAAAACTACCGATTAATATAATCTCTTTATCCTTAATTCGAGAAATATGTAATCTTTATTGTGTCTCAATCATTGGATGATCAATCCCAGGGGGATTCGATCTCAACCTCTTTCACACAGGTTAACATTATCAAGCATGGCTCTGACATACAACCTCGGATAGGTTATACATCTTTGGTTGATTCACTCGACATCTTCTACACAAGTTAACGTCATCAAGCAGGGCTTGACATACAACCTCGGATAGGTCATACATCCTTCGTGGATTCTCTCGACCTCTTCCATACTGGTTAATGTCATCGAGCAAGGCTCTAATATACAACCACGGATAGGTCATACATCCTTGGTGGGTTCTCTCAACCTCTTCCACACAGGTTAACATCATCGAGCAGTGCTCTGATATACAACCTCGGATAGGTCATACGTCCTTGGTGAATTCTCTCAACCTCTTTCATACAGGGTAATGTCATTAAGAAGCCTTTGACACTAAACTTCTGCCCGTCGCGGGACTTTCATCGAACTTCTACCCGATGCTGAACTTCCTCCCGTTACTGGACTTTTGCACGTCATGGGACTTTTGTCGAACTTTTGTTCGACCTCGAACTTACTCCCTTTACTGGACTTCTGCCCGTCACAGGACATTCGTCGGACTTCTGCCCTACGCCGAACTTACTCCCGTTGTTATACTTCTGCTCGTGAGACTTTCATCGGACTTCTACCCACTCTGAACTTCCTCCCGTTGCTGGACTTCTGCCCATCGCGGGACTCTAGTCGGACTTCTACCCGACGTCGAATTACTACTCGTCACCAGATTCTCGTCGGACTTCTACCCGACGTTGAATTACCACCCATCACTGGACTACTACCCATCGCCAGACTTTCATCGGGCTTCTACCCCATGCCGAGTTTCTACCCATCGTCGGACTACTATCTATCGTTGGACACTCGTCGGACTTCTTCCCGACGTCAGACTTCTGTCCATTGCCAGACTTCCACCGACTAACGTCAAACCTCTGCAAGATCTCTCAAAGAAAGAGGAGAAGGCTACCACTCAGTGAGGGGCCCTAGACCTGAACATGACTAAGGGAATGCCTTAGCATGAGGATGAGAGAGGGATGAGAGGGAGAAACCTCCTTCTTGCAGAGAGGGGCTCTGGGCCTGGACAAGGGATGCCGCCTGTACATGGCCAGTGGAAGGCCTTAATTGAAAGAAGAGAGGGGGGAAGGGGGCAAGAGTTTCATACCCCTTGGGGTGCATTTATAGGAGTGAGGGGGAAGTTGGAGAAGTTAGGAAAGTTGTGAGAGAGAGAGAGAGAAAAAAAAAATTAAAAAAAAAACTCTCTCTCTCTATGAAAAAAAGAGAGAAAAAAAGCTCTCTCTCTCTCTCTCTTTGAAAAGAAAAAAAATTGAAATGGGCGGATAGGTAATCCACCTTAAGAGGAGGTTGAGGGTCGCCTCATGCGGCCCTACAAAAAAAATGTAACTGGTCGGCTGCTATGGCCAAACCGAGCGCCCAGGAGGGGCGTGCCAGTTCGTGTGCGGCCCGCGTACCGCCACCGGCGGGGGGCGGCGGCTAGCCGGCCAATTCGGCTGCCTACGGGTGTACGGGCCCAACTTTTGGCCCGGACGGTCCAAATCAGACATTTTTTGGGTCCCCGGACACGTTTTTTGATGTTCCAGACTCAATTTTACTACATTTTCTATGATTCAACTAATTTTAAGTGAAACATATTTTTGGACTCCTGAAGCTTCGACGTCCGAAAATAGGGGCCAACTGATACATCCTCGAAAAATTATCTTGATCGGGCACGAATCTCGAGGCAAAATCAAGTAAGAAACTTCTGAAATTAAAATTGGGATCATCTGAACTCCGATTTCAGCAAGCTTACTGTCAAACTGAACGTCTCGGAAATACGAACCCAACGACATTAAATTTGACTCAATTCGAGCCCAAAGGGTCCAAATCAAGGACATGAAGCGCTATTGGAAGGTTCAAACCACAATTTGGATTACCAAACGGTTTCCAAACATGATGAGTTTATAGTCGAATCAAGCGGCTCGACAAGACGAATCTAACGAGCCCAATATCGCCAAAATCTGATATCTCTAAGACCTTCAAATATCCAGCAAATGATCCACAATCAAAAGACTCAACATCAGCCGTCCATTCAAACCACTCCAGGGTTTTCCACGTAAAAATCTCGTGTTCTTTGTGTGTGAGCTGGATATCCGTATAATGCTAAGACGTAGAATTCTAACTCTATCGCTGCGTATATTCTAGCCCGCAACAATTCTAAATCATTATAATAATGTCACTTATATCTCAAAAATTAGAATAAAATTTCAATTCTTATTTTCATTTTTATATAATTATTCATAATGTGATCTTAGCACATTAGCACATGTAAATATATTAATTTATTAATTTTTTTCTTAAGAATGAGTGTTAAATATATAAATAAAAGAAAATTGATTATATAATCATAATTTTCCCTTAATTTTATTTAGTAATTTTTGAAATTTATTTTGAACCAACGGCCATTTGCATATACACAAATTTGATATTTCACATTAACAATAAAATATTGCATCCTAAAATAAAAATATCAAACCCAAAAACATTATGAGATTAATATTTAATTTTTTATGCAAAATATCATATTTTTGCAATAAAATTTAAAAAATAAAAAATAAAAAAAGAGCACGTCGCTCTCACCTCTTCCATCACAATCTTCATCTTCTCATTCATTAAGAGCTAATGAATAGACGGGCCTTATCCTTTTCAATTAAATTATCAACTATCTCTTCATTCATCATTAATGAACCCATCACAAGAGGAAAATGGAAGCCGTCTCTCTTGGAGGAGAAATTATTCTGGGCAGACTTCGGCCGTAGTTTTACATCCAGATTCGAATTAAATTAAGACGCGTGAATTTTTTATGACCTGACAATCCGACCCAACTAATTTATAAAAATTTTTAAAATCGTGTCAACCTACTCATTTTTTTATGTTTTAAAAAAAACCCACGAAAGCTCCAATAAAGATGAACACTGGTTTGAAGGAGAATGTTATATTATTCGAGCAGATGATATGCCCATAGGATACGGAGTCGGCAATATGCAAATATCTAGGAAGAGGAAGACTTGAAGTTGAAAAAATTGCAACCGTGAGGTCCAAGGTGCCCCCTGATGAGGTTCAACCTGCCCGATCATGTCGCGGTGTCAAGGGGCAACGCCTCTGAAATAAATTTGTATTGTAAGAGTAATTCTTGAGTCCCGCTTATTTTTAAAATTTGTAAGTCATTTGTACTTCATGATTTAAAAAAAGAAATTTAACTACTATAAATAAAGTTGAAAATATTCATTTTTAATAATTATTACTATTTTAAAAAGGATTAAAATTTTCGTAGTGATGTCAATTTTTTTATAATAATATGGATAGTATTTTTAAACCTGTCAATTTTGTAGCTTTGTGCCCTACTAAAAAAATTTTAGCACTTCGCTTCAATCATCATATCAATAATTAATAACATAACAGTTTTTATGTACACATTTTGAAGAGTATAATATTGCTTAAAATTGATGAAAACAGTGTCATGATGTTGTTGCCTTATCCATATAGTACCATTACTATTAAGCCATCCCAATCCTCCTTTGAATGTAGCTTGGAAACATAACCAAAAACATTGAAGAAAAATAGTACACATTTATTCTTTAATAATTTATATACAAAATTTTAATATTTCTCATTTAGATTTTATTTAGGATAATTTTTTTATTATTTTCTAAAGTAATTTTTTAATACAAAATTTTCTTAAATTAAGATTTCGTTTGAGATAATTTTTTTACTGCTTTTTAAAGTAGCTTTTTAGAACAAATATTTTAATTTTTATACTAAAAAGCTGTTTTAAGAAGCAGTAAGAAAGCCATCCCGAAGCCTAAAAAATTATATTAAAAAATTGTTTCAATAAGCAGTAAGAAAATCATCTCAAACGAAATCTTAAACTAGCTTGCATCTACTTATAAAACCATTTATTCTTTCTTTGCCTCTAATTTCATGATTGATCAAAGGAGACAAAGACCTAAATCATTTAAAAATAGGGAACTTGAGATAGCTTCAAGCTAGTTTTGGGTTTCAACCTTAAAAAAATAGGGACTTATTTTATTGTTTTTACATTAAAAATATGTATTATAAAATTATTATTTGAAAATTTTGAAAAAATTAGGCACTTAATTTTTTGTTTGTACATTAAAATTATATATATTATAAAATCACTCTTTCGAAAATTTTGTAAAGTGCATGCAAATTTAAAAGCTATATGAAGCTTCATTTGAGATAGCTTAGGTTTCTCTATTTTTGCTTTTAAAAGCTTTTTTTGAACTACAATTTTAAATATAGTTTTTAAAATATAACTTTTTAAAAGATAATTTAAAAAAAAATTGTGTAAAAATTATCATTTCTATATAAATTATTTTTTATTGGCTTCATTTTCTAACACAAAAATAATAAAAAACCTATCTCAAACAAAATCTTAATTTCTTATTATTTTAAATTAAATTAGAGCATCTAATAAAATAATTATTTTATCTAAATTAGAGTTACTAAATGAGGTAATTAACCCAAATTAGGTTAATTAAAAATAAAAATTTTCTATCATAAGGAACAAACAAACATCTTGATTTCATATTACTTTTAGCCCATAAACTTAAAAAAAATACATATCAGCCGATCAAATTTTTGTCAGGATGGACTTAAAGTTTGACATGATACACAGCTCATCTTGATCTGTTGGTTGAAAGTTTTGGCTATCAATCAAGAGGTCTTGAATTCGAAGCATGCGTATATAATGTGTGCATGAACTTATTTTAATTGACTTAAATATTCCAAAATAAAGTTTGACATCATATAAAAACTTTGAATTTTTAAGCTCATCATGAAGAACATTTAATCATCATATCCTTGCCTTTTTTTTAATTATTACTTACCTTCTTTGTAGGGGCAATCTACATGCGGGACTCATTTTGTAGGGAAAAAGTTAAAAAAATATTATGAGAGGAGCTCCTGACATTACTGTATACATTTTATTAACCATCTTAATTATGAGGTTGATTAACATATTTTTATAAAAATATAAATTTTTTTATGATATCTACATAAGAAATATATATACAAATAATTATTATAAATTAAAATGAATATGATAATATTAATATAATAACACAATAACTTTAATAATTCTAATAATAAAATCATATTATATTATTTTATAATTAATTAATTTATAATTAAAAAATAAAATAAAATAAAATATAGATTTATAAAAGAAGAACAATTTGATTGAAATAAAATATTATCTCCTATTTTCTTCTACCTACTCCCACTATTCACTGTATCATACTATTATTGTCTTCTTCCTCTGTTTCTACTCTCTTTCTTCTTCTTCTCCCACATATTTCTTCTAAATAAATTTTTGATATTTTCTTATATATTTATTTGAATATTCTATTATTTATATCAATTTTTTATTTCAAATAATTTATTTTATTCTGATATAAATTTTTCATTTTACAGATTGGGGCACTGCTTGTCAGATTCAACAGGCTCAGTTGCAATATTTGGGATGTTTTTTCCCAAAATTTTTTTTTTAGATTTTTCCAAAAAAATATTTGGGATGTTCACTATTAAAACTAGTAATATTTATACATTCAACCAGTTATAGCAGTTAGGGTACTATTTTCTTTGGAAAATAAACACCAAAAAAATGAAGAGTAAAAGATTTAGGTTTCGTTTGGGACGGCTTTTTTATTACTTCTTGAAACGGAATTTTAGTACAAAAATTTTAATTTTAATTTTTGTACTAAAACTCTATTTTAAGAAGTAATAACAAAGTCATCCCAAACGAAGCCTTAGTAAGAATATCTTGTTGCAAATTGTATTATAATAGACTTACGATAATCAAAAAATCAAACATGAATTTTTTTGCAACTTTTAAATCTCAATGCGTTACGAAGCTCTTTTTAGGCTTCATTTGGGACAGCTTTCTTACTGTTTTTTAAAGCAGTTTTTTAGTAAAAAAATATATTTTTTATATTAGAAAGCTGCTTTAAGAAGCAGTAAGAAAGTCATTCCAAATGAAACTTTAGTCTATTGATTGAGAGCTTTGATTACCAACTAATTTTTAGATTTGCTGAGGCATTGAAATGTCTAAAATAATATGAAAGGATTAAAATAGTTGAACTATTTGAATCTTTGAATGGAGTGCATGTCTATGATTTTAATAGAATTGATCAGAATACTCTCATACATATATTTATAAATAGACCATAATTCTTCTCATTTATTCACCATAGGAACTAGAAAAAATTCAGAATTCTTAGAGAATTTCTAAGTTTAGAACAATATTTGGAACCTGCAATTGGTCTTTACTAGGGTTTTGTTTGTTCTGACTTCTTGGCAACTTGTCATGTCACCTTATGAAGATCACCATAATCTTTCATTAATGAGCATCATCCTACAACATCTAACATCTGCAAACTAATGTCGGTCGATCGAGGCCTTTCGATATCTAACTTTTTACGTCCACCTTCGTTCTTTATTGGCGGCCGAACAATACCCACTAGAGGTGCAACCAAGTCAAGCTGACTCGCGAGTTGGCTCGGGCTCGACTCATTAATGAGCACGAGCAGGATTTCAAGCTCGTTGGGCTTATCAAGCTCAACTTCGAACAACTGTCCGCTCAACTCGATCACTCGTCGAGTGACTTGTGGAGAGCAGAATGGAGGAAGGCGGAATGGCGGGGGCGAATCAGAGCTCATGCTGAGGGCGAATAGTGGTAGGGGTGAATCGGAACTTGTGCCGCATGTGAACCGTGGCGGGGGGCGAATCAGAGCTCATTTTGCGGTGGGATGCATAATCGGAAGCGGGTGCGTGCGAACAATGTTTGCAGCGGAAGAGAGCTGCTCGACGAGCTCGATTTCTATGGCAAGTCGAGCTCAAGCTCGACTTTTTAGCTCGACTCAACTCATTTGCAGCCCTAATACCCACAATCAACTGATATTTTCATCATCATATAAAATTAATTTACACATCCCTCGTGTTTACTCTGCCACTAAATCCCAACAAAATCTTAAAAGAAAAAAAAATATCAATATATCTTGATGTAAAATACAATGGTTAGTGCTTGAAATCTCTTGAATTTATGCTTGTTGCGGACTCAAATATACGCGGCGATAGAGTTTAAATTTCTGTCTCAACGTTGTACGTATATCCAGCACACAAACAGAAGAATGAAATAACACCAGAATTTTTACGTGGAAAGCCCTGGAAAAGGGAAAAACCACGGGGCCACGCCCAGTTGAAAAAGTTCCACTAGTGTTGTATGAAATACACGAGGCTGATTCGTCCTTTAAATTCAGGACGAATCAGATTACAATGAGTATCAGTTACAAGGCCAAGCAGAGTTCCGACGTCACTCAGGTGTCCGGCAGGATTCCGGCGTCACTTGGAAAGAATTCCGGCGTCACTCGGGCGTTGAGTAGAATTCTGGCGTCGGGCAGAATTTCGATGTTGCTCCGGCGTCGGGCAGAGCTCCGGCGTCTCTCGGGCGCCCGGTGGTGCTTCGGTGGTGTTCCGGTGGAGTTCCGTCGAAGTTCCGGCGGTGTTCCGGCGGTGGTCGAGGAGGAGCTGTTCCCTCCTAAACTTCTCTTCTCTTCTTCTTCCCTTCTTCTCTTCTTGGCTTGGATCTCCTCTTAAGAGAAATGAGGGGCTATTTATAGTTTTTCTGGAGTGGCATAGCCCGTAAATAGATGAGGGATCAAGGGCAAAAAAGGAGTGATCCGGATGAACGGCCGATATTGAATCCCTTGATTGTGAACCGTTTATCAAGCATTTGAAGGTCTTAATGATATCAGAACTCTGCGATCTTGGGCTCGTTGGATTCGTCTCATCGAGACGCTCGATTCGACTATAAGCTCGTCAAAATCAAAGACCGTTTGGTAACTTAAATAGCTATTTGATGCTTCCAACAGCGCTTCGAGTACTTGATTTGGACTTGTTTGAGCTCGGATTGAGTCGAATTTGGTGTTGTTGGATTCGTATTTCCGAGACGCTCAGTTCGACTATAAGCTTGCTGAAATTGGAGTTTGAATGTTCTCCAAATTAATTTTTGAAGTTTCCAATTTGAGTTTTCCTCGAGATTCGTGCCCGATCAAGATAATTTTTTGGCGATATATCAGTTGCCCCCCTATTTTCGGACGTCGAAGCTTCACGAGTCCGAAAATACTTGTTCCGACATTTTACATTGGCCGAATCGCAAAAAATTGCGTTCCAAAAGATAAAATTTTCCTCGAACTTGATTGTAGGGGCCTCGTTGAGCTCCGAAAGTGTCAAAATTGAGTCCGGAACGTCGAAAAACGTGTCCAGGGACCCCAAAAACGTCGAATTCAGACCGTCCGGGCCCAAAATCGGAGCCCGGCAACGCGTAGGCGGCCGAACCGGCCGGCCGGCCGGCCGGCCTCCGGCGGCGGCGCCCGCGCGGCAGCAGTTGCCCCATTTTAATTTTTTTTTTGTGGGGCCCACATGGATTAAAAAATTCCAAAAAATCCGAAAAAATTCTAAAAGATTCCAAAAAATTCCGAAAAAATTCAGAAAAATTCGAACTTTCTTCTAGAAGCCTCCTCCCTCCAATTTTCAAATATTTTCTCCCTCTTTTTTTAATTTTTCCCTCTCTTTCTCTCCCCTTTTCATCCTATAAATACCCCCCTTGGGGTAGGGGACAAAATGCCCCTTTCTTCCTCTTCTTCTGGCCTTCTAGCTTTTGGCATTCTGAGGCTTTCCGTCGTTTTTAAGTAGGTGACTTTCCCTACTTGATTCGGCGCCCCTCCTTTTGCGCAGAAGTTAGCGGCTTTCCTCTCTTCTCCCCTCTAGCTTCTGGCATTTTGAGGCCTTCCGCTGTTTTTGAGTAGGTGATTTTCCCTACTTGATTCGGCGCCCCTCCTTTTGCGCAGAAGTTAGCGGCTTTCCTCTCTTCTCCCCTCTAGCTTCTGGCATTTTGAGGCCTTCCGCTATTTTTGAGTAAGTGATTTTCCCCACTCGACTCGGCGCCCCTCTCTTTGCGCAGAAGTTAGCGGCTTCCCCTTTTTAGGAAGGGGAGCAGAATGAGAGTTGGAAATTTCTCTCCTTTAAGAGATCATGTGGAGGTGAGATTTAGTCGGAGAGAGTCTGACGGCGGTCAGCGGCCGGGCGGTGGTCTGACGGAGGTCGGGCTGAAGTTTGATGGCGGTCCGTGACCGGGTGGTGGTCCGACGAAGGTCGGGATGAAGTCTGGCGGCGATCAGCGGCCGGGTGGAAGTTCGGCGGCGGGAAGAAGTACGGCGTCGTGTAGAACTCCGACGAAAATCTGTCGGCCAGAAGAAGTCCCACGACGGGTAGAAATTCAGTGTCGGGTAGAAGCCCGACAAACATCCGACGACGGGCAGAAGTCCGACGTCGGGAAGAAGTACGGCGTCGGGTAGAACTCTGACGAAAATTTGTCGGCCAGAAGAAGTCCCACGACGGGTAGAAATTCAGTGTCGGGTAGAAGCCCGACAAACATCCGACGACGGGCAGAAGTCCGACGTCGGGAAGAAGTACGGCGTCGGGTAGAACTCTGACGAAAATTTGTCGGCCAGAAGAAGTCCCACGACGGGTAAAAATTCGGTGTCGGGTAGAAGCCCGACAAATATCCGACGACGGGCAGAAGTCCGACGTCGGGAAGAAGTACGACGTCGAGTAGAAATCCTGCAACGGGAGAAAGCTCAACATTTGTTAGAATTCCGATGAAAGTCCCGCGATGTGCAGAAGTTCTTCAACGGGAGGAAGCTCAGCATCGAATAGAATTTTGATGCTATTTTAACGGAAGTTCGTCGATGATGGACGATCGAGTGGAAGTCTGTTGGCAGTCAACGACCAAGTGGGGAGTAGAAGGAGAGAGTTCAGGGGTGCTGCTATCAGCAATTGAACGAGAAGTCGATGATGGCTCACGATCGAGCAAGAATCCGATGATGGTTGAGATGAAGTAGAGGACCGCCGACAGATATCCGATAAAGGGCCGATGATGGCGGGTGTCCAGTAGCATTGTGTTAATGCAATATTCATCCATACTGAAGTGTGCCAACATCAGATATTACTGAATCAAGGGGCCGAAGTAGTGTGACAAGCCAACATTCTGGCAGTACACTGTCAACTGAGTGGAGGTCTGATAATGATCCAGTTATGTCCTTTCTTTGAAGGAGCAGTTGTAGGAGATGCTTGCGTGCTGTAAGGGAGAAGTCACTTAAATCCACTAAGGATATTTGACTGTGTTAAAGTTGCTTGTTACTTGATGATACTAGCTTGTATGAATGTCACTAGTGTACCTTTTGCTTTTAAATTCTTGCAAAGGTGAACTAGATGTACAATCTTTCGCAATATAACTTCAATAATATTTATATGAAGTTGAAAACTTGCTTTTGCATCTTTGAAACATGAGTTGATATATTGCATAACATGCTTTTTTCAAGATTTTTTGCCCGCCAAGAATCTCCGTGGGAGATGTCCAGAGAATCCATCAAGAATATATGACCTATCTGAGGTTGTATGTCGAAGCCTTTGCTCGACGACGTTAACCTGTATGGAAGAGGTCGAGAGAATCCACTAAGGAGTGAGACCTTTCCGAGGTTGTATGTCGGAGCTTTTGCTCGACGACGTTAACCTGTATGGAAGAGGTCGAGAAAATCCACCAAGGATGTGAGACCTATCCGAGGTTGTATGTCGGAGCCTTTGCTCGACGACGTTAACCTGTATGGAAGAGGTCGAGAAAATCCACCAAGGATGTGAGACCTATCCGAGGTTGTATGTCAGAGCCTTTGCTCGACGACGTTAACCTATATGGAAGAGGTCGAGAAAATCCACCAAGGATGTGAGACCTATCCGAGGTTGTATGTCGGAGCCTTTGCTCAACGACGTTAACCTGTATGGAAGAGGTCGAGAAAATTCACCAAGGATGTGAGACCTATCCGAGGTTGTATGTCGGAGCCTTTGCTCGACGATGTTAACCTGTGTGGAAGAGGTCAGATCGAATCCCCCTGGGATTGATTATCCAGTGATTGAGACACAATAAAGATTGCGTATTTCTCGAATCAGGGATAAAGATATCATATTTATCGGTAGTTTTTATTGTCATTTGTATTCTTTTTAAAGAAAGAGACAATCTGAGAACTAAACGAACGACACATTATATTACTGTAAGACAATACAATAGATCCCTAGTGTGACTTAGGGATATACAAGTTACACTGTACGTACGAGGATAACATAATGTTTAACTTTGAAGAAAATATTAGGGATATCAAAGTGACACCCTATTTAACACGATGAGATAAGACAAGTAGTATTACTACTACAACTACACAAAGTGCGTGGTCATTCAATCTCGTCAACCATTTGAATATTATTCAACGGTTGTCTTTGTTGTTATTGATTTTGCCCCCCAGTTGGACCAGTTTCATCTTGAGCAGGTGGGTTTTGGAAGAATTGTCGGAGATATTCCTGTCGGATCAATCTCTCGATCTCATCCTTGAGTTGCTTGCAGGCTTCAGTAGTGTGTCCACGACTACGGTGGAAATAGCAATATTGCTCATGGTTCCCAACATTCGGTTTCAAAGAATTAGGCCACTTGATATTTTCTTTATCTCGAATGGCCATTAGTACGTTGGTTCGAGTTGCATTGAGAGGCGTATACTCTTTTTCATGTCGGAACTCGCGTTGTGGTAATGGGGGCCTAGGAGGTAGATTGCTATTCCCTTACTTTTTCCGTTGTGATGAGGGAATTTCCACCTCAGGTGCTCCCTTGCGCTTCCCAGTGGTTTGCTCGAACTGTTTTTTATGAGCATTTATTGCCTCATCTGCAGATATCTACGCCTCCACACGATGGATCAGATCGGCATATGAATGAATAGTGTCGCGCATAAGTGCCGAATAGAAAGGACCAGGACGAAGGCCTCCAAGGAAGACCCCTCGGAGCAATTCTGGGTTTACTCCTAGAATCTGTCGTGCCTCGGTGGAAAATCGCTGAAAGTACTCTTTTAACGATTCTCCCTCATTTTGACGAATCCCGGAGAGGTGGGAAGAATCCTTAGCAATTCTTCGATTGGCTACAAACTGTTCAACGAAGACTTTGGCCAATTTGACGAATGAAGGGATCGTTCCGGATGGAAGAGAATAGAACCATGTTCGCGCCTGTCCTTTGAGTGTAGCAGAAAAAACCTGACATAGGAGGGCATCCGAAGCTCGCTGGATATGCATGATGGTTCTGTAATGATCGATGTGCTCGTACGGGTCGGATGTCCCGTCGTAGGAATCAATGCTCGGTAGTTTAAATCCTACCGGAATAGCGTGTTGAAGAATAGCTTCTGTCAAGGGTTACGACTCCTGCAAGTCCCACTGACGAAGGGGTTGCCTTATGCCTCCTACAGGGAACTCTTCTCGGACCAATCGTCGTAGTTCGTGGCGAAGGGCATTGCGAGGGAGCTCAGCAGCGTGTGGTCGGGCTAACTCTTCAGAGGTCCAAAGGAATACGAGGTTGCCGACCTGTGTGCGAAGGATGGTAGAACTTGCTGTATCAGCCAGTTCATTATCTTGATGTGACTGCAGATGTCTCCTTGGCGGAGGAAGATGAATTTCTGCTTGAAGATGTTCGAGTTGAACAGCTTCTACTCGTGGTGGATCTCGAGGGAGAAGAACCTCCTCCTGTGGTGCTAGTGCCGGTTGTTAAGTCTCTCGCAGGAGTTGTAGGATCTCGTTCTGAGATTCTTCCATTTTTCGGATTCGCTTCTCCAAAGAAGGCCTTGAGGTTCCTTCTCCAGCAATGTGTTGCCCCCCATGCACAAAGGAGGCAGAAACTTGATGTCCATGATTTATAGACTGGTTTCTGGATTGATGAGAGTGGGAGCGGGAGGCTCCTATGAGGCGACTGCTACGCCTATTGGCCATGAAAACAATATTTAGGAGTGTGGGATAGTTTTCCCACAGACGGCGCCAAACTGTTGCGGACTCAAATATACGCGGCGATAGAGTTTAAATTTCCGTCTCAGCGTTGTACGTATATCCAGCACACAAATAGAAGAATGAAATAACACCAGGATTTTTACGTGGAAAGCCCTGGAAAAGGGAAAAACCACGGGGCCACGCCCAGTTATAAAAGTTCCACTAGTGTTGTATGAAATACACGAGGCTGATTCGTCCTTTAAATTCAGGACGAATCAAATTACAATGAGTATCAGTTATAAGACCAAGCAGAGTTCCGACGTCACTCAGGTGTTCGGCAGGATTCCGGCGTCACTTGGAAAGAATTCCGGCGTCACTCGGGCGTTGAGTAGAATTCTGGCGTCGGGCAGAATTTCGATGTTGCTCCGGCGTCGGGCAGAGCTCCGGCGTCTCTCGGGCGCCCGGTGGTGCTTCGGTGGTGTTCCGGAGGAGTTCCGACGAAGTTCCGGCGGTGGTCGAGGAGGAGCTGTTCCCTCCTAAACTTCTCTTCTCTTCTTCTTCCCTTCTTCTCTTCTTGGCTTGGATCCCCTCTTAAGAGAAATGAGGGGCTATTTATAGTTTTTCTGGAGTGGCATAGCCCGTAAATAGATGAGGGATCAAGGGCAAAAAAGGAGTGATCCGGATGAACGGCCGATATTGAATCCCTTGATTGTGAACTGTTTATTAAGCATTTGAAGGTCTTAATGATATCAGAACTCTGAGATCTTGGGCTCATTGGATTCGTCTCGTCGAGCCGCTCGATTCGACTATAAGCTCGTCAAAATCGGAGACCGTTTGGTAACTTAAATAGCTGTTTGATGCTTCCAACAGCGCTTCGAGTACTTGATTTGGACTCGTTTGAGCTCGGATTGAGTCGAATTTGGTGTTGTTGGATTCGTATTTCCGAGACGCTCAGTTCGACTATAAGCTTGCTGAAATCGGAGTTTGAATGGTCTCCGAATTAATTTTTGAAGTTTCCAATTTGAGTTTTCCTCGAGATTCGTGCCCGATCAAGATAATTTTTTGGCGATATATCAATGCTAAATTAATATAATTTATGATTTTATATATATGACTAATCTCAACATAAATCTAAACAACTATTTTAACCAAAATCCTAATGCGATAACATTACCTCGTTCACATGCTTAAAACTCTTATTATCGGTACCTACTCCAATATTCAAACAGAATTTTCTATACTTAGGCAATTCAAATATGAAAAAAAAAAACAGAAGAAAGAAAGTTCTAAGAAAATAAGTTACGTAGCTCATTTTGTTTTGTTGATTGGGAGCTTTAACTATCAACCAAGAGGTTTTATATTCTAATCTTACGTATTTGATGTGTGTATAAATTTAAGACATAAATGTCCTGGAAAAAAAAAAGAGCTTTATGAACAGAAAATTTTATTCCACACGCCGAGCAGAGATGCAGTGGAAGCATCGAGTCATTTCATCTTTAAACCGCGAACCTACTTTCAAATTTTAAATATTATCATAGAAAGGGGCCAAACAATATGTGAGCTTTACAAAAGAAAGGAGCCAATAAATAAATCCTATTTGTAAAAAATTATTATATATATTAAAATAGTTAATATACAAATAAGAAATAATAAAAAATATTTTAACTGGACACATACACTTCTCTCAAGAGTCATAATCCATAATCCATCAACATTAAAATAATTATTTTTTATATAAGTCATATAAATAAACAGAATGCAACTCATCTTGATCTAGTAGTAGGAGTTTTGGCCACCAATTAAGAGGTCTTGAGTTCGAGTTTTATATATATGATGTGTTTATGAATTTGTCTTCAGTGATCTAAACATCTAAAAAAGAAAAAGAAAAAAAGAAAAGATAATCATAATCTTTTTGAGTTTCTATTAAAGGAGTACATTATTACTTAAAAAAAATAGTAATACTTGAGAATTAAAAGAGACACAAAGGTACAAAGTGGGGAAAGAAGCTAAAAAAAAAGTGAAAGCCTTTTTCTTAGTGAAAGATGATTCGATCGGACCTAAACTGAATTTTTTTAGCTCGTATTAACTAGTTTAACAGGTCAAGTTCAAAAATCTAACCCGTTTAATTGATGAATTGTATTGGAGTTGACTCGTGACTCATTTGATTATTTTATTTTTTTAAATTCTTTTACTTATTGGTATACTATTTTTTTATCAATTAACCTAGACTCTATAGTTAATAAGTTACGAAATTTTTTAATCAAAATGGAATCAAGGCATTCGGACTACTAATGGGTTAGGTTTGGATTCATCTTTTTGACAAAATTATTAAATGGGTCGAATTCAGGTCGAGGGTTGGGGTTCACAGAGTTAACTTTAAGTTTGGAACCAAACTCATCTCTATTATCAAATATTATTTATTTATAGCTTAAAAAAGTTTAATGTATAGTGGAGAGAAAAAAAAAACTTAATAATTTATTTATTCCACTAAACTCATAAAATTCTTTTTTTTTTGTATTATGAAGCGTTATTTTATTTTCATTTATTAATATATTTTTTTTTAAATGATAGTCAATATATTATATATCATGTCATTTAAATTCATAACATCAAAAAATAATTAAAAAAAATTAGGTGAGATGTTTGATTAAAATTTAATTTGATCTTAAATTTACTTTAAAATAAAACCGAAATTTAACTGACGATTTCGATTTTTTTTTTTTAATTACAATCAGATCTATGATGTGCGAGAACTTCCAAATTTCCCCATTTCTTCGGTCATATCTATATATTCATCGCCTCAGCCCAGTCCTCCCTCCACTCACTCACCAGCACAGCATCCATTTGGCTTCCTCCTATGGCTTCTCCACTCCTTTTCTCCTTCTTCTTCTACTTCTTCCTCTCTTACGCCGCCGTTGCTTCCCCAACCCCAAGCCCAAGCCCATTCACCGAAAGAGCAGCACTAATCCGGTACTGGAACCGCAAAATTCCCAACAATCTCCCTCATCCAGCATTCCTCGTCTCTAAACTCACTCCTCTCTCCGCCTCCGACGCCACCACATTCTTCAACCTCGCCGCCTCCGACCCTTCACTTCTCTCCTCCCACCTCGCCTCCTTCTGCTCTGCCGCCGGCCTACTCTGCCCCACCGACCTCACCCCCTCCCTCTCCTCCCACCCCCGCGACTCCGACTTCGCCGCCTACCAGAACAGTAACTTCACTAACTACGGCACCGACTCCGCCGACGGCCTCTCCTCCTTCAAAAACTACTCCGACGGCCTCAACGTCCCCCTCGACACCTTCCGCCGCTACGGCCGCGACTCCGCCGGCCACGACGACAAGTTCTCTTTCTACGCCCCCGACGGCAATGTCGTCACCGCAAATTTCACCTCGTATGGCACAAACACCGCCGGCGGCACCGACGAGTTCACCGCCTACGACGAATCCTCCAATGTCCCTGATCTCAAATTCAATAATTACGCGGCGGAGGGCACTGGCCGCGAAGGAGTTTTTACACATTATTCGGATAATGCGAACGCCGGCGACCAGTCGTTCAACAGTTACGGGAAGAACGGCAATGGTGCAACATCCGATTTCAGTTCGTACGCAAATAACACCAATGTAATCGGAAGCACATTTACACATTACGGCGAGGAAGGGAATGGGGTTAACGATACCTTCGCTTCGTATGGAGATAATGGCAATGTGCCGGAAAACAATTTCAGGTCGTACGGCGACGATACTAATGGTGGGGTTGATAAATTCACCAGCTATCGAGATCAGTCGAACGTCGGAGATAATTTCTTCACCTCATATGAAAAGGGCGGTAATGTTGGCACCGCCGATTTCACAAATTACGGCAACTCCTTTAATCCCGGCAGCGACAATTTCAAGGGTTACGGCCAGGGTTCCCTCAATGACCAAATCACATTCAAGGAATACTTCGCCGACAACACCAGCTTCACAGTCTATGCGAAAACCGGCGTCGATTTCAAAGAATATCACAATACCTCTTCCTCCTCGACTCCAACCGCAAGCGCAGTGGAGAAGAAGAACGCAGTGGAGAAGAAGAAGCAAGATGCGGCGAAACGATTCGTCGAGCCGGGAAAGTTCTTTCGTGAACGAAGTTTAAAGAAGGGGACGGTAATGCCGATGCCCGACATCCGCGACCGAATGCCGCCGCGATCTTTCCTCCCGCGGTCAATCTCCGGCAAGATCCCGTTCTCCGCCGCCTCCGTCGACGGAATCTTCCGCATCTTGCCGGACACGGCCATGGGGAAGGCGGTGGATTCCACTTTAGCGGACTGCGAGCGCGCTCCTAGCCACGGCGAGACGAAGCGCTGCGCCGCGTCTGCCGAGGATATGATCGACTTCGCCGTCTCCGTGCTCGGCAACGACATCGAGGTCCGATCCACGGCGAACACGAAGGGCTCCAAGGGGAACATCCTTGTCGGGAACGTGAGAGGGGTGAACGGCGGTAAGGTTACCCAGTCGGTGAGCTGCCACCAGAGCCTCTTCCCCTACTTGGTTTATTACTGCCACTCGGTGCCCCGCGTTCGCGTTTACGTGGCGGACATCCTGGCCGTTGATACTAAGGAGAAGATCAATCAAGGGGTAGCCATCTGTCACCTTGACACGTCGGACTGGAGTCCGACTCACGGGGCATTCGTGGCGCTGGGGCCCGGTCCGGGCAAGATTGAGGTGTGCCATTGGATCTTTGAAGGGGATATGACGTGGACGGTCGCTGATCATGCCTGATATCGACCGGGAACCGGTTTGAATAGGAAGGAATAAGGCAGAGGAGGGGACTACTGCTTTATATCTATCAATTATTAAAATATATGTCTGTTTTGTTGGCAAGTTGTATGTAGTCTTCTGCGTAAAACCTATTTGCCATTTAATTATGTTATTATTCGTGCAGATTATTTCTCTTATTGTTGTTTTTGGAAGATTGTGAGTTTGAAGGAATCGTTCTTAGAAGAATATTTGTGTTATTTTTATGCTTGTAAGAGGTAGAGTTGTCAATAAATAATTCTACTCCGATCGATCTAAAAAATTTGAGTTTGAATGGATCCGTTTAATAAATAGGTCAGTTTCGGATTCAAATTTTAACCTATTTAATTGATGAGTTTGGCTGGGTTTTACACTTGTATTTGATTTTGACCCTATGGTGACTCATTTATTTATTTTTTATTAAATTTATTCGTTCATTGGTATGTTTTTTTTAATCAATTATTATAATTTGTTATATATGAAAGGGTCTGGATTATTCAGGTTGTCGGTGGATCATTAGCAAGTTTATATTTTTGATCCATTTATTAAATGATTTAGACTTGGGTTGATTGGATTCATATAGGATCAATTCGGGTCAGACCCAAATCTAATCCATAACCTATTTTAACACCTTATTAGGGAGGCATGATAAGATTTATAAAAAAAATAGAGTGAATATATTTTGATAAAAATAAATTAAGAGGGATTTTGAATTTTATAGATTTGTTTGTCATTTCTTAAAAATGAATTTTTAATAATTTAAATTATTTCTTAAACATGAAACATATATTGGAAAATTTTAATGATTTTTATTAAAAAAATTATTGAACTAAAATAAATAACATTTAAATAATAAATAAGTAAAATAATAATGAATTAAGTTGTGATATATTTTTATTGGACATTATACATTATTTATTTAATTTTTAATTTTTTATTTTTTCTTGAACATTATAAATTACTTATATTGAAGGGCAGGTATATGGAAATCCGAGGGGGCACGTGCCTCGCTTTAAATTTTAATATATTTTATATATTAAGATAAATATTAATAAATTTTTTTATTTAATATTTTTAATTGTAAAAATTTAATGTGCATTCATTAAAAATTAAAATTAATTACAGTTTTCTTATATATATAAAAAGAATCTGACGGCCATTGAACTGCCACTGTCTGTAATGCAGAGTAATTTTTTTTTGGGAAAATGCAGAGTAATTTATTTTGAGTCTGGTTATTTATTTTCCCCAAAAAAAGTTTAGTTATTTAAATTCATCAATTGAAGAACTTATTTTTGGTAAATGTGAAGAACTTAATTCATCTTTGTTTAAAAGGATTCTTATAAATCAATGATACAAATGTTTAATATAATTTTGTTAAGGGTACATTATCTCTTTCTTTTTATGATGCTATTTAAAATTAAGATATGTTGTTAAAAAAATTTAAGGTGATAGAATATTTGTTTAATATATTAATTTTATATAAATATTCATCGCATATACATAAAAATTATAAGAGCTTGAAATTTTTATGAAAAAAATTTCAAGGAAGAAAAAAGATCATGGAGCTTAATCCAATTGTAACACGCCATTCCTAATCTAATGAATAAGAAAAGATACTAGAATTTGTCCTGTCTCACAATTGAAGAAGATGTGATTATACAAGGGTGGAACTAGCCTTTCAATTTAGGATGGACAAATTTTTCATCTAAATGGACTAATTTAAAAAAAAAAAAAAATGAGAACATAATTCTAAGCGAAATCTTGTATTTCATTATGATTGATAAATTAAAAATTATTACAAGGTTATGAATCTATTTTACATTTTTTTTATAATGTTACATTACAATTTCATTGTGAATCAAATCAAACACATCTTTTTCAATGTAAAACACCGACAATCTTTGAGCCAATTATCACCCATTCTACTATATAATTGATGTTTTACAATCCTCCTTACAGAAAATGCTCTATCAACTATAGCAGTGACAACTAGCAGTTAATGTTAAAGTAATACGTCTGTACACCAGAGGATACACACCATTCTTTTTGACCTTAACAATTTATTTTGCAAGATCAACAATACTACTTAGAGAGGAGAACTTATTACTGGTATGCATATAAATAATATAAGTTGATAATTGACTTTTAAGAGGCACAAGCTCAATTGTAGAAAAATCACTTGGATATAACTCTGCTAGACGTATTAATTTCCTCTCATCATAAGCAAGGAAGGAATCACTTGGGTTTAAGCATGCCATACAAAGAAATAACTCAGTACTATATTAAAAAAAAATCATAATTTAGCTTTTAAAGTTGCATGCCAACTATAGTATAGAATAATTCAACAGGATAATGATGTGAGTTTATTATTTCTTCACCTCTTTGCATTGATCGACGATGAGTTCTGCATGCATCATTCATATTTGGAGCATCAGCTTCAAAAATACTACATAAATATGACACTTCATCTAGTAAAGCAGTCCATCCTTTCTCCCTCAATATATTTAGCCGTTGTTTAGATATTTGCACTAAATTCATTACATTTTCAATGTCTTGATCATTTCTTTATAATTATTGCGGGCTAGAATATACGCGGAGATCGAGTTAAAATTTTTTTGTCTCAGCGTTGTACGGATATCCAGCACACAAATAGAAGAAAATTACAACACCAGAATTTTTATATGGAAACCCTTGAAAAGGGAAAAGCCACGAGGCCAGGCCCAATTGAAATAATTCTACTAGTGTTTGCTTTGGTTACAAGTGGTTGACTCGTCCTTAAAATTGAGGACGATCATATTATAATAATCAACTCTCGGATTAAAATTCAGTTACAAGTAGAGAGCGAAAATCCAACAATGTTGAGAGGTCGGGTGGAACTCCGGTGTCAAGTGGCAGTCCAACAGAACTCCAGTGTCAAGTGGAGGTTCGACGGAACTCTAGTGTCAGGCGGTGGTCCGGCGGAGCTCCAGCGTCAGGTAGTGGTCCGACGGAACTCTGGCGTCAGGTCGGTCGCCGGGTGAAAGTCTGGCGGTGATCGAGGAGGAGTCTCTTCCTTCTCTTCTTTCTTCTTGCTTGGATCCCCTGTCAAGAGAAATGAGAGGTCTATTTATAGTTTTCTAAGAGTGGCATGACCACTAAATAAGAGGAAGATGAAGGATAAATTGGGAGTGGTTCGAATGGACGGCTGATGTTGAATCCCTTGATCGCGGACTGTTTAATAAACATTTGAAGGTCTTAATGATATCAAAATTTGAGGATCTTGGGCTCATTGGATTTATCTCTTTGAGCTGCACGATTTGGCTATAAGCACGTCACGTTTGGAAACTTTTTGGTAATCCAAATTATGGATTGAACCTTCCAAATGTGCTTTGGGTCTTTGATTTGGACTCATTTGGGCTCAGATTGAGTTGAATTTTGGTGTCGTTGGGTTTGTATTTCTGAGACGTTCAGTCTGACTATAAGTTTGTTGAAATCAGAGTTTAGATGGTTTTTGAATTAATTTTTGAAGTTTTCAACTTAATTTTTGCCTCTAGATTCATTCCCGATCAAGATAATTTTTTGATGATATATCAATAACGATTGTGATAACTCATTTGTAATCCCCAATATATCAATCATCAAATGCATTGTGAAAGTAAAATCAAAAGACTCCATTACTTCAATTAGAACACTTGCTTCAATCGACTGTTGATCATGTGCCCCTTCTTCTTTAATAATCTCAAGAACCTAAATTATAGAAGCATATATTCTCATGAAACTAATTAAAGTATGAAAATATGAACTCCATCTAGTATCACTAGATCTTTATAAATTAGTCTCTTGATTTAAATCTTTACAATTTATTAGATTGCCAGCTTTAAGATGTGAAAGTATTTTATCATGTTGAATAGTTTTAAGAGCATCTGATCTTTTACAGGAAGCCCCAATAGTATTTATAATTCTAGAAGTGAACTCAAATATATGTTTCACTTGCCAATGATTCTTCACTAATTATATGATAATGGAAAACCTCTAAATCATCATCATGATCCTTAACGATTTGAAGGCATCAATAACAAAGGAAAAAAAACATGACACTGCAACATACTGTGCATGACAATAGTCTTAACAGTTGTCAAGGATAAGGACCTCTTAACAGAGAAAGAGATGAAATTTTCCCATTAACTTAGTTCAAGTTATAGAGGAAAAATTCATAACATCAATTATTTAAGGAAATTTCAGCCTTAATGAAAAAAACCCTTCAAATTGAGGCTATTGAAAACTCAATCATGGAAGATCCATTGATAGTCAGCAAATAGTAAGTCATAAACAAAATTATAAGACTAGTAGTCAAGCACCATAAATACTTGACAACATCCACAACAGAACATGGTGAAAATAAAATCTAAATAATAAACTGAAAAAAATGAAAGAGCAATAATTGAAATGGGGCTAAATAGGATTGCCAAACCTTGGTTTTTCCTAAAGAAATTTAGCTTCTTTTCTTAGCTTGGCTGTTAGAGATGTTCGCAGGCATCGACGTGATGTGGGATGATGGGAGCGAGTCTCAGCGAGTGTGGAGAGAAGGCAGCCCATGCTTAAGCTAGAATCAATCATATGCAACAAGTTGGAGAGAGGCTCATGGAGCGCAGGAGCAAGGCTCGGTGGTCGGCAAGAACAAGAGCGAGGCTTAGTGGTGGCTCTTTCTTCGTTCGAACAGAAGGGCCTATTGCGTAAGTTTTTTTTCTTATTAGGGTGAAATAGGAACGACTAATAGAAAAATACCTAAATTTCCCTAATATACTTAATAGTAAAATTTTGAGGGTGGGGTGTTCTTAGACTATTACTTACTTCTTTGATACACTTTGTGTTCTAGCTGTTGTTTTCTCTATCTAGTTTATAGTAGTCTTTTTGGGGTGAGCTTGCTCACTTTTTGGTAGATGCTCATCTATAGTCAATCATTGTAAAACAACATAATTATAACTTCTTTCTTTACTGATCAATACAAAGGGCTATGCCTGTTATTTTCCCAAGGTAATAAATAATCACATTTTGTATGTTAAAAAAATTAATATTAATAATTTTATATTATTTAATACTTTTAATAGCAAAATTTCAATGTATTTCTATTAAATAACAAATTAATTAAAGTTGTCTTATTAAAAAAAAAATTACTGACTACTCAAACTTCAATTATGTGTCGTACAGAGTAATTTATTTTGAGTTTTGTTATTTTATTTTTCTTTTTTAAATACAGGTGTCTCTAATATTGTACACATATTTTGTTAGGAAATTATGTATAACTTCTTGAACTTTATATTAATATTGTACAAAAATCTAGAGAATAAATTGTTAAAAGTTTTGGAATAGCTCTTATGTATAATGATTCCTCTAATTCAGCATGTCATATAATTCTAGATAGTGAATTTGAGATATTGCAATTTGCTTGCAAAAGAGATTGATATTACCTTCCAGCAATCTAATAGTATCACGCCTCATAATATAAATTGAAAGAATTGCATCTTTTTATTATTTTTTAATCAACATTCAACTTCATGTATAAAGTATAATGATCTATGAAATACATAAATATCTATATATTATTCATTAATTTTAAAAAATCATAACTATCAATTTACTCAATAAAATATTCATATAAATTAGTCAAAATATTCATAATAATAATATTTATTAAATATCAAAAGTTACATGATGGAAGTTCATTAGAACGGAAGATATCACATTTTATCACTTTTGGGAGAAAGAAATGTATCAAACTCAAAATCCTTAAAAATAGATGCAGAGTAGATGCTACTTATGGCAATTAGAATAATTTTCATAACAAAAATAACGAACAATCAAGCCCCAGAGAACATTCTCTCTCTCTCTCTTTTATCCTCTCTCCCTTCTCTCCTTCTCTTTTCTTTCCTTCCTCGATAAGAAATGAAACGAGGGAGGGAATGGCCAGGTGGTGAGGGATATTTATATTAAATATATTAAAAAGTTGATTTAGTACCTAACATAGAGGCGACCAACCTTTCAGCACCGCTACGTTGCATGTCGATCCCAAAATTATTATAAAATATACCCTTCAATGCCGTGAACTTCCTGCTGAATCCAGATTTTTGTATTTCAAATAATTTCATTTTAAAATTTTGAGTTATTATAAATAGTGCATAAATTTTACATATAAAAGGTGTGAAATCCGATACAAGAAGGCTTTTATAGATATAGGAATTCCCAAATGAGTGATTGAGCTGTTAACAATGACCATATTTAGAATATGGCTAAGTAGCAATACATTCACAATACTCTTAGAAATGATGATGAAGCTCTTTGAGTGGTTAAAAGATAACCCAAAAAGTTGTTTTGCATGGTGAAGAATGGTGTTATGAGCTTGCAAATTTTGAGGGTTGGCTTTCCAAAAAACTAATAAATTGTCTGCATAAGGAATGTGAGAAAAATGCCTATGAGGATAATAATGTATTTATTATCCATACTAACATTGTCAAAAAGGCTAGAGAGACCATCCATAGTGATTCAAAAAAGATAAGGAGATAAGAGACATTCTTGTCTAGTGATTTGAAGAAACCCTTTATATTTCCATTGAAATGAATTTAATAATGAACATCATGGATGCATGCATTAATGAATATACTAAAGAAGCCTTTTTAATGAATCTTTGAACTAAGAAATATCTAGAGACAATATTAAAGGCTTTAAAAATATCCAATTTAACATAATAGAAGCAATCTTTTTTTGAGCTTTGATATTTAGTTAGAATTTCACTTGTTAAGATGATATTGTAAGTGAAAATTCTATTTTGAATAAATTCTTCTTGGATATGGTGGATGATATAAGGTATAATGGGCTTCAACCTATCAACAATGATCTTAGTGATGATTTTGTAAAGTGTATTGTAAAGAGATAATGGCTTGAAATCTAAAATGTTATTAGCATGAGAAATTTTTAGATTGAGAGTTATTCTAGTTGCCTTAACTTTACTAGGCAAGTGACTTTTGAAGAAGAAGTGCTTAACAACCTTGCAAACCTGGTCACCAACAACATTTTAGCATCTTGTGTAAAATTAAAAAGTGTAATCATCAGGACCAGAGTAGCCTTTTTTGTAGATGTTGTTATGATTTTTGCGAATCCGTTTGTTCAAATGAATTCTGATACAAGTTATTTTTGATGATTATAAAAGCCTATTGTTTGTTTTATTCTTCTCCTAACAAATATTAGAGTTTCTTTTTGTGTGTACTAACATATTTTTCAAGAAATTCATACTCCAGACTGCTGAAGACTTCAAGTTTATTTGTTAATATTTATTATGAGTGAAGTCTGTACTTTTATTTTTCTTGAGTCTAAGAGAGTATGATTGTAAGTTGGATAACCGTGCACACACACAATGGGGGAGAAATTTTTTTTTTTAAAACTGATCGTACAGTACGATGTTGGATCGTACGGGATGATCTGTATCTTATGTCCTCCACAACGAAGCTGCTTGCATGAAATTTTTCTAAGTCTTGTTCGTACAGTATGAAATGTACTTCGTACCAAAGGTTTTTCCGTACTAACAACTCTGTCAAGGGGCTGCTTGAGGTTCTTACCGAGTCGTACGAAATTAATTATTCAATTTTTAAACTATTCGTACAGTACGAAATTACTTTCGTACAGAATTTTTTGTTGTGCGAACGGCTCGGTTTGGGGTATGCACTGGTTTGTACTAGATCGTACGAAATGAATTATTTAATTTTTGAACTATTCATATAGTACGAGATTATTTTCATACCGAAGATTTTGTTGTACGAACGGCTCAATTTGGGGTTCGTACCTGTTCATCCAGGATGAATAGTTAAATTTTTTGAACTATTCATACAATACGAAATTACTTCATACCAAAGGTTTTGTAATACGAACGGCTCTGATTGGGGTTCATACTGAATCGAACCAGACGAACATTTTATATTTCGAACTGTTTGTATAGTATAATTATCGATCGTATGGGACGATTGTCACGCGTGAAACTTCTAATTTTTAATTTTTGGACAGTTTTTCTTGTCCTTAGTACTTAATGGTCTTAAAACTGACTGAAAGAAAAATCCTTCTGCAAAAATTTTTCTTGAGAGTGAAAGAGAGAGTGATTGGGAGAGTGTTGGAGAGAAAGTGTTGAGAGATCTTTGAAGAGAAAATTATGAGGGGACTCACAAGGTTATCCAATAGTGAGAATCTCATTATTTGTACTTCAAGCATCTTCCTAATCTCCTTGGAGGCTCTTACAAGAGAATTGTTCGAGAGGTTTCTGGTTCTCTGCCATCACTTGGAGGGTGAAAAAGGATGATCGGTTCTCTGCTGTCACTTGGAGGGTGAAAAAGGATTATCGGTTCTCTGCCGTCACTTGGAGGGTGAAAAAGGATGATCGGTTCTCTGCCATCACTTGGAGGGTTAAAAAGGATGATCGGTTCTCTGCCGTCACTTGGAGGGTGTGAAAGGATAAGTGGGTTCTTTGCCTTCACCAGGAGGGTGAAAAAGGATGATGGTTCTCTGCCACACTGGAATTTAGTAGAAGAGAGTTTTTGTAAAGGCTTCTCCGCCTTGTTGTGGGGGCTAAAGGAGAGTCACTTTGGTTTAGTGCAATACCTAGAGAAGGAGGCTCTAGAAAGTAGATGTAGGTCGTGTTAGACCGAACCACTATAAAATCTATTGTTCTCTATTCTATTTTTTACTTACTGTATTTTTTTACTACACTGCATTTTATTTTTTTTCTATGGTTGAAAAGCATCAAAGATTATTTCTGTTCGTACTGTATGAATTGAGATCGTACATTATGATTTGCTTTGTATTGTGATTAAAATTTTTTTAAAATTCCAAGAGAATTTTAAAGTGCCAATTCACCCCCCCCTCTTGGTTAGCTTAGGGACGTAATTGATAAGTCTAACAACCTATTCGCACTTTCAAGTGGTATTAGAGCAAGTTTCAAAAATTATTATTTAAATTACTTTTTGAAATTTGATCATGGATAATTTTGGAAACCGAAATACTTTAGAAGGTTACTCGATCACTAGACCACCTTTGTTTGGCAATATCCTATTTGATTTTTGGAAAACTCGCATGTCTACATTTCTACAATCTATTGATTATCACATGTGGATGTTAGTACATGAAGGTTACACTGAACCCACTAGAATTGTAGAAGAAATTAGAGTTCAAACACCTTTTGCTGAATGGACTATAGAAGAACATGAGTTAGCTTAATTGAATGCTAATTATTTGAATAGTTTCTTTTGTGCTTTAAAATCGAAAGACTACATGAATGTTTCTACTTGTAAATCAGGAAAAGAAATATGAGATAGACTTTGCATTACATATGAAGGTATAAATGAAGTGAAGCAAACTAGGTTGAACATTCTTTTGCACGATTATGAACTCTTTCACATGAAATCGAATAAATCAATCTCAGACATGTATATACATTTTACACATAGCCACTTCATTGTATGCCTTAGGTAAGGAATTAACGAATACGGAAAAAGTAAATAAAATACTTCGTTGCTTACCTACTGCTTATGATGCAAAGATTACTGCGATAACTGAATCGAAAGATTTAAATGTCTATTCTATTGACAATCTTTTTGGATCACTAATTGCTTATGAGCAATCTATGACTCAAAGACAGATTAACGCAGGAGCAATCTGTAACTAATTACGTTCAGTTAAAAGCACTTAAAGAAAGTAGGAAACCACCCAAACTTGAAGATTTTCACAAATCCTACTACAAGACTACTGGTTCAAAGTCTAAGAAAAAATCTTTCAGGACAAATAGATTGGTGAATCCTTTTCATGGAGTAAAGTATTTTTCTTGTGGTATGATAGGACATATTTCTCACACCTGTACTATTCATTATAGAACACATCTAGTGTGGAGATCTAAGATGCATAAATTACAGTATATCATACATACATCTGGTTTAAAATTGTCAAGAGGAGAACCCAAACTTGTTTGGATTCCCAAGTCTAACGTTTGGTATTTTTGTAGGTTCGCTCTCATACAAGACCTCGTGAGAGCGTTGAGTACCTGGACAGCAGTTGTTTCAAGCATATGACTGGAGATGCAAATCAATTTATAATGCTGGAAGCCAGGAGTTGATGCAAGATTACACTTGGAGATAATACTACCAAGAGAGTGGTAGGTACATGTATAATTGGAAATTCTAGAGATTTTGTGATTGAAAATGTTCTGTTGATTAAAGGCTTAAAACACAATCTGTTGAGCATAAGTCAATTGTGTGACAAAGGTTATCATATAAAATTATTGCTTACTAGTTGTGTTATTAGTCAAAATGGAATTATTGTGTTAAATGGTGATAGAGTGAATAATGTTTACATGCTAAATTTAAATTCTATAAAACCTTCTTCTGCTCTTTGTTTGAAAATGATATTTGATGAATCATAGTTATGGTATAGAAGGCTTTGTCATACTAGTATGAGAAATCTTAGGAAAATTACCTAAAAGAAGCTAGTTAGAGGAGTACCCAAGTTAGACTTTACCAAAGACCATTTGTTTGAAGCATGTCAATTAGGAAAATAAGTCAGATTCTCCTTCAGTTCAATCAAGAAAATTAGAACTAACAAGCCATCAGAAATTTTTCATATGGATCTATTTGGACATGTTAGTATCTTAAGTCTATGAGGAAAAAGATTTGGGTATATAATTGTGGATGATCATAAGAGTGAATCATTTGAAGAGTTTAGAGATTTTGCCACTTAGATTCAAAGAAAATTAAGTTTTGAAATTGTAACTATCCAAAGTGATCATGGGGGAGAATTTGAAAATGAATTGTTTGATGATTTTTACAAATCTCAGGAGATTGAATATAACTTCTCAGCTTCTAGGACACCTCAACAGAATGGAGTTGTAGAAAAAAGAATAGGACATTAATTGAAACTACTAGAGCCATGTTGGCAGAATATTCACTTCCAAAATATTTTTGGGCTGAAGTAGTTAGCACAGCGTGCTATGTGCTGAATAAGGTGTACATTAGATCTAAATTAAATAAGATACCCTATGAACTTCTTAAAGGTAGAAGTCCCAAGCTCTCACATCTACATATTTTTGGGTGTAAAGTGTTCATTCATAATAATGACAAAACTCTCTTAGGAAAATTTGATCCCAAATCTGACGAAAGAATCTTTTTAGGTTATTCAAGTGTAGGAAAATCTTATAGAATTTTTAATAAAAGAATATTGGTACTTAAGGAGATCACTCATATTATTTTTGATGAATCTTCTAATAGTGAAGGGTCTAAATTGGATGAAGATGAGGTTGAGGAGATAATCCAAAAATTTAAAAGTTAAAAGGTTGAAGAAAGGGTTGAAAAGGAAGAAGAAAACCAATTACCTAAAGAATAGAAATTTGTTAGAAGTCATCTTAAAGAGTTGATTTTAGGTGACCCAAGTGAAAGAGTTAGGAATAGGCATGGTTTGAGAAAAGAAGTAAATCATTCAGCTTTTATTTCAATAATTGAACCCACTAATATTGATCAAGCACTTTTGGATGAATTTTGGATTTTGGCTATGTAAGAAGAATTGAATCAATTTAAAAGAAATGATATTTGGGAATTAATTGAAAGGCCAAAGAATTAAAGGGTAGTTAGAACTAAGTGGGTCACTACACGAAAACAATGAAATACCGGCAAAATTTTCGGCGGAAATATTTACACCGGAATCAACGACGGTATTTCCGGTGGATTGAACCGCCGGTAATTTTACGACGTAATTTTCGGCAGAAATACCGTCGGTACGTTTCCGGCGGCTAAACCGCCAGAAGTTCGCCGTTTTTTTCAATATACCGACGCATATTCCACCAGTAATGTCCGACGGGTATTCCGGCGGATTTACCGCCGGTTAATTAAAACCCGACGAAGTATTACCGACGGATTATCGGCCGGTAATTATTCCGGTGGCTTTTCCGTCAAAAAATACGCCGGTAATCTCAATATATCGACCCCGTACCCTCGACTTCAGCTCATTCTGTTTAGGTCTCCGCTACCGACGACGCGCGCCAGCCCTCGATGTCCGTCGACGACGTCCCTCCCTCCCTCGATCGAGCTCATTCGATGACGACCTTGCCCTCGAATTCCGTCGACGACCTCCCTCCCTCGTTCGCTAGGTGCCTCACTCGGTCGCTCACGCGAGATCCTCCGTCGACGACGCACGGCCATGGCTTTGTAGGTAACTTTCTCCCTTTCGCACGCTCCGTTTCCTCCTGCTAGTTCACCCTAATTTGATGAAATTTTATGCTTGGACGCAGTTCCACTTCGCTCCGTTGACATTGGTCGCGCACACCGGGAGCTCGATAGGTTGCTGTTTAGGTAACTTTCTCCTTTTCGCATTTCTTTTTTTGTTAGCTAGATTTAGTCATGGATGTTCTCACTAGACATTTGCAAGAGGATGTACATTGGTGTATGTTTTTTGTTGATGATATTCTTCTTGTTGATAAGACTAGAGAGGGAGTTGAAGGTAAACTTGATTTATGTAGGCCAACCTTAGAGTCTAAAACCTTTCATTTGAGTAAATGTGATGCACAAGATTGTGCGAATTATAGAGGAACTAAGTTAATGTGTCATACTCTAAAACTGCGAGAGTGAGTTATGGAGCGTAGGTTGTGGTGTGATGCTAATATTTCTCAAAATTAATTTGGATTCATGCCAGATAGGTCTACCTTAGAGTCTAAAGGTTTTCGCATGAGTAGATCTAAAATAGAATATATGGAGTGCAATTTTAGTCGTAATAGAGCTAGTGAGTGAATTGTCACATTGGATGATCAAGTCATTAATAAGAATACACATTTTAGATATCTTGGATTTATTATTTAGAGTGATGGTGAAATAGATGGGGATATTATCAGCAGAATTTATGTTGGATGGTTGAAGTGGAGGAATGCATCAGGTTTATTGTGTGATAGAAAAGTACCCCTCAAACTTAAGGGAAAATTCTATTGTCCGGTACCGATCGGTACCGAGCGGTACCGAGCGGTACTACTGTCGGTACCGAGTGGTACCGCGCTCGGTACCAAGCTCGGTACCGCGCGCCTAATGATGTGAAAAGGACCTGTAATGCTTTATGGTGCCGAATGTTGGCCCATAAAAGAGTAGCATAATTCTAAGTTAAGCGTTGCAGAAATGAGGATGCTCAGGTGGATGAGTGGTTGTACCCTTAGTATCAAATATAGATCATATTTATTCTCTCTATATTTCTCCATCAAACCAAGATAGGACTACCTTGCTATCTTTTTATAAATGGTATGTAACTATTTTGGCAAGTAATCGTAACTTATATCCTTATTATTAATATTATATGTAGGCTATATATTATGGATATCAGAACTCAAAGAAGTTGGATGTATAATCGATTGGCGCAAGGACGGAAGACATTAACTGATGAGTTCATTAGAGGGGTGCATATTTTTATTCAGACAGCTTCTCAACTACCCAGCTTCATCTCAGATGGGAAGTTTCGTTGCCCATGTTCTAAACACAAAAATCAGGTGCACCTTAGCCCAGATGACGTAACTGTTGATCTATATCGTCGAGGTTTCATGCTAGATTACTGGTATTAGACTTCTCATGGTGAGTACGAACCACATTTGGATTCTCGATGCTGCCCATCGACAAGTACTACTAGAGATGATGAAGAGCATATCATACCTAATCTTGAGGACTTAATTCATGATGCAAGTGGAGCACAATTTGAGTAATATACAGAAGAGTCACCTAATAAAGAAGCACAAAATTTTTATGATTTATTGCATGCTTCCCAACAACCAATATGGTCAGGTTACACCACTCACTCAGAGTTATCCGTTGCTCTTAAGATGTTAAGTATCAAGGCAGAATATAATGTCCCCCATGATTATTTTAATCAATTTATTGGACTGCTTAAAGAAACCAATCCAGTAGATAACATAATTCCCATAGATTTATATCAGACTAAGAAGTTGGTTTCGAAGCTTGGTTTGACATATAAAAAGATAGATTGTTGTGTCAACGGTTGCATGTTATTCTACAAAGATTTTCAATCAGAGATTGCATGCCATCATTGCAACGCACTGAGATTTAAACCAAAATCTATCACGAAAAGAAAGCTGAAGGATGTAGCAGCTAGCAGGTTATTTTACTTACCCATAATTCCTAGACTGCAACGATTATATGCATCAATGAGATCTGCTGAACATATGAGATTGCATAAAGAACATATCTCACAGGAAGGGTTTATTACACATCCATCAGAAGCAGATGCCTGGAAACATTTTGATCGTGTATATCCCACATTCGCCTCAGAATCAAGAAATATAAGATTAGGTTTATACGCAGATGGTTTCACTCCATTTAGCCAGTCTGCTTCACCTTACTCATGTTGGCCCGTCATACTCACACCATATAAT
The DNA here is from genome assembly GCA_019925795.1 of Dendrobium chrysotoxum. Lineage (NCBI taxonomy): Eukaryota > Viridiplantae > Streptophyta > Magnoliopsida > Asparagales > Orchidaceae > Dendrobium > Dendrobium chrysotoxum. Next base: position 42,873,820 of record CM034303.1, on the reverse strand, counting down.
CTTCCACCAGAGATGTGTGTGACTACTCCTTATATGTTTCTGACGCTTATCATTCCAGGGCCACATAATCCAAAAGCAAAGATCGATGTTTTCTTGCAACCGTTAATTGATGATTTAAATCTATTATGGGAAGAGGGAATAAGTACATATGACATCTCCACCAAACAGAACTTCATTATGAGGGCAACATTACTTTGGACAATTGGTGATTTTCCCACATACGATATGCTCTCAGGTTGGAACACTTCTGGAAAATTAGCTTGTCCACTTTGCATGGAAAATACAAAGTCATTCACTTTAAAGCACGGAGGAAAGAACACTTGGTTTGACTGTCATCGCATGTTCTTACCTACAGATCATCCTTTCAGGCGAAATAAGGATAGTTTTGTCAAGAATAAAATGGTAACGTCACTGCCTCCTCCTAGATTAACTAGTGAAGAGATATTTGAAAGAGTTAGCTCCAGCCTCACAGTAGTGGAATCTCCATCATTAGCTGATTACAAATTGCCAGGATATGGTGTCAACCACAATTGGACTAAGAAAAGTATTTTTTGGACATTACCATATTGGAGGACTAACTTGATCAGACATAACTTAGATGTGATGCATATAAAGAAAAATGCCTTTGATAATATATTCAATACAGTTATGGATATCAAAGATAAATCCAAAGACAACATAAAAGCAAGGATGGACTTAAAGGAGATTTGTAGGAGAAAATCATTAGAATTGAGGGATGGTGGAAGTGGAAAATATTTCAAACCAAAAGCTCCATTCACTTTGACTTTAGAACAGAGGCATGTTGTTTGTGAATGGGTGAAGAGTTTACGTGTACCTGATGGATATTCTTCAAATCTAAGCAGATGTGTTGACATTAGAACTGGGAGATTATTTGGTATGAAGAGTCATGACTATCATATCTTCATGTAGTGTATGTTGCCAACTGCCTTTAGTTATCTGCCGGATCAAATTTTGAAGCCCTTGATCGAGCTGAGTATCTTCTTCAAAAATTTTTTGCTCTTCAAAATTAAATATAGAGCAACTTATTCTTATGGAGCAACATATCTCATTTATTCTGTGTAAACTTGAGAAGATATTTCCTCCAGCTTTCTTTGACTATATAGAGCATTTGCCGTTACATTTACCATATGAAGCTAGAGTCGGTGGACCAGTTCAGTATCGGTGGATGTATCCTTTTGAGAGATACTTAAATAAACTTAAGAAGACTGCTAAGAATAAAGCGCATCTTGAAGGCTCAATATGCGAAGCATATTTAATATACGAGACAACTCAGTTCTGCTCGTATTACTTTGAAACAAGGTCACAATCAAGTCAGAGCATTGCACCTGAAAAAGTGGGTCAATCATCAAATTTATCTATTTTCAACGGTAGTGGTGAACCCGTAGGCGCTAGTACCATGCGTTATTTGACTGATAAAGAGATGCGAGTTGCCACTTTATATGTCTTGCTTAACTGTGATGAAGTTGAGTCATATATCGAGTAAGTTTGAATAAGCTTGCTCATAAATTTGTTATTCACACTTTCATTAAATCTAAACCTTAATGTTTACAGGAGTTTCATTGATGGATTGAATACAACAGAACAAGTAGAAGTCCAGAAGATAGTGAAAACACATTTTCCTATTTGGTTTAAAAATGCGGTACATATTTCGACAATTCATTTCAATTAATATATCTTTATTTAGTTATTAAGCATACTAATGACATACTTTATCTAATAACTAGGTCCACGCTGAAGGTAGTAATTTGTAATATCATGGACTACTTGATCTAGCTTGGGGACCAAATAGAGCGGTAAAGTGTTATCAAAATTTCTTAGTTATTGATTATAAATTCCAAACAAAATATTGGTGTGAAGATAGAAAAACAGATAATTCTGGTGTATGTGTTAGAGGGAATACCCATACAGGTGATGAGTCTGAGTATTACGGGGTATTAGAAGAAATATTGCAGTTGGAATATCCTGGTGTTGGGAATAATGTATCTATTCAATTGTGAGTGGTTTGATCCAGTAAAGAATAAAGGTACAAGAATACATCCTTTGTATGGTATAACAGAAGTCAAACGGGGTAGAAAATATTCAAAGTATAACCCATTCATCATTACTAGTCAGGCGCACCAAGTCTATTTTGCTACCTACCCGAGTAAAGTACGAGGCAAACAAGATTGGCTCGTAGTTATGAAGACCAAACCCAGGGGAGTTATTGAAAGGACTACTTCAATACCACCAGCACATCAAGAAGAGTTTATGTCAAACATACAAGATGTTTCTAACGATGTGGATGATCAAATTATAACTACTGAGAGTGAGTTGCAGTTAGAGGAAGTGGATTTAAAAATAGAGGACATTCATGACGAGTCTGACAGTGGTACAGAAGTTTCATCATATGAAAGTGAATCAATATAAGGTAAATGAATTTGGACTAAAATTAAAATTTTTGTATTTCTATTTACTTATTTATTGTGTTATTTTATATTTAAAAGTTTTTTGTACTTACATTTATTTAATTCCTGCGATATTTTATACATTTTTGGCATAATATTTGTTATTAATATTTTTTAATATTTGTGCAGATGGCTTCAGGTGATGACCGTCAGAGAGGACTGATCAAGAATATATTTGATAGGCGCAGCAAGAAGGCTATTGTTAGCAGGCCTGCACGTACTGAGGGCACCTCTTCATCTCAGCCTGCTACTCAGAGTCAGCCTAGCCCGCCTTTACCTACTCCTGTAGCCAGTAGCCCACAGTTCTACTCACCAGACCCACACTTACCTTCACCAGACCTTACACAGACCACTCCTTTCTACCCCTATTACCCACCCCCACCTTATCATGGTGCACATCCTCCATATCCGTCATATGTCCCACCACCACCTCAGCCCGCTACAGCACCACCTCAGCCCGCTACAGCTGGACCTTCCTGCCCAGCTGCAGCAGTGGAGGCGATAGAGGGTCGTATGTTGATTGAACCTGACGGTGACACGCAAGTACTAATTTTATTTCAGTCATGTAAATAGAATTGAATTAGTTTTTTTAACCAACATATTGCTTTCAGGTTTCATCCGTCAAAAGATCCTACGCATAAAATCCGGGACATAATACGGAGCAGATACGATGCTCCCTATATTTCTTGGAAGAAAGTCCCAAAAGAAGTACAGGACATGTGGTTTAGAGAGTTTGAGGTATGTTATTATATAAATTTTTTTTATTATATCTAATATATATAAACTAAAAAAAATAATTATTCATTCTTGTATGTGTTTGATTGCAGAAAGATTTTTGTTGGCTTCCCCAACATAATGATAAAATTAGAAAGAACTTTGAGAAGCGTGGCTCGACTCGTATGCGAGACATGTTTACTGATATTAGAAAGTCAGGCCAGCGACCTCTCTGGATTGGTGAGGGTGTATGGGCAGAGTTGAGCAGTGCTTGGGGAAGCCTAGATTATACGAGAAGAAGAGATCAAAATAGACAGAACAGAGCTTCTGATGTTGGGGGCTTGGGTAGTTCCCTTCATACAGGTGGTTCTGTTCCTCGTACTGAGCACAGAAGATATTTGGTAAGAAATTTTAAAATCTTTTAATAATTTACTTTAATTAGAATACTAATATATGTCTATTACAGAAACAAGTGCTGGGTAGAGAACCGACTCCTGTTGAATTGCATAGTCATACCCACAAGCGGCAGGAGGACCAGCAATGGATTGACGAGTGTGCTAGGAGAGCCTATGTAAGTATATAAGTTAATTTTGGTGATATTATGTGTAAATAGCATAACTTTTTATTAACTTTCATAGGAGGACTATACACAGCTTCGAGAGAGTCAGGCTGCAGCAGGTGAAGGTTCTTCTGCTGGATCAACAGACAATTCTAACTACCGCACTTGGTCGCAAGTGGTAGGAGGAATGCAGCATGGCAGAGTATATGGGTTAAGCTCGCAGGCCTATGCATATGAAGGGCAGTTATCTAGTGGGGGTAGTTTTTCATCGAGTACCCAGAAATCTTTATATACCCAACAGATAGCTGCCCTCACAGCTGAGCTAGAACAGGTACGGAAAGCCCAAGCTGATTGGCAGATGCAAAAGCAGCAGCAGCAGATGCAGATACAGCAGCAGCAAGCTCAAATGTTAGAAGAAATGAGAAAGATGAGGGAGCAGATGAGTAATGGTAGAAGTACAGCTGAGGATGAAACTGAATCAGAGTAGACATTATTAATATATTTAACTGATGTAGACATATGTTTTTATGTGTTTTTTGAACAAATTTATCTATTTGTTGTTTGAACATGTTTAGTTATTTGTTTATGACACTTTTCTTATCTCGTTGATGCTCTTCTGGTTTTTGTAATTGTTGATTTTATGGAATATATATGTTGTTGCAATTTTTTGTATGCAGGTTTAAATGTGGAAATCACTTTTCAAAGTGAGGAAGGTTTTTTTTTCTGCTACAGGTTTTCGGTGGATTATCCGCCGGTAACCTTGACAGAAATTCGATATGACGAAATTTCCGGCGGCATATGCGACGGAACTACCGACGGATATTGCGACGGTAATATCCGCCGGTAATACTAGGCATCACTTTTTATTGCGACAGAATATCCGCCGGAACTTCCGGCGGACAATTTACGCCGGTATTTCTGGCTGTTATTACGCCGGAACACTGCCACAGAAAAGGCGTCGGTTTGTCAAATATATCCGCCGGAACATCCGCCGGAAATTGTTCCGGCAGAAAAAATGCGACGGAATGTTTTTTCTGACGCGTGTTTTACCGCCGAATCAATTTCTGCTGGTAATCCGCCAGAAACCGATAATTTCCGTCGCATTTTTTACTTTACCGGCAGATTTTGTCCGCCGGTAATAGCTATTTTTCCTGTAGTGGGTGTTTAAAAATAAAATGAATGATTCAGGAGTTGTGATTCAGAATAAGGCTAAATTGGTAGCTAAGGGGTATAATTAAATAGAAGGGATTGATTTTGAAGAGACATTTGCCCCTGTAGCAAGACTTGAAGCAATTAGAGTGTTGTTAGCCTTTGCCTGTTTTAAAGACTTCAAATTATATCAAATGGATGTTAAAAGTATCTTTTTGAATGGGGTGATAGAAGAGGATGTTTATGTTGAGCAACCTCTAAGTTTTGAAAATTCTAAAATCTCTGATCATATTTTTAAATTGAAAAATATTTTATATGGACTAAAACAGGCACCTAGAGCTTGGTATGAGAGGTTAAGTACTTTTCTTCTAAAAAGATCATTTGTTAAAGGAAGTGTGGACACCACTCTGTTTTTGAAGAGAATAGGGAATGAAATACTCATTGTACAAATATATGTAGATGATATTATTTTTGGATCAACTGATAAATATCTATGTGATGAATTTTTAAAAATAATGAGTAATGAATTTGAGATGAGTTTAATGGGTGACTTGAGTTATTTTCTTGGTTTTAGCATAAAGCAAAATGAGGAAGGAACTTTTCTTTGTCAATCTAAGTACATTAATGACATCCTCAAAAAGTATGAAATGGATACTGCTAAACCAGTAACTATACCCATGAGTTCCTCAGTATTATTAGATAAAGATCCTAAGAGAAAATCTGTTGATCAAAAGAAGTTTAGAGGAATAATTGGATCATTACTTTACTTGACTGTTAGCCGACCAGACATTATGTTTAGTGTTTGCTTATGTGGTAGATTTTAATCTGATCCAAAGAAATCACATTTGACAGCAGTGAAAAGAATATTAATATATCTTTTAGGAACTCATAATTTAGGGATTTGATATCCTAAGAATAGTTCTTCATTTGAAATCATTGGATACTCAGACTCTGATTTTGCAAACTGTAGAGTTGATATGAAGAGTACTTCTAGAACTTGTCAATTTATTAGAAATTATTTAGTATCTTGGTCCAGTAGAAAATAAAATTTTGTAGCACTATCTACAGCTGAAGCAGAATATATTGCCTTAGGGAGTTGTGTTACACAGGTGCTTTAGTTGAAACAATAATTGGTTGACTTAGGATTTTCTATTGGTACAATTTCAATCTTTTGTGATAACACTAGTGCCATTTGTATTTCAAAGAATCCTATTCAATATTCTAGAATAAAGTATATTGATATAAGGCATCATTTTATAAGAGATCATGTAGCGAAATGGGTAATTAAACTACATCATGTCGCTACTAAAGATCAACTTGTAGATATTTTCACAAAACCTCTAGATTTTGACACTTTTAGCATATTAAGCACAAGGCTAGGTGTGATTAATCTTAATATATAATTGAAAATTCTGCAAATTTGTTTTGTATGTAATTGTGAGTTTGTTAATTTCTAGTTCATTGTATTTTATAGTTATCTTGTGTCTTCTTTAAAAAATAGAAACTTTTGTCTAGTGTTAATCTTTTTTTTAGTGTTAAAAATCTGTAGAGTTGGAGTGATGAACTGTATTTTTTTTTATCTGTTCGTACTGTACGATGGTCTTATCATACAGTACGATATGTGCAGGTTCGTCTGTACGAATGGTGTAAGTTCACGTTAATGCCAGTTATTATTTTTGATCATACATACGAACACATCTTCGTCTGTATAATCCATGTGTCAATTTGGATAAGGACGAACCTAACCATCGCCTGAATGATCCTTTAATATCCTGATCGTCCCGGACAAATACGTCATCATCTGTACAATCAGGAAGTCAAAAAGCCTGTACGAAAGGATGCCTCGGGATGAGCAGTTTACTAAAAGCCATTTCATTTTGACCATTTTCATTCGTCTCGTACGAAATATATTTCATCTCGTACAAAATTTATTTCGTCCAGTACGAACCTTATTTCATACAGTACGATTGGTAGTTTTTCTATACAAGGGAGGGTCATTTTCGTTCATTTCACCTTCAACTTCAAACCCTTCTAAAATATTAAAAAGAGATGTCAGGAAGCAGAAAGAGAGCTCGTCAGTCTAGAGGTTCATCATCTAGGAGGGATTGGGATGATAACTTCTTAAGTGCTCAAAATGAGGAGGCATACTATAGGTATGCCGCATCTAAAATTACCCCTTCCAGCATTCTACTGCCAGAAAATCTTCATTTTGCAGTAATACCACTGTTTGACTCTACCCAATTTTTTTTCCTTCTCATTCTGATCTTTGCATTAAACAAAAATTTTTTCCATGTATTTTTGGCCAACATGACTTTTAATCAAGACTATACTAGAATCTCTTCCTACATCCTAAAACAAAGAGTTGAAATAACCAAAGAGTAGACCTTGGAGAATATTTTCATCTAAAAACTCTAGGAATCCGGGCACATACTCTAACTTCTCGATCGGACTATGATTGATCCGAAGTCAATCAAGTCATTAGAGGTATAAGCCAACCTACTCACTATCCTCAAGTTGACTCCTTGAACCAAAATGCTCGAATAATCCAACATGTTCTTAAGACCTCCATCATTCCCAAGGCCGGAGATAGAGTAAACATGACCCCTCTTCTTTCTACTGTCACTTACTTGATTATGACTGGCCAACCCATTGATGAAGCCCAATTAATTTTGGACTACCTACATTCCCTCACCGATATTGGCCATCCTAGTATGAAGAGAAAGAAGAACATTGCCCTTGGTCATGTGATTTGTTTTATCCTTGAAAAGAAGTACAATATGGTCCACCCTAATGGACCATCTAAACTTCTACTTTATTTCACCAATGCTTCTTTTCGAGCACTGTTTGAGAGAGATGGAGATGGGGATAGTTCTGAGGATGAACCTGCACCTGCACCTGCTCTTGCACCTGCTCAATACTTCTATCAGGATATGGTCCAGCATTTTGATCGACTTGATCATAGGTTTGATCAAATGGAAGTACATCTGAAGATACAAAATGAAAGGTATAATGAGGACAGGGGGTGGATTAGAGACCAGTTCGAGTCGATAAATACTAATGTTGCAACAATGAATAGCTACTTTCCTATGTTTGCCGCTCCTCCACCTCCTTCAGATCAGGGTCCCTCAGACTATTAGGAATGTTTTTTTCTTGTTACTTGGTTTGGTCTTTGCTATGTTGTTCTTTGAGGATGTGATTGTTGTAATTCTAGTTTTTTTATTATTTTTTCTATGATAGTTGTTTGAATGATATTTGTATTAGCAAGCTTTATCTTATGAGATTATTTTGAATGTAAAAGCTTGCTATTTCATATATGTGTATTATTATGGAATGAAGAAGTTCAAGTTTAATGCATATTATTCTATGATTGTGACTATGACTGGAAATTTACTAATCTTGAACACTTGAATGTAGTTGATCAAATTTATAAAATATTAACTGAATTTGGATTACAAAAAAAATTTCTATGCATATTTTTAATTTCTCAAAATATTTTGATTTTATTATAATTTGGTGTAGATTAGAAGATCTAACTTTATCTTATTTTAGACATGTGTTACTTAGCCTAAATTATTATATATTTGATGCCTTAATATTACTCTTAATTTCTATATTAATGTGTTCATTATTTTACGAGTGATTAAGGGATTGTGTTGTTGGAAAGAATTCTATTTCGTCAAAACAATATGAGCTAAAAATTAAAAAAAATGCATAAAGTGTGCCATATAGTAAAAGATGCGCAATGTCGTCAAAATTGTTAAGAGGCATAAAATTAGCCCAAACATTTGAAAAGATGTGCAATGTCACCATAATGTCGTCAATTATTCTTTCCTTTAACATTTTCTCAAATTTCACTACTCAATGATCATCACATTTGACTTAGAAATTTGGTAATTTTCTTTCATCATTTGTACAATAGTTATGGTTACTTAATCTGTCTATTACATTACTGTCATAAATCAACTTTTCTTCTCCTTATTATACTCTGTGATCTAAACCATTTTGATTCTTTACTTTTTGTATTTGATTTTAATATTGTAGTTAATCTTCTTTTAACATTATTTAAATCCTCAACTTCTTTGAGTGACTTCCTTTTTTGTTGTTGTCAAAAGGGGAAGTTTTTATATTGTTTGACTTTTTGTATCGTCAGTTGCATGTTATATGATGGGTACTTGTTGCTTGTTATGTGTGTTTTTTTTTTTAATGTGAAATGTGAATGTATGTGTATGTGGTTGTTTTCTTTTTATCCTCCTCTTCCCTTTATATTCCTTGTTAGATCATCTAACCTCCTCTTATCTCTTGTTTAGGATATGTCATTTCTTTAGGGGGAGCTTAGGAGATCATCTATTTAGGGGGAGCTTTCATTTAGTGGAAGTTTATGAGAAATGTGAATTTAATTGTTAACTCAAACAATAAATATTTTGCCATCATCAAAAAGGGGGAGATTGTTATGATTTTTGCGAATCCATTTGTTCAAGTGAATTCTGATACAAGTTATTTTTTATGAGTACAAAAGCCTATTATTTGTTTTATTCTTCTCCTAACAAATATTAGAGTTTCTTTTTTTGTGTACTAACATGTTTTTCAGGAAATTCACACTCCAGACTGCTGAAGACTTCAAGTTCATTTGTTAATAGTTTTTATGAGTGAAGTCTGTACTTTTATTTTTCTTGAGTCTGAAAGAGTGTGATTGTAAGTTGGGTAACCGTGCACATACATAATGGGGGAGTGAAATTTTTTTAAAACTGATCGTACAGTATGATATTGAATCGTATAGGACGATCTGTATTTTATGTCCTCCATGACGAAGCTACCTGCATGAAATTTTTCTTAGTCCTATTCGTACAGTATGAAATGTACTTTGTACCAAAGGTTTTGCTATATGAACAGCTCTGTCAGGGGGCTGCTTGAGGTCCGTACCGAGTCGTATGGGATGAATTGTTCAATTTTGAACTATTCGTATAGTACGAAATTACTTTCGTATAGAGCTTTTTGTTGTACGAACGACTCGATTTGGGGTATGCACTGGTTCGTACTAAATCGTACGGGATGAATTGTTCAATTTTTAAACTATTCATACAGTACAAAATTATTTTCATACAGAAGGTTTTGTTGTACGAATGGCTTGGTTTGGGGTTCGTACCTGTTCGTCCAGGACAAATAGTTAAATTTTTTGAACTATTCGTACAGTACGAAATTACTTCGTACTGATGGTTTTGTGGTATGAACGACTCTGAGTGGGGTTCATACTGAATTGTACCAAACAAATATTTCATATTTCAAACTATTCGTACAGTATGATTGTCAATCATATGGGACGATCGTCACGTGTGAAACTTGAAATTTTCAGTTTTTGGACGATTTTTCTTGTCCTTAGTACTTAAAGGTCTTAAAACTGACTGAAAGAAAAATCCTTCTGTGAAATTTTTTCTCGAGAGTGGAAGGGAGAGTGATTGGGAGAGTGTTTGAGAGAAAGTGTTGAGAGATCTTTGAAGAGAAAATTATGAGGGGATTCACAAGGTTATCCAATAGTGAGGATCTTATTATTTGTACTTCAAGCATCTTCCTAATCTCCTTGGAGGCTCTTGCAAGAGAATTGTTCAAGAGGTTTCTGGTTCTCTGCCATCACTTGGAGGGCAAAAAAGGATGATCGGTTCTCTGCCGTCACTTAGAGGGTGAAAAAGGACGATCGGTTCTCTGCCGTCACTTGGAGGGTGAAAAAGGACGATCGATTCTCTGCCGTCACTTGGAGGGTGAAAAAGGATGATCGGTTCTCTGCCGTATCTTAGAGGGTGTGAAAGGATGAGTGGGTTCTTTGCCTTCACCAGGAGGGTGAAAAAGGACGATGATTCTCTGTCGCACCAGAATTTGGTGGAAGAGAGTTTTTATAAAGGCTTCTCCGCCTTGCTGTGGGGGCTAAAGGAGAATCACTTTAGTTTAGTGCAGTACCTAGAGAAGGAGTCTCTAGGGTGTGGATGTAGGTCATGTTTGACCGAACCACTATAAAATTTGGTGTTCTCTATTCTTTTTTTTACTTACTGTATTTTCTTACTGCACTGCATTTTATTTTTTTTCTATGGTTGAAAAGCATCAAAGATTATTTCTTTTCGTATTGTACAAATTGAGATCGTATAGTACGATTTACTTTGTATTGTGATTACAAATTTTCTAAAATTTTAAGAGAATTTTAAAGTATCAAATCACCTCCCCTCTTGGTTAGCCTAGGGACGTAATTGATAGGTCTAACAACCTATTCGCCCTTTCAGATATGAAAACAATGACCTTAATTTATTCATTAGTCACATAAGTTGTAAGGGTAGAAATAAGGTGAATTAGGATTAAGTCACCAGTTAGGCAAGAATGAACCATGTATTGAAAAAGCTTAGGAGAGTTAACACGTTTTTAAAATGGGTAATCATGACTTTGGCAATATCATGATAATTAGGAAAAGAATCACATAAGAGTAATAATCTTTCTTATGAAGCTTTGATTCTTTCGACCTCTAATTTTCCCATAAAGAATTTTTAGATCTTCCTCACCATTCCTTAACCGCTTCATTTCCCCCCTTTGAATTATCCATGAGTTCCAAACAACATAAGATTTTGAAAGAATATCAGTAATCTTATTGGCTTTATCATTTAAATATAAGTTTAGGGGAGCTTGGTTGAGCTGTTGGAAGTAAGAAGTGTAATAATCTAAATTTTAACCTATTCAAATAATTATTTTAGGTAATAGATCATATTATTAATAAACATCAGTACAACTAGTACAGTGATCCGTAACCAAGTGAATATATAGAAGAGGTTAGTAAACTTTATCATTTATATACCCATTTGTTAAGAATAATTATATCTATCTCCGTTCAAAAAAATTGTATACCTATCATAGTTAAATGCACGTCATACAGTGTCTATGCTATGCATGTATATCATGTAAATCATATGGTTCATATATTAAATATCTTTGTATCAATTATATCAGTCATATTAAATACCTATATCAGCTATAACTTATATCTTATATAAATTATATCATGTCAATTATGCAATTTATCATATATAAGTACTGTAAGAAAGAAAAGACATCCACTTATCTATGATATTTTTCTTGTATCCAATCCTATAGGCTAATCTATAAGAATTAATCTCAATCATAAGTCATCTAGATCAGGTGACTTTCATATCAGAAGTCGTCACTTCCTAGCCATTGGCATATCATATCATATCAATCTGTCTCCTTATAACTCCTTTTTTATATTATTATTTTAAAAGAAAGCCCATCGACCCACTCTATTGTATAGGATAATATATCTCTAGCCAACTCAAATCAATCAATTATATCTAGCTAGTCTTTTTTATATACACATATTTTACAATATATATAATAAAATAAATATATAATAATGCACTCAATATTCAATTCATTATGTCATCTTAATGCATGTAAAATTTATATTTGAACCAAAATTAGTAAAGTTTACAAGACAATGCAGTGTGCTCATTTCACATGTACGTATCCTTAATGACCAAATTATAATAATTATGTATGTCATATAAGCATATAAAATGATTTTAATAATTATCTCATAAATTTCTAAATTTACTAAAATTAGGATATTTCCCCAAACTATCTGTCAAAATACTCATATTGATGATATTTATCACATACTAAAAGTTATACGGTGAAAGTTTTACCAATACGAAATTATCTTCATTTTTTGGTAACAAAAATATAAATTTGATAAAAAAAATTCCCAAAACATCAAATCATTGAAAGAAAAAAATAGGATAATAGTTTCTTACAATAAGATGAGCAAATTTTTCAATAATATAGATGGAAAAAAATTGCTCTACGACCTCCAAACCCCAATTTCCTTTTTCTCTCCTCTATTTTCTCTCTAATTTTCCCTAAATGCTCTATGTTATCGAAAATGAATAGCAAAAATAACCTTTAATAAAAGAGTAAATGACATTAGATATTTATAATAAAATAATAATATAATAATATAATTTAATTAAATTTTAGTATAAAATTCATATAAATTCTTTTGGACATAGATATAATTGTTCTTAACAAATAACTATAGAAATGATAGAGTTTACTGGCCTCTTATATATGTTCACTTAGTCATGGGTCAATGCTATAGTTATACTGATGTTTATTGATCATGTGATATGTTACTATTTCATTGATTGTTATATGCTTTTATGGTCATATTTTTATATTCATGATGATTGAATGATTACATGCATATAATTCATATTGCATTGCATTGATTTCAGTTGCAGGTTTTGGTAACCTACTGAGCTATCAACTCACTCTATAGTTTTGCATTTTTTTAAGAAGGGGTTAGTATGCAGTAGAGTGAGGACAGATATGAGATTGAGGTTTTATTTTATTTTTACATTTCCTTTAATTTTAATCTTTTATAGTCAAGAGTTAAAAGATAGACAGATGAATCAATGAATTGAACTCTTGACTATTGTATATTTTTTTGGCAGAATGAATATAGTAAAATATTTAGATGTATATATTTTTTAAATGCTTTCATTGGGTTGATTTATATTGATAGATTCATAGAAGTTTTGGTCGGTTAATGAAGAGATTAAAATAGGAAATTCTTCCAAAATTTGATCTTAGGGTATTACAAGAAGTCTATTGAAACTCCAAATCATTGATGAAAGAGGTAATGTGAGATGTAAAGGACCATTTAGTGGATTTAATGGAAACTTTAAGCTTGCTCAACTTAATATAGAGAGAGTTTATATGGTCTCCAACTCTCCATGATTTTGAAAAGAGCAAATATAAGTGAGGATGTCCTAGAAGATATGAAATTTGGTCCAATAGTTTTCTTAATAGAAACATGTTTCTTTTTTCAACAAGATATTGAGTATGAAGAATAAGAGGGGAATGGTCCAAGCATTTAAGAAAAGTTCCAACCAAGCATAATTGAAACTAATCTTATTAAGTTTGATATGAATAGGAGGAAATCTTATTAAGAACGTCTCACCAAATGTAAATTTGTAAAATCATATTAAAATATTATGTAATATTTTACCAAATTTAGAAGAAGAATAAGATTTCCTCCTTTCTTTTCTCCCTCTTGACTACAACAATTGAAGTCGCAAATCACAACCCAATGGTAGGTGATCTTAGTTGTAATATTTTTAATAACAATCAATAGATTGGTCTTATCATGGGGTGGTTAACAATATAAACAACCTACAAAATGAAGTATAGATTATTTCTATAATGAGCTTTATCATGAATGATTTGACTAATATATATATATATATATATATATATATATATATATATATATATATATATATATATATATATATATATATATATATATATATATATATATATATTCATGGATGAAGAGGCAGCTTTCTTGTCCTAAGCTATGTTGTGGGACTTAGAGCAATATTGGTTTATCTATTTTTGAAGAGAAGAAGTGCTTGTTGAGGGGTCTATAGTTATTTGCTGATGTTTTGAAATGCCAAAATTAAGGGCTACAAATTTATTTTGAATTGAAGTGGAAGGGTTTGGATTTGAGTGGTTGAGTTTGCTATTGCTATTGTTGTGGTTTTTATTTTGAGGAGGGAAACAAAGGTTTAAGGAGTTGTCAGTTGTGTTCAGTTTATCTTTGTTGAGGTTGGTTATGTTTGATTTATTAGAGGTGTCAAGATTGGAAATTCATATATGTGACTTAGATTTGTCTTTGTTGTGGGTTATAAGATTGTTTGTGAGGAATGAAAACAGGATAAAATTATGTTGTTTTGCATCATGCAAAGTGGAGATATTTCTAGTTTTTTCTACTTCTACTTCAACCCCTTGATTTTTGGATTATGTCTAATTGTTGAATTGAGTTTATCTGGTAGGCATTAGAATGATCAACGAATAAGCTACATCCCAGGCACAGGGAGGGTTCCCAGTCATACAAAACCATAATAGTTTGCTCCTTCCTACAAATAGAGATGGTGTCTTCATTAAGAAGAGGGGTGTTATTGTCAGCTTGAACACACACCCTCACAAAAGTTAAACTAGATTTTCTACAGTTAGGGTATCCACAACAAAGGGGGTTCCTATCCTATTAATTATTTTAGATATGCCCACAAGGTTCCAATAGCTCAAAGGCAAATCCAATAGTTTTATCCAAAGAGCAATCTAGGTGAACTCATCCCTCTTACGCTTAAACGCTACATACCATTTTTATAAGATAAATGGTTTACCAGAAAAGAACCAATGATTGCCATTACATGTCATTTCACAATCCTTAATAATAGAAAATTTGAGAAGAAAAAATCCTTCATTAAGAGATAACAAGTTGAGAGTGCTTTTACGATGCATAATTTTTTTGATAGTACATAGAAGAGCTTTATAAAAATGCCTTTTTGCTAATTGAGTAACCGATAAGCGATAGTTCCCATTCTTTCGAACCCTCCTCAGCTTCTTCTTTTGAAAAGTGTAAAATGTTGTCTAAGGGCAGCATAAAACAAAGTGGGAATTCCTTGACTAAAAGGTTCTTCATAGACATCAAAAATTTCCAATTTAGGGTTATTAGGTTTCGGGGGTCTTTGTTGGTGAAATTTGAGGATGCTACATCTATAGTTGGTAGAAAACCAATGGAAGGGGAGCTATTTAGAGGGGGAGAGTCATGGTGGGAAGATTACCATAAAGAAGCATTTTTTGGGTAAGGAGTTGGTTGTTGAAAGGGCTTCCAAGAGCAAGATCTACTTTAGGAGGTGGGTATTTCATAATTTACTATTGGGTGGAGGAAAGGCCCTTTTGCAGAGCCGAAAGGAGGAGATCAGAGCTATAGAAAGCAAGAGGAAGCTAGTTTTTTTTTTGTCCAAGAGTGATTCTTCTCCCCTTCATAGATTTTCCTTGCAGTCTCAACTTCCCTCATTTTGTTATTATTAATTTTCTTAAAAAAAGTTTTTTTTTAGTTTCATTTTTTTTATTTAGATTCATAAATGCTAAGGACTTCATTCATCTTTATTTAGAAGTTTTTTAATAAATAAATGATATTGATGTTTAATATAATTTTTACAGGGTTGCATTATCTCATTTTATATGAGCTGTTTAAAATTAAGGCATATTATATGCTAGAAAATTTATGGTGGTAGAATATGTCTATATCAAAATCCAAGAAGTACAAATAAAATTTGTAAGATCATCTCCAACCGAATTGCATGCGGTGGTATGCAGTCCGCCATTCGCTCCATTTGAAAGCTAAATTGCACGCCAAAATTTGGTAGATGAACAATGCGACACCAATATTGGCATTGTACTGTTCACTTACACCAATTTTTTGTGTTAGGGGATTTTTCAAAGAAGCGCGCGAAATAGGAGAAAGACGGTTACCTTCACAGCGAGATGAAGAAGCGCGCGAAATGGAGTTTGATTGGAGATGAATTACTGCGTTTTGGAGTTTTACTGTACTTTAAAATGGAAAATGGGTTTTTGGTTGGAGATGCCCTAAGAGATTATAAATTTTTACGTGGAAAATGCAAAAGAGAAAAATCGCTAGGATTGACCTAATTGTAGTAATACACTAAGTAATTGATGATATAAGAATAATTCCTATCTAATAATTGAAAAAAATGCGATTATACACAATTGAAAATAACTATCTGATTCTTATTACAGGAATTATATAAATCGAATGTTTACAAGAAAATAGTTAAAGCCTAACAATAATATCTATAGATTCGTACAATTTATTTAACTTTAATTTTTAAAAATTAGAATTCGAATGATCTTAAATTTAATCGAAATTTTTTTTACTTAAATATTATCTCAAAAATTTATAATAAAATTTCTGAAAATTTTTCAAGATAAAATATCGTTTTAGGAAAAATTTTCACATGTAATGTCAGATCCGATAAGGCGTAGTTTGGTCTTCACAGTCCTTTCCCGTCTACGTCCAAACAGAAAGCTTAAATTTATAAAAAAAAAAAAACAAGACAAACCGCGTGACCTCCAGATATTGAAAGTCAACAAAGCAGTCAACTTTTATTACTTCGACAAAATAGTGAAAGGAATCGACTGCTGCTTGTTTTTATATAATTAGTATAAGACAGAGTGTAAGATTGCTTCTATGAGAATGAGCAAATGAAATTTCCTAAAAAGGGAATTAGTGCTAAGAAAGATATTTGCTATAGAAGGAATTTAGTTTTAATGTTTTAAAATAATTTTTTAAATGAAATTTGAGTATTAAATTAACTAACACTATCATTCATATTTATTATATATATTTTTTCGTGTCAGTGATGTACATCCGTTTTATAAACGATAGATGAAGATAAAGTCGGCGGATGTTAATGAGCATTGGCCTTATAATTGATGACATGCATTAATATTGTTAGTGACAATGAGCGATAATAGTCTAGTAACGATAGTTTGAAGATCATAGCCATGATACACTGGTTATGAGATTTTATTTAGTGACGTCAGTGGCTGGACGGACGATGGTTATCGAGCGACGTAGGTCAAATAACGACAGTTAGGAGATGACAGTGAAATGTAGTGGTCAGATAATGACGGTAAGACGAAGACGATTATTAGCAGAGTTCTATATTTATCTTTATTTCATTAAAAAATCCACATTTTAGTTTAGATTATGTTTGAATTAAGCTAACGAAAAAAAAATCATTTGATTCTGTTGATGACGCGAAGCTTATGTATATGATGTGTGTATGAATTTGCCGCACAAATGTTCCACCAAAAAAAAAAAAAAACGTCTACGTATGTGTGTTGCATGATTTTTAATGCAAACCTGACCAATACTGCTACGTACCAATTATTATTATTATTTTACTCCAAACAAAAACCTTTGATTTCCCATAAAACTATCATATTTTCTTAGAAAAAATGTGAAATAAATACAGAAAATATACAAGAAGCAACTATTTTGGAACGTGTTGTTATATTTCTCAGATGGATGCAGACATTAAATTTGTTTATATTTTGCGGCCTTGAGCGGTAGATGTTAGATGATATGAACGGAATGAAAATTAGAAGAGAAAATAATCAAATGAAATTATATAGGGTATGGTTGAGATGGTTGTGACGTTTTATAAAGTTGATTATAAAGTTACTATGGAGAAAAAAAAAAGCTGTTCTGATTGTAAAAAATCACTGTCCAATACAGAAATTTCTATAAAATAGTAAAAAAGTAGCAACAAAATATTAGCAAAATGAAATTGTAATTCCTATCTGAAAAGCAAAGTAGCGAAAAAGCTATCCTAAACAGATCGATAGTCCAAATTTTAAAGCTTGAACTAAAATAATTAATAAAATGATAAAGCTTATTCCAAAAATAATAATTTTAGATAAAGAATCTATAATTGTTCATTAATGTTGGTTGCATACCGGAATATAGAGAGTTTAACGTCCTAGCTTTATACAAAAATCACACACATAAGAGAGGAGGTGCAACAATTAAAAGAGACTAGATTTCATAGCCAACGGAGGTCGGACGGACTGTAGTTAGGAGACAGAGGTTAGAGGGACTGTAGTCGGTGAGCGATTGAGGTTGAAAGGATGTTAGTTGGGTGATAGTGGTTTGAGGATCATATTCAAGTTACGGTGGTTGAAGGGACCATAGTTGGTAAACAGTGGTAGGAGGGATTGTAGTCGGGTGATGGTGATCAGCGTGACCGTAATAGGGAGACGGTAATCAGAGGGACCTTATTTGGGGGATGAAGGTTAGGGATCATAGTTGGGCGATTAAGGTCGGATGAACCATAGTCGGGTGGTGATGGTCGGAGGGACCATACTCAGGCAATGGTGTTTGGAGGGATCATAGTTGGATAACAAAGGTCAGAGAGACTGTAGTCGGTGGGAGACAAAGGTCAAAAGGACAATAGTTGGGTAACAGAAGTCAGATGGGTTGTAGTCGGTGAGTGATTGAGGTCGAAAGACTATAGTCAAGTGATAATGGTTTGGGAATCGTAGTCGGCTATGGTGGCTGAAGGGACCGTAGTTGGGCGATGAAAGTTGAAGGACTCCAGTTAGTCGATGGAGGCGAAGGAGCATATTCGGGCGATAATAGTTTGAAGGACCATAATCAAAGGGCGTCAGAGGTCCGAAGGATAGTAGTCTGGTGATGGTGTCCTAAGGGCCGTAGTCAAAGGGTGACTAAGGTTAAAAAGGCCTTGGTCAAGCTACTGTGGCAGGATTGACGGTAATTTGGAGATGAGGGACCATAGTTGGGCGATGGTCGTCGAAGAGATCATAGTCAGGTGACTGAGGTCAGAGGGATCATATTTAGGCAACAATGGTGCAAAGATCGTGTTCGGTGGTGTAAAGGATGAACGACGGTGCCAGTCGGGTGGAGGTCTTGCGGCAAAGGCCTGGCGAAGGTCTAGTTATAACAGCCAGATTGAAATTCGTTGGAGGTGGCTAGGTGGACATCTGGAAATGATCGACCAATGAAAGTTGGTTGGTAAGGGTCGGGCGACGAGGGTTCTCTGGTAGTGGTGCATGGGCTGAGCTCCGAGATTCTTCAAGCATTACATCTCTCTTGATCTCTAGTCCCAAGTCCAAGCCTCCAAGTCATAACCCCCTTCATGTAGGGAGAGAGGGTTTATTTATAGATTTTGAGAGTGACATGTACCCTAAATATGGAGTAGACCTGCAACAAATTCAGAGTGCTCAATTAGACGACCTATATTGATTCCTTCGATTATGAAGTATTCATCAAGCATTTAAATGCTTTAATAATGTCAAAATTAAGCGATCTTAAGCTTGTTGGATTTGTCTCGACAAGCCTCTCAATTTGAGTATAAGCATGTTATATTTAGATATTATTTGGCCACCTATTTAATATTTTTAATCTTTCAAATATGCTTCAAGCCATTGATTTGAGCCCATTTTAGCTCGGATTGTACTGATTTTGGTGTCATTGGGATTATCTCATCGGGATGTTCAGTTTGCCTACAAGTTTCTATAAGTGGAATTTGGATCTCAAATTTAATTTTGAAAGTTTCCAATTCAAACATGTCTCAATATTTATGCCTGATTATGGCAATTTTTTGTGACATATCAGTTGCCCCTATTTTCAAACGTTGAAGCTCGTCGAGTTCAAAAATATGTGCCTGAGTTTTATAAGAATTCTAAATGTAAAATGATAATTTTAGATAAATTACAAGGTGCGATCGATCCCTGAACGTCAACATGAATCTCTCCTCGGGGCCATGAACCAAGTAAAATGTCTTTGATCATAATGTTAGCATTCCAAAAAGTTAAGGCATCAATCGGAGTAAAAAATGTCAAAACATTTTGATCCAAAACTTTTAAATTTTCTTAAAACTGACTGTATGTTGGGCTCTAAAAGGTCAAAATTGACTTTGAAATATTAAAAAAATAGTCCATAAGACCCCAAAAACGTCTAAAATGTATTGTTCAAGCCAAAAAATGAGCCAAGATGCATTGTTGTGGCCAAAGTGGCCGGCTGGCCATTGCCTGCCACCGGTGCTTGGCACGCGAGTATAGTACCCCTCTTTTAAAATTTTTAAAAATTTTTATTTTCATTTCCTATTTTAATTTATGAAAAAAGAAAAGAAAAATAATTTTGAGTCCAAAAAATAAAAAAAAATTAACAAAGTTTTTGGAAAGATTTTCAGCAATAATAATACTCATTATTATTACTATTTATTTCACTACAGGAAAATAATTCATTACCAGCATATTTTTCGGTGGAAATTAAAATTTCTGGTGGTTTTCTGGCGGAATTTTTTCCGCCGGTATAAACGGCGTAGGAAACACATAACGACGACTTTTTCCCACTGGAAATACTTTTCAGCAACTTGCCGGTGGATTTACATTATGTTTCTGTCCGTGTCTAGAGCGGCAGTTTATGCAGAATTGAGGCCGAAATTTACAGGCAATATTACCGGCGGTTTAACCGCATGTATATATATATATATATTATAAATATAACTAGATGCATAATAAATAGGTCTTAAACTTAAAAAATTTTAATAATATAATTGTATAAATATAAATTTTAATGAAAATATTAATATAATATATAAATTTTATAATATAAAAAATTATGTTTCTAACTTTAATAAATTATATGCATTTCAACCCAAATTTATATCCCAAGCAATTGGACGGTTTCTCCTTATGGTGAATTCTCACAAATTTTTAGTCCTACATCATAAGAGAATTTTAAGTTCTCTTTATATAGTGTAAGCACAAACAACGAAAAAAATGTAAAGTTGCAAGATATGATAAGCTAGTAGCTTTATATTTTGATTAAATTTATTTATATAAGTATATGATTTTAAAAATATATTTAAAGTTTATTAAATAAAATTAAATATTCAAAAAAATATTTAAATAACAAAATATTATTTATTGAACCGGCTGGTTTAATCTAACCAGAGCTGGTTCGACAGTTTACCGGTTGAACTGGCATTTCTCACCAGCTTAATACAAATTCGGCTTTTCAAATTCTCTGAACCGACAATTGAACCCGATTCACAAATGAACCAGCCGGTCCGATCCAATTTTAAAAATACTGGTTAAAAGTTAAAAAAATTAATAACTTTGATGAAAAACTAATAAATTGAGCTAAACAAATAAGAGAAGATCGAGCTTTCCAAATGAGCTTGAGCTTAATAATTTTAGAACAAGTTGAGTTCGAGCCAAGTAAGAATATTAAACGAGTTTAGTTCAATTGAGCATATACTTAACTTGACTTGACTCATTTATACCCCTAAATAAGGAGAAATTATTTGGTGCAGAGTTCGGACGTAGCTCTATGTCTGAACTCCAATTAAATCTTAACACGTGGAGCATGGACGTGTGGATATTCAATTAGATTTCATATTTAATTTTTATCTTATTAGCCCGATTGACCCGTCCTAGAGGTTTAGCATCCCGATCGAATTTAGGTTTTAGTTTTGGCGCTCTTTTTTTAAATGAAAATAACCTCAAAAGCTCCGCAATATATAAGATTTTAGCTAAATAAATTTTTTATAACTGCTGAGAAAGAGGAAGAGCAGATGAAGATGACGAATGATTTGACAAAGGATGTTCATTTTTCTGAGTAAATGCTATGCTTACAAAATGTGGATATGAAAGGAGATATACAAACGTCAAGAAAGTCGAAGAATTGAAGTTTGTAAAGCTACAACTCTTGAAGGAATATTAGTTTTTTTATGAATACTTAGGGAATATGTCGGGGGTCCGAGGGGGCAGCATTCCCTAGCGAGGGTCCAAGGGGGCAGCGCCCCCAGATGGGGTTTAACCTATTCGTTGTAAGAGAAAGTTTCGAGTTTACCTTATTTTTTGTATGTGTTCGTTTGTATGTTCCAGATAGTAACTTATTTTTCTCTTTGTTAACAATTTATTAAAAAAATTATTCATGATTTGACAATAAATATGCATATAATTTGCAGATGGAAGTGCAATTAAATTTGTAAGAAAATATTCTAAAAATGACAATATAATGTGAAATTCACTGCGCTTTAGCTGCGTAGTGAAAGCACAACAAAAACACAATGAAAGCGCAGCAAAGCGTAGTGAAAGCGCAGTGATAGAAATAACAAAATCTTCAAAAAGCTTCAAAATATATAGTGAGTATAAAAAAAGAGTAGTGAAAGCACATCCAAAGCTTTCACTACGCTTTGACAATTATCATTACGTTTTTGCTATGCTTTAGCTGCACTTTTACTACGCTTTGGTAGTTAATCAGCGGTTTCAACCATCGTAAACTTAAATTTTAAAACTAGATTGCATAGTTTGAAACTATCTATCAATCACATTTTATTATTTCAGATCATGTTACTATAAGTGTTTTTACTATAAATTAGATTTGTAAGAAAAATTTTCTAAAAATTTATAATGTGTAATACACTGCATTTTTGTTGTGCTTTAGTTGTGATTTTACAACGCTTCCATTAATCAGCTGTTTCAACCATCATAAACTTAATTTTCAAAACTACATTGCATAGTTTGAAATTATTTATCATAATAATATTTTATTAGCTCAGATCATGTAACTATAAGTATTTTCACTATGAATTAAATTTATAAGAATTTTTTTTTATAAATTTATAATATATAATTCATTGCGTTTTCACTGCGCTTTGATAGTTAATCAGCAGTTTTGACCATCGTAAATTTAATTTTTAAAATTACATTTCATAGTTTGAAACTATATATCATAATCATATTTTATTATTTCAGATCATGTTACTATAAGTATTTTCACTATGAATTAAATTTGTAAAAAAATTTTTTAGAAATTTACAATGTGTAATTCACAGCTCTTTAGCTGCGCTTTCACTGCGCTTTGGCAGTTAATCAATGATTTTGACCATCATAAACTTAATTTTTATTATGAATTAATTATGTTTTAGCTGCACTTTCACTGTACTTTGACTGTTAATCAATGATTTTGATTTTCATCAATTTTAATTTTCAAAACAATGCTTTGGCAATTAATCAGTGGTTTCACTGTGCTTTGGCAGGAATGCAATATTAACAAAAGGAATGCAATATTATAAATAAAAAGTAAACCAGTATTAAAAAAAATGCAATATTATTTTATTGAGAATTACAAGTAGATATAATTAAAGAATTAATCAAAGAATACAAATATACTGAAAACATGTTTCTTTCTTCATTCAATGCGATTCCGACCCAAAATTTTTGCATTTCATCTTACCAATTTTCATGTTCTACTCAATCCACTTTCCCTTGATGAATACTATGCATGCTGCTCTACCTTCCAACTGCTGAAAGAATTTATTTGTGTTGTGGATTGGGTAAGGCATCGTAAAATTTCTAAACTTTCTCCTACAAACAAAAAAACACATAGTTAATATATAAAGAAAAGCGCGGTGAAATAGAATTGAAAGTGTAGTAAAAGAGCAGTGAAATAACAATGAAAGCGTAGTGAAAGCACAACAAAAGCACAGTGAAAGCGCAGCAAAAGTGTAGTGAAAGTACAACAAAAGCACAGCAAAAGAACAATGAAAGAGTAGCTAAAGCTCAACAAAAATACAACAAATGCACAGTGAAAGAGCAGTTAAAAGCCCCATTACAAAATGTAGTTATATATTTTAAAGTTATGCAACCTACTTTTGAAAACTGAAGAAGTTGTTCTACGAACTTATACCATAAAATAAATGCAAAGCAAAAGCACACTTAAAATGTAGTTAAAATGAGGCTAAAATGAAAAAAAAAACCTAAAAAATTTTAAACTAAACAAAAACAACATAGTTTTTAAAATAGAAGAACTTGATATGCCATTGATATCTGTGAATATACAACAAAAGCGTATCAAAGGCGCAACAAGTTCTTGCACTTATTTGCACGTCGATACGAACTTTTAGCACCGATTAGAATGCCGAAGGAATGTAGTGAAGCATTTGGAATACCAAATGAGAGAGAAAGTGAGCAGTGAAATGCCGGGATAAAAAGTAAAGTGACCTAGCTCCGCGCTTTTAAACTCCTGCAAATTCAAAATTTTCATCTTTGGGTTAAGTCGGGTTGGTCGGGCTGACAAGACATAAATAAAACAAGAAATCCAATTTAATATCTATATGTCTACTCCACATGTCAAGATTTAATTGGAGTCTAAATGTATAGCTACGTCCGGACTTTGAACCAAATAATTTCTTCTAAATAAGGGCCCAAAAGATGAGTTTGACATATTTAATAATATTTATAAACATTCTGACATAGCATGTACATCAGTTTATACTTTCTTTTAGCGTTTTTATAAAGATTCTTAGAGCTTTTCAATCTCTCTCTCTGCCCTCTTTCTGTTGGTTTATTTCATACTTATTAGTAAGATTCTAGTATCATAGTTTCATCTAAGAATTAATCTAACTCTAATATTATTTTTGTAGCGGTGAGCATAAATGATGCCTAGAACAAGTTGTCAAGGCATATATCTTTAAGATGAAAGAGAAATACCTTTGTAGGTTGAGCAATAGGTTCTCGTCACTTCAAAACGACTAAGATTTTATTTGGGACAACTTTTTTGTTGCTTTCTAAAGCAATTTTCTAGTACAAAAATTTTTAATTTTAGAATTTTTCGTACCAAAAATTACTTTAAAAAATAATAAGAGAGCTATCCCAAATAAAACTTAAATTAGTTGGAAGGCTAGCTATTTGTGAAATGTCAACTACACATGACAATATTCAAATAAGCACTGCTATAGTAGTTCTCTAGAAACACTCATGAAACATCACTACCATTTTACATTCTAACTAATATTTTGTTACATAGTTTATTTGAGGCGACTTTCTTAATGATTCTTAAAGCAATTTTCTAGTGATATAAAAATTAAAATTTTTATATTAGAAAGCTTCTTTAAGAAGTAATAAGAAAGTTGGAATGATTATAATTTTTTATAATGGTGGATAAAAAATTACTGTGGAGAAAGTAGCTTTTTAAAATCTACTGTAGAAAGAAGCTTTCTAACACAAAAAATTTTAGAAAGCTGTGAGAAAACAGTGGCAAAAAAAAATTATGATTGTGATTTGAAAAATAAAATAATAAAAAAGCTATCCCAATTGAACCCTAAGGCTTCGTTTGGGACTGCTTTCTTGCTGCTTCTTAAAGAAGATTTTTAGTATAAAAATTTTAATTTTTGTACTAAAAGCTGCTTTAAGAAGCAATAAGAAAATCGTGCCTAAATCATACTTTATACCTTATACAATCAATGCAGAATCAACCTCTTTTTTAAATATGAACAAAACTGGAATGCGCATAACTTTACGGGCAAAATAGAGAATCTTTTTTTTTAAAGAACTCATGAGTCTTTTTTAAGAACTCGTGAGCCGACTCGGGCTTGAGTCCAGAAAAGGGGAATAGAAGTTGTGGCTTGTCCTTATTTTTTGTGTGACCCATTCAAGCAAACTCTAATATATCTATCTCATTTAAGTTATAATTAAATCTACTTAACCCAAGAAAACAATATTCATCTAATTTTCTTAGAATTATGAAGGTAAAGTACAAATGTAATACAAATGAAATATAGATTTATAATTTTAATAATAATATTTAATATTATAATTAATTAATTTCTCAAATCCCCAAAAAATTATTTAATTAAACTAGCTGATACTGTTGAAAAGAACAGTAATTTGACTGAGCTAAGAGGCCCTTGAAGGACCCCTACACTATTATCAATAGCTCCAACACACAGAAAAGTTACTCATTATAATGGTTAAAATATGGTACAATTATTAAAGTTTAAGTTATTGGAATCCAATTATAATATATATATTGTAATTGTTCTGCATTGTATTTGCTTAAGGTTTTATGAATTCAAAATACAGCTAAATGATAGATGTTCTGTTTGGCTTTGGGCCACCTTACAATCGATACCGATCGCATATGTGATTTATGTAAGTGATCGATACCAGTCGCAAATCGGTAATAATAATGGACCTATTTTATTCTCACAATGATCATGTGAACAACAATCAATGACATAATTTGTAATATCAAAAATTTGCCATGATATTGACTTAATCCAAAACACTCCATCGTACGATCTATATAAATGCCCATAACTGTGAACTATTTTTTTAGCATTTAAGTGCCTTAAGGATGTCGGAATTGAGTGATCTTAGGCTCGTTGGATTCGTTTCGTCAAGCCACTCGATTTGACTATATTTGAAGTTTAGATGATCATGATTTTAACTTTAAAGTTTCTAATATAAATATTATTTTGACATTCGTACAAATCATATGAATTTTTTGGAGTCATATCAACAATCATTCAACTAAGATTTCGTTTGGGACGGCTTTCTTGCTGCTTCTCAAAGTAACTTTTTCGTATAAAAATTTTAATTTTTATACTAGAAAATTGCTTTAAGAAGTAGTAAGAAAATAATCTCAAATGAAGCCTAAAGCTAATAAATTAATTAACGGGTAATTGAGAAAAAAAAAAAGAAGAAGATAGCATTAGTTGAGATTGATCAAGGACAAAACTGATTGTCTTGCAAAATTAAAGTAGAAGAGTGACAAAACCTCCTTTTTTGCCTAGCTATATCTGTGTGAATGAGACATCCAATATTCAACCACTTTCATGGCTTTATAAAAGTGGCCTTTTTTTTTCTACTTCATTGGTGCAAGCATGATCAAGGCTTTTTTTTACTGCACTCCATGTTCAGACTGAAATAACTAAATCACTAAAGAAGAATAATCATGAGTGATGTCTCTTTCATCCCTAATGTCAGCCAATCTAAAAGATAACAAGAAAGCTTCTATTTAATAAACCAATTTTAAAGGATTAATCTTAGTGGTATTAAGGCAAAACTCACACACACATCAAGAACATAAGACTTGAACTCAAAATCTATTCGTTGTTAGCCAAAGCTCCCAACTAACAAACTAATATGAGCTGCGTAAGATCCAACTTTTAACCTTCAAAGATTACATTATGAGTCATCCTATGAGTTGAATTTCAATTATATCAATTCGCAATGAGTAAATCATATTAAAAAGGTAGTTTGTCAATATGGGGGCTAACCTTTTTCAAATGTTAAATTTTGGGCCATCCCATGAGTTGAATTTCAGTTTTTAGTAATCTTTGATGTTATTTTTGATAATTGATTTTGAACTATAATGAGTACATTCTTCTTTTGATTGATTTCCCATCATATAAATGGAGTCCTCGATTAGGCTCAAAGTTTTTTTTTTTTTTGAACAGTTAGGGGATTTAAACATGAGCCACGTGGGAGGAATGCTTAGCTCACTCAACCAGCGAGCCGCATGCACGATCTCAAAGGATCAAAGTTTGCTACCTTGTTCTTGAAAAGGGTAGCCGTGCAAGTCTTTCAAACTTGCAATCATATTGATGAAAGAAAATCCTTTTGTTTTGACTTGCAAATATATATTTATCTTTATTTCTATTAAAAAATCCTTCATTTTTTTCATAATAATTATTGATTAGGCTTTTTACCATTATATAGATCTAATTATATAGAGTGATGAGCATATGAAGCATAATTTTATTTAGCATTAATCCGGATTGCTGCATATTTGCTGCTTATTTGCTGCTAATTTTTGATACACAACAAATAAACAGTAAATAAGCAGCAAATCAATAATACTCATTAAATAAACACTAAATACTCATTAAAAACGCAGAAAATACTCACAAAAAATGTAAAAAAATACTCAATAAATACGCACTACATATTTTTGCATTTTTTCTACTTTTTAGTGAGTATTTTGTGCGTATTTAGTGAGTATTATTGATTTGCTGCTTATTTGCTGCTTATTTGTTGTGTATCAAAAAATACGCAGCAAATAAGCAGCAATCCGGACTATTCTCTACGTTCGGAATCCTGACAGAATAATTTCTCGATACTTAGGTCTCCGATTTTTGTTTGAAGTTTGCTTAAAAATTGAATCCGTTTTAAGCTTAAAAAAAGCCAAACGAGTTGAGTCGAGAGCTAAAATTTTGACTCTATTTGATCTTGAACTGATTTCAGATTTAGCCAAGATCAAATTGAGCCAGCTTGAAATCGGGTCAAAATATAAAATTCACAGTTGCCCTCATATTCTTAAAGGTTTCGTTTGGGATGACTTTCTTACTACTTAAATTTTTTATACTAGAAGCTGCTTTAAGAAACAATAGAAAAGCTGACAAGGCAATGAATTCATTGTCTTTATCAAAGAATGGAAATGAATGCAGTAGCCTGAGCTGGCCTTATGTATTTATTATAGATCAGGAAATGATTCTGTTATTGAGCGAATAAAGGCAGCTGCACATAAGTTGAAAGATCTTTTTCGAGTGTGAGAGCCACATTTGAATGCATAAATTTTGTTTAAAATATGTTTAAATTAACAAGGCAAAAATAAATTTTGTTTAAAATTTTCTTTGATTCATGTAGTGAGTCCCCTTTTGTTTTGTATTTGGCTGAGCTCTCAAGTTTCATCGTATGTTCTGTAGTTTTTTGTGATAGTTGTTGTTGCTAACTTAGATTTCGTTTGGGACGGCTTTTTTATAGCTTCTTAAAACAGTTTATTAATACAAAATTTTAAATTTTTGTACTAGAAAATTATTTTAAGTAGTAAGAAAGCCATCCCAAACGAACCCTTAGGCTTTATTTGGAACAGTTTTTTTGCTGCTTTCTAAAATAACTTTTTAGTACAAAAATTTCTAATTAAAAAAAACTTTGTATTAAAAAATCTTCTATAGAAAGCAGCAAGAAAGTTGTCCCAAATAAAATCTTAGTCGATATCTTTTAATTTTACAATTATCTTGAGTTAAATATTTATAAATTTTATCATATTAATGAAATATGAGCGTGACCCTCAAAATTAAAAAAAAAAAACCTTTGTAGTTCAGCTAATAAAAATTAAACCAAAAGAAAACAATCACCTTTCATGGTGTTTGAAACAACTTTCTCACTACTTTGATATTCAGACAACAACCACAATTTTATTTGGTTATTATTTTTTTGTTGCTTTCTCACAGCTTTTTAGAAATTTAAGTGATTGATAACTGTTTTTTACAATCAAAATAGCTAAATTGCTTTTCTCACAACTAGCTTTATGAAAAGTTACACCATCTTAAATCAACCCTTAATTTGCGTATTCTACAATGCTCTCAATTACTTCAAACAAAAAATTGACTTCCCATAAAAAAAAAACATCATAGTTTCTTTGAAAAATAAGAAATGATAGGCAAACTATTGGCATGATAGAAAACTACAAACACATGTCTATTTTGGAATATTTTTATTGTACAAACTTATTGTATCTCTCACATGGATAAAAAAATTGAACAATTCTTATTTTAACATTGATCATTAATTTTCAGAACATTAAAAATATATATGAGCTACACAATTAAGAAAGAGGATGAAGCTTGTCTTCCAATAATAGTTTCCAAAAAAAAAAAAAAAAACTTTAATTGCACACTAATGTTGTATGAGCCAAGTTAACTAAGACTTTATTTGAGATAGCTTTTTTATTGCTTTCTAAAACAGTTTTTAGTATAAAAATTTTAATTCAAAAAATATTTGTACTAAAAAGCTATTCTAGAAAGCTGTAAAAAAGCTATCCCAAACGAAGTCTAAATCACATATGTGATTGTGATTCGAGTCGAGCCAAATTGTCATGCACTCACCTCAACTCATTAACAATATTTAACTTGTCTAGGAAAGACATTTCATTAAAATCACCTAAATTGATTCACTAATAATTTGAAGCCATCAGAAGAAAAGATCTACTCATCAATGAACTCGACAATTGAGGTCCTCACGGTTACTAACCCACTCAGATTAAGGCTTCGTTTGAGATAACTTTTTTACTGCTTTCTAAAATAATTTTTTAGTGCAAAAAATTTTTGTGTTAGAAATTTTTGTGTTAAAAAATTTTTTTAGAATGCACTAAAAATATTGTCCCAAATGAAGCCTAAATTCGTTAATGTACTCGCGATTAATGTTGTCAGAGAATCCCTCTATGGAATTTCTAAAGAGTTTGCCAAAGGAAATTCAATTTATCTCCCCCTCAACATTTTTTTTTTGTGGGAAAATTAAGGGCAAAGCCCAATATCATTAACCAAAAGAATTACAAGAGAAGGTGATTACAAGTAAGAAAAAGCAAAAAGGTGTAAAAGAACACATCAACTCAAAACTGTGAAGAAAAGTGGACATCACCCAAAAGGAGGCTCAGTATGTGGATTGCATCCATCCCGATCATAAGAAATTCCCGGTTGCGAAGAAGCCGTCCGAGGGGAGCCTGGTTGCTAAGAGTCGCCATCCAGGGGAGAGGATAGCAATCCACTCATCCTAGCCCCAAAAACTAAACTCAAAGCCCAAAAACCTTGATCAAGTGTAGTAAAATCAGGCGTAAACCGCTGGAGATGCAAGCAGACCTCCACAGTGGACAAGTGATCAAGCAAAAATTCAGCATAATGAAATCTGCAATAAATCCAGGCAAAAACAAAGGGACCGCAGCCCAGTACAAAGATGCTTAGATATCTCTTACAACAAACATTATTATGTCCTGCTGTATAATATTATTTTCATTGCTCAAATATATTGATTCTATTGTACTGATATATGTTTACCAGATCCTATAAAATTATAATAGGGAGAGCTATAATGATACTGATGCATTTAATAATGTTCAATCATATTTGTTTTGAAGGAATTGGTGATAATATAAATTTATATTTTTTCTAAATTTGTATTAATTTTTTTTAATTTAATTTTAGTGAAATTAGATATACTTTAGAAATATGGATAAATATTATTTATTAATAATTTCTTTCTCTATATTAATAAAAATATAAAAAAAATAATTTATCAAACACTATTGGAAAACAAGCTATTTGCGGCAGCAAAATATGTTCAAAATCCGAGAAATCCGTCGCAGATCTTATTTTGCGGCAGATTTGCGACGGATATGGTTCCGATGCTAAAATGAGCGTTACAAATATATTTGAATCCGTCACAAATTTTTAGCGGCGAATTTATGATGGAATAAAATAGCGGTTTTGTTTTTGTAGTCAGCCGCAGATTCCGTCATAAATTGCAGCAGATTTGCGACGAATAATCCGCTGCAATTTATGACGGATAGTTCCATCACAAAAGTCAATACCAAAATGTCATATCAACATTTGTGGATGATTTTCCGCCACAAACCTATAGCATAAAAAACAAAAAAAAAAGTTCTTACAATGATTATTTGGGCTTTCCAACATTCACAATCCAAGCAGTTATAAAAAATAATTGTGCAAAGCAAATATAATCAAATAATACTATGCAAATTACGTGAAATAATGAACAAACAACCATATTCAACAAAATTCAACAAATGTTATAGCACTGTTACAGTTTCAACATAACTTATACATCAAATGTATCAAAACCATCTCAGGTGACAATCTAATCAGAATCTGTATGCTCACTGCCCTGCTCGGCCTATGGAGGCGCCGGTTGAGATCCACTAATTCACTCGATCAATCTTCTAAGCTCTTCCAATATCTGAATGTTCATGTCCGCTTGAGTTTTTTGAATATTTTCTAACCTACTGCTAAGTTAACCACCTGCTGGCTAACTAAACTCTCTTGGCTTCCTGCTAAGTGGCCAGTGGCAGAAGAGGATTGTCCCTCGTATTCGGAGGCTTGCAAGCCTAATCCATAAATGCCCCTTCTTCATTCCACCTATCGCATGTATCCAAGCGCATTAGTCAGAAATATCTACAGAACCCGCAAAGGATCACTCTCTAGCTGTCGCATGGC
Organism: Dendrobium chrysotoxum; assembly: GCA_019925795.1. NCBI lineage: Eukaryota > Viridiplantae > Streptophyta > Magnoliopsida > Asparagales > Orchidaceae > Dendrobium > Dendrobium chrysotoxum. The sequence continues at coordinate 42,841,682 of CM034303.1, read as the reverse complement.
TCTCTCAAAGCTGTGTATACTCTTCCTACGAATAAAGTTTAATATAAGATTAATCATAGTATAATTTTAGCTTACATTATTTCTATAAGTATAATATTATTATATACTTACATATGCCCTCCTAGCTCGCTCGTCCACCCACTGCTGGTCCTACTAACGTCTATGAGTGCGACTGTGTAACTCAACCGCAGTGGGTTCTCTACCAAATATATCCTTCTGCAATATATTTAGATTAGAATGTATATACAAATAAATTATTAAAATTTATTAAAGTTCTTACCAATTGTCGTCTATGTTCAGTGTGTGGAACTGAGCACCCAGTATGTAGAGAGCTTCCCAGGCCTTCGACGCCAGAAGCTCTATTGTGCATGTTCTACCCCCTCCTCACCGTATAGCCTAGGCTACCCCAAGCACTCCTGAGCTCAGCCCATACACCCTAGCCAATCCAAAGCAGACACTCGCCTATCCTCTTAATGCAAGTAAACATGTCTCATAGGCGAGTCGCTCTACATTTCTCAAAATTTATTCTGATGCAAGTATCATGCTATAGAAATCAATAGAAAGCTTGCTGCACACAACAAATTAGGAAAAAAATATTCTTTATTAGCTTAATAAAAAATGGACAGCTGTTAAAAATATTATGGCTTATTAACCTCAAACTCCCTGAACCACATGTCACACACTTCGTTTGGGATTTTCTTTCAAGAGACATATGGAGCATCAAACCTGCTCCATATGATATCCCGGATCTTATGTGTAGACTGGTTCGATGGATGAAACATGCACAAAATATTTAGTTAAAAAATATTTTTTCATACATATATATTTACGTACATGCACCCTCAAGCTCAATCAGCATGCACCCATTCACAATCGGTGCTGCGGTAGCCTGTGTGGAAGGTCCAACTGCACTAGGGGTGGAAGGTCCAGCTACATAGGTCTGAGGGGGTGATGGGTAGTAAAATGGTTTCAAAACATATGGTGGATAGGGATAAGTAGTAGGGAATCCCTGAGAAGATGGTGGGGGATAATACGGGTAAAAGGGAGCGGTCTGCGTAGGGTTTGGTGAAGGAAAGCGGGGGTATGGGGTATAAAACTGTTGACTCCCTATAAAAGTTGTAGGCAAAGGGGCCTAGGCTGGGTATGAGTGGCAGGCTGTGAAGTGGACGTCCCCTCAGTACTGTTGACCTCATTTTTGTATGAGATCACTAGGACTTTTCCCATACTCCAGATCAACCTTGATCCCAGATCAATCTAGCCTCCATACCAATCCAGACCCTAGGATATATTTAGACCCTAGGATTCTTCCAGATTCTAGACACTAGGACCTTCCCAGACCTAGGATTCCCCTAGACCAATCCAAACCCTAGGATTTATCTAGACCTTATTATTTTTCCAGATTCCATACCTTAGGACCTTCCCAGGCCCTAGGATTCTTCCAGACCAATCTAGCCTTAGGATCTATCTAGGTTAGGTCCTAGGATTCTTCTAGACCCCAGACCCTACGACTTACTAGACTCTAGAATCCTCCTAGACTATAGACCCTAGGATCTATCCAGCCTCCTATCAAACTCCAACCTTATATAATCATATAAAATCATACAAATGATTGTAAATGATTTAGATAATAAAAAACTAAGCAATCAAACCCAGAATCCAGATTAAATCCAAAAATTCAAATCAAAATCTAAGGTTCAAAGGCCCTATTTTGAAAGTATTTTCCAAGGATTTTTTAAACACTTCAAACCCCAGTCAAATGACTTCTGATTCAGAGTCTATCAATTGCATATTGATAGGACATGTCTCTAGAGGCAACCCTCCAAATTTGAGCTCATTTTTAGGTCTTTAATTCCAAAAATTGGATTGAAATCCAAAGGCTATAAACCCTTTAAATATTTACGGCCTATGCCACTAGACCTGCCATCCAGTGGAACATGACCTTAGAGCTTTTCCCAAAGCCTCTAATCACTTTCAGACCCTTAATTATGTCATGTTGACCAGTAAACTATATTTTGGTAGACTCACATTGACCCATAGTTGACTTGGGGTCAAAATGACCAAAATTCCCCTTAAGGGAAATTTTGAAGTTCTTCAAACTTCAACATGGCCTTTTCAAATCAAACTCCAGAACCTCTTCCAATGCATCCTAATCACCATCAGGAGAACATTGGACTCAAGCCTAGACCCTGGTCAAACCTGGTTTACCAGATCAACACCTTTTGACCAAAATACCCCTTAGGGGTTTGAATAGTCATTTCAACTCAAATGGTCATTTCAACCTCTGAGACCTATCCTAATCAACTCAAATCATCAAACAAAATATGTTGGACCCTATCCCAGACCCTGGGTCAACCTGGTTGACCAGGTCAACCTAGATTGACCTATTAGGCCATTTAGAGGTCTAAATGGTCATTTTCACCAAATGACCAATTCAGACCTTAGGACTACCACCAGCAGACTCAGAATAACATTTTAAACCTATTAAGCCCAAATCTAGCTCCTGGGTCAACTTGTTTAACCAAGTCAATGTAGGTTGACCTAATGACCTATTAAGGACCCAAACATGTGTTTTGAACCAAATGATCATTCTGACCCCTAAAAATGACCAACCCAGACTCCATTCATCATTTCAAACCTGATGAGCCCAATCCTTGACCCTAGGTCAACCTGGTTGACCAAGTCAACCTAGGTTGAGCAGACAATCCTTAGGCTTTCCCACTTTGAATCAAGCCTCAAATGCATTCAAAACTTCTTCAAACTCCTTTGATCACTCCCCCTAGTGATTTGAACTTAACAGGACCCTTGACCTTGTCAATAGTTGATTTGGTTAACTAGGCCCATAACCAGTCAAAGTTAGCCTTCATGACTCAGTTCAATCCACCCAGCCTACTAAATTTATTTGAATCTCATTAAACCTTCAAGTGCAGTCCAATGCATGGTTTGAGTGCTTTCAAATCCACCCTGGGTCAAACTTTGTTCAATTTGATCAAGTCAAACTATAGTGAGTTTGATTTGGTCAAATCACAGTGGTCAAACCCCACAAATCTTTAATTCTTTAATCAAATAACTCTATTATTGCTTAAATGCTTATATCTCATGCCATTTGAATTTCAAATAAGCTCTCATAACATAACCTAATACATTTGACTTTGTTTGACTAGTCAAACTAGTCAAAATGGTTAAGTCTCTTTGAATAGCCAACATTTTCCTTCAAACTTTAAATCCATGACTTAAGATGTCTTTCAAGTCATTCTAAAACCCTTCCAGCACTTCCTTTAACTCCACTTTAGCTTCCTTGACCCCTTTGACTGGTCAAAGGGTCAATAAGAACCCAAACAAGCTCCAATGGTCAATCCAACCCACCAAGCTCTGCCCAGCCAGATCCAGACCTGCCTAGCCTATAAAATTAGTTTTAGAAGTTCCCTGGACTCTAGCCCAACCCAGCCTAGCTGTTGGAATGGCCCCTAATGGTCTGGTGGTCCCTTCCCATGTGGAGACAACCCATGGACACTACTCACAGCTCATACAATCCTCCTCTTTGCTGTATAATCACCTGAGCTAACTGGCAAGCATCCCAACACTCTACCTGATGGAGGATACTCATTGGAATTCTCTTCGATTCCAGTCACTGTCCAGTCGTTCTATGCTCTAAGTTTTCATTTTGCATTCTCAGACACCCTTAATCATTTTCCAAGTCTTTTCCCGATGCTTGGAGCTCACCGACGGCAAGGTTGATAAAGGATTTGTCCTAGCTGCTTCAACTCTTCATAGAAGCTTCCCCAAGTTGAGAAGTCTTCTAAGAGATTAAACGTAGACAATCAATAAGTTTAGAGACACTTAAATCATCCAAATCCATCCCTCATACTGAGGTAAATCCTAAACCCTAGGCGTTTACCTAGGTTCTTAAATAAGCTATCGAAGATCGCATCAATGGCTTGGAAATCCCTTCCCCACCCCTTCTTAGATCCTAGCTTACATCTATCTTCTATTTTAAACTATTTTAATCCATTATTTAAGCTATATAAACTTAAAACTAAGTTTAGGGTTTATGGAGTTTCAGAGGAGGAAGATGACTTTGTGACCGCTAGATCTATTCTTTTTAGATCAATGGTCACGATTTTGCTATATTCGAGGTCTGATGCGGCCTTCAAAATCCCAAGATTGTTAGATCTTCATCCAGCTAGATCAAGATCATTCATTTCAAATTGCGAGGCCTTTGATGGTTGTTCGATCCCCTTATTTTGATCTACCATGGGCTCTGATCTCAATCGTTAGATCAGAGTTGTGGATTGATCTGATGGCCATAACCCAAGCCGCACTGGATTAGTGAACCCAGTCAGCTGATCGTTGCCTTCTGTGTGGCCCAACTGCATGCCTCCGCGTGAAAAGTACGTACACAGTCAGTGCCGTCGGCTAACTGTGTAATAAAATAATTGAAATTAATTCAAAAATAGCCCAAAACTTCAAAAATTTCTAGAAAATCCATTTCTCAATCTAATTTTGAGTTCTTGGGCTCAGTCTCTTCAGTTTTTTATGTACTTTATTTTAAAAATAAATTCAAATAATTTTGAGCAATGTATTTTCTATTATTTCAAGTATACAATAATCCTTATTATATTTTTAAATAAAAATATATAAATCCTATTAATCTGGCAGAGGTATGATTTTCATCTTCCTTAATTTTCTCAAGCCTTTTTGATGCAATCTCATTTAGGTTTGTGAATTTATAAAGATCTAGGTCAAGGTTTGACCTAGATTTTTGGAAATTCATAACCAATCCAATCTAAATCCAATAATTGCATGCTAGAGCTCTATGGAATCAGTGAGAGGCTTTCTTTCATTGAAAAATAAAATTAGATCATGATCATGTATGGTTTGAGAAAAACTTGCTTTTAATAGTATATGGATTTATATGAATAATTGTAAAACTATGTATGATTATAATATCAAATTGGATTGATCTTCATTTGAGAATATTTCCTATAGCCTCAAATGCCTTCAATTCAATTTGATGCACTAATTCTTTATAGTTAGTTATTTAAGTTCATAGGTCACTATGTGACCTATAACTTTAATGATTTACTATAAAATCCTTCCACAGGGTATTAGGACACTTTACTTTGCTTATGATTGTATGATGTGATTGTAATTAATATCCAAGGGTTAGAGAAACATTGATTTAAACCCATTTAACCGAGTGACACCTTAAGGATAATAATTAAGGTTATGTTTAGAGAACTTAGATTAATTCTAATAATTAGGATACACCTCCTACTAACATAAAATTTAAATCATTTGAACTTAGTGATATATATAGCCCATCGAAAAAATTTTCACTGATTTTAAAGTCATCAAGCCCCTTAATTAATTTACTTAAGTTCAAACCCTTAATTAAGCATCAAAACTTCTAAAAATTATAATAAATCAAGATTAAATCCAAAAAATATAAATAATACCTCAAACTAACCAGAATTCAAACCTTAACTTAAAAAAATTAAGACCTTTTTGATTTGAAATTAGATTTAGGTTTAACTTAATTTTAATTAAAATTTAATTAATTAAAAATATTTAAAAATTCCAAAAAAATTTCAAACATTTGAGAATCTCTCTTTAGGTCATTCTTGACATTTAGAGTTAATTTTAAGGAGTTGGAAGTTCATTTGGAGCAAAATAATTAAAAACCCCTTAATTAAAAAATTTTAATAATTTTAATAATTCCAATAAATACCCAAAACTTAAAAAAATCATAACTAATTCTAAAAAATTCCAAATTGAGCAAATTAAAAGGCATTCAAATCCATTAAAAATATATCATTTTACAAAAATATCAAACCTTCAATAATAAGTCAAAATTAAAAAGTCAACTGTTTGGTCAAATTTTAATCAAAATCAAGTCAAAAAACAAACCTACATAACTAAATATAGAAAAATTCAAATCCAGCAAATTTAGTGTCTAATTACTCATCTTAAGGTCTAATATTTATAAAAATACTAACTTTTCATAATTTAATCTAATTTTAAAAGTCAACTTTTGATCCCTTTAATTAATACATTTAAATAATTCAAATAATTTGAGAAAATTCAATAATTAATTAAAAAATCTAAAAAACATTAATCTAACTTTAAAAATAGCAACCAATCAATCTTAATTAAAATTTATTAACCTTCAAATCTTAATCAATCTAATTCACTTAATTATACCAGTTATCACTAGGTAACTCAGGCCTATGAGGCTATTAAGTTAGCCCCCAAGAAGATGAAATAAACTTCACGACCTCGGTGAGCAATAAATGTGGTAGACATTTAACTTTAAAATAATATATCTTAAAATTGAGTTTAAATCATTAATATTTTAATTTTAATTAAAAATTTCCTTTAAGTCTTTCAACCAATCAGAATATCAAACAACTTTAATTAATTGTCCTACATAGGATATATCCAAACCACACAGCCTACCTCATACACTTTAGATGATTTGTTAGGACATCTAATTCTAGTCTTAGGCTAGGCCAGTATTTACTTTTCTACTGTGTGCAGAGTTTTTGTGGTTTTTATTATATATTGGTTACTAGTTTAGATTGATTGATTTTTATTTAATTTCATGCAATCTATGATATGATTGATAGGTGTTAGATTTATCCCTAGGTTAGGAATGATTTATTCTAATTCAATCTTATATAGGTGGTCATGCTTATATAGGGCATTGATTAAAGGGGACATGAAATTAAGTTTTAAATTAACGACATTTTCAGTAAGTGCTTCAAAAATTACTAAGTCCCCCTTTAAAATTATAAGAGCATGGCCAAGTGTGGTTATGAATTGAGTATTTTAATTTTAAATATAACTGCTTGAGATTATTTAAATGATGATTTATTAGGATAACCCTGCAAGTTATTAAGTTTAGATTTAATTTTCATTCAATAAAATTTAATTTGAGCATTTGAGTTGTACAAATATTTAAAGTACTTTGAGATGGAATGTTTAAATATCTAATTTAGAATCCAAAGAGGAAGGGACATCCTTTAGAGAAGAGTCCCTATCCATTTGGAGATTCGAATTAGGATGAGCTTAAAATATCCAAGAGAAAAGATAATACCCCTTTCGAGGAGGAGTTTCTTTTCATTTGGATATCCAGACCCGACTATCCAAGGAGCTCGCAGAAAGACGAAGAAGTGAAGAATGAGAAGACCCATTCTCAAAATCACTTGAGTCTTAGGAGTAGAATCTGGGTTGTTGTCAGTGATACCTGCCACTTTACTTTTTCAACATACCCTAGGTTATAATATTAAGTGACACTTACCACATAGATTTTTAATTTGAATATTAATGTGATTGATTTTATTATTGATTGATGTATTGATTGCGATATAGAATTGCATATTTTTAATAGTTTTTTTGGCGATCTTGCATGTCGTATTTGATTTAGCCTGGAACCCGATCGGAGGCTTGTGAGGGAACGTTAAATATTCTTTTACTTAAAAAATTAAATTTTTTAGCCAACATAGAAACTCTAATATTTTTAAGAAGTAAGTCCGAGACCGCCGGGAGTTCGCACAGTATTATTGTTACATTCTTCTTTCCTTTGTTAGGTACCTCCCCGCCTACGGGTTTTGACAGACCACCTGGCCTATGAGGGTGCATATCTGTCAAGGGGAATATGCGTAATCTTTAGAATAAAATTATTTTTAAGCCTTTTTAAAATTACTTCATTCAAATTTTAAGTATTTATCGAGTCAATTTGCTTGCATTGTATTAGTAACAAATTAAAGGAGTGTCTAAAACTTTAATTGTATTTACTTAAGCATCAAATACCCAACATAAGTCAAAGGGGCCAATTAAAATCTGCTCTAGATGTCGGCCCCATCTCCTTAAACTCAATATAATTAACGTCCTTACCCACTCTTTCATAAAAGATAGGATACATATTTTTTAAAATGCCTATGTAGTTAGTTGGCTCCCCAATCCAGGCCGAGGTAAGTCCAGATCCTGCATTGCATTAGCTAGGTTTGGGCTACTAATTTTCAGTGCCTATTTTAGACTTAGGTTCTGAGGCAAGCTCAGGCTATAAGACCTTAACCTTCTGGGAATCTAATCCCAACTTTTTAATAAAATTGACAACTCAAACTTAAATATCTTTTAATTCAAATTCAAACCCAATACTTAGGATAGATTGTGGCACTTCTAAATTATTTTAAAATTCTAGGTGCCTCCTACCCTTTCTCTTTTGATTCCAGAAATATGTACTCAACTTTGATACATTCCTTATTGAATTTCCAATCCTCACCTCCTTTGATATCGAGCTTCGAATTTTTAAATAAAATTTCTACCGCTATTTTAATCTAGAGTATTTGTAGAAAATTTTGGTTTCCTACTATGTAATTAACTATGAGGGCTTGTGCTCATAGGAGATTTAAAAACTTAGATTAAAATTTTAAAATTAAGTTTTTAAAACCTTAATCGATTATCTTTGGGAAAGTCAAATTTGACGATCATTTTCATCATTTTTAAATGATTAATAATAACCGATATCTTCTTTCTCTGGGAAGATATGTCGTTCGATTATTATGATTTGATTATGAAATTAATGATCTCTTATCTATATTATTACAGTCAAATATTTGATCAAACATCATTTTGATCCTCCAGGATCATATATTGTCTTCTCTTGAGTTTGACTATGATAATCAAGATAAACTTAAAGTTTTATAATCTGAACCCATTAGGGAATGATATATTCGTCTCCTAAGGAGAGATCTTATTCATAATGATGCATTCAATTTTAAAACTAAAATTTCAGAAATTAAATCTTTCCCAAAGAAAATTAATCTTTTTTAAAACTCAAACATACTTTTTTAATCAAACAAGTACCAAATCGTCCACCAATTTTGACCTGCACCTAAAAGTATTTGAGAACGATCACCTATGGGTCTCATCTCCTCTAAAAGATATCTGCAAAAAATAAAAGAACCAATTAGCTACAATTTGTATATTTATAAAAAAAGTAAGAAATAAGTAAATTAAATGCAAGAAATAAGTAGTAACTAATGCTACGATAACATGTAGAAAAAGGAACTACTGTATCTATACTAACATGTAAAAAAGGAACTAATGTACAAGTAAAAAAAGGAACTATTATACAAGGAATAAAAGGACTACTATACAAGTAAAAAAAGGAACTACTGTATAGAAACTATTATATGTGTATACTAAAATATAAAAAAAATTTAATAGTCAATTCACATTTAGCTCATGACTATTAATTACTAGATGATTCACTTCCATTTGATGAGGCCAAATCCTCACTAATAACATCTTCAATGTTCTCCTCAATGTCCAAATCTACATCCTCTAATAACAACTCGGTCTCATTAGCTGCAAGTTGATCATCTACACCATTAGCAGGCCCAATAAAGTTCAACATGTACTCTTCTTGATGTGTTGCTAGTATTGATGCAGTATTCACAATGATCCCCCTAGGTTTAGTCTTGATGACTACAAGCCAATCTTGCTTATCCCTCAGTCTACCTGGATAGTTAGCAAAGAATACTTGGGTAGCTTGACTAGCAAAGACAAATGGGTCATATTTTTATATCTTTTACCTCATTTTATCTTTACAATATCATAAAGTGGATATACCATTGTTCCTCTATTTAGCACTAGATCAAACCAATCATAATTAAAATAATATAGGTTGTGCTCTTCACCAGGATATTCTAACTGTAGGACTTCCTACAAGACCCCATAATACTCACAATCATCATCTGTATGATTATTCCCTTTCACACATACACCAAAGTTTTCTATTTTTTGACCTTCACACCAAGCTTTGATTTGACATATGTAATTGTTGATAATAAAAATTGGTAAACATCTCACTGCTCTCATAAGTCCCTAAGCTAGACTCATTAAACCTTGGTCTTGCAAATCTCTAGATAAATATATATGTATGTATATATATATTACTACAATTTTCACTAAATTAATTGACCTGGTTGACGTAGAAAGTATAAATATATATGTATATATATATTACTACAATTTTCACTAAATTAATTATATATAAGGTTGAAGTGACTTATCGAAATACAAACCATTTTTTGAACCAATCTGGAAATTCAGATTCCATTGATCTCCTTTCTTGCTCTAATTATGATGTTGTATTCAAACCATTAATGAACTTCCTGCAAAAATTTTGAGTTTAGGGTTCTATGTATAATTCCATAGAATGTATAGAATTTTAACTGAAGCTTACTCGAGATATGGCTCAACTTCAGCACAATTAAGTAGTGTATATAATGTGGCAACTTTCATCTCCTTATCTGCCAAATAACGTATAGTACAAGCTCCTGCTACCTCGCCACTTTCACTAAATATTGATATATTACTAATAGATGAACATATATTTGGATTACCCAAATTTTGAGGTGCAATAGTCATTGTCGACTCACTCTGTGCCAAATTAGTATGAGTAAAATTGAGTAGTCTCATACATCAAGTATGCTTCACATATTAATCCTTTGGGATGTGCTTTATTCTTTATAGTCTTCTTAAGTTTATTTAAATACTTGATTGATGTATGGGAGTGAATTAGAAATTTGTTAATAAATTTTGATATGTTATGTTTTCATAAAATTACCTCTCAAAAGGATACATCCACCGATATTGAACTGATCCACCAACTCTAGTCTCATATGATAAATGCACTGGTAGATATTCCATGGAGTCAAAAAATCCTGGAGGAAATATCTTCTCAAGCTTGCATAGAATGAAAGGATTATTATGAACAAAGCTTCTTCATTCAATCTTAATGAGCATAAGTCTTTGAAGAATATACTTAGTTCAGTCAAGGGATTTAAGATTGAATCTAGAAGAGAACTGAAGGCAATGAGCAACAAATATTGCATGACGATGTGACAGTCATGACTTTTCAATCCAAATAATCTACCTGATCTCATATCAATACATCTACTGATGTTGAAAGCATATCCATTATGTAGCTTTAGGATCTGCACCCATTTACAAAATGCTCGCCTCTACTCTAAAGTGAAGGTAAATGGAGCTTTTGGATTTATACCATTTACACCATCTTTTAACTCAAGTATTTTTCTCCTACAAATATCCTTCAAATCTATCCTAGCTTTTAAATTACCTTTTGATTTATCCTTGATGTCCATCACTGTATTGAACACATTATCAAAAATATTCTTCTTTATATTCATCACATCGAAATTATGCTTGATCAATTTTGTTTTCCAATATGGCAAAGACCAGAATATACTCTTCTTTGTCCAATTGTGAGTAATTCCATACCCAGGTACTTTATAAATAGCTAATAATAGAGAATCAATTATCATGGGTATGAAATTTACTCATTCAAATATTTCCTCACTTCTTAGCCTTGGTGGAGGCTATGTCATATCCACTCTATTTTTAGTGAAAGCATCATTATTTCACCTAAATGGATAGTTTATGGGTAAGAATATACGATGACAGTCAAACTAAGTATTTTTGCCCCCATGCTTCATAGTGAATGATTTAGTTTTTTTCATACAATATGGGCAAGCTAGCTTGTCTGTAGTGCTCCAACCAGAAAGTATACAGCATGCTAGAAAGTCACCAATTATCCGAAGTAACGCTGCCCTTAATTTGAAATTTTGTTTAATGAAGATATTATACATAGTAACTCCTTCATTCCATAATAAGTTTAAGTCATCAATTAAAGGTCATTATATTTGTCTTTAGATTTTGTGGACCTAGAATGATAAGTGTCAAAAACATGTAGGGTGTAGTCATACAAACTCTATATGAAGATTATAAGGGGTGAACATCATAGGCCAGCATGAGTAAGATGAGGCATATTAGCTAAATGGAGTAAAATCATCTACACATAAACATATTCTTACATTCCTTTGTTCTGCGGTGAAGGTAGGATATGTACGATTAAAGTATTTTTAGGCTTTTACTTCTGACGGATGTGTTAGAACACCTGCTTGCGAGCTGTGTTCCTTATCCCATCGCATATGTGCTGTAGAGCTTATAGATGCATGTAAACGTTATAATCTAGGAATGATTGGTAAGTAGAACAACCGACTGACTGACACATCCTTCTGTCTTCTTTTTTCCCATAATTTGATTTAAACATTGGTGCATTATAATAATCTCAAGTAATATCTGACAATTTATCCCCATAGTATATAACATATATCTGTTAACATAGAAATATATTTTCGCAACAATCAAATTAAGTTTAAAAACCAATTTTTTAGTTCGGTATAGTTTGATAGAATTAAGTTATCTACCAGGTTGGTCTCCTTAAGTAAGTCAATGAATTGATTAAAGTATTCTTTGGGTACATTATATTCTATCTTAATGAGTAACATCTTTACAATAACATATAACTCTGAGTGAGTAATGCACCCATTCTAAATTGGTTATTATATAACGTGCAACAAATCATAGAAGTTTTATGCATCTTTATTCGAGGATTCTTCTATATATTGTTGAAATTGTGAGCTAGTTGCATCATAAATTAAATCCTCAAACGTCCTAACTCTACCTTCCTAAATTATGTTGGAATTTGTAAACGGGCTGCACTGAGAGTCGAAATGAGGCTCTTACTCACCATGTGAAGTTCAATACCAATATTCTTGCATGAATCCTCTACAATATAAATTAACAGTAATCTTATCTGGTGTGAGGTAAGATTATTTTTTGTGTTTGGAATATAGACAATGAATCCTTTCCTTTGATATGAAAGAAGGTAATTGACAGCCTACTTGAATGAAAGAATTCACTCCATTCATAAATTTATCTATTAATATCTTGTGTCCAGACAACAACCGATTATTCATCCAACTTCTATAATTTCGAATATATACATCAAATTTGTGCTATAAATTCCTACAACCAAATAATAAAATTTGTATCAATTTTAAAAAAAATTAAAATAATGTGCAATGGTGATGATTTCAAGAGTTTTCATGGATAGTTGTGCTGCTCATTCGTGCATCTACTTTCCAAATAAGCTTTAGGCCCTTGATTTGGACCCATTTGGGTTTGAATTAGGTTGAATTAGGTGTCATTGAGTCCATCTTTTTGAGACATTTAGTTCAACTATAAGTTTGCTGAAATTGGAGTTCATATGGCCTCTTCAACTAATTAGTATCTAGACATTAATGCTTCCTCCCTCCTAACTCCCACTATTGACTATTTATAGAAATCAACACCATAATAATGCTCAAACAAGTTTATCATTGGTAATGGATCTACTCTACCAATTTGTAACATTGGGTAAGACATCCTACTTTCACCCTATTTTAAGTTTTTCCACTCTTTTCTCTTGTAGAAGTTGGAGAGGCTTTTAAAGAAAATGAAATGTGAAAAAATAATAGGACCACATGATGATATTCTGAAAGAAGTGTAGAAATTCCTAGGCAATCAATGAATCTATTGTCTTACTAAATTCTAAAAGAAGTGTAGAAATGCTTAAGCAACTATGTGATACTAATATTTCTCAAAATTAGTTTAGATTCATGCTGCTAGGTATATTATGGAAGTTATACATTTGCTTAGAGGTTTAATGGAGAAGTACAGAGAGAGTAAGGAGGATCTTCATGTGATATTTATTTATTTATAGCAAGTAGGGGTGTCAATAATTGACACATCATGAAAATCCGACTCAAACCCGACCCAAAAATTTTAGGTCTGACCCTACCAGATCTCAAAATGGGTCGGATTCGGGTTCAGTAAAATGACACGTTTAAATTTCAGGTCGGGTCCGGGTTAACCCAATAACCCAAAATCTAACCCATTTCGACCCGCGCATTTTCATTTCACGCAACGAGAAGTGGTGGACTAAATTAGGGCTCCGTATCATTTCACGTCCACTTCATCCTCTCCTCTCCTTTGTCGTTTCATCTAGGGTTTTCATTTCTTCTCTTCGATTCTCCTTAGATCTCTGGCTCTGTCAACAGTTCCCTCTCTTCTCCTTCTCTGCCATATTGTTGGTTCGTGGTGTTCATTGTGTACATCTCGATTGGCTCAACACGAACACTTACATCGCTCGCTGTTTGTATCTTTTATCTTTTTTATATTTTATCCTTTTAGAAGCTTGATCTATGAGCAGAGTAGAGGGTTATCTTGCTGTTTGATTAAATTATTCCCAAGTTCCGTAAGAAATTTTTGGGTTTAGGGTTTGTCTGATTTGCGGTTGTCTTGCTGACTTGCTGTTATCTCGAATATTATCTCAGTTTTTTTTTAAAATATAGAAAAGTTTGGCATGCATTTCTGGATTGGCATGCTTTCTGCTATGGGGTTGGTTTTGTCTGAAAAATAGATGAGGTGTTGTTCAGTTAAATCTTGTTTGAGAGTGGTTTTCTGTTCAGTTTGTGCTGGTTTATCTAATTAATCATTTTGCTGAGTTGCTGTTCAGCAACCCATGCTTGGTTGATGGTTTTGTGACTTCTATTTAGTTAAATCTGGTTCCAAGAATATTTTTTTATATACAGAGTGAAAGTTCGTTAGGGATGTTAAGCCTTTATAAACTAGTCCCGAGGCTAACCAAGAGAGGGGTGAATTGGTAGTTTTGAAAATTCATAGGCAAACGATGATTTAGAAAATCTTTTTGAATGTTTTAAAATATTTACAGTTATGCGATGATGTGCAGATGTTCAACGATAATAGAATAATAATCACAATCACACAATCATCAACAAAAAAGTAAGTGTAGAAAATAATCAGAAAGAACACACCAGATTTTATAATGGTTCGGTCAACTTGACCTACATCCACTCCCCAGAGCCTCCCCTCTAGGTATTGTACTAACACTAAGTGACTCTCCTTCTGCTCCCACAGCAAAGCAGAGAAGCCTATATAAAAACTCCTTTTCACCAACCCGGTGAGGCAGAGAACCTGAAATCCTTTCGCTTCCTCCTGAAGCAAGCAAAGAACCTGTACTCCTTTCGCTTCCTCCTAAAGCAGGCAGAGAACCCAGATCTTCTTGTTGAAGATCCTACCACAGAACCACCAACAAGACAAGAGACAATGACCGGAGAAGATGACTCAGATCCTTGCTTGGAGCAACCTTTGTGAACACCTCATAAACCCCCCTCATAAGATCCTCTCTCTCTCTCTCTCTCTCTCAAGGTTTTCTATGGTAAGAAAAGTGGTAAAAGATCTTTCTTGTTGGAAGAAAAAGATCTTAAATTGGAGGGCTAAAAAATTATCCTAAATCTCAACTGGTCGCACATATCGTCCAGGACGATCAGTGTAAAATCTCATATATCAGTCTGGACGATCTGGTTTCTTTGGACGATTAGAAGATAAAATTTATTCCGATCGTCCCATACGATTCAGCGATCGTCCGGGATGATTAGTGTAAATCAGGAATTTTGTCCAGAAGACAGTACGGGTCGTCCAGGGAAACTTAGGCTAGACGATCTCAAAATGACTTTATCATCAAGGATGATATTTCTATCGTCCTGTACGATTAGTTCAAAACACCCAAAATCATCCTGAACATAGTTCAGATCGGCCTGCACAAAATATGTTGTACGATTAAAAATGACTTGATCGTCTAGGACGATATCTCTATCATCCTGTACGATTAGTTCAAACACGTTCATATCGTCTAGAAGATAGTTCAGTTCGTCCAGGTGAAATGCTCTAGAGGGTCAGAAATTTACATGTATCATCCCGGACGATATTGCGAACATCCAGGATGATATGATCGTATCAATAAAATATTAATTACTTTTATTAATCACTAGACTAATTTAGGTATGATTGTAAAGGTTCGTCCAGGATGATACACATATCGTCTGGGATGATCAGACCAAATCTCTAAAAATAAAAACTTGCCTAACTCAATCTGGGGACTAAGAATTTCTAATTTGAGCATATCGTCTTGTACGATGGGTATATTGTCCATGATGATCTGCTTAATCAAACTGACTTAATATAGTAGCCCTAATTAGGGTTTCTATTTTCATTGGATCGTCCAGGATGATATGAATAAAAATTGAAAATAAAAACTCTAACTCACTAAAACTCTCCCCCTGAGTGTGTGTGTGCAAGGTTACTTAGCTAGATGATCAATTACATTACATTTGACTCAAGAAAAAAAAAATACATTTAAACACACGTGAACCCGATCTTGAGTTGGCTTGAATTACATTTGATCATTTGTACCTAAAATATTAGTCAATCAAAAATAAAAAAAAGAAATATTTGTTATCATCAAAACTATAATCCTTAAACCCAAATTTGTAACAATCTCTCCCTTTTTGATGATGATAAATATTTATTCAGTAGTTTCAAATAGAACAGACAGGAGTAATCAACGCACATACGAGAGAAGATTTTTTATTTCAAATTTAACTAATTATAAATAGTAATACTAAATACAACAAGATAAACAACTACAACACAAAAATAGCAAAAGAAACTACTAGTAACTCAAAAATAAACTCCCCCTTTTGACATCACAAAAAGGAGGAAGAACAGACAAAATAACACAAACAAAAACATCACAACACAGAAAAACTAATAAAGAAGGGGATCCTGATCAGAAGGAGGAGGAGGTGGTGGCTGAAAGTAGCTGTGAATGGTGGTGAACTGCTCACCAAACTTGGCCATATCCTGGTTGTGCTGCTGTTGTTGGTGAGTCACAAAAGAATTGAAGCGAGCAACATCAGCCGCATACTTCTCCACTTATGCTGCCATATAGGAGTTAAAGTGAGTCTTCCACTGATCAAAGCGCTGCACCAAGTGATCCAAGTGTGATGCTAAACGAAGAGGAGCAGGTGCAGCTGGCTCAGGAGCAGCCTCCCCCTCTTCTCCCTCAACATCCGCTGCGGGCTCCAGATGAAGTCTATTACTGTGGAGAGTATGAAAAGAGCTGTTGGAGAAGAAGATAGGTGGGATTCTGGCTTGATCTGGATATTAAAAATTATATTTCATTTTAAAGGCATAGTGGATCAGATGTCCTAAAGCTAGGTTGGGGCGTCTCCTGTGGCCCGGATCCCTAATTGTAGTCAGTTGTTCAATGTAGCAAAAAATTAAATCAGCTGCATTAAAGTCGCGATGGGCCAGGATGTAGTAGGTAGTGTTGGAGAGTAAAGGAGTGATGTGGATGTGGTCCTCAGCCTTAGGAATGACGGAAGAGCGAAGGACATGTTGGATTGTCCTAGTATCCTTGACTAGGGAGGAACATACCTGGTCGTGGTATTGGGCATTTGTGTTACAAAGGAAGTGGTTGGCGACACTCCAATTAAAATCAGGGTCAGATGCTATAATATGAAGCTTATCGCCAAAAATTGATAGTTGAAGAATATTATGAAAGTCCTGGATGGTTAGTTCTACAGGTCGTTGATTAACAAAGGAGTGAAGGGCATAGTAATCAGAGGTAATGCGAAGATTGGGAAAGAAACCCCTAAGAAGTTCAGTGCTGAAAGGAAAAGCTAGAGTAAGAATTAAGGTGAGAGATGTGTGAGCGAACAGATTAAGTACCAGATATGTGAGGGTCCGTGGGTTCACAGTTTTGCCTTTAAAATGCAGCTTGATCAGCTACATCAGAAAAGTGAGGATCGGTAGTTTCTCGGGAGGAACTGGCACCCTATTGCCTGAATCTCTTACCACCAGCCATAAGAAGATGAGGGGATGAAGGATTGAAGGAAGAATGGTGAAAAATGGTGAATAAAATGGCTGTTTAAATAAAAATTGTCCAGATTGTCCAAGATAATCTCAGGATCATCCAAGATGATATGAGTAATAATGATGGCCAGGAAGATTGGTCAAAAAGGAAGTCGGATCGTCCAGGATGATTAGATATCGTCCAGGATGATAAGACACAGACGATCATCCTGAGGAGATAGGCTGGATGACTTTTGACAAAAAGTATCATCTAGGATGATTAGGTGGATCGTCCAGGACGATAGGCAATAAATGAATCGAACGGGCCGAATTTAAATCGTCCAACTGCTACCATGTGGATCATCTAGGATGATGAGGTGGATCATCCAGGATGATCACCAATAATTGGTGTATACCAGCCGTTGGATCATTATGGGGATAATTTGAATGGATCATCCAGGATGATATATCTATCATCCGGGATGATGTCGGATTGTCCAGGACGATATGAGGATCGTGCAGGACGATGTGAAGAAAATGAAAAAGGATGAAGGATGGAGAGGAAAGATCAGGGATCCAAAAAACACATAAAATGAAAAAAAACAAAATCAGATTAAATAAAAAATAGAAACAAGAAAACAAAAGTAAAAACAACGATTTTTTTTGTTGAATCGATCACCTCCAGTAAATCAGAATTTTCCCTTGAGTTTCAATTTAAAAATCAATAGGAAAAAATCGACGATGATGAAATTCAGTAAAGTTAGAAAATTGACTTTCGTAACTCCTACCTCGGACACCTTATATGTTCAAATTCCATTCAAACAAAAGTCTAATTCAGAAGAAAAGAAATTAGATTCGAAAAGAGATCTTTTCAAGCCTCATTCCAGAAAAATATCTGATAAAATAGTATTACGAAGTAAGGAATTAGAAATCATGATTTTCAATCTCAATCTTTTGAAAATATTAAGTGGTGCATTAATTTTTCTAAGACATTTAAAGATCTGAAAGAGAAGAAAGCTTGTTTCTTTGTGGGCTCATTTTGTACCTCTTTTTCAATTTGTTTGGCGCACTACGCATCTTTTGATTTTTGATACACTTTGTGTATTTATCAATTTGGCGATATTACGTATCTTTTTAGCTTTAGGCTCATTTTGTGTCTCTTTTTCAATTTATTTGGCGCACTGTGTATCTTTCATAAGCTTACTTTTTTTCATAATTGTTAAAGAATCTTAATTGTGAAATTACCTTCTAGACATAAGAGAAGATAAAAACTCACTCTCTATAGTAAGGAGGATTAATTCACAAAACAAAAGCCATACATCATATAATAAGTGCAATCACCTGATTAAGAAAATATAACACTGATTCAAAGCTTTGACAATACTATTCATATGAGGTAGATTACTGTAGGAAGATAAAATAGATCTCTATTTCAAAAACCAACTTTTTAATTTTGAAGAAAATTTTTATCCAAAAGAAATAATACACCACTAAAGGAGTTAGAGGTATCATCAATATTTCTTCCCTTTAATAGATTCAGAGGAGTCAATCACTGCTTACAAGCTTTCAAACAAAAATAACAAGGTAAAACACTTAGTTAGAAATCTAGTTTATTAGTAGTAGTGAGCAGTGATCTGATTCTGAAGAGAGTAAATAGTAAAGAAAAAGTAAACAAGAAGAATAAAAGACACACTAAAATCAGTAAATGAAAATTAGTAAATAAAAATCAACAGGAAATAATCAAATTCGATAAGCAAATCAAATAACAAAAATCAGTAGGACAATAACAAATTCTAAAGTGAAACAGTCAATCAAATCAAATAGAAGCTAAAAGCAAAATGAAAAATAAAAAAATCAAAAATCAGTAATCATCAGATTCATGCATTTATGTTAATCACACCCAATCTGGTCCTCAAAATTCTAAATGAGTCAAAGGCCAATGATTTAGTAAAGATGTCAGCCAGTTGATTTTTAGTTGCTACATGATGCAACTCAATATCCCTTTTTGTAACATGGTCCCTAATGAAGTGATGCCTTATATCAATGTGTTTGGTTCTTGAATGTTAGATAGGATTCTTAGAAATATAGATGGTACTAGTATTATCACATAGAACTAAAATTGTGCCAACAGGTAATCCTAAATCTAAAACTTATTGCTTCAACCAAAGGACTTGGGCCACACAACTTTCTAAGGCAATATACTCAGCTTCAACAGTGGAAAGTACAACTGAGTTCTATTTTCTACTGGACCAGGAGACTAAAAATTATCTTATGCATTGACAAGTTCCAAAAGTGTTATTTCTATCCATCATATATCCTATAAAGTCAGAGTAAGAATATCCAATAATTTCAAAAGAAGTGCTGTGCCTATGATACCAGATTCCTAGGTTTGGGGTCCTTAAGAGATATCTAAGGATTCTCTTAACTGCAGTCAGGTGGGATTCCTTAGGATCTGCTTGAAATCTAGCACAAATACAAACACTAAACATAATATCAGGTCGGCTAGTAGTCATGTAAAGCAGTGATCCAATTATTCCTCTAAACTTCTTCTAATCAATAGATTTTCCATTTGAATCTTTATCTAACTGAACAGTGGAACTCATGGGAGTATTGATTGACTTAGCTTTGTCTATTTCATATTTCTTTAAGATGTTCTTAGTGTATTTTGATTGATTCAGAAAGGTTCAATTATCCATTTGCCTTATGCTAAACCCCAAAAAATAGGACAATTCTCCCATCATACTTATCTCAAACTCCTTACTGATTGTCATAAAAAAATCATCACATAAATTTTTATCAGAATATCCAAAGAGTATATCATCAATATAGATTTAGACAATGAGTAAATCATCACCTACTTTCCTAAGAAAAAGGGTGGTGTCTACGCTCCCCTTAACAAACTCTCTTTCTAGAAGGAATGTGCTAAGCCTCTCATACCAAGCTCTGGGTACCTATTTCAATCCATATAAGGCCTTTTTTAATTTATAAACATGATTAGGATATTGAGAATTCTCAAAACCTGGGGGTTGCTCTACAAAGACATCTTATTTTATTACCCCATTCAAAAAGCACTTTTGACATCCATTTAAAAAAGCTTAAATCCTTTATAACAGGCAAATGATAGTAGCACTCTAATAGCTTCCAATCTAGCTACAGGGGCAAAGGTCTCCTCAAAATCAATCCTTTATATTTGATTATATGCCTTAGCCACCAATCTTACCTTATTCCTAACCACAACACCAGAATCATTCATCTTATTCTTAAAGACCCATTTGGTTCCCATTATACTTTGATCCTTAAGTCTTTGTACTAACTCCCAAGCATCATTCCTTACAAATTGATTCAATTCATCTTGCATTGATAAAATCCAAAATTCATCAGAAAGGGCTTGATTGATGTTGGTGGGTTCAGTCATTAAGATAAAGGCATAATGGTTTACTTCCTTCCTAAGTCCATGCCTAGTTCTAACACCTTCAGAAGGGTCTCCTAAGATCAGTTCTTTAGGATGACTCGAAGAATATCTCCAATCTCTAGGCAACGCATTTTCCTGCCCTTTCCCCCAGATTTGTATTTTCAACTCCTTGGATAATCTCTCCTACCTCTTCTTCTTCCTCAACTCTAGACTCCTTAGGATCATATTCATCAAACACCACATGAGTTGTCTTTTTCACCACCAAAGTCCTCTTACTAAACACCCTAAAGGATTTCTCCAAACTAGAATAGCCTAAGAACACTCCTTCATCAGATTTGGGGTCAAATATTCCTATGGATGATTTCTCATTGTTCAGAATAAAAATCTTACAGCCAAAGACATGGAGGTGGGATAGGTTTGGAGTTCTACCCTTAATGATCTCATAAGATGTCTTATTCAGATTGGATCTAATATTCACCCTATTCAGCACATAACAGGTAGTGTTTACCACTTCAGCCCAAAAGTATTTTGGAAGTGAATACTCTGCAAGCATGGCTCTAGCAGCTACCACCAAGGTTCTGTTCTTTCTTTCAGCTATCCCATTCTGCTGAGGGGTCTTAGGAGCTGAAAAGTTGTGGTTAATTTCTTGATCCTCACAGAAGGTTCCAAATATCTCATTTTTAAA
This sequence comes from Dendrobium chrysotoxum, assembly GCA_019925795.1. Classification (NCBI taxonomy): domain Eukaryota; kingdom Viridiplantae; phylum Streptophyta; class Magnoliopsida; order Asparagales; family Orchidaceae; genus Dendrobium; species Dendrobium chrysotoxum. Next base: position 42,819,954 of record CM034303.1, on the reverse strand, counting down.
CTCCCCACCATGATCACTATAGATGGTAATAATCTCACATCCTAACCTCTTCTGAATCCAAGTGGAGAAAGATTTAAATTCATCAAATGACTCAGATTTATGTGACAGAAATCTAATCCAAGTGAACCTCGAGTAATAATCAACAATCACAAATCTATAGACTCTCCCCCCTAAGCTGGCAGTGCTAATGGTTCTTAACAAATCCATGTGAAGGACTTCTAAAGGTCTAGAGGTGTTGATGTCCTTAATTAAGTGGAAAGAGGAGTGGACTTGCTTCTCTAATTGACAGGCATTATACAGGTGGTCCTTAGTGAACTTAAGCTTGGGGACACCTCTAACTAAGTCCTTTTGTGTGACTCTTCTAAGGGTTTTCATACTAGCATGGCATAACCTCCTATGCCACAGCCAAGTCTCATCAGCAGCAATTTTTAAGCAAATAGCAACATCAGCTTTAAAGCAATTTAAATCCAGCATGTAGATATTATTGACTCTTTTTTCCTACAAAATAATTTTGTCATTTAAGCTTATAATACAGCAAGTAGGCAGGAACTTTATGCTGAAGCCTTTATCACATAGCTAGCTGATGCTGAGCAGATTGTGTTTCAGTCCATCTATAAGTAAAATATTATTAATAATAAAATTTTGTGAATCACCAATTATACCTGCTCCTACCACCCTCCTGGTGTTGTTGTATCCAAGTGTAACCTTGCCTCCAGCTATGGTCTCCAGTAAAATGAACTAATTTGCATCTCCTGTCATATGTCTTGAACATTCGCTGTCCAGGTACCACATGCTCTCACGAGGCCTTTTGTGAGAGCACACCTACAAAATAATCAAACGGTAAGAATTAGGAACCCAAATAGGTTTGGATTTCTTCTTATGAAATAGGTTTGGATTTCTTCTTATGAAAGAAGAATGCAATGCATGTGTGCTGTACTGTGAAACATACAATTTGGGTCTCCACACCCAATGTGTACTACAGTGAGCAGTACAGGTGTGAGAGATATGTCCTAGCATGCCACAAGAGAAATATCTAATGCTAGGAAAAGGGTTAAATAATCTATGTGGGTGATAGTACCTCTTTTTAGGTTTGAATGAAACATGCTTTGATGATTTTGAATTAGATTCTTCAAATGGTGGAGGTGCATAAAACTGTGCAAAAGTAGGAGGTATTTTATTTTTCTCAAAAGCACTAATTTTTAGTTTTAGAAATTCATTTTCCTTCTTGAGACTTATGATTTTAAATTTCAAATAATGCTCATCACTAGCTAAGTTACATGCCATGATGTATAGTTCTTTATAAGCTTTTTCTAAGTCAACATGCGATATTTTTAATGACTCATGCTCAATAATTAGTTCAGAATACTTTTTGTTTAATTCATTAAATTTATCAAGTAAAGACATGTGATTGCTATCAAGTATAGAGTGATCTTTAACCATAACATTATGCTTTTTTTGCAAATTTAAGAAATCTAATTTTAGGCTGGCATGGGTTTTCTTAAGTTTCCTATACGATGAATAAATTTTCTCAGAAATATCAAGCAATTGATCATAGGTTAGTACACAAACCTCTTCTTGATCAGACTGACCAAGATGATCATCAGCCATCAGACACAAGTTCGTAGTCTCCTCTTCAGCTTCAGTTTTAGAGGAGTCAGATGCAGAATCAGCCTAGAATACTGTTTGAATCTGCTTCTTGTCCTTCTTAAACTTGGTTTTCTCCTCACCCTTCTCCTTGCTTGGTTGAGCCTTAAGTGTAGGATAATCAGCCTTTATATGTCCAGGTTTCTTACATTCAAAACAAACAGTATCAGATGAACCTTTAAAATTTTTACTACTCTTACTTTTATTCCACTTCTAAAAGTTTTTGTGCTTCTTTCTTAGAAATCTTTTGAATTTCCTAGTGATTAAGGCAACATCATCGCTATTAGATCTAGAAGTATCAGTATAATTATCGTTGGCCTTCAGTGCCACAGTTTTCTCCTTCTTCTTCTCACCTGCATCATGCTGTCTTTGGTTCACCCCTTGCTCGTAAGCAATGAGTGATCCAGGTAAGTTATTAATAGAATAGCCATTCAAATCTTTAGATTCAATGATCAAAGTTATCTTGGCATCATAGGAAGAAGACAAACATCTCAAAATCTTGTTAACTTTCTCATAATTTATAAGCTCTCTTCCTAAGGCATTTAGGGAGGTGACAATTTGAGTGAACCTAATATACATTTTTGAAATTGATTCACTAGCTTTCATACGAAAGATGTTCAATCTAGATTACTTAACTTCAGATGTACCTTCATAAGTAATGCATAACCTATCCTAGATTTCTTTACCAGTCGTACAAGTGAAAACATGCATGTAATCTTCAGATTTTAAAGCACAAAAAAATAGTTCAAATATTTTGCATTTAGTTATGCTAAATCACGATAATCAAATATCTATTCAGTAAAAGGAAGTTCAATTTTAATGCCATTTACAAGTTTATGAGGTACTTCATAATCATCTTTAACAAGCATCCACATGCGATAATCAATAGATTATAAAAAGGTGGACATGCGAGTTTTCCAAAAATCAAATGACATATTATCAAATAAAGGTGGATGAATAATGGAATAACCTTCAGTAGTATTTATATTTCCAAAGTTAGCCATGAATCAAATTCAAAAGTTTTTCAAAACTTGATTTTATGAATACCGCTCTGATACCACTTGAAAGTTTGTTAGGGATGTTAAGCCCTTATGAACTAGTCCAGAGGCTAACCAAGAGGGGGGTAAATTGGTAGTTTTAAAAATTCGTAGGCAAATGATGATTTAGAAAATCTTTTTGAATATTTTAAAACATTTACAGTTACGTGATGATGTATACGTGGTCAATGATAACAGAATAATAATCACAATCACATAATCATCAACAAAAAAGTAAGTGCAAAAAATAATCAGAAAGAACACACCAGATTTTATAGTGGTTCTGTCAATTGGACCTACGTCCACTCCCCAGAGCCTCCCCTCCGGGTATTGCACTAACACTAAGTGACTCTCCTTCTGCTCCCACAATAAGGCGGAGAAGCCTGTACAAAAACTCCTTTTCACTAACCCGGTGAGGCAGAGAACCTGAACTCCTTTCGCTTCCTCCTGAAGCAGGCAGAGAACCTGGACTCCTTTCGCTTCCTCCTGAAGCAGGCAGAGAACCTGGACTCCTTTCGCTTCTTTCTGAAGTAGGTAGAGAACCCGGATCTTCTTGCGGACGATCCTACCACAGAACCACCAATAAGATAAGAGACGATGACTGGAGAAGATGACTCAGATCCTTGTTTGGAGTAACCTTTATGAATACCTCACAAACTCCCCCTCACAAGATCCTCTCTCTCTCTCTGAAGCTCTCTCTCTCTCTTAATGTTTTCTCTGGTAAGAAAAGTGACAAAAGATCTTTCTTGTTGGAAGAAAAAGATCTTAAATAGGAGGGCTCAAAAATTACCCTAAATCTCAATTGGTCATCACATATCATCCAGGACGATCGAAGGATCGTTCGGTATGATCAGTGTAAAATCTCATATATCAGCCTAGATGATCTAGTTTCTCTAGACGATTAGAAGATAAAGTTTATTTCGATTGTCTCGTACGATTTTGCGATCATTCTGGATGATTAGTATAAATCAGGAATTTCATCCAGAAGACAGTACGGGTCGTCCAGGGAAACTTAGGCTGGACGATCTCAAAATTACTTGATCGTCCAGGAAGATATTTCTATCGTCCTGTATGATTAGTTGAAAACACCCAAAATCGTCCTGAACATAGTTCAGATCGGCCTGCACAAAACGTGCTGTACGATTGAAAATGACTTGATCGTCCGGGATGATATCTCTATCATCCTATACGATTAGTTCAAACTTGGTCATATCATCCAGAAGATAGTTCGGTTCGTCCAAGTGAAATGCTCTGGACGGTCAGAATTTTGCATGTATCATCCTGGACGATATTACAATCATCCAGGATGATATGATCATATCAATCAAACATTAGTTACTTTCCTTAATCACTAGACTAATTTAGGCATGATTATAAAGGATCGTCTAGGATGATACACGTATTATCCAGGATGATCAGACCAAATCTCTAAAAATAAAAGCTTGCCTAACATAATCTGGCGGTTGAGAATTTTTGATTCGAGGATATCTTCCTATACGATGGGTATATCATCTAGGATGATCTGCTTAATCAAACTGACTTAATATGGTTGCCCTAATTGAGGTTTCTATTTTCATTGGATCGTCCAGGATGATATGAACAAACATTGAAAATAGAAACTCTAACTCACTAAAACTCTCCCCTTGAGTGTGTGTGTGCAAGGTTACTTAACTAGGGGATCAATTACATTACATTTAACTCAAGAAAAAAAATAAATATATTTAAACATACGCTGACCCGATCTTGAGTTGGCTTGAATTACATTTAATCGTTTGTACCTAAAATGTTAGCCAATCAAAAATAGAACACAAAAATATTTATTATCATCAAAACTATAATCCTTAAACCCAGATTTGTAACACAGAGGATATGTTATGCTGTTATATTTATTTTTGGCAGTTATGTTGTTATACTGAGTTGCTGTTATTAGTGTTTATATTCAGCAACCCATGCTTGCTTGATGGTTATGTGACTTCTGTTTAGTTATGTTGTTAAATATTAATTATGTTTTTTTTCTGAATTATGCATGTTATGTCATATATGTTATGTTGGAGAAGTTGTTTTTTGGCATTTGGTGAAGAATTTAATGAGTTAAAGTCTCAATGTGTTATGTGTATTTTTTTAAACAAGAAATTTAACATATAGGTCTGAATTAGCATTGTAATATATTCTAATATTTTGGTTAGATGGAGGATTTCAATACCATTCCTGAGAATTTTTCTTTTGATGAAAATGAAGAAGTCCGGACTTGTGAAAATGCTGTAGAGCCCTCTAACGAGCTATGTAATGAGGGGACAATTACTAAGAAATGGCGAAGGATGACCTCAATTGTTGGGGCCATTATGAGATGTTACCTATTACAAAAGATGGAAAACAAAAATATAAATGTAAGAAAGTGGCAGTACTTATTTATGTGATAGCAAAAATGGAACTGGTAATCTTAGACGCCACCTCAAAAATTATAAGAAAAGAAGTATGCGTGATATAGGATAATTGATCTTATAAAGCAACAATGAATCTTCAATGTCTATGTCTGATGATAAGTTTGAGCATGCTGAATTTCGTGACTTGTTTACTGCTTCTATCATTATGCACGATTTGCCCTTTCAATGTGTTGAGTGGGTTGGACTTCGAGCACTTTTACTGTATCTTCGTCGAGACTTGCAATTAATTTCTAAAAATACGGCTAGAAATGATTGTAAAAAATTATTTATGAAGGAAAAGTGTAATATTAAGAAACAATTATCTATAGTCACTAGCAGGGTTTGCTTAACATCCGACCTTTGGACATCTATAAATACTGATAGGTTTATTTGTTTAACTGCTCATTATATTGATAATGATTGGCAGTTACAAAACAAAATTATTAATTTTTCATTCATGCCACCCCCCCCATGATGGAATTACTTTGTTTGAAAAGATATAATCTCTTTTGGTTGAATGGAAAATAGAAACCAAGCTATTCAGTATTACTTTTGATAATGCTTCTACAAATAATACTTTAGTTGATTATCTAAGAAATCATTTAAATTTGCGTGGTAGCTTGTTATGCGTTGGTGATTTTTTTCATGTACGTTGCACAGCACATATCGTTAATCTTGTGGTTCAAAAAGGTTTGAAAGACATTGATAGTTCAGTTGGGAAAATAAGAGATAGCATTAAGTATGTTAAAAGCTCTCAGGCTAGAAAATAAAAGTTTATTGATTGTGTTACACAAAGTTTCTTAGATGGGAAACGAGACGTCAGGATGTCCCCACCCGATGGAACTCCACATTCATAATAATTGACAGTGCAATCTATTTTAAACGTGCTTTTCAACATTTAGAATTGGTGGATGCAAATTACAAGAATTGTCCAATGGCTTCTGAATGGGATAAAGTTGAAGAGATTAGCAAATTTTGGCACCTTTTTTATGAAATAACTTATCTCATTTCGGGTCTAAATACCCTACAACAAATTTGTACTTCCCCTGTATTTCTATTGCTTATGCAGAACTAAAAAATGTAATGTTAAGTGGGCATCAATCCATAAAAAGAATGGCAGTAGGAATGATTATAAAGTTTGAAAAATACTAGTCCGAATTCAGTGATATTTTGGCAATAGTAGTGATTCTAGATTTGAGATACAAAATGATTTTCGTTGAGTGGTGTTATCAGAGATTGTATGGAGGCAATTACCAACATGAATTAAGGAAAGTGAAACTTAAGTTAATTTCATTATTTGCTAACTACGGTTCAAGAAGCAATCTTTCATTAGGACAAAGTTCAAATACTTCTGAGTTGGTACAGGGATTACCTTCAAAGAGCATTTCATTACCAATGATTAAGTCCAAGTTTATGCAGGTTATGTGTCAATATCTGTATATCTGTAACTTTAATTATTTTTAATTTTGTTTCTAATGCCTTTCTAAAAAAACAGGATTTTGCTTCATTTTAGAAGGATGTCTTTACACCAAGAAAATCTGAATTAGACATGTACCTTGATGAATCTAAGCTTGATAGCAATGTAGATTTAGACATTTTGAAGTTTTGGAAAGGGAACCATTATAGATTTCCTTGTGTTTCAGCTATGGCTCGTGATATACTATGCATTCCAATAACAATAGTAGCATTTGAAAGTGCCTTCAGCAATAACGGTAGAATTTTAGATCAATACTAAAGTGCATTGAAACATGATATTGTCGAGGCACTAATTTGTTTTAAGGACTGGTTATATGGAGAACATGGTGATTATTCGGCCATCTTAAAGCAATTCTATGTTTCTATCATTTATTTAAAAGCTGAAAATCATTTATCTAATGTTGTTGTAGCAGCAAATGACCCCAAACTTGATGCAGTAACTGATGATATCCTTAATTTAGATGTGAACAGAAATGATAGAGAGCTTGGTGAAAGCTCTGTTGTTGGATAAACAGAATTATTTGAGAGCTTGCCTATTATTTATTTCATGCCTATCTATATTTCCTTCTAAGTTTCAAGAACTACAAGTTGGTTAGCTATTATTTCATTTTAGTTGATGCAGTAATTGATGATATCCTTTATTATTTTGGCTAATGTTGTGGGTTTGGTTCCTATAATTTATGATGGATTTTCTAGATTTGTTCACTGCTGTGTTTCCTGGATTGATGTGTTGGTTGCCTGGGAAGCAGGGTTAGGTTGCCTGGGATGCTGTCTTGGTTTCCCTGGGAAGATGTCTTAGTTGCCACGGTTGTTGTCTTGATTTCCCTGGGTTGTTGTCTTGGTTGATGTCTTGGTTTCCTTGGGATGCTAGCTTTGTTTCCTTGGGGTGCTGGTAATGTTGAATTTTTTTTAATTTATAAGTTGATTAATTGCTGTCTTGGTTTGCATTATTATCTTGGTTGATTGGGTTTCTATCATGATTGCACTGGTATGATGTGTTGGTTGCATGGGAAGGTGTCTTGGTTTCCCTGGGAAGGTGTCTTGGTTGCCACAGTTGCTGTGTTGATTTCCCTGGGTTGTTGTCTTGGTTGCTATCTTGTTTTCCATGGGTTGCTGGCTTTGTTTCCCTCGGTTGCTAGCTATGTTTCCCTACTGGACTGGTTTATTTGTGTTGCTGTCTTGGTTGCATGTTATTCACCTGCAGGCTGCAGGTCATGGTTTCATTTTTTAATTCTTTACTGCCTTGTTTCCCTGGGTTGTTGGCTTTATTTCCCTCAATTGCTGGCTATGTTTCCATGGTGGGTTTGTTTATTTGGGTTGCTATCTTGGTTGCATGTTATTCACATGCAGGCTGTAGGTCGTGGTTTCATTTTTTAATTCTTTGCTGCCTGGGTAACTGGGTTGGTTTCCTATTACTTGTTATATCTGTTCAAATGCTCGGTTGGTTTCGAAAGCATTGAAAGTTGAGTAGCGATGATGAGTACCCTTCTAAACTGATTGTGAAGTCATTTGGGGAAAAAATTATTGCAACCAAGTGGCATTTGTGTTATCGTCTAATCAAACAGATACTACATATAACTCTAAAATACAAAATGCCGCCTTGGATGGCAATTCCACAACTATAAAAAATTATATTGTTGACTCACATTTCATTATTTAATGAATTATTTTGAGGGTTAATCTAAGCTAATGACTCAATCTTTCAACTAATTCATGAATTTATAATTATATCAATTTAACTATTTATATTTTTTACAGTTAGCGTGAATCTCCTTGAGGGCTAGCAAATGGCTTTCGTTCTCTAAAGTTCGGACTTCTTCAAATAGTCATACTTATATTTGTAAATTGTAATTTAAAACTTTATGATTTATAATTTGTGAAATTATATATTTGTAACTTGTTATATGTGGTAATTGACTAATTGGTATGTAATTTATTTGATCATTTATTATTCAAGAACTATGATGTACAAATTGACAATTTGTAATTTTGAATAATTTGTAAGTTGCTTAATTATGTTTAATTTATAATTTGATGAATTGCTGTCTTGGTTTGCATTATATTTTGTCTTGATGGGCTGGTTTATTTGTGTTGCTATCTTAGTTGCATGTTATTCACCTGCAGGCTGTAGGTCATGGTTCCGTTTCTTAATTCCTTGCTGCCTTGGTAACTGGGTTAATTTCTTGTTACTTGCTGTATATGTGCAAACGGGTCGGAGGGTCAATCCGGGTTGACTCGAACCCAGCTTGGGTCGAGTTCGGGTCCTGAATATTGACCCATTTTCCTAAACGGATCGGGTTAGGGTTGACCTGTTTAGGTTCGGGTCAGGTCGGGTTCGACCCGAACCCGACTCGTGACCCGATTTTGACAGGCCTAAGAGCAAGCATATGATAAAGTTTCAAGAGAAGTGCTAAGGAGAGTTACAAGATGGTTTGACAAAGTATTTTCCTATTTCGGTTGGATTACTTCAATGATCAACTTTAAGCCCATATCTTTTTTCTTTGGTCATGGATATTCTTATGAGACATTTGCAAAAGAATGTATCGTGATGTATACTTTTTGCTGATCATGATATTCTTCTTATTGATAAAACTAGAGTGAGAGTTATTGAAAAGCTTGAATTATGGAGGTCAACTTTAGATTCTAAAGTTTTTGATTTTAGTAGATCTAAAACATAATACATATAATATAATTTTAGTAGTAATAGATCTAGTGGCGAGATTGTGGAATTAAGTGATCAAGTTATTAAAAAGAGTGCATGCTTTAGATATCTCAAGTTTGAATCATGGCTATCGTCACAGCGAGCGAGCTCCGGTTGTCGCTTCCAATCCAACAAAACCTCCATTTCCTTCTTTTTGCCCTAAATCCCGGATTTAATAGATGTTTAGTTCGGCAGATTTAAGGGATTTGGCGGAACATACGCGAAAGGGAAAAATTTACCTTCACAGCGAGCGAGCTCCCATTGTTGCTTCTAAATCCAAACCCAACAGGAAGGATGTCATCGAAGGGGCGAAGTCGAACAACAACGAAGGAGACAAAAAATGCCAACAAGGGGGTGGTTAAAGAAATGAGCTAACGTCGGTGAGAACTCACGAGCAAGGAACGTTAACGACGAAGGAAATGAAGCTAGGTCGAGCAAATGAATGAAATGAGCTGGATATCGGCTTAGATAAACTTATTTGTGAAGGATTTGCGGCGGATCTGTGACGGAATTGCAGCGGATTTGCGAAATTTCCGCCACAAATCCGTCACAAATAAATTTCCGTCACAAATCCACCGCAAATCATTGGTTTTCCTGTAGTGAAATTAATATTGAGACTCTTACATAAGAAATTTAACTCAATTTCTACTCAAAAAAATTAAAAAAAAAATTCGTCTCACCAAAAACAAATATGTGAAAATTAATTTCAAATAATTTCCTCTGCCATTGTCATTTTCTTTCTTTCAACTCATTTAACCCAATCAAAGCCTTCATGTTATTAAATAATGTTGTCAAGTGGTAATTGCATTTAAAATAATAAATAAATAAATTTAGATCTGTCAATGAATGATATTAGAACTTTAGTAATAACTATCAAACAATAGCCTAAATCATACAAATTCTTAAGTTATATTTCCGTATATATTATAATTCAGTAGTTTCACTTTCATATGAGAGCTCATCACACCGATAATCATATCTCAAAAATAAAAGTCGTTCAATATAGGCTTAGTTTGGGATGCCTATCTTACTGCTTCTTAAAGCAACTTTCTAGTACAAAAATTTTAACTTTTATACTAAAAAGGTGTTTTAAGAAACAGTAAGAAAGTCATCCCAAACGAAGTCATAATTAAGGCTTTGTTTGGGACAACTTTGTTATTGTTTTCAAAAATAACTTTCTTACTGCTTTCTAAAGCAGCTTTCTACTATAAAAACTTCTAGTTCAAGAAAATTTTATAATAAAAAGTTGTTTTAAAAAATAGTAAAAATGTTATGCCAAACGAAACCTAAATTCCATGCAAGAAGAGCTTAATCATATCAGAAAATAATGGGCGATACGTACTCATACATGAACTTCACTCAACCCCGTTATAAGGTACTTTGTTAGTCCTGAAGCAAACTTTCAATCTTCAAAAGTGTTATTCCTCAAATAACTCATGAGTTGAATATCAACTTGTGGGAGCTCATCTTGTTAGTTTTGATAGCTGATTTTTAGCTAATATGAGTCGTCTTCAACAGTCCTGTAGTTGCTTTCCTTCCATGTGTTTTATTCAAAAAATCCTTTACCTTTAATGGAAAAATTTGTTTATCAAGTTGATATTTTGACAATGATATGGCCCTTTATTCATGATCTATTGAATTGCTAGGCAATAATTTCGGGGTCTCCATCAAATAATGAAATAGAATATGTAGGCTTAGCTGGCTCTATGGTTTTATTATAGATATTGTAAAGATTTTGGCCTTAATCTGCTGATGTGTTCCATCATTATCTGTGAGTCGTCTTCAACAGTGCTTTACGGTTCTGATAAAATAGTTTATATTGCTTATATTCACAAAAAAAAAAAAAAAAATAGTGTACATTGCTACAGTTCACCCAATTATTTTGCCATGCATAAACACATTATATTTCTAAGATGGATAAAGAAATTAAGTATCTGTTTGGGATGGCTGAAGATGTTTAATAAGGTTGGTTGTGAAGCTGTTGTGGAGAAAATAATTTTGACTTCATTTGGAATGGCTTTCTTACTGCTTCTTAAAGAAGCAGTAAGAAAGTGTTCTCAAATGAAGTACTTAGTCTGATGGTAAGAAATAGCTTTTCATGCTAATAATTTTTGAAAAATAATGAGAAAATAACAAAAAAAGTAATACCCAAATGAAATTATGATTTCCATTAAAAAAATAAAGTAGCATGAAAGCTGACAGACCACAAATTTTTTTTAATTGTAGCCTTGAGTTGTAGAAGATGAACTGGAATGAATAAGAAGAAGAAAAGAACATTAAAGAAACTTATGTAGCTCAAATTATGAAGCTTATGGACCTAAAACAACTAATAAAAATATTAAAGATTATCCCAAGAATAAGGCTTCGTTTGGAATAGTTTTCTTTCTGTTTTTTAAAATAACTTTTTAGTAATACTAAAATAAATTTTGTACTAAAAAAATTATTTTAGAAAATAATAAAAAAGCTATCCCAAATGAAACCTAAGTCTTAAAATTTTTTTCCTTAATGATGAATATAAATTCATAAATAAAATGATGCCGACAATTTTGTAATGTTAAAATCAACTATACGAATTGAAAAGATTGTTTGATTGAGCTCAGAAGGGGTCTCTTTAGGAACATTACAGTTATTAATAGCTCAAGCTCAAAGAAATATATGTATAATATTGTAATGGTCCAAATTGTTCGATTGACCAGTACAATTATTATTAGCTCAAACCTATAGAAATCTATGGATAGTGTTTTGATCCAAATTTGATTGGATAGTTTGAGATCTTCTTTAAGAATTACTAAATATTTAAATTTTAAATTCTAACTTCAAGTTTGTTTGCTCAAATCTTACCATTGTGAATCTTCAATTGAATATAATTAATGACTTACAGCTTTTTTTAGAGTATGTTGAGTCTAAATTTGCCCATGTAGATAAATATGACAAGTGAAGAGGAGAATGAGTGGGTGAGGACAGAAAATGGCTCTAGAAATTAACCAATACTTTTTTCGGATGGTGTAAGTAGCATAATCTATTATAATAATAGTCTTATCTCAAAATACTTTTCAACCCATTATTTATAAGATTTAAAAGGCTAGAAGATAGATTATATATATATATATATATATGAAATACATGATTCGACTGGTTTCTACACATGAACAATCATCTCTAACTGGTTTCTACACATGAACAATCATCTCTAACGTGGCTTTGGTTGTCTCCAGCAAGTGTCTGTAGTGTAGTGATTGTCTTCTGTGAGTGCATTGAATGAGCACCTCAAACAAATGTCCTGAGTGTATACTTTTGCTGTAGTCGCACGAAGAATTTGAACAAATAAAATAAAATCTTCGAGAGAACAACATCTTTAGATCATTCATATTCATTGTCAAATATTATCCAATATGAATATCAAAATATTTTCCACATCCTTGTAACACATGATTTTTCTGGATCCCACAGATGACTACACACCATTAATTTACAATTAGAGCTCTGAGGATAAGGTTTTTTAGTATAAACTGAGAGTTTGTTTTGTTGTATAACACAATTCAAAACGTTTAATCAATTTGTTTTTTATTGCATAATCTTCCTCCAAGCAAACAAAGCAAATAGAATCAAAACGATTTCCTGATATGGGACCGACCTTCAATATTTTACTTGAATGAGTTCTTCGCACATGTAATATAGGAAAGGTTATCCATTAAAAAATTTAACAATATTTTGTTGTTTTCTGACAATATTTATTCTGCAACAGCTTATCAGAAAGAAAACGCCTTCCATTTATTAGCGTTGATTATGGAATATATAAACAATAAAAAAATCCTTATTTTTGCTGTTTATGATAAAGAATTTGTAACAGTGGATTACAATTGCTTTCCTACAATAACTTCAAATAATTATAACGACAGCAACAGCGAAAACAACTAAGCCATATAAGATAGAGTTGATTATCCTCATGGCCTAAATTGTTTGTCCTTTTTCTTGGAACTATTGAGCATCCATTCACTGAATGCAACAGTCTGTTCAATAGATTGAAATTAACTGATCGGAAAGGCCTGACATGATGCAATATGATTTTTTTTTTTATAGAAAATTTAAGTGCCGAAGCATGCAATATTATTCATATAAGTTTATATCAATAATTTTTTTTTAACAATTTAATTACATCTTGTCATTAGATTGACCCATTCAATAGCTAATTTCTACCCAAAAAAAAGTATTACAGCATCTTCCACCCTCATAATTGATCATTGAAAGAAGATGAAGCTCTAATAACATTTTTGTCCGAAGAGAGAAAGAGAGGAAGGCACGTGAAAAAGGAAGGTTTTTTATTTATTCAAGCAATAATTGCGAAAGCCATATGCCAGATCAGAGTCCTCATTGAAATGAACACTTCTTCTGAGGTTATAATGAGAATCCAGAAGAATTCAACTGTTCTAATTTAAACAAAGTAGCTGAGGAAGTTGGCATCTCCAGCTGCTTTCATTACGTCCACCAATTTTTGTTAGTACTGTGCTAGATTGCAGTACAGCGTAGCTCATAAATTTTTCGTACATTCAATTTATATTTTGCTCTGATATTGTAATAATTACTGCTATGTTGTCAAAATTTATGAATCGTATGGTCAAAAGTTTGGGACAAGAAATTGTCCTCGTTACAGGTCCTGGTTAGCATGAGAGAGGAGAGAGGCAATTAAGTTTGCTTGAAGTGAAGTGCTGAACGCCGAAGATGGCAGAGAGGAACTGTGAGCAGCGTTGAAGAAAGAGCAAAATAATTTATCATACTGTAATATAGTGCAAGTAAGAAAATATATCCAAATATTCTGATAAATTTTTTTATAAATGCCTAACATTTTAAATATAAGGTCTTCTGATAATCATTTGAAAGGAGATTCTCATCATCTTATTAGCACAGATGTTTCTAAAGATAACCTGTTATGGCTTGATGGATATGCTACAATGGTTTCCAATATTAATTCTTTGAAAAAAAGGTGTGCAAATGCATAATATGGGCTCAAAACTGTTTCAAACGAACTGGGTGCTCCCTTATAGTGATTTTGGGATCATCTGATTCTGAATTTATTGATTCTCCAAGTGGTTTCTATTCTAAATTTGTTCAATCTAAATCCTAAAGAAACTATCAAGAATTCAAAATCTATATTCATCAACAAAGCAACATCTTTATTTTGTCTAAATATTTTGAATGTTTGAAATAGCACATTCTCTAAGTTTTATTAATGATTTCTTTCTCTGCTGAAAATTGGTTTGCTTGATCATTTTTCTTATTATAGGGAGATAGAATATGAAGATGTAATAAGCCTTTCTGTGAACTTTGGATAACGACGTAGATGGTGACAAGAAGCGATGATCTTAGAGACAATGATAACATTAGGTTTGATATCAATGATGAATGTCAGAGTTAATTTTGATAGTGTGCGTCAACTTTACATGCTGGTGTTGATGGTATATATATGTTGCTCTTATTGACAGTGATGGGTGTCAAGCTCAATATAGATAGCGGATATTAACCTTATTAGCAATGACATACATCAGCATTATTAGTAATGATAGTCATCATTGATGTCAAATGTATTTGTACGTATTATTAGTAATGGCATGCTTAAATATTAGTGTCGATGACATACATTCATCTTGTTAGTGATGATTGGTATAAATTTTATTGGCTATGACATGCATCAACGTTGATGTCAAAATTATAAATCAATCTTATTAGCAATGGTATGCATTAATGTTGCTATCAAAGGCATGCATATATCTTGTTGGTGATGGTATATGTTAATGTTGATTTTAATGATTTGCATTGACTTTTATGGTTGTACATTGATGTTGGTGTCGATAATGTGCAATTCTCAATCTCCTTTATATGTAGAATGTGGCTTATTTATAAAATTTTGTAGTGTCATTTTGATTGTTTTAACTAAAATCTCTAAACACTCTATCATTGCATAATAATTGATCACTTTATTTAGAGAACATTGTTTACATATTTCAGTGCTTTAGTGATATTAGACTTGAGCGATCTTTAGCTTGGTCCAATCTTCTCGTTAAGTTGCTCGTTTTGACTATAAGCACTTCGTATTAGGAAATTATTGGTCCTTTAAATGATATTGTGAAATGTACAATTATACTTTGAGTGATTGATTTAGATGTTCAAGACACTTTTGGTGTCTCATCGGATATGTTCATTTTAACACTAAATTTTTTAAAAATTGAGTTTGATGGTATTGAAAATTTTTAATTATTATATTATGTCAAGATTCATACTTAAATGGATGACTTGCAAAGATCATAACCAAATTTTCAATTTCTCCCTTGCCAACCACAAACATATATAACTTGCAAAGCCATCATAATTAAAATTAAAATAAGACTTTATGATACTTCTAGCCATTAATACGCTCTATCAATCAGAGAATACAAATAATATGTGGCTTAAACCTCATCAATAACCTGAACCAGAAATATAAAATTTCAGAGGGAACAAAACCTCCATATAGTGCATACTCATTGTTTAAAAGTTATCTAAAATGAAAATTAAAATATTTGTTTCCCTTTCTTTTAAGCCATGATTTTTATGGATCCCACACAAGATTTATAATAATTTATTACAATTATTTTTCGACAATGACATCAAATAATTACACCGACAACACCATCTAAAACAAAGAAGCCCTAAAATAGAGCTGATTATCCACATGGCCTAAATTGTTTGTCCTCTTTTATGCAGCAATGCAATGAACATCCATCCATTTAGTGCATGCAATTATATCAGCTACCAACCAACCAAAAATCATTAAGAGATTGATTATTATTTAAATAACTTTAAAAATATATATATGATTTAGATTTCATTTGGACAGCTTTCTTAATACTTTCTAAAACATTTTTTTAGTTAAAAAATTTTTGTACTTAAAAGTCTATTTAGAAAGTAATGAGAAAGTTATTTTTTGACAGCTTTTGACCATTATATTTTAATTACTTTGAAAAAAATTTTGTGCTAGAAAGTTATTATAGAAAGCCGTAAGAAAATTATCTCAAATTTGAAAGCCTAAAATAACTTAAGCCAACTCTTCTCTTTCACTTTAAAATATACTATTTAAATAATTTAATAGCTAATTAGTATTTTTTATTTTTCTTAATTTTTTTCTATTTCATTGTATTTTTATAATTTTTATTTTCAGTTTTTTATAATAGAATCAAAATTTTTAACTTCAAACAATTAAACATTTTATAATATCATATAATACTTTTTTAATTGAGTTCAAGGGCTTTAATAAATTTAAAAATATATTTAATTTTGTACAAGAAATAATAATTATATATTTTTAAGTTTTAAAATATAATATTATAATAATATATACTAATTTTTTTTTTAATTTGATTTTTTTAATAATAAATATTTCTCTTATTTGTATCGGTATCATGTCAATATAATATATCAATATTTATCAAACAAAGCAATATGAGTATTTTATTTAAATATTTTGAATGTTTGAAGAAGCACAGTTTTAATAACTTTTTTTTCTCTGTTGAAATTGAATCGTGTGGGTCTAATCTGAGTCATCTGACAACTTGCAGAGTTTTCTGGATCTACAAACCTTGACATATTTGTGAAGCACTTGAGTCAAAAAATGTATGGCCTTCCTGGTTCTCAGGCCCAAGCTTTCCTGACAATAATTAATATCTTAATTCAGCAAACTCTACGAGAAGAAAAATATGTTCATCTGTCAGAATAATAATTTGATTATGTTTTCTTATAAAGAAGAAGGAACTCTATATATCCAAAACAAAGCTTTCAACTCAACAAAGGCTGAGTTTATCTTCCTATGGTAGAGAGAAGCTATTTACTCGCTTCTTTTAGAAATTTGGCGCACATAGCTCATCTAAGGCTTTCTTAGAAGCGCTTATGGGTTCGGAGATTTGTATATAAATGCCTGTAATGAAATTTGTGGTTATTTTTTAAGAGAGAGAAAGAAAGAGAGAAGAGAGCACATGACTAGATAGCTTTTTTCTTCTTCTTTATTTAAGCAACAATTATGATCGAAAGCCATAACCAGAATAGAGTCCTTTAATGAAAATGCACACACTTCTGAGGTTATAATTATGTGAAAACAAAAGCTCAACTGTTCTAATTATTTATACTTGTACGTAGCTGAAGGACTTGGCACTTTCAGCTGCTTCCAGTCCACCCATCATTTTTTGTTTTTTTGGTACGGGAAGTTTACAGTCCAGCGTAGTAGTTTTCTTACATTAAATTTATTTTTGCTCAGATATTTCAATAACCATATGGGCAAAAGCTTGAGAAAGAGAGATGGTGCTCTTACTATATCCATGTTGATGTGAGAGCTCAGTAAAGCATTTAACTTGAAATTAACTCAAGTGCTGAACGCTGAAGGAATCCACAGTCAAGTAAAACAGATGGCTAAGAGGAGGAGGAAGAAGAAGAATTAGATAGAGAGAGAGAGAGAAAGAGAGAGAGAGAGAGAGAGATGAGGGTGGGAAAATTAATATATCATATTATAATAGAAGATATATATCTTCTCAACAGTTTAAATATCATCTAATTTTATATATTAATTGATAAATTTTTATTTTTTTTATTTTGTTGTAAAATACATAGTAATTTTATACAAATGCATGCCAAATTTTGCTTGAAACTAGTTATATAATTCTTGCATGAAATGATCTTTGAAGGAAAAAAAAAAGTTACAACTCAATGTGCTTAGGCTTTATATTAACTAGGTTTTTAGGGGCATTTACATAATTCCAAAAACTTTGATGACTTTTAACTATCTAACATATAAAATTCAGAAAATTTTCATATAATCTTTTATTGTCTAAATCATATCTATGTATATATTCCGTATGTTAGAAAATTTATCCTAATAATTACAAATTCTTTTGAATAATTAGAAATACCCTGAGTTATTATAAATCACTGGAATTAGAGAGTTTTTATTTTTTTTTTTAATTTTGAAGGATACACTACAGAGAAATGGCTGATTTTTTACGACCTTTTTTGTTGGAAATCTGCAAATTTTCATCAGAGTGATATATTTCCAATGAATTTATAACGAAAAATTTCTGTCGGTAAAACACACGTCCGAAAACAAATAATGACAAAAAAGTGGAATTATCCCCTGGAAAAATTTCTGGCCAATAGCTGTTCAACTGTTTGTGGATAGCTTTACAAATATGGAAGGTAGGAGATAAAACTCCATTTGAAGTATTTTATTAGTTGGTATCTGCCCTCAAATGATAGAATTTTTGCCTTCCAAGTTCCAACCATCAAGCACTTGGACAATGTTATGAGGCGGCAGTTGGTGTCTGCCATTATCTTATAGCAGATCTTTTAAACAGAGCAACGACAGGTCAGAACGCACCAAAGATGCAATGGCGACAAGCTCTTTCAATCTTTTATCGATTTAATTGACTTTCACCCAGAATAAATTTTCTATTAAAGTGAGCAATAGTTTAAGAAAAATATATATTAATTAACCTTTTGAGCGAAGAATTTTAACAGCAACTTTAGTTTGAGACAATTGCATGTTTTTTACTGTTTTATGCAGCACTTTCTAATCTTTTCCATGGGGCCATTAGGTGAGAATTTTCAATTGCAATGAAGAAACAGTTCTGAAAGTTTTAAGCAGAAAGAGGAAGAAGCCATTAAAAGAGATATATAGTAAGCTTGACATCAGAATGACTTCAGAGCAAACGGAAAATAAGTTAGGTATTATTAATTCAAAATCTAAATGAATTCTGTATTATATAAAAACTCAAAAATGAATAGGTTGATATTATATAAATTTTAAATTTTAGATAATAATTTTCAACATTTTATCAATTAAATTAACACCAACAAGGCAATATAATTTAAACAAGCTTTAAACTTCAATATTTTTCTTACAATCTCATTGCATCATATCATTAGATTGACCACAAAAGCTTCCGCACTCATAATTGATCATTCAAACAAGAAGAAGTGCTTATTTTTTTAGCTTTTCTTCTCTTTTGTCAAAGCTTACTTTGTCGCAGCATCGTAAACAAGAAAAGATCAAAGTAACAAATATTAATTAAGATAAAAGCCTGCTGATCTGAAAGCCAAAGCCACAATAAAGCACCTGCTTTCTAAATAAAGCAAGCTCACGGTGCAAGCAGTTTCATCAAACAAAGCAGATATTCCTTGTTTAAATAGTAATTGTAATCGAAAGCCATTTGCCAGATCGCTGACCTCGTTGCAAATGCACACTTCTGAGGTTATAATTATAAAAATCCAAAGGCATTCAGCAGTCCTTATGAAGACTTGGCCCCTTCAACTGTTTCCATGCCATCCACCATGTTTTGTTAGCACAGTCCAACGTAGATCATTTAAGTTTTCGTTCATTAAATTTACTCTGATAAATTTAATGGGTAATAAATTAAGTACTATATAGTCAGAAGTTTGAGAAATTTGGGGATCCAGTTGTGGTTTGTTGGTTGAATGGCTATATTTTCTAATTAATAGTTCAGTTATTATTATTTTTATGAGTATGAAATCTAAATTTACTTTATATAATTTATAAATATAAAATAAAATAATAAAGCTAAAAAATCTGTAAGACATTTGGCAAAATACCATTGTGGCAAATTCAGATCTAACCTTAGCTTAAATAAAGTATTTGATTAATTATAATTTTATAAAGAAGGAAATAGATTCAATCTTAATGCACAAATAGTGTCCATGGTGTCTGTATCTCTATGCTGGATCTTCTGAATCTTTTATTTTTTATTTTATTTTATTTTATTTATTTATTTATTTTTTTGGAAAACCCTCTGTCGAGCCTACGTGTTAATTTCAAAAAACGGTTACATGGTCCTTAAAAGGACCACCAGCTCGCTACTGCTCAGAAGAGCTACATGAAATAAACAGAAAAAGCCTAAGAGCCAGCGGTCCTTACTAATAATCAAAACACGATTCTCTAGTAACATTCTATGAAAACCAAAAGAACTAATCCAATAAGAGAAGAGAACCATAATACCGTTCAGCACCGTCTTCTCAAAACCCAGATGGCCCTGCACAAAACGAGAGAGACTCTCCAAAAACCTGCAAATGAGGCCTGCAAGGACAAAAGTACTATGCAGAAAAGGAAACAAAGTAGTAATCACCCAAAAAGAGAGAACAGAGTTAGTAATAAAAGGCTTTCTACCGTTATTAAATCGCACAAAAAACCTATCAAAATTTAAGAAAGTCTCAAAAGCAAAAGTGAAAAAACCCCTGCCGAGGTCTTGAAGAAAGCTAGCGTCAAAACTCAAGTAATCCTTACCCATGAACACAATGAGAAGAACCTTCATAACCACTATTACACAATAGCACAAAGGGAGCAACAGAAACATATTACTCAAAATAATACCAAAGGGCATGGAATGCTCCAGAATAACAACGCCTATACAGAACCTACTCCCAATGTTAAGAGTGCAGCCAGCAGCCACCATACACAAAGTAGAACCAAAGAACAGGAAATGATTATAGTACTCGAAACCATCAGCAGCAAAGCCACAACAATTACGATTAACCACAAGACCCAAGTCCAGTGAAGGATCCAAACAGCCCCACAGCAGAATACCTGGGACGCAGAGACAAATAGACACCACCCAATCCAATCTGACACACAACGAAAAAGCCAGAAAAAAGAACCTTAATGGTGTCTGATGTATGGAATCCCCATACGGTCCAGCCTAAGCAGCCCCAGAAGCTTACCATCAGCCGAATTAATGCTAGAGTTACCAGCAAAATCAACAAAGGTTGAAAGATTACAACCCATATTCGCCAAATAATCAGCAGCAGCATTCCCCTCTCTATAAATATGAGATATGGTAAAATTAATGCTGGAGAGACCCTGCCTAATGTCCCTAATAATGTAAAAGTAAGAGGGAGTAACTTTAGTGTTATTATTGATATAGTTGATAACAAGGTTGGCATCAACCTCAATCCAAACGTTCATAATCCCCAAAGATAAACACAACTGAATACCATACTTCAAAGCATGAAGTTCGACCATAATCGCATTTTTAATAGGTGATGGGCCAGCAAAAGCAATGATCAAGTAACCCACATGGTCACGGATGAGCCCACCACAGCCAGCTCTAACCAATTTAAAAGAACCATCAGTATTGAGTTTGTGAAACCTAACCGGAGGTTTTAGCCAATTGACAGTCCTATCAATGCGGCAAGGATTGGAAGAGGCAAGCTTAATATCTAATAATTCAGCAATATACCAATAGCCTTTAAAGTTGATCTCATTAATCATGTTAGCCACAAAAAGTTGTTTAATTTTGTTCTTGACCTTAGAAATAATGTCCACCACATTCATGCCAATGCTTTCATGTTTGGATTCATTTCTACTCTTCCAAAGGTACCAACAAATAATAACAAGAATAATATTGCGGATACTACCTTTGGAGCCAACCAACCAGTTACTGAAAATATTGTTGATGTTGTGATAATCCTTACAAACTTGGGTTTTAAAGAACTTGTCAAAAAACAACCACACTTGCAAAGCAACGGGGCCATTAGCAAACACATGATTTAAATTCTCTAAATGAAAACAACATTGACATTTAGAAATAATAGTTAAACCTCTTTTGATTAAATTACAATCGACAGGAATAAAATTATGCAAAATTCTCCAAGTAAGAATAGAGTACGAGAGAGGAATACCTTTATTCCAAATAGCCGAAAAAGTAAGGGATTTATCAAAAGATTCCCTAATGCAGTGCCAAACCTCTTTGGATTTAAAACTACCATCGTTAGACTTGTTAAATAAAATACAATCTTTCTGATTCATCTGAAGAGGAGTCTTAATAATAAGGTTGATAACAGCCTCAGGCACCATTTGAGAAAGGTAATCCATATTCACTCACCATTCTGAATAAAAGTGGAGACTTTACAGTCAGTGATAGTATGAGTGTTAAGCAAATTATCAATAGAACTGGGGCCCAACCAATTATCCTGCCAAAAGTAAATATCCCCTCTCCCTAAACCCCATTGAATGAAATTCTCAGCCTCCCACTTAATGGAAGACAACCTTTTCCACACAAAAGAATCACCTTTCTTGGGAGAAGTAAGGAGGGGATGAAGCCCAGCACAGTATTTAGCATTCATAAAGTTAGCCCAGAGATTACTATTGGAACGAAGTTTAAACCAAAGTTTAATAGAAAAACCACGAGCCATATCCCTTAAATTTTTGAAACCAAGTTTTCCTTCATCTTGGGTACCGGAGCACTTCTCCCAAGAGGACCAACAAATAGCAGATTTACCATCTTTAAAACCCCAAAAAAACTTGTTGAAAATCCTCTCAAGCCTATTACAAATGTTAATAGTGGGATGTAAAGTGTGAAAAAGAAATACAGGAATAGAACATAAGACACTTTTAATCAACACTAATATACCTCCAAATGACAGATAATTAAAAGTCCAAGATGAAAGTTTAGAATGAATAGCAGTAAAAATATCATCAAAAAGGTGAGATCTTTTCTTCCCTTTAAAAAGAGGAGTGCCAAGATACTTAAGAGGTAAATGTTTATTGATAAAACCATAGTTGTTTTGAATCACATTAATCCTTTGAGCAGAAATAGATTTTGCAGTAATAAAACAGCTTTTCATAGGATTAAATAATAAGCCACTAACATTTTGAAAAAGAACTAGGAACTTAAAAAGGATAGTAAGCATTTTTTTAGAACCATTAGTGAAAATAATGAAATCGTCAGCAAAACTGAGGTGCGTAATAGGTAAACCACCCAAAGCCCGATAATGCAGATTAGGAGCAGTTTTAAACAAATTATTAAGGCCTCTAGAAAGAAATTCCACAGCCAAAATGAACAGACCAGGGGAAAGAGGGTCGCCTTGTCTTAGACCATGAGAAGACTTAAAAAAGCCATGACACTTACCGTTAATAATGATAGAGAAAAAACAGTTTTCAATACTATTTTTAATGAGATTGGTAAAGACATTATTGAAGCCAAAAGCTTTAAGCATAGCGTAGAGAAAATCCCAATTCAGGTTGTCATAAGCTTTAGAAATGTCAATTTTAAATATAGCATTACCACCACAAACCTTAGCTTCCAAATCATGAACTAACTCTTGAGCCAGAAGCACATTATCAAAAATAGACCGCTCTTTGAAAGTTCGAAAGGGATGTTAAGCCCTAGTGAACTAGTCCCGAGGCTAACCAAGAGGGGGGGTGAATTGGTTATTTAAAAATTTCACGATAACTACAAAAATCTTTTCGATACTTAGCAGCGGAAACAAGTAAACAATAACGAAAAGATCAACCAACGATATTCACCCAAGCAGTTTATATTGAAAAGTAAAATGCAAAACTGAATCAGAAAAGTAAACCAGATTTTATAGTGGTTCGGTCAACTTGACCTACGTCCACTCCCCGGAGCCTCCCCTCCGGGTATTGCACTAAACGAAAGTGACTCTCCTTTTGCTCCCACAGCAAGGCGGAGAAGCCTGTACAAAACACCTCCTTTTCACCACACGGTGAGGCAGAGAACCCGACCTCCTTTCGCTTCCTCCTGAAGCAGGCAGAGAACCTTCGAACTCCTTTCGCTTCCTCCTGAAGCAGGCAGAGAACCTACGAACTCCTTTCGCTTCCTCCTGAAGCGGGCAGAGAACCCGGATCTTCTTGCGAACGATCCTCCCACGAAGAACACCGACTAGACGACAGACGACGAGCGGAGAAGACGACTCTGATCCGTGCTTGGAGCAACCTTAGTGAATCCCTCACTAACTCCCCCTCACAAGATCTCTTCTCTCTCTCCCAACTCTCTCTCTCTCTCTAGGATTTCTCAGGGAAGGAAGGCAGCAAAAGATTTTTCCAAATCTAGGAAAAAGTTCTTTTAAAGGAGGGCTTAAAATTTGTCCTAAATCTCAACTTGTCGGCCAAGATCATCCAGGACGATCGGTAGATCGTCCTGTACGATCAGTTCAAATTCAGCTGTTTCAGCCTGGACGATCTGGCTCTTCTGGACGATCAGTAGAAAGAGTTGTTCATATCGTCCAGTACGATCCTGCGATCGTCCGGGACGATTAGTTCAAATTGAAGGAAATCGTCCAGAAGACAGTTCGGGTCGTCCAGAGAAATCTGTGCTGGACGACCAAAAAATGACTTGATCGTCCCGGACGATAGGATAATCGTCCGGTACGATTAGTTCAAAAAGGCCCCCAAATCGTCCTGTACATAGTTCTGGACGTACAGCTGAAATGCACAAGACGATCACGATCGTCCGGGACGATCCTGCGATCGTCCAGGACGATGTGATCGTATCAATTAAATATTAATTGCTTTCCTTAATTACCAGACTAATTTAGGCATGATTGTAGTGAATCGTCCAGGACGATACACGTATCGTCCGGGACGATCAGACCAAAATACTTAAAATAAAACTTGCCTAACTTAATCTGGCGGCTGAGAGTTTCTGATTTGGGCATATCGTCCCGTACGATCCGTAGATCATCCAGGACGATCGGCTCAATCAGACCCTCTTAACTTAGTCGCCCTAATTAGGGTTTCTGTTTTAACTGGATCATTCAGGACGATGTGGATATCGTCCAGGACGATCTGAACAAAATTGCAACAGAAACTCTAATTCACTCAATCTCTCCCCCTGAGTGTGTGTGTGCAAGGTTACTTAGCTAGGGAATCAGTTACATTACAATTGACTCAATAAAAGAAAAAATCATACATTTGACACACTTGGACCCGATCTTGAGTTGGCTTGAGTGGCTCGCGGTCTTTTGTGCCTGAAACAGATTAGCCAAGCAAAACACACTGGAAACATGTTTGTCATCATCAAAACCAGATTTGCAACAATCTCCCCCTTTTTGATGATGGCAAACATTTGTAAAGTAGTCTGAAAACCAAGATAAACTAGGAGATCAAACAAAACAAATATTTTTTTTTAATTTTCATTTAACAGCTCAAACAATACAGAAAACATGAAACAGAAAATAGAAACAGACACGACACGACTACAACTCTAACTACAACTCTGACTCCCCCTTTTGACATCACAAAAAGGAGGAGGGAAAAAACATAACACGGAAATAAAACATAAAATAAAACATATTGATGTTAGATTCAAAAACCAATGACAGGACAATTGACAGCGCTGAAATCCAAAAAAGGTTGGAAATAATCAACTTTCGTAACTCCGACCCCGGGCACCTTATCGATGCAAACCTCTTTCAACACAAAAATCCGATTCAGAATAAAAGACATTAGATTTAAAAAGAAATCCTTTCAAGCCTCGTTCCAGAAAAATATCTGATATAATAGTGTTACAAAGTAAAAAATCAGAAATCAGGATTTTCAAGACTCAAGCTTTTGAAAATATTAAGTGGCGCACAGATTTTTCTAAGACATTTAATAATCTGAAAGGAAAGAAAGCTTGTGTTGGGCTCATTTTGTGCCTCTTTTTCAAATTGGTTGGCGCTTTGCGCATCTTTTGATTTTTGATACACTTTGTGTATCCAATTTGGCAATTTCGCATCTTTTCAGTTTTGGGCTCATTTTATGCCTCTTTTTCAAATTATCTGGCACACTGCGCATCTTTTGTAAGCTTTCTCCTTTTCATAATCATTAAAGAGTCTCAGCTGTGAGATTATCTTCCAGACATAGGAGATGACTCTCCACAGTAAGGAAGAACGATTCACAAAACAAAATCCATACAACATATGATAAATGCAATCACTTGGTTTAGAAAATCAAACTAATGATTCAAGACTTTGAAAAACACTATTGATATGAGGCAGATTACTGTAGGAAGAAAAAAAATAATCTCTATTTCAAAAACTAACATTTTAATTTTGAAAAGGATTTTTATTCAAAAGAAACTACACACCAGTAAAGGAGTTAGAGGAAGAGAAACAATTATCAATGTTTCTTCCCTTTAACAGATTCAGCGAAGTCAATCACTGCTTATCAGCTTCCAAACCAAAACAAGGTAAAAACTCTCAGTCAAAAATTCAGATCACCAGAAGTAGTGAGCGGTGATCAGATCTTGAAAAGCATAAAAAACAGGTAGAAAATCATAGCAAAGTAAATACTCAAATCAAACTAACAAAATGGGTAACACAGAAATCAGCAGAAGAAATAAAATCAATTGAAAGCAAATAATCAAACCAAAACAAACTAACAGAAATCAGAAATCACAATACAAAAACTAACTAACAGAAATCAAAAAATAGAATACAAAAAAAACTAACTAGCAAAAATCAGAATATCAATCATAACAATCATAAATCAGCAGTCATCAGAATCAAGCATTTATATCAATCACTCCTAATCTGGTTCTCAAAATGCTGAATGAGTCAAAGGCCAATGGTTTAGTGAATATGTCAGCCAGCTGATTTTCAGTTGCTACGTGGTGTAGCTCAATGTCCCCTTTTGTAACATGGTCCCTAATGAAGTGATGCCTAATGTCAATGTGTTTGGTTCTAGAATGTTGGATTGGATTCTTAGAGATACAGATGGCACTAGTATTATCACACAGAATAGAAATTGTGCCAACAGGTACTCCTAAATCCAAGACTTGCTGCTTCAACCAAAGAACTTGGGCCACACAACTCCCTAAGGCAATGTACTCAGCTTCAGCAGTGGAAAGTGCAACTGAGTTCTGTTTTCTACTGGACCAGGAGACTAACGACTGTCCTATAAATTGACAAGTCCCAGAAGTACTCTTCCTATCCACCCTACACCCCGCAAAGTCAGAATCAGAATATCCAATGATCTCAAAAGAGGTGTTGTGCCTAGGGTACCAAATTCCTAGGTTTGGGGTTCCTAAAAGATATCTAAGAATTCTCTTAACAGCAGTCAGGTGGGACTCTTTAGGATCAGCCTGAAACCTAGCACAAAGACAGACACTAAACATGATATCAGGTCGGCTAGCAGTCAGGTAAAGCAGTGACCCTATTATCCCTCTATACTTCTTCTGATCAACAGATTTTCCATTTGAATCCTTATCTAACTGAACTGAGGAGGGCATGGGAGTATTGATTGGCTTGGCTTTGTCCATTTCATATTTCTTTAAAATGTCCTTAGTGTATTTTGATTGATTGAGAAAGGTTCCATCATCCGTTTGCTTTATGCTAAACCCCAAAAAGTAGGACAATTCTCCCATCATACTCATCTCAAACTCTTTACTCATTGTTTTAGAAAACTCTTCACATAAGTATTTATCAGAAGATCCAAAAATTATATCATCAACATAGATCTGGACAATGAGTAAGTCATCTCCTAATCTCCTCAGAAAAAGGGTGGTGTCTACGCTCCCCTTAACAAACTCTCTTTCTAACAGGAATGTGCTAAGCCTCTCATACCAAGCTCTGGGTGCCTGTTTCAATCCATATAAGGCCTTTTTTAATTTATAGACATGACTTGGATATTGGGAACTCTCAAAACCTGGGGGTTGTTCTACAAAAACATCTTCTTTAATTACCCCATTTAAAAAGGCACTCTTGACATCCATTTGAAACAGCTTAAATCCCTTATAACAGGCAAAGGCTAGTAGCACTCTAATGGCTTCCAATCTAGCTACAGGGGCAAAAGTTTCCTCAAAATCTATCCCTTCTATCTGATTATACCCCTTAGCCACCAATCTTGCCTTATTTCTCACCACCACACCAGAATCATTCATCTTATTCTTAAAGACCCACTTGGTTCCCACAATACTTTGATTTTTAGGTCTTTCTACTAACTCCCAAACATCATTCCTTACAAATTGATTCAATTCTTCCTGCATAGCTAAAATCCAAAATTCATCCGACAGGGCTTGATTGATGTTAGTGGGTTCAGTCATTGAGATAAAGGCAGAATGGTTTACTTCCTTCCTAAGTCCATGCCTAGTCCTAACACCTTCAGAAGGGTCTCCTAAGATCAGTTCTTTAGGATGACTCGAAGAATATCTCCAATCTCTAGGCAATGGGGTTTGAGGTTCTACCCTTTCCTCCAAATTTGTATTTCCAACTCCTTGGGTAACCTCAACAATCTCTTCATCTTCTACTTCAGATCTAGACTCCTTAGGATCAGATTCATCAAACACTATATGGGTTGTTTCTTCCACCACCAAAGTCCACCTATTGAACACCCTAAAGGATTTCCCCACACTTGAATATCCTAAGAACACTCCTTCATCAGATTTGGGGTCAAATTTTCCTAAGGGTGACTTCCCGTTGTTCAGAATGAAAACCTTACAGCCAAAAACATGGAGGTGGGACAGATTTGGTGTTCTACCCTTAATGATCTCATAAGGTGTCTTGTTCAGTTTGACTCTCACATTCACCCTATTCAGTACATAACAGGCAGTGTTCACCGCTTCAGCCCAAAAGTATTTTGGAAGTGAATACTCGGCAAGCATGGCTCTAGCGGCTTCCACTAAGGTCTTGTTCTTCCTTTCAGCTACCTCGTTCTGCTGAGGGGTCCTAGGAGCTGAAAAATTGTGACTAATCCCATGATCCTCACAAAAACTTCCAAATCTTTCATTTTCAAACTCCCCTCCGTGATCACTATGGATGGTAATAATCTCACATCCTAACTTCTTCTGAATCCAAGTAGAGAAAGATCTAAACTCATCATATGACT
Source organism: Dendrobium chrysotoxum (assembly GCA_019925795.1). Taxonomy (NCBI): domain Eukaryota; kingdom Viridiplantae; phylum Streptophyta; class Magnoliopsida; order Asparagales; family Orchidaceae; genus Dendrobium; species Dendrobium chrysotoxum. Next base: position 42,791,037 of record CM034303.1, on the reverse strand, counting down.
CAGATTTGTGTGACAAAAACTTAACCCAAGTGAACCTTGAATAATCATCAACAATCACAAAACCATAGACTCTCCCTCCTAAGCTGGCAGTGCTAATGGGTCCAAAGAGGTCCATGTGAAGAACTTCTAAAGGTCTAGAGGTGCTAATGTCCTTAACAGAGTGAAAAGAGGACTGGACTTGCTTCCCCAACTGACAGGCATCACACAGGTGATCCTTAGTGAACTTAAGCTTGGGCACAACTCTAACTAAGTCCTTTTGGGTGACTCTCCTAAGGGTTTTCATACTGGCATGACACAATCTCCTATGCCATAACCAAGACTCATCAGCAGCAGTTTTTAAGCAAATTGAATTATCAGATTTAATGCTACTTACATCCAGCTTATAGACGTTGTTGATCCTTTGCCCCTGCAAAACAACTTCATCATTTAAGCTTAAAATGCAGCGAGTGGGCAGGAATTTGATGCTGTATCCCTTGTCGCAGAGTTGACTGATGCTCAGCAGGTTGTGTTTCAGTCCATCTACAAGCAAAACATTATCAATCATAAAGTTCTTTGAATCACCAATTATACCTGTGCCTACCACCTTCCTGGTGGTGTTATCTCCAAGTGTAACCTTGCCTCCAGCTCTGGCCTCCAGCAAAATGAACTGATTTGCATCTCCAGTCATATGTCTAGAACATCCGCTGTCCAGGTACCACATGCTCTCACGAGGTCTTGTGTGAGAGCACTCCTATAAAATCATCAAATGTCAGTCTTAGGAACCCAAACAGGTTTGGGTTCCTTCTTATGAAAAGAAGAATGCGATGCATGCGTGCTGTGCTGTGCAACAGGCAGTTTGGGTCTCCACACCCAATGTGTACTACGGTGAGCAGTACAAGTGTGTGATATGTATCCTAACATGCCACATGAAAAACATCTAACACCAGGAAAAGGATTAACTAAACGTCGTGAGTGATAGTGCCTCTTCCTAGTAGTGTATGAAACATTCTTTGATGAACTTGCAACAGAATTTTTAAAAGGTGGCGGTGCATAAAATTGTTCAAAAGTAGGCGGTGTTTTGTTATTTTCAAAAGCACTGATTTTCACTTTCAAAAACTCAATGTGTTTGTTTAAACTTCCAATTTCAAATGTTTTTGCACTTTCAATACTTTCTAACTCAGATGCCAAATCATTCACTTTCTTAAAAGCAAGTTCTAATTCATCATGCGATGTTTTTAACAAGTTATGCTCAACAATTAAATCAGAATGCTTTTTATTCAGTTCATCAAACTCATCTAGTAAAGACATGTGATTGCTATCAATGGTGGAATGATCCTTAATCAACACTTCATGCTCTTTTTGCAAAGTCAGATAATCTAGTTTCAAACTAGCATGGGTTTTCTTAAGCTTCCTATACGATGTATGAATTTTTTCAGAAACTTCAAATAACTGATCGTATGTAAGCTCACATATCTCTTCCTTGTCCGACTGACCAGGGTGATCATCCGCCATCAGACACAAGTTTGTTTCCTCCTCTTCAGCTTCAGTCTCAGAAGAGTCGGATGCAGAGTCTGCCCAAAACGCCTTTTGAATCCGCTTCTTGTCCTTCCTGAACTTTGGTTTCTCCTCACTCTTCTCCTTGCTTGGGTGAGCTTTAAGTGTTGGAAAATCAGCCTTAATGTGTCCAGGCTTCCTGCATTCAAAACAAACCGATTCAGATGAACCCTTAAAGTTTTTATTGAACTTACCCTTGTTCCACTTCTGATAGTTCTTATGTTTCTTCCTTAGAAAGCTTTTGAATTGCCTTGTGATTAAGGCAACTTCGTCGCTATCAGACCCGGAAGTGCTAGCATCTGAATCTTTGGCCTTTAGTGCCACGGTCTTCTCTTTCTTGCGTTCACCTGCATCAAGTTGCCTTTGGTTCACCCCTTGCTCGTAAGCAATGAGTGATCCAAGTAAGCTGTCAATAGAGTAAGTATTTAAATCTTTGGATTCAGTAATAGCAGTAATCTTAGCATCATAAGAAGCAGGCAAACATCTAAGAATCTTGTTCACTCTTTCGTAGTTGGTAAGTTCTCTACCTAAAGCATGCAAAGAGGTAACAATCTGAGTGAACCTTGTGTACATTTCTGAAATAGTCTCACTAGGTTTCATACGAAAAAGTTCGTAATCATGTAACAAGATGTTTAACCTAGATTGTTTGACTTCAGTTGTACCTTCATATGTTATACATAACCTATCCCAGATTTCCTTTCCCGTGGTACAAGTAGAAACACGCATATAGTCTTCAGATTTCAAAGCACAAAAGAAACAGTTCAAACATTTTGCATTCAACTGTGCTAAATCACGATCATCAAACGTCCAATCAGCAAATGGCAATTCAGTTTTCACATTGTTAATCATTCGAAAAGGTGGTTCGTATCCGTCCTTAACTAACATCCACATGCGATAATCAATAGATTGCAGAAAAGTAGACATGCATGTTTTCCAAAAATCAAAAGGAATATTGTCAAACAACGGTGGTCTGGTAATAGAATAACCTTCAGCAGTATTACGATTGTTACAGTTAGCCATTGGATCAAATTTAAAAGTTTTTAAACAGAAATTTTGAATCCCGCTCTGATACCACTTGAAAGTTCGAAAGGGATGTTAAGCCCTAGTGAACTAGTCCCAAGGCTAACCAAGAGGGGGGGTGAATTGGTTATTTAAAAATTTCACGATAACTACAAAAATCTTTTCGATACTTAGCAGCGGAAACAAGTAAACAATAACGAAAAGATCAACCAACGATATTCACCCAAGCAGTTTATATTGAAAAGTAAAATGCAAAACTGAATCAGAAAAGCAAACCAGATTTTATAGTGGTTCGGTCAACTTGACCTACGTCCACTCCCCGGAGCCTCCCCTCCGGGTATTGCACTAAACGAAAGTGACTCTCCTTTTGCTCCCACAGCAAGGCGGAGAAGCCTGTACAAAACACCTCCTTTTCACCACACGGTGAGGTAGAGAACCCGACCTCCTTTCGCTTCCTCCTGAAGCAGGCAGAGAACCTTCGAACTCCTTTCGCTTCCTCCTGAAGCAGGCAGAGAACCTACGAACTCCTTTCGCTTCCTCCTGAAGCGGGCAGAGAACTCGGATCTTCTTGCGAACGATCCTCCCACGAAGAACACCGACTAGACGACAGACGACGAGCGGAGAAGATGACTCTGATCCGTGCTTGGAGCAACCTTAGTGAATCCCTCACTAACTCCCCCTCACAAGATCTCTTCTCTCTCTCCCAACTCTCTCTCTCTAGGATTTCTCAGGGAAGGAAGGCAGCAAAAGATTTTTCCAAATCTAGGAAAAAGTTCTTTTAAAGGAGGGCTTAAAATTTGCCCTAAATCTCAACTTATTGGCCAAGATCGTCCAGGACGATCGGTAGATCGTCCTGTACGATCAGTTCAAATTCAGCTGTTTCAGCCTGGACGATCTGGCTCTTCTGGACGATCAGTAGAAAGAGTTGTTCATATCGTCCCGTACGATCCTGCGATCGTCCGGGACGATTAGTTCAAATTGAAGGAAATCGTCCAGAAGACAGTTCGGGTCGTCCAGAGAAATCTGTGCTGGACGACCAAAAAATGACTTGATCGTCCCGGACGATAGGATAATCGTCCGGTACGATTAGTTCAAAAAGGCCCCCAAATCGTCCTGTACATAGTTCTGGACGTACAGCTGAAATGCACAAGACGATCACGATCGTCCGGGACGATCCTGCGATCGTCCAGGACGATGTGATCGTATCAATTAAACATTAATTGCTTTCCTTAATTACCAGACTAATTTAGGCATGATTGTAGTGAATCGTCCAGGACGATACACGTATCGTCCGGGATGATCAGACCAAAATACTTAAAATAAAACTTGCCTAACTTAATCTGGCGGCTGAGAATTTCTGATTTGGGCATATCGTCCCGTACGATCCGTAGATCGTCCAGGACGATCGGCTCAATCAGACCCTCTTAACTTAGTCGCCCTAATTAGGGTTTCTGTTTTAACTGGATCGTCCAGGACGATGTGGATATCGTCCAGGACGATCTGAACAAAATTGCAACAGAAACTCTAATTCACTCAATCTCTCCCCCTGAGTGTGTGTGTGCAAGGTTACTTAGCTAGGGAATCAGTTACATTACAATTGACTCAATAAAAGAAAAAATCATACATTTGACACACTTGGACCCGATCTTGAGTTGGCTTGAGTGGCTCGCGGTCTTTTGTGCCTGAAACAGATTAGCCAAGCAAAACACACTGGAAACATGTTTGTCATCATCAAAACCAGATTTGCAACACTCTTTAACAAAGCTAGTTTGTTCCGGAGAGATCAGCTTAGGGAGAATATTAGCTAATCTATTCATAATCAACTTGGCAATGAGCTTGTTGAAGAAAGAACAAAGACTAATGGGCCTAAAATCATTCCAATAATTAGTGTTGATGCTTTTAGGAATAAGCACAATAGAGGTAGAAGTAAAAAATTTAGGGTAAGGATTACCCTTGAAAAAATCAATAACAGCATTAGTCAAATCCTCTTTAATAAATACCAGGTTTTCTGAAAAAATTTGGTCGTAAAACCATCAGGACCAGCCACAGAATCAGTTTTCATATCCTTGATAATCATCCAAACTTCATCCATGGAAGGAATTTTAGTAAGCATAATATTGTCACAATCAGAAACAATAGAGGGTATGCAAGAGAAATCCACATTAGAATCCAGAATAAAAGCCTTATTGAAAACATTCTTAAAATAATTGATGCCAGAATCATAGATTAAATCCGGAGAATCAATATGAGAGCCATCAGGGGAGATGATTTTGTGAATAAAACTGGTGGATTTCTTATGATTAACAATATTATGAAAAAATTTCGTATTCCTGTCACCCTCAACAATAAATTTAGAAGTAGCTTTTTGACGCCAGTAAGCTTCTTCTTGCATTTGAAGCTTAAATAACGCCTCTTTTTCCCCATTCAGTAAAGCAAGATTGTGTAAAGAAGGGTCCACCATGTACTTGCTATCAGCTAGAGAAACTTGTTTTTCAGCATTAATAATATTAGAGAAAAGATTTTTGAAAACAATTTTATTCCACCACCTCAAATTCTGCTTAAGCCTTTTGAGCTTAAGCCAAAGTCTATTCATGCCAACTATATTATCAGAGGGGAAAAGGGGCGCCTTCCAATTACATTCAACATTAAAAAGAAAAGAATCATGCTACAACCACATATTTTGAAATCTAAAAGGAGAGGGAACCGAAATCTGATGCATAGTAATATTCAAAAGTAAAGGAGGATGATCAGAAAGAGTACGAGATAAGTGCTCAATATGAGTAGAGGGATAAGTAGCAATCCATTTATTGTTGAAGAGAATACGGTCCAACCGTTGCCACATTCTAGCTTTATTCCAAGTAAAAGCCGGACCAGTAAAACCAATATCATGCAAATTGGAATTTAAAATCATTTCATTAAAATCCTCCATAGCCTGGTAATTAGGTTGATTGCCACCAACCCTCTCAGAAGTAGTAGTGATAGTGTTAAAATCACCCCCAATCATCCAAGGATCCATAATAATGTTAGCAAAATCCAAGATTTGGGACCAAAGCAACCTTCTAGTAATCATAGAACAAGATGCATAAACGAAAGAAGCATAACAGGAAAATTGGAGATAGTTAATATTAGTATGAATGAGTTGAGGGTGATCATGCATGATGTTAACTTGGACCCACTTTCTCCAAAAGATCCAAATCTTATTAGAACAATTGCTAAAAGCACTTTCAAATCCCAAATTGATACGAGTAGAATCTAACTTGGCATTAGAAATTAAAGGTTCAAGTAAAACCAGGACATTAATATTATGAATCCTGCATAAGTTTTTAGCCCGTTCCAAAGAAGGCAGATTCCCCACTCCCCTGATATTCCAAATGATGGCTTTAACCATTAATAATGGAGGAATTGGAAGTTCGAGTAGTAGCCCTAGAGGAGTGGCCATCCGGAGGTTTAATGTTTTTGTTTTTCTTTCTTCCAACTTTAGTAAATCCACTATCAATAATGCAGAAAGTTTGGTTATTAGAAGGGGACCCTAAAGCACCTCCAATAACCCTATCGACATTAACCATAGAAAGCTCCAACTTGGAAGTAGTGAATTCACCTTCTTCAAGTTGTTGTTCCTCATTATCCTTCAAAAGAGGATCAGTAGAATGCAACTCCATCCCCTCTATATTAGTAATAGAAACGTTTTTTATATCAGCAACCGGAATGATAACCTCTAACGGAATGTTAGGTTCTTGATCTAAAATAGCTAAGTCATTTCCAATAACCATACCATCCGAGAGGTTAGTCGGTAAGGGAACCTCCCTTTGGTTTTCTAAAGAATCCTCTTGCTGAACGTTATTACCCTCAGAGTTCTCCCCAACCCCCAAATTTCTGACATTTTCATCTAACGGTAAAGATTCCAGATCCTTCCCCTGCGCCATTTCCTCTCTATTTTTTCCTTTAATTCCTAACTTAAGATTAGGGTGAGCGACGAAACACTCATTGAGACAATGACCATGGACCCTACAGTGAGAACAGAAATCAGGGATGTTTTCAAATTCAACCTTTTGGAAATAACCGGCAGCCTCAGACCCAATCCAGACTTCTTTAGGATGTTTAATGGTAATGTCCATTTCCACAAGGATTCGAGCAACTGAGGGTCTGGTTTTAGAGGCGGTAGCTTGATCGGATTGAAGCGGACGACCGAAAATAAAACCCAATGCATGTAAAACATGTGAGTTAAAAAAATGTAAACGAAGATTAGGAAATGAAATCCATATAGGAACTATAGGAGATTCCTCTTTAACATCAAAGAAAGGAGTCCATTTGAGCAACCTCATCTGACAGTTAACTATGTAATAAGAACGCCTAGAAAAAACGCGACTATAGTCGAGATCATTCGATAACTGTATAGAGATATGTCTAGGGTCAAGCAGACCAATAGAAAAATTACCAGACAGTTTCAGCTTATCAAAGAAACTACGAATCGCATCAAGGTTAGGACGCCTTACAGAGAACTTTCCGACCAAAGTAAATTGATAAGGGCTAGCTAGTTTAAGGATATCATCATCAGACATTAAAATTGCTGGAATACCTTTAACCATTGATTTGGTGAAAGAAAATGATGGTTCTGAAGAGGATGACTGACCCGCAAGAACTTCTCTAAAAGATCGGGAAGAGGAACCCGGCGAATAAGCAGATCTCAAACCTTTAGGGTTAACAACTTTAGGAGGAACCCCCCATGCATCAGAGACCGCCATAGACGGCTCCGCCTCCATGAGGAAAACCCCGCTCTAGGGCAAAAAGCCCACCGCGATCAAGAAAAAAAGAACAGATCCCAGGTGTTAAACGAAATAATCTATGCTACAGTTGAAACCATGAGGATGAACAGTGGAAGAGGAACTCGGGCGCACTATCGCCAGAGCAAAAGAGCCGTTGCGGATTGGGGAAAGTGGTATGGAGAACAAGCGTAACTCTTGATGGTACAAAAATTTGATCTTCTGAATCTTTTATGTGTTACTTGCGGAGTCGATTTGGACGCGTCAAAATTCTAATGAAATCAAATCACGTAGCAACTTGTACACAAGATATGTACAAGTTATGTGGTTTCATTTCATTGGAGTCCGAAAGCGAGCTACTTCTGGACTCTGCACGTAATAATCGAAAAGTCTTAAGCAGAACAAAGAAAGAAGTCATTGTTCTAGATATTAAGGTTGACATCAGAACATACATGCATGAGTCATGACCATTTATATTTCTCTAAAATATTGATTTAAGATGAATGCATGAATCTCATTATAAGTAAATTATATATATAAATACATAAATAGTTTACTTATATCTGCATTTATATATTATTATAGATTAATAGTTTTAATTGTTGGGATATTAAACTTATTTGCATAGACTCATTTAGAATTAAAAAACTAATTAAATAATAAAATAAGCTCCATTGAAAAATCCGATATCAATCATCTTGTTTGATAATGGATTTAATTGTATGATCAGATTTGATCTATATTTGAATTATTCAAACTACATGATTAGTTAACTAATTATATAATTAATAAAATCATATTAGAGAAGATCATCAATAATTTTTTTTGGGGCTCTTTTAATACTTTCAAAAATATTCATTGGTCATCTTGGAATTCTTGTACTTCCCTTATATTAAAGGGGCCTAGGTTGTAAGTCTATTATATGGTTCAATCCTTATCTATTAAACTTTGGTGGAAGTTTAGCAATAACACTTCTCTTTAGGCTAATTTCATAAACGTTAGATATTGCAATCAGTGGCATCCTAATAGAAGTTTTTTCAAAGAATGGGCAATCTCCTATTTAGAATAGATTATGCAAGATTAAATGGCTGGAGGAAAGGTATATTCTCTAGGGTCTGGGTAATGGGGATTCTCTTTATTTTTGGCAATTTGATTGGACTTGTAATTTTGGCTGGCTTGATTCATTTTTTGGAACTCACTCTATTTCAAATATTAAGGTATCTAACTTCATCTTAAATGATCGGTGGTGCAGTAATTGTCTTAATGAATTACCACCCAACTTCTTTTGTTGATAAGATTTGTGACATTCCTATTAACCCTAGTGCTAAAGATTTCCCTATCTTTAAATTTTCAGTGAATGGTGTGTTTAACTTTAAGGGGGCTTGGTAATCTTTTAGATCTCATCAGCAAGTTAATGACATTTTTAGTAAAATATGGACCTCTATTACCCCCACTAATATTTCTTCATTTATTTAAAGGATTCTTAAGCATTTTATTCATGTGGACTCTAGATTAATTAGCAAGGGCATTTTGCTGGTATTGAAATGTCAATGTTGTTTTCACTGAAACTTTGAATCATGTTTTCTTGAATGAACATGTTGCTTCTAAAGTTTGGGATACCTTGGAAACTGTTCTTCATCTAAGCATTAAAAAAATATGAATAATTGCATGTCTTTCTTATCTAATTTGTTTCATGAAAAGCCCAAAGGCCACATTATAACCTATTATTCCTATAATTATTTTTTTGGCTCTTGTGGTATGAAAGGAACAATAACAAACACAATGGTGTTAAGATGAGCTCCGATAGAATTATTTTATGTCTCCAAAACAAAATTTACCACCTTTTCTTGGCTAAAATGATTAATCAAGAACATTTTAAAGGTAATATATCTTATTCTTCTTTCTTTAATATTATTTTTTAGCATGTTATTTTTGATCAGTCTTATAAGATTATTTACTGGATCAAACCCCTTATGGACTAGGTTAAGTTTAATATTGATGGTTCCACTTCCCAGTTTACCTCTAGTTATGGTGGCCTTATTAGAGACATCCATGGTGCTCTCTTATATGCCTCTGCTTCTCCTCTTCCTAAATGTAATGTTATATATGCTTAGATGAATGTTTTATATTTTGGCATAAACTTATGTATGTCCAAAAAATTTATGAATATCTTGATTGAATCGGATTCTATGGTGCATGTCTCTCTCATATCTTACAAGCACTGTCATAATGCAATACTTTTCAATCTATTTTATAAAACTATGGCTACTTTAGCTAAAGTTAATTATAAATTCTCATATCTATCGTGAAGGTAACATATGTGTTGATTGGTTGGAGAGAGGTTTGACTCTCTTAAATTGTGAATATATTAACAATGTTTCTTCGTTTAGATTATTTAACTAAATGTTGAGACTGGATGCTAGATCTGGGCATGCACTATATCAGACATAAACTCTCTGTCCTTTTTTTTCTTCTTGTTTTAATGTCCCAACAATTTTCTACTTGCTCCCTATATATTATATGTCATAAATTTTCCTTATGTGACTTTTTACTATTTTTATCAAGGCCTTGCTTATGTTTATTTTTCTCTTTATGATTATATTTCCTATCTGCTCCCTTTTTTTATCATATTGGGCTCATATTTGAGCAGCCCCTGTATTGGATAGAGAATGTCTTTGTGTCTTGGTAGGAGAATTTCTTTGTACCATTTATGATTGGCTTCTATGGTTATTTTAGAGAATAGCTTGATGGAGAATAGGATTAGGTGGAAGGCTGTATATGTTGACTGAGCTTTGGAGGGTGCTTATTTTCTCTTAGATATCTTTGGGAGTGGTCTTTTATAGGCTTGTGGATCTTTGTTTTTGAAGGTATTATTATTAGTATCTAATTGGGCTTCAAAGTTAGCTTAAGCTTGGATTGTTTTTGGGTGATGGTTCCTTGCCTTCCTTTAGTTTTTTCTCTTTTCACCTTGTATCTTAGTAGGGATCATTGGCTCCTTATATTTCTTTTTTTCTTTTGATTGTAGCTCTTTGAGTATTAGTGAGCATTTGATCCATTTAAGAACTTGTAATCATTTTTTGATGAATTAGCACGTAAGCCCATAATTGGGTTTTAATTATAAAAAAAAAGTATAAGTACTTAAAACAATCAGATGAATTATTAGATATTTAATAAGTGTAAATAATATGTTATTTTATGTGTTACATTATCAGTAAAAATGTATTATTTTAGTTGTGTTGTGCAAAAAAATATAAAAAAAGCACAAGATTCTTAGCCTCATCTAGTGTCGCAGCATCGGACAAATCAATGCCACAACACCATCAAAGGAACCACTAGAGCAACACAACATTGTCATGGCGGTGCCAACTTTTCTGTTGGACAGTGTCGCAACATTAAAATGGTCAGCTTCGCAACGTCATGTTCTTTGTCTTCAAGCACCACAACATCATAATCTATCATTCCTTGGCTCTAAAATTTCCATTCCAACTCCATAACGTCCAAAAGTTAGCAGTATTGTAGCATAGCAGTTGTAACTTCCAAAGGATATGACCTATCATTAAAACGATGCGATTGTTCACCAAATAATTGATCCACATCAACAAGCGCCACGGTATGGCCAAAATAGTAACGTAACGATGTTAGTTCATCTGTTGGGAGCGATGGTGCAGACCTTTCAAGCGCCGTAATGCCAGCTGCCTACTTTGTGTTTTCCTATAAATAGTCATTGTGTTATATTTGTAGGAGAGTTCAGTCACTTATTTAATTTTAGTACATTTTAGAGTACTTCTCTAAATCTCTCTTAGGGCGATAACTAAAGGAATTTAGGGAAGTGTGGGGTCCGAAAATTCGGCCCCAGCCTCCGCCCGCTTTTGCTTTCTTCGGGGGGAGTTTTAACGGAATTAAGTTCCAGGGTAAATTTTGAAAGGCAGATGGATTTATAGATAAAACACTACCCAGAGATTTCGCCCTCATTTTGCGAGGACTTTATGATCTGAGTTATGGTTTCCTATAGGCACAAGCCCCTATAGTTAATTACCCCTCCTGATCTTGAGAGAGAACTTTTGATTAAGGCTAGTCGTCAATCAGATACATAGATATACATGCATCTGGCATATAGTAGCAGCATAGGGTTGAGGGTTTGAAAATTGAGAGATTTTGATATTTAAAATTGGAAATTTCACCATCTTGCACTTAAAGCGGATGGTGGGGGAATGGGTGATGGACCCGATCAAGATCCCATGGTTCCGTCGTCCTGGGCCATCGTGGTCCCTGGTCTACTTAGTCAGAGGAGGTAGTTGACCTAACCTGACATAAGGATCCTTATCGACAGCCATGGGTTGCTTCGTCCAAGGGTACCTTATAGAGCTAGGTTGAATATTTGCCTAAGGGGATAAATTTGAATCCACCTTAGCTAACAAAGGTCTTTGTGCCCTATCGATCATATCCTATTGATTCATATCTCAAGGATTTGATGCCATTGGGGAGCATACGGGCTCTGGCCATAACCATAATATAATGGTGCCATTTGGCGGTGACTACCTGGTTCAGAGGGCCCCGAGTCATAACCATTTATCCTGTAGTGCCATTTAGTAGCGAAACTATCAGTTAGAAAACTCGTACCACGTCCTTACTGGCAGGAGATTGTTTGAGAATAGATCCTAGTGATATTTTCAACCAGGCATTAGCACTTTATGAGCTGCAGTTATTTTCAGATTTGTCCATCTCGGCAAACTATTACGGAGGGTGTATGGGTTTTGCTTTGAGTTGTTGATGGTTAGATTTCAATTTTAAATATTTTGGAATTTTGATGATTTTGGAAATTTTTGTGGAGTTTTGAAGTTTTTGGATTTTATGAGAGTTTGGGAGATATTTTGAAAATATTTAAAATTCACCCCTCCGGTTGAGATATGTATTCAATACGGCCACCATCGGGGTAGAAAGGGGTTATAGATTGAACCTTGTCGACTCTATCGGGCTATCGATAGAGGATCAAGTTTCGAAGGCTTTATGCCTTTGTTAGTGAATTCTCTTGATTATAGGCCTTGAAGGCCTAATGTAAATGTATAAAACAAATGCCTCAGTCAACCCCATGACTATACATTTATTTAATAGTTTGAGACGTGTCAACTCCTATCTACCTGAATAGAAGGATCGGGCTCAAACTTGAATTCACTTATTGACCCTGCTTTAGCTAGTACACGAAAATACAGACATTATTGAGTAAGAGATTGGTTTTCCCGGATGATAATACGCTCGTCGAGGCCCATACGTGTGTTCAGTATATCCCCTTATGTGTACCTATGTGTATACATATTATGGTGCATGTGCGGTGGACATTTTGGGATATTTGTAAATGCCTTATGTCTGCTTGTATGGATGTTACAGATCCGGTGGCATTTTGTAGTAGCTCGGGGATTGAATTGTTTGCTGTCTTGCACAGGTAGACTGTCATGCACTACTTGTATGATTTACACAGGTTGATTGTAGCACACTAATGAATCTCCTTCTTTTATTCATTGTAGTTCTTTCACACTTTCTCACAGATGATATATTGAATATATGACGAGCTTCCTACAACTGCTACGATAGCCTGCAGGTGTGTTTGCATTTGCTACATCTTCTTCCGCATCTGCCTTCGCTTGGTTTGTTGAAGCTCTTTTGTGTTTGCTTGTGGTTAACACATTCGGTGTACAATGAATTTTCTATAGCGGCCTATGGGAATTGTACTTGCTACATATCATCTTTTCTTCTTGCAGTGGATCAACATAATTTCTTATCACTGAATGGTAGTTGGTTGTAGGGGCATTGCCACCACCATTGTATCTTAATGCTTTGCTTACAGGCGTATTGCTGCACTTTCTCAACTATCACTGGTGAATGGGTTGTTATTAGAACTCCTTTGGGTTTGCTTATAGAGAACACACTAGATGCGTGGGGGTCTTTCATAGTAGTTCGTAGGAACCCATACGCTTGTATCTCTTTGTTACATTTACCGCCACTCCTCTACACTTACTCATAAGCAGCCTCTAATTAGGAATTATGTACATCTGGTTTGCAAATAAGTTATACATTCCCTCCTATTATTTACGAGGTCGAATGCATCTGCTTGTGTTTTGACATTGATTGCAAAGTACTATCATATTCGTAGCATGCCTCTCATGTTCAATGCACGTTAAATTTCAACGTCTTTAGGAGGGGGCGGTATCCTTTATTTGCTAATTGATCAAATCCATTTGTGGAGACGTTGTAGCATTCACTACATGATTCTTGAGTTCACTGATGTGCTGGCAAGCAAATTGTATTCACTTGTATGTATCTCTTTGTTGTTTCTAAAGGGTCCATAAGTATCAGTTGCATTTGGGTTGGTATCTTCCTCATGAATGAATCATACCATTCATTAGAGACCTCATGTTGTAGCTAATGATGTTCAAAGTTCTTTATAACTCTCTGCATTATTCTATCTAATGTTGCTCAACTCAAATTCAATGTCTACAAGCTCCTGCTTTGAGTCCTAGTCATTGCATTCAAGTCAACTTCATGTCCCTTGCATTCGTTCAAGTTTGGTTCCTTGTGCAATTCAAGTTCCAGTCCAGGTCTTCGTCATTTGATTCAAGTTTTGGACTTCTATAAGTGTTCAAATCTTCTTATTGTTTAGTTCAAATTGAGTTCAATGTAGGCTCAAATAAAATCCTCACTTGAGTTCAAATCATGTCCAATTTATTCTTGATTAGTATCCAAATTAGTCTCAAGTTAATGTTCAAGTTTGAATTAGGTTTACGTTGTAACTCATTTGAGTTTGAGTTCTATGTAGTTCGAGTCTTGTTCAAAGTCCTGTGATCACTTAAGTCCAAATTCATTTAGGTTTGAATTCATTTCGGTCAATTGCATAAGGTTCACAAGTCCCATGCGGTCCAAAACTTGTTCAAATCAGGTCCAGGTACAGTCTCAAGTTCACCCAAAATTCGGCAGCATTCCGGCGTCTCCCCTGTTTAGGGGAAACTACAAAAAATTGGGCCTTTCCCACCACGCTAGAGAAAAGCGTGCATGGTAGGTGCCCTTTTTTGAGGACACCGTGGCCGTGTAAATTCTTCAACCTGACCACGCCAGAGAAAGGAGTGCATGGGTCTTCAAATGTAACTATTTTAAAAGAGCACAGTTTGGGTACTTATATTTTTGCCCCACCGTGCTAAGAAAAGTAGGCACAAGGCTTACCTGCCTCGCTATAAGTGCCACACCGACTTCCCTCCCACCACGCTAAAGAAAAGCATGCATAGGGGGTCCCTCGGCGTGCCACAAACAATGAAAATAGGACTTTAGAAGATTGCCCGCCTCGTCGCAAGTATCACAATGAATTTTCTCCCATCATGCTAAAGAAAAGCGTGTATGGGTGGTAGTTCACCGCGCTACAAGCGTTGAGAGCGAGTTTTCTCAAGTTTAGGAGGTTATACCTGCGCGGGGTCGACAGGGTTGGCACGAAGATCGAGTCGAGTAAGAGAAGAGCACTCTTCTCTTTTCTTTTATTATCTTTCTTTATTAATTATAATTAATTATAACTTATAATAATTAATTAGAATTAATGATTAATTATTATTTAATGATTAATTAATTATGATTAATTATTTAATCATATTAAATTATCATTAATAATAATTAGTTTATAATTAATACTAATTAATTAAAATTAGTTAAAATTAATTATAATTAATTAGTAATAAATTGCAATTAGAGTTAAGCTCGTCGGGCTACAAGATTTACATAGGATTTGAATAGAATTTGAGTAAAATTTATGCTAAATCATGCTAAACGATTTGATCGACCAATAAATGTCACAACAGAATAAATCCTCGGTTTCCCTCTTTTGCTTTGGAGTTCGGCGAACTCATGGGATTTGGCCGAAGAAGTTCTGGAAAGGGAGAAAGTTACCTTCACGGTGACGCGAGCTTCTGTCTTCACTTCCGATCAAACAGGAGGGAACATCGTCGAGTAGGCGAAGTCTGGCAGCAGGGAAGGAACTGAAGAGGCGCTCCAAATGAAGAAAGTTACCCTCACAGCGATCGAGCTCCCGTCGTCATTTCCGATCAAAAGGTCGTAACTTCCTATCCGACAGGAAAGAAGGTCGTCGAAGGGGGAGAAGACCTTCGGCTAGGGCGGGGAAGGGTCGGAGAGGCTGGGGGTCCAGCTTCGGCTATAGCAAAGGCATCAGAGGGCTTGCGATAGAATGGGAAGGAGGAGATGTCGCGAGAGCTTACGAAGGGGAGAAACTACGGGAGTTCTGTGTCCGAGAGCTTTATTTGGGTCGGTATTTAATGATGTAAAAGGGAGTAAAATTGAGGAGCTACTGCAGGAATCGTGGAGAAATGACGCGAATGGCGTCGAGCTACAGGACTTCGCAGGATTTCAGCGAGATTTACGGACGACTTGACTATACGAGGTATGTAGGGATTTTGCTGATTCTTCTTTATCAGAGGTCAACAAATACCCCCCAATAAATGTGGTTCGCATCTAGAGTGAATCATGTTTGTTGTATGTTGATTGACTTTATAGATCTCTAGGTATTTTCTCTGGATGTCACACAGAAGTTCTTACTTGTAGATCTCCAAGAGTTTGCTTGGATGTCACACTAAGATTGTCATTTAATGGATCTCCAAAAATTTGTTTGGATGTCACACTAAGATATCATTCCGTGGATCTTCAACAGTTCTTCTCTGTACTTTCATAGATCTCTAGATGCACTTGTAATCAGTAAGAGGATTGATATGCTGGCTTTAGTTATGTAGAGACCCAAAAGATATTGATAGAGTACTTTATTCTCAGATCCTTAGAATGTCACTCAATAAATTGACTATAGTGGGTAGTATTGTCACCTTCTGCTCTTCTTTTGGCACTACTGTTTCCTTAGTTTTCTGTTTTGATTTCATAATTATGCTGATAATGCTTCATGTCTTGTGCAGATTACTACAGGGGCAGGATCTAGCCAGTTTATTGCTACAGGAGGCTTTAGTTTTGGTACATTTTTATTTTTTTTGTTCTGTTCTTCTTCTTTCTTTAGCTGCTTATTGACACCCTTTGTTACCCTTCACAGGTTCCAAGAGGAGTGACACACTAGTTCGTGAGCTACTACATGAGTCCTTGGTTTTAGGTACACTTTTGCTTTTTAGTAGCTTTTCATATACTTGCATAATCTCTTATTTCTGATGATATTTCTCTTACTTTGTGTAGGTTCCAGAAGTGGAGAGTACCTGGTCTTTGGAAGGAGCAGAACGGAGCTGTTGACTTCCTCTTCAGGCATAGTTTAGGAGACAAATTTATAGTCCTCTACGAAGGACATTATATTTTTCTCTCTTTTTTTGTTGATATAGACTTGTAAAAGAGATGTGAACTGAAAATTTGTATATGAATTCTGAATTAATAAAATGAAGCATTTCTATGAATTCTACTGTTGACAAGCTCTCTTTCTACTGTTCTTGTGATTTCTGTGATTGTACTCCGAGTTGTGTTGACAGTGTTGTAGATAATTTTAAATATTTATTTGGGGATCTCAGCACACAGCGTGATGTTGACCCAAATAAATATTTAAAATACCCCCAGTCCTTAGGGACACTTATAGATGTCATTCGGGATACTTCTTTTTATAGCTTTAGCTTGAGTATTGAGATCTCGATTCCTTTTACCCTGTGCTTTGTGCTGCGGACATTACTGGAGAATTACTTGATTTGTCTTTACTGACTTGTCAGGTAGTTTTTGTATGCCTTCGGCCCTATGTTTCTTACTTTGGCGGGCTTGATGAAGGAGTAGAGGCTGGCGACCTAAAATCCTTAAGGTTTATACAAAGTCGGTGGCAAAAAAGTCATCGGTCCAGAACTTTATGCATAACAGACTTGTTAATGATGAAATCCTCTTAGTTCAGCCTTAGGCTCTATGTAAACTTTGGGATAATTTCTTCGGTCCTTTGCTTTGTGCTTTGATGGACTTGTTGAAGAAAAATTCCTTTGATCCTTGCTTGAAGCTTTACGGATTTGTTGAAGGATTTGTAGGTTTCGAATTTGATTGATAGTACCAAATATATATAGTATCTTAATCCTTAACCACTTGAGGAGACTTTAATCTGAGTCACTTGCGTTCATCAGATCGGGAGAGCTGGGGTTTGACAGCTCTTCATCCTCTGGTTGCTAAAATGGGGGTTCCTCTACTACGGCCTTTCTTATGGCGTGTTGAGTAGATGGAGCTGCCAGCGATCCGGCCATATTTGGGCTTGTTGGATCTGACCTCTTATACCCATTCATGCTTCAGACTCGAGCTATAAAAATTGTGCTTCCCAATACTGATTTTGTTGAAGTTGATAGATTTGGAGTTCTCCTTTATGGTTGAAGATTTGGAGCCTACGCATATTTAGTAGTTGCTCAAGATTTCTCCTTCCCACTGGAACCTTGATTCTCTGGTCAATTAGGAGAATTTGGTAGACTACGATCACTTGAACTTATCGAGTCAAATTTACCTTCATACTTCCTACAGTCCCTACTGACGGGTTGACGAAGTGGGGGTTCCGCTACTACGGCCTTTTTTTATGGCTTGTTGAGTAGACGGAGCTGCCAGCGATCCGGCCATATTTAGGAGTGTTAGATCCGACCTTTTACACCCATTCGAACCTTAAGCTTCAGGCTGTTGAGAGGCTTCAAGCTGCTCTGGCTTAATTTGTTGGAGTGTGTAGTCACAAAAGTCTTCTTTTCTGACCTTTGAAGTCTTAGTACATTAGAGAAGGTGGTGTCTCGATCTTTTGAAGGATCACTTGCATTTACTTTGAAAAGAATTTGTTGTATTCTTCAGTATAAAAGAATATTTATATTGATGATTTTAAATATTTATTCAGGGATCTCGGCATGCAGCGTGATGTCGACCCGAATAAATATTTAAAATACCCCCTATCTTGCAGGGACATTTTATAATAGAATAAATTTAAAATTTTATGATTTTAAATATTTATTTGGGGATCTCGACGCATAGCACGATGTTAACCCAAATAAATATTTAAAATGTCCCCTGTCCTGCAAGGAGATTTTGAAATGCATTCTTGCAACACAAGAGAATTTTAAAATAT
Source organism: Dendrobium chrysotoxum (assembly GCA_019925795.1). Lineage (NCBI taxonomy): Eukaryota > Viridiplantae > Streptophyta > Magnoliopsida > Asparagales > Orchidaceae > Dendrobium > Dendrobium chrysotoxum. The sequence goes on along the minus strand of CM034303.1, from coordinate 42,772,629 downwards.
AATGCGTATATGTTAATAAACATATATGAAATACACAGTACATTAAACAAAATATTTCTTTGAGCAATTTTATGTATGATACTTCTTCAGGTGTCGGCCGTTGATGGGTGGCATGGGCCTTTGACCGTGCAAATTGATAAGCTTGTAGGCTCCTCCTTGGTATACCTTCTTGGTAATAAAGGGGCCCTCTCAATTGGATACCACTTTGCCACCAATTCTTCGGTGAGGGATGATTGGCCTTCTCAGTACCAGGACTAATTCTCCTTCTTGAAATGCCCGAGGACACACCATCCGATCAAATGATTTCGCCATTCTCCCTTGATAGATTTCTAAGTTTTGTTGAGCTAGTAATCTAACTTCATCGAGTAGATCAAGCTCCTCCATTCTTAGGCGAGCATTCTGCTCTTGAGTTAGATCGTGTTGAATTGCTACTCAAAGTGATGACAGTTCAATCTCTAGTGGCAACACTGCTTCAGCTTCGAATACCAATAAGTAAGGAGTGGCTTTGGTCGGCATCTTATAAGTTGTACGATATGCCCACAATGCTTCTTCCATCTTTGTATGCCATTCTCTTTTATTCTTGGTGAGGATCTTCTTCAATAATTTCACCAGCATCTTATTGAAGGCCTCTACCAAGCCATTTGCTCTTGGGTTATATATAGATGAATATCACGAATCGATCTTGTGCCGATCGACGAACTTGTAGATTTTCGTACTCTTGAATGCTGTGCCATTGTCTGAGATCGCGCAGCACGGTACACTGAATCTATAGACAACGTTGTGGGTAAAGAAATTGATCACGTGCTCGGACGTAACTTCCATGAATGAAGCCGCTTCTGCCCACTTAGAAAAGTAATCTGTTGCTGCCAGAATGAAGCGATGTCTAGCTGATGATGGCGGATCTATTGGCCCTATTATGTCTGTACCCCAGCATTCAAAATGTCCAGGATGCTACCGTTAGGTGCAGTGGATTTAGTGGTTGATGTATAACATCACCGTGGATCTGACACTCGTGGCACCTCTTAGCATGGTCAATGCAATCTCTCACATTTGTCGGCCAATAATAACCTATTATCTTAATTTTAGTAGCCATCTTGGGACCTGACTGATGCGCTCCACAGAGTCCTTCATGAACTTCTACTACCACTTTATCAGCTTCCTTGGTCCCTAGGCACCTTAGCCACATCTGGTCAAAAGCCCGTCGATATAGCGTATCATTGACAAATGCATATCATAACGCTCTTTTTCAAATTTGTGTAGCCAGTGATTTATCTGTCGGGAGTTTGCTTTCTTTGAAGTAGTCGACGAATGGTTGCCTTCAATCGTCTTCGACTTCAACATCTAAGCAATGTAACCACGACTTTGAAAATCTACTAGTTCTTCGTCTCTTGACTACACGGCATTCTCCTGGTTGATTTTTAGTAGTAGCCAGTTGGGGAGGTTGAGGATCAACCGGGGTCGAATCCTGCTGGCTTGAATTTGGTATTCCCTCTACCTGTGGGAACTGTAGGATTGCTAGCTCTAAGACTCGGCGATTTTCAACTGCAATGAATATAGGTGGCCTCTTATCTTCATTTGTAAGCTCTTTGGCCAGTTTGGCTAGATAATCTGCTTTTGTATTCTGTCCTCGAGGAACTTGAGTTATCCTGACATTCGATATTTATTTTAGAAGCTCGAGAGCTCGTCGGTGGTAATGGGCCAATTCAAGTTTATAAATCTTGTAAATGCTTAGGGCTTGATTTATCACAAGTTAAGAATCACCAAAAAATTGGAGATCTGTGATTTGGACACCAATCGCAATCTCCAGTCCCGCTATTAGAGCTTCGTATTCAGCTTCATTATTCATTCGAGGTTCAGTTAAACTGAACGAGAATCTCATGATGCCTCCCTCGGGTTCTATAAAGACTAGACCGATGCCAGCTTGGGCCTTTGCAAGATTTGGAGGCCTGGGAGATTTGATCAATGATGCCCCATCAAAATACATCTCCCAAAATTGTAACTTCTCCTCCTCCTCGACCTACATGATTTGTTCATATGGCAAATCATCATTGAGCGGAGAGTCAGCTGGGATTGGATATGCGACGAGGAAATTTGCCAAAGTTTGTCCCTTTACCACTTTCTGTGGCATATACACAATATCAAATTGTAGTAATATTACTGCCCACCTTGCCAAACGACCTGTCAATGCTGGTCTTGTCATCAAGAATTTCAGAGGATCGATCTTTGATATCAAGGTGATTTTGTGGGAGAGCATATAGTGGCGGAGCTTCTGGACTACAAAAATTAACGCCAGATAGTGTTTCTCGATGGGAGAATAACATACTTCTGCTCCGATAAATCTCTGACTGATGTAGTAGAGTGCATTCTCTTTTTCTTCTTCATTTTGCTAGGACAACAATACTCCGAGGGACTTTTCTAGTGCTGCCGTAATAATATAAGAGGTTTCCCCAGAATTGGCGCTGCGAGAATGGGCGGGTTTAACAAATATCTCTTGATACTGTCAAATGCTTCCTGACATTCTTCATCCCACTTAAAATAAATATCTTTCTTCATTAGCTTTGAAAATGGCTGGCACCTACTCGACAGATTTGATATGAATCACCGAATAAAAGCCAATTTCCCTTGTAAGGAGCAGAGTTGACGGAGGCTTCTTGGCGATGGCATCTCTGTGATCGCCTTGATCTTGTTGGGTCGATTTCAATACCTCGGTGACAAACGATGTACTCCAAGAATTTGCTGGAGGAGACCCCGAAAGCACATTTTAGAGGATTCATCTTTAGGTTGAACTTTCTGATTCTCTCAAAAATGATCCTTAGGTCATTTAGATGCTCTTTTCGATCTATGCTCTTAACAACCAGGTCGTCTACATAACACTCAAATTTTTGATGTATTAACTCATCAAAAATATGTGTCATCGCCCGTTGGTAGGTGACACCAGCATTCTTCAGGCCAAAAGGCATGACTGTGTAGCAGAAAATACCGATGGGCATTTTGAATGATGTATGTTTTTCATATTCGGGCGCCATCTTGATCTGATTGTATCCTGACGATCCGTCCATAAACGAGAACATGTTAGAGTTAGATTTGTTGTCAACCAGAAGTTCTGATATAGGAAGCGAAAAATCATCTTTTAGACACGCCTTGTTGAGGTCCCGAAAGTCAACACAAATACGGATTTGACCGTTCTTTTTTTTTTTCACAAGGATGATGTTTGTGATCCAATCGGCATACTTCTCTTCGTGGATGAAGCCTGTCTCTATGAATTTCTTTATTTCTGTAATCACCTGTTCTTCAATCTCCAGTCTCATTCTCCTTGGAGCTTGTTTGACTGGTGCTGTATCTGGTTTGATGGCCAATCTATGAACTGCTACATCAGGGGATAAGCCAGGCATTTTGGCATATGTCCAGGCAAAGCAATCCATGAATTCATAGAGAAGTTCTTTAATTTCTTCCTCTTTGTCTTCTGGCAGAAGGGAACTAATGAAGGTTGGGCGAGGGTCATCCTCAGTTCCCAAGTTGACTTCTTTTAGTTCGTCCATAGTGGTTGCCTGTCCACCATCTTCAAGCTCTTCAGGTACAGGCTTGGCTTCTATGGGCTGCTCGTCATGAGTGTCAACTTCGTATGTCTCCTCATTATCGCCGTCATCGAATTCAATTTCCTTGTATATAATGGCTCGACAAGTCTCCTTCCGGAGGCATTTTTACTTGATGAATCTGATACCTTTATATGCATCCATATCCTTCCTTCATAAGGGACGCGATTGCCTTCCATACTAGAGGCAAAGGCGTGTACGAAGCTGTCGCTTGGAGGTAGGAATATTGATCTGTTTTCGCAACATTCTTTGAATATCTTTGGTATTAAACCTAGGTAGCCTCGTAGGTAGCAATTCTTCAGAATCGATGAGCACATGGCACCAGTCATAATTCACTTCTTCAAGCTTTCCCACAGAATAGAATATGTTCTCTGACTCAGTCCCCTTTTCAACTGGAGGTAGATAAAGGGTCACAAGTTCTTCAACTTTATACAAATCTCGTGGATTATTTCTTTGAAATACTATAGGGGAACACAGGTGACTACAAGCATGCTGTCTGAGATTGATAGACTATCTATTCTTCTTGAGAATATATCTTGCACCATATTCATGTAGATAGAGTCTTAGTCATAATCATCATTTGAATATTCGACTTCCCTACTCCATTCTCCCATCGAATAGCATACCCTCTGGGATTTTGTAGGGGTGACATTCTCTTCATGTGTGTCGCTCCCAAGGTGAGGTACGTGCTTCCTCCCTTTAGAAGTAGCATCTGATTTGGGAAGAGCCGGCAACACCTTCTTTCTCCCCAGTTTTTTCTTCTCGCCTTCTTATTTAGGTCGCTTTGCACTCTCTGGATTTGATGTTTGAGCCTTTAGAGAGATTGACGATCTCGACTTTTTTTGGCATAAAATACTGCGCATCTTCATAGATTGTTGCTTCATGGACTGCAAAGGGTTGAATGTCACTAGAGATCCTGAATTCCTCTCCATCCCTGAGATACTTCATGCACTGGTGTAGTGTTGACGGGACAACGCCATATTCATACAGCCAAGGGCGACCTAGTAGCGCCTTAAATGAAGTGTCCGCGTTAATTACATGGAACTTGGCTTCTGTGTGAAATTCTCTAAATATAAGAGGGAGCATAAACGATCCAAGTGTTTTGTGCCCTTTCTCGTTAAAACCATGCACTATGAGCTTATCTGGCCCAAGGTGCTCCACGTTGAGGCACAATGATCTTAGTACTTTTAAGCTTATAAGGTTGATGGAGGACCCAGGGTCGATCAGAATTCGACTGATTACCAAATCGTCACTTTCTGTAGTAACATACAGAGGGCGATTATGATCTGTTGTTCCGAGCATCATGTCTTCTTCGAAGAAAGTAATGAATGGCTCGTTGCGGGCTTGTAAACCTTCAGTTAGGTTACGCTCAGTGAAATAAGCTTTGTATCTTTCGGGGTCTTTGAGAGCCTGAATCAAAGTCTCCCGAAGGTCCTTAGACATCACCAGAGCGTCATATATGTTAAGCTGGGTTGGGATCTTTCTCAGATGGGATAAGATGTTATAATTTATCCCTTTGACTAGAGTATCTTTCTTCTGGTGGTCCTTAGGGATAATTTCTTCGTTGACAACTATCTCCTTTTCCTTATCCTTATCGAAGATCCCTTTCTTCAGTGGAGGTAGCAGTACCTTGCCACTCCTTAGCTGCACTTGAGCAATCTCCTCCGGCTCAGACTCATCTGATGGTGTGTTTTCTTCCGAGTCAGCCATCGTCGCGTCTAGAGATTCATCTGTTGATTCAGAGTCACCTCCTAGATTTACATGTCCCATTTACGATGCTATATCGGAGTCTGATTCATTTTTCTTTGAAAAATATAGATCCTCCTCTGAACTGTAATCCATTGGTGAAACCATCATACAGTATTCAGGAACCACTTTCTCACTATATTCTTCCTTTGTCATTATACTAGGCACCACCGAGATGACCCGACACACTTCTACCGGAAGAGAGTCTTCATTATCTTCCTCAGCTTCCTCTATTTTAAGCTCTAATATGAAATCAGTGAGCTTAATAGGGCATCTTGTAGTCTGGTAATATTCATCCAAACTATTGATAACCCTTTGAGTTACAGTTTTCTTCTCTCTTGGTTTCTTCAATCTAGTCTTCTTCTTGGACTTTGCCTTTCCAAATTTTAAAGGGCCAGCTTAGTTAAAGAATTGCTTAGTATTAGAATCTTGCACTACGGGCAGTGCCTTGGGGTCTATCATCGGCTCAGTGGGAGATTTCCACTTTACACTTAAAACTCCTTCAAGCTGTTTCAGCATTTTCATAGTTTTCTTGGAGACCACAGTCTCCCACTGTTCTTCTTGGGTTGATTTGTTTTCTTTTCTTCTTTCTTCTATTAGGGGTACGGGAGAAGTCATAACTACCTGAGTTGATTCTTTCCAAGGATGAGTCAACACATTGTCGGACAATGTGAGCTCTCCTCTTCGATATTTCTTCTCCAGCCAATCTTTGAAGATATAGCAATCATCAATTTGATGACTAATTACCTGATGAGATGGACAGTAGTTTGGATTTCCACTGTGTTTTGACTCTTCGGGTCTCTTGCATTCAGGCAGTTCTAAGCCCGCTTTTAGTGCTTGTCGAAATAACTTGGCGACACTTTCCCTTTTAAATGAGTACTCTTTGTTCATTTTATCTTTGAGGGAGGGGAACGTTCGATCACCAGTCCCCGTTGTTTGCCGCGGACGTTCTCCACCACCCTGATAATTTTATGGTTTGTCATTACCCCCGAGTATCAGCTTCGATTGGGGGTTAGGGTTGTAGGCCTATTTTGGCTTCTCCTCATATTGTATTGGCTGATTGCCTTTATCTATATTATAAACCACACATTTTTCTTTATCAGCTCTAGAGAAAAACGTAGAGTCAGCCTCACCTCTTCTAACACCTGAGGCTTTAACCTTCTTAGGCTTATCAGAATAGTTCTCTGATTTTGACAAGTTCAATTTCTCAAACTTTGCCACTCTATCCAGCAAATCTTAAAATGTGATGATGGTAGCCATGCACATGAATGGTTATATTTTATCGTCAATATTTCCCATTAACAACTGTACGGCATGCTCTTCTTCAAGTTGCTGCTCATATTTCATGCTCAAGTTTTACTAATGGGTGATGTATTTTGCTACTGACTCATTCCTTCTCCTCTTTTCCAAGGCGAGGTCAACGATCGTTATCTTCTTGGTCGCGCTAGCAAACCTCTTCACGAACATAGTTTCTAACTCCACAAATGTCTTTACAGAGTCATTTGGTAGCTCAGCATACCATTCAAAAGCAGCTGCTGTCAAACTGCTAACGAATTGCCGGAAGAGCAATGCATCATTACCCCTAGTATTCCTGTATGTGGCCTTGAACTGTGCCAGGTGCTGTCTAGGATTTTTATTACTATCAAAAGTGTTAAACTTTGGCACAGAATATCCCTTCAGGTACGGCACCTGATCATATTCAGCTGGATATGGGTGACCCTTACCCACTAATTTCTCCACTTGATCAAGGGCTATGATAGCCTTGATCTTCTCGGTGATGATTCCTTCGAGCTGCACAGCAATTACAGGCTCGTAGGTACTTGCGATGTTCTACGGAGCGGGCTGGCGGATGGTATTATGGGCTTCATGACCACCTTCAGGAGTGTCCCGTACTCCTGAGACTTACGGTACTTGGAAGTTTGGAGGGTCAGCAGGAGGATTAGGCATAGGACCGACGACAGCATTTCTCTGCATCATCATTGTCATTTGAGTCATCATCTCAGTCATCTTCTCATTCAATTGAGAAATTTCTCTATCCTTGGCTCTCATCTGTCACCTCATCTGTCTTCTCATATCGGCGAGTGTGGCATTTTCATCATCAGGGTGATTTCCCTCAACTTCTGCCGCCTCATCTTCTCCTTGAGAATGGCCACCTCTACCAGTAGTGGACCCAACTTCATTGTGACGACGATATTCTCGCCTAGGTCGCGGTTGCCAATGGCCATCACCATCTTCACCTTTGTCGTAGTAAGCCTCATCATCGATATTGATGTGTCTCACCATGTAGACCACTTCCATGTCCAAGGTGTTATTTATATCTTCAATTTCTTCTTCTAAATTTTCTTCCATACATTCTTCGATATTTTCTTCCCCCATATCTTCTTCCTCTTCTTCTTCTAGCACTCAGATCATTGAGTAGCGGTGTCATTGGATCTCTGGTTCTTGGTTTGGAAAGAAGATTTCTTTGATCCGCGGGCTGCGATTGAAGTTGGATTCATTCTTGAGAGGAGTTGGTGAGCGACGGGATCCCCTGGAGGATTCTCCAAGGTGTCGATCGTCAGAAGGGGCGTCATCATGGGTTTTCTTTGGAACCCATTTCTGACATTGTTTGTAGCTGGGGGCGGATCTCCGGAAAGCTGCACCGGATGTTATGCCCGGATCAGTTCTTCTTTTTCTCTTATCTTCTTCTTCTCTGCGATGCCTTGGCCTTCAGATTTCTTTTCCTTTCCGCCAAGACCTTTCGACGGCGGATCCCTGAAATCACAGTTTAGGTGTCAATCCCCGATGCTCATCGTGCGGGACATATCTTCTTTCATTTCTCTCCACAGCAAGAGGCAGACGTTCTCTTGGTGGAGTTTTTCTAGCTTCGACCATTAGTGGCCACTGATATTTTCTCTTCTTTAATCCTCTCTCCTTCACGGTCTTCAGGACTCGATATACCCGGGCTGAAAGAGTTTTAGGCTCCTTCTTCTTTTGAGGAGGTGGGACTTCAGACCATTGATCCCAGAAAGACTTCTTCAGCTCCCCAGTAGAGCTGTTTCTCTTGACCCATCTCAGGTTCGCAAACCCGTTCTCCGTAGGAATGGTTACCTCAGGCTCTTGGGCAGGCAGGTTGGAGGGATGGGTTAAGAATTGTTGTTGAGCTCGGAGTTCAGCACTTATTTTTCTTCTCTACCTCCTTGTTAGCTTTCCTCTAGAAGAGGAAGCTTCAGAAGTGTTCTTCTTGGATGTAGATAACCCGGTTGGCAGAAATGTGGCATCTGCAGCCACCATAGAAATCCTTCCATCAGCCACAATCCTCTTAGTGGCCTGGGCTTCTGGCTGTGATAGTCGTTCAAAGACAGAAATCCTACTATGAGGATTTTCAGTAGTAGATCGTGGCACTGGCAGATGCACACAACGAGTGGCAGTTTCAGTAAAGTGTGGCATCCTGGCAGGCCCTTCAGCATTCCCGCCATTCGCAGGAATGGTGGTAGTCCTTGTGGCAATTGCTGGAAAGTCAACACTACCAAATTGAATAGTAGCTCTGGCATTTCCAGTATTAGTGATTGCATTTGCCAGTTGGATGCTGGCACCACGTCCCAGTTGGACGGTGAATGAGGTGTTCTGTAGATCCATCTGTATAGATGAAAGATAAGGGTTAGTGATCAGAATCTGATACATCACCCCACACTTTCAAAATGCAGAGACTTACACAGAATAGAAAGCAAAGCAGAGTAGATAATGTTAGCAAGCAAATGAAACAATTATAGAAATCCCGCTAAATGCGTTATCTTGATGAATTTATTTGAACGATCATTTTGAAATATTCAAAATTTTAATTCTTTAAATGATCATTTTGAAAGATTCAGAATTTTAAATACAGGTTGAAATAGCTGCTACTATGATACTGAGATGATTAGCCAAAGATGGAAAGAGAAACCAATCCCCAGCGGAGTCACCAAAAATTTGTGGGCTCCAAAAATTCAGCCCCAGCCTCCGCCTGCTTTTGCTTTCTTCGGGGGGAGTTTTAACGGAATTAAGTTACGGGGTAAATTTTAGAAGGCAGATGGATTTTTAAATAAAACACTACCCAGAGATTTTGCCCTCATTTTGCGAGGACTTTATGATCTGAGTTCTGGTTTCCTATAGGCGCAAGCCCCTATAGTTAATTACCCCTTCCGATTGCAAGAGAGAACTTTTGATTAAGGCTAGTCGTCAATCAGATACGTAGATATACATGCATCTGGCATATAGTAGCAGCATAGGGTTGAGGGTTTGAAAATTGAGGGATTTAATATTTAAAGTTGGAAATTTCAACATCTTGCACTTAAAGCGGATGGTGGGGGAATGGGTGAGGGATCCGATCAAGATCTCATGGTTTCGTCATCACGGGCCATCGTGGTCCCTGGTCTACTTAGTCAGAGGAGGTAGTCGATCGAACCTGACAGAAAGATCCTTGTCGGCAGCCATGGGTTGCTTCGTCCAAGGGTACCTTATAGACCTAGGTTGAATATTTACCTAAGGGAACAAATTTGAATCCACCTTAGCTAACAAAGGGCTTTATGCCCTATCGATCATATCCTCTTTATTCATATCTCAAGGATTTGATGTCATTTGGGAGTATACGGGCTCTGGCCATAACCATAATATAATGGTGCCATTTGGCGGCGACCACCTAGTTCAGAGGGCCCCGAGTCATGACCGTTTATCCTGCAGTGCCATTTAGCGGCAAAATTGTCAGTTAGAGGACTCGTACCACATCCTTACTAGTAGGAGATTATTTGAGAATGGATCCTAGTGATACTTTCGACCAGGCATTAGCTCTTTGTGAGCTGCTGTTATTTTCAGATTTGTCCACCTCGACAAACTGTTGAGGAGCATGGATGGGTTTTGCTTTAAGTGGTTGATGGTTGGATTTTGATTTTAAATATTTTGAAATTTTAATGATTTTGGAAATTTTCGTGGAGTTTTGGAGTTTTTGGATTTTGTGAGAGTTTGGGAGATATTTTGAAAATATTTGAAATTCACCCCTCCAGTTGAGATATGTATTCAACACGGCCATCATCGGGGTAGAAAGGGGTTATAAATTGAACCTTGTCGACTCTATCAGGCTGTCGATAGAGGATCGGGTTTCGTAGGTTTTATGCCTTTGTTAGTGAATTCTCTTGATTATAGGCCCTGAAGGCCTAATGTTAATGTATAAAATAAATATCTCAGTTTACCCCATGACTGTACATTTGTTTAATAGTTCGAGCCATGTCAACTCCTATCTATCTGAATAGAAGGATCGGGCTCGAACTTGAATTCACTTATTGACCCACGCAGCATCTCTAGATGTCATGTGTGTACCAATAACATGCTCGTCGGGGCCCATGCGGGTGTTCAGCATATCCCCTTATGTGTACCTATGTGTATACATATTATGGTGCATATACAGTGGACATTTTGGGATATTTGTAAATGCCTTATATCTGCTTGTATGGATGTTACAGATCCGGTGGCATTTTGTAGCAGCTCGGGGATTGAATTATTTGCTACCTTGTACAGGTAGACTATCGTGCACTACTTGTATAATTTACACAGTTAGATTGTAGCACACTAACGAATCTCCTACTTTTATTCATTATAGTTCTTTCACACTTTCTCACAGATGATATATTGAATATATGACGAGCTTCCTACAACTGCTACGACAGCCTGTAGGTGTGTTTGCATTTGCTATATCTTCTTCTGCATCTGCCTTCGCTTGGTTTGTTGAAGCTCTTTTGTGTTTGCTTGTGGTTAACACATTCGGTGTACAACGAATTTTCTGTAGCGGCCTATGGGAACTGTACTTGCTACATATCATCTTTTCTTCTTGCAGTGGATCAACATAATTTCTGATCACTGAATGGCAGTTGGTTGTAGGGGCGTTGTCACCACCATTGTATCTTAATGCTTTGCTTATAGGCGTATTGCTGCACTTTCTCAACTATCACTAGTGAATAGGTTGTTATTAGAACTCCTTTGGGATTGCTTATAGAGAACACACTAGATGCATGGGGGTCTTTCATGGTAGTTCGTAGGAACCCATATGCTTGTATCTCTTTGTTACATTTGTCGCCACTCCTCCACACTTACTCATAAGCAACCTCTAATTAGAAATTAAGTACATCTGGTTTGCAAATAAGTTATACATTCCCTCCTATTATTTACGAGGTCGAATGCATCTGCTTGTGATTTGACATTGACTGCAAAGTACTATCATATTCGTAGCATGCCTCTCATGTTCAACGCACATTAAATTTCAATGTCTTTAGGAGGGGGCGGTATCCTTTATTTGCTAATTGATCAAATCCTTTTGTGGAGACGTTGTAGCATTCACTGCATGATTCTTGAGTTCATTGATTTGCTGACAAGCAAATTGTATTCACTTGTATGTATCTCTTTGTTGTTTCCAAAGGGTCCACAAGTCTTAGTTGTATTTGGGTTGGTATCTTCCTCATGAATGAATCGTATCATTCATTAGAGACCTTCAAAGTTCTTTATAACTCTCTACATTGTTCTATTTAATGTTGCTCAACTCAAATTCAATGTTTACAAGCTCCTGCTTCGAGTCCTCGTCATTGTATTCAAGTCAATTTCATGTCCCTTGCATTCGTTCAAGTTTGGTTCCTTGTGTAATTCAAGTTCCAGTCCAGGTCTTCATCATTTGATTCAAGTTTAGGACTTCTGCAAGTGTTCAAATCATCTTATTTTTTAGTTCAAATTGAGTTCAATGTAGGCTCAAATCAAATCCTCGCTTGAGTTCAAATGATGTCCAATTTATTCTTGATTAGTATCCAAATTAGTCTCAAGTTAAAGTTCAAGTTCGAATTGGGTTCACATTGTAACTCATTTGAGTTTGAGTTCTATGTAGTTCGAGTCTTATTCAAAGACTTTGTGATCACTTAAGTCCAAATTCATTTAGGTTTGAATTCATTTAGGTTAATTGCATAAGGTTCACAAGTCCCCTGCGGTCCAAAACTTGTTCAAATCAGGTCCAGGTACAATCTCAAGTTCATCCAAAATTTTGGCAGCATTCCGGCGTCTCCCCCGTTTAGGGGAAACTACAGAAAACCGGGCCTTTCCCACCACGCTAGAGGAAATCATGCATGATAGGTGCCCTCTTTCGAGGACACCGCGGCCGTGTAAAGTCTTCAACCCCACCGCGCCAGAGAAAGGCGTGCATGGGTCTTCAAATGTACCTATTTTAAAAGAGCACAGTTTGCTTTCCCAGCAGGTACAGAGCCACGTACGGGTACTTATATTTTTACCGCGTCGTGCTAAGAAAAGCACGCACAAGGCTTGCCTGCCTCACTGTAAGTGCCGCAACGAGTTCCCTCCCACCACGCTAGAGAAAAGCGTGCATAGGGGGTCCCTCAGCGCGCCACAAACAACGAAAATAGGACTTTAGAAGATTGCCCGCCTCGTCGCAAGTATCATAATGAATTTCCTCCCACCACGCTAGAGAAAAGCGTACATGGGTGGTAGTTCGCCTCGCTACAAGCATCGAGAGCAGGTTTTCTCAAGTTTAGGAGGTTATACCTGTGCGGGGTCGGCGGAGTTGGCACGGAGATCGAGGCGAGTAAGAGAAGAGCACTCTTCTCTTTTCTTTTATTATCTTTCTTTATTAATTATAATTAATTATAACTTATAATAATTAATTAGAATTAATGATTAATTAATTATGATTAATTATTTAATCATATTTAATTATCATTAATAATAATTAGTTTATAATTAATACTAATTAATAAAAAATAGTTAAAATTAATTATAATTAATTAGTAATAAATTGCAATTATAGTTAAGCTCGTCGGGCTACAGGATTTACATAGGATTTGAATAGAATTTGAGTAAGATTTATGCTAAATCATGCTAAACGATTTGAACGACCAATAAATCTCACAGCAGAATAAATCCTCGGTTTCCCTCTTTTGCTTTGGAGTTCGGCGAACTCACGGGATTTGGCCGAAGAAGCTCTAGAAAGGGAGAAAGTTACCTTCACGGCGATGCAAGCTTCCGTCTTCACTTCCGATCAAGCAGGAGGGAACATCGTCGAGTAGGCGAAGTCGGGCAGCAGGGAAGGAACCGAAGAGGCGCTCCAAAGGAAGAAAGTTACCCTCACAACGATCGAGCTCCCGTCGTCGTTTTCGATCAAAAGGTCGTAACTTCCTATCCGACAGGAAAGAAGGTCATCGAAGGGGGTGAAGACCTTCGGCTAGGGCAGGGAAGGGTCGGAGAGGCTGGGGGTCCGGCTTCCGCTACAGTAAAGGCATCAGAGGGCTTGCGATAGAATGGGAAGGAGGAGATGTCGCGAGAGCTTGCGAAGGGGAGAAACTGTGGGAGTTCTGTGTCCGAGAGCTTTGTTTGGGTCGGTATTTAACGACGCAAAAGGGAGTAGAATCGAGGAGCTGCCGCAGGAATCGTGGAGAAATGACGCGAACGGCACCGAGCTACAGGACTTCGCTGGATTTCAGCAAGATTTGCGGAGGACTTGACTATACAAGGTATGTAAGGATTTTGCTGATTCTTCTTTATCAGAGGTCAACATGAAGTAATTGATACAATCATTAGAGTGTTTAGTCTGTGTTTGTTTGAGCAACTCTACACATTAAGGGAGAAAGAGTGTAGATGAGATACATTTATCCTTCATGATTATACCATTCTCTTATATTTTTATTCTTCTATGATTTAAATTCAAAACTACACTCCACCGTATCACTCACCATCAAGTTTTTGGCGCTATTGCCGGGAAAGAATATATCTTTTTATAAAATTTTAACTATATCATTGAATTAATTGTATAGTTAGATCTGCCTACATATTTATTTTTATTATTTGCCTTGATCATTAATTATATTTCTTCTTGGTTGTATGCTTTATAGCCATAGAAAGAAACTTTTGTTATTTGATCCTGAAATTGAGAGAACCCTTTCTAAAATTTGGAAAACCAAAAAAAATTTGAAAATGGCTAAACCTGAGCTAGAGCAAAATCATTATAGACCTCTTAAGAATTATGCAAACCCTTTAGCAGATGGAATTCATAGAAGCATAAATATACTTATAATCCAAGCTAATAATTTTGAACTAATGGTTCAAAACTCTTAATTTGGGAGAACTCATGTAGAAGATTTTAATTTACATTTAGTGAGCTTCTTAAAAATTTATACAATATTTAAGTACAATAATATTAGTGATAATGCTATTAGACTTAGATTGTTTCCCTTTTTCTAAAATATAAAGCTAAAATATGGTTGAGTTCTTTACCCCCAGACTCTATAACTACTTGAAATGAGTTAGCTCATAATTTTCTTGCTAAGTATTTTCCACCTTAAAAAACTATCAAACTTAAGAATGACATAACTTATTTTACTCAGTTTGAAGGATAATCCATTTATGAGAGTTAAAAAAATTTTAAGAAAATGCTCGCATCATGTATTACCTAATTGGTTGATTATTTAAATATTTTATAATGGATTAGTAGGATCTCTTAGAACTATAATTGATGCTGCAGCTGGAGGATCATTAATGTCTAAGGCATTTGAGGAAACCTATAAATTAATAGAAGAAATGGCTACTAATAATTTTCAGTGGCCTGCTGAAGTGGTAAATCTTAATAAAATAGCTAGAATTTATGAATATGATGCTTTATTAATTTTGACCATACAAGTTGCAGCAACTTCTAAGAAGTTGAGTATAATAGGAGTAAATTGGAATAGGAACTGAATCTTTAGGATATCAAAATTCAATTGAAGATAATAATATACAAGGGAATAAAAATATTAATGTAATTGAAAGAAAAAATAATCCCTATTTAAGTATATATAATCTAGGTTGGAGGAGTCATCCTAATTTTAATTGATCAAATAATATGGGTGATAGTAATTAATGGAATAATTGACAGAATAATCAAGAAGTAAATTGAAACACTTCTCAACAATCCACTATTAATCCTAGACTTATATATCCTCCAGAATTTAATCAAATCAATCAATTTGAAAATAAAAAATTAGCATTGGTGGATGTAGATATGCAGTTAGGGAATCAATTGTAGAATCAAGCTGCTTCCATTAAAAATTTAAAAACTCAATTATGTTAGCTTTTAATTTCAATCATTAGACATCCTGGATCTTTACCTAGTAATACTGAACTTAATCCGATAGAAAAAGAAAAAGATCTTAATAGTAACCATTTGAAGATTGAAAATAATATACCCTAACCAAATTAAAAAATCTAGGCAAGTCTGGCTGAAGATTATAAACTTAGCACTATATGGGAGGCAACCCAAAATTATATTTAGTATGTTATTAAGTTTAGCTAAAGAATTTAAACTTATCACTGCAAGAGAGGTAACCCAATTTATAATTTAGGTGTGATAAGTAGGGATTGTTAGTTTTATTAATTATCATTAATTTACTTAAATAAAACCCTTAAGAGAAGAGGGAGCATTGTAACGCTACCTTTACTGCTGCAGCACTGAGCCAGGACTTTATGGTTTAAAATTTTAAAACTTAATTTCTCTTACTTGAAAATTATAAAAAAGGCATGTTAGAAGTTTAATTCTCAATCCTTATTAGTTTTTTAGTATAATTTTATCTTCTTCTTTTTGAAAATTCAATGTAAGCAATGGGTAAAACTAGCAAAGACATTCCTCTTCTAGGATTAGAAGTGAAGAACAATTAAAAATAAAGATTCATTTTCTCTTCTTCACATGTAGAGTTCTATTATCATTAATAAACTTCATAAGTTCAATGATGAAGTTCATGATGATACAAGAAGATACAAGGCAGATATGAAGAAAATGCATAAATGCAAAGTTTTAGATTATGAATTTCATCATGGTCAAGATGTTCTACTATTCGATTACAAAAAGAAGTTTTACTATAGAAAACTTAAATATGGATGAGTTGGCCCATATTCTGTTATTAAAATATATCTCAATGGTGCCATCAAAATTAAAGATAAGAAAACTTTTCATATTTTTAAGGCCAATGGTCATAGATTGAAATAATGCGATTAGATGAATAAGAAAATCTTAAATTTGGAGGAAGAGAGGATGTTTGTTTGTATCTTGGTTGTACTTCATATCTTTTAGAAGAAAATATACTTATGTGAGTAATTGGTATATGTAGTGGAAGCATGACTTATTGTTTTGACTTTTGAAGCCAGTATGTTATGCATAGTGCCTAGTGCACTATTAATCTTATAACTTGTGTTATGTTATGTTATCACATATTTTTTGTGCCTTTTATCATTTATATGAAAGCATGTGCAGTATTAATTATTATTTGTGTTTCATTTATTTATATTTTATTTAAATTTTTCTCATGCTTACTATATTTTTTTATATTCTTATTATTTAATTAATCTTAGTAAAAATAATAATTAAAAATTAGGATAATAATAAAAGTTTATATCATAATTCAAATAAATACTATTTATACTTTATAGAGTGAAAAAAAACTAATAATTAACTGACTTAAATCATTTATGTTATTGCTTAAATTTAAAATTATAAGTTATACTTTTATATATTAATTTTTGAGATAAAGATGAATAATTAGAATTAAAGATTAGATATGAATATAATAAAATTGAAAATCATAAGCAACCTGAATTTGAAATTGAGAATCTTATTAAATCCTTACATTAAATTAATTAAGATTGTAAAAAGGTTCGAAGCAAAAATTGATATTCAAAATTATTAATTAAATACTCCATATTAAAAAAAAAAGATTATGGAAATAGTTTTAAAATAGAAGAAAAAGAGAAGATGAGTTCATTAAAAAATTGATATCAATCAAAAGCTTATAATCCGATTACAATATTATACTTAAATTCATAAAGGATAAAATAAGAAAACTAGTACAAATGATAGCAAACTAATGAAAGTTTAAATTTTAACTACTAATATATCTAATCCTTAAACTATATTGTTCACTTTAAAATTTAAAAATTAATAATTAAATCTGTAACATGTGAATTCAAATTAAATAATAATAAGGATGACTGATTAGTGTAATTATTAGTATTTTTTTTCAAACTAGAGTTATAATCAAGTTTATTTTACTACTTAAAGACCGTGATATATTATCCTAGATTTTAGTAATTTTAAATTGTCAAATTTTACTTTGATTAATTATTTAATCCGAATTGTAATATTTTTATTTACTTGATGGCAAGAAATAGTTTAAGCTGGGGAGAATTTGATAGTTGTAAATAATTTGTTATTTTATGTGTTATATTTTTAGTGAAAATATGTTGTTTTAGTTGTGTTGTGCAGGAAAAATATAATAAAGGCACAAGATTCTAAGTCTCATCTAACACTACGGCGTTAGACAAATCAACGTCACAATGCCATCAAAGGATCCATCGGAGTGCCACGACAATGGCATGGCGGTGCCAACTTCTCTGTTGGATAATGCCATAGCATCAAAATGGTCAGCTTTGCAGCGCCATGCTCTCTACCTTCAAGCGTCGCAGCATCATAATTTATCACACCTTAGTGCCAAAATTATCATTTAGACATCGTAGTGTTTGAAATTCAAGAGTGTCACGACGTAGTAGTTGTAACTTTCAGAGGACATAACCTGTCAGTAAGATGATGTGACTGTTCATTAAATAGCTGATCCATGTCAGCAAATGCCACGGTTGAGCTAAAATAGTAGCATAACAGCCTTAGTTCATTTGTTGGGCGCAACGGCGTAGACCTTTCAAGTACCATAACACCAATTGTCTACTTTGTATTTTCCTATAAATAGTTATTATGTTATGTTTATAGGAGAGTTTAGTCACTTGTTTAATTTTAGTACATTTCATAGTACTTCTCTAAATCTCTCTTTGGGTGTCAACTAAGCAAATTTAGGGCAGTACTTGATGTAATCATTAGAGTTTTTAGTATGTATTTATTTGAGTAACTCCATACATTAAGGAACAAGGAGTGTAAAGAAGATAAATTGATCCTTTATAGTGATATCATTTTCTTTTATTTTTATTCTTCTATGATTTTAAAGAAATTGAGTTTGCTTATATTTTCTTTTATATCTGGCTAATTCTCTAGTTTTGGATAGATGATGTAGAGAACATATTAAGTACTAATGAATATTTTTGTGCTCTAAAGTTAAAAGATGTTTTTAATATTATCCCACTTTTTATTTAATGTATATGGTGGTCATATATCATTGACCTCATTTTTGTATGAGATCATCAGGACCAATCTAGACCTTTACCCATTGATTTGATGGTTGATATGCACCCAACTGTCAATCATCCAGAGCTTTAATTCAATCAATATCTAGACTTCAGTTTAATTCAAAATCCAGACTCGAGTTCAAACCTTAATCCAGCCTTCAAACTAGTCTCCAATCTAGCTTCAGCCCTATCCAATCAATGATAATCATTCAAATAATTATGGTTGATTTGGATAATTCAAATATAATCAATCAAATCCAAAATCCAGATTAAACCCAAAAATTCAGACCAAAATCAAGCGTTAAAGGGTTATATCCTAAAAGCCTTATTAAGTGATTTTTCAAACACTTCAAACCGTAGTCAAATGACCCTCGATTTATGATCTATCTATTACATATTGATTAAGGATATCCCTAAGGTTTACCCTCCAAATTTGAGCTCAATATAAGACCTCTAACTCTAGAAACTAAAATAATTTTCAAAGGGTGTAAAACCTTTAAATATTTACGGCCTATGCCACTGGTCCTGTCACCTTGTAGATTTTGACCTTGGGACTATCCCCAAGAAATTTGATCATGTCCAGGCCATTGATCATGATATGTTAAGCATTAAAATGTATTTTTGTGGACCCACTTTATCCCCTAATTGAATAGTGGTCAAAATGACCAAAATGCCTCTTTAGGACAAAATTGAAGTTTCCTTTAAACTTTAATATGGCCCAATCAAACCAAACCGAGTAACCTCTTCCAATGCATCCTAAACACCATCAGGAATGCATTGGACTTAAACCTAGACCCTGGTCAAGCTTGGTTGACCAAGTCAACCTAGTTTGATCAAATTACACTTTAAGGGTTTAAATAGCCATTTCAATCTAAATGGCCTCATTTTTGCATGAGACCAGTTCCATTCAACTCAAAATATCATTTTAAACTTGTAGGTCTTAAACTCAAACCCTGGGTCAACCTATTTGAGCAAGTCAACTATGGTTGACATAAATGCCCTTTAAGAGTCCAATTGGTTATTTTCACTAAAATGATCAATCCAGATCATGGGACCACCTCCACTGGTCTCTAAATATAATTTCAAACCTATTGAGCCTAAACCCAGCCTTTGGGTCAACCTAGGTGACCAAGTCAACCTAGGTTGACCCAATAGCCCCTTAAGGGTCTAAATGGTTTATTTGACCCAGATGATCATTTTGATCCCTAAAACCCTTCCACCATACTCCAAATATCAAACCAAACTTGTTGAGCCCAAATCTAGACCTTGGGTTAACCTAGGTTGATCAAATCAACCCTTAAGTTCTTTCATATTGAATCAAACCCCAAATCAACATCAAACCCACTCAAACTCCTCTAGTCACATCCCCCAATGATTTGGATTTGATTGGACCCATTAACCCAAGTCAAGTGACCAAGATGAAAATCCTTTTCATTTGAGCTCTCCACATCCCTCTCTACACTTCTCATGTTCACATTGACCACAAAAACCTTGCTGGCAATGAGCTCTCCGACGAATTGAAGCTAGGTATGTCCAATTTCAGAAGCTCTTAATCCATTACATTTTGAGCTGCGTTTTCTTCAAGGAAAGTTTGTGTGGACATTCAATAAGCTCAGAGAACTCAAAATCCCTTAAATCCAATGGCTGTATTAGGTAAAATCTTAAACCCTAGGTTAGAATACTTAGAGTAATTTAACTTTTCAATAAGTGATTTTCAAACTGCCAAAACACATCCCCATTAATTTTGTTCGTATTCTTTACATATGTTTAAAATTTTATTGAGAATGATTGATCTGATTGAGAGAATGAAGCAATTTTTCATTCCTAGGGCTTTTTCGTAGTCTGGTTTAGGTGTACGAAATTTCAGTCATTGATCTCCTAATCAATGGTTGAGATTCCGTCATACTGCGCTTTGCTCCGATCATGTGTAGGCATTATTAGTTCCAGGTCATCATCGGCTCAATCAGAGCCATTCGTTTGAAACCCCAGGAGATCAGACGGTTCAATGGGCTTACTGACGTGGTTAAGTGAAACTGTGTCCACTGTTTCATCGATTAACAATGATTGCCGACGGTGCAATCATTGTTAATCAATGCGTCGCCAGTAAAGATTTCCCCGTAGTTTCCATCCGCCTATCCAAAGTTGCCACGCGTCCCTCCTGCCAGCGCCGGCACCGCCAATCAATTTTAAATTGATTTTTATTATTTTCAATTCATTCTAATTAATAAAAAATTCAAAAAATCATTACAAAATTAATTTTAATCTAAAAATTAAATATTTTTTATCAAAATTCTCAAAATTTAAAATACTTTCATTTAAAGTTTTCAATATATTTTAAGTAATTTAAAACATTAATTATTTGAATATTTAATTAACATTTAATTAAATATTAACTCAAATATTTTCATTTTTTTTTAAATTCTATCTTAACTCAATTCAAATTAGAGAGGATGTCCCAAATATCTTATTTAAAAATTAAAATATATTTGAAATATTTTGCATATTTTAAATAATTTTAATTATCTAGTATTTGAATAATCAATTAATATTTATTTGAATATTGATTCAAATAATTTTCAAAAATTCAAAAAAATTATTATATATTTTAAATAATCAAATAGATATTTCAAATATTTTAAAATTAAAATTCCTTTAAAATATATAATATATTTTAAATAATTTTAATTATTTAACTATTTGAATATTTAATTAATATTTTATTAAATATTGACTCAAATATTTCTAAAAAACTCAAAAATTTTATTTTAAAATACTTTCAAATAATAAGAGAACTTTCAAAATTATTTTGAAATTATTTGAATAATATTATAAATTTTCTAAATTTAAAGTTTATATTTTCATATATAATTTTTAAAATTTAATTTTAAAATTATATATGTTAACCCTTGAGTGCTTTGAGTGTGGATCTGAAATTTTAAACATGAATTGAGCTTGATTGAATTGAATTGATGGAGAGATGATTAGTGAACAATCATGTCTTGATTGTTCACTAATCTAGTTATCAATTATTTGTATTATTTTTTTTCTCTTCATGTATAGGATGCACTTGCACCTAACTTTAGGTTCTCATAGATCTATGATCTGATGTGATTATGTTATTGCATTTTGTAATATTTAAGGGTTAGTGACATTGATTTAAGCCCATTCAATTTAGTAACATCTTAAGGATAAAAATTAAGATTTTGTTTGGAGAACTTAGGAAAATTTTAAAAATTAAAATATATGACTCTTAGACATGAGACTTTGAACCATTAAACAGAGTGACATCTCCAGCCTTACGAATTGATTTTAAAATTCATTTAGCAATTTAACTAATTAATTCAAGTTTAACCCATTAATTAAGCCTTAAAACTTAAAAAAAATCTAATAATATAAATTAAATCATAAAAATATAAATAATATACCAAATTAACTATAATTAAACCCTTAATAAAAAAAATTAAAAGCCCCTTGATTGGATTTAAATTCTAAGTTTAATTTAATTTTAAATGAAAATTAATATTTAATTAATTTAATTAATTAAAATAATTAAAATTTTCAAAAAGTTATCAAACACTTGAGAACACCTCCTTAGATCATTTCTAACCTTTGGAGGTGATTTCAAGAAGTTTGGAGTTCATTTGGATTCAAATCATTAAAACCCTTATAATTAAACAATTTTAAAAATTCAAATAAATATCCAAACTTTGAAAAATCATAACTAATTCCAAAAAATTCCACATTGAGAAAACTCAAAGGCATGAAAGTCCATTTAAGTTTTAATATTTATTAAAAATATTAAACATATATATAAGGATATAAGTTTTAAAATAAAATAATTAAAAATATTATTAGAATAATTTCTTAAGGACTTGAGAGATCTTTTGATTTGTTTAAAATTATTTGAAAATAAACATTTAATTTTGAAAATAATTAGTTTAATATTTAGTTAAATGTTAGTTAAATATTAAAATAATCAAATAAATTAAATTATTTAAAATAAATTACATTTTGAATTTCAAAATTAATTTTAAATTAAAATATTTAAAATTCTAGAAATTTTAAGATATGATTTTTATTTTTTTAATTTAAATTGAGTTTTATTTGAATGTTTGAAGTTTTAAATTAATTAAATGAATTTAAATTAATTTAACATTAATTAATATTTAAAATAATTCTTAAATTAAATTAAATTAAATTTTAAATATTTCTTGAATTTTAAAATTATTTAAAATATTTTTATATAAATTTTTTAAATTACTTAAATTTAACTTAATTAAATATTCATTAAATATTTAAATATTTATTTAATTAAAATTAAAATATAAAATATAGTTAAAATTAATTTTAAATTCAAATTAAAATATTTTAAAATAATTAACTAATTATTTAAAACATTATAATATATAACCCTTATTTTTTAAATTTGAAAAATATTTAACTTTATATTTAATTACATATAAATTTACTATTTTAAAAAAATTAATAAATGATTAAAATAAAATTAATAAATAAAAAAATGATTTTGAATTAAATTTAATTTCAAAATATTTAAATTATTTTTCTTTAAATTAATTAAAATATTTGAAATAATATTTTAAATCCTTTTTAAAAAATTTAAGTTAGTATTAATAAAATACTAATTAAACATTCAAAAACTAAATATTTTAAATTATTTAAAATATATAATATATTTTAAAATATTTTTTAATTTTAAATTAAGGATTTCAAAATTCTAGAATTTTTTTAATATGTAATATTAATTTTTTTATAATTTTTAGTATTTATCTAATTTTAAAAATGAATTTAAAATAATCTTTAAATAATAAAAATGAAAAAGGCGGCGGCGGAGGCCAAGTAGCAAAGCACGATTGGTCGGTCCAGAAAAATGCGGCGGCAGGCAATCATTGGCAATGATTGCGCCATCGCGGTGCAATCATTGCTTGATGTTTAAAAGGCAGCGGGCCCATGCATTTTCCACTTAATCCAGTCAGTAGATGACGTGGATCGTCCGATCGTCCGTCATCTTGAGTAGATGGTTGTGATCTCAACGGATCGAGATCTATGTAGTCATGTGGACCGCCTAGTTACATAGAACCACGGTGCCACTAAAATGCGTGCAGTTCTTGCATGCCTAGTTCCGAAACCCTAAAATGAAAATTGATTCGTTCTCCACGAATATTAAACCTTTTTAAATGAAATTTTATACAGAGATTAAACAACTAAACATAATTAATGTGGACTTTGTTTGACAGCTCAAAAAGCACTTAGTGAAAAGCTAATTAGCTTAAGGTTTCTAAGCTAGGGTTTGAGTTTTAAGAAGACCTAACCGTTCATTTTGGAAAATTTTTGAACTACTGAATTTTTGGTCTATCCACGCTTATTTTCTCTGTTGAAGCATGCATGCCTAGCTCCGAAACCCTAAAATGAAAATTGATTCGTTCTCCACGAATATTAAACCATTTTAAATGAAATTTTATATAGAGATTAAACAACTAAACATAATTAATGTGGACTTTGTTTGACAGCTCAAAAAGCACTTAGTGAAAAGCTAATTAGCTTAAGGTTTCTAAGCTAGGGTTTGAGTTTTAAGAAGACCTAACCGTTCATTTTGGAAAATTTTTGAACCTCTGAATTTTTAGTCTATCCACGCTTATTTTCTCTGTTGAAGCCAGGGTTTGAAAAGCTCTCGATCGCCAGCTATTGACCTTGGATGGAAAAAGGCTTAGCTTGCTGGAAAGCTCGCCGCCAGTAGGGTTTAAGTGGTAGCTTTGGACTAGGAAGAGGAGGAAGATATTAGGAACTCAAATGAAAAGAAAACTCTCATGGAGAGCCTGAGTGTGGAGAGATATTCGAACTTGAATGAATGAGCTCCTATGGGAGGTTTTGGCCAATTCAGGTGTCCTTGGATTGAATGGACGACCTTGATCAGTTGGCCAGCTCCCTTGATGCCTTCCACTTGCCCTGGGGTTGTTGGAATGGCAAAGAATCAAAAGGACTAAGGTACGATGACATGGAAAGCCACCTTATCCTTGGGAGCACATGGGGGTAATGGGTTTGATTAAGGGATTAAACCAGGGATTAAGGAGAGTTTTTAGAAGTCTCTGGAGTGTCCTTAAGTTGCTGGAAGGATTTAATATGGAATGGATTAGCTAAAACTAGAGAATTTGGCCATTTAAGAGTTTGTTGACCAAATTTGACCATTCCAAAGAATTAGTTTGACTGGTCCCCATGCCACAAAGCAATTGAGGTGGCATGGGAAAGGGGTTTGGAAGCTGGTTGGAAAGGCTATCAAGCCTTGAGCTCAATGCTTGAATGTATACACATAAATAGGGAGAGATTTAACCAAGTCAAAATTGTTTGAATTGGTCCAATCAACTATGGTTTGATTTATGGGATGTCCAAATATATTTGAAATATATGTTGGAATAAGATTGAGGATTTAAGGGTATGATTTTAAGGGTGTGATTTGATTTGACCCATATGGGTCAAATTGGGTTAAGCTTGAGTCTTAGTCAACTTGGTCAAGTATTGACTGGGTGAGGAGTCCAATCAAGTCCAAATTAATGAGGGATGTGTCTAGAGGAGTTTTGAATGAGGTTTAAATACATTGGGGGTTTGATTCAAATATGAAAGAGCTTAAAGGTTGATCTGGTCAACCTAGGTTGACTTGGTCAACCAAGTTGACCCAAGGTTAGGGTTTGGACTGGACAGGTTTCATTTGATGAATGGAGTCTAGATTGGTCATTTCAGAGATCAGAATGATCATTTGGTGCAAAACACCTGTTTGGGCCCTTAACGGGTCATTAGGTCAACCAGGTTGACCTAGGGGCTGAGAATGGGCTCAACGGGTTTGGAATGATATTCTGAGTTTGTTGGAGGTGTTCCCAGGGTTTTTTTTTTTTTTGAAGAAATGCAAAGAGAAATTTTATTGAAATTCAAAAACAAGATCTAGGTGATAGTACCCCTATCACTTTCCTCCTTTAACAAAGCAACAAAATAAGGAGGAATGTTATTACATCCAATACTATCCCAAATAAAATTAGAGGAACAAGTATAGTTAGCAAAATAATCAGCTAACTTATTACAAATCCTATTCACAAATTGAAAAATTACTTGGTTAAAATCTCTAAGAAAGGATAAATCTTGTCGCTTGAAGTAAGGAACCTTCACTTCCTCATTATTCATCATGCTTTGGACATACTTCATCATATTGACATTATCTCCTTCAATTATAATTCCTTTCATCTCAAACATCCATTCTTGAAGAACATTCCTCAAAGAAATAATCTATTTGAACTCCAACTCTGAGGGGTCCCAATGCAAATAAGAGAAGCCAAAAGCAAACAGAAACCTTCCTTTAAAATTTCTTATCACTCCACCAACTCCAGCCTTATAAGAGCTCTCTAGTGAAGCATCAATATTGAGCTTAATCCACTCGGGTGGAGGAGGATAGCAAAATGAGGGAGACAGTTGTAGTAGCTGATTGGCATCCCAGTGGTCCGAGAATGAGGATAAGCGAAACGAGGCAGCAGCTAAGCTGACTGAATTTTTAGCTGTTACAGCAATACTATCATCCGTTTCACCATGCTTAAGCTTGTTCCTGATTTTCCATGAAAGATAAACAACCGAGCAATACAAATTCCCTATGAACGAGTTACAATGTGATAATACAGACAGCTTTCGATAACATTCTTCCAGATCTGAGAAAGTAGGAACCATAAATCCCCACTTATTGAGCATAATTAACACCTAAACTAGATACACACAACTAACTATTATGTGAGTAGAATCTTCTATTGAATTGCAACCTCTCGGACATCCACTGTCATCCTGCAGTCTTCTGTACACCAGGAAGTCATTAGTAGGAATAGCCTTATGAACAAGCCTACACCAAAATAGCTCAGCACGTGGGCGAAGCTTCAGCTTTTTCTTCCAACCCCAACTCAAATCTTCTTCATCATTAACATGCATCTTCTCAGTAATCATGGCTTCTATAGATTTACCAGAGCATTTATGTATTAACTCCAATTGGTCACCTTATAAATCATGATGGATTGGAACAGATCTAATTACCTCCACCAAATCAGGACCAAAGACCTGCTTCAACTTGGTATCATCCCATCCTCTTTCCTGTATAAAATTCATAAGAAAAGAACAAGTTTGATCTGGCTCAGCAAAAAATTTTGGCCAACATTCAATACTCTTATCAAAAATCCAAACATCCTTAAAAGTATTGATATTGACACTGTCCGAGACCTTCCATCTCACTACTTTTTGCAGAAACTTAGCCCCATTATTTAAGATCTTCCAAGTAGGAGAGACATAGCTCCTGACTTGAGAATTCCATATATGCTCCCCATATTTAGCCCTCAAGTTCCTGTTGAGGAGGGATGAAGGCTTAGAAACAAAACTCCAAGCAAACTTGGCCCTCAACGGACCTGTTTTAGATGCAGCAGAATGCACACCTTGGCCACCCATCTTTTTGGATCTACGTAAAGTTTCCCAATCAACATAATGAAGACCCTTACTTCTATCTCATTTTTGCCAAAGGAAATCCCTACTCATCCTATCCAAATCATTCAACACTCCCATAGGGACTAGTGAATGTGTAGATAAGAATGTATGAAGAGAAAGAAAGGAAGACTTGATAAGAAGAAGTTTTCCTGCTAGAGAAATAAATCGATTTCCCCATGTATTAATTCTGCTATACGCCTTCTCCAATAGGTTTTGAAAATCTGAAAGGACTAGTCTTCTTAGCGCCAACTTGACTACAAGGTAGATGATTTCATTCACTACCTTAAAACTCAGAACTTTAGCAAGAACCACAGACCTCCTTTTACCAACAGATTTCCTAAAAAAAGTGGATGATTTCTGAACATTAATCTTCTGACTCGTCCACTTTTTGTAGTCCTTCAAGATCTTTCATATTTTCTTAACATTCTTCTGCTTTGCTTCAGAGAAAATAATAATGTCATCTGCATATTGAAGATGAGAAATCTTATCTGTATTAGGAGCCACTTTGATACTAATATTGCTACCCCTTTGAGAAAAGGCATCAGAAAGCATTTGAGAGCACAAAATGAAGAGATAAGGACCCTAGTCTAAATCCACTTTTGCCTTCTATCCATGTGGAGCTACAGCCATTAATCAAAAAAGAAAATTTTGGGTCAAGCACACACTGAATTAACATATTGGAAAACTTCCTCAGGAAACCATAACGATCTAAAGCTTGCTTTAAAGTGAACCATCCCATGCTATCATAGGCTTGTTCCATATCCACTTTGATTGCCATCAAACCTTTCTTAGCTTTAGAATATCTAAACTTGTGGATTATTTCTTGGGTAAGAAAAATGTGTTCAGATAAAGATCATCCTCAAACAAAAGCAGCTTGGTCTTCAGAAATAATCTTAGTTATGAACCAAACAAGTCTATTCAACAACATTTATGCCACAATTTTATAAATAGATAAGCAAAGGCTGATAGGTCTATAATTGGAAGGATAAAGAGGATTCTTAACCTTAGGAATTAAGACCACTAAGGTTTCCTTCCATTCTTCACACATAACTCCAGTACTAAGAAATGAATAAACAGCCTTCCAAACATCCTCCTTAACAATTTGCCAATGAAATTTAATAAAAGAATAAGAGATTCCATCCAAACCTGGAGAAATATTTGATTCAAGATGACTAACAACACCGTCTAGTTCCTCCTTAGAGAACTCAGCCATCAGCAAGCTTCTATCTTCCTCATTCACCACAAAGGAAGGAGTCGGCCAACCCCTTAGAACACACATCCTTCCTTTCCATTTATCTTTAAAGAACTCATAGAAAACCTCTTCAATTTGACTCTGCTCCTCAATCAAATTACCATGGAAGCCTTTGATTTGATTAATCTGATTGCAGTTCCGCCTGTTAGATGCAAAAGCGTGAAAATACTTTGAATTGGTATCTCCTTCTTCTAGCCATTTAATCTTCACCCTCTGTCTCCACCAGGTATCCAGCCTCTCAAGAGTTGAATTAAGCTCCAAAACTTTAGATTTCAGCAAACAGAATTTTGTGTCGGACAGGCCGCCCTCCTCAGCTTCTTCCTCTTACAATTCAAGGATTTCTTTCTTAAGACAATCTTTCAGCTCCTTAAGATTCAAAAGCTTTGATTTGCACCAAAAAAATAACGCCTTTAAAGTTCTTTTAAATTTGATATTGAGAGATTGAGCTACATTACCTCGCACATTCTTTTCCCAAGATTTCTCCACAATCTTATAGGAAGCAGGATATGAGGTCCAAACTTCTTCAAATTTTTGAATTTTACTCCTCCAAAAACCAGTAGAAACAACTTTAATCAGCAAAGGGCAATGGTCAGATGCTACTCTTGCAAGATGATGAACCACAGCCGGTTGAATATTCTAACGCCAAGGAGTTGAGAAGAACACGGTCCAATCTCTCTAAAATCCTGGCTCTACCAATTTTATTATTGCACCAAGTGTATTTGGGTCCTACAACCCCAACATCATGAAAGTCACACTTGTTCATAAACATACTCATGTCTTGAGGGCCTTGAGAAAATACAAATTTCTTGCCACCTCTTTTCTCCTCTTGTGACAAGATGTAATTAAAATCACCCCCCACTAAAAAAGGATGATTCAAATTTGAAAAAGCTTCAAGGCTACTCCATAAAAGCCTCCTCTTATAAACTTTATTACTGCCATACACCATGGCAACCAACCACATTCCTTTGTTAGGAATACTAAGTTTGCCCACAACAACTTGATGAGAGGCTTTTTTAACTGAAAAAGAGACGATGTCAGCCCTCCAACATATCATCATTCCCCCAGACAAACCTTCAGCAGGAAGTAGGAAGTAGCCCCAGCAAGTTCCCATCATACTATTGAATTCAATCTTATTGACTGAAGCAATTTTAGTCTCAATCTGCCCAACAAAGAAAATATCAAAATCTCTTACCAATTCTTTCAAATATCGAGAGGCTTCATGTTTTCTGGCCCCCCTAGAATTCCAGAAGGCAATTGATGTCATTGAAGGTTAGAGTTGGGATTGCTCCCACCCTTACTGTTCTTCAACATACCCACTTTCCTCGTTTGAAGAATAATATTCTCCTTACCCAAAGATCTCAGTTCTTTTTGAAGTTTGAATTAGCTTCCTCCTGAATCATCTTCCACAGATTCTAGTTCTAATGTTTTCTGATTAACAACAATAATTTCTCCTTCCTCTAGTTCTCCAGCCGTAGGTTTATGTGCCTCAGAATAGTCTTCATTAATACTATCCAGCACTTTAAACCTATTCAAATTCACAGAAGCAGAAGGAGTGGGGGACTGACTGACCACAGCAACAGGGGATCAGCAACTCTAGATGGAATCTTTATCACAACATCCACTTCTTCAGAAACAAAAATAGCACATCGAGAGGCTACCTCTTTAATAGAATAAGGAACCTGGTTTATCAAATCCTCTTCCACATTTATTACCTCTTTCTCCCCACCTTTTTCTGAATTTAGATTCACCTTTTGAACTGGTTAAAATTTCTTAACAAGGATAGGAGAAGCATTGGGATGATAGGCTCTATCATACTGCTTGGCTACCATACCCTTCCTTTTGATTTTTGACATGGACCCAAGGATCATAAGAAGGTTCTGAAACTAATTCTTCACACAAAACTTCTTAGCAATGCAACCACCGTCTTCCAACCCGGGAGCACCCACCTTCAAGGCAAAATTACTATTAACCTTACATTCATTAACCAGGTGACCAACTTTCCCATAATTGAAACAAAATGAAGAAACTTTTTCATACTCTACTCTTTGAAAAAACCGACCACATGAACCTTCCACCCAAACTCCAGTGGAAAATTGTTTGTTTAGAGCCATGCAAACAGATACTCTAGCATACTCCCTTTTTCCCCATTGAAACATATTACCATTAATCCATAATGGTGTTCCTATCATAGAAGCAATTCTCACCACATTTTCTTCATCCCAGCATAGTAGAGGAAGATGAGGCATCCTGACCCAAATTGGGGAAGATAATCCTTTAAACGAGGAAGGAGAAAATTGAGGAGTCCACCTATCCAATCCAACAATGTGCCCATTAACATACCAAGGGCTTCCCTCTAAAACCTTCTCTACATCCTCCAAGGAGCTGAAAGAGCAAAGAACCCATCCTAATCCCAGAATGGTTAAATGAAACTTTCCAAAATGCACCCATTGACGCCGTAATTCATTTGCAATCAGATGATTTAGGATCTCTTTCCTAAAGACCTTAACCACAATAGAGAACTGGAGCTTCTCAGCGTTCATATTTACATTAGCTTCATTCAATTTGATCACCTTCCTGTCTTCAGAAAGGATGGAGTCATCCATGGAGAAATTAACTTTGATATTAGGACGCCTCAACCACGGATTATTGATGTTTTGGGCAGGAATAGCATCCTGAATTAATTGCACATCTGATTTCTTTGAACCATTTCCTTCTTTAGCATTAACCTAAACATCTGAAAGCATATCATTAGCAGAACTTGGTAAAGAAACATCCTTCTCCGAAGGCTGAGGTTTAGAAATATTGGTATTAAACCTATTAACAAATAACTTCATACCCGATAATGAAGATGCCTCAAAATCATTTGAACTTTTAGAAGGAGTAAATCCACCAGGAGATTTCAAAGGATGGATGACCACATTATCTACCAATTCTTTTCCTTTACCAAAAATAGGAGGAGACAACAACTTTGACTCAGACAATGGTTCCAAAATCTTCAATAGACCTGCCTAATGAAATTTATGAGGAACTTCTGGAAGACCAGTAGCACTAGAAAGGGAGGGGGAGATCCGGCGACCCGTGATCTCCACCACCTCACCCTCAATTTGCGAAGAACCCGCCAAAATAGTGGAATGGATTAATTTTCAAAAAATGACACTTGTCTCTCTAATTACCCAGAGCTTCTCTCTCGGTGTTCCCGGGGTTTGGGGAGGTCATTTGGTGAAAATGACCATTTAGACCCCTAAAGGGCCTAATAGGTCAAACCAAGTTGACCTGGTCAACCAGGTTGACCCAGGACCTAAGTTTAGGTCCAACAGGTTTGGTTTGATATTTAAAAACTATTGTAAGTGGTTCCAAGAAATTTGGAGGCCATTTGATTTGAAATAGGCATTCAAACCCCTAAGGGGTATTTTGGTCATTTTGACCCTTGGTCAACTGGGGGTCAAAGGGAATCCATCAAAATATAGTTTAGTGCTAAATGAGTCATAATTAAGGTCTGAAAGTGATTGGAGGCTTTGAAAAAAACTCTGAGGTCATGATCCACTAGGTGGCAGGCATAGTGGTATGGACTGTAAATATTTGAAGGTTTTATAGTTTTTGAATTTTAATTCAGTTTCTGAGGTTAGAGATCTCAAAATGGGCTCAAATTTAGAGGTTTGCCTCTAGAGATATGTCCTATCAATGTTCAATTGATAGACTTTGAATTAGAGGTCATTTAACTAGGGTTTGAAGTGTTTGAAAATTTACTAGAAAAGGCTTTCAAGACTTGAGTCTTTGAACCTTGGATTTGGTCTGGAATTTATGGATTTGATCTAGATTCTAGGTTATAATGCTTGAACTTGAATTATCCTCATCTCTCATAATCATATGGGTGATTATGACTGATTGGATAGGATTGAAGTTTGATCATAGGTTTGATTAAATGGAGTTTGATCTAAAGATTGAATTGCCTAAAGATCTAGATAGGTTTGAAGCTTGAATAGGTTTGAAATCTAGGTTGGTTTCAGATTTGGATTGATCAGGAGTTTGGATTGATTTGAATCTGGATTGGTCCTAGAATATAGAGGGATTTTAGGGTCTAGAATCTAGAAGAGTTCTAGGGCCTAGATAGATCCTAAAGTCTAGAATCTAAAAGGATCCTAGGGTCTAAGAAAATCCTAAGGTCTGAGTTGATTTAAATCTAGATTGATTCTAAAGTCTGGATTGATCTAAGGCCTAGGTAGATCCTAAGGTTTGAAATCTAGGAGAATTTTAGAGTCTAGAAGTCCTAAGGTCTGGGGTCTAGAAGAATCCTAGGGTCTAGATAGATCTTAAGATTTGGAATATAAGTTGATCTAAGATTAGAATTGATCCTAGGGCCTAGATTAACCTAGAGTCTGGGTTGATCCTAATGATCTCATACAAAAATGAGGTCAACAGTAGGTTCAGGCTATAAGACCTTAACCTTCTGAGAATATAATCCAAACATTCTAATAAAATTAATAATTCTAACTAAAACTTCTCCTCAAACCAAAGTGTAAAGCGGGTGCTTCTAAAATATTTCAAAATTCCAAAGCACCTCCTACCTTTCATCCCTTGACCTCCAGAAATAAGTGTTCAATCTTATTTTAATCCCATTTGAGATTCAAATTTTATTCCTTTGATATCAATCATTAAAAATTTTAAATAAAATTTCTACCATTATTTTAATTGAGAGTGTTCATAGGAGACTTAGATTTCCTATGATGTAATTAATTATGAGGGCTTATACTCATAGAAGATTTAGAACTCAGATCAATTTTTAAAATAAAATTTTCAAAACCTAATAAATTATCTTTGGAAAAATTTAAGTCAAAATTAATAATTATTATCATCATTTTCAAATGATCAATAGTGATTAATATCTTCTTCCTCAAGAAGAAATATCAATTATTATCATAACTTTGATTATGAAACTAATGATAGTTTATCAAAATTATCATAGTTAAATACATGATTGAATAATCATTTTGACCCTCTGAGGTTATATATAGTTCTTGCTCAAATTTAACTACATAATCAGGATAAATTTTCAATTTTATAAATTGAACCCATAAAGGAATGATATCTTTACCTCTCAAGGAAATATATTATTCATAATGATATGTTCAATCTCAAAATTGAAATATAAGAAATTAAATTCTTCTAAAGAAAATTAAATTTTCAAAACTCAACTTTTCAACAAACATATGTGTAGTTAAAATCTACTCGATGTAGGAATACAAGAATAATCTAGAATATTAAAATAGTATGTTTACAAACCTAGACATTGGATGTAAAATATTCTAGGTTCTTAAGGAGATGATATAACTGTGAGGGATTCACAAAGGTTGCTCACAGCAAGGATTAGAGTCATCTTCTCCATTTGTCGTCTCTCATCTTGTTGATATTTTCTGTGGGAGGATCATTCGCAAGAAGATCCGGGTTCTCTGCCCGCTTCAGAAGGAAGCGAAAGGAGTTTAGGTTCTTTGCCTGCTTTAGGAGGAAGCGAAAGGAGTCCGGGTTCTCTACCTGCTTCAGGAAGAAGCAAAAGGAGTTCAGGTTCTATGCCTCACTGAGTTGGTGGAAAGGAGTTTTGTACAGGCTTCTCAGCCTTGCTGTGGGAGCAAAAGGAGAGTCACTTTTGTGTTAGTGCAATACCCTGAGGGGAGGCTCCGGGGAGTGGACGTAGGTCAAGTTGACCGAACCACTATAAAATCTGGTGTGTTTTTTCTTATTATTTTTTTCACTTACTTTTCTATTGATGATTGTGTTATTGTGCCTATTATTCTGTTATGATTGAACATACGCAAATAATCGTATAACTGCAATCATTTTAAAACATTCATAAAGATTTTTTAAATCATCATTTTGCCTGTGAATTTTTAAAACTACCAATTCACCCCCCTCTTGGTTAGCCTCGGGACTAGTTCATAAGGGCTTAACATTCCTATCGAACTTTCAAGTGGTATCAGAGCAGGATTCAAAAATTAAGTTTAAAAACTTTTAAATTTTGATCCATGGCTAACTTGTGTAATCATAATAATGCTGAAGGTTATTCAATTACACGACTGCCATTATTTGATAATATACATTTTTATTTTTGGAAAACTCGCATGTCCACTTTTCTCCAATCTATAGATTATCACATGTGGATGCTAGTTATGGATGGCTTTGAAGCACCTTATAGAATGGTTAATAATGTTAAAACTGAACTGCCTTTCATTGAATGGACTCTTAATGATCAGGACTTAGTCCAACTGAATGCCAAATATTTAAACTATTTTTTTTGTGCCTTAAAATCTGAGGATTACATGCGTGTTTCTACTTGCACTATTGGCAAAGAAATCTAGGATAGACTATGCATTACTTATGAAGGTACAACTGAGGTTAAACAGTCTAGGTTAAACATCTTACTTCACAACTACAAACTCTTTCGTATGAAATCTAGTGAGTTAATTTCTGAAATGTATACTAGGTTTACTCAAGTTGTCACTTCTCTACATGCTTTAGGAAGAGAACTCACTAACTATGAAAGAGTGAACAAAATTCTTAGATATTTATCTTCTTCATATGATGCTAAGATAACTGCGATCACTGAATCTAAAGATTTGAATACTTATTCTATTGAATGCTTACTTGGATCACTCATTGCTTACGAGTATGGGGTGAACCAAAGTCAACTTGATGTAGGTGAGAAGAAGAAGGAGAAAACTATGGTGCTGAAGGCCAATGATACTGAAACTGACTCTTTCAGGTCTAATAGCGATGATATTGCCTTAATCACTAGGCATTTCAAAAGCTTTCTAAGGAAGAAATATAAGAACTTTTAGAAGTGGAACAAGGGTAAGTCCAATAAAAATTTTAATGGTTCATCTGATACTATTTGTTTTGAATGCAGGAAGCCTGGATATATAAAGGCTGATTATCCTACACTTAAGGCTCACCCAAGAAAGGAGAAGGGTGAGGAGAAACCTAAGTTCAAGAAGGATAAGAAGCAGATTCAAAAGGCATTCTGGGCAGACTCTACATCCGACTCCTCTAAGATTGAAGCTGAGGAGGAGACTACAAATTTGTGTCTAATGGCTGATGATCATCCTGGTCAGTCTGATCAAGAAGAGGTATGTGAGCTTACTTACGATCAATTAGTTGAAGTTTCTAGAAAATCCATTCATCGTATAGGAAGCTTAAGAAAACTAATGCTAGCCTGAAACTAAAATTTTTGGATTTACAAAAAGAGCATGAAATTTTGATTAAAGATCATTTCACTGTTGATTGCAATCACATGTCACTACTTGATGAATTTAATAAGTTAAACAAACAGTATTCTTATTTAATTGTTGAGCATGATTTGTTAAAAACCTCGCATGTTGATTTAGAAAGAGCTTTTAAAGAATTAGACAACATGACATGTGAAGTGGAGAGTAGTAATGGAGCATTGAAATTTGAAATTGCAAGTCTTAATAAGAAGAATGAATTTTTAAGAGTGAAAATTACTACTTTTGAGAAAAATGAAATACCTCCTACTTTTGCACAGTTTTATGCACCTCCACCTTTTGAAGAATCTATTTCAAAATTATCAAAGCATATTTCATACACACCTAGGAAGAGGCACTATCACCCACGTAGATTAGTTAATCCTTTTCCTGGCGTTAGATATTTTTCTTGTGGCATGCTAGGACATATCTCACACACCTACACTGTTCACCGTAGAACACATTGAGTGTGGAGGCCCAAATTGCCTGTTTCACAGCACAGCACACATGCATTGCATTATTCTTTTCATAAGAAGGAACCCAAACATGTTTGGGTTACTAAATCTGATATTTGATGATTTTGTAGGTGTGCTCTCAAAAAAGGCTTCAGAAGAGCATGTGATACCTAGACAGCGGATGTTTAAGACATATGACGGGAGATCCAAATCAATTCATTTTGCTGGAGACCAGAGCTGGAGATAAGGTACACTTGGAGACAATACCACCATGAAGGTGGTAGGAGCATGTATAATTGGTGATTTAAACACAACTTACTGAGCATTAGTCAACTCTGTGACAAAGGATATAACATCAAATTCCTGCCCACTTGCTGCATTTTAAGCTTAAATGACAAAATTATTTTACAAGGATAAAGGATCAACAATGTCTACATGCTGGATGTAAGTTATTTCAAGCTGATAATTCAATTTGCTTAAAAACTACTGTTGATGAGTTTTGGTTGTGGCACAGGAGATTATGTCATGCCAGTATGAAAACCCTTAGGAGAGTCACCCAAAAGGACTTAGTTAGAGGTGTCCCTAAGCTTAAGTTCACTAAGGACCACCTGTGTGATGCTTATAAATTAGGGAAGCAAGTCCAGTCCTCCTTTCACTCCATTAAGGACATTAGCACATTTAAACCTTTAGAAGTCCTTCACATGGATCTCTTTGGACCCATTAGCACTGCCAACTTAGGGGGAAAAGTCTATGGTTTTGTGATTGTTGATGATTACTCGAGGTTCACTTGGATTAAATTTCTGTCACATAAATCTGAGTCATTTAATGAATTTAAGCCTTTCTCCACTTGGATTCAGAGGAAGTTAGGATGTGAGATCTTGACTATTCATAGTGATCATGGTAGAGAGTTTGAAAATGTGAAGTTTAAAACTTTCTGTGAGGAGCAAGGGATTAGCCATAATTTTTCAACTCCTAGGACCCCTCAGCAGAATGGGGTAGCTGAAAGGAAGAATAAGACCTTAGTGGAAGCTGCTAGAGCCATGCTTGCTGAGTATTCACTTCCAAAATACTTTTGGGTTGAAGCGGTGAACACTGCCTGTTATGTGCTGAATAGGGTGAATGTTAGATCCAATCTGAATAAGACACCTTGTGAGATCATTAAGGGTAAAACTCAAACCTGTCTCACCTCCATGTCTTTGGCTGTAAGGTTTTCATTCTGAACAACAGGAAATCATCCTTAGAAAAATTTGACCCCAAATCTGATGAAGGAGTGTTCTTAGGCTATTCTAGTGTGGGAAAATCCTTTAGGGTGTTTAATAAGAGGACTTTAGTGGTAGAAGAGACAACTCATGTGGTGTTTGATGAATCTGATCCAAAGGAGACTAGAGTTGAGGGAGAATAAGAGGTAGGAGAGATTACCCAAGGGGTTTAAAATGCAAATCTGGAGGAAAGGGTAGAACCTCAAAACACTTTGCCTAGAGATTGGAGATATTCTTTGAGTCATCCTAAAGAATTGATCTTAGAAGACCCTTCTAAAGGTGTTAGGATTAGGGATGGACTTAAGAAGGAAGTAAACCATTCTGCCTTTATGTCAATGACTGAACCCACCAACATCAATCAAGCCCTTTCTGATGAGTTTTGGATCTTAGCTATGAAAGAGGAATTGAATGAATTTGTAAGAAATGATGTTTGGGAGTTAGTAGAAAGACCTAGGAATCAAAGTGTAGTGGGAACCAAGTTGGTCTTTAAGAATAAGATGAATGATTCTGGTGTGGTGGTTAGGAATAAGGCAAGATTGGTGGCTAAGAGGTACAATTCAATTGAAGGGATTGATTTTGAGGAGACCTTTGCCCTTATAGCTAGATTGAAAGCCATTAGGGTGCTACTAACTTCTGCCTGTTATAAAGGATTTAAGTTATTTCAAATGGATGTCAAGAGTGTCTTTTTAAATGGGACAATAAAAGAGGATGTCTACGTAGAGCAACCCCCAGGTTTTGAGAGTTTCCAATATCCAAATCATATTTACAAATTAAAAAAGGCTTTATATGGATTGAAACAGGCACCCAGAGATTGGTATGATAGGCTTAGCATATTCCTGTTAGAAAGAGAGTTTGTTAAGGGGAGTGTAGGTACCACCCTTTTTTTGAGGAGAATAGGGTATGATTTACTCATTATCCAGATCTATGTTGATGATATACTTTTTGGATCTTCTGATAAATGTTTATATGATTATTTTTCTAAAACAATGAGTAAGGAGTTTGAGATGAGTATGATGGGAGAATTATCCTACTTTTTTGGGTTTAGCATAAGGCAAATGGATTATAGAACCTTTCTTAATCAATCTAAATACACTAAGGATATTTTAAAGAAATATGAAATGGATAAAGCCAAGCTAATCATGAGCTCCTCTATTCAGTTAGATAAGGATTCAAATGGAAAATCTGTTGATCATAAGAAGTATAGATGAATAATTGGATCACTGCTTTACCTAACTGCTAGCCGACCTGATATTAAGTTTAGTGTTTGTCTTTGTGCTAGGTTTAAAGCTGATCCTAAAGAGTCCCACCTGACTGCTGTTAAAAGAATTCTTAGATATCTTTTAGGGACCCCAAACCTAGGAATCTGGTACCCTAGGCACAACACCTCTTTTGAGATTATTGGATATTCTGATTCTGACTTTGCAGGGTGTAGGGTGGATAGAAAAAGCACTTATGGAACTTATCAATTCATAGGACAGTCTTTAGTCTCCTGGTCCAGTAGAAAATAGAACTCAGTTGCACTTTTCACTACTGAAGCTGAGTACATTACTTTAGGAAGTTGTGTGGCCCAAGTCCTTTGGTTGAAGCAACAAGTTTTGGATTTAGGATTACCTGTGGGCATAATTTTTGTTCAGTGTGATAATACTAGTGCCATCTGCATTTCTAAGAATCCAATCCAACATTTTAGAACCAAACACGTTGATATAAGGCATCACTTCATTAGGGACCATGTTACAAAAGGGGACATTGAGCTACATCATATAGCAACTGAAAATCAGCTGGCTGACATATTTACTAAACCACTGGCCTTTGACTCATTCAACATTTTGAGGACCAGATTAGGTGTGATTGACATAAATGCTTGATTCTGATGACTACTAATTTCTGATTTGTTTGTTTTTCATTCTGTTTCTGTTAGTTAGTTGTTTGATTTGATTATCTGTTTCCTGTTGGTTTTTATTTTTCTGCTGATTTTCATTTTAATCTAGTTGTTAGTTTGACTCGAGTATTTCTTTTGATGCGATTTTCTACTTATTTTTTTATTTACTGCTTACTCACTTTTAATTCAGATCACTGCTCACTACTACTGAAAAATTGGATTTCTGACTGAAAGTTTTTGCCTTGTTTTTGTTTGAAAGCTTGTAAGCAGTAATCGACTCCTCTGTATCTATTAAAGGGAAGAAACGTTGATGATTGTTTCTCTTTCTCTAACTCCTTTAATGGTGTATTATTTCTTTCAAATAAAAATATTCTTTATAATTAAAAAGTTAGTTTTTGAAATAGAGATTTATTTTATCTTCATATAGTAATCTATCTCATATGAATAGTATTTTTAAATTTTTGAATCAGTGTTATGTTTTTCTTAATCAGGTGATTGCACTTATCATATGATGTATATGTTTGTTTTGTGAATTACTCTTCCTTTTAGTAGAGAATGAATTTTGTCGTCTCTTATGTTTGGAAGGTAATTTTATAGCTGAGATTCTTTAACGATTATGAAAGAAAGCAAGCTTATAAAAGATGTGCCGTGCGCCAAACAAATTAAAAAAGAGGCACAAAATGAGCCCAAAGCTGAAAAGATACAAAATGTTGCCAAATTGAAAAAGTACACAAAGTGTATCAAAAATCAAAAGATGTGCAAAGCGCAAAACAAATTGAAAAAGAGGCACAAAATGAGCCCAAACCAAGTCTTCTCTTTCAGATCTTTAAATATCTTAGAAAAATCCGTGCGCCTATTAATATTTTCAAAAGCTTGAGATACAAAATCATGATTTCTGATTCCTTACTTTGTAATACTATTATATCAAATATTTTTCTAGAACGAGGCTTGAAAGGATCTCTTTTCGAATAAAATTTCTTTTTTTTTCTGAACTAGAATTTTGTTTGAAAGGAATTTGAGCTTGTAGGGTGTACGAGGTAGGAGTTACGAAAGTCGATTTTCATACTTTTCTGGATTTCAGCGTTGTTGATTTTCTTATTATTGGCTTTTAAATTATAAATTAGGGAAAATTTTATTTTACTGGAGCTGATCAAAAAAAAAATTTTGATTTCATCCCTTTGATGTTTTCTTGTGTTCGAATTATATGGGTTTTACTATTCCTATATGTTATTTTTCCCATTTTGAGATGTCAAAAGGGGGAGTAGTAGGTCTTGTGTTTTGGGTTAGTTCAGTATTTTTATTTTATTCACCCGTTGTTTAATTCATATTTTTAAAATTATTAACAAATGTTTACCATCATCAAAAAGGGGGAGATTATTGCGAATTTAGTTTCAAGGACTATAATTTTGATGATAGCAAACATTTCT
The DNA here is from genome assembly GCA_019925795.1 of Dendrobium chrysotoxum. NCBI lineage: Eukaryota > Viridiplantae > Streptophyta > Magnoliopsida > Asparagales > Orchidaceae > Dendrobium > Dendrobium chrysotoxum. The sequence goes on along the minus strand of CM034303.1, from coordinate 42,732,051 downwards.
GTCTCTTCTTCACTGTCTAATCTTTCAGGTCTACAGGATCAATTTCAAGTTCAAGCCAGATCAAGATCGAGTCAGTCTGTGTTGTAATTCAGGTCCAATGTATTATTTTTATCTTTATTGAGTCAATGTAATGTAATTGATCCTCTAGCTAAGTAACCTTGCACACACACACACTCAGGGGGAGAGTTTTAGTGAATTAGAGTTTCTATTTTTAATTTTTGTTCATATCATCCTGGACAATATTCCTATCATCCTGGATAATCCAATGAAAATAGAAAGCCTAATCAGGACGACCATGTTAAGTAGGTTTATTTAAGCTGATCGTCCTGGACGATATACACATTGTACGGGATGATACGCTCAGATTGGAAAATCTCAGCCGCCAGATTAAGTTAGGCAAGTTTTATTTTAAGACATTTGGTCTGATCATCCAGGACGATACGTATATCATCCAGGGTGATTTGTCACAATCATGCATAAATTAGTCTAGTGATTGAGGAAAGTAATTAATATTTAATTAATACAATCATATCATCCGGGACGATCGCAATATCGTCCAGGACGATCATGCCCATCCAGTGCATTTCACCTATACGTCCAGAAAGGTGATTAGGATGATTTTGGTTATTTTTGAACTAATCGTACAGGATGATAGAGATATCATCCCAGACGATCAGGTCATTTTGAGATCATCCAGCTTGTTTCACCTGTACGTCTAGAGCAGTGCTCAGGACAATTTTGTGTGGTTTTGAACTAATCGTACCAGATGATAGAGATATCATCCGGGATAATCAAGTCATTTTGAGATCGTCCAACATGTTTAACCTGTATGTCCAGAGCGGTGCTCAGGACGATTTTGTGTGTTTTGAACTCATCATACAGGACGATCGCCAGATCATCCTAGACGATCATTGCCAACCAGTTGAGATTTAGGGCTATTTTTCAGCCCTCATATTTAAGCTCTTTTTCTTTGAATAAGAAAAATCTTTTGCCACTTTCCTTTCCAGAGAACCCTAGAGAGAGTTTGGGAGAGAGAGAGAGGAACTTGTGAGGAGGAGTTTGTGAGGGATTCACAAAGGTTGCTCCAAGAAAGGATTAGATTCATCTTATCCGTTCATCATCTCTCATCTTGTTGGTGTTTTCTGTGGGAGGATCGTTTGCAAGAAGATTCAGGTTCTCTACCCGCTTCAGGAGGAAGCGAAAGGAGTTCTGGTTCTCTACCTGCTTCAAGAGGAAGTGAAAGGAGTTCAGGTTCTCTGCCTCACCGGGTTAGTGGAAAGGAGTTTTTGTACAGGCTTCTCTGCCTTGCTGTGGGAGCAGAAGGAGAGTCACATTTATGTTACTGTAATACCCAGAGGGGAGGCTCCGGGGAGTAGACGTAGGTCAAGTTGACCGAACCACTATAAAATCTGGTGTATTCTTTCTTATTATTTTTTGCACTTACTTTTATGTTGATGATTGTGTGATTGTGCCTATTACTCTGTTATGATTGAACATACGTAGATCATCGCATAACTGCAATCATTTTAAAACATTCATAAAGATTTTCTAAATCGTCATTTTGCTTGAGAATTTTTAAAACTACCAATTCACCCCCCTCTTGGTTAGCCTCGGGACTAGTTCATAAGGGCTTAACATCCCTATCGAACTTTCAAGTGGTATTAGAGCGGGATTCAAAAATTAAGTTTAAAAACTTTTGAATTTGATCCATGGCTAAATTTGGAAATCGCAATACTGCTGAAGATTATTTAATTATACGACCGCCATTATTTGATAACATACCTTTTGATTTTTGGAAAACTCGCATGTCCACTTTTCTTCAATCTATAGACTATCGCATGTGGATGCTTGTTAAGGATGGCTATGAAGCACCTTATAGAATGATTAATAATGTTAAAACTGAACTGCCTTTCACTGAATGGACTATTGATGATCGGGACTTAGCCCAACTGAATGCCAAATGTTTGAACTTTTTTCTGTGCCTTAAAATCTGAGGATTACATGTGTGTTTCTACTTGCACTATTGGCAAAAAAATCTGGGATAGACTATGCATTACTTATGAAGGTATAACTGAGGTTAAGCAATCTAGGTTAAACATCTTACTTCACGACTACGAACTCTTTCGCATGAAACCTAGTGAGTCAATTTCTGAAATGTATACTAGGTTCACTCAAATTGTCACTTCTCTACATGCTTTAGGAAGAGAACTCACTAACTATGAAAGAGTGAACAAAATTTTTAGATGTTTGCCTTCTTCATATGATACTAAGATAACTGCGATCACTGAATCTAAAGATTTGATTACTTATTCTATTGATAGCTTACTTGGATCACTCATTGCTTACAAGCAAGAGGTGAACCAAAGATAACTTGATGCAAGTGAGAAGAAGAAGGAGAAAACTGTGGCGCTGAAGGCCAACGATACTGACACTGACTCTTTCGGGTCTGATAGTAATGATATTGCCTTAATCACTAGGCAATTCAAAATCATTCTAAGGAAGAAACATAAGAACTTTCAGAAGTGGAACAAGGGTAAGTCCAGTAAAAATTTTAAAGGTTCATTTGATACTGTTTGTTTTGAATGCAGGAAGCCTGGACATATAAAGGTTGATTGTCCTACACTTAAGGCTCACCCAAGCAAAGAGAAGGGTGAGGAGAAACCCAAGTTTATAAAGGACAAGAAGCGAATTTAAAAGGCGTTCTGGGCAGATTCTACATCTGACTCCTCTGAGACTGAAGCTATTGAGGAGACTACAAATTTGAGTCTAATGGCCGATAATCATCCTGGTCAGTCTAATCAAGAAGAGATATGTGAGCTTACTTATGATCAATTACTTGAAGTTTCTGAAAAAATCCATTCATCATATAGGAAGCTTAAGAAAACTCATGCTAGCCTGAAACTAGAATTTCTAAATTTATAAAAAGAGCATGAAATTTTGATTAAAGATCATTCTACTGTTAATTGCAATCACATGTCACTACTTGATGAATTTGATGAGTTGAACAAAAAGCATTCTGATTTAATTATTGAGCATGATTTATTAAAAACCTTACATGTTGATTTAAAAAGAGCTTTTAAAGAATTAGACAATATGGCATGTGAAGTGGAGAGTAGTAATGGAGCATTGAAATGTGAAATTACAAGTCTTAACAAGGAGAATGAATTTTTAAGAGTAAAAATTACTACTTTTGAGAAAAATAAAATACTTCCTACTTTTGCACAGTTTTATGTACCTCCACCTTTTGAAGAATTTGTTTCAAAATCATCAAAGCATGTTTCATACACACCTAAAAAGAGGCACTATCACCCACATAGATTAGTTAATCCTTTTTCTGGTGTTAGATATTTTTCTTGTGGCATGCTAGGACATATCTCATACACTTGTACGGTTCACCGTAGTACACATTAGGTGTAGAGGCCTAAATTGCATGCTTCACAGCACAACCCACATACATTACATTATTCTTTTAATAAGAAGGAACCCAAACCTGTTTGGGTTCCTAAATCTGACATTTGATGATTTTATAGGGGAGCTCTCACAAAAGGCCTCGTGAGAGCATGTGATACCTGGACAGCAGATGTTCAAGACATATGACGGAAGATCCAAATCAATTTATTTCGCTAGAGACCAGAGCTGGAGGCAAAGTTACACTTGGAGACCACACCACCAGGAAGGTGGTAGGTGCAGGTATAATTGGTGATTCAAAAAATTTCATTATTGATAATATTTTGCTTATAGATGGATTGAAACATAATCTGCTGAGCATAAGTCAACTCTATGACAAAGGATAAAACATCAAATTTCTGCCCACTTGCTGCATTTTAAGCTTAAATAATAAAATTATTTTGTAGGGACAAAGGATCAATAATGTCTACATGCTGGATGTAAGTTGTTTTAAAGCTGATAATCCAATTTGCTTAAAAACTGCTGCTGATGAGTCTTGGTTGTGGCACAGGAGATTATGGCATGCCAGTATGAAAACCCTTAAAAGAGTCACCCAAAAGGACTTAGTTAGAGGTGCACCCAAGCTTAAGTTCACTAAGGACCACCTGTGTGATGCCTGTCAATTAGAGAAGCAAGTTCAGTCCTCCTTTCACTCCATTAAGGATATTAGCACCTCTAGACCTTTAGAAATCCTTCACATGGATCTCTTTGGACCCATTAGCACTGCCAGCTTAGGGGGGAAAGTATGGTTTTGTAATTGTTGATGATTACTCGAGGTTCACTTGGATTAAATTTCTGTCACATAAATTTGAGTCATTTGATGAATTTAAGTCTTTCTCTACTTGGATTCAGAGGAAGTTAGGTTGTGAGATCTTGGCTATTCATAGTGATCATGGTGAAGAGTTTGAAAATGTAAAGTTTGGAATATTCTATGAGGAGCAAGGGATTAGCCATAATTTTTCAGCTCCTAGGACCCCTCAGCAGAACGGGGTAGCTAAAAGGAAGAATAGGACCTTAGTGGAAGCCGCTAGAGCCACGCTTGCTGAGTATTCACTTCCAAAATACTTTTGGGCTGAAGCAGTGAATACTGCATGTTATGTGCTGAATAGGGTGAATGTTAGAGTCAATCTGAATAAGACACCTTATGAGATCATTAAGGGTAGAACTCCAAACCTGTCCCACCTCTATGTTTTTGGCTGTAAGGTTTTCATTCTGAATAACAAGAAATCATCCTTAGGAAAGTTTGACCCCAAATCTAATGAAGGAGTGTTCTTAGGCTATTCTAGTATGGGGAAATCCTTTAGGGTGTTTAATAAGAGGACTTTGGTGGTAGAAGAGACAACTCATGTGGTGTTTGATGAATCTGATCCTAAGGAGACTAGAGTTGAGGAAGAAGAAGAGGTAGGAGAGATTACCCGAGGTGTTGAAAATATAAATTTGGAGGAAAGGGTAGAACCTCAAAACACTTTGCCTAGAGATTGGAGATATTCTTTGAGTCATCCTAAAGAACTGATCTTAGGAGACCCTTCTGAAGGTGTTAGGACTAGGTATGGACTTAGGAAGAAAGTAAACCATTCTGCCTTTATCTCAATGAGTGAACCCACCAACGTCAATCAAGCCCTTTCTGATGAGTTTTGGATCTTAGCTATGCAAGAGGATTGAATTAATTTGTAAGGAATGATGTTTGGGAGTTAGTAGAAAGACCTAGGAATTAAAGTGTAGTGGGAACAAAGTGGGTCTTTAAGAATAAGATGAATGATTTTGGTGTGGTGGTTAGGAATAGGGCAAGATTGGTGGCTAAGGGGTATAATCAAATTAAAGGGATTGATTTTGAGGAGTCCTTTTCCCCTGTAGCTTGATTGGAAGCCATTAGGGTACTACTATCCTTTGTCTGTTATAAAAGATTTAAGTTATTTCAAATAGATGTCAAGAGTGCCTTTTTAAATGGGATAATAAAAAAGGATGTCTACATTGAGCAACCCCCAGGTTTTGAGAGTTTCCAATATCCAAATCATGTTTATAAATTAAAGAAGGCCTTGTATGAATTGAAACAGGCACCCAGAGCTTGGTATGAGAGGCTTAGCACATTCCTATTAGAAAGAGAGTTTGTTAAGGGGAGCGTAGACACCACCCTTTTTCTTAGGAAAGTAGGAGATTATTTACTCATTATCCAGATCTATGTTGATGATATACTTTTTGGATCTTTTGATAAAGTCCTATATGATGATTTTTCTAAAATAATGAGTAAGGAGTTTGAGATGAGTATGATGGGAGAATTGTCCTACTTTTTAGGATTTAGCAAAAGGCAATTGGATAATAGAACTTTTCTAAATCAATCAAAATACACTAAGGATATCTTGAAGAAATATGAAATGGACAAAGCTAAGCCAATTAACACTCCCATGAGTTCCAGTGTTCAGTTAGAAAAAGATTCAAATAAAAAATATGTTGATCAGAAGAAGTTTAGGAGAATCATTGGATCACTGCTTTACCTGACTGCAAGCTGACCTGATATTATGTTTAGTGTTTGTCTCTATGCTAGGTTTCAAGCTGATCCTAAAGAGTCCCACCTGACTGCTATTAAAAGAATTCTTAGATATCTTTTAGGGACCCCAAACCTAGGAATCTGGTACCCTATGCACAACACCTCTTTTGAGATTATTGGATATTTTAATTCTGACTTTACAGGGTGTAGGGTGGATAGAAAAAGTACTTCTGGAACTTACCAATTCATAGAACAGTCTTTAGTCTCCTGATCCAGTAGAAAATAGAACTCAGTTGCACTTTCCACTGCTGAAGCTGAGTACATTACCTTAGGAAGTTGTGTGGCCCAAGTCCTTTGGTTGAAGCAATAAGTTTTAGATTTAGGATTACCTGTGAGCACAATTTCTATTCTGTGTGATAACACTAGTGCTATTTGCATTTCTAAGAATCCAATCCAATATTCTAGAACCAAACACATTGATATAAGGCATCACTTCATTAGGGACTATGTTATGAAAGGGGACATTGAGCTACATCATGTAGCAACTAAAAATCAGCTGGCTGACATATTTACTAAACCACTGGCCTTTGACTCATTCAGCATTTTGAGGACCAGACTTGGTGTGATTGACATAAATGCTTGATTCTGATGACTACTGATTTCTGATTTATCTGCTTTTCATTTTATTTCTGTTAGTTAGTTGTTTGATTTGATTATCTATTTCTTGTTGGTTTTTGTTTGTCTACTGATTTTCATTTTAGTTTAGTTCTTAGTTTGATTCAAGTATTTCTTTTGATGTGATTTCCTACTTATTTTTTGATTTATTATTTTATTCCTTTCAAAATTCAGATCACTGCTCACTACTGCTGAAAAACTGGATTTCTGACTGAGAGTTTTTGCCTTATTTTTGTTTGAAAGCTTGTAAGCAGTAATCGACTCCTCTGTATCTATTAAAGGGAAGAAAATTTGATGATTGTTTCTCTTCCTCTAACTCCTTTAATGGTGTATTATATCTTTCGAATAAAAATCTTCTTCATAATTAAAAAGTTGGTTTTTGAAATAGAGATTTATTTTATCTTCCTACAGTAATCTACCACATATGAATAGTATTTTCAAAGTTTTGGATTATTGTTATGTTTTCTTAATCAAGTAATTGTACTTATCATATGATGTATGATTTTTGTTCTTTGAATTACTCCTCCTTGTTATAGAGAGTGTGTTTTATCGTCTCTTATGTCTGGAAGGTAATTTCACAACTGAGTTTATTTAACGATTATGAAAGGAAGCAAGCTTACAAAAGATGCGCAGTGCGCCAAACAAATTGAAAAAGAGGCACAAAATGAGCCCAAAGCTGAAAAGATGTGAAATGTCGCCAAATTGAAAAATACACAAAGTGTATCAAAAATTAAAAGATACAGAAAGCGCCAAACAAATTGAAAAAGAGGCACAAAATGAGCCCAAACCAAGCTTTCTTCTCTTTTAGATCTTTAAATGTCTTAGAAAAATTCGTGCGCCTCTTAATATTTTCAAAAGCTTAAGACGAAAAATCATGATTTCTGATTTCTTACTTTGTAATACTATTATATCAGATATTTTTTCTGGAATGAGGCTTGAAAGGATCTTTTTTCGAATCTAATTTCTTTCTTTTCTGAACTAGAATTTTGTTTGAAAGGAATTTGAGCCTGTAGGGTGTACGAGGTAGGAGTTACGAAAGTCAATTTTTCAACTTTTCTGGATTTCTGCGTTGTTGATTTTCTTCTTATTGGCTTTTAAATTGAAAATTAGAGAAAATTTTATTTTACTGGAGCTGATAAAAAAAAAACTTTTTGATTTCATCATTTTGATGTTTTCTCGTGTTTGAATTATACGGGTTTTACTGTTCCTATATGTTATTTTTCCCTTTTTGAGATGTCAAAAGGGGGAGTAGTAGGTCTTGTGTTTTAGGTTAGTTCAGTGTTTTTGTATTATTCACCCGTTGTTTAATTCCTATTTTTAAAATTATTAACAAATGTTTGTCATCATCAAAAAGGGGGAGATTGTTGCGAATTTGGTTCAAGGACTACAATTTTGATGATAGTAAATATTTCTATCTCTTGTTGACTGTCTAATCTTTCAGGTATGTAGGATGAATTACAAGTTCAAGCCAGTTCAAGATCGAGTCAGTCTGTGTTATAATTCAGGTCTAATGAACTGTTTTTATCTTTATTGAGTCAATGTAATGTAATTGATCCCCTAACTAAGTAATCTTGCACACACACACTCAGGGGGAGAGTTTTAGTGAATTAGAGTTTCTATTTTCAAATTTTATTCATATTATCCTGGACGATCCAATGAAAATAGAAAGCCTAATCAGGACAACCATGTTAAGTAGGTTTATTTAAGCTGATCGTCCTAGACGATATATATATATTGTACGAAACGATACCCTCAGATTGGAAAATCTCAGCTGCTAGATTAAGTTAGGCAAGTTTTATTTTATGATATTTGGTCTGATCGTCCAGGATGATACGTCTATTGTCCAGAATGATTTGTCATAATCATGCCTAAATTAGTTTGGTGATTAAGGAAAGCAATTAATATTTAATTGATATAATCACATCATCCGAGACAATTGCAATATCGTCCACGACAATCATGACCGTCTAGTGCATTTCACCTATACGTCCAGAGCGGTGATCAGGACAATTTTGGTTGTTTTTGAACTAATCATACAGAACGATAGAGATATCGTTTCGGACGATCAGGTCATTTTGAGATCATCCTGCCTGTTTCACCTGTACATCCAGAGTGGTGCTCAGGATGATTTTGTGTGGTTTTGAACTAATCGTATCGGATGATAGAGATATCGTCCGGGATGATCAAGTCATTTTGAGATCGTCCAGCATGTTTAACATGTACGTCCAGAGCGGTGCTTAGGATGATTTTGTGTGTTTTGAACTTATCATACAGGACGATCGCCAGATCGTCCTGGACAATCCTGGCCGACCAGTTAAGATTTAGGGCTATTTTTTAGCCCTCATATTTAAGCTCTTTTTCTTTGAACAAGAAAATTTTTTTGCCACTTTCCTTTCCAGAGAACCCTAGAGAGAGAGAGAGTTTGGGAGAGAGAGAGAGGATCTTATGAGGGGGAGTTTATGAGGGATTCACAAAGGTTGCTCCAAGCAAGGATCAGAGTCGTCTTCTCCATTCATCGTCTCTCGTCTTGTCGGCATTTTTTGTGGGAGGATCGTTCGTAAGAAGATCTGGGTTCTCTGCCCGCTTCAGGTGGAAGCGAAAGGAGTTCAGGTTCTCTGCCTGCTTTAGGAGAAAGCGAAAGGAGTTCAGGTTCTCTACCTCACCAGGTTGGTGGAAAGGACTTTTTGTACAGGCTTCTCCGCCTTGCTGTGGGAGCAGAAGGAGAGTCACTTTTGTGTTAGTGTAATACCTAGAGGAGAGGCTCCAGGGAGTGGACGTAGGTCAAGTTGACCGAACCACTATAAAATCTGGTGCGTTCTTTCTTATTATTTTCCGCACTTATTTTTCTATTGATGATTGTGTGATTGTGCCTATTACTCTGTTATGATTGAACATACGCAAATCATCGCATAACTGCAATCATTTTAAAACATTCATAAAGATTTTCTAAATCATAGTTTTGCCTGTGAATTTTTAAAAAAATTATCTATTCACCCCCCTCTTGGTTAGCCTCGGGACAAGTTCATAACGGCTTAACATCCCTATCGAACTTTCATAAGAGTAATGAGCCTAAATTAACAATGTATGAAAGGCTTAGTAGGAAGATCGAAGCCTAAACCTTAACCCCATTTTTTGTGGGCAGGGTTGTAAGGTTCATTAAGGATTCTCCTAACATAGACAATGAAGTAAGGAAAGTCTAGAAGTTTTTTCCTTAAGGGATGAAAGTGATATAACCCTCAAGGAGGTAGATTCCAATAGATTAATGGAATTATCTTTTAGCTACTTTCTTATCTGTCTAAAGAATTATTTCTCCAAAGGTTTTGTACCATATAGATGGACTAAGGGTCAAGCTAGATACCATGAGAATATTTGGTAAACCACAATCAAGAAAAATATGACAAGTGGTATCGACTTTGGTACTGTTAGTTCATTTGATGATGACGAATATTGGTTAATGCTAACTTATTATCTTGAATCTAAGAATGTCCCTACTGTAGTCATCGACCCCCTCGACAGACTCTATTTGGAGACTTTAGATGATCCCGATGAACTTCAAGTTTGGGATGCACCGCCTGAATTTGAGGAAGAGATTAAATCGATAGTCGATGAGTTGAGAGAAGTTAACTTGGGAACCGAAAATGACCCTCGCCCTACTTTGATAAGTACCTTATCGAGTGAGGACAAGTTTAAGGATTTGATTCAACATCTTTCTATGTTTAGCGACTGCTTTGCCTGGATATATGATGAAATGTTGGGTCTGTCTACTGACATGGTAGTCCATAAACATGGAATCCAGTCTGATGTCATTCCTGTTAAATAAGCTCCTTGATGTATACATTTAGACATTGAGCATCAAGTCATATCTAAAATCAAGAAATTAGTCGTGGCTCGATTCATTTGAGAGGAATAATACCCCTCTTAGGAAGGTAGCGTCGTTCCAATTCGAAAGAAGAATGCTCAAATCTGGATTTGTGTCAACTATAGGGATGTAAATAAGGTATTTCCCAAGGATGAATTTCCTTTACCCATACCCAAACTTATGGTGGACATTGCCTTTTAGCATGTTATTTTCTCCTTTATGGATGGCTCATCTGATTATAATCAAACCAGGATAGCCCCAGAAGATGAGAGAAACACTGCATTCAGGACTATTATAGGAATTTTTTTATAGGGTGATACCCTTTGGCCTTAAGAATACTGGTGCAACCTACCAACAGGCCATGACCCAAATATTTTGTGACATAATCCACAATCAAGTTGAATGCTACATCAATAACTTGGTTGTCAAGAGTAAGGTCAAAGAGGCTCAGCTGTATGACTTAAGAGTCATTTTTGACCAGTTGTGCCGCTACGAACTTAAAATGAATCCCTTAAGTGTGCTTTAGGCATCACCTCAGGAAAATTATTAGGATTTGTAGTGGGCACCAAGGAATTGAGATTGATCCCTTCAAGATTGAAGCCATCTTAAATTTGCCACTTCCTAAGAGCTTTACCCAGCTGAGATCTCTTCAGGGTAAGCTGGTGTATATAATAAAGTTCATATCCAATCTTTCCAGAAGATGTCAACCCTTCTCTATCCTAGCTAAGAAGGACACTAAATTCATTTGGGATGAGAAATCTAAAAATACCTTTGACAATATCAAAGAATACCTTTCTAATCGGCCAATTTTAGCAGCCCCTATTCCTGGAAAACTTTGAATCCTCTACACTGCGGCCCTGGATGAGTCTTTAGGTGCTCTATTAGCTCAAATCAATGATGAAGGGATAGAAAATTCCCTCTATTACCTTAGTCGAATACTTCTTCCTACAAAAATCTTGTATCCTTCAATTGAGAAACACTATCTTGCTTTAGTTTTTGAAGCCCAAAATCTAAGACACTACATATTTTCTCATTCAAATATTTTGATTTCCAAAGTTAACACATTACAATACCTTATGACTCGACCTACATTGTCAGGATGATTAGCTCGGTGGTCTAAGATATTGCTTCAATTTAAGATTACTCTCATTCCCCTTTATGCTATAAAAGGGCAAACCATTGCTGACTTCCTTGCAGCGCACCCACTGCCGGCAGATTCTCCTTTGAATGATGATTTACCTGACGAGTAAATCATGAGTTTAAAGGAATTTGATGATCACATATGGGAACTATATTTTGATGATGTGGCCTCCTCTCAATGGGGCAAAACCCAAAAATCTACAATCCCCTAAAAAGCCAAAATTGCCCTGATTTTTATAACACCAGAAAATGGAATTATGCATTTTTCCTACTATTTATCGGAGCCTTGCACAAAAAATGAGACTGAAATGAAGCTTTGATAACTAGTCTGAAACTTTTGATCCTAATGGAGATTAAAGAGATTAAAATCTTTTGTGATTCACTACTAGCGATCAACCGTATTATGAGAACCTATAAGGTTTTGAATCCTAAACTCTTTAAGTACCACCAATACACCAATCACCTCCTTGAGCAGATTCCAGTTGTAACTTTATATAGGGTTCCCCATGGGAGTAATTCCCCGGTGGTACATTTTGGATATGGCTATGTTATTTAAATAAATAAGAGGTCCTGAAGATCGTTAACGAGGTACATTTCAGACTGTGTGGTGCTCATCAATCATGTACAAAAATAAAATTAAAAATCAAAAGACTTGGATACTACTAGCATACGATTATTGACAATTATGTGAATATTATAAAATGTTACCATCAATGCCAGGTCAATGGTGTGATTTTACATCGGTCGCCTAATATTTTATATCCTACGATAGCTTCATGGCCCTTTAAAAGTTAGTGCATGGATGTTATCAGAGCAATTGATCCTCCTTCACCTAACATCATCACTACATATTAGCTACGACTGATTTCTTTTCAAAGTGGGCTGAATCAATTCCCCTATGCAACATAACATCACACCATATTTTTAAATTCTTTCATGACCATATCGTATATCGATTCAGCATACCCCACAGAATTATATTCAAAAATGGGTCTACATTCAAGTTTATGAAAATCAATAATTTTGTAAGACCCCATAACATTAATAAGAGATACTCAACAATCTTTTACCCCCGGGCTAATGGGTTAGCTGAAGCCCTCAACAAGACTTTGTTACAGATTATCAAGAAGACCCTCGATGATAATAAACATCAATGGGATGAGTGGTTGGTGGAAGCTTTATGGGCCTATCAGATCACCTATAGGACCGTGACCTAATCCACCCTATTTGCACTAGTGTTTGGGTCCGAGGCCATACTCCCCCTTAAAGTATAAATCCCTTCACTCAGAGTTAATATTCAAAATTAATTTATAACTAGGCATAATGCACAACTCCAGCTAGAAAAACTCGAAGGGCTCGAAGAGCATCATCTCCAAGCTCAGCAGAATGTAGAGTTATATAAGGCCCAAATAGTTCAAGCTCATAATAAATTAGTGCGACCTAGAACCTTCCAAGTATGAGACCTGGTCCTAGTTCTTCAGAGGCCTATCTTAGCTCACCAAAAGATCGATGGAAAGTTTGAATCAACGTGAGAAGGACCCTTCATTATAGAGATTGTCTACGAAGGGGGCTTATATCAGCTAGTTAATTGTAATAGAAATCACCCAATTTTACCTATCAATTGGCATTTTCTTGAGAAATACTATGTTTGATATAGCTCAACTTTTGATTCAATAAAAATATCTATAAGTATAAATCATTTCAATATGTTCTCGTGCATCTTTCAAATTTTGAATTCATTCATCTTCTCCTTATGATTAGGTCCTCCCTCAGCTTAAGATTAGATCTACTAGTGATGGAGTATGCTATTTATGGCACCATCCTAATTTCAACCTAGTTTCGATCCTCTATGTGGAGTAAGTTTCCTCCCCATAAGATTTTCCCAATTGATTCTATCTACTAGGTAAGGCCTCTTTCGGCATCCTCTAGACCTAAAGTTGGTGATGCCCTTCCTTAGACCCGAGGTCAGGTGATACCTACCTTGGATTCCCAGTTGATTTTATCTATTAGGTGTAATTCCTCTATCGGCATCTTATAGACCTAAGGTTGGGTGATGCCCTACCTTAGACCTGAGGTTAGGTGATGCCTACTTTGGATTCCCAATTTATTTATTTTTATTTGATGTAATTCCTCTATCAGCATCCTATAGACCTAAGGTTGGGTGATGCCCTTCCTTAGACCCGAGGTTAGGTGATGCCTACCATTGATTCCCAGTTAATTTTCTCTACTAGGGTTAAGTCCTCAATTGACATCCTATAGACCTAAGGTTGGGTTGTGCCCTTCCTTAGACTCAAGGTTAGGTGATGCCTACCTTGGATTCTATGTTAATTTCTATCTATTAGGTGTAAGTCCACTATCGGCACCCTAATAAACCTAGGGATTAGGAGATGCATTTCCTTAGAACGAGACTTCCACTTTGACATCTTTCATTTGGTTAATGCCAATATGTGCAGCAGAACCTCATTATACTAGGGTCAATTTATTGACCCCATTCTTGTATGAGGTCATCAAGTCAAATCCAAATCTCCCTTTGATAATCTAAGAGTAGATAATTGTCTACCTATCAATAATACAGATCCCATCCAAATTCTAGTCCATATCTCTGATCCAATTTAGTCCAAAATCCATTTCAATTCCCAGTCTAAGGTTCTAGATCAATTTCATTCAATTTAAAATCCATCTCAAGTCCAAGATTCCTAAGTCCAAATCCAAAACCAAAAGTCCAAGTCCTGAAATAGAGTTAAATAACCATGATGCATAATCTGTCGACTACATATTGACCTAGCATGCTTCTAACATCAACCCTCTAAATTTGAGCTTATTCTGAATTTTTTAGCCCTAGAAATTAATTCTATTTTCAAATGCTACAAAACCTTCAAATATTTAAGGCCTACATCACTGGACTTGTTACATTATAGAATTTGACTTTTGAACTTTCCCTAAAGACTTTAACCCCTTCCATCACCTCCATTATGACCTGTTGATGAATAAACTATAATCTTCTAGACCCAATTTGATCCAGAGTTGATTGGAGGTCAAAATGACCAAAATGCCCTTTAAGGTGATTTTTGGATTTTTTGGCCAAAGATCAACATGGGTCAACCTCTCCAACCCTTGAAAACTCTTCCAATGAATCCCAAATATCATTTGGGTTCCATTGGACCCAAACTCAAGCTTTGGTTTGACCTAGTTGATCAAGTCAACTGTGGTTGACCAAAAAGACCCTTTAAGGGTCCAAAGAATATTTGGAACCAAATCAACCCCAAAGTAATTTAAACTCTTTTGACTAACTCCCCCAGTGGTTTGGACTTAACTGGACATGTTGAACTATTCAATAGCTGACTTGGTCAACCAAGTCAAACTTTGGTTAAACTCACTCAATATGCAACCAAATTGTTGCTTAAGTTTAATCCTAATTATCTAAACCCTATAAGGCCTCAAATTGATTTTAACTCATGACCCAAACACATCATAACTATTGATTAGTCAAATCTAAATAGATTTGACTAAGCCAACTTACAAGAACTTGGTTAAACCTCTTTCTCCATTCACTAACTCTCTTATATAATCATTCCATCCCTTCAAACTTCCCAAGTGCCACCTCATCCCACTATGACCAGTTGACTGGTCAAAGAAGTCAACAAACCCTAAAATTTAATCAAGTGGTCAAGCTTCCTTAAGCTCTCTCCCTTCTCAAAGTCAGTTGGCCCTAAGATCCTATTTAAACTTAAAAGCTCACTTGAAAGCTCTCTAACCCAGCTAAAGGGTTAGTTTAACCTAGAATGGAAAGTGGTCCCCTCCCCAAGCCTAAACCATCAAGTGGAAATGGGGCTGAACCAGGCTTTTCCCCTACCACCAAATGACCTGGGACACATGTCAAGGATCTAAAGGAGGGGTCTGATTGATCAGGGACATCCAATTCAAACTTTAGATATCAAAACTCCAAAAAGAGCTCATTTGATTGATTCCAACTTACTCTATCTCCCAAAGCTCCTCCAGTCAAAACCATGTTCATTTCAAGTCTTCAGACCTCCCTCCACCATCCCCCAGCAAAAACCCACTGGTCAAACCTCACTGACAATAAGATCTCCGACCAACTGAGCTTCGACTCCATCCAAGCGTTATAGCTCGAGATTTAGGCCATTTCAACCATCATTTTCTTTAAGGAAAAGATTCATGGATAGCCTACAAGCTTAACAAATCTAAAAAAATCCAAAATCCTTCTGTTAAATCAAGGTAAAATCTCAACCCTAGCTCAAACACCAAAGGTCAAAATAGCTTTTTGGAAAGCCAATTTTCACCCAAACGATTACGCCCCCATGAATGCTCTTCACATATGATCAGTCTATTTAAAATTTCAAGTAAAATGGTTAGATATTTTGAGAGAACAAATAATTTTCTTTATTTTTAGGGTTTTCATTTAAGCCATGCACATGTACATTTTATTGATCGTTTGATCAACGGCTATGATCTTCCCATTTTTCATTCAGTCCAATCGCGAATCTTATCCTACGCCTTCGCTTAAGCTATGGAATGATCTTAACCGTTCAACCCAAACTGTGGAAGATACGATTGTGGCCAAGCCCTGCTAACTCAAATAAGTAGCCTATTGCGGACCCACCACCGCATCTGCATTAGTGTCCAATGATTACCATCATGTAATCATGGGCCATAATGGTGCTGCCACCCAATGACTGGTGTGTAGATTGTTCCTACAAATCAGGGAGTGCCACATGGCTTGCAACCATCGTCATCCAAGGTTTATCCAATTTAATTTGATTTTAAATATCTATTTAATCCCAAAACTTTAAAAAATCATAAAAAAATTATTTTTAATTCAATTTTGATTTATTTTGGCTTTATGGATTCAGAAAAATATCTTCATTATTTTAAAAATAAAATCAAAGTATTTTAACCACTTTTTTATAGTTATTTAGGTTCCTTTAAAAAGCTTATTTTAATTTTAATTAAACATTTATCAATCATTTTGACCCATATGTTGGCAGGAGATGTTGGGACCCTGTCCTTATCTCCTCTAATTTTTTTAGGGTCATTTGAATTAAATGTAATTAGTTAATGAATTTCTTAAACCATAAGTCATGATTTGATCTTTTGGTTTATAAGAAACTATTATGATCACATTTTCATTTCTTTCAACTATATTAACCCTTAATATAACTTTTAAATAGAGCCTAGTTGTATATGAAGAGTGTTAGCCATGTCAAGTGTAAAGTCTAAGTCAATTGCATGTGTTTACCTTCTTTAACATGCTTGGTTATTATTTGGTTTTCTATTGATTGTTAAATGTTAGGATAGTTATTTCGTTTTCATAATATCCTAACAGCACGTGACTTGGGGACATACATATGAGTGAATTCCCAAATGCTTCGGTTATGTTTTAGCCCAAGTATTTGGGAGATTCACCCTTCTTGTATACTTAGTCTTAGGTCACTCTTCCTTTTATTGATGCTATGTATGGTGTTAAGCATTAGTGAACTCCAATTTTATCCTATATAACCTAGAGACATCTAAGGCAAAAAAAAAAAAGAGACATAGGGATTTAGGATTTTGGAATTTTTTATAGATTTGATCTTATATCTAGTAGGGATGACAATCATAAAACTCAACATAATGACATTACCCTATTTAGATCAAGAGTTTGCTGGTCTGGAAATTGATTAGGACTTAAGTGCGATTAACTTAAATAAAACCTTCTAATAAGACTAGAAATTAAAAGAAACATAATAAATTCAATTTAAATGAAAAAAATATAATTAACATATCAAATTAACCATAATTCAACCCTTAATTCAAAAATGTTAAAAGCCCCTTGACTGGACCTTTAGTTTAACCTTAATTTCATTTTTAATGGAAACCTACTATTAATTAATTTAATTAATTAAAATTATTAAAAATTCAAAAAATTTCATAAACACTTGGGATTATCTCCTTAGGTCATTTCTGACCGTTGGGGATGATTTCAAGAAGTTTGGGATTGATTTGGACCAAAACCCCAAATTCCTTCTTAATTAAACAATTTTAATAATTCATAAAGTACCCCAACTTTCAAAAATCATAATTAGTTCCAGAAAAATCCAATTTAATCAAACTCAAAGAAATTCAACTCTAATTAAAATCTAATATTTTCTAAAAATATCAAACCTCAAAAATTAAGTCAAAGTCAAAAAGTCAACTTTCTCATCAATAGTAGCTTAGAACTAGGTCAAAATTTTAGAAAATCGTAACTTAGTGTAGAAAATTCCAAATTGAGCAAACTTAGTGTCTAATAACTCATTTTAAGGCCTAATGTTTAAGAAAATGTTAAAACCTATAAACCAACTTTAATTTTAAAAGTCAAATTTTAACCCCTTTAATTAATGCATTTAAATAATTTAAGTAATTCTGAAAAATTCAATAATTTGTTAAATTTCTAGAAAACTCTAACTTGATCAATAAAATCAATCAACCAACTTTTTAATACATAACAAGAACTCCAAAGATGATATTTTTAGGATGGACTACTTTGGACTGCGTGGCTACGTGTCCTAAGGAGGCCTGGTTCCTCAAGCTCGATGGCACAAAGTTACGAATGGATTCAGTGGAGTGTGAAACCTTAAAATCAAATGACTCTTAATTATTTAACCAAATTAAAATTCTTAATTAAACTACGTCAACCAGGTTTTTAGGATGGACTACTTTAGGTTGTAGGGCTAAGTGTCCTAAGGAGGCCTAGTCCTTAAGCTTAATGGCATAAAGCCACGAACCGGTTGGTGAAAAATTTAAATTAATTTAATCCTTAAAATTACCAGTTAATTAAACTTATTAAAATTAATTAATCCCATAATCTTTAGCTAATTAAGCTCATTTGATCAATTAATATTTAAAATTTACCCTAAAATAAACCTTAATACATTAACATTTACACTCAAACATAAATTGACCCTTCAACCTTCAATAAACTCGAACATCATGTAATTTGAAAAAACTACCCAACTTAGGATCTACCCCTGCCATATGGCCTTTAGCACAGACTTTAGATGGTTTACAGGACAATAAACTCTAGTCTAGGCTAGGCCAGTGTTTAATTTTACTGCAGTGTGTTGGGTTTTCTAAGTTTTCATTGCATGTTGTGATTGAAAATTGATTAATGTGTTTATTTACTTTTATTGTACTCTATGAATTGATGTGATAGGGGATAGCTTAACCTTAAGTTAGGAATAATCTAGTTGCTCAATAAGTTTTCTGTTGGTGGACACGCTCATGCAGGGCAATAAAAGAAAGGGGCTAAATTAATAAATATTATAATATTTACAGGTGTTTCAGCTACTTAGCCCCAAAATAAATAAGATTGTGGCCAAGTTTGTTTACTTATTCAAATCAATATATATATATATATATATATATATATATATATATATATATATATATATATATATATATATATATATATATATATATATATATATATATATATATATATATATATATATATATAATTGCTTGTGATTTATTTGATTATTAAATTCTTAGGATAACCCTACAATATAGTCTAGATTTTTTTGCTTTTATATCAATGTAATTTATCTAAAAGTTAAGAGTTATGAAAGTTTATCTTTTAGTTGGGATGCAGGTATCCAAAATTGGATTCTAAAGAGAAAAGGATACCCTTCAGGGGGATAGTCCTTTTCTATTTAGAAGCCCAATTTTGGATCATTTTAATACCCAAAGGAGAAAAGAATAGCTTCCCCCTCAGGGGAAGAGTTTTCTTTTCCATTAGGGTATCCAGGTACAATGAATCCAAGGAGTTCGATGATGAGAAGGATAAAGAGTTGAAGAGAAAGAATATCCCACTCAAAGTCACTTGCGTATGTACTAAGATTAGAATCAGGTTTATGGTTAGTGGTACCCGACCACTTTTCATTTCTATAATTCTAAGTTGTAATAAATGGGGCATTTACATATGGACATTACATTAAGGAATTAATTTAATTGATTGATGTGTTCGATTTGATTTGATAGCGTATAGGGTTGCCCTCTTTTTCTAGTTTTTTTCTTAATTTGCATGTCATTATTTTTTGTTTTAGCTTGGATTTGATTGGAGGCTCGTGAAGGCACACATAAAGTTTTTTTTACATAAAATTAAAATTAAAATTTTGTAGGCCAACACAGAAATTCTAATAATCTAAGAAGTAAGCTCGAAACCACAGAGAGTCAGCATAAGCATATTATTTACTTATCTTCCTTATTAGGCACTTCCCCGCTTGTGGGTTCTTGCAGACCACTTGGCCTTTGAGGGTATAGATCTATCAATGGGATGTTGTGTAATCTCTAAGAAAAAATAATTTTTTAAGCCTTTTTCAAAAACTGCTACATATTAGTTTTTTGTATTTTAATCGAGTCGATCAACATGCATTGCATTAAAAACTAACTAAAAGAGTCTAAATTTTAATTGCATTTCTTTTCAATCATTTTTACCCCACATAAGTTAAGGGACCAATTAAGATCCACTCTATATATCGGTCCAAATTCTTAAAAACTTTAATTATAACATCCCTATCACTCTTTCATAAATGACTGTATTTGTAGATTTTAAATCGACTAGGTGGTTAGCTGGCTCCACAATCTAGGTCGGGGTAAGTCCAAATGTTGCATTACATAGTTAGGTTTGGTCCATCATAATTCAGTGCTCAAAATATAGTTAGAATTCAGGGCAAATTTTGAATCATAAGACCCCATCCTTTGAGAACATAATCCTAAAATTCTAATAAATCAATCAACTCAAATTAAAATTTCTCTCAATCCAAAATTTAAAGCCTAATACTTAGCTTAGGTTGGGACACTTCTGAATTATTTTAAAATCCCAAAGTGCCTCCTACTTCTACTCCTTTGACTCCAAAAATAAGTACTCCAACTAGATCCAGTCCTAATTGAGATTCTAAATTTAACTTCTTTGATTACAATCCTTGAAACCTCTAAATAGAATTTCTGCCATTATTTTAATCAAGAGTATTTGTAGGAGTCTCCAGCTTCCTACGATATAATTACCCACCAGGGCTTGTGCTCATAAGAGATTTATAACCCATGTCAATTTTTCAAAACTCAATTAATATTTCTTTTAGGAAATCAAATTTATAATGATCGTCATCATCATAATCAAATGATCACTAATGGATGATATCTTCTTTCTTCGGGGAGACATATCATGTGTTAACAAAAATTTGAATATGAAACAAATGATCACTTCTCTTGATTATTGTAATCTGATATTGGACTGAACCCCTTTTTGACCCTCCAGGGTCATTTTTGGTATCCCCTAAATCTGCAATTCTGAGTCTGAACTCGTTAGGAGATTTATCTTCGCCTTCCAAGGAGATACATTACCCCTAATAGTCTATTCAACTCTAGAATTAAAAGTAAAATTTAATTCCCAATGTTTTCAAAGAAATTTAATTTAGATTTATTTTGCATCTTATAAGGTGAAACCTCTTTTCAAACCCAAAATCATAGTGGCAGAATTTTACTAGTATAAAGATTTACTTATACTACCTCTTCAAGGTAAGAACAAGGAGAATTATCTACTTCTTAGTCTTTGATTACTTTTAATTTTCAATAGGAGAATTGCCACAATAAGGCATTTCAATTTATATACTAATAGTAGCTCCATGGATATCTATATAAGGGCATTACCATCAGAGAAATATTGAGGAGATCCATTCAGTTTGTTTAAGTTTATATCTATTTTTTGATTTTTTTTATTACACAATTCAAATTATTAACATGATCATCATCACATAATGCAATGATATACTTTGAATCATTCTTTATTATCCATTTAGTGCAAGGTCAGAGAAATAAAAGTCATACGAGATATGCTATAAAAGAGATTTAGGTTCCCCATGCAGAGTGTATAATTTTATTTATTATAACTTTATTCATACTCAGACTCTGCTCATTTGAAACTACAGAAGTCTGGCAGGCTTGGACATTCATAGGCTCTTTAGTAGGAGCTATCGTAAGATCTTCCTCAAGAGCTACTAAAATAACTTGGATTAACTTCGTGCTCCTTTAGATACCTAAAGAGATGAATGATACATTTTATTTAAAATTCTTTTAGAAGAGTGGGTTAAGTAACATCACATTCATCATTAGGCTTTATACTGTGAGAAGGTACAGAAGGCTCATCAATCACACACTTAGTAGATCCTTAGCTCAAATCTACTATGTACTCCTTGGGAATTACCTTTACTCTAGATTAATATTCTTTTGAAGCCATTCCTTAAAAGTGATGCAATTCTTAAGCTCATGACCTAACATCTAATGATATTGATAATAATTAGGTTCCCTGATTAGCCAACTTCTTCTAGACTCTTACGGATAGGTAATTTATACTCTGATTTTTTTAAAAGGTTCTTGAAAATTCTTTTAATAGCTTCTTTATAAAATGAATATAGTTTATATATGGGCCTCAAACTTTTACCTAATCTCTTATTATTTAAGATAAAAAAAGGTTTTCCAAACTGATCCTTTAAAGCTCTACTACTCTATTGGTAGTATGATGCATGTACCAGATTGTCTACTTTCACCTTCATTAGCTATTTATTTTTATCTACTTTTGAAAATGACCCATCTTTCTTCTCTAAGACCATTTGGGGTTTCAACTTCTTTAAATTTGTGCTTTAAGAATGATAATTGAGAAGCTTCCTCTTAGAGATTAGAGACTTTACTCAAAGCTTCGCAAATGTCTTTGTGGACCTCTGAAAGGACACTACCGTGTGGGGGACAGAATGTAGAGGGTACGACCGTACTGTCCCGTAGGACAAAATGAATGCAATCCTCTGTGCTCTTCACAAGCGGGCTAATGGGAGGGCAGATTTGATCATACATATGATTAACCATTGAGGATAGCGGCTCTCGCCTACGCATCTCGATGGGCAATAATATGTATGACCTGATCAAAGTCACGGGGTTCCCCCTACCCATTACATCAACTCGAGTGGGGTTTATTTAATGGTGGAATTTGGTTTCCCACGGGCACAAGCCCCCGTGGTTAATTACATATCAAACTAGGGCCTAAGAAGACTCTCGATTAAGGATCCTACATAATACTTTTAAGTGGGATTGGCACATATGAAGGAGACTAGAAAGTTCATACTTAAAGGGGAAGGAAAGGGCTCAACTTAGCTTAGTCAACATACACGGCTCACATTAACATCTGGAGGGACTAAGTGATAAGGGAAAATATTGGAGAAAATAAATAGACAATACACTTAGAGTATACATGAGAGAAGGATGGAGGTGGCATCATCCTTGTAATGCAGATAGGCTGGATTTCTTGTCTCTGAAAGATAGAGGATTTACCCACCGATGAGGCATACTATGGGACACCAATAGTAGTAGCCTTGAACCCTAAATCTAAAGTGGGTTTAGTGTTCGACACACAACACTAACACCCGTGTCTTAGTGAATGCATTATGGACTTATATCCTGCCTAAAAAGGAAAGCCACATAACCACCTAGTTGTATAAAATCCATGCTATCCAGTCCTTATGAAAGAAAGGTGGGAGACTGAGTTTTTGAAAGTAAGGCCAACATCTAAAGAGTTTCCTAATTGGCCTTGAACTTATGTAGGGTGGATGATCCTAAAGCTAATGCAATTAAAGTTTTAATTTAATTGGTCTCTAATACGATGCATGCTAGTTAAAGCTTCCAAATCATGAATGAATAAAAATTAAAAAAAAGGCTTATAAAATAGTTTTTTATAAAGACTAGACTTTCCCAGATCCAACATCTCATCCTCATGGGTCGGATTATCTGCACTCTACCAGCGGGCAGGGAAGTATCTTAAAATAAGGAGAGAGAAGATGCATTAATATGCATGCAATCCTAGATGATTCTAGCTGTTCCCTAGATCATTTAGTTTCTATGTTATTTAATTCTTAAAATATTAAATGTAATTAAGAGTAGAAAAGATTTTTTAGTCCTTAGAGAGCCTAGCGAAATCAGGCCATACACATGCACGTAAGAAACCTAAGAAAAGCACACGATTTCACTACGCAATCAATAATAAATACATCAATATAAATAAAACTAAGTAGAGTAAAAAAGTCCAAAAGTCTATGGAAAGTGCCATATAAGTACAACTCAGGGTCTGTAGAAAAGAAATGGTGGCCAGGCCTGGATTCTAATCCTACTAAATGACACAAGCCTTAAAAGCAAGGCATTTCATCTTCATATTCGCCTTCGAGTCTTCGGATCTTCTTCCCTCGGATCATCTTCCTTCAGTCTTCGTACGGTTCATCCTTCAGAAGGTACCCAAATGAATTAGAAATTCCCTATAAGAGGCCTTTCTTATTTTCTTTTGGGTACCTAGTATTTTAAATGCCCTACTTTTGAAGACTGTCACAACTCGATACACATTACATCAAATTATATTTCATCAAAAAAAAGAAAATCTAGACTCTCCTACATGATTATCCTAATAAAAGGTCCCAAGAAGTTAATATACAACATCATAAGCAGTTATATATATGCAGAAAAGTAAACACACTTGGTCACGTTCTTATTTATTTTTCGGGGGACTAAGCATTCTGGAGTACCTATAGCAAGCATTTACACAGTTATTATTTATCATTTTAGCCCCCGTTTATTTTAGCGCGGCATGAGCGTGGCCACATGCATAAGATTGGATTAGTATAAATCATCCCTAGCCTTGGGGTATATCTCATGCACAATTAATCACATCACAAATAAAGTACAGTACATAAATAAAATAAACACTCATAGTAATTCAGTACAAACAACACACGTGCCACATGCAAGAGCAATCACAACATAGAAAGTAACCAAGAAAGAGAGGATCGGCCTATCCTGAAGCTAGAAGTGGTGCCCTAGTAAACAATTCTATGTGTGTGTAATAGGCTAATTAGCATAGGGTAGGTCCTACGTTAGACAGTTAGTTCAAGTTACTTTGTGTTTAAGTTCATTGGAGGTCAAGATGGGAAGTTTAGATTGAGGTTCAAATATTAGTGGATTGGGGTCCATTTCGGTTAATTAAGTTGGTTGATCAGTTTTAATGCTTAGGGTAATATTATTTGAAGTTTAAGTTGCATTAACAGGTTTTAGAAGGTCTGGGGTCATCTTACCTCCTAGGTTAAGGGGGTCCAAAAGGTCACTTTTAAAAGAAGGCATGGTTTTGAGGTTCTATCATTTTATTAAATATTAGACCTTACAAGGACTAATTAGACTCTGAGTTTACTGGATTTTGAGTTTTCTATGCAAAGTGATGAATTTTGGCAGTTTCGGGCCCTAGTTATTAGACTACGGTTGACTGAGGAGTTAAATTTTTAGATTAGGTTAGTTTTTGGGAAGCTAATATTTTTAATAAATACTATATTTTAATTTGAGTTGAATACTTTTTAGTTTATTCAATTTGGATTTTATTGGAATTAGTTATAAATTTTTAAATTTTGGGCATTTAAAGGTCTTTCAAGTTTGAATTAGGTTTGTTTTCCAATTTTATAACTCCTTAAATTTAAGTTTGTTTTAATGAATTTTATTTAGTTAATATTTAACTAAGGGGTGATAAATAGATTAGTTAGATTTGATTCAAGTTTATATTCAAAATTTACCTCCTAGTGATTATGTATGTTGGTTATATCTTGATTGAGAGTTGAGTATTTTTATGCATTTCTGATTTGGATTATGATTGATTTTACTGATTTATTAATGAATTAAGTCAAACTAACCCTAGGTTAACATATCACTAAGTTTTCTATGTTTATTTTTCTAAGACTCAGTCCTTAATTTTTATCCTTAGGTGTCACTAGTGTTGTATAGGATGAAAAGAAATTTATTTCTAACCCTTTGAACATTCGCACATATGTAACTGGGTTCAAGGATCTATAATAAAATAAGATAAGAAAATAATCTAATAATTGAAGTTTCTACAAGGTCCTAATAATTGAAGTTTTGCCCGCAACACTCCCACCAAAACGAATGGGGTGACTAATGCTCGGATCCGATTGTCCAAGCTCCTTCAACTCCACTTCAGGGAGTTCTTGATATTTTTCCCTCCAAAAGTCCCTCGCAAAAGAACAAAGAAAAGAAAGAAGATTGGATGAGAGAAGGGTAGTGTTCAATATGCAAATAATCAAAATAAAATGCAATTAAATAAAAAAAACCATACCTTTCCTCGCGCTTGGACATCAGCTTGGTTATTTACTCTTCAGGACTTTTCGAATATTAGAAACTTTCCAATATTGTTACAAAAAATAATTTTTATTTATTATTTTTACAATATGTAAGCATCTCATTGCTAGGCATGTCATTTCAAAGCCCAAACACTCCTTCGACACATCCTTCACTCCAATTCATCATTTAAGCCAAACGCAAATAAGAGGAAGGAAATTTTGATGCTATTTAATCTTCCCACATTTAAAGAAAGTGCTCGAAATACATGGCACAATTACCCATATCACTTACCATATAAAACTCAAAGTATCAAAGAAGAAAACCAATCCTGAAATCAAAGCCCAAACAAGTCTTTCAACTTTGAACCCAAATATGCTCCCACCCCACATTCTTTTTTTTTTAAACTCATTTCCAGAATCAAATGCGAAAAAGCGAAAGAAACTCATGTATGAAGAGAGAACTAAAAGAGCCCTTTAACATCGAGCTTCCCAAATATAAAGCCATTCATAGAATCCCCAATTCTCAAAAAAACCTATAGGACCTTCCAAACAAAGCAACACATAAAATTTTCCCATATGAAATCCACCATGACTTCTTCCGGTGCAAAAATGAATGACAAATTTCTTTGACATTGGGTGAATCTATGAAAATTCTCCAACCAAAAAATTTCGTAAAACTTTCCAACACAAAGCAAAATCATATTTGGGTTTATGAAAAATTCACATTTGAAGCCTAAAACACATGAATATTCTCCAATACTTCTCCAAAATACTTTTTAAAAAAAAAACTTATGAATGCTCACCAAAAGAGAATGTTTTCTAGTATCATTACATTAGATCCATAAATAAAACTCTTGTATGAAACATAGACCAAATGAATGCCTTCCAACATCTAAACCAAATAGATACTTTTCAATATAACATATTGCACAAAACTTTCCAACCATAAGATATCTCATGCAGCCCCCTTTTTTTTTAACATAAAGCAAGATATGGAGTCCTCCAACATAAAATCACTCATAAAGCTTTCCAACATAGGACAACTCTCAAAATATTCCAACATGAAATAACCTATAAAACTTCCCATACTAGAGACAACTCATGAAATTCTCTAACGCAAAGTCATTCATGTAGCTTTATGCATTTTTTTCCAAAGCTCGAGGAGGCTTTCCAATTGCATGAAACACACATAAAAAAAACTCCCAAACATTTCTCAAATATTTTTTATACAAAAAAATGAAAATGAATGCTCTCTAATATTCATTTCCAAGATTTCTTGGAGCACAAAAATAAAATGAGTGGAAATATGCATCTAACTCATTCCCAAAATAGCTCGGAGCACTAACTCAGTGAGAATCTGCATATAACTTGCTCCCAATATAGCTTAGAACACAAGAAACAATGAAAATCTGCATCAACCCGCCATTAAAATCAACGAGAAAAATCATATAAAAGATGTATGAATTTTGCATAGAAGCAATGAAGGATCCACTCAAATGCTATAGGGATTCTTGTATGAAAATCAGTGAGAAAAACCTTAAAAATATGTATTCATTTCTCACAAAAATCAGTAAGAAAAGCTCTATATATTAAAAAAATGTAGGAATTTTTGCATAGATGCAAGGCTTGCCAATGTATCTTTTAGAGAACAAAATTTCACATAAAGCTCGTATAAACGCACCACATTATCTTATTAAGACATTTCATCAAGCAACTAACATGTGATGCTATAAAGAGCCATGGAACAAGTTAATGTGAGAATCATGCTTTACACCCTAAAAAGAAAAGATGATCTGTCCATATACATAGCCAAGCCCATCGTAATATGGTTCATACAAGCTTCACTAAGCTTCGAAATGAAGAAAAGTTATATTAAACCATGGAGTTTTGAACAGGTTTGCTAAAGCATGATCACATCACTTTAATCCAAACTACTCACCACTATCTATACAAAATAAAATCACCCATGACTTAACATGGCATGTCTCACAACTACAAAGCACAACAAATTTCTCATAAGTCAACAAATTTCTCATAAGCAACAATCATGAAAAGATCTATATAAAATAACATGCTTAAACAATTACCTTCATAAAATAAACATTGCTCCGAACAAATCCACACACACACTGCAAGGTAAACTTCGCTTTGGTCCAATCAAGCTTACTTCATCATGATAATGAGAAAGATAGAAGGAAAAAAAAAAAAAAAAAGGGAGGAGGGAAGAAGAAGAAGAAGAAAAGGAAAGGAGAGGAAAAACAAAATCTGGAAGAAGAAGGAGAAGAAGACAAGGAAAGAAGAAGAAGAAGGAAGCAATAGAAGAGGAAGGAGGAGAAGGGGAGTGATATACCTGCGGCTAAGGAAGGGGAGAGTTGGCGTCAGGTAAGGTTGAGGCAGAACAGGGGAGCTTCAGCTTGGACTGGGCATGCGAATGCTAGAGAGGGACGGAGGGATCAAGGTATTTAGGCTTCTACGAACCAACTTGAGACGGGAGTTCCACCTGGGATGTGCAAAAATAGAGGAAGTTGGTAAGGGGGAGCGGGGTGTGCAAAAAACAATAGAGAGAGAGCTGGAGCTTCTACCTAGGATTCACAAATAATGGACCGAGAGGGAGTGGTGGAGAGATTTCAATTCCCGTTAATGCCGAACACTGAAAATCAGGAAACAGATCTAGCAAATTTTGAAATTCTTCCTTATATGCCCTACTCGATGCCCTCCATAGATGCAAATTTCCTGAATATAGAAGTTAATTTAAAATGCTGATAAAATCAATTGAGTTTTAATAAAATTTAATTAGGCTAGATTAAGTTGAATTTGAGTCCAAATTTAACTCCATTTGAGTTGAATTAGGCTCGAGATGGCTCAGTAAATTTAATCGCATAAAATTAAACTCAAAATTAGCATCAATCAAAATAAAATCTGACTCGACATGGCTAGCAATCATTGCTTGAGTTTAATTAAACTTCGTCGAATGTAATTTTGACTCAATTTGAGTCGGCTCAAGCTCAAACTGGACTCAACAAGGTCTAATTAAGTTGACCAAAGGTGCTCGAGGGTAAATTGGTGAAAATTGAGGTCAACAAACAGAGCCCCAACAAGTGCGGCGAATGATAAGTGAACCGTATGTATTGGTGTTGACCTCCCTATTCCTAGGAAGATGTAACCTTATGCTCAACTAATGAGATCCGCTAGAAAGATGCAGTCCTACAATCAATTGTTGGGATTCGAGGAACATACAATCATGCTACAGGTGTCCCATCGCATGATGATCACACAATCACAACATGTTCATGCAACCATGCATCACTCACATACTCATGCGATCAAGCAATCCTATGAAAATCACTAAAACATAATGTTATATAATCCCATGAATATCACAAACCCATGCTACAATTAATTACACATATAATAATAATCTAGTCACACTTCAATTATGTTATGAATATATGATAATCTTCTAATCATATCAAATCACATAATAATAGGCAAATGATCATGCAATAGTCATATAATAATCATATAACTATCCAATGATCACACGATAATGAAACAATCATCTAATCCTGAAATTGTCATATGACCATGTAACAAACACAAATATACAACAACCACTCAATTATGCAATGAGCAATCCAAAATGTAATGATCACATCAAGATCAAACAATCATACAACGATCATGCACTCAATCAATCACTCAGTCATGCAACGATCATACAATCATGCTGGCATGGTGGGACAGAAGGGAGGAAACCTAACATTTGTCTGACCAAATCGAAACAGCAAATGAAAGAGACTCGGCACTCACTAAACCAACCCAGCATAATGAGAGAGAGTCAAGGAAAGAAGATCGACTGTCTACTTGACCACATCGAAGAAGCATATTGGAAGAAAGCGAAAGGGATCTCATGCTCACTTGAGAAAAATCAAAATAAAATCATAAAGAACTAAAGAAAACTCAGCGATCATCTATGACATGTCTAAGATTATGTAAGGAGAAAGGAGATCCAACAATCACTTTCTCAAATGAAAACAGTAAAGGATAATAATCAAAGGAAAGCAAGGAGAATCACCAAAGAAGGATGGTAGATCATCTATATGCCTTACCCTATAGTAAGGGCAGAATATAAAAGAAAGCAAAGGTAAAGAATCTCACATCCACCTGACCATATCAAAATAGTGAATATGGACAACTCGATATTTACCTGACCATATCGAAATAGTGAAATAAAGAGAAAAAGGTAAAGTAAACCAGCTATCTGCCTAACCATATCAAAACAACAAAATATAAGGTGAAATGATCCCCCATCCACCTGACTATATCGAAACAGTGGATGGGGGTGACTCAACACTTGCCTGACCAAATCAAAATAGCAAATAAAGAAGTCACAAAAACTGATGCCTGCCTGACCATATCGAAACAGCAAGACAATCATGAAAAGGGTGGTGAGGTATGCCTTCTAGGGACTCTGTTGGGCTATCTCAACCAGAAAAGGCCTGATATCTACCCAGCGCATATGTCTGTAGTAGGACAAAAGGGAAGAATCCACCCCTACTCGGTGTATATACCTACAGCAGGGTCCCTACCTGATACATATGTCTAATGATAGGATAAAGGAAAACTCAACAATCACCCGTTGCTTATGCCTGCAATGATAAGAAGAGGAAAAAGTCACCTCTGCTCGGTGTATGTGCCTACAGTAGAGTCTCTACCCAGCGCATATGCCTGCAGTAGGATAAAGATGAAACACTCAACACAATCACCTAACACATACGCCTGTAGTGATGTGAAGAGGAAAGAGTCACCTCTGCCAGGCATATGTGCCTGTAGTAGACTCTCTACCCGGTGCATATACTGAAACTAGGATAAAGAAAGAACACTCAACACAATGACCCGACACACATGCCTGTAGTGATGTGAAGAGAAAAGTCACCTTTGCTCGGTGTATGTGCTGGCAACAAAGTCCCTACCCATCCCATATGTTTGATGGTAGGATAAAGGAAAACTCAATAATTACCTAGCGCATATTCCTGTAGTGATAAGAAGAGGAAAGAGTCACCTTTGCCTGGTGTATGTGCCTGCACCATAGTCCCTATCCAGCGCATATGTCGGAAGTAGGATAAAGAAGGAACGCTCAATACAGTCACCTGACACACATGCCTACAGTGATGTGAAGAGGAAAGAGTCATTTTTACTCGGTGTATGTGCCTGCAGCAAAGTCTCTACCTGGCACATATGTCTGTAGTAGGATAAAGATGGAACACTCAACACAATCACCCAACACATATGCCTGTAGTGATGTGAAGAGGAAAGAGTCACCTCTGCTCAGTGTATGTGCCTATAACAGAGTCCTTACCCGGTGCATATACCGAAAGTAGGTTAAAGAAGGAACACTCAACACAATCACCCAACACACATGCCTATAGTGATGTGAAGAGGAAAGAGTCACCATTGCTCGGTTTATGTGTCTGCAGTAGAGTCCCTACCCTGTGCATATGCTTACTGTAGGATAAAGGAAAACTTAACAACCACCTGGCACATATGACAGATGGTGAGAAAAAGGGAGAAATAAAGGGATGATCCCATGCGAAGGATTATCTGAGAAATCGCAAACTCATATTTAGTCACCACCTGGTAAAGGATAAATCGTCGTGGCCATGAGTGTCTAAAAATAAGTGGAATTCCTTAGGCAAAACTAAAATTGTATGAAAGGGGAAAGCATCAGACTGATGCCTCGAGGGATAACAAAAAGAGATACGCCACGAGTGGAGTGTGAGAGAGGTGATCTCATTCTAAGAAGGTAACAACTAAAGTAGCGAGGGGACACATCCACTACGAAGGAAAAAACTACACCAAAGAGAAATAATCACTAAGGAACTACAGTGATGCACCTATACTAACTGATAGGGACCCTGTAAAAAGTGAAAACAACACCAACACATCCAAGGGACCGCTCTGGTAGCCAAGAGTCGGGTCCCAATAGGAAAGTATGTGGACAAAGAAACTAGGGCAATGATCTTCTACTAGTAAATTAATGCTCATAAAGCAGTGATGCTAACAACTGAGGCTATGTGTACTACACCACTATTAGGGAAACAAATCGAGGTAGTGAGGGGATACACTCACCACCGAGAATAGTAACTACGAATAAGAATAATAATCATCAAAAGTTCACAGCGATAACACCCACACCAACTGGTGGGACCCTATAGGAAGTGAAAGCTGTTACGACTTGGGCTCACAAGTTCCTATTTTGATGATAACAAATATTATGGCTCACATCTTCTAATATTTGGAATGTATATTTATTTGTGTGTGTACTAACATTTCAGGAACAGCATGCATCAATACAAGAAAGATTCAAGATTCAAGAATGAGTAGAAAAGGCTTTATTGTATTTCTCATTGATGTACTATTCGATTCATTGAGTTAAGTCCTGTAATAGTATATGCTTATTTATGACCATGTGTACACATACTCAGGGGGAGTGATATCCTATCAAAATCAGAAGTTCAACTTTTGAACAAATCGTACTGGACGATTTCTGATCGTCCAGGATGATCTGTTCATTGAACTAATCGTCCTGGACGATATTTATATCGTCCTAGACGATACAATATGATCTCAAAACCCTAACCGCCATGATAATTTAGGCAAGGATTTAAGAGTCAAAATTTGTTCTAATCGTCCTGGACGATATGTATATCGTACTGGATGATTTATGCAAAATTTGTACTGATTGTCCTGGACTATCCCAGGATCGTACGGGACTATCAGGTCAAATTCTGCACATCGTCCAGGACGATCCTGCGATCATCCGAGACGATGTTTGGCGGCAGAATTGAGTTTTTAGGGTTTTTTGAAGCCGTCGTTTGGAGCACATCGTCCTGGACGATCCTGCGATCTTCCTGGATGATCTTTGGCAGCAGAATTGAGTTTTTAGGGTTTTCTGAAGCCGTCTTTTAGAGTACATCATCCTGGACGATCTAGCGATCGTCCTGGATGATCTTTGCCGCCAGAACAAATTTGGAAGGGTTTTTGGAGCTCTTTATTTAAGCTTTCTCAAGGCACTTGATAGGGGTCTTTTGCAGCCATTGAGGCTTCATTCTTTTGGAGAAAACTTGAAGAGAGAGCTTGAAAGGGAGAGAGGAAAGGGTGGAGTTTGAGAGGGAGAAGGGCCTGGGAAGGGGGATTCTCGAGGGAGTGTGAGGGGGTTCACACAGTTACTCCGGCAAGCTTACACCTAAGTACCATCGGATTCAAGGGTCATCTCGAGGGAAGTTTTGGGAAGAAGAAGATCTCTTTGGTGTCAAAGGACTCGGCTACTCCGCCGCACCGGGGAAGGTGGAAGTGATTTTGTAAGGGCTTCTCCGCCTAGCTGTGGGAGCAGAAGGAGAGATACTATTTGGTTTAGTGCAATACTTGGAGGGTGCCTCCGAGGAGTGGACGTAGGTCAGGTTGGACCGAACCACTATAAATCTGGTGTGTTCTTTCTTATTATTTTTCGCACTTTATTTAACTGCGATTATCTGCTTGGGTGAAATCTGTGATTGATCTTTTTATCGTTGTTTTAATTCGTTTCCACTGCAAGTTATAAAAAAGATTTTTATTTTGTTTCAAATATCCAATTCACCCCCCTCTTGGTTAGCTTCGGGACTAGTTCACTAGGGCTTAACATCCCTATCGAACTTTCAAAAGCATCACCAACACATCCATAGGACTATTCTGGAAGCTCAGAGCAGGATATGAATGGGAGAGTGTTTGCTAAAATAGAGCAGAAAGGGGGCTGATCTTTCCTCAGAAAAATCTAAGCCTACAAGGAAGCGATGTTAACACCTAGGGCAAGATGTACCACATCACCAACAAAGACTATGAGAATCACAAAGAATCATAATGAACCAAGTGTAGGCTCGTCCTTTAAGCAATCACCAAGATGCCTCGAAGGAGAGAAGAAGAGAACTTTTTGGGGAACTCGAGTTCTTAGAAAGTAAAGTCAGGTTCTACCTGTGACAAGGGCAACCAGTTTTGCTCAACTGAGAGCTTCCCACCTTTTTATCATCACATATGTTTTTTTCAAACACACACACATACACACACACATAGATATATATATATATATATATATATATATATATATATATATATATATATATATATATATATATATATATTCTTTCTTCCTTTCTTTCTTTTTTCTTAATTTGTTCATAATCATAGGTTGGGCACACTCCATACTATCAAAGACAACACATGGTAGAGGGAACGTTTACCACATCCATGAGTTACTTTTAGTATGAAAATATCCTCAAATATTTGGAACACAAAGAGAGGGAGATATGAATGGCTTTGATAAACCAGGCCATATTCGCCACATGAATAAAATTGGGGAGAGAGATTTTATAGGATATTTTAAAGAAGTGAAGCATTGGCTTTGATAATCGATGCCACATTCACTATAGAAATAAAATTGGGGAGTACAATCACATCAAAATTAATGTGTGAATGAAATCTATGTACGGATAGTGGATCAACATTACTACTCTTGACTAATATGGGTATGTATCGGCCAGTATCCCATCCCTATGGGGTTTAAGCAAATTGTTTTGATATCTTAGACCATATTCAACTCATATGAATGACTGTGGAGTATAACTATTATAATAAGACTGATAGAATATAGAAATTCACCTAAGGATAGGGTATCAACATCACCACATCTAACTAACATACGTTAGGTCTAGACCCAGTATCCCATTCAACAAAAGAGTTTGAACTAGTGGTTTTGATGTCGCAGACCACACTTGGGAGTGACAAGCAAAATTAGGGAAGCTAAAACTCATGATAAACTCAAAGATATCTGAATTTCATGAGTCTATAATGAGCTGGATAAATCATATGACTCATACTAAGGAATGAGGCAAATCCCAGGAATCATGCATACTAGTTTTGCTAACCCAGACCACACTCAAGCTGATGAATGAAATTGGGGAAGCTAAAACTCATAATGAACTTGGAAATGTCAAAAATTTCATAAGAGGTTCATAATACTCTTTTGATTATATAGATCCAATCAAAAATGATAAATGGGAACATACTTGAAAATCAAATAAGAAGCATATTACCTCCATCCAAACTCAAAAGAATGGGAACTTTAAATTTTGCTAACCCAGCTTGAGCTTCATACAAGCTAAACTGGGCTCTCTCCCTTATACGTATATTTTATTTTCAAATTAGAATCTAGTTCAAGAAAGACTTAAAATGGAGGAAGAAATTGAATTTTCTTAACTTTCTTGCATGGCATATTTTTATATCTAATAGAATATCATTCCATGATAAAGAATCTGAAATCATGATTTTCAAACTCAAGTATCAAAAATATCAAAAGAACATATGGGCTTTCTGAGATTTAAAGATTTATAAGAAATGGAAGCCATTTATAAATTAATTTTGGGCTCATTTTGAGCCCCTTTTAATGATTTTGGCGAACTTTACGCATCTTTTAACCTTGATACACTTCATGCATCCTTCATTTTTGGCTTATTTTGTGCCCCTTTTAATATTTTTTGCGAACATTATGCATCTTTTCATTTTTGTAATTGGCTTATTTTCTAAACCTCTCGAAAAGATATTTCTCAGTTGTAAGACATCTTCCAAATATACAAGAAGAAAACTCATTTTTTATGTAAGGAAGAAAGATCTACAAAATAAACTCGATCCTATGATAAGAATGAATAACTTGATTGAGAAAATTATGAAGCATATTTACTGCCATGCAAAAGATGTCTATGAGATAGAAAATTGCAAGATAATGAAGAAAATTTTTATTTCTAAATCTAATTTCAACCTGACATAGATTTTAATTTAAAAAAGAAATCACCCCACACCTGGGATGGGAAGGAGAGGACATGCCTCTCTCTTTTTTTATAGGTCATCGTGACATGGAGGTTTGAAATAGAAGAAGTAAGAGAGCAAAAATAACCCAAAATCATCTTTCTTTCATTAATTCATCATCAATAGAAGGGAGAATGAAATCTTTCAGTATAAATGTTGCAAGAGATCTCATCTTCCCTTCTAAAGTTATAATGAGTACTTTCTCATACATTTTTTTAAGTACATGAAAGAAAAGAAGTGTGTTCAGTAGGCACTACAGTGAAAGAAGGAAAAGAAATAGGTAAAAGAGCTGAACTAGCAACTGTCAACTTGACCTATCAAGGCCTCCTCTCAACTGTCTTTGAACTCTAAACTGTATGTCTGGTTATACCCCTTATCTTGCGAAAGAGTGCGAGCTGCCACTCCCCCTAGAATTAAGGGGTGCTCTACTAACTACTATAATCATCACACTGACTAGGGCTTGCACTCATTTGAACAACCTGAGCCACCTTGCCTTGAAGCTGCACTAAATCACTATCTTGTAAGTGAATCTCTCTATTAGCCATAAGGTTCTCTATCCTATCCTTGAATATAAAACAATCTTCAAGGACATGCCCAATATGCTAGTGAAAGGGGCAATATAGCGGGTGCATTGTGAGTCCTTCTTTATTTTTTTTCTTATTAAATGGGAATGTTATGATATTCTTTTTAATAAAAAATTTAAATATCTTTCGCAGACTTTCCCTCTTAAAGGGATATTCTTTGTTAAGCCTCTCCTGTAAGGACAACTAACTCTCTGAAGTCCTATGGGAGGGTCTAGCCCGTATTGCTGACTGCCCAGGTGTGTACGATGACTATTATGGTGATGAATTGACTATGGGCTTCTTTCCCTTATCATGTGGCTCATAAGTACTATGTACGACCCCTCTCATAGGCGAAGGTGCCCTTGAAGACTCCTGCCACTGAGGTCTACGTGAGGGTTGACTCTCAATCTTAGGAGGGACTACATCGGGTATGTTGTCCTACAAACTGATTACGTTTGTTAATAACTTTTAAAAGGCTCTAATGTTAAAACCCTTTAAATAAGGTGCTATAGGGTCATCTACATTTTTTAATAAAATCTTCATTGTATGTTGCTCCTGTAATTGGGGCTCAGACTATAAACTGAGGTTCCTCCATCTGACTATATAATCGAATAGAGTCTTATGAGGAGTCTTATGAGGATGCTATCTGGCCCCAACTAGCTCACCCACTATAACTCTATGCTCTACACTAATGAACCTCTAAACGAACAACTGCTCATGATCTGTGAAAGTGTGTACTGAATCATTGGGGAGGTCGGCATACCATATAAATGTCACCCCAACTAGGCTGCTAACAAATAATCTCAACATCAAATCATCGTTCCCTCCTATGTTGCAACATAAGGCTCGGTTCTGATCCGATTGCTACCTCGAGTTCCCAAACACATAAAAAACTCTGAACCGTGGAGGGAAAAAACTAGGAGGGTAGGGCTCCTATTTGTACTCAACAAGGTAAGGTCTCCCTCTACTAATAACCTCTCCAGACTTCCTGGATGAAATGGCATGCTCAACCTTCTATGCTATCAAATCCTGAATCTGCCCAGCTGATAACTACACTGACTGACTCTTGACTGGGGTAATGAAAGCAACTGGTGTAGGCGCCACTGGAATTGCTCTCTAAACTCTGTCCACTTTTATAGAGTCTAGTGCCACTACAGGTGGTACTACTGGCTCATCTCTGGACATACTAGGAGCACCTACGCCCCTAACTTGGGGTATGACCCCCAGTGCTATCAATTGAGTAATCATTACTGCTATGGCTCTAGCCATCTCTATCATCTGAGTCTGTAGGTGTAGAACTGTGGCCTCTGTGTCAACTGACCTGGGAGATCCACCCACTTGGGCTATCCCTTCTCATCATCATCCTCAAGCTCTCTCTGCTCATTCAAGAGGCCTCGTCTAGTAATCACTCTCACTCGGTGCACTGGTATATCTCCATCTGGCTCCTCCTAGAGTAAGTCCTCCTTGGAGAGAGTTTGACAAAAGGCTTCTATATATAAACCCACAGGGGAAGAGACCCTATGGGGGCTAGGAACTGGAATTGCATCTATCTGGTCTGATGAACCATCGGGAGGAACTACATCATCAGTATCTTCTACTGTATCATAAAACACCAGAACTGCCTCTACCCGGACTGGTGAACCACCGAGAGGAACTACTTCATCAGTATCTACTACTATATCACAAACCATCGGGACTGCCTCTACCCGGATTGGTGAACCATCTGGAGGAACTACATCATCAGTATCTGCTACTGCATCATAAACCACCGAGACAACCTCTGATCCGTAAGGAACAACTATGTTTAACTATCCAACTGCCAAAACTAGCTGCACTGCCACGACAGGCGAGTCTGTCTGTCATTGTCTCTATACCCATCTGCTGTGATGGGACCTAGTGGGGGCAACTGACTGCTAAGGAGCTACAACAACTGAACTGAGCTGTGGTCGGGTAGGCTCCAACTGATGTCTACATCCATGACGATGGGGGCATCATCCAACAACGAGAACACCTGCCTGAGGTCTAACTGCAGGAACTTAACTAGCTGGCTACCGTGGTGGTTGTGCTCTCAACCACTGGTACCTATATCTCTAGCACTGCCTCTATAACTGAATGTGTACCTAAGAAATATTATGTTGTAACCTCTCTCTACTGACAGGTCCTCTACTGATAATACTTCGAATCCTTTGAGAGAGGGCTCAAGCAGCATCATCCCTAGGGACCCTAATTCGTGGAAGAGTAGTAGTAACAGCAGGGGCCGCCATGATGTGAGTAACACCCTCCTTATCACCAATATGTGCCAGAGGAGAGAAGCATCCTCCCTGGACAGCTTCTATCTCAGGTGCTACTATAACATCCGGGGTAGGTGTAATTAAAATTGGGCTTGGCTCCCACTGTAAGGGGACCACCCTAGGCTTAACCGGCTCCTGCTGAGCCACTGAATCTGCCATCTACTGCCTGGATGCCTTAGATGCTGCTAATCGAAGTCTTCTATTTCTATTCCTCCTGGCCCTTCTCCCAAGATAGAGGTGGAGGATGAAGGTACATATAAACCCACTATCTGAGGGACTTGGGAAACAGGGACTTTAGGAAGTGTCAAGGTCTGCTCAATGGTCTCTGGGTGAGATAGCCGAGCAAAAATAGAAACCTGATGGGAGGAAGGCGAAGCAGCCTTGGTATGGGTACCCTTCTTCCTATAGATAGAAGGTGGGGGAACCAGAACACGAGCAACCTCCGCTGGGGAAACAGAGGGAGTAATAATTGCCTGCTGGTATAAAGGGTCCAGGGTAGTCTAAATAACTAGTACAGTAGGTGCTGGTCACTTGACCACTGGATGAGTAAGCTGAACAAGGAGTGGTCTAGGTACTGGCTGCCTAACTATAGCATACACTAGCTGCACATGAACAGGAGTTGGATGAGCAGTTGCCCGAGTTGTCCACCGAGCAACTAGACATCCGAAGGGGTGCATGGCTATGCGACCTCTCCTCTAAGGAGGAGAAAAGGCGGCAGCCTCAGTAGGGGTCGGCCCGCCAAGGGTGACGAAGGCTGAGTCGGTAAAGAAACCAAAAGTGATTCCTCCAATATGAGGACTAGCTAGCAGGGACTCTGGGAGTGTCACCCGCATGTCTGAACCAAAGTAAAAAGTTATAGAAGGAATAAAGGACCTATACCTTCGTGGAAGGAATAAAGGACCTAATTAAGAAGTACCCTAACTAAGAGTAGAATGGACCTAGTCTAAAAAGTATCAAACCCAGAGTACACATAAGAAAGAATAATATAGAATCCAAAGATGGAGAGAGAAACCTATACCATCGTGGTCGTTAGAAACCTATGGACCTCTAAAAGGACGCCACCGTTCGGGGGACAGAATACAGAGGGTATGACCGCACTATCCCATAGGATAAAATGATCACAAGACTCTATGCTCTTCTCTAGTCAACCAATGGGAGTGGCTCTCGCCTACGCACCTCGATGGGTAATAATATGTATGACCTGATCAGAGTCATAGGGTTTCCCAGACCCAATACATCAGCTTGAGTGGGGTTTATTTGATGGTGGAATTTGGTTTCCCATGGGCGCAAGCCCCCGTAGTTAATTACATCTCAAATCGGGGCCTAAGAAGACTCTCAATTAAAGAAACTACATGATACTTTCAAATGGGATTGGCACATAGGGAAGAGACTAGAAAGTTCCTACTCAAAGGGGAAGGAAAGGGCTCAACTTAGCTTAGTCAACATACACTGCTCACATCAATATCCGGAGGGACTAAGGTGATGAGAGAAAAAAAACTTGAGAAAAGAAATAGATAATATACTTAGAGCATACATGAGAGAAGGATGGAGGTGGTGTCATTCCTGTGATGCGGATAGATGGGATTTCTAATCTCTGAAAGATAGAGGACTTACCCACCAATGAGGCATATTACGGTACACTGATAGTAGTAGCCTTGAACCCTAAATCTAAAGTGGGTTTAGTGTTCGACACACAACACTAACATCTGTGTCCTAGCTAATATATTCTAGACTTATATCTTGCCTGAAAAGGAAGCCAGCTAACCACCTAGTCATATAAAATCCATGTGGTCCAGTCCTTATGAAAGATAGGTGGGATGCTATGTTTTTAAAAGTAAGGACAACGTCTAGAGAGTTTCCTAATTGGCCTTGAACTTATGTAGGGTGGATGCTCCTAGAGCTAATGCAATTAAAGTTTTAATTTAATTGGTCTCTAATACGATGTATTCTAGTTAAAGCTTTCAAATCATGAATGAAAGAAAATTAAAAAAAAGTCTTATAAAATAGTTTTTTAGAAAGACTAGACTTCTCCAGATCTAGCAACTCATCCTCATAGGTCAGATTATCTGGACTCAACCTACAGGCAGAGAAGTGTCTTAAAATAAAGAGATAGAAGATGCATTAATATGCATGCAACTCTAAATAATTCTGGCCGTTCCCTAGATCGTAAAGTTTCTATGTTATTTAATTCTTAAAATATTAAATTTAATTACGAGTAGAAAAGATTTTTTAGTCCTTAGAGAATCTAGTGAAATTTGGCCATATACATGCAAGAAAGAAACATAAGAAAAGCATGCAATTTTTACTACACAATCAACAATAAATATATCAATATAAATAAAACCAGGTAGAGTAAAAAGAGTCTAAAAGTCTATGAAAAGTTCCATATAAATACAACCCAGGCTCTGAAAAAAGTAATGGTGGACAGCCCCGCCGACAATAACCTGGATTCTAATCCTACTAAATAATGCAAGTCTTAAAAGCAAGGCATTTCATCTTCCTCTTCGTCTTCGAGTCTGTTGCAAATTTGGTTTCAAGGACTATGATTTTGATGATAGCAAATATTTCTATCTCTTGTTGACTGTCTAATCTTTCAGGTCCGCATGATCAATTGCAAGTTCAAGCCAGTTCAAGATCGAGTCAGTCTGTGTTGTAATTCAGGTCCAATGTACTATTTTTATCTTTATTGAGTCAGTGTAATGTAATTGATCCCCTAGCTAAGTAACCTTGCACACACACACTCAGGGGGAGAGTTTTAGTGAATCAGAGTTTTCATTTTCAATTTTTATACATATCATCCTGGACGATATTCCTATCATCCTAGACGATCCAATGAAAATAGAAAGCCTAATTAGGATGACCATATTAAGTATGTTTATTTAAGCTGATCGTCCTGGATGATATATACATCGTACGGGACGAAACGCTCAGATTGGAAAATCTCAGCCACCAGATTAAGTTTGGCAAGTTTTATTTTAAGACATTTGGTATGATCATCCAGGATGATACGTGTATCGTCCAGGATGATTTATCATAATCATGCCTAAATTAGTCTGGTGATTAAGGAAAGTAATTAATATTTAATTGATACGATCATATCATCCGGGACGATCATGACCGTCTAGTACATTTCACCTATATGTCCAGAGAAGTGATCAGGATGATTTTGGTTGTTTTTGAACTAATCGTACAGGACGATAGAGATATCATCCCGAACGATTAGGTCATTTTGAGATCGTCCTACCTGTTTCACCTATACATCCAAAGCGGTGCTCAGGATAATTTTTTGTGATTTTGAACTAATCGTACTGGACGATAGAGATATCATCCGGGACGATCAAGTCATTTTGAGATCGTCCAGCATGTTTAACCTGTACGTTCAGAGCGGTGCTCAGGATGATTTTGTGTGTTTTGAACTGATCGTACAGGACGATCGCCAGATCGTCCTGGATGATCCTGGCCGACCAGTTGAGATTTAGAGCTATTTTTTAGCCCTCATATTTAAGCTCTTTTTCTTTAAACAAGAAAAATCTTTTGCCACTTTTCTTTCTAGAGAACCCTAGAGAGAGAGAGTTTGGGAGAGAGAGAGAGGATCTTGTGAGGGGGAGTTTGTGAGGGATTCACAAAGGTTGCTCCAAGCAAGGATCAGAGTCATCTTCTCCATTCATCATCTCTCATCTTATCGGTGTTTTCTGTGGGAGGATCGTTCGCAAGAAGATCCGGGTTCTCTGCCTGCTTCAGGAGGAAGCGAAAGGAGTTCAGGTTCTCTGCCTGGTTCAGGAGGAAGCGAAAGGAGTCCGGGTCTGCTTGCTTCAGGAGAAAGTAAAAGGAGTTCAAGTTCTCTACCTCACCGGGTTGGTGGAAAGGAGTTTTGTACAGGCTTCTCCGCCTTGGTGTGGGAGCAGAAAGAGAGTCACTTTTGTGTTAGTGCAATACTTGGAGGGGAGGCTTGACGTAGGTCAAGTTGACCGAACCACTATAAAATCTGGTGTGTTCTTTCTTATTATTTTTAACACTTACTTATCTGTTGATGATTGTGTGATTGTGCCTATTATTCTGTTATGATTGAACATACGTAAATCATCGCATAACTGCAATCATTTTAAAACATTCATAAAGATTTTCTAAATCATCGTTTTGCCTATGAATTTTTAAAACTACCAATTCACCCCCCTCTTAGTTAGCCTCGGGACTAGTTCATAAGGGCTTAACATCCCTATCTAACTTTCAATAACTGTAGAAGGTCAGCAAATATCCTTTTTACCCCTATAAGCTTGATAGAGATCTAAGGAAGTATATGTTCTGAACCATATTATAAATAAGAATTTCATTAGGAAAGATATGCAATTTAAATTTATCATTCCAAACCACATTATTTACATATTATATCCATTATTTAACTTATTTTATTCAGTGATTGAATCTCCATAATAAATAATTTTATTTCAGTAGGATAATTTTACAATTCAAAGTAAATAGTAATAATTGATTGCTGAAAAGCATACTTTCTTATGGGTTCGATACTCTACTCTATCACGTTATTACTTTATTCAGGACGTATCCTTGCGTATATTAAGTGGGATTTGTTATTTTATATCAAAGAAAATTTAAGCATTATTTAAGGGAGATAGAGCCTTAAGTATTTTTATAATTCAAACTTACACTCCACTATCTCACCCACCATCAATATTCATTCAATATTTATATATCAATTAATTATTTAATGAGATATGAGTAAGTTTTTTATAAAAAATTGAAAATGTATTAGGTGATTTTGTAAATGATTCATAATTTTATATTGAATGAAATCATGGAGAGAAATCTAACAGAGTGGATATTTACTTAAATTTAAGTTATGTGGTTCTATCTAATTGGTATCATACTATGTCATGAAATTTTAAAATATTTTCATCCCCTATCTAAAATCACCACTTCTTTATATTTAAATTTAAGGCTAACTTTTTATTTGATTTTTCTTTAACATAAAATAAGCTATGAACTTATTACTCTGCCTCATAATAATTTAAAACACTGTTGTTGATAAGAAGCAATAAATTAATTATAAGCTATATCATAAAAAGAATAAAATATGTCATTTATATTACAACTATATGTTTGCTTATATACCTATAAAAGATCAATTCGTCCCCTTTTTTAGCTCTGTTAGGGTTTTTTCCTCCATCGTGCTCTCTCTTGCTTGTCATCTTCATCTGCCTGCCAAGGGGAGTTCTCTAACCCTTTTCCTCCTGTAATTTATTTTTCTCCATGTTTTAGCCTATAGGATCCCTTTTTATGTATTTCATTTTTTGTTTTGGTGTTTCTACGTCTTGGCTATGATGGTCTTCCTAGATCCATCTTCTTCTAGGAGAGATGGTCTTCCTCTAAAGAGGACCAATCCTGGCTTTGTGGCATCCAAAACCATTCCAAATCTTTTAAGGCGGTTTTGGATGGATCGGAATCATTGAATGTCTTCCCGGCTCTTAAGCATACTATGCATTATGGTTTACTTGCTCTTTGGATTTTTAAAAGAATAAATCCAAGCTCATGTAGCTCCCTTCAAATTTGACTTATTAAGTAAATTTCCTTTTCACTATCTTATTCTTGACTCTATTCAAAAATTTTCTTTTCGCTGAAAATTCTATCAAGTTTTTTTTATGACTCTTTTAAATCCTTGTCATGTCCTGATTAAGCTCTCTAACGATTTGGACTACAGCTAGATCTTTTCTCATAAGTTTTATTAGGTGAATAATTATTACATGAAACTAATCAAATGGACTCTGATGTTCGATATCTCTACTGAGTTTCCTATTATTCATGTTTAGATCTCCTTTTCTTATTTACAACCACAATTATTTTCCCACATGTTTTATATGGCTTGGGATTTATGTTTGGCTATCCACTACAAATCGATGGTGCTACCACATCTGGCTCCTGTCCTTCTATAACTCGTATTTTAGTTGAGTTAAATGTCACTAAAAAATACCTAAATTTGGTTTGGATCAACCTAAAAAAATTAAGGTATATCCAAAAGGTTATTTTCAATAATCTCCCCAATTTTTACGATCATTATAAATCTTTAGGTCATAAAAAATTTGAGTGATATCACTTGCATCC
The DNA here is from genome assembly GCA_019925795.1 of Dendrobium chrysotoxum. Taxonomy (NCBI): domain Eukaryota; kingdom Viridiplantae; phylum Streptophyta; class Magnoliopsida; order Asparagales; family Orchidaceae; genus Dendrobium; species Dendrobium chrysotoxum. Next base: position 42,687,394 of record CM034303.1, on the reverse strand, counting down.
TCATTTGAGGAAACCATCATTGCCTAGATCTAAAACTAATAAGAATGTGTAAGTTTGAAAGAGAGAGTAGCTTTGCTTTAAAAAGAGGCAAAGTAAATTGGAATAAATTTCTTTGGAAAAGTTTAATTTCTGGAATTTTAGCTTTGAAATCGAACACTTCATTATGAATGATATATCGCCTTAGGAGGTGAAGATATCATTCCTTAATAGGTTCAAATAATAAAATTATAAGTTCATCCTGATTATTATAGTTGAATTCAGGAAAGAATTACATATTACCCCAAAGGGTCAAAATGATGTTTGATCAAATATTTGATTATTATAATATGAATAAAGGATCATTAATTTTATAATCAAAGTCGTGATAATAAAATGATATATCCTCCAGAAGAAAGAAGATATCATTTATTAGTAATTATTTGAATATGACGATAATGATTGTTGACTTTGACTTTTCAAAGATAATTAATTGAATTTTAAAAATTTGATCTGGGCTCTTTAAATCTCCTATGAGTACAAGCTCTCATAGTTAATTATATTGTAAGAAACCTAAGTTTCCTACAAAACTCTTGATTAAAATAGCGGTAGAAACCTTAATTTAGAAATCTCAAGGATTGATATCAAACGAGTGAGCTTTAAAATTTTAATTGTGATTGGATCAAATTGGAACACTTATGTTTAGAAGTCAAAGGAGGAAAGATAGGAGGTGTTTTGAGATTCTAAAATATTACAGAAATAACCCTTATCTATCCTATGTGTTGGGATTTAAATTTTTATTTTGAGAGATATTTTAATTTAAGTTGTTGATTTGTTAAAAAGTTGGAATAATATTTTCGAAGGTGAGAACTTATGATTTTGAGTCTGCCCCAGATCCTAAGTTTAATTTGGCACTAAACTATAGTAGTCCGAACCTAGCTAATACAATATAAATTTGGACTTACCCAAACCTGGATTGGGAAGCCAGCTAACCACCTAGGCGCTTAAAATCCATGTGTATAATCTTTAATGAAAGAGTGGTAGGGATGTTATTTAATTAAGTTTATAAGAATTGGGGCCAACATATTAAGCAGATCCTAATTGACCCCTTGATTTATGTTGGCCGGGTAATTGATGTTTGAAAATAAAATGCAATTAAAATTTTGAATCTTTTTTTTTTACTTTATATATAATGCAATCCATGCTAATTGACTCGAATGCAAAAAATGAATATGTAGCAGTTTTAAAAAAAATCTTAAAAATAGATTTTATTCTAAAAATTGTGCAACATCCCATTGACAGAACTACATCCTAATAGGCTAGGTGGTCTATCAGAACCCGCAAGCGAGGAGGTACTTAATAAGTAAGAGAAGAAATAAAAATGTTTGCATGAGAACTCTTGACGATCCCAAGCTTACTTCTTAAAATGTTAGAGTTTCTATGTGAGCTTAAAATTTTATTTTATTTAGAGAAGAAAAAATTTATTCGTACCCTCACGAGCCTCCGATCGATTCCAAGCTAAATTAAAAGTGGCATATAATAAAAAATGTTAAATAATAGGTAATTTCTACTACATGATCAATATAAATAAATCAATCAAAATAATTAATTAAATTTAATATCTATGTAATGAGTGTCACTTAATATTACAACCTAGGGTCTATAAAAATTAAAAGTGATCGGGTAACATTGACAACAACTTGAATTCTACTCCTAAAATTGACATAAGTTACTTTGAGAATGGGATTCTTCTCTATCTTCACTTCTTCGTCCTTCTGTAATCTTCTAGGATTCATTGGGTCCAGATATCCAAATGAAAAGAAACTCCTCCCCAAAGGAGTATTTTTTTTCTCTTTGAATATTTAAAATCATGCAAACTTGAATCTCCAAATGAAAAGGAGCTCTCCCCTAAGGGATGTTCCCTCCACTTTAGATTCCAAGTTTGATGTATAATATCCCATCTCAAAGACCATTTTCACATTACAACTTAATTACAATTAAATTACATATATGTAAAATTAAAAGTTTAGACTCAAATACAACCTGTGAGGTTATTTGAAGTAAATGAAATTAATAGTCCCAAGCAATTATATATATTGAATTGCTTAAATTTCAATCACAGTCATGCTTGGCCATGCTCCTTCGATTTTAAGGGGGGCTGAGCTTGCTTAGCACCTACAAAAAATTTATTAATTAAATTTTAATCTTGTCCCCTTAATTTTAGTGTTGTATGAGCATGGCCACCTTTAAAAAATTATATGAGCATCCAGACTATTCCTAACCTAAGGGTAATTTGATGCCCATCAAATCAATTCATAGATTACATTAATATTTAAATAAATAATCACATCAATTAATTTTAGCAACCAGCATGCAGTAAAAATCATGAAAAACTCAACACACAAATAGCAGAAAAGTAAACACCGGTCTAGCCTAAAGCTATAGTTGGTTGTCCTAGTAAACCATCTAAAGTTTGTGTATTAAGCTGTGTGGTTTGGATATAACATATACTGGGAAGTTATTTAAAGTTGTCTAGTATTTTGATTGGTTAAAGGCTTAAGGGGTTTTTTATTCAGGTTTAAGTTTTAATGTTTTAAAGTTAATTTTAAAATATATTTTAAGTGTTGAGTGATTACTACCTTTATTTACACCATGGACATAAAGTTACACATTGAGGATTGCCTTGATTAGGAAGGTTCAGTTGAGTTATGCTTTGATTATATGGGCATTCCCCAGGATAAACAGGTTAAATATGTAGCTTGTCAACTATGGGGTACTGACGCGAATGCATGGTGGAAGCAGCTTATCCAATCTCGACAGAGGGAAGGAAAGGGGAAAGCCTAAAATTGGGCATGAATGACAACTATTGAGGGTCCAATTCCTGCTGACAGACTACAAATAATTACTATATATAAAGTACCAACACTACTACTAGGGGAATAGAAGTGTTAATGACTACACGAAAGAATTTTATCACCTTAGCGCATGTAACAATCTCCATGAGACCAACAATCAGTTGATAGCAAGTTACATTAGGGGATTGAGAGAGACCATACATGATAACCTAGAATTGAATTCAATATGGTCACTATCGCAAGCTGTGAATTTCACCTTGAAGGCTGAACTCTAGTTGAATTATTCACCCCACAGTGTAGGAGCCCAACGCTTACACCCTGAGCCGACTACACGTGAAAATAAGGGTCACCCACCAGCAGAAGCTAAATAGGGTCAAAAGTCGACTCCATCAGCAAGGCCCATCTCTCATACAACTGAAGCAAGAGCCACCAAAAAGCTATAGGCACCTGTTAGAAATAATCTGTATATATGTCCAAATACTTTGAAGTGCTTTTGGTGTTTTCAACCGGGTCATAAGTTGAATGAATGTCCAAACTGACAGCAAGTGCAACTGCTAGAAGGGGAATATGAGACCAACCATACCATGGTTGAAGGAGAACCTGACGAAGACTTTGAGGAAGTTGCGGGTGATGAAGGCGAGCCAGTGGTATGTGTCCTACATAAGTTGTTGTTAGCTCTGAGATAGTCTGATTTCACGATGGAATGCTATATTTAGAACCAAATGTATCATCAATGGCAAGGTTTGTGATCTTTTAAAAGATAATGGTTGCACCGAGAATGTAATTTCCCCCATAGTGGTTCAAGTTTTGCATCTCAAAATAACTAAAAATCTAAATCCTTACATAATCAATTGGGTTAAAAAAGGAAATGGATATACCCGTCATGGATATGTGCAGGGTAAAGTTCTCCATTGGAAGGCATTATAAATGTGAAGTCCTGTGTGACGTCCTGGACATGGATGTCTGCCATTTAATTCTTAGGTGACCTTGACAGTTTGATAATGAAATTATCTATGATGGACAGAATAATATTTATTCCCTGGAATGGAAGGGACGAATGCTTGGCTTACTACCCAGTAAGCCGGCCAATTCGACTAACGATAGCTCCAACAAACCAGCTCTTTGCATTGTGTCAGGAAAATCCTTGCTACAAGTCAGTCGTGAGACAAAATCAGTGGTGGCCATTATGGCGATTGAAGCAGCCCAGAGGTTGAGACTTCCGATCACCCACCTGAGTTACGGTAATGCAAGTTGATTTTGAAGATCTGGTACCCCAAGAACTACCAAATGTACTCCCTCCCATACACTAGATTTAACATCAGATTGATTTAGTGCCGGACAGATCTTGACCCAACTTGCCACATTATAAATTAAGCCCTACGGAATAGCAATAATTGTAAAAGATTATAGAAGAATTATTATAGAAACAACTCATACAGCCCAATTGTAGACCTTGTGTCGTGCTTTCCCTCTTGGTCCCAAAGAAGGATAGGTTATAGAGAATGTGTGTGGACAGCTGCGCCATTAATAAAATCACTACCAAATACTGATTCCCCATGCCAAGATTGGAGTATATACTGGACCATTTATCCAGGGCTAAAGTATTCTCAAAGTTAGATTTGTGTATTGGGTACCATCAAATTAGGACCCGAAGATGAATGGAAAACAACTTTAAAAACTCATACATGCTTGTATGAATGGAGAGTGATGTCATTTGGCTTATGTAACACCCCATCTAAATTTATGCAGTTGATGAATGAGATCCTAAAACTACTAATGAATAAGTGTTGTGTAGTCTATTTTAATGACAGCCTAGTCTTTAGCAAAACTACTGAAGATCATTGACAACATTTAAATGAAGTCTTTGAGCTTTTTTGCACGCATGAGTTATACTTGAACAAATCTAAATGTGAGTTCACCACATCATCTATTCACCTCTTGGGCTTTATAGTGTCGACGAACGATGTCAGCGTGGATCCACATAGGACTACTACCATCCAAGAAAGGCCAAGGCCTCGCTCAATGATGGACATTTGAAGCTTCCACGGTTTAGCAAATTTTTATCGCCGGTTTGTGCGTGGATTCAGCGTGGTCATGGCACCCTTGACTGGTTGTCTAAAGAAGAACGCCTTCATTTGGAATGAGGAACAACATCATAGTTTTGAGACCATCAAAGCAGCGTTGGTTTTTGTCCCTGTTTTAACAATAGCAAATTTTTAACTAAACCATTTAACATGGACACTGATGCTTTAGTGGTGGGACTTGGTGCTATGCTTTCTCAAGAAAATAGGCCTATCAAATTTTACAATGAAAAATTGAGCCTAGCGAGGTAGAGATGGTCAGCATATGAGCAGGAATTGTATGCAGTTGTAAGATCTCTCAAGCAATGGGAGCATTATTTACTTCACCAAGACTTCATTCTATATAGTGATCATCAAGCATTGTAATTAATTTCTTAACACACTAAAGCACATAAACCGGATGCTCGCAAGATGGGTGGTTTTCTTACAAAAGTTCAGTTTTGTTCTTAAGCACAAATCAGGTAGTCAAAATAGAGTGGCAGATGCGCTGAGTAGACGATCCATCCTGCTCATTAAAAGATGCTGACACAACTACAGGATCGCTTCTTCTGGCCACACCTGAGAAGAGATGTTATTAGATTTGTTGAAAGATGCCCCGTATATCAAGTGTGCAAGGGAAGCAGCCAAAACACCAGATTATAGGTCGGGGGTCCAAGGGGGCAGCGCCCCCCTGGCGGGGTTCGACCTGCCCAGTCAGGTCGCGGGGTCAAGGGGCAGCGTCCCCGGAACAAATTTTCGTTTGAAGGATATTTTTGGAATTCAATGATGAATTCTCTTTACTATTTGTTGGGGGCAATTACTTAAATACCATAGTATTTTAAAACTTTTAGGGGGGCAATTACCTAAAAACTCTTGGAATGAAGACTAAAAAATGAATAAAGAAGGACAAATTTATCTAAAAAATCATATAATCATTTTTTTTTAAATTTTTTGAGGGGGGGCAATTGCCCCCTTCACCTCTAAGGGGTTCCGCCCCTGAGTCCACCCATCATTTTTTGTTTTTTTGGTACAGGAAGTTTACGGTCCAGCGTAGTAGTTTTCTTACATTAAATTTATTTTTGCTCAGATATTTCAATAACCATATGGGCAAAAGCTTGAGAAAGAGAGATGGTCCTCTTACAATATCCATGTTGATTTGAGAGCTCAGTAAAGCATTTAACTTGGAATTAACTCAAGTGCTGAACACTGAAGGAATCCACAGTCAACTAAAACAGATGGCTAAGAGGAGGAAGAAGAAGAATTAGATATAGAGAGAGAGAGAGAGAGGTGGGTGGGAAAATTAATATATCATATTATAATAGAATATATATATATATCTTCTCAACAGTTTAAATATCATCTAATTTTATATATTTATTGATAAATTTTTATTTTTTGTAAAATAAATAATATCAAAACTTTTTCATATATTATTTTAATGTCTAAATCATATCTATGTATATATCCCGTATGTTAGTAAATTTATCCTAATAGTTACAAATTCTTCTGAATAATTAGAAATCCCATGAGTTATTATAAATTACTAAAATTAGAGAGTTGTTATTTTTTTTATTTTGAAGGATACACTATAGAAAAACAGCTGATTTTTTACGGCCTTTTTTGTTGGAAATCTGTAAATTTTCATCAGAATAATATGTTTCCAGCAGATTTACAATGGAAAATTTTCTGCCAGTAAAACACACGTCCGAAAACAAATACTGGCAAAAAAGTGGAATTATCCACTGGAAAAATTTCTGGCGGAATTTTCTGAAGAAAAAATTTCTAAAAATAAAAAAAATTTCTATCAAACCGCTGCCTGCCCGCCCATGTCAGGCCTGGCTACCCGCCAACCCGCTACCTCACTTGACCACTACGAAAACCCTACTGGAGTTCTTATTATATTTTAGTTAAATTATAAATTATAGAACATTTATATTAGAAAATTTATATTTAAATTTGTTAGTTTAAATTAACAATAATTATTAAAACTATTAAAATTATAAAATGTATTATTATTTCCCATAGTATTTTAAAATCTGCTGGTCTTCTACATCAAAAATATTTCATTTGACATCCGCCGAAAATCTTTCGGAAGTCCACTGAAATCTATTTAAAAAATTCCGTTAGAAATCGGCTGAAAATACGTCAAAAAATCTGCCGAATTTTCCCGTGACAAATTTCCACCAGTAATTTATATTATTCCTATAGTGATAGTAACCTATCCTCATATATTATAAATTATAGGGGGCATGTTATAAAATAAGCCACATGGAAAGGGTTAACCCTTTGATATCAAAAATAATGGCCAACACTCCAACTAAATGGAGTTGCTGTTTTTTTAAAGTAACTTTTTAATAAAAAAATAAAATTTTTGTATTAAAAAACTACTTTAAAAAGCAGCAAGAAAATCGTCCCAAATAAACCTAAGACATTTTGGTCTTGATTTTTTCATGAAAAAGAAATCTAGCCAAATAGCTGTTCAACTGTTTGTGGATAGCTTTTCAAATATGGAAGGTATGAGAGTACTTTATTAGTTGGTATCTGCCCTCAAATGATAGAATTTTTGCCTTCAAAGTTCCAATCATCAAGCACTTGGACAATGTTATGAGGCGGCAGTTGATGTCTGCCTGCCATTATCTTATAGCAGATGATCTTTTACACAGAGCAACGACAGGTCAGAATGCACCAAAGATGTACCGGCAACAAGCCCTTTCAATCTTTTATCTATTTAATTGACTTTCACCCAGAATAAATTTTCTATTAAAGTGAGCAATAGTTTAAGAAAAATATATATTAATTAACCTTTTGAGCGAAGAATTTTAACAGCAACTTAAGCTAAATTATGGCTTCGTTTGAGATAATTTTTTTTACTGTTTTATGCAGCACTTTCTAATCTTTTCCATGGGGCCATTAGGTGAGAATTTTCAATTGCAATGAAGAAACAGTTCTGAAAGTTTTAAGCAGAAAGAGGAAGAAGCCATTAAAAGAGATATATAGTAAGCTTGACATCAGAATGACTTCAGAGCAAACGGAAAATAAGTTAGGTATTATTAATTCAAAATCTAAATGAATTCTGTATTATATAAAAACTCAAAAATGAATAGGTTGATATTATATAAATTTTAAATTTTAGATAATAATTTTCAACATTTTATCAATTAAATTAACACGAACAAGACAATATAATTTAAACAAGCTTTAAACTTCAATATTTTTCTTACAATCTCATTGCATCATATCATTAGATTGACCACAAAAGCTTCCGCACACATAATTGATCATTCAAACAAGAAGAAGTGCTTATTTTTTTAGCTTTTCTTCTCTTTTGTCAAAGCTTACTTTATCGCAGCATCGTAAACAAGAAAAGATCATAGTAACAAATATTAATTAAGATGAAAGCCTGCTGATCTGAAAGCCAAAGCCACAATAAAGCACCTGCTTTCTAATCAAAGCAAGCTCATGGTGCAAGCAGTTTCATCAAACAAAGCAGATATTCCTTGTTTAAATAGCAATTGTAATCCAAAGTCAGCTGCCAGATCGCTGACCTCATTGCCAATGCACACTTCTGAGGTTATAATTATAAAAATCCAAAGGCATTCAGCAGTCCTCATAAAGACTTGGCCCCTTCAACTGTTTCCATGCCATTGTTGGCACAGTCCAACGTAGATCATTTAAGTATTCGTACATTAAATTAGCTCTGATATTGTAATAATTATTGCATAATAATACATGAAAAACAAATAAATTTAATGGGTAATAAATTAAGTACTATATAGTCAGAAGTTTAGAGAAATTTGCGGATCCAGTTCTGGTTTGTTGGTTTAATGCAAGTAATCCCAAGTTATATTTTCTAATTAATAGTTCAGTTATTATTTTTTGTTACGCGTATGAAATCTAAATTTGCTTTATAATATATATATATAAGAAAATAATAAAGCTAAAAAATCTGTAAGACATTTGGCAAAATACCATTGTGGCAAATTCAGATCTAACCTTAGCTTAAAAAAATGATTTGATTAATTAGAATTTTATAAAGAAGGAAATAGATTCAATCATAAAACCACAAATAGTGTCCATGGTGTTTGTAGCAGAAAAATGAAAGAAGTCATTGATCCAGATATTAAGCTTGGCATCAGAACAGACATGCATGAGTCATGACCATTTATATTTCTATAAACTATTGATTTAATATGAAAGCATGAATCACATTATAAGTAAATTATATGTATAAATACTTAATGGCAAGCCTTATAGTTTCTTTAAATTAGGGGTGTCAATTTCGGGTTGCAAGTTGGGTGGGTTCGGGTCGAACCCAAAATTGACTCGACTCTATTTGGATTGACCCAAACCCAACCCGTTTTTACAAACGAGCCGATTTGTTCAACCCGGACCCGACCCGTCAAGTTTCCGGGTTGACCCGACACAGATTTATGGGATTTTGCGAGCTGCCGAGCTCCCGTCGCTACTTCCGATAACGGCCTACCGAGCTCTCGTCGCTACTTCCAATCAATCTTGCCGCCGAGCTCCCGCCGGGATGGCAAGGTAGCGATTGACAGCTGACGAACGCGGCATGGCTGGCCTGGCGGACACGACGAAAGCGGATGGGGGCCATGGGGAGGAAACGACTAACGGCGAGGCAACGACTGACGCAGATGGCTGGCCTGGCGAATGCGACTAACGAACGCGACATGTCTTCAATCTTCAGACGCACCTGACGCAACGGGATGGACATAGAGTGAGAAACAGTTGATCTGGGTCAAAACGGGTCAATTTTGGGTTTCCGGATCAACCCGGGCCCAACCTGTTTTTTTAAACGGGTCAAAACCCGAACCCGGCCCGTTTCATGTTCAGGTTGACCCGAACCCGAAACTTTCGTGTCAGGTTCGAGTCAGGTTTTCGGGTCGTGTCAAATATTGACACCCCTACTTTAAATCTTCTAACAAGGGTGTGAGGCAGGGTTTTCTATAAACTATTGTCATCTCATCCATTTGTAGACTAATAATAAGAAAAGTCACCTATAGAAGATCCTCCATAAGCTATAAAGAAGTCGGCCATTTGATTCACAGCCCCAAAGTTCGTTCCATGTTGAAAGTTTAAGAAGTGGTTGCATATATATATATATATCATTCTAAAAGCTGCACTAATTGGAGAAAAAACCAAAGCACCTGAAAATATTTGTATGCCATATCCTTCTGTACCCAAATCCAATTTATAGGCAAATCATTCATGATATGATCAATTTGAATATTTAAGTTATTCAAGATAGAATCTACACTGAATTAACATCCGTGCTTTGGTTTTTTCTCCAATTAGTGCAGCTTTTAGAATGTGTGATTAGAAAATAATATGCATTCTGGCAGTAGTAACATTTTCCAACAAGAAAAAATGAAATCAATCTACATCATTTAAAAAATAGGATAACTTGATCCAATAAACAAGCTTGTACTTCAAGGTTACCTCTTCACAGCCAGATTCCATCATCACACGGATGGCCCTTGTAACAAGTTCAGTTGCTGCAATCTCAGCACAATGAAAAAAAATATTAGAAGGTTCTAACACTCATAAGCGTGCAAAGTAATAGGTGATAAGTCATCTAGCATATAATATATTATCGAAATAATAAGTCATCTAGCATATAATATATCTCAATCCAAAATCAGGAAACAAGCATTCAGTGAGTATGTATCAGTTGTATAAAAAGGTATGGCGTTTGGCAGTGGCATATGTAACAACTTGAAAATCGGAAAAATATTATCATATAATTTGATAATACATTCGTTTATAAAAGACAACTGTAGAGCAACTGATGCCTCTCTAACAAGTCATAATGATTTTAAAAGACGATAAGCTTATCTTGAATCTGATAAAGCATATCATTCTGGCCTCCATGGTGGACATCCATGCAAATGGCAAGAACTGAGTAGTCAACTCCCATTAGTTGTGGGATCAAAACTTCCTTGCTCTTATAACTTTTCATCAACAATTCAATCATAATTTTAGTACCCATATCATGTGAATTTCAAACTATCTCAACAAGGGATAATTTAACTAGTGGCAAGTTTTGCTGAGTTGGAAGAAAACAGCTGCAAACTAATCATCGTCTCGATGCCTTCGCTTAAGAAATCAGCATGAATACATCATGGATCTCATATATTGCTCGTCTTAATACAGGAAGACCACAATAATTTTTTCAACAAGAAGCTTATTGAATACCCACAAAAGCAAATAAAGCTTAATGAATTATAACAAATGCTAATATATCTGAACAACAGCATTACAACTTAACTCACAAGTTACAACGTTGAAAGAATTATCTCATTAATCAAGAATTTATTTTTCACAGCAACAATCAAGAACCCTATTAAATTAACTCAGAAATTTATCACCACACTTGCTATAGATCCCGTTCTCACAAAAGATCCCATTTTTATTCAAGCATCAATCACACCACTTAAACAAGGTAGCTCATGATTATGGAAATGACTTTGTTATCAAGGATTTAATCATACTCTCCCAAACCTCACCAGCTTTGTTATCAACAATATCTCCAAACCTGTCAACACAAAGACAAATAAGAAATTTGAACCGGCCTTCCAAGCCATATCTCCAAATCCGTAAAGAAAAATGTTCATTATCAACCACATTGGAAATGCAATGAAGCATCAACTACAATTACACCAAACAACCAATGCACACAAGACTCCACAATGATATTCATGCTCAACAAACAAAAGGAGCTTTTAAAGGGACTTTTGCACAAATACCTAGAGTGTAGTTTGCTGAGTTGAAGATGTCATTAGTGGCAGCATTTGATGGAGGTACACATCTGCAATCAAGATCAGAACAAACAATAGAATCCTTAGGATCATTTAATTCCTACTTTCATTTGAAATTTAAGCTCCACATTTTCCCATTATTGTGATTTGGGTGAATTAATTTGTTCATGTGAATTCTAATCCAAGTTCATATTATTTAGATTTTTGATGATTACAAAAGCTTATTGTTTGTCTAATTCATCTTCTAACATATATTTGAGTTTTTGTGGTGTGTACTAAAGTATCTTTCAGGAAATTCACACTCTAAATTGTTGAAGACTTCAAGTTCACCTGTCCACTGTAAATGAAGACTGTAAATTTTTCTTTTTCTTGAGTCTGAGAGAGTGTGATTGTAAGTTGGATAACTGTGCACACACACAACAGGGGAGTAAAAGTTTAATTTTTTAAACTGATCGTACAGTACGATTTGATATCGTACGGGACGATCTGTAGAATATGTCCTCCCAAAAGAACCTGCATGCCAAGAAAGTTTTTCTAAGTCATGTTCGTACAGTACGAATACCATTCGTACATGAGTTTTTACTGTACGAACTGCTTAAAATAGGGTTCGTCCAAGGATTCGTACGGGACGAACAGCTCGGACGAAGCGCTCTGTTCGATTCGTCCAAGCTTTCGTACGGGACGAATGTTCGTACGAAAGCTCTCTGTTCGATTCGTTCAAGCTTTCGTACGGGACGACTGTTCGTACGAAGCTCACTGTTCGATTTGTCCAAGCATTCGTACGGGACGAATGTTCGTACGAAAGCTCTCTGTTCGATTCGTCCAAGCTTTCGTACGGGACGACTGTTCGTACGAAGCTCACTGTTCGATTCGTCCAAGCTTTCGTACGAGACGAAATGATCGATATTTTGAACTATTCGTACGGTACGATCTGATATCGTACGGGACGATCGACACGGACTTAACTTGAAATTTCAGTTTTTGGACGGTTTTTTCTGTCCCAAGTATAAAAATGACTCAAAACTGTTTGAAGAAAAGATCCTTCTGCAAAAATTCTTTTGGAAAGTGAGACGAGAGTGATTGGGAGAGTGTTTGGGAGTGAGTTTTGAGAGATCTTTCAAGAGAAAATTGTGAGGAGATTCACAAGGTTATCCAATTGAGATAATTTCTTTTACTTGTTCTTCAAGCATCTTCCTAGTTTCCTTGGAGACTTTTGCAAGAGGATTGTTCGAGAGGATTCCGATTCTCTGCCGCACTTAGAGAGTGAAAAGGATGAAGGTTCTCTGCCGCACTTGAAGAGTGAAAAGGACGACGGTTCTCTGCCGCACTTGGAGGGTGAAAAGAACGACGATTCTTTGCCGCACCGGGGTTGGTGGAAGAGAGTTTGTAAAGGCTTCTCCGCCTTGTTGTGGGGGCAAAAGGAGAGTCACTTGAGTTTAGTGCAATACCTAGAGAAGGAGTCTCTAGGGAGTGGATGTAGGTCGTGTTTTGACCGAACCACTATAAATTCTGGTGTTCTCTGTTCACTGTTTATTTTCTGCATTTTTATTTCTTGTTGCAGTTTATTTTCTTTGTGATTGAATTTCTGCGGTTGAAGAAAAAGCCAAAGTTAAATCTGTTCGTACTGTACGAAGGTATATCGTACTGTACGATTTGTTTTAAAAATTTTCCGTAAACTAAGTGTAAATTTTAAAAGTACCAATTCACCACCCCCCCCCTCTTGGTTAGTCTAGGGACGTAAGAAATAGGTCTAACAACCTATTCGCACCTTTCACCCATAGTGGTTGCATTACACGCAGTCAGTCCGTCTTTGGCTGGCAAAACCACCGAAGCAGGCGTTCGATCGTTCCCCAAGTCACAGTCGCACGACTCCAGAGCAGGCGCACGGGCCATGGCGAAATCAAAGCTACACGAGTCCTCCAGCATGGATTTGCGATTCGAACTCCACAATGGTGTCGCGAGCACGCGAACTGGGCGGGATGGGAGGAGACGGGCGCACAATTGATGTGGAATCAGATTTCGAAACCTCCTATCAGCCGACAAGAACCGGGATGAGTTTGAAGCAAGCTCGAAGTCAAAGCGAACTGGATGGGACGTGGGAGGTCGAGCGGGAGCTAAGGCATGGGCACAAGAGGTAGAGGGTAGAAATCAGTGATTTTGAAATTGACAAAAATTTGTCGCGGTTTGCAAACCGCCTCTATAAAAGATCCGTGAATACCAATTTATAGCAGCGGTTTTAAAATCGCCACTAATAAGTGCTGCGGAAATCTCATATTTTTGGTAATTCGTTAAAAATAATGTCTCTATACTCAAAAACTTTCTGAATATTTTTGAAAAGGAAAGTGGCCTTACCTTTAGTACTACTAAGAGTACTTTTTATTATGGGAAAGGGTATGGCTAGGAATAAAATTAGTTGCATAAGTTCTATCGTTGGTTTTAAAAATCAATCGTGACCTATTTATTATCTTGGGACCCCTCTCCACACAGGTCATAAAAGAACTTTCATTTTGGACAATTTGTTTGCCAATATTCTTAAGAAATTATCTATGTGGGAGTTCAATTTTTCATCCATGGGGGCTGGGCTAATTCTGATTAAAATATTTTTATAATCCATGCCTATTTATCTATTGCAGACTATCAAACCACTTTTGAAGTTTGTGTCAATTAGAGAAGATCATCAATAATTTTTTGGGGGGCTCTTTTAATACTTCCAAAAAAAATTATTGGTCATCTTGGAATTCTTGTACTTCCCCTTATATTGAAGGGGGCCTAGGTTGTAAGTCTATCATATGGTTCAATCCTTCTCTATTAAACTTTGGTGAAAGTTTAGATATAACACTTCTCTTTGGGCTAATTCAATGAACATTAGATATTGCAATCAGTGGCAAGCTAATAAAAGTTTTTTCAAGAATGGGCAATCTCCTGTTTAGAATAGACTGTGCAAGATTAAATGGTTGGGGGAGGGGTATATTCTCGAGGGTCTGGGTAATGGAGATTCTCTTTATTTTTGGCAGTATGACTAGACTGATTTTGGTTGGCTTGATTCATTTTTTAACACTCACTCTATTTCTAATATTAAGATATCATCTAACTTCATCTTAAATGGTTGGTGGTACACTAATCGTCTTAATGAATTACTTCCCAACTTCCTTCGTTGATAAGATTTGACATTCCTATTAACCCTAGTGCTAAAGATTTCCCTATCTTTAAATTTTCAGTGAATGGTGAGTTTAACTTTAAGGGGGCTTGATTTTCTTTCAGATCTCATCAACAAGTTAATGGTATTTTTAATAAAATATGGACCTCTATTACCCCCACTAATATTTCTTTATTTACTTAGTGGATTCTTAAGGGTTTTATTCATGTGGACTCTAGATTCATTAGCAAGGGCATTCCACTGGTATCAAAATGTCAATGTTGTTTTCACGGAAACTTTGCATCATGTCTTCTTGAATGAACCTGTTGCTTCTAAAGTTTGAGATACCTTGAAAATTGTTCTTCATCTAAGCATTAAAAACAATCTGAATAATTGCATGTCTTTCTTATCTAATTTGTTTCATCAAAGGCCCAAAGGCCACATTGTCACTATTATTCCTATAATTATTTTTTGGCTCTTATGGTATGAAAGGAATAATAACACACAATGGTGTTAAGATGAGCTCTGATGGAATTATGTTATGTCTCCAAAACAAAATTCACCAGCTTTTCTTGGCTAAAATGATTAATCAAAAACATTTTAAAGGAAATATATCTTGTTCTTCTTTCTTTAATATTATTTTTTAGCATACTATTCTTGATCAATCTTATAAGATTATTTACTAGATCAAACCCCTTATTGACCAGGTTAAGCTTAATATTGATGGTTCCACTTCCCAGTTTACCTCTAATTGTGGTAGCCTTATTAGAGACATCCATGGGGCTCTCTTATATGCATTTACTTCTCCTCTTCCTAAATATAATGTTATATATGCTGAGAGAGGGTGTCCAGGTTCGTTGAATGTAGTGATTGATTTAAATATGAATTAATTTCAGATTTGAGAATATTAGGAAGTTTCCAAAAGAAATTAAACTTATTTTAGGAAAGGATTTCAAATTTAAATTGATTCGAATTTGAAATTTGAAAACTTTCCTAAATTAAGATGTTGAATAAAATGAAAGTCTTGAATAGGAATTCGAATTTGGAGGCAAAGGGAGATTGGGGAAAAGAGGTCGGCGGCTAGGCTAGGAATTAAGGTTAGGGTTAGGTGGACGGCAGCTTTAAGAGGGAGAGAGGGATTAGGTAAGGGACTTTATGGCTTGCCTAATTAAAGCTCTTTAATTTATGAGAAGAAATTAAATCAAATTCAATTTGAAATTAATTAGAAATTGATTTAAGGAACTTTCCTAAAATAGAGTTCTATTTTAACTCTATTTTAGGAAATAATTCAAATTTCAAATTGATTTGAAATCAAAGCTTTCCAAATAGGTTGGGAGAAAAAAAGGAAAGTAGTAATGAATAGGTTTGAATTTGGGTGGCGAGGAGGAGGGGGGAGGCTAAGGCGCTAGCTTTGTGGGTGGGAGAACCTTAGGCCAACGGTTAGGGAGAGAAAGGAAGGAGCAAGGTAGTTTTAGGGAAAGAAAGATAAGGAGAAATAATAAGGAAAAGATAAAACCGTGAGCCCAGACACTTCCTGCGGTTGACGGGTGATGTGTTGCCCTTCACCAAGGGACTTCAAGCCACAAGCCCAGACCCATTCTGCGGCTGGTGGAAACTACAACTCCCTCCCATAGGGATCTCACCAAAATTCTCCCCAAAGAACAAGAATGCAAAACAAATTTTTTTTTATTGAAACTCCATCATACTAATACAATAGCAAGGGCCTCTATATATAGGCCTCAAAATAAAAGAAACTCAAAAAAACAAATATAACTCTAGGGCTTATATAAGATTAGACCCTTAAGTAAGGGTAAAAATGAAAAATACATAATTAAAATAAAAATTTAAGATAACGTGGGACGATGACGGCAGCCCACAAGTTGGCCGAGAACTTCAAATACACATTGGAGGAAGTTCGCAACAAGTTAGAGCAATCCAATGTTTCTTACAAGTTGAAGGCAGATATACATCGTCGTTCCAAATTTTTCTCCCAGATGAACTAGTCATGGTGCGATTAAGGAAGGAAAGATTTCCTTCAGGCACCTAATCTAAGCTCAACCCGTGGAAGATTAGACCTGCTTCTATCAAGTAGGGGTGTCAATTTTTGACACGACCCGAAACCCAAGCCGGACCCGACCCGAAAAAATCCGAGTTCGTGTCGACCTGATTAGCAAACGGGTCGGGTTCGGGTTCAGATTTTTGACCCGTTAGAAAAACAGGTCGGGTTCGGATTGACCCAGCAACCCGAAGTTAACCCAGGTTGACCTGGTAATGTGACTGCCTGCCTGCCTGCCTCGAGTCGCATCAACTCTGCCTTCGCGCCAAATCTAGTCACATTAGCTCCGCCTCGACTCTCAAGTCGCATTAGCTCCGCCTATCCCGTCCCCGCTGACGGCTGACCCATCCCATCCCCGCTAACGGCCGAACGGGTTCAACTTCGACAAGCCGTCTATGACTCTGAATCGCGATTGGTCGTTGGCCTCGTCGGACGGGTTCGACATCCCATTCCCAAACAAACTTCCGTCCCCTACTCCCCGCAATTGCAGCCTGTTGCAATTGGTCGCTAGCTGCCTAGCTCTGCCTCGCCCGCATGGCTGCAGGCCCGCATACGGGCTACGTTATCCTCACCTGTATCGCGTTTGGAGTTCGATTTCGTGATCCTCACCTGTATCACGGATCGGGTCGGGTTAACCCGACAACCCGCACGGGTCGAGTCCGGGCTGACAAACCTGACCCGTTTGCAAAATCAAGTCGGGTTAGTATTAACCCGTTTACGAGCGGGTCAAGTCAGGTTCAACCCGAACCCAACCCGTTGACCCGAATTGACACCTCTACTATCAAGCAAAGGGTAAACGACAATGCTTACATAGTGGAGTTACCTTCAGATATACTTAACTCCAACCATGTTCAACGTAGCTGACATCTCTCTTTACCATCCAACTGATGAAGCATCTACTAACATCAGTTCATCGAAATGAACTCTTCTAAAGCAAAGGAGAACTGATGTGGACACACATTATCTACAATACTCTACAGGCCTATTTTATAATTTCTACTTATAGATAAGAAAACAACAACAATAATTTTCATAAATAAGAAAACTATAAAAATAATTTCAATGAAAAAAGGACTAAAAATGCTCATGAAAAGTAAATCAAGCATAGAAACTACATAGGCTAACATGACCAACAGTAGTTAATTATTATAGAATCCACTCAAGGTAGTAGAATATATCCATAAAGGTAACAAGCCAAAACAAAAAAAACAAAAGCAAGAAGCACTGAATTGGGACAACCCACATTTGCCGTATGAGACATAAACCAGAGCAACAAAATAGAGTAGGGGCACCCACAACAACAAAATAAAATCTTACATACATTAAGCAACAAAAGCCCCAGTAGCATAAAAGAAAGATTACAACATCAATATAAAACCCTAGTTGCATGGAAAACAATTATGGAGTAGCCAACAAACAACGCCCAAGCAGCAGCAAAGAGGTTCAATTCAGTTTCGATACACAAAATAATAAATTTTTAACTTCAAACTAAAATTTTATAATATCATATGATACTTTTTTGATTGTGTTCAAGGGCTTTAATAAATTTAAATAAATATTTAATTTTGTACAAGAAATAATAATTATATATTTTTAATTTTTAAAATATAGTATTATACTAATATATACTAATATTTTTTAAAATTTTATATTTTTAATGATAAATATTTCTCTTATTTGTATCATATCATGTTAATATAATATATCAATGTTAATCAAACAAGGCAATATGTGAAGCACTTGAGTCTGTTGACCCCTATATTCAAAACCATGCGAAAGAAGGCAAAAGATGGCGAAATAAGCAACACGAGCATTGGCGCGACGCTTCACTCAAAGGATCAAACGACCTCCAATTGTCAAACGGATGGCGCCATTACGATCAGGACGTCAAATTCTACTAGGTCGAGGCCGCTCGTAGTTCAATCAGATGAGATCGGTCAAAAGAGATGACCGACACCCAAAACTAAAGTGCGGCGCTAATCAAACGACGTCGAATTGACAAACGGACTTCGTCATTGCGTCCGGAACATCGTCAACATCAAAGATCTACATTTTATTTAATTAATTTGGATCAAGCGGGGTTGTGGCACGCAAATCAAACCAATCATAATGCGATGCAATGACGTGTATTTCAAGGAAAATTGGCCTCGTCGTCAACCAAATGATCTCCGATCGATGAACGGACTTCGCCATCGCGTCCGGAATGCTTTCAACCTTTAAAAACTACATTTTGTTTACTCAATTTGAAGCGTTCAAATTGGCGGCGCGACCGAAGTGATTCAAATGCGGCAGTGCGCAGTTCAAGAAAATCAGCCTTGTCGTCGACCTAATGATCTCCGATAGATGAACGGACTTTGTCACTGCGTCCGGAACATCCCAAATACTTAAGAATGACTTTTAATTTGATTGAATTAAATGGCGTACGAGAAGGTCAACATGAATTGCGAGGTAAAAGCACAAATCACAAGGTAATGATGTGCAAGCTAAGGAATTTAGCCCTCGACGTCGACCAAATGGCCTCCGATCGACGAACGAACTGCATCATTGCGTCCGGAACACTGTCAATACTCTAAATTGACTGTCAATTTGTCCAAACTAAAATTATGCCGTGACCGCCTAGCGTTCTAATATGATAACGCGTATTTCGAGGAAATTAAGGCTTGGCGCCGACCAAATGTTGTCCGATCGCAAAACGGATGGTGTCATTGCGACCGGAAAATCGACAATACCCTAAATCCACAATCAATTTGTCCAATTTTGACTGTTCGTCAAATTTGACACATTAAACGAGACTACACGCGAATCAAGAAAACGCACAAATCGAGACAACTTTGGACTGATTGAGGCATCATTGTCATCTTAATTAATGCTAATACTAATAATAGCATATATTTATTAACATTATTCACGAATTTTGCCTAAAATCAGGAAGTCAAACAAAGTCTCAAATCAAGCATTAGTGCTTTACCTAGGATTGTCGAAATCTGCCAGAATCCCGGATATCCCGTTGAGATTTCTGCTCGGACCCCTCAATCACTCTCAAATTTCTCTCGTTAAGACAAGAGAGCAAACAAAACTTTAGGACCAGATTTTCCTTCTCCCTTCCATTCCTCTACAGTAATCCGCCGCCCCTCATACGTGAACTCCATGCATGTCCGATCGCAAGCCTTCCGCCTCTTCACCAGAATATTTGGAGCTCCAGCATCTTCAACTAGCTGCACACGAAGTCCTCAGCCTTATCCACTTCACCTAGCCACAAGGAACTCACCTCCTCCACTTGCGGCTTTCCCATTCACGTACAGATTTCAGCCTCCGGCTTTGCTCCAATCTATCTCCAAAGAGTTGAATTCTTCTTCCATCACAACAAAGGCATCCACTAATCCCATCTCTTCTCCGCCTCCTCCTCCAACGTTGTTCCTGTCGGGCTTGAAGTCACACTAGGAGCTCTCTACGAAGGCTTCATGTTAAATCCAGTTGAAATCCTGTTGCCGTACAGTCCCACATGGTTGATACGAAGAAGAGAAATTATGGGGAATTGCTTCTACAGTTCAGTAAAATCCTTGACTCCTACCACGAGACTTTCCAGCATGGGAAACTCAACTGCAAAGGGCAGCTAGCACTTTTACCACTAAGCTTTCTAGCTTTAAGTGGCAGCACATGTAATAACTTCAACGACAATGAAGGGGTTTTCTGAGGCAAAAATCTTGAAGTCTTTACTTTTGCTGAACTAAAGAGTGCTGCATAGAACTTCAAGTCTGATAAAGTTATTGGTGGAGGTTTTGGGACAGTTCATAAGGGATTGCTCGACGAGAAGACTCTTCCTCCAACAAAGAGTGGGATTGATATAATTGTTGCTGTTAAAAAAAATGAAATATGAGAGCTTGCATGGTTTGGCAGAATGGCAGTCTGAAATAAACTTCTTAGGAAGATTTTCACATCCCAACCTCGTCAGGCTCTTGGGATACTGCTGGGAGGACAAGGAACTTCTCCTTGTATATGAATTTATGCTAAAGGGAACATTTGAGAATCACCCCTTCAGAAGAAGTGCAGTTTTTGAGCCACTTCCATGGAGCTTGAAGATGAAAATAGTGCTTGGAGATACTCGAAGCCTAGTTCTTTCTTTTTTCCTGCATTCATCTGAAAGGTGTCACCAAGGAGGTACCCACTTGCATCATAAAGCAGATCAAAGCAGCCGATGGTGTTGCTATGATGGAGTGATAAAACATATGATTTTATTTTAATGTTATAAGGTAAAATTTTAAATGACTCTTCCTGAATTTTAAGCCTTTGAATGTGTTTGTATTCTTCTGGATTTTTTTTTACAGAAGAGTTTTATTTTGGTTAAAAAAAAAAGAAAAAAAGGAAAAGATTTTCAAAAAAAAAAAGAGAGAAAGAAAGGGCAAAAGAAAATAGCAAAAAAAAGATAGCTCTTCCAAAAAGAAAAGAAAAAGAAAAGAAAAAGAAAAAGAGAAGACTTTTTACAAAAACTTTGAGAACTTGTTTCGTTGTTTGCGGCGGACCAGAAAACCGCCCATACACGCTTTCATAAGCGTGGTGGGATGGGACCCCGGTGCGGCGCCTACAACGAGGCGGGTAATCACCTAAAAATCCCGTTCTCGGCGTTCGTGTCGAGCCGGCAAACCGCCTATACACGCTTTTTTAAGCGTGGTGGGAAGGGAACCCGGTGCGACACCTACGACGAGGCGGGTAGGCCCTATACACGCTTTTCTTAGCGTGGTGGGGATGATCTTAAGTACCCGCTCGCGGGGAAACAACTGCTTTTCTCTTGTAACAGGCATGTTTGAAGACCCATACACGCTTTCTTAAGCGTGGTGGGGAATTGAAAACTTTACACGGCCGCGGTGTCCTCGAAAGAGGGCACCTACCATACACGCTTTCTTAAGCGTGGTGGGAAAGGCCCAGTTTCCCGTAATTTCCCCTAAACGGGGGAGACGCCGGGAGGCTGCCGAAATTTTGTCTGAAAAAGACAAGGACTTGAATGAATTTTGGACAACAAGAGACTTGCGAACATGGACATAAGCATGAACTTGAATATAATTTGAACTCAAAAGAACAAATGAACAAGAACTTGGACTCATATTTGGACTCAAAAATGTTTTATAAAACATTTGAACTTAAAAGGAATGAATCCCAACTTGAATTCAAATTGAATTTAATTTGTTCATTAAGTGGACGTGACTTTGGACTTGAAAATGAACTTAAGCTTGAAGTATGCACTTGTGGTCATTGAACTCAAACTATACAACACTGAGTGGAACTTGAACTTGCAAGGACTCAACGAAGTTGAACAAACTATAAAGGACATGAACTTGACTTGAATTAGATGATGAAGACTTGCAAGCTTGCAAATTGACTTCAATGGACTGAGCTTGAACTTGTGACTACAGGGAATTTGAGCTCATAATGACAAACAACTCAATCTTAACTTAACAAATGTAAGATCAAAGTAGAGTTGTCAAAAAAACAAATCATGATTTTTCAAATACATCCAAATGAATATCATGCAAATAATATAAAGGTGAGGATGATCGAGGCATATATCACTCATATGGATAAATATATTGCCCTCTTACAAATCAAAGAAATCGGTATATATAATGATGGGCTTGTAAGCAAGTATCAATATAAATACTTCTAGGACCATTATGTGTGTGTTGCAGATCATTCTCAAAGGTGACAAATATCTTGTCTTTAAACACGGATTTTGATCGCGAGGACATGAATGCAACAACAAATTAATATCTATATGCAAACAAGCAAGTGGAACCTCATAATTGATGAGGATTGAAAGGTCACTCATAAGTGATAATAACAAACATGCAATAGACTTGGCGGATTCATCAATGACCATGTACAAGGAATGCAATAACATTCCTATAGCCAACCGTCACTCAGCATCAAGTAAGTATACCGATCTTCTGCAAGCGTAGGCCGATGATACAAAATGAATGCAAGTTCCTACGAGCCACTGTAGGAGACACGTCTCATGCACAACATTTGTTATAAAAGACCCTTCATGAGCTCAACACACTACCTACAAGAAAAGTTCAAAAGACCATCAATGAATACATAACTCACTTATGACGCTCCTACAATTAACCACCATTCAAGAATAAGCAAATACGTCAATTCATTGTAAATGGAGGAAGACAATACACAGCAGACACGAGCTCCCACAAGTTGCTATAGAAGACCCGTAGTACACCCTGTGCATGTCCATAAGCAAGATATAAAGTGATTATATCCAGTGCAAGCTCTCACAAGTTATCGAGGGAAGTCTGTTATACCTTCTACCTATTATCCATGGGCAAATGCAAAAGATCTGCAATACATACAATCTCTCTACGAGTATAGATGTATGTAAAACATATCACTCGTGGGTAGATGCAGAAAGACTTCAATAAATGCAGTATCCTGAAGTCAATTCCAATCTATGAATGAAAACATCTACCTGCATACAAGCAGCAGCAGTAGAGTTCGCCAACGCCACCGGATCTGCAACCTTAGTACAAGCAGACAGAAGGCGTCCACAAGCTACAACGCCACGCCACCGGATCTGCAACCTTCGTACAAGCAGACAGAAGGCGTGTGTATAAGCTTCCAAGAAGAATGCTGCATTCAAATGGCGGTCATCCGCGCAACCAAGCAGCAACAAACATTCTAAAATACCCCCGCACGTGCACCTTAATTTGTATACACTTAGGTACACATAAGGGGATGTATTATAAACCCGCATGGGCCCCGGCGAGCGTGTTATTGGTACACACGTGACGTCTAGGGATGCTGCGCGGGTCAATAAATTTGAACCCGATCCTCCTATGCAAGCAGATAGGAGTAGACAAGGTTCAATAAATAACTATAAAATGCCCCAAACACCCGCATGGGCCCCGACGAGCGTGTTATTGGTACACACGTGACGTCTAGGGATGCTGCACGGGTCAATAAATTTGAACCCGATCCTCCTATGCAAGCAGATAGGAGTCGACAAGGTTCATCAGATAACTATAAAATGCCCCCAAACACCCTCATGGGCCCCGGCGAGCGTGTTATTGGTACACACGTAACGTCTAGGGATGCTGCGCGGGTCAACGAGTGAATTCAGGTTCGAACCCGATCCTTCTATAAAGGTCAATAGGAGTCGACAGGGTTCAAACCATCAAACAAATATACAGTTGTGGCAACCTATATATTTGTCTTAATGCGTTCATATTAGGCCTTCAAGGCCTATAATTATGAAAATTCACTAACAAAGGCATAAAACCTACGAAACCCGATCCTCCCCAATGGCATCAAATCCGATATGAATCAATAGGATATGATCGATAGGGCACAAAGCCCTCTGTTAGCTAAGGTGGATTCAAATTTGTCCCCTTAGGCAAATACCCATCCCAGGTCTACAAGGTACCCTTGGACGAAGCAACCCATGGCTGCCGACAAGGATCCTTCTGTCAGGTTGGGTCGACTACCTCCTCTGACTAAGTAGACCAGGGACCACGATGGCCCGGGACGACAGAACCATGGGATCTTGATCGGGCCTATCATCCATTCCCCCACCATCCATTTTAAGTGTCAGATGATGAAATTTTCTGTTTTAAAAATTAAAATCTTCAAACCTTCAAACCTTCAACCTATGCTGCTACTATATGCCAGACTCACGTATCTTTACGTATCTGATTGACGACTAGCCTTAATCGAAAGTTCTCTCTCGTTACCGGGAGGGGTAATTAACTATAGGGGCTTGCGCCTATAGGAAACCAGAACTCAGATCATAAAGTCCTCGCAAAATGAGGGCGAAATCTCTGGGTAGTGTCTAATCTACAAACCCATCTGCCTTCCAAAATTTACCTCAGAACTTAGTTCGTTAAAACTCCCCCCTCGAAAAGCAAAAAGCGGGCGGAGGCCGGGGCCAAATTTTCGGAGCCCACAGAGTCAAAATGTAAGTTCTTCCTGGTTCTAAGGCCCAAGCTTTCCTGACAATAATTAATATCTTAATTCTGCACACTCTACGAGAAGAAAAATATGTTCATCTGTCAGAATAATAATTTGAATCTGTTTTCTTATAAAGAAGATGGAATTCTATATATCCAAAACAAAGCAGCAGCTATGTTTTCAACATAGCAACTCAACAAAGGCTGAGTTTATCTTCCTATGGTAGAGAGAAGTTATTTACTCGCTTCTTTTAGAAATTTGGCGCACACAGCTCATCTAAGGCTTTCTTAGAAGCGCTTATGGGTTCGGAGATTTGTATATAAATGCCTGTAATGAAATTTGTGATTTTTTTGAGAGAGAGAAAGAAAGAGAGAAGAGAGCGCATGACTAGATAGCATTTTTCTTCTTCTTTATTTAAGCAACAATTATGATCGAAAGCCATAACCAGATCAGAGTCCTTAAATGAAAATGCACACACTTGTGATGTTATAATTATGTGAAAACAAAAGTTCAACTGTTCTAATTATTTATACTTGTACGTAGCTGAAGAAGTTGGCCCTTTCAGATATTTCAAAAACCATATGGGCAAAAGCTTGAGAAAGAGAGATGGTCCTCTCACTATATCCATGTTAATGTCAGAGCTCAGTAAAGCATTTAACTTGGAATAAACTCAAGTGCTGAACGCTGAAGGAAGGAATCCACAGTCAAGTAATACAGATGGCTAAAATATTATCCTCTGAAACTTTCTGCAAATGAAAAAAAAAATCTGTAAACTAAATTATTTCACATCATTTGACTGATATTTTATCCAATTTAACTACTAATTATATTCGACATTAATAACAAAGCATGAATGGAGCTTATCAAGCTCCATGTGTACCTTCTCAATTTCATCTTGTTCCTTTCTTGTGAAGCCACTAGCTGCGAGTTCCTTGTCCAAGAAACCAGCAGACTTCTCTATGGACCAAAATGATGGCCTACCATCCTCCAAATCAGAACCCGAATCATCACAACCATCTTTATCATGATGAAAAGAAAGGTGAAACCTTGAAAAATGCCACAACAAATTATGCATGGTCAAGAAGAATCCACATGAATCATAAACTAAATAAGATCAGCTCAACATCAAAAGTTAATAAAACTATATAAAATCCAGTGCTACAAACCTTTTATTGAAAAACTTGAAAATGCAATCAGTATCTCGATCAAAGTACCTGAAAGACAGATTCCTTCAGCCATTGCTTATAAAGGGGGGAAAAAAACTTCCCATACTGGCATATGGATTTAAGATTAATCACAGATAGAATCTTCCTAAAGAAATTTTAACAAAGCAAGAAAGGAAAATACAAGTTACATTTGTGCATTACGATGGGAAACCGACACCATCTGAGGGAAATCAATCATGGTGACCTTCTCTTCATCATCAATCTACAAGAGCATAATTGACGTGAAATGTCTGTATGCCTATATCTAATGCTAAAAAAATTAAACTCTAAGAAATAATTAAATATATAAGGAAGCAATGAAAAAAAAAAGCATGTAAGAAGCCAGTTCATTGCATAAAATATAAAAAATAAGGTGCTACAAATAAATTTAAGTACTGTACCAGGGTACACATTATGGTCAAAAAGGTTGAACAGTCATTATACTGGGAACAAAGGAATTAAGAAAGAGCACACCACTCTGTAGAAGGTTTTAAGAAAAATGTTAAAATGCAAAACAATAGAAGTATTCTAGTGAGGATAAATTAGTAAAAACGTGTGTAGCTCCATGCAAACTTTCTTTAAATTTTTAATCCAAATCTAACCCTGAATTTGAGCTTAAGTAAACCTAAGTATAAGTCTAAAGGTTAATAGAAAACCTATAGAAAAATTCTAAACTTACTTCAAAATACATTCTAATATCTCATTATGGGTTATGCAATAAAGTTGAGGTTGGTTACTGATTGCAAGCTCTCTAACTAAAACAACCTATTTTGCTTATTAGTTTAATCATGGTTTATTGCTGTGTTTTTTTTTTTTTTCTCTCTATTGTGCACATTTTGCAATAGTGCATGGTTCAAACATGAACTAGTTTTTACATTATGAATATAGGTAAAGGTGAAAAGGATGATGAACAAAATACAGTAAGCCTTTAAAACATAATTTAATAATTAAATATCAGCATACCATGATATTAAATTCATTAAAATCACAATGAATAAGCCCATGCTCTGCCAAACGAACAATAAGACCAATAATTCTCTCAAAAACCTCGTCAGGATTTTGCAACTGCTTCACTTGCACTCTGCAATCAGAATTTAGAAATAAAAAAATTAGTTACAAAATGCCACAATGTTTGAAAATCATAGATTTCAGTAAATAAATATCTCCTCTCGTAAAAAACATTAAGCATTTTAAATTCTAAACATAACGTCATAACCTACAATGGGTAACCTTGGACAAGAGACATTACAACGCAATGCCGGTTGCAGTCCACAGCACGAGGAACAGGAAATTCATGCTCTCCCAAAGCCTATGACAGAAAATTTATATAAAAAATCAGCTTGAAAGGGAGAAGTAATCCTAGTGCCTAAAGTCTATAAAAAAAAAAAAGCAAAAATCACCTTCATAAAGGCAAATTCTTTGAGAGCAGCAAGCCTTGACAAGTATAGCCAGTTATAGCTCCTTCTGTGCAGCAAATAGTCACGCTTAGATTTCACAGCCCTGAAAGAAACCCTACCCAACCTATGCAGCTTCATAGCCAGAATCGTTCCATCTTCAGTGGCAACCTCGAATATATCTTTCATAATAGAACAAAGCATAACATACAGTTGCAACATCGTCAAACGATGAAACCCAATTTTGAAAAAAAAAAAGCTGAAAAATGAACATATCACAAAAGAAATAAATACCAGATTCCTTGCCAACACCTATCTGTCTGCCAACAGAAGAAAATACTCCACGATTGACAAGTGCTTTGATTGCAAGGAAGTCATATCCAAGGTAGGTCAGCCGATACCCATCGTCTGCGCAAAAAATCGAGGCGAAAATTACATTTTTTTCGCACTACGAAATGAAATTCAGAATCCAAATAGCGGTTTTGCAAGGGACTCCGAATTCCTCACATTTGGAGGAGTCATGATGTACAAGCCTATGCTTTAGAAGATTCCTCAATACCTTGTACGTTCCCCCATGCCTGTAGTTACAGGTTTTGGTTAAATTATCTCAATCAAGTTCTCCAAAGCATCAAATCAATTGAATTACAAAGAAAGAATTTACTTGAGGCCGGCAATCCGCTCAACAAGCTCCGCGGGAACAATTTCATGCTAAAAACATATTTAAAAGAATGAGGAAAAAAGAATATATATATACAGAGAGAGAGAGAACACTGAAGGGTACACGAAAAATTAGATAGTGAAATCGAAGTTACGTTTCTCATCCCCATCTCGACGGCAGTTAAGACTCTGAAATCTTCTTTTGATAGATACCTCAAAGCGTCCACATCGAGCTTCATTGTGACCTGAGGACGAAGTAATCGTCGTAGAGCCGATGAAAAGAAGTTCGCAAGGGTGGTTCGCGCTAAATGGCTAACCGAGTCCAGGGCAGTGGACACAAAGGGGCGGTTTGGCAGGATTTAGGTGCTGTTTGGTTGCCGGAAAAGAAAATGCAATGTAAAGTAAATGCAATGTAAAATAAATGTAGTGTATTCCGAATACTTTGAGATTGTTTGGTTGTCTGTAAAGTAAACGCAGGAGAACTGTTTCCCTTGTTTGGTTAGGTATATCCAGAGTAAAGCAAAGCGGTATATTTATAATAATTTTTTTTGACATTATAACTAGTGTATTTATAAAAATAGTTTATTTATAATAATTAGTATTATTTGATTTTATAAAATAAAACTAGTATATTTATTTGTTGCACTATCTTATTATAATTTTTTTTGAGATTATAAGATATAATATTCTACTGTGTATTAATTTAGCCGACGATGGTGGCCGACGGTGGTGGCCGGCGATGGCGGAGGTGGTGGTCGACGGTGGCGATCAAAGGTGGTGGTCGACGGTGGCCAGAGGTGGTTGTCAGTGGTGGCGGAGGTGGTGATCAAAGGTGGTGGTCGACGGTAGCCAGAGGTGGTTGTCGGTGGTGGCGGAGGTGGTGGCCGACGGTGGTGGTCAAAGGTGGTGGTCGACGGTGGCCAGAGGTGGTTGTCGGTGGTGGCGGAGGTGGTGGCCGACGGTGGCCAGAGGTGGTGGCCTGCAGTGGCAGTCAAAGGTGATGGTCGACGGTGGCCAGAGGTGGTTGTCGGTGGTGGCGGAGGTGGTGGCTGGCGGTGGTGGCCGGCAGTGGTGGTCAAAGGTGGTGGTCAATGGTGGTCAAAGGTGGTTGCCGGTGGTGGCGAAGGTGGTGGCCGGCAGTCGGAGGTGGCCGACAAGAGGTTGCAATGCCCTTGAGTTTGCAATGTATTTAGAAGTCGCCCAAATCGGGGGAATTCTAAATGCACCAAAAATGAACTAGAACAGAATACACTACATTTGTTTTACTTTACGTTGAATTTACTTTTCATCCAATCAAACACCAAAATTCTCAAAACTCCTGCATTTGGATTACTTTACACTCTAAATGCAACAAACCAAACAGCCCCTTAGCCTAAAACCTGCCAAACGGTAATTACGCTCGACGTAAATCTCACAGCGGAATAAATCCTCCGTTTCCCTCTCTTTTTGCCGTAAATCCCGGATTTACTAAATCCTGTAGTTCGGCGGATTCACGGGATTTGGCCGAAGAAGCGCGCGAAAGGGAGCTCCCATCCTTACTTCCGATCAAAATGTCGTAACTTTCGATCCGACCGGAAAAGGGAACGTCGTCGAAGGAGCGAAGTCGAACAACAACGAAGGAGCCGAAGAAGCCACTCGTGCAATCTTACACCTGCGAAGCAAGCAATCTTACACCTGCGAAGCAAGGAAGCCAGATAGCAACGGCGAAATAAAGATGAAAAGCAAACCCTAGACGTCTCTAACGTTAACTTAATTAATATAATTTAAAATATTAATAATTAAGTAAATTAATTAAACAATAATATTATAATTATTACATAAATTAATTATCTATTTAACTTAATTAAATAATTAGTAATGTAATTAGTAATTAAAAATTAATATAATTTAAATTAGAAATTATTAAATATATAATTAATAGTATAAATAATAATTAAATAATAATACTATTCTTGTTAATTTTTTGTTGATTTTCACAACATTGTTCTTGCTATAACTTGTCATGCATGAGTAGTTGAATAATTAAGTACCTAATGAGATAACTAAAAGTACAGTTAATCATTTCAAAATTTAAATAACAATTAAATAATTAATAAAATTTTAACTAAGCGTATTTGTTAAAAGATTATAAAGATATTACTTATCATTACAATTTATTGATTAATCCAAATAGAAATTAATAATTTAATCTTACTTAAGAGAAAATTAAAACTAAAAACATAATATATTTAATTTTATAATGAACTAACCGCCTTAAATCCTGGATTATATTGCCAAACAGTTTCGCAGGATTTAACAGGATTTATCACTTATGTTGTCAAACAATTATTGAAAATAATAATATTAGAAAAATTACTTATCTATAGTAGGAGTTGGTGAAATGGAATTGAGGCAGGTGGGTAAATTTTTGTAGACCACAATTATGTAGAGGGGCATATATTTTTGGTTTAAAATTTCAAATTATTTATTTATTTTATATCTTATTACTAACTGATAAAATCTAATAAGATAAGTCATATTCTTGTTATAAGATAAATCAATATCATTATCTCTCCTCATATTTGATATGATAGCTATGGCTTTAAATTAATTTTATATTTAACACTCTTCTTAATTATGTGTTTAACGAGCTATTATTGAGCATCTCAGTGATCTTTCATTATAAAATTCAAAATACAAATTATATGTTATGATTCACAACTTCTAATCACCAACTTTAATTCTTTTTCATCTAAAATTGTCCAATTATTAAATCTAATGACGTCAAACATGAATATAAAGCCATTATATCAATACCTAAGGTATTGAGCTAATTTCAGTCATTATATATATATTACATACATAAATTTATAATTATTTTTAATATTTTTTAACACTTATAATTGTAAGAAAATTTTAAAGCATTATAAATAAATAATGAAATTTATATATTAAATATATAAATTTAATAATTTTAAGTATAATATATATTTTTTATTTTTAAAACCTCTAGCCTCATTCGCACGACAAGAGCGCATGGATATGAGCAGCAACATACAAGGGTGAAGAGTAATTTGTGAGAGATTTTCAAATTTGAATTACATCAGTCCAAATGATCGAATGACAGGATTTACTGAATACAAGATTTGAGGGTAAACGAAAAAGAAACACTATTTATTCAAATTATATAAGATTTAAAGTTATCTTTTTAAATCATGTTACCAAACAGTTCCTTCACTCTTCACAACTACTTGAATCTTATGTTGGCCTGAGAAGCTTTACGGCCATTAGTATTTAAATTTGTTGTAATAAAAATAATTTGGGATCAAATAAATTTTCATTTTTGTTATTCGTAACATTGTGAAAAGTTACAAAAAGTAAAATGCATGAACTTAAATTTTCCAATCGGATGCAATAACTCGAACTACTTGGTAACAGAATTTAAAAGGACAACTTTAAATCCTACAGAATTTGAATAAATAGTAATTCTCCTCCGTTCACCCTCAAACCTTGGATTCAGTAATTCTTTCCATTCGACCATTTGGATGGATGTAATCCAAATCTGAAATATTTCACGAATTTCTCTTCACCCTTGTATGGTGTTGCTCATGTCCATGCCTTCACCAAAATTTGTGCACAAGACTGAAGGTTTTAAAAATAAAAAATATATATTACACTTAAAATTATAAATTTATATATTTAATATATAAACTTTATTATTTATTTATAATGTGTTAAATTTTTCTTATAATTATAAGTGTTAAAAAATATTAAAAATAATTATAAATTTCTTTATGTAATATATATAACGGTAAAATTAGCTCCAATACCCTAGGTATTGATATAATGGTTTTATGTTCATTTTTGACGTCATTAGATTTAATAGTTGGACAATTTTAGCTGAAAAAGAATTAAAGTTGGTGATTAGAAGTTGTGAATCATAACATATTTGCACTTTGGATTTTATAATAAAAGATCACCGAGATGCTCAATAATAGCTCATTAAACAAATAATTAAGAAGAAGAGTGTTAAATATAAAATTAATTTAAAGCCAAATCTATCATATCAAATATGAAAAGAGATAACGATATTGATTTATCTTATAAGAAGAGTGTGGCTTATCTTATCAAATTTTAGATATAAAATCAATAAATAATTTGAATTTTTAAACCATAAATATATACCCCTATACATAATTGTGGGCTACAAAAAATTCGCCTACCTGTCTCAATTCCATTTCATCAACTCTTACTACAAATAAGTCATTTCTCTCATATTATTGTTCTCAATACCACTTATCATCTTTCTATAAAAAATCAAAAATATAGGAATAGACCTCATGGAATAAGCTATAAATCATTAACTTTTGTCTATTTATTATCTAACAAACTCAAATTGTATTATATTTAGTTATTTTTTAAGGAAATAAATTAAAAATAAATGAACAGGAAATGTTAGTTAAATTAGAAGATTTTTTTTTAATTTATATTATTTTCAAAGAGTGCATTTGAAAGGTCTCTACTATCTCATTACACTTTGTGCACTATAAACTTTAGGGGAGAGAGAGAGAGAGAGTTCATAGTGGCTTTTTCTTTTAAGATTAATTTCTCAGTTGAGGTGAAAATGAAAGGTACAATCATGCTGGATCGCAGTCGACCATCATCTCTCGATTACGATCCTTCTGTCATCATATCCCAACTATGATCTATTGACCACCATAGTCATACTATGGCCCATTAACCATCCTTGCTTAATTATGATATTTTGATCACCATTGTGAAACCCCTTAAGTAAAATAAATTAAATTCTTAAATATTGAGGCACTTTTTTGTGTAATTGTTGAAATTTCGTTATGAAACTTTGCAGTTCCGTATGCTCATCCCAAAGAAATCATTGGATGGGTGACCTCCTATGAAGTTACACTAACATGACAAAATCGTGAGGGCCGTAGGTCAAGGTGAATAATATCTTGATAATTAAGAGTTTGAGCTATTAGAAGTTATATCAGAGAAATACATAAGCTGAAAAATGGTAACTAAGTGTCATATAAGATAAAATGCTATGCCATGGGAGCCACCTCTTGATCCTTGTATAGGACAAAGTGTTATGTGGCGGGAGTCACTACTTGAACTTATAGGGGTCATCTCTAGAATCCTGTGCCTGGTGGATGATTATGAGATAAGGGTACTGACAAGAACATCAATTATTTAAGTGGGGGAGATTATCATCTGTCCTATACTGACAAGGACATCCTATGACCGTTGTTTCCCAATTGTAGTTCTTTGGGTATAGTAATTCTACTCTACTATTATCTAAAGAACATTATCACCATACCACATCAACGTTAGTTGACTTCATCACTCTTTGTTAATGCATGTCATCACCTATAAAACTGACAAATTCCATTAATGCCAATGCTGACTCTATACATCGAATTAAAGATTTATGCTAGGCTTTTTGGTCTCATGTCTCCCCTTGTCAAAAGAGAATGACCAAATAGAAAATAAACTCTCTCTTAAAAACAGCTTCCATACCACATGACTTCTCCAATTTCTAACGGAATCTCTTATATACTATTTATGTTCATATATTATACCAATACCTTTCTCAATCACAAATAAGGGCAATATTTATAACTAATAACAAACACTTATTGAATCTTTTTAACTTCATAAGGCCCAATGGTTTTCCCTTTTTCAAGCTTTTCATGTAAGTGCTTGGTGTTTATTATGACCCTTTTTATAAGTGTATGTTGGATATTTGTTCAAAGTTAAGATATTAAATAACCTTCTCTCTATCTTAGTGGAAGTTCTAACATGCAACAATCACAAAGCCTTATAAAAAGGAAAATCATGATATAAAATAAAATCAATTTTGTATAACAATGATAGTTTCTAATACTTCATCAAAGCCATTGAGCATTTAAGAAAATAAACAATTGCTAGGATGGAACTTAGCTTTGCTCAACTCCATCATCATAATGCAAAATATATAGGCCAAAAGACAAAAATTATTAAATAATCAAATTAATTTGATAGAAAACATGCTATAGCAACCTATTAACAATTTTACACGCATTAAAAATTAGGGACAACATTTTCAATTTCATTATTTGCCTATATCTATACTACTATTATAAAAGCCGCTTGAATTTCCTTCCATATGCAATCCCGGCCTTTCATTTTATCCATTCAAAAATAATCCTGACCCTTCATTATATTTATTAAAATTAAATAATATTTTAAATAATTAATAAAATTATTTAATGGTTAACTCTCTCTTCCTATTTTCAATTCGCCTCCCTCACCATTCTATCGTCCGCCTCTTCATATCTTCGGCTTTGTAACGGCTACGCCTCTTCATGTTTGCCTCTTCGTCTTCGGTTCTTCGACTTCGTATTCCTCATTACGAATTCACGTGCATTTAAGGGGGCATCTATTCGGTTTAAGTCGTTCGTTTTGTTCGAACAATATAAAATTGAGCAAGACTTG
This sequence comes from Dendrobium chrysotoxum, assembly GCA_019925795.1. Lineage (NCBI taxonomy): Eukaryota > Viridiplantae > Streptophyta > Magnoliopsida > Asparagales > Orchidaceae > Dendrobium > Dendrobium chrysotoxum. The sequence continues at coordinate 42,652,858 of CM034303.1, read as the reverse complement.
CATGCTATAGCTGGCCGAAGTCGAGCAGACGGGCGAGGCAGCGAGGGCCAAAGACTTCTATTTGTTCCTTCCTGGCTGAAACAAGAGGAAGAGAGGATGGACAAGGCACGAGCTTCACTTGTTTAGATATTTTTACACAACGTTTGATTTTTGTAATGACCGCTTGTCGAGTTCGAGCTGAAAGCCTATTTGTTGGTGTCGAATTCGATCCCACAGAAGCCCCCATTTTTCTTCCAGTTTCGCACTTCCCATTTCTCCTAGAGTTTCGCACTTCCCATTTTTCTTATAGTTTCGCACTTCCCACAACATTATTAGATTGGCTGAAGTTTGTTGACCTCGTTTTCGTACGCTTTCCCCTCGAGCGCATTGGATCAACTAAATTAGACCTCGTCGAGTCCAGTTTGAGCTCAAATCAGCTCGAATCGAGTCTAATTAGACCCAGCAAAGTTTAATCAGCCTTGATTGGTGTACTTTGGTCGCGCCGAGTTTGATTTAATTAGAGCCGCTAATTTATTCATATTTAATTTCGTTGATTTGGGTCGAGTCGAATCAAACCCGAATTGATCCGAATCGAGTCGAATTGGGTTCGATTTGAGCCTGAATTTAGCCCCATGTGCTCCATTTAATTTATATTGAGGCTTAATTAACTTCCTCATAAGGCTAAATTTGTTCCTAAATCATGGAGTCAAGCCAACGATAAAGGTTTCATCAAAGTTCAAATAGAGAGCCGTTGCCAGATTCGCTGGCGTGATATGCTCACCTTAAGATGAATGCATGAGCAGAATTTTAGCGGTTTTCCTTTCCCGGCATGAAGAATGACTGACTTCAAGCGTTGGCCTCCCTCCTCTGTTCGGACCGGACCAGAAGCCCGACCCCTCTCGACCTAACTCCGTCTCCCTCTTGCTCGCGGAAAGACCCAGCCACGCCGAGGCTTTTCCTCCGTCACCCTCTCTATTCGCTGAAGCCAAAGACCGAAGCCCAACTCTCTGCCTCTCGATTTTCTCTCTGGTTTGCAAATCCCAGGACAAGACCGAGCCTAGGTCGCGACATCCCCTTGCCGTAAGCCGCACGGAGCCCAAGCGAAAATCTCCCCTCCCAACCGTCTCTGGTTTGCAGAAGTCAAAGAGCAGGTGGAAGCTCCTGTCTCTCTCCCTCTAGTGTTATTCCTCTCTCTTGCATGAGAAGGAGGCGTGTCCGCTGGCTCCCATCATTCCCTTGGCATGATACCAAGATCTGAAGGCCTCTCGACTCCTCTTTGGTTTGCACAGCTCTAAGGGGAGAAACCGGCGTCCCCCTGTATTTCCCTTGTCTGAAGCAAGGCTTAATCCCTCTCTCGCAAGTGCAGCAGCCGCTCCTCATTGCAAAGGTGAGAGCTCTCTTCCTCTATAATTCTTTGAGATAGGGTAGGGAATCACATAAATTTAGTAGCTTGCATGAATGTTACGGTAATTTCAGGGCCATTTATTGGCAAAGCATGTTGAGTTGAAGTTCTAGCTTAATCAGATGACATGATAATGAACTACGTATTTTCCATGAGTATTATGTCTAATATAAAAATATGTTATTTTCTCTTATCTTGCAATGTTATGGATCGGTGATATGTGAAGTAGATAATCTTTGGAACTCCACGGCTTGTAGAGAGAGAGAGAGAGAATGTCCATCTTTTGATTTGGAAGTGAGCTAAAATTTAATTTTTGAGTGATCAGTTCATTATTCCAATGAAGACTTTGCATGGGGTAGGCTCTTGTTATAAGAAGAAAGAGGTTCGGAGCTTTCTTTATGATAGATTTGGCATGCTTTATTTATTGTGATATGCTCTGTTAAAGGCAATTTACTGAATATCTTTCTTTGCTTGACGTCTGAGATTTAGAGAAAGGTATAACTCCTTGAACTCGTGATGATAGTTTAAGAGTTTGTTGGATTAGAGCTGTGTATGCCTACTTTGATGTGGTCAATGCCTAACAATATTCATATTGTCGTATATAGGTTTTCTACTGGTTTGAACTTTTATGGTTATTATGTTTTGATGAGGTTATTTAAGCTTGGGTACATGGCTAACAATACTTCTCACCATATGTCAGATAATATGGTTGTTTTGCCAAATAGATTGATAACTTATTTTACAAACAAATTGATTGGGGTTTCTTTATTAAATCTTAATGGGCATTTTCAGTTGTTTTTTTTTCCTATCAGTTTGGTAGTGACTGGAGAAATGGAATAATTAGTCAAGAGGTTTTTCACAAGTTGTAGAAGCGTTCTCCATTTCAGATCATTGATCTTCAAGAATTATATTGGGCCATTAATTTCTTTGTTGGTTTTCATTGTTCGGCAAGGATATTTCAGTATTATGGTTGAGAGGTTTAAATTCTCCTCAAAGAATTCTTCTCTTGTATGATGTGATTGTTTGAAAGGAACATGATCATCCTTCTTTGCTTCAATCTTTCTGTTGGATATGAGTTTTATTTGATAATTAACATTGAAACATAGAGTTGGCCTTGGATCTCGGCAAGTGAAGTTATAATTAAAATGGATATTGATTAAAATAAAGAAGTTCTTATGTGCTTTCATGCTCCGATATTGGTTTAAATTGTATGGTCACCTTCTTACGCAACTTGTGTTGTGGCATTAGGATGATGTTTGATACGGGGTTTATAGTTGTGTTAGACAACTACTTGTGCCTTGCTTTTCAATGTTGAGTGATATACATGTATATTCGCGCCTTGGTGGAAGCATGTTATTTTGGCTTTAAAGAATTATGGTTTGAAAAGACCTTGGCTGCAGGCTCTCTTCCTTGCTAAGCTAGAGTGACGCTTCTCTCTTCTTCATTAGTTTAGCCACAAATCATATCACATAAACAAGGGATGACGTTACAATGTGTTCATGTTTTCTTACTTTTTTTTTATATTCGGTTTACTTATGCAAACTCTATGGCAGTGAGGATGATAAAGCGTTTTTTTTTTAATTTATAAAAGCCATGTGAATAATTGTGTAGAATCACTTATGGTGATATTTCCATCTCACTGATATATGCACATTTAATGTCAGAAGGCTTATATGGAGTTGTTGAGAGTTCTGTACATCTATTTGAGTATCAACGACAATGCATTAATCTCAAAAGACGTTTTCAATCATGTCCGATATTTATTCTGTAGCTTAATCATCATATGTTATTCATGATTTCAAAGATAGCATGCATATATTTCATATCCAGATGATAAATATAAGCCTATTTCTACTAGTGATTTTCTGCTCCTTCTGTTTGCATAGCCATGCCTACACATTGTTATAGTTTGGTTACAGCTCTATTTTTTTATATATGTGCATAAGGTAAGGTTGCAATTGATTTTCTTTTGTTTCCTCTCTACTTTCCAAACCATTTTGGGAACAAGATAAAAGCATATTACCATAAATTTAGCTCTCCAAATTGTCTTTGAATTCAGAAAAGTGTAGGTTTTTGTCCTCTAATTACATTGAACGCTGATCTTCACTCTCCTTACACTCCAAACTATGGAACAAATGCTGATTTTACTTTCTTTTATGCTGCAAACTTGGATATAAATGAGATGAATTCAGATTTTGTCCTCCAAATGACATGAGTACCAATATTACATTGAATAATGGGTAGTTTGCTTGGATTCTCATAAAATCTGAGAGATTTCCCTTTAATTAGTTTATTTGAGCCTCGTCGATGTTCGATTTTCATGATAGATTTGGAAACAAATATTTTTAACTTTCATGGCTTTGCTTGTACTAGAGATTTATATTAAAACTATGACTCCATGTCTTGTTTTATGTTGGAAGGTTTTATGGGTCGCTCTATTGTTGAATGCTTTGCGAATTATCTTGGGTTGAGGAATTCTACAATATATTTTGCTAATGTTTTGTGAAGGAAGGATTTGCGAAGCTTCCTTGTTAGAGAATTTTCATAGATTTACCCCACGTTAAAGAAATATACTGTTTATTTTGCATCGAAAGAAGCTATTGTGGATTTTTGTATTGGGGAAGTTTTATGGATTGTTTTGTTTAAAGGTTTTGTAAGTTGTTTTGTTTTGAGATTCTTTGGATTGTTTTGGAGATTGAGGGCTTTATGAGGGGTTTTATGTTTGAGGAGCTTGATGTCAGGTGACTCTTTCAGTTCTCTTTTTATGGATGGATTTTCTTTCTCTTATTTATTTTTGGTTTCAAAGACGAGTTCCAAAAGAAATGTGAGTTGAAAATTTTATTTGGGTTTTGGTTTCAATACCAATTTTTCTTCTTTGCTATTTTGAGTTCATATGGGATGATTTGGGTCATTGTGACAAATATTTCGATTGCTTTCTTAAAACGTGGGAACATCAAATAGCATCCAAATTCTCCCGTCTCTTATTTGCATTTGGCTTAAATGCTGAATGGGAATAAGGGTGGGGCAAAGGCATGTTTGGACTTTGACAGGACATGCCTATCAATGAGATGCTAACATTCCATAAAATAATAAATAAAGACCGTTTTTGTAACAATGTGGGGAGATTTGGACGGTACTGGAGATCAGACAGCCGAGCTAACATCCAGACAAAAGAAAAGGTATGTCTTTATTTTAATAGTATTTCATTTAGATTATTTGCATATTGGACACGATCCTGCTCTCATCCAATCCTTGTTCTTTTCTTTGTTCTTTGCGAGGTACTCTTGGGAAGGCAAAAGCAAGGAGCAACTGGAGCACTAGACGAAGGAGCTTGGACAGTCGGATCCGAGCATCAGTCGCCCCCATTCATTCTGGTGGGGGTGCTACGGGCGATACCACCGGGTCATAGCCCCCGGTGTTGTGAGTTTTCTTAAAACTTAGATAGCCTCTAGGGAGCCCATCGGTGTGTATGTTCCCTTACCTTTAGGGCCCTGCAGAAACTTCAATTCTTAGGTAATTTTCTTCTCTTATTTTATTCTTAGATCCCTAAATCCATTTACACATATGCGAATGTCTAAGGGGTTAGAAATAAAACATCTATTCATCTCCTATAACACTAGTGACACCTAAGGACAAAAATTAAGGACTGAGTCTTAGAGAACTTAGACTTAGGATGCATGCTCCTTTAGGATAGAGACATAAGACATAAAAACTTAGCGACATATTATCCTAAGATTAGTTTATTTTAATTCATTAATAATTAAGCAATAAAACTAATTATAATTTGAATTAAAAGATTCAAATCCTTGACTCTGAATCAAACTATAACCAACATACGAAATCACTAGGAGGCAAAACTTGAACATGAATTTGAATTAAATCTCACTAATTTATTTATCATCCTTTAATTAAATATTAACTAGATAAAAATCATTAAAACAAACTTAAATTCAAAAGAGTTATAAAATTGGGAAGCAAATCTAACTCTAACTTAAAAGACGCATAATGTCTAAACTTTGAAGATTCATAACTAACTCCAGAAAATTCCAAATTGAGTAAATTAAAAAGCACTCAACTCTAATTAAAGTCTATTATTCAATAAAAATATTAACTTTCTAAAAATCAACCTAATTTGAAAAGTCAACTCTCTGGTCAACCGTAGTTCAATAACTAGGGCCCGAAACTCCTAAAATCATAACCTTGCCTAGAAAACTCCAAATCTAACAAACTAATAGTCTAATTACTCGTGGTAACGTCTAGTATTTAATAAAAATGCTAACTCCCCTAAACCTAACTTGTTTCTAATAATGACCTTTTTGAACCCTCCTAACCTAGCGGATAGGTAGACCCCGGATCTCCTAAAACCCGCTAATGTAACTTAAACTTCAAACAATATTAACCTTAGTATTAAAATGAATTAGCCAACTAAACTAACTAAAAAAATAGACCCTAATTTACTAATATTTGAACTTTAACCAAATCCTCCTTTTCAAACCTTCGACAAATATTAACACAAAACAACTCAAATCATCTACCCAATATATGACCTATCCAATGCCACACAAACTTTCTACACACACATAGACTTGTTTGCTAGGGCACCACTTCTAGTTCTAGGTTAGGCCGGTGTTTTACTTTTTCTGTTTCTGTGCTGTGACGCTCTTGCATGTGGCACGTGTGCTGGTTGATATGATTTGTTGTGAGTGTTTATTTTATTACTGTACTGCACTTTACTCGTGATGTTGTTGCTTGTGCGTTAGATCTACCCCTAGGCTAGGGACGTTTTATACTGACTCAGTCTTATGCAGGTGGCCACGCTCATGCAGCGCTAAAAATAAACAGGGGGGGTTAATATGATAAATCATAAATTATAAATGCTTGCTACAGGTGCTCAAAAATGCTTAGCCCCCAAATAAATAAGAGCGTGGCCAAGTGTGTTTATTTTTCTGCATAGATATAACTGCTTGAGATGTGACATATAAACTGCCTGGGATGTTTTATTAGAATAACCTTACAGGTTCAGTCCAGGTCTAGATTTTCTTTTTCATAATGTAATTTGATGTAATTCATATCGAGTTGTGAAAGTCTTTAAAGGCAAGGCATTTCAAATACTCGGTACCCAAAGAGAAAAAGAAAAGCCTTTCATAGGGAATTTCTTATTCATTTGGGTACCCCTTCCAGAGAACGATCCGAAGGAGGGCGATCTAAAGGAAGAAGATCTGAGGGGAGACGATCCACTCGAAGATGAATATTTGAAGACGAAATGCCTCGCATTTAAGACTTGCGTCATTTAGTAGGATTAGAATCCAGGATGTTGTCGGTGGGGCCTGGCCACCATTACTTTTCTGCAGACCCTGGGTTGTACTTATACGGCACTTGCCGTGGACTGTGGACTTTTCTTTACTCTGCTCTGTGGATTTATATTGATGTGTTTATTTTGTGTGCGCAGTAGAAATTGTCTGCTTTTCTTAGGTTTCTTTCTTGCATGTGCTTGGCCTGATTTCGCTAGGCTCTTTAGGAATAAAATTTTTCTACTCGTAATTAATACTTAAAATTTTAAGAAATAAATAATATAGAAATCTAACGAACTAGGGAATAGCCGGAACCGTCCGGGGTCGCATGCATAGTGATGCATTCTCTCCCTCCTTGTTATAAGACACTTCCCCGCCTGCGGGCAGAGTCCAGATAATCCGACCTATAAGGATGAGGTGCTGGATCTGGGGAAGTCTAGTCTTTTCTAAAAAAACTATTTTTATAAGCCTTTTTTTTAAAATTCTATGCATATTTGATTTGAGATCGTTAACCAGCATGCATTGCATTAGAAACTAATTAAATTAAAATTCTAATTGCATTAGTCTTAGGAGCATACACCCTACATAAGTCCAGGGCCATCTAGGAGACTCTCTAGACGTCGGCCATACTTCCAATAACCAAACTACCTACCCATCTTCCATAAAGACTTGGATATCATGGATTTTATACGCTTAGGTGGTTAGCTGGCTTTCCTTTTCAGGCAGGATATAAGCCCAGAATGCATTAGCTAGGACACGGGTGTTAGTGTTGCGTAGAACACTAAACCCACCCTAGATTTAGGATTCAAGGCTACTAGTGTCTCGTAGTACGTCTCATCGGTGGGTAAGTCTCCTTTCTTTCAAGGGCTATAAATCCTGCCTATCCGCGTCACATGGATGACGCCACCTCAATCTTTCTCTCTCGTATGCTTCGAGTGCATGACTTTCTTTTTTTTCACTTTCTTTTCACTACCTTAGTCCCTCCAGATGCTGATGTGAGCCGTGCATGTTGACTAAGCCAATTTGAGCCCTTCTTTTCCTTCGAGTAGGATTTCCTAGTCTTCGCCCTATGTGCCAATCTCAATTTAGAAAGAATAATGTAGAATCCTTAATCGAGAGTATTCTCAGGCCCCGGCTTGAGATGTAATTAACCACGGGGGCTTGCGCCCGTGGGAAACCGAATCCCACTCTCAAATAAACCCCATTCGAGCTAATGTATCGGGTGGGGGAAACCCGTTGTGATTAGATTGTACATATTGTTATCCATCGGGGTGTGCTGGTGAGAGCCGCTATCCTCAATGGTTAATCGTATGCATGATCGAATCTGCCCTTCCATTGGCCAAATACTGTCTCCCCTCGTCGGGAGGCGGTGTTTAGTTCCTTTCGGAGGTCCACAGGTTTCTGGCGACCACGGTGGGACAGGTTTCTCTCTCCATCTTTGGATTCTATATTATTCTTTCTTGTGTGTACTCCGGGATTGGTACTCCCTAGATTAGGTTCGTCCTACTCTTAGTTAGGGTCCTTCCTTAGTTAGGATCGTTCCTCCTTCTTAGTTAGGGTTTCCCCCTAGCCAAATTTCTTTCCTTCTGACCTTCTAGGTCATTCCGTTCCCTATCTATCATTCCTCTTCTCATTATTTTTACTAATCATTTGAAATCTCTTTTGTTCTTCTTAACAGATAGTACCATGGCTTCTTTCGTGCCTTCTGTTACCTTCCGCTTTGGTACTGACGCCCAGGTGACACTCCCTGAGTCCCTGCTGGCCAGTCCTCCTACTGAAGGAATCACTTTTGGTTACTTCACCGACTCGGCCTTTGCCACTCTTGGCTGGCCAAACCCGGCTGAGGCTGCTGCCTTTTCTCCTCCTCAGAGGAGAGGTCGTGCAGCCATGCGCCCCTTTGGACGTCCAGTTGCTCGGCGAACAGCCCAGGCACATGCTCGTCCTACTCCTGTTCTACCTGTTGCTCAGACTGCCCCGACTCCTCAGCATCGGCAGGCAGTAGTTACCCCTATTGTTGTTCCGGCAGAGGCAGCTCGTGTTCGGGTTCCCCCTCCTTCTTCCTCTAGGAAGAGGGGTGCCCAGACCGAGACTCCTTCGCCTTCCTTCCGTCGGGTTTCAGCTTTCGCTCGACTGTCTCACCCAGAGACCCTCGAGCAGACCCCGACACTTCCCGTACTTTCTGTTCCCACTGTCGCTCAGGTAGTGGGTTCAGATGTTGCTTCGTCTTCCGCCTTCGGCCTTGGGAGAAGGGCCCGGAGGAATAGAAACCGTAGACTTCGTTTGGCTGCATCTGAGGCTGATAGACAGCGGATGGCAGATTCGTTGGCTCACCAGGAGCCAGTTCAGAGGAGAGTGGTCCCTAGGCAGCGGGCACCACGACCAGTTGCAGTTTCCCCTACCCCGGACGTTACGGTTGCCCCTGAGATAGCAGCGGTTCAGGGAGGACGCTTCTCCCCACTGACACACAGTGGTGATGAGGAGGACGTTGCTCGCATTGCGGCGGCCCCTCCTGTTACTACTACTTTACCACGCGCTAGGGTTCCTAGGGATGATGCTGCTCGAACCCTCTCTCAGAGGATTCGAAGCATTATCCGCTTAGCGCGGGGTCAAGGCCCTGTCAGTCGGGAGAGGTTACTCCGCCAGATTTCTCAGGCGTCCGTTCACTTGCTGAGGCAGAGGTACCAGTGGCGGAGAGGACAGCCGCCACGGCAGCCAGTTAGTTCAGTTCCTTCAGTTAGACCGCATACAGTTGCTCCCGATGTTGGACGATGCCCACGTCGTCATGGACGAAGGCAGCAGCTAGAGCTTACTAGACCTCAGTTTATTTCAGTTATGGTAGCCACTCAGCAGTCAGTTGTTCCCACTGGGTCCCGTCGCAGAGGACGGGTATGGAAACGACGACAGGCAGACTCTCCTGTCGAGGCAGTGCAGTCAGTTGAGACAGTTGGGCAGCTAGAGACAGTTGTTTCTTCCGGATCAGAGGCAGTTCCGATGGTCTGTGATGCAATGACAGATGTTGATGTTATAGTCCCTCCCGATGGTTCACCAGCCCGGGGAGAGGTAGTTTCAGCTCCTAGCCCTCATAGGGTTTCTTCCCCTATGGGTCCATATATGGAAGCGCTTCGTCAGACCTTCTCCGAGGAGGACATACTTCAAGAGTCAGATGAAGATATACCAGTGCACCGAGTGTGTGTGATTACTAGACGAGGTCTCTCGGATGAGCAGAGGGAGGCAGATGATGATGATGATGAGCAGGGAGAGCCCGAGGTGGGTGGATCTCCCAAGTCAGTTGATACAGAAGCTACAATTTTAAACCTTCAGACTCAGATGGCAGAGATGGCTAGAACCATGGCAGTGATGACCGCTCAGTTGACAGCCTTGGGGATCATGCCCCAAGTTGCGGGCGTAGGCACTCCTACTACATCTAGGGATGAACCAGAAGTACCACCTGTAGTAGCACCAGACCCTATAGGAGTGGACAGGGTCCAGAGAGCAGTTCCAGTGTCACCTACGACAGTTACTTTCACTACCCCAGTTCAGGGTCAGTCAGCTCAGTTGTCAGCAGGACAGATTCAGGATTTGATTGCCCAGAAGGTCGAGCAGGCCATTTCCTCCAGGAAGTCTGGAGATGTAGTTAGCAGGGGGAGACCTTACCCAGTTGAGTACGAGCAAGAGCCTTACCCCCCTGGTTTTGTCCCTCCTAGGTTTAGAGTTTTTGATGGATTTGGAAACCCAAGGCAGCATGTAGCTCAGTACCGGGCTATATGTTGCAACATAGGAGGGAACGATGCTTTGATGTTGAGATTATTTGTCAGCAGTTTAGTTGGGGTGGCATTTTCCTGGTACGCCGACCTCCCCAACGATTCAGTTCGTACATTTACAGAGTTAGAGCAACTTTTTGTTCAGAGATTTGTTAGTGCAGAGCACCGGGTTACAGTGGGAGAGTTAGTTGTGGCCAGGCAGTGGCCCCGTGAGACTCTACCAAATTATATAGTCAGGTGGAGGAATCTTAGTTTGCAGTGTGAGCCCCAGTTACAGGAGCAGCATGCAGTAGAAATCTTGTTGAAAAATATAGATGGTCCTATAGCTCCTTACTTGAAGGGTTTTAACATTAGAACCTTTCAAAAGTTGTTGACAAAGGTGGTTAATTTGCAGGACAGCATACCCGATGCAGTCCCTCCTAAGGTTGAGAGTCAACCCTCGCGTAGACCTCAACGACAGGAGTCTTCAGGGGCACCTCCGCCTAGGAGAGGGGAGGTACACAATACCTATAGACCATCAGATAAGGGCAAGAAGCCTTTAGCCAGCTCAGTACCACAGCAGTCGTCGTACACACCTGGGCAGTCAGCAGTACATGATAGATCCTCCCATAGGACTTCAGAGGGTCAGTTGTCCTTACAGGAGAGGCTCGACAAGGAATATCCCTTTAAGAGGAAAAGTGTGCAGAAGATATTTAAATTCCTTGTTAAAAATAACATCATAATATTCCCATTTAATAAAAAGAAAAATGAAGAAGTACTGACAGAGCACCCGTTATATTGCCCCTTTCACCGGCATACTGGGCATGTCCTTGAAGATTGTTTTGTATTCAAGGATAGGGTGGAGAGCCTTATGGCTAGTGGAAAGATTCACCTGCAAGATAGTGATTTAGTGCGACCTCAAGGCAAAGTGGCTCAGGATGTGCAAATGAATGCAAGCCCTAGTCAGTGTGATGATTGATAGTAGTTAGCAGAACACCCCTTAGTTCTGGGGGGAGTGGCAGTTCACACTCTCTCGCAAGACAAGGGATATGACCAGACATGCAGTTCAGAGTTCAAAGGCAGTTGAGAGGAGGCCTTGATAGGCCAAGTTGACAGTTGCTAGTTGAGCTCTTTTACCCGTTTCTTTTCCTTTATTCACTATAGTGCATATTGAGCACACTTCCTTTCTTTCACGTACTTAAAAAAAAAAAAAAAAAAAAAGAGAGAAGCTCTCGGTTGAGCAAAATCGGTTGCCCTTGTCATAGGTGGAACCCGGTAATACTCTCCAAGAGCTCAAATTTCCCAAGCTTTTCTTTTCCCCTCCTTCGAAGCGTCTCGACGGTTGCTTCAAGGATGACCCTACACTTGCATTGTTATGATTCTTTATGGTTACGATAATCTTCATTAGTGATGTGGTATATCTTGTTCTGGATGTTAACATCACTTCTTTATAGGCTTAAATTTTTCTAAGGAAAGATCAGCCTCCTCTCCTACTCTTAATCAGTAACTCACTTTCCCATTCATATCTTGCTCTCAGCTGCTAGAGCAGTCTTATGGATGTAGCGATGTCGCTTTCATCTCCCACAGGGTCCCACCAATCAGTGTGGGTGTTACCACTGTGAATTGTTGATGATTATTATCCTTATTTATAGTTGTTATCCTCAGTGGTGAGTGTGTCCCCTCGCTACCTTGGGTTGTTTCCCTAGTTATGATGTAGTACATCTTGTCTTAGATGTTAGCATCACTTTCTCAGGAGCTTTAATTTTTCTAGCAGAAGATCAGCTCTTTAGTTTCTTTACCGACATAATTCCTCATTTATGCCCTACTCTTAAATAACAGAGTAATTCTATGGATGAGTTGAGGTCACTTTCACTTTTCACAGGGTCCCACTAGTTTGTGTGGGTGCTACCAATGTGATGTTCTGATGATTGTTAATCTTATTCATACTCATTATCCTCGGTGGCGGGTGTGTCCCCTTGCTACCTCGAGTTATTCCCCCAAACGGCGATGTAGTACACCTAGTCCCAGGTGTTAGCATCATTTCTTTGTGAACCTTGATTTTCTAGCAGAGGATCAATTCCCTAATTTCTTTGTCTACATACTTCCCTTATGTGATCTGACCCTTAGCTGCCAGAGAGGTCCCGTGGATCTGTTGATGTTGTTTTCACTCCTTACAGGGTCCCCATCAGTTCGTATGGGTCCACCACTGTAGTTCCTTGATAATTATTTCTCTTTTATATCATGTTATTCTTCGTAGCGGGTATGCCTCCTCGCTGCTTTAGTTGTTGTCAGCTTGGGATGGGATTGCCCCTCTCGCACTCTGCTGAGGGCGTACCCCTTCCTGTTATTATTTGAGGTATCATTCTGATGTTTCCCTCCTTTTCATATGATATTAGTGTTGCCTAAGAAATTCCGTCGGCATTTCGGATACTCGTGGCCACGACGATTTGTCCTCTACCACGTGGTAACAAAAGCGCTAGCTCGAGATTCCTTAGACAACTTCTCTCTTGGAGTTCTTCTACTTACCTTTCCTTTCTCCCTCACATCCCTACACAGATCTGTGTTAGGTTGGTGTTGAGGTGACTCTTTTCTCTCCACATCACTGCAGGCATATGCGCCGGGTGATTGTGTAGAGTGTTCTTTCTTTATCCTACTGCAGGCATATGCCCGTAGGGACTCTGCTGCAGGCACATACACCGGGCAGAGGTGACTCTTTCCTCTTCACATCACTGCAGGCATATGCGCCGGGTGATTGTGTAGAGTGTTCTTTCTTTATCCTACTGCAGGCATATGCGCCGGGTAGGGACTCTGCTGCAGGCACATACACCGGGCAGAGGTGACTCTTTCCTCTTCACATCACTGCAGGCATATGCGCCGGGTGATTGTGTAGAGTGTTCTTTCTTTATTCTACTGCAGGCATATGCGCCGGGTAGGGACTCTGCTGCAGGCACATACACCGGGCAGAGGTGACTCTTTCCTCTTCACATCACTGCAGGCATATGCGCCGGGTGATTGTGTAGAGTGTTCTTTCTTTATCCTACTGCAGGCATATGCGCCGGGTAGGGACTCTGCTGCAGGCACATACACCGGGCAGAGGTGACTCTTTCCTCTTCACATCACTGCAGGCATATGCGCCGGGTGATCGTGTAGAGTGTTCTTTCTTTATCCTACTGCAGGCATATGCGCCGGGTAGGAACCCTGCTGCAGGCACATACACCGAGCGGGGGTGGAGTTTTCCCTGATTGTCTTACTGCAGGCATATGCGCCGGGTAGACATCAGTCTTTACTCTTTTCTTGGTTGAGTGAGCCCGACAGAGTCCCTGGGAGGCATACCTCACCACTCCTTTTTCTCTGATTGTCCTACTGCAGGCATATGCGCCGAGTGGACATCAGACTTTTCTTGGTTGAGAGAGCCCCGACAGAGTCCCTGGGAGGGCATTCCTCACCACTCTTTTTCCCTGATTGTCCTACTGCAGGCATATGCGCCGGGTAGACATTAATCTTTACTCTTTACTTGGTTGAGAGAGCTCCGATAGAGTCCCTGAGAGGGCATTCCTCACCACTCTTTTTCCCTGATTGTCCTATTGCAGGCATATGCGCCGGGTAGACATCAGTCTTTACTTTTTACTTGGTTGAGAGAGCCCCGACAGAGTCCCTGGGAGGGCATTCCTCACCACTCTTTTCCCCTGATTGTCCTATTGCAGGCATATGCGCCGAGTATACATCAGACTTTACTTGGTTGAGTGAGCCCGACAGAGTCCCTGAGAGGCATTCCTCACCACTCCTTTTTCCCTGATTGTCTTACTACAGGCATATGCGCCGGGTAGACATCAGACTTTACTCTTTACTTGGTTGAGTGAGCCCGACAGAGTCCCTGGGAGGGCATTCCTCACCACTCTTTTTCCCTGATTGTCCTACTGCAGGCATATGCGCCGGGTAGACATCAGACTTTACTTGGTTGAGTGAGCCCGACAGAGTCCCTGGGAGGCATATCTCACCACTCATTTTCCTTGATTGTCCTACTGCAGGCATATGCGCCGGGTAGACATCAGACTTTACTTGGTTGAGTGAGCCCGACAGAGTCCCTGGGAGGCATATCTCACCACTCCTTTTCCCTGATTGTCCTACTGCAGGCATATGCGCCGGGTAGACATCAGATTTTACTTGGTTGAGTGAGCCCGACAGAGTCCCTGGGAGGCATTCCTCACCACCACCTTTTCCCTGATTGTCCTACTGCAGGCATATGCGCCGGGTAGACATCAGACTTTACTTGGTTGAGTGAGCCCGACAGAGTCCCTGGGAGGCATACCTCACCACTCCTTTTCCTTGATTGTCCTACTGCAGGCATATGCGCCGGGTAGACGTCAGACTTTACTTGGTTGAGAAAGCCCGACAGAGTTCCTGGGAGGCATACCTCACCACTCGTTTTACCTTCTGTTCTGCTGTTTCGATATGGTCAGGCAGATAGTTGGTCTACTTTACCTTTCACTCTTTGTTCCACTATTTTGATATGATCATGTGAACATCGAGTTGTCCACATTCACTATTTTGATATGATCAAGTGGATGTGAGACCCTTTACCTTTACTTTCTTCTCTGTTCTGCCCTTGCTATAGGGTAATGCAGATAGATGATCTATCCTCTTTCTTTGGTGATCCTTCTTACTTCCCTTTGATTGTTATCCTTTACTGTTTTGATTTGATCGAATGATTGAAGTGTGACTAGATTATTGCTATATGCTTAATTAATTGTGGCATTGATGTATGTTTATGTGATATTGTGCTTTGGGTGATCATCATACGATTGCTTGATTGCATGATTATGTGGTTGAGGCATAGTCATTATGTGATTGTGTGATCATCGCATGGTGGGACACCGATGCATGAATATATGATTGTGGTGTGGTTGGATGTTTCTTGAGTCTCTTTAATTGATCGTAGGATGGCATCTTCATAGCGAATCTCATTAGTTGAGCATAAGGTTGCACTTTCCTAGATGCAGGGAGGTCAACGCCAACACGTACGGCTCACTGGTCGTTCGCCGCACCTGTTGGGGGTCCGTTTGTTGACCTCGTTTTCGTACGCTTTCCCCTCGAGCGCATTGGATCAACTAAATTAGACCTCGTCGAGTCCAGTTTGAGCTCAAATCAGCTCGAATCGAGTCTAATTAGACCCAGCAAAGTTTAATCAGCCTTGATTGGTGTACTTTGGTCGCGCCGAGTTTGATTTAATTAGAGCCGCTAATTTATTCATATTTAATTTCGTTGATTTGGGTCGAGTCGAATCAAACCCGAATTGATCCGAATCGAGTCGAATTGGGTTCGATTTGAGCCTGAATTTAGCCCCATGTGCTCCATTTAATTTATATTGAGGCTTAATTAACTTCCTCATAAGGCTAAATTTGTTCCTAAATCATGGAGTCAAGCCAACGATAAAGGTTTCATCAAAGTTCAAATAGAGAGCCGTTGCCAGATTCGCTGGCGTGATATGCTCACCTTAAGATGAATGCATGAGCAGAATTTTAGCGGTTTTCCTTTCCCGGCATGAAGAATGACTGACTTCAAGCGTTGGCCTCCCTCCTCTGTTCGGACCGGACCAGAAGCCCGACCCCTCTCGACCTAACTCCGTCTCCCTCTTGCTCGCGGAAAGACCCAGCCACGCCGAGGCTTTTCCTCCGTCACCCTCTCTATTCGCTGAAGCCAAAGACCGAAGCCCAACTCTCTGCCTCTCGATTTTCTCTCTGGTTTGCAAATCCCAGGACAAGACCGAGCCTAGGTCGCGACATCCCCTTGCCGTAAGCCGCACGGAGCCCAAGCGAAAATCTCCCCTCCCAACCGTCTCTGGTTTGCAGAAGTCAAAGAGCAGGTGGAAGCTCCTGTCTCTCTCCCTCTAGTGTTATTCCTCTCTCTTGCATGAGAAGGAGGCGTGTCCGCTGGCTCCCATCATTCCCTTGGCATGATACCAAGATCTGAAGGCCTCTCGACTCCTCTTTGGTTTGCACAGCTCTAAGGGGAGAAACCGGCGTCCCCCTGTATTTCCCTTGTCTGAAGCAAGGCTTAATCCCTCTCTCGCAAGTGCAGCAGCCGCTCCTCATTGCAAAGGTGAGAGCTCTCTTCCTCTATAATTCTTTGAGATAGGGTAGGGAATCACATAAATTTAGTAGCTTGCATGAATGTTACGGTAATTTCAGGGCCATTTATTGGCAAAGCATGTTGAGTTGAAGTTCTAGCTTAATCAGATGACATGATAATGAACTACGTATTTTCCATGAGTATTATGTCTAATATAAAAATATGTTATTTTCTCTTATCTTGCAATGTTATGGATCGGTGATATGTGAAGTAGATAATCTTTGGAACTCCACGGCTTGTAGAGAGAGAGAGAGAGAATGTCCATCTTTTGATTTGGAAGTGAGCTAAAATTTAATTTTTGAGTGATCAGTTCATTATTCCAATGAAGACTTTGCATGGGGTAGGCTCTTGTTATAAGAAGAAAGAGGTTCGGAGCTTTCTTTATGATAGATTTGGCATGCTTTATTTATTGTGATATGCTCTGTTAAAGGCAATTTACTGAATATCTTTCTTTGCTTGACGTCTGAGATTTAGAGAAAGGTATAACTCCTTGAACTCGTGATGATAGTTTAAGAGTTTGTTGGATTAGAGCTGTGTATGCCTACTTTGATGTGGTCAATGCCTAACAATATTCATATTGTCGTATATAGGTTTTCTACTGGTTTGAACTTTTATGGTTATTATGTTTTGATGAGGTTATTTAAGCTTGGGTACATGGCTAACAATACTTCTCACCATATGTCAGATAATATGGTTGTTTTGCCAAATAGATTGATAACTTATTTTACAAACAAATTGATTGGGGTTTCTTTATTAAATCTTAATGGGCATTTTCAGTTGTTTTTTTTTCCTATCAGTTTGGTAGTGACTGGAGAAATGGAATAATTAGTCAAGAGGTTTTTCACAAGTTGTAGAAGCGTTCTCCATTTCAGATCATTGATCTTCAAGAATTATATTGGGCCATTAATTTCTTTGTTGGTTTTCATTGTTCGGCAAGGATATTTCAGTATTATGGTTGAGAGGTTTAAATTCTCCTCAAAGAATTCTTCTCTTGTATGATGTGATTGTTTGAAAGGAACATGATCATCCTTCTTTGCTTCAATCTTTCTGTTGGATATGAGTTTTATTTGATAATTAACATTGAAACATAGAGTTGGCCTTGGATCTCGGCAAGTGAAGTTATAATTAAAATGGATATTGATTAAAATAAAGAAGTTCTTATGTGCTTTCATGCTCCGATATTGGTTTAAATTGTATGGTCACCTTCTTACGCAACTTGTGTTGTGGCATTAGGATGATGTTTGATACGGGGTTTATAGTTGTGTTAGACAACTACTTGTGCCTTGCTTTTCAATGTTGAGTGATATACATGTATATTCGCGCCTTGGTGGAAGCATGTTATTTTGGCTTTAAAGAATTATGGTTTGAAAAGACCTTGGCTGCAGGCTCTCTTCCTTGCTAAGCTAGAGTGACGCTTCTCTCTTCTTCATTAGTTTAGCCACAAATCATATCACATAAACAAGGGATGACGTTACAATGTGTTCATGTTTTCTTACTTTTTTTTTATATTCGGTTTACTTATGCAAACTCTATGGCAGTGAGGATGATAAAGCGTTTTTTTTTTAATTTATAAAAGCCATGTGAATAATTGTGTAGAATCACTTATGGTGATATTTCCATCTCACTGATATATGCACATTTAATGTCAGAAGGCTTATATGGAGTTGTTGAGAGTTCTGTACATCTATTTGAGTATCAACGACAATGCATTAATCTCAAAAGACGTTTTCAATCATGTCCGATATTTATTCTGTAGCTTAATCATCATATGTTATTCATGATTTCAAAGATAGCATGCATATATTTCATATCCAGATGATAAATATAAGCCTATTTCTACTAGTGATTTTCTGCTCCTTCTGTTTGCATAGCCATGCCTACACATTGTTATAGTTTGGTTACAGCTCTATTTTTTTATATATGTGCATAAGGTAAGGTTGCAATTGATTTTCTTTTGTTTCCTCTCTACTTTCCAAACCATTTTGGGAACAAGATAAAAGCATATTACCATAAATTTAGCTCTCCAAATTGTCTTTGAATTCAGAAAAGTGTAGGTTTTTGTCCTCTAATTACATTGAACGCTGATCTTCACTCTCCTTACACTCCAAACTATGGAACAAATGCTGATTTTACTTTCTTTTATGCTGCAAACTTGGATATAAATGAGATGAATTCAGATTTTGTCCTCCAAATGACATGAGTACCAATATTACATTGAATAATGGGTAGTTTGCTTGGATTCTCATAAAATCTGAGAGATTTCCCTTTAATTAGTTTATTTGAGCCTCGTCGATGTTCGATTTTCATGATAGATTTGGAAACAAATATTTTTAACTTTCATGGCTTTGCTTGTACTAGAGATTTATATTAAAACTATGACTCCATGTCTTGTTTTATGTTGGAAGGTTTTATGGGTCGCTCTATTGTTGAATGCTTTGCGAATTATCTTGGGTTGAGGAATTCTACAATATATTTTGCTAATGTTTTGTGAAGGAAGGATTTGCGAAGCTTCCTTGTTAGAGAATTTTCATAGATTTACCCCACGTTAAAGAAATATACTGTTTATTTTGCATCGAAAGAAGCTATTGTGGATTTTTGTATTGGGGAAGTTTTATGGATTGTTTTGTTTAAAGGTTTTGTAAGTTGTTTTGTTTTGAGATTCTTTGGATTGTTTTGGAGATTGAGGGCTTTATGAGGGGTTTTATGTTTGAGGAGCTTGATGTCAGGTGACTCTTTCAGTTCTCTTTTTATGGATGGATTTTCTTTCTCTTATTTATTTTTGGTTTCAAAGACGAGTTCCAAAAGAAATGTGAGTTGAAAATTTTATTTGGGTTTTGGTTTCAATACCAATTTTTCTTCTTTGCTATTTTGAGTTCATATGGGATGATTTGGGTCATTGTGACAAATATTTCGATTGCTTTCTTAAAACGTGGGAACATCAAATAGCATCCAAATTCTCCCGTCTCTTATTTGCATTTGGCTTAAATGCTGAATGGGAATAAGGGTGGGGCAAAGGCATGTTTGGACTTTGACAGGACATGCCTATCAATGAGATGCTAACATTCCATAAAATAATAAATAAAGACCGTTTTTGTAACAATGTGGGGAGATTTGGACGGTACTGGAGATCAGACAGCCGAGCTAACATCCAGACAAAAGAAAAGGTATGTCTTTATTTTAATAGTATTTCATTTAGATTATTTGCATATTGGACACGATCCTGCTCTCATCCAATCCTTGTTCTTTTCTTTGTTCTTTGCGAGGTACTCTTGGGAAGGCAAAAGCAAGGAGCAACTGGAGCACTAGACGAAGGAGCTTGGACAGTCGGATCCGAGCATCAGTCGCCCCCATTCATTCTGGTGGGGGTGCTACGGGCGATACCACCGGGTCATAGCCCCCGGTGTTGTGAGTTTTCTTAAAACTTAGATAGCCTCTAGGGAGCCCATCGGTGTGTATGTTCCCTTACCTTTAGGGCCCTGCAGAAACTTCAATTCTTAGGTAATTTTCTTCTCTTATTTTATTCTTAGATCCCTAAATCCATTTACACATATGCGAATGTCTAAGGGGTTAGAAATAAAACATCTATTCATCTCCTATAACACTAGTGACACCTAAGGACAAAAATTAAGGACTGAGTCTTAGAGAACTTAGACTTAGGATGCATGCTCCTTTAGGATAGAGACATAAGACATAAAAACTTAGCGACATATTATCCTAAGATTAGTTTATTTTAATTCATTAATAATTAAGCAATAAAACTAATTATAATTTGAATTAAAAGATTCAAATCCTTGACTCTGAATCAAACTATAACCAACATACGAAATCACTAGGAGGCAAAACTTGAACATGAATTTGAATTAAATCTCACTAATTTATTTATCATCCTTTAATTAAATATTAACTAGATAAAAATCATTAAAACAAACTTAAATTCAAAAGAGTTATAAAATTGGGAAGCAAATCTAACTCTAACTTAAAAGACGCATAATGTCTAAACTTTGAAGATTCATAACTAACTCCAGAAAATTCCAAATTGAGTAAATTAAAAAGCACTCAACTCTAATTAAAGTCTATTATTCAATAAAAATATTAACTTTCTAAAAATCAACCTAATTTGAAAAGTCAACTCTCTGGTCAACCGTAGTTCAATAACTAGGGCCCGAAACTCCTAAAATCATAACCTTGCCTAGAAAACTCCAAATCTAACAAACTAATAGTCTAATTACTCGTGGTAACGTCTAGTATTTAATAAAAATGCTAACTCCCCTAAACCTAACTTGTTTCTAATAATGACCTTTTTGAACCCTCCTAACCTAGCGGATAGGTAGACCCCGGATCTCCTAAAACCCGCTAATGTAACTTAAACTTCAAACAATATTAACCTTAGTATTAAAATGAATTAGCCAACTAAACTAACTAAAAAAATAGACCCTAATTTACTAATATTTGAACTTTAACCAAATCCTCCTTTTCAAACCTTCGACAAATATTAACACAAAACAACTCAAATCATCTACCCAATATATGACCTATCCAATGCCACACAAACTTTCTACACACACATAGACTTGTTTGCTAGGGCACCACTTCTAGTTCTAGGTTAGGCCGGTGTTTTACTTTTTCTGTTTCTGTGCTGTGACGCTCTTGCATGTGGCACGTGTGCTGGTTGATATGATTTGTTGTGAGTGTTTATTTTATTACTGTACTGCACTTTACTCGTGATGTTGTTGCTTGTGCGTTAGATCTACCCCTAGGCTAGGGACGTTTTATACTGACTCAGTCTTATGCAGGTGGCCACGCTCATGCAGCGCTAAAAATAAACAGGGGGGGTTAATATGATAAATCATAAATTATAAATGCTTGCTACAGGTGCTCAAAAATGCTTAGCCCCCAAATAAATAAGAGCGTGGCCAAGTGTGTTTATTTTTCTGCATAGATATAACTGCTTGAGATGTGACATATAAACTGCCTGGGATGTTTTATTAGAATAACCTTACAGGTTCAGTCCAGGTCTAGATTTTCTTTTTCATAATGTAATTTGATGTAATTCATATCGAGTTGTGAAAGTCTTTAAAGGCAAGGCATTTCAAATACTCGGTACCCAAAGAGAAAAAGAAAAGCCTTTCATAGGGAATTTCTTATTCATTTGGGTACCCCTTCCAGAGAACGATCCGAAGGAGGGCGATCTAAAGGAAGAAGATCTGAGGGGAGACGATCCACTCGAAGATGAATATTTGAAGACGAAATGCCTCGCATTTAAGACTTGCGTCATTTAGTAGGATTAGAATCCAGGATGTTGTCGGTGGGGCCTGGCCACCATTACTTTTCTGCAGACCCTGGGTTGTACTTATACGACACTTGCCGTGGACTGTGGACTTTTCTTTACTCTGCTCTGTGGATTTATATTGATGTGTTTATTTTGTGTGCGCAGTAGAAATTGTCTGCTTTTCTTAGGTTTCTTTCTTGCATGTGCTTGGCCTGATTTCGCTAGGCTCTTTAGGAATAAAATTTTTCTACTCGTAATTAATACTTAAAATTTTAAGAAATAAATAATATAGAAATCTAACGAACTAGGGAATAGCCGGAACCGTCCGGGGTCGCATGCATAGTGATGCATTCTCTCCCTCCTTGTTATAAGACACTTCCCCGCCTGCGGGCAGAGTCCAGATAATCCGACCTATAAGGATGAGGTGCTGGATCTGGGGAAGTCTAGTCTTTTCTAAAAAAACTATTTTTATAAGCCTTTTTTTTAAAATTCTATGCATATTTGATTTGAGATCGTTAACCAGCATGCATTGCATTAGAAACTAATTAAATTAAAATTCTAATTGCATTAGTCTTAGGAGCATACACCCTACATAAGTCCAGGGCCATCTAGGAGACTCTCTAGACGTCGGCCATACTTCCAATAACCAAACTACCTACCCATCTTCCATAAAGACTTGGATATCATGGATTTTATACGCTTAGGTGGTTAGCTGGCTTTCCTTTTCAGGCAGGATATAAGCCCAGAATGCATTAGCTAGGACACGGGTGTTAGTGTTGCGTAGAACACTAAACCCACCCTAGATTTAGGATTCAAGGCTACTAGTGTCTCGTAGTACGTCTCATCGGTGGGTAAGTCTCCTTTCTTTCAAGGGCTATAAATCCTGCCTATCCGCGTCACATGGATGACGCCACCTCAATCTTTCTCTCTCGTATGCTTCGAGTGCATGACTTTCTTTTTTTTCACTTTCTTTTCACTACCTTAGTCCCTCCAGATGCTGATGTGAGCCGTGCATGTTGACTAAGCCAATTTGAGCCCTTCTTTTCCTTCGAGTAGGATTTCCTAGTCTTCGCCCTATGTGCCAATCCCAATTTAGAAAGAATAATGTAGAATCCTTAATCGAGAGTATTCTCAGGCCCCGGCTTGAGATGTAATTAACCACGGGGGCTTGCGCCCGTGGGAAACCGAATCCCACTCTCAAATAAACCCCATTCGAGCTAATGTATCGGGTGGGGGAAACCCGTTGTGATTAGATTGTACATATTGTTATCCATCGGGGTGTGCTGGTGAGAGCCGCTATCCTCAATGGTTAATCGTATGCATGATCGAATCTGCCCTTCCATTGGCCAAATACTGTCTCCCCTCGTCGGGAGGCGGTGTTTAGTTCCTTTCGGAGGTCCACAAAGTTTTGCATCTTTCCTTTTTTAATCAATAATAAGTTTCTCTTATTCTTTGATTAAAACTGAAATATAGGGGAAAGCTCGTCTTTCTCTATGAATAGAAAGTGCTTTAATGTCAAATTTCTTCTTTCAAAATTCATGGATCATAAGCTTTATGTCTTCAATTATACTGGGTCGGCTTTTCTTCCTCAGAAAAAGCAGATAACATTGGAAATGGCTGCTCCATGACTCATGCTCTAATCCACAGAAGCCCACAGAAGACTTCTCTCGATTCCTTCCCCACGCGAGTTCCCTTGGCCGAACAACCCTTAACGTCCGTGAGTTCTTTTTTTCCTATTTTCTTTTTTCTTGGACCAGTGAAATGTGTCGTCTTTTTTTTTTCTACTTTTCCTACTTTATTTTTAATTGTCTTCTTCTTGCTATTTGGTATTGTATATTTGTATTTGATCATTTATAGATTTGTCTGATGTAGTTGGTGCATTAAGTGCATGAGTCATGGAGTAGAAAGTTCTACTTTTTTTTCCTCCTAAATTTTCTGCTTTCTCGATTGAATATCCCTGTTTTCTATTTTCATGGAGCAGAGATTTCTGTCTAGACAATTAAAAAAATAAAATAAAGTTTCATTTTTCCTCATTTGGAATGATATTGTTTGTCTAAATAAGTAATTGGGAGTACTAATTTTGAAAACTGCAGTGATCATAGCTATAATAGTGATCTAGGTAGCCAACTTACACCAGCCATTAGAAGCTTACTACTTGAAGCTTTGTAAGCTAATTAAATTCTTTAATTTTTTTATGGATTCAATATAAGTTCAAATCTGCATGACACGTTTGAGCTAACTAACTTTAATATTTATTGGGTAATTACTTAGAATGCGGGTAAGCTATTGGCTTTAGTGGTGCAATATTCCCCATTGAAATAGGAAAATAAACTCAACTTACAGTTTTGTAAGTTGTTGTAACCAATGCCCCAACACTCCACTAATTTTCTTTGAGGATTTTCTCAATTTGTTTAATATATTTATTTCATGTCCCCAAGGCTCTAAATTCAAACCAATTTACTGGGCATACCTGCTTCTCTAGGAAGCCTCTCCAAAGCACTTGGGAGTTCATACAATTTGTTCTTGTTACAGATTATCTGAATGCAAAGTTCCAATCAATTACCAGTACATAGACTCACGATGGTGATCCTTTTTAACATATTGTGCTTCTAAATAACTATCTGAACAAGAATAGGGAACCAGGGTGATGGGTTTCAATGTGTGCTTGTGTTAAATAGAAAGGAGTTCTTTGTGGATGAGGATGCTATATATGGTGGTGATGAAGAAGGCCGTGAATGGGATTCTGGCATTTAGAACAGTTCATTGATTGAGGATGGAAGGTGATTTCTTTTGTAAGTAGATTTATAGCTCAATCTGAATTCTGAATATCGAAATTGCTTCATCTAAAAGAATGAAAGTTGGGTGAAGATGTAATTGTATCCAGAGGTCTATTATTTGATATGTCACCAGATACTTTCTTTCTTTTGACCATGGCAATCTAGATGAAGTATTTCTAGCTGTTGTTATGGAAGATTGGGGCAAGGAACCCAAATGATGCGTCTGAAAGCAAACGTTGCAAGTTCACACTTCTCCATATATTGAGCTTTGTCAAGTTTGAATATTTATAATGGCACTATGCTTGATAAGTTTTCTGTTTAGCAAATTATAAGACTCCAATTATTCATGCAAAGATGTAGGAATTCCTTTTCCCATTACTTGCCAGTGAATAGCTTGCAAAATATTTTCGAAATTTAGCAAAATTTATATGTGTTATCATTGATGTCTTTTTATATTATTTATGATATCATCTACTTTTTCTATGTTATATTAATTAAGAGATGGTAAACGAAGTTTCTTAATTTTATGATATCATCTACCATGATCTCTTGCCATTAGGATATAAATTCAATAATAATATGTTCATAAACCAAAAAGTGAAATTCAATAATAATATGATTTCTTGCCATTAGAATTTGAGGAAAAATATCAAACTCCCATGTAAAACATAGGAAATGTGTTATCTCTTATGATAATCTGTTGTAAGTTTATTTAATTATTTGCGAGCGAAGTTCACTATTTTATTTATTTTCTTCCTACATATTAGCTTTCTTCAAAATTGCTTAGCTGTTGTTTGATTCTGAGTTTTTTGTTAAAGCCGATGATCATATACATCTAAGGCCAAGTCATTTATCTTCGTGGAATGAATATTCTTATCGTTTTTTATTTTACCGGTTCATTTAAGGTTCTAAAATATTTTTTTTTTCACATCGCCTTTCACTATTTCTGTCAAAAGACTAGCCAAACCCACAAACTTACCATGGATGCATAAGGAAAACCCTGATATTTACTGATTTCAAATTTAAGTGGTTAGCATTGGTCATATAGTTTTAGAGTTTCATATCAATTTTCAATTTTTAATGGCAATGCTTTATCAAATAATTTATAAATAAGAATTAAGGGTATTTATTTAATAATGGCTATGTTTTATTAATATCATTTTTTTTAATTTTATTTATGTGCACGTGTACATGCATTTATATCATTTTTAAAAATTTTAT
Source organism: Dendrobium chrysotoxum (assembly GCA_019925795.1). Classification (NCBI taxonomy): domain Eukaryota; kingdom Viridiplantae; phylum Streptophyta; class Magnoliopsida; order Asparagales; family Orchidaceae; genus Dendrobium; species Dendrobium chrysotoxum. The sequence continues at coordinate 42,627,050 of CM034303.1, read as the reverse complement.
TTATTAATATTTTATGACAATTCTGTAGTGAAACATGCTTCTCGGCTGATTGATTGCTTCAAACTTTTGATTTCTTTCTTATTGAGGTGAAAATTTTGGCCTATTTTAATCATAGGTTGTAGTAAGTTTCATTAAGAGTTACAATAATAAAAATTTTCTTAATTTTATTAATATGAGATATAGATTTGTAAGTAATTCATATTCATTTTATTTTTTGAACTTAGTTATGTTTATATAATATATATTTGTAGTGAATTTGATGCATCTTTTTAAATGTGATATTGATTTCATTATTGTTATAATATTATATAACTCTATAAAAAAATAATTTTAATTTTCTTATCAAATTGTAAAAAAATAAATTATATTTTAATAAATATTATTTCATGTGACTAACTCAGATTTTTCTTAATATGATCATTGTAAATATTTTCACTAATTGATTTATATATGATCATATGACTTTCTCTGAAAAACTGGACATCCTAAGGTATGATCATATACTAATTAATGTTATTAATATATCATGAGTTATTCACACAAGATAAGAACATGCAAATTAATCAAGAAGTAATGTGATCATCTCTTCCTTGATGGTAATGAATGATTTAGAAGAAATCATTACATAAGGAAAAATACACCAAAAAGCGTATTATCTGATAGACATACATATATCAAAAGATTTTCAAAGTTTAATCACTGAAATTAAAATACTAGCAGAAGATCCATTTTAGCATAAAAAAATGATTTGATAAATGTAAGTTTTAATTATATGAAACTTTAATACAGACTTCAACAGATTATCAATATAAACGTCAGAATAGATGTTTTTTTTTTTTTTTTGATGAATCTAATTAAGAAAGAAATATACCTCTTAAAGAATTTCAATAAGGTCGGATCCTCTTCAACAGATCTTTCTCACACCTATTTCGAATTCTCCAAAGCTCTTCAACATCTCCAACTGTCTTGCTTCATCCAACCCAATCGCATGCAAGCAATTCTCTGCTAAATGGAACAGATCACAGTCTTTCTATCTCTCTCGCTGCTCTTGTTCGACCAGAAGAAGAAGCACGAAGTAGGCAATGGAGGTTGGATGCAGGCGGGCCAGATTGACTGGAGCGGGTCGGGTCTTGTGCGGATCTGTTGGAGAGGCGGATTCGGGGTGTTCACTTAGGATGGGGTCACCGGACCTCGGTTCGTTGCCTACGGACGGCAGCAGCAAGTCCGGCGGCTTTACAGGGGGGCTGCGGGTATTCCCAGGAAGACGTGCACCATAACCGTCCTTTGGAACTGCCACCCCATCCGCCTTATAAGCTCCAGATGCTTCTAATTTAGGGAAGATTACCATCCTACCCTCGTTCATTATTCAAAATCAAAAGCTTAGATTAAGAGGGATTTAAAAACTTAATTTTGGATAGATGATGAGGCTGAACTAAGGCATCGTTTGGTTATTTGATACTTTTGTAAAAGGTAGTTTTAAGAAACATCGGTTCAGAGAAAGGAGTTTTCTAACGGAGAAGCATATATAAAAAGCTTTTTCAAAACAGTAGAAAAATGACAAAAATGGAGTTATTGGGAATGAGGTTTGACAAACCAAATAGTAAAGAAAATGCTTTAAAAAGGAATAAGCACCAAAAACGCCCAATCAAACTAGGCCTAAATGAAGTGAATACCTTTTGGTTTAATTTGGTTCAAATTTTGAAATAAGTAAGTTTTATGTTGATTAATTTCAATCCGAACACCTTTTTATTTAATTAAATTGAGATGGAGTCAATTTAAATTTTAATTGGTTTATTTTTTTTTTTTTAAATGAATTGGTGATGATTATTATTTGCTTTAAATTGAGTTTGAGCCGATTTAATTTCATTTAATTGGTGTCGATTTAATTTTTATGGATTCAAGACTAGTTAATTTGAGCTTAATCGAAGTTGCCGACGTTAAAATGAACTTGAATCGAGTCGATTTGACTAAATACCACATCAATTTGCATCGATATGCTTCGATCGATGTAGATTTTTTTGGATCGCTTTGAGGTGAACCGATTTAATTCGAATTGTGTTGAAATTGATTAATTTTAGTTTAATTAATGTCGAATTGTTTAAATCGGATCCGATTACCATGTATTTTTATGAATTTAGTTTGAATTGACTTCAAATGGTTCGATCCGACATCCAATTAATTCTAATTAACCTAAGCTGGAACCCCAGCTGGGTCATGTAATGTCTATCGAACATGCCGAGTTTTAAATTGAACTCAAATTGAGGCCTTTCAACTCAACAATATTCGATTAGGTTATTACATTCGGAATTAAATTGGATTTGGATTGAATCAGATTTTATTTGGGTTGAATTACCAGGCCGAGACAGTGCTACATTATTAGGTATCTACCTAAGGGGAATCCTAAAGACGACGACTACATTAGGCTATGAAAACCTAGGTCCTAAGAAATGAACTCAGAGAAATCGACCTCATACAAAAATGAGATCAACATGTACACATATGTATATGAATTTAAAGTGTTTTCTGTGATGACTATATTCCGTTGTGCATAATATAATGGGAGTTATAAGGGCTTGTGCATGTGTATTCTTCTATTTATCTGGAACTAATATGAAATGACCAAGGGAGGTATAAGTCGAAGAGGAGTAATAAGAATGCTTGGGGACATATTTTGTAGCATATATTTCATGTGATTCATGTGGTACATGTTGCATTCATTCATGTTCTATTCTATTCTGTTATAAGCAATTTTATGTTCTATTTTGTCCTGGTGCTAGTGAAGTTCTATTCTATTTTTGGTGCAAATAAAAATATGTTTTGCTGTGTTTTGGCATAATTATTGGAGTTTCTCTATTACTGAAATTAGATATAATTGTTTACTTATTTTCGCTCTAATTGTACATTTTTAATGTTTAAGTAGGCTTGTATAACTTAATTAAATGTGGAATATGAATTCTTCAGTAGGTTGTGTAGCCTACTGAGTATGTGTACTCATCACGTGGTAATGAATATCATAGTGAAGTTTAAAACTAATAGTTATCATAAGAAATATCACTTGACTTTCAAGACCAATAAAGAGTTGAGTTCTATAGATACTTCGATAAAATTGGTGTCAAGAGCCCAATAATAACTTCTTATCTAGAGAATGAAGTTAGCTTTGAGTGGCTCGCTCTTGCTTTTTTCTTTCGTGAAAATTGATATAACTCGATGATAATAATCATTTTAGAGATTTTCAAAAATCACCAAGATTGTATGCTATGATCTTGTGACAAACTTATTGGATATTTTTTAGGTACATAATAAATATGGTTCTTCGAAGGGAGCATTCTACAGAAAATACAAAAAATATTTTTGCAAATGAATTGAAGAAGTAATGTGGATGCACCTAACTTTGTCTTAAAGCTTGTTTATCTACCTCATTAGTCAATTTAAATTGTATGTCCAAGGAGATGATCTCAATGGTGAAGTTAATTTGCAAGAGAGAACGTATAGACATAAAGTTTCATGATGTTATGGGCTTTTCATGCAAACATGTATTGATTGCAGCGCAAGACTGAGGTATTAATTATTATAGCTTATGCAAACAAAAAAAAATCTAAGAAACATAGTTAGCTACTTATGCTAAAAATATATATCTATTTAAAAATGAGGATACATGGAAGGTTTTGGATAAAATCTTCGGAGTTGTGATGTTATCTCCATTAGTGAAGCTTAAATAGTGGTTGTCAAAAGAAAAATAAAAGTTCTTTGAAGGGAAAGAAAGATGCAGCGCAATGTAGGTACAATTAATATAAAGTTAGAGGTCATAATCAAGTTACTTATATGGTCAAGTACCCACCACCACCTGTATAATAGTTTATAATGTACACTTTTGGTTATTTTAGGAACATCATTGGTTATAGACTGATATACTTTATATATTTTAGCTTTTGTTTTACTCTCTTCTGTGATGTGTCATTATCATGTTTTATAACTTTTAATTTTGTTCTAAACTTTTGCGTGGCATAGCTGCTACAATAGCTCTATGTTATGTTACACTTTTTTGTTTTATGCTAGCATAAACAATTATGTCACCCATAGTTGTAACTGATGAAATCTTATTCGAAGAATGTTTGAATCTCCTTCGACCTATATTTTATCCATATTCGAACCATAATCGATCAATGTCCAACCATATTCTACATGATTTTGAATAAAGTTTGAACACTGTTCAATTAACTTTCAAAATTTGTTCAAATAAGGTTCGATTAAATATTCGAACCATAAGATTTGTAAATGATCCTAAACCTTACTTCTTTATGCTACAAACAAACATTGATCAATTTTTTCTAAGCTTATTAGAACCAATGTTGGTCACAATGGATAATAAATACTCTGTGGTTCAAAAGTTAGGGTATTTTGACCTTAAACAAAATTTTGGGCATACTAATTTTACCAATCATGGGACATATAAAGTAAAATTTTCTTATATATATGCACAATAGGTTTAATGCAAATGAGAAATTTTTACTATCAACATTACATACTTATTTTCAATTAGATTAATTGGGTTGTGTGCGCTTTTATAAGAATAAAGTGGTTGTTATAATGGATAAGAACATGTTAAAATATGTAAATTATACCATCTAAATGCAATTAATGATGTGAAAAATAGCCTATGATCAGGTTGTTGGATTGAGTAGCTTTGGTGCTACTATATTATGATTATGATGTAAGTCTGTATGTTCCTCAATGATATGTGTTTGAGCTTATGAATGTGCTTGATGTATTTGATAGAGCATGAAGTCTTTTTCATCCTAAATTGATATGAATTTGACAACTTAAGTAGCTTCCACCTCAAATTTATCAGGTTATTTAGATAAAGTAGCACATGATTAAGAAAAAAAATCTTTGATTCAAGTTGGGTAGGCTAACCCTGCTTACTAAATAGACTAAGGTTAATGGCCACTTGAGACAATAAAACTATGTGTTAATTTGTAATAAATACTAATCCAAATCCCTCTGAGCATAAGATTATATCATCTGATCTATTTCTCCAAGAAAGTTAATATAACAACCAATCTATGAGAAAAGCCTATATAATTCATCTTAATTGAAAGTTGTATCCCTTATATGAGAAGTAATTTATTAATGCTCATGAAAAATCTTCAAAGTAAGAAAATAAAATACTTGCCAGGCTAAGTAGTGCTTTATCATAGCTTAATTTGTCTTATAAAAAGAACCAATCGCTCCCAAGATTTAGGCTTCATTTGGGACGGCTTTTTTATTGCTTCTTAAAGAAGCTTTTTAGTACAAAAAATAAAATTTTTGCATTAGAAAGTTGCTTTAAGATACAGTAAGAAAGCCGTCCCAAACGAACACTTAGTCGAGCGACATATTTAGATATCAAACATAATGTAGGGCATGCATTTAAGAAAAAACAACTTAGTTTTGATATCAAATACAATGCAGGATATAAACAACTTTAATTAAAGAACTTGCAAAGAGAACAAATAATTTACACAATTTCTTATAATACATTACTTAAGTTAATTATTTTGTTGAGCAATTCCCTTAGTATCTTAATATTCTAACTATTGATGTATATAATTGTAATATGTTTATTATTAGTTTCTCTAGGTAAGTAGATACAAAACTATTGCACTACATCATATGCTATTTAAAAATTAATATTTTTTGTAGTTTTTAATAATGGCGGTTTAAAAATCACTTCCATATGGGTTTTTCAACATATAGATAATGATAGTTTTAATTATTATTATATAATAGTTCACTTATGACAATATATATTTAGGGACATAAAAGCAATAAATTTTATAAAAAAACATAGGAAAACTAATATTTAGTAGGCCACCAAAAAAATTCTCAAAGAAAATAATAGGGGATGGCCCAAATTTATTTTCATTACAAAAATGTTAACTACAAGTTAATTTTTCTTCTAATTTATTATTGCTCATAATGGATCATGTTCAAGCACGCCAAGACCATATAAAACTCCAGCGTATCTCTCGACAGATCCATGAAAAAAACGATCTTTCAACTTCCTGAAGACGGCAGCGGCGAGCAAACTATCCGATCCAGCCTGGTGGCAGGCTCCCACTCTCTTCACCCCAAGATCCTCTGCGACCTTGTCCAGCCCGCCATAGAGGTTGTTGCAGAACTTCATCAAATGCTCGATGTCATAGACTTTCGGAAAATACAGCCGCAGAGAACGGTAGAAATCCTCCCGAGAGTCCGGTAGATTGCGGCAAGTTACCGTTTTGAGAAGATATCCTAAGTCGTAGCAACTGTGGAAAGTGATCCATTGGACGGAATCATTCTGCACGACGCCGGAAGAGATGATGAGCTCGGAAAAGCGATCGGCGGTGACTCCGAGGCGGTGATTCTTTTCTAAGTCTATGCCGCTGCGGCGGAGAAGCTCGATCGAGTTGGGGTCGAAGATGTCCCTTGCTGCGTCGAACTCGCAGAAATTGAACTGCCAAATGCAAGGGCGAGGGGGAGAGCCGAAGAGAGGGAGGTGGCCTGAAGAGTCAAAGAAGGTGAGGCCGAGTTGGATGAGTTTGAGGACGTTGACGTTGAGTTGGAGAGTCTGGTAATTAAATTCGGTTATGGAAGTCGGAGAAGTGACGACGGGGACAAGCGCGACGCCGGGGAACTTGGTGTCCATGGAGACGAAGGGGTAGTCGGCGACAATAGAGCGGATGAGAGAGAGTTCCTCCTCCAGGTTAGAGTCCCATACCTCGCGGATCTCAACAGAGTCGGCGGCGAAGTCGCCATTGAGGTTATCGAGGCTCCACATCGGGCACCGGTAGCAGCTAAACGGGGAAGGGCTGTTTGGTTGCAGGATTTAAGAACAAAAATGGCAACTTCAATAAATACAGCACCTTCTCCGTTCAGCCTTAAATTCTGGGCATTAGGCCATTTGGACGAAAGTCTCTCACGAATTCATCTTACTCCTTCGCACGGCGCTGGTCCCTTCAATGCATCTCCGGTGAGCTCCCGCCGCCGAAGGTGTGGGGAATTTGGCGGAGAAAGACCAGCGATTGTGCCCAGCGCTTCAGCCATGTGGCGGCTTTGGAGTGCTGAACTTCTGAAAATTAACAAAATAAAAGAAGTGTTTTTTTATAAATTTTGATAATTTTCAATTTTCATAATATTAGTGGTTATTAATTAAATAATTTATATTAATTAGAAAATTTAGTTAATATTAATAATCAATATATGTCATTTAAAATATATTAATATAAATACATTAATATATTTATAATTTAATTTGATTAGTCATAAATTATAATATTTAATTAATTTATAATTATCAATAAGTTTAAAATTAAAATATTAATTTATGCTAATTATATTTTAGTTAATATTATTAAAATTGATAAAAAATTATCATATAAATTAATCTAAAATTGTATGCTATTTTTATATAATTAAAATAGACTACGATTAAAAAATAGTCCCATGTAAAGTAGGAGAGAGATATTGGGTATTAAGTATATTCATATAAAAGAGTAATTCATCTCCAACTAAATTTCATTTTTAACACCCAAAAAAAATATTTTGTGTATATTCTTTGAATCTTTCTCCTCTCGTTTTTATATAAAAAATGTGTTTATATGAATAATGTGATGGCAATATTAACGTCATACTGGTCACAACGGAGAAAAAATATAAAAATACGCCCTAAGTTTGACATTCGGGTGGAAGCTCGCAATAGCTGCAAACATGCATTTGTCATTCAGAACCAACCCAAATTTTCTTCGCATGCTTTTTAGTGATATCAACCTCAACTAAAACCGTAGCCACCAAAGGACGGGTCTTAGGAGCGGTTGCCTGGTCGATCTGAAGGGGCCTACCAAAAATAGAACTAAGTGCATGTAAAACTCATGGATAAAGAAATGCAGACGAAGATTTGGAAAAGAAATCCAAATAGGCACGATCGGAGATTCTTCCCTAATGCCGAAAAAAGTTGTCCATTTAAGAAGACGCATTTAACAATTGTTTATATAGTAAGATCTTTCCAGAAAATACCCTATTATAATCAGGATCATTAGAAAGCTGAATGATAACACGACGCAGATCCAACAAACCAACAGAGTAAAAACCGGTGAGTTTCAAATTACCAAAGAACTGACGAACAAAATCCAAATTCGGTCTACGCATAAAAAAACTTCCCAACTAATGTAAATTGAAAAACGAAGCAAGCATAAGCGCCTCATCATCCGATAGAAGAACCGTCGGAACACCTTTAAAAACCATAAGCACCTGCAGATGAACAGCCCGACACGTCTTTGAAGGACCGGGAAGGAGTTTTTTGACCTTCAACCTCCAAGCTAAAAAAACCTTTCTGTTTACCTTGAACTTGCTCCGAAGCGTTACCCCAAGGGTTTGAAGATGAGGGCATCGCCATGATGAACCAGCCCGCGGAGGGCTCAAGAGCGCTGAAGAGAGCAAAATGCCAAGCCAAATGAAAAACCTGAAGAGAGAAAAGGGAGAACCGAACGAAAAGAAGGGAGATCGAGCAAGACACGATTTGATCAATAGAAACTCAAAGCATAAATGACTATTCTACTTTTTTAATCTTATTATGCATATAATATTTTGACTTTAAAATTAATTTTGCAAATAATATATTTTTTATATGAGATATTATCATATAAATAGTTCGTTTATTTATTTATTTATTTTGTTGAATTTGAGAGCAAAACATCTAAATGAATTGAAATAATATCATTTAACTATAATTTAATATTATTTATTTTATTTTATTTATTTGACATGACATGATATTTTTTCTCATATTTGAGATTGCCAACATATATTAATATTGGTTGTTATTATTCTAAATGAATTAAAAATTATATTGATGAAATATAAATGATTTAGTTCGTAATTTAATTAAAAAAAAAACAAGTTCAAATATTCGTATGTGTAAATGCGACATTGGAGTAAGTAAGCATAAATGTAATTTATGAAAGATTTTAAACATGATTAAAGTTATTATAACTTTCATTAATTATAGCATAATCTCCACTTTATTTCTAACAAATATTTTAAAAAAATTTTAATTAAAAAAAGATAAATTAAATAGTGAACATCATAGAAAATAATGGATGATAAATAAGGAATTTTCTGTTGAACTTTATTTCCTTGCAACTCGATAATTACCCCAAAAGAAAATAGAAAATTTTAACTAAAATTGAAGAAAATTTGTCAAGCTTAACGATAAACCCTTTGTCGATTACACTCATTCTTCTCTACATATCTAATAGGAATAAAATCATTAACATCATTGATATGGAATAAACTCAAAAGTTAGTAAAATTCTATAATATATCGTTGTAAAATAATTAGATAAAATTTGGAGAAATAAAATGTCTCAAAAAATTAAACAAAGAACTTAAACAATCAAAAGAAAATAAAAATATTTAAATGTTAGATACAATGCAACTATAAATAGAAGTTAAGACAAATTTATTCAAGAGTCAGTATTCAAAATTGAAATTAATTTTCAAAAAGATGTTTAATGTAATGATCTGCCCATTTAAATAGCATATTTATTGTTTCAATTGATAAAGAACTATAATTCTATTCTAATTTATTATTTGTGCATGCCGTCATAGGTATTTAGGAGGTAGTTGATTCGTCATGATAGAGTAACTTGCACAACAAAAAGTGTTATTCACCTGGAACTCATAGAGAAATCATCTAGGTCAACCAAAGAATTCGTTCTCTATGAGGCGGATTAGGGATTTCTCACCAAGATAACAACTTGCCGCAAACCTAAACTAGTGCCTATGTTACTTACTCCCCTCAGAGAAATCTTAGACACTCGCTCTCTCCCAAAAAAATCATTCTCACCAAACTCAGCTACAAGAAAGTGTCTATTCATGGGATTCTCAGCTTATCTTGCATCATCCATCAAACTCGAAACTCTAAATTCCCATGAAAACATCTCACTCGCCATCTCTCCTTGGGCAACTTGAGATTCCTCATATAAGTCGTCAGCAAAGGAAACAAGCATGCTCACCACTGTTCCCCTTTCAGCAAAGTACTTGCCCACAGACTCGCCTAAGCACACTAGCCCTCATCCACTCAACACTACTAGACTCACCCAAAAGCAACTTGTTGAAGCCTTCTGAACTCACTCTCCTTCGACCAATCAAGTGGAGGCATGTGCAACATTATATCGGCATCTGTGTAGCATTATATTTTTTTCTTTTTTTTTTATAGCACGCCATGTGGCCCTCATAACCTTAAATAAGTGTTGATGAGGAATAGTTTAGGACTTCTTTTTGGTTCTTTTTAGCTGATGGTGGATACTCCTCCAATTTGAGATCTATCATCTTCTTGAGCATTATGTAGTGCCATCCTCTATTTTTCTCATCCTCTCCATTCTCACAAGTTCAACTTGTCAGCACAATAGGTAGGTATGCAATAAAGTCATGTGTCATCCATGGGCAAATTTGGATCCAACACTAATTAAATGTAGAGAAGAAAAATTCATGATTAGTCAATAAATAAATTTTATTTTTTCTATGCATATAAATATAATTTATTTTATTATTTGAGGAGGATCAAAATATTTTTAAAATAATGAATATAATGGATCCTTAAATTTTAAACTTATTGAGTAGAATAATTTAATGACTCGTTGAATAATAATTTAATGACTCGTTGAATTTAAACTTATGAAAATTTTTAATGAAAATAAAAGGCTAAGATTAGAATTATCATAATATATTAAATAAGATGAAAGGTTATGATTTAATATGGGGAAAAAGATGCATTAAATAGAGAGAATTATAGAAAATAATGCATGATAGATTAAGGCTTCATTTGAGACAGCTTTCTTACACTTTTCGAAACAAAATTTAAGTACAAAATTTTTTTGAACAAGAATTTTTTATGCTAGCTCTAGGAAGAAAGAAGAAAGCTGTTCCAAATAAAGCCAAAGTCTTTCCTATTGAATTTTTTTCTCTTTGACTTAGTGCCCTCAAAAGGAAATAAAAATTTTCAGCTAAAATTGAGGGCAACTTCTTAAGCTTAACAATAGGCATTCTTTCAATTCCAAATATTCTTCCCTATATCGCTCCTATGAATGAAGTCATTAACATTATCGATCTTCATTTTACAACCATTCTTTAAAATTTTGCATAATTTTCCATTCCAATTCCCTCTGCCATCTCCATCATTTGCTTCAAAACAATCATCTCTTCCAATAGTACTATTGATCGAAAGACATAGACATGAATCATCGATTTGTAATGAACTATAAATTCTGTAAAAAATTGTACTATATAATTGTAAAATAAATAAAATCTAAGCTCATAAACTCTTGCATGAGCAGCCCGTGCCCCCGAAAGGCTAGAATCGCTCTTCATAATCGCTAGTTGGCTCTATTCTTCGATCAAGTATACCTGAAGAAACTCTTGCACGAGCAGCCCGTGTCCCCGAAAGGCTGGAATCGCTCTTCCCAATTGCTGGTTGGCTCCATCGATTAAATATACCTGAAGGCATATGGTGAGTTTATTATTATTCCAGTTACTAGAATTTGATGCCCTAGTTTCAAGCTATCATACTGTTTAGTTTATTTAGTCTCCTCGCCTGCTCTGTTAGGGCTTTTCCCTAGCCACCATTCTTCCTTGCTGGAGCTCGTGCTAGGGAAGTTTCTTCTTCTTTTCCTTCTATTTTTCCTAACCTCCCGTGGATGTGCTCTTTTCTTGCTTGGTTTTCCTACTCCGACTTTATCAGATGGCGGTTAATCAGGTTCGTTTGAGCGATCCTGATTTTCTTTGTGGTAAAAATAGTTCTAGGTCATTTATTAATGCCTTGGACGGTGTCTCTCTGGTGGCCTTCCCGTCTCTTAAAACTTCGACCTATCAGGGTATGCAGTCACTGTAAATTTTTTAGGAGGAAATTTTGGATATCGCTGCTTCTTTTGAATTTTTGTTGGTTGGAAAATTTTCTAATAAGAGGTTAACTTTGGAATCAATTAAGAAGTTCTTCTTTAATCTTAATCTTGTTGGTGAATTTTCTGTGACTCTCTTGGATGCGAAGCATATTCTAATTAAACTTGCGAATGATTTGGATTACTATAGAGTTTTTACGCATTGTTCTTATTTTGTCAATAATTGTTTCATGAAGTTTGTTAAGTGGTCTCATTACTTGGATTTAACGATTGAATCTCCCATTATATCTATTTGGGTCTCTTTCCCTAATTTGCGTCATCACCTCTTTTTTCCTTGCATTTTAAATGGCTTGGGTTTATTATTTGGTCGACCTTTGTGCATTGACAATGCAACTGTTGTGGGCTCTTGCCCTTTGATTGCGTGGGTTCTAGTTGAGCTAGATATACTAAACATTATCTCAATTGTGTTTGGATCGGTCTAGATAGCTTGGGGTATATTCAATTTGTTGTGATGGGAGATTTGCCTTCTTTCTGCGATCATTATAAAGCTTTTGGTCATGATAAAAAGGAATGTTGTATTTTAAATCCTTAGTTAGGCATGTCAAAACTGATTTCTATTGCTCTTAATCATGTTAGATTAGATGGGAATCCTACTGGTGTTTTTGAAACTATGAATAATTTAGTTACCAGTACTTTAATTCCTGTTACTATGTTGATGGATAATGGTCCCAGTGTTGTTGACAATGGGGATGTTGTCGGTCATGATGAGAGGGAAGCTACTCCGTCGAATACTACTTTACCTTTGGCTGTTGCTTATGAAAATAGGGAGGTGTTAATCCTTGTGTGGTTAGCCTTATAGCTAGTCCCATAATGTCCCCTTGTTCTAATGTTGGTCATGGTGTTGATGATGATTCTATTATTGCTAATTCTGGTGATGGTGTTGATGTTAACCTTATTCCTATCATCATGGAACCTGGGGAGTATCTTGCAGTTGACACATTAGGGGTGGTCGTGCTTGTTGAGTTGGGGGTTATTGCTAATGGTGTGGCTGTTCCGGTTCATAATACTGCGGTTGTTTTAGATTGTGTTGATCCTATGGATTTGAATGTCAAAGTGCCTCTCATTGGTGTGCCCATTTCTCTTATAACGAATAATGCCTTGTTAGCTCAATTAGCTCTCAATCTGATGGATGATGAGGAGTCTCAAGGGAATTAGTTAGCTGATTATGATTCATCAGCTAACTAGGAGGTTAGAGAGGAAGTTGACGAGCATGGGGTGGATTCTCAGAAAATTTATGACTTAAATGTTATTCAAATTGCTGAGGAATATTTTTTTTGAAAGTTGGTAAATGAAGATGGGGAAAATAAAAAAAAGAAATAATCTTCGTTTGCTTGCTTTTTTTAGTTTTGCTATTAGTTCATGTTTTCCTTGAGATGTTGGCTATTTTTCTCATTGCTCTTATGTTATTCTTCGGTTTGATTGGGGTGTGGTTGTGCTATGTTGCTTTGGTTGTTCTTTGCTTGTGCTTGTGGTGGGTCTCTTTACCAGTTGGTTTTATTTTGGTGGGGTGGGGTTTGTTAGCTGTGTGGTTATTTGGCTAGTCCAGTCTTGTGGTGTTGTTGGGATGGGGGTGGTTATATTTTTTGCTTTTGGCTGTGTTATCTCTGGTTATGTTTGTTGCTAGTGGTTGGTGGCTTATTCTTTTTGCCTTCTCCTTTTGCCTGTTCTTTATTATTTCAATTCTTGCAGGTTGATATTTTTTTGGTCCTCTCGAGGTGTTGGCATTGGCTTCTTCCTGATATCCTTTGATGCCCTAGAATCTAAATTGGAAGAATTATTTTTTTAATCTTTTTATAAATAAAAACTAGAGCTATTTAATATCATATATCAATAATAAATAGCAAAAACAAAATTTATAATTCAAAACATCATTTTACACATCTGTATTCATTCTCAAAAATCATATATACTACTCAGGATCTATACAATTATATCATAACTACTCTGTCATGAGTATAAAAGAATAGCTAAAATAAAAAAAGAAATAGAACCTAAAGAATCCTGATCAATCTCACACTCTTAATTGTCTGTCATGACCTGAAAATATTTAACCACATATAATGAGCTAAAAGCCCAGTAGGTCACCAAAATCTAGAATTGAATTCAAAACACGATAAATGAATAATATGCTTGTCAACAGTCAAATCATAGTAGTTACATTCATATGATCATTGAATCAGTATAGAAATAGTAAAATTCACATGCAGTATAGTAGAATCTATAAACAGTAAAACACTATGGTTCGAAAGCTAATAAAGCAATAAACTAGTACGAGTGTCAAATTTATAAATCAATCGTCATATCCATAATATCAATCAGTATAGAAATTGGATAAAGCATCGAATCAAAATATTAGTAGAGACTATTGAAATCAAATCAATATAGTAAAATCATATAAGAGTGTACACATGCTATTCAATTATTCTATATCAGTATTAAATCAATATCTTAATTACATGCTCAATATATCTTGCATATTACATGTTCAATAAATATATCATATTTTTTGTATTAATAAATTAGTAACAGTATCAATAATAAATCCATATACTAATATGAATAGTGCCTTAATAACATTTATTTCAGTTGTCACATTAAATAAGTAAGAATTTTGGCTATCACGATATTTTCAGTATCGGTGTCAGTGTCAGTAACCGTTAGCTCAGTAACTAGAGCCATCACTCTTTATCCGTCGGCATAGTAATAATCTCATTATAACTCTTAATTAGTATCACATGAATCAGTAGATGATAACACCAAATCACAGTATTTAAAAAAAAGCCCGCCATCCTTTACAGGTCAATCGGTCTCCAACCAACGGGTCAACCAGTCTTTATTTATCTTTTACACATACATTATTATCATAGTACTATAACAATAATCTCAATCACATATCCACATTCATTTCCAATACATTGATGTAAATAAAATATAATTGAGCTTAATTCAGAAAATGTTAAAATGCCCTAACGGTAGATAACAAAAAGCATACTAAACAAATTTCATATTTTTAGAATTTAACAAAATTATCAGATATTACATAAAATAACATTCTGAAGCTTTAGTTGAACTAAAAAACTATTTTTAGAGGTCAAAATAAATTTCAGAGCAGAAAAAATTGCTGCATTTTCAAAATCACAGGGTAAACAATATCAAATAAATACTCAAAATATTCATAATCTTAATCTCTATAACATATAAAAAATTACACGGTGAAAGTTTTACCAATACAAAATTATTCTCATATTTCGGTAACAGAAATAAAAATTTGATCGAAAAAATATCAAAAAACCCAAAATCCTTGAAATCAGAAATAAGGTAAAGATTCCTTACAGCGAGACGAGTTAATCTCCCAACTGTCTCGATAGATAAAAATTGCTCTACGATATTCAAATTTTAACTTTTCCTTTCTCATTTCTCTTTTCTCTCTATTTTTCTCTTCTCATTCTCTGTTAGACGAATATGAAATGGGAAAAAGGATTCTTAAAATGTATTAAGATATTTTAATATAATATAATTATTTAATATAAATATTTAATTTAATCAAAATTTCAATATAAAATTCATATAAATTATTTTATGTTTTAAAATTATAGAAAAATATCATAAAATAAATTATTTTATTTAAAAAATATTGGTGAAATTGGTTTGCAAAATAGATAACTAACAGTCTCAAAATCCCCACTTGTACCGATATGTATCAATTTCTTAAGGATATTTACCAGTGCTTAAAAATTATGAAAAAATTTGTGTAAATAAAATACTACAATCTCAATGATATGGCGAAGATGGTTTGTGATTTGGACTTGTATTGACTCTAAAAAAATTAGCAGAGTTAAATACGGGTTATTACATACCCTATCATGTGTGGCTCTCTATCTGGTCCTGGCTTTGGTTTGCTATCTTTCATTTTGCTTGATTATTATAATTAGATTGAATCAAAGCCTCGTATATTTTGCTTTAAGTGATGTATTTTTAGAAGGCTTTGGATTCATTAAGGACTTGTAGCATTTCTTTTCATTAACGCATAGGCACCTATTAGCTAGTGGGTTTTATCATATATATATATATATATATATATATATATATATATATATATATATATATATATATATATATAATGATTAAATGAAAATTAAGAGAAATCAAATGATTATAAAAATTTGTCAAATAATTAAAAAAATAAATGAAGAAACAAAAGTATTTGAAATGAAATCTTATGCTGAATAGCTTGATTTGTCATTTGAAAATAATCTCAAAAGTATATGTATGCTTCATGGAGATTTCAATGTACAATACAATTATAAATGAGAAGTTAAGATAAAATTATTCAAGGGTCACAATTCAAAACCAAAATTATTTTTTAAAAATAGTTTAATGTAATAACCTTCCCATTTAAATTTCAAATTTACTATTTCAATAAATAAATAAATTAAATTAAATTCTAATAAAATGTAGAGAAAAAATCAATTAATCAATAAATGAATTTTTTCTCTCTATATAAATATAATTTATTTTTATTATTTGAGGATGATAAAATAATTTTGAAATTAATGCATCTAATAGATCCTTAAGTTTTAAATTTATAGAGCCAAACAATTTGATGACTCATTTTATTTAAATTAATGGAGGATTTGAATGAAATTGAAAGACTAAGATATAAATCATCAAAATAACATATAAAATGCCAGGCTTTAAATAATCACAAGCCATTTTTATAATAATAGTATAGATTTATAATTTCTTGCTTCAACATAAAAATATATTATTGAAAATAATATATTTTTATTGTAAATATACTAAGGATCACAAGCCACTTTTAAGTAAAATACAGTATCCAATGGCTATATTATTGTAAATAATACAAGACACTGCCCAAAAAATTAATAATAATAATTTTATTAAAAGACAGATTTTCGCATTATATCAAATTAATACATTAGAAAAGCATTTAAAATTAACATATATTGCTAAATAATGATGAAATCATTAAGTATTGCTCCTCTAAAAATATGATTATTTGTTTCTTGACAAATAAGTATGTGGTAATATGCACATTCTAAAGGAAAAATTTTCTATTAATTTTATAGGAGATTTTGCCATAATGATTTAAAACCTATTGCATAGTGCCGCCAATGTGTAAGAAACTTTCAAAGGGAATGGAGCTATTAAGAATGTGTAAGGAGCCACAACCAAAAATAACTGTGAGTGCCTCTCCTTAAATGGAGAGAAAAGCATACAAGTCTCATGAACCATGATTCATCTTTTGCAAAGCACATCAATGGTTTTCAAGACCTCCCTCAATGGTTTTCCATGCTAAGAAGGTGTAGTTGATAGCAACCCCTCTAAACCAAATGTATCTACACCACGACACTTTCAACGTGTCATGAAAACTATTTAATTAAACCAGCTTGTTGAAAAAAAAAAAACATTTTTGCATTCTTGAATACTAATGCTATTATTTTTGGGACTACCAGATGGGAGAGACCATCCACTATTCATGATAAAATTAATGAACAAAATAAAAGGGGAGCAATAAAAGTGATCCAAGATAGTCTAATTAAAATTTTTTACTTGAGAAAGACCATTGAACTAAAGATCCCGATAAAAAGATAGCTAGAAATTAGTAACTACCCTAAAGACCATCATGTTTCTCATTTTTAAGGCGGTGTTATGCAAATTCTTCCAAAAGAGGGAAGAAGAGCTAGGGGGCATAAGCCCAAATAGAACTATAAACTTTGAGATACCGACAAGAAAGAGTAGATTGAGTGTTGTAGAGCCAGCGAATATTTGCTTTAGAGAGAACATGAAGAGTGTTAATAGAAGGCACACCTAAACCACCCTTGTCTATAGAAATGGCAGTGGAGTTGAAAGAAATGTTGTGGAGCTTGCTATTGATAAAATTGTTAAAGAGAAAGTTATTAATCAAACCTGTAATTTTCTTTCTAAGCTTCTTAGGAAGTGTAAAAGATCACAACCAATAGAAAAGGTAATTCCATAAGGTTGAAGAATTGATCGGAACCTACTAGCAAAGGAAACAATTTACTTCTTCCAACCTCCGAGCCAACCCATTAGTTTCTCCACAAGAGATGTGTAGTGAGAAAATTTGATGTTAACACCAGAAATGGGTATCCCTAAGTAGTTCCATGGTTGAGGTATGGAATTAAAACCCAAAGTACTATGAAATAGGGCATGCATATCACAACTAATAGATCTAGAAAAATATATAAGAGATTAGGCATGGTTGGCTAACAAGCTAGAGGACCTATTGAAGATGGTTAAAATATTGTGAAGATCACAAAGAGAGTTATTATTAGAAAGACAAAAATTAGAATGTTATTCGCATAGATAAGATGAGACACTTCAGCTTAAATTTTAGATATTGTTGTGAATGACCCATTATATCACGAGTCCATTGATTTGGAAAATACATTCATAATGAAGGCGAAGAAGAAGTGGGATTGAGGACATCCCTATCTTAAGCTTGGTTAGGGATAAAATAATCTTACATCTCCCCAATAATAATAATAGATAAAGGTAACTTATAGGAACAAGCTTTAATCCAATTGACAAAAATGGGAGAGAAATTCAAATCAATCATTCTATTGTAAAGAAACTTTCTATCCATAATATTAGGGGTGTCATTTAATGACCTGACCTAAAAACTCGACCTGAACCAGACTCAAAAAATTCAAGTTTGGGTCGACCCATTTAACAAATGGGGCAGGTTTGGGTCTTATTTTTAAACCCGTTTATAAATAAGGTCAGCTTCGTATCAACTCGCTGACCTAGAATCATCCAGGGTTTGACCCGCATCCCCCATCCTGCTCCTACACCGTGCATTCATAACTCTTAAATTCTCGGCCCGCTCGGCTAAGTGGCTAACTAACCTCTCTGCTCTCACAGTCTTGCTGCTCGCTTCATCCCATTATATTATACCTAATTTTTAAAGCTAGGATTTTTTGTAATTGGTAGAAACATGACATTTATGGACATTCAGTTCTAGTGCTTCCCCCTTCCCTTTCCCTAAATCCTCTATGTTTCATATTACCAAGCATTAGAGTAGGTGTCGTGAGACATTTTTAGAATTACAAGTTTAGGGTTCCTTCTATAATAATTTCAATATTTCAACATTTTTCTAATAGATTTCTCTAACCCATCTCATTCTTTTATTTTGAGATCATCATTAAGTTTGGCATTTTATTTTCAAATTAGATTCTTTGAATGTAGGTTTTTTCTTGTAAGTTTACTAGTTTGTCCTTTTACGATGTGAAAATTTGGCCATAGTTATTTTGACTTAGTGTGGACTGTGGAGTGTGCGGGTTGTTACTCTCATGCTCTGGTTATTGTTGAAGAATTGATATTGGTGGGACGATTATTTTGGGTTAGCCAGTTAGTGTTGTGAAACCCTAACCTTAGGCCGATCGATGGCTCGACGCCCTTTTTTTATTTTTTTGTTAGGTTATGACTTTAGCTATTATTGGAGTTTGTTGTTAGGACTTATGTTGTTGCTGGAGCCTAGTTGCATGGTACTTTACTTTTCTTGTTTCATTGGTGTTTTTTTCCCCTTAAATTGTGCTGCTTTGATGACAAACTTCTAAAATTGTGATCCTGTGATGCTTTAGTATTATGAAATATAGAAATAGAGATGATGTTACTTGGTAAATGCTGAAATGCTTTAGTATGTTATTTGTTACTTTGTTTAGCTCCTAAAATATTAAATGGAAAGGTTTTGGCCTCTAGTTTTGAAATGATTTACTGTTGAAATACTATTATATGCTGTAAGGGTTTAGCTTTGTAATGCTTCAGGTTTATTGTAATGCTTTATGTATGTAATGTATAGGCTTTATGTGTGCTGAAATGATGAAATTGTTACAGGTCTGTTATAATTACTATGTCATATTGTAGAAATTCAATTTATTATGCATTTCTATAAATCTGTATTTCTATGTGATCAATGATTGTGAATTTAAGATTGAGAAATTTTATATTTGCATTGCTTAATTTTAAATATATAAGAGATGCAAATTAAAGAAGGTTTTATGTCTAATTCATTACATATTTTAGTTTTCATTTATATTGAGGTTCCTATACAGATTTATTCTTTAAATATGTTGAGTTTTATGTTTAGATGGAGGATTCTAATACCATTATTGCAAGTAGTTCTCCTGAGCATAATGAGCCAATCCCTATTGATAATGATATTGACATTAATAGTGATGATTTTAATGGTGTCGATGCTGGGAAAATTGGTGATACAGTAATACATGAGAGAAGAGTTCACAAGAAAAGAAGAAAGATGACCTCTACTGTGTTGGATTATTTTGAGATGTTTTCACTTGCAAATGATGACAAATAGCATTGCAAATGTAAAAATGTGGGTCAATGTATCAATGTGATAGTAAAAATGTTATAGAAAATATGAGACGTCACCTTCAAAATTATAAAAAAGGGATACTCGTGACATAAGATTAACTTATTATGCAAAGGAACTCCAGTACTTCTATTTCTATGGCTGAAACATAAGTTTGATTATCAAGAGTTTCGTAACTTATTTATTGCTTGCATCATCATGCATAACCTACATTTTTAATGTGTGGAATGGGTTGGTGATAGAGCACTACTTCATTACTTGCAGCCTAATTTACAACGTATTTCTAGAGACATTACATGAAATAATTGTAAGAGAATATTTAACAAGAAAAAAGTGCATATTCAAGATTTACTATATAATTGCAAAAGCAAAGTTTGTTTAACTTCTGATTTATGAACTTCTGTCAATACAAATAGTTTTATTTGTTTAACTACACATTTTATTAATAATAATTGGAGGTTACCAAAAAATGTAAATAAATTTTGGCTTTATGCCACCCCCCTGTGATGGGTTAGCTTTATTTGAATAACTGCAACAGTTTTTGCTTGAATGGAAACTTCAAGGTAAGCTTTTCAGTGTTACTTTAGATAATGCTTCTACAACTAATATTTTTTTTGTTGATTTTCTAAGGAATCATTTGAATTTGAGAAATGGAATCCTATGTAATATGAATACTTTCATATTAAATATTGTGCACGTATTGTTAATCTCATTGTTCAGGAGGGTTTGAACGAAATTGATTGCTCTGTAGTAAAGGTGCATGAGAGCATCAAGTATGTTAAAAACTCTCAAGCAAGAACTTTTTTTTTTTTTTTGGAATGTGTCAGGCAAAGTTTTCTTGATGGTAAGAGAGGCCTGAGATAAGTTGTATCTACCGGATGGAATTCAACTTTTGTTATGCTTGATAGTGCAATTTTAGATGAGCTTTCATGTACTTGGAGTTGGGTGATTCCAACTAGAAGTGTTTAAGTGTTGAATGAGATAAAATGATACGTATTTGCAAATTCTTAGCTTCCTTTTATGATATCACTTGTGCCTTCTCTGGATCAAAATTTTTAACTATAAAATCTCTATTTTGCACGTGTATTTACTACTTATACAACTTTAAAGTATGAAATGACAAGTGGGCAAGAATATATAAGAAGAATGGCTATTGGGATGATTTCAAAAATTGAGAAATATTAGTCAGACTTTAATATTATCTGAATAATTACTATTATTCTTGATCCATGGCATAAATTTAATTTTATTGAGTGGTGTTACCAGAGGGACGGATGTGGGCAAAGAAGCTAGTCCATGAAACTAAAATTAGGATAGGAACTTGGAATATAGGTTTCCTTATAGGAAAATTAATGGAATTAATAGATATTATGATTCATAGGAAGATAAATATTTTGTGCATTCAGGAAACTAAATGGGTTGGAGAGAAGGCTAAGGAGATTGATAGTTTAGGATTTAAACTTTGGTATTCGGGTAGGAGTCGTACTAGAAATGGTGTAGGTGTGATTTTAGATAAGAGTTTGAAGGATAATGTTATAAATATTAATAGAATTGGAGATAGAATTATAGCTTTAAAGATTGTTGTTGATGCTAAGATTGTTAACATTATAAGTGCTTATGCTCCTCAAGTGGGTTTGGATATGGATTCAAAATTAAAATTTTGGAATGACTTAGAAGAATTAATACAAAAGATACCTCTTGAAGAAAGAGTTTTTATTGGAGGAGATTTAAATGGACATGTTGGTAGAGAGGTAGATGATTTTAAAAGCATTCATGGTGGCCATGGGTTTGAAACTACAAATGAAGGTGGTAAGTCCATATTAGATTTTTGTTTAGCTTATGATTTTTTAATTGCTAATACATTATTTAAGAAAAGGAATGAGCATCTCATTACTTATAAAAATGGATATAGTACAACTCAGATTGATTATTTTCTTATAAGGAAATTAGATCGTTTAGATTGCAAAGATTGTAAAGTTATTCCGAGTGAAAACTTATGTACCCAACATCGTTTATTAGTTTTGGACTTGAAGATAATGGGGAAGAAATTAAAATATAAAGTAAAACGTTTTCCTAGGATTAGATGGGGGCATTTAAAGAATATTAACAAAAATATTTTTGAGAGTAAGATTTTAGATCTTAAGATTTTGTCTGTGCATGAGGATGCTAATGTTATGTGGGAAAAAGTGGCTAGTAATATTAAAAATATTGCAAAAGATGTGCTTGGAGTTTCAAAGGGAAAAGCTCCTAATAGTAAAAATAGTTGGTGGTGGAATCCAAATGTGCAAGAAAAGATTAAAAATAAGAAGTTTGTTATAAAAATTGGTTTAATTGTAAAAATTCTGATAATTGGAAATTATATAAAGAGGCACGTAAGGAATCTAAGAAAGCAATATGTGATGCAAAGAGTTTAGCTTTTAGTGATTTGTATAATAGATTAGATACTAAGGAGGGAGAAAGATATATGTATAAGCTAGCCAAACAAAGAGATAGGAGTAGTAAGGATTTAGTTCAAGTGAAGTGTATTAAGGATGAAGATCAAAAAGTACTTTTTTTAGAAGATGATATTCAACAAAGGTGGATGAGATATTTTGCTAAACTTTTTAATGAAGAATGTGAAAATAAAATTGACTGTAGTGACCTTAGCACCTTAAATGAAAATAAAGATTTCTGTTTTCATCGGCGTATTAGTAAAACCGAAGTTAGAGAGGCTTTAAAGAAAATGAAGGGTGGAAAAGCTGTTGGACCTGATGATATTCCAATAGAGGTGTGGAAATGCTTAGGAGATGAAGAAATTTCTTGGCTTACTAAACTTTTTAATACTGTTTTGAAGACTAAAAAGATGCCAGATGAGTGGAGAATGAGTGTGTTAATCCCTATTTTTAAGAATAAAGGTGATGCACAAGATTGTGCGAATTATAGAGGAATTAAGTTAATGTGTCATACTTTAAAACTATGGGAATGAGTTATGGAGCATAGGTTGCGGCGTGATACTAATGTTTCTCAAAATCAATTTGGATTTATGCCGGGTAGGTCTACTATGGAAGCCATACATTTATTAAGAGGTTTGATGGAGAAATATAGAGAGAATAAGGAGGATTTACATATGATATTTATTGATTTAGAAAAAGCATATGATAAAGTTCCAAGAGAAGTGCTATAGAGACTTCTTGAAAAGAAAGAAGTTAATAACGCTTATATTCAAATCATTAAAGATATGTATGCAGGAGCTATTACTTGTGTTCAAACACAAGGTGGTTTGACCAAGTATTTTCCTATTTCGGTTGGATTACACCAAGGATCAGCCTTAAGCCCATATCTTTTTGCTTTAGTCATCGATGTTCTCACTAGACATTTGCAAGAGGATGTACCTTGGTGTATGCTTTTTGCTGATGATATTCTTCTTGTTGATAAGACTAGAGAGGGAGTTGAAGGTAAACTAGAATTGTGGAGGTCAACCTTAGAGTCTAAAGGTTTTCGCTTGAGTAGATCTAAAACGGAATATATGGAGTGTAATTTTAGTAATAATAGACCTAGTGAGGGCATTGTGACTTTGGCCGATCAAGTCATTAATAAGAGTACACGTTTTAGATATCTTGGATCTATTGTTCAGAGTGATGGTGATATAGATGGGGATATTATCAGCAGAATCCAAGTTGGATGGTTGAAGTGGAGGAATGCATCGGGCTTATTGTGTGATAGAAAAGTACCCCTCAAACTTAAGGGAAAATTCTATAAGATGGTGGTGAGACCTGCAATGCTTTATGGTGCTGAATGTTGGCCATTAAAAGAGAAGCATAATTCTAAGTTAAGTGTTGCAGAGATGAGGATGCTCAGGTGGATGAGTGGCTTTACCCTTAGAGATAGGATACGAAATGAGCATATTCGTGAAAAGGTTGGAGTAGCTTCAGTGGAAGATAAGATTAGAGAGAGTCGCCTTAGATGGTTTGGTCATGTAAAACGGCGGCCTCCCGATGACCCGGTTAGGAAAGTAGAGGTCTTAGATTTGACTTATGTTAAGAAAGGTAGAGGTAGACCTAAAAAGACTTGGTTAGAAAATATTAGAAATGATCTTTCTTTATTAGATTTAAACGAGAATTTGACTTTTAATAGGACACAATGGAGAAAAAGGATTCTTGTAGCTGACCCCACGTAGTGGGATAAAGGCTTGATGTTGTTGTTGTTGGTGGTGGTGTTACCAGAGGTAATAGATATTATGTTTGTTGTTACAATCTAGGAGGCCAAGCTTATAATTTGATGATAACAAATATTATTGGGTGTTATTTAATTTCTCATATTTGTTATTTTTGTATATATGTTATGTGTGTACTAACATTTCATGTACATCATTCACTAAGAACCACTAATGGATCAAAGCTCAAGACTGGATAGTATATGATTGATTTTTATAAGAGTCGGTATTTTTATCTTTTTTTTAGTCAAATCTATTATAAAACTATATGATAACTTAGCAACCGTGCACACACATAGGGCGAGAGAAAATAAAAAATATTTTAATTTTTTTGTAAATGTACTATATGATTTTGATTATACTGTATGATTTGTTGCTACATAAATTAATCAACATATTTTATTTTAAATGAGAAAAATATAAATTTTAAATATAACTAATCGTACAGTACGAACACCACATCTTAATGGACGATCAGCTATAAAAAAAAACTCCGCCATCGAATCTAACTTATCTAAAATAGGTAAATTTGAATTTTAAAATTTAAACTATTCATACTATACAAATCATTTTGTACTATACGATTTTTTAAATCATTACCTAATTATGTCAGTTAATTAAGCAATCAAATTGAATCTAATTGATTATAGATCGTACTGTATAATACATATATCCTACTGTACGAATCACTCGAGAAGTCTCTGGATGAAATTTGGTTTGTCTAGTACAATCCAAAAATTGTAATGTCCGAATCACCCAAGAGCTCACTGGGCAATTTTTATTCATCCAGTAAGATCTGATCCTAAGTTAAACTAATTGTATTGTATTACTATTCATTCATACAATACACTAAATTAAAGAACTTTAACTAATCATCCTGTAGGTTGTTCATTATGCAATACTACAATAGGAGAATTGTACTAATCATATTGCACAATCGATAGATCATATTGTACGAACCGTATCGGTTGAATTAAAAATTAGGATTTTCTCAGAGCCTCTTATTTAAATAATTTTTATTTCATTTTTAAGAGTTTTTTCATAATCATTGGGTTGTGTCATCTATGAGAAAGCGTCGAAGAGAATGCTTTGAGCTAGAGAAAGAAAGGGTGGAGTTTATGAGAGAGGGAGAAGATCCTTGTGGGATTTAAGGGAGTGTAAGAGGGTGTTTTCACATGGTTGATCCAGCGAACTTGCACATGAGTTTCTACATATGCCAAGATTTGTCTTAAGGGAAGCTTTGGGAAGAAGACTCCTTTGGTGACAAAGGACCCAGCTAGTTCACTGCAACGGGTTGGTGAAAGGGATTCGACTAATCCACCACACCAGATTAGTGAAAGGGATTCAACTACTATGTCACACCAGTTTGGTGAAAGGGATTCGACAATTCTGTCGCACCATTGGTGAAAAGGACTTAGCTACTCTATTGCACTGTTGGTGAAAGAGATTCGACTACTCCACCACACCGGGTTGGTGGAAGAGATTTTGTAAGGACTTCTTCACCTTGTCGTGGGGGAAAAAGGAAAGTTACTAAGATTTTAGTGAAATATTCTGAGTTGAGGACTCTGGGGAGTGGATGTAGGTCAAGGTTGATCGAACCATTAAAAATTTCTGATATATTTGTTCTTATTTTTACTGCACCTTATAAATTTTTTGCAATTTTACTTTTTTGCAAATCCTAGTTAAAATGTTGAGCATCATTTGGATTTAGTATTTTTTAGAAAAGGAAAATAAAAAATCTAAAAACTAAAAAAGAAGAAAAAAATTTTGTATTTATTTCTTACAAAATAAAAAAAAGCATTAGATTTTTCATATCATTAGCTTCCACATTACAAGATATATTTTTGAACTTAAGTTTTGAATTTGGTACTAAGTTTTTCAAAAATGATTTTTTGAAAAGAAACTATTTTTTTAAAATACCAATTCACCCCCTCTTGGTGTGCTTATAGTTCAAGTGGTCTAACACCCAAAAATTAAACTTTCAATTGGTATCAAAGTGGGTCCTACGAATTAGTGGTTTAAAAATCTCGAGAAAATATCCATCACACTTTGGGAATAAAAATATCGTGGAGGGTTATTCAATAATCCATCCACCATTATTCGATAACATTCCCTTTGAGTTCTGGAAAATTCTTATGTCCACGTTTTTATAATTGATTAACTATCATATGTAGCATATGATATGAATAGGATATTCTATACCTTTCCAAATTATGAATAATGTTAAAATTGAAATTCCCTTAATGAATAGAGTATGGAAGAGAAGGAATATGCACAACTTAATGCAAAACTTTAAACTATTTTTTATGTGTATGAAAATCTAAGGATTACATGCGTGTTTCTACTTGCACTACTGACAAGAAAATATAGGCTAGGCTTTGTGTTACTTATGAAGGTACAAATGAAGTGAATCAATCATGTCTGAATTTACTATTGCATAATTATTAACTATTTTGCATGAAATCTAATAAGACTATATCAGACATGTACACAAGATTTATTAAGATAGTAACATCCTTGCATGCTTTAAGTAGAGAACTATCAAATTTTGAAAATGTGAATAAGATATTATGTTATTTGCCCGATAGCTTGGATGCTAAAGTTAGTGTAATTTTTTAGTCTAAGGATTTAAATATATACTTTATTGATAATCTGATGGACTCTCTTATTGCAACGGGCAAAATATTAACTAAAGACTTATAAATATAGGTGAAAGAAAAAAGGAGAAGACTGTGGTGCTGAAGGCCAATGATACAGATAGCTCCGACTTAGGAGATGGGAGCGAGGAAATAGCTTTAATAACAAGCCAATTCAAAAGCTTTCTGAAGCGCAAGCACAAATATCACCTCTACAGAAGCAAAGGTAAGAATGGTAAAAGTAATAAATTTTCTTCTAACATAATTTGCTATGATTTAGGAAGCCTGTATATCTGAGGTCAGAATGCCCAAATCTTAAGAGCCACTCTGTGAAGGAAAGGGGTGAGATAAGCCTAATGCAAAAAAGGGAAAGAAAAAGATGCAAAAAATCAGCTTGGCAGACTTAAACTCAGACTCATCAGAACAAGAGCCAGAAGAGGAGATAAAAAATTTGTGCTTAATTACAAATGATTGTATTACAAACTCGGATCAAGATGAGGAATGTGAGCTATTCTATGATGAATTGTATTCCATTTTTGAGCAAATTAATGATTCACATAAAAAATTGAAAAAGTAACATACATGTTTGAAAAAGAAATTTGTTGTTTTGAAAAGAGAGAATGATATTTTGATAAATGAGCATTCTGTTTTCAAAATTGAATATATTTCATTAGATAAGGAGCATATATCTTTACTGGATGAATTTGATGCATTGAATAAGAAACATATTGAATTATCAAAGTCATATAATTTCTTGAAAGATGGGCATATTGAGTGAGAGAAAATATTCAAGGAGTTATAGACACTTGCATCAAAATTAGATAGTAAAGAGCATGAGTTATTAGTTGAACTAGGAGTTGAGAAAAGTGCAAATGAATACATGTTGAATAAAATAAGTGCACTTCAACAGAACACAAAGGCTTATGCATACACAGTCATAACCTAGGACACAACATACATCATACATTCCTAGGAAAAGACATTACCTCTCGCATAGATTAGTAAAGCAATTTTTAGGGGTTAGGTGTTACTCTCATGACATGTTAGGACACAATGCCTAAACTTGCACTTTACACCTTAGATCACACTTAATTTGGAGGCCCAAAGTTGCATTACTGCATGATAAACATGGTATGCATACATTTAAGCATAAGGAAAGACCCAAACCCACTTGGATTCCTAAAATTGATATTTGATTAAGTGTGTAAGTATGTTCTCACAAGAGGTCTAGTTAGAGTATATAGTACCTTGACAGCGGATGTAACACCTAACTAGAGATCTGAAACATTTAATGCCACTAGAGACCAGGAACAAAGGTAAAGCTACATCAGGAGATTGTACTACTAGAAAGGTAACGCGTGCATGTAGTATTAGTAAAGTTGATGAATTATCAAATGTTAAAATATTTTGTAGAAGAATTCTTAAGCATTATTCATCTGTGATAAAATTTTTATATTAAATTTATTTCTCCACAATATTTACAAGTATAAAATGATAAAAATTGCATTGATTAATAACTAATAAATTTATGTGAATTGCTTTGATGAATCATATGATGATAATTATTTTGAAAATGAGTTTTGGTGAGTGATTGTTATTTTTAAAATGATTTTTTGATGAGTATTGTTTTGAAAATGATTCATTGATAAAGGGGTGGTTATTGTGTTGATTTTTTTTTATGAATTGATAATTATTATTTTAAAAATAACACTGCTAGCTTAAGGATACTTAGAAAAATCACCATGTAATGGTTAGTTATAAGAATTCTTAAGTTATAAGCCTTGAAAGAACACCTTTTGTGAAGCATGACAAGTAGGAAAAGAAATAAAGTCCACTTCAAATTCATTTAAAAATGTAGTGACCACTAAGTATACTTAGAGATACTTTATATGGATGTATTTGGACCTATTAACACAGCAAGTCTAGAAGGAAAATAACTTAAATTTTTATTACTTTGATGATAACATTAAATGCACTTGGAAATATCTCATATAGATCAATTTGTACCTCTTGATATAGTAAGTCTAAGAAGAGAGTAATTTGAACTTATGATGTTTTGATGATTACACTAGGATAAAAGTTCTTGAAATAAAAGTAAATTAATTAAAAAAGTTAAAAAAAATTACTTCATGATCAATTAAGAGATAGTTTTGCCAAACCCCTAAACTATGATATATTTAGCACACTTAGGACTTGCCTAGGTGTAAATGACATTCATGCTTAGAGAAATTGGGGTATATGTATGATTGAGGTACGTTTGCTTATTTATTTTGTTTGTCGTGTGAATTATGTTTATGTTTTATGCATGATTGTATGTTTTAGTTTCTATTTACAGGTACATTCCATTGCATGTTATTGTGATTTTTCTTTCTTTCACTATATATATGTATCTCTTTTTTTTTCTGTGTTTTGTGTTTTAGTTGCTTGCTTTCTCTGCTTTGTAGTGTATTTTTTTTTTCTTTCTTAGCATGTGCATGTATTTTCAAATTCTTTTAAGTAGTGTGTTATGTAGTTTGTTTAATCCTTGTAGTGTCTTGTTCTTGTTGTATTCAATCATAGTATCTCCTTTTTTAGTGATGTCAAAAGGGAGAGTAGGAAGTTGTTGGATATATCAGTTTTTCCTTTAGTGCAGTTTATTTTGTTTACAATTTTTGTGTGTATGTTTTTGTTTTATATTATTAAAATAAAAAAAGTAGTTTTATAATTTTCTCCCTTATTTTAAAGATACCACTTAGTAAGGGGAGAGCATAGGAGAAAAATATAATTAAATTATAATTCAACCAATAATATTTGTCATCATAAAAAAGAAAGAGATTATTGCAATCTGGAATCCTGAGCTTTTGTTTTGATGATAATAAATATTATTGGATGTTATTTAGTTTCTCTTGCTTGTTATTATTATATACATGTTCTATGTGTACTAATATTTCAAGTACATCATATGCCAAGCATCGCCAAAGGATCAAAGCTCAAAATTGGGTAGGATAGGACTATTTTTGTAATAGTCTATATTTATATCTTTTCTTGAGT
The DNA here is from genome assembly GCA_019925795.1 of Dendrobium chrysotoxum. Taxonomy (NCBI): domain Eukaryota; kingdom Viridiplantae; phylum Streptophyta; class Magnoliopsida; order Asparagales; family Orchidaceae; genus Dendrobium; species Dendrobium chrysotoxum. The sequence continues at coordinate 42,596,844 of CM034303.1, read as the reverse complement.
TAATGTATTATAAAAGGTGTATGGTAGCTTAACAATCATGCACACACACACATGCAGTGAAAATGAAAATATTTATTTTTTTATAAATCGTACTGTATGATATTGATTGTATTGTACGATTTATTACTACAGGAATTAATTAGATTATTTTATTTTAAATGGGAAAAATATAAATTTGAAATATAGCTAATCATACAGTATGAAACCACATCATACTGGACGATTAGCTATAATAAAAAATCCTGCTGTCAAATCTAAATTACCTAAAATAGACAAATTTAAAATTTGAAATTTAAACAACTCATGTTGTATGAATCATTTGGTACTGTGCGATCTTTTAAATAATTGCCAAATTAGGCCAGTTAATTAAGCAATCAAATCATATATGATTGATTCTGATCGTACTGTACGATATATATTGTACTATACGAATCACCTGAGAAGTCATTGGATGATGTTTGGTTCATCTAGTACGATCCAAAAATCATATTGTTCGAATCATCTGAGGGCTCTATGGATAATTTTTGTTTGTCCTGTATGATCCGATCTTAAGTTAAACTAATCGTACTGTACTACTGTTCATTCATATAGTATGATCAATTAAAGAACTTTAACTAATCATCCTGTAAGCTATTCATCATGCAATACTACAGTAGAAGAAATATACTAATCGTACTATACGATCGATAGATCGTACTGTAGGCCATAGGTGAGCCGCGTGTGTGAAGTAGGGGTGTCAATTTTGAGTCACGGGTCAGGTTCGGGTCGAACCCGACATTGACCTGGCAGTATTCGGGTCAACCCGAACCTGAACCATTTTTACAAACGGGTCAGATTTTCGGACCCAAACCCGACCCGCTTCAGGTCCGAGTCAACCCGACATGGCCCAAATGACCTGAAAACCATTGAAATCTATTTTTTTATTAAATCTAAAATATAAACAATTTGTAAACAATTTATGATTATATCAGATAGCATGGACACATGGTATAGTTGAAAATAAAAAATAAATTACATATCATTTATTCATTTAATCATTTACAAATACATAATGCTCCTCTATTACATATCATTAATTACATATTGAAAATATTGAATTGCAATATAATTATATAAACAATTACTATTTTTAGCAAGTACATTTATAATATCACATATCAATTGCTTACAAAATATTTTCAAACTAATTGCTCTATTAGACATTTACAAATCAATTTTATGGAAATGCTCCTCTAGCAAGTAGCATCTGCCTTCAAGCTTCAAGCACGACATAGAAGTATTCAACTGTAATAAAATAAGTTAGATCTGTATAAACCTTCAATACATTGCTCAGATTAAACCCTCCAAATCTGTAATCACCTAATGAGGTGTAAGTTCAATCAACATTAGCATATTACCATCCAAGGAGACAATTTGTATTTTGCATTAACTTACTATCTATTCATTTAAATATATAATATCTGCTCCCATAATACCAAATTACTAACGTCTTTTGGTTGTAACCGCCCCACTGTAATTTGAGAAGGTTTATCATCATCGCTTGATCGGTTCAAACAATAACAAATAGTCAAATAATATATGAATTCTGAAAGCAAACAGAACAACCAAGAAACCAAACAGAATAATGAATTACATGCTTTCATCAAAATAACAAACATGATAATGATTCAGAAGAAGCAGCAGCAGAGCCGAAACAGAACAACCAAGAAACCAAAGGTACAAATTCCTAAACAATCAAAAAATATAATGAATCAGAAGAACTGAAGAGGCAACATAGAGTCATAGATAACAGCTAGGACGAAGCAGCACTGCAGGCCTGCAGCAGGATATTCGAAATAGAAAAACAAAATAACTCACCAAACTCTCCCAATCTCACTAGATAAGCAGCAGCATAGATAACTCATAACTGATAACGAATCAGAGAATCACAATTTGTTCATAACAGTTAATAGCTATGCAAGAACACATGTATAAGATTAATCATTTTTTATTTTCATATAACTGAACTTTCCCCAGCTTCTCCCTGAAGTTCATTCACTGTTAAAGCAAGGATATCTTCAGTCACAGCTTCAAGTTCAGGATCATGTATAATTGCAACAAACAATAACATGTATTTGAGTTCTTAAGTATTAACACACATTATGTCATAGAAAGGCCTCAAGAAAGTTGAAATTTTCTCTACTCTTTCCCATTCTAAATTTGATGGACAAGTTTTGTAGTTTGAGTCACCCAATTCTAGATGTTGGAAAGCCCTTCGATAATAGATAGCACTATCTAACATTATGAAAGTGGAATTCCACCTTGTAGGAATATCTTGCCTTAAGCCCCTTTTAGATTCCAAACAACTCTGTCTTACACAATCGAGAAAGTGGAATTCCACCTTGTAGGAACATCTTGCCTTAATCTCAGGAATGATGTTTGAATCCTCCATCTCTTGAAGCAATTAAATAAAATTATACAAAGGAAAAAGGTAATATGTAAGTATGGATGTATGATTACAGATTACTAATTCAATATGAAACAACTACCTAAATAATATCATACCAACAAGATATTGGCAAGTTTTAACTTTTTAAGTGCCTACAACATAGAATCAAAGATTGCCAATTGTCAAGTACTCAAGTGGAAACAACATGTCACCAACTCCCATAACAGGTATTAAAGTTTAATTAACATGAAATACAGAATAATAGATATTGACATATTGTTATAAGCCTATAACAGAATAACAGATAAACAGAGAATCAAAGATAGCCAACTGCCAACAACAACTCAGCATTTCAATTTTCAAAACCTAATTGGCCCATCAAAATCCTAAATAGCATTTCAAAACACAAATCACATTATAACTGCGTAATAAGACTACGACCGCATCATAAGTTCAAAATCCCTAACAAAACGAACTTAAAAAAGTGCAAAAAGTGATGCCCTAATCGGCATTTCAAAACCAAACCATGGAAGGAAGAACCAAATAACTCAAAAATAACACTCTAACAGTAAGGCAGTGACTCAATAACATAGAAAAAAAAAATGACAAGACTCATAAGTCACAAACATAGCCGAAAGAATGTTAACACCTACAAGATCTAAGATATACTGATAGAAAATACGATGAGTCGAGGTCGCAGAGCTGCAGAGGATGAGAAAAGCCAAAAATATCTGGGGCAGAAGGCAGGAAGCTTCGCAAAAATGAGCAGCCCTAGCTTGGAAGCTCCGCAAAAATGAGTAGCCCTAACTAATATTTCAAGCTTCGACTCTCAAATTTCAAATACACACAGGCGCACAACGCACTTAAAATATTCGAGCAGAAGGCAGGTTAGCAAATCGGGTAGAACCGGGTCAAATTTAGGTTTCTCGGGTTGACCCGAACCCGACCCGAAATTACATACGAGTTAAAAAATGAACCCGAACCTTACCCGTTTCGGGTTCGGGTTGACTCTAACCCGAATTTTTTGGGTCGGGTTCAAGTCGGTTTTCGGGTCATGTCAAATATTAATAGCCCTAGCGTGAAGTGTAGACGCGGTGCGAAGGGGCTGCAGGACATGTAGGCTGTGGGATTGTTGCGACTCGGGCTCACGAGTTCTTATTTTAATGATTACAAACATTATGGCTCATATCTCCTAGTATTTTCAATGTATATTTGTTTGGTGTATACTAACTTTTCGGGAATAGCATGCACCTTCCAATAAAATTTCATGGCTCAAGAATGGATAGAATAGGTTATGATGTGATGATATTTATAATATCTCTTGATGTATTTTTTGTTTTCTTGAGTCAAGTCCTATAAGGGTGTATGCTTGCTTGTGACCATGTACACACATACTTAGGGGGAGTGAGATCTAGTCAAAACTAAAAGTTCAACTTTTGAACAAATCATACTGGACGATCACAGGATCATCCTGGATGATCTGTTCATTGAACTAATCATCTTGGATGATCCATTATGATCTCAAAACCCTAGCCACAATGATAATTTAGGCAAGGATTTAAGATTCAAATTTTGGTCTAATCGTCCAGGACGATCCATATTGTACTGGACCATCTATAATAATATTGCCTAAATTATTCCTTTGATTATTCAATCAAATATGCATATTTTGATATTCTAATCATCCTGGATGATCTGTATATCGTACGGGATAATTTGTGCAAAATTTATACTGATCATCCTGGACTATCTTGGGATCATCCAGGACTATCAGGTCAAATTCTGCACATCATCCTGGACGATCATGCGATCGTATTGGATGATCTTTGGCAGCTGAATTGAGTTTTTTAGGGTTTTTTGAAGCCGTATTTTTGGGCACATTGTCCTGGACGATCCTGCGATTGTCCTGGACGATCTTTTCTGATTGAACTAATTTGGAAGGGTTTTTAGAGCTCTCTTTTTAAGCTTTCTCAAGACACTTGATAGGTGTCTTTGGCAGCCATTGAGGCTTCATTTCTTCCGAAGAAAACTTGAAGAGAGAGCTTGAAAGAGAGAGAGGAAAGGGTGGAGTTTGAGAGGGAGAAGAGCCTTGGAAGGGGAATTTTCGAGGGAGTGTGAGGGGGTTCACACGGTTACTCCGACAAGCTTGCACCTAAGTACCATCGGATTCAAGGGTCATCTCGAGGGAAGTTTTGAGAAGAAGAAGATCTCTTTGGTGTCGAATGACCCGGCTACTCCGCCGCACCGGGGAAGGTGGAAGTGATTTTATAAGGGCTTCTCCGCCTAGCTGTGGGGGCTAAAGAAGAGTTACTAAAGGTTTAGTGCAATACTCGGAGGGTGCCTCCGGGGAGTGGACGTAGGTCAAGTTGGACCGAACCACTATAAATATGGTGTGTTCTTTCTGATTATTTTTTATATTTTATTTTACTGCGATTAACTGCTTGGGTGAAATCTCTTATTGATCTTTTTATTATTGATTTAATTCATTTTCACTGTAAGAGATAAAAAGATATTTCTTTTTGTTAAAGAAGTTTTAAATATCCAATTCACCCCCCTCTTGGTTAGCCTCGGGACTAGTTCATAAGGGCTTAACATCCCTATCGAACTTTCAAGTGGTATCAGAGAGGAATTCATAAAATCAAGTTTTAGAAAACTTTTGAATTTTGATCCATGGCTAATTTTGGAAATCTTAATGTTGCGAAAGGATATTCAATCACCCGACCACCTTTATTTGAAAATGTAACTTTTGATTTTTGAAAATTCATATGTCTACTTTCTTGAAATCAATAGATTATCATATGTGGCATATGATTCAAACTGGTTATTCTGCACCATCACGTATCATAGATGAAATTAAAATTGATATTCCTTTTTCTGAATGGAGTAGAACAGAACAAATTAATGCTCAATTGAATGCTAAATGTTTGAATTATTTTTTCTGTACTTTGAATTCTGATGATTATATATTAGTATCTACATGCACTACTGACAAGGAAATTTGGGATAAATTATGCACTACGTATGAAAGTACTTGTGAAATCAAGAAATCTAGATTAAATATGTTAATGCATGATTATGAATTTTTTAGCATGAAACCTTATGAGACAATATTGGATATGTATACTAGGTTTACTCAAATTGTGACATCATTACATGCATTAGGAAAAGAACTTTCAAATTTTAAAAGAGTTAATAAAATCCTATGCTCTCTACTTGATAAATTTGATGCCAAAGTCCTTGCAATTTCTGAATCTAAAAATTTGAACGAATATTCTATTGATAATCTGATTGGCTCATTCATTACCTACGAGCAATATTTGGGTCAAAAGCTTTTGGATGCAGGTGAAATTATAGTACTGAAAGCTGAAGATATGGATGAAAATGACTCAGAAGATGATGAAAGTAAAGAGTTAGCATCAATAACAAACAAATTGAAAAGTCTACTAAAGCACAAGCATCAACATCAACAAAAGTGGAAGAAAGGTAAAAAAGGTAAGAATGTTAAGATTTCTTCTGATGTTATTTGCTTTGGATGTAGGAAAACTGGACATATAAAAAATTAGTTCCCGAACTTAAAAATCCTTCCTGAAAAGGAAAATGGTAAAGCTAAGTAAATTATAATAAGGGCAAATAATACAAGGCAAGAAATCTCCTGGGCAGATCTAGCTTTTGAATCATAATAACAGGAGCGAGATAATATGAATTAATATTTTGCTTGTGTTTTTTTTTGTGTTTTTAGTTTTGTTGATTGTGATTTTTATTCGTTGTGTTTCTTTTATGTTTTATTATTAAATTTATTTTTCTTTTAATTTTTTTTTAAATTGGTTTCTTTGTTGTTTTAGTTGTTTCTCTGATCAGCACATACATATCACTTTTTGTTTTATTTATACTTAAAAAAATAAAAATTATTTTTTAAAGATTATATTTTTTAAAAATGGAAAATTTACCTCCTATTTTTTCTAAAAATTCTATATATGTTATTGTTGATTTCTCTAAAATCAAGCAAAAGAATGAAACTCATGATTTTGTCTCTCCATCTTAGCTCTTTGTGTTAGGCTATTTCACTTTTGATTCAAAATCTATTTCAAATTATAAATTGGTTTTTAAAATTGAAATTTTTTTATCTCCCAATATTTTGTCTATCTCATAGGAATCTTTTACAAATTATTGAACCAACTTCAAGATTATCTTATTCAGGTTGTTCGTCTTTATCAAAAGAATAAGGTTTGCTGATTTTAAAGATTTAGAGGGAGGCAAATTACAAAAATTAAAAGATGCGCAATGTCGCAAAAAATGGAAGGATACACAAAGTGTATCAAAAATAAAAAAAAGTGCAATATCACCAAAAATAGAAGGATACACAAAGTGTATCAAAAATTAAAAGATGCGCAAAGTGCGCCAAATTGAAAAGAGGCACAAAGTAAGCCAATAAAAAGTTAGCTTCCCTTCTTGTAAATCTCTAAAGTTTAGTAAACTCTTATGTCTTGTCGATTGATTCATTACTTGAGCTTGAAAATCAAGATTTTTGATTCATTACTTTGCATTAATCTTCTATTAGATATATTTTATGAAAGGAGTTTTAAAAGATTTTTGTTTTCTTATGTAATTTATTTCTTGATTTAAATATTGGCTTAAAAAGTTTTTTAGCCTTTTTAAAACCTAAGCTTAGATTAATAATTTTTGAATTTCTAACCTTTCTGGGTTATGAGTAGTCAATACATGCCTTACTAAGCGTTTGAATAAAATTAAGAGGTAACTTTCTCATTTCAAGAAAATTCTTGATATTTCAAAATAATTTTTCAAATTTTTTTTCCACCATATCAGGGACCGTTTTTTATCTTTTAGTCTATTTTTTCTATGTTATTTTTCGTTGCTCCTCTTCTTTTTGATAATATCAAAGGGGGAGAACATACTGTTATATTTGTGAATTTTATTTTTATTCATTGTATTTGTGTAGTTTTTTTAAATAAAAAAATTAAAAAAAATATTTCTCCCTATTTTAAAAAGTCTTTTCTTAGTGAGAGGGAGATTAAGAAAAAATACTTTTTATTTGTAAATTCAACCAGTAATATTTGCTATCATAAAAAAAAGGGGAGATTGTTACGACTCAGGCTCACGAGTTCTTATTTTTATGATAACAAACATTATAGTTCACATCTCCTAGTATTTTTAATGTATATTTATTTGTGTGTATACTAACTTTTCAGGAATAGCATGCACCTTTCAATAAAGTTTCAAGGCTCAAGAATGAGTAGAATAGGTTATAATGTGATAATATTTGTAATATCTCTTGATATACTTTTTATTTTCTTGAGTCAAGTCCTATAAAGGTGTATGCTTGCTTGTGACCATATATATACATACTAAGGGGGAGTGAGATCTAGTCAAAATCATAAGTTCAACTTTTAAACAAATCGTACTCGACAATCGCAGGATCATCCTGGACGATCTGTTCATTGAACTAATCATCATGTACGATATTTATATCATTCTGGATGATCCATTATGATCTCAAAACCCTAGCCACCATTATAATTTAGGCAAGGATTTAAGATTCAAATTTTGGTCTAATCGTCCAGGACGATCCATATTATACTGGACGATCTATAATAATATTGCCTAAATTATTCCTTTGATTATTCAATCAAATATGCATATTTTGATATTCTAATCGTCCTGGACGATTTATATATCATACGGAACGATTTGTGCAAAATTTGTACTGATCGTCCTGGACTATCCTATGATCGTCCAGGACTATTAGGTCAAATTCTGCACATCATCCTGGATGATCCTGTGATCATCTTGGATGATCTTTGGTGGTAGAATTGAGTTTTTTAGGGTTTTTTGAAGCCGTCTTTTTGGGTACATCATCCTGGACGATCCTGCGATCGTCCTGGACGATCTTTGCCACCAGAACTGATTTAGAAGGGTTTTTGGAGCTCTCTTTTCAAGCTTTCTCAAGGCACTTGATAGGTGTCTTTGGCAGCCATTGAGGCTTTGTTTCTTCTAGAGAAAACTTGAAGAGAGAGCTTGAAAGGGAGAGAGGAAAGGGTGGAGTTTGAGAGGGAGAAGAGCCTTGGAAGGGAGATTTTCGAGGGAGTGTGAGGGGGTTCACACGGTTGCTCCGGCAAGCTTGCACCTAAGTACCATCGGATTCAAGGGTCATCTTGAGGGAAGTTTTAGGAAGAAGAAGATCTCTTTGGTGTCGAATGACCCGGCTACTCCGCTGCACCGGGGAAGGTGGAAGTGATTTTGTAAGGGCTTCTCCGCCTAGCTATGGGGGCTAAAGAAGAGTCACTAAAGATTTAGTGCAATACTCGGAGGGTGCCTCCGAGGAGTGGACATAGGTCAAGTTGGACCGAACCACTATAAATCTGGTGTGTTCTTTCTGATTATTTTTCGTATTTTATTTTACTACTATTAACTACTTGGGTGAAATCTCTTATTGATCTTTTTATTATTAATTTATTCATTTCCACTGTAAGATATAAAAAGATATTTCTTTTTGTTAAAGAAGTTTTTAAATATCCAATTCACCTCCCTCTTGGTTAGTTTCGGGACTAGTTCATAAGGGCTTTACATCCCTATCGAACTTTCAGGGATGAGTAGGGCTACGAGACACACAGTGCTGCGAGATGCATGGGGCTGCATGCGAGTAAGTTTTGGGTCATTTCTGGGTTAGCAGGTTGACCCGGACCCGACTTAATTTTTTATACAGGTCGAGAATTAGAACCCAACTTGACCCGTTTGTTAAACGGGTCGACCCGAAACCAAATTTTTCAGTTTGGATTTTCGGGGCTAGTCAAAAATTAACCCCCCCTAGAGGGCAAACATATGCTGATATTTTTTGAGCTGATGGTTCTTTACTAGGGTCAATCTGAGCCATGCATTGCATTAGTGCATTTTATTGCAAATTATCAACAAACTTAAAACTTTCTATTTTAACATGTTATTTTTTTCAGTTTCACTTATTTTTTTAATTTTTTCGCACATGAATATGTTACTAAAAGTAAAGGCTGGAAGACAATTTGACTAGGCCATCTTCCATTGCGGGGCAAATAATACATGTATTGTGCAATGTAAATGTATGTGAAACTAAAATTTATAAACAGACGTATACTTTATATTTAATAATAATTCTTTGTAGTTGAATATGTTAAATTAGTATTTAATTTATCTTTAAGAGTTCAAAATTTTTATGTTTAGAAATTAATAATTGAGTTTTAATGTTAAATTTACTTTTTTCCAACTCTAATCCTCTAAATCTCATATCCATAATTTTTAAATTAGTTAAAATTTATTTTTCTCAAGCAACAAAAAATTTAATTTTGAATTAGCAAAAAAAAAAAAAAACCTTTAATCCATTAGGTCAAGTTTAGCCCGGGTCAGGTTCGGGTCTAGGTTCTAGACTCAGTCAGGTTTGGGTCAACTAAGTTAAAAGCATGTCAATTCTAGGTTATACCAGAACCTGACCCGAAAACTTATTTTGACACCCCTACACAATATTAAAGGCTTACTTTAGGTCAATATAAACACATAAGGCTTTAGGATTAGAGCCATGGTTGAGACCTTTCAAAACTTCATTAGTCAAATTATGTTGTTAGTAATATCTCTCCCATTAATAAAGGTAGATTAAGCCTTATAAATTGATCTAAGTAATTTCTTGAGTTTGTTAGCTAGAAGCTTGACAACCTCTTTATAAGTAACATTGCACAAGGACATTGGTCTGAAATCAAGCATGGTGAAGATATGCAAGGATTTTGGGATTAAGGCGATTGTAGAGTATTTCACTCTAAAAGGCATGGAGGTAATGAGATAGCAGTGTCTAATGGCTTGGATAAAATCATTGCTAATAACATCCCAAGAATCCTTGAAGAATTGGTAAAAAACCCATAAGAGCCAAGAGCTTTATCATTCCAACTTCAAAAGGACAAATTTAATTTCCGTAGGCCAGAAATCTATGACAAGATTACTTCTATCCTTAGCAGTGAGCTTGTGGCCAAGAGGGATATTGTCACCATTCTGGCCATTAATAATGTCTTATTCAAAAATGTGTATAATTAGTTTATAGCCTCAGATGTAATACTATTCTGTGAACTAATGGATCCACCATCACTAATAATTTCCCTGATAATGTTTATATTGGCTCTTGTTTTGATATTTTGATAACCTAAGGTCATATTCCCCCTTAAAAAGCTAAGTACATTTAGCCCTTTGTTTGATCCAGCTATTTTCACTGTTAATGGCTTGGATAAGATCTTTATGATTTGAGAGAGCAGAGGCAAGAAGGCTTCTATCGAGCGAGTTAGATTGTAAACTGTTACAAATTTCATTTTGATTCTCCTTTAATTTGGCTATATAGTTCTGAAGATTAGAAGAGGAATACCAATTTGTGGACTTGAGAGTATTTTTTAGATTTTTTTTATTTTTTATATAAAGAGAACATAGGATTCCCCTTGACATTAATATTCCATGCAAAATGAAAAACATCCAAAAGGCAGGAATATTTGACCAGTGGTTCATATACATGAATCTTATGTAAGCAACTATAAAAGAGTCCATTTGAAGTAAAATAGGAGAATGATCAAATAAGAGAGGACTCATAATATTGAAATGAGAAAGTGAAAAAGATGTCAGTCAAGCATAATTACAAAAAGCGTGGACCAAAAGGCATCTAATAAGATTGAGAGTCTTTTGTTGTACCAAATGTATATTAGACCACTATGTGGGAGGTCATTCAATCTAGCATTATAGATATAATTATTGAAGTCCATGAGCATGGCTTGAGGAGGGTTCCCTCTAATTTTTTCATTAGTTTTTATAACGCAGTTAAATTCATCCATAATGATCCAGTGGTCCAACATATTGATGAAAATATCAGTAAGATCCTCCCATACAGTTTTTATTTCAAAAACTACATTAGTTGCATAGAAAAAAAATGATAATAATTTTTTTTAGTGGGGATAATAATGAGTTGACCATGGATATATTGAGAATGAGCTTTCATAAGGATGAAGTTGACAGTATTGGAGTAGCATTTTACCCAAATGCACCCATTTGGGGCCAAGTGAAAGTTATTATAGCTACCCTCTTAGCAAGAAAATATTGAATTTTCTTTAATTGAAAGCACCCTCGATAGAAGCCCCATTAAGTTTAGTTTCAATCAAACAAAGGAAGTCAGCATGATGGTCGTTAATTAAACTTCTACAATCATTTACATGACCATTGTTGTTCAAACCTCTAACCTTTTAACATAGAAAGTTAGGAAGAGACATCAAATATTATTGGGTAGTTTGGGGGAACCTCTTCTTTTGTCTTGTTTTCCGAATTTGTTGATAGAGGAAGTGGAGTTAATGATGGTTTGAAGGCTCGAATTGTGGATGAAGGAAAAGTTGGGGTCTTGATGGGGAGGGGCCAAGGTGAGTTGGTGGAGCTTGAGATAGCCATACTCAGATCAATAAGGTTAGATTAGGGGGGGCAAATACCTTGAGAAGAGATAGAATAAGAAATAATCTGAGCCTTAGAAAAGGAGGGAGCATCATGCTTAATAGCTTGGTTAGAAAAGCTGGAGGTGGGAGAGGCAAGAGCAAGAGAGTTTAGGTCATGATTCAAAGAGATGTTTGGTGCATATAGGGTAAGGAGAGGGGTCATTGGCCTTGTTTATATGCTCGAGAGAAGGTTAAAGGATTTAAGTGTATGACTCCGACCCCTTTGATGGGTTGCCACAAATTTTCTAAACATCTGTGGGTTATGGTAAGAAGAGGATTTAGGGCAAGAGTGAGTTTCATGTGCAAAGGTGTTACAAGCAACACAAGGAGAGGGTCCCATTCATAAAGAATTGATAGCTTGAACTTCTTACCTCCTAAGAAGATACAAATTTCATTTGGCAACACATTAGAAGTTTAAATTTTTATGCTAACATGGGCAAAAGTGAGTCTAGATATATTCGCAGTAATTCGGTCAATTATTACCGAAATTTTGATTTTACTAACTATTTTAAAAATACCAATTTACACAACTCAACTTGATCGGTTGGTTGGAAGTTTTGGCTACTAACCAAATGGTCTTGATTTTGACTCTTGCGCATGTGTTTTATATACTAGTTTGCTTGCAAAGCAAAGCGGAAGATTAAAAAACTTCATCAAAATCGACATCTCCTTAAAATCTTCTTTAATGGAAGTAAAATCCAACGTCCAACGTTTAAATAGAAAAGGACACCCTAAGGTCCAACGTTAAGAACCATTTCCAAATCCTCACAACAAGAAATTTTTAAAAGATTAAAAAAAAAAAAAAACCTCAGAAGAGCAAATTTATTTCGCCTTTTAGTTGCAAAAACCTTTTAACCGTAATGAGCAAGCTACTGCAGAACGATTTTCAACTTGAATGTGAGTGAGAAGCGAGCAGCCCTTTCCAATTCAATGGAAGGGCGGCCGGAAGCAGATTTGGTGTTGACTGATGGGGGCGGAGAACTGAGGCGTCCTTGGATGGTAGAAGGGATCCATGCCAAAAAAGCCCAAGGTTGCGGAGGAGATCTAGACAGCTGACCGAAGCAGAAGCAAGGAGTAGCGAGGAGGCGGCACAAATCTGCCTACAGTAACTCCAATAGCAACAGTAAAATTTGTTGAAAAAGTTTGAGTTAAAATGAGCAGCCTATGTCATGGTTTTATAAGAATATATATATATATATATATATATATATATATATATATATATATATATATATATATATATATATATATATATATATTGAAAATGTGGATATCTATCCGTTGTCACTCCCGTAGAAGAGGCATTTGGCTGAGTAACTAATTCATCGACAGGTCTAGCGGTAACCAGCCCCACAGATGTCTAACCACACACTTATTTTCTCCTTACTTAAGACGACGTCGCGCCGCTTGAGAGATGAATAGAATGTGAGTTTAGGGGTACCCAATCACGCTCGCCCACCAACTTAGCTAACTCCGATGGGTAAAAAAATATATTTTCATCTTCTATCTAAAATCAACCACCCCCCATTAGATATAAAGGTAATAGAAATGATGAAAATGAATAGAGACTCCTAACATGCCTAGCCTATTATTATTATTATTATTGTTTAACTACTTTTAATAAAGATTCTCATCATACATGCCTACATAGATCTTTGAATTAAAAAAAAAAACTTATATATATGAAATTTCTGAAAATATGCACAGTGAGATGATAAATTAAAAAAAAAGGCAATTCAAACAACCCAAATTTAATCGAATGTTCTCACTTACAGTTTCCATTCCAGCAACTGGGAAACTAAAATGCAAGAACTCAAATTCCCTTTAGAACGCTTCAAAACATAAAAAGATATAAATAATAAGACGTGAGAAATGACAAATTTTCATTACAAAAGTGAATTAAACCCCCTCTCCCTCTCTCTAAAAGAAGTGACAAATGATAGAAAAAAAATACATAAAGGTATTAAAATCGTACAGACAAAAGCTAAGCTATAGAGAACGAATCTCACCCAAATGGAGAGGGCACTGGCCCTGCAGCAGAATCTGATCTCTTGATGCTTCCCATACCACAAACTATGCATCCAGGTGCGGAGAGAGCAGAGAATTTTGCACCGCATAGACTACAGATATCATGACCAATTGTTGGGAGACGGCTGAGGGTTGCAGCGCAGAATTGAGAGGGATCTTCCTGTGGATCAATTGACTTGTTTGACAGCCCTCTCTGCACGCACATATCGATCAGGCTCTTCAGCTCATCCTGCTTGCTAGGTGGAGCCTTTGAGAAGAGGAGGTCAAGCATTTGCTTCGCATAACCATAGTTCTGAACTTCCATGTTGCGTTTAATGGCGGTTCTTATGCAGTTAATCCGGTGCTTTGCGAGAAGTGGTAAAGAACCAAGATGGCGAGAGAGCCTTGCCATCTCCTCCTTTGCACTGATCATGCTAGGACCTTGGACCTTCTGGAGGCGTGCAATTTCCTGGAGTATAAATGGGTCAGTAAATTCATTTAACGATGATTAGCACTAACAAATGGCAACCATCACTTAAAAGCTGCTTGGGTTGTTTAGGATGTGGTAGCTAGAGAATCAAACAGAGCTAGAAGATCAAATGATGTAATAAGTTTGCAGCTTGGCTTGTCTATTGATCAAACTTCATAATTGTGGGTAGATTTGTTTAATTAGTTTAGTAAAGAAATACAAACTAATAACCAAGATGAATACCAAGTTGAGTTCGACATTTAACTTATTATTTAGCATTTTGGCCTGGTGGTTGAGTTCTTTATGCGCTTCAACACTTAGCCCAAGTTCAAAATCAGTTATTCATTGTCGTTGCCAGTTATTGCTTAGTAAAGATCTTGGAAGTATGACAAAGTTCCCAGGAATAAATGCCCCTTGCATCAAATTTGTGCTTTAGCAATCAAATTTTTCCCAAAAAGAAAAAAAGTTGCATTGGATACTCAGTTTGAGATGATAACCAAGTACTTTATTGTTTACGGACCAGACTTTACCAAGAAACATCCTTCATACAGCACTCCTAATAGCTGGTTGATTCTATATTTTACTTTTAATCCTCCTGCTGCCATTTTCTTTTTTTTTTAATTAAGAAAGAATAAAGGAAAAGGAATTTCTGTTGCATATAGAATTCTGACCCTGAATTACTCAAAGCCTCACAATAGTCCTTTCAATGACATCAAATCAGACAATTTTTTCTAGGACGACAGAATCGGGAGTCTACAACCAGGCTTAAGTAATGAAAATGATTTGGAAATTATACAATAAGCTCTACACCAACGCAATTAATCCAAACCCATTTGTCACGGAATCAATAACAATAATAACATTCAAAATGAAAAGGTTAAAATGACCTGTAAATAATCTTCAAAATATTTATCAGGAATGACATACAAATAATATAAAATAAGTATCAACCAAACTTGTTTAAGCTAAGTGATCTGTGCAAGTTTTCGAGGAATTGCTAATGTAATATGCTTGATTTTGCAGTTGAACAAACATATATAATGCTAGCATTGAATTATTTATATGAAATCCCCAACAATCATAAGTTCTTGTTTGAAGAGAATTCAAATGATGCAGGGAATCATTAGTGTTGTTGAATGCTAATTTGTATGTGGGCTCCGAAAATTTACGCCCCGGCCTCTCCGCGGATCCCTTTCTTTTTTCCAGGTTGTCGATGAGAGTTTTAACGCTCAAGTTCTGAGGCAAATTTTCAAAAGGCAGATTGGGTTTGTAGATAAGTTACTACCCAGAGATTTCTCCCTCATTTTGTGAGGACTTTATAATCTAGGTTCAAGTTTCCTATAGGCGCAAGCCCCTATAGTTAATTACCTCTCCCGATAACGAGAGAGAACTTTCGATTAAGGATAGTCGTCAAATAGATATATACTATCGAACATATATGTAGTATCCAGAATATAGTAGCAGCAAAATTTTGTATTTGAAAATGTAATATTTAAAATTAGAAATTCACCACCTTGCACTTAAAGCGAGGGGGAGTGATGATAGACCCGATCAAGATCACATGATTCCGTCATCTCGGGTCATCATGGTCCTTCGTTTACTTAGTTAGAGGAGATAGTCGACCCAACCTGATAGAAGGACCCTTATCGGCAGTCATGGGTTGCTTTGTCCAAGGGTACCTTATAGATCTTGGGTGAATATTTGTCCAAGGAGACAAATTTGAATCCACCTTAACTAACAGAGGGTTTTGTGCCCTATTGATTATATTCCATTGATTCTGATCTCAAGGATTTGAAGACATTGAGGACATGCATGCTCTGACCATGACCGTAATTTAGTGGTGCCATTTAGCGGCCAAACCACCCGGTTCAGAGAGTCCTGATCATAACCGTTTACCTATGTTGTCATTTGGCGGTGAAACCACCGGTTAGAAGACACATGCCACGTCCTTACTGGCAAGAGACTATTTGACAATAAATCCTAATGATATTCTCGACCAAACGTTGGCTCTTTATGGGTTGAAGTAGTTTTTAGATTTGTGCATCTCAGCAAACTATTGCGAAGTGTGGATGAATTTTGCTTTAAATATTTGATGATTTATTTCAATTTTAAACGTCATAATTTTGAGGTGATTTTTAGAATTTTGGATTTTTATGGGCATTTAGGGGGTATTTTTAGATGTCTGTGGTCCCCTCCGATTGAGATTTTTTTTCAACATGGTCATCATCGGGATTTTCATGAGCATTTTTATTTTATTAGTCGAACCTTGTCGACTCTGTCAACTTGCCTATAGAGGATCGGGTTTATCATCGGTTTTATTCCTTTGTTAATGAATTTTCCTTATAATAGACCTTGAGGGCCTAATATGAATGTATGAAACAAATATCCCGGTCGACATTGTGACTATACATTTGTTTGATAATTCGAGTCATGTTGACTCCTACCTATTCACATAGAAGGATCGGATCCTCGAACTTATGTTCATTTCTTGACTCGCACAACATCCTCAGACGTCACGTATGTGCATACAACACGCTCGCCGGGGCCTGTGCGGGTGTATACTTTTACATGTATTCTTTGCATATTGTGTTTGTGTAGTAGTTATATGTATGTGGTGCCATAGGTATATGCACGTATTTGTGTGTATACATGTATGAATGCGTCAGCACTCTTTCGATGCATGAGGGGGTATTTTAAAATGCTTGACATTGATTAGCTATGTGAAGGATCGTCATTTGATTATGCATAGCATCTTATTTAGAAACTTGTAGACGCTTTCGGTCTGCTTATACGAGTATTGCAGATCCGATGGCATTATTTAACAGCACGTTGTGCTTCATTTATGCATATAGGCAATGAAGATTAGTTCATCTTATCTTCTACAAGTTGCTATTTTCCTCAGCATTCAACCTGCGGGAATATACTTCAGCCTGCAAATGAGCTGTGGGATGTGTTAGGGACCTCATACCCGTCGCTTGCAAATAAGCTGGTTTATTTGGTGTGACAGCTTGGCGCCATAAATTTATTGCCTTAGCTTATCAATGGCTCGCAATTTTTACTACGAATTCACTGCTTCTGCTTACAGGTGAATTGTAGCATTGGATTACAGGTCATTTGAGACTTCTTGCATACAAGCCGTTTTGAACTGTAAGCTTTATTGAATATATCCGTAAGTCTTCAGTGGATATCCAACAGCCACCTGCTATTGCATGCAAGTAGATTGCATTCAGCATATGTTTTGCTCGTCAGCGGGTCGTAGCACTACGCTATTGGTCGTTTGTCGCTTCTTGCAAGCAAGCTGTCATACACTGTAAACCTTGTTAACATCATCTACATGCAAGCAACAAGCATTCATGATTCATCAGCTGTTGTGAATAGGTGGACTATTATTATTGGCAAGTGCCGTTTTGGATCATTTGCTGCTTCGTGATGAGCTTCCTATAGTAGCTCATAGGAGTTTGCATTTGCTATATGTTATCCACCTTTGGTTGTAGCGGATTAATGCATTTTGCCAGATGCTGAGTTGTTAATTGTATGAATGTTCTGGCATTTACGGCATGCTGCATTTGTAGGGGTTTTTTTTTGGGGGGGGCAAGTGAATGTGTTCATTTGTGTATTGATATGGGTTGTCGGGTAAGCTGCATTCAACATTGATTTTCCTATGCATGCTGATTGATGGATTACTGCATTTGCTTGTAAGTGGGTTGACGTCGACTATAGGTACATTGTTGTGATATTGTGTTCATTGCACATCAAGCTCAACTATCCACAGGAGATTGATCACAAGGATGTTGTTGCATTCATCATATATCCTCTTGAGTGTACTTGTGGGGGTGATTATCGGTGCTATCGTGAGTGAGTGACTGTATACCTACAAATTAATGCTGATTGTCAGTTGCATTCACCATTAATTCTCCTATACACATCGATCGACAATTTGCCATGTTTGCTTGAGCATCTTTTAGCGCTCGTAAGAACTGCTATTTAAATGTTATTGACTATATATATACTTCATTCACTTCAAACTCATCGCATGTATCAAATTGTTTGGAGGGGGGGGGGGGGGGGGGATCATTGCTTGCGGGGAAGTGAATGTGTTCATTTGTGTATTGATATGGGTTGCCGGGTAAGCTGCATTCAACACTGATTTCCCTATGCATGCTGATTGATGGATTACTGCATTTGCTTGTAAGTGGGTTGACGTCGACTATAGGGACATTGTTGTGATATTGCATTCATTGCTCATCAAGCTCAACTATCCACAAGAGATTGATCACAAGGATGTTGTTGCATTCATCATACATCCTCTTGAGTGTACTTGTGGGGGTGATTATCAGTGTTATTGTTCGTGAGTGAATGTATATCTGCAAATTAATGCTGATTGTCAGGTGCATTC
This sequence comes from Dendrobium chrysotoxum, assembly GCA_019925795.1. Lineage (NCBI taxonomy): Eukaryota > Viridiplantae > Streptophyta > Magnoliopsida > Asparagales > Orchidaceae > Dendrobium > Dendrobium chrysotoxum. The sequence continues at coordinate 42,578,053 of CM034303.1, read as the reverse complement.
ACCATAATTCTCCTATACACATCGATCGACAATTTGCCATGTTTGCTTGCGCATCCTTTAGCGCTCGTAAGAACCGCTATTTAAATGTTATTGACTATATATGGACTTCATTCACTTCAAACTCATTGCATGTATCAAATTGGTTGGGGGGGGGAGAGGAGGGGGGGCATCATTGCTTGCGGGGAAGTGAATGTGTTCATTTGTGTATTGATATTGGTTGTCGGGTAAGCTGCATTCAACACCGATTTCCCTATGCATGCGGATTGATGGATTACTGCATTTGCTTGTAAGTGGGTTGACCTCGACTATAGGGACGTCGTTGTGATATTGCGTTCATTGCACATCAAGCTCAACTGTCCATAGGATATTGATCACAAGGATGTTCTACGGCTTGTAGAATTGGGAATCAAGCGTTCGAATAGGCTGTGGCTGGTTGTAAGTCCTACGGTCGAAAGATCTGGCCGCCTGAGCATGTGAAACAGAGGGTTTGGGAGTCTTGATCGTGCGATCCAACAGCTTGGAGCGGGGAATCATAAGGTAGATAGGTTTTGTGGGTTCACAAGGAGTGGAGGTAGCCAGCTAGATGAAGGAGGCCAGTCGGCCTGTACAACAAGGGGATAAGGCACCTGAAGAGGGAGTTCGACAATTCATATGTGAGGGATCGGGTGTAGAAGCTTCACAGCAGAGGGTTTGGAGAGCTACGGCTATTTAAGAAGAAAACGAGTGGAGTTCGGAAGCCCGAGGGTCGAAACAAAAAAAAAAAAAGAACGAATCCTTGTTTTTTTTATTTTTGAACCATGAGGTAGAGGTATATTTGATTTTGTTTTGACATGGAGACAGTGATAGACGTCAAAAACACGGGATTTACGCCAGAATTCCAGGGATTTGAGCAAATCGTCCAAGGTAACTTCGATTGAGATAACTTCTACTCACCATTAATTTTGATTTAAAAAAAATAATTTAATTTAATTATAAAAATAATAATAATATTATTATTATCATTGTTACTGCTATTGTATTCCGAAATGATGGAAATTAGCCCGTCACCAAAAAATGTTGATTTGCGTGCAGTTGCCCTGAAACTTGCGCCGATTTGCGCGAGCAATTTTCATTGGGCAAAATTATAATTTTTTTTGGGTATTGGCGATGTTCCAAATGCAATGGCACAATCCGTTTCGTGATCGGACATCGTTTGGGCAACGATGCAAGTAAATTTCGGGTGTCAGTTGTCCGTTTCGAAACCTCTTCCGTCCGATTTGGTCGCGAGGAGTTCCCTGTTAGGAGAATTCGATGCTCTGATCGCAACGATGCAATCCATTCGTCAATCAGAGGTCGTTTGGCCTTCAAGTGACGCGTCGAGCTGATGCGTGCGTGGTGAGCACATCCGACCTTGGAAAGTCTACCAGAAACGGGGTTGTCGATCTACGGCCATGATCGCACCGCTTTACTTTTGATTTTATTGTATTAGATTTATTATTGATGTATTATTTATTGTTTCTTTTCCGTTTATGCCCTCGCTTGAGAGTTAGTCATATGTAAGCCCAAAGGACATGTTAGTCTTTTTATTTTTCTTTTATTTTTCCTCATTGTAGGTGACTATTTAAAGCCACCCTCTTCATCTTTTGAGACTAATGATGATTATTATGAGATTTCTTTTTTCACTTGTGTTCTTGGAGAGCTTGTGAGCTTATGTGAGAGTTGAAATCCCTAGGTGAGGGAATCGGATCTACACTCCCCTACCTGTTCCCAGCTGTCCGTGGCATAATGTTAGCATGGATTTTGTACTAGGCTTGCCCAAGACTCTCCGTAGGAATGACGTCATCTGTGTGTTAGTTGATCGTTTTTCCAAAATGGCCCATTTTCTATCATGTTCCAAAACATCCGACGTCTCCCACATTACTAAACTGTACTTCAATGAGATTATCAGATTACATGGATTACCCAAGACTATTGTTTTTGATAGGGATGTTAAGTTCACTAGTTACTTCTGGAAAATCCTCTGGATGAAAATGGGCACTAACCTGTAATTCTCCACAGCCTTTCATCCTCAAACTGATGGCCAAACCAAAGTGGTCAATAGGAGTTTAGGTAACTTGTTAAGGTCCCTAGTAAGTGAACATATTAAGGATTAGGATTCCAAACTCACCACAGCCAAATTCGCTTACAATAATTCTGTGAACCGCACCACTGGCCTAAGTCCCGCTGAAATTATTTATGGGTACAAACCTAGGCAGCCGTTAGGTCTCATATCTATGTGTTCTAAGTATAGGATTTATGAGTCAGCATCTTCTTTTGCATCGCATTTGCATGAACTACATAAGGAAATTGCATGCAAAATTGAACAGAACAATATTAATTATAAACTTCATGCTGATTTTAAACGACGATTTAAAACTTTTAAGGTTGGTGATTCAGTGATGGTGCGGATTCGTCCAGAACGGTTCCCATAAGGAACTGTTAAGAAATTATATGCTAGAAGTGCGGGACCATTCAAAATAGTCAAGATAATCAATGACAATGCTTACGTGGTGGATCTGCCTGCAGAATTTAACATTAATCCCTCTTTTAACATAGAAGACTTAGTAGCCTATGAAGGTCTAGAGTTTAACCCACCAAATCCACTGCAAAATGAGCCTTGTGAGACCCCACCCTGTGAGAACCCAAGCCTACCTCCACTCCCAAATATTTCCAAAATACCTATAGCAGAGAAGGATGACATGATTCTAAGTGATGACATTATTTCCACAAAAGAAGGTGGACGAAGAAGGTATTTTATTAAGTGGAGAGGTAAACCTGAGTCAGAGGACACCTGGCTAAAGCGCGAGGAGCTCCAGCGGATTGATCCAGATGCATTAGAGATCTATGAGAGCACCCGGTACGCGTACTCGACGGAGTCGAGCTCTTTTCCATCCCGAGAGAATGATGAGGACATCCGACCTTGGAGAGTCTACCAGAGATGGGGCCGTCGATCTACGGCCATGATCGCACCACTTTACTTTTGATTTTATTGTATTAGATTTATTATTGATGTATTAGTTATTGTTTCTATTCCATTTATGCCCTCACTTGAGGGATAGTCATATGTAAGCCCAAAGGGCATGTTAGTCTTTTTATTTTTCTTTTATTTTTCCTCATAGTAGGTGATTATTTAAAGCCACCCTCTTCATCTTTTGAGACTAATGATGTTTATTATGAGATTTCTTTTTCCACTTGTATTCTTGGACAGCTTGTGAGCTTATGTGAGAGTTGAAAGCCCTAGGTGAGAGAATCGGATCACTCACCAACCGCAGGAAGCATTCAAGCTCGTGGTTACCTTCTCCTTCCTCTCTCCCTTCCCCTTTCTCCCTTGAACCGCCGACCTCCTCCCATAAAAATCCCTCCTAGCCGGCCGGCCAAGACCCACCCCACCTTCTCCTAACCGCCGACCTTTTCCCATCTTACCTCCCTCATCCAACCGAAATCCCACCACCCCTCCAAAGCCCAACCGGCCATCCTCTCTTCCACCTCCAAACCGCCTCACCCAAAGCCCCAAACCGCCAGCCTCCCTCCCTTCCTCCCCTTCCTTTCTTTCCCAAATTTCTTCTAGGGAAAGAATTGAAAACCTACCTAATTTGGATCATCTTAAACTTGGAAAGATTTTAAATTTCAAATTCAAACTTATTTGAATTTAAATCCTTTCCTAAAATAATATTGCTTTAATTTGGAAACTCCCCAATCTTCTCAAATCTGAAATTAATTTAGATTTTCAGATTTAATGCAATTCTCACATTCATCGAACCTGGACACCCCCTCTCCCTCTCCCACCTAATTAATGAGCCCATTAATGCCACTCCAATTAAGCCCTTAATTCCTCCAATTAAATCTCCATTCAAGCCCTTGCATAGGCCGGCCCATCCCTCTCTCCTATCTAATCAATTTCTCCCAAATTAACTCTCCAATCAATATCCTAATCCCCCTCAAAGTCCAGCCGCCCCCTCCCTTTCTCCTATCTACTTCAATTGCACCACTAAACCCTCAAATTCCTTTCCCCTTAGTTCCTCCCAGCCCTAGCCGCCTTTCCCCAAGCCTCCTCCTCACGATTTTCCCCCTTTTCTGAATTTTCTGATTGCTGTCCAAGAATTACAGCAAGGAAATTCTTGCTGTCCTGCACCTCCGAGGGCCACTCTTTGCTGCCCAAGATCTCTCAGCCTCCGTATGATTGCTGTCCAGATTTCTGGTCACCTATAGGCTTGCTGTCCTTGACTTTTCAGCAAGGAGTTTTGCTGCCCAACCTTCCGGAACGCCACCGTTCGCTGTCCAAACTTTTCTGGACATTATTGGATTGCTGTCCAGGAAATTCCAGCAAGAATAGTTGCTGTCCAGCTTTACGGAAATCCATTAATTGCTGTCTCGAAGTTTCAAACTCTGATGAAAGGTGAACCTCTTCTCCCAATCTTTCCCTTTCTAAGTTTTACCTTAACTTGTGGTTTTAATTGATTCATTAAGATCCTGTTAAGTCTCTCCGCTAAGCCTAGTATTTTAGAGATTGAGTGAGTGGATCTATTTGTATAGTGGCTAGTCTTATTGTTAACTTAGGGATTACTTGTTGGAAATCTTTCATGTATGCTACATTTTGAATAATTGATTGTTTTGAGGTTTTAACTTTTACGCATGTGACTTGGCCTAAGCTTGTTTCATCATTCTTCATGTTTTATTTCTTCGTTTAAGTCACTACAAGTATCTAACTAATATTGTTCTCTAAACTAAAGCGTGCAAAATCCCTAAATAACATCATCTAGGCATTTAGGTCCTGCATCAGTGCATCACTTAATTCACCGATTTTGCCTCTTTTCGTGCGTATTTTGATGCAGGGGTCAACATTGTAGCATAACTATGTAAATTTGAGCTCCTTAGAGCATAATACATCTATCATAATACCTGCAATAAGGCAACAGCAATCTTGTACTGGGCGCATATGGTGGCTTGTGCTTTTATATCATCTCCCCGTGACTGATCCTGAGCAAGAGCCAGAAATGCTTCATCAAAACAAGACAATGCATCCGAAAGCTGGTTCTGTTCAAGATGAGCAAGCCCTGTTTTAAAACAAATGGCAGCAGGAGCACCCCGGGGAACCTATGTAAACAATGACAATTCATGAAAATATAATCAACTGATTAAATATTAATAAGTTCAACAACTCTAAATTTGAAGAACATAAACTTTTACATGGCCAGGAGCAACAGAAGTGGGAACTGTTGAAGGGGTAGGAGATGGTTTTGTTGCAGCAGCTGTGGTGTTGGATCCTGGAATTTCAAGATAGCTCAGATCAACTGGTTGTGAGGGCATAGGCATGAGAGTGGGAGGACCAATGGCAGGAGCCTGAGATTGTGGAGGTATTCCACCATCAGGAAGACTAATTGCCTCTAAAGGAACACCAGTCTGTTGATATACCTGAGGTGGTACACCACCGTCATGGAAGCCAACATTTGTCATCACCTCCCTATTGGAAGAAAACCTGTTTCCTTCCATTACTTGAGAATTTTGTTCCATTTTAGACAAATATGTCCCAGGAGGCGGCAGCGAAGCAGCAACCTCGAATGAAGGAATTGTGTTCTTAAAGAAGTCCTCGGGAATAGGTCCAGCTGACACTCCCATACCAGTAATCATAGGGTTTGTCTGCATTGAGGTAGTAGGGATAGAAGTGTCATTCCCAAACATATCAATTGCAGGACTTGCTGCAGCCGCAGTCCTTATGGATGATGGCTGTGATGAAACTAGTGATATATCTTGAGATCCTCCTGACCTGGTCCTCATGGGAGCATCGCCAAGTCTGAATTGTTTCGTGGCTTCTTTGATTTTGTTAACATCCACAGTAGGGCCGTCAATTGGCTTGTCTCGGATTCTTATCCTTATCTTTTTGTTTTTTGATGTTGCTTCATCCTCCTCACTGCTGCTCACATCAACAGTACCATACAAAGATTTCTTGAACTCTTCTTCTGCTTTTGCCTGCTCGTCTTTAGGAGCAGCACCTACTAATTGCTTGGTTAAAATATCCACTACAGGATTTGCTTTTGCAATTCCGTTTGGACCTTCCTTGTTCAAATTAGGTAGTAAATCAGAATTTGAAGACTTGTTCTCATTTATCGATGCTGTGAATGCTTTAATCAAACTCGTTTCACTTACTTCTACAATATTTCCCTTTCCTCTAACTACACCTAGGTAAACACCAATTTGATCTGCTATGATGGTTGGAATACCGCCTTCACTGGTCTTCATATATGGCATGACTTCCCCTGCCAGCTCCCACTGGGGTATATCTTTCATGCTGACGGGAGTCTTGATTTCCCAGTTTCCACCACCCCATTCAGGTCCTTTAGGGACCATACTTTCAGCTGCAAAATTAGCAAAAATACCCTGTCCCCATCCAGTGGAGCGAACTCTTAATATTCTTTCACAGTATCGTCTTAGATCCAAGTCAGTTGCAGCATCTTCTAGTTTCTGAGAAAGGTGGCGCAGGGCACTAGGATTTAAGTGGCATATGAAAAGATCAAGCATACTCTCAAAATCCGAAATGACCTCAAAAGTTTCTTTGGCACTATCAAACTGGCCATATCTGAAACAAAGTAGCAGTAAATAAGTTGTAGCATGTCAACAGGTTGACAAATTAGAAAGAGAATGCCAAAAAACTAACTATACAAAAATCAGACCTAAGTAGAGAGAAAAGCACAAGGATCTGGAAACTTCTAAGGGTAAACATATAAGAAGTATCACATATGACCAGGTTGTACTGCCTAACTACGTCCATTTACATGTACATGCATATAAATGAGACAGGATTAAAGAGTTCAAATAGGTCTCAATAATGGATATCTCAAACTCGAGTTTCAGGATTCCTAAAAGAAGCAGCAGATCCTAAACTTGGTTATGTTACATGCAGCATGAATATTCATTGTAATGGTTAAACAACATGGTAGAGAAGAAGGAATGAAAATGATTTCTAATTCAAGAAAGCAACGATTAAAACTCAAAAAGGCAAGCAAAGCGTTGAACTGTGAATTGATTACTATGAGACCCTCAGATAAAGTGATGTAATATTAACATGCAATTGGAGCATAAGGATAAGAAATGTCATAAAAATTCACTGCATAAAATATGGAAACATCAAAGTAACATTAACTTGCCAACATGAATGCTGGAATTTCAATTACTTAGCAGTAAATGTGCAGATTTGTAGTGTCTTTAAGAAGACTCAATCTGTTAGTAAATAACTTACTTGATACATGCATATCCCAGCTGGCGAAAGCGATGGAATAAATGAGAAGTAGGAGGACACTGGGGGAAATCTCTTGAACGCAGATATTCATCCTTTAAGATTGATAAAGCAGTAGAGAAACGGAGGGCTTTGATTGCATAAATACATCGTAGTACCTAAGATAAATTGAAAAAAAATTCTAAGACGGAACAGAATATAAACAAGGGAGAGAACCGATCTGAGAAACATACTACGTGGGTTAATCCAAACCTGTGTAAAATGAGGACATGCTTGGGATAAAGATAAAGCAAGATCCCCACAAACAGGGGAGCCATTAGCCAATATATCCAGAGACCTTGGAGTAATGCGCAAACTATCAAACCTTCACAAAACAACAAAAGAATAGAAAGCTTCAGCAGTGCAGGCAAAACTTCACAAGAAAACATTAGTGAAAGCTTCAGCAGCTGTAAAATTATATACTGCAATTTCTTTATGAAGTACACGCATATGCGCGCATGCATGCACACATGAGAAATGCTCTGTAGGCCAACTCACATACCAAATCATGTATTTGGATCAATTATATAATGGCATGCGGAATGCATGGCCTATAATGGCATGTGGAATGCATGGCCCAAACAGGGCTTACCAAATTCCACAACACTTGCAATGGGCCAAGATGTCTTTTAGCTGGGTTAGGACTTGGAAATTTATACAACTCGTGTACATGTTAATAAAAGGTCTAATGGATCAAATAACTTCAACGAAAATATCCAGAGAAAATGGAAGAACCTTGAGGTTATCTGGTATAAGACCTCTGGAAGATCAATTTTCTGTTCAAATTGTTGCTGCATGGTTGCAAACCCAATCAGAAGAGGTTCAAGAAGCCCAACAAGACAGCTTCTTATCTCAACTCCCTTCTTTTGTCGGGGATTTATTTCTGTCGGATTTGCAAACATTAGGCGATCATTTAATGCGCCAAGCAATGCTGCACAAAAACAAGGGGAAAATCAGGGGAAATTTTTGGCAACAAGGAGATGTCTGAAAAAAAAGACAAGTCAAGATTAGGTATTTGAGCTAGTTGTTCTTGACATCAACATTTTTCAGTACATAGGAAACACCAGAAAAAAACTAATATGAGAAAGAAGTAAAAAAACACAAACCAGAACATGGTAGACACGTGGAAAGAATGGTCCGAATTTTGTTATCCCATCCAAGAACACTGACTGCAGTTGCACTTGAGAAGAGAAGTGCAGGCCCAACCCATAAAAGAGATCGGAAGTGCAAAATGTTAAGGGAAAAAAATATGAAGAATATGAGCAAACAAAATGCAGTTTAATGCATAACCATGTCATCTAATGAAATAAAAAGGCAACAAAGGATATAGATGGGTGTCCTCCATCAAATTTGGTTTCACTGCTAGACAGTATTTCTAAATCAGTTGAGCAAATCAATACCCTGTGGCTTGTAAGAATCCCAGCAACATGACCCCTGGGAGTCTCTTGCCAGTGAACCTAGGAAAATAGCTGAAGAGAGTGAGAATCTCTATATAGAAATTACATGAACTATTCAAAGTTAACCAAATGATAGATCAAATGACGAACAATAAAAGACTTCAAGTGTCAACTTAGATAAGTATCTAGGAATTTAGCATAAACAAAATAGGCATCACAAAATATCCTCATATACTCAATAAAACTGCAATAAAGCAGGTCTGGGAATCCGAACTCCCAGGTAAAACCAGAGTCTAAGCAGTTAACATAAAAACATGCTAATCCTATCTAGTACTGCGATATCAGTTCCACATAACCTAGCCAGTAAATGGGTTGTAATAAGATGTGGCAGTCACCGCTATTCCCAGAAACTCTAAGCATATATTCAGACATTTAACGAGACACCCTTAAAATAATTCATAAATTTAAAGATGAGCAAAAAACCAAGAGAAGATAGATATCAATTCAACATGAGAAAAGTATAAAATGCATCATGCCCTTGTAGGGGTTAGATTCCCTATGAAAGGAACAAGAGTGTATGAGAAATAAAGTATAGTACATGCCTGGATAACATGCTCATTCCGTTTAAGATTAATAAACTTCTTCCCCTCAGTTTTTGTTGAAATATTGCGTCCATCATCAGTAGATAAATGATATGATTGAAGAAGCTTGGCCAGACCTATATGATCACCAGATATAGAATACAGAATGGTTGACTCTGCAGTAAAGAGTTGACATTGTTAGGTATAAGAAAAAATATTTTGTAATCATTGTTTAAGGGTTTTTTTTTTAATTTTTTTTTTATTTGGAGGCAATAGAGAGATTTCTTTCACTTAACCTAAAGGAAATGAGAAGATGCGATCTACGGCTGTTTCAAAAATAAAATGATGAGGTCCTCGATCTGATCCACGTTGACCATCAGAAGAGTTACCATCAATTGCTCCATTATTTTCATTAACTTCTTGGAAGGTAGGTCCAGGTAACACATACAAAGCAAGACCACTTCTGTCCTCATCCAGAATAGCATATTGATTCTCATTAGAACTCAAAAGTGCTGCGTCTCGGCCTAAAATTGAAACAACAGAATCTAAGTCAAGAAAAATGAGGCTCTAGAAGAGATGCAGGAAAAGAGAGGAAGAAAAACCTTTTAATAAACTTCCTTTGTTATTTGATGATTGATCATGTGTCAGCTCCCGGTGAATAACAACTTCATGAAGAGAACCATTTGTGCCAATCAATTCAAAGACAACAAAAAACAAGTGTTGTTTTGAACTGTAAAGCATGTGCTTCGGAAGGCACTCTACATTTCCAGGAATCTGGACATATTTACGTAACATTAAACTCGGAATAGAACTAACACAGAACATAAAAAAGGAGGCATTAGTAATACCGTTGAGTAAAGCTTTTTGCACAAACTTTCAGCTCCTGTGGAGAGATTATAAGCCATTAGATTGAATCCATCTAGATAAAATACCTTGCCTGGATACTGTAGGACACGATTCTCTTTGTTGAAGAAATTTAACTCCAAATGGAAAGGCTGGAAAAAAAGACGGGGGCAATTAAAGACAGATGAAATATTATTCACTAAGAAAAGGAATCAAGAAAAAAGTTCCTGAGGATACCACACAAACAGGAACATCCTTTAGTAGGTTGTTTGCATCTGAGATCATTATGAGAGGCAACCGAGATATTGGGCCACTTTTTGCATGCCCCTCCATGAAATGCTGCAAGGAGATGTGTAAAGAGATCAACACAAAGTATAGCTTTCAAAAGATGAACGGTACCACATATTTATGGCAATGGAGAAAAAGTAACATTCAATAGGCATAAAATTGTAAAACTAATATTAATTATTTTGCACTTTAAATTGTATCTTTCTTGCACCAGAAAGAACACGTCCAAAACAAAGATCTTGGAACAAGTTAGGATTCAAAGCTTCAGAAAATCAAGTTGACAGGTATCAGTATTTCTTTCAAGGAAAAACAGCTGTGATAAGTGAATAAGCATCAATGTAAGAATAATTGAGGCTAACTCAATCAAGAAAGCATTTATGATTTCTGAAAAAAATAAAAGATCCTTTTCCTTATAGTTTTACTTGTTTCTTTTCTCCCAAAAAGATGTACCAGCATACTGTTCAGAATGCCAAGATACTGTGGTGCCATGCTTAAATGCAAGTCAAATGACCGGCAGAGATTGCACAAGGATCCGTATGCATGTATTATTAGAATCACAAACATCTCACCAGTAAAAGGAGAAAAAGGCTTCCCGTTAGGGCTGTCAAGGCTTGACCCGACCCGGACATGACCTGAAAAATTTCGTGTTCAGGTCAACATGTTTTAAATACGAGTTGGGTTCGGGTTCAACAAGCCGGCCTGTTTCAAAAATCCAGTCGGGTTCGGTTTGACCCGGAAACTCGAAAGTGACCCGTGAACCCACGCATTTGAGTTGTCGACTTGGGTTCGCACTTCGCCGGTTCGGTTTTAATTAAATGCAGTGTTATTTTTCGCATTCACGATTCATCCATTCTCTTTTAACTTCTCTCGATCGTTCTGTCGACTTCGTTCTCCTTTCTCTTAGATTTTCTCTCATCTGTTCTTTCCTCTTCGCTTCTTGCTTAGTTTCTCTCGTCGAACAACAATAGCTATCGGTGAAGGCAACATCTCAGTGGAAGGAAGTTCACGGGCCCAAAAGATTACATCTGTTTCACTGTTTGTATCTTTAATTTCTTTGCCTACTTAGGGTTTTCTACTGTTTTTGTGTTGATTGATATGGAGGTTACTATGAGTTGGGATTAATGTTTTCTTACCTCATCTTCCAGTTTTTACAGACATTCTTTAAGAATCGTAGGATTTTGGAAATTAGGGTTTTTCGTTTTTTTTTAATTTATTTTCCAATTTTCATGTTTTAGACTTTAGGGTTTGGTTTATATTACATTTGTTACTCTACAAGTTGTCATTGCCGCAGTGTTATTATTTAGGGTTTTCATGGTCTTCTATTTCAACAATCGTAGGCTCACTGTTGCAGTGTTATTGTGTTGTTGTTATGATGAAGTTATGCTTATGTAGTTCTGTGTAGTGTGTAGCACTGTAGTTATGTTCTATGGTAGTTCTATCATATGTGGTGTGCTACTATGTTTCTTTAGTCCCGGGCTCCCTGTACGTCTGTAGTTCTGTCGATTGTCATCTTTGATAGTTTTAAATATGTAATATTACTATGGTTGTCTTGATTCTATGGTTGTGTTGTTCTCTGGTTATAGAGTGCCTTGGTGGCTTGGTTCACTGGTTCAGTGCATATTGCATAATGCTGGCCTGCTAAGCCGCTAGCAGAGTTTTGGAGCCTTGGACCTTTGGTTAAATGCTACATGATCTTTAGTTGTTTACTTGTTCAATTGTGTACTAGACTACTAGTACTACTCTTTGTAACTAATAAGACTAATAAGTAATAACAATGTTTAATTTCATTTGTTAGATTGAGAACTCCAATACTGGTGTTGACAGTACTCCTATTCTACAGAATGTCAATGTTGTTAATGAAGGAGATGAAGTAGAAATAGATACTAATTATGTTGATGAAGTTGATATTTGCGATGATGATGTTAAAGAAAATGTTAAGAAAACAAGAAGGATGACTTTCACTGTATGGGGTCATTTTGAGATGTTACCTATACCTACTAATGATAAACAAAGATGTAAATGCAAAAAATGTTGTGCAACCTACCAATGTGATAGTAAGAATGGGGCTGACAACTTAAAAAGGCATTTGCAAGTTTGTAAAAAGAAAAGTACCCGTGATATAGGGCAGTTAATTTTGCAATCAAGTTCTAGCTCACCTATTTCCTTAACCAACAATAAGTTTGACCACTAAGAGTTCCATGATTTATTCACTACTGCTGTTATCATGCATGATCTACCATTTCAGTGTGTTAAATGAGTTGGGGTCCGTGCATTACTTCATTATCTCCGCCCAGACCTATAGGTTGTGTCTAGAAACACAGTTAGAAGTGATTGTAAGAAAATCTACATTAGAGAGAAAGCCAACATTCAATCAACCTTGGGTAGATGTACTAGCAGAGTTTGCTTGACTCAAATCTCCAGACTTCTATCAACACTAATGGGTTTATTTGTTTGATTGTACATTTTATTGACAATAACTGGTGACTACAGAAAAAGATTATTAATTTTGGATTTATGCCTCCCCCACATAATGAGATATCATTGTTTGAGAAGCTTCAATCTTTTCTTAACTAATGAAACATTGAGAACAAATATTTTTTATATAACTCTTAATAATACTTCTGCTAATAATATTTCAGTAGACTTTTTACGGAATCATTTGTTATTTGCTGTGAGCTAGGTTTTAGTGGTTGTTTTTGTTGTTTTTCCTATGTTGTATTCCCTGCATTGTAGGTTGTTATTGTCCTATTTCCAGGGTTGTTGTTGTATTCCCTGTGTTGCTGAATCTGTAGTCCCTATGTTACTGAATCCTGAGTTGTTGTTGTTTACTGGGTTGTCGGTTCATTGCTATGAGCTGGGTTTTGGTTCTTGTTTCTGGGTTGTTGGGTGTTGTTTAATAGATTTTTAGGTTATTTTTTGGCAGCATTTGTTGTTGGTTGCTACCTAACTGGTTCTGACATGCTGGGGTGTTGTTGTATTTTGGGCTTTCCTGGGTTGATGGGTGGCTAGGTTATTGTTGTTGAATTTTCTGGGTTATTTTTCTTCTGCATCCTGGCCCTAAGTTGATGGTTTCTGCCTTGTTGAGTTGCTGGATTGTCTTTGGCTCTTTGATGGTTTCTGCCTTAAGAAGTTAATGGGTTTTGATGGTTGTCTTTGCTGGTTTCTACCTTTCTGCCTTGCAGGCTGCAACTTCCTAAATGCTGGTTTTCTATGTTGTTTCTAAAAGGATTGAAAGCTGACTTGCAATGATGAGTACCATTCTAAATTGAGCGTGAAATCATTTGGAGAAAAAAATTATTGCAACCAAGTGTCATTTGTGTTATCTTCTAATTAAACAGATACTAACTGTAATACAAAATACCACGTTGGAAGGCAATACAGCAGTAGTACTAATGTTCATTGTTGACTCACATTTCATTACTCGATGAATGATTTGGAGGGTTAATCTGAGTTATTTACTAAGCTTTCTGCTCTCTCATGGGTTTATAATGATATCTATTTAACTTTTTTTTCTTTATTGCAGTTAACTTAAATCTATTTGATAGTTGAAGTAAAATTAATCTCCATGAGGCAAGATTTTAGTCTTCAGTCTTTAGTCTTCAGAGTTCTTCAAATTTACATTTAGTATATTTGGATTTGTAATTTTTAATTTGTAATTTCTGATGTATATTTTGTAATTTGTAATTTTGTAATTTGTTGTTTATAATTTGTGATTTGTAATTTTGAATACTATAATTTTTTATGTATTTAATAAATTATCGAATATTTAATATTTCTTTGTTTTGAATGTTTTCAGAAAATTTAAAAAATAAGTTTAATTAGTTTATTTAATTAGTTTATTTTGAAGCAAAAAAAAAAAAGAAACTGGTTGGCAGGTCAATTCGGGTCGACCGGGTCGGGTTCGGATCCGGGTTCCCGAACCGTTTTTCTAAACGAGTCGAGTCTAGGTCGGGTCATATGATGACGAATTAATTTCAAGTTCAACCTGAACCTGACCTGAAAATTTGTTTTGACACCTCTACTCCCATCAATAGAATTTAAAAGCAGAAAAGTGTAACTGTTAAGATACGGTTTGGTTGGCCTAAGATGATGATAAAATAGTGTCATTAAAAGTATGTGTTTAAGAATGAAGCGAAGAGATGCACTTGCCCTGCTCATCGCATTCCTATGAAGCGCAAGCTAATAAAAAACACACACATGTCATGCACTTCACTGCGTTGCCCTGTGGCATTGCATGCTTGGCTCCATCTTAAATGAAATCTTGGTTCATAATTCAGTGTATGGTTCAGTTCAACATCTACCATAATAAGTAGACACAAATGTTCACTTTTACTCACTATTTCTTGTACTCATTAAATTGTTGCTCATTGTTTCCACATTTTCTTCCACTAGAGCTAATAACTTGTTGGTGGTTCTACTCATCAGGCTCACTTGCCCGTTAGTTTTAATATATGCTTCTCACTTGTTCTTGTTATGAGCACTTGTATCTTCTTATTCATAGAGTTTATTCTCAAGAATGCTTCTTAATGCCTCATCTTCACACACTCTCAACATTCACATTGTTTCTGTCTTTTAGTCTCTAGTTGGTCACTCAATCTCGTAAGTATTCTAGAATTTATTCTTTTATAATTTTATTATTTATCTCTTTTATTTTTTGTCTTTAAGATAGCTAAAAATTATTGTTATTAGATGTATCATTATATTTGGTTAAAAATATAATTGAATGCGATTAAATTTGACTAAGTAAATGACTATTGTATGCAGATAATATATGCATATATGATATACAAGTCATGAACACCCTAGCTATAACACACTGCTTTGCTTTGCATATTAAAGCAAAAAAGAATCATTGTATATCACATTGCACTTAGCACTTTGAAAATACTATGATTAGTATGGTGGATTACATTAGGCTAAAGAACGAATATAACTTCACTGCTATATAGGATTTAACTCTTATTCATATTTAGGATATACTTCGGTAATTATATGGTTTCAAATATTTCAATTGGATCATCATTCCAACTGCAAAGCTTTTCCTCCGTGTCTTATAATTGTCCTTTGTGTCATAATTCATTCAAAATGAATAAAATGATGAAACTACCATAAAAGGCATTTCAAACCTCTCCCTTAACAAACCATAAAGATAAATACGTGTTTCAATCAATGTTGTGAATTCCAAATGTGTATATCAATAATGTAATTGTTTCATGCCCGACAATAAATTTGATGGCGGAAAGTTAAAAATATCTTGTTATAATTTAAAATGGTCTAATCTCACATATATCTTCAAATTCTTAAGAGGAATGAACAAGACGTTCTGTAGTCCAATCTCATATAATCATTTGTTTTTAAAAAATTTTAATACCATATCATGCCTTATGTATGGAGGATGTTGTACCCTTTATCAATGGGAACATAGTCATAACTAAATAAAGGTGGAACAAAACACAACACAAAGTATATAACCATTAACTCTTAATGAAAAGACTCTCATAAGTTGGATTGATATAACCAAATTTTCTTTGATGAGGACAACAGAGTTTAATTAATTTAAGGATTGAGACTTCCATAAATACAAGCACCCATAGTAAATTAGCCTTCCAATTTAAAGAGCACTCATGACTAAAAAAATTGCATGGCTATAGCTTTCAATGAACTTCCTAGATGTTGCATGAAGAAAACTAGAACTATGCAAGAAATTGCTTTATAACGATAGCATTTTTTAATATTCATGTCTCATTGTTGTTTTGTGTGTTTGGACTTCAGAATATGGGCGTAAGGATTAATGGTAGATCTTATCAAGATCCCATTATTCAATGGCTCTGTATTAGATGAACCACAATCCAAAGAGTTAAGAACCTTGGTTGTAAAAATATAACCTTTAAGTTGAGGAGCTTTATGTTGTAAGTACAAACACTAGAATAAGGATCTTATAGTGACCATTAAAATTAAGCTATTGTACTCGCTATATTTTTTGACTTCTGAGTCATGGAGCCTTAGTTGAGACTATTGGGCACTTCATTAGTTAACAAGAGACGCCCCATCCAAGTTAATCGCTTGAGTATTAGGGATGGAGTAAATTGGCTAATGATTATGCCGTCTTTAGCTTATGATTTTGTAATTGCTAAATCTTATTTAAAAAAAGAGATGAGTATCTCATCACTTATAAAAATGGATGCAGTAAAACTCAGATTGATTATTTTTTTTTATAAGAAAAATAGAACGTTTAGATTACAATGATTGTAAAATTATTCCAAGTAAAAGTTTATATACCCAACATCGCTTATTATTTTTAAACTTTAAAATGAAGTGGCAAAAAATAAAAAATAAAGTAAAACGTCATTCTAGGATTAGATGGAAGTATTTAAAGCATATTAACAAAAATATTTTTGAGAGTAAGATTCAAGATCTTAATATTTTATCTATGTATGAGAAAGTTAATGTCATGTGGGAATAGCTAGTGATATTAAGAATGTTGCAAAAAATATGCTTGGAGTGTCAAAGGGAAAAACTCCTAATAGTAAAAATAGTTGGTGATGGAATCAAAATGTGTAAGCAAAGATAAAAAATAAGAAGATTTATTATAAAAATTGGTTTAAATATAAAAATTCTGACAATTGGAAATATATAAAGAGGCCCATAAGGAATCTAAGAGAGCAATATATGATGCAAAGATTTTACTTTTTAATGATTTATATAATAAATTAGATATTAAGGAGGGCGAAAGATATATGCATAAGTTAGCCAAACAAAGAGATATGAGTAGTAAGGATTTAATTTAAGTGAAGTGCATTAAGGATGAAAATCAAAAAGTATTTTTATTAGAAGAGGATATTCAACAAAGGTGGATGAGATATTTTGCCAAACATTTCAATGAGGATTGTGAGAATATGATTGACTTTAATGATATTAGCACCCTAAATGAAAATAAAAATTTTGGTTTTTATCGACGTATTAGTAAAATCAAAGTTAGAGAGGCTTTAAAGAAAATTAAGTATGGAAAAGCTATTAGACATGATGATATTCCAATAGAGGTGTGGAGATACTTAGGAGATGAAGGAATTTCTTGGCTTACTAAACTTTTTAATATTATTTTGAAGACTAAAAAGATGCCAAATGAGTGGAGAATTAGTGTGTTGATTCCTATTTTTAAGAATAAAGGTGATGCACAAAATTGTGCAAATTATAGAGGAATTAAGTTAATGTGTCATACTTTAAAACTATGGGAGAGGGTTATGGAGCATAGGTTGCGGCGTGATACTACTATTTCTCAAAATTAATTTGGATTCATGCTGGGTAGGTCTACTATGGAAGCTATATATTATTGTGAGGTTTGATGGAGAAGTATTGAGAGAATAAGGAGGATCAACAAATGATATTTATCGATTTAGAGCAAGCATATGATAAAGTTCTAAGAGAAGTGCTATGGAGAGTGCTAGAAAAGAAAGGGGTTAATAATGCTTACATTCAAGTCATTAAGGATATGCATACAAGAGCTATTGTGTTCAAACACAAGGTGCTTTGACAAAGTATTTTCCTATTTCAGTTGGATTACATCAAGGATCAACCTTAAGCTCATATCTTTTTGTTTTAGTCATGGATGTTCTCACAAGACATTTGCAAGAGGTTGTACCCTGGTGTATGCTTTTTGCTGATGATATTCTTCTTGTTGATAAGACTAGAGAGGGAGTTGAAAGTAAACTTGAATTATGGAGGTCAACCATAAAGTCTAAAGGCTTTCATTTGAGTAGATCTAAAATTGAATATATTGAACGTAATTTTAGTAGTAATAGATCTAGTGGAGGGATTGTGACTTTGAGCAATCAAGACATTAATAAGAGTACACGTTTTAGATATCTTGGGTCTATTGTTCAGAGTGATGGTGAAATAGATGAGGATATTATTAGTAGAATTCAAGTTGGATGGTTGAAGTGGAGGAATGCATCGGGCTTATTGTGTGATAGAAAAGTCCCCTAGAAATTCAATTCTGGTGGCAAAGATCGTACAGTACGATCGTAGGATCGTCCAGTATAATGTGCCGAATTTGAAAAACCCTAGAAACTCAATTCTAGCGGCAAAGATTGTCCAGTACGATCGCAGGATCGTCCAATACGATGTGAAGAATTTGACCTGATAGAATTGTTTGATCACAATATAGTACAGTACGATCAATTCAAATTTGTATTGATCGTCCAGGACAGTTAGATGAACAATTATGGTATTTCGTCTTGTACGATATGCGACGATTAATTATCGTCCCATGATAGATTCGGGTTGTATACAGTACGATCGTCATGTACGATCGTCTATAATCGTCCTGTACAATCTGATTGAACAAATTAACCATAATTACTCCCTTAATCACAAGATCAATTTAGGCATGATTGTCATAGATCATACAGTACGATACACATCATACGGTATGATTAGAACAAAAAATGAAATTCAAAATATTGCCTAAATTGTCATTGGCGGTTGAGTTTCTTGATTTCTACAGATCGTCCTGTACGATGTGAATCGTACAGTACGATTAGTTTAAAATACATGAATTATCAAAGTTAGCTGTTTAGATGAGCTAATCGTACAGTACGATTAGTTCAAAATTTGAACTTCTGATTTTGACTCAATCTCACTCCCCCTGAGTGTGTGTGCATAGTCACCAAGCTAGCATATAACCTTACAGGAGTTGACTCAAGAAATCAAAAAATACATTAATGAATATTACAAAAATCTTTACAGCATAACCTATCCTACCCAATTTTGAGCCTTGAATTTTCGTTGGATGGTGCATGGTGTTTCTGAAATGTTAGTACACATACAAATAAATATACATTGCAAATACAAGTAGACATAAAAATGTGAGCCATAATATTTGTTATCATCAAAAAATATAAACTCGTGAGCTCGAGTTGCAACAGGATAAAGGCTTGACGTTGTTGTTGTTGTTGTATACTTTGTGTAATTTACCATTTTGCATTTCATAAATAATTATTAGCATTTTACTCCAATTCCTTGCACGTTCAAATTCATTGCCATAACCACAATGGGTTTACTCTCCCAATACTTTGTCAAGTTGCAGTAAACCAAGAAGGGGGTGCATAAAAAGTGGATGCCCCTATAAAGAACTTCCCCAGTTCATTGGAGTACTGCCAGTCACAGGATCAAAAGTCCGATTTATCGATGTAAAAGTCATTGCAGGCGTTGAACGTTAGCATGGTCATTATCAAGAGTCAGATTTGCAATATAGCTGTGTTATAATTATGTGATATTGCTACCACATATGACATGATAAAGATTAAAGCAACAAAATAAAGAAAGGGCGTACACTGTGAAGGAATGCTTTCCGTGCAATATCTGACATTGTAACCTGACTTCGGCTGGCATACATTAAAGTGAAAGTGTTATAAGAATGCCGCAATAAGTTTCATATTATAAAATTTCACAATGAAACTAGAATTCTCAAATATAATTCTAGAAAAAGAGAAAATACGATTTCAATTGTTAGATAAACCGCAAAGATGAAAGAAAGGTCAACTAAAGAAAACTATATCAATAGCCCAAATTAAACAATGAGCTACCAGGAAACCGAGAAATATAGACACAACATGATATAATGATCTTATAATACAGAGTAGCATAGGATCATATTTTTGCGGAAATAGCATGTAAGTAAATGGAATGACCGCATCCTCACATGTATATCTAGCAAATAGTTTCCAAACAACACACCAGTTGATTTATATGTAAAACCTAAAGTGAATGCAATCCAGAAACCACTCCATAAGGAAACTACTTACTCAAAGAAATTACAAATTTCAACATGATCATGAAAATAGATTTCTTTCATGGAAAATAAGCAAGCAACATACCGATCCAGGGCAAAAGATTACTTGAAAAAAGCTAAATTTTATTACAAGCCAAATCAAACTTTGACGGACAATGCTCAATTTCCACTCTCCAGTTTCAAATTAGTTGGTATTAATCAGCAGATTAGAAACAACACACTAAAAGCTCTTAATACCCACAGCTACACCCACTGGAAGTCCAAGTTAAGCCCTAATAGAAAACCATGACTTTCTGCTTATGTTAGCGAAACATGGAAAAATGATAGTTAAAGAATTGTAGTACCACTCCACACCCATCTAAAAGATAAAAATAAAACTAAACCACATAATCTTGATATAAGAAATATGATCGGAGCAAAAAACTAGTCACAACAAATGGTTTTCATCGACTCACCCTTTTAACTGTTGTTCTTGCAACTCCGCCTGTAGTTGATGGTCTGCCAAGATTCCAGATGAACCTAAAGCTGAAAGTTTTTCCTTCAGAACAGCAGCTACAAGACAACAACGGTAAATACATTAGCTAAGAGGAGAATTTTTCATCACCAGATGGAATTCACAAACAAATATAGAAGAACTTCATCAATCAAATTGAGAGCAATCAAATTGGGGACAATATGCAAATTCACAAAACCTGCTAGAATCTCAAGGCTTGTTATTCCCTATTCAAACATCATCTCCAGCTTTTACTAAAAAAAGTCAGATAAACTACTGCTCATTCTTTCTTCTTTTCTTTATTTTTCTTTTTTTTGGTAATGCTGGAAGAATTTGAAGAAGTATCCCCATTACTAAGAAAAGATCATTGAAAACTTCCATCATTAATCTTGTAATATCAGCAGCACCATGAGTTCACATACAGAAACGAAAAATAGTATTACACCGTTGTATTTTTAATTGAAACTTTAACATATAGATTTTGAGGCCATTTGGCTACAAGTAGAATTAAACTTAAGCAGGATTTAACAAATCCTGTAAATCCAGGTTTAAAATCCGGAGTATTAAATATTCAAAACTATTTGTCAAGGAAGATGTTAAATTCTAATAAATTTTTTGAGTATTTTAAAAGAATTATGAGATTTAAATAGAAACTTAAGAAGATAGTAAAATCCAATCTGGAACATAAAGCATGAAAAAATATCAAAGAAGACATATATCATTGGACATATGAAGTATAAAAACACATTTTTTGAGAACAAAAATATCAATCGCAATAAAACATACATTTTCAATAGTACAATCCAGGGAGGACAAATTTTTGCTTAAAAGTTTTTAAAAAAAAAGGCGAGTGATACCAACAAATCAAATCCAGGCTAGGAAAAAATGATAATCCAAAACAGCGCCAAAAGAGAGGATAAAAAAACATGTTAAACAAACAAACTGTTGTGATAAAATCTAACATAATTTCAGGCCTAAGAAGAAGCATAAGCCAAATTCTTTCTTAAGAAACATAATCTACAAGCCAATCAAACAAATAGGGAAAGCAACATATATCCCAGTAAAACCTACGGGCTCCATTGATCACCAAACTTCCTCTCATTCTCCTACAAATCCTAGCTCTCCTCTCTTGTTCCCCTGCAAACCACCACAACCAAAATCAAACCACTCCTTCCATTTCTCCACTTCTGATCTCCTCCAGATGCAGCCCTAAATGGAAACATGAGAACATAAGAGTGCTCAATAAGCGTCTACTAGCAGTTAAAAGTTTGAATCAGCTCTTCAACCACTTGTGAGTGGCAGACTGGACAAGTTGAGAGAAAAATAAAGAGAAGTCAAGAAAGCTAACTTGCGTTAAATCTAGGCTCCAAAAGAATTTAGCAAATCCACAATTTACGGTGAAATAAGTTGAAAACAGAATTACATAAGATGATAAGATTAAGACTACAAAAACTACTTCGTTGGATTTAAATCAAATCATGATTGAATTTGTTAGACCGGTCCAGCCGGTCCACACAGGACCGCCCCAGCGCAACAGAGGCGGAAGAATTCCGCCTCTTTGGTATTTCGTTCGGACAGTAAGAGCCAACCGAACATTTTAGGAAGGATTTTTGAGGGTTTTGGGAGGGAAATTTGAATGTAGGGATAGTTTAGAGATTTCCCTTTAAATTGTATGTATTAAATAGTTTGTCTTCCTAGGGTTAGAGCATCTTGAATTTGGCTGAAATTTGAGATCTCCTAGATTTAAGTTTTCTTTTGGGCTCTAGTGGCGTCTAGAGATTTGGGAGAGAAAGATCCTCCTCTCGAATAGAGGATCAATTGTATCTTGGTATTTTCTGTTTCCCTTTCATCAAATAATACATATTATCTACTGTTTTTGTGGTTTGGTGTAGATTTTTGTGGAGAATTCTCGCTGTTTTCCGAAGATTAATAGGAAATACTTGAGATCTACAAGTGTTTCCTATCAAATTGGTATCAAAGTGCTTTCTTGGGCGGAAAAATAAGATATCTTGGCTGTTTTTGCAATTGGATCCTAGATCCAATTAATGACAACAAAGAAGGCTAGATTGAGCAATTCAAAACCGGCTTTGAGAAGTTCTCTACCTGGGGAGAAAGATTTTCATATATGGAAAACCGTATGGAAAATCGATTTAGAAGGGTGGAGGAGATGTTAAGAAGGCTCTTGGAGATGCCAACAAACACTTCACTGGTGGTTCCGATGGCTAACCCTAACCAATATTTGACTGGGATTCCCTTAGCCGAATCGAAGGGAAAGAAGATAGGATAAGAGGAGTTTGATGAGGGGAGTTTCTTTCATCAAGAGCCATCTTCGGTGGCTCTGATAAGGGGTGGATCAGGATTTCTGGATGAGGTGACAATAAAGATGAAATCTTTTGGTGGAGGTGGTAGGGCGGCCAACCACTATGAGAGGCATTTTGGGTAAGGGGAGCATGTCATCGGAGAAGGAGGGGGTCAAGAGCCACCTCTTAGGACTTCGATAAGGAGCGAAATAGGGTTAGCAGATGGGAGGACAACAGGAAGGGCATTTCGTGGTGAAGGTGGTGGGATGGCGACCACTATGGAAGATCTTTTGGACAAGGGGAGTGGACAACCGAAGGAGGGGGACAGGCCGAACCATGGGGATCGGGTCATGTGAGGCGAAGGGAAGGAAGGGGGGATTCCCACCCTCGATACATGGGGGAAATATGGAGAGATCACGACAACCGCTACACTGGAGGAGGAAGAAGCTATTAGGGTGGTAGTGATCCTAGGGTGAGGAAGTTGGGGATGCCAGTATTGGAAAGGGTGGATGCTTATGGGTGGGTGTACCGGGTGGAGATAGATTTCATAGTGAATGGGGTGATAGAGGAGGAGAGACTGACAGCAGCGACCTTATGTTTGGAAGGGAAAGCTTTAGCTTGGTTCCAGTGGACGATAGCATGGTCACTAACAGAGCATCTGAAGAAAGCTACCAACTGCATCCCATCCTTCCACCTTGAGGATAAGGTGGATCTTTGAGAGGGGAGTATTGTTAGACCGGTCCATTGGACTGGTTCAGCTGGTCCACACGGGACCGGCCAAGCGCAACAGAGGCGGAAGATTTCCGCCTCTTCGATATTTCGTTCGGACCACAAGAGCCAACCGAACATTTTAGGAAGGATTTTTGAGGGTTTTGGGAGGGAAATTTGAATGTAGGGATAGTTTATAGATTTCCTTTTGAACTGTATGTATTAAATAGTTTGTTTTCCTAGGGTTAGGGCATCTTGAATTTGGCTGAAATTTGAGATCTCCTAGATTTAGGTTTTCTTTTGGGCTCTAGCGGCGTCTAGAGATTTGGGAGAGAAAGATCCTCCTCTCGAATAGAGGATCAATTGTATATTGGTATTTTCCATTTCCCTTTCATCAAATAATACATATTATTTACTGTTTTTGTGGTTTGGTGTGGATTTTTGTGGAGAATTCTCGCTGTTTTCCGAAAATTGATAGGAAATACTTGAGATCTACAAGTGTTTCCTATCAAAATCCAGCTTAAAACTTGCTGCAAAAATTTGGGGAAAAATTCTGTCAAATGAACTAATATTCCTGCTTACATGGTTATGATTTAAAAAAATTAAAATAAGATGAATATTGGAGTCTTGTCCAGATAAACTGAAGAAACTAGTTTCTGTTTATAAATGTATCGAACAATTTAAATGATAATCACTTAAATAATATTTAAGAAAATGAAGGCTTACAGTAGCTTGGATATATACAAGTTATCGGAAGCTAAGAAATCCCTCCCTGAAGCCTCGTTAATCTATATTTCATCACTGCGGTTGATACAATTTTGACAAGGAAAGCTTGAAAGATTAATTATAAATAACCTGAGGGGTAAAAAACGATGATATTGATGAAGTGATGATGACCTTGTCGAAGCAATGAAAAAAAAACGGCTGATCCACTCACTAGCTTATCCCCATTTGTTTAAAGAAAATTTAGAAATGGTTTTGCTGTTCGACATTAGTTTTCCCAAAAAATTTCTACTTCCACTAAGACATTAAGAGAGAAGGGATTATCAATACAAATGCACAGAGAGGAGAAAAGCAATTGTTTACGAAGTCTGCTTTGCTATTTAAAATTTATAGCAACTGTGATGTAGGCGGGGGGGGGGGGGGGGGGGGTCGGGGTCAAAATAAGATGAAAATTTTGTAGGCTTTGGGCTGCTGCTTGTTCTCGGTTTGAGCCTTGCTGCTCTCAGTTTTGGGCCTTTGCTGTTCTCGGATGGGCTTTGGCTGCTATGGTTTTGAGCTAATAAATTTGGTATTAGCTCATTAAATGTTGAGCTGCTAGTTAGCTCATTATGAGCTGAAGTTTAGCTCATTATGAGCTGAAGTTTAGCTCATTTATTTTGTGTAGTTGGAAGCTCATTAGTGTGGTGGAGCTTGCTCTTCTACTTCCCCTTTTTGTCTTCTCGGTTTCTTCTGGCTGATGTTGTTCCCAGGGCTGGTTGTTGGTGTTTTTCTGCCAGGTTCATCCCCCTTTTCCTGGCCTCCTCGGTTCCTGCTGGTTCCGCCCCTTGTTTCTTGTGTTGGCTCCTCGGGTCCCTCTCTGGCTGCTTTCCCGTGGCTCCCTGGCTGGATTTCCCGTGGCTTTTATTCCTGTTTTCTATGCAGAATTTGGGGGGTTGTTGTGGTGTCTTTTGGCCTTTCATTTCCCCAAACCTGATTGGTTTTGGTTGGAGGTGTTATGGTTGTTTGGCTTCTTTCTTTTCTCTTATAAATAGGGAATGTTTTGTAATAGAATGAGAGAGAGCTATGTGAAGAAATTTTGGAAGAAACCTGCGGGTTTTTTTGGAAAAGCTTGCGAGCTTGTTCCATCCCTTCTCCTTCTTCTAGGAAAGCTTGCGAGCTTGTCATCTCTTCGTCTCGGACTTCTTTATCTCCTTCTTCTCTCCACAAGTTTACACTTCATCTGTATCTTTCTTCTCGATAAATGAATGCAAGTTTAAGAGTTGTTTATGTCAATGTTTGTAAGTGTTAAAAGTTGTAAGAGTCCTTATTTTATAAAAATCCTATTTTGTCGTATTTTTGGGTATTTTGTGTTTTTTTTTAAATCCTAGGAAGTCTATTGTTTTTGCTTGCAAAAATTAAGGTCTTCCTAATTTCTTGCTTGCATCAAATTGCTAGCTCAGATAATAATTACAATTCATTTTCCGTATAGAGAAGTTGTAAATAAGATGCCTACATCATAAGTTTCTAGCTTTCTGTCCAAAGAGCTAAGAAAAGGCGAAAGAATAAAAGAATAGGAAAAATCACCAGTTGATCCCCTGGCACTTTGAAGAACAGTGAACAGTTGTTTCCTTCCCTCCCTGGTATACGCAGCCCTATTTTTTTGCTTATCTCCACCAGGCATATTCTGTTACAAAGAGGCAATAGAATGGAAGTCATAGCCTACCTGGCTTCTCAAAAGTTCAGATGACTTTATGTGGCAATGGTTACTTACAGTGAAGACTAATGCTGCTAGGTTTAACTTTGGATGAACTGCCAAATTTTTAACTCTTGGGAGGGGATAAACAGGTTCACCGCCCTTCTGAGACAAAATACGAGTAATGTCAATTGCTTCAATTGCTGCAAGAGAAAGAAATAACACGTGTAAAATATCTGATGCTCAAATTGATTTGCAAAAATTCTTATGAAATAATAACTTCATGGATTGCAAGAAAATAAGTTAGTTTGCTGTTTTTATACTATGTAGGAATGCAACAGCATAGACCTGCTTTCCCCAACAACAAATTAAGTGGTAATTAGGCATGTCCAAGATGTCCATGGTTTGAAACTTCAATTGAAACGCTTAGAGTGTGCTTCCTTGATAATTTGAATACTCCATACATCAAGATGAAAATAATTTATACCAGAGTTCTCCAATTTCCCATTAGATGGTAATTAGGTACTGCCAAGAATGAATTAGAATAAAAAATACTATAGACCAAGCTATCAATTACGTTTCACTTTTCATTATTCCCTATAAATCAAATGTGTGAAACTAATAGAGATGCAAGATGACTAAAGGCGAAAATAAAATAAGTCAAGATTAGAAAATAATAGATTTTTTATTACTCTAGTGTTCTGCATAACATAATAGGGATCGGTTTTCTTATATAGACCTTATAATCAATTTTAAAATAGAAAACAAATTTATCGAATAAAGAGAAATAACAAAAAATATAGCATGCACAAGTTTAGGCGTTGATATGGCCGATAGTGATGATGGTGTGGAATCCAGAGGCAGTGAAGGAGAGAGATGAAATTAATTAATGCAAGTGAATATTTTCCAACACTCCTCTTAAGCTGGCATGAAGTTGTCACAAATTGATAGCTTGACAACAAAAACTTCAAACTGTGATTTAGGAAACCCTTTGGTAAATCTATCGCAATTTGACTAATCATATATATAAGCATACATATGATGCCACTGTCAATTTTCTCATTGATGAAGTGGACATCCTTGGTTTTGTCAAGTAAAATGGGATTGTGGGCTAATGAAATTACAGCTTTGTTATCATAATAGGTTTTAACCGGCATTTATGAGGAATCTTAAGTTCTTAAAGTAATCTTCTGTTAGACCAGTCCAGCTGGTCCGACGGGACCGGCTTACGAGAACAGAGGCGGAAATGTCCTCCTCCTCTACGCACCGAACGCACGCCTGGGCGTGTGTGAGCCGTTTAGGAAGGATTTTTGAGAGTTAGGAGGGAAATTTGAATGTAGGGACTGTTAGGGATTTCCTTTTGATTTGTATGCATTAAATAGTTTGTTTTCCTAGGGTTAGGGCATCTTGAATTTGGCTGAAATTTAAGATCTCATAGTTTCTTTGGGCTCTAGAGATTTGAGAGAGAAAGATCCTCCTCTCGAATAGATGATCAATTGTATCTTGGTATTTTCTGTTTCCTTTCATCAAATAATACAAATTATCTACTGTTTCATGGTTTTGTGTGGATTTTTGTGGAGAATTCTCATTGTTTTCTGAAGATTGATAGGAAATACTTGAGATCTACAAGTGCTTCCTATCAAATTGGTATCAGAGCAGATTTTGGGACCGTTTGTAGGCTGTTTTCAGAAAATTCAGCTGCTGTTTTTGCCAGAGGAAGGGATTTTTTGCTATTTTTTGGGCCAATATCTAGATTTTTTTAAACCTACAAAAATCCAGGTATTGATGGCGGCCAAGAAGATAGATGCATTGGAGGAACGCCTTGAAGGGGAGATGAGCCATATGAAAGCAACGGTGGAAGATATAATTTTATCCGTGGAAGACAAAGTTTCCAATCTTCATGAGATTGTGAAGAAGATATTAGAGAATCAAATTCAAACAGTGGCAGCGGAGACAAAGGGACGGACGGGAAGAAAGGTAGAAGTATTGGAAGGAGAGATCGGACAAATGAAATCGGAAATTTCAGATCTCCAAACTCAAGTTTCAAATTTAAAGAAAAATATTTCAGTCACTCATGATAAGTTCGATTCGAAATTTTCGATCCTAGAGGAGATGTTGAAGAAAGTGCTTGAGGGTCAAACCAAAAAAATGCCATCGGAGGTGAGGGAAGTCACCAACAGCTAGGGAAGTGGGTAAAACCCTAAGCCAATCAGATGAAGGAAAACTCAGGAGATGGAGATTTCAGATGAAATAGAAAAAATGCTTCCCCTAAGGATTATTCCTAGGGAGGAGTCGGGTAGAGGATATGTGGGGAGGCGTGAGGGGGTTCGACATGAGTAGAAGGGTGCTGAATTTGAAAGGCAAAGAGGGAATTTTGACCTATGAGGGCAGAATTGGAAAGAGGAGGAGTTTGTGATGATCTAAGGGGTGCTGAATTTAAAAGGAGGAGGTGGGAATTTGATGAAAGGCTTGGGTGTGAACATAGAAGGGATGATTGAGATACTTGGTGGGAACCACCCCCTTGGGGAATGATAAATTATGGAGGGAACAGAGGCAATACGAGGGTGAGGAAATTGAAGATGTCAATCTTTGAGGGGGAGGATGCGCTCGAGTGGATCTACAAGGTTGAAAGATATTTCGCTGTCAATGGGTTGATGGAGGAGGAGAGACTGGCGACAGTAGGCCTATGTTTGGAAGGGAAGGCTTTAGCTTGGTACCAATGGAGGGACATGCGACGACCCATACGAAGTTGGAGGGAGTTCAAGGATTGTTTGATAGAACATTTTCGAACCGGCAGGGGAGGAGGCTTCTACGAGCAGTTCTTCGCCTTGACGTGGGATTGTACAGTGATAGAGTACTGGGAGAGGTTCGAATACCTTGCTAGCCGATTGGACCGCCTTTCTGAGACAGTGCTAGAGAAGAACTTCATGAAAGGATTGACACCAGAGATCCGGGCAGCGATTAGAGTAATGAGGCCTGATGACTTGGGAGAGGCTATAGAACAAGCTCAATTGGTAGAGGATTAAAGGCACCTGAAGAGAGAGATAGGAGGCAGCAGCTCAAGAGGCCCATACAGGATGACCACCACCTTATTGAAATTCAAGGAGCCAACACCGGATACTCTTCGGGGGACTTCGAAGAAAAAGACTGTAGGAGGAAGACTTGGGGACAACTTCAAGAAGCTCACAGAGACGGAATTACAAGAGAAGAGGGCGAAGGGGCTCTGTTTCAGATGTGATGAGAGGTATAGGCCGGGGCACATGTGTAAGAATCAAACTCTTCAGGTTCTTACCATTTGTGATGAAGAAGAAATGGAGGAGGGTGTCGTCATTCCACCTTGCAGACAAGGTGGATCTTTGGTAGGGGAGTATTGTTAGACCAGTCTAATGGACCGATCCATCAAACCGGCTTATGTGAACAGAGGCAGAAATGTCCGCCTCCTGTACGCGCCGAACACATGTTTTATAACAATATTTTTTACCAATTTATTGAGATGTATCACCAAGACTAGATTGGTGAATAACAATATTTTTTACAATAAGAATAATCTTAAATATTTATTGAAATATTCAGTACCATTTTCAATTCTAAGAATGCTAATTTTTATTTGAAATTGATTCTCAATCATGAAAGAAAAAGTCTTTAAACCTTTGCTCACCTCATATTTTTTTTGTCCCAACAAATTGATCTAGCACTCTCACGAGATTATCGAAAAAAGTTACAAACCACCTTTTTCTAGAAAGGTTTTAAATTTTTTATGTAATTTTAATGTGACATTGGCCAGCAATTGATGAGATAAGATTAGAGAGAGTCGCCTTAGATGATTTGGTCACATAAAACGGCGGCCTTCCGATGAACCAGTTAGGAAAGTATATGTATTAGATTTGGCTTATGTTAAGAAAAGTAGAGGTATGCCTAAAAAGACTTAGTTAGAAAATATTAGAAATGACCTTTTTTTTGGATTTAAATGAGAATTTGACTCTTAACAGGACACAATGGAGAAAAATGATTCATGTAGCCAACCCCACATAGTGGGATAAAAGCTTGATATTGTTGTTGTATTTGCCAGCAATTGATGAAAACTTCCATCAGTAATTCTTACTTCTCAAAAGCAGGACAAGCATGTTAAGAATTAAAAAAATTGGAGCAACTAATCATATGGTCGAATGCCCTTGAATCAATGATCCATGGACTAGTTTTGTCAACAACAAAAAATGCCAAAGGAAAGTTACTTGTTAGTGCCACAAACACAATAGGAGCATTTGATAATGAATTGGATTTTAATAGTTTGAGAAGATGAATAACTGTTATTTACTAAAAGGAGATGATTCAGCCTCATGTATTGTGGGAGTGATCTATCCACCTGTTAATCTCAATAATTGTTTCAAGGAAGAATTGATCAAAAATGACAAAAACAATAAGCGAATGACATGACTCGTGCACAAACTACACAAAACACGTCGATCGAAAGTCAAAATTATCGACATGACATCCATTCGCAAAATTGATAACATTTGTGCATTCATAACAATAGAAACAACTAAAATCGAAACACATATTCTTCGAAATCTTCAAGAGATTAAAATAAAAAATTCGTGCATGTGAAACAAGCATGAATTTGATGCTCAAACGACAAAATTTAGCAAACAAAAGACATTAGATTAAATTAAATAAATATTTATTATTATTTAAAATTTAATTAAAATTTAACATTTTATTATTGAAATAAAAAATTAAAAACATTAAACAAATTATTAAATTTAAATATTTACAATCTTCATGTAACAAAAGGACAATCATTTATTAAATATTAATTAAATAATTAAAAGGTAAAAAACTAAAAAAATAAACTAAACCTAACCCTACCCCTTAACTCTCCCATCTTTCTAGTTAGAATGCACACTCAGCCCTAGCCGACCCCCCCACATGCAGACACCTCTCCCATCGCACCCCGTTAGAGGTCGTCATTCCCGACCATCCTGCACACCTGCACTCCACTATCAACCTTCTAAGTCGCACACGATGCAGCCCTTAACCACCTCGTGCGACTCCCTGACTGACCAGACCAGCCCCAACCACCGCTTAACCGATTTGCCTATAGTCCCGCTGCCGGCCTTTGCCTCCTTCTTCCTTTTTTTCTCCTTCTTCTTCTTCCTCCTCTTTCTTCTGTTTCTTCATCTCTCTTCTCACCCTTGTCTCCCTTCTCTCTCTTTCTCTATCTAAACAAAGACAAAAAATTTCTCTCTTTCTCACACGCTCTCTTCCTCTCTCTGCCTCTTCCTCCCTTCTTTCTTCCTTTTCCCTTTCTAAACAAAGAGAGAAATATCCCTCTCTTCCTTTCTCTTTCCAACTCTCACTCTCTCATACTCTCTTTCTCTCTCTAAGTAGAGGAGAAAATAATTCTAAGTAGAGGGAGAAAATAATTCTCTCAACACCCCCTCTTTCTCTCTTTAAATAGAGAGAGAAACTCAATTTCCTCTATCATCTTTCCTTCCCTCTCTTTCCTTCTCTCTCTTCAATCATTCTCTCTCCTATTTCTCTCTGGACACAAGCTAAAAAAGTTAAAAAAAAAAAAAGCAAAGAAAAGAAAAAAAAAGAGCCAACAAGTATACATCATCATCAAACATTTATCTCACTACGTGAGGTTAGCTACATGAATTATTTTTATCATGTGTCCTAAAACCCTATAAAAGAGAGAAAATTAAAATAAAAAAGAAAAAGGATCAAGAAAAAGAAAATTTTCATGCGAACTTCATTGACATATCACCATCACTGTTTCTGGCACACACGCAAGATATAAAACTCACAAAAATTTTAAAATATCTAAAATCCTGAATGCAATAGGTTTGACGCGATGAGTGGAATCAATGTGCTCTCTTAGTCAACAAATAAAACTCGTAAGAAAAGTTTGTGATGTAACAAGTAAGTCTTGTATGCGCTTTTCTTAGCACGACATGATAAATTTAAGTACATGTGCCCATCTTTCATCGTTGGTGAGATAGAAGACTGTGGCTGCAATTTCTTGTGACACTGATTACGCACGTCTTTCGTGACATGGTAGGAAAGCCTGGCATACCCGATGATCCCTACACAAGGAACACGCCGAGATGCTATCAAAATTCAGACTAATAGGGATTCTGCACATAAAAAAATATAAATTAATATAAATTAAAAATTAAAAAATAATTTTAAATTAAATTTAAAATTACAAAATGATTAAATGAGCCTAAATTTGTGAAAAAAATGAAAACAATGTTGGACTTATAATGAATTTGTGATGAATTTGAAAGCCCACCAACAAACATTACTAGACCTTTTCCTTCGCTCTTAGAATTCTCACAAACACTCAAAATTCTTGAGAATGCAGCCGATATATTGAACTTGAGACAAAAATGAACCGGGTGTCTCTATTTATAACACAAAAATTGATTTCTCGTGGGGCTCACCAAACTAAAATCCAAGTATATAAAGACAAAGAAAGGACATATGTGAAAAATGTGCTAAGATTCTTATCCGCGATGCTCACAACCAAATCCCCAACATATGCACAAGCGGAAAGAATGCGAGCAACAATGAAATTAAAATGCCAAGTCACGAGAGCATTTCAAAGACATTTCATTCATGTGAACAACTGTCACTTGCGACCTTTACACATCTCCAACAGTTGTGTTCACGTGAATGTCTCTAAATAAAATAAAATGGACAAATTATTACCTGTCACAGGTGTATGAGTGTGTGACATACTCGCTAATTATTAAAAAATAAAACTCGTATAAGTTTCATGAGCTGATAGACCCTGTGAATAATTTTTTTTTAATAAGACAAAACAATCCACTGTTACA
The DNA here is from genome assembly GCA_019925795.1 of Dendrobium chrysotoxum. NCBI lineage: Eukaryota > Viridiplantae > Streptophyta > Magnoliopsida > Asparagales > Orchidaceae > Dendrobium > Dendrobium chrysotoxum. The sequence continues at coordinate 42,545,128 of CM034303.1, read as the reverse complement.
TGTCATAAGTTGCACGACCATTTCAACAAAGTATGCAGGACTCATCAAAACATAGAAAGAAATCTTATCCACACATCCACTAAATGTACAGCAAGAGCGTATTGTTGATTATGCACAAGCATGTGTAAGCTCACCAAAGATCATGCAAGTGTGCAAATCCATCACGTAAATATATGAAGATACATGCGAGTGCATCGCCCAAGTACACTAAAATATATAAGTGCATTGTGTAAATGTACCGTGAAATGCACAAATGTGTCATGCAAGTGCAAGAAAAAGAGTGGGCAAGACATTAGTCAACAAACGTACTAAACATTCAAATAAAAAGTCTCAAAATGTTGCACGAGGTCAAAAGCAAGTTAAATTAAAATCCCCCTTCTCAAATTAAAATACCTACATGTACTTTGACCGATATATCAAATAATAATGATTTGCATGCTCTTAAACAGGATATGTTGTTTATGGGCACAGTTGTAGGTCCCACATTTTGAGTCTGATTCTCTTCCATGTATGGACTAGAGTCAACAAGATTGATTTCTTGGGCGATGGCCAAACCAAACAATAAACTTTAAATGATTCACTATACATTCAATACATAGTGTTTATCTAACAACTAGCAATATTTGAAAGTTCTCGCTCGTTAGTGGGAGAGGTAATTAACCATAGAGTATTGTGCCTATCGGAAAACTTGAAACTAGATCATAAAATCCATACAAATCTTTGGGCAATGTTTTATCTTAAATCTAATATGTCTTCTGAAAATTTGACTCGACACATTTATCAAAACTCACCCGAGCAAAGAGGCCACGACATGAATATTTTGGAACCTATAGATCTTTGGTGACTCAGCTGGGGATATGTTTCTCTTTCCATACTTGACCAACCATATATAAGCTATAGTAGCAACAAAAACATAATAAATCAAAAATATGTAATTAAATTGTAAAATGCAATTTTTAATGAATTCTCTTTAAAATCCTCTAAGTGTGATTCTAAGCCCTTGCAATCATATAAAATTTACTCATTTGCTTATATTATTTTATTTTACCAAGTCTCTATATTTTGAAATCATGGGGTGATATATCAAATTTTGATTAGCAATCCTAATATTTCATTTTGTATAGAATGAACCTCCAGAACACCTTGTTCACTATCCAGCTTGAAGATAGAGCCAACATTTAGTTGACAAATGCTGCCATCAATATCAAAGACTCTGGTTCCAGCATCCAACGTGAGGGGATTACAAATTCCTACAGCTGTTGTCATGGATGTTGTCATTCCTGTTACTAGCATGATTGTTCAGGGGCCTATATTACTCAAGGGCCTATCAAGAGTCTATATTTTCCTTAAACATATGCACAAATGTCGATGCAACAAGTGCAACCCACTAGAATTGCCAATGTTGAAGAGGTCCCTCAGAAGAGGAACTTAGTCTTCGACAAACTATCCCAGTTAGAAGCCTCAACTGTAAACAGAGTTGTTGTCAGACAAAAGGTCTCCATGATACTTTCAAGCACCACAACTCTATCAACTGAGCCTTTCGCACTAGAAAGGCGTGATGCCAAGGCTTCCTCAAGCAGAGGAAAATTATTCAGAAGGCAAAGGAGGAATGCTAAGCTGCAAGCTTAACAATTATAATCTGAGCACATATCTTGCAACCTACCCAAGAACTAGAAGTGAATATTCCAACCCAAAATAAATTTACAAATCTAAAATTGGTGAAACGAAATAGATCTGTTGGCGAGTTAAAGCAATCTTTTAGGGCCCAACAATGCCAGGCCCTAATTCCACGGAAGAAAAAGCCTGATTCCTTAATTGACAAAGCACATAGAGTTTTGAAAGTTGCTAAGGAGAATTGGTTGATGAAAAAGAAGTATCAAAGGCTACTTGTAATCGAGGCCAAGAGAACCCCACCAAGAAAGTTACTAACTGTAGACTTGTAGTGGTAACTCAAGAGCAAGCAAGCGCAACTCCGCATGCACATCAGAGCATGACACTTGGACCATGTGTTAAAAAACCAGCCATCAGAAGGTCCCTGCAAAAAGGCAAGGAGATTTGAAGGCCAAATCCATAGGAAAAAAGATTATTTGAGAAAGGAGAAAGGATATGCATGAAATCTTGTGTTATCCCCCAAAGATGCCTCCAATAAAATACGTCAAAAAGGGGTCCAAAGGAAGATCCCTACCGACAATATCCTTGATGGTTGATACCTGGAGAATCCTTCAGGGGATTCCATTGCCAACCAATCCCACCCTCTTGGGAAGAAGCCAGCTTCAACCTCAATCCCCTACGCAAGGAGTTATTCACCCAATGTGTCGAACCGAAAATCCAACCGAGACGCCGCTCATAAATACCGATACAAGAAGAAGAGGAGGAGAAAAACATGGAGGTCAAAGTCCTTTCTATAGTAAGGCATACAGATCAACTGCCTGGCCTTCGAGTATATTAGCGACAACATGGAGCATTTACCCATTACATTATAAACATCACTTATGAGTTCCACCCACAAGCAAAGAAAAGCATACATGAGTTTCACTTGTCGCACCAAATGCATCACTCGGGAATTTAGAGATTTAAATAAGTCTATTAGTTTAATACCTTTACATGCGCAATAGTAATGATGATGATGGCAATGAGGCGACAAACGAAAAATCTTCATTTTCTTGATTTTTTATCTTCTCTTTTTTTTTCCTTGCTTTTTTTATTTACTTAAGAGAGAGAAAGAGAGAGAGAATGAGTGACAATAGAAAGAAAGAGAGGGATGAAGAGAGAAAATGTAATTTCTCTCTATTTAGATAGAGAAAGAGGGGTAAGTGAGAAAATTATTTTTCTTTCTTTGCTTAGAGAGAGAAAGAGAGTGTGAGTGTTGAAAAGAGAATGGGAGAGAGTGAGGGATATTTCTCTTTAATTAGAGAGAGAAAAGGGAGAAATAAGAGAGATAAAGAGAGGAAGAGGCGGTGAGAGAAGACAGAGAGGTTAAGAAAGAGAATTTTGCTCTCTATTTGGAGAGAGAGAGAGAGAGAGAGTGAAGAGAGAGAAAGAAAGAAGCAATAAGAAGAAGGTGGTGTGGAGCTAGGGTAGTTGGCCGACGACCAGACTATAGACTAACGTATTAAGCGATGGCTAGGATCGGTGGGTTGGCCGGACTGGGAGCCATAGAAGGTCGCTAAGGTTGGCGGTGGGGTGAAGGCATGCGGGTTGGTCAGGAGCGACGGCCGTCAACAGGGTTTGACAAGAGAGGAGTCGCACGAGTGTAGAGGTCGGCTAGGGCTAGCCCTATAGTCTAACTAAAAAGACAATTTTTTTAAGGGGGAGGGGGGCACTATGTGTATGGAAGATGTGATTTTAGCTTAAGGGGTAGGGTTAGGTTTTTTTGTCCTTTCTCTTTCCTTTATTTATTTAAATAATAGTAAAAAAAAGATGGTCCTTTTGCTGCAACAAAAGGACAGTACTTGAAGATTTTAAATATAAATTTAATAATTTTTAATTCCTTTTTATTTAAATAATAAATTATTAAATTTAAATTTAAATTTAAATTTAAATATTTACAATAATAAATATTTCTCTATTTTACTTAAATTAAACGTGTCTTTTGTTCACCAGATTTTTATCGCTCGCGTGTCAAATTCTTCCATGTTTCACGCACATGAATTTTTTGATTTTCATCGCGCAAAGATTCTAGATAATAGGGGTGTTGATCTTAGTTGTTTTTATTGACTTGAAAACACCGACGCTATCTATTTTGTGAATGTAATTCATTTTAGTCAACGTGTTTTGGACAGCTTTTGTGTGACACTGCGTCTTTTCGTCGCTGTTTTTGACGTGCTTGGTCGGTTCGACTAGTGACTATTAAGGTCATCATCATCGAGTTTATTTTGCCTCCTTCGATCAGTTTACCATGTATTTTGTAGCATGTTTGTCGAGTATGACAATGTTTCCCACAATAATCATAGTGCAGATTGCTCTCATCTCCTATACGATGATTTTGAAAGGTCTTGCAACTAACTTGTGCTTCGAGAATTACTGAGACAGATGTTTCTATAGATATGACAACATCAATATTTTTTCATTCCAAGCATCACCTGTCTGCAGCATTCCTCCCTTCACACCTCAACAAATACCTTTGCAATTGGAGGGAGAGGATTTCTTCCAACAATACTTTCACAAACTTCATCATACTCAATGTTTAATCCTACAAAAGCTTAAAAATGCGACAAACATCAATCATCATGTTGTAATAATTGCAATCCTCAGGTGATTTCCATTCATACTTCGTAAATATCTCAAGATCTTGCCAAATTCTTTTAAGAGAATTGAATACTTTATTACGGAATGCTCATGCTTGCAAATCTGATGAGAACATTCGACCATGGAGAGTCTACCAGAGAAGGGGATGACGATCTACGGTCACGATCGCACCACTTTATTTTTGAGCTATCATTTGTATTAGGTTTATTATTATTATATGTGTATTTGATTTATTATCGCAGTTTTCTATTTTTACCCTCACTTGAGAGAGTAGTTGTAGGTAACCCTTAGGGGCACTTGTGCCTTTTATTTCTTTATTGTAACATTGGCTATTTATAATCCCTCCTCTTCTTTGGAGAGGGTAATGATGATTATTATAAAAAATTCCTGCACTTGTATTTTGATGAGTTTGAGAGCTCTTATGAGAGTTTGGAGTCCCTAGGTGAGGGCGACATACTACCCACCAACCACAGGAAGCGTCCTAGTTCGTGATTCACCTCCTCCACCAAGTTCCTCTCCCACCAACCTCCCTCTCTCTTCCTCCTAATTGTCAGCCTCCACCCTCCTCCCTCCTAGCCATTGGCCACAAAGGTCCTTCCCCTCTCTATAGCCGCCGGCCCAAATCTCAAACCCTAACCCTAGCTGCCGGCCTTAACCCTAATCCCCTCCTAGACGCCGGCCACACCTTTCCCTTTGCCTCCAAATTTCAAATCCTTAATTGACACTTTCTGTTCATAACACATCTTAAATTAGGAAGGTTCTTAATTTCAGATTTCAATCTATTTTGAATTTAAAATTCCTTCCTAACATAAGACGTCCTATTTAAGGAAAGTTTCCCAAATAACACCAATTTAGCTTAATTAGAGATTTTCCCTAATCCCTCCTTCCTTTTTCTAATATCCTAAGTTGGTAACTCTTAATTCCCGCCACACCTGCTTCCCCACTCCCATAGCCGCCAGCCCCTTCCCCTTCTTTCTTCCTTTTTCCCTTTTTGCTCCTTCCCCTTAATTCCCCGCCTCCCTTAATCACCCAATTTGCTGTCCAAGAATAGATCAAACTGCTGTCTAAAAATTTTAGCGATTCCTCTTGCTGTCCTGCTGTCCGGAAGATTCCAGTTTGCTGTACAAAACTTTTAGCAAGTTCCCCTTGCTGTCCTGCTATCCGAAAGGTCCCCGTTTACTGTCCAAAAGTTTTAGCACCTTGTAATTTGTTGTCCCCTCATATATGGCTGATCCAGAACACGACCACGGCTTTGTTTTCAATGATCAAGGGCTGAATGACATCCTTCGGTCTCCGTTCTTCCACATCGACTTTGAGGAACGACCAATCCGTTGAAGACTACGTAGAAAGAATCCTCTTCTCCTTCGCCACCGCTATTGACCAATAACACCCTCCCATTCAGTGGCGACTTGCTTCCGAATCCTGACAAAGGTGAACTCTCTTTCAAGTCTTATCTCTTCTAAGTTTTCCTTAATTGTGGCGTCATAAAGATTATGTAAGCTTCTCCATTTTCACCAATTATCAAAGAGTTGAGTGAGGGATTTTAGATAGTGACTATTCTGAATGTTAAGTTAGGGATTTCTGTCGAAAGCCTCACATTACGCAGAATCTAAATTGATTGGCTATTTTTGTGTTCTAAATCTTTGTTGTGTAATTTATTGCTTGAACTAAATCATTGCTTTATTATTTTCAATCACCATTTAAATCAAGGAAGATGACTATTGCTCTTGCTCTTTCAAAGGCACATAATTTCAAACGCAAAACATCAATATATGCATTTAGTCCTACATAGTAAAACCCGAAAAATGAAGATCATAAGCGTCGCTCGCATTTCAATACACTACGATGAAAATAAGCGAATTTTGAAGTTGTCAGAATTTAACGAAATAATTTTTATAAAATTTTACATTAAATTTTGAACGATTTGGTATAAAAAACTTAGGGTTATTTTCGACTGGGTTGGAAATTAAAAATCGTCAAAGATTATTTAAGTGTTAATGACTATATAACCCTTCTAAGTCTTCATGAAGCAAATGCATACAAGGGTAGATTGGACATTTGATTTTCTCATCGCCTAAATGAATTAAATGGACTGAACCATTCGGCCCCTTCTCATTTCCTTCGGTTCCTTTGGCCGAACGCAAGAGAGGAGGGAGAGAGGGCGGCGGAAGCCGGCTACAACGACGGCGGCGGCGGTTTCCGACGGCGGTTCTTGGAGGAAATTGAAGGGAAATTTTTAGAAAGGCTTAAGGTATATTTCTAACCCTAAAATCCTCTCTTTTCATTTAGATTTCTCATGATAAAAATACAGGGTTTTTCCAAAACTTAAAAATCTTAAGAGAAAAATATTTAGGGAGATGTAAGGAAAAGTTCTAATCACCAAATTTAAAGTTTCTTCCAATTTTTTTAGGTTTCCAAAATTAGGGTTTTCCAAATTTCAACTTCTTTGAAAGTGCTTTCACAAATGTGAATCCTAATGGCTCTAGGAATATTTCTAATGGTAAAATTAGGGTTTTGCATAATTTTTTATTTTTCCAAATTTTAATGTAACAAAAATCCAAACATTATTTTGTCTAATTATTAGTTTAGGGAAAGGGGAAGGTTTACATGCAAATATGATGAAATCGATAAAAATTGGGTTTCTAAAATTATGATTTTTGGGTAAAACCGAAAATTAATTTTATTTTAAATTAATTTAGGCAATGATAAAGGGTTGAATTAAGTAAATTATGGTTTTAGACAAAATTATGCATTTTTAAAAATTAGGGATTATTTAAATCCGAAAATCATAATATTAAAATTACTAAATTAATGAAAATAAAAAATTTGATTAATGCTTGGGTAATAATTTATATGCTTTTAGATATTAATATGAGAGAGAGAGAGAGCCTAGGGTATATTTAAAAGAGAAGAAGAATTAAGTTTGAAATTATTAAGTTAGATTATGAATGAGAAATTTATTTCATATAGGTGATAATCATTTGACCTCGAAGGAAGGAGTACGAGTGAAAAAATCAGATCCCTCGAATTAAGTGAGTACTCATGGTTCTTTAGTTATAGTGATAATTTTGTTTCTCTCCAGTTATATGTTTTGAATGTCCAAGCATGCTTGTGAAATCTTTATGGTTAATTTATATCATGATTATGTTACTCTTATCCAATGATTGATCATGCGATAAAGTTATATGTTACATTTCATGGCATTATCATATAAAGTTAATATGTTATAAGAATGAGATGATATGATTGATATAGAATCATATAAAGTTCATATGTTATAAGAATAAGATGATATGATTGATATAGAATGATTACATGTGCATGTTGACGATAGAGCTCACCCCCTTATGGTACTGGCTGACGTTGTACCTGTGCACGTTAAAAGGAAAAGGTTATGGAAAATGAAAAAGAAAAGGAAATGGTAAATGAGTACCTTCATTGGTACTAAATTAGATGGTGGCTCCTGTGACGGTTGTACTATTTATGAAAATGAGAAAGATATGAATACAAATATGACAAATGTAAATTGAATATGATATGATATGTATTTATGATTTATGCATAACATTATAAATTTAAAGTCTTAATAAAATAAATGATATGTTTAAATAAAATAAAATTTAAGATATGAAATGACATCAAGCATATTTCTTCTACTGCCTTGAGTTATTGTAGTTTAGAAGCATGTGTTACTCGCTATTTTAGTTGCTCTAACATTTTTTAGGTGTAACTTAATATAATCAAAATGAGAAGAAGAAGTGAAAATGTATACCATAGACGTAATGCAACCAATGAGAGGTATTGATTGTTTTATTTAATTTGTTTCAAATTTAAAGTTTAGTGGCTCTTTCAATGTTTATTGAGATAGTTTTAGATAAAGTGAAATAGAATTAGAAAATGAAATTTAATCTACCATCCGACAGTTTGTTCCCGCCTCGTTAATTCGAGTTTCTGGGCCAGGTCGTGACATACATCATCTGGTATCAGAGACAGGTTGCATTCAGGTGCCTATTAGGAAAATTTTATTCCATGTCTTAGCATCTAAATCGTATCCTACACGCATTAATTTACTTGCTTGTGTTATCATATTATTTTCTTCCTGTTTACATAAATCTAAGTCACCCTTAACATAGGATAGACCCGGGACAAATTCACAAGACTCTAGATCTGTTGGTAGGGCAGATGAATACAATCAGCCAACAACTTAGGGAAAACCAAGCCGACATAGCTGAACTCCTTTGCCATATGACCGAACGATTTGACACATTAGATCGAGTCAGGAATCAACCTACACCTTACACGCCTTTTAGGCATCCTTCTATGGATGGGGACAACATCTTACCGAATGAGGGACACCCTCGTGCCCCTTATCGAGCTCCCCAGTACGGCCATGACTTTAATAACGATCCTGATACTACTTTGTTGAAAAATATTAAGGTCGATGCCCCAACCTTTGACGGTACTCTCGATCTCCAGCTCTTTCTAGACTGGATCAAGAGTATGAATAATTTTTTTAAATGGTACGACATATCTGAGGCTAGAAAGGTTAGGTTTGTTGAAATGAAACTCACAGGTAGGGTTAGTCAATATTGGGCCAACCTAGAAAGCCTTAGAGAATCCCGTAACGAATACCCCATCACTGATTGGATTGGATTTCTATGAAGCGTGAGCTCAAACAGAAGTACTTACCTCCTCCCTCGTACTTCCCTAGACTCCTGGATAGGTGGAATAGGTTGACCCAAGTCAATAAATCGGTAAAGGAATACATTGCAGCCTTTGACGACTACCTGATTCGTTGCAAGGGGGAAACCTCTACTACCCTCGCTCAAATTCTATCCATGTTCCATATCGGGTTACTCGAGGACCTACACGACGAACTGTTTGTCCGTAACATCACCACTCTTGAAAATGCGTACAGCCTAGTCTTAGACCTTGAGGAGACCCGTCCTCAGCACCCTAGTCGACACCATGATTCTAGACCCTTCTACAGACCCTCCAGTGGATCGGACCCTCACCACTCCACTTCCCGGCCGACTCCAAGTAACACTAACCGACCACCTTTTGGTCCTTCTAAATCCTGTCCTGACTTTAGGGGCAAACCTCCAACCCCTGATACTCCTAGGTCCCACCCAGGGACTAAGTGTTTTCGATGCCAAGGGTATGGGCATATCTCTTCTCAGTATTCTAGTCCTTATAAAGTCACAATTATTGAGGAAATCATTGAAGATGAGCTTGAACCTGAGGCTGATCAGATTCACAAAGTTGAAGATGATGGTGAATTCTTTGAGGAGGACGATGACACTGCTGTTGTCCACTGTATACAGAAAGTAGACACCTCTCCCATTTGCATAGTGAGATGTGCACCGTCAGAACCTGTTGCCATTAATGATTGGTGTAGGACTTCAATCTTTCACACCTACACCAAAATTAAAGAAAAAACTGTAAAGTCATAGTGGATAGTGGCAGTTGCATCAATGCTGTCTCCTCTAGCATAGTGTCTAGACTTTGTCTGTCGTTCCTCATCCTAAACCCTACGAGGTAGCTTGGGTCAACTCTACTGCCTTAGAGGTGAAGGAACGAAGCTTCATACTCATCTTCTTCGTAGATTAAAGGAGAATGTGTGGTGATGTTCTGGTGATGGATGTTAGACAAATCATCCTAGGACGTCCCTGCTCTTTGATAATGATGTCCACATCTATGGGCGTTCAAACACTTGCATGTTTGAACATGCGAGCAGAAAGATCAAACTTCTGCCAACGCAGCCCAGGATTAAGGACGACCCTAAACCTAATCCAGTCAAGCCCAAAAAAGGGCTAAACCTTATGACAGCCAAGGTCCTGGATTCTAAAATAGCACAAGGCGCACCCCTGTACACCTAGGTTGGCCGTGAGACTTCCACTGAGTCTGATGAGCCTATTCCTCAGGAGGTCCAACCCATACTGAGTGACTTTACTGATGTCTTCCCTAATGATCTCCCTGATCAACTTCCTCCACTAAGAGACAACTAGCATGCTATTGATCTTATCCCCAGTGCCTCACTTCCCAACCTACCCCACTATCACATGAACCCTACGGAATATGCTGAGCTTAAAAAGCAAGTGGATGAGTTACTGCAATGGGGCTACATTAATGAAAGTCTCAGCCCTTGTGTTATACCAGTTCTTCTTACACCGAAGAAGGATGGTACTTGGAGAAAGTGCGTTGATAGTCATGCCATCAACAAAATAACTGTTCCAAGGTTAGACGATATGCTTGACATGATGACAGGAGCCACTCTTTTCTCCAAGATTGACCTTAAGAGTGGGAACCACCAGATTCGGATCCGACCCGATGATAAGTGAAAGACTGCTTTTAAGATCAAGGATGGTCTGTACGAGTGGATGGTCATGCCTTTCGGGTTGAGTAATGCTCCGAGTACGTTTATAAGAATTATGACCCAAGTGTTGCGCCCTTTCATGGGTAAGTTTGTCGTTGTCTACTTCGACGACATTCTTATCTATAGCCAGTCCGTGAACCAGCACTGTAGACCACTTGAGGTAGGTTTGTGAGGTCCTAAGGAAGGAGCAGCTTTATGCTAATCCTAAGAAATGCACCTTTCTTGTTGATCGTGTAATTTTTGTGGGCTTTATTGTGTCTGCCCAATGGGTCTCTGCAGACCCCGAGAAGGTGAAAGCCATTCTAGAATGGCCAGTTCCTCAGAACATCCAGGAAATCCGCAGCTTCCATGGTTTAGCAACTTTTTATAGGAGATTCATCAAAAACTTTAGCACCATAGTATCTCCTATCACTGATTGTTTAAATAAAGGGCATTTTCACTGGACCCTGGCGGCCGCCAAAGCCTTTGAGGAAATAAAGAAAAGAATGGTCGAAGCCCCAGTGATGAGACTTCCTGGCTTCTCTAAAGTCTTCGAAGTTACCTGTGATGCTTCGGGGGTTGGAATTGGAGGAGTGTTGTCCCAGGAAGGTCACCTTGTTGTCTACTTTAGTGAAAAACTGAATGACATCCGGCAACGGTATTCCACGTACAACAAAGAGTTCTACGCGGTGATCCAATCCCTTCGATACTGACGACACTACTAGCTCCCGCAAGAGTTCGTTATCTTTTTAGATCATGAGGCTCTTCATTATATCAACTCCTAGAAAACGTTGAACGCACACCATGATTGTTGGGTAGAATTCTTACAGGAGTACACTTACACCCTTAGGCATAAAACGGGAGTTAAAAACAAAGTTGCTAATGCCCTCAATCGTCGTATAATGACTACCACCGAAATGAGGGCAGAAGTCGCTAGGTTTGAACAAGTCAAAGAGGACTACTTGGAATGCCCCAACTTCAAGGAAATTTACACCCTTTTGTCCACAAGTAACACGCGTCTTATGGATGATTTTCTCCTTGAGGATGGATGCCTTTTCAAGGCCCAGAAGCTTTGTATCCCTAACACTTCCCTTAGGGAATTCCTCGTTTGAGAACTTCACGCCGGAGGTCTCTTCGGACACTTCGGTCGTAATAAAACTATTGAGGCTGTAGAGTACCATTTTTTTAGCCCAGCCTCAAGAAAGATGTGGGTAAAATGGTCAGTAGGTGCCACACTTGTCAACCGGCCAAACAACGAAAACAAAACACAAGTCTTTACACCCCTTTACCAGTTCCCAGCTGTACATGACAAGATGTCAGCATGGACTTCGTCCTAGGTTTGCCCAAGACTTTTCGTAGGAATGATGCCATATGTGTCGTAGTTGACCGCTTCTCCAAGATGGCACATTTCCTACCCTGTTCTAAAACATCCGATGCCTCCCACATTGCCAAACTGTACTTTAATGAGGTCGTCAGATTACATGGTTTACCCAAGACCATTGTATCTGATAGGGATGTCAAATTCACTAGTTACTTCTGAAAAACTCTCTGGATAAAAATGGGCACCAAATTATAATTCTCCACAGCCTTTCATCCCCAGACTGATGGCCAAACTGAAGTGGTCAATAGGAGCTTAAGTAACTTATTGAGATCCTTAGTGGGTGAGCACATTAAAAATTGAGATTCCAAACTTTCCACGACTGAGTTTGCTTATAACAATTTTGTAAACCGCTCCACTGGTCTGAGTCCTACTGAAGTTGTATATGGGTACAAACCTAGATAACCTTTTAGACCTTATACCCATGTGTCCTAAGTATAGAATCTCTGAGTCTGCATCTTCATTTGAATCGCATTTGCATGAATTACATAAAAAAATTATACGCCGAATTGAACAGAGCAATGCTAATTATAAGCTTCACGCTGATCTTAAATGCAGATTCAAAACATTCAAAGTTGGTGATTTAATGATGGTCTGGATTCGTCCGAAATGATTTTCGAAAGGGGGCGTTAAGAAATTATATGCCAAAAGTGTTGGACCATTCAAAATAATCAAAAAAATCAATGATAATGCCTATGTGGTGGGTCTGCCTGCAGACTTCGACATTAATCCCTCTTTTAACATTAAAAATTTAGTAACCTATGAAGGTCCAGAGTTTAACCCACCTAATCCACTATAAACTGAGTCTTGCGTGACCCCACCTTGTGAGAACCCAAGCCTTCCTCCACTTCCAAATATTTCCAAAATACCTATCGTGGAGACAGTTGACATGATTCTGAGTGATGAAATCATTTCCACAAAAGAGGGCAGACGAAGAAGGTATTTGATAAGGTGGAGAGATAAGCCAGAGTCAGAGGATACTTGGCTAGAGCGCGAGTAATTTGATGTCCCCTCATGTATGGTTGATCTAGAACACAACCACGGCTCTGTTTTCGACGATCAAGGGCTGATTGACATCCTTCGGTCTCCGTTCTTCGAAATCGACTTTGAGAACGATCAATCCGTTGAAGACTACGTAGAAAGAATCCTCTTCTCCCTCGCCACCACTATTGACCAACAACACCCTCCCGTTCAGTGGTCAGTTGCTTCTGAATCCTGACAAAGGTGAACTCTCTTCTTAGTTTTATCACTTCTAAGTTTTCCCTCAATTGTGGCGTCATAAAGATTATGTAAGACTTCTCTGTTTTTACCAATCATCAAAGCATTGAGCAAGAGATTTTATATAGTGACTATTCTGAATGTTAATTTTGAGATTTCTGTTGAAAGCCCCACATTATGAAGAATCTGAATTGATTGGCTATTTTTGTGTTATAAATCTTTGTTGTGCAATTTATTGCTTGAACTAAATCATTAATTTATTATTTTCAATCACCGTTTAAATCAAGGAAGTTGACTAATTGCTATTGCTCTTTCAAAGGCATATAATTTCGAATGCAAAACATCAACTACGCATTTAGTGTTATATCAAAATCTCTTCAAATCATAGGGTCAACTCATACACTTGAGATTGATTCCCAATATACGAATAGATGTGAGGCATTGTCCCACAAATCCTTTGTTGTTCAATAGCAAAAGTAGCTTTCACTTATCTCCCCGATTATTGAATTGATTAACAATATCATTACCATAAAATTTTCAGCAACCCAAGTGATATAGATTGGATCGTCTGCATCAAGTATCTTAGTCTCTCTTGAGATATAGTCAATCTTGTCTATCCCTCTAAGGTACATCCACACTGCTTGAAACTACCACAGAAAATTCTCGTCATTTGATGCTGGTGATCTGGATGAGATAATTCTCATAAGAATGCCTGGTGGGATGAGATCCCAGTTGAGGTAGCAGTGATATCCTAAATGTTCCAAACAGGTTGTCAAACAAGGTATAAAGCACGAGGATGCATGGAAGGCTAAAACAAACACAAATGAGAAGGCTGTGATGAACACAGGGATCCTAACCCCACCAGAATAAACATGAGAACCTAGAGATTTGATTTCCAACAGATCGGAAATGATGGCAAGAATGAGGATGCAAGAGGCCAAAACGAATACAATAACATGAATCAAGGATAAGGGAAGCAAGGACAAAGCCAGAGATCCTCTTCCAGCTCTAAACCATAAAGATTGTAGACAAATATAAAAGAAGTCAAAGAATAGAAAATAATAGAATCTTTGTTACTCGTCTTCCTCATAACATATACAAGGATCGGTCTACTTACATAGAACTTTCAATCGATGCTAGAACAGGAAAAAAAAATCTCTTGATAAAGAGAAATAAAAACAAATAACAAAAAGCATGACATGCATCGTGAGCAGTGATAGCGTAGAATTCTGAGGCAATGGAGGAGAAAAAATTAGAATTAATTAATGCAACTGAATATTTTCCAGCAATGACCAATGGAAGAAACAAGAGGAGAAGGATTTCCATTGAAAAGACAATGTCAATGTAACAAGTCAACAACATACAAACCCAAGAACATACTTCTCAAAGAATAACATAAATGTCATTTGTCATTATAGAAAGGTCCCCTCTATTCTAACCCATTGTGATTAAAAGACTAGATTGATTCCTTTCTTCAACCAGTCCTAGACCGTAGTCAACATCAAATGGTCAATTTTAAATTTATTTAAAATTTCTAAATTATTACCTTTTTTTTCATTTTTTGAGGAGTTTGTAGTAAATAACCGAATGGAGTCAAAGAAGGTGGTGGCTATTAAAGGAGGAAGAAGGTTTTGGGTGCAATAATAATAAAAATATCCAAAAAAGTAAAATTTCTAATAAAAAATATAAAATTGAAACCCCAAAGCACAATTAAGATTGTATTTGTGAATGGGAAGATTGCATAAGTTTCAATAATTCAAGTGAAGGGCCTATGGAGTTAAATAGCAAAGAGATTAAGGAAATAAGAGGTGATTCCATAATCTATTGAAAGCTGAAAAATAAAACATGCCTTAATTTCTTCATTTAAAACTCATTAGCTAATAGATAAGACTGACAGCAATTGATGCAAAGTAAGCGGAAAGAAAAGATGAATAAATAACTCAAAATGTGGGAAGCAAGAGGTAGATAGAGGGGTGAGGAATCACAAGGCTATGAGATGGAGAGAGGAATTAGTCCTCAGAGAGAGTAAAAAAGGACATATTTACTTCATTATCAACTGGACATAAATAGTTGGGATAAGGCTTATAATAGCAATAATGGTGATCTTTATTTCACCATCAACCATCTTCAATTATAACTTAAGACCAAATTTTTATATTAGTAGCCATGATTTCTTGGAAAATCTAATACTAATAACAATGACAAAATACAAGCTTTTCCACAATGAGAAATGATGATTTTATGACCAACAAAAAATAAAATGGCAAAATAAGGACAAGGATATAAACACGATACACTAAATAGTACTAACCTAACTAATGCACAAAATGACTTATGATTAAATACAAAAGAGGAAGTTTTGCACCACATCATGTCCGATGTTTGATCCTTCACACAGTTGCGAGAGTTGACATTTCCAAAAGTAAAAGAAAAACAGGGAAAGTGGTAAACAAAAAGGTTAATCACTACATCTATCATTTATTTCCAGCTCTATCACACTGAGATGCATTACAAAGAAAATCCTGGATTCAATTTCCATTAGCATGGAGAGCAAATTGAAGAACCGTCATTTACTACACCTACTCACACACTAATGCTGAATGTTTCTTTCTGTTAAGGCCAACAAAGTTCATTGATATTAATGACCAGATAGTCTGTTATTGTTCATAAAATATGCCTCTTATAAGAAACTTTTTCACTTAAACTAAGCCCTACTGAAGCATTGTTTAAGTAATAATCCTCAGCAAAAATAACCTCTCCAACTGAATTGAAAAATGAATGAATATCATATCAGACAAATATGGAAGACATTTGAGTTGCGAGACAAATGATATTTGCTTGGATTTTAAAAAAATGCAAATTTTGACATTGTTAAGATATATAATCCAGCTGGATTACCTGCATGCTCAAAAAAATTTGCTTGCATTGGCTGCCTGTTTGGATTAATCATCACATGTGTCTTCCAAAGCTGAAGTACACCATCCCTTGAAACAGTAACAAGCAATCGCAAAGAAGGGAGCCATGCAATAGATGTTATTGGATGGGAACCAGCTTGAGTACTGATTTTTGGCGGTTGAAACGCAATATCACGAACAGATCAGTTAGTAAAAGATAACTCTCAGTCAGCAACAAAAAATAATATCAAAAAAGTCCTCTAATGCATAAATATAAGAAATAACATACAAACAAATTAAGAACAATAAAAAGATCATTTTTCATGTTAATGGATGGTGAAAAAATGTACAAAGGCTGAACGGAGACACACTACAGGGTAACTAAAGAGGAAGCATACTTCAGATATTATATATTCGATAATATTTGCCCTCAAATTAGCAAGCAAGTGTACAAAAAATGCTGTGCCTATCTGGACATTGTTCATGTAGCTTGTTTCAACATCAAAGACAAAAGATGTAACTACATCTCAAATACATCACAGAAAACTTCAAAGAAAGATCTTATAAAGATTGCCTAGTAAGTTGAAAAAGAAAGAAATATTCTCCTCAGCAAAGTAGGAAAAAACTTTGCATTTTATAGTTTTATGGCATAAAATGCAGCCAGAATAATTAAGTTTTCAGAAAGTTTCAATTTCAACACCCAGCTTAAGTTTAACTTCACATTTCTTCAAGAATTATCCATCACAAGCAAGAAAATTGGGCTTATATTAAATGTTACCCTTCCTTTCAAGACCCAAGGAAACATACTACATAGAACTGATACTTACATTCCAATCATATTTGGTCTCTCAGTAGATACATCCCATGCTAGAAGACTACCACTCCTATCACCAACAAATATCCACTCCAAAGTTGGATGGAATGCAAAAGAACCAGCACCAACGAGCTTTGTTGTATTTTCAACTGCACCCAAAAGAAATTTACAAAAAAAAATGAATATGGATAAAACCATGCAAAACTATAAACATAGCCTTTCTCCAAAACTGATGAAAACAAAACAAAACAAAACAACAGAATGCTAATCATACGCTGAAGTGTATAGTGAACAGCATAGGTCTGAATGTTGTAAGCTCGAATCAAGCCATCAGCATAGCTAACATACTAAAACAGGAAAAAGAAAAGATAATTAGCCACTATGCTGAAACAAAATGCTTCTCAGATCAAAAAATAAGAGGTAAAAAGAGAGGATCAATCACATAAAGGTGAGCATTCTACCAGGACTGGAAGACGTGGATGGCATGCAATGTTTACAATAGGCTTTTTAAGATCAGTCTTTATTCTTGTTGGTGGCCTACCCCCCTCAACCGTACCGACAACTTCAGGTGATCAATAGAATATCCTTAGTTACCGTCCATAATTGATTGTGACAAACAAGGCATTTACAGTTAAATAAACAAAAAAACCTGTCACACTCATTCGTCGATGGAAGCCAAAAAAGACGACGGGCTGGAGAGGCGTCAAGGCAAGATGAACTTCGGCATCTACTGAAATTTGTTCTGTTCTTTTTTCAGGTGAGTGTAGCACAAGTGTCTGCTCGCAATCAAAATCGCATGCTCGGATTGTGCAATCCTATAAGAGGTTAAAGATAATTTACCATTGATAAACAAATGTCTGAATTGATTATCCAGCTATGAAATTATTTTCTAATAAAAAAAAAGGATAAATATGGGAAAAAAAAGCAAAAGACATGAAGCAATTTATTGAAAAAAATTTAAATAGGTATTGACAGTGAGTTATGCGGCAATAAGATTAAGGTTCTAATAATAGAAAAAGTAAAATTTAAACAACCCATTAAGATTCAGGAAGGTGTGGACAATATTAAGAAATCAAACAACAACCAGGTGATCATATCGCTCATTACAGAGACAGACCAACTAGGAAAGTTGTTCTAGAGGAAATCAAACCTTTTACTTGAAACTTCTCAGACCATCATTGGCACGTTTGAAACTTCGAAAAGTTTAAACAAACTTCTAAAATACAAAAATCACCATCCACCACACCCATTTACATCCAATTTCAACAATGGCCTGTATCAAACTTGAAAAACTTTACAAATGCTGCTAAAATGGAAATTCTCAACTTACAATACCAAATTATCACCCACTAATTCAAAGATATAAGACTAAAAACAAGCATTTTTAATGCTTAAATATTAAAAAATAAAAAAAAATAAAAAAAAACAAAGCAATCTGTGAAGGGGAAACACCCTTCTATAAACATAAGCAAAATAATTGCAACAATGGATCCATAACTTCTACCGGTCACGAAACAGAAAATAGTTGAGAGGTCCAATAAGCTATTTGATATACAAACTTAAAAGTAAAATTGTGTTATGGGCAGACCTCAAGGATAGAAATAACAGTGTGTCCACTAGTTGGGCTATATGCCATTCGAACAACACGAGCGCCAATGTCAATTGAAGAAATCTTGCTTCCAGTGAGTGCATCAAACTCTGCAATTACGTAGTTAACAATGTTAGCAAGTATCGACACCCAAGATGTCATAGACACATTACCACAACCTAAATTGTTCAGATTCAAGATACATTATGATAAAAAAAAAATCAAAACATTCACCCCAATATAAAAATAAATGTATTCTGCCCTAATATGATGTTAATGCCACGTGCGTATGTAAGAGCATGAAAATCTAAATAAATGATAACAAAGACAATATATCATCTAGAAAAAAAATGGTCGCTCAATTCAACTTAGCTTCTTCAATAAAAAAACTCTACATACCCTCAAGCCATATAATAATACACACATAATAAGACGAGCACACATAGATATTTTATGAATTAAAAATAGCTACAGCCCAAAAGTTTATCTCCTATACCTAGCTCTGCAACTAATCTTTTGTGTCTCTTGATTTAGGTATGCATGAGGCTTACGGAACCAACAGAAAGTATCTACCATCTAGAACCAAAGAATTAGGTTTTTATGGAATGCATTTAGGTACAATGGTCTCCTCACTGTTTTCTAAACCTAAGCAGCGAGTAAGCATGTTCCTTTTAGCAAAACAGGGGGCAAAACAGCAGCTAAATCTAGCTAGAGAGGTTTCCAGTGGCTGCAATGGCACACATTCAATTTACACTATAGCAATAAAAGATAAAGGTCTGAACTTGGGGGAGTTAAGGCTGTTGCAGATTGAATTCCTATAATTGTGGGGGTTGGAACTGCTTGCTACAGTGCTTGCATGCCAAGACAGAGAAGGCCAAATCAAGTCGGTATTTTGAGAAAATTTTGTAAGTGTGAATTAAACTTTCATTCAATCAAGAAATGATTTCATATTAAAACTTGATCTTTATTTATAGAGATCAAAGAAATATCCAGAATTCTATTCAAATTCAAAAGAATCTAGAAAATAGAAACTAACCCTTAATAATAGCTAACTCCCTCCCAGTTTCCCTCTTTAGAAAGTGGCCTTAAGATAAGGAAAGGAATTTTGTGGAGGGAATTTAGATTAGTTTCTTGCATTATCTCTAACTAATTTCCTCCCTCCTTTCTCCTAGAAGCCATCCTTTTGAAAGTTAAAATTGCAATCAAGTCTTCGCCTAATTTATATTTGCAAATCAATCTTTTCAAGGCAATTATGCAAATATATTTTAGAGCATCCTAGAACATGACACCCTATTTAAATCATTTGCAGGAGAAAATGAGGGATATTTTTCTTCTTTTGTCTCTTGGACCTATTCTTCTTTTTCTTTCTCTTACAACCATGGCTTTAGAGTGGGCACATATGGTTCATTCTCTATCATTTTATGCAAAACTAACAATTGAGATCATATTTCTTGTGCTTTTTATCAAGAAGAGAGCTCTTGATCCCTGATTAGGATCCTTTACTTTGGTGTTCTTCTTAATCTTGTCTAAAGGTTAAACAATAAATCAACTCACTCTAAACTCCCCCTCCCCCCCAAGCACAATGTTTTGTTATGTTTCTAAACTTGTTTTCTTAGGTTTTTTGTGCAGGAGATTATCTTGCTATATTTCTAAACTTGTGTGTACATGCTTGTGAAAAATTTCATCCTATAATGCCGTAGTGCTCCGCTCTTTGTTTGAATGAAAATGTTGTTGAAGCGTTGTTGTGCTATTCTGTCTTCAATGCAACGATCTTTTCTAGAGAAGATCATTATCACATGAATAATACATATTATTATATGGCATACATTTAGAAGTATAACTTCATAGAGATCCCTAAAGAAAGAAAATCGAAGAATACATTGCATAGTGCAAGGACAAAAATACCCTTTTAAAGCCAACCCAAAGAATAATATTCTGGATGAGTAGAAGAGACTGGACCCTGACACTCAACAAGAGCTATAAAATTAATGTTATTTTCACTAACTGTATCAAAAAATAGCATCAGCAATGGTAGATTTCACCTGAAGCACCAGATGGAACAATTCTTCCTTAGCTTCCTCACTACCTTATGCATTCAACATCAAGGATGATATAGGAATTACCATTGTCAGTCCTACTCCAATTACTTCTATAATAGTGAGAATATTCTTTTTTCTCATCTTCCCATTTGGCCTCATCTTTGTATGCAAATTCCACCAATCCTCGAGTATGTATCCTAGCTTCTTCTCTAATCTAACCTTCAATCTTATCCTTTTTCATAGTTACAAGGTGATCTTTTTGTCCACTGCAAAGAATATTGTTTCTTTCATCAAGTATACGGCCTTTGTACAAGCTTCAAGTATATTAACAACAAAGGCTTTCATAAAGACCCTACTACATATTTTATGAATACAAATTTTTCATTGAACAAAATTTTTAAAATGATTGCCTAACTTCTAAATTACATCATGTATTCTAGCTTACCCGTCATCCTGCTTCAAATAATAGCATCAAATCCACTTTCTACCAAGTGCTCAATGAGATAGAATTTAGCTTTTAACAATCTTTTGAACTATGATCATATCAGGATTGACATATCATAGTATTTTATATTATAAATTTCAGTATGCGAGGACCAGTTTAAATGAGCAAATATATTTTTCCTATCAAGATTTCGTAAAACATAAAGTATTTTTTGAAAAGATTAAATTGATTTATAATTACCTCAGCTTTGATTGTTCCATTGTACAAAGGCAACTCCAATTTTGCCTCCATCTTGAAGGGAAGATCTTCGCTCCTTTACGTCTTCGTCTTGACTTTTCTCTTTATTGAAAGATTCCCCTTTGTAAAGATGTTGTCTTTTATGAAATGACTCTCCTATTTGGACAAGGGGTGGAGTGAAGGATGGTTGTGCAACAGTAGCAACAAAAGTTTCAAAAGTAGTAATATTTTCCATTTATTATTTCAAACTAAAAAGACCATCATTTGTTTTTAATTCCTCCTAATGATAATATATCTCAAGCTCCACTAAATCTCCAAGCATGTCATTCTCAATCCATAATTTAGCCAAGAAAATTTTCGTACCAGTTGAAAGTGCTCTGATATCAAATTTGGATATGAATTTAGATGTAAATAAGGCTTTTATGGAACCAATATAAAGTATATAGAACAAGGGAATTAGGTTTTCTATGGAATGCATTGAGAGATGATGATTTTCTTACTGTTTTCTAAACCATTGTGAGTGGATTTGCTATTTTAGCAAAACAAGGAATAAAACAACTGGTAAATATGTGATTAAAAATTTTCCAGTGGCTAGGGGGATGTTCGATGGACTCTAGCAATATGAAGTTCGGCATCTGCATAAGGAATAACTAAAGATTGAATTCATGCAGTTGTAAGGATTTGACACGTCTACTATAGCAACTATATGCTAGAAACAAAGAGAGAGCGAGGAATGTTGGCGGTGGGTATATGGATTTAGTTTTGGAAATGAAAATTAAATTTCATATAACAATTTGATCTTCATTTACAAAGATAAGACAAATATCTAAAAGTCTATTTAAATTCACAAGTAAGTAGATCAAAAGAAAAAATTAAAACAGCTAACTCCTTGCTAGATCCCTCCAAAATGGTAGCAAGATCTTAGGATAATGAAAAGAATTTTGAGAAGGGAATTTAGGTTACATTCCCAATTCACTCCAACTAATTTTCTTTTCTCTCCTACCCTCCACTTCTTATTGCAAACTTGAAATTGCAAATTTGCAAATAAGTCCCCACTCAATTCATTTGCAAATTAATCTTGCAAGATCGATTATGCAAACATTTTTTGTAAGACTCAAAATCATGATCATAAATTTAAGAAAATACATCTTATTTTAATAGTTAATTATTGTTAAATTAGTAATAGTAATTATTAAATAAGATTAAATAATTCCTAATATTTTATCCGAACAGATGCTTTGTGTAAGAACTGATTTGGAATGTAGTTATATATTAGTGTGGGCCCCTCATTCCCTCACTATTCACGAACCAAACAAAGGGGATTTCGGACATTATTGGATAAGGATTCGGCTGTTTTGATAAGGGGAAGATAACAACATTTCACTCATCCTTGTAGAGGCGGCATATTGCAGGAATAACTGTAGAAAAGAATTTGGCTAGAGAAGGTATTCAGTTCTGAAATAAAATAGGAAGGATTCCTGTAGAGTATTCAACACAGTGCTGAGGAACACTATAGCCTATTTCGGCACAGTAACTGAAGCATTGTATAGTGCAATTATTTGGAATTTCCATCCAAGCTAACAAGCCATCAGAAGGAAAGTTCGGGACAGTGCATTACCGAAGGTTTAGGCATCCAGAATTCCTGTTACTGGCGTCGGCACAGTGCTTGCGGGCACTGTAGATCAATTCGGCACAATTTGCAGGACTCCTGTAGGAAATTCCGCATAGTGAATGGGAAATTCGCAGTATTCAGCCACTGTACAGAGTTGGCACAGTGCAGTGGATTCCGGAAGAGTGGAGAGAAGCAAGTTATGCAATGCAGGAGAATTTGGATGCAGGAATTAAAAGTGAGGAAAATTTAGAGATTACATTGGAGAAGAAAGATTAAAAGATTAGATTGGAGGAAGAAGTATTTCACTAAAGGAAGAATAATTGAGAATCAAAGGAAAAGAAAGAAGGAATTACTTGAATTTATGCAGAAAAGAAGATTTGAGATAACTTATAATCGGAGTAGAGTAAGACAACTCGTCCGGAAGGTAAGTTATGTAAATCTTAATTTACAAATGCAAGAATTAATATTTCTAGATATATTATAATATCACTTGATTTAAGTGAAGTGATAAATGCCTTATGAAGATTCCAAGAATGCAAATAATTATGATTCCAAGTTTTCATGTACAATCAACCACTTGCATATATGTATCATTGAAGTTTAACATAAGATTCATGATAATTATTGTAATATTTTTCTAGTTGATTATAAATTGAAAAGAGCTCAATTATTTCATGTTGTCAATACATTTTGGCATGTAATGTTAAGAGACAGATTCTTATACAAGTTTGTACATGACAAGTCAAGTATGAATAATGAATATGGAATGCGTACTGAATATCAATTTAAAGTAAAATTTGGCTAGAGAATGATATATAATTTACAATTGCGGGTGAGACAAAAGGGTTCTCATGTACACTGCATTGTAAAGGGGGCAAAATGGACCCCAGGGGCAAAAGGGACCCCAGAGAATTATGATGTCTGCATAGCATGTGGGGCAAAAGGGACCCCTAAAGAGGCAAAAGAGACCTCTATGTAATTCAATGGCGATAATGCCAGGTTTACCTGGGCTTCATTGAATATTATTATGAATGATAGCCAAATCTTTTAATGAATAAAATTGATATTCAGTATAGACTTCAGAGAAAGTAAAAGTTAATATCAATTGAGATTTTATGATGTCTTCTCAAGTTTGTTTAACTTTAATTTATATTTTCAATGTTATGAATTTTATAGTCATGCATATTACAATGTTATTTAAAGTGGCATAACTTACTGAGCCTCATAAGCTCACCAATATTTTTCTTACTGGCTGTTGTTACAGGAAAGGAAAATGAGAAGATCATAGCAGATTAATTTGCAAGATATTTCTTCTTATATATTAATGTTATCTTTGTTAATGAGTACACTTGAGGTTAGTAAGCAATTCAATGTGGTATTACTTTGGAGTTATTCGATTTTCCTTATTGGCTATGTAACTATATCTCTGTGGGAATTTTTAAATTATTAGATGCTTTCGTTTGAAGAGATGAATGATAATTTTTGGATGTTTTATAAAGACCTCAAAATGTTTCAAAAGTATCATACGATTTCTTGATTGATTTATTAAAATGTTAGGTTTATGTTAGTAATACTCCATATAATATTTAAGGGTACTGTGGGGTGTTATATTTTTAGAGGCTCCTAGATCATCTCAGCCATTCATAACCCTTCCTCAAAGAGTACAAGAATCAAAATGTTTCACAAACTACAGACGATCAACACTGAAATACAATGAGGCATCATTAACATCCTAATCATGACATATGGGCAGTTGTCCATAAGAACATCATCTCATTTTAAGCATCTATTGCCATGGTACTAAGGAAAACCCATAAAGGCACCACTGATCTGTTTCATAAACTGTACATACGATGCTGTTAAACCCCATACAAAACTCCGAGCCATCATGAACCTTGTGCATGAGAGCAGCCTTTGCCACCAACTCAAGTTTTTTTTCTCAAACTTAAAAAAAAGATCGATCAGACAATAAGTCATTATAGGTCTTCCTAAGGACTGGTCCTTATGCCATGGGAAGCCATCTTTAAAAATAGCATAAACATAATAAAGCCTCAAACAGGAAATTCTAACATACAAACCATGACGTGCTCTAAAAATCACTGTTTAAAATTGCGCAATAAGAGGCGCGCCTCTGCGCAATTCTGGTCCTGGGCGCCTCATTGCTTAAGCAATTGGAGGAATTGGTGAGGCTTACGCCTCACTGGCTCTGAGGCGCGCCTCAGAGGCGCAATTGCGCAATTCTTAGTGAGGCGTAAGCCTCACCAAAACCGGTCCCACTCACTTAAGTGAGTAATAAAAAAAAAACCCTCACAACTCTCTCTCCCCCATCCCGACCCAGCTTCCGTTTCCGCCAGATCCCGCAAGAAACCACTCGGTCACCTCTCGGCCAGCCGATCCCGCCGCCTCTCCCGCCGGCGCCGCCTCACGCCGGTGAGCAAAGACTGTCCGACCGCCCTCTACGACAACTCCTCTACGCATTTTAGGTATTTTTTTTGAGTATAAGGGAAGATTTTTCAAGTTATAGGAAATCTAGGGTTTTTAATATTTTGAAAATTTTTGGTTTGTTTTCCCTTTTTTGCATTAGGAAACATGGTTAGAGGTAAGGAAAAGACAAATACGTCATTGCGGCGTGATCCTTCTTGGAAATATAGTGTGCAAGTTGATGTAGGAGGTGGCGAGAAAACCTATGTGTATTTAAAATGTAATTTTTGTGACAAGGTGGTGAAGGGAGGAGTTACTCGCATGAAGGAACACTTATCCGGTTCACATAAGAATGTAGTACCTTGTGCGAATGTACCGGATAAGGTGAAGGAGGAAATTATTGCTTACATGAAGAAGAGTACCACGGCCAAACATCTACAACAGGAGCAATTTGATGAAAGGGTCGAACAATGTTCTTATTTCGGAAGCGAGAGTGGAAAGGGATCTTCCTCCACTATACATAATAGAGGTGTGCGGGGTCCTATGGATCAATACATGATAAATCCAGGAGAGGATAGAGCAGAAGCACAGATGATGTCTGCAGCTGGTACCAGAGAGGGTCGACGTCAGGTATGCATGGATATTGGCAGATTTTTTTTTGAGAATGCCATACCTTTTAATGTTGCAACGTCACCTGCCTACTTCAATATGTTGCGATCTGTTGGGTTGTACGGGAGAGGGTTGAAGGCACCATCCATGTATGAGTTGAGAATATGGATTTTGAAGGAGGAGTTGCAAAACACAGAGCAGAGTATAGATGAGATTAAACGGACCTGGACTGAGACTGGTGTTACTATTATGTCAGATGGATGGTCTGACATGAAGAGCAGGAGCTTGATTAATATCCTTGTAAATAATCCCTATGGCACAGTATTTTTACGATCAGTTGAAGTTTCAGATCAAGTTAAAAATGCGGAATTCATTTTCACTTTACTTGATGGGGTTGTTGAGGAGCTTGGGGAGCAATTGGTGGTTCAGGTTGTGACTGACAATGCCAGTGCATACAAAGCAGCAGGCCACATGTTGATGGAGAAGAGGAAACACCTCTATTGGACCCCCTGTGCAGCACACTGTATCGATCTCATATTAGAGGCACTTGGTGATTTACCTCAACACAAGAGCGCCCTCTCTAGGGCGAAGAAGATCACAAAGTTCATCTACAACCATTCATGGGTCTTAGCCTTAATGAGAAAGTTCTCAAAGAAGGAAATCATTCGCCCTGCTATCACTAGGTTCGTTACTACATTTGTACACTGCAAAATTGCAAATCTATTTCAATTCCTAATGCAACTTTATTCTACAGGTTTGCCACATCTTATTTGACACTGCAGAGCCTACTCGATGTGAGACAACCTCTAGAATCAATGTTTACATCGACACAATGGCTTAATTCAGCATGGGGCAATAAAACTGAGGGGAAGGAAATAAGAAGGATAATTCTAAATAATAAGTTTTGGGCAACTGTGACCTATGCCATATTGAGCACAAGACCTTTGGTTCAGGTATTACGTTTAGTGGATGCCGAGAAGAAACCAGCAATGGGGTTTATATATAATGCAATGGATGAAGCGAAGGAGTTAATTGCACATAACTTGGGAGGAGAGGAGGCAAGTTATAGAGAGATTTGGGATATCATTGATGCTCGGTGGGAGGTCCAGTTACACCGTCATCTACATGCAGCGGCGTATTATCTCAATCCTCAATTTCAGTATTCAGAGAGGAAATCCACAAATCCAGAAGTGAAGCTAGGCTTGTATCATTGCATGGAGCGATTAATACCGGACCTGAATGTCAGGGAGATTGCTGATTTACAGCTTGTTTTATTTCGGAATAGGGAGGGATTCTTTGGTTTGCAAGCAGCCAAATCTACCATTGCGAAACGCTCACCAGGTATAATTATTTTTTACAAATTATCTGTATAATCATAACACTTTAATATCACCTGATTATCCCTTTTCCTCTTGAAAATAGTTGAATGGTGGATCCAATTTGGTGATTCCACCCCTGAGTTACAGAGTTTTGCTGTTAGAGTTTTGGGCCTCACTTGTTCTTCCTCTGGGTGTGAGCGGAATTGGAGCACGTATAGTCAAGTGCAAACTAAGAGAAGAAATCGCCTCTCAACACTCAGAATGAACTCCCTTGTGTACATTATGCACAACAAGAGGTTGAGAGATAGAAGGATAAGGAACAAGGGGTTAAAGGATGATGAGGACCCTTTGGTGTGTGAAGATGTAGCTTCTGATAATGAGTGGTTCATAGATGATGAGACAGATTTGCCATTATCAGACTTGCAGCTAGAGGACCTAAGTGTGGATGTCTTAAGGGGCGAAGCAGATCAAGTGGGGACACCACATACATCTACTAGTTCTGCAGCACAACAATCAAGTAAAGGTATGTCACAATTTATTTTGTGCAATTACATTATATATATATATATATATGCAATTAACATTACATTAATCATTCTTATTTAACAGGGAAGAGAAAAATGGATAACATTGAAGATGATGAAGATTTGGCATTCATAGATACAATTGGAGAAGAAGATTCCCTTGATAACCAATTTAGTGAATAACATTGAAGAATGATGAGATTAAATGTTCTTTCTTATTTGTATTTTGGGAGTTTTGATAGACTTATATTTTGTAGTTCTGTATTTTGAATTATGCTATGAGATGCATCTATTTTATTGTCTCCCACTAATTTCAATTGTTATTTAGATGTTTTTATTATATGATAGTCTCTAACTGTTATTTACCTGCTTAAATAGTTAAATTCTTATTTACGCAATTCTTTGTCCGTGAGGCTTACGCCTCACACCGCCTCGAGGCTTACGCCTCGCCTCACGGACGAAAAACGCCTCGAGGCTTATTTACGCAATTTTAAACCTTGCTAAAAATAATCCACACTACGATCGAAAGGGCCTGTTTGGTTAGGACTTGAGCTATTTCAAAAAAAACTAAGTCAGGCTAAGCCTTATTGCAAAATTAAGAAGTTTGATTGTTAAATAGATAAGTTGTTTTATGCTAAATATATGCTAAGAAACTTGAGCTCACGATCTTTGAATAATCAAATGAAAAGCTTAAGCTGTGAACAAGAAAAGCTGATATAAAATTGGGTGAAGGTTAGCTTAGTTTAGGCATACTTAAGCTCAAGGAACAAGATAAGTAGCACTAATCTTCTGCTCTTAAGCAACGAGGACCTCCTTTTTTTCATTTGGCGCTTAAGCAATCGCCAACCAAATATACCCTAGGAGTTTGAGAAAGAATCAAACATTAATATTAATGTTGACTAATCAACGTCCATCTACATCAACCTAACATAAACTTAAATTCATATTTAATCCAAGACCCTAGCAAAAGAAAGTAAACTTACCAAACAAAATTCACAGTATAAAGAAGATAAAATATGTCCAAGAAACCTTAATCGCACATCCCTTTTCAAATAGAGTCATGAGATTGACTAGAAGTTCAAAGATCATTTGAAAATGGAACAAGTTTTTGGTTCAAATCTAAGTCAAATCGAATTTTCCCAAGTAGAGTAACAAGTCAAAACTGAATACATGGGTTGTGATATTAGTAGTAATAGATCTAATTGTGGGATTGTGATGTTGGGTGATCAAGTCATTAGAGAAAGTGCACATTTTAGATATCTCAAGTCTATTGTTCAAAGTGAAGGTGAAATAGATGGGGATATGATTAGTAGAATTCAAGTTGGATGGTTGGAAGTGGAGGAAGGCATATCGGGGCTGTTGTGTGATAGAAATGTAACCCTCAGACCATCAAACTTAAGGGATAATTTTATAAGAAGTTGTAAGACCTACAATGCATTATGGCGCAAAATATTGTCCATTAAAAGAAAAGCATAAAATTAAGCTAAGTGTTGCAGTGATGAGAATGCTCAAGTGGATAAGTGACTTTACACTTAAAGATAGAATGCAAAACAAGTATATATGTGACAAGATTGGAGCAGCTTCAGTGATGATAAGAATAGAGAGAGTCGCCTTAAATGATTTGGTCACATAAAACATCAACCTTCTGATGACCCTGTTAAGAGAATAGATATATTAGATATGGCTTATGTTAACAAAGGTAGAGATAGGCCTTAAAACACTTGGTTAGAAAGTACTAAAAATGATCTTTTTATTAGATTTAAATGAGAATTTGACTCTTCATAGAATACAATGGAGAAAAATAATTCATGTAGCCGACCCCACGTAGCGGGATAAAGGCCTGTTGTTATTGTTGTATATTACATACATAAATATATTATGTATGTTAAACTAAAAATTTATTTTAGAAGATCGGAAATCAATCGAGATTGGATTATTTTTTGTTCAAGTCAAGGTTAGCAAGCCAAGCATGACAATAATCAAGATTGGATCAAGGAAACCGATAACAAAACTTGCTTTACTAGAGATAAAATTGAACGACTTTGAGCCAATCTTGAGATGGAATTGGATCAGCAGGATAGTAGATCATTAACAGCCCTATTTCAAAAACGAATGCAAATCATAGCAAGGTAACAATCTGGTCATCAAAAGTAAGAGAAAAGAAACAGATCCTCTTTCCTTAACCACCCCTAACCCACCCCCCACTGAATCACTAAATCACGCCACGGGAAGTAGCACGTACCCAGAAATTATCAATTTAATTATATCACATCTTAACCACTCCTGTCATTTCAAATCCCAAAGCTTCGGTAAAAAAGCTCCCATCAAGATAAGCCCGCACTGAAAGATCACGCAACCCAACAGTAGGTAGAACTCATAATTCAGCAGCAGAAGATAATTAACTACTACTTCCACACATCAACCATGCCCATCGATCTCTTGAACCACAATGGCATTAAGATGGCAAAAAAGATGAAGCCAATGTTCAGAAATCAACTAAAGATCATAGATATGCCTCAGTTCAATGAAGTATGCCCGTCCTGACCAGACTAAACAACTTCAATTCTTTGAAACTTAGTAACCACACATCCCTCTTAATAGAGGCGGGCTTAAGATGAACTGTTAAATCTACGACAAAAACTCGAGCACATCAAACAAATAGGACACGAAACTTGAAGATAAATGTGGACACTTCATTCCACTTTGAACAAAGAAAATCAGCCATTTTATATCAGTGGATATGTGCAATAACCCATGCCCTCCAAAAAAAAAAATCAAAATTTATGAAATAAAAAAATATCGCGAAAAATTGATATTGAATTTCTAGTAGTTATCCAATAAAACTGCTGAGAAAAGAAGTCTTCGAAAAACATCTTAGGATGAAACGTAGGCCTGTCAATTCGCGGACATGTAAAAGAAATGTTTCTGATAAACTAAATAGAAGATTGAGGGCATACCGAGGATGTAGGTGCCGATAGCAACTGCGACAACGGCTTGAGTGGGGTGGAAGACGGCGGCATGAGGCTGCAGGGGTTTAAGGCCACGGCCAACATGCCTCAAGTCGAGATGCTGCACCGTCGCCCACTCCAACATCTTGCCCTGGCAAACCTCCAATCTCTCAACTCCCCCCGCGGCCTCCGAGCTCTTTCCGGTGGATCGCCGTCCTCGTTCTCCGACTGTACGAATAATTGCACGATGGATCTATCGAAACAAGCCTTTTGTCATCAGATCGGATAGATAAATGGGAAAAAAAATAATAAGCGGAAAAATAAACGAGCTGATTCTTGACTGGTAATTAAAAACTTTTTTACTAAAAAATTATGTTAGACAGTATTAAAAAAATTGCATCAAACAAAATCTAAAATGATCCTGTTTCATAAAAATACGAATCAAAATTTAAAGATAAAAATGATAAAATTTTAAATTATTAATATAAATTAAAATTAAATTAGAAGTTTGATTTTCTAAACTAATAATAAAAACACATAAAATAAAAATAATATTCTTTTGATCTAATTATTATGGTTATACATATAAAATTATGTCCAACGTTTCTTTATTGCATCAAAATTATCAATTATTGATTTTACTTTAAAATTTTTGTGATATCTTTCTCAATATATATTATCAATAAACTTGTAAAAAAAATGTCTTACATCTGATTTTGTTCTTTTATCTTAATAATTTTTATGGATTCATATCAGATAGGTCTACTATGGAAGTCATACATTTATTGAGAGATTTGATAGAGAAATATAGAGAGAATAAGGAGGATCTACATATGATATTTATTGATTTAGAGAAAGCATATGATAAAGTTTCAAGAGAAGTGCTATGGGGAGTTCTTAAAAAGAAAGGAGTTAATAACGTTTACATTCAAATCATTAAAGATATGTATGCATGAGCTATTACTTGTGTTCAAACACAAGGTGGTTTGACCAAGTATTTTCCTATTTCGGTTGGATTACATCAAGGATCAGCCTTAAGCCCATATCTTTTTGCTTTAGTCATGGATGTTCTCATTAGACATTTGCAAGAGCATATACCTTGGTGTATACTTTTTGCTGATGATATTCTTCTTATTGAAAGACTAGAGAGGGAGTTGAAGGTATACTTAAATTATGGAGATCAACCTTAGAGTTTAAATGTTTTTGCTTGAGTAGATCTAAAACAGAATATATGGAGTGTAATTTTAGTAGTAATAGACCTAGTGAGGGGATTGTGACTTTGAGCGATCAAGTTATTAATAAGAGTACACATTTTAGATATCTTAGATCTATTGTTCAGAGTGATGGGGAAATAGATGGGGAAATTATCAGTAGAATTCAAGTTAGATGGTTGAAGTTGAGGAATGCATTGGGCTTGTTGTGTCATAGAAAAGTCCCCCTCAAACTTAAGGGAAAATTCTATAAGATGGTGGTGAGACCTGCAATGCTTTATGGTGCCGAATGTTGGCCATTAAAAGAGAAGCACAATACTAAGTTAAGTGTTGCAGAGATGAGGATGCTCAGGTGGATGAGTGGATTTACCCTTAGAGATAGGATACGAAATGAGCATATACGTGAAAAGATTGGAGTAGCTCTAATGGAAGATAAGATTAGAGAGAGTCACCTTAGATGGTTTGGTCACATAAAACGGCAACCTTCCGATGACCCGGTTAGGAAAAGAGGTATTAGATTTGACTCATGTTAAGAAAGGTAGAGGTAGAACTAAAAAAACTTGGTTAGAAAATATAAGAAATGATCTTTCTTTATTAGATTTAAATGAAAATTTGACTTTTAACAGGACATAATGGAGAAAAAGGATTCAAGTAGCTGACCCCATGTAGTGGGACAAAGACTTGATGTTGTTGTTGTATTGTTAGAAGATATCAAAAGTTATGAAAAGATAACTAAAATTTTCAAGTTCCAATTTTAAAATGCTTCAATTAATTTTTTATGTGCGATTTTTCTTTATCTCAAGATTGATACATCTCGAAAAATCACATTGATCAAATACGAATTTTGAGGCATATTCAAGTTGGAAAACTTTTGAATTTAAATTTAGGATTATCCAAACTCAAATTTCAGCAAACTTATAGTTAAATTAAACATCTTGAAGATACGAACTCAACAACACTAAAATCAATTCAATCTGAACCCAAGTGGGCGCAAAATCAATGGGTCAAGGCATATTTGGAATCTCCAAAGTATTGATTGGATGACCAAATGACATTCAAATATGACATGCTTATCGTTGAATTAAGTGTCTCGACAAGACAAATCCAACGAGCCCAAGGTCGTTTAATTATGACATAATTAAGGTACTTAAAATGCTAAACGAACGCTCTCTAATCGAGAGAATCAGTATGAGTCGTCCGATTGAGCACTCTGAATTTATCCTAAATTTTTTTTCATATTTACAGAGCATGTCACTCTAAAAATCTATAAAGAGACACCCACTCTCTATATGAGGGGTATCTTGGGAAGGAGAAGTCTTGGATCCGGCTAGAAACTCAAAAGAGCTCTAAGGCTCGAATAATCCCGAAGTTCTACCCAGGCACCATCGTCGTAGAATCCTCGCCACCTAGGGCACTGCTGTTGGACCTCAGCTCGATCATCACTATCGGTCCTCCGTCCAGTAGCCATCATCGGGCCTCCACTCTAACTTGGTCGCCCGCCAGCTACGGTCCCTCTGATGTTTATCCCCCTAAAATGATCCCTTCGACCTCTGTCGCCCACCAACTATGGTCCATCCAACCTTAGTCATCAGACTACGACCCATCTGGACATCATTACCCGACTACGATCCTACAACCAAACAAACAGGCCAACATTCTCTTAAAAATAATTATCATAGTATAGAATTCTTCCAACTCCAACTATGTAACATAATTTACATGATGTATATTTACACGTTGTGTCAAACGCCTTCCCCTAAGGAATGACATTCTTTGTACTAATAACAAATACTAGTGGAATTATTTTAACTAGGCAAGGCCTCATGGTTTATCCCATTTTTAGGGTTTTCACATAAAAATATTGGTGTCTCTTATGACTCTTGCATATCTCTCTCTTATATGTGTGTATGCTAGATATTTATACAAAACAAGGATGCTAAATCATATATCTCTCTATCGTCATGAATGTTTTGACACGCAATAGTTTGACACCGTCTGTGAGAAATGATTCCTGATTTGGGGGCAGCATTTGTTATAATCTCAAAAGGTCATTCACGTCAACATCTTGGGCATGATTATAGTAAGGTAGTTCCTTTACCATGATCGATTATCAGGTCCCAAGAAAGCCCTTCAATATTAAATGCAACCTCAGTGCAATATCAAACATGTATTATTTTATCTCCCATCAATTATCAGTTATTGCTACATCAATTTTGTTGGAAGCTGATTTGGATTGGGGGGAACCTTGGCTACAACCTCAAACCTAATTGTGATCAAGTAAGTTCCTCCAATATTTATTGTTGGCTACCATCTTTCATAAAGCTTCCGACAAATATAAAAAGGTTTCAAGTGAATCCCAAATTCTACATAGTCCCTAGTTGGACTTCTACTCATTGGGCAAAGTAATAGCCTCTACTTGGAAAAGACAGTAATACTCTAAAGACAGACCAATATTCACCTTTGATTAGAGATAGAGATACATACGGCATTCACCTCCTCCCGATTAAAGCATAATTGATGCCAGGGGATTCAATTTGATATCTTCTACACAACTTAATATCTTCGAGCAACACTCTGATAAACAACCTAGCATAGGTCAAATATTCTTGGTGGATTCTCTCAACCTCTTCCACATAATTAATGCCATCAAGCCACGCTTTGAAAAACAAACTCTGATAGGTCAAATATTTTTGATATATTTATCTTGACCTCTTTCATATAGTTTAACATTATCGAGCAATGCTCTGAAAAAAAAAATTTAGATAGGTCAAACATCTTTGATGAATTTTTTGTCGACTTCTTCTACATAAATTAATGTCATCAAGCAACACTTTGATAAGCAAGCTTATATATTAAATATTCTTAGTGAATTCTCTTGACCTCTTCTATATAGGTTAACATTATCAAACAACACTCTGATAAATAAATCTCGAATAGGTCAAATATTCTTAGTGGATTCCCCTGACCTCTTATATATAAGTTAATGCATCAAGCAATGCTTTGGCAAATAATATCAGCTAGGTCAAACATTTTATGAATTTATCTCGACATCTTTCACACAAGTTAAGCTATCAAGCTGCGCTTTGGTAAACAACCTTGGATAGGCCAAAAAGTTTTGGTGAATTTCTCTTGACCTCTTTCATACAAGTTAACATCATCGAGCAACTCTCTGACTAACAATCTTGAATAGGTTAAAATTCCTTCATGGATTTCTCTTGATCTCTTTCATATAGATTAATTCCATTGAGCAATGTTATGATAAACAACTTTGAATATATCAAACATTCTTAGTGGATTTCTCTCAATCTCATCCATATAGCTTGACATTATCAACTAATATTTTAGCTAGCAATCTTAGATAAGTTAAACATCCTTAGTGGATTTCTCTATATCTCTTTCACACAGATTAATGTTATTGAGCAAAGATCTGACAACTAATCTCAAATAGGTCAAATATTCTTAGTAGATTTCTCTCAACCTCTTTCATACAGGTTGACATCATCGACCAATATTTTAGTTAACAATCTCAGATAGATCAAACATCCTTAGTAGATTTTTTCATACCTCTTCAAAATAGGTTAATATCATCGAGCAATATTCTAACAAACAATCATAGATAGGTCAAACATCCTTAATGGACTTATTTAAACTCTTCTACACTGATTAATGCCATTAAGCAATACTCTGAAAAATAACCTCAGATAGGACAAACATCTTTAGTGGGAAAATAAATTTGTATGTTTAAGTGATTAGAGAGAGTCATCTTAAATGGTTTGGTCACATAAAATGGCAGCCTTTCGATGGCCCGATTAGGAAAGTAGATGTATTAGATTTGACTTATGTTAAGAAAGGTAGAGGTAGACCTAAAAAGACTAGGTTAAAAATATTAGAAATAATATTTTTTATTAGATTTAAATGATAATTTAACTCTTAATATAACACAATAGAGAAAAATGATTTATGTAGTTAACCCCACATAGTGGGATAAAGGCTTGATGATGTTGTTGTTGTATTGAATTTTCGTATTTATTTAATTAATTAATATTTGACCAAATTTTGACTTTTAAATTTACTTTAAATCTTAGAAGTTTCTAATTTTTTTTTAAATACTAGGCCCAAAGATGAGCCCAATGCCTTTACGTTTGTGTGATTTGAAGTTCTCTACAATTAGTTATAATTTTTATAAGTTTAATGCATTTTAATGAATTAAATTGACCAAAAATTGACCTTTTAATTTACAATAATTTCTGGAGGTTTTATATTTTTCATAAATACTAGAACTAGAGATTAGTTTAATGCCTTTAAGTTTGAGTGATTTAAAGTTTTCTATAATTAGTTATAATTTTTGAAGTTTAGCTCTTTTTAATTAATTAATTAATTAATTAAAAGGATTTAGGGATTTTTCATTTTAGCCACAAATTGATTAAAGGGGGCGGCGGCGATGGCAGCATGACACACATCGAGCGACGACAATGATAGTGGTGTGACATGCATCGAGTGGTGGTGGTGCGACTTAACCACATCAGTGACTGCTCTAGTCTGATCCAGCATGGATCGCATCACATGTCTGAATCGTACCATGTTACTCATGCCTCAGCTGAAAAGACGATTGTTCAAGTCTCAAGGCTACTATGCGCGGTTTGCTCGATCTGGGCCATTCGATCGTGTAATCAGACGACCCAAATCACTCCATATCTCTTAGTTCATTTTAAATTAAAACTTCAAATACTCACAACTTTATGTAAGATTCTCCAATTTTTTTAAAAAAAGTTAATCATATATAATAAGCTTAAGAGGCCAACAAATAACCAAATACTACAATTGAATTCCATATATATATATATATATATATATATATATATATATATATATATATATATACTACTTTCTCAAAAATCATGTATACTACTCTGGATCTATGCAATCATAATATATCTATCTTGCCATGAATATAAAAGAATAGCTAAAATAACAAAAAAATGAACCTGAAAGATCTTGGTCAATATCATACTCATGCTCCCATGCCCTGACCTAAAATCATTTAATCATATATAATGAGTTTAAGAGCCCAGCAAGTAACCAAATACTATAATTGAACTCAATGCACGACAAAAAAGTAATATGCATGTCAGCAGTCAAATTATAATAGTAGTATTCACATAATTATGAATCAATATAGAAATAGTAAA
The DNA here is from genome assembly GCA_019925795.1 of Dendrobium chrysotoxum. Classification (NCBI taxonomy): domain Eukaryota; kingdom Viridiplantae; phylum Streptophyta; class Magnoliopsida; order Asparagales; family Orchidaceae; genus Dendrobium; species Dendrobium chrysotoxum. The sequence continues at coordinate 42,508,079 of CM034303.1, read as the reverse complement.
GCTCACATGCAATAGCAATAGAATCTATAAATAGTAAAATAATATAGTGTGGAAGCTAATAAAATAGTACGGTGGGGAAATCGATAAACCAGTATAGGTGTCAAATCAATAATGTAGTCATCATATCAATATTATTAATCAGTAAATAAATCATATAAAGTAGTAAAACCAAAACATTAGTAAAGAACTATCAAACTTGGATCAATATAGTAAAATTCTATAAATATGTACACATGATATCCAACATGTCACATGCTCAGTATATTCAGTATCAGTATAATGAATCAGTAGTATCAAACAGTATCGGTGTCTATATTAGTAATAATAAAAGTCCTGTAGTAGGAGCAATAAAATAATACAGTAAAAGTAAATCTATACAATAATATGAATAATACCTCAATAATATGCATTTTAGTATTCACACTAAACAAGTAATAAGTCCTTATTTAAGCGATATTTTTCTAGTATTATATCAGTATTAGTAAATAGTTGGCTCAGTAAACAGAGTTGTCACTCTTTATCATTCGACATAGTAATCATCTCCTTAAAATTCTAAATCAATGAATCAGTAAAGGATACCACAAAACCATAGTATTTAAAAGAAAATATATCAGCCCACCATACTATACAGGTCAATCAGTCTCCAGCCAACATCAGCGAATAATCAGTTTTTACTTATTTTCTCCATGCATAAATTATTATCATACTAATAATAATAATAATAATAACGATCAAATAATCACATACACATTTATTTTTAATGTATTATAATAAATAAAGTATAATTGAGCTTAATTCAGAAAGTGGCTCTTGACCTCTACTAGAATCCAAAATGAAATCATCAAAATAAAATAAAAATTGTATAGAATACCTTACCTCAAATCTCTATCATGCCCCTGCCGAATCCTGCTCGTATCTCATCCTATCACTAGCTGTAATCGCCTATACCTCTGTATTCGACGTCGAATTCAGTCACTTATCCCACGCTTGCCTCGATCGCTGCCTCATATGTTAGAATAATTAAATATAATAATTATGCGAGTCGTCGCCATAATTATTTAAGTATATATATTTAATTATATAAATCATTAAGTGGCCCACATACTTAATTAATTAATGATTTAATTATTTATATTGAAATCCTATTGGTCAAGAAGAGAATTTGATCAATCGTTTATGGACCGTTTGATCAAATAACTCCCATGAGCGGTTATTATAACTACTCCGTAGGAAATAACTACCGGTCCTCTCTCTCTCTCATTATGAGGGTTAATTTGCTCCATAGAGAATTAACTCATGAAAGTGAAGAAAGTGAAGGAGAAAAGGGAGAGAAACCATAGTTCGGAATTCAACGAATTCAACATGAATCAAGGTATGTTTTCTTCCGATTAAAATCTTGTGAAAATCATCTTGTTCAAGATCTTGTGGATTTAAGAATTGTGTAAAAATATTTTTTTTCGTTTCAATTTTTTTTTCATAATTATGATGCGAGTTCTTGTAAGATTTAGAGAACTTGATCATGTAAATGAAGTTCTCATAAATGTATGTAAGAGAACTATTTAAAGTTTACATGTGGTATCAAAGCCAGGTTACGAACTTGTGATTTTCCATTGAAGGTTTTCTTTACTTTCTTCTACGTTTCTTTCTAATGAAATCAAGTTCATATGATTTATTATCGATTTCAATTAACGCAATTAATTATCGAATTATACATCATCACGATTCATTCATGGCAAATTAATTATGTTTATACTTTATTTTCCGACATAGATTATACTATTTGTTTCATTATGAATTAATTTGTCATATGAAAATTAATGATGTAAATTTGTTTTTGCCTTCAAGTATATTTTTTCCTTACATGTAATTATGTACATTAAGTAATTTCTTTTATGTATTTCATTTATTTGAAATAATTATTTTCGTAATTATTTAATTTGATATTTATATCAAGCATAGTTTGTTAATCACCAAAGTGGTCAAACTAGAAAGTTTCATAAATATCAATTAAATAACATTTAATTACTCGTGAGTATGTGATGCTATTAATAGAATGACATGATGTTTTATAAATTTCTTTATTACGAGTAATTAAAATTCAATAGCTACAAAATATTTAAGAATCGCCCAAAGGTTGATTAATCATTTTGTACTGTTGGATATAAATGTGATAAATTATTATACTTAATTAAATATATTTAGTATATCCAAAGATGACAAATATATTTAATTGGAGTACGTATAATTATCAATTATGAGAATTTTAATTTGAGCATCAATTATGATTATTATTGTATATTATAGTATCACCCAAAGGAGAACTTCAATATGCATTTTATTGATTAACTGTATGTTATCTGAATCTGTTTTATACTTTTTTGAATTTAATATTCAAATCATCGATATGTGAGTCTTGTATTTTTTTGTTTTGCAGCATCTAATTCTGTTATTCTTCATTCGCAAGCTTCGTCTATTGTAAAGTTTAATGGGCTTAATTATTCTGAATGGAGTGAAAAAATTCAGTTCCATTTAGGAGTTTTGGATCTGGATTTTGCACTACTTAATGATAAGCCTACTGCTATTACTGATACAAGCAGTGTTGAACAAAAGTCTTTTCTTGAAGTTTGGGAAAGATCAAGTAGACTGAGCATAATGTTTATGCGAATGACTGTAGCAGACATTATTAAACCAACCATTCAAAAAACTGATAGTGTTAAGGAATTTATGAAGTTTGTGGAGAATGTATCTCAATCTGAGTCTGCTGATAAGTCACGTGCTGGGACATTAATGGGTATGCTAACCACCATGAAATTTGATGGTTCTCGTACTATTTATGAGCACATTACTGAAATGACTAATATAGCAGCAAGATTGAATACCATGAGAATGAAAGTGAGTGAAAGCTTCCCTGTACAGTTTATAATAAACTCATTGCCTCCTGAATATGGTCCATTCCAAATTAATTATAATACAATTAAGGATAAATGGAATGTGACCGAATTACAGAGTATGCTTATTCAGGAGGAATCAAGGCTTAAGAAACAAGGAATTCACTCAATTAATCTCATGGGTCAACTAGATTTTAAAAGAAAATCAGGAAAGAAGAATTCAAAGGGCAATAAAAGACACCTAAAGCCTAATGTGTCATCTGTCCAAATTCAAAATAAGGAGCCAAAGAATGCTAGATGTCATTTCTGTCACAAGCGTGGACACTATCAGAAAGATTGCCTGAAACGTAAGGCTTGGTTTGAAAAGAAAGGTAAGCCTAGTGCTTTTGTATGTTTCGAATCAAATTTGGCTGAAGTTCCTTATAATACTTGGTGGTTTGATTCTGGTTGTACCACTCATGTTTCAAATGTGATGCAGGGATTTCTTACGACCCAAATCATAAAGCCAAATGAAAAGTTTATCTTCATGGGAAATAGAGTCAAAGCTCCAATTGAAGCCATTGGAACATATCGTTTGATTTTAGATACTGGACATCATTTAGATCTTTTTCAAACTCTTTATGTACCTTTTGTTTCTAGAAATTTAGTTTCTTTATCAAAACTTGATATAGCTGGTTATTGTTTTAAGTTTGGAAGTGGATGTTTCAGTTTGTTTAAGTGTAATCAACTTATTGGTTCTGGTGTGCTTTGTGATGGTTTATATAAATTAAGACTGGATAATTTATTTGCTGAGACTTTGTTAACCTTGCATCATAATGTTGGAATAAAACATGGTTTAATGAATGAAAATTCTGCTTACTTGTGGCATAAACGTTTGGGTCATATATCCAAAGAAAGAATACAAAGATTAGTGAGGGATGAAATCCTTCCTGATTTGGATTTCACTGATCTTGGTATTTGTATGGATTGTATTAAAGGAAAATTTACAAAACACACAATTAAGAAAGCAGCCACAAGAAGCACACAACTTCTTGAAATCATACACACTGACATATGTGGACCTTTTGATGTGCCTTCTTTTAGTGGAGAAAAATATTTTATTACCTTTATTGATGATTTTTCACGTTATGGTTATGTCTATTTGTTGCATGAAAAATCTCAATCAGTAGACATCCTTGAGGTGTTTATTAATGAGGTTGAAAGATAATTAGATAAGAAAGTGAAAATCATAAGGTCTGATAGAGGTGGTGAATTTTATGGAAGGTATGATGAATCTGGATAATGCCCTGGTCAATTTGCTAAATTCCTTGAAAGATATGACATTTGTGCTCAATACACAATGCCTGGCACACCACAACAAAATGGTGTTGCAGAAAGACGCAATCGTACTTTAATGGATATGGTTAGATGTATGTTAAGTTATTCTTCTTTACCCTTATCATTGTGGATGCATGCTTTAAAAACTGCTATGTACTTGTTAAATAGGGTTCCTAGTAAGGCAGTTTCAAAGACCCCTTTTGAACTGTGGACAGGAAGGAAACCTAGTTTAAGGCACCTACATGTTTGGGGTTGCCCAGCAGAAATAAAAATTTATAATCCACATGAAAAGAAATTAGATTCTAGAACAACCAGTGGTTTTTTCATTGGTTATCCAGAAAAATCTAAAGGGTATAGATTTTATTGTTCTAATCATAGTACGAAAATTGTTGAAACTAGAAATGCTAGGTTCATTGAGAATGGTGAAATTAGTGGGAGTATAAAATCTCGTGATGTAGAGGTTCAAGAAGTTAGGGTGAAAATTTCTTTGCCCGTCACTTCTAATAAAGTTGTTATTCCTATAGTTGTTGAAAAGTTTGACAATATACAGGATGAGCAAATGAATGATGATACATCCCAAAATGAAGTTGTCACTAATGAACCTATAATTGATGAACCACAATAAGTAGCATTAAGAAGATCTACTAGAGTTAAAAGATCTGCTATTTTGAATGATTATATGGTTTATCTACAAGAGTCAGATTTTGACTTAGGAATTGATGTTGATCCAGTTTCATTTTCACAAGCCATAGAAAGTGTGAATTCTAATAAGTGGTTAGATGCTATGAAAGAAGAGTTAAAATCAATGGATCATAATAAAGTCTGGGACATCGTTGAATTGCCTGAAGGTTCCAAAAGAGTTGGGTGTAAGTGGGTCTTTAAGACCAAGCGTGACTCTAAAGGCAATATTGAACGGTATAAGGCTAGACTTGTTGCCAAAGGTTTTACTCAGAAAGATGGTGTTGACTACAAAGAGACCTTCTCTCCAGTTTCTAAGAAGGACTCATTAAGAATTATTATGGCGATAGTAGCTCATTATAATTTAGAGTTACATCAAATGGATGTGAAAACAGCCTTTCTAAATGGGGATTTAGAGGAAGAAGTTTACATGGATCAACCTGAAGGGTTTTCAGTTGAAGGAAAGGAACACATGGTGTGTGAACTTAAGAAATTAATATACGGACTTAAACAAGCTTCTCGACAATGGTATTTTAAGTTTAACAATACTATCACTTCCTTTGGATTTAAAGAAATCACTGTTGATCGGTGTATATATCTAAAGGTCAGTGGGAGCAAGTTTATAATTTTGATCTTGTATGTTGATGATATTTTGCTTGCTACTAATGACTTTGGTTTATTACATGAAACTAAGAAATTTCTCTCAAATAACTTTGAAATGAAAATATGGGTGAGGCATCTTATGTGATAGGAATTAAAATATTCTGTGATAGATCACAAGGAATGCTAGGATTATCTCAGAAAGTATATATTAATAAAGTTCTTGAGAGATTTAAGATGGAAAAATGCTCAGCAAGCATTGTTCCAATTCAGAAAGGAGATAAATTGAGCCTTATGCAATGCCCAAAGAATGAATTGGAACATAAAGAAATGGAACAAATTCCTTATGCATCTATTGTTGGAAGTTTAATGTATGCTCAGACTTGTACTAGACCAGATATTAGTTTTGCTGTTGGAATGTTGGGTAGATATCAAAGTAATCCAGGACTTGATCATTGGAAAGCTGCAAAGAAGGTTTTACGATATCTACAAGGAACAAAAGATTACATGCTCACTTTTAGAAGATCCGATCACCTTGAGGTGATAGGATATTCAGATTCAGATTTTGCTGAATGTCTAGATTCTAGAAAATCCACATTTGGCTATGTGTTTCTTTTAAGTGGAGGAGTAATATCTTGGAAGAGTGCGAAGAAGTCCGTCATTACTGCATCCACAATGGAAGCTGAGTTTGTGGCATGTTTTGAGGCCACAATTCAAGGATTATGGTTGCGGAATTTTATTTCAGGACTTGGAGTTGTTGACAGTATTGCCAAGTCGCTGAAAATTTATTGTGATAATACCGCATCAGTCTTCTTTTCTAAGAACGACAAGTATTCAAAAGGTGCTAAACACATGGAGTTGAAATACTTTGCCGTTAAGGAAGAAGTTCAGAAACAAAGAGTATCATTTGAGCACATTAACACCAATCTTATGATTGCGGATCCATTAACCAAAGGGTTGCCACCGAAGACATTTCATGAACATGTTGTTAGGATGGGCATTACTAAAAACCTTTATTAAGTTTATGTTTGTTTGCTCTTTATGTCTTTTGATACTTTGAGCTCTTTTATTTAGTTTCTGACAATTAGTGTATCCTGTTTATTATGTTGAGTATACATGAATGTTTATGTGAATATTAATAGGATTTGTCTTTTATAAAGACATTATTGTTGGACCATTATGAGTATATCTTATTATGCTTCATATTAGGTATAAGATTAGTATCGTGATACATGGAAGGAAATGCATCGAACTAATGATGTATGACCGCCATGATCCATATTAATTTTGTACTTAATAATGAATTCATGATTTGACCATTTTATGAAAGAGGATTTGTATATTGCGCTTTATGTTTATAATTATTAAATTATTAATTGAATTATAGCATATGGGCCAAGTGGGAGAATGTTAGAATAATTAAATATAATAATTATGCGAGTCGTCGCCATAATTATTTAAGTATATATATTTAATTATATAAATCATTAAGTGGCCCACATACTTAATTAATTAATGATTTAATTATTTATATTGAAATCCTATTGGTCAAGAAGAGAATTTGATCAATCGTTTATGGACCGTTTGATCAAATAACTCCCATGAGCAGTTATTATAACTACTCCACAGGAAATAACTACCGGTCCTCTCTCTCTCTCATTATGAGGGTTAATTTGCTCCATAGAGAATTAACTCATGAAAGTGAAGAAAGTGAAGGAGAAAAGGGAGAGAAACCATAGTTCGGAATTCAATGAATTCAACATGAATCAAGGTATGTTTTCTTCCGATTAAAGTCTTGTGAAAATCATCTTGTTCAAGATCTTGTGGATTTAAGAATTGTGTAAAAATATTTTTTTTCGTTTCGATTTCTTTTACATAATTATGATGCGAGTTCTTGTAAGATTTAGAGAACTTGATAATGTAAATGAAGTTCTCATAAATGTATGTGAGAGAACTATTTAAAGTTTACATCATAGCGTTAATAAAAGGAACATGAGGCCCTCCTTTTCTCTTCTTATGCATATGAGATAACCCTCCTTCGACATCTGCTCCTTCCGACTCGCGAAAGCTCCGACTCCATCTCCTCTTACCGACCTCATCTCCTACCCAGCACTCTAAGCTCGTAAGAGCCCTTCCAACTGCCGTCGATCTACCTTGCTAGACCAAACCACACGACAACCTCAAGCCGACGAAGGCCTTCGACCACAGTGTCGGTCGTCTCCTTCCGGCGTCTGTGCCCGACGCCTCTTCTGACCCGATCCAATACCTACAGCCGATCGAAGTCCTTATACCCTAGCCCGACATCTTTACCTCCCTTGACGACGTTCCTTTCCTATGGGTTTGGGAGTTACGACATTTTTATCGGAAGTAACGGCGGGAGCTCATTCACTGTGAAGTAAACTATCTCCCTTTCACGCGTTTCTTCTGTCGAATTCTTGAGGTAAAGAGGGAAATGGAGGCTTTAATTCGTTGTGAGATTTACTAGTTCTCTAAATTCCGATCAAATCCTGTATCAGATCTTGCAAAAATCCTGTTTGATGGGATTTAACCGAAATCCTGCTTGAATCTAGCATAAATCCATCCTTTATTATTAATAATTATAATTAATTTAGTTAATTATAGTTAATTATAATTAATTACTACTAATTATAATTAATTTTATTCAATTATAATTAATTTTCATTAATTATAATTAATTTAAATTAATTATAACTATTTTCAATAAATATAATTAATTACTATTAATTATAATTAATTTTAGTTAATTATAATTAATTTTTTATTAATTATAATTAATCTAAATTAATCATAACTAATTTGTTATTAATTATTATTCATTATAATTAATTTTAAGTTAATTATGATTAATTTCTGTTAACTACAATTAATTTTAGTTAATAATAATTAATTTTTCATGAATTATAATTAATTCTCATTAATTATGTTAATTTTAATTAATTATAATTAATCTTCATTAATTATAATTACTTAATATTAATTATAATTAATTTTGCATTAATTATAATTAAATTTTATTAATTATAATTAATTTCCATTAATTATAATTAATTGCCTTTAATTATAATTGATTGCTAACAAAAGGAGAAGTGCCTCTCCTACCTCGATCTATGTGCCAACCCCATACACGTTTTAGTAGCATGGTGGGAATGAAGACATGGCTGTGGTGACTAAGGACACCTACCATACACGTTTTTATAAGCGTGGTGGGAAGGCCTAGACTCCTGAAATTTCTCCTAAACGGAGGAGACGTCGGGAGGCTGCCAAAATTTTATTTGGAGAAGACAAGGACTTGGAATAAACAGAGGACTTGAACAAATTTTGAACAAGCAGGGGACTTTGTTTTGAACATTGATAGGAATATCAAATGGACTTAATTCAAACCCAAACAATCATTAAAAAATTCGGACTTGATAGACTGCAGAAAAATTTAAACTCCAAAGGACCTGATTTGGACTCAAGTGAACTCGAATTGAACTCAAACTTGGACTTATTTGGACAGCAAGGAACACACTTTTGGACTCAAATTTAAATAAAAAAAAAGGAGAGGGAACATTAACTCAAGTAACAATAAATGAAAGTTATAAATTGAGATACAAGGAAGATAACACAACATTCAAAATAAAGTTGCAACTTATAAAATAGTAAAGTTTGAGATTTGAATGTACTACTTGTTCGCAAGTAGTAATGAATTATAGACAAAATAATCTTCAATTTTGCAATGATAATCAAATTAATCAATTATGATATATCTCATGAATGCAAAAGTAGATGAAGAAAGTTAGATATATGACACATTCATGAATGAGATGTGAGAAATATACGATGACTGAGAAACTTGTTTTGAATATGATTTCAGCAATTAACACAAGCCTTATGAGGAAGTCATCAGATGAATACCTCCAAACAAATATTCCATGAACTACAAATTATTCTTAAAAATAAATAACTCCCAAGTGCAACTTGTTTGTAAGAAACAAAAGTTTTTGGGAATATAGTTTGACTATGGAAACATGATATAGGAGATCTTTGGACCCCGAGGTCACTTGCAAAATTGGACACGACACATCTCTAAATAACAATTGGGAAGCATTATAAGAAGGGTGGCAAACCGTCTACGAACTACAATGCAAAGACTTCTAGTAAATGTAGTGATTGATTCATGACAACTATGCTAGCTGAAGTGCGAAGTTTACAACTCGTGGCAACAAGAAATATACAAACAACACATGCATGAAGGAATTAGTAGTGAAACATAGCTCGACTAATGGTCAATGACAAATCATAGATAAGCTCATCGATTCATATACGAGTGTTGAAGGGAAGTCTGTTGCAGATACGACAGATTTCTAGTACACCTGAATACTCATGTAAAGTGTTATTCGCAAGCAATAACAAAAGACCCTTCGCATGAAGAATAGTACACTCACAGGTGGCATGCATCAACTGACAAGCAGAATGTCAATTCTCTTATGAATGACAATAATGGACAAACTACAAATCTAAAATTCTCCCTACAACCGATGCTAGCTATCTTGCAAGTATACACAGCAGTCCATACAAACGCTGAATGACATGTGGGTAAAATGCGACGGTCCACCAATTAGATATATCAATCTCCTGTAAAAAAAAAGTGTTCAACGATACTGAGAGAGATTTGTCCCACATTCAATGTGTTAAATGCGACTAGAAGAACTCGATATGTAGTAAAAATGATAAGTCTTTAATTTGAGGCCAACAGTAGAAAATGATGATGATGACATAGTCAGGGAGTTGCTTATCGGTTCCCATACGGGTTCTGGGGAGAGAAAGCTAGATCCAATTATTATGGAGTGAATGAATCTCAGTTCAATCAGCTCCTAAACATTGAGTTGAATAAGAATTATTGAGACTTATAAGTCCCTCAATGAACAGTGATCGCGCATCTAATACACCATCCATAGGCGAATATAAAAAGGACTACGACAAACACAAGCTTCTGTGAGCCACCGTAGAAGACCCACTAAATATTATAAAATGCCCTCCCGCGCATGCATTGTAATATGTATGCACATATGTACACCAAAATGCACGTATAACTGTACCCCCACATGGGCCCCGACGACCATGTTGTAGAAACACATGTGATGTCTAGAGATGCTGTGTTGGTTAATAAATGAACGTAGTTCAAGCCTGATCTTTTTATATGGATGGATATGAGTCGATACGACTCGAACTATCAAATAAATATGCGATCATGATGTCGACCGAAATCTTTATTTTAATACGTTCATATTAGACCTTCAAGGCCTATAATCAAGAGAATTCACTTACAAAGATATAAAGCCTATGAAACCTAATCCTCTGTCGACTAATAGACAGAGTCGACATGGTCCAATCAATGAAATCCATAAGTGACCCCAAACACCCCCGATGATGGCTATGTTGAATGCAAGTCTCAACCGAAGGGGTCCACGCAGATCATTTCAAATGCCACCCAAATACCCAGAATTTAAAACTCCAAAAATCCCAAAAGTTTAAAATATTTAAAACTGAAATTCAACCATCAACCACTTAAAGCAAAATCTATCCACCCTCCGTAATAGTTTGTCGAGGTGGACGAGTTAAAATAATCTCAGCTCACATAGAGCGAATGTCTGGTCGAGAATATCACTAGGATTCATTTTCAAATAATCTCTTACCAATAAGGATGTGGTACATGTCCTCTAACCAGTAGCTTTGCTGTCAAATGGCTTTGCAGGTAAACGCTTATGACTCGGGGCCTTCTGAACCGAGTAGTTTTGTCATCAAATGGCACACGAGATAACGATTGTGGCCAGAGCCGATACGTTTCTTAGTGGCATCAAATCCTTGAGATATGAATCAATAGGATATGACCGATAGGGCAAAAAGCCCTCTGTTAGCTAAGGTGGATTCAAATTTATCCCCTTAGGCAAATATTCACCCTAGGTCTACAAGGTCCCCTTAGACGAAGCAACCCATGGATGTTGACAAGGATCCTTCTGTCAAGTTGGGTCGACTACCTCCTCTGACTAAGTAGACCAGGGACCACGATGGCCCGGAATGACGAAATCATGGGATCTTGATCGGGTCCACCATCCATTCCCCTACCATCCGCTTTAAGTGCAAGATGGTGAATTTTTTTGATTTTAAATATCAAATCTTCAAAATTTTAAACCTTCAACCCATGCTGCTACTAAATGCCAGATACCACGTATTCCTTATGTATCTGATTGATGAGTAGCCTTAATCGAAAGTTCTATCTCGTTATCGGGAGGGGTAATTAACTATAGGGGCTTGGGCCTATAGGAAAACAAAACTCAGATAATAAAGTCCTCGCAAAATGAGGGCGAAATCTCTGGGTAGTGTCTCATCTATAAACTCATCTACCTTCCAAAATTTATCCCGGAACTTATTCCATTAAAACTCCCCCGAAAAAGCATGTGGGGGAGGCCGGGGCCGAATTTTCGGAGCCCACAGTGACAAAATATCCTAATGATAGGCAACAGAAAACCTTACTAAGAAAAATTTTATATTTTCAAAATTAATCAAATTATAAAAGATTATGTAAAACATCATTATGAAGCTTTAATTGAACCAAAGCACTATTTTTATATGTCAAAATAAATTTCTAAATAGGTAAAAATCATAACTTTTTAAAATTAACCAGCAAAAATCTCAAATAAATACTAAAAAATATACAGAATCTCAATCTCCATGACATATAAAAAGTTATACAGTAAAAAATTTTACCAATACAAAATTATACTCATTTTTTCGGTAACAATAAATTTTATTGTAAGAATACATAAAATACAAAATTATTGAAATCATAAATAGGGTCATAGTTCCTTACAACGAGAAGAATAAATCTCTCAACAAGGTCGACTAACAAAAATCGTTCTACGGCTTCCAAAGCCTAGGTTTCCTTTTCTTTCTCCTCTATTTTTTTCTCATTTTCCCTGACGTGCTCTCTGTTTAGCCGAATGAGGGGAAAAATGAAAAGGCGTATAGGATTTGTTAATGGAATATAATATTTATAAATAAATAATAATATAATATTAATATAATTATATAATTTAATTAATTTTTAAGATAAAATTTATATAAATCCTTTTGGAATTTAAAAAATTATAGAAAAATATTCATTAAATAATATATTTCATTTAAAAAATTTTGGTGAAATCAGTTTGTAAAATAGACACCTTACGATCTCAAAATTCCTACTTGTAATGATAGGTGTCAATTTCTTAAGGATTTCTACCAGTGCCCAAAATTATGAAAAAATATGTTTAACTAAATCACTACAATATTAATGTTACGATGAAGGTAGTCTGTGATTTGGACTTATAATGACTCCTACAAAAAATTTTTTCATATGTCAAAATACGGGTTAATTATTACAACTATGATATGGAATGGGGAGTTTTTGGAGCTAAGTGTATATGGAGCCAAAATTTGAGTAATGGCTGTTATGAGGTAGGTGAAAATAACTTCTAGAAGCTATTTGAATTGTTTGAACCAGCCAATTTGGGCTTGGTTGGCTTTAGGTCTAAAAATTTAGGCGTAAGGAGCTTTAGGCTAACCCAATTAGTTAACTCTGGTCAAACCATGAACTGGGGTTATTGTGTTATGTGCATAGGGTCATTTGGCACATATTATAGTAGTTTACACATTTTAATTTGACAAGAGTTGGGTTTTGATTTAAGAAAACTCCTTTTAGTGCACTTGATTCAACCTAATTGGCTAAACCAGAGGGGCCCGAGAGCTAGAATTTTTTTGGGAGACTCATGTTGCCCAATGGAGTGTCCCCATGAGTTTGATTAAATAGTTTGGCCAAAATCATGAGTTTTGAATTTTTAAAGCCTAGAGGTGTATTTTTGTCAACTCATGAGTTGACTTGTCAAATTAGGGGTCATGATATTTGGAGTTTGTTGGAAGTGGTTCCATGTCATGGGAAGATCATTTGGTGCAAAATGCATGTTTAAAAAGTTACACAGTAAAAAAGTGTTACCAATACAAAATTATCCTATTTTTTTAATAACAATAAATTTTATTGGAAGAATACATAAAATACAAAATTATTGAAATCATAAATAGGATAATAGTTCCTTACAATAAGGCGAGTAAATCTCTCAACAAGGTTGACTAACAAAAATCACTCTAAAGCTTTCAAATCCTAAGTTTATTTTTCTCTCTCCTCTATTTTTTTTTTCATTTTCCCTAACGTGCTCTCTATTTAGTCGAATAAGGGGAAAAAGGAAAAGGCTTATAGGATTTGTTAATGGAATATAATATTTATAAATAAATAATAATATAATTATATAATTTAATTAATTTTTAAGATAAAATTCATATAAATCCTTTTGGAACTTTAAAAATTCTAAAAAAATATTCATTAAATAATATTTTTCATTTAAAAAATTATGGTGAAATCAATTTGTAAAACAGATACCTTACGGTCTCAAAATTCTCACTTGTAATGAGAGGTGTCAATTTCTTAAAGATTTTTATCAGTGCCCAAAAATTATGAAAAATATATGTTTAACTAAATCACTACAATATTTATGTTACGATGAAGATAGTTTGTGATTTGGACTTACAATGACTCGTACAAAAATTTATTTTCATGTGTTAAAATACGGGTTAATTATTACAACTATGATGTGGAAAGGGGAGTTTTTGGAGCAGAGTGCATATGGAACCAAAATTTGAGCAATGGATGTTATGAGGTAGGTGAAAATAACTTCGAGAAGCTATTTGAATTGTTTGAACCAGCCAATTTGGGCTAGGTTGGCTTTAGGTCTAAAAATTTTGGCTTAAGGAGCTTTAGGCTAACCCAATTGGTTAACCTAGGTCAAACCATGGACTCGGCTTATTGGGTTATGTGCATAGGGTCATTTGACACCTATTATAGTAGTTTACACAATTTAATTTGACAAGGGTTGGGTTTTAATTAAAGAAAACTCCTTTTGGTGCATTTGATTCAACCTAATTGGCTAAACCAGAGGGGCCCAAGAGCTAGAGTTTTTTTGGGAGACTCATGTTGACCCAATGGAGTGTCCCCAAGAGTTTGGTTTATTAGTTTGGCCAAAGTCATGAGTTTTGAATTTTTAAAGCCTATAGGTGTATTTTTGTCAACTCATGAGTTGACTTGTCAAACTAGGGGTCATGATATTTGGAGTATGTTGGAAGTGGTTCCATGTCATGGGGAGGTCATTTGGTGCAAAATGCAAGTTTAAATGCTTAAGGGACACATTGGTCAACCTATATTAATTTGGTCAACCAAGGTTGACCAAGGATTGGAGTTAGATTTAATGCACTCCATTTCATATATGTGATGTGTTGGAGGAGGTTTCATTGCTTAGTTTGACTGGGATATGTTGAAGTTTAAGGGAAATTCAAATTTTAGTGGTTTTGAGGTTTTAGGGTTTTCAGGGTTTTGTGATCAACCATAATCAACCATGGTCCAGCAAGGGTTCAAAATTAGTTCAATGCATCATGACAATGATTATGAACATGACTAAAGATTTTAGAGAGGTTTCCAAGATGATGTTTTATATGAAGCGAGGTCTAGTGGCATATACTATAAATATTTAAAGATTTTGCAGCCTTTTGAAATAGATTTAGTTTTAGAAGATAGGTGGCTCAAAATGATTCTAAAACGATGTGATTGACCCTAGGAAAATGCCTAATCAATATGTAACTGATGGATAATGAATCCAAGGTCATTTGATAGGGTTTTGAAGGATTTGAATTTTCCCGAGAAACTGGTTTTTGACCAAGGGGTTTTTGGATTTGGATTTAAGCATTTGATTTTGGATTTTGGATTTCAAATGAATTTCTAATTTGGATTGATTGGGATTAAATTAGATTTGATGTTCTTGACCGCACATAAGAAATGAGGTCAACACCACACAAGTTAACACAATCAAGCAATATTTTGACACATAACCTCAGATAAGTTAAATATCTTTGGTGGATTTATCTCGACCTTTTCGACAGTAGTTAATGCCATCAAGCAATGTTTTGACAAACATCCTAAAATAGGTTAAACATCTTGGCAGTTTTCAACGACCTCTTTCATACAACACTTCAAAGAATCTCTGTTAACACCTTCTTCAAGGAAAGGACGTAGCCCCATCACTATTAGGCCTCCACTCAATTGACATCGTTAATGTGCCGCTAAATTGATACCATTGGCACACCACTCGGCCCCCTCTCTACCACCGAGAATGTTCCAGCATGCAACAAGGATAAAACTTATTCTCAAATTGATTAAAAATTTTGACTTAGAATTATTAGTATTCATCTTGGGAATCTAATATTGAACTAAGAATCAATAATTATATAATATGTTCTTATATCTATTATTTATTTATTATAATTGAGCATATAAAATGACTATGAAAATATCAACCTTCTAACGAGCTCCCTTAAAGTTTGCAATAGAGCAGAATAACCAATGAAAATGCACCACCATCACCCTTCATAGTTTGCCGGTCCCGTCAAGTGGCAATGCGCTAGCATCACCATCGCCCTTCGGCTTGTCACAGAATCTCAATGAAGAAAGGCAAAGCAGGAAACTGAAAAAATGATAAGCAAATGGATTTATTATATTTGTCTAGCGTTGAGAGTGCAAAGTGCCAAAAAAGAAGGTGAAGGGGTAAAGTTGCAATTCCTATAAAGATAATTACCATCAATGGCTTTCAATACTCATACACTACAGAATTAGCTTCGAGTTTAAAATAGAATGGGTTAGTTGAACAAAAGACACCATCACATTCTTAAGACAACTCATACAATACCTAATTAGGCAAACCTACTATACCATCAATGGCCAAACACTCCACAAGAGTGTATACCCAATCAAGTATATGCCTTCCAAGACCATTCCATTACGAAACATTATCTCAATCCCCTGTACCTCAGCAGCCATTATTAGCACCTCTTCCACTAATCTTGATTCCCATCTCCAGTAAATCACCTATCCAGCAACACCACTCTGCCACCCCTCTCCACAACAACAACTAGCTTTGTGCATGTTGCAACTACTCCATCTTCCTCCAATCCCATTTCATCAAACACCTCTGCAACATCACCTTTAGGCTCATCTCGGTCTCAACAATCACCCCTTCCAATTCCACCAACTCACCACATGATCACCTGCTCCAAAACAAGAACCCCAAAACCCAAAGTCATCTTCAATGTTCACTACAACCTCCAAACATCTTCAGAACCAACCCGTTACACTAAGCAATTAAGCAGTCTCAATGGTGTCAAGTTTTGTCTCATGAATTTCATGCCTTATAGAGCTAAGGTATCTGAAAACTTATTCCTCCATCATCACATCAAATCATCCTCAATTGTCGATGGATTTTCAAAACACAATATAAATAGCACCATTGCTTGATACAAAACTCACCTTATTGTTTTGCTGTGTAAGGCTACCATCATGATTGGGATGCCTTTCAATTCAATGTACCTAATGCCTTTCTTCATGTCAGTTAAAGGTTATTGTCTACATGTGTCAACCCAAAAATAACAATATTGTGAATCAGCAAGCACCATGATAATGTTTCAGCGCCTCCATCACCTTCTACAAATTTGTTTCAATTTAGCATGGTTGATCCATCACTAATTCTTTATCAGCATAATAACACATGTATATTTACCAATAAATATTAACAAGGTCTTTATCACCATTAACAACAACTCTGTAATCTCCCTCATTCAAAATCTCCAATTAGTGTTCACCTTGAAGCAACTTGATCTAATTTCATATTTCCTAGGCATTCCAATAATCAAAACATCATATGGTTACTTCCTAAGTTAAGAAAAATATGTGCAGGATCTCCTCAAAAAAGCTAGAAAGATAAACTGCAAACCCATTTCCAATCCTTTGCCATCTAAATAGCCATCCACATGTGCATGCAGCTCTTTCAACGATATTACAACCCTATATCATCATATCATACCATAATAAAGTTAGATATTGCCTTCATATTTAATCAACTTTGTCAACCCATGCATCTAACTCCCATCATCTCATGTAGAGCTTTCTTATACCACTTAACCAATGCCTTTCTACTATGATAATATATCAGCCATGACTATCACTACATGCAACATCACAAAAAATAAATTGTGTATTATAATCTTTTACACAACAAATGGAAACTCAATGAGTTTTTCTTTTTTTTTTTGAAAAACTTGGATGCCTTAACACTTGCAACATAATTGCCAACCCAAAAATAACAATATTGCCAACCTTGCATTGAAGTTCTTAATTCTTTCAAGTACTATATATTTATCAAACATGTTCTTACCATCTCCTTAGTGTAGGAAGCATATATATGCATTTGAATCATAGTCATATTATATATTCATCTACTCCTTGTACAAATATAAACCCATGCAATATCTATATACCCCCATCAATATCGGAAGTGACCTGGCCTTGCATGGGAAAGAATTTTATCAAAATACACAAAGAGCTGCATACAATTAGCCTAAGTATTTCTATATATTATTGCATATTATAATGAAAAAATATTATATTAAATATTGTGTACATAGTAATGAGTCGCAATACACAATAATGGAAGCAAACATAACAATAACAAGCATACTGGAAGTTTCACCCATATTTCTTCATCACTCATGCTTTCTTTATTTCTTGACATTAGAGCTCTATAAATTTTGAAGAGAAGGGAAAAACAACAAAAAATAGTTCACATAAGATTTTTCTTGAATTAATTCTCATGTAGCTGTTGACCTCTACTAAGGCAGCCAAAAAAAATGAAAATAAAAAAAAATGCTTAAATGATTACATTTCTGCCATACCTGCTACGATCAAATCCTGCCGTTTCTACAGTACTCCATACCCTGCAATCGGCGCGGTTCAGGGCCGATCGTGCATGACCTTGCCTCGATCGCATCTCCATCAGAGTCGTTAAATACGACACCAAAGGGAACTCCTTCCCACACGCAGGAATCCTCGCTTCCCTCATTTCCTCACTCAACTCCCTATCGCAGAGCTCGCGACCTCCTTCCCCACTTCCACCTCTTCCCACATCCGAACTCCTCCATCCAGTCCGACCCAACAAGCCGCAAACACTAGTTAGAAGCCGAACTCCCTTGGCCGAGTGATCCACTACCTGAGCTCCAGTTGAACCCGACTCCTTCGACGCCTTTCCCTTCCTGTTGGAAAGGAAGTTACGACATTCTGATCGGAAGCGACAGTGGGAGCTCGCTCGCTGTATAGGTAATTTTCTTCCTTTACACGCGCTCCTTCGGCCTAATCCCGTAAATTCGCCAAAAAAAATAAAAATAAAAAAATATAAATAAATAGGTATTTAATTATAATAATCTTAATTAATTATAATTAATTATAATTATTATTATTAATTAATTATAATTATTATCATTAATTACAGTTAATTATAATTAATCTTATTAATTATAATTAATTTAATTATAAGTAATTTTAATTAATCATAATTTATAAGATTTAATTATTATTAATTAATTACTTAATTATAATTTATTAAAATTAATTAATTTTAATTAGTTATAATTAATTAAAAGTTAATTATAACTTATTTTAATTAATTTTAATAAAATGTAATTAATTGTTTTAATTAATTATAATTAAATAGGTAATTAATTAAATATAATTGTAATATATTAATTAATTATAAATAATTAATATTATTTATAATTAATTTAAAAAAAAGTGCTCTTTTCTCTCCCTCACCTCATGCCACAAGCCTCCACCGCCAGTCCACTTGCAAAGGTATAATTCCTAAACTGAAATTCTCATTCTCGTCGTTAGCGGCGAGCTAGCAAACCCCCTAGGCGCTCACATAGCGTAGTGTGGAGGGAAGCTAGCGCGACACCTACGACGAGACGGGCAATCGCCTTAAACCCCGCCCTCGACGCTTGCGACTAACCGGCAAACCCCCTACGCGCTCACATAGCGTAATAGGGCGGGAAACCGGTGCGGCGCCCGCGACGAGACGGGTAATCCCCAGACCGCTCATGTAGCGTGAAGGGGAACAAAATTAAGTACCCATACATGGTGAAATCCTTCTGCTTTCTTTTCAACAGGTGCCCAAGAACCCTAAACGCTCATGTAGCGGGCGGGGATTGAAGAAAACATTTGCTGCCGTAGTGTCTACGGACATCTACCTGAAGCGCCCACATGGCGTGGAGGGGAAGGCAGCCTCTTGGTTTTTCCCCTAAATGGGGGAGACGCCGGGAGGCTGCCGAAATTTTCAGTGCACCGGGGACTTTGTTTGGACTTAGAACTTGAATGATCATGCACTCTAAAGGACTTGCAACAAATGATACTGATTTGAACATCAAATGAACAAGACTTGAATCAAGCTTGATCAAGAAGGACTGAAGTTGAACAATCACAAAAACTTGAATCATGTGCAAGAGAACTCAAATTGAACTTGAACTTACAAATGAACTATAACAAATATTTGAAGAGAATTTATGTTGAAACCAAATGAATTTGAACCTAAAGAATGCACTTGTGGACACTGAACTGTACAACATCAAGCAAAGATTTGAACTTGCAGAGGACAACAGGGGACTTTTGAATATACTTGAACAACTTGAGCATGCAATAGAATTTTCAGTTACAAGGAGCTTGACATACAAGACTTGAACTAGAAATAAGAGACTGGAACATTAACTTGATTTGGACCACAGAGAACAAAACTTAAAGCACTAAATCTTGCTCAAATCAATGAAATGGACCAATATGTTATTAAGTGATAGACAAACAAAGGCAACGATGTTCCTACGGTCGATGTCAAAATACGAACAAATGCACTTGGACTTATAAGCAAACGAATTTGAAAGGAATATATAATGAATGGCCAATATGCAAGTAGAAGATTTGAAGCGGACAAACTTCCAAGCTAATGTATACGACTCTTTATGCATACAATAAGCCTACCTGTAAGCGATCATGGTTAATGTAGTCTATTGGAAAATAGCAATCATTGAAATTTCAGGAATACGGAAGATCACAAACAAAGATGTGAATGAAGTCATAACAAGTGAAAACATCTACGAGCTTCGTGACAGGTGACAGTGAGTATGGAAAGATCCCACATTCAACACTAGGCAAGATACGAATGAATATATCAATCTTCTACGACATAAGGCAGAAGTACAATAAATGTAATTGTGGCCGACTTCAAAGAATAAGTTGATAAATTCAACTCCAAAGGCAACATAGAATGCATATGATAGTTCATTAGAAAGGCTCCTAATGAATACGCTGATTCACTAGAGGAATGATGCAAGCAACATAGAACCTATAATGTTCATGTCAAGTTATCTCATGAGTCTACTTGAAGGAATTTGAAAGTATTGAGGAAATGAGTCATTACTGAATGTGATCACATATCACAGCTAATGTCAAGTTACAACTAAATGTACTTGGTCCTCACAATCAAGTATTGTTCAGCTGCAAGCAAGTACATAGAATCCCATGTGAATCATAACGATCAATATGCTATGACACTCCCACAATCGACAACAATCCAGTATCAATCAAATGCAATAAAGATCCATAAACAAAGAGGGACAAATCATAGTGAGGGCAAACATCCACATAAAATTGCAAGGAGTCTGCCATGCGTACAATGGTTAATCCATGAGTGAAGGATCTGCAAAATGTACAAGTCCCCTATGAATACAAATGTACGCACCACATGTCATCTATGAGCAGATAAAAATTGACTTCAGTAAATGCAGTATCCTGAAGTTGATTTTAGCCTATGAGTGAATATATCTACCTGCAGTAGTAATGGATGTATTATAGGGACCAAAATCATAGTGAAATGCATAAAGAATGCAGGGAATGCAAGTTCCTATGAGCTCCTATAGAAGCATGAGATTCGTTAGTGTACTATAATCTACCTGCGTAAATCATGCAAGTAGTGCACGACAGTCTACCTGTACAAAGCAGCAAACAGCTCAATCCCCAAGCTGCAGCAAAATGCCACCGGATCTGCAACCTTCGTACAAGCAGACAGAAGGCGTCCACAAGCTGTAACTCTACGCCACCGGATCCGCAACATTCATGCAAGCGGACAGAAGGCGTTCACAAATATTCTAAAAATATCCCCGTACATGTGTACCTTAATTTGTATACACATAGGAGCATAAAAGGGGTAGATAAGATCATAACCCGCATGGGCCCCGACGAGCGTGTTATTGGTACACACGTGACGTCTAGGGATGCTGCGCGGGTCAATCAGTGAATTCTAGTTCGAGCCCGATCCTCCTATACGGGTAGATAGGAGTCGACACGGCTCGAACCATTAAGTAAATATGCGGTCGCGAGATCGACCGGGATATTTATTTTATAGTTCATATTAGGCCTTCAAGGTCTATAATCAAGAGAATTCACTAATAAAGGTCCAAAGGCTACGAAACCCGATCCTCTATCGACTAGTAGATAGAGTCGACAGGGTTCAATCAATAAAATATAAATGAGCTCATGCACCCCGATGATGGCCGTGTTGAATGTAAATCTCAACCGGAGGGGTCCACACAGATCATTTCAAATACCACCCAAATATCCAAAACTCCAAAACTCCACAAAGATTTCCAAAATCCCAAACTCTGAAACTATTTAAAAATTAAAATCCAACTATCAAAACACTTAAAGCAAAATTCATCCACCCTCCGCAACAGTTTGCCGAGGTGGACAAGTCTGAAAATAACTGCAGCTCACAAAGAGCTAACGCCTGGTCGAAAATATCATTAGGATCCATTCTCAAACAATCTCCTGCCAGCAAGGACGTGGTACGAGTCCTCTAACCAGCAGTTTTGCCGCCAAATGGCACTGCAGGGTAAACGGTTATGACTCGGGGCCCTCTAAACCAGGTGGTCGCCGCCAAATGGCCCCATTATATAATGGTTATGGCCAGAGCCTGTATGCTCCCTAATGGCATCAAATCCTTGAGATATGAATCAATAGGATATGATCGATAGGGCACAAAGCCCTCTGTTAGCTAAGGTGAATTCAAATTTGTCCCCTTAGACAAACACTCCCCCCTAGGTCTACAAGGTACCCTTAGATGAAGCAACCCATGGCTGCCGACAAGGATCCTTCTGTCAGGTTGGGTCGACTACCTCCTCTGACTAAGTAGACTAGGGACCACGATGGCCCGGGACAACGGAATCATGGGATCTTGATCGGGTCCATCATCCATTCCCCCACCATCTGCTTTAAGTGCAAGATGGTGAAATTTTCAATTTTGAATATCAAATCTTCAATCTTTCAAACCTTCAACCTATGCTGCTACTATATGCCAGATCCACGTATCTCTATGTATCTGATCGACGACTAGCCTTAATCGAAAGTTCTCTCTCGTCACCGGGAGGGGTAATTAACTATAGCGGCTTGCGCCTATAGGAAACCAGAACTCAGATCATAAAGTCCTCGCAAAATGAGGGTGAAATCTCTGGGTAGTGTCTTATCTACTATCTCAACTGCCTTCCAAAATTTACCCCAGAACTTAAATCGTTAAAACTCCCCCCTCGAAGAAAGCAAAAAGCGGGCGGAGGCTGGGGCCGAATTTTCGGAGCCCCTAGATTTATGGCAACTCCGTTGGAGATTGATTTCTCTTTTCATCTTTGGCTAGTCACCTCAGTGCTACAATAGCAGCTATTTTCAACCCAGATTTAAAATTTTGAATCTTTCAAAATGAGCATTTAAAGAATTATAATTTTAAATATTCTAAAAATGAGCATTCAACAAATTTATCAGGGTAACATATTTAGCAGTATTTTAAATTTAAATTATTTGAATTTGCTCGCTAATGTTATCTATTTTTTATTTTCTGTTCTGTGCTAGTCTCTGCATTTTTGAAAGTGTGGGGTGATGTATCAAATCTTGATCACTAACCCTTATCTTTCATTTATGTAGATGGATCTACAGAATACTTCAATGACTGTCCAACTAGGACGTGGAGCCAGCATTTAACTGGCAAATACTCTGATCAACACTGGAAGGTCTGGAGCTACCATCCAGCTCGGTAGTGTTGATTTTCCTGTCGTCGTTGCAAGGACCGCCACTGTTCCTATGCACAATATTGAACCTGAGCTGCATGCTAGAAGGCCCCAACTTACTGAAGCTGCCACCCGTCGTGCGCATCTGCCAGCGCCACGACCTGCTGTCGAAAATCCTCGTGGGAGGATTTCTGTCTTTGAACGGCTATCACAGCCAGAAGCTCGGGCCACTAAGAGGTTCGTGGCTGATGGAAGAATATCTGTGGTGGCTGCAAACACCACACCTTTGCCAACAGGGTTATCTGTACCCAGGAACAACACTTCTGAGGCTTCCTCATCTGGAGGAAAACTGACGAGAAGACAGAGGAGGAAACTAAATGCTGAGCTCCGAGCTCAACAATAATTCTCAACCCATCCCTCAAATCTGCCGGCCCAGGAGCCTGAAGTAACCATTCTGACCCGGAATGGGTTCGCGAATATGAAATGGGTGAAGAGAAACAGCTCAACTGGGGAGCTGAAGAAGTCTTTCTGGGATCAACGGCCTGAAGTCCCACCTCCTCAAAAGAAGAAGGAGCCTGAAACTCTTTCAACTCAGGTATATCGAGTCCTGAAGACCGTGAAGTAGAGAGGACTGAAAAAGAGATGATATCAACAACCGCTGATGGCCGAAGCCAGGAGAATTCCACCAAGAGAATGTCTGTCTCTTGCTGTGGAGAAAAGAGAAAGAAGATCTACCCCACGCGGTGAGCATCGGGGTGTGACACCTGAACCGCGCGTTCAGGGATCCACCGCCGAAAGGTCCCGGTGGAAAGAACATCAAATCTGGAGGCCAAGGCCTCGCAGAGAAGAAAAGAATGAAAGAAAGGCTGACTTGGGCGTGACATCCAGTACTGCTTCCCGGAGATCCGCCCCTAGTTACAAACAACATCAGAAATTGGTCCAAAAGAAGACCCATGATGATGCCAATCCAGACGGTAGACACCATGGAGAATCCTCCAGGGGATCCCGTCGCTCACCAACTCCTCCCAAAGAAGAGTCCAACTTCGATCGCAGCCCACGGATCGAAGAAATCTTCGTGCCAAATCAAGAACCGGAGATCCAGTGGCGCCGCCGCTCAGAGGTCCGACTACTAGAAGAATAAGAGGAAGAAGATATGGGAGAAGAAAATATTGAAGAATATATGGAAGAAAATCTAGAAGAAGATATGGTAGAAGAAAATTTAGGGGAATATATTGAAGAAAATTTAGAAGATGTAAACAACACCTTGGACATGGAAGTTGTCTATATGGTGAGGCATATCAATGT
Source organism: Dendrobium chrysotoxum (assembly GCA_019925795.1). Lineage (NCBI taxonomy): Eukaryota > Viridiplantae > Streptophyta > Magnoliopsida > Asparagales > Orchidaceae > Dendrobium > Dendrobium chrysotoxum. The sequence continues at coordinate 42,483,228 of CM034303.1, read as the reverse complement.
CGATGATGAAGCTTACTACGACGAAGGTGAAGATGATGATGACTGCTGGCAACCGCCGACTAGACAAGTATATCGGCGCCGCCATGAAGATGGGTCCACCACTGGCGGAGGTGGTCATTCCCAAGGAGAAGATGAAGTTGAGGAGGTAGAAGGGAATCTCCCTGATGCCGAAAACATCACACTTGCTGATATGCGGTGACAGATGAGGCAACAAATGAGAGCCAAAGATAGAGAAATCTCTCAGTTGAATGAGAAAATGACAGAGATGATGACCCAAATGACGGCAATGATGCAGATGATGCAGAAAAATACTACTGTCGGTCCTATGCCCAATCCTCCCCCTGATCCTCTAAACTTCCAAGTGCTACAAGTGTCAGGAGTACATGGAGCTCTCGAAGGTGGTCGTGAAGCCCATAACACTGTTCGTCAGCCCACTCCGCAGAATATTGCAAGTACCTCCGAGCCTGTGACTGCCGCACAGCTTGAAGGGATCATTACAGAGAAGATCAAGACTATTATAGCCATTGATCAAGCAGAGAAATTGGTGGGTAAGGGTCGTCCGTACCCTGCTGAATATGATCAGGTGCCATACCCAAAGGGATATTCTGTGCCAAAGTTTAACACTTTTGACGGCAATAAAAATCCTAGACAGCACCTGGCGCAGTTTAAAGCCACCTGCGGGAACACTGGAGGAAATGATGCTTTATTCTTCCGACAATTCGTTAGTAGTTGACGGCAGCTGCTTTCAAATGGTACGCTGAACTGCCAAACGACTCTGTAAAGACTTTTGTAGAATTAGAAAATATGTTCGTGAAGAGGTTCGCCAGTGCGACTGAGAAAATAACGATCGCTGATCTTGCTCTGAATAAGAGAAAGAAGGAAGAATCAGTGACCAAATATATCACTCGTTGGTATAACTTGAGCATGAAATGTGAGCAGCAGCTTGAAGAGGAGCATGCCGTACAATTGTTAATGGGAAATATTGACGATAAAATGCAACCATTCCTGTGCATGGCTACGATCACCACATTCCAAGACCTACTGGATAAGGTGGCAAAGTTTGAGAAATTGAACTTGTCAAAATCAGAGAATTATTCTGATAAACCTAAGAAAACTAAAGCCTCAGGTGCTAGAAGAGGTGAGACTGACTCCATATTTTCTCCAGAGCTGATAAGGAGAAACAGGTGGCGTATAATGTAGACAAAGACAAGCAGTCGATGCAATATCAAGAAAAGCCTAAGCAAGTCTACAACCCCAACCCCCAGCCAAAGCTGATACTTAGGGGGAATCATAAACCACGAACTTATCAGGGTGGTGGAGAACGCCCGCGGCAAACAAAGGGAACTGGTGATCGAACGTTCCCCTCCCTCAAAGATAAAATGAACAAAGAATATTCATTTAAAAGGGAGAGCGTCGCCAAATTATTTCGATAGGCGTTGAATGCGGGCTTAGAACTGCCAGAGTGCAAGAGGCCCGAGGAGTCAAAACACAGTGGAGATCCAAACTACTGCCCATATCATCGGGTAATGAGTCATCCAATTGAAGATTGCTACGTCTTCAACGATTGGCTTGAAAGAAAATATCAAAGAGGAGAGCTCACATTGTCCGACAATGTGCTGACTCATCCCAGAAAAGAATCAACTCGGGTAGTTATGACTTCCTCTGTACCCCCGGTTGAAGAAAGGAAAAATGAAAGAAGCCAGCTCAAGAAGAGCAGTGGGAGACTGCGGTCTCTAAGAAAACTGTGAAATTGCTGAAACAGCTTGAAGGGGTTCCAGGTGTAAAATGGAAATCTCCTACGGAGCTAGTGTTAAATCTGAGGGCACTAACTGTGGCACAAGCATCTGCTTCTAAACAGTTTCCCAACCAAGCTAGTCCTTCAAAATTTGGAAAGATAAAGTCCAAGAAGAAGATCAAGTTGAAGAAGCGTAAAAAGAAAAAGACTACAACTCAAAGGGTCATTGACAGTTTGGATGAATATTATTAGACTGCGAGACGCCCTATTAAGCTTGTTGATTTCATGTCAGAGCTTAAAATAGAGGAAGCTGAAGAAAGCAGTGAAGACTCTCTTCCAGTGGAGGTATGTTGGGTCATCTCAGTGGCTCCAAATGCGCTGACAAAAGAAGAATGTACCGAAGATATACCCTCTGAATCCTATATGATGGTGTCACCAATAGATTACAGTTCAAAGGAGGATCTGTATTTTCCAAAGACAGATGGATCAGACCCTGACATATCATCGCAAATGGAACACGTAAATCTGGGAGGTGACTCCGAATCAACAGATGAATCTCTAGACGCGACGATGGCTGACTCGAAAGAAAATGCACCGTCAAGCGAGTCTGAACAAGAGGAGATCGCTCAGGTGCAGCTAAGAAGTGGCAAGATACTACCACCTCCGCCAAAAAGGGAATCTCCAATAAAGATAAGGGGAAAAAAATAGTGATCAATGAGGATATTATCCATGAAAACCCTAAGAAGAAGGATACTCCAGTCAAAGGGATAGATTATAATATCTTATCCCATCTGAGGAAGATCCCTGCCCAGCTCAGTATATACGACGCTCTGGTAATGTCTAAGGATCTTCGGGAGACTTTGATTCAGGCTCTCAAAGACCCCGAAAGGTATGAGGCGTATTTCGCTGAACGCAACCTGACTGAGGTCCTACAAGCTCGTAACGAACCATTCATCACTTTCACCGAAGATGACATGATGCTCGGGACTACAGACCACAATCGACCTCTGTATGTTACCGCAGAGAGTGACGATTTGGTAATTAGTCGAATTCTGATTGACCCGAGGTCCTCCATCAACCTTATGAGCTTAAAAGCACTAAGGTCGTTGTGCCTCAACGTGGAACACCTCGGGCCAGATAAGCTTATGGTGCATGGTTTTAACGAGATATGGCAGAAAATGCTTGGATCGTTTATGCTACCTCTTGTATTTGGAGAATTCCATACAGAAGCTAAATTCCATGTAATTGACGTGGACACTTCATTCAAGGCGCTACTAGGTCGCCCTAGCTGCATGAATATGGCGTTGTCCCGTCAACACTACATCAGTGCATGAAGTATCTCAGGGATGGAGAGGAGTTCAGGATCTCTGGTGACATCCAGCCCTTTACAGTCCATGAAGCAACAGTCTATGAAGATGCGCAGTACTTCATGCCAAAGAAGCAAAAGTTATCAAGCCCTCTCGAAGTTAAAGTGTCAAATTCAAAGGCTGCAAACCAGCCTGGACAAGAAGTTAAAAAGAAGCAGGTGGGGAGAAAGAAGGCGTCGCCGACTCTTCCCAAAGAAACTACCACTTCTAAAGAAAGAAAACATGTACCTCACCTTGGGAGTGACACAGATGAAGATGATGTCACCCCTACAAAACCCAGAGGGTATGTCATTCGATGGACGAATGGAGTAGGGAGGTCGCATACTCAAATGATGATTATGACTACGATTCTATCTACATGAACACGGTGTAAGATGTATTCTCTAGAAGAATAGATAGCCTGTCAATCTCAAACAGCGTGTTTGTAGTCACTCGTGTTCCTCTATAATATTTCAAAGAAATAGTGCCACGAGATGTGTATAAGGTTGAGGAACTTGTGACCCGTTATCTACCTCCGATCAAAAAGGGGATTGAGTCAGGGAATATATTTTATTTCGTAGGAAAGCTCGAAGAAATGAATCGTGATTGGGACCATGTCTTCATTGATTCTGAAGAATTGCTACCTATAAGGCTACCTAGGTTTAATACCAAGGGTATTCAGAGAATATTGCGAAAGCGGATCAATATTCCCACCTCCAAAAGATAACTTCGTATGTGCCTAAGTCTCTGGTACGGAAGAAATCCACGTCCAATGCGGCGGAAGGATATGAATGCATATAAAGATATTGGATTCGTCAGGTGAAAATGCATCAGGAAGGAGACTTGTCAAGCCATCACTTGCAGGGGAGTTGAATCTAATAACGTTTCTGATGAAGAAGTATATGAAGCTAATGATCATGACGATCAGCCTGTAGAGGCCAAGCCAGTGCCATAAGAACTTGAAGATGGTGGATAGGCAGCCACTATGGACGAGCTAAAAGAAGTCAACTTGGGAACCGAGGATGACCCTCGCCCAACCTTCATTAGTTCCCTTCTGCCGGAAGACCAAGTAGAAGAGATAAAAGAACTCCTTTGTGAATTCAGGGACTGCTTTGCCTCGACATATACTGAAATGCCCGGCTTATCCCCTGACGTAGCAGTTCACAGGTTGGCAATCAAACCGGAGGTGACACCCGTCAAACAAGCTCCAAGAAGAATGAGATTGGAGATTGAAGAATAGGTGATTGCAGAAACAAAGAAACTCATAGAGGCGGGCTTCATCCAAGAAGAAAAATACACCGACTGGATTGCCAATATTGTCCCTGTCAAGAAGAAGAACGGTCAGATTCGTATCTGTATTGATTTCAGGGACCTCAATAAGGCATGTCCGAAAGATGACTTCCCACTCCCGGTGTCAGAATTACTAGTGGATAATACATCCAACTATGACATGTTCTCATTTATGGATGGATCATCGGGATACAATCAGATCAAGATGGCGCCCGAAGATGAAAAGCATACATCATTCAGAATGCCCATCGTCATTTTCTGTTACACAGTCATGCCCTTTGGCTTGAAGAACGCTGGTGCCACCTACCAATGGGCGATGACCCATATTTTTGATGAATTAATACATCAGAAGGTCGAGTGCTATGTAGATGACTTGGTCATTAAGAGCATAGACCGCAGAGATCACTTAAATGACATGAGGATTGTATTCGAGAGGATCAGAAAGTTCGACTTGAAGATGAATCCCCTTAAGTGTGCTTTCGGGGTCTCCTCCGATAAATTTCTTGGTTATGTCGTTCGTCATCGAGGCATAGAAGTTGATCCCAATAAATACAAGGCAATTATAGAGATGCCACCGCCTAGAAACCTCCGTCAACTTCGCTCGTTGCAAGGACAACTGGCTTTCATTCGACGATTTATATCGAATCTGTCGGGTAGGTGCCAGCCATTTTCAAAATTGATAAAAAAGGACGTCCGCTTTAAATGGGATGAAGAATGTCAAGAAGCTTTTGATAGCATCAAAAGATATCTGTTAAATCTGCCCATTCTCGCAGCGCCAATTTCGGGGAGCCTCTTATACTGTATACGACTGCATTAGAAGAGTCCCTCGGAGCATAACTGGCCCAACACAATGAGGAAGGAAAAGAAAATACACTCTACTATATATGTTGGAGATTAATCGGAGCAGAGATACGTTATTCTCTGATTGAAAAGCATTGTCTGGCGCTGATTTTCGCAGTTCAGAAACTTCGCCACTATATGTTGTCTCACAAAATCACCTTGATATCAAAGATCGATCCGTTGAAATTCTTGATGACAAGACCAGCGTTGACAGGTTGTTTTGCAAGGTGGGTAGTGCTATTACTGTAATTTGATATATTGTATATGCCACAAAAGGCAGTAAAGGGGCAAGCTCTGGCAGATTTCCTCGTTGCACATTCCATTCCTGCAGATTCCCCGCTCAATAATGATTTGCCAGATGAATAAATCATGCAGGTTGATGAAGAAATAAAGCTACCATTTTGGGAGATGTACTTTGATGGGGCATCATCTATCAAGTCTCTCAAACCTCCAAATCTTGCAAAGGCCCAAGCTGGCATCGGTCTTGTCTTTATATAACCCGAGGGAGGTATCATGAGATTCTCGTTCAGTCTAACTGAACATCGGACCAATAATGAAGCCGAATATGAAGCTCTAATAGCAGGATTAGAGATTGCAATTGATATCTAAATCACAGATCTCCAAATTTTTGGTGACTCTCAACTTGTGATAAATCAAGTCCTGAGCATTTACAAGATCTGCAAACTTGAATTGGCCCACTACCACCGACGAGCTCTAGAGCTTCTAAAACAAATACCGAATGTCAGGATAACTCAAGTTCCTCGAGGATAGAATGCAAAAGCAGATTGTCTAGCCAAACTGGCCAAAGAGCTTGCAAATGAAGATAAGAAGCCACCTATATTCATTGCAGTTGAAAATCACCGGGTCTTAGAGCCAGCAATATTACAAGTCCCGCAGGCAGAGGGAATACCAGGTTCAAGCCAGCAGGATGCAAACCCGATTGATCCTCAACCTCCCCAACAAATCACTACTAAAAATCAACCAGGGGAACGTCAGGTAGTAAAGAGACGAAGAACCGGTAGATTCTTAGAGTCATGGTTGGATTGCTTAGAGGTTGAAGTCGAAGACGATTGGAGGCAACCATTCGTCAACTACTTCAAAGAAAGTAAACTCCCAATAGATAAATCTCTGGCTGCACAAATTAGAAAAAGAGCATTACGATACGCGTTCATCAACAATACGATGTACCGACGAGCTTTTGATCAAATGTGGCTATGGTGCCTAGGGACCAAGGAAGCTGATAAAGTGGTAGCAGAAGTTCATGAAGGACTCTGCGGAGCACACCAGTCAGGTCCCCAGATGGCTACTAAAATCAAAAGAATGGGTTATTACTGGCCTACGATGGTGAGAGATTGTATCAACCACGCTAATAAGTGCCACGAATGTCAGATTCATGGTGATGTTATTCATCAACCGCCAAATCCACTGCATCCAATGATAGCGTCCTGGCCATTTGAATGTTGGCCCAGACATAATTGGGCCGATAGATCCGCCTTCTTCGGCGGGGCACCGCTTTATACTGGCAGCAACAGATTATTTCTCTAAGTGGGCAGAAGGGGCTCCATTTAGGGAAGTCATGTCCGAGCACGTGATCAATTTCCTCACCCACAATGTCATCTACAGATTTGGTGTGCCACGCCGGGTGATCTCAGATAATGACACGACGTTTAAGAGTACAAAAATCTACGAGTTTGTAGATCGTCAAAAGATTGACTGGCGGTACTCGTCTATATATAACCCAAGAGCAAATGGCTTGGCAGAGGCCTTCAACAAGACACTGGTGAAGTTGTTGAAGAAGATCCTCACCAAGAACAAAAGAGAATGACATACGAAGATAACAGAAGCACTATGGGCGTATCGTACGACCTACAAAGCACCAACCAAAGCCACTACCTACTCACTAGTGTTCGGGGCTGAAGCCGTCTTGCCACTAGAAGTTGAACTACCGTCTCTTCGGGTCGCTATCCAAAATGAGCTTACTCAAGAGCAGAATGCTCGCCTAAGAATGGAGGAGCTCGATGCGCTCGACGAAGTTAGATTGCAAGCTTAACAAAACTTAGAGATCTACCGAGGAAGGATGACGAAATCATTTGATCGGATGGTGCGCCCTCGGTCCTTTCAAGAAGGGGAATTGGTCCTGGTGCTGAGAAGGCCAATCATCCCCCATCGAAAGATTGGTGGTAAATTCATATCCAATTGGGAGGGTCCCTTCGTCATCGAGAAGGTGTATCAAGGAGGAGCCTACCAGCTTATCGATATACACGGTCAGAGGCCTATGCCGCCGATCAACGGACGACATCTGAAGAAGTACCATACATAAGATTGCTCAAGGAAATGTTATATTTAATGTATTGTGTATTTCATACATATTTATATACACTTTATATTTAACATTTTTGAAATTCTCTTGTGTTGCAAGAATGTATTTCAAAATCACCCTATAGGACAGGGGGTATTTTAAATACTTATTTGGGTCGACATCGTGCTACGTGCCGAGACCCCCAAATAAATATTTAAAATCATAAAATTTCATATTTATTCTATTCTGAAATGTCCGTGCGAGACAGGAGGCATTTTAAATATTTATTTGGGTTGACATCGTGCTATGCGTCGAGATCCCCAAATAAATATTAAAATCACAAAATTTTAGATTTATTCTATTATGAAATGTCCCTGTGAGACAGGGGGCATTTTTAATATTTATTGGGTCGACATCGCGCTGCATGCCGCGATCCCCGAATAAATATTTAAAATCACCAACGCAAATATTCTTTTATACTGAAGAATATAACGAATTTTTTTCAAAGTATATGCAGGTGAGCTTCAAAAGATCGAGACACCACCTCCTCCAACAAACCAAGATTTCAAAAGTCAGAAAAGAGACTTTTGCAACTACACACACTAACAAATTGAGCCAGAACAGCCTGAAGTCTTTCAACAGCCTAAAGCTTAAGGTTCGAGTGGGTGTAAGAGATCGGATCCAACGCGCCCAAATATGGCCAGATCGCTGGCTGCTCTGTCTACTCAACACGCCATAAGAAAGGCCGTAGTAGCGGAACCCCCACTTCGTCAACCCGTTAGTAGGGACTATAGGAAGTACGAAGGCTAATTCGACTCGATAAGTTCAAGTGATCGTAGTCTACTAAATTCTCCTAATTGACCGGAGAATCAAGGTTCCAGTGGAAAGGAGAAATCTCGAGCAACTACCGAATGTGCGTAGGCTCCAAATCTTCAACCACAAACGAGAACTCTAAATCTACCAACTTCAGCAAAATCAGCATTGGACAGCACATTTCCCCTAGCTCAAGTTTGAAGCTTGAATGGGTGTAAAAGGTCAGATCCAACAAGCCCAAATATGGCCGGATCGTTGGCAGCTCCGTCTACTCAACACGCCATAAGAAAGGCCGTAGTAGAGGAACCCCCACTTCGTCAACCAGTCAGTAGGGACTGTAGGAAGTACAAAGGCAGATTTGACTCGACAAGTTCAAGTGATCGTAGTCTACCAAATTCTTCTAATTGACCGGAGAATCAAAGTTCCAGTGGGAAGAGGAAATCTCGAACAACTACCGAATATTCGTAGACTCTAGATCTTCAACCACAAAGGAAGACTCAAAATCTATCAACTTCAGCAAAATCAGCGTTGGGAAGCACATTTCCCCTGACTCAAGTCTGAAGCCTGAATGGGTGTAAAAGGTTGGATCCAACAAGCCAAAATATGGCCGGATCGCTGGCAGCTCCATCTACTCAACACGCCATAAGAAAGGCCGTAGTAGAAGAACCCCTATCTCAGCAACCAGAGGACGAAGAGCTGTCAAATCCTAGCTTGCCCAATCTGATGAACTCAAGTGACTCAGATTAAAGTCTTCTCAAGTGGTTAAGGATTAAGATACTACCTACATTTGGTACTATCAATCAAATCCAAAACCTGCAAATCCTTCAACAAATCCATAAAGCACAAAGCTAGGATCGAAGGAATTTTTCTTTAACAAGTCCACCAAAGTACAAAGCAAATGACCGAAGAAATTATCCCAAAGTTCATGAAAAGCTTAGGGCTGAACTATGAGGATTCTGTCATCAACAAGTCCGCTACGCATAAAGCTCTGGACCGATGACTTCTCGCCACTGACCTAAAACAAACCTAAAAGGTTTAGGTCACCAGCACCTACTCCTTCATCAAGCCCACCAAAGCAAGAAGCATAGGGCAGAAGACACAAACCACCTGACAAGTCAGCAAAGACAAATCGGGAAATTCTCCATCAATGTCTGCAGCACAAAGCACATGACAGAAGGAATCAAAATCTCAAGACTCAAGATAAAGCTATGGAATGAAAATCTTAGTGTGACATCCAAACAAGTTTTTGGAGATCCACTAAATGAAGACCTTTATGTGACATCTAGAGTAAATACCTAGAGATCCATAGAGTCAATCAACATATAACAAACGTGATTCGCTCTAGACGCGAACCACACTTGTTGGGGGGCATTTGTTGACCTCTACTAAGGCAGCCAAAAAAAAATGAAAATGAAAAAAATGCTTAAATGATTACATTTCTTCCATACCTGCTACGATCAAATCCTGCCGTTTCTACAGAACTCCATACCCTGCAATCAGCGCGGTTCAGAGCAGATCGTGCATGACCTTACCTCGATCGCACCTCCATCAGTCGTTAAATACGACACCAAAGGGAACTCCTTCCCACACGCAGGAATCCTTGCTTCCCTCATTTCCTCACTCAACTCCCTGTTGCAGAGCTCGCGACCTCCTTCCCCACTTCCGCCTCTTCCCACATCTGAACTCCTCCATCCAGTCCGACCCAACAAGCCGCAAACACTAGTTAGAAGCCGAACTCCCTTGGCCGAGTGATCCATTACCTGAGCTCCAGTTGAACCCGACTCCTTCGATGCCTTTCCCTTCCTGTTGGAAAGGAAGTTACGACATTCTGATCGGAAGCGACAGTGGGAGCTCGCTCGCTGTATAGGTAATTTTCTACCTTTACACGCGCTCCTTTGGCCTAATCCCGTAAATTCGCCAAAATAAATAAATAAATAGGTATTTAATTATAATAATCTTAATTAATTATAATAAATTATAATTATTATCATTAATTACAGTTAATTATAATTAAATAATTATAATTAATCTTATTAATTATAATTAATTTAATTAGAATTAATTTTAATTAATCATAATTTATAAGATTTAATTATTATTAATTAATTACTTAATTATAATTTATTAAAATTAATTAATTTTAATTAGTTATAATTAATTAAAAGTTAATTATAACTTATTTTAATTAATTTTAATAAAATGTAATTAATTATAATTAAATAGGTAATTAACTAAATATAATTATAATATATTAATTAATTATAAATAATTAATATTATTTATAATTAATAAAAAAAGAGAGAAGTGCTCTTTTCTCTCCCTCACCTCGTGCCACGAGCCTCTACCGCCAGTCCACTTGCAAAGGTATAATTCATAAACCTAGATTCCCATTCTCGTCGTTAGCGGCGAGCTGGCAAACCCCCTATGCGCTCACATAGCGTAGTGGGGACGGAAGCTAGCACGACACCTACGACGAGACGAGCAATCGCCTTAAACCCTGCCCTCGACGCTTGTGACTAACCAGTAAACCCTCTATGCGCTCACGTAGCGTAGTAGGGTGGGAAACCAGTGCGGCGCCCGCGACGAGACGGGTAATCCCCGGACCGCTCATGTAGCGTGAAGGGGAACAAAATTAAGTACTCATATATGGGGAAATCCTTCTGCTTTCTTTTCAACAGGTGCCCAAGACCCCTAAACGCTCATGTAGCGGGTGGGGATTGAAGAAACAATTTGCTGCCGTGGTGTCTACGAACATCTACCTGAAGCGCCCACGTGGCGTGGAGGGGAAGGCAGCCTCTTGGTTTTTCCCCTAAATGGGGGAGACGCTGGGAGGCTGCCGAAATTTTCAGTGCACCGGGGACTTTGTTTGGACTTAGAACTTGAATGATCATGCACTCTAAAGGACTTGCAAAAAATGATACTGATTCGAACATCAAATGAACAAGACTTGAATCAAGCTTGATCAAGAAGGACTGAAGTTGAACAATCACAAAAACTTGAATCATGTGCAAGAGAACTCAAATTGAACTTGAACTTACAAATGAACTATAACAAATATTTGAAGAGAATTTATGTTGAAACCAAATGAATTTGAACCTAAAGAATGCACTTGTGGACACTGAACTGTACAACATCAAGCAAAGATTTGAACTTGTAGAGGACAACAGGGGGCTTTTTAATATACTTGAACAACTTGAGCATGCAATAGAATTTTCAGTTACAAGGAGCTTGACATACAAGACTTGAACTAGAAATAAGAGACTGGAACATTAACTTGATTTGGACCACAGAGAACAAAACTTAAAGCACTAAATCATGCTCAAATCAATGAAATGGACCAATATGTTATTAAGTGATAGACAAAAGGAAACGATGTTCCTACGGTCGATGTCAAAATACGAACAAATGCACTTGGACTTGTAAGCAAACGAATTTGAAAGGAATATATAATGAATGGCCGATATGCAAGTAGAAGATTTGAAGCGGACAAACTTCCAAGCTAATGTATACGACTCTTTATGCATACAATAAGCCTACCTGTAAGCGATCATGGTTAATGTAGTCTATTGGAAAATAGCAATCATTGAAATTTCAGGAATACGGAAGATCACAAACAAAGATGTGAATGAAGTCATAACAAGTGAAAACATCTACGAGCTTCATGACAGGTGACAGTGAGTATGGAAAGATCCCACATCCAACACTAGTCAAGATACGAATGAATATATCAGTCTTCTACGACATAAGGCAGAAGTATAATAAATGCAATTGTGACCGACTTCAAAGAATAAGTTGATAAATTTAGCTCCAAAGGCAACATAGAATGCATATGACAATTCATTAGAAAGGCTCCTAATGAATACGCTGATTCACTAGAGGAATGATGCAAGCAACATAGAACCTATAATGTTCATGCCAAGTTATCTCATGAGTCTACTTGAAGGAATTTGAAAGTATTGAGGAAATGAGTCATTTCTGAATGTGATCACATATCACAGCTATTGTCAAGTTACAAGTAAATGTACTTGGTCCTCACAATCAAGTATTGTTCAGCTGCAAGCAAGTACATAGAATCCCATGTGAATCATACCGATCAATATGCTATGACACTCCCACAATCGACAACAATCCAGTATCAATCAAATGCAATAAAGATCCATAAACAAAGAGGGACAAATCATAGTGAGGGCAAACATCCACATGAAACTGCAAGGAGCCTGCCATACGTATAATGGTTAATTCATGAGTGAAGGATCTGCAAAATGTACAAGTCCCCTATGAATACAAATGTACGCACCACATGTCATCTATGAGCAGATACAAATTGACTTCAGTAAATGCAGTATCCTGAAGTTGATTTCAGCCTATGAGTGAATATATCTACCTGCAGAAGTAATGGATGTATTATAGGGACCAAAACCATAGTGAAATGCATAAAGAATGCAATGAATGAAAGTTCCTACGAGCTCCTATAGAAGCAGGAGATTCGTTAGTATACTATAATCTACCTGCGTAAATCATGCAAGTAGTGCACGACAGTCTGCCTGTACAAAGCAGCAAACAGCTCGATCCCCAAGCTGCAGCAAAATGCCACCGAATCTGCAACCTTCGTACAAGCAGACAGAAGGCGTCCACAAGCTGTAACTCTACACCACCAGATCCGCAACATTCATGCAAGCGGACAGAAGGCGTTCACAAATATTCTAAAAATATCCCCCGTACATGTGCACCTTAATTTGTATACATATAGGAACACAAAAGGGGTAGATACGATCATAACCTGAATGGGCCCCGACGAGCATGTTATTGGTACACACGTGACGTCTAGGGATGCTGCGTGGGTCAATCAGTGAATTCTAGTTCGAGCCCGATCCTCCTATACGGGTAGATAGGAGTCGACATGGCTCGAACCATTAAGTAAATATGCGGCCGTGAGATCGACCGGGATATTTATTTTATAGTTCATATTAGGCCTTCAAGGTCTATAATCAAGAGAATTCACTAATAAAGGTCCAAAGGCTACGAAACCCGATCCTCTATCGACTAGCAGATAGAGTCAACAGGGTTCAATCAATAAAATATAAATGAGCTCATGCACTCCGATGATGGCCGTGTTGAATGCAAATCTCAACCGGAGGGGTCCACACAGATCATTTCAAATACCACCTAAATACCCAAAACTCCAAAACTCCACAAAGATTCCCAAAATCCCAAACTTTGAAAGTATTTAAAAATTAAAATCCAACTATCAAAATACTTAAAGCAAAATTCATCCACCCTCCACAACAGTTTGCCGAGGTGGACAAGTATGAAAATAACTGCAGCTCACAAAGAGCTAACAGGGACGTGGTACGTGTCCTCTAACCAGCATTTTCACCGCCAAATGGCACTGCAGGATAAACTGTTATGACTCGGGGCCCTCTGAACCAGGTGGTCACCGCCAAATGGCACCATTATATTTTGGTTATGGCCAGAGCCGGTATGCTCCCCATGGCATCAAATCCTTTAGATATGAATCAATAGGATATGATCGATAGGGCACAAAACCCTCTGTTAGCTAAGGTGGATTCAAATTTGTCCCCTTAGACAAACACTCCCCCCCAGGTCTTCAAGGTACCCTTGGACGAAGCAACCCATGGCTGCCAACAAGGATCCTTCTGTCAGGTTGGGTCGACTACCTCCTCTGACTAAGTAGACCAGGGACCACGATGGCCCGGGACGACGGAACCATGGGATCTTGATCGGGTCCATCATCCATTCCCCCACCATCTGCTTTAAGTGCAAGATGGTGAAATTTTCAATTTTGAATATCAAATCTTCAAACTTTCAAACCTTCAACCTATGCTGCTACTATATGCCAGTTCCATGTATCTCTACGTATCTGATCGACGACTAGCCTTAATCGAAAGTTCTCTCTCGTCACAGGGAGGGGTAATTAACTATAGGGGCTTGCGCCTATAGGAAACCAGAACTCAAATCATAAAGTCCTCGCAAAATGAGGGTGAAATCTCTGGGTAGTGTCTTATCTACTATCTCATATGCCTTCCAAAATTTACCTCGGAACTTAAATCGTTAAAACTCCCCCCTCGAAGAAAGCAAAAAGCGGGCGGAGGCCGGGGCTGAATTTTCGGAGCCCACAGTAGCAAATCAAAGGATATGGTATAAATAAATCAATTCCTTAAAGCAGATTACAAATGCTAAGTAGATTACATGATTTAGGCTTTGTTTGGGACGACTTTCTTACTGCTTCTTAAAGCAACTTCTTAGTACAAAAATTTTAATTTTTATACTAAAATATTATTTTAAGAAGCAGTAAAAAAGCCATCCCAAACGAAGCCTTAGTTAGTGCCCTAATAAAATATCAGAATCATCATTAGTTTTTATTCCAACTGCTTGGGGATATAACCATTCATTCTTGTTCAATTCTAAATGAGGTGTTGACTCTATTTGTTCAAATCTTATTCATTTAACAAATAGTTCATTTGTTTATTTGAAAAACTATATGCAAAAGTTGACCAAAAGAATAAAAGGATTTCACAACACTCATTTTCAGCGCATGAAAAAAAATAACATTCTTTGAGCTCATGGCTGCAGATTGATCATTTGCAAAGCTAACACTTCTACAAGTGAGGCAAAAACTAAAAAACTATAACTTTAATAACTGATCACTATAGTCATGCATTTCTTTAACAAAAAACTCAATACTAACCATCTATGACTAATTCTGTAATAGAGGTAATTCCTTTATGTAATGTTTAGATATAATTATTAATTTAGAATCAAAAGTTTATCCAAAGGCATGCTAATCATGTTAGATATGATTGCCAATTCATCAGCATTTTGGTTCAACAAAAAAGCTAAAAGACTTTCATCATTGAAGTAGGATAAGGACTGTTGAATATTGCAGGACAAGAATGTTTAATATTTTTATAGTTCAATCGTAGAAGTACAGGTTATTAGCACTAGACTCTTAGCTCCGACTTTTTGGACAATTGTGGGCTCCGAAAATTCGGCCCCGGCCTTCGCTCGCTTTTTGCTTTTCTTCGGGGAGAGTTTTAACGGATTTAAGTTCCAGGGTAAATTTTGGAAGGCAGATGAGTATTGTAGATAAGACACTACCCAGAGATTTCGCCCTCATTTTGCAAGGACTTTATGATCTGAGTTCTGGTTTCCTATAGGCGTAAGCCCCTATAGTTAATTACCCCTCCCGATAATGAGAGAGAACTTTCGATTAAGGCTAGTCGTCAATCAGGTACATAAAAATACGTATATCTAGCATATAGTAGCAGCATGGGTTGAAGGTTTGAAAGTTTGGAAGGGTTTGATATTTAAAATAAAAATTTCACCATCTCAGACTTAAAGCAGGTGGTGGGGGAATGGATGATGGACCCGATCAAGATCCCATGGTTCTATCGTCCCGGGCCATCATGGTCCCTAGTCTACTTAGTCAGAGGAGGTAGTCGACCCAACCTGACAGAAGGATCCTTGTCGGCAACTATGGGTTGCTTCATCCAAGGGTACCTTATAGACCTGGGGGGAGTGTTTGTCTAAGGGGACAAATTTGAATCCACCTTAGCTAATAGAGGGCTTTGTGCTCTATCGATCATATCCTATTGATTCATATCTCAAGGATTTGATGCAATTGGGGAGCATACGGGCTCTGGCCATAACCATAATATAATGGTGCCATTTGGCGGTGACCACCTGGTTCATAGGGCCCCGAGTCGTAACCGTTTATCCTGCAGTGCCATTTGGCGGTGAAACTGCCAGTTGGAGGACTCGTACCACATCTTTGCTGGCAGGAGATTGTTTGAGAAAGGATCCTAGTGATATTTTCGACTAGGCATTAACTCTATGTGAGCTGAAGTAAATTTTAAGTTATCTACCTTGGCAAACTGTTGCGGAGGGTAGATGGGTTTTATGCTTTAAGTGTTTTGATAGTTGGATTTCAAATTTTTAAATATTTTCAGAGTTTGGGATTTTGGGAATTTTTGTGGAGTTTTGTAGTTTTGGGTATTTAGGAATTTTTGTGGAGTTTTGGAGTTTTGGGTATTTGGGTGGTATTTGAAATGATCTGTGTGGACCCCTCCAGTTGAGATTTGCATTCAACACGGCCATCATCGGGGTAGAAAGGGGTCATTCACATTTTTGGATTGAACCTTGTCCACTCTGTCGAGCTGCCGACGGAGGATCGGGTTTCGTAGGCTTTATACCTTTGTTAGTGAATTTTCTTGATTCTAGGCCTTGAAGGCCTAATATGAATGTATAAAACAAATATCTCGATCGACCTCATGACCGTATATTTATTTAATAGTTTGAGCCGTGTCAACTTCTATCAACGTGAATAGAAGGATCGGGCTTGAATTTGAATTCACTTATTGACCCGCGCAACATCCCTAGACGTCACATGTGTACCAATAACATGCTCATCGGGGCCCATGCGGTTTTAATGATTGCATTTACCCCTTTTTTGTACTTATGTGTATACAAACTATAGTGCACGTGTGGGGGAAATTTAATAATATTTATTTGTGCTTCGTTGTACAGGTGACCACCATTTGAATGCAGCATTCTACTTAGATGTTCGTACACGCCTTCTGTCCGCTTGCATGAAAGTTGCGGATCCGGTGGTATTTTGCAGTAGCTCGGGGATTGAGCTGTTCGCTGCTTTGTACAGGAAGACTGTCGTGCACTAGTTACTTACTGCAGGGGGATTGTAGTGCACTAACAAATCTCCTGCTTGTTCATGTGGATCGCTTCATTTGTCGTAGACATGATCCCTTTGTTCGTTGTCAGCTCTCCATACATACAAATCTTCTAGGGCCACCGTAGGCTTTTGCATTTGCTACTGTTCCTCTACACTTTCTCGTAGTTAGCATTTAGTATGGATAATGGATCTTTCATAACGACTTGTGGGAGTTTGTATTTGCTTCTCTATGTATATTGATTGATAATCTGCCACATTAACTTGCATATCTTCCAGTATTCATAAAAATTAATCTGTTTGCAATCAAATCATTCACCCTCTCCTATTCTATTGCTTGCAAAGTTGAACATGGTTACTCGTGTTCTGTTGTTAACTGCCGAAGTGTTGTAAAGCAGCTGCTTCATCTGCTAGATACCCTTCATATCTTGCCCATAAACATGTTGTATCATCCATCGTCTGACACTATATGTTCGTAGGGATGTTGAGTTAAATTCCAACCCTTTAGTTCTGCTAGTGGGCATTCGCATTTGAATTAGCGACTTTTCATTTTGCTTGTGAACAATCATATTGAATTGAATGAAGATGTTATGTTCGTTGTGCCTCTTCCTTGCATTAGCTTGTAGAATGCTTGCACTTTTAATACAAACTTGGTGATTGATCTCTATACGACTTGCAATATTTGTTCATTTATACATACACTAGTACTGATTGTTGGATGGATTGTAATCATCACATATTACCAATACTCGCACCACTTATTATGACCATATATGCTCATTTGTAAGCAAAATTTGAGAAGAATATTCCGAGTCAAGTGTCGTCATTCTAGAGTTTCATGTTATGACTTATAATCATGTCACAATTTTCTACAATTTTCATCATTGCTTGTAAACAGGTTGTATTTGCATCTCGATTATCTACTACAATTGTTTACTTGCATGAGATTTAAATAATTCAGACCTCTCTTAAATAGGATTTGCATCCAAATTGAAGTGGTAACTCCTTATCAATCCATTGGAATTTTCATGTCACTACTTGTAATTCATTTCACTACTTGTAATTCATTTTGCCTTTGGTTTTATCATCCTTAGCAACCATAAATTCAAGTTCAATTCATTATCCAACAAGAATCAAGTCCCGTAGCTCAAATATGATTTAAATCATTCAAGCTCAGGTTTTAAATATTTTCAGAGTTTGGGATTTTGGGAATTTTTGTGGAGTTTTGTAGTTTTGGGTATTTAGGAATTTTTGTGGAGTTTTGGAGTTTTGGGTATTTGGGTGGTATTTGAAATGATCTGTGTGGACCCCTCCGGTTGAGATTTGCATTCAACACGGCCATCATCGGGGTAGAAAGGGGTCATTCACATTTTTGGATTGAACCTTGTCCACTCTGTCGAGCTGCCGACGGAGGATCGGGTTTCGTAGGCTTTATACCTTTGTTAGTGAATTTTCTTGATTCTAGGCCTTGAAGGCCTAATATGAATGTATAAAACAAATATCTCGATCGACCTCATGACCGTATATTTATTTAATAGTTTGAGCCGTGTCAACTTCTATCAACGTGAATAGAAGGATCGGGCTTGAATTTGAATTCACTTATTGACCCGCGCAACATCCCTAGACGTCACATGTGTACCAATAACATGCTCATCGGGGCCCATGCGGTTTTAATGATTGCATTTACCCCTTTTTTGTACTTATGTGTATACAAACTATAGTGCACGTGTGGGGGAAATTTAATAATATTTATTTGTGCTTCGTTGTACAGGTGACCACCATTTGAATGCAGCATTCTACTTAGATGTTCGTACACGCCTTCTGTCCGCTTGCATGAAAGTTGCGGATCCGGTGGTATTTTGCAGTAGCTCGGGGATTGAGCTGTTCGCTGCTTTGTACAGGAAGACTGTCGTGCACTAGTTACTTACTGCAGGGGGATTGTAGTGCACTAACAAATCTCCTGCTTGTTCATGTGGATTGCTTCATTTGTCGTAGACATGATCCCTTTGTTCGTTGTCAGCTCTCCCTACATACAAATCTTCTAGGGCCACCGTAGGCTTTTGCATTTGCTACTGTTCCTCTACACTTTCTCGTAGGTAGCATTTAGTATGGATAATGGATCTTTCATAACGACTTGTGGGAGTTTGTATTTGCTTCTCTATGTATATTGATTGATAATCTGCCACATTAACTTGCATATCTTCCAGTATTCATAAAAATTAATCTGTTTGCAATCAAATCATTCACCCTCTCCTATTCTATTGCTTGCAAAGTTGAACATGGTTACTCGTGTTCTGTTGTTAACTACCGAAGTGTTGTAAAGCAGCTGCTTCATCTGCTAGATACCCTTCATATCTTGCCCATAAACATGTTGTATCATCCATCGTCTGACACTATATGTTCGTAGGGATGTTGCGTTAAATTCCAACCCTTTAGTTCTGCTAGTGGGCATTCGCATTTGAATTAGCGACTTTGCATTTTGCTTGTGAACAATCATATTGAATTGAATGAAGATGTTATGTTCGTTGTGCCTCTTCCTTGCATTAGCTTGTAGAATGCTTGCACTTTTAATACAAACTTGGTGATTGATCTCTATACGACTTGCAATATTTGTTCATTTATACATACACTAGTACTGATTGTTGGATGGATTGTAATCATCACATATTACCAATACTCGCACCACTTATTATGACCATATATGCTCATTTGTAAGCAAAATTTGAGAAGAATATTCCGAGTCAAGTGTCGTCATTCTAGAGTTTCATGTTATGACTTATAATCATGTCACAATTTTCTACAATTTTCATCATTGCTTGTAAACAGGTTGTATTTGCATCTCGATTATCTACTACAATTGTTTACTTGCATGAGATTTAAATAATTCAGACCTCTCTTAAATAGGATTTGCATCCAAATTGAAGTGGTAACTCCTTATCAATCCATTGGAATTTTCATGTCACTACTTGTAATTCATTTCACTACTTGTAATTCATTTTGCCTTTGGTTTTATCATCCTTAGCAACCATAAATTCAAGTTCAATTCATTATCCAACAAGAATCAAGTCCTGTAGCTCAAATATGATTTAAATCATTCAAGCTCAGGGTTTTTAATACTCATAATTCAAATCTTCTTATCACTTTGATCCCAATCCTTTGAGTCCAGTTCAAGTCAAGTCCAGTCCACTATAGCTTAAATTGAGTGTAAACCTTTAAATCATGGTTCACTTGAGTCAAATGAAATCCAAATCCAAGCTCATTTCAAGTCTTTGTTCATCTTCAATTAACTTTCGAATCAAGTTCAAATTCTATATCCAATGTAGTTACATTGGGTTCATTCGGATTTGAGTCAAATACTTGCAAGTTCAAGTCCCCAAATCTTATCCAAGTATGAGTTCAATTTGAGTCTGTTTGAATCCAGATCTTGTTCATTTGATGCTATAGCCAAGTCAAAGTCCTCTGTTCTGTTGTTCAAACTGAAATCCAAATCAAAGTCCCCTGTTGTCTTTTGAGTTCAATCAAGTTCAAGTTCAATTTGAGTTCTCTTGCACATGATTCAAGTTTTTGTAATTGTTCAACTTCAGTCCTTCTTGATCAAGCTTGATTCAAGTCTTATTCATTTGATGTTCAAATCAGTATCATTTGTCACAAGTCCTTTAGAGTGCATGATCATTCAAGTTCTAAGTCCAAGTATAAGTTCTCTATTGTCTTCTTGAATTCAAATATTTAAGTTCACTTTCGTGTTGTTCAAATCAGATTTAGGTTTGAACTTATTTCATTTAGGTTCAAGTCGAGTTCAGAGTCGTCCAAAATTTGTCCAAGTTAGGTCCAAGTAGTCTTGTGTTTCACCCGAAATTTCGGCAGCCTCCCGGCGTCTCCCCCGTTTAGGGGAAACTATGGAAAACTGGGCCTTTCCCACCACGCTAGAGAAAAGCGTGCATGGTAGGTGCCCTCTTTCGAGGACACCGCAGCCGTGTAAATTCTTCAACCCCACCACGCCAGAGAAAGGCGTGCATGGGTCTTCAAATGTACCTGTTTTAAAAGAACGCAGTTTGCTCTCCCCGCAGGTATAAATTTGCGTACATGTATTTATATTTTTGCCCCGCCGTGCTAAGAAAAGCACGCATAAGCCTCGCTGTAAGCGTTGCACCGAGTTTTCCCCCATCACACTAGAGAAAAGCGTGCATAGGGGGTCCCTCGGCGCCCCGCAAACACCAAAAATAGGACTTTAGGAGATCGCCCGCCTCACCGCTAGCACCGCGGCGAATTTCCTCCCACCACGCTAGAGAAAAACGTGCATGGCTGGTTGTTCGTCGCGTTGCAGGCACCGAGAATGAGTTTTTTTTAAGTTTAGGAGGTTATACGTTGGCGGCGCCGGTGGTGGCATATGGATCGAGGCAAGGGAAGGAGACTTGCATTTCTTTCTTGTGGGCGCTTTATTTTATAATTAATTATAGATTAACTATAACTAGTTATTAATACATAACTAATTATATTTAATTTAAAATTAATTATATTTAATTCATAATTAATTAGAAAATAATCATAATTAATTATATTGATTATATAATTAATTATATTTACTTTAAAATTAATTCTAAATTAATTAGATCTAATTTATAATTAATTAGAAATTAACTATAATTAATTAAATCTATCATATAATTAATTATAATTTAATTTAAAATTAGTTATAAATTAGTTAGATTTAATCTATGATTAATTAAAAATAGATCATAATTAATTATATTTAACATATAATTAATTATATTTGTTTTAAAATTAATTGTAAATTAAAAATAATTAACTAATTATAATTGATTTTGATTAATCTTAATTAAATATAATTAATTAAATCAATTATAACTAAGTTAATTAAACAAAATTTAAAAGAAGATTTGAGTAGGACTTGTGCTAAACTTGAGCAGGATTTTGGCTAAACCTATGTTTCCCTCTTTTCCCATAAATTTAGGATTAACTAAATCCCTTAGTTCAGCGGGTCTACGGGATTAGGCCGAAGCAGCGCGTATAAGGAAGAATGATGGCTACCTTCTCAGTGAGAACTCCTTGTCGTTGCTCTCGATCCGACAAGAAGGGAACGTTGCTGCAGGAGCGGAGTCGGACAACAACACAGGAGGCGGAAAGGCCTCGGTGGATTTGCGGGATTCGGCCGAAGAATCACGCGCGAGCGAGCCCCTGTTGCGACTTTCGATCCAATTGGAAGGAACGTCTTCGAAGGAGGTAGGGAGGGGATCAGTTAGGTAGTATTGGAAGCTCTCTCTCCTTCTCTCTTTCCCTTTCTTCTGTGGACCGAAGGTGGAGATGGCGACAGGTTGAGGTTTGGGATTGGAGGGTTGGAACGTGGGAATGAGTCGGAGAAGAGGTCGGAGAGCTTCTGGAGTTTCTCGTGAGGTTGAGTCGTAGTCCGAAGAAGAGGGGACTTGGCTTGCCTTTTATTAGCGAAGGCAGAGGCGAAATCGAGGCTCGTGCGTGTTTTTTCCGAGACGGTGCCGTTGCAGAGGTATGGGTACTGGTCAAGCGGCGGGACTTCTGCAGGATTCGCGTATGGCTTTGCCTCAGGTAATGATTTTGAGTTTTTTTTTAATTTCAGTTTGTCTATTTCCTTTGGCTGTAGTGGGAAGGTCAACAAATGCCCCCTAACAAATGTGGTTCGCGTCTAGAGCGATTCATGTTTATTGAATACTAAATGACCATGTGGATCTCTAGATATTTATTCTAGATGTCACTTTAGGATTTTCATTTAGTGGACCTCCAAGAGTTTGCTTGGATGTCACACTAAGATTGTCACTTAGTAGATCTCCAAAAATTTATTTGGATGTCACACTAAGATTATCATTCTGTGGATCTTCAACAGTTCCTCTCTGTGTCTTTGTAGCTCTTTAGATACACTTGTAGTCATCAATACGATTGACATATTGGCTCTTGTCAAGTAGAGATCCATAGGATAGTAGCACAACATTTAATACCCATATCCCTAGATTGTTACTTTGTTGATTGATGTTAGTAAATGACATTGTCACATCTGTGTTCTTCTTTCACCACCATTGTCACCTTAGTTTTCAACATTTTTGTATAAACTCAACATTCTTCTTTGCCGCAATCATGCATAGATGTAATATTTCTGTCACTTTTACTGATTGTATCTTGCTCAGATTGTGCTTTTTGCTGATGGCAGATTCAGTTTATGGAGGATCTTCTATTCTCCTCTCCTTTAGCTGCATTTCGGCGAAAAAATTTAAATATTTATTTGGGGATCTCGACATGCGGTGCAATGTCGACCCAAATAAATACTTAAAAATGCCCCCAGTCTTTAGGGATATTTGTAGATGTCATTCAGGATGCTTCTTTTTCGTAGCTTTAGTTTGAACCCTGAGATTTTGCTCCTCTCTGTCCTATGCTTTGTGCAACAGACATTGATGGAGAATTATCTGATTTGTCTTTACTGACTCCTTAGGTGATTTTTATACCTTCAGCCCTCTGCTTCTAGCTTTGGCGGGCTTGATGAAGGGGTAGATGCTGATGACCTAGACCTTTTAGGTTTATATTAGGTCGGTGGCGAGAAATCATCGGTCCAAAGCTTTGTGCATAACGAACTTATTGATGACGAAATCCTCTTAGTTCAGCTTTAAGCTTTTCATGAACTTTGGGATAATTTCTTCGGTCCTTTGCTTTGTGCTTTGGTGGAATTGTTGAAGAAAAATTCCTTCGATCCTCACTTTGTGCTTCACGGATTTGTTGAAGGATTTACTGATTTTGGATTCAGTTGATAGTATCAAACGTGAGTAGTATCTTGATCCTTAACTACTTGAGGAGACTTTATTCTGAGTCACTTGAGTTCATCAGATTGGGTGAGCTATGATTTGACAGCTCTTCGTCCTCTGGTTACTGAGATGGGGGTTCCTCTACTACGGCCTTCCTTATGGCGTGTTGAGTAGATGGAGCTGCCAACGATCCGGCCATATTCGGGCTTGTTGGATCTAACCTTTTACACCCATTCAGGCTTTAGACTTGAGCTTTGGAAAACGCGCTCTCCAATGCTGAATTTACTGAAGTTGGTAGATTTGAAGTTACTCTTTGTGGTTAGAGATTTAGAGCCTACGCATATTCGGTAGTTGCTCGAGACTCCTCCTTTCCACTATAATTTTGATTCTCCGGTTAATTGGGAGAATTTGATAGACAACGATCACTTGAACTTATTGAGTCGAATTAGCCTTCGTACTTCTTACAGTCCCTACTGACGGGTTGACGAAGTGAAGGTTCCGCTACTACGGCCTTTCTTATGGCGTGTTGAGTAGACGGAGCTACTAGCGATCCGGCCATATTTGGGCTTGTTGGATCCGACCTCATACACCCACTCGAACCGTAAGCTTCAGGCTGTTGAAAAACTTCAAGCTATTTTGGCTCGACTTGCTGGAGTGTGTAGTCATAAAAGTCTTCTTCTCTAACCTTTGAAATCTTGGTACGTTGGAGAAGGCGGTGTCTCGATCTTTTGAAAGATCACCTGCATATACTTTGAAAAGAATTCATTGTATTCTTTAGCATGAAAGAATACTTACATTGATGATTTTAAATATTTATTCGGAGATCTCGGCATGCGGTACGATGTCGACCCGAATAAATATTTAAAATGCCCTCTGTATTATAGGGCCATTTCAGAATAGAATATAGTTTAAAATTTTGTTTTTAAATATTTATTTGGGAATCTCGGCGCGTAGCACGATGTCAATCCAAATAAATATTTAAAATACCCCATGTATTACAGGAACATTTTAGAATAGAATAAAGTTTGAAATTTTATTTTTAAATATTTATTTTGGGATCTCGACGCGTAACACGATATCAACCCAAATAAATATTTAAAATGTCCCCTATCCTGTAGGGAGATTTTGAAATGCATTCTTGCAATACAAGAGAATTTCAAAATATGAAATGTAAAGTGTATATAAATATGCATGAAATACACAGTACATTAAACACAACACTTCTTCGAGCAATTTTATGCATGATACTTCTTCAGGTGTCGACCGTTGATCGGCGGCATGGGTCTCTGACCGTGCAGATCGATAAGCTGGTAAGCTCCTCCTTGATACACCTTTTCGATAACAAAGGGGCCCTCCCAATTGGATACGAACTTGCCACCAATTTTTCGGTGATGGATGATTGGCCTTCTCAGCATCAAGACCAATTCCCCTTTTTGAAATGCCCGAGGATGCACCATTCAATCAAATAATTTCTCCATTCTTGCTCGGTAGATTTCCAGGTTTTGTTGAGCTTGCAACCTGACTTCATCGAGTGCATCTAGCTCCTCCATTCTTAGGCGAGCATTCTTCTCTTGAGTAAGCTCATGTTGAATTGCTACTCGAAGTGATGGCAGTTCAATCTCTAGTGGCAACACTGCTTCAGCTGCGAACACTAGTGAATAAGGAGTGGCTTTGGTTGGCATTTTGTAGGTTGTACGATATGCCCACAACGCTTTTGCCATCTTCGTATGCCACTCTCTTTTGTTCTTGGAGAGGATCTTTTTTAATAATTTCACCAGCGTCTTATTGAAGGCCTCTGCTAGGCCATTTGCTCTTGGATTGTATATTGACGAATACCGCCAGTCAATCTTATGTCGGTCGACAAACTTATAATTTTTTGTACTTTTGAATACTGTGTCATTATCTGAGATCACACGGCGCGGCACACCGAATCTATAGACAATATTGTGGGTGAAGAAGTTGATCACGTGCTCGGACGTAACTTCCCTGAAAAGAGCCGCTTCTGCCCACTTAGAAAAGTAATCTGTTGCTGCCAGAATGAAGCGATGTCCAGCTGATGACGGTGGATCTATTGGCCCAATTATGTCAGTGCCCCAGCATTCAAATGGTCAGGATGCTATCGTTGGATGCAGTGGATTTGGCGGTTGATGAATAAAATCACCATGAATCTAACACTCGTGGCACCTCTTAGCGTGGTCGATACAGTCTCTCACCATTGTAGGCCAGTAATAACCCATCCTCTTGATTTTAGCAGCCATCTTGGGACCTGACTGATGAGCTCCACAGAGTCCTTCATGAACTTCTGTCACCACTTTATCAGCTTCCTTGGTCCCCAGGCACCTTAGCCACATTTGATCAAAAGTCCGCCGACGTAGCGTATCGTTGATAAACGTATATCGTAACGCTCTTTTTCTGATTTACATAGCTAGAGATTTATCCGTCGGGAGCTTGCTTTCTTTGAAGTAGTCGACGAATGGATGTCTCCAATCATCTTCGACTTCAACATCTAAGCAATGTAACCACGACTCCGAGAATCTACTAGTTCTTCGTCGCTTGACTACATGGCGTCCTCCTTGTTGATTTTCCATAGTGATCTTCTAGGGAGGTTGAGGATCAACCGGGGTTGTATCCTGCTGGCTTGAATCTAGTAATCCCTCTGCTTGCGGGAATTGTAATATCGCTGGCTCTAAGACTCGGCAATTTTCAACCACAATGAATATATGTGGCCTCTTATCTTCATTTGCAAGCTCCATGGCCAGTTTGGCTAGACAATTTGCTTTTGCATTCTATCCTCGAGGAACTTGAGCTATCCTGACATTCAGTATTTATTTTAGAAGCTCAAGAGCTCGTCGGTGATAGTGGGCTAATTCAAATTTGCAAATCTTGTAAATGCCCAGGACTTGATTTATCATAAGTTGAGAATCATCAAAAATTTAGAGATCTGTGATTTGGACACCAATTGCAATCTCCATTCCTGCTATTAGAGCTTCGTATTCGGCTTTATTATTGGTCTGAGGTTCAGTTAAACTGAACGAGAATCTCATTATACCTCCCTCAGGTTCAATGAAGATGAGACCGATGCCAGCTTGGGCCTTTGCAAGATTTGGAGGTCTGGGAGACTTGATAGACGATGCCCCATCAAAGTACATCTACCAAAATAGTAGCTTTTCTTCTTCATCAACCTAAATGATTTGTTCATCAAGCAAATCATCATTGAGCGGAGAGTCAGCTGGGATTGGATGTGCGGCAAGAAAATCTGCCAAAACTTGCCCCTTACCGCTTTCTGTGGCATATACACAATATCAAATTGCAGTAATATTACTACCCACCTTTCCAAATGACCTATCAATGCTGGTCTTGTCATCAAGAACTTCAGCGGATCGATCTTTGATATCAAGGTGATTTTGTGGGAGAGCATATAGTGGCGAAGTTTCTGAACTGCAAAAATCAGCGCCAGATAGTGCTTTTCAATCGGAGAATATCATACTTCTGCTCTGATTAATCTTCGGCTAATGTAATAGAGCGCATTCTCCTTGCCTTCTTTATTATGTTGAGCCAACAATGCTCCAAGGGACTCTTCTAGTGCTGCCGTATACAGTATAAGAGGCTTCCCCGGAATTGGAGCTGCGAGAATGGACAGATTTAACAAGTATCTCTTAATACTGTCAAATGCTTCCTGACATTCTTCATCCCACTTGAAACGAATGTCTTTTTTTATTAGCTTTGAAAATGGTTGGCACCTACCCGACAAATTCGATATAAATCGTCGAATGAAAGCCAATTTCCCTTGCAAGGAGCGGAGTTGACGGAGGCTTCTGGGCGGTGGCATCTCTATAATCACCTTGATTTTATTGGGATCAACTTCTATGCCTCGGTGGCGAACGACATACCCAAGAAATTTATCCGAGGAGACCCCAAAAGCACACTTAAGGGGATTCATCTTCAAGTCAAACTTTTTGATCCTCTCGAATACAATTCTCAAGTCGTTTAAATGATCTTTCCGGTCCATGCTCTTGACGACAAGGTCATCTACATAGCACTCGACCTTCTGATGTATTAATTCATCAAAAATATAGGTCATTGCCCGTTGGTAGGTGGCACCAGCGTTCTTCAAGATGAAAGGCATGACCGTATAGCAAAAAATGCCGATGGGCGTTCTGAATGATGTATGCTTTTCATCTTCGGGCACCATCTTGATCTGATTATATCCCGATGATCCGTCCATAAAGGAGAACATGTCGTAGTTGGACGTATTATCTACTAGTAATTCTGACACCGGGAGTGGAAAGTCATCTTTTGGACACGCCTTATTGAGGTCCCTGAAATCAATAAAGATACGAATCTGACCGTTCTTTTTCTTGACAGGGATGATATTGGCGATCCAATCAGCATATTTTTCTTCTCGGATGAAGCCCGCATCTATGAGTTTCTTAGTTTATGCAATCACCTGTTCTTCAATCTCCAATCTCATTCTCCTTGGAGCTTATTTGACTGGTGCTGTATCTGGTTTGATAGCCAATCTGTAAACTGCTACATCAGGGGATAAGCCAGGCATTTCTGCATATGTCCAGGTAAAACAATCCCTGAATTCACAAAGAAGTTCTTTAATTTCTTCCACTTGGTCTTCTGGCAGAAGGGAACTAATGAAGGTTGGGCGAGGGCCATCCTCAGTTCCCAAGTTAACTTCTTTTAGTTCATCCATAATGGTTGCTTGTCCACCATCTTCAAGCTCTTCAGGTGCAGGCTTGGCCTCTACAGGTTGATCATTGTAATCATCAGCTTCATAAACTTCTTCATCAGAACCGTCATTGGATTCAACTTCCCTACAAGTGATGGCTCGGCAAGTCTCCTTACGGATGTATTTTCGCCTGATGAATCCAATACCTTTATATGCATTCATATCTTTCCGCCATATTGGATGCGGATTCCTTCCGTACCAGAGACTTAGACACATACGAAGTTGTCATTTGGAGGTGGGAATATTGATCCGTTTTCACAACATTCTCTGAATACCTTGGTATTAAACCTAGGTAGCCTCGTAGGTAGTAATTCTTCAGAATCGATGAAGATATGGCCCCAGTCACGATTCATTTCTTCAAGCTTTCCTATGGAATAGAATATATTCCCTGACTCAATTCCCCTCTTGATCGGAGGTAGATAAAGGGTCGTAAGTTCTTCAACCTTATGCACATCTCGTGAAATTATTTCTTTGAAATACTATAGGGGAATATGAGTGACTATGAGCACGCTGTCTGAGATTGACAGCTATCTATTCTTCTAGAGAATACATCTTGTACCATGTTCATGTAGATAGAGTCGTAGTCATAATCATCATTTGAATATGCGACCTCCCTACTCCATTCATCCATCGAATGACATACCCTCTGGGATTTTGTAGAGGTGACCTCATCTTCATCTGTGTCACTTCAAAGGTGAGGTATATGTTTTCTTTCTTTAGAAGTGGAAGTGGTAACTTCTTTGGAAAGAGTCGGCGCTGCTTTCTTTCTCCCCACCTGCTTCCTCTCACCTTCTTGCTTAGGTCGCTTTGCACTCTCTGGATTTGATGCTTGAGCCTTTAGAGAGCTTGATGGCCTCGACTTTTTTGGCATGAAATACTGCGCATCTTCATAGACTGTTGCTTCATGGACCGTGAAGGGTTGGATGTCACCAGAAATCCTGAATTCCTCTCCATCCCTGAGATACTTCATGCACTGGTGTAGTGTTGACGGGACAACACCATATTCATGCAGCCAGGGGCGACCTAGTAGCGCCTTGAATGAAGTGTTCGCGTCAATTACATGGAACTTGGCTTCTGTGTGAAATTCTCCAAATACAAGAGGGATCATAAAAGATCCGAAGGTTTTCTGCCCTTTCTCGTTAAAACCATGCACCATGATCTTATCTGGCCTGAGGTGCTCCACTTTGAGGCACAACGACCTTAGTGCATTTAAGCTCATTAGGTTGATGGAGGATCCAGGGTCGATCAGAATTTGACTGATTACCAAATCGTCACTCTCTACAGTAACATACAGAGGTCGATTGTGGTCTACAGTCCCGAGCATCATGTCATCCTCGGTGAAAGTGATGAATGGTTCGTTACGAGCTTGCAGGACCTCAATCAGGTTGCGTTCAGCAAAATATGCCTCGTACCTTTCGGGGTCTTTGAGAGTTTGAATCAAAGTCTCCCGAAGATCTTTAGACATCACCAGGGCATCGTATATACTAAGCTGGGCAGGGATCTTCCTCAGATGGGATAAGATATTATAATCTTTCCCATTAACTGGAGTATCTTTCTTCTTGGGGTCCTTGGGGATGATATCTTCATTGACGACTATCTCTTTCCCCTTATCTTTATTAGAGACCTCCTTCTTTGGCGGAGATGGAAGTATTTTGCCTCTTCTCAACTGTACATGAGCGATCTCCTCTTGTTTAGACTCGCTTAACAGTGCATTTTCTTCCGAGTCGGCCATTGTCGCGTCTAGGGATTCATCTGTTGATATAGAGTCACCTCCCAGATTTACAGGTACCATCTGCGATGCTATGTTGGTGTCTGACTCATCTGTCTTTGAAAAATATAGATCCTCCTCTGAACTGTAGTCCATTGGTGAAACCATCATACAGGATTCAGAGGGTACTTCTTCAGTATATTCTTCTTTTGTCATCATATTTGGAGCTACTAAGATGACCCGACATACCTCCACTGGAAGAGAGTCTTCTTCTTCTTTTTCGGCTTCATCTATTTTAAGCTCTGACATAAAGTCAGCGAGCTCAATAGGTCACCTCACAGTCTGGTAATATTCATCTAAACTGTCGATGGCCCTTTGAGTTGTAGTCTTTTTCTCCTTGGGCTTCTTTAACTTTGTCTTCTTTTTGGACTTTGCCTTCCCAGATTTTTAAGTTCCAGCTTGGTTGGAGAATTGTTTAGAAATAGAAGCTCGCGCCGCAGGCAATGCTTTGAGATCTATCACCGGCTCAGTGGGAGATTTCCACTTTACACATGGAACTTCTTCAAGCTGTTTCAACATCTTCACAGTTTTCTTAGAGACCACAGTCTCCCACTGTCCTTCTTGAATCAACTTTTTTCCTTGTCTCCTTTCTTCAATCGGGGGTATGGAAGAAGTCGTAACTACCTGAGTTGATTCTTTTCTAGGATGAGTCAGCACATTATCGGACAATGTGAGCTCTCCCCTTTGTTCAAGCCAATCTTTGAAGACATAGCAATCTTCAATTAGATGACTCATTACCCGATGATATGGGCAGTAGTTTGGATCGCCATTGTGTTTTGACTCCTTGGGCCTCTTGCATTCCGGCAGTTCTAAGCCCGCTTTCAATGCCTGTCGAAATAATTTGGCGACACTCTCCCTTTTAAATGAATATTCTTTGTTCATTTTATCTTTAAGGGAGGAGAACGTTCGATCACCAGTTCCCGTTGTTTGCCTCGGGCGTTCTCCACCGCCCTGATAAGTTCGTGGTTTATCATTGCCCCCGAGTATAAGCTTCGGTTGGGGGTTAGGGTTGTAGACTTGCTTAGGCTTTTCTTGATATTGCATCGGCTGCTTGCCTTTGTCTACATTATACACCATCTATTTCTCCTTATCATCTCTGGAGAAAAATATAGAGTCAACCTCACCTCTTCTAGCACCTGAGGCTTTAGTCTTCTTAGGCTTATCATAATAGTTCTCTGATTTTGACAAGTTCAATTTCTCAAACTTGGCCACTTTATCCAGTAGATCCTGAAATGTGGTGATAGTAGCCATGCACAGGAAGGGTTGTATTTTATCATCAATGTTTCCCATTAACAAATGTACGGCATGCTCTTCTTCAAGCTGCTGCTCACATTTCATGCTCAAGTTACGCCAGCGAGTGATGTATTTGGTCACTAATTCTTCCCTTTTTCTCTTATTCAGAGCAAGGTCAGCGATCGTTATTTTCTCGGTCGCATTAGCAAACCTCTTCACGAACATATTTTCTAACTCTGCAAATATCTTTACAGAGTCGTTTGGTAATTAAGCATACCATTCAAAAGCAGCTGCTGTCAAACTGTTAACGAATTATCGGAAGAGTAAAGCATCATTCTCTCCAGTGTTCCCACAGGAGGCCTTGAATTGTGCCAGGTGCTGTCTAGGATTTTTGTTACCATCAAAAGTGTTAAACTTTGGCACAGAATATCCCTTCGGGTACGGTACCTGATCATATTCAGCAGGGTACGGATGACCCTTTCCTACCAATTTTTCTTCCTAATCAATAGCTATAATAGCCTTGATCTTCTCAGTGATAATCCCTTCAAGCTGCACAGCAGTCACATGCTCAGAGGTACTTGCGATATTCTGTGGAGTGGGCTGGCGGGTAATGTTATTAATTTCATTGCCACCTTTAGGAGCTCTACGTACTCCTGATACTTGCGGCGCTTGGAAGTTTGGAGGATCAGGGGGAGGATTGGGCATATGACCGACTGCAGCATTTCTCTGCATCATCATTGTCATTTGAGTCATCATCTCCGTCATCTTTTCATTGAACTGAGAGATTTCTCTATCTTTGGCTCTCATTTGCCATCTCATCTCTCGCCGCATATCAGCGAGTGTGATGTTTTCGGCATCAGAGAGATTCCCTTCTACTTCCTCAACTTCATCCTCTCCTTGGGAATGACCACCTCCGCCAGTGGTGGACCCAACTTCATGATGACGTCTATACACTTACCTAACTGGCGGTTGCCAACGATCATCGCCTTCACCGTCATCGTAGTAGGCCTCATCATCGACATTTATATGCCTCACCATATAGACCACTTCCATGTCTAAGGTTTTGTTTACATCTTCTAAATTTTCTTCAATATATTCTTTGATATTTTCTTCTCCTCCTATATATTCTTCCTCTTCCATATCTTCTTCCCTTTCTTCTTCTAGTACTCGGATCTCCGAGCGGTGGCGCCACTGGATCTTCGGTTCTTGGCTTTGTAAGAAGATCTCTTCGATCTGCGGGCTGCGATCGAAGTTGGATTCATTCTTGGGAGGAGTTAGTGCGCGACGGGATCCCCTAGAGGATTCTCCAAGGTGTCTACCGTCGGGATTGGCGTCATCATGGGTCTTCTTTTGGACCCATTTTTGATATTGTTTACTAACGGGGGAGGATCTTCGGGAAGCTACACCGGATGTCACACACAAATCACTTCTTCTTTAATTCTTCTCTTCTCTATGAGGCCTTGGCCTCCATATTTGCTTTCCTTTCTACCGGGACCTTTCAGCGGCGGATCCTTGAACCCGAGGTTCAGGTGTCACGCCCCGATGTTCACCGTGTTGGACTTGTTTTCTTCTTCTTTCGGTTATCAAATCATAAGACAGCCTTTCCCTCGGAGGGGTCCTTCTGGTCTCAATGAACAATGGCCTTTGGAACTTCTTTTTCTTCAGACCCTTCTCCTTTACAGTCTTTAGTATCCTGTACACCCGAGCTGATAGGGTTTCAAGTTCTTTCTTTCCTGGAGGAACTGGGACTTCACATCATGGTCCCAGAATGATTTCTTTAGCTCACCAGTGAAGCTATTTCTCTTCACCCATTTCAGTCCTGCAAACCCATTCCGTGTGGGAATGGTCACTTCTGGCTCTAGAGAAGGCAGGTTAGAAGGGTGGATTGAGAATTGCTGCTGAGCTCGGAGCTCAGCATTCATCTTCCTCCTCTGTCTCCTGGTGAGCGTTCCTCCAGATGAGGAAGTTTCAGCAATGTTGTTCCTGGGTGCAGATAACCCTGTTGGCAGACGTGTGGTGTTTGCAATCACCACGAAGATCCTTCTTCAGGCTACAACCCTCTTGGTGGCCGGTGTTTCTGGCTGCGATAGCCGTTCAAACACAGAGATCCTCCTACGAGGGTTCTCGGCATTAAGCCGTTGTACCGGCAGATACACACGACGGGTAGCAATTTCAGTAGGGTGGGATCTCCTAGTAGACCCATCAGCATTTCTGCCATTCGTAGGAATGGCGGTAGTCCTTCCAACAATGGCAGGGAAGTCAACACTACCAAACTGGATGGTAGCTCTAGCATTCTCTGTCTCGATGATAGCATTCGCCAGTCGGACCTGGCTCCTTGTCCCAGTTGGATAGTCATTGGTGCATTCTGTAGATCCATCTGCATAAATGAAAGATAAGGGTTAGTAATCAGAGTCTGATCTATCACCTCACACTTTCAAAAATGCAGAGACTTTCACAGAATAGAAAATAAAAATAGATAATATTAGCGAGTAAATTCAAATAATATAAATTTAAAATACTACTGAATTTGTTATCTTAATAAATTTGTTTGAGCGATCATTTTTAGAATATTAAAATTTTGATTCATTAAATGATCACTTCGAAAGATTCAAAATTTTAATTCTTTAAACGATCATTTTGAAAGATTCAGAATTTGGAATACAGGTTGAAAATATTTGCTACTTTAGTACTGAGACGACTAGCCAAAGATGGAAAGAGAAATCAATCCCCAGCGGAGTTACCAGAAATATGTGGGCTCCAAAAATTCAGACCCGGCCTCCGCCCGCTTTTTGCTTTTCTTCGGGGAGAGTTTTAACGGATTTAAGTTCCGGGGTAAATTTTGGAAGGCAGATGAGTACTGTAGATAAGACACTACCCAGAGATTTCGCCCTCATTTTGTGAGGACTTTATGATCTGAGTTCTGGTTTCCTATAGGTGCAAACCCCTATAGTTAATTACCCCTCCCGATAACGAGAGAGAACTTTCGATTAAGGCTAGTCGTCAATTAGGTACATAAAAATACGTATATCTGGCATATAGTAGCAGCATGGGTTGAAGGTTTGAAAGTATGGAAGGGTTTGATATTTAAAATAGAAATTTCACCATCTTAGACTTAAAGCGGGTGGTGGGGGAATGGATGATGGACCTGATCAAGATCCCATGGTTCTGTCATCCCGGGCCATCGTGGTCCCTGGTCTACTTAGTCAGAGGAGGTAGTCGACCCAACCTGATAGAAGGATCCTTGTCGGCAGCTATGGGTTGCTTCGTCCAAGGGTACCTTATAGGCCTTGGGGGAGTGTTTATCTAAGGGGACAAATTTGAATCCACCTTAGCTAACAGAGGGCTTTGTGCTCTATCGATCATATCCGATTGATTCATATCTCAAGGATTTGATGCCATTAGGGAGTATACGGGCTTTGGCCATAACCATAATATAATGGTGCTATTTGGCGACGATCAGCTGGTTCAGAGGGCCCCGAGTCGTAACTGTTTATCCTGTAGTGCCATTTGGCGGTGAAACTACCGGTTAGAGGACTCGTACCACGTCCTTGCTGGCAGGAGATTGTTTGAGAATGGATCCTAGTGATATTTTCGACTAGGCATTAGCTCTATGTGAGCTGAAGTAAATTTTAATTTATCTACCTCGGCAAACTGTTGCGGAGGGTGGATGGATTTTATACTTTAAGTGTTTTGATAGTTGGATTTCAAATTTTTAAATATTTTCGGAGTTTGGGATTTTGAGAATATTTGTGGAGTTTTGAAGTTTTGGGTATTTGGGTGGTATTTAAAATGATCTGTGTGGACCCCTCCGGTTGAGATTTGCATTCAACACGGCCATCATCAGGGTAGAAAGAGGTCTTTCACATTTATGGATTGAACCTTGTCCACTCTATCGAGCTGCCGACAGAGGATCAGATTTCGTAGGCTTTATGTCTTTGTTAGTGAATTTTCTTGATTCTAGGCCTTGAAGGCCTAATATGAATGTATAAAACAAATATCTCGATCGACCTCACGATCGTATATTTATTTAATAGTTCGAGCCATGTCAACTTCTATCTACCTGAGTAGAAGGATCGGGCTCGAATTTGAATTTACTTATTGATCCGCGCAGCATCCCTAGACATCATGCGTGTACCAATAACACGCTCGTCGGGTCCCCTGCGGTTTTAATGATTGCATTTACCCCTTTTGTGTACTTATGTGTATACAAACTATAGTGCACGTGTGGGGGATATTTTATAATATTTATTCGTGCTTCGTTGTACGAGTGACCACCATTTGAATGCAGCATTCTACTTAGATGTTCGTACACGCCTTCTGTCTGCTTGCATGAAAGTTGTGGATCCGATGGTGTTTTGCAGTAGCTCGGGGATTGAGCTGTTCGCTGCTTTGTACAGGCAGACTGTCGTGCACTAGTTACTTACTGCAGGGGGATTGTAGTGCACTAACGAATCTCCTGCTTATTCATGTGGATGGCTTCATTTGTCGTAGACATGATCCCTTTGTTCGTTGTCAGCTCTCCCTACAGACAAATCTTTTAGGGCCACCATAGGCTTTTGCTTTTGCTACTGTTCCTCTACACTTTCTCGTAGGTAGCATTTAGTATGGATAATTGATCTTTCATAACGACTTGTGGGAGTTTGTATTTGCTTCTCTATGTATATTGATTGATAATCTGCCACATTAACTTGCATATCTTCCAGTATTCATAAAAATTGATCTGTTTGTAATCAAATCATTCACCCTCTCCTATTCTATTGCTTGCAAAGTTGAACATGGTTACTCGTGTTCTGTTGTTAACTGCCGAAGTGTTGTAAAGCAGCTGCTTCATCTGCTAGATACCCTTCATATCTTGCCCATAAACATGTTGTATCATCCATCATCTGACACTATATGTTCGTAGGGATGTTGCGTTAAATTCCAACCCTTTAGTGCTGCTAGTGGGCATTCGCATTTGAATTAGCGACTTTGCATTTTGCTTGTGAACAATCATATTGAATTGAATGCAGATGTTATGTTCGTTATGCCTCTTCCTTGCATTAGCTTGTAGAATGCTTGCACTTTTAATACAAACTTTGTGATTGATCTCTATACGACTTGCAATGTTTGTTCATTTATACATACACTAGTACTGATTGTTGGATGGATTGTAATCATCACATATTACCAATACTGGCACCACTTATTATGACCATATATGCTCATTTGTAAGCAAAATTTGAGAAGAATATTCCGAGTCAAGTGTCGTCATTCTAGAGTTTCATGTTATGACTTAAAATCATGTCACACTTTTCTACAATTTTCATCATTGCTTGTAAACAGGTTGTATTTGCATCTTGATTATCTACTACAAGTGTTTACTTGCATGAGATTTAAATAATTCAGACCTCTCTTAAATAGGATTTGCATCCACATTGAAGTGGTAACTCCTTATCAATCCATTGGAATTTTCATGTCACTACTTGTAATTCATTTTGCCTTTGGTTTTATCATCCTTAGCAACCATAAATTCAAGTTCAATTCATTATCCAACATGAATCAAGTCCTGTAGCTCAAATATGATTTAAATCATTCAAGCTCAGGTTTTTAATACTCATAATTCAAATCTTCTTATCACTTTGATCCCAATCCTTTGAGTCCAGTTCAAGTCAAGTCCAGTCCACTATAGCTTAAATTGAGTGTAAACCTTTAAATCGTGGTTCACTTGAGTAAAATGAAATCCAAATCCAAGCTCATTTCAAGTCTTTGTTCATCTTCAATTAACTTTCGAATCAAGTTCAAATTCTATATCCAATGTAGTTACATTGGGTTCATTCGGATTTGAGTCAAATACTTGCAAGTTCAAGTCCCCAAATCTTATCCAAGTATGAGTTCAATCTGAGTCTGTTTGAATCCAGATCTTGTTCATTTGATGCTATAGCCAAGTCAAAGTCCTCTGTTCTGCTGTTCAAACTGAAATCCAAATCAAAGTCCCCTGTTGTCTTTTGAGTTCAATCAAGTTCAAGTTCAATTTGAGTTCTCTTGCACATGATTCAAGTTTTTGTGATTGTTCAACTTCAGTCCTTCTTGATCAAGCTTGATTCAAGTCTTGTTCATTTGATGTTCAAATCAGTATCATTTGTCGCAAGTCCTTTAGAGTGCATGATCATTCAAGTTCTAAGTCCAAGTACAAGTTCTCTGTTGTCTTCTTGAATTCAAATATTTAAGTTCACTTTCGCGTTGTTCAAATCAGATTTAGGTTTGAACTTATTTCATTTAGGTTCAAGTTGAGTTCAGAGTCGTCCAAAATTTGTCCAAGTTAGGTCCAAGTACAGTATTGTGTTTCACCCAAAATTTTGGCAGCCTCCCGGCGTCTCCCCTGTTTAGGAGAAACTACGGAAAACTGGGTCTTTCCCACCACGCTAAAGAAAAGCGTGCATGGTAGGTGCCCTCTTTCGAGGACACCACGGCCGTGTAAAGTCTTCAACCTCACCACGCCAGAGAAAGGCGTGCATGGGTCTTCAAATGTACCTGTTTTAAAAGAATGCAGTTTGTTTTCCCCGCAGGTACAGAGCCGCGTACAGGTACTTATATTTTTGCCCCGCCGTGCTAAGAAAAGCACGCATAAGCCTCGCTGTAAGCTTCACACCGAGTTCCCTCCCACCACGCTAGAGAAAAGCGTGCATAGGGGGTCCCTCGGCGCCCCGCAAACACCAAAAACAGGACTTTAGGAGATCGCCCGCCTCGCCGCTAGCACCGCGGCGAATTTCCTCCCACCACGCTAGAGAAAAGCGTGCATGGGTGGTTGTTCATCACGTTGCAGGCGCCGAGAACGAGTTTTTTTTTAAGTTTAGGAGGTTATACCTTGGCGGCGCCGGTGGTGGCATATGGATCGAGGCAAGGGAAGGAGACTTGCATTTCTCTTTGCATTTCTTTCTTGTGGGCGCTTTATTTTATAATTAATTATAAAAAATACTAACTTAGCATGCAATTTCCTCTTATGATCGAACTCATATTTGATATCGAGTGAATGATGCTACAAAATGGCTGTAATATTTTGATTATAGATATATTATGGCTGAATTAAATAATTTAGCAGTTCTCAGCTAAGCAAGTAATTTTTCTAATAAAAAACTAACACACTGGCATGCTTAAATTTTGTTAGTCTTTTTTATAACTTTGACAAAAGATAATTTTAATTTTGGCTTCAAACGTGGAAATATTAGCAGCCCTTTACTTTCTACTCAATATTTTGATGGATTTAAATTTATTTTTATTTTCGTCAAAAAAATCTGTTGTAGTTTTTCGTCGATGATGACGCCGCTGAGAAGCAGTAGGCTTGAATTCAAACGGGTAGAATATAGCAATTTAGGAGGATTCAAATTGAGATCCGCACTAAAAACAGAGGAGTCAGGAGAAATCTATACGTGTAAAGCAGCAGGAAATGAGTTCGAAATTGAAAGCTGTTTCCTTCCCCTGTAATCAGTCCGCCTATTTCGCGCGAGTTAGTTCCGCTTCCGCTTCGATCGTCGATTGAGCGTCCTCTACTTCACCTATTTCGCGCGCGCCACTTTCGCTTTGAGGCTTCTTCTTCATCTATACATGTAAAGAGGAAATGAGTTCGAAAATTGAAGTTAACTGCGTCACCTGTAATGAGCTGAGTCCTCCTATTTCCCGTGCGCACTACGTCCGCTTCCAGGATTGAGCTTCATCTTCTTCACCTATTTTATCTATCTCTTCTGTAATCGAGCATCTTCTCCACTTTCACCGAATTTCTACCTTCGCCTCTCGTCACTTCCCAAAATGGCCACCGCCGCTGCTTCTGCTTGCGCCGTCACAATGATCGGGCTGCTGCATTCATTCCGGAAATACCTGCATAAGCCTCCAGTCACGTTACCCTCTTCTCGGAAAAATTTGCTTCAGCCTCCAGTCAAATTACCCTGCTCTCCATTTCATCCTTCTGGCATTTATTTCAATTCTCCCACCTCCAAATATCCTTTCTTTCCGATGGCTGTCAGCCCCTTGATCACTAACGGAAACCCCTCTTCCACCACTATCCCACCCAGGGCTAAACACCGATCATCCTGCAAGGTGAGAATTCGCTGTAGATTCGGTGGCAAGCTAATGCCACGTCTTAGCAATGGTGCGCTACACTACGTGGGCGGACAAACATATAGAACAGACTTCCGCCGAGATACCACGCTGCA
Source organism: Dendrobium chrysotoxum (assembly GCA_019925795.1). Classification (NCBI taxonomy): domain Eukaryota; kingdom Viridiplantae; phylum Streptophyta; class Magnoliopsida; order Asparagales; family Orchidaceae; genus Dendrobium; species Dendrobium chrysotoxum. The sequence goes on along the minus strand of CM034303.1, from coordinate 42,443,494 downwards.
GGAGTTCTATTACAAGATGGAAGATATTTATGGCGGACCTGCTGCCATCCGCTACAAGCTTTCTGATCAAAACCGAGACACCCTCGTCTCCATCTTATCTACTGAAGATTTGGATAATATGTTGGACGAGTATGACTGCCTCTTAGAGGCCCCCGGAGGTCAATACACCAGGCTTGAAGTCTTCCTCTTCCCCCCGTCCAACATGGAGAACTCTTTGGCTGAGTTCAATGATGTGGATTGCAATGACAATGTTGAGGAAGTCAATGGAGCAACTAAGGCTGATGCATGCAAAATATATGGGGAAGGCAACATAGAAAGCACCACCAGAGGTGATGGAAAAGGTATATATGATTCCTATAATTTTCTCCTTCTATTGTTGATTTGGCTTCTTTTAATTCGTCTTTAATATACTGTTTAGTAAATCACAACACTTCAGTGTCGGAGAATCAAAGTTTTTCTACACATTCAAGCAGTAATGAAGAAAAAAATGTGACGCCCCCTCAAATAGGCTGTCTACCATATGATATGTCTTATTTTTCTCCAACTTACAACGAACCTCATCAGATTCATTATATTAGGCCCTCTTCTTTTGCTATGAGCCATGAAGATCAACGGGTAAATATGCTTACTCATCCTCAACAATCTTATATAATTACTTCTATTTATTCACATGCTAAAATAATGGCAAAACTCTAATTCTTTTGCTAGATTAAATAATGACAAAAGTTTAATTTCACAAAACCTAATAAAATGTAATTCTTATTTAGTATGTATTATTCACGTACTTAGACATCCTATATATGGAGCTTTAGTAAATCATCTGAAGTCTCATCATGTGTGTTCTTTGCAGCAAAATCAGGATCCTTGGAATATTCCCGGTCCCTCAAATAATGCTTCGTATTTTGGACATTTTAGACTTACACAAGGTTTGTATATTTATGCATAGAAGTAATAAGTTTCAAGTAGATCAATATCTTATTTTAATTATCATTATTTTAAATAAAAATATACTAATACAATTTTCTTATGTTTGATTATTAAGACCCAGGCACTAATGAAGTAGATGAAAATCTTCAAAATCTTGTTGAACTAGTTGAATCAGTGCTTCAATCACCTTGAGGTTTGTGTCTTCACTCTTTTCTCAAATGAATCTAGTCAAATATATTTTATGATGTGGTTATGATCTATTTGGACAAGTCGAGTTTCACATTGGTGTTATACTAGGAGGCCAAAAAATTGAGGTGATCATTCCTTTGTTTCATTTATTTAATCTATTTGTTTTGTTACTTTAGTATATCAGCATATTTAGATTGAACATTAATGTTTTTATATTTGGTTTGTTACTTTAGTTTAAATATAATTATTTAGCTTTAAGATTAATTATCATTTTTTAAATACTAAATAATTGAGACCTTGAGGAGTTGTGAGAATTCGGTTTTGTGAACTTTATAACATTGTAGAATGATAAATAGAGAGGAACATATATTGCCATAAAGAGGATATATGATAAATATTTTGCTTGAATCTTTCGATACAAGAATAGATGGAGATGGCCTGCATTTCAGATAAAATTATGAAAATAATATATCTTTTTTGGTAAATAAATACTATCAAACAAAAAATATCAAGTAATATGCCAGAAATATTAAATAACATATGAAAAAAAATCTATATTAATGTTAATAAATATTTTTATAAAATATAGATGAATAATTTAATTATCAAGTTCTTAAATTGATTTATAATATTTCATCAAACATTAAAGCTATATTTAGCCTTTTTATTAGCTTTCATTTTTTTATCTCTAAATTTCATGATCAAGTTTCTCTTCAAATATAATTGATATTAGATTCTATGAGTTTTTATTTCTTTGTTCACTTAATAATTTAGCTATTATTAAAATTAAAAATGCTCATATAAAAAATATAATTTATATTTAATTTCAAAATTTTAATGATATTAAATTATTATAAATATAATTTATTTTGAATAATTAAATTACATCATAATTCTAATTTTAAAAAAATAAATTAAATAAATTGGATTTAATTTTTTTTGGATGAATTGAGGATAAAGCCTTTTCATTTATTATGAAGAATAATTACAAAGTCATAAAACAAAAATTCAACTCAATGCATTAAATGCATGAATTATCATGATTTGCATCAAAAAATTGTAATGCTAAAAAAACCAAAAAAATAAGAAATTGAATCATAAGAACAAAAATCCAGATTCAGAAAGTACCAAAAAACTGATCCAAAATAACATGAAATTTCATGAGGACCAGCCCATTGCAAACTCGATAGCCAAGTTGACCATCTACAGGAAATGCATGATGAACAACCCCTTGAGGCCCTGGTTGCCAAAGATTAGCTTGAGAGATGATATTCTTTAAAATGCCAAAGGTATAGTCACGATAAAAAAAAAAAAAGTTGCATTGCATTTTCAGAGCCATCGGTATGAAACAAGTAGCGGGAGTCTACTTGAATGTTGCTAGAATTAAGAGAAGTAGTTGTTTTAAGGCCCCCATCATGGCAAGCCAAGTATAGGAAAAATACACATGATAGCACTATTTTGTGCCACACATATTTCCGCAAGTGAATAACCTAAAAGCTAGCATAAAATTCAGAGATGAAAATTTTAAACTTAGGAATGGAGAAGCCCTGACGCAAAATGATGTTAGGATCAATATCAGTTTGAATGGGTGCATCTTTAATCAAATTAAAAATAATTTCAGGGAAGAGATCCGAGTTAAGTCATTCGTCATTTCTTATAAGAAAATAGAGAAAACCGTCCATATTAGCATTAAGAGGCACATAATTTTCAGTAAGACTTCACTTAATCCTTTATTCAAAATGTTATTCATTCTTTACTTGACATAATTTTCTATTTCCTTAATTTTTTAATGTATATCTTTATAGGCTCCGGGGCTTATTGACTTATGAAAATACAGAAGTAAATTAAGCAAACTGGTTAGAATAGTAATATTTTTATATTAATTTATTCCAAAGTGTCTTGATAATTTTGCATCAACTCAACCTTTAGCTTATTTTCTTTTCAAAACCTCATATAAAATAAATACAATTAGTTTTCTTAAAAATAATAGCTTTATTGCAAGATGGAAGATATCTATAGTGGACCTGTTGTCATCTGATACAAGCTTACTTATCAAAACCTCGATATCCTCATCTCCCTCTCAACTGCTGAAGATTTGGACAATGTATTGGATGAATATGACTTCCTCTGAGAGGCCTCTGGATCTGGATATGCAAGACTTCAAGTTTTCCTCTCCCCCCATCCAATAGAGAAAACTCTTTGGCTGAGTTCAACGGTGTAACTTTCATTGACAACAAGATGAGTTACATTGAGAAAGTCAATGGAGCAACTAAGGCTAACACATGCAAAACATATGGTGAAGACAACATAGAAGGCACCACCTCTAAGCTATGGTATGTCTCTTGTAATTTTCTCCTTCTACTGTTGCTTTGGCTTTTTTTAATTCATCATTAATAGACTTTTTAGGTAATACCAAAACTTTAGTATCGGAGCATAAGAGCTTTTCAGCTCATTCAAACATTAATGAAGAAATAAATGAGCCCCGCAAATAGTCAATCTGCTATATATTGTGCCTTATGTTTCACCAACTTACAAAGAGCCTCATTCAGTTCATTACATCACACCCTCTTTTTTTGTTATGACTCATGTATCTTAACTAGTAAATATGATTACTCTTCCTCAATGATCTTCTATAACTTTAGTTTATTCACATGTTAAAATAATAGTAAAACTTTAATTCTCATGCTAAAAAAAAGGAAAACTTTAATTTCATAAAACATCATAAAATATAATTCTTATTTACTATGTATTCATGTACTTAAACATCTTATATAGCTTTAGTAAATCCTCTAAAGCCACATCATGTGTGTTATTTGCTGCAAAATTATCAATTATGCAGAGAAAATTTTCTCGAGATATCTAATTCAAACTCAATCTTAAAAAATCAGGATCCTTGGAATGTTCTTGATACCTCAAACAATGATTCATGTTTTGGGCATTTTAGACATATACAAGGTTTCTATATTTCTTTATAGGGTTAGTAAGTTTCTAGTATTAACACCCGATTATTATTATTATTATTATTATTATTATTATTATTATTATTATTATTATTATTATTATTATTAATTTAAATAAAAATATAATGATATAATTTTCTTATGTTTGATTATGAAGACCTAAGCACCAGTGAAGCAGACAATGACCTTTGTGATCTTGTTAAGTAGACAATGATCAAATCAACGGTTCAATCACCTTAAGGTTTGTATTTTCACTATTTTCACTTGAGCAAATGAATTTAGTCCAACATTTATGATGAGATTGTGATGTATGTGTATAGCACGAGCTCTCACAGTGGTGCTATATCAGGTTGCCAAAAAATTGAGTTGAATATCCCATTGTCTCATATATTTTATCTTTTGTCTTATAGAGTATTCAACTAATTTTCAATGTAAACATGACATGAAGCTAAATAATCTTCTACATTCATTTTGGCATTACAAATGATATCAGGCATATTTAGATTGAGCATCAATACTTTCTTATTTGGTTTGTTACTTTAGTTTAAATATAATAATTTTGTTTTGAAGATTATTTCTCACTTTTGTAGGTAATGAAGAATTGGGACCTTGACGAGTTGCGAGAATTGAGTTATGAAACCTTTGGAGCAGTGTATCATGGTAAATGGAGAGGATAAGATGTTGCAATAAAGATGATATGTGCTAGATATTTTGCTATAATCTTTCAATACAATAACATATAGTTTGTCTTTTAAATGCAAAAGATTGTTTTTTATGTTATTTAGCCATCTTTCTCATTAAATCTTGTTTACTATATCATTGTCTTTCATATCCTTAGAGGGCTGACTTCTACAGTGAGGCCTTCCATGCTTGCTAACTTGTGCAACCCCAACACTGCGACATGTTATGTTATTGCTCGAGTTGGCTCTGAGTGATCTTTTGTAGCTTTAACTGAATGTAAAGTTAATTGTTCACTACAAAATGTTGTTACAAGCAATACATGTACATTGTTTCAATATAATGCTTGTAGCACCATAAATTTATTTTGTTTTATATTCTTATTTTATAAAACTTAAATAAAAAAAATGTTTTACAATTTTTTGAATGTTAACTAAAATAGTAAGTTGAAATTTTGCAAGGAGTGTATGAGATTTGATTTGAAAAACTACAAAGAAAACTTTCAAACAACAATTGATGATAAAATTTTTTAGCTGATTAGTGAAATACTTTGAAATATATGGATTATTCAAATTAAGAAGATCACCACACTTAAAATATTTTTGAGGTGTTAAAACACCTCTTGCTCTCTTAGCTTCTATAAAAGCAATAGAACAAAGTGCAAATTGTGTTAAATATAAATGTTTTTAAAAAGTTTACAAAACAGACTTGATGAAAGAAAGAAAACAAGAATTGCTACTTTAAGAAACTTTTTGAACTTTGATAACTTTAGAAAAGTTTTGGGCATATTGGGTTATATAGGAAATTGTTGGCTACTGTAGCAGAATATTAATAATAGAGATTTTACAAAGATTTCTTTATTTTTCTTTGAAAAGTAAGATTGGTTAACTATCAGTATTTTTATTTTAATTGTAATAATTGCTCTTTAGGATTTGCTACTGATTAAAATGGATGGTGATCATTTAATCCTAAAGTGATGTTGCATTGAAGTTTTTTTTAGCCAAAAGAAGATAGTAGAAGGAGCTGTTCTTGGTGAAGCAAAAAAAAAAAAATCATTTCAAGATTTGCTCTTAAGTTTTAAATTGCTAGGAAAAAATATAATTCAAAGAACAGCATGCATGCTTTTATATTTAGGTTTTGTTTGACACCTTTCTTACTGTTTTTTAATGTAACTTTCTAGTACAAAAATTTTTGAACTAGAAAGTAACTTTGAAAAATAATAAGAAAGTTGTCATAAATAAAGTCTTAATCTATTATAACTCTTTTGGTAATAGAAACCCGTTGAAAATAATTTTAGATAAAATACAAAGTCTTTGAGATTCTTAAAGAGCTATTTTGAGAACAAAAGTTCAATTTAATGCAATTTCATATTGGTCAAGTTTGGATCATGCATGATGATATCTATATTTTCATCCAACTATGAAGGAAAACAACCGATGAATTACCCAAGTTAATAAAAGATAAGCATTTAGTTTGCACAGTCAAATGTAAACTAGATTTAACACCTCATGTAGCACTCAACATGAATGAATGGAGGATTATTATGCCAATTTTAAAAGTTGTAATAAGTCTTGTAATTATTATGAAAACAAATGTATTGGATTTATCATTTAAAATGAAGAAAAGTACCAATTGGTACATTAATAATCATAAATATATATGATTAAATAATTACTCAATTTTTAAATGGAGGGTGAGATATCAAAGAATTTGAAGATCCTCATGTTCATCTATATTCCAAACTTGAATAATTTAGATCAAAAGTTACTATATGGTAGGAAAATTATACTGCTAAATGGTAAGTTTTATATTCACTTACATTACAAGTTAGACTCTGACTACAACTATAATGGTGATGAGTTTTATAGAAATTGTTTTAGCTATAAAAAAAATAAGCTTTCAACGTAATAAAAAGCTAGCTTAGTAATAATTCAAAAGTAATTAATATTCAATAACTTTTTCTAGCCAACGAAGTTATGCCTAGCTTTCCTTGTGAGACCTCCAGGATCAAAGTATTGTTCAAACTGGTCTGACTAGACTAGATGTCAGGTAACTTTTTGAATTTTTTTATTTGAATTCTGTTGCATGTGTCTAAGAATGATCTATGTGCGTGAAATAGGCCTGAACGTGTTCTAAAGTAGGTTTTAGAGTTCTGAATGTTAATCTGAAAATTTTCACTGGAGCACCCTAATGCTGTGTTTTCTAGTGCCCCAGCATTCTAGTCTTGGGAATTTAAAAATGAACTAGCATCTTGACTCTAGAACAGTGGCCCCTCTAGTGCCGGGTCAATTTCTACCCTTAAAAATATCCAAATCCACTATTCCACCTGATTTGTTATATTTGAGTAGCCACCTAGTTAGAGAGAGAGAGGATTTTATAGTAAAATAAGCTCCATTTTGGGCTACATAAGATCATTTCAGCCGTCTGCCAAGTTAGGAAAGTTGTTCGGCTCTAGGTATGTTATATTTTGACTATCTTTATTTCAAATAATTCAAAGCTTTGGGGTTTTGTTTAATCAAAATTATAATTTAGTTTTACAAAATACATGATTTTTTCATATTATGGTAAATTTCATCCATGAAACTTTTATATATCATTGGTGTGATTATTCTAGTCATTTTGAGCATTTATTTAAGATTTTTTGTCTCGTGATTATGAAAAGCAGTAATTTTTATCAATTCAAAATTTAGTTTTGATAAGCAAAAATTGTGCTTTAGTTAGTTAAAGCTTTAAAATATTTTTATACTTGATTTATAATAATTTTGTCATTTTCTAAAAATATGAATTTCTGCTTAGTAGGATTTTCAGCCTATTGCTAAAATATTTTGGCTAGTTTTGAATTTAGTTCAATTATACTATACTTATTGTAATGCATTGAAATATGTGTACATTAATTGAAATGTGGAATTATTTTGGCAGATAGAAGCGATTATATTATCTATTAAATATTAGAAACTCTGAAGCTTGAGGGGTTCTAATATTCCCTAAGAAGATATTGTTTTAGTGACAAGAAGGAATTCTATTGTTTATTCGTATATACTAAAAATTAGGGCCTGAGATCCACTATGATAATTACTATAAAATGTTTGTTTATATTTCAGTCAGTCTCAATACATTTTTAGCAATTATTTAAATGTAGTCAATGTCAGTATCTATTTTAGTTTTAGCTTTTCATGTAGTATTTCAATTTATTATCTCAGTATTTTCAGCTCGTTTGGTTAGAGTTATTGATTCCTATTTTAAGCTACTATAGCTTATTGAGTTGTGTTAGCTCACTTATGCTTTTACTTTCATTTTTAGGCCAACAAAATGGTAAGGAGCAAGCTGCGTAGTTATAATATTAGGCTCTGATCTATGTTATAAGTATAATTTTTGGTTTTTTTTTGCAGACATAGCTTTTTTTTTATATACTTTTTTGTTACCAAGCGCTATTGTAAATAGACCTCAAATTATACATATATTTTTGGATTATATATATATATATATATATATATATATATATATATATATATATATATATATATATATATATATATATATATATATATATATATATATATATATATATATATATTGAGATTCAGTAGTCATTTGCTTTATATTATATTCACCAATGGCTCTATGTTGTATATAAATTGGAAGTTTAATTTTTTAGCACTTCTCCAACTGGATCTTAGGGTTTATTTCTGCTTCTTACCACAATCGGGCATGGTATAAATTGGGTGGTTGGGTCAATTATATTGGGCCAAGTCATGACAAATTTTTTAGTATCAGAGCATCGGTTAGAGAAGCAAATTATAACAGAGCCATAAGATTTAATTTGTAGAAGAGTGAGATAGCTCTTGATAGTTTTGGATGCTTATTTTGTTTGTTTTTCATATACATGTTTTGCAAGTAGTTGTGTTCAATATTTTTTAGATAGATCAACCATATTTAGATATGACCAATGGTCATAGCTCCAATCAGCCAACTCAATTTTAGGGTACAACTCATATGATTAATTATAAGGTAGTTTCTAAGATTATAGGTTTGGCAGCACAACTAGTAGGTGAGGCTCATACATGGATTTTCGGTGCCTGATCTGATGGCATGGACATGTATTTATAGAATTTTATAAGGTTTAGCCTCCTAGACTTTCAGATTTTATTAAGCCTAAGACAACTAAGGATTAGTTGATTAGAATAGAGAAGACTCTGGATGGGATGCATTATCCTCCTTAAAGAGGAGTTGCATTAGTTATATTTTTGTTAGAAGATGAGGCAAAGTGCAAGTAGCTTGGCCAACATAAGGAGAAGTTTTAGAGTCTTGTAAATATCCTGATTAATTGGGAGGAGTTTATAGAGACTTTAAGGACTTAGTTGGTACCTCTCTCAATTAGGAGATAGCTATATAGTTCTCTTCTATAATTAATTTGGGGGAATATGAAAGTGATGCAGTATGAGATAGAGTTTATTGCTATCTCTCCATATATGCTCCATAGTTGATTGACACTTCTGAGAAGAAGTGTTATAGATATTTGGAGGGACTTTGAGATACTTTGAGATAGTCATTACTAGAACATGAAATTATAGATTTTGCTCAGTTTATTCAGAGGGCCAAGAGAATAGAGGTTGATCTAGTAGTAGTTCAGTAACAATAAACTACAAGTAGGAATAGATTTGACAGTGAGACATCTGGCAGTGGCAATGCTGTAATGAAGAGCAGGTTTGGGTCTATTAAGTTTAGAAGGAGGATAGTTGACAATGGTTTCTTCTAGATTAGATAAAAGCATTATTGCTAGATATGTTGGCTCAGTTAGTGGGGAAACTTTATATTGACATTATGGAAGGATTCATAATGGTCAACACTATAGAGTGTTAGGTTGATGTTTTCATTATGGCCAGTACAGACATAAGATTGTTGAGTGTCCATAGAGTGGATCAGTTAGACTTTTTGATTAGAGAACCAAAAGCTCTAAGTAGCCAATAGTGGGTAGGCCTAGGACAGTACCACCCTGATCACATTCTGAGATTTTTGGTAGTAGAGGGTTGATCCGTTAGCGGGAGGTTAATATTATGGAGGTTTATGGGGTACTGAGAGTTTTTATTTTACTTTGGCTCCAGTATAGCCACGAGTTTACAATATGATGTAGTAAGAGGCCCATGGTCACTAGATATTGTGATATTCATGACTTATATTTTTACATCTTTTTATCATATTTTATCAGATTCTAGTACTAGTTATTATTTCATGTTAAAGAAGTATTTTGATTCTTTCAATCTTCTTTCTATGCTATTACCTATTTCTTTATTTATGATTTTGCCTACAGGAGATAGTATGGTGACTAATAGAGATTATTTTTGTGATTTAGAGTTTTTTATAGGATTTAGAGATCTGGTTTAATTTTATTGTCTATTTCTATGTTTGATGCTATTTTGGGTATGGAATGGATGAGGTGGTATGAGGCTCAAATTGATTATCTAAAAAATGAAAGTGGCTCTGTATCAGAGTGGTGAGAGCTTTATATGTCATAAAGTTAGGGGCATTCTCTCTTATCTGATTTCTACTCTAGAAGTGGATAAACTTTTGGGAATAGGTAGTCCAATATTTTTAGCATCTATTAGAGATGTGAGGATCTTTTTTGTATCTATAAGTAATATCCCTGTAGTTCAAAAGTTTTCAAAAGTCTTTCCTGAGGAGTTAGTGACTTTACCACTAGATAGAGAGGTAGAATTATGCGTGGATATTTTTTTAGGTACTACTCAAATATCTAGGTTTCCATATTGAATGTCACCTAAAGATAATCAGGAGTTGAAGGTATAGCTTTAGGAGTTGGTGGACAAAGATTTTATCCGCCCCAATGTATCTCCGTGGGGAGCACCTATGTTATTTGTAAAGAAAAAGGATAGTACTTTACATATGTATATCAACTATATAGATTTGAATAAGGTAACTATAAAAAATAAGTATTCCTTACCTAGAATTGATGACTTATTTGATGAGTTAGCTGGATATTCTATATTTTCTAAAGTTTATGATTTGGTTATCATCTGCTAAAAGTTAAAGAGAAGGATGTGGTGAAGATTGCATTTAACATAAGGTACAAGCATTATGATTTTTTTAGTCATGTCATTCAGAGTGACTAATGCCCCCAACAATCTTCAAGGATTTGATGAACAGGATTTCAGGAAGTATTTGGATCAGTTTATGATAGTTTTTATAGAAGATATTCTGATTTATTTTAAATTTGAGGATACGCATGCAATACACTTAAGGACTGCTCTAGAGATTATGATGTAGCATTAGTTTTATGTTATGTTTATAAAGTTTGAGTTCTGGATGAATAACATTTCATTTCCGGGACACGAAGTGAGCAGTGCAGGTTTCAATATCTGTTGTTGGTTGTTGTGGCTTTCATTAGGGTTGATGGTTTTCTGTTTCACTTAGGCATACTCCCTCACTTGGTTTCTCTGTGGATTGTCTATTTACTCTTGCTATTGTTGATCTTCACCTTTTTTATAATGCATCTTTTAGCTTTTGCAAGTTTTGTGGGGCACTCTCTATTTTTAGGTATGTTTGTATTTTTTCTGTATTTCTTTGCATTTTTTATTAGTATAGGTGCAATTTTTTTTCTTTTATTGGCTCTTGGATTACTTATCATGCTCCTACTGCTACGGATGGTGTTTTTGGGTCATGCCACTGGCTTGCCTTTTACTTTCTTTCTTCCGTGTATTTGGATAGTGATCGATGACTCTTTAGGGTTTTTTTTCTATTTTGATTGTAGCTCCTTGAGCTTTAGTGAGCTATTGAACCCTTTAAGAATCTTGCACCCTTTTTTGATGATGAAATAAAATCTGCATCTATAAATGAGTTTTATCAAAAGAAAAAAAAAACAAACTTCTATAAAATAGTGAAAAAAATGCAAATAGTGTTACAAATATTTTTAAGAAGTTTACAAAATAGACGTGATGTAAGAAGGGAAACAATAATTGAAGCTTTAAGAAACATTCATGAACTTTGATAATTCTGAAAAGATTTTAGCATATTAGGTTATCCAATAATGAATTGAGTGTTAAAAAATTTTCAGCTCATTGGAGGAATTTAGTTGGCTATTGTAGTAGAATATTGCTAAGAGAGATTTTGCATTGATTTTTTTTTTCCTTTGATAAGTAAGAATGGTTGATTGTTAATATTTTGCATTAAGTGCAACAATTGTTTCTCAAGATTTGTTATTGATGAAATGGATGGTGATCAATTGCTCATAATATGATGTTGCATTGTAGCTTTTTTGAGCCATAAGATGAAAGAAGAAAGTTCTAAATAGCTGAGAAAAAAATATAATATAGTTCAAAAACTCATTTTAGGATTTGCTCTTAAGTTTCAAATAGTTGGGAAAAAGTATAATATAAAGTTTAATATCTAGAAAAAAAATATAGGCTTTATTTAGGACAGCTTTCTTACTATTTTCTAAAGTAATTTTTAAGTATAAGAAATTTTTAGTTTAAAAATATTACTAAAATAACTGTAGTTTTATATTACGAAATAAAACAATTAGTAATATTCTTATAACTCAATATGGAGTCAACAAAAATTTGCAAATGAATACATGGTTTTGAATTGAAATTGCATATTCCAGTCTAATGGAACCAAAACCAAAGATTAATTCTAAGTATATAAAATGTTATAATTTCTTGATAAAAATTTGTGATTAAAATTCAACTAAAATACATCCAAATTTGATTATGTTTTTTGGAAAAGCTTTGCACACAAAATTTAAATAATATTGAATGAATAAAAAGGATATTTGGTAAATTTTTGCGCATAAATTGAGATTTAGTATTTTTTATTTTTTTCAATCCAAATATACTAATAGCTAATTTAAGAAATTGGCTATTCGATGATTATAAAATAATATTATTAAGATATTTAACCATTCTAAAGTTCATAGAATGAAAATAACTAAAGTTTAAAGCCAGAGTATAAGGGCGACTAATCTAAAATAAGTAGGATTGCATATATAACGCTAATGATTTCTCTGACCCACCATTATAGCTTTTATCTAGTATCAGTTTTGCTGAACACCAAGAACCCAAAACAGGTGCATTATTTGACAAAATCAATGTCACGCCATTTTCCAATCCAATAGCAAGGCCCTCATGAATTGTTTATTTATCATTTTTAGTGCCTTTTTAGACTTATTCACCGATAGGCATAATGAAGCTACCTAAAATGACATAGTTCATAAGAAGGGGGCATTTTTATTCAGAAGTGGTCGTGTTGTACCATCTGCAATGGCATCAAAAAAGATAAAGGAAAAGAACCTATCAATCAAAATGAGGGCGTGGTTCCACCAACACCTGCTCCACAAGAGCAAGTGGATGGTGGACCACCAAAAGAAGATTATAATGTATTAGCTCATCTTTAGAAATTCCTTGCAAGGCTAAGCATATATAATGCACTCATACTTTCTCTTGAAACGCAAGAGGCTTTGATCAATGCTTTACTTGATCCTGAAATTTGTTTTGCTCAACTCGTAGAGTATTCCTTTGAGGAGGCTTTACACTTTAAAGAATTACCTAGAGTAACTTTCTCTTATGAAGATTTACTCCTAGAAACTTCAGATCATAATAGCCCACTTTACATAATTATGGATGTTGACAATTATAAGTTGAATAGAGTACTTGTTGACACAGGTGCATCGATCAACATAATGAGCCTAAGAACTTTGACCCACCTCAATGTTAACATGTAAAAATTAAGTTATGACAAAATGACACTGTGTGACTTCAATGAAAAAGAACAAAGGGCCATAGGCTTTGTTACTCTTTCACTATTGATGGAGGATTTGAGAACTGAAGCTAAATTTCACATCATTGATTTTGAAACTTTCTTTAAAGCACTTCTTGGTATACCGTGGGTCCATGAATACAAAATGGTTCCTTCCTCTCTGCACCAATGCTTGAAATATGAATGCAATGATGTAGAACACTGCATAAAGGAGATTTGAAACCATTTAGTGTACATGAAATCGGGAGATATGAAGATGATGCTTATTATGTTCCAAAAAGGCTAGTAATTTTTTTTTATCAGTAAACCCAGCCAAAGATCAAGCTGAATCTAGTACATCAGAGGCAAAGCCTCCATCATATGTCCAATACCACCCTCAAGAAGAAGAACTCAAGGAAAAGATCAGGTGTAATCTTGCCCCTCCTTTAACACAATGAGAAGGTAGGATGGCATAGCGTGCTCGTGGCAGAGATCATGGTAAAGGAGGCAGAGGTCGTGATACAGTTCATGATAGAAGTCAAGATGAGTGGAAGGTGAGAGCACCAAAACCCCATCTCCACCATTTGCTCCTACAAGGTCCATCACTCACATAAGCTCAGGGTCAAATTTAAAGGCTGCGCCAAATTTGATGGGTAGTTCAACAAAGGAAACAAAGAAGCTTCGGCAAATCAAACATGTAGTTTCAAAATGGGTAATCACTGAAAAACCTATTTGGAACATAAAAGAAAATTGTCAATGTGATGAAGATAACTCTAAAAAAGAAGAGATGTCTGATCTCACCAAGTATAAAAGATTGAATGAGTATGTAAAACGACTAAGCTCATTGTCTAAAAATACATTAGAGGAGTTGAGTGTATATGTGGTACCAAAGTTGGAACATGATGTTAGAAAGGAGCATACGTTTCATAATGTACCTCCACCCTTCAAGTTTATAAGTGGGTGTAAAAACTTAAAGACCTTTTTTAAATGAAATGATAGAACTCCCATTTGATTGGCATCCTGCTTATGTTAAAAGTTAATTGAGAAAGGTCTAACTCCTTCTATGTGGTCCAAGGGAAAATCTTAACACTTAGAAAATCTATGAAATTCCAAATATAAAGTAAAGAAAAATAGATATGGTGTTGGCTTTGGTACTGTCAGACCAATAGATGATGATGATTATTATTTGGTTAACACTAATAATTTAGAGGTTGATATAATCTTTACAGAGACCTTCAATGCTGTTAGAAGGTCATGTTTAGAGACTACCGACAATCCAGATTACCTTCAAGTTAAGGATGCACTTCTTGAGTTTGAAGAAGAAATTAAATCAACTATTGATGAACTTAAAGAAATTAATTTAGGTACTGATGAAAATCCACAGCCCACTTTCATAAGTACATTATTAAATGAAAATGATGCCAATGATATGGTACAACTTCTAAAAGAGATTAAGGATTATTTTGCCTAGAGTTATGATGGAATGTCAGGTCTACATCTAGACATAGCAGTTCATAAACTTGCCATTCAACTAAATGTTATTCTAGTCAAACAAACTCCTAGTAGGATGCGTTTGGAGATTGAACAACAAGTAATTGAAGAAGTTAAAAAATTAATTGAAGCTGGCTTTATTCGAGAGAAAAAATACCCTCTTTGGTATGCTCGCATTATCCCTGTTAAGAAAAAGAATAGACAGATTCACATATGCATTGATTTTAGAGACTTGAATGAAGAATGTCCTAAAGATGAGTTCCCCTTACCCATGCTTGAACTCATGATTGACATTGCTTCTTCTCACGGTCTCTTTCCTTTATCGATGGGTCCTCGGGGTACAACCAAATCAAAATGATCCCGAAGGATGAGCAATATATTACTTTTAGAATACCCATTGGAATATATTGTTATAAGGTTATGCCTTTTGGCCTAAAAAATGCTAGTGCAACTTACCAGCGTGTAATGATTAAAATATTCAATGAACTCATTTATGACAAAGCTAAATGTTACATTGGTGATCTCGTGGTCAAAAGAAAAGAAAAAGATG
Source organism: Dendrobium chrysotoxum (assembly GCA_019925795.1). NCBI lineage: Eukaryota > Viridiplantae > Streptophyta > Magnoliopsida > Asparagales > Orchidaceae > Dendrobium > Dendrobium chrysotoxum. The sequence goes on along the minus strand of CM034303.1, from coordinate 42,427,954 downwards.
ATCATATGTATGACTTAAGGGTTATTTTTGAATGGCTTCATCGGTACGACCTCAAGATGAATCCTTTGAAGTGTGCCTTTGGGGTGACTTCAAGGAAATTTCTTGGGTTTGTTGTTTGACACCGTGGCATTGAAATTGACCATACTAAAATTAAGGCGATCTTAGAAATGAAATCTCCTAAGAGTCTTACTTAACTAAGATCTTTTTAAGATAGGTTGGCATATCTAAGACGCTTCCTATCTAATTTGTCTGGTAAATGCCAACCCTTTGCAGCCCTACCAAAAAAGGACTCTGAATTCTATTAGGATGATAGCTGCCAAAAAAAGCTTTCGATAGAATAAAATGCTATCTCATGTCCCCGCTAGTTTTGGCCTCTCCTATTCTAGGGAAGCCATTAATTTTCTTGACTGCAACATCAAATGAATCTCTTAAAGCTCTGTTGGCCCAAACCAATAATGAGGGAAAATGAAATGCTTTGTACTACATAAGCAGTGGTTTGATTCCAAACAAGGGAGATTAAAAATTGGATTTCTTGAAAATAGAAATGTTCTTCCGATCTGATTGTGGACTGAGTCCAGATTACCAAAACTTTGGTCTAAAATTTTAAATCTTTCATCTTCCCTCAAAAGAAAAGCAAATTCATGTTTCCCCAAAAGGAAAGCAAATCCATTTTTCCCCAAAATGAAACTCAAATCATCTTTCTCAAAATGAAAGACATTTTTTTTCATCTTTCTCTAAAAGAAAGTTCATCTTTTTTTTTTCTCCAAATGAAAGTCATCCCGCACTTTCTCCAAAGAAAGTCAAAAACTCAAATCTTAGTACCAAATACTAAGTGTAGACTTCCTCGAATACGAGTCTTCTTATAAAATTGTGAGTTTAGGTAGAATCCAAACTTTCTAAGATCTCTCCTAGCTCATTCCATTAGATCTTGTTCTACCCAAATTGAACATCAATAGATCTATCCAAATCTAGATTTTTAGTGGTTGCCAAAATGCCCTTTAATCTTCCCAAATGTTAAGGTTTATCTAGCCAAAATATGTGACCTTACACCAATATCTCTAAGGTTTAAGTAGTAGCCAAAATGCTCTTTTGCTTTGGCTTATCTTGAGTATTATCTTACCAAAATAAGATGAATTCTACCTCTAGTTGGTTTCCAAAATACCTCTTAGAGCTTTTCAATAGGTGCAAAATGCCTTTTGATGTTCAGGAAATATCAAATGTTCCTAAACTCTTTTGCCTTGGCTTATCTTGAGTATTAGATTTGACTTATGTTAAGAAAGGTAGAGGTAGGCCTAAAAAGACTTGGTTAGAAAATATTAGAAATGATCTTTCTTTATTAGATTTAAATGAGAATTTGACTTTTAACAGGACATAATAGAGAAGCTCCCATTTTTTTCTATTTTTTTCTTCGCGGTTTTTGTTCCATTTCTCCGGCATTTTGTTAGGAGATGGCGGTAGATGGCCGCCGGCCACCGGCGGCCCCTCTAATGTCTGATTCTCCATTAGATATGAAGGTTTTTCGTGACATCAACGAATCATTTCGACCTAATTCATTCGTTTCCTGTATCTGACGGGAAGGGAAAGAAGCCTGCTTTGGGTATTGTCATAAGAGATTTTGTGAATAATGTTCCTAAGGTAAATTTTCAGATTGAAGGCAAAGGTAAGGGTATTGCTACTGATGAGGATTGTTTTACTCCCAGTTCTTATAAGGCTTTTGGTGTCTCTCCTTCTAAGCCTACCGATAATCAAGCTTCATTATCTGGTTTGAAAACTTTTGTTAATAGATTCGGGAATTTAAATGCAATCCCCGGTAACGGTGCGATAAATGTGAATTCCCTGAGTTTGGTTAACAAAAATATTCAAAATGTTATCAATTTGGAGGCGGTTCAAATGGATTCTTTTACAGCGAATGGTTCTTTGGAGGCGGTTCGAGATGTAGCTACTGTATTTGATAAAATGCTTGTTAAGGGTGATAAAGGTAATGGTTTAGTTAATCCTTAGGTCAAGAAGGAACATATCAGAGTTGATTTCACTGATAAGGATAACGTGCTAACAGAAGATGGCAAGACTATCATGCTTCATGAAGCTAATGAGATTTCGAATGTTAACACTCTTAAAAATCCCTTGGTGACGAAGGTTTTTGGTAGGGAAGTTCCTTCGCACTTTGTGGTAGTGGAGTTAAGGCGTCGATGGTCTCAATTTGGTCAGTTTCACTTTACCACCATAGGGATGGGTTGGTTCTTGTGTTCTTTCAAAAATGTCGAAGCTTTGGAGGGGGTCCTCACGGGAGGCCCTTGGTATGTTAATGGGCACATTATAGGTATGGATAAGTGGACTCCAGAATTTTTCTCCTTTATCTATAAAAGGCTTAGCATTTTCTATCTGGATAAGAATGCCTCACTTGCCCTTGCAGTGTTGGGATGAGGTGAATGTGGTAAGAATTGCTTCTATAGTAGGAACTCCATTGATGATAAATGGAAACATGTTCCAATGGGGAAGAAGGGAGTTTGCTAGAGTGTGTATTCGTGTGAAGTTAGACCAAGCCCTTCCCTTGGGAGTTTGGGTGGAGAGTATGGCAGGAAGGTTCTTTTAGAAGGTTGAATAAGAAAGTATATCCACTCTATGCTTTGATTGTGGGTTGATTGGCCATGTTAAAAAAGATTGTAAAAATAAGGAATTGGTACCTAATGTTACGGTTGATGGAGTTCAGAAGCAAGGGATTGGGATTTCAGAGGTTAAGGTTCAAGAGGTTGATACGAATGGTTCTTATGGACCTTGGGTCCATGTCAATTACAAAAAAAATAAATAAAAAACCTATTCGTGGGGTTCCTAAGGTAGCCTTGGTGAATGTGAGGAATATTATGAATAACAATTTGGATCCTTCTTTGGGAGGGGCTGTCTTTCCAGATGGTATTCCTTCTTTAGACGAAGGGGCTGTTCAGAAAATGGAGAAGAGTAGTGAGTTGAAGGATGCTGTGGAAGTTGAAGATGGAGAAATTGTTTTGGGTAATTCTCCAAACCTGGCTGAGGCAGCCATGGTACTTCCGGAAAGTGATAAGGGATCTCCTCAAGAATCTGTAGCAGCTTTTGAGATTTTGAATTCGGTTCCTGATCCTCTGTTAGAAGCTGGAGGTGCTGAAATTATTAAAGTTCTTGATAACGGTGAGGAGCCTAGTTTTCTATGCTCTCATGATATAGAACCTGATAAGGATGGGTTGCCTTCTACTTCAAATGACAAAGATGGGAAGGGTTTCTTGCGAACTCAAGTAAGTCCTTCTGGATTACTTGCGAACTCAAGTATTCCCTATCATAAATCAGATTTTAAACTTCAAAAAGAATTGAGATCTTTGGGGAAGGATAACATTAGTAATCATGGTAGGAAGGGTGGTGGATTTGTTAAGGGTAGGAAAGGGAGCAATCCCATTTCTTATCAATAATGTTGTCCATAGCTTTTTGGAATTGTAGGTGGGCTAGGAAGAGTGAAGCCTCCCACTACTTGAAGGAGTTTGTGAAAGAGCATGATGTGATGCTTGTTGGACTTTTAGAGACTAAGATCTCTGCTTTTGATAGACTTGAGTGTAATAGGTTCATTGGTAACAATTGAGACTTTTTCATTTATCCTGCTGAAGGATTATCAGGCGGAATTATGGTTTGCTGGAGGAAGGACTTGGCTTCTTTTACTGTAATAATAGCTTCATCTCAGGTTATAGTTGGGGAATTCAGAATTGCTAATAAAGGGAAGTGGATCATTGCCTCAGTTTATGGTAGTAATGATTCTTATAAGAGAAGGAGCTTGTGGAGTGCACTTGAAGGGATTTCAAACTTTAATCTTCCCATTGTTATAGGAGGTGACTTCAATTGTATTATGTCCCAAGAGGATAAGAAAGGAGGAAAAAAGTTCATTCTATCTCAGGGTGCTCAAGATATGAGCTGTTTCATGAGCAATTGCGATCTACATGATATGAGAGTCATTAGACATAAATTTACATGGTGTAACAATAAGAAAGGTGGTGCTTGGATCCTTGAAAGATTGGATAGATGAATTTTGAACACAGTAGCCTTGGACGCTATCCAGATGCCGGCAGTTCAACATATTTCTTGTATAGCTTCCGATCATTGTCCCATTCTCATCAAGCTGTTGCCTTCTGTTTTTCGGAAGAATCATCTATTAAGGTTTGAAGATGTATGGTCCTCGTACCCTGCTTCAGCTGTGATTATGTCTAAAGCTTGGGAAAGAAGGGTGAATGGAGATGTTGCCACGTCTCTCAATGTGAGATTCAGGAGAGCTTTGAAAGCTCTTTTTTTCTAGAGTAAATCTAAGCAACAAAATCTGATGGAATTGAAGGAGAACTTGAAGAAGGAAATTTTGGATCTACAAATTGAAGAAGTGGAGCTTGGCGGGCTACCTGAAGAAAACCTGCTGTTGTTGAAATCTAAAGTTCATGAGATGAATGTTACTCTTGGTCGTCTTAATACGTGGTGGAAGCAAAGAGCTAAAGCTAATTGGTTAGCTGATGGTGACACCAACTCCAAGTTTTTTCATGCCTTTGCATCGGGTAGGCGCAATTCCAATTGGATTCATCAGGTAAAAGATAGTAATGGGAAATTAGTGGAGGATCAAAATTAGATAGAAGGAGTCTTTAATGAATACTTTAAGAATAAATGGAAGGAAAGGAAATGCAAGATGAGGGGGTGGCCGATACATGTACAAGGGCTGGACGATATTGATAGAAATTACCTTCAAGCTGATTTTAAGAAGGAGGAACTGGATATGGTTGTTGCTCAGCTGGAATCCAATATCTCTCCAGGTATTGATGGTATTTCTTACTCTTTCATTAAAACTTATTGGCAAATTATTAGAGAAGATGTTTGGAAGGCGCTTTCTTTTTTAGGACGGGTTCTATGAGTCCAAGTTGGAAGGAGACTCTGGTGGTCCTTATCCCTAAAGTTGAGAACCCTATAACCCCATCTAATTACAGACCTATCAGCCTCTATTTATCGATCTATAAGATAGTGGCTAGGTTGTTATTAAATAGAATGATTGGAGTTATTCCTAAGCTGATTTCTGAGGAACAAGCGGTGTTTGTCAAAAGGCGTTCTATTTCAGATCATATTTTACTAGCCCAAGAAGTATTTAACAAGTTCAGATATTCTAAATCCAAGAAAGGACTTATGGCTATAAAAATTGATATGGAGCAAGCTTATGATAGTATGGGGTGGTCTACTCTTAGATAAGTTTTGGAAAATTTTGGTTTTCCAGACATGTTTGCTAATCTCCTTCTTCAATGTGTCACTGACCCAAAATTTTCAATATTGATTAATGGTAAGGGTTTAAGTTGGATTGATGCCAGGAGTGGGTTTAGGCAAGGTTGTCCCTTGTCTCCCTATCTTTTTATTCTCTGCTCTCAACTTCTGTTGGATGCTATTGCCTAGAGAGGGAAAGGTTTGGGTATTAAAGTGGCTCCAAATGCTGAGATTATATCTCATCTGTTATATGCGGATGATATTGTCTTGTTTTTGGAAGCAAATGGAAAAAAGGTGAAGAAAGATAGCAAAATCTTGATGGAGTACTGTAGGTGGACTGGTCAGAAGGTAGTTCAGAAATCTTCTATTCTATTTGGGAGGTCAGTCAGAAGATCTAGAAGAAGGTCTCTAGCTAAAATCTTGGGTTTCAAAGTGGTGAAAGAATTTATGTACCTTGGCATCAAGATTTCTTTGAGAAGGATGACGGCTGCTGATTTCAGTAATCTTTTGGGGAAGGCTACTAACTATTTGAATGTTTGGGGCAACCGTTTTATTTCTCTCGCAGGGAAGCTGCTCCTTGTTAAATCCATTTTCTCTTCTCTCTCTATTTTTCTTTCTACACATTCTATAGTCTCGTTGGGTGTTCTTAATGGTTTAGATAGAATGTGTAGGGACTTTTTGTGGAACAAGCATGATGGTAGTAATTGCAGGCCGAGGAGATTGGGTGGCCAAGGAGTTCAATCCATTGCTTCCAAAATTAGTCCTCTTCGGGCTAAATTTTCTTGGAATCTCATCTCTGAGTCCTCTTCCTTCCTGAACAGGCTGCTGCGAGCCAAGTATGGGAATTAGGTCTGGAAATTTCATTTGAAGAGGCATAGTTCTCCTACGGTAAAGATCATTCTGAATGGTTTTAATTCTCTGATGATTGTGGTGAGGTGGAAAGTATCTTCGGGTGTTTCTATACACACCTTAAATGATGTTTGGATTTTAGATAAATTAATAGCTAAATGGCCAACTTTTGTTGCGAATATGGATGAGCATATGCAACGGCTGGACAGTTTTATTTCTAACGGCAAATGGAATGAAGTAAAGCTACAACAGTTTTTTGGCCATCAGTTGGTGGAGGCAATAAAGCTTGTTCCTATCATTCCTGAATATGGTGGTGATCAACTGGAGCTCATATTCAAGTGTTCAGGTAAATCTCTATCTGCTTTAATTTCCCATAATCTTAATGGGAATGGAGTTGAAGATCCGCATTGGCGTTGGAGAAGAGGTCTGAAGCTTAGGCCTCGGGTAGACTTGTTCTAGTGGCGTTTAACCATTAATGCTATCCCTTCGAATGAGCTTTTGATGTATAGAAGGCTGTCTACGACTGCAGGATGTCCAAGAGGATGTGAGGTAGTGGAGAATGTGGACCATATTGCGGTCAATTGTTTGAAGCTTGTGCAGGTTTTCAATATTCTTAGGAGTTGGGGGTTCTCGATCCCTGTTTTCTCCTCTCTTCAAGATTGTTTGTTGGGTTTGAGAAGCTTTGCGGTTTCTGGTCCTTTCATTGGGAATGTCTATTGCTCTGCAGTCTTCTTAAGTTGGAAGAGTAGGAACAAAGTAACGCATGGTGGAAAGGAGGATAGCTTCACAGCCATTGCTACTAATGTTGTTAGCATGGCTGCGACATCTTTCAAAGGAAGTTCAAAATACTGGGATACCAACCAGCTCCTTCAGCTGTCTTCTTATTGGCTTCCTCCTCCCCCCGAATGGATTAAACTAAACATTGATGCTTCTCTAGGGAGTAATTACATTGCTGGCGTTGGTGGTGTTTTCAGGGATCAACGAGGCAGATTTTTGTGTGCCTTTGGAGTGAAATGTCTGCATTGGGATTCATCTCACTTGGAGCTTTTTGCGATCTTGTCGGCTAAGAGGTTTGTCCAAGACTGGATGTATGAGTACAAGGGGATCATCATTAAAGGTGATAATCAGAATGTTATTGAATTGGTTCAGAAGATCTTTAATAAGGTGCCTGTCAAAAAGGGATATCCAAAGATACATGAATTTTCTTTCCTCAGTGGGTTTAATCAAGTTTTATTTCATAGTGTGAATAGGAAGTGTAATAAGTTAGCTGATTTTTGTGCTAACTATGCTTGTTCTTTTGATTTCTTTTGGGATGACTTTAGTAGTAATAACATTCCTCCTTTGTATCTTTACTCAAGGAGGACTGTGATTGTGGATCAATTACTTAGTTTCTTGTAATTCTTTTCTTAATAAAATTGCTTCAAGCATTCCTTCAAAAAAAAAAAAAACAGGACACAATGGAGAAAAAGGATTCATATAGCCGACCCCACGTAGTGGGATAAAGGCTTGATATTGTTGTTAAAATTCAAGTTCACAAGTTCAAATAACAAAACAATTAATGATTTCGTACTTATAATTAATTTCAATATAATTATATACTTAACTAATTGAAAATCGGCACTTTAACTGTCAACTAAAACTATTTACACTTTTTTTACTGATTATACGGCTAATATACTTTTATATAATAAGCAGCTACAAAATTTGTCCCGGATCGTCCACCTGCCCTTGCAGGTGAGAGAGCAGCCGAGCAGGTGAGAATGGAATGCTGTTGAGAGAGCGTCCGCCGGCGGATTCACCGGTGGAGGCATGGCCCCCACTGCCAGTGCATGGCATAGTTTCTGAAGTATTTATATCTTCTTATCTGATTTATGGATTCAGAAGAAGTGTAATAGCTTTCATTCAACATGGCCGAGGGGAAAACAATTTCATAAATGAAAGCTATTACAGTTTCTTAGGGCTGCAAACGGATCGAGCCGAGTCGAGTACGTGCGTGTTCATATTTGAGTTTGTTTATTATTAGCTTGTTCAAGTTCGGTTCGAGTTTGATTCGAGCTTTTGTGTTTTTGTTCAAGCTTGATTCGTTTAAATTAATGGGTGTTCATATTAGGTTCATGTTCGATTCATTTCATGCTTATCGAGCTTTAATCAAACGAGCTTTATCTAGCTATAAACGAGCTTTGTTTCTAGATGTACATTAACTTAACAAACGAGCCTTGTCGTGCCTTCTAACAAATAATTATATCGAGCATGTTCGTGATTATATCTAGCGAAGTTTTTAAAATGATCAAACAAGCTCGTTCACGACCATATCTAATGAATATTCTTGAGCTACTAAATGAGCTCATTCACGAACAAATGATCTATGATTCATCTTATATTTATTCAGAGTTGTTCTTGATTTTAGGCGGATGTAAAAAATAAAAATAAATTATTAAACGATTTTAGACAGAATTAGTGAAAATAAATTATTAAATTTAACGATAGGAATTTTTTTTAACTTTAATATAGTTCTAATCGAGCTTCTTAGTCAAGCTCTAATCGAGCTTCTTAACGAGCTTATTCACAAGCATTAAACGATATTGTTCATGAACATAAACAAATCGAACGCCGATTAAGTTGCTCAAGCTCGTTTATATAGCTATCGTTTATTATTAGAATAAAAATGAATATATATATATATAATTGGGTATAGTCTGGTTATTAAGACTGCCACACTAGCATTATTAAAAAAAATTAATTATTTTTCTTTGATTAATTTCCGAAGAACAGTAGCAAATTTAAGCTAATTAATTAATGATGTTCCAGTAATTTCTTTTTAATAATTTTTTATATAGTAAATTTATTAGTTTATATAATATAATTTTAGTTTAATTTAAATGAATCAAAAGGAAATTACCAAAATATAATCAAATAATAAGCTTCTTCTATCAAAAATAATAAAAAAACAAACTAAAAAATTATAAACTACAAAAATAAAATATTTATTGTTGCGGACTTAAATATACGCGGCGATAGAGTTTAATATTTCCGTCTCAGCGTTGTACGTATATCCAGCACACAAACAGAAGAGTGAAAGAAACACCAGGATTTTTACGTGGAAAGCCCTGAAAAAGGGAAAAACCACGGGGCCACGCCCAGTTGAAAAAGTTCCACTAGTGTTGTTTGAAATACACGAGACTGACTCGTCCTTTAACTTCAGGACGATCAGATTACAATGAATATCAATTACAAGGCCAAACAGAGTTCCGACGTCACTCGGGCGTCAGACAGAATTCCGGCGTCACTTGGAAAGAAGTCCGGCGTCACTCGGATGTCGGGTATAATTCTAGCGTCGGGCAGAATTCCGACGTTGCTCCCGTGTCGGGCAGGGCTCCGGCGTCCCTCGGGCGCCTGGTGGTGCTTCGGTGGTGTTCCGGCGGTGTTCCGGCGGTGTTTCGGCGGAGTTCCGGCGGTGTTCCGGCGGTGGTCGATGAGGAGTTATTCCCTCCTAGGCTTCTCTTCTCTTCCTTCTCTTCTTCTCTTCTTGGCTTGGGGTCCCCTCTTAAGAGAAATGAGAGGCTATTTATAGTTTTTCTGGAGTGGCATAGCCCGTAAATAGATGAAGGATCATGGGCAAATAAGGAGTGATCCGGATGAACGGCCGATATTGAATCCCTTGATCATGAACCGTTTATTGAGCATTTGAAGGTCTTAATGGTATCAGAATTCTATGATCTTGGGCTCGTTGGATTCGTCTCGTCGAGCCGCTCGATTCGACTATAAGCTCGTCAAAATCGGAGACCGTTTGGTAACTCAAATAACTGTTTGATGCTTCCAACAGCACTTCGGGTACTTGATTTGGACTCGTTTGAGCTCGGATTGAGTCGAATTTGGTGTTGTTGGATTCGTATTTCCGAGACGCTCAGTTCGACTATAAGCTTGCTGAAATCGGAGTTTAAATGGTCTCCGAATTAATTTTTGAAGTTTCCGACTTGAGTTTTTCCTCGAGATTCGTGCCCGATCAAGATAATTTTTTGGCGATATATCATTTATAATTAACTTAAATTTGCATATGTTCTTCTAAACATAATCGAGTCGGCCCTGGCTTGAGCTTGAGCTTGATTAATTAATCAAGTTCGAGCTCGAGCTTTATTCTATGAGTTCGAGCCAGCTCACGAGCCGGCATTTTAATTAAGGAAGAGAAAAAATGATTATATTTTAAGAAATTATTATAATAAAACAATAAAAAGAAAGAGAAATTATAAGTAAAATAATAATAAATCACTTAATATAAGAAAGTGAGATATAATTTTAAATATTTTAAAAACGTTGTACTTAAAATCTTAAATCTTAATATATTTTAAGAATATTTTACATTAATATTTTATCAAGCTCAACTCATGAGCTAATTATCGAGTCGAGCCCTAACTGGCTTGCGAGTCGACTTGACTCACTTACACCCGTAGTGGCAGCCAGTCAATCCCTCAAAAATAAGCCACATCAATAAAAAAAACATTCGTCCTTGCAGGAGCAGAGGTCATAAAAGATGCAAATGTAGGTCATAAAAATTGTCACTTTCTTTCAACTTTCTATTACATAAATGAGTGAGAATAACTATTTCAATAATTTGTCTTGGAAAGAAAAATATCACTATCTTTACCTGCTTTTTTATTTTGGCAACATGGTACATCTACGAAACACAAAACTAGCTAACTCGTTATTTTTGTTTAACAATAAACACTGAACTTATATTTTATCCTTCATATTCCTAAGTCTGACTAATTAAATAAATTTACTTATGAAATCTTTTTCAGGTACAATACAGAGCTTAATGTCCACTATGATGTGAAGAAGAAGTTGGCCAGTGTCAACACTTTCTGAATCACCCAATGTCATCATCTTCCTCTCCTTCATCCAATGACAACTTCAACTACTACTACTTGCTCTTTGGCTTCACAATTGTCTTCATTGTACTCATCATCAGCGCTATCGTAATGAGTTGTTGCACTTGGTTTCAGCGCCAATTCCTCTCAGTGCATCACTTGCTCAACCGCAGGCATAATGACTTCGAAATGCAATGTTGGATTCGAACATTCAAATATCACAAGGAGGAAGCAGGGGTTGAGGGGGAGGAAGAGGAAGTTGCACCGGAGTGCGTGATTTATCTATCACCATTTGATGAAGGAGAGGATGTTAGGCAATTGTCGTCATGCCAACATCTATTTCATGTAGCTTGTATTGACTTGTGGCTCAATACATATAGCAATTGACTGGTTTGTCATGGCATTATTTTATTGCATTATGTGAATATGTCCACTTAATTAATTTTGTTCTCTTAAGATAATTAATCTCATTCTACTAGAGGAAGACTATGGTAGCTATGTCAAAAGGTGTTGGAGAATCTATATGTGTGTACTTATATTTATGATTCCCTAAATTACTAAACGGCCTTCAAGATGTTAGCGATGTTAAAACTTTGTATTTTAGTATGAAGAATGATAAATTTCAGAGCCAGTAAAAGCATCATTACCTTTTGGGTGTTTTTTTGCATGAATTCATTATAGTCATCTCAATGAATTTGGGTTTCACTCTTTTGTCATGACGAGGGGCTTCTCTTTCTATTATTATTGATTTTTTTGGTTCGTCAACTTACATGGTAGTTATTTTTAAAAATTGCAATAGATCTTCTTACAGTGATTAAAATTGCAGCTAAAGCATGTTAAAACTATCGTCAATGCCAATATTTTAGTATTATATGCAAATAATAATAATAATAATAATTCATATTTTTGGTGTGCCGGATATACGTAAATTGCAAAGACGCTATGTTCTCTTACTCTACTGCCGCGTATAGCGGGTGAGAATATACGCGGCAGTAGAGTAAGAGAATATAGCATCTTAGCAATTTACGTATATCCGGCACACCAACACATGTAACTATATATTACATTAACAAAAATATACCTCAATAAAAAGTTAGATGCAAATGCCAAAGTTGAAAAAAATTTAAAATAGATGGGAGAAAATTCTCAACAAAGTTATACGAGAATTCCTTTAAGACAATAAAGTATCAAATAAGAGAATGCTTGCATAGAACAATGACCAATATCTAGCTTTAGAACAAAAACAATCACGAGCAATCTTGAAAAGCCATAAAATCTATAGAGCAAAGATAATAGTAGTAAGAAGAAGATCTATAAAGAACCATGATTATAAAAGATGCAAGATATTGAACTTCCTCTAAACCTAAGAGCTATGATATCATGCTAAAAAAGCTATAATAGCATTATTCTTTATTCAATTGAACGATGTGATAAAAGTGTGTGTGTGTGTATATATATATATATATAATAAAATGGAGTAATAAAAAAAATATATAATGAATAAAAATTTTCTTAATAATTATGATATATTTAGTAATAAATTTCTACTATAAATATTAAACACATGTTCCAACATTTATATGACAATGAATCATTCCAATAATCATTAAAAAAAATTTCATCAAATTAAAAAGGAAAAATTGACTATCAAAGAAAAATCTAATTATCTTCTTTCACCATGAATGCATGCATAATAGGAAGTGCATTAAATCCTTTTTAGACTAAGAAATCTTTTGAGGTGCATGCATGTCTCATGACTCCATTAAGGCTTTGTTTGGGACAGCTTTTCTATTGCTTCTTAAAGCAGCTTTTTAGTACACAATTTTTAATTTTTGTATTAAAAAGCTGCTTTAAGAAGCAGTAAAAAAGCCGTTCCAAATGAAGGGTGAATAGATCTACCAAAGCACTGGCTCAAGCAATATACTTCTTAATTTGTAGCCTAAAGGCCTTCTCAAACACCAATTTTAACAAACATACAACTTTTACAAATTTTCTATATTTTTTGTTGACTTAATATCTATATTTGATCATATGCGCTCACCTTATATCTATAACAGGCCTTATGCCTCTCTTGATATGTGTGTAGCACCTGATCCATCCAATGGAATTTTGCGATGAATTTTTATCCTTTATTAAAATATTCTATAAATCTAAAAATTTTCTTACATATTAAAACTAATGTTAAAACCTTTTTCAATTAATATAAATACAACGGATTTGTAGCTATTAGAAAACAGATGCAATTAATCTACTATCATTTTCACCTACTGTATTAGTTGAAAAAAGTGTTGCTAAAAAATCTTATTTACGATTATTGTTCGTTATGGTGAATATAATATAGATATTTGCATGAGAGAGAATTTTTGTTTTGATAGACTTATGTTCTATAAATATTTAGAAGTCCAGATCATATGACATGCTCCGATTCGTGAAGGGTTTGTCAAAGAAAAAAATAATGCTTAGACTAATCAATGCAGCAATGAATAATGTTTTCCTATTATATATTTATTTATTTTCTCTTGCTTGTATGATTGCTACAACTCCATTTGTAAGAAAATTTGTTGCTCATAACCTTATTCATGTTTAGGGAAAGAAAATACTAGCCAAGAATTTTAGTATTTCATATGAAAATTTTGTAGTAGCTTTTTCTAGCAATGCATCTGCTAGCCAAGAAATTCAATAAATTTAATAAGCTTTAACTAAATTATATATATATATATATATATATATCTCAAGAAAAATATTAAATAATCTTTGTTAATATTTATAATTCTATCATGTTAAATAAATATAATATATATTGACATTTATATCAGTTATTTATTTATAGGGAATGAGCTTTGTAAAAAATTAATATTTAATTGAGGAGGTAGTGGCGCTGAGGCTGATGAAGAATGAACTGTTGATTGTTTCTCACCATGTTGCTTATCAAAATATTTTTAAGACTTTTTACAGTTCCGGTTCTATGTTTGTGCCTTTGCAGAAGGAGTCACGGGTTGCACTTTTCCCGTAGACATGGCGCCTTTGTCTATTACTATGATGGCTACCATGAGGCCAAAAGAGAAGCCTTCTTCGATTAGTGTTGAGGTTCATCCATAAGTTTGCTCGAAGAAGTGAAAGCACGTTGATGCAGGCACGAGCTTTAGGACATCGGTTGCCAAGAAACCTCACTTCTTTGAGGGGAAAGGAGGTTTTGGAACCCTCTAGCGAGGAGTTAGCACCTGCTAAGCTGTCGACAAGGGATAAGAAGGTTGCTACTGCTACTTTGGATAAAAGAAAAGTGCCTATCGGAAGTGTTGAAACTTCTGGTGGTTCCAGGGGTTATACTCTATCAAATGGTGATAAGGTCTCGTCTTCTGGTGAGAACAAGGATTCTATGAGTGAGGATCAAGGTGGGTGACGATCCAATATCTAGTTTTTGCTTTTAGAACAACATAATTATTCATGATTCCATGTTGAAACGATATATTTTTGAGCTAGATCCATGCAACTTGGTCTGTTCAACGATGAACTCGTTAGCAGATTCTTGGCAAAAGATTTTCCTTCTTGGTAATTGTTACCTTAGCTGCGTTTCCAAAATAGAGCACATGAATGACACAAAGAGATATTCTGAGTTCACTTTGGATGAGGAGAAGAAGATCCATCAGGAGACTGTGAGTAAGGTGAACTCGCTGGAAGAGGAGATTGCCGAAATGAGGGAATAACATTGACTTGAACTGGACTCAACAAAGGCTGAGGCATTTTCGGTTGTGGAGGTCAAAGATTGCGATGAGACGGTTGTTGCCAATCTTGTAGTGATCGTCAAGGCCAATGATCAGGCTGAGGCAACTATTACTGAGCTGATTGGAAAGCTGGACAAAGTTCTTTGTGTTGTGGTGGCAAAGATTTTGAATGTTTGTTGGGTGATTGTTATTTTGATTTACAGATTGCATTAGGAAGTTGGTGGGAAGCGGCGAGCTCCATCCTAGATAGATTCAGGGATCCTTCCTGTTACTTCAAATAATTTCCTGAGAGTGACAGTGAAGAAGGTAGTGAGGGCATGAGTGTGATTGATAAGTAAGTCGCACCACCTTAATTCTGTAATTTTGCGAGACTTTTGATGTAATGCATATATAAAGATAATAAAGAAATTATTTAATCATTTGGTTAATTTTCTCTGTACTTTCTCTTACCTGAGTGGCAATGCCTGATAGTTTTTTGTATACCAACCTTGCACTTGCTGAGTCTTTGAAAAGAGCTGAGCTTCGAACTTTCTTTCTTTGTGATGCGAGTTTGACCTTTCCATTTCAATGTTTGAGTGGGTGCATCATTTGTATGCGAAGTCTATGATGGACTACGCCTTATGCCAAATTCTTGGTCTTCGCGGGGGCGACCATCAAGACTCACCAGCTGAGGAGACTTGCTTTGCCCTTGTTGTGGGGTT
This sequence comes from Dendrobium chrysotoxum, assembly GCA_019925795.1. NCBI lineage: Eukaryota > Viridiplantae > Streptophyta > Magnoliopsida > Asparagales > Orchidaceae > Dendrobium > Dendrobium chrysotoxum. The sequence goes on along the minus strand of CM034303.1, from coordinate 42,412,573 downwards.
TGTTGCATTAGAGAGAGAGAGAGAGAGATACCCGTCAGGGTTGTTCGCTGCCATCGTTTAAGGTGTGAAACCTCACTAACTAAGAGGGGAGCCGCAAACTATTTTTGTGAAACTTGTCACAAAAGAGGGAATATACCCTATTGTGGCATAATGCATGTATTCACCTATAGTGTCGGGGCACGTAAGACTTGTCGTCTATTTGGGACTCATACCCTACTCATTGCAGAGCTTTTCCTAAAGGGGGGAGTCAGCTAACAATTGTTGAGGCGTTTTGCTATTGATGATGGCATGGTTCCTATAATTGCCTATAGTGTCAGGGCCATAAGACTCAAAGTCTGATGGGGACTCATGCGCTATTCATTGCAGAACTTATTGCAAATGCGGGAATCAGGCAATAGTGGCTTAGGCATTTTGTCTCTGTTGTTTTGTTATTGATGACGTGACCCTAGTCTTCGTGCTCGCATGAAATAATAAATATTCAGAAGATGAAATGGGTAAATTGAGGTCATTTGGTCTTCCAAAGCTAATCAATAAGTTATTTTTTAGCCAAGCAGACCATACTCTAGGTGTTTGTTTTAGTTTATATAGTACTTTTTTAATTTAGACACATATTCAGTATAGACATGATTAATGAACGTAGGAGTGATTCTACAAATAAATTTTCTTTAATCATTTAAGAATGCACTTTTAATGAACTTCGTTATAATTTATATAAATTTAACGAACACTAAAAGTAATCTAATAACCTTTATTCTAACTACACATATATATAATTCTTCAAATTTTATATCTTTAAATTGGCTATAATCTTATATTAATAAGCAAGCCTTATTTTTAATTAGGACTACTAAATAGTTTTTCTTAATTTTTGTAAACCCACATAATTCATATTATGTGTTGATTCTTTTGGTTATAATTAGTTCACACCTATATATCCTAATGAATTGGTTTGGTTTAAGCTCTGGCATCCTAATGATCCAAGATTATCTTTTAATGCTTCTTTAATATTTAATGGTTGAATCTATGATAGAAATTCTTGAGAAGACTTCTAGCCTAATATATTATGTGAGAATTCTCCTATTAGATCACTTCTAATACATGTAATTGATAGTCATTTATCCTCTTGAACCCAACAAATTAATTTTGTAAATTTTAATGGTACATCATTTTTAATAAAAACTAAGACTCAAGTGGACCTAAATAAATAATCTATAACTACATCTATATTTATTTTCTCCCAAGCTAGTAAGGGTAATACTCCCAAATAGATATATGTAAGATTTTTAACGTTCTAGAGTAAAAATATGATATTCTTTATTTTGAACGAGCTTATAAGCAATTTCGTTAATTTTCCTACCTTACGTAAATGAACATTGGATAAATCTATAGTCTGGAAAACTAGTAACTTATTCATTTCTAGCTAGCTAGTTTTGTTAGTTTATGTATGGCGGCATCAAACAATATTCAGTGCCTAAAGATCATCATAAGGGGGTTTTAAACATTTAATCTGACTAACAATATATATATATATATAAGAAAGTAAATATTATTATGTATTTAACCTAACATAAGAATTTGATTATTTATCTTAATTAAGCAATATGGTGATAAAAATTGGAAGTTATAACCTTTATCAATATAACAGATGATTCTAATGAGATGGTGTTTCAATCCATCAATTGGGAGGACTTTTTCAATGACAGTAGTGTCCTTATTTATTGTGCTAACTCCAATAATATTTTCTTATATATTATCTCCTTTATAGTCATACGTTATCTCCTAGGGACACAGATTTTGTCATCCCTTAGTTCTAGCAAAGGAAACATTGAATTGTCTCCCACCCTATGACTTGTGCATCAATTATCTAAATAGAACCTACCTTCACCAATCCTATTATAAAGGCATATCTACACAAAATATCAAACATTAATTTTGGAATCTAGGTTTCACACAGGAATCTAGGGTTCAACATACTAAAATTGTGGGTGAATGGTTTGCGGATAAGGTGATCTTAAGACTTATTCTATGATATCAAAACTTATGCTTATGTGAATTTTTGAATCCAAACAAACTTAGATGATCAAATAATTGTTCTTCCTCTATAGTCATCTAATAATTATTCTTCCTCTTAAAACTTGCTCCCAACCAAGCTTGCTAAAGAAATGAAAAGCATGAAAGATGAGTATGTGTTAATTGGCTGCCAAACTCACCGACTAATATAGGCATCCTTCTCTTAAAACCCATAAAAAGTGGGCTCATTAAATTCAAACCTAATTTTTACTCACTCTCCATCACAAATCATTTTTGAAGGCTAGATAGATGAGCCTCAAACCACCAAAGAAGAATAAAAATCTAAAGAAGCTCCAAAATCATAACAACATGACTTTACGGTTATACAACAAAATAATTGGAGATAGCCTTTTTATCGACTAATTCAAAGAAGACAAGCTACTTGCAAATAATTCATTAGTTGTATATATTGGAAAAGACTATTGCAATACACGTTTGTCAATGATACTCTATATCATATAGCCTTTGACCAAATATGTCTGTGATGCATAAGAATCAAAGAAGCTAATATAGTTACACCCTAAGTTCATGAAGATGTTATGGTGCATACTATTTAGGTCACAAAATGGCCATCAAAATAAAAAAAAGGCTATTACTGACTATTGATGGTGAAAAATTATATCGAGTATGCCAAAAAATCTTATGAAGGTCAACTTCCTGACAATACCGTATATTAAACACCAAATTTGTTGCTTCATGTCTTGGATGGTTGAAAGCCAAGAGGTGTTATGAATAATGAAAAAACCCTCTATTGAACTCTCTTTTGCATCAATAGGATGAGGCTCTTCCCCTATAGCTAACTATCCCTCCTAATAACGAGAGAAAACTTTCGATTAAGGCTAGTCGTTAAAAAGGTCGTAAATCTAGTGTATAATAACAACACTTTTATGGTTTGAATTTGATTTTGATTTTATAATTTATGATTTAAAATTATCACCATATAATTAAAATAGGTGATAGGGGAAATAAAGATGAGCTTGATCAAGTTCTCATGGTTTCGTCGTCCTAGGCTATCATGGTCCTTAGTTTATTTAGCTAGATGAGATAGTCGACTCAACCTGATAGAAGACACATTGTCAGTAGCCATGGGTTGCTTCGTCAAACATGAATGAGGAGTTAGTTTGTTTTACAAGTAATGTGGTTATTACTGGTAATTCATGCACTTCGTGCACATTGCATTGATTACTGTTGCATTGCCTTTTCATTCTACATTAAATGGAATTGGGATATATTCTATTTTGAAGAGGTAAAAAGTGCATTATGAGTCATGTTATAAGGGCTCTAAATGTATTCTTCTGTCCTCATCTGTCTGATGCAGATGAGGGAGGGATTCAGGCCCCACTTGCAAATAACAAGTGTGAGAAATTAAGTAACACTGTAAGAATTGTTTTGCCCCATCTTCCTGATGTAGATGAGAGAGGACTCTGGTGCCACTTGCGGGCAGCAAGTGTGGGAGTTTAAGTAATATTGTAAGTAATTTTCTAGCCCCATCTACATGATATATATGAGGGAGGGATTATGGCCTCACTTGCTATATGCAAGTGAGGGAAGTAAAAAGAGACATAAGTAGAAGTGGAGATAAGCAGGCATCAATACATGTGCATTGTAATCATTGTATTTTATATATTAATGCTTTAATGAATTAAAACCTAAGAAATACTAAATCTCTGTATGGATTCTGTAAATAAAAGTTGAAGTAAAATACAAGTGAGCCTCTGAGAATAAATATTATATACGGTATCTGAAAGCTTTTGGGAAAGTGATTATATGGTCATAAAAGTATATGTGCTAATTCTGAGACAAGGTATATACTGAAACTTTGATGCATTAAGGTTTATTTATATTTTTAATTATTTCATAAATTTTTACAATTTTCTTTAATTATCTACTTTTAAATAATTGCATTGAATATAAGTGTTTGTAAGAGGTGATGGAAGGAGTTTACTCGGCTAGTTGCGCTCATGTTGTTGTTTCAAAATGTTTCAGGCAAAGAAAATGATCCAACAAAGCAAATTTGGTTTAGAGGATGATTCTTTGATCTTAGAGTATCAGATACTATGATTTTTTTGTAACCATTTATTTATTTGAGGAATAGGCTTCTATAATTTGGATTATTGTAAGTATATGTTTTGAGAAAATGAAATATATTTATAATACTGTGATAATTAAATTATTAGTAGCTTTGGTTGTTATTACTTGTGGATGAGATAATGGATTTTTAAAATTTAGGTAAGTCCAATCCTTCCATTAGATTCTTAGATGTTTCAATTACAAATTTAGTAACATGCAAGAGTGAGAAGGGAGTGTGCCTTGTGGCTCTTGATAGGCTTGTTCTAAGTTTCCATAGTAAGGGAAGTAGTTCCGCCCATTTTCCCTTGGCGTCTTCGACCTTCTTTTTGAGGAGGTTAAATATGAACTTGTTAGTGGCTTCGACATGTTCGTTAGTATGAGGATGATGAACGAAAGAAAACTTGAAGCGAATGCCTTGAATGTTATAGAATTCTTTGAGGCTTCAATCAACGAACTATGATCTATTATTTGTGATAATTGTAAAAGGAACTCCGTGTCGACAGATAATGTCTATCTAAATGAAATTTTGAACTACGGAAAAAGTCAAATGGGTAAGTGCTTTAGCTTTGATCGATTTAGTAAAGTAGTTGATTATGATTAGGATAAATTTTTTTTGCCTTGTCGATGGCAAAAATAAGCCTAGCAGGTCCATTTCCCACATGGTGAATGGCCAGGGGCTCCTAATCGAGTGTAAGTTGTGAGAAAGTAGTACATGCATTTTTGAAAAATTATTTACCATCTTTTTTCAGAGTTGGCCAAAAGTATCTTTGCCTAAGAATCTATAGTATTTCTTTTTCACAAATCTTCACGATATATATATATATATATATATATATATTATCATTGGGTAATTATTATATATAATTCTTTTTATTAATTGTAAAAAAATTTGAATATTATCCTTAACTTACAACAACAACAACAACAAGCCTTTATCCCACTATGTGGGATCGGCTACATGAATCTTTTTTCTCTATTGTGTCCTATTAAAAGTCAAATTCTCATCTAAATCTAATAAAGAAATGTTATTTCTAATATTTTCTAATAAAGTCTTTTTAGATCTACCTCTACCTTTCTTAACATAAGTCAAATTTAATACATCTACTTTCTTAATCAGGTCATCGGAAGGCCGTCATTTATGTGACCAAACTATCTAAGGCGATTCTCTCTAATCTTATCTTCCACTGGAGCTTCTCCAACCTTTTTTACGTATATGGTCATTTTGTATTCTGTCTCTAAGAGTAAAGCCACTCATCCACCTGAGCATCCTCATCTCTGCAACACTTTAACTTAATATTATGCTTCTCTTTTAATGGCCAACATTCTGCACCATAAAACATTGCATGTCTCACTACCATCTTATAGTATTTTCCCTTAAGGTTGAGAGGGGCTTTTCTATCACACAACAAGCCTGATGCATTCCTCCACTTCAACCATCCAACTTGAATTAATATCCCCATCTATTTCACCATTACTCTTAACAATAGACCCAAGATATTTAAAACGTGTACTCTTATTAATGACTTGATTGCCCGAAGTCACAATCCCCCCACTAGATCTATTATTATTAAAAATACACTCACTATAGAAAAACTAGCTATTTACGATGGCAAAATATGTCGCAAAATTTGAGAAATCATTCATAAATTTTTATTTGTGGTGGATTTGCGACAGATATGGTTCTGATGGTAAAACAGACATCGCGAGTGCACTTACGCCTGAAAAAATCCATTGCAAAATTTTTCAACGGATTTGCAGTTGAATAATCTCTATTGAAACAATAACTTCATTTTTTTGCTCTGTCATAGATTCCATCACAAATGTAGATACCATATTGTTGTATCGATATTTGTGATAGATTTTCTACCGCAAACCTGTAGCATAACTAAAAAAATAGCTCCTACAATCATTTTTTGGGCTTTCAAACATTAATAATCCAAGCAGTTAAAAAAATAGTTATGAATATATATATATATATATATATATATATATATATATATATATATATATATATATATATATATATATATATATATTAAACTGTGCAAATTAATGAACAAACAACCACATTCAATAAAACTCAACCGCAGTGGGCTCTCTACCATGCATCGCCTTCTACAATATACTTATATTAGAATGCATATACAAAGAAATTATTAAATTTTATCAAAGTTCTAACCAATCATCGTCTATGCTCAGTGTCACCCTCACCAATCAAAAGCAGACGCACTCATATTCTCCTAATACAAGTAAATATGTCTCGCAAGTGAGTCACTCCGCGTTTCTCAAAATTTGTTCTAATTCAAGTATCATGCTGAGGCAACTAAAATAAATCTCACTGTGCACAATAAATCACAGAAGTTTTGTACCTCTTTATTAGGGGGTTCTTCTGAATATTATTAAAATAATGGCCCAGTTGCATCATAAACCAAACCCTCAAATATCCTAACTCTGTTTTCCTCAATTATGTTAGAATCTGTAGATAGGTCACACTAAGAGTTTAAATGAGGCTCGTACTCACCATGTGAAGTCTAATATCAATATTCTTGCATGAATCCTCTGTGGTATAGATGAACTGTAATGTCATCTGGTGTTAGGTAGGCTCGATTTTTTTGTTTGGAATATGGATGATGAATCCTTCCCTCTGATATGAAGGAAGGTAATTGACAGGTTGCCTGAATGAAATAATTCACTCAGTTCAAAAATTTATTTTTTAATGTCATGCATCTAGGCAACAACCGATTATAAATCTAACTTCTATAATTTTGAATATCCATAACATATTTGTACTATAAATTCCTACAACCAAATAATAATATTTTTTATTAATTTAATAAAATTTAAAATAATATACAATAGTGATGATTTTAGGAGTTTTCATAGATAGTTGTGCTGCTCATTTCTGCATCTACTTTCTCATCCCCATCTCTATAACACTTCACTTAATAAAATGATCCTTTTAGATCTATACCTCTACCTTTCTTAAGTTAAGAGTAAAACTACTCATCTACCTAAGCATCCTTATTTATTCAACACTTAACTTAATATTATGCTTATCTTTTAATAGCCAACATTCTACATACACCATAAAGCATTACAAGTCTCACCACCATCTTATAGAGTTTTCCCTTAAGTTTGAGGGGAACTATTCTATCACACAATAAGCCCGATGTATTCCTATACACTTCAACCATCCAACATAAATTCTGCTAATAATATCTCCATCCATTATATCATCACCATGAACAATAGACTCTAAGAATAAAAAGCCACTCATCCACCATCTTAAAGAATTTTACCATTAGTTTGAGGGAAATTTTTTTATCACACAATAAGCTGAATGTATTCCTATTCTTTAACACGAATTCTACACTTCAACCATCCAACATGAATTCTACCTATGAACAACTAACCCTAAGGATTTAGTAAATCTTATAGTTTGGTCACAGGATTTACGTTGGATTTGAGTAGGATTTAGTGTATCCTCCCAAAGAAAACCTCAGTTTAGCTCAGATCGCACAAAACCTCTGTTTCCCTCTCTTTTCCATAAATCGCAGATTTAGTAAACCCCATAGTTCAGCGGATTTAAGGGATTTGGTGGAAGAAGCATGCGAAAGGGAGAAAGTTAACTTCACAACAAGTTAGCTCTCGTTGTTCCTTCCGATCTTGATCCATCAGGAAGGTCATCATTGAAGGAGTGAAGTCAAACAACGATGAAAAATGATGAATATCGTTGAGGAGAGGATGGGTGCTCACAAACAGTGTGCAAGGGTCGTCGTTGTGGGCACATGCATGGAGGAATAGACGAATCTGGAGCGAATGAAAGAAATGACCTGGATATCGATTTAGATAAACTTATTCGTGACAAATTTGTATTGAATTTGTGACAGAATTGTGACATATTTGCTGCAAAAAATTTGTCATAATTTGTGACGGATTTTCTGTCGTAATTCCGTCACAAAATCTACGATTGAAATTTTTGCTGCTAATCCACCGCAAATAACTAGTTTTCTTATAGTGACTCTATATATTAAGTTTTAGATTTACTCAAAATAAAGTCGTTAAACTCTAAGGCTGACCTCCATAATTTAAATTTATCTTCAACTCCCTCTCTCATCTTATCAACAAGAAGAATATCATCAGCAAAAAGCATACACTAAGGTACAACCTCTTACAAATATTTAGTGAGAACATCCATGACTAAAGTAAAAAGATACGGGCTTAAGGCTGGTCCTTGATGTAATCCAACTAAAATATGAAAATACTTAGTCAAACTACCTTGTGTTTAAACACAAGCAATAGCTCCTACATACATTTCATACTCTATGATCTATATTGAAAGAATTACATTTGATTTCCATTTTAACTATTTAACTAGAGTTTACCAATAAATAGTGAAAAAATATGATTATATTTTTATCTTGTTTTAAGCCTTATATCATAGGATCCTTACCATTTCATAAAAATATATAAAATCACGTAATGAGCATATAGCCGAGCAAGTAACTAAAATCTTACAATTAAATTCAATATAAGATAAAAGAGAATAATATACTATAAATCATATAAAAATATATATACATCAATATTTATATTGATTATTAGTATTAATTTAACCTTTTATAATTCATCACATCTCAATCCATTATATCATCAATCATAATATCATTAATAGTCAACATTATTAATTTCAGTAACAATTTTAGTATCATGTTCAATAATGTTAAATAATGTTAATGACAAAAAATAGTATTAGTATCAGTCACAATATCAGTATAGTGTTCATAGTAATGTAGATATCAATATTTAGATATTCAATGAGTATATCTTAAGAGTATCTTGCTTCTATACTTATGACTCATAATCAGTAGCCCCTTATAACTCCCAATCAATATTATCTTTATAACTCCCCTTAAATCATGTGAATCAATCGCCTCGACTTCCTATAACTCTTAATCAATCTCCAGCTCTTTATGACTCCCAATCAATGAATCACGTGGATAAATAGGGTATCATGTGGAGTTATCATATCATGTATTTGATATCATTTAATACTTCATTTAAAATGCAAAAAAAATCATATCAAATCATTCATAATAATCAAATTTAGAACATATCCAAATTTACATAGTGAAAACTTATGAAATCAGGAGATAATATATTTTTGGTAAATTTAAGAGAGACAAAATTTGTAAAAATTAAAATTATTTTAAACAGAGGTAAGAGATTAATCACTTACAATGAATAAAATAAAATTTGTAATATGAATGGCTGACAAATATGATCCAAAGACCTTTCTCTCTCCTCTCTCTTTTTCACCTCTTTTAATTTCTTTCTAACCAGCAACCAAGTGAGGGAGTTGGTGGGGTGAGATAAAGATATATATTGTTTTTGGCCTAGCACCGCAACGCTCACTAGATATGCGCTAAAGCTCTCTACTTCAAAATTTTTATATTTTTCAAGAAACTTTATTTCACATATTTGAGTTAATACAATATATATCCTTAATGACTTGAATATAAGCATTATTAACCCCTTTCTTATGTAGAACTCTCTAAAGCACTTCTCTTGGAATTTTATCATATGCTTTCTCTAAATCAATAAAAATCATATATAAATCCTCCTTATTCTCTCTATACTTCTCCATCAAACCTCTCAATAAATATATTGCTTCCATAGTAAACCTGCCTAGCATGAATCCAAATTGATTTTGAGCAACATAAGTGTCACGGCACAACCTATGCTCCATAACTCTCTCCCATAGCTTTAAAGTTTGACACATTAACTTAATTCCTCTATAATTCGCACAATATTATGAATCACCTTTATTCTTGAAATTAGGAATCAACACACTCGTTCTCCACTCATATGGCATCTTTTTAGTCTTCAAAATAGCATTAAAATTTTTAGTGAGCCAAGAAATTCCTTCATCTCCTAAGCATTTCCACACCTCTATTAGAATATCATCAGGTCCAATAGCCTTTTCACACTTTATTTTCTTTAAAGCCTCTTTAACTTCAGTTTTACTAATACGCTGATAAAAATAAAAAAAATCTTTATTTTCATATAGGGTGCTAAGGTCGCTAAAGTCAATCACATTCTCATAATCTTCACTGAAAATTTTAGCAAAATATTTAATTCACCTTTGTTGAATATCATCTTCTAATAAAAACACTCTTTTTATCTTCATCCTTAATTCACTTCACTTGAACTAAATCCTACTACTCATATCTCTTTGTTTAGTTAAATTATACATGTATCTTTTGCCCACCTTTGTATCTGATCTATTATATGAATCATTAAAAGCTCAAATCTTTGGATAGAAAATTACTTTCTTAGACTCCTTACGTGCCTCTTTATATCTTTTTTAATTAACAGAATTTTTACAGCTAAACTAATTTTTATAATAAATCTTTTTATTTTTTATCTTTTCTTGTATATTTTGATTCCATAACCAACTATTTTTACTATTAGTATTTTTTTTCCTTTGATACTCTAAGCATATCTTTTACAACGTTCTTAATATCACTAGTTACTTTTTCTTATATAACATTAGTTTTCTCATGCATAGGCAAAATCTTAAGATATAGAATCTCACTCTTAAAAATATTTTTGTTAATATTCTTTAAATGCACCTATCTTATCCTAGAACAATGATTTACTTTATTTTTTATTTTTTGCCCCTTCATCTTAAAGTCAAAAACTAATAAGCGATGTTGGATATACAAACTTTTATTCAGAATAATTTAACAGTCTTTATAATTTAAACGTTCTATTTTTCGTATAAGAAAATAATCAATCTAAGTTTTACTATATCCATTCATATAAGTGATGAGATGCTCATCTCTTTTTTTTAATAAGGTATTAGCAATTACAAAATCATAAGCTAAAAAAATATAATATGGTCTTACCGCCTTCATTAGTTGCTCCAAAGTCATAGCCACCATAAATGCTTTTAAAATCATCTACCTCTCTACCAACATGTCCATTTAAATCTCCTTCAATAAAAAACCATTTCTTCAAGAGGTATATTTTGTATTAATTCTTTTAGGTCATTCTAAAATTTTAATTTTGAACATATGTTCAAACCTACTTGGGAAACATAAATGATTATAATATTAATAATCTTAGCAACAACAATAATCTTTAAAGCTATAATTCTATCTCCAATTCTATTAATTTTTACAACATTATCATTCAAACTCTTATATATAACACACCTATATTATTTTTAGTACGACTACTACAAGAATACCATAGTTTAAATTATAAACTATCAATCTCCTTAGCCTTCTCTCCAACCTATTTAGTTTTATGAATGCATAGAATATTTATCTTACTATGAATCATATTATTAATTAATTCCATTAATTTGCCTGTAAGAGAACATAAATTTTAAGTTCCTATCCTAATTTTAGTTTTATGGACTAGCTTCTTTACCCACATCCATCTATGATGTGAGAACTCTTGCCTATTTAACACTACACTCGAGCGCTGGTTCAGCAGCCCTTGCTCACTTGTCCTTGTACTCAAGCTGTACAATACGTCGCTTCCGTGGAACGCCATAGAATATTATCCTTAACTTGTTTGAATAAAATTGCTCTTATTTATAAATATTTTTGAAGGAACCTATAATTAATTTTAATTATGTTTCAATTTTCATAATAAATAAATTAAATAAATATGCATGGCAATAATAAAACTTTTCATATTCGTACATTAAGCCTTTGCAAGAATATCAACGAGAGAAGTACTGATAGAAGCTCACAGAACTAATTACTAATGTTTGTTAACCTCTTTTCATCTTTTAGATGTATTGTCCTTATAATTTTCTTTTTAGGACATTTAGGCCAATTAAGACAAATTCACACACACATCACATACACAAAGACTCGAACCCAAGACCTCTTAATTGAAAGCCTAAGCTCTCAACCAACAACTCAAGATGACCTGTGTGTGCTTATGAATCTTGATTAGCCTATTCCAATATATGTCAAAATTTTGTTATAATATTCATTTAAAGATATTGACTGATGAGATACTCACCAAGTCAATGAAGATTATTAAATTTATTATTATTATTTAATTTATGGATATTAAATTATTAAGATCACTTATTGTAATTCAATTAAAGCTTAATAAATTTTTATTAATTCAATTAAAGCTTAATAAATTATAAAAATTTATTTGAAGATTAATAAATTTGAAATATCATTTTTCTTATATTGATTTTTTGTATTTTTGAAATTCATTCATAATTTTAAACTCTAATGAAAAATAAATACTTAAAAAGGAAATTGAAAATCTTTAGTAATGAAAAACTAATTTTTATAAAAATAATTTTAATAAAATATAAATATTATAACAAACTAAAGTTAAACAAACAAAATCAAAATTCTGTAAATAAAATTTTAGTAAAAGTAAAAAAAGAATAAAAAATAAATTCTTATATTGAATAGAATCATTTGCTTAAATTTTGTCAGTATTTTTTATTTTGATAATAGATAATTATAATTTTGACGTCAAAAATAAAAATATAATAGATAATTATATTGAATAGGATCATCACTCAATGTTCAATATTTTGATGTATTTTAATTTATTTTTATTTTCATCAATAAAAATCTGTTGTAAATTTTCTTCGACCTTTTCAAACTTTCCGTTGTCGACGCCGCCGGCGAGAAGCTGCTGGAGATATACCTATACGTGTAAAGCAGGAAATGAGTTTTGTAAATGAAAGTTCTTTCCTTCAACTGTAATCAGTTCAGTCCGCCTATTTCGCGCGCGCTCCTTCCGCTTCGACCGAGTATGGAGCTTCTTCTTCTTCACCTATTTAGCGCGCGCTACTTTCATTTCAAGGCTTGTTCTTTACCTAGCTCTTCTGTAATCGAGCATCTTCTCCACTTTCACCGAATTTCTACCTTTGCCTCTCGTCACTTCCCAAAATGGCCACCGCCGCTGCTTCTGCTTGCGCCGTCACAATGATCGGGCTGCTGCATTCATTTCGGAAATACCTGCATAAGCCTCCAGTCACGTTAGCCTCCTCTCGGAAAAATTTGCTTCAGCCTCCAGTCAAGTTACCCTGCTCTCCATTTCACCCTTCTAGCATTTATTTCAATTCTCCCACCTCCAAATATCCTTTCTTTCCGATGGCTGTCAGCCCCCTGATCACTAACCGAAGCCCCTCTTCCACCACTATCCCACCCAAGGCTAAAAATCGATCATCCCGCAAGGTGAATATCAGATGCAGATTCGGTGGTAATCTCATGCCACGTCTTAGCGACGGTGCTTTACACTACGTGGGCGGACGAACGCGTATAACAGCCTTCCGCCGAGATACGACACTACAGGAACTCTACTGCAAAATGGAAGATATCTATGGCGGACCTGTTGTCATATGCTACAAGCTTCCTGATCAAAACCTCGACAGCCTCGTCTCCATCTCATCTGCTCAAGATTTGGACAATATGTTGGACGAGTATGACTACCTCAAAGAGGCCTCTAAATGTGGATACCCCAGGCTTCACGTCTTCCTCTTCCCCTTGTCAAATAGGGAGAATTCTTTGGCTGAGGTCAATAATGCGGCTTGCAATGACAGCGGGCTGAGTTACATGGAGGAAGTCAATGGAGCTACTAAGGCTGACGGATTCAAAACAAACAAGAATGAAGACCAAGAAGGCGCCACCTCCATGCAGCATGTAGATGACAAAGGTGATGGAAGCGGTATTTCTCCTATCATTTTCTTTTTCTACTATTGCTTTGGCTTCTTTCAACTCATCATTATTAATAGACTTTTTAGGGAATGAAAATACTTCTGTGCCAGCGCATCAGAGTCTTTTGGCTCATTCAAATATTAATGATGAAATAAACGTGGCCTCTCAAATAGTCAATCCACCAAATGATGAGCCTTATGTTTTACCAACTTACCAAGAGCCTCGTCAAATTCATTACATTAGGCCCTCTTCTTTTGCTATGGCTCATCAACCTCAACCGGTAAATATGATTACTCTTTCTCAACACTCTTATACAACTTTTCTTTATTCACATGCTAGCTAAAATAGTGACAAAACTTTAATTTCACAAAATCTCATAAAATGTAATTCTTATTTAGTATGTATTATTCATGTACTTAGACATCTTATGCAACTATTGTAAATCCTCTGAAGCCTCATCATGTGTGTTATTTGCAGCAAAATCATCAATTGTATGAAGAACTTTTTTCTGAGATATCCGATTCAAATTCTATCTTCAAAAATCAGGATCGTCGGAATGTTCCTGGTCCCTCGAACATTGATTCACATTTTGGGCATTTTAGATATACACGAGGTTTGCAAATTTTTTTATAAGAGTAATAAGTTTCAAATATCATATCCAATTATTATTATTATTAACTTAAATACAATTATACTGATAATTTTTTTTTTATGTTTGGTTATTAAGACATAGGCACTTATGAAGAAGATGAAAATCTTCATAATCTTGTTGAATTAGTTGAATCAGTGCTTCAGTCCCCTTGAGGTTTGTGTCTTTACTCTTTTATTTTGATCAAATGAATCTAGTACAATATTCTTTTATGTGATTATGATATATATAGACAACTAGAGTTTCACAATGCTTCTATACTAGTTTACCAAAAAGTTGAGGTGATACATTTTGTTTTTTAGAAACTAGTTTCTTCAATTTATATGGACAACAAGACTCTAACATTCATCTTATCTTAGATTTTATTAAATCATAATTGTGTAAGTAGGAATATTAGTTGGTTTGATTGTATTTTTCCCTGACCTTTGGCAGCAAGTTTTAAGCAGGATATAACTATGATTTGGTTTCAATCCATCCAAGTAGTTTTTGTAACCTTAATCTTATCATCTCATGTAATCCTATTTTCACCTTATTACATGATAAATTGTGGATTTGATAATTTCTTTTTGTGCCTAGATTTAATGCAATTTAGCTTTTCTGACTTCTCTCTTTTTTTTTTTTTAATCTCAACCTGTCTTGCCTGCCGCTTACAAGTGGTTAAAGTCTTTTGTTGTTCTTCAATTTATATATCATTTGCTCAAAATTGAATTGTTCATGTAATTTCTATATTATTAGAGGTTCTCATTCTCTTCAGCTGTTTTTATTAGGTTCACTAACAAGCAACTCCCAAAGGTCATGTTGCTGGAATACTTACAAGGTATATATTTGCTCAACTGATTTAGAAATACTATCTAGCAGTGAAACCAAATATGATGGAGGACACCCATCTATATCTTTTGTTGCCCATTTATTTCGTTAGATGACATAGTTGTGCATTTAATGCATTTTGTTTGCTCATATTCTTCCTGACAATGGAATAAATATTTTGTAGAGCATTTATTCTAGTAAGCTTTTAAAGGTCATTTTAACCTTTTCATTTTGAATGTTGTTATTGTTACTGATTCTGTGACAAATGGATTTGGATTAGTTGTAATGGTGTAGACCTCATAGTATAATTTCTAAACCATTTTTATTCACTTAAGCCTAATTATAGACTCCCGATTGTGTCGTCCTAGAAAAAACTGTCTGATTTTGTCGTCATTGAAGGACTACTGTGAGGCCTTAAGTAATTCAGGGTCAGATTTTTATACACAACAGAAAAAAAATGGTAGCAACAGGATTAAAAGTAAAATATAAAATCAACTAGCTATTATGAGCATTTTATGAAGGATGTTTCTTATTGTAGTTTGGTCTATGAACAATAAACTTATTAAAGTACTTGATTATCATTTTAAACTAATTGTTCAACACAACCTTTTTTCTTTTTGGGAAAAAATTGAGTGCTGAAGCATAAATTTGATGTAAGGGGCAGTTGTTCCTAGGAACTTGGTCATACTTCCAAGATCTTTACTTAGCTATAGCTGGCAACGACAACGAATAGCAGATTTTGAACTTGGGCTAAGTGTTGAAGCACATAAAGAACTCAGCCACCAGACCAAAATGCTATATAATAAGGTTTCGTTTGGGATGACTGTTTTTTTACTTCTTAAAATAGAGTTTTAGTACAAAAAATTTAATTTTTGTACTAAAACTCTGTTTTAAAAAGCAATAAAAAAGTTGTCCCAAATTAAGCCTAAGTTAAATGTCCTACTCAACTTGATATTCATCTAGGTGATTAGTTTGTGTTTCTTTACTAAACTAATTAAACAAATCTACCCACACTATGAAGCTTGATCAATAGACAAGCCAAGCTGCAAACCTATTACATTATTGGATTTCTAGTTCTTTCTGATTCTCTAGCTACGGCATCCTCAACTGCCCAAGCAGCTTTTAAGTGATGATTGCCTTTTGTTAGTGCCAATCATCATTAATGAATTCACTGGCCCATTTTCACTCCAGGAAATTGCACGCCTCCAGAAGGTCCAAGGTCCTAGCATGTCAGTGCAATGGAGGCCCGGCAAGGCTCTCTCACCATCTTGGTTCTTTACGTCTTTTCGCAAAGCACCGGATTAACTGGATAACAACCGCCATCAAACACAATATGGAACCTCAGAACTATGCTTATGCAAATCAAATGCTCAAGCTCCTCCTCTCAAAGGCACTACCAAGCAAGCAGGAATGCAGAATGAACTGAAGAACCTGATTAAAGAGGGCTCTCAAACAAATCAATTGATCTAGAGGAAGATCCCTCTCAATTTTGTTAAGGCAAAGTAATCCTCATGCTTCCATTATTTTATCTGCTCCACTACATTAACCATCGCTTACTTAATTGCCTTTTCCTGATTAATCTCAGCCCTTTATGTTTAACCAATTGATCAATTCTCTACCGTTAGATATATAGTATATCATGCATATAAAACTTTCAGTTTTTCTTTCTCCCATTTCTCTGCTACTGTTTGCTGTAATTCTTCAATGCCTGCAGTCGTCTCCCAACAGTTGGTCATGCTATCTGTAGTCTATGCGGTGCAAAATTCTCTGCTCTCTCTGCACTTGGATGCATCGTTTGTAGTATGGAAGCATCAAGAGATCAGATTCTGCAGCAGAATCTTCCTAGCTTTTCCTAATATGATTTCAATATGATAATGTATTTTTTCTATTATTTGTCACTTCTTTAGAGAGAGAGAGAGAGAGAGAGAGAGAGAGAGGTTTAATTCACTTTTGTAATGAAATTTTCTCATAATAAATTCTAGTATTTTATCTGTTATTCTGATGATTTAAGCTCTAACCTTTCAATTTCATAATAAATTGGTGCATTGCATTTTCATAGCCATCAGTATAGAATGAGCAACGGGTGTCTATTTGAATGTTGCGAGAATTAGGAGCAGTCATTATTTTAAGGCCCTCCATCATGGTCAGCCCTATATAAGAAAAATGGACGATGACATTGTTTTTGTGCCACACATATTTCTACTAGTGAAGAGCCTCAAAGCTAACATAAAATTTGGAGATGAAATTTTAAACCACAAAATTATGTCAGAATCAATATCAACTTGAATGGGCACATATTCAGTTAAATTAAGAACAACTTCACAGAAGAGATCCGAGTTAAATTCATTTATCATTTCTTATGAGAACTTAGAGAGAGCCGCATATAATATTCAAATAAGACTTCACTTAAACCTTATTTAATTTCTTATTCATCCTGTGCTCATCACTTTTTTTTCTATTTCCTTAGTGTTTTTTATGTATATGTTTGTAAGTTCTGGGACTTATTGGCTTACAAAAATATAAAAGTAAATTAAGTAACATATTTATAATAGTAAGATTTTTAATATTAATTTATTTGAAAGTGTCATGATTGTTTTGCATTAACTCAACCTTCAGCTTATTTTCTTCTCAAAACCTCCTAAAAAAAAAATTCAATTAAAATTCATGTATCCGATCTTTTTATAAATGTTGTTCTATCATTATTCGACTATTATAATCTAGATGAGAGATTATTAATTTCATATTCAGAATCATGATAACAGAGGATATATCTTCCCAAGGGACGAAAATATCGTTTACTATCAATACATGATGGTGATGATAGTCATTGATTTTACTTTTTCCAAAGAAAAAATTAATTTAGTTTTGAAAATCAATTTTGGAAAGTGGATGTGGATGTGGGTTCTAAATCTCTTACGAGCACAAGCCCTCGTAGTTAATTAAATCGTAGGGAGGTTAAACTTCCTATAAATACTCTCGATTAGAATAATGGCAGAAATTTTATTTTTAAAGATTTTTTAGGATTGATATCAAAGGAGGTGAGTTTAGAATCTCAACTGGGATTGGATCGAGTTTGAGCACTTAGTTTGGAGGTCAAGGAGGAGAAGTAGAAAGCACATTGAGATTCTAAAACAATTTTGAAGTGCTTCAACCTATTCAAGTGTTAGCTTTAAGTTTTAGATCGAGATAAACTTTTATTTGAGTTAATCGATTTATTAAAAATTTGGGATTATATTTTTAAAAGTTTAGGTCTTAAGGCTTAGACTTGCCTCAAAACTTAAATCTAAATTGGGTACTGGACAATAGTGATCCAAACCTAGCTAATATAGTTCAAAATCCGGACTTACCCTGACCTAGATTGGGGAGCCAACTAACTACCTAGGCGATTGAAAATCTATGTATCCGGTCTTTTTATAAAAGAATGATAGGATGTTAATTAAGTTTTGAGGAGTTAGGACAGACATCTAGAGCAGATCCTAATTGGCCCCTTAATTTTATGTAGGGTGAAAATGTTTGAAAATGCAATTAGAATTTTAAACAATTTTAATTAGTTTTTAATTTAATTCATGCTAATTAACTCGATGAAATATATAAAATGTATGAAGTAATTTTAAAAAGGCTTAAGAAATAATTTTCCCTAGAGATTACACAATATCCCCTTGATAAATCTGCACCCTAATACGCTAGGTGGTCTGCCAGAACCCGCAGGAGAGCATGTGCCTAACAAGGAGGAGAAGTAATTAATATGCATAGATGAGAACTCCTGGCAATCCCAAACTTACTTCATAGATAGTTAGAGTTGTTATGTTAGCCTAAAAATTTTATTTAGATTTTGAGTAGAAATAGTTTTTAGCGTACCCTCGCGAGCCTCCGCATATCCAGACTAAAATAAAAGCGACATGTAAGGAAAAAAGACTATAAAAATAGGTATTTCTAAGCATAAGCAATGTAAATGAACCAATCAAATTAATTAAATAAATAAATATTCATAGGTAAATGCCTTGTAATTATAACCCATAATTTACAGATATTAAAAATGGACGGGTACCACTGACAACAACCCGGATTTTAATCCCAATACTGGCGCAAGTGACTTTAAGTGGGATACTCTTCGTCATCACTTCTTCTTCTTTCTTCTCTTCGGGCTCCTTGGATTCATCGTGTCTGGATATCCAAATGAAAAGAAACTCTTCCCTGAAGGGATGTTTTCTCTTCTCTTTGGATATTTAAAGTCATCCTAACTTGGATCTCTAAATGGAAGAGGACTCTCCCCTCAAAGATGTTCTCTCCTTTTAGATTCCAAGTTGGATGTAGTATCCCAACTCAAAGACTCACTTTCATAACTTAATCAAATTACATTCTAGAAATAAATGAAAAATTCTAGACCACCTACATGGTTATCCTAAATAAATGAAATCAATAATAGCATCCCATACAGTTATAAATTTTGCATTGAATTAAATTTTCAACCCCACTTGGTCATTCTCTTTTAAATTTTAAGGGGGCTTTAGCAATTAGCACCTGTAGAAAATTTTGTTAATTTAAACTTTATTTTACCCCCTTTATAAACCCTGCATGAGCATAACACATATAAAAAATCCTGGGAGTATCCAGATCATTCATAACCTAGTAGTAATCTAATGCCCATCACATTAATTCACAGATTGCATAATTAAGTAAACACTCACATCAACAAACTAATTTAACAAATAACAAGCAATGAAAACAATAAAAAATCTTACACATAAGTAACAGGAAAGTAAACATTAGTCTAGCATAGATTTAGAGTCGGTTGTCCTAGCAAATCATCTAAAGTGTGTGTAGAAGTCTATGCGGCTTGGATATGTCCTGGGGTGGGTAATTTGTTAGAGTTATCTAGTGGTTGATTTGTTGAAGGCTTAAGGGAATTTTTTTATTTAAGTTTAAATATTAGTGTTTTGAAGTTGATTTTAAAATATACTTTAAGTCTTAATTAATTATCACCTTTACTTACACCAGGGTCGTTAAGTTTATATTACCTTCCTTGGGGCTAAGCTAATAGCCTCGTAGGCCCAGGTTACCTAGTAGTAACCAGTTTGATTAAATTAATTTAATGGTTGGAGATTAAATGATTAATAATTTTTAATTAAATTGGTTAGTTGCTAATTTTAAAGATTAAATCAATTTAAAATTTTCACCAATCGATTTGAGGTGTTGTCACATTGGGCTTGAGAAACCAGGCCTCCTTCGGACACTTAGCCCCGCAGCTCAAGGTAGTCCAGCCTAAAAACTTCATCTTTGGAGTACTTGTTGTGTATTAATGATCGGTTGATTGATTTTATTAATTAAGTTAATGATTTTTGGAACTTTAGTTAATTATTGAATTTTAAAAATTATTTGAATTATTTAAATGCACTAATTAAGGGTCAAAAATTAACTTTTTAAATTAAAGTGTTTTTGGAGAATTTTTTATCACACAATAAGCTCGATGTATTCCTCCACTTCAACCATCTAACTTGAATTCTAATAATAATATCCTCATCTATTTCACCATCACTTTGAACAATAGACCTAACATATCTAAAATGAGTACTCTTATTAATGACTTGATTTCCCAAAGTCACTATCCCTCCACTAGATCTATTACTACTAAAATTAAACTCCATACATTTAGCTTTAGATATACTCAAAAAAAAAAAACTTTTAGACTCTAAGGTTGACCTCCATAATTCAATTTTACCTTCAACTCCCTCTCTAATCTCATTAACAAGAAGAATATCACTAGAAAAAAATCATACAACAGGGTACAACCTCTAGCAAATGTCTAGTAAGATCATCCATGACTCAAGCAAAAAGATATGGGCTTAAGGTTGATCCTTGATGCAATCCAACTGAAATAGGAAAATAGTTGGTCAAACCACCTTGTGTATGAACACAAGTAATAGCTCTTGCATGCATATCCTTAATGACTTGAATATAAGCATTATAAGCCTCTTTCCTTTCTAGACTCTCCATAGCACTTCTCTTAATTAGAACATTATCATATGCTTTCCCTAAATCAATAAATATCATATCATTTTCCATTTAGGAGGAGCCATATGGCCACTTTGTATTTGGATGTTCAATCATTACAAGGATTTCCTTCCATATCATAATGATCCTCTACCATGTCCACCCAATTCACCACCATTTTGCACTAACATGTAACAACCATCATAGCCTAATTTGGTCATTTTGGAGGAAATGCCTTTACACTTCATGTATGGAGAAATCATAATGTTAGGTATTTCCTACAATATTACAATGGCTTTCTAAGATATCTCCCTTGTCTATAGAATAAGTGGTCCCTACTATACATGTCACCCTCTACATCACTCTCAATGTCGAACTATTAGTCTATAGTATGATTGTCCATCAACTGCCACCTTACACTTATAATTTGCCAAATAGGTAATGCCCCTTTTCATTCTAAGAATGATCACAAAAGACTTGCTTATTACCATCCACCTTAACACCATCTCCAATCAACACCCTTATTATAAATACCCAAACTACTTCCTTAATAAGAGGTTCAAATTTTACAACTTTTGATCCTAAGTTATTATTAAGATTATATTAATTTCATGAGAACCCTTAGAGATGAGAGACTTAGATGAGTGATTATTCTCATTCTTCTTGTTCTTCATTTAGCCTAGTTGAATTCTTCTTTTTCTCATATAATGGATATAAACCAAGTGGTTGAAATAATTAGTATATTCTAGGTACTCTCTCTCTCTCTCTCTCTCTCTCTCTCTCTCTCTCTCTCTCTCTCTCTCTCTCCATGTTATTCTCTCTATTTCTATTTATAGACTCTTTTCTAATTGCATAACTCTAACCCTCAATCAATAATTTAGCTTGACTTGGAAGCTGGCCCTAAATTTAATTATTATTTTTATAGAAATCAAGCTTTAACTAACTAATGGACATAGGACTCAACCAATAAGATGCGATAATGCTCGGTCAATTAGGTATTCAGTGGAAAATAATTTATCTCATAAGGTTTATTTTTTTGAAGGAGTTTTATAATAACTTTTGATCATTACTTAAATTCATAGGAAGTGGAAGTGGCATTAAAGGAAATTCATTTTATGAAGTGTGGAAGACATTCAATTAGATATATTCTTATAAAGAATGTGATTTACTATTATTTTTCTATCTAATAATTAAGAAGGATGTCGTTAAGTTTCTAGAAGGTGCCAAATGTTCCAAGTTCATTATAACATTCTACACTAATTAATTCAAGGGCTATGGCTAGTTACAAGTACCATATCATTCTCCGTGCATGGGAAATAATTTAATAGTCATCTCCCTACAAGAGGAAAATAAATGAGTAAGACTTCTATTAGTTTATTTTACAAGCTCCTTTCAGCCTATCCTAATTAGTTTTTTGATGAAAAAGGTGGCCACTATAAATTATATAGGCGAGTGAAGTGATTACATTGAGAAAAATTCAAGAGAGGGGCAGATAGAACAACTGGATGCTAATTAGTCCATACTCTCCCCTAATAAATTGAAATAATTTTTATAGTTATTATAAACTTAAAAATAACCATGTTAGGTTAAAGGATATTCAATTGATATTACAACATAAATTGGGTGTTCTAAGTAATTTTGTTAGAAGTCTTCCACATATGAGGGGTAAAAACGAATAATTGAGAAGATTATACCATACAGATTAGTGAGGATACAAAGGATAGAAATGAGATCCTTGTTATTGACTTAACCATTCATGTTCAAGTTATGGATAAGCTAAACAAGGAGAAGGAGGATAGTATGGATGTCATTGACAATATTCTTGTCATTCTTTTGGAAACTGAAGGTGTTGTAGTACAAGAAATAGATCCATCTTTTACCATTATATGTATGATAATGTTGTGAAATAGGTATAATATGTTAGCTCATCTTCTATTATGATATTGTTGATCTCATTTTTGTATGAGGTCACTAGACTAATCTAGTCCCTAGATCTATTCAGACTCTATGATCTATCGAATCCCTAGATCTATCAAGACCTCAAGCTCTATCTAGACCCTAAGATCTATATAATCCCTAAATCTACCTAGACCATAGGATTAATCCAGATCTTAGATCAATCCAAATTCAAGCTAATCCAAACCTCAAATCAATTCAAACTTCAAACATATCCAAGTTTTAAGCTTATCTAAATCTCAATCCCAGTTTAAACCTTGATCCTGCCTCTGATCTAGATTCAATCCTATCCAATCATTTATGATCATTCAAATGATTTTCAATGATTTGGATAACTCAAATTCAAGTAATAAAATCTAAAATCCAGATCAAATCCTAAAATTCATACCAAAATTCAAGGTTCAAAGGCCCTATCCTGAAAGCCTTTTTCAATGATTTTTCAAAAACTTTAAACCCCAATCAAATGACCCTCAATTTATACTCTATCAATTGCATATTGATTAGGCATGTCCCTAAGGTCTACCCTTCAAATTTGAGCTCAATCTGAGGCCTTTAACCTCAAAAATTGGATTGAAATCTAAAGGCTACAAAACCTTCAAATATTTATAGTCTATGCCACTATACCTATCACCTAGAGAAATTTGACCTTGGAGCCTTCTCCAAAGCTTCTAACCACATTTAGACCCTTGATCATGATATTTTGAGCATTAAATTACATTTTGGTGGACCCACTTTGATCCTCAGTTGACTAGGGGTCAAAATGATCAAAATGCCCCTTAAGGGTAATGTTGGAGTTTTCTATAGACTTCAACATGGCCCTTTCAAATTAAGCATCAGAACCTCTTCCAATGCATCCTAATCACCATTAGGAGTACATCAAACTCAAGCCTTGACCTTGGTCAAACCTTGTTGACCAGGTCAACTAATTTTGACCAAAATACCCCTTAGGGGTTTGAATACTCATTATAAATCAAATGATCTCTTCTTTACATGAGACCACTTTTATTAGACTTCAAATATCAAACCAAACTTGTTGGACCTAAAACCAAGTCCTAGGTCAACCTGGTCGACCAAGTCAATCTAGGTTAACTAAACAGGCCTATTTAGGCCCAAACAGTCAAATTAACTAAAATAACTTCTCCAAACCATAGGACCACCTCCAACAAACTCTAAATATCCAACCAAATATATTGAGCCCAAACATAGACCCTGGGTCAACCTGTTTGATCAAGTCAACTGAGGTTAACCAAGTCAACCTAGGTTGGCCAGATCAACCCTTAATCTCTCATACTTTGAATCAAACCATAAATCAACATCAAATCCACTCAAACTCCTCTAGGCACATCACTTAATGATTTAGAATTGATTAGACCCTTTGACCCGGTCAATAGTTTCCCTGGTCAATTAAGTCTATAATTGGTCAAAGTTGACCCGTATAACCCAATTTAATCCATCTAGTCAACTTCACCTATTTGAACCTTATCAACCCCCCCCCCCCCCCCAAGCTTTAACTTTATTTTATCCCATGCCTTAAAAATTTCTTAACCATGGATGAATCCAATCTTATTAGATTTGACTAAGTCAAATCAATATAGAATTTGATTTGGTTAATTCATAGGATATGGTCAAAGCATGACTAACTCAAGCTATCTACCATCTAAATCAACTCAAATTCATGACCTAAATACATCATAGCCATTGTTGAATCAATTTCAAGTAGAGTTGACCAAGTCAACTTATTATACTTAGTCAAACTCCTCCCCATACACTCAAACTTCAAGTCCCTAGCCATCAAACTCCCTTCAATACATCTAACCATTACTTAACACTCTCCTCACTACTACCTCAGCGCTTACTTGACTGTTTGACTAGTCAAATAGTCAATATAAGTCATTATATGGGTCAAAGAGGGTCAAACCACTCCCTAGAGTTAATCCACTCTAGTTTAAATCATTCCAGCACCTCTAAGCAGCCTCTAGAACCTCCTTAAGATGAGTTTAAGCCTTAGATTAAACCCCTAAGCATCCGACATGGACTAAAAGCCAAAACACCCTTTCCACATAGGATGTAATTGTGTCCTTTGTACCCTTTAGAGTCTAGCTAAATAGATCATAGCCCTCCATTCAAATAGTAGAGGCTTGAATAGGGCAAAACCCCCACATGAACCCTCACTCTCAACTTGCCATTCTCTCTCTACTCAAGCCCTCTCAAACCCAAACTTCTATTCATTTGGACTCTCAACTCCTCCCTTAACCTCCCTCGAGCTCGATCAAGCCGGTCAAGGCTGCCGACAGCAAGCTTTCCAATGAACCCAATCATACTCCGTCCGAGGCTTCAAACCTTCGATTTAGGCGTTCTAAGCATATGGAGTCTTCTAGGGGATTATACGTGGACAAACAACAAGTTAAACCATCCCTTAAATGGTTCAATCCATCCTCAAACTAAGGTGAAAAACTAAACTCTAGTCTAGGACATCCTAGGTTAAACAACTTTTCAATAAGTGTGTTTTACACTGCGATATTTATTCCCCATTATTTATGTTCATGAATGCAATCCATGTTTTAAGTTTCAAGCTTTTTTGTTGAGTGAATCGAGAGAACAAGACGTTTAATCATTTCTAGGGCTTAAGCGTTAGTCTCGCCGCATGTACAAGATCTGAGCCGTTGATTTTCGAATCAACGATTTAGATCTCGCCATACCGCTATATGATACGGCTGCATTGAGGCTCTGATCGGTGAGATTTCCTATCCCGCTGTATCTAATCCATTCCATTTCATACTGTGGAGCATCTAACGATCAGGAGCTAGCGTTGACGTGGTTTAGGGGAAATTGTGCTTACATATCATTAAATGTAATGATTGTAGTGGCATAATCATTGGCATTTAATGTCGCTGCTAGTTAATCATTAACATGACTTCGATCTGCTAATCCCAACATGCCACGTCGCTCCTGCCAGCTCATTAATACAATTTCTAATTAATTTAAAATTAGTTTTTTTAAAATTTCTTCAAAAATTCATTAAAAATTAAATATTTATCCAAAAATTTTACACTATATCAAAATTCTCAGTTTTTTTATTTCTTTAATTTAAAATTAGTATTGATTCAAAATATCTTATATATTTTAAGTTATTTTAATTATTAATTATTTAACATTTTTAATTACTATTTAATTTAAAATAATTAAAAATATTTTCAAAAATTTAATTAATATATCTGAAATATATTCTCTGGTTTTAAGAAAATATTTGAAAGCTTACACTAATTTAATCTCAAAATTATCTTTCATATTAGCTATATCTAATTATATTAAATTTATTTAATTATCAAATTCACAAAATTATGTAAGATTGTAATTTAATTAAAAGAAAACTGATATTTTGTGCTAAATCTTTCATAACTCAAAATATTTTAAAAATTAATTTCAAATATTTAATATATTTTAAATATTAAATATAGAAATAATTAATTAATTACTTATAAAATCAAATATTAGTAAAATTTTATAAAATTAATTTTAAATCATGTTAAGTTTTTTAGAAAATATTTTAAGATTATATTAATATTATTTTTAAAATTAATTTAAATATTAATTAATTTTTAATATTTTAAATATATCAATTATTATAAATTTCAAATATTTTAAAATAAAACTCAAGTTAAATATGGAAATTTTAATTAAATTATTTAAAATTTAAAATGTTTTAATTCAAAATTAAAATTACTTAAAATATTTTAAATATTTTGAATAAAATTTAAATATTTTAATATTTTAATATTTAAATAATGTTAATTAAAGTTAAATTTAAGATATTCAATATATTTTAAGTAATTTAAGTTGTTTAATTGCTTAAGTAATTAATTAATATCAAATTAATTAAGTATTTTAATAAATTCATAAGTTTATATTAAATATTTTAAATAATTAAATAATTATTTTAAAATAATTTAATTTATAATTAAAATTAATTTAATATATATTTATATTTTAAATAATTTTTTAATTAATTAAATATTTAAATATTAAATTAATATTAAATTCAAATAATATTAAAAATTTTAAATAAACTTATTTTAAATAATTTTAAAATATCATAAAATATTTAATATTTAATTTTATTTAATTTATGAATTATTTTAAATACTAATTAATTTTAAATTATTTTAAATACTTTAATTACTAGAAAATATTTAAAATTCAAAAGAAATTCAATTTAAATTAAAAAAATATGTATAATTCATTAAAATTTTCAAAATTTTAATTACCTTAATTTAGAATTTATTCCGAAATTAAAAACTTAATTTATTTTGAATAATTATAATTATTTAATTATTTTTACTACAGGAAAATAGCATATTACCGGCGGATTTTCTGACGGAAAATTCTGAACTTTCCATTGGATTTTAAAATTTTCCGGCGAAAAAAATCCTTTGAAAAAGTTTTTCAATAGGTCAAAAAAATTTTCCGGCTCCTGTCTGGGGGAATTTGCCTGCCGGCAAAACTAAAAAATAATTTCAAAAAAAAACAACACCAGCCCATCGCTGCCCTTGCCCCGCAAGCAAGGTAGACAGCCAGTGCTGGCCTGCTAGCCAGCCCGCACCCGCCCCGCGCCCGCACAGGCCTGCTGGCCCACGTAGCCTGCCCGCTAGCCAGCCCGCATAAGCAACGCCCGCTGGCCCGTGTAGCCCGCCCGCAGCCCACGCCTGCTGGCCCGCGTAGCCCATGACGCTTGATGGATTTGAAGAGGAGACCTTAACTTTTTGGGACACTCAACCAATTTACTGTGAATGAAAACCTATTATAAAGCTTAATCTTTTATATTTAAATAATATATTACAAAAATTAAAATTTAAAATAAAATAAATTAAAATCAATTATTAAATTTATAATAAATAACATAATACGAACATTTTAATAAAAAAATCTATTTAAATCAAAATATTAAAATTAATTATTAAATTTATAATAAATTAATTATTTATTTAATAACTTTTATACTATTTAAAAATACATTAAAATAAAAATATTAAAGTTAGTAATTAATTAAAATTAATTACTTTAATTAATAACTAAAATAAGATATGACATTAACAATTAATTATAATAATTTATTAAATTAATAATTAATTAAAATAACTTATTAAATTTATAATTAATTAAAATAACTTATTAAATTTATAATTAATTAAAATAAGTTATAAATACTTAATAATTTATTAAATTTTCCGACGGAAAGTCCACCAGAAATCCGCCGGAAAATCTGTCTGAAAATTAGTCGGAAATATTTTATCGTAATCCATCAAAGATCTGCCGGAAAATGTTCCGTCGGTAATAAGTAATTTTCCTGTAGTGTTTTATATTTAATTAAATATTTTAAAACTTAAAAGTTTTTTTTTAATAATATTTTAAATAATTAGAGAATTAGGTTAAGATATTTTAATTTAATTAAAATTAATTTATGATATTTTGAATATTTAAAATAATTTTTATTATTTAAATATTTGAATATTCTATTTATATTTAATTAATTTTGACATAAATAATTTTAAAAAATTAAAAACTTTCATTTTAAAATATTTTCAAATTATAATGGTATTTTCAAAGATTATTTTAAAATTATCTTAATTTTTCAAAAAAATTAATTTTTAAAAATATATATGTTAAATTTTGACAGCTTTGAGGGAAATCTTGGAATTTAAAATATGAATTGAGCCAATATGAATAGAATTCATGGGTAAGGATTAGTGAATAGTTGTGTTCCAACTATTCACTAATCAAAGTATTATCTATGCTTATTACTTTTAAATTTTACATGTATAGGATGCACACACTCACCAAGTTTTAAGGCTCTCTTAGATCTAGGATTTGATGTGATGTTTGTATGCATTTATATATGTATGTAAAGGGTTAGTGACATTGATTTAAACCCATTTAACTTAGTGACACCTTAATAATAAAAATTAATGACTTATTTAGAGAACTTAGAAAAATTTTAGAAATTAAAATACATGTTCATTAGGGATATTTAAACTTAGTGACATCTACAGCCCATAGAAAATTCTCACTGATTTTAAAAATCATTAAGTCCCTTAATTAAATTAACTCAAGTTTAATGTATTAATTAACCCTTAAAGCATCCAAAAACTCTAATAAATTAAATTTAAATCCCAAAATTATGTATAATACCTCTAATTGACCAAAATTCAACCCTTAATCAAAGAAAAATAAAAGCCCCTTGACTGGACTTTAATTTCAAGTTTATTTTAATTTAAATTAAAAATTAATAATTAATTAAATTAATTATTTAAAAAAATAAAAAATTTTAAAAAAATTCTCAAATACTTGAGAACATCTCCTTAGGCCATTTCTAACATTTGGAGGTGATTTTCAGAAGTTTGAAGTTCATTTGGATTCAAATCACTAAAACCCCTTAATTAAATTAATTAAATAATTTAATTAAATATTCAAACTTCTAAAAATCATAATTAATTCCAAAAAATTCTAAATTAAGTAAACTTAAAGGCATTAGACTTCATTTATGATTTAATATCTATTAAAAATATTAAACCATAAAAAATAATTCAAATTCAAAAAGTCAACAATTCAGTCAACTTTAAGTCAAAACTTTAAAAATTCATAACTAAATATAGAAAAATTCAAATCCAACAAACTTATAGTCTAATTACTCATTGTAAGGCCAAAAATATTAAAATTCTAGAAATCAACTTTAATCCAAAAGTTAATTTTTGACCCACTTAATTAATGCATTTAAATAATTAAAATAATTCCAAAATTTTAATATTTATTCTAAAAATCCAAAAAACTATAATCTAACCTTAAAATCCAACAACCAATCATTTCTAATTAAAATTTATCAACCTTGAAACCTTAATCAATTCAATTTGCTTAATTATACCAATTACTACTAGGTAACCCAGGCCTACGAGGCTATTAACTTAGCCCCAAGAAAGGTGAAATAAACTTCACGGCCCAGTGAGCAACAAAAATGATAGCCATTTAACTTTAAAATTAATTCTAAATTATTAATATTTAAACTTTAATTAAAAATTTCCTCTAAGCCCTTCAACCAACCAAAACATCTATTAGCTTTAACCACTTGCCCGATATAAGACATTTCTAAGCCTCACATCCTACCTCACATATTTTAGATGGTTTGTTAGGACAACTAACTCTAGTCTTAGGCTAGGTCGGTGTTTACTTTTTTGCTGTGTGTTGGGTTTTTCATATTTTTCATTGCATACTAGTTACTTAATTATTTATTTAATTTCTGTAATCTATGTATTGATGTGATGGGTGTTAAATTTACCCTTAGATTAGAGATAATTTAAATGCTAATACAATCTTATGCAGATGATCATGCTCATATAAGACATAAAAATTAAAGGGGGTAAAATAAAAGTTAAGCTTTAAATTAATGATATTTTTTACAAATGTTTCAGAATGCTAAGTCCTCCTTTAAAAATTAAAAGAATATGACCAAGTGTGGCTATGATTTGAGTACTTTAATTTTTTATTAATTTTAACTACTTGGGATGATTTAATTATAACTGTTTATAGTAACCATGCAGGTTGTTTGAGTCTATATTTTTATTTTTATTCAATATAATTTAATTGTATTTGAGTTGTACAAATGTTGTAAAAGTATTTTAAGATGGGATATTGAATATCTAATCTGGAATCCAAAGAGAAGGGTGGCATCCCCTAGGGGAGAGTCCCTCTTCATTTTGGATATCCAGATTATGATACTTTGAGAATCTAAAGAGAAAAGAAAACACCCCATTCAAAGGGGAGTTTATTTTCATTTGAATATCCAGACTCAATGGATTCAAGGAGCCCACAGAAGGATGAAGAAGTGAAGAACGAGAAGAATCTCATTCTCAAAGTCACTTGTGTCTTAGGACTAAAAATCTAAGCTTGTTGTTAGTGGTACCTGGCCACTTTACTTTCTGTAAAATTTTAGGTTGTAATATTAAGTGGTACTTACCACATGGAGATTCAATTTAATAAATTTAATTGATTTTACTTATATTGATTATACAGTATAAATGTCATATTTTTCTAGCTTTATTTCTTGCATGTCGTTTTTTTTTTCTGGATTGATCGAAGGCTTGTAAGGGCATGAACAAAAATTCTTCTACTTTAATTAAATTAAAATTTTTAAGATAACATAAAAACTCTAATGATTTTAAGAATTAAGCTCGGGCTCGCCGAGGGTCTCATGCATCATCTTGAATCTTCTCTTTCTTGCTAGGCGCCTCTTTGCCTGTGGGTTATGACAGGCCACCTGACATATTAAAGTACAATCCTATTAACGGGAAGTTGTGCATTCCTTAGAATAAAATTTATTTTCTAAGCCTAATTTTAAAACTTCTTCATTCTAATTTAATTATTTATCGAGTCAACTAGCATGCATTGCATTAGAAATAAATTTCAATGAGTTTAAAATTTAATTACATTTTACTTTAAGCTTCATATTACCCAACACAAGTCAAGAGGCCAATTAGGATCTGCTTTAGATGTCGGTCACATTTTCTCAAACTTAACTAAAACACGTCCATATCACTCTTGCATAGAAGACCAAACTCATAGTTTAAAAGCGCTTAGGTTGTTAGCTGGCTCCCCAATATAGGTTGGGGTTAGTCTAGGTTTGCACTGCATTAGCTAGGTTCGGGTTACTAATTTTTAGTACACAATTTAGACTTAGGTTCTGAGGCTGGTTTAGACTATAAGACTTCAACATGTGGTAATTGAATCTTAACTTTTTAATAAAATTGACAATTTAAATTAAAAACTCTCTTCAACCTAAATTTAAGCCCAATACTTAGGATAGGATGGGGTGTTTCTGAAATGTTTCGGAATCTCAAAGCACATCCTAACTTTTCTCCTTTAACCTCAATGAATAAGTGTTCCATTATAACCTCATCCTTGTTGAAAA
This sequence comes from Dendrobium chrysotoxum, assembly GCA_019925795.1. Taxonomy (NCBI): domain Eukaryota; kingdom Viridiplantae; phylum Streptophyta; class Magnoliopsida; order Asparagales; family Orchidaceae; genus Dendrobium; species Dendrobium chrysotoxum. Next base: position 42,380,361 of record CM034303.1, on the reverse strand, counting down.
TTCCAATCCTCACCTCCCTTGATATTAATCTTTGAGAATCCTCAATAAAATTTCTATCCTTATTTTAATCGAGAGTATTCATAGAAAACTCTGATTCTTGTGATGTAATTACCTACGAGGACTTACGCTCGTAGGAGATTTAGTAACCCAGATCAAATTTTTTAAAATCAAGCTTTCAAAATTCAATTAATTATCTTTGGAAAAATTAAAGTCGACGATCATTATCGTCATATTCAAATGACTGATAGTAAATGATATTTTCTTTCTTCAGAAAGATATATCATTTTATTATCATGATTTTGATTATGAAATTAATGATCTCTTATCCAAATTATTGTAGTCAAACACTCGATCAAACATCATTTTGACCCTCTAGGGTCATATGTTGTCCTTCCCTGAGTTAATTATGATAATCAGGATAAATCTAAAGTTTTGTAATCCAAACCCATTAGGAAATGATATGTTCACCTCCCGAGAAGATATACCGTTCGTAATGACGTGTTCGATTTCAAAACTAAAATTCAAAAAATTAAATTCTCCTAAAGATAAATTAATCTTTTTCAAACTTCTACCTTTCAATCAAATAGGTATCTAGGGATGATGTAAAGTTAATAAATTATCATAGAAGAAGTATAAAAATAAAATAAAAAATAGAGATTTAAACAAAACAATCAAGAAAGAGCTATAAGACAACATATTGATGCGCCATTTTATATCTCCGCTCGATTGATGAGCATTTTCTTTCTTCAAGGCCTAGATATCAGGATTGAAGACAATTTTTTATAGAGGGAGATACAAGTGGATAATAGAAGTGTGCCATGATTTCAATAGTTGAATATACCTTCAACATGACAATATAGTAAACTAACTGCTCTATTAGTTTATTATTAATATAAGTTTTGACCATATATTATATGCTTTATAATGCTAATTAAGAGAACATATAAGACATTATCCAAAACTTTAAGGATAATGCATTGATTGCTATCTAAGCTAAATTGTTCTATCAACACTTTTAAATAGTGATATATGTATACAATTAATTAAAGAGGAAGAACTCCTTTAAGTGGCCTAAACATGTACTATTGTATATCATTTGAGATGAAGGCAATTTCTTGAGGTCTCACTATTTGCAAAGAACATGATGTTGTATTACTCTATGCCCTCTTCTATTCCAACACTGACCTCGCATGTAACGATGAGTTTATTCTGCAAGTGTTTCTCGTATTTACTTGTGTTGTCACAATCATTTGACAATGGGTAGGATTGTAAGTGGAGAAGGGCCAGCACACACAAGATTCTTGTGTTTACCATAAGACCATCCCTTTGAAAATTCTAATAAAGTTTTATATATGTAGTACTTACACATATAGTCTGATGAATATTTTATATCTTATTTGCAACAATGATTATAAAGACAATGCAATACAACACAATCTACTTGACTTAAAAAATATATTATCTAAAAATTTTAGTTGATCGTATACCATTCTATAGAAACAGGCTATGTATAGATTTATGTTACAATTATGTAGATCCATAGATCTATGGAATTAGGCATGAAAAGAGTAAATGGTTCAAATAAGTCAATAAGAAATAATGCACACAAAATATTTTTTTATCTATTTATTTAGTGCCACAAATAATGTATCTTTATTTTTTTATCTATTTATTTATCAAAGTAAATGATGTACAATTAATTTTGTTATGCTATAATTATTGTGATCATACTCTGATATATTAAAGTTATAATATACAATATTATAATTTTGTGATTGTACTAAGATGTATTAAAGCTATAGCATATTGTATAATAGTTGTTATGATTTCACTCAATTATATCAAAATAATAATCTTATATATTATACTTCTTATGAGTGAACACAGTTATGTGAAAGTTATAGCATATTAAGAATAGATTTGAAGCTTAATTGGACTTTTTTGAGCTCTGTTCAAACTTAATTCAAATTTTTTTTAAACATTCAAACCCTAAACAAATGAGTAATTTCATCAGAAACTTCAGACATCATAGCCAAACGTAAACCACAAAATGCTTGTCGCTTCTTCTTCGAGATCCCCTCCCACTCTCCTCCTTCGCCCTCCATCGCAAAGCCCCACCTGGTCACCCCCATTGCTCCTCCACCTCCGACCACAACACCATCGCCGCCTCCTTCTTCTTCGTCTGGCCACTTCCTCCATCTCTCTTTTCTTCCTCCGCCACATCCCGGCCGCCGCAGCCCGTGGACTCTTCCAGATGCCCCCCGCACGTCTCAGCAACCGCTACTTTCTAGTCCGCGCCGGGGAGTCCGTTTACGAGGGCATGGGCGTCCTCAACACCAACCCCGTCACCAAGACCTCTGTCGACAATGGACTCTCGCTGGAGGGCGAGCGGCAGGCGGCGCGCGCGGCGGTTGAGCTTCAGAGATTGGGGGCTTGTAGTGGGAGCTGCTGGATCTGGCCGTCGATTACACAAAGGGCGTATCAGGCCGCGGAAATCATTGCCTCCGTCAATGGAATCGATCGCAGGTTCAGGAACTCAGCCTAGTCTTATTTCGATTTCAGACTGTTGTTGATCTTAATAGTTAAATCCTAAAAGCAGTTTGACAAGATAACAGTAAAATTATGTTCAATTTTGTGGAATGATTCGGACATGTAATATAAGATTTAAAGCAATTAGTTTATTTTTGAGAACATGTAATTTAAGATTTAAAGCAATTAGTTTAAAGCAGGTTCATTACTAGGAACTCAGCCTAATCTTATGATTTGGGAACTCAACTATCATTTCACTTTTAATGTAAATTTATTCTCTATTTTTGAGAACATGTTTCTTAAAATAATAATCAATTATTATTAGGTTATCTACTTTATGGGCATTCTTTTTCTATGAGAAATGATAGAAGTTAAAGGCTTTGAGAATCTTTCAACTGAAAATTTCTTCTATTTCTCGATTTGTAGTCGAATAGTTCCTGAATATAGTTTTTTGGATGCCCGTGGGCTGGGTGCTCTTGAGGGAAGGAGCTTGGATGCTGTTTCCGAGGTGAGGGCTTTATGAAGTTTATGCGGTTGTTTTGATAGGTTTCTGAAACTTTTAGCCTTATGAGGTTTATGTCTTTTGAAATTTTTGGATGGTGTATGGCTTATATCTTCTAAGATTTTTAGTTTATATATATCTTATGGGGCTTATGCCTTTTGAGATTTTTTGGTATGCATATATTTTCTATGTTTATATATTTTAAAATTTTTTGAATGATCTTGTATCTTCTGAGGCTTTTATCTTCTTTGATTTTTAAATGATTGTAGAGCCTATCAATCATTTGCTCTTATAAAGTATTTCTAGTGAGGATTATATCCACTTCTAGCTTTCAATTGAGGCTACCTCTTGGGCGTGCATTCTCAGTCTTATAAGTGGAGATCCTTTTTGCCAATTTCCCTAATTAGATTTTTTTTTTTACTGATGATTATATGCATTACTAGTTTCCCAATGATGCTACCTCATGGGCATGTCTTGCAAGTGTTTTTGTTAGATGCAATGGAATAATAATTTATTTTAAAGAAATACTTAAAAAATACTTATTTATTTCCAATGGAAGTCAAGATAAAAAATCTAATGAAATGAGAAGCTCAATTTTAGTGATACAATCTTCGAGTATGTAAGGTCTGTCGCTCTTATTTAATAACTCCAATAATTTTTTTGTCATGATTCTTTTGATCTCCTCTATTTTTAGGCCGATGATTTTTTAAGTTGGTTTGAAATAATGGCCAAAATATTTTTGATGAATTATAAGTTCTATCTAATCTTTTAAATGAATGTATTTTTTCTATTGAATGTCCTCTTACACGATGGTAGTTATAATATTGAGATTGATCTATGAATTCTTTAAAAGTTTGTCTACTTGTAGTGTTCAAAATTTTGGATCTTTATTAAGATGTTAGCCCTTGATGTATTAGTGAGGTGTAATTGGGTGTCTCGGACTAAGTTTGGTGAGAATGATGTCTATGGTCTCTTGACTTCTCTTGCTTTTTTTTAGGAGGCCAATCATGTTCTTATATTGAAATTTTCCATTTGCTGAAGGATTTTTCACTTTAATGAGGAGTAGAAATGTAAAGTGTGGAGACCTCCAAGAAATACATCTCGTAACAACTCCAGATCCACTCATGGGATTTGACATGCTTTAGAAGAGAATCTTTTAAAGTACTCTTTTTAATGTTTCTCTCTCATTTTAATGAATCTTAGAAAGATGGGAGGAGTCTTTAATGATTCTTCAATTGATGATAACTTATTCTATGAAATGTCTAGTTAGATTGGTGAAAGTATAAATAATTTTACCCAAAAGGGAGTTGAATCATGTGCAAGCTTGTCCCTTAAGAGTTATGGGAAAAACCTAGCAAAGGGTTGCATCATTAGCATGTTGAATGCTCATAATAGTTTGTAGTGGTCAATGTGCTCATTGGGGGTCAGGAGTTCTGTTATATGTATCAATTAAAATCAACTTAAACCTATTGAAATAGGATGTTGAAGAATTGCATCAGTGAGGGGTGAAGATTCCTAAAAGGTTTATAGGATTTGAACATAAAGTTCTTCCATCTTTTGTACATAAACCTTTAAATTTTGGCTTGGGTGTATATTCTAATGTTCTTGATTGATAGATTGATTACTAGTCATTGAAAAAGTATGTATAGCATGTTGGGAAATTTTCGCATGGACAACATCAAACTATTACCTTCTAAAAAACTTGTAGTGGTAGACTGTATGTTTAATTTCTTATTATTGGGCAAAAATCCAGCATGCACGAAAAAAAATGTGTGGGAGGCTGTTGACCTCTCACAAAAAATTTTTGAATAAAAAATTTCTGCCATACCTGCCAAAGCCTGCAGAAATCCCGCGCCCATCTCGCCACAGCTACAGTAATAATGTTCTGTTCATTCGGCGCCGAAACGTCGTGTCTTCTACGACTTTGCTGGAGATAAGGACATCCCGCTCTCGTCGTTAAATACACGAGGAAATGAGACTTCCTTCCTACTCGCAGAACACCCCCTTTCGACCTCCACTCGACCGAAGCTCCTGTCACTGTTTCCATTCGCGAAACCCAGTCTCTCGATCGCAAGCTCCAGTGGCCATCGCACATCCCGTCGCCTCCAACCTCTGATAGAGCCCTTTCTCCGATCAAGCTCCAGTAACCTCCGACCTGCATCTAACCTGTAGTCGAACCCAGCCTCTTCGACCCTTTCTTGCCCTAGCCGAAAGTCTTCGCCCCCTTCGACGACCCTCTTTCCTGTTGGATAGGAAGTTACGACCTTTTGATCGGAAACGACGAAGGGAGCTCGATCGCTGTGAGGGTAACTTTCTTCCTTTGGAGCGCCTCTTCGGTTCCTTCATTGCTGCCCGACTTCGCACCCTAGACGACGTTCCTTTCCTGTCGGGAGGGAAGTTACGACATTTTGATCGAGAGCAAGGAGGGAGCTCGCCTGTTGTGAAGGTAACTTTCCCCTTTCGCGTGCTTCTTCCGCCAAATCCCATGAACCTGCCGAACTTTAAAGAGGAAAACGAAGGATTTATTCCACTGTGAGACTTACGGGCTGATTAAATCGGGTTTGGTAGGATTTAGCTCAAATCAGTTCAAATCCTATACCCAAATGCTCATTTAAGCGGGATTTAGCATCCTACATTGATTTTGTTTAAAATTAATTTTTTTATTATAATTAATTATTAATTATTATAATTAATTATATTAAATAAAAAAAATTAATTATAATTAAAATTTTTAATCACATTTAGTTATTATTAATAATAATTAGTTTTAATTAAAATAAATTATAATTAATTTATTATTGTTATGATTAATTATTACCATTAATAATTAATTATAATATATTAAAATTAATTGTAATTAATTTAATTTAAATTAATTATTATCAATTATAATTAATTATGATTAATTATTTTAATTATAGTTAATTATATTTTTTTAATTGTAATTAATTATAGTTAATTAATTAATTATAATTAAAAAAAAAAGGAAGAAAAGAAATGCAAGCTCTCCCTTCTCACTTGCCTCGGTCCACGAGCCAACACCTCTACCCCAACGCTCGCGAAGGTATAACCCCTCTAAACCCTAAAACTTTGAGAGCTCGATTTCGAAGTCTGCAGCACGACAAAACAACCACTTATACACGCTTTTCGTAGCGTGGTGGGAGGAAGTTCGTCGCGGTGCTCTCGACGAATCGGGTAATCACTTCGAGGGCTCATTCCGTCGTTCGCAACGCACCGGCAAGCCGCCTATACACGCTTTTCGTAGCGTGGTGGTAAGGGAACCCGGTGCGGCGCCTACGATGAAGTGGGTGATCACCTAAAATCTCTTTTTCGGCATTCACGGCGCACCGACAAACCGCCTATACACGCTTTTCGTAGCGTGGTGGGATGGAAAGCCGGTGCGGCGCCTATGGCGAGAAGGGGATATTCATAAGTATCCGCTCGTGGGGAAATAACTGTGTTTTTCAAACATGTGCTGTCGAAGACCCATACACGCTTTTCGTAGCGTTGTGGGGTATTGAAGATTTTACACGGCCGCGGTGTCCTCGAAAGAGGGCACCTACCATACACGCTTTTCTTAGCGTGGTGGGAAAGGCCCAGTTTTCTCGTAGTTTCCCCTAAACGGGGGAGACGCTGGGAGGCTGCCGAAATTTCGGGTGAAAATACGACTACACTCAGCCCTGTTTGAACTCAAAAGAACTTGTACTCAAACAAGAACAGATGACTTGTGAACATGAATCTGAACAAAACTCAAATGAACTATAACTTGAATTGGAATTAAATAACAACATTTGAACTACAAAGAGCTTAAACTCACAAATTCGGATCGAACAAAGTGGACTTGTGAACCTTTGGACATTGGATTTGAGCAAAATGTAAATGACATAGAATTTAAATGATTAATAAAGGCAATGACTTGAATCAAAGTTCAACCAAGAGCAATTTGATTTTGGACCAAATGACGCGAATTTGAACATCAGGAGACTTGAACTTGGATGATTTGAATAATATGGAACTTGAATTCGATTTGAATCGAATTCAATCAAGAAGAACCTGATCTAAACTTAAACTCAAATTAAATCCAGAACTTGAACTTGATTTGAATATCAAGTGGACAAAGCTTGGACTCAATTTGAATATGAAACGAATATGACTTGGACTCAAGCTCGGACTTGGACTCAAATGTGACATGAGAACTCGAACGGAACTCAGACTTGAATCAATGTTGGACCGCGGGGAATTCATTCCAATTAAACTTGAAACGAATGTTGAACTAAAATTCGAGCAAAAATGATATAAGACTTGAACACAAATGAACCCGCATTCAAGTGGGAGTTGATTTGAATATTAAGCATGACTTGAACATTTGAACTCAAGCGAAAACTTGAGTTGAACCACAAAGGACTTGAATCAAAATTCAATCAAAAGCAACTTGATTTCAACATTGAATTTGAACAAAAGCAAAGATTTGCAATCACTGTCTACTTGAAAATAGTGATGACTTGTAAGCAACATAATCAGACTTCTTGCTGTGATGCCTTTAATGGATAGTAAATAAAGGAGACATGCAACAAGAGTTCAAATTGGAGTGCGACCTTCCCACAAGCCATACAAATCAACATGCAAGCATATGTAGAAGCATGTAGCAGATGCTAAAATATCTCTACAATCTATAATAGTTCTGTGACAAGTGCGTATAAACAACGTACAACGAATATTGAGGATATTTGTACATCCAACAACAACTTAGTCGCAAGCACACACATCTATCTTTTAGAAGTGGAAAGACTCAACGTACAATAGATACGACAATGCTCTACAATCAAGACATCAACGAAAATATTCAAGTCCGCTAGCAATGTAATAGATATAGTGATTCGCTAGTTATCATACACTATGAACACAGTAAGTCTACAGGCAAAGCAAGAGAAATGAGGAAGATATAACTCCCTTTCAACCGATGATAACTAATTTGCAAATGAATACACAGTATTCTATCCATGAGTAATCATGCCTAATGTAGTCTATTGGAAAACAACAACCACTGAATTGCTATGAATACGAAAGGTCACTAGCAAAACATAGAGGAGATTGTGACAAATGAAAGCATTTGCAAACTATGTAGCAAGGGGAAGTGAGTATAGTAGGATCCTATAGTCAACACTTGTAAAATCATAGATGAATGCATCAGTCTTCTACGATACGAGGCCAATGTACATCAAGTGTAATAGTGTTCTATAACTGGCTTCAAAGCACAAGTGGATACATCCCAAAAGCAACAAAGTCAGAGTTGATGACATTCTTCGTAACAGTCGTGCAAGAAGATGACATAGTTCCTACTGCATTCATATGAAAATATTGGTGAAAGGGTTATAAATGCCTGAAGATACTACAACTTGCCCACAAATGAATGTGGAGAGATCATCCAACATCAGTCGAATACACCGATCCCCAGCAAGTAAAGGCAGGTGGGAGGCGACGAATGTAAGTACCTACGAGCTTCTGTAGGAAATCAGCTACATACTTAACATGCTGTCTACAAGAAGGATGCAAAAGGACTATAGTAGATAGCAACATCTACAATCAAAGCAGGAGATTCGTTAGTGCACTACGATCCCCCTGCAGTAAGCAACTAGTGCACGATAGTCTACATGTACAATGCAACAAACAGTTCAATCCCCAAGCTGCTACAATACGCCACCGGATCCGTAACATTCATGCAAGCGGACAGAAGGCGTTCACAAATACTCCTAAAATATTCTCGCACGTGCACCTTAATTTGTATACACATAGGAACATAAAAAGGGGTAAATACAACCAAAAACTTGCATGGGCCCCGACGAGCGTGTTATTGGTACACACGTGACGTCTAGGGATGCTGCGCGAGTCAATAAATTTGAACCCGATCCTCCTAAAATAAGTAAATAGGAGTTGACAAGGTTCGATAAATAATTATAAAGTGCCCCCAAACACCCGCATGGGCCCCGACGAGTGTGTTATTGGTACACACGTGACGTCTAGGGATGCTGCGCGGGTCAATAAGTGAATTCCAGTTCGAGCCCGCTCCTCCTATACGGGTAGATAGGAGTCGACACGGCTCGAACCATTAAATAATTATGCGGTCGCGAGATTGACCGGGATATTTATTTTATAGTTCATATTAGGCCTTTAAGGCCTATAATCAAGAGAATTCACTAACAAAGGTACAAAGCTTACGAAACCTGATCCTCTATCGACAGCCCGATAGAGTTGACAAAGTTTCAACCCATAAATATAAAGGACCATAAAGTCACCCCGATGATGGCCGTGTTGAACGTAGATCTCAACCGGAGGGGTTAATTTCAAATATTTCAAAATGCCCTCAAACCTTCACAAAATTCAAAATATTTTCAAATAACCCCTTATACCCCGATGATGGCCGCGTTGACTGAAGATCTCAACCGGAGGGGTCCACACAAATATTTTCAAATGCCTCCCAAATTAAATCAAAATCCAAAACTCCATGAAATTTCCCAAAATCAATCCTAAATTCTAAAATATTTAAAACTGAAATCCAACCATCAACTACTTAAAGCATAAAATCCATCCAACCTCCGCTACAATTTGCCGAGGTAGACAAATCTGAAAATAACTGTAGCTCACATAGAGCTAATGCCTAGTCGAAAATATCACTAGGATATATTCTCAAACAATCTCCTGCTAGCAAGGACGTTGTACGAGTCGTCTAACCGGCAGTTTCGCCGCCAAATGTCACTGCAGGATAAACGGTTATGACTCGGGGCCCTCTGAACCAGGTGGTCGCCGTCAAATGACACCATTATATTATGATTATGGCCAGAGCCCGTATGCTCCCCAATGGCATCAAATCCTTGAGATATGAATCAATAGGATATGATCGATAGGGCATAAAGCCCTCTGTTAGCTAAGGTGGATTCAAATTGGTCCCCTTAGACAAATACCCACCCCAGGTCTACAAGGTACCCTTGGACGAAGCAACCCATGGCTGTCGACAAGGATCCTTCTGTCAGGTTGGGTCGACTACCTCCTCTGACTAAGTAGACCAGGGACAATGATGGCCCGGGACGACGGAATCATGGGATCTTGATTGGGTCCATCATCCATTCCCCCACCATCCGCTTTAAGTGCAAGATGGTGAAAATTTCCAATTTTAAATATTAACCCTTTTAAATCTCCAACCTTTCAAATTCCCAACTCATGCTGCTACTATAGCCAGATAACACGTATCTCTACGTATCTGATTGACGATTAGCCTTAATCGAAAGTTCTCTCTCGTTATCGTGAGGGGTAATTAACTATAGGGGCTTGCGCCTATAGGAAACCAGAACTCAGATCATAAAGTCCTCGTAAAATGAGGGCGAAATCTCTGGGTAGTGTCTAATCTACAAACCCATCTGCCTTCCAAAATTTATCCCGGAACCTAATTTTGTTAAAACTCCCCTCGAAGAAAGCACAAAACGGGCGGAGGCCAAGGCCGAATTTTCGGAGCCCACAGATTTCTGGCGACTCCACTGGGGATTAGTTTTTCTTTCCATCTTTGGCTAGTCATCTCAGTGCTATAGTAGTAGTTATTTTAAACCCAGATTTAAAATTTCGAATCTTTCAAAATGAGCATTTAAAGAATTAAAATTTTGAATAATCTAAAAATGAGCATTTAACAAATTTATCAGGATAACGTATTTAACAGTTTTTTAAATTTGTATTATTTGAATTTGCTCGTTAATGTTATCTATTTTTATTTTCTATTCTGTGCAAGTCTCTGTATTTTTGAAAGTGTGGGGTGATGTATCAAATTTTGATCACTAACCCTTACCTTTCATTTATGCAGATGGATCTACAGGATACGCCGACGACTGTCCAGTTGGGACAAGGAGCCAAGATCCAACTGGCGAATGCTATCATCGAGACAGGGAATGATGGAGCTACCATCCAGTTTGGTAGCGTTGACTTCCCTGCCGTTGTTGAAAGGACTACCGCCATTCCTACGAATGACAGAAATGGTGATGGGTCTACTAGGAGGCTCCGCCCTGCTGATACTGCTACCCGTCGTGTACATCTGCTGGGCCACAATCTACTATTGTCGAAAATCCTCGTAGGAGGATTTCCGTATTTGAACGGCTGTCGCAGCCAGAGATCCCGGTCACTAAGAGGATTGTAGCTGATGGAAGGATTTCTGTGGTGGCTGCGAACCCCACTTTTCTGTCAACCGGGTTATCTGCACCCGTAAAGAACACTTCTGAGGCTTCCACATCTGGAGGAAAACTGACCAGAGGCAGAGGAGAAAACTAAATGCTGAGCTTCGGGCTCAGCAACAATTCTCAACCCATCCCTCCAACCTGCCAGCCTAAGAGCCTGAAGTAACCATTCCCATCCGGAATGGGTTCACAAATCTGAAATGGTTGAAGAGAAACAACTCAACTGGGGAGCTGAAGAAATTATTCTGGGACCGACAGCCTGATGTCCCAACCCCTCCAAAGAAAAAGGAGCCTGAAACTCTTTCAGCCCGGGAATATCGAGTCCTGAAGACCGTGAAGGAGAGAGGACTGAAAAAGAGAAGATATCAGCAACCGCTGATGGTCGAAGCCAGGAGAATTCCACCAAGAGAACGTCTGTTTCTTGCTGTGGAGAAAAGAGAAGGAAGATCTGCCCCGCGCGGTGAGCATCGGGGTGTGACACTTGAACCACGCGTTCAGGGATCCATCGCCGAAAGGTCCCGGTCGAAGGGAAAGGAAATCTGGAGGCCAAAGCCTCGCAGAGAAGAAGATAATAGAAGAAAAAGAACTGATTCGGGTGTGACATCCAGTACAGCTTCTCGGAGATCCACCCCCGTCAGTAAACAATATCAGAAATGGGTCCAAAAGAAGACCCATGATGATGCCAATCCCGATGGTAGACACCTTGGAGAATCCTCCAGGGGATCCCGTCACTCACCAACTCCTCCCAAGGAAGAGACGACCAACTTCGACCGTAGCCCACAGATCGAAGAAATCTTCGTGCCGAATCAAGAACCGGAGATCCAGTGGCGCCGCCGCTCAGAGATCCGACTACTAGAAGAAGAAGAGGAAGAAGATATGGGAGAAGAAAATATTGAAGAATATATGGAAGAAAATATAGAAGAATATGTTGAAGAAAATTTAGAAGATGTAAATAACACCTTAGACATGGAAGTAGTCTACATGGTGAGACACATCAACGTTGATGATGAAGCTTACTACGACGAAGGTGAAGATGATGATGACCGCTGGCAACCACCGCCTAGACAAGTATATCGACGCCGCTATGAAGCTGGGTCCACCACTGGCGGAGGTGGTCATTCCCAAGGGGAGGACGAAGTTGAGGAAGTAGAAGGGAATCCCCCTGATCCCGAAAACATCACACTCGCTGATATGTGACGACAGATGAGACGGCAAATGAGAGCCAAAGACAGAGAAATCTCTCAGTTGAATGAAAAGATGACAGAGATGATGACTCAAATGACAATGATGATGCAGATGATGCAAAAAAATGTTGCAGTTGGTTCTATGCCCAATCCTCCCCCTGATCCTCCAAACTTCCAAGCGCCACAAGTATCAGGAGTACGTAGAGCTCCTGAAGGTGACAATGAAGTTAATAACATCACCCGCCAGCCCACTCCGCAGAATATTGCAAGTACCTCCGAACCTGTGACTGCTGCACAGCTAGAAGGAATCATTACTGAGAAGATCAAGGCTATTATAGCTATTGATCAGGCAGAAAAATTGGTATGAAAGGGTCGCCCGTACCCGGCAGAGTATGATCTGGTGCCATACCCGAAGGGATATTCTGTGCCAAAGTTTAACACTTTTGACGGTAATAAAAATCCTAGACAGCACCTGGCGCAGTTCAAAGCCACCTGCGGGAACACTGGAGGAAATGATGCTCTACTCTTCCGACAATTCGTTAGCAGTTTGACGGCAGCTGCTTTCGAATGGTACGCTGAACTACCAAACGACTCTGTAAAGACTTTTGCAGAATTAGAAAATATGTTTGTAAAGAGGTTCGCCAGTGCAACCGAGAAAATAACGATCGCTGACCTTGCTCTGAATAAGAGAAAGAAGGAAGAATCAGTGACCAAATACATCACTCGCTGACGCAACTTGAGCATGAAATGTGAGCAGCAGCTTGAAGAAGAGTATGCCGTATAGTTGTTAATGAGAAATATTGATGACAAAATGCAACCATTCCTGTGCATGGCTACAATCACCATATTTCAGGATCTACTGGATAGAGTGGCAAAGTTCGAGAAACTGAATTTGTCAAAATCAGAAAGTTATTCTGATAAGTCTAAGAAAACTAAAGCCTCAGGTGCTAGAAGAGGTGAGGCTGATTCCATATTTTTGCCAGAGCTGATAAGGAGAAACAGATGATGTATAATGTAGACAAAGGCAAGCAGTCGATGCAATATCAAGAAAAACCTAAGCAGGTCTACAACCCTAACCCCCAGTCGAAGCTGATACTCTGGGGTAATGACAAACCACGAACCTATCAGGGCGGTGGAGAGCGCCCGAGGCAAACAACGGGAACTGGTGATCGAACGTTCCCCTCCCTCAAAGATAAAATGAATAAAGAATATTTATTTAAAAGGGAAAGTGTCGCCAAATTATTTCGACAGGCATTGAAAGCGGATTTAGAATTGCCAGAGTGCAAGAGACCCGAGGAGCCAAAACACAGTGGCGATCCAAACTACTGCCCATATCATCGGGTAATGAGTCATCCAATCGAAGATTGCTATGTCTTCAAAGATTGGCTAGAAAGAAAATATCAAAGAGGAGAGCTCACATTATCCGACAATGTGCTGACTCATCCCAGAAAAGAATCAACTCGGGTAGTTACGACTTCCTCCGTACCCCCGATTGAAGAAAGGAGAAAAGGAAAGAAGCCAGCTCAAGAAGAGCAGTGGGAGACTGCGGTCTCCAAGGAAACTGTGAAAATGCTGAAACAGCTCGAAGGAGTTCCGGGTGTAAAATAGAAATCTCCTATGGAGCCAGTATTAAATCTGAAGGCACTGCCTGTGGCACAAGCATCTGCTTCTAAACAGCTTCCCAACCAAGCTAGAACTTCAAAATCTGGAAAGGTGAAGCCCTCCAAGAGGAAGACCAAACTGAAGAAACCCAAGGAGAAAAAGACTACTACTCAAAGGGTCATTGACAGTTTGGATGAATATTATCAGACTGCGAGACGCCCTATTAAGCTTGCTGATTTCATATCAGAGCTTAAAATAGAGGAAGTTGAAGAAAGCAGTGAAGACTCTATTCCAGTGGAAGTATGTCGGGTCATCTCAGTGGCGCCAAATACATTGACGAAAGAAGAATGTACTGAATATATACCTTCTGAATACTGTATGATGGTATCGCCAATGGACTACAGTTCAGAGGAGGATCTGTATTTTTCAAAGGAAAATGAATCGGACCCCGACATAGCGTCACAGATAGGACATGTAAATCTGGGAGGTGACTCTGAATCAACAGATGAATCTCTAGACGCGACGATGGCTGAATCTGAAGAAAACACACCGTCAAATGAGTCTGAGCCAGAAGAGATCGCTCAAGTGCAGTTGAGAAGTGGCAAGATACTGTCATCTCCGCCAAAGAAGGAGATCTCCAATAAAGATAAGGGGAAGGAGATAGTTGTCAACAAAGACATTATCTCCAAGGACCCCAAGAAGAAAGATATTCCAGTCAAGGGAATAGATTATAATATCTTATCCCATCTGAGGAAGATCCCTGCCCAGCTCAGCATATACGACGCTCTGGTGATGTCTAAGGATCTTCGGGGGACTTTGATTCAGGCTCTCAAAGACCCTGAAAGGTACGAGGCGTATTTCGCTGAACGCAACCTGACTGAGGTCCTGCAAGCTCGTAACGAGCCGTTCATCACTTTCACCGAGGATGACATGATGCTCGGGACTGCAGACCACAATCGACCTCTGTATGTTACTGCAGAGAGTGATGATTTGGTAATCAGTCGAATTCTGATCGACCCTGGGTCCTCCATCAACCTTATGAGCTTAAAAGCACTAAGGTCGTTGTGCCTCAACGTGGAGCACCTCGGGTCAGATAAGCTTATGGTACATGGTTTTAACGAGAAAGGGCAGAAAATCCTTGAATCGTTTATGCTACCTCTTGTATTTGAAGAATTCCATACAGAAGCTAAATTTCATGTGATTGATGCGGATACTTCATTCAAGGCGCTCCTAGGTCGCCCCTGGCTGCATGAATATGGCGTTGTCCCGTCAACATTACACCAGTGCATGAAGTATCTCAGGGATGGAGAGGAGTTCAGAATCTCTGGTGACATCCAACCCTTTACAGTCCATGAAGCAACAGTCTATGAAGATGCGCAGTACTTCATGCCAAAGAAGCAAAAGTTATCAAACTCTCTAAAGGCTCAAGCATCTAACCCAAAGAGTGCAAAGCAACCTGAACAGAAAGGTGAGAGGAAGCAGGTGGGGAGAAAGAAGGCGACGCCGACTCTTCCCAAAGAAGCTACCACTTCCACTTCTAAAGAAAGAAAATATGTACCTCATCTTGGGAGCGACACAGATGAAGATGATGTCACCCCTACATAATCCCAGAGGGTATGCCATTCGATGGACGAATGGAGTATGGAGGTCGCATATTCAAATAATGATTATGACTACGACTCTATCTACATGAACACGGTGCAAGATGTATTCTCTAGAAGGATAGATAGCCTGTCAATCTTAGACAGCGTGCTTGTAGTCACTCGCGTTCCCCTATAGTATTTCAAAGAAATAATTCCACGAGATGTACATAAGGTTGAAGAACTTGTGACCCGTTATCTACCTCCGATCAAAAAGGGGATTGAGTCAGGGAATATATTTTATTCCGCAGGAAAGCTCGAAGAAGTGAATCGTGATTGGGACCATGTCTTCATTGATTTTGAAGAATTGCTACCTACGAGGCTATCTAGGTTTAATACCAAAGGCATTCAAAGAATGTTGCGAAAGTGGATCAATATTCCCACCTCCAAACGACAACTTCGTATGTGCCTAAGTCTCTAGTATGGAAGGAATCCACGTCCAATGCGGCGGAAGGAGATGAATGCATATAAAGGTATTGGATTCGTCAGGCGAAAATGCATCCGGAAGGAGACTTGCCGAGCCATCACTTGCAGGGAAGTTAAATCCAATGACGGTTCAGATGAAGAAGTCTATGAAGCTGATGAATACAACGATCAGCCTCTAGAGGCCAAGCCTGCACCCGAAGAGCTTGAGGATGGTAGACAGGCGGCCACCATGGACGAGCTAACAGAAGTCAACTTGAGAACCGAGGATGACCCTTGCCCAACCTTCTTTAGTTTCCTTCTGCCAGAAGACCAAGTGGAAGAAATTAAAGAACTTCTCTGTGAATTCAGAGATTGCTTTGCTTGGTCATATGCTGAGATGCCCGGCTTATCCCCTGATGTAGCAGTTCACAGGTTAGCAATCAAACCAGATGCAGCACCAGTCAAACAAGCTCCAAGGAGAATGAGATTGGAGATTGAAGAACAGGTGATTGCAGAAACAAAGAAACTCATAGAGGCGGGCTTCATCCGAGAAGAAAAATACGCCGACTGGATTGTCAATATTATCCCCGTGAAGAAGAAGAATGGTCAGATACGTATCTGTATTGACTTTCGGGACCTCAACAAGGCGTGTCCAAAAGATGATTTTCCACTGCCTGTATCTGAACTCCTGGTAGACAACACGTCAAACTATGACATGTTCTCGTTTATGGATGGATCATCAGGATACAATCAGATCAAGATGGCGCCCAAAGATGAAAAGCATACATCATTCAGAACGCCCATCGGTATTTTCTGTTACACAGTCATGCCCTTTGGCCTAAAGAACGCTGGTGCCACTTACCAACGGGCGATAACACATATTTTTGATGAGCTGATACACCAGAAGATAGAGTGCTATGTAGATGACCTTGTTGTTAAGAGCATGGATCGGAAAGATCATTTAAACGACTTGAGAATTGTATTCAAGAGGATCAGAAAGTTCGATCTAAAGATGAATCCCCTTAAGTGTGCTTTCGGGGTCTCCTCCGGTAAATTTCTTGGCTATGTCGTTCGTCATCGAGGCATATAAGTTGATCCCAATAAAATCAAGGCAATTATAGAGATGCCACCGCCAAGAAGCCTCCGTCAACTCCGCTCCTTGCAAGGGCAACTAGCTTTCATTCGACGATTCATATCGAATCTGTCGGGTAGGTGCCAACCATTTTCAAAACTGATGAAGAAGGACGTTCGCTTCAAATGGGATGAAGAATGTCAAGAAGCTTTTGATAGCATCAAAAGATACTTGTTGAATCCACCCATTCTGCGCCAATTCCGGGGAAGCCTCTTATACTGTATACAGCTGCATTAGAAGAGTCCCTCGGAGCGTTGCTAGCCCAGCACAATGAGGAAAGAAAAGAAAATGCACTTTATTACATCAGTCGGAGATTAATCGGAGCAGAGATACGTTATTCTCCCATTGAAAAGCATTGCCTGGCGTTGATCTTTGCGGTCCAGAAACTCCGCCACTATATGCTCTCCCACAAAATCACCTTGATATTAAAGATCGATCCGCTGAAGTTCTTGATGACAAGACCAGCGTTGACAGATCATTTAGCAAGTTGGGCGGTGCTATTACTGCAATTTGATATAGTGTACATGCCACAGAAGGCAGTAAAGGGGCAAGCTCTGGCAGATTTTCTCGCCGCACATCCAATTCCTGCAGACTCCCCGCTCAATGATGATTTGCCAAATGAACAAATCATGCAGGTTGATGAAGAAGAAAAGCTACCATTTTGGGAGATGTACTTTGACGGGGCATTGTCTATCAAGACTCCCAGACCTTCAAATCTTGCAAAGGCCCAAGCTGGTATCGGTCTCGTCTTCATAGAACCCGAGGGAGGTATCATGAGATTCTCGTTCAGTCTAACTGAACCTCGGATCAATAATGAAGCCGAATACGAAGCTCTAATAGCGGGATTGAAGATCGCAATTAGTGTCCAAATCACAGATCTCCAAATTTTTGGTGATTCTCAACTTGTGATAAACCAAGTCCTGGGCATTTACAAGATCTGCAAACTTGAATTGGCCCACTACCACCGACGAGCTCTTGAGCTTCTAAAACAAATACCGAATGTCAAGATAACTCAAGTTCCTCGAGGACAAAATGCAAAAGCAGATTGTCTAGCCAAACTAGCCAAGGAGCTTGCAAATAAAGACAAAAGGCACCTATATTCATTGCAGTTGAAAATCGCCAGGT
This sequence comes from Dendrobium chrysotoxum, assembly GCA_019925795.1. Classification (NCBI taxonomy): domain Eukaryota; kingdom Viridiplantae; phylum Streptophyta; class Magnoliopsida; order Asparagales; family Orchidaceae; genus Dendrobium; species Dendrobium chrysotoxum. Next base: position 42,362,029 of record CM034303.1, on the reverse strand, counting down.
CTTAGAGCCAACAATCTTACAATTCCCGCAGGCAGAGGGAATACCAGGTTCAAGCCATCAGGATGCAGCCCCGGTTGATCCTCAACATCCCCAACAAATCACTACTAAAAAACAACCAGGGGAACATCAGGTAGTAAAGAGACGAAGAACTGGTAGATTCTCAGAGTCGTGGTTGGATTGCTTAGATGTTGAAGTCGAAGACGATTAGAGGCAACCATTCGTGGACTACTTCAAAGAAAGCAAACTCCCAACAGATAAATCTCTAGCTGCACAAATTAGAAAAAGAGCGTTACGATACGCGTTTGTCAACAATACGCTGTACCGACGAGCTTTTGACCAGATGTGGTTACGATGCCTAGGGACCAAGGAAGCTGATAAAGTGTTGGCAGAAGTTCATGAAGGACTCTGCGGAGCACACCAGTCAGGTCCCAAGATGGCTGCTAAAATCAAAATAATGGGTTATTACTGGCCTACGATGGTGAGAGATTGTATCAACCATGCTAAGAAGTGCCACGAATGTCAAATTCACGGTGATGTTATTCATCAATCGCCAAATCCACTACATCCAATGATAGCGTCCTGGCCATTTGAATGTTGGGGCACAAACATAATTGGGCCGATAGATTCGCCTTCTTCAGCGGGGCACCGCTTTATACTGGCAGCAACAGATTATTTCTCTAAGTGGGCAGAAGCGGCTCCATTTAGGGAAGTCACGTCCGAGCACGTGATCAACTTCTTCACCCACAATGTCGTCTACAGATTCGGTGTACCACGCCGGGTGATCTCAAATAATGACACGGCGTTCAAGAGTACAAAAATCTATAAGTTTTTAAATCGTCACAAGATTGACTGGCGGTACTCGTCTATATATAACCCAAGAGCCAATGGTTTGGCTGAGGCCTTTAACAAGACGCTGGTGAAGTTGTTAAAGAAGATCCTCACCAAGAGCAAAAGAGAATGGCATACGAAGATGGCAGAAGCGCTGTGGGCGTATCGTACTACCTACAAAACACCAACCAAAGCCACTCCCTACTCACTAGTGTTTGGGGCTGAAGCCGTCTTGCCACTAGAAGTTGAACTACCGTCTCTTCGGGTCGCTATCCAGAATGAGCTTACTCAAGAGCAGAATGCTCGCCTAAGAATGGAGGAGCTCGATGCACTCGACGAAGTTAGATTACAAGCCCAGCAAAACTTAGAGATCTACCGGGGAAGGATGGCGAAATCATTTGATCGGATGGTGCGCCCTCGGTCCTTTCAAGAAGGGGAATTGGTCCTAGTGCTGAGAAGACCAACCATCCCTCACCGAAAAATTGGTGGTAAATTCATATCCAATTAGGAGGGTCCATTCGTCATCGAGAAGGTGTATCAAGGAGGAGCCTACCAGCTTATCGATCTACACGGTCAGAGGCCAATGCCGCCGATCAACAGTCGACACCTGAAGAAGTACCATGCATAAGATTGCCCGAAGAAACGTTATATTTAATGTACTGTGTATTTCATGCATATTTATATACACTTTACATTTCACATTTTTGAAATTCTCTTGTGTTGCAAAAATGCATTTCAAAATCACCTTGCAGGACATGGGGCATTTTAAATATTTATTTGGGTTGACATCGTGCTATGTGCCGAGATCCCCAAATAAATATTTAAAATCAAGATTCCAAATTTATTCTATTCTGAAATGTCCTTGCAAGATAGGGGCATTTTAAATATTTATTCGGGTTGACATCGTGCTACGCGTCGAGATCCCCAAATAAATATTTAAAGTCACAAAATTTCAAATTTAGTATATTATGAAATGTCCCTGTGAGACAGGGGTCATTTTAAATATTTATTCGGGTCGACATCGCGCTGCACGCCGAGATCTCTGAATAAATATTTAAAATCATCAACGCAAATATTCTTTTATACTGAAGAATACAACGAATTCTTTTCAAAGTATATGCAGGTGAGCTTCAAAAGATTGAGACACCACCTCCTCCAACAAACCAAGATTCAAAAGTTAGAAAAGAGACTTTTATGACTGCACACTCCAACAAATTGAGCCGAAACAGCTTGAAGTTTTTTAACAGCCTGAAGTTTAAGGTTCGAGTGGGTGTAAGAGGTCGGATCCAACAAGCCCAAATATGGCCGGATCGCTGGCAGCTCCGTCTACTCAACACGCCATAAGAAAGGCCGTAGTAGAGGAACCCCCACTTCGTCAACCCGTCAGTGGGGACTGTAGGAAGTACGAAGGCAAATTTGACTCGATAAGTTCAAGTGATCGTAGTCTACCAAATTCTCCTAATTGACCGGAGAATCAAGGTTCCGGTGGGAAGGAGAAATCTTGAGCAACTACCAAATGTACGGAGGCTCTAAATCTTCAACCACGAAGGATGACTCCAAATCTAACAACTTCAGCAAAATCAGCATTGGGAAGCACATTTCCCCTAGCTCGAGTCTGAAGCCTGAATGGGTGTAAAAGGTCGGATCCAACAAGCCCAAATATGGCCGGATCGCTAGCAGCTCCGTCTACTCAACACGCCATAAGAAAGGCCGTAGTAGAGGAACCCCCATCTCAACAACCAGAGGACGAAGAGCTGTCAAATCCCAACTCGCCCGATCTGATGAACTCAAGTGACTCAGATTAAAGTCTCCTCAAGTGGTTAAGGATCAAGATACTACCCAAGCTTGGTACTATTAACCGAATCCAAAACCTGTAAATCCTTCAACAAATCCGTAAAGCACAAAGCGAGGATCGAATGAACTTTTCTTCAACAAGTCCATCAAAGCACAAAGCAGAGGACCGAAGAAAACATCCCAAAGTTCATGAAAAGCCTGAGGCTGAACTAAGAGGATTCTGTCATCAACAAGTCTGTTATGCACAAAGCTCTGGACCGATGACTTTTCGCCACTGACCTAAAACAAACCTAAAAGGTTTAGGTCATTGGCATCTACTCCTTCATCAAGCCCGTCAAAGCTAGAAGCAAAGAGGCGAAGGTATAAACCACCTGACAAGTCAGTAAAGACAAATCAGGTAATTCTCCGTCAATGTCCGCGGCACAAAGCACAGGACAAAAGGAACCAAAATCTCAGGGAAACTAAAGCTATAAAAAAAGGTATCCCGAATGACATCTACAAGTGTCCCTAAGGGCTGGGGGCATTTTAAATATTTATTTGGGTCGACATCGCGTTGCGTGCTGAGATTCCTAAATAAATATTTAAAATTATCTACAATACCATCAACACAATTCGAAGTACAACCACAGAAATCACAGGAGCAGTAAAAAGAGAGCTCATCAACAGCTGGATTTATAAAATTAACTTATTTTATTCATTCAGAGTTCATATACAAATTTACAAATCTCATTCTTTTACAAGTTTATAATAAAAAAAGAGAGAAAAGTACAATGTCCTCCGCAGAGGACTACAAATTTATCTCTTAGACTATGCCTGAAGAGGAAGTCAACAGCTCTCCTCAGCTCCTTCCAAAGACCAGGTGCTCTGCACTTCTGGAACCTGCACAAAGTAACAGAAATATCAGCAGAAATAAGAGACTATGCAAGTATATGAAAAAGTTACTAAAAAGAAAAGTGTACCTGAAACCAAGGTCTCCCGTAGTAGCTCACAAACTAGTGTCTCGCTCCTGGAATCTGCACAGGACAACAAGGGTCAGTAATCAGCCAAAGAAAGAAAAGGAACAGAACAAACAAACTAAAAATGTACCAGAATCAAATCCCTCGGTAGCAGTGAGCTGGCTAGATCCTGTCTGCACAAAAAAACAGAGAAACAAAGAATTGTCAGTACAATTATAAAATCAGAACTGAAAACTAAGGAAACAGTAGTGTCAAGAAGAGAGCAGAAAGTGGCATTACTATTTACTATCATCAATCTACGAACTAACACTCTAGGGATCTGAGTATGAAGTACTCTATCAGTATCTTTTGGATCTCTACCTAACTAGAGCCAGCATGTCAATCCTCTTACTGATTACAAGTGCATCTAAAGATCTATGAAGACACCGAGACAAATTCTTGAAGATCTACAGAATGAAGCCCTCAGTGTGACATCCAAACAAACTTTTGGAAACCCACTAAGTGAAGATCTTTATGTGAAAATATCTGGAGATCCACAGAGTCAATCAGCTTGCAACAAATGTGATTTGCTCTAGACGCATACCACATTTGTTGGGGGGCATTTGTTGACCTCTCACAAAAAATTTTTGAATAAAAAATTTCTGCCATACCTGCCAAAGCCTGCAGAAATCCCGCGCCCATCTCGCCACAGCTACAGTAATAATGTTCTGTTCATTCGGCGCCGAAACGTCGTGCCTTCTGCGACTTTGCTGAAGATAAGGACATCCCGCTCTCGTCGTTAAATACACGAGGAAATGAGACTTCCTTCCTACTCGCAGAACACCCCCTTTCGACCTCCACTCGACCGAAGCTCCTGTCACTGTTTCCATTCGCGAAACCCAGTCTCTCGAACGCAAGCTCCAGTGGCCATCGCACATCCCGTCGCCTCCAACCTCTGATTGAGGCCTTTCTCCGATCAAGCTCCAGTAACCTCCGACCTGCATCTAACCTGTAGTAGAACCCAGCCTCTCCGACCCTTTCTTGCCCTAGCCGAAAGTCTTTGCCCCCTTCGACGACCCTCTTTCCTGTTGGATAGGAAGTTACGACCTTTTGATCGAAAACGACGAAGGGAGCTCGATCGCTGTGAGGGTAACTTTCTTCCTTTGGAGCGCCTCTTCGGTTCCTTCATTGCTGCCCGACTTCGCACCCTAGACGACGTTCCTTTCCTGTCGGGAGGGAAGTTACGACATTTTGATCGAGAGTAAGGAGGGAGCTCGCCTGTTGTGAAGGTAACTTTCCCCTTTCGCGTGCTTCTTCCGCCAAATCCCATGAACTTGCCGAACTTTAAAGAGGAAAACGAAGGATTTATTCCACTGTGAGACTTACGGGCTGATTAAATCAGGTTTGGTAGGATTTAGCTCAAATCAGTTCAAATCCTATACCCAAATGCTCATTTAAGCGGGATTTAGCACAAATCCTACATTGATTTTGTTTAAAATTAAATTTTTTTATTATAATTAATTATTAATTATTATAATTAAATATACTAAATAAAAAAATTAATTATAATTAAAATTTTTAATCACATTTAGTTATTATTAATAATAATTAGTTTTAATTAAAATAAATTATAATTAATTTATTATTGTTATGATTAATTATTACCATTAATAATTAATTATAATATATTAAAATTAATTATAATTAATTTAATTTAAGTTAATTATTATCAATTATAATTAATTATGATTAATTATTTTAATTATAGTTAATTATATTTTTTTAATTGTAATTAATTATAGTTAATTAATTAATTATAATTTAAAAAAAAAGGAAGAAAAGAAATGCAAGCTCTCCCTTCTCACTTGCCTCGGTCCACGAGCCAACACCTCTACCCCGACGCTCGCGAAGGTATAACCCCTCTAAACCATAAAACTATGAGAGCTCGATTTCGAAGTCTGCAGCGCGACAAAACAACCACCTATACACGCTTTTCGTAGCGTGGTGGGAGGAAGTTCGTCGCGGTGCTCTCGACGAATCGGGTAATCACTTCGAGAGCTCATTCCGTCGTTCGCGACGCACCGGCAAACCGCCTATACACGCTTTTCGTTGCGTGGTGGGAAGGGAACCCGGTGCGGCGCCTACGACGAAGTGGGTGATCACCTAAAATCTCTTTTTCGGCATTCACGGCGTATTGGCAAACCGCCTATACACGCTTTTCGTAGCGTGGTGGGATGGAAAGCCGGTGCGGCGCCTATGGCAAGAAGGGGATATTTATAAGTACCCGCTCGCGGGGAAATAACTGTGTTTTTCAAACAGGTGCTGTCGAAGACCCATACACGCTTTTCGTAGCGTGGTGGGGGATTGAAGATTTTACACGGCCGTGGTGTCCTCGAAAGAGGGCACCTACCATACACGCTTTTCTTAGCGTGGTGGGAAAGTCCCAGTTTTCTTGTAGTTTCCCCTAAACGGGGGAGACGCCGAGAGGCTGCCGAAATTTCGGGTGAAAATACGACTACACTCAGCCTTGTTTGAACTCAAAAGAACTTGTACTCAAACAAGAACATATGACTTGTGAACATGAATCTGAACAAAACTCAAATGAACTATAACTTGAATTGGAATTAAATAACAACATTTGAACTACAAAGAGCTTAAACTCCCAAATTCGGATCTAACAAAGTGGACTTGTGAACCTTTGGACATTGGATTTGAGCAAAATGTAAATGACAGAGAATTTAAATGATTAATAAAGGCAATGACTTGAATCAAAGTTCAACCAAGAGCAATTTGATTTTGGACCAAATGACACGAACTTGAACATCAGGAGACTTGAACTTGGATGATTTGAATAATATGGAACTTGAATTCGATTTGAATCGAATTCAATCAAGAAGAACCTGATCTAAACTTAAACTCAAACTAAATCCAGAACTTGAACTTGATTTGAATATCAAGTGGACAAAGCTTGGACTCAATTTGAATATGAAACGAATATGACTTGGACTCAAGCTCGGACTTGGACTCAAATGTGACATGAGAACTCGAACGGAACTCAGACTTGAATCAATGTTGGACCGCAGGGAATTCATTCCAATTAAACTTGAAATGAATGTTGAACTCAAATTCGAGCAAAAATGATATAAGACTTGAACACAAATGAACCCGAATTCAAGTGGGACTTGATTTGAATATTAAGCATGACTTGAACATTTGAACTCAAGCGAAAACTTGAGTTGAACCACAAAGGACTTGAATCAAAATTCAATCAAAAGCAACTTGATTTCAACATTGAATTTGAACAAAAGCAAAGATTTGCAATCACTGTCTACTTGAAAATAGTGATGACTTGTAAGCAACATAATCAGACTTCTTGCTGTGATGCCTTTAATGGATAGTAAATAAAGGAGACATGCGACAAGAGTTCAAATTGGAGTGCGACCTTCTCACAAGCCATACAAATCAACATGCAAGCATATGTAGAAGCATGTAGCAGATGCTAAAATATCTCTACAATCTATAATAGTTCTGTGACAAGTGCGTATAAACAACGTACAAAGAATATTGAGGATATTCGTACATCCAACAACAACTTAGTCGCAAGCACACACATCTATCTTTTAGAAGTGGAAAGACTCAACGTACAATAGATGCGACAATGTTCTACAATCAAGACATCAACGAAAATATTCAAGTCCGCAAGCAATGTAATAGATATAGTGATTCGCTAGTTATCATACACTATGAACACAGTAAGTTTACAAGCAAAGCAAGAGAAATGAGGAAGATATAACTCCCTTTCAACCGATGATAACTAATTTGCAAATGAATACACAGTATTCTATCCATGAGCAATCATGCCTGATGTAGTCTATTGGAAAACAACAACCACTGAATTGCTATGAATACGAAAGGTCACTAGCAAAACATAGAGGAGATTGTGACAAATGAAAGCATTTGCAAACTATGTAGCAAGGGGAAGTGAGTATGGTAGGATCCTATAGTCAACACTTGTAAAATCATAGATGAATGCATCAGTCTTCTACGATACGAGGCCAATGTACATCAAGTGTAATAGTGTTCTATAACTGGCTTCAAAGCACAAGTGGATACATCCCAAAAGCAGCAAAGTCAGAGTTGATGACATTCTTCGTAACAGTCGTGTAAGAAGATGACATAGTTCCTACCGCATTCGTATGAGAATATTGGTGAAAGGGTTATAAATGCCTGAAGATACTACAACTTGCCCACAAATGAATGTTGAGAGATCATCCAACATTAGTCGAATACACTGATCCCCAGCAAGTAAAGGCAGGTGGGAGGCGACGAATGTAAGTACCTACGAGCTTCTGTAGGAAATCAGCTACATACTTAACATGCTGTCTACAAGAAGGATGCAAAAGGACTACAGTAGATAGCAACATCTACAATCAAAGCAGGAGATTCGTTAGTGCACTATGATCCCCCTGCAGTAAGCAACTAGTGCACGATAGTCTACCTGTACAATGCAGCAAACAGTTCAATCCCCAAGCTGCTACAATACGCCACCGGATCCGTAACATTCATGCAAGCGGACAGAAGGTGTTCACAAATACTCCTAAAATATCCCCGCACGTGCACCTTAATTTGTATACACATAGGAACACAAAAAGGGGGTAAATATAACCAAAAACCCGCATGGGCCCCGGCGAGCGTTTTATTAGTACACTTGTGACGTCTAGGGATGCTGCGCGGGTCAATAAATTTGAACCCGATCCTCCTAAAACAAGTAAATAGGAGTTGACAAGGTTCGATAAATAATTATAAAGTGCCCCCAAACACCCGCATGGGCCCCGGCGAGCGTGTTATTGGTACACACGTGACGTCTAGGGATGCTGCGCGGGTCAATAAGTGAATTCCAGTTCGAGCCCGCTCCTCTTATACGGGTAGATAGGAGTCGACACGGCTCGAACCATTAAATAAATATGCGGTCGCGAGATTGACCGGGATATTTATTTTATAGTTCATATTAGGCCTTTAAGACCTATAATCAAGAGAATTCACTAACAAAGGTACAAAGCTTACGAAACCTGATCCTCTATCGACAGCCCGATAGAGTTGACAAAGTTTCAACCCATAAATATAAAGGACCATAAAGTCACCCCGATGATGGCCGTGTTGAACGTAGATCTCAACCAGAGGGGTTAATTTCAAATATTTCAAAAAGCCCTCAAACCTTCACAAAATTCAAAATATTTTCAAATAACCCCTTATACCCCGATGATGGCCGCGTTGACTGAAGATCTCAACCGGAGGGAACCACACAAATATTTTCAAATGCCTCCCAAATTCCATCAAAATCCAAAACTCCATGAAATTTCCCAAAATCAATCCTAAATTCCAAAATATTTAAAACTGAAATCCAACCATCAACTACTTAAAGCATAAAATCCATCCACCATCCACAACAGTTTGCCGAGGTGGACAAATCTGAAAATAACTGTAGCTCACATAGAGCTAATGCCTAGTCGAAAATATCACAAGGATCCATTCTCAAATAATTTCCTACCAGCAAGGACGTGGTACGAGTCCTCTAACCGGCAGTTTCGCCGCCAAATGGCACTGCAGGATAAACGGTTATGACTCGGGGCCCTCTGAACCAGGTGGTCGCCGCCAAATGACATCATTATATTATGGTTATGGCCAGAGCCCGTATGCTCCCCAATGGCATCAAATCCTTGAGATATGAATCAATAGGATATAGTCGATAGGGCATAAAGCCCTCTGTTAGCTAAGGTGGATTCAAATTGGTCCCCTTAGACAAATACCCACCCCAGGTCTACAAGGTACCCTTGGACGAAGCAACCCATGGCTGCCGACAAGGATCCTTCTGTCAGGTTGGGTCGACTACCTCCTCTGACTAAGTAGACCAGGGACCACGATGGCCCGGGATGACGGAACCATGGGATCTTGATCGGGTCCATCATCCATTCCCCCACCATCCGCTTTAAGTGCAAGATGGTGAAATTTTTCAATTTTAAATATTAACCCTTTTCAATCTCCAACCTTTCAAATTCCCAACTCATGTTGCTACTATAGCCAGATAACACGTATCTCTACGTATCTGATTGACGACTAGCCTTAATCGAAAGTTCTCTCTCGTTATCGTGAGGGGTAATTAACTATAGGGGCTTGCGCCTATAGGAAACCAGAACTCAGATCATAAAGTCCTCGTAAAATGAGGGCAAAATCTCTGGGTAGTGTCTAATCTACAAACCCATCTGCCTTCCAAAATTTACCCCGGAACCTAATTTTGTTTAAACTCCCCTCGAAGAAAGCACAAAACGGGCGGAGGCCGGGCCCGAATTTTCGGAGCCCACAGAGGCAAAGCATTTTTATGTGGAAAACTTAAGAAGGAAAACAACCATAGGATCTAACCTAATTGCAATAATTTACTATATAATGGAAGATACGAAAATTCTTTCTTCCTCACAATTAATGAAAATGGGATTACATACAGTTGAGAGCCATTATCTAGTTTCTATTATCAAATTTTGGTTGGCCCTGAAGTTATTTTTGAAAGTTTTCAATTCACATATTGTCTTGAAATTTGTATAACAATTTTTTTGGAGCACAGGAAGTTTAATAATACATGTTTAACTAATTCCACTTGCAATAAAATGCACTCGTAGAATCTCTTGCCTAACCTCATTTTATGAGAATTTTCATCGCAAGGATTCTCTTTTGGATGAACAGAAGATTATAACTTTCAAGAGGAGTTTTAAACTTCCATGCTTATTTTACAAAGGCCGCTAGTAGCCTCTGGCATTGACGAATTCATAAAGGGATTAAACAATGAATTGCCTTGGTGTTAACCTTCGCACTCTCTGATTCATGATATCAATTAGAAGTTTGGAATAATTGAGCATTGTTGTTTTGGCTTGCCCAAAGTTGCCTCCTTATCCAAATTAGTTTCCTTATTATTTCCCCATTTTTTAGTAGAACTAGCCCTACTAATTGAAATATATTATGCTTTGCTAATTGAAGAGCTAGCAATCTAAAAGGCTGCTAGTTTTCAGAACCATTTTCTAGAAAAAATTGATGATTTGCTTGCTTTCAAATTGAACAAGCTCTATAATATCTTTTAAGAATACTTTCTTCAAAATCAATTGTCATAAGTCCTCAACACCAATAAGAGCTACACCATGTGCTCGGTTTGGTTTCTCCCAAGTCAAGTATCTTAAGTATAAAAAAATTGTATCAGGACATCATAATACAAATTCAGATTAGCATTGATGCATTAAACAACACGTCTCTCCAAAGCACATTGCAATTTTCACATATATCTCTTCTTCCATGCAATAAGTGGAGTTATCTTTTTGTCTTCACCAACTCGAATGTAAATTAAGTTCTTCCTTAATTTTGCAATAATGTATCATGATTTAGTTGTTAGGATGACATATAATGGACATAGATTTGAGAAAATAACATCAGAAGTTATTTTTCCTTTGGTGATGCAAATTCTCTTTTCCAGCTATATTTTGTAGGTATTCTCAATAAATGGATTTTAATCCTTTTCAATTTGTGCAAAGTTATAGACAACCCTATATATTTCATATGAAATTCATCAATTGACATCTCTAGTGAATTGCAACAAACATTCATCCCAATAAAGAGCTATTTTGGAAGTTTATGCTCAATGTTGAGATAACTTAAAAACAACAAAGGATCCATTGCTTATTATGCAATGGATACTTTTGTACAAATAGTTGCTGCATCTCTAGTTCTCATGAGTTTTTCCCGTGTCTTATTCTTTTGATAGTTTTTTATTAATAACTTCTCATACGAGTAATCAAATAACTTGACCTTATCAACTTTAAATAATCTTGTAATTGCTTATTCCATTAAGAAATGAATCTTTCAAAAATGTAGCAACTATAATGTCTCTCATCATTCACAAATATGGACATGATTCAAGTTCTCAGAGATAATAAATCCCTTTTAGTCTAATTCATTTACCTCACTAATTTTATTTTTTATTGTTTCAACTATTTTAATCCAAGTTTAATAACAAATTAATTGGCTTTTGCCAATTTCGGGTGGATTGTATTTGTTTCATGGCTTTCTTTCCTCCATGAATGTTGCCCTAGAAGATTCGAATGTGTTGCTAGATGAAAGTTATCTGCAATTTTTTGTTGCTAGTGGTGGACATGTTTGATTTAAACCGAACATGACTAATGAGGTATAAGACCAAATATTTGTTATGAGGTGATTGTTGTTGTCGTTTACAATTACAATGATGCTTGATTCATAACTTCACACAATTTGCTTGAATTATATACCTTTCCATCTTTCTTTTATTTTGCATAGCAGTTAACTTGCTTATTTTTTTCATTATTAGAATATGAAGCTCACCCACATCTTTAACATGAATTTTTAGGTGTATGCATCTGACAGAATTTCACCAAACAATAAACCACCTCCCATTACAGATGGAACGCCAAATGAAAGTGTTTCGGATGTCTTTGTTCGTGTGACACAACTAATGTCAATTTTAGAAACTCAGTATTCTGAACAAACCGTTGTTATCATATCTCCAGATTCAGATAATTTGTCGATATTGCAAGCTGGATTAACAGGAGTTGACCTTCGCAGGTACTGTAATCAGAATTTTAAGCTTCACCGACATTTCCTAGCAATTTGTTATTTTAGTGGTCACGCTCTTCTTTAGAAGTTTGAATAACCACCCAATTCAATTATGCATGCTAGCTTTTCTTTGGATTACTTTTTTATTAAATCAAAGCAAAAAATAGCCTACATTTTGTTAGGATGAAAGGTGCAACACATGAAGATTTTAATCTACCAAAATTATTAGATCTATCAAGACAATAAGTTCAAAAAAAACAGTTAAATATAGTGTTCAAAATGATCCCATTTAGTTTTAGCACTTGAAAAGTTTTTCCAATATTTTATCGCCCTATTTTTGCAAACTCCCAACCAGATACCTCAGTTTAAGAGTATAAGTTTTTTGAAGTTTGCTTCTACATGGAATACAACAAAGAGCTCATTTGGTTCTCGCTAGATTTTTTTTAAACTCCTAATACTCTTTCTAATGTAATGATTTCATTTTCACACACAAAGCAAGTAAAAACAAAGTCATCATGTTCTAAAACATAATGTCTTTTTACAAACAATCAAATCGCCCTAAGAAAGCAAAATGTAATCAATTTAAAAAGAAAAGCATATAATTCAAGATGCCCGGATAAAATTTTCTAGCTCCAAACTCATTGTGAATTGTTTAGCTTGTCTGGTATCCATTACTTTTGGCAATTGATTTTTTTTTTCTATTTTGCATACAGGCACTGGGATCTATCATTCAAGCCCGGGGAGGTTCGAATGGTGGATCCCGAAAGCATCCCCACTTACAAAATGCCAGCATCAGCTGTCTACAAGTGTATGAATCCCCCAAGTTGTACATGATCTTGGGCTAGTTGCAATCTAAAGAATGCCTTTGTTCTTCTCTTTATTTGCACATGTAGTTGTGCATCTTATTGTAGTCAAACGAGGTATTATTTTAGTTAAATTAACACATCCTGCTAACTTCTTTTTTAAACTAGATTTGCTCATTGTTCTAACTCCCAAGTCATAACCCCTTCACCCGACAATGTAGCTAACTCAGTATTTTATTTCTATTTGACAAAGTTCAATTTCAGATTTCTAACCTCTCTTTTTAATCATACCAACAAAGTCTTAAATTGTAGTATGAATTCTTTTTGGAGCTTTATTAGTGGTAATACTTGAACAAGATGTTTGGAGTTGTATTCCCTGCCATTCAGAATCATATTACATCCTGGTGGTGTTCGTGGACAACTTTAATGAAGAGAAACAAGACATAAATGCTGAAGATGCAAATTTAATAAGCAAGTTGTCAGAAAAAACATAAAAGATCATATAGGACAAAACAATACCAAAAAATTAAAAATAGCCAGATTAGACTAGACACACTTCAGTGCTAGAATGCTGGGGGAGAAGCCAAGCGTCAAACGAAGCGAATCTAAGGGAAGCTAGATGGAGGAAATTTGGGATGCCTGGAAGTTGCAAGGGGGGTCACCATACATTGATTATTATACATTTTTGGATCTCATTTTATATTGCATGGACATTTAAATGATTTGGAAAGACCAACAAGGTTTTAAAAATTGGATCAGGGCCCGCCAGTTCAATTGATTCGACCATCAACTAGCTATTTGACTGGTCTGGGCCATCTTAGAAGCCACTTTAGCATCAAACCTGAGTAAATTGATGAAAGTCGTCGATTCAACTGACAAATCAGTGAACTGGTCAGCGAATTCAATGAATAATTTAAATGATTTAATTAGTTAATTTAATATATTTAGAATAAAACAATATTAAATAAAATATTAAACTTAATAAATTAATTTAAAATTAATATATTTTAATTTTAATAATAAGCATTATATTCCTAAAATAATTATTTGCCAAAGAATCTTCAACTAAGTGTTTTCATGTGGCTCCACCATTTCATGTGAGTTTTTAATATATACAAATTTAAAAAATAATATAAACAATATTAAGAGAAAGCTACTAACTGTTTGGTTGAAATAGAAAGGAGTGTTAAGTATTCCAAATGCAGAGACTTTAAAATTTTGATGTTTGGTTGGAATACAAAGTGGAGCAAAGTAAAATAAATATAGTGTAAATTATTTTAGTTTATTTTTTAAGTAAATCAAACTTGCCCAATTTTAAGCTAGAATCATTTACACCACAAGCAAGTTCGTTTGATCGCCGCCCACCATCGCCACCATCCGCTAGCTGTCGTTGTCACCTAATGCCGGCCACCACCACTGGCCACCACCACCGCCAGCCACTACCAACACCCACCGTAGGGCAGGCCGCCGCCACGACAGATCGCCCCCACCGTCGGCCACTACCACTGTCGGCTACCACCGCTTGGCTACCACCGCTACTAGACACCACTGCTGGCCAACACACCTGCCAACCACTGCCACCACTTGCCTCCAACCATCACCACCACTACCCGCCCCTGTCGCCAATCACCACAGCACTTGATTACCATTGCCACCACCACCTGCCGTCGGCCACCACCGACGCCACTGCTAGCCTCCACCTTTGCCAGCCACTATCGCCATCAGACGCAACCATCGACCACCTTGCCATCAAACACCGCCACCTGCCACCGACCATCACCACCATGACCACCTCCCCCACCGATCGCCACCATTTTACACTATATTCATTAATTTCAAACAAAAACAAAGATCATTCACTTGCATTTACTTTACGTTCATCCAAAAACTCCATAGTTTTCATTTTACAATGCATTTCTTTTACACTATATTTATTTATTATAGTACATTCTTTTTTAGCTTAACTAAATAGCCCTAAGTGATATAAGAATAAATAGATAAATTAAAATTCTCAAATTCACAACACACACTATATATTTTAAACAAATTGTTTAATTACTTTTTTTTTTCTAATTTGAATAATTTTTATTTTTTAGTTAATAGTAATTTATTTATTTATTTATATACTGT
This sequence comes from Dendrobium chrysotoxum, assembly GCA_019925795.1. Taxonomy (NCBI): domain Eukaryota; kingdom Viridiplantae; phylum Streptophyta; class Magnoliopsida; order Asparagales; family Orchidaceae; genus Dendrobium; species Dendrobium chrysotoxum. The sequence goes on along the minus strand of CM034303.1, from coordinate 42,346,914 downwards.
AAAAAATAGTTTTTATCTATTTATTTATGACAAATGATTTAACATGAATAATTTATGGATATAAATATATTATGTGAATTTATTATATAATCTATAGGTCTAAATTATAACTAAATATATAACATAGATAATAATTTATATTAAATTTATATGCTTATACGTGAATTAAATTTATGTTAAATATGAATCAAATTTAAAGATCTAACATTTTTAAATTTAAAATCACATAAGATATTATTTATGTATGAATTTAATTTATTTTTCTTCATAAATTTATATTATTACATAATTATTACATAATCATTATTTCATTTAGATTTTCTTTAAATAATTTTAATATTAATTATACCATCTAGTTCAATCCCTGTCTAATCATTAAATCTTGAACCTCCCCTTCTTTTGGTTATATGTCTAGTTCTGTTTTTGCAACCTTGAAGTTCAAAGCCAGTGATAGAGTGTGACTAGTAAATGGAGCCTGGAGGAGTGAATTGAGGCTGACATAAGAGAGAGGTGGTTGTTGCTGGAGTCGATGGCTAAACCACCATGAAAAGGGTTGAAAAGGCAGATTTGGTCCTCCTCTCCACCGAGGTACCCTAGAAAGGACTCACATCTTGTGGCCATACAACTGAAGCCGGTGGGCCCATGAATGAGCTAATGAGTTAAGGGTTGGCTAATGAGTTGGATGAGGCTGATGGGTTGGACGATGATATGATGTGTTGTGTAAGTGCTTGCAGGTCTTGTTTGTTGTTAAGTTGACTGGGTTGGATGTGGGCTGCTAAGTTGAATGCAAGAGGGTTGCCAAATTATCAATAGATTGGATATGGGTCGATGGTTCACCAAATGACCAGAGCATCTTCAAGGTGGGATAAATCATTGGTGGGAAAAGGCCCATATTTTTAAATATTGGATGGATTTGAATTATTAAAATGGCTTGGAATAAAGTGACCTAACCCTAAGAAGGTTAGAAAAGGAGGTCAATAATGTACTGGTAATTTTCATCATCATCTTCGCCATTAGATGAAATATTTTGTGTCTTTGTTTTGTCTTGATTAACAGAGGTGGTAGGTACACTTAGGAAGATGCAGAAGGAGCTATGGTGCAAATCAAAATGTTGTTACTTTCTGTCATCTACAAGATGTTGTGCATCGTGACTTAAGCAAAATGCATGCTCAAGGGAATTTCTTGTTTTTTTATGGGTATATTAGCAACTTTTTCAAATCATACCAAAGTCCTTTTGCCTTATAATACTCTATTTTTAATATTTCATTTAATTATTTTTGCATAATGCCATAGTTCATATCATGTAGCATTATCACTTACATCATAGACCAAGGATAAATTCCTAAAAAATGTGTCTGCTCATGGGAATTTTGAATGTCTTATACAATAAACTTCCTTAACATAGCTGCCTCATAGCGGTCATTGCGACAAATTTGCAGCTCATAAAAATACAAACCGAATTATACCCTTAAATCATTAAGGGATTTAATATAGTTTTTTTAATGTTTATAACTATTATTTTTAATTAGGTGCACATTTGTTTCAATAAGAGATTTACTTTTTTTTTTATTTTTTGTATAATTTAAAAATATTATTAATTATTATTAATTATTATTATTCTTAATAAATAATAACAATTAAAAAATTGAGTAATATCCTTAAGTACTATCCAAGTATTAACAAAATTGCTCTTATTTCTTCTCACCTGTTGAAACTTTCCGTTGTTGACGCCGCGGTGAGAAGCAGAAGGCTCGGAGGATTCAGATTTCGATCGGCCCTCAGAGCCCGACGGATCAGGAGAAGGATTCAACTTCCATCGGCACTCAAAGTCCGACGACGGATCAGGAGATATCCCTATACGTGTAAAGCAGGAAATGAGTTTGCAAATGAAAGCTGTTTCGTTCACCTGTAATCAGTTCACTCCGCCTATTTCGCGCGCGCTCCTTCCGCTTCGACCGAGTATGGAGCTTCTTCTTCTTCTTTACCTATTTTGCGCGCGCTACTTTTGCTTCGAGGCTTCTTCTTCACCTATTTTACCTATTTCTTCTGTAATCGAGCATATCTTCTCCACCTTCACCGAATATCTACCTTCGCCTCTTGTCACTTCCCAAAATATCCACCGCCGCCACTTCTGCTTGCGCCGTCACAATGATCGGGCTGCTGCATTCATTTCGGAAATACCTGCATAAGCCTCCAGTCACGTTAGCCTCCTCTCGGAAAAATTTGCTTCAGCCTCCAGTCAAGCTACCCTGCTCTCCATTTCATCCTTCTAGCATTTATCTCAATTCTCCTACCTCCAAATATCCTTTCTTTCCGATGGCTGTCAGCCCCTTGATCGCTAACCGAAACCCCTCTTCCACTACTATCCCACCCAGGGCTAAGCATCGATCATCCCGCAAGGTGAATATCAGGTGCAGATTCGGTGGTAAGCTCATGCCACGTCTTAGCGACGGTGCTCTGCACTACGTGGGCGGACGAACGCGTATAACAGACTTCGGCCGAGATACGACACTACAGGAGCTCAACTGCAAAATGGAAGATATCTATGGCGGACCTGTTGTCATATGCTACAAGCGTCCTGATCAAAACCTTGACAGCCTTGTCTCCATCTCATCTGCTGAAGATTTAGACAATATGTTGGACGAGTATGACTACCTCTTAAAGGCCTCTAAATGTGGATACCCCAGGCTTCAAGTCTTCCTGTTCCCCTTGTCAAATAGGGAGAATTCTTTAGTTGAGTCCAATGATGCGGCTTGCAATGACAGCAGGCTGTGTTACATTGAGGAAGTTAATAGAGCTACTAAGGATGATGGATTCAAAACATACGAGAACGACAACAAAGAAGGCACCACCTCCATGCTGCACGTAGATGACAGAGGTGATGGAAACGGTATGTCTCCTATTATTTTCTCCTTCTACGATTGCTTTGGCTTCTTTCAATTCCTCGTTAATAAGACCTTTTAGGGAATGAGAGCACTTCAGTGCCGGAGCATCAAAGTTTTTTGGCTCATTCAAATAGTAATGACGAAATAAATGTGGCTCCTCAAATAGTCAATCCACTGAATAATGTGCCTTATGTTTTACCAACTTACGAAGAGCCTCATCAGATTCATTACATTATACCCTCTTCTTTTGCTATGGCCCATGAACCTCAACCGGTAAATATGATTACTCTTCCTCAACACTCGTATACACTTTTTCTTTATTCACATGCTAAAACAGTGACAAAACTTTAATTTTACAAAATCTCATAAAATTTAATTCTTATTTAGTATGTATTATTCATGTACTTAGATATCTTATGCAACTTTTGTAAATTCTTTGAAGCCTTATCATGTTTGTTCTTTTCAGCAAAATCATCAATTATATGGAGAAAATTTTCTTGAGACATCCGAGTCAAACTCAATCTTCAAAAAACCGGATCCTTGGAATGTTCTTGGTCCCTCGAACGTTGATTCATATTTTGGGCATTTTAGACATACACAAGGTTTGTGCATTTCTTTATAAGAGTAATAAGTTTCAAATATCAATATCTATTTATTATTATCATTAACTTAAATAAAAATATACTGATAAATTTTTCTTATGTTTGATTATTAAGAACTAAGCACTGATGAAGCAGATGAGGATCTTCATAATCTGATAGAACTAGTCGAATCAGTGCTTCAATCACCTTACATCGAGGAAGTCAATGGAGCTACTAAGGATGATGGATTCAAAACATACAAGAATGACATCAAAGAAGGCACCACCACCATGCTGCACGTAGATGACAGAGGTGATGGAAACGGTATGTCTCCTATTATTTTCTCCTTCTACTGTTGCTTTGGCTTCTTTCAATTCATTATTAATAGTCATTTTAGGGAATGACAACACTTCAGTGCCGGAGCATCAAAGTTTTTTGGCTCATTCAAATATTAATGACGAAATAAACGTGGCCCCTCAAATAGTCAATCCACCGATTAATGTGCCTTATATTTTACGAACTTACAAAGAGCCTCATCAGATTTATTACGTTACACCCTCTTCTTTTGCTATGGCCCATGAACCTCAACAGGTAAATATGATTACTCTTCCTCAACACTCTTATACACCTTTTCTTTATTCACATGCTAAAATAGTGACAAAACTTTAATTTCACAAAATCTCATAAAATGTAATTCTTATTTAGTATGTATTATTCGTGTACTTAGACATCTTATGCAGCTTTTGTAAATTCTCTGAAGTCTTATCATGTGTGTTCTTTGCAGCAAAACCATCAATTGTATGGAGAAAGTATTCTTGAGACATCTGATTCAGACTCAATCTTCAAAAATCAGGATCCTTAGAATGTTCCTGATCCCTCGAACATTGATTCATATTTTGGGCATTTTAGACATACACAAGGTTTGTTCATTCCTTTATAAGAGTAATAAGTTTCAAATATCAATATCTATTTATTATTATCATTAACTTAAATAAAAATATACTGATAAATTTTTCTTATGTTTTATTATTAAGAACTAAGCACTGATGAAGCAGATGAGGATCTTCATAATCTGATAGAACTAGTCGAATCAGTGCTTCAATCACCTTAAGGTTTGTATCTTCATTCTTTCTCTTGAACAAATGAATATAGTCTAAAATTTTATGATGTGATTGTGATTTATGTGGACAATCCCAATTCTCACAATGGTGTTAGATTAGGTTGCCAAAAAAGTGAGGTGATCATCCCTTTGTTTCATATATTTTATCTTTGTCTTTTTGAGTTTCCAACCAATTTCCAATTCAAACAAGATATAAGGTTAAACAATTTCCATGCAAATTGATGTATTAATAATAGGTTACCAAAAATATTTTCCTTATAGGTGTCTTTATCTTGCCTTAAATGATCAAAATAAAAATAAATTGCCTTTCTGCTTGGTTCATGCTAGCTTATAGCTTTATTAGATATGGCTTGAAATAAATATTACTTAGTGTTGAGCCATGCTATTAAAATAAATGGCTTGAAATAAATATTACACAAGGTTTGTTCATTCCTTTATAAGAGTAATAAGTTTCAAATATCAATATCTATTTATTATTATCATTAACTTAAATAAAAATATACTTATAAATTTTTCTTATGTTTTATTATTAAGAAGTAAGCAGTGATGAAGCAGATGAAGATCTTTATAATCTTATTGAACTAGTCGAATTGGTGCTTCAATCACCTTAAGGTTTGTATCTTCATTCTGTCTCTTGAACAAATGAATATAGTCTAAAATTTTATGATGTGATTGTGATTTATGTGGACAATCTCAATTCTCACAATGGTGTTAGATTAGGTTGCCAAAAAAGTGAGGTGATCATCCCTTTGTTTCATATATTTTATCTTTTTGTCTTTTTGAGTTTCCAACCAATTTCCAATTCAAACAAGATATAAGGTTAAACAATTTCCATGCAAATTGATGTATTAGTAATATGCTATTATGTTGTTTGACTTGTATTGTCTCTATGATGTTTATTTATGTTGACCCCTATATCTAAAGCCATGCAAAAGGAGGCAAAACTAATGGAATAAGTAATGCGAGCATTGGCACAACGCTTCACTCGAAGGGTCAAATGACCTCCAATTGTCAAACGGACTTCGCCATCGCGTCCGAAATGCTCTCAACCTTTAAAAACTATATTTTGTTTATTTAATTCAAAGCATTCAGATTGGCGGCGCGACCGGAGTGATTCAAATGCGGCAGTGCACAGTTCAAGAAAATCAGCCTCGTCGTCGACCAAACGATCTCCGATCGATGAACGGACTTCGCCACCGCGTCCGGAACACTTTAAACCTTTAAAAACTACATTTTTTCTATTTAATTTGAAGCATTCGGATTGGCGGCGCAACCAGAATGATGCAAACGCGGTAATGCGCAGTTCAAGAAAATTGGCCTCGTCGTCGACCAAACGATCTCCGATTGATGAACGGACTTCGCCAACGCGTCCAGAACACTTTCAAACTTTGAAAAATACATTTTGTTTACTCAATTCAAAGCATTCAGATTGGCGGCGCGACCGGAGTTACTCAAATGCGGCAGTGCGCAGTTTAAGAAAATCAGCCTCGTCGTCGACCTAATGATCTCCGATCGACGAACGGACTTCACCACTGCGTCCGGAACATCCCAAATACTTAAGAATGACTTTTAATTTGATTGAATTAAATGACGTACAAGAATGTTGGCAAGACTTGCGAGGCAAAAACATAAATCACAAGGTAATGATGCGCGTGTTAAGGAATTTAGCCCTCGGCATCGACCAAATGACCTCCGATCGACGAACGGACTATCTCATTGCGTCCGGAACACTGTCAATACTTTAAATTGACTGTCAATTTGTCCAAACTAAAATTATGCCGTGACCGACGAGGGTTCTAATGCAATAGCGCGTATGTCGAGAAAAATTGGCCTCGTCGTCGCTCAAATGACGTCTGATCGCGAAACGGACTGTGTCATTGTGACCGGAACATAGGCAATATACTAAACGCACTATCAATTTGTCTAATTCTGATACTCGGCAAAATTGGCACGTTAAACGAGGCAAAATGCACGTCAAATGAGGTTGTTAACACGCAAATCGAGGACCTTTTAATTGAGGGATGCGTGTCTGTCATCCTCAATTAATGCTCTTACTAATAATGGAAAATCATTATTAATACTACAGATTAATATTGCCAAAATAATGTAAAGTCAAATTGAAATTCAAATCACTTTAAATGGCTAACCTCGTATCTTTAAAATTATGCAAAAATCTGCTCTAAATCCCTGCAAATCCGGCTGAAATAACCTCGGACGTCTGCTTCTTGTCTCCTCCCTCACCTCAATTAGATTCTCTAAGTCTTCCTTAAAATGAGAGATCAAATGAGCTTGAGGATTTTTTTTCTGGGGTCTCTCATTAACTCCACAGCCAAGAAAATCTCCCTCACAATGTCTACGGTCCCAACATCTCTCCATGAAATCCAGCCCCTCTACCGTGAGCAGCATGTCCAACCTTCCAGCAAACCCCCACTCTGATCTATGATGAGCTGACCTCCCACAGTCCCAAATCCACTTCAATCGAGTAGCTCAATCTCCTCCATTCGTCCCTGGGAGCAGTTCATGAGTTCTCCTACTTCTCCCACGTCAAAGCCTCCCATTGGAGGCTCTTCAGCCTCTTCTTTTGATATCCAATCTCCCTTCTCTGGTTGACTACGGAAGCCACTACCTTCTTCAGAGTTCCTATTCTTGAAGCTATAGAGAGCCATCATGGAGTTCAAAATCATCATCATGGAAATCAGGTTTTAGTTTTGATATAATCATCTAGATTTCTCTTGTTGTTATATCTTATTATTATCAAGATGGGCATGCTTTAGAAACTCTTGAGATGTTTGAGAATATGACAAGGTTTGGCTTTAAGCTTGATTCTGTAGCCTTCTCCATAGTTTCCTCAACTTGTACAAGGTTTTTGGATGTGGAAACTACTATGAAGAAGAAGCTCAATGTCATCAGCGTACACCTGACTATTTCGAACTCTTTGGTTGGGATTGCTGGAGTTATATTGGATATTTAGAAGGAGAGAAAGGAGCTGATGTCCAAGGAAGCGAATCAGAGCAGCCCAAGACTGCAAAGTGTGAGTTCCAAAGGAAGTTCCTCTTCGTCGCCTTGCCTTTCTTAACGACCCAGAAATTCCAATATTGCTTCTTGCCTCCTCACATGCTTAAGAAAGATTCCAAGCTCTAGTTTTGTTGGATCCAAGTTGAAACGAAGAATTAGATTGATGACATTTGAGAAGATTGTGAACATAAAGATAGCATGGTTTGACAATCCCGAGAACACCAGTGGAGCAGTTGGTGCCAAGCTATTAAAAGATGCAACCAAAGTTACTAATCTTGTTGGTGATGCACTTGCATTACTTGTTCAGAGCATTACAACCTTAATTGTTGGTTTGATAATTGCTTTTGTGGCCATCGTTGCTATATACATAAATATATATGTGGGTGTGCATTATATATATATATATATATATATATATAATCTGTTATCATATATTTATATGATATGTTATAATATATTCATGTAATGGTATAAATATATTTATATAATATTCTATGTTATAATATATTTATACAATATTATAAATATATTTATATACAATATTATATATAATATATTTATATAGTGTCATAAATATACATTATATATATATATATGGAGAAGATTCAAAAAAAAAAAGAGAAAAAGACAAAAAAAGAGATTTTTAAAAAAAAAAAGGAAAAGAAAAGTAGCAAAAAAAAAAAAAAGAAAAGAGAAAAGAAGGAAAAGAAAAAGAGAAGACTTTTTGCAAAACTTTGAGAACTTGTTTCGTTGTTTGCGGCGGACCGGAAAATCGCCCATACACGCTTTCATAAGCGTGGTGGGATGGGACCCCGGTGCGGCGCCTACAACGAGGCGGGTAATCACCTAAAAATCCCGTTCTCGGAGTTCGTGTCGAGCCGGCAAACCGCCTATACACGCTTTCTTAAGCGTGGTGGGAAGGGAACCCGGTGCGACACCTACGACGAGGCGGGTAGACCCTATACACACTTTTCTTAGCGTGGTGGGGACGATCTTAAGTACCCGCTCGCGGGAAACAACTGTTTTTCTCTTGTAACAGGCATGTTTGAAGACCCATACACACTTTCTTAAGCGTGGTGGGGGATTGAAGACTACACGGCCGCGGTGTCCTCGAAAGAGGACACCTACCATACACGCTTTCTTAAGCGTGGTGGGAAAGGCCCAGTTTTCCGTAATTTCCCCTAAACGGGAGAGACGCCGGGAGGCTGCCGAAATTCTGACTGAAGACATAAAGGACTTGAACAATATCTGGACAGCAGGGGACTTGATTTTGGACAACAAAGGATATGCTTCATAACTCAAATGACTAAAGAAAACTTGAACCTTAGTGAAATGAAATTGGAAGGAGGACTTGAACATTAAATGAACATTTGAAGTTAAGCAAGAATTTGAATCAAATGATACGAACAAGACTTGATTTGGACCCAAACGAATACTAAATAATGACATTAAAATCAATTTGAATTTGGACAAAATAAAGTTAATCAATAAAGAAATTTGATTTGAGAAGTGACATCAAATTTCCGATGGAATGACAATGAGTTATCGCTTTAATTTGAATGCAAGTATTGATTAAGAAAATTGATTCATTCAAAACTCATGCAAGCAAGCAAGGACTCATGTACAAATGCATTTCAGGCTTCCACACAGAATTTATTCAAATAATAATGGAGCATTGGACTTTAAGTTGATAAAGCCATGATCAGAATGAAGATGTCAAAAAAAAAAAAATCAAATGATAGCTTTTGAACATTTAGATGCATGCAAATGAGTCACTTGCAAACAAATGAGGATTCTTGTAATTACAAACCTTGACTTGGATAATAACATTCAACTCGTGACGATTATCTCAATTGGAGTGGGGATATTAATGAATGTGATTTATCGTGTAAATTACCAATTATCCTCAAGGACAAAGAACCTGCAACTATAACTTGTCTATAAGCGATGAAAAGACTACGGAGGACATAGTGAATGCGAATTGCGAGACAAGTAGCAATCCACCTACAAGTTATGAGGTAAAAATCTTCAGTAGATTCATGAAAGCTATGAGGATTGGAGTGCAACTTGCCAACTAGCATTAAAGGCTAGTGTCATCGCTCACAACATGTGAGCATTATAGGGGATGTAAAGACACATCTGCAATCAACGACATGAAGATTTTCAATTAATATTAAGGGATTCTCAGACACATAACAAATGTCACATCCTATAGTTAATGTCAATATGAAGTTGAATACAGCATACCTTACAAGAAATTAAAGTATCAAGACACAAATAAAGGTATTCTACCTCACAAGCAATAGGAATCAAGAAGGAATACACAGCTTGATTGCAGTTAAGTACGCAAGAATTCTCAGCGAGTGTAAGAAGTGTCATGACTTTCATTTGGTCAATGACAGTCAACTCGTAGATGAACGTTGTGCTTGCCTACGAATGCGGAAGGTCAACATACAGTGAACTTGATGGATGGATGATGAACCTATGAGGAGGATATTTGTGATAAATATAACCCATAAGAAAAATATATTTTGTCAAGGAGTAGGGATGAAGGAGTACAATAGCATCCCTATACAAGCTTTGGGAAGAGAAATTCAGATCAAATCATTATGGAGTGAACGAATCTCAGTTCAACCAAGCAAATGCTGAAAGTACTACAACAGAGATGAACTTCTATGGGTTGCTGTAGGATACCTATTATATACATAATTGTTGTTTCAAGTATAATATAAAGTCAGATGACTGCATCAAACATAAATGCATATGACGCCATGCCACCGGATCTGCAACATCTATACAAGCAGACAGAGGGCGTACAAATCTCCAAACGAAACCCAGTGCCACGCCACCGGATCTGCAACATCCATACAAGCAGACAGAAGGCGTACAAATCTCCAAACGAAACCCAGTGCCACGCCACCGGATCTGCAACACCAATACAAGCAGACAGAAGGCGTACAAATCTCCAAACGAAACCCAGTGCTATGCCACCGGATCTGCAACACCCATACAAGCAGACAGAAGGCGTACAAATCTCCAAACGAAACTCAGTGCTACGCCACCGAATCTGCAACATCCATACAAGCGGATAGAAGGCGTTTACAAATACTCTTTAAAATCCCCCGCACATGTGCACCTTAATTTGTATACACATAGGAACACAAAAGGGGTAGATAAAATCATAACCCGCATGGGCCTTGACGAGCGTTTTATTGGTACACACGTGACGCCTAGGGATGCTGCGCGGGTCAATAAATTTGAACCCGATCCTCCTAAAGCAAGTAGATAGGAGTTGACAAGGTTCAATAAATATTTATAAAATGCCCCCAAACACCCGCATGGGCCCCGGCGAGCGTGTTATTGGTACACACGTGACGTCTAGGGATGCTGCGCGGGTTAATAAATTTGAACCCGATCCTCCTAAAGCAAGTAAACAGGAGTTGACAAGGTTCAATAAATAACTATAAAATGCCCCCCAAACACCCGCATGGGCCCCGGCGAGCGTGTTATTGGTACACATGTGACGTCTAGGGATGCTGCGCGAGTCAATAAGTGAATTCAAGTTTGAGCCCGATCCTTCTATTCAGGTAGATGAGAGTTGACACGGCTCGAACTATTAAATAAATATACGGTCGTGAGATCGACCGAGATATTTGTTTTATATGTTCATATTAGGCCTTCAAGGCCTATAATCAAGTGAATTCACTTACAAAGGGCACAAAGCCTACGAAACCTGATCCTCTGTTGGCAGCTCGGCAGAGTGGACAAGGTTCAACCCATAAATGTGAATAACCCCATCACCCCGATGATGGCCGCGTTGATTGCAGATTTCAACCGGAGGGGTTAACTTCAAATATTTCAAAATGCCCTCAAACCTCAAATATTTTTTAAGTGACCTTAAGGTCACCCCGATGATGACCGTGTTGAACACAAATCTCAACCGGAGGGGTCCACACAAATACTTTAAAACATCCCCCAAATTCCTAAATTCCCACAAAATCTAAAATTTCAAACTCCAAATTCCAGAAAACCCCAATTCCAAGGCATTTAAAATTGAAATCTAATCCATCAATCACTCAAAGCAAAATCCATCCACCCTCCGCAACAGTTTGCCGAGGTGGACAAATCAAAATTTACTTCAGCTCACATAGAGCTAATGCCTGGTCGAAAATATCACTAGGATCCATTCTCAAACAATCTCCTGCCAGCAAAGACGTGGTACGAGTCCTCTAACCGGCAGTTTTGCCGCCAAATGGCACTGCAGGATAAACGGTTATGACTCGGGTCCCTCTGAACCAGGTGGTTGCCGCCAAATGACACCATTATATTATGGTTATGGCCAGAGCCCGTATGCTCCCCAATGGCATCAAATCCTTGAGATATGAATCAATAGGATATGATCGATAGGGCACAAAGCCCTCTGTTAGCTAAGGTGGATTCAAATTTGTCCCCTTAGGCAAATATTCACCCCAGGTCTACAAGGTACCCTTGGACGAAGCAACCCATGGCTGCCGACAAGGATCCTTCTGTCAGGTTGGGTCGACTACCTCCTATGACTAAGTAGACCAGGGATCACGATGGCCCGGGATGACGGAACCATGGGATCTTGATCGGGTCTATCATCCATTCCCCCACCATCCGCTTTAAGTGCAAGATGGTGCAATTTCCAATTTTAAATATTAAATCTCCAAATCTTCCAATCTTCTAAATTCTAAAATCTTCAAATTCCCAACTCATGCTGCTATTATATGCCAGATGCACGTATCCCTTACGTATCTGATTGACGACTAGCCTTAATCGAAAGTTCTCTCTCGTTAGTGGGAGGGGTAATTAACTATAGGGGCTTGCGCCTATAGGAAACCAGAACTCAGATCATAAAGTCCTCACAAAATGAGGGCGAAATCTCTGGGTAGTGTCTTATCTACAAACCCATCTGCCTTCCAAAGTTTACCCCGAAACTTAGTTCGTTAAAACTCCCCCCTCAAAGCACAAAAAGTCGGGCGGAGGCCGGGGCCGAATTTTCGGAGCCCACAGATTTCTGGCGACTCCGTTGGGGAATGATTTCTCTTTCCATCTTTGGCTAGTCATCTAAGTGTTATAGTAGCAGCAAAAATAATAATGATAATATTGAGATATATACGGTGAACATCAGGACGTGACACTTGGTCTAAAGATCCGTCACTGAAAGATCCCGCTAGAGGGAGAGACAACCATCTATTTTGATGGTAGAGCAAAAGAACATTCAAGATATGTACAATGAGTATCGGGGTGTGACACTTTGATGCATATCCAAGAATCCACTGCCGAAAGGTCCCGACATGAAGGAAAACAAATATAGAGATCAACATCTCTAAAGGAAAAAGATATGCCAAAGAATAGTGTGACATCTAGTGTACATCCCTAGAGATCCATCATTAAAGAAATTAATCAAAAGTGGGTCCTAAATATAACCCCTACAGATAATGTTCTTGATGGTCGACATCTTGAAGAATCCTCCAAGAAATCCCATCGCTTTTTGACTATATCCCCTCAAACTGAAGAAATATCATGCATAAAATTGCTCGAAGAAGTGTTGTGTTTAATGTAATGTGTATGTCATACATATTTATTAACATATACACTTTACATTTTGAAATTCTCTTATGTTGCAAGAATGCGTTTCAAAATCTCCCTACAGGACAGGGGGCATTTTAAATTTATTTGGGTTGACATTATACTCCGCACTGAGATCCCCAAATAAATATTTAAAATATCAAAATTCCAAATTTGTCTCATTCTGAAATGTCCCTGCGAGACAGGGGGCATTTTAAATATTTATTCGGGTCGACATCGCGCAGCATGCCGAGATCCCCAAATAAATATTTAAAATTATCCATACAAATATTCTTTTATGCTGAAAGATACAATGAATGCTTTTTCAAAATAAATGTAGGTGATCCTTCAAAAGATCGAGACACCACATTCTCCAACGTACTAAGATTCAAAAGTCAGAAAAGAGACTTTTGTGACTACACACTCTAACAAATTGAGCCAGAGCCTAAAGTCTTTCAGCAGCCTGAAGCTTAAGGTTCGAGTGGGTGTAAGAGGTCGGATCCAACACGCCCAAATATGGCCGGATCGCTGGCAGCTCCGTCTACTCAACACGCCATAAGAAAGGCTGTAGTGGCGGAACCCCCACTTCGTCAACCCGTCAGTAGGGACTGTAGAAAGTACGAAGGTAAATTTGACTCGATAAGTTCAAGTGATCGTAGTCTACCAAATTCTCCTAATTGACCGGAGAATCAAGGTTCCATTGGGAAGGAGAAATCCCGAGCAACTGCCAAATGTGCGTAGGCTCCAAATCATCAACCACAAATGAGAACTCCAAATCTACCAACTTTAGTAAAATCAGCATTGGGAAGCATAATTCCCATAGCTCAAGTTTGAAGCCTGAATGGGTGTAAAAGGTCGGATCCAACAAGCCCAAATATTGCCGGATCGTTGGCAGCTCCGTCTACTCAACACGCCATAAGAAAGGCCGTAGTAGAGGAACCCCCATCTCAGCAACCAGAGGATGAAGAGCTGTCAAACCCCAGCTCGCCCAATCTGATGAACTCAAGTGACTCAGATTAAAGTCTCCTCAAGTGGTTAAGGATCAAGATAATACCTACATTCGGTACTATCAATCAAATCCAAAATCTACAAATCCTTCAACAAATCCGTAAAGCACAAAGCGAGGATCGAAGGAATTTTTCTTCAACAAGTCCATCAAAGCATAAAACAAAGGACCGAAGAAATTATCCCAAAGTTCATGAAAAGCCTGAGGCTGAACTAAGAGGATTCCGTCATCAACAAGTCCGTCATGCACAAAGCTCTGGACCGATGACTTCTCGCCATTGACCTATTGCAAACCTAAGGGTTTTGGTCACCGGCAACCACTCCTTCGTCAAGCCCGTTAAAGCTAGAAGCATAAGGCAGAAGGTACAAAAACCACCTGACAAGTCAGTAAAGACAAATCAGACAATCCTCCATCAATGTCCGCAGCACAAAGTACAGGACAGAAGAAACCAAAATCTCAGGGAAACTAAAGCTACAAAAAGAAGTACCCGAATGACATCTACAAGTGTCCCTAAAGACTAGGGGCATTTTAAATATTTATTTAGGTCGACATCGCGCCGCATGCCGAGATCCCCGAATAAATATTTAAAATTTCTTGCCGAAATACAGTCAAAGGAGGGAAGAATAGAAGATCCTCCATAAACTGAATGTGCCATCAGCAAAAAGTACAATCTGAGCAAAATATAATCAGTAAAAGTGACAGAAATATTACATCTACACATGATGACGGCAAAGAAAAATATTGAACATATACAGGAAGTCAATAAATTAAAGTGACAGTGGCGTTAAAAGAGAACAAATGATGGTGATTCTATCCACCATCATCAATCTACAGAGTGATGCTCTAAAGACCTAAGACAAAGTGCTCTATCATTATCCTAGGGATCTCTATTTGATCAAGAGCAAATACATCAACTGTATTGATGACTACAAGTGCATCTAAAGATCCACGGAGGCATGAAAATATATCCTCGAAGATCTACATAATGATAATCTTAGTGGGACATCCAAGTAAACTTTTGAAGATCCACTAAATAAAAACCTTGGTGTGACATCTAGAAAGAAATATCTAGAGATCCGCAGGGTCAATCAACATACAACAAACGTGATTCGCTCCAGACACTAACCACATTTGTTGGGGGGCATTTGTTGACCCCTATATCTAAAGCCATGCAAAAGGAGGCAAAAATAACGGAATAAGTAACGCGAGCATTGGCACAACGCTTCACTCGAAGGGTCAAATGACCTCCAATTGTCAAACGGACTTTGCCATCGCGTCCGAAATGCTCTCAACCTTTAAAAACTATATTTTGTTTATTTAATTCAAAGCATTCAGATTGGCGGCGCGACCGGAGTGATTCAAATGCGGCAGTGCACAGTTCAAGAAAATCAGCCTCGTCGTCGACCAAACGATCTCCGATCGATGAACGGACGTCGCCATCGCGTCCGGAACACTTTAAACCTTTAAAAACTACATTTTTTCTATTTAATTTGAAGCATTCGGATTGGCGGCGCAACCAGAATGATGCAAACGCGGTAATGCGCAGTTCAAGAAAATTGGCCTTGTCTTCGACCAAACGATCTCCGATCGATGAACGGACTTCGCCAACGCGTCCAGAACACTTTCAAACTTTGAAAAATACATTTTGTTTACTCAATTCAAAGCATTCAGATTGGCGGCGCGACCGGAGTTACTCAAATGCGGCAGTGCGCAGTTTAAGAAAATCAGCCTCGTCGTCAACCTAATGATCTCCGATCGACGAACGGACTTCACCACTGCGTCCGGAACATCCCAAATACTTAAGAATGACTTTTAATTTGATTGAATTAAATGACGTACAAGAATGTTGGCAAGACTTGCGAGGCAAAAGCATAAATCACAAGGTAATGATGCGCGTGTTAAGGAATTTAGCCCTCGGCGTCGACCAAATGACCTCCGATCGACGAACGGACTGTCTCATTGCGTCCGGAACACGTCAATACTTTAAATTGACTGTCAATTTGTCCAAACTAAAATTATGCCGTGACCGACGAGGGTTCTAATGCAATAGCGCGTATGTCGAGAAAAATTGGCCTCGTCGTCGCTCAAATGACGTCTGATCGCGAAACGGACTGTGTCATTGTGACCGGAACATCGGCAATATACTAAACGCACTATCAATTTGTCTAATTCTGATATTCGGCAAAATTGGCACGTTAAACGAGGCTAAATGCACGTCAAATGAGGTTGTTAACACGCAAATCGAGGACCTTTTAATTGAGGGATGCGTGTCTGTCATCCTCAATTAATGCTCTTACTAATAATGGAAAATCATTATTAATACTACAGATTAATATTGCCAAAATAATGTAAAGTCAAATTGAAATTCAAATCACTTTAAATGGCTAACCTCGTATCTTTAAAATTATGCAAAAATCTGCTCTAAATCCCTGCAAATCCGGCTGAAATAACCTCGGACGTCTGCTTCTTGTCTCCTCCCTCACCTCAATTAGATTCTCTAAGTCTTCCTTAAAATGAGAGATCAAATGAGCTTGAGGATTTTTTTTCTAGGGTCTCTCATTAACTCCACAGCCAAGAAAATCTCCCTCACAATGTCTACGGTCCCAACATCTCTCCATGAAATCCAGCCCCTCTACCGTGAGCAGCATGTCCAACCTTCCAGCAAACCCCCACTCCGATCTATGATGAGCTGACCTCCCACAGTCCCAAATCCACTTCAATCGAGTAGCTCAATCTCCTCCATCCGTCCCTGGGAGCAGCTCATGAGTTCTCCTACTTCTCCCACGTCAAAGCCTCCCATTGGAGGCTCTTCAGCCTCTCCTTTTGATATCCAATCTCCCTTCTCTGGTTGACTACGGAAGCCACTACCTTCTTCAGAGTTCCTATTCTTGAAGCTATAGAGAGCCATCATGGAGTTCAAAATCATCATCATGGAAATCTGGTTTTAGTTTTGATATAATCATCTAGATTTCTCTTGTTGTTATATCTTATTATTATCAAGATGGGCATGCTTTAGAAACTCTTGAGATGTTTGAGAATATGACAAGGTTTGGCTTTAAGCTTGATTCTGTAGCCTTCTCCATAGTTTCCTCAACTTGTACAAGGTTTTTGGATGTGGAAACTACTATGAAGAAGAAGCTCAATGTCATCAGCGTACACCTGACTATTTCGAACTCTTTGGTTGGGATTGCTGGAGTTATATTGGATATTTAGAAGGAGAGAAAGGAGCTGATGTCCAAGGAAGCGAATCAGAGCAGCCCAAGACTGCAAAGTGTGAGTTCCAAAGGAAGTTCCTCTTCGTCGCCTTGCCTTCCTTAACGACCCAGAAATTCCAATACTGCTTCTTGCCTCCTCACATGCTTAAGAAAGATTCCAAGCTCTAGTTTTGTTGGATCCAAGTTGAAACGAAGAATTAGATTGATGACATTTGAGAAGATTGTGAACATAAAGATAGCATGGTTTGACAATCCCGAGAACACCAGTGGAGCAGTTGGTGCCAAGCTATTAAAAGATGCAACCAAAGTTACTAATCTTGTTGGTGATGCACTTGCATTACTTGTTCAGAGCATTACAACCTTAATTGTTGGTTTGATAATTGCTTTTGTGGCCATCGTTGCTATATACATAAATATATATGTGGGTGTGCATTATATATATATATATATATATATATATATATATATATATATATATATATATATAATCTGTTATCATATATTTATATGATATGTTATAATATATTCATGTAATGGTATAAATATATTTATATAATATTCTATGTTATAATATATTTATACAATGTTATAAATATATTTATATACAATATTATATATAATATATTTATATAGTGTCATAAATATACATTATATATATATATGGAGAAGATTCAAAAAAAAAAAGAGAAAAAGACAAAAAAAGAGAGATATTTTTCAAAAAAAAAAGGAAAAGAAAAGTAGCAAAAAAAAAAAAAAGAAAAGAGAAAAGAAGAAAAAGAAAAAGAGAAGACTTTTTGCAAAACTTTGAGAACTTGTTTCGTTGTTTGCGGCGGACCGGAAAACCGCCCATACACGCTTTCATAAGCGTGGTGGGATGGGACCCCGGTGCGGCGCCTACAACGAGGCGGGTAATCACCTAAAAATCCCGTTCTCGGCGTTCGTGTCGAGCCGGCAAACCGCCTATACACGCTTTCTTAAGCGTGGTGGGAAGGGAACCCGGTGCGACACCTACGACGAGGCGGGTAGACCCTATACACGCTTTTCTTAGCGTGGTGGGGACGATCTTAAGTACCCGCTCGCGGGGAAACAACTGCTTTTCTCTTGTAACAGGCATGTTTGAAGACCCATACACGCTTTCTTAAGCGTGGTGGGGGATTGAAGACTACACGGCCGCGGTGTCCTCGAAAGAGGACACCTACCATACACGCTTTCTTAAGCATGGTGGGAAAGGCCCAGTTTCCCGTAATTTCCCCTAAACAGGGGAGATGTCGGGAGGCTGCCGAAATTCTGACTGAAGACATAAAGGACTTGAACAATATACAGCAGGGGACTTGATTTTGGACAACAAAGGATATGCTTCATAACTCAAATGACTAAAGAAAACTTGAACCTTAGTGAAATGAAATTGGAAGGAGGACTTGAACATTAAATGAACATTTGAAGTTAAGCAAGAATTTGAATCAAATGATACGAACAAGACTTGATTTGGACCCAAGCGAATACTAAATAATGACATTAAAATCAATTTGAATTTGGACAAAATAAAGTTAATCAATAAAGAAATTTGATTTGAGAAGTGACATCAAATTTCCGATGGAATGACAATGAGTTATCGCTTTAATTTGAATGCAAGTATTGATTAAGAAAATTGATTCATTCAAAACTCATGCAAGCAAGCAAGGACTCATGTACAAATGCATTTTAGGCTTCCACACAGAATTTATTCAAATAATAATGGAGCATTGGACTTTAAGTTGATAAAGCCATGATCAGAATGAAGATGTCAAAAAAAAAAAAAATCAAATGATAGCTTTTGAACATTTAGATGCATGCAAATTAGTCACTTGCAAACAAATGAGGATTCTTGTAATTACAAACCTTGACTTGGATAATAACATTCAACTCGTGACGATTATCTCAATTGGAGTGGGGATATTAATGAATGTGATTTATCGTGTAAATTACCAATTATCCTCAAGGACAAAGAACCTGCAACTATAACTTGTCTATAAGCGATGAAAAGACTACGGAGGACATAGTGAATGCGAATTGCGAGACAAGTAGCAATCCACCTACAAGTTATGAGGTAAAAATCTTCAGTAGATTCATGAAAGCTATGAGGATTGGAGTGCAACTTGCCAACTAGCATTAAAGGCTAGTGTCATCGCTCACAACATGTGAGCATTGTAGGGGATGTAAAGACACATCTGCAATCAACGACATGAAGATTTTCAATTAATATTAAGGGATTCTCAGACACATAACAAATGTCACATCCTATAGTTAATGTCAATATGAAGTTGAATACAGCATACCTTACAAGAAATTAAAGTATCAAGACACAAATAAAGGTATTCTACCTCACAAGCAATAGAAATCAAGAAGGAATACACAGCTTGATTGCAGTTAAGTACGCAAGAATTCTCAGCGAGTGTAAGAAGTGTCATGACTTTCATTTGGTCAATGACAGTCAACTCGTAGATGAACGTTGTGCTTGCCTACGAATGCGGAAGGTCAACATACAGTGAACTTGATGGATGGATGATGAACCTATGAGGAGGATATTTGTGATAAATATAACCCATAAGAAAAATATATTTTGTCAAGGAGTAGGGATGAAGGAGTACAATAGCATCCCTATACAAGCTTTGGGAAGAGAAATTCAGATCAAATCATTATGGAGTGAATGAATCTCAGTTCAACCAAGCAAATGCTGAAAGTACTACAACAGAGATGAACTTCTATGGGTTGCTGTAGGATACCTATTATATACATAATTATTGTTTCAAGCAGAATATAAAGTCAGATGACTGCATCAAACATAAATGCATATGACGCCATGCCACCGGATCTGCAACATCCATACAAGCAGACAGAAGGCGTACAAATCTCCAAACGAAACCCAGTGCCATGCCACCGGATCTGCAACATCCATACAAGCAGACAGAAGGCGTACAAATCTCCAAACGAAACCCAGTGCTACGCCACCGGATCTGCAACACCCATACAAGCAGACAGAAGGCGTACAAATCTCCAAACGAAACCCAGTGCTATGCCACCGGATCTGCAACACCCATACAAGCAGACAAAAGGCGTACACATCCATACAAGTGGATAGAAGGCGTTTACAAATACTCTTTAAAATCCCCCGCACATGTGCACCTTAATTTGTATACACATAGGAACACAAAAGGGGTAGATAAAATCATAACCCGCATGGGCCTCGACGAGCGTTTTATTGGTACACACGTGACGCCTAGGGATGCTGCGCGGGTCAATAAATTTGAACCCGATCCTCCTAAAGCAAGTAGATAGGAGTTGACAAGGTTCAATAAATATTTATAAAATGCCCCCAAACACCCGCATGGGCCCCGACGAGCGTGTTATTGGTACACACGTGACGTCTAGGGATGCTGCGCGGGTTAATAAATTTGAACCCGATCCTCCTAAAGCAAGTAAACAGGAGTTGACAAGGTTCAATAAATAACTATAAAATGCCCCCCAAACACCCGCATGGGCCCCGACGAGCGTGTTATTGGTACACATGTGACGTCTAGGGATGCTGCGCGAGTCAATAAGTGAATTCAAGTTTGAGCCCGATCCTTCTATTCAGGTAGATGAGAGTTGACACGGCTCGAACTATTAAATAAATATACGGTCGTGAGATCGACCGAGATATTTGTTTTATATGTTCATATTAGGCCTTCAAGGCCTATAATCAAGTGAATTCACTTACAAAGGGCACAAAGCCTACGAAACCTGATCCTCTGTTGGCAGCTCGGCAGAGTGGACAAGGTTCAACCCATAAATGTGAATAACCCCATCACCCCGATGATGGCCGCGTTGATTGCAGATTTCAACCGGAGGGGTTAACTTCAAATATTTCAAAATGCCCTCAAACCTTAAATATTTTTTAAGTGACCTCAAGGTCACCCCGATGATGGCCGTGTTGAACACAAATCTCAACCGGAGGGGTCCACACAAATACTTTAAAACATCCCCCAAATTCCTAAATTCTCACAAAATCTAAAATTTCAAACTCCAAATTCTAGAAAACCCCAATTCCAAGGCATTTAAAACTGAAATCTAATCCATCTATCACTCAAAGCAAAATCCATCCACCCTCCGCAACAGTTTGCCGAGGTGGACAAATCAAAATTTACTTCAGCTCACATAGAGCTAATGCCTGGTCGAAAATATCACTAGGATCCATTCTCAAACAATCTCCTGCCAGCAAGGACGTGGTACGAGTCCTCTAACCGGCAGTTTTGCCGCCAAATGACACTGCAGGATAAACGGTTATGACTCGGGGCCCTCTAAACCAGGTGGTCGCCGCCAAATGGCACCATTATATTATGGTTATGGCCAGAGCCCGTATGCTCCCCAATGGCATCAAATCCTTGAGATATGAATCAATAGGATATGATCGATAGGGCACAAAGCCCTCTGTTAGCTAAGGTGGATTCAAATTTGTCCCCTTAGGCAAATATTCACCCCAGGTCTACAAGGTACCCTTGGACGAAGCAACCCATAGCTGCCGACAAGGATCCTTCTGTCAGGTTGGGTCGACTACCTCCTCTGACCAAGTAGACCAGGGATCACGATGGCCCGGGACGACGGAACCATGGGATCTTGATCGGGTCTATCATCCATTCCCCCACCATCCGCTTTAAGTGCAAGATGGTGCAATTTTCAATTTTAAATATTAAATCTCCAAATCTTCCAATCTTCTAAATTCTAAAATCTTCAAATTCCCAACTCATGCTGCTACTATATGCCAGATGCACGTATCCCTTACGTATCTGATTGACGACTAGCCTTAATCGAAAGTTCTCTCTCGTTAGTGGGAGGGGTAATTAACTATAGGGGCTTGCGCCTATAGGAAACCAGAACTCAGATCATAAAGTCCTCACAAAATGAGGGCGAAATCTCTGGGTAGTGTCTTATCTACAAACCCATCTGCCTTCCAAAATTTACCCCGAAACTTAGTTCGTTAAAACTCCCCCCTCAAAGCACAAAAAGTCGGGCGGAGGCCGGGGCCGAATTTTCGGAGCCCACAATTTACAAAAATATTTTCCTTATATGTAGACATGTGGGAAAGTCTAAACAAGAAGACGCAAGATGGTGATCTAGATGGAGTATCATAAGAGTAGTTTGTTTATAGCAGAGCGTAGTTAGCTTATTCATTTTATTCTATAGGGTGTATTGTACAACCTAACCACAACTAGATATTATTTATTCTTTTGTTATACTTGATATTAATTGTTTTATTTAATTTTGCACTAGAAATGCTTTTTATTTGTGATGTTTGTTTAACTTTTATTTATTTTTGGATGTGTTAGCAATTTTGCTGGATGTTAGAATTTTTACTCTACTTCCTAAATAAAATAAAATTAATCATATTAATTTATTTGAAATTTAATGCAGAGCTTCTATGGAATTAATATCTTTCCAAATCAATACGAGGCACTTTGATGGACTATAGATGTGTTGTCAATATTTGACTTATTGCACTTTGTGATACTCTAGTTCTCTTTAGGGTAGTCCCTCAGAGGTGTATTGCTATTGTGGTAAGATTGCAATTCTCTCATTATAATAAAAGAATCAATTTTAATAAAGGCTTAAGTAGGATCATTCCTTTGCATTGTAAATTTCAAAGTAGATTTAAGCTTTAACTAGTCAAACTATACTATCACGATCCTTCAGTTTTATCAACAAGTAGCTTAGATATTAAATTTGAACTAGCATTAATTGAAGGCTTATGATGTTTACCATATGCTTATTATGAACTTGCTAGCAAATAGAAAAAAAAATTTATTCACTTGCAAATCCTAAGAGAGAGATTAGATTTAACAGGAAAAAAATTATTCACTTGCTAAGAGAGATTATTTGCCTACATATTTTATGACATATGATTTCGTTACAGGAAGAATATAATTACATTCAGATCCTACACCTTAAGAGAGGTTAATAACAAATCTACAAGTCATCGCTTGAAGAGTATTTGCTTCTAGATTGAACCAAGCTTGCATTTATCATATAAACAAATTTGACAAATCAATCACTCAAAATTGCACATTACAGCAACACACATTTCAACAATTAACAATTAAGAAACACAAGTTTCATAGGTCAGAAGTAGATTGAATAGAGGTTGGATGAATTGTAATGATAAACTCTATTATATGGCTCACTACAACAATGATTAGATTTAACTAATAGTAGAGCCATTAAATGGATGAGTTCTGTACAACTAAATTATGAAAAATCATTGCACTTCAATTGTTAAACTTCAAAAATTACAAATAAAAAGAATTGGAACTAGGTGTAAGTGGGAAGAAGACCTGAGTAATTATCATTAATGAATGTCACATTGAACAATCACTATTTTCACATTTGACAAAAAAAGGAAGGAATGTTCACAACTTATAATTGTTTAATAGAAAGAAAATAGAATCTTGGACCAGCTTAAGGGAGAAGTGCATAGAAAGCTAAACCTTTCTTCATCAATAGCTTCATATTTTGTCTATTTACACAGCATTAGCAGATGCACAGGTTACATAAAAAAGCATGAACTTTAATATTATCATAATAACATCATAATCGATGGATGCTCTAAAAGGTAAATGGGTAGGTGAGGATTGTCTAGTTGGGGGAGTGCATGAAATTGAATCTTAGAAAGTCTTCAATAAATACAACAAAGACAAAAGAAGTTATTTTTGTCCGAAATGTGAAAAGATGGCATAAGGAGTTTGTGCCAAGGGTTCAACTCCAAAGAAGAGTTGTAGTGTAGTGAGCTTCAACTCCAAAGAGCTAGGATCCATAAGAGAAATTACTTTAGGAGCTTGTGTAAAGGTGTCTAAGAAAGCTGACAATTGGAGATGGCGGAGGGAGAAGCATCTTGGGAGAATAGAAGGTTGAGCATGATGGGAAGGTAATTGAGAAGAACAACCTTGACTAGACTTAAATTCTTTGGAGCTACTGTAAAAGTAAGGTCATACGAGGAATTGAATAGGAGAACTATGAGAGTTGATTTCCTTCATTAATCAAAAGGATTTTGTTAGAAGGTAAGTGAAAGAAGCAAGTAGGCACACGGTTACTCATGTATCTTTGACTATGTATAATTGTCATGTGTGAGAAGGGTAACTGAGCAGGGAAAGATCCTAGATGATTTCAAGCTCTAATCGTGCTAGTTTTCCCTCATGTCATAAACTCGCAATTATGCTTACTCACAAAACTCAAACATATTGTTTAAACGTTTTTACCGCCCAAAAAAATAAATTTATTGCATTTGTTAAACAAATTAAGAACATTTTGAATTACAGTAGATAATTGTAATTGATAATTCCATGGATGATGATAATCACATGCATATGGATGAAGGATCACTTTACAATATTAAGAAAATGTTAGACATTCTTAAATATAATTCTAAAGCTCTGTATTTATATAATAGTATAATTTTTCAAGATAAAAAAAAAGGAAATCTGAACAAGAACCATAAACATTTTTTATTCATCTTGTTTGGTCAAACATTTTTTATTAATCTTGTTTGGTCAAACATTTTTTATTAATCTTGTTTGGTCAAACATTTTTTATTGATCTTTTTTGGTCACCCATTCAGGCCGTAAGCCCTACGAAGAAGCAAAATCAGATCTAAAATTGCTCTTGTTTAATCCCAACTCTTGAAAATTTAGCATGATTGTAGGTGATGAGGTTGTAAAGGAGGAAGTTTTACCCTTGAAAGCTCCTTAGTATTAAATTGACTAATGGGAGCTGCAACAAATAGCATAGCATGATCATGAGATTAACCTTGCCCAGACACGTAAAAGAAAGATAATGCGTGGCCTTGATTTATGTGTAATTTCGATGATGTATCAATAAAAATAAGTAGCTTGTAAATCCAACTAAAAATTGATGCTAAAAAAATGGAAGTACTGCATTATAATACAAAAGTGAAGTGTTGGTTGTACATCATTTATCAACACTTCTTCTAATAAGACACCATCTTTGGAATTTTTGCCTAGAATTTGACAATGAATAAAACAATATATCTTTTTGTGCATTTGATCTTGGAAAAGAAAATAATGCATGCATCCTACATTTAAAAGTGGAAATATATGAATAAACGGAGTTAAAATTGAGAACACTTAATGACTAACCATT
Source organism: Dendrobium chrysotoxum (assembly GCA_019925795.1). Taxonomy (NCBI): domain Eukaryota; kingdom Viridiplantae; phylum Streptophyta; class Magnoliopsida; order Asparagales; family Orchidaceae; genus Dendrobium; species Dendrobium chrysotoxum. The sequence continues at coordinate 42,321,334 of CM034303.1, read as the reverse complement.
AGAATAAGTCCTCAATTCTTCATTTGAATTAATAGTCCCTCTAACAAAAGTTTTTGATCCAAGTGTGTCAATCCCCTGTAAGGAATCTATAAGCATTGCATATATGTGAGTACTATCATATTTTTGTTCTCTTCATATTTCAAATCATTATGAATAATTAGTTAACTAACAAACCATTATAAATTCATTATCTAAAACCTAGAAAAGCTTACTTTTAACTGTGATGGATGAAAGTGAAAAATTTTACATTATTTTGTCTTCTTTCTTTTTACCGTGCTTCTGAAAAGACTTATTTTGAGTAATGAAGAAGTTCACCTCTAACCAAACATAAGAAATTTGCAATGTACAACCATCATGAAATTGCATACAAATAGAATATAATAAGTGAATAGTGAGCTTTATAAAATATCTTAAACACAAAAAATTAGGTGAAGAACTCCAGTTTTGGTACAAATCCCATTAAAAGAAGAGTCCACATCATCAGCAGAGAAGTATTGGGATAATGAAAATCAAATAGGCGATGGGAAGGAAATACTAACATATCAAAATTCTAAAAAAAATATACCCTAGTTCACATAGAATAAATACGAGCAGGAGCATTGAGTTAGAGAGTAGAGTGTCAAAGTTGATGTCTAAAATTGAAGCATCCTAATAAATATTTTTTTGAGCCATTCTAATCAATATGTTATAGTATTAATGTTGTAAAGAGATATTTTTCAAGAGTGAAAATAGTATGTTTTCAATCAAATTGTTGACTATATGTGTGAGTAAATAAAGATCAATTAGGAACCCATGACTAAGGATGGACCTTGGAAGCTATTGAATTTACTTGGACTCATGAATCTCTACATCTTAGCAGTGGAGAGGCAACCTTGTCTATGTATTCATTTATCTCATTTATTGTTGTGGTGATTGAGCTATGCTGTTTCTATAGAAGGGTCAAAGTAGTGTTGGTGGACAAATTGTTGTAGTGTTTGGCTTATTGTCGCAACATAAGTCTAAAGAACAGTAAGCTAGCTAGCACACATTCGATGCTCACTATTTGTACTTCAATTGTTAAGGATTTTATGAATTAGATGTATCAAAGATCAAAATTGTTTCTTAGAATGGTATTTGAACTAAGAAATATATGAGCTTAAGTTTAATCATATAAGCTTTTAAACAGATGCAATAGTTGCTTAGACGCTTGTCAAAATAAAGAAAAATATTTTTTATTATTTGCCTTGAATAGGATCATTTGAGAAATAACCTAATCATTAAACACCAAAACATGATGATTATTTGTAAATATAAATGAAGAAAAAGTAGGGAATTTCTCTTAGCTTTTACTAAAGAGTTATTGATGATCATGATTTAGCTCAGATGGATGCCTTAGAATTACTAACTTTGCATACAATTATCTCATATGAGCGAACTCATATTTGATATCAACTGAATTATGCAACAAAATGGATGTAATAATTTGATTATGGATATATTATGTTTGAATAAACTCATTTAGTGGTTCTCGTTTAAACAAGTAATTTTTCTAATTAAAAACTCACACTTGCATGCTTAAATTTTTTTAGCCTTTTATAACATTGGCAATGGATAATTTTAATTTTGGTTTCTAATATAAAAATATTAGTGGACCTAATTTGATCATCTAAAATGATAACAGGAATTATATTTAGTCAATACTCAATATTTTAATGGATTTTAATTTATTTTTATTTTTGTCATAAAAAGTATTTTGTAGTTTTTATTCTCCATATTAAAACTTTTCGTTGTTGACGCCAATTAAAAGTAGTAGGCTTGGATTGAAATTGTTAAAATATCGCAATTTAACAAGATTCAAATTTTGATCGACACTAAATGCTCGGCGAATCAGAAGATATACTTGTAAAGAAGGAAATGAATTTGCAAATGTTGTTTTCTATGGGAGCTCTATTGCAAGATGAAAGATATTTATGACGGACTTGTCATCTGCTACAAGCTTCCTGATCAAAACCTCGATAACCTCATCTCCATCCCAACTCTTAAAGATTTGGAAAATATGTTGGACAAGTATGGCTGCCTCTTGGAGGCCTCAAGATGTGAATTCACTAGGCTTCAAGTCTCATCCCCCCTGTCCAATAGGGAGAACTCTTTGGCAGAGTTCAATGATGCTGCTTGCAATGACAGCGGCATGAGTTACATTGAGGAAATCAATGGACCAACTAAGGCTGACGCTTGAAAAACATGTTGGAAAGACAACATAGAAGACGCCACCTCCATGCTGCACGTAGATGCCAAAGGTGAGGGAAAATGTATGTCTCTAATCATTTTCTCCTTTTACTGTTATTTTGACTTCTTTTAATTTATCAATAATAGACTTTTTAGGGAATTGCAATACTTTAGTGTCCGAGCATTAGATTTTTTTGGTTCATTCAAATATTAATGACAAGATAAATGTGGCCCCTCAAAAAGTCAATCCACCAAATGATATGCCTTATGTTTCACCAACATACGAAGAGCCTCACCAGGTTCATTACATTATGCCCTCTTCTATTGATATGGCCCATGAACCTCAACCGATAAATATGTTATTCTTCCTCAACACTCTTATATACCTTATGTTTATTCACATGCTAAAATAATACAAAATTTTAATTCTTATAATAAAATAATTGCTAAACTTTAATTTCACAAAATCTCATAAAATGCAATTCTTATTTAGTATGTATTATTCATGTATTTAGACATCAAATGGAGCTTTTGTAAATCCTCTAAAGCTTCATCAGGTGTGTTTTTCACAGCAAAATCATCATTTATATAGAAAAATATTTCTGAAGATATTTGATTCAAACTCAATATTCAAAATCAGGATCGTTGGAAATTTCTTGGTCCCTTAAACAATGACTCATGTTTTGGGTATTTTAGACATACACAAGGTTTGTATATTTCTTTATAGGAGTAATAAGTTTCAAGTATTAATATCCAGTTATTATTATTATTAACTTGAATAAAAATATACTGAGATTTTCTTATGTATGACTTTTAAGACCTAGGGACCGATGAAGTTGACGAAGTTATTCAAAATCTTGTTGAACTAGTTGAATCAATGCTTCAATCACCTTGAGGTTGGTGTCTTCACTCTTTTCTCTTGAGCAAATGAATCTAGTTCAATATATTATGATGTGATTGTGATATATGTGGACAACTCGAGTTTCACAATGGTGCTATACTAGGTTGCCAAAAAGTTGAGGTAAAGCATTTTGTTTATTATAAGCATAAACTAGTTTCATTAGTTTATGTTGACAACAAGACTCCAACATATATCTTATCTTAGATTTTCTTAAATCATAACTGTTTAAGTAGGAATATTAGTTTGTTTGACTGAAATTTTCCCCGACTTTTGGCAGCAAGTTTTAAGCAGGATTTAACTATGATTTGGTTTAAAGCCAACCAAGTAGTTTTTGTAGTCTTAATCTTATCATCTCATGTAATGCTATTTTCTTCTCATTCCATGGTAAATTGTGGATTTGATAAATTCTATTGGAGCATAGATTTAAAGCAATTTAGCTTTCTTGACGTCTCTTTATTTTTCTCTCAATCTTTCCAGTCCGCCACTTACAAGTGATTGAAGTCTTTTGTTATTCTTAAATTGATTTATCATTTGGTTAACATTGAATAGTTCTTGTAATTTCTATATTAGCGATCCTCATTGCTCAATTGATTTGGAAATACTGTCTAGCAATGAAACCAAATTTGATGGAGGAAACCCATCTATATCCTTTGTGTCCGTTTTATTTGATTAGATGACATAGTTATGCATTAAACTGTATCTTCTTTGCTCATATTCTTCCTGACGGCTGTCTCAGGCTGCTTCCCTTGCTCTTCCCACTCCCATGCCCATGCCTTCACAACCAGTTGATCTAAGCTATCTTGAAACTCCAGGATCCTCCACACCTGCTGCAACAAAACCATCTCCTACCCCTTCAGTAGTTCCCACTTATGTTGCTTCTGACCATGTAAAACCATATATTCTTCAAACTTGGAGTTCTTAAAGCTTATTAATATTAATTAGTTGATTACATTTTCATGAATTGTCATTGTTTACATAGGTTCACCGGGTGCTCCTGCTGCCCCTTGTTTTAAAACAGGACTTACTCATCTTGAACAATACCATTTTTTTGATGCATATCACAGTAGCAATTCATCGAAACCCTTGCAAAGATCATTTAGCTTAAACAAGTTTGGCCGATACTTATTTTGGGTTATTTATATTACATTCTTAATAATTATTTTGAAGACCATTTATTTTGGTAAGCTTTTAAAGGTCATTTTAACCCTTTTATTTTGAATGTTGTTATTGTTATTAATTATGTGACAAATGGGTTTGGATTAATTACATTGGTGTAGAGCTTATAGTATAATTTCCAAACCATTTTTATTCACTTAAGCATAATTTTAGAGTCCCAATTTTATCGTCTTAGAAAAAAACTATTTGTTTTTGTTGTCATTAGGACTATTGTGAGGCCTCAAATATTTTGGGTCAAATTTTTATGCACAACAAACTCCTTTATTCTTTCCTAACTTGAAAATAAAATGTGGCAGTAGTAGGATTAAAAGTAAAATATAGAATCAACCAGCTAATATGAGGGTTGTATGAAGGATGTTTCTTACAGAAGTCTAGTCTATAAACAACAAAAGTACTTGTTATCATTTCAAACTGAATGTCGAACACAATTTTTTTTTCTTTTTGGGAAAAATTTGAGTGTTGAAGCACAAATTTTATGTAAGGGGCATTTGATCATGAGAACTTGGTCATACTTCCAAGATCTTTACTAAGTTATAGTTGGAAATGATAATGAATAGCAGATTTTGGTCTTGGACTAGGTGTTGAAGAATATAAAGAACTCAACCACAAGGCCAAAATGTTAAATAATAAGTTAAATGTCCTACTCAACTTGGTATTCATCTAGGTTATTAGTTTGTGTTTCTTTACTAAACTAATTAAACAAATCTACCCACAATTATGAAGCTTGATCAATAGACAAGACAAGCTGCGAACGTATTACATTATTCAATCTTCTAGTTCTTTCTGAGCCCAAGCAGCTTTTAGATGATGGTTGCCATTTGTTAGCGTCAATCATCATTAACTGAGTTCACTGATCCGTTTTCACTCCAGGGAATTGCGCGCCTCCAGAAGGTTCTAGGTCCTAGCATGTCAGTGCAAAGGAGGAGATGGCAAGGCTTTCTCGCCATCTTGGTTCTTTACCTCTTCGCGCAAAGCACCGGATTAACTGCATAAGAACCGCCATTAAACGCAATATGGAAGCTCAGAACTATGCTTATGCAAAGAAATGCTCGGCCTCCTCTCAAAGGCTCTAGCAAACAAGCAGGAATGCAGAATGAACTGAGGAACCTGGTTAAAGAGGACTCTCAAACAAATCAATTGATCTAGAGGAAAATCCCTCTCAATTCTGTTCAGGCAAAGTAATCCTCGTGTTTCCATTGTTTTATCTGCTCCACTACATTAGCCATCGCTTACTTAATTGCTCTTTTCTAATTTATCTCAGCCCTTTATGTTTAACCTAATGATCAATTCTCTTACGTTAGATATAGCATATCATGCATATAAAACTTTCAGTTATGTACTGTTGAAAGGTATACATAGGATAGAATTAGAAAACGAATACAGCAACATGTTAGAGTTCTGATTTCAGTTTTTTCCTTCTCCCATTTCTCTGCTACTCTTTGCTGTAATTCTTCAATGCCTGCAGTCGTCTCCCAACAATTGGTCATGATATCCGTAGTCTCTGCGGTGCAAAATTCTCTGTTGTCTCTGCACGTCGATGCATAGAGTGGTATGGGAAGCATCAAGAGATCAGATTCTGTGGTAGAATCTTCCTAGCTTTTGTTAGTATGGCTTGAATATGTTATTGTATTTTTTTCTATTATTTTTCACTTCTTTAGAGAGAGTGAGAGGAGGTTTAATTCACTTTTGTAATGAAATTTTCTCATAATAAAATTTTCACCCAATTTTTAAGCTCTAATTTTCTCTCAATAAAGATGTAATTATTAGTAAAAAAACTGTTAAAGTTGTGACAGTGATGTTGACAAAATTACTTCAACTCATGCAGTGACTTTTAGCTTGATATTGATATTTTGTTGGCGATGCAAAGCCATTAAAATTATTTGAGATATGTTAAAATATGAGTAACTGAGATTTGTGAGACCTTTCCTCGAAGAGAAAACTAAGTCTCTTATATATATATTTAAGACATACTTGAAATCTTCACCCTCCGATTGGACTATAATAACATCAATATTTTGTAATCTTTTGATGTTCACACACTTTTTTGGGGCTTGTGTTTTGTGAGATTTTTGAGAAAAACTTGTATTTTATGAGGCTTTTAATTATTTTGAGATTATTGGGAGAAACTTGTACCTTTTGAAACTATTCAACTTTTTGAGATTTTTGGAGAACAGGAGAATCCTACCTTATGAGGCTTTTAGCTTTATGAGATTTATATCTTTTGAAGTTTTTGGATGGTTATATAAGTTATAAGGCTTATGTCTTTAAAGGTTTTAATTATATCTATATCTTATGAAGTTTATGTCTTTTGAGATTTTTGGTATAGATATACTTTTTAGATTTCCTTTTAAAATTTTTTGAATGATCTTGTACCTTTTGAGAATTTTATCTTCTATGATTTTTTTATCAATGTAGACTCTATTAATCACTTGCTCTTATGAAGTCTTTTTAGCGATGATATGTCCACTACTAGCTTCCCATTGAGGTTACCTCTTGGGCCGCGGGAGGAGGTCCAACGTCGGTTGGCGGCAGGGTAGAAGTCCAACGACAGTCGACGGCCGGGCAGCAGTCCGACGATGGTCGGGTGGAAGTCTGAAGGCAGTCGACGGCCCGATGGAAGTCTGGAGTAGGTCTGCGGTCGGGAAGGGGTTCAACGACAGTTTGGTAGAAGTCCGGTGGTGATCGACGGCCGGGTGGGATCTGGCGGAGGTCGGTGGCTAGGAAGTGGTCCAACGATGGTAGGGTGGAAATCCGGCTATGGTCAGTGGTCGGGTAGAAGTCTGGTGGCGATCGGGTGGAGGTTCGCCGCCGGTGGAGCTGGAGCTCTTGAAACCTCAAAGCTCTCTCCATTCTTCAGCCCCAGGTCCCCTTCATGTGGAGAGTGGGGGTGTATTTATAGATTTTCATGAGTGGCACAAACCGTAACTATAGAGAAAATCCGGGGCATGTTCGTAGTGCTTCATCGGATGGCCTGCATTGATTATACCGATCATATAGAGTTTTTCAACTGTTTAAGTGCCTTAACGATGTTGGAATTCAGCGATCTTGGGCTCGCTGGATTCGTCTCGACGAGCCGCTCGATTTGACTATAAGTATGTCATATTTGGATATCATTTTGTCATCCAAATAATGCTTTGAACCTTCCAAATGTGGTTCAGGCCCCTGATTTGGACCCATTTGGGCTTGGGTTGGACCGATTTTGGTGTTGTTAGGTTCCTCTCTTTGAAACGTTTAGTTTGACTATAAGTTTATTGAAATTAAAATTCAGATGATCCCGAATTTAATTTTGAAAGTTTCCAACTTGAATACACCTCAAGATTCGTGCATGATCAAGATGGTTTTTGGTTACGTATCAAATATATTAATACTTTTTTAAATTTTATATATGTGCACTTAGTGAACGTGCTATGAATAAATTGCACATGCAACTATTTTTCATCCATTAATATTTCAAACAAAGAATATTTCACATCCTCTTTAGTTTAAGCGGACTTCCATTGAGGGAATGTTCAATTAGAGGTTTTATAAATTTGAATCTTTTTCAAAGTTTTATCATAATATTATATAAAATTTGTTCGAATATGTTAGAATCTTAGCTAAAACATTGGTAGAATATTGTTAAAAACTTTTTAGAAATATAGTTAAACTTGTTTCTATATATATATATATATATATATGGACTTCACTATGGGTTGTTTGGTTGCCTAAAAAAAATAATGCATGAGATACCTTTTTGTTTTATTTGAAGTAAAATGAATGCAATACAAAGTATTAAAAGATTGTGGCGGAAATGGTCACGGGTGGTCGGCGGTGGCCGGCATTGGTCGGTGTTGGCGGTGGCTAGGGGTGGTCGGTGGGTGGCCCATGGTGATCGGCAGTTGACGGTGGCAGCCACCAACGGTGACAATGGTGTTGAGTTTTCGGTGCATTTTGAAATTGCCCAAATCGAAAAATTTCAAATACATTGGATTTAAACTAAATGATAAATTCTTTTTGCTTGAGAATTTTACTTTGCATTTTTTTTACTTCAAAGCAAAAAACTAATATTTTCATAACCTATACATTTTAAATACTTTATACCTTTTTGAGCAAATCAGCCAGTCCTTAATTCACAAATTTTTTTTTAGGGGGGGGGGGGGGGGGGGGGGGGGGGGGTGGGGGCAGGATAAAAAACTTTTAAAAAATGTAAAAAAAAAAGGAAAAGAAGCCTTATAAAAAGGCCAACTAAAAAGAAAAAATGCTAAAGAAAAAAATACATCATTTCCACCAGAAAAAAGAAATATAGCAAATAAGCAAAACGAAATAATGAAACTACATCACAACCCTGCCATCAGAAAAACTGAGAGCAGAAGGAAGTCTTGAAAAATTTAAACAGCCTCCAACTGTTCGGAACCACCTACTGATATCAAAAGAGCCATCATCATCATACTCCAAAATACAAAAAATCTCAACAAGTCAAGCAGCTGAACCAAAAAGCAATGTCAGGACAAGAAGTGCCCAACATCATAGTAAGAGGAAGGCCCAGCCAACAAAAAAACTGAGAGAAAAAGGAAGACATGAGAAAAAGAACCAGCAACCAACTGCTAGGAACCACCCATGAATTGATCATAATTAACCCAACATAATCTTCAACTCCATGAAGCTCATAACAGGAATCCTAAACACAAACTAATCAAACAGCGGCTATCTTTTAAACAAAGCCTTCAACCTTTACCTAAGGCGATCCATATCCAATCCAATCTCTTCAAAAAATAAAAATAGCAAGTTAGACCAGAACATAAATCCAAACTTCCAAAGCCACAGAAACCAGCAAGCCAAACTCAACCAAATAAGAAACCTTGACCTACAAAAGAACAGAAAGAAACATATCTATCATAAAATAAGAAAAACAACTAACAAGTCCTTGAAACAGAAACCCAATCACCTCTACAAATATAGGAAAAAAGAATAAAAAATCAGGAAAAAAATAAAAAAACCAACCACCCCTACAGAAACCTCAACCAAGATCAAAGCAGAAAGCCAAAAATAACCAAAACTAAAGAAAACACAAAGCCAAGCACAACTGAGATACGAAAACAACCAACTCACCATCAGGACTCAGGAAAGGTTAAGTTCAACAACAAAGAACTACAAATACAACACCGGCCAATGCCTAGAATAAACTAGCTTCGGCCAAATCCAGAAACAGATAGCCAAAACCAATTAAACCAAACTTAAAGATCTCTAATAAGCTTTGGTTACTATAAATGACCATTCAAATTAATAAAATCTGTTGTCAAGAACAGCCATCCAAAGCAAGAGTGCCAAACTTAACAAATACATCATTGTCCAAAATCACAAAAGCCAAACACAGCAAAACAAAACACCTTGAAACCAGAAACAACAAAAAACAAAAATAAACTTTCAAATTAAAAAGCAATTATCCTCATGAAAATATTTCCAATTAGAAATCTTAGAAAAAATGGCCTGCTTGATTAAATAAAAAACCGAATCCAAAATCTTGTAATTACCTGAGAATAAATTATCATTTCTTTCTCTCCACAAATAATACAAGGAACAGCAAGAAGCCTAAAAAAAAAATTCTAGGCAATGATTCATTTGCTTATAGCTTTATTAGATATGGCTTGAAATAAATATTACTTTACTTAGTGTTGAGCCATGCTATTAAAATAAATGGCTTGAAATAAATATTACACAAGGTTTGTTCATTCCTTTATAAGAGTAATAAGTTTCAAATATCAATATCTATTTATTATTATCATTAACTTAAATAAAAATATACTTATAAAATTTTCTTATGTTTTATTATTAAGAAGTAAGCAGTGATGAAGCAGATGAAGATCTTCATAATCTTATTGAACTAGTCGAATTGGTGCTTCAATCACCTTAAGGTTTGTATCTTCATTCTTTCTCTTTAACAAATGAATATAGTCTAAAATTTTATGATGTGATTGTGATTTATGTGGACAATCCCAATTCTCACAATGGTGTTAGATTAGGTTGCCAAAAAAGTGAGGTGATCATCCCTTTGTTTCATATATTTTATCTTTTTGTCTTTTTGAGTTTCCAACCAATTTCCAATTCAAACAAGATATAAGGTTAAACAATTTCCATGCAAATTGATGTATTAGTAATGGGCTATTATGTTGTTTGACTTGTATTGTCTCTATGATGTTTATTTACAAAAATATTTTCCTTATATGTAGACACGTGGGAAAGTCTAAACAAGAAGACACAAGATGGTGATCTAGATGGAGTATCATAAGGCTAGTTTGTTTATAGCAGAGCTTAGTTAGCTTATTCATTTTATTCTATAGGGTGTATTGTACAACCTAACCACAACTAGATATTATTTATTCTTTTGTTATACTTGATATTAATTGTTTTATTTAATTTTGCACTAGAAATGCTTTTTATTTGTGATGTTTGTTTAACTTTTATTTATTTTTGGATGTGTTAGCAATTTTGCTGGATGTTAAAATTTTTACTCTATTTCCGAAATAAAATAAAATTAATCATATTAATTTATTTGAAATTTAATGCAGAGCTTCTATGGAATTAATATCTTTCCAAATCAATACGAGGCACTTTGATGGACTATAGATGTGTTGTCAATATTTGACTTATTGCACTTTGTGATACTCTAGTTCTCTTTAGGGTAGTCCCTCAGAGGTTTATTGCTATTGTGGTAAGATTGCAATTCTCTCATTATAATAAAAGAATCAATTTTAATAAAGGCTTAAGTAGGATCATTCCTTTGCATTGTAAATTTCAAAGTAGATTTAAGCTTTAACTAGTCAAACTATACTATCACGATCCTTCAGTTTTATCAACAAGTAGCTTAGATATTAAATTTGAACTAGCATTAATTGAAGGTTTTATTTAATTGAAGGCTTATGATGTTTACCATATGCTTATTATGAACTTGAAAAAAAATTTATTCACTTGCAAATCCTAAGAGAGAGATTAGATTTAACAGCAAAAAAATTATTCACTTGCTAAGAGAGATTATTTGCCTACATATTTTATGACATATGATTTCGTTACAGGAAGAATATAATTACATTCAGATCCTACACCTTAAGAGAGGTTAATAACAAATCTACTAGTCATCGCTTGAAGAGTATTTGCTTCTAGATTGAACCAAGCTTGCATTTATCATATAAACAAATTTGACAAATCAATCACTCAAAATTGCACATTACAGCAACACACATTTCAACAATTAACAATTAAGAAACACAAGTTTCATAGGTCAGAAGTAGATTGAATAGAGGTTGGATGAATTGTAATGATAAACTCTATTATATGGCTCACTACAACAATGATTAGATTTAACTAATAGTAGAGCCATTAAATGGATGAGTTCTGTACAACTAAATTATGAAAAATCATTGCACTTCAATTGTTAAACTTCAAAAATTACAAATAAAAAGAATTGGAACTAGGTGTAAGTGGGAAGAAGACCTGAGTAATTATCATTAATGAATGTCACATTGAACAATCACTATTTTCACATTTGAAAAAAAAAGGAAGGAATGTTCACAACTTATAATTGTTTAATAGAAAGAAAATAGAATCTTGGACCAGCTTAAGGGAGAAGTGCATAGAAAGCTAAACCTTTCTTCATCAATAGCTTCATATTTTGACTATTTACACAGCATTAGCAGATGCACAGGTTACATAAAAAAGCATTGAACTTTAATATTATCATAATAACATCATAATTGATGGATGCTCTAAAAGGTAAATGGGTAGGTGAGGATTGTCTAGTTGGGGGAGTGCATGAAATTGAATCTTAGAAAGTCTTCAATAAATACAACAAAGACAAAAGAAGCTATTTTTGTCCGAAATGTGAAAAGATGGCATAAGGAGTTTGTGCCAAGGGTTCAACTCCAAAGAAGAGTTGTAGTGTAGTGAGCTTCAACTCCAAAGAGCTAGGATCCATAAGAGAAATTACTTTAGGAGCTTGTGTAAAGGTGTCTAAGAAAGCTGACAATTGGAGATGGCGGAGGGAGAAGCATCTTGGGGGAATAGAAGGTTGAGCATGATGGGAAGGTAATTGAGAAGAACAACCTTGACTAGACTTAAATTCTTTGGAGCTACTGTAAAAGTAAGGTCATACGAGGAATTGAATAGGAGAACTATGAGAGTTGATTTCCTTCATTAATCAAAAGGATTTTGTTAGAAGGTAAGTGAAAGAAGCAAGTAGGCACACGGTTATCTTTGACTATGTATAATTGTCATGTGTGAGAAGGGTAACTGAGCAGTGAAAGATCCTAGATGATTTCAAGCTCTAATCGTGCTAGTTTTCCCTCATGTCATAAACTCGCAATTATGCTTACTCACAAAACTCAAACATATTGTTTAAACGTTTTTACCGCCCAAAAAAATAAATTTATTGCATTTGTTAAACAAATTAAGAACATTTTGAATTACAGTAGATAATTATAATTGATAATTCCATGGATGATGATAATCACATGCATATAGATGAAGGATCACTTTACAATATTAAGAAAATGTTAGACATTCTTAAATATAATTCTAAAGCTCTGTATTTATATAATAGTATAATTTTTCAAGATAAAAAAAAGGAAATTTGAACAAGAACCATAAACATTTTTTATTCATCTTGTTTGGTCAAACATTTTTTATTGATCTTGTTTGGTCACCCATTCAGGCCGTAAGCCCTACGAAGAAGCAAAATCAGATCTAAAATTGCTCTTGTTTAATCCCAACTCTTGAAAATTTAGCATGATTGTAGGTGATGAGGTTGTAAAGGAGGAAGTTTTACCCTTGAAAGCTCCTTAGTATTAAATTGACTAATGGGAGCTGCAACAAATAGCATAGCATGATCATGAGATTAACCTTGCCCAGACACGTAAAAGAAAGATAATGCGTGGCCTTGATTTATGTGTAATTTCGATGATGTATCAATAAAAATAAGTAGCTTGTAAATCCAACTAAAAATTGATGCTAAAAAAATGGAAGTACTGCATTATAATACAGAAGGGAAGTGTTGGTTGTACATCATTTATCAACACTTCTTCTAATAAGACACACCATCTTTGGAATTTTTGCCTAGAATTTGACAATGAATAAAACAATATATCTTTTTGTGCATTTGATGCATGCATCCTACATTTAAAAGTGGAAATATATGAATAAACGGAGTTAAAATTGAGAACACTTAATGACTAACCATTAGAATAAGTCCTCAATTCTTCATTTGAATTAATAGTCCCTCCTCTAACAAAAGTTTTTGATCCAAGTGTGTCAATCCCCTGTAAGGAATCTATAAGCATTGAATATATGTGAGTACTATCATATTTTTGTTCTCTTCATATTTCAAATCATTATGAATAATTAGTTAACTAACAAACCATTATAAATTCATTTTCTAAAACCTAGAAAAGCTTACTTTTAAGTATGATGGATGAAAGTGAAAAATTTTACATTATTTTGTCTTCTTTCTTTTTACCGTGCTTCTGAAAAGACTTATTTTGAGTAATGAAGAAGTTCACCTCTAACCAAACATAAGAAATTTGCAATGTACAACCATCATGAAATTGCATACAAATAGAATATAATAAGTGAATAGTGAGCTTTATAAAATATCTTAAACACAAAAAAATTAGGTGAAGAACTCCAGTTTTGGTACAAATCCCATTAAAAGAAGAGTCCACATCATCAGCAGAGAAGTATTGGGATAATGAAAATCAAATAGGCGATGGGAAGGAAATACTAACATATCAAAATTCTAAAAAAATTATACCCTAGTTCACATAGAAGAAATACGAGCAGGAGCATTGAGTTAGATAGTAGAGTGTCAAAGTTGATGTCTAAAATTGAAGCATCCTAATAAATATTTTTTTGAGCCATTCTAATCAATATGTTATAGTATTAATGTTGTAAAGAGATATTTTTCAAGAGTGAAAATAGTATGTTTTCAATCAAATTGTTGACTATATGTGTGAGTAAATAAAGATCAATTAATGTTCAATCTAGGAACCCATGACTAAGGATGGACCTTGGAAGCTATTGAATTTACTTGGACTCATGAATCTCTACATCTTAGCAGTGGAGAGGCAACCTTGTCTATGTATTCATTTATCTCATTTATTGTTGTGGTGATTGAGCTATGCTGTTTCTATAGAAGGGTCAAAGTAGTGTTGGTGGACAAATTGTTGTAGTGTTTGGCTTATTGTCGCAACATAAGTCTAAAGAACAGTAAGCTAGCTAGCACATATTCGATGCTCACTATTTGTACTTCAATTGTTAAGGATTTTATGAATTAGATGTATCAAAGATCAAAATTGTTTCTTAGAATGGTATTTGAACTAAGAAATATATGAGCATAAGTTTAATCATATAAGCTTTTAAACAGATGCAATAGTTGCTTAGACGCTTGTCAAAATAAAGAAAAATATTTTTTATTATTTGCCTTGAATAGGATCATTTGAGAAATAACCTAATCATTAAACACCAAAACATGATGATTATTTGTAAATATAAATGAAGAAAAAGTAGGGAATTTCTCTTAGCTTTTACTAAAGAGTTATTGATGATCATGATTTAGCTCAGATGGATGCCTTAGAATTACTAACTTTGCATACAATTATCTCATATGAGCGAACTCATATTTGATATCAACTGAATTATGCAACAAAATGGATGTAATAATTTGATTATGGATATATTATGTTTGAATAAACTCATTTAGCGGTTCTCGTTTAAACAAGTAATTTTTCTAATTAAAAACTCACACTTGCATGCTTAAATTTTTTTAGCCTTTTATAACATTGGCAATGGATAATTTTAATTTTGGTTTCTAACATAAAAATAGTAGTGGCCCTAATTTGATCATCTAAAATGACAACATGAATTATATTTAGTCAATACTCAATATTTTAATGGATTTTAATTTATTTTTTATTTTTGTCATAAAAAGTATTTTGTAGTTTTTATTCTCCCTATTAAAACTTTTCGTTGTTGACGCCGATTAAAAGTAGTAGGCTTGGATTGAAATTGTTAAAATATCGCAATTTAAAAAGATTCAAATTTTGATCGACACTAAATGCTCGACGAATCAGAAGATACTTATACTTGTAAAGCAGGAAATGAATTTGCAAATGTTGTTTTCTACAGGAGTTCTATTGCAAGATGAAAGATATTTATGGCGGACTTGTCATCTGCTACAAGCTTCCTGATCAAAACCTTGATAACCTCATCTCCATCCCAACTCTTAAAGATTTGGAAAATATGTTGGACAAGTATGGCTGCCTCTTGGAGGCCTCAAGATGTGAATTCACTAGGCTTCAAGTATCATCCCCCCTGTCCAATAGGGAGAACTCTTTGGCAGAGTTCAATAATGCTGCTTGCAATGACAGCGGCATGAGTTACATTGAGGAAATCAATGGAGCAACTAAGGCTGGCGCTTGAAAAACATGTTGGAAAGACAACATAGAAGGCGCCACCTCCATGCTGCACGTAGATGCCAAAGGTGAGGGAAAATGTATGTCTCTAATCATTTTCTCCTTTCATTGTTATTTTGGCTTCTTTTAATTTATCAATAATAGACTTTTTAGGGAATTACAATATTGTTGACCTACACTATACAACCAAAAGAAAATAATAAAAAAAATGGCTAAAATCATTACCTGCCTTAGCCCGATCTCTGTACCAAATCTTGCGCAAATAGCCGTCGCTACAGTCGCCCATACCTCTGCAACGGCGCCGAACTTGCGTCCTGTCTCCGCATGCTTTGTCTCGACTCGTCGCCTTCTCGCGTCTATAAAATGAAGCCGAAGGGGAGAATAGGGGAACACGCAAAAAAAACTCCACTTCTTCCTCCCGATCTCTCTGCGACCGAGCTCCCCATTGCCGGCCTCGACACACGCAAAACCTCTCCTTGATCTCAAACTTCCGATCTCCTCCCTTTCCCACAAGCTCCTCAGCTCCTGTATTGCTGTTTGACTTCGGCTCCCTCGTCGCGGCTCGACTTCGCAGCTCCGACGACTTTCCCTACCCTATTCGCAAGCCTTTCGAAGTCCGTAATCCACCAACACCTCCTGGCCTCCCGATTTCTTCCCAGATCCGAGCTACCTCTGCCCCTCTCTGTTCGCAAGCGGTCCCTTCGATTCAGAGAGAGAGAGAGAGAGAACAAGAGTTTTCCCTCTTACCTAGCCGCAAGAAGTGCCTGTATCCGACCTTCCTCCTTCCTCTAGCCGATCACCTCTACCCTAGCCCGTATCTCTGCCTCCAGGAACGTCTCCCTGTTGGATCGGAAGTTAGACATTTTAATAGGAGGCAACAACGGGAGTTTACTCTCTGCGAAGGTAACTTCCTCCCTTATGCATGCTTCTTCGGCTATGTCCCGTAGATCCACTTAATCGAGAAGGAAAACAGAGATTCAATCTCCCGTCCACGGCTCAAATCCTTTCTAATTAGCTTAATTATAATTAAAGTAGTTAATTATATTTAATTACTACTAATAGTAATTAATTGTGATTAACTAAAATTAATTATAGTTAGTTGATTAGCTTAATTCATAATTAATTATAGATTAAATATAATTAATTATAATTAGTTTTTAATTAATCATAAATTAACCTGATTTATTTTAATTAATTTTAAATTAAATATAATTAATTATGAATTAAACATAATTAATTATAATTAGTTTTTAATTAATCATAAATCAAAACTAATTAATTTATACTTAATTTTAAATTAAACATAATTAATTATATTTTAAATATAATTAATTGTAATTAGTTTATAATTAAACTATAAATTAAAATTAATTAATTCATAATTAATTTTAAATTAAATATAATTAATTATATCTTAAATATAATTAATTGTAATTATTTTTTTTAATTAATTAATTATGAATTAAACGTGATTAATTTATAATAAACTTTAAATTAAATATAATTAATTATATTTTAAATATAATTAATTATAGTTAATTTCTAATTAATTATAAATTAAATCTAATTAATTTTAAATTAAATATATTTAGTTATGCATTAATAACTAATTATAGTTAATTTATAATTAATTATAAAATAAAGCCCACAAGAAGTTGTTCTCCCTTGACTCGATCCGTGTGCGAACACCTCTACCGTCGACGACCCACACAAAGGTATAATCCCTTAATCCATAAAACTTTGAGAGCTCGATTTTGAAGTCGGCAGCGCGACAAAATAACCACCTATACACGCTTTTCGTAGCGTGGTGGGAGGAAGTTCGTCGCGGTGCTCTCGACGAATCGGGTAATCACTTTGAGAGCTCATCCTGTCGTTCGCGACGCACCGGCAAACCGCCTATACATGCTTTTCATAGCGTGGTGGGAAGGGAACCCGGTGCGGCGCCTACGACGAGGTGGGTGATCACTTAAAATCTCTTTTTCGGCATTCGCGGCGCACCGACAAACTGCATATACACGTTTTTCGTAGCGTGGTGGGATGGAAAGCCGGTGCGCCGCCTATGGTGAGAAGGGGATATTCATAAGTACCCGCTCGTGGGGAAACAACTGTGTTTTTCAAACAGGTGTTGTCGAAGACCCATACACGCTTTTCGTAGCGTGGTGGGGGATTGAAGACTTTACACGGCTGCGGTGTCCTCGAAAGAGGGCACCTACCATACACGCTTTTCTTAGCGTGGTGGGAAAGGCCCAGTTTTCTCATAGTTTCCCCTAAACAGGGGAGCGCCGGGAGGCTGTCAAAATTTCGGGTGAATAGAAGACCACTTGGACCTGACTTGAGCAAAATTTGGACTTGATTTGAACTCACAAGGACCTTATGAACTGAACTCAAATGAACATAAAATTTAATCTAAATCAAAGTCAATTAAATGGTGTTGAATTGAACTCATATTTGGACAAGATTCGGGGCTTGAACTCGAACATGTAAACTCAAGTCAAACTAGATTTGAACTTGAAAAGCTACAGAGGACTTGAATTCGAATGGCAAACTTGTGAACTTGAACTCAAACTTGCTTCGAACAATCATAACAAAGATTTGGACTCAAATGAAGTAAAATCAAACATTAATTCAAACTCGATTTGGACAACAAGACTTGATTCAAAATAATAGAACTCGAACCTGATTTGGATATCAGGTGGACAGAACTTCAATCATTTGAACAAGCCACTAAACTCAAACTAAGCAAGGACTTGAAGTTGACTTGAATGCAACAATGAAGACTCAAACTGGACTCGGATTTGAAATGACATGAACTTGATTGAACACAATAAACTCAAGTGAATATAAGGATGTTATTCTTGCAAACTATTGGGCTTCAATGAGCTAAAACTAGGATGATGAAATGCACAAACTAAATACACAAGAAGGTGTGAAGACTTATGATGATCCAAAGAACTACAAATGCCACACACTCTGTCATGAATCAATTGACAATTCGGTGATTAATATGCAAGTGAAAGTTTAAGAATCCTTAGTAGATAAGGGACCCCAGAGATAATCCACTTGCAAGCAAAGATTAGAATGAAAAGTATGATGAACAAGCCTTCAGTGCACTCAAACAAATACTCATGAACAAGATTTGGAGATCTAACAATCTCTCCATGATAGGCATGGTGAATATTGGAGCCTACAATGATTATCTGAACCATCTGTGATATTACCATGGCAAGCATGCATTCCTAACCACTACGAGCATAAAGGGAGCGATCATTGTAGTACTCTAGAATCAACACTGAGCAACGCACAAGTGATCATGCCTATCTGCTACAAATACAAGATCAAGATGCAATCAAATGCATTGGGCCCTACAAGCAATGAGGATCAAAATGTCTGAAGAGATCAATAATGGGTAGAGTTCACCCAACAAACAACAATCTCCTTACAACAGGCACCAAGTGTCTTCCGATTACAAGTGGCGATAGTCAACATGTAATGACTTACAAACCAAAACACATGGAGAGATCATCAGTGAATGTAGCTTAACCGTCAACCAACATCAAGTTACAAATGAGCGTACTGATCTGCATGCAATCAAGAGCAGAAGATCTACAGTACATATAATTTTCCTACAAAAATAGATGTACGCACCACATATCATCTATGGGTAGATGCAGAAAGACTTCAGTAAATGCAGTATCCTGAAGTCAATTCCAATCCATGAATGAAAACATCTACCTGCCTACAAACAGCAGTGGGGGAGATCATATAACGCCACCGGATCTGCAACATCCATGCAAGCAGACAGAAGACGTACAAATCTCCAAACGAAACCCAGTGCTACGCCACCGGATCCGCAACATTCATGCAAGCGGATAGAAGGCGTTTAGAAATATTTCAAAAGTACCCCCGCATATGTACCATAATATGTATACACATAGGTACACATAAGGGGATGTACTGAATACCCGCATGGTCCCCGATGAGCGTGTTATAGGAATGCACGTGATGTCTAGGGATGCTGCGCGGGTTAATAAATTTGAACACGATCCTCCTAAAACAAGTAAATAGGAGTTGACAAGGTTCGATAAATAATTATAAAATGCCCCCAAACACCCGCATTGCCCCCGGCGAGCTTGTTATTGGTACACACGTGACGTCTAGGGATGCTACGCGGGTCGATAAGTGAGTTCAGGTTCGAACCCGATCCTTCTATAAAGGTCAATAGGAGTCGACAGGGTTTGAACCATCAAACAAATATACAGTTGTGGCAACCTATATATTTGTTTTAATGCGTTCATATTAGGCCTTCAAGGACTATAATTAAGAAAATTCACTAACAAAGGCATAAAACCTATGAAACTCAATCCTCTATCGATAGCTCGATAGAGTTGACAAGGTTTAAGATACGGAAATATGGATGACCCCACACCCCGATGATAGCCGTGTTGAATGCAAATCTCAACCGGAGGGGTCCACACAGATCATTTCAAATACCACCCAAATACTCAAAACTCCACAAAAATTCTCAAAATCCCAAACTCCAAAAAAATTTAAAAATTGAAATCCATCCATCAAATCACTTAAAGCAAAACCCATCCACCCTCCGCAACTGTTTGCCGAGGTGGACAAATCTGAAAACTACTTCAGCTTACATAGAGCTGATGCCTGGTCGAAAATATCACTAGGATCCATTCTCAAACAATCTCCTGCCAGCAAGGATGTGGTACGAGTCCTCTAACCGGCAGTTTCGCCACCAAATGGCACTGCAGGATAAACGGTTATGACTCGGAGCCCTCTGAACCAGGTGGTCGCCGCCAAATGGCACTATTATATTATGGTTATGGCCAGAGCCCGTATGCTCCCCAATGGCAACAAATCCTTGAGATATGAATCAATTGGATATGATCGATAGGGCACAAAGCCCTCTGTTAGCTAAGGTGGATTCAAATTTGTTCCCTTAGACAAGCATTCATCCAAGGTCTACAAGGTACCCTTGAACGAAGCAACCCATGGCTGCCGACAAGGATCCTTCTGTCAGGTTGGGTCGACTACCTCCTCTGACTAAGTAGACCAGGGACCACGATGGTCCGGGACGACGGAACCATGGGATCTTGATCGGGTCCATCATCCATTCCCCCACCATCCGCTTTAAGTGCAAGATGGTGAAATTTCCAATTTTAAATATTAATTTCCAAAACCCTACATCAATGCTGCTACTATATGCCAGATCCACGTATCTCTACGTATCTGATTGATGACTAGCCTTAATCGAAAGTTCTCTCTCACTATCGGGAGGGGTAATTAACTATAGGGGCTTGCGCCTATAGGAAATCAGAACTCAGATCATAAAGTCCTCGCAAAATGAGGGCGAAATCTCTGGGTAGTGTCTTATCTACTATCTCATCTGCCTTCTAAAATTTACCCCGGAACTTAAATCGTTTAAAACTCCCCCCTTTTAGAAAACAAAAAGCGGGCGGAGGCCGGGGCCGAATTTTCGGAGCCCACAGATTTCTGGCGACTCCGCTGGGGATTGGTTTCTCTTTCCATCTTTGGCTAGTCATCTCAGTGCTACAGTAGCAAATATTTTTAACCTGTATTCAAAAATTTGAATCTTTCAAAATGATCATTTAATGAATCAAAATTTTGATATTCTAAAAATGATCGTTCAGACAAATTTATCAGGATAATATATTTAGCAGTATTTTAAATTTGTATTATTTGAATTTGCTCGCTAATGTTATCTATTTTTGTTTTCTATTCTGTGCAAGTCTCTGCATTTTTGAAAGTGTGGGGTGATGTATCAAATTTTGATCACTAACCCTTATCTTTCATTTATGCAGATGGATCTACAGAATACACCGATGACTATCCAGCTGGGACAAGGAGCCAGGATCCAACTGGCGAATGCTATCATCGAGACAAGAAATACTGGAGCTACCATCCAGTTTGGTAGTGTTGACTTTCCTGCCGTTGTTGAAAGGACTACCGCCATTCCTACGAATGATAGAAATACTGATGGGTCTACTAGGAGGCCCCACCCTACTGAAACTGTTACCCGTCGTGTGCATGTGCCAGCACAACGACTTACTGCTGAAAATCCTCGTGGAAGGATTTCTGTCTTTGAATGGCTGTCACAGCCAGAAGCCCCGGCCACCAAGAGGGTTGTAGCCGGAGGAAGGATATCTGTGGTGACTGCAAACACCACACATCTACCAACATGGTTATCTGCACCCAGGAACAACACTTCCGAGGCTTCCTCATCTGGAGGAAAACTGACGAGAAGGCAGAGGAGGAAACTGAATGCTGAGCTCCGGGCTCAGCAACAATTCTTAACTCATCCCTCCAATCTGTCGGCCCAAGAGCCAGAAGCGAACATTCCTACCTGGAACGGATTCACAAATCTGAAGTGGGTAAAGAGAAACAACTCAACTGGAGAGTTGAAGAAGTTTTTCTGGGACCGACAGCCTGATGTCCCAACCCCTCCAAAGAAGGAGCCTGAAACTCTTTCGGCTCGGGTATATCGAGTCCTGAAGACCGTGAAGGAGAGAGGACTGAAAAAGAGAAGATATCAGCAACCGCTGATGGTCGAAGCCAGGAGAATTCCACCAAGAGAACGTCTGTCTCTTGCTGTGGATAAAAGAGAAAGAAGATCTGCCCCGTACGGTGAACATCGGGGCGTGACACCTGAACCTCGAGTTCAGGGATCCGCCGCCGAAAAGTCCCAGCGGAAAGGAAAGGAAATCATGAGGCCAAAGCCTCGCAGAGAAGAAGATGATAGAAGAAAAAGAACTGATTTGGGCGTGACATCCGGTACAGCTTCCCGGAGATCCGCCCCCGCTAGTAAACAATATCAGAAATGGGTCCAAAAGAAGACCCATGATGATGCTCCTCCCGACGGTAGACACCTTGGAGAATCCTCCAGGGGATCCCGTCGTTCTCTGACCCCTCCCAATAATGAATCTAACTTCGACCGTAGCCCACGGTTGAAGAGATCTTCCTGCCTAACCAAGAACCGGAGATCCAGTGGCGTCGCCGCTCGGAGATCCGAGTACTAGAAGAAGGAGAAGAAGATATAGGAGAAGAAAATATCGAAGAATATATGGAAGAAAATCTAGAAGAAGATATGGTAGATGAAAATTTAGGAGAATACATTGAAGAAAACTTAGAAGATATAGACAACACCTTAGACATGGAAGTGGTCTACATGATGAGGCATATTAATGTTGATGATGAGGCCTACTACGATGACGGTGAAGGCGATGATCGTTGGCAACCGCCAGTTAGGCAAGTGTATAGACGTCATCATGAAGCTGGGTCCACCACTGGCGGAGGTGGTCATTCCCAAGGAGAGGATGAAGTTGAGGAAGTAGAAGGGAATCCTCCTGATGCCGAAAACATCACACTCGCTGATATGCGATGACAGATGAGACGGCAAATGAGAGCCAAAGACAGAGAAATCTCTCAGTTGAATGAAAAGATGACGGAGATGATGACTCAAATGACAATGATGATGCAGATGATACAAAGAAATGTTGCAGTTGGTTCTATGCCCAATCCCCCCCCCCTTATCCTCCAATTTTCCAAGTGCCATAAGTATCAGGAGTACGTAGAGCTCCTGAAGGTGGCAATGAAGTTAATAACATCACCCGCCAACCCACTCCACAGAATATCGCAAGTACCTCTGAGCCTGTGAATGCTGCGCAGCTTGAAGGGATCATTACAGAGAAGATCAAGGCTATTATAGCTATTGATCAAGCAAAGAAATTGGTGGGTAAGGGTCGTCCGTACCCTGCTGAATATGATCAGGTGCCATACCCAAAGGGATATTCTGTGCCAAAGTTTAACACTTTTGACGGCAATAAAAATCCTAGACAGCACCTGGCGCAGTTCAAGGCCACCTGCGGGAACACTGGAGGAAGTGATGCTCTACTCTTCCGACAATTCGTTAGCAGTTTGACGGCAGCTGCTTTCGAATGGTACGCTGAACTACCAAATGACTCTGTAAAGACATTTGCAGAGTTAGAGAATATGTTTGTGAAGAGATTCGCCAGTGCGACCGAGAAAATAACGATCGCTGACTTTGCTCTGAATAAGAGAAAGAAGGAAGAATCAGTGACCAAATATATCACCCGCTGGCGTAACTTGAGCATGAAATGTGAACAACAGCTTGAAGAGGAGCACGTCGTACAGTTGTTAATGGGAAATATTGATGACAAGATGCAACCCTTCCTGTGCATGGCTACTATCACCACATTTCAGGATCTACTGGACAGAGTGGCAAAGTTTGAGAAATCGAATTTATCAAAATCAGAGAATTATTCTGATAAGCCTAAGAAAACTAAAGCCTCAGGTGCTAGAAGAGGCGAGGTTGACTCCATATTTTTCTCCAGAGCTGATAAGGAGAAACAGATGATGTATAATGTAGATAAAGGCAAGTAGCCGATGCAATATCAAGAAAAGCCTAAGCAAGTCTACAACCCTAACCCCCAGTCGAAATTGATACTTGGGGGGAATGATAAACCACGAACTTATCAGGGCGGTGGAGAACGCCCGAGGCAAACAACGGGAACTAGTGATCGAACGTTCCCCTCCCTCAAAGACAAAATGAATAAGGAATATTCATTCAAGAGGGAAAGTGTCGCCAAGTTGTTTCGACAAGCACTGAAAGCGGGCTTAGAACTGCCTGAATGCAAGAGACCCGAGGAGTCGAAGCAAACTGACGACCCAAACTATTGCCCATATCATCGAGTACTCGACCATCCTATTGAGGATTATTATATCTTTAAAGATTGGCTCGAAAGAAAATATCAAAGAGGAGAGCTCACATTGTCCGACAATGTGCTGACTCATCCCAGAAAAGAATCAACTCGGGTAGTTACGACTTCCTCCGTACCCCCGGTTGAAGAAAGAAAAAATGAAAAGAAGCCAGCTCAAGAAGAGCAGTGGGAGACTGCGGTCTCCAAGAAAACTGTGAAAATGCTAAAACAGCTTGAAGGAGTTCTAGGTGTAAAATGGAAATCTCCTACGGAGCCAGTGTTAAATCTGAAGGCATTGCCTGTGGCACAAGCATCTACTTCTAAACAGTTTCCCAACCAAGCTGGAACTTCAAAATCTAGAAAGGTGAAGCCCTCCAAGAGGAAGACCAAATTGAAGAAACCCAAGGAGAAGAAGACTACAACTCAAAGGGTCATTGACAATTTGGATGAATATTATCAGACTGCGAGGCGCCCTATTAAGCTTGCTGATTTCATGTCAGAGCTTAAAATAGAGGAAGCTGAAGAAAGCAGTGAAGACCCTCTTCCAGTAGAAGTATGTTGGGTTATTTCGATAGCTCCAAATGCGCTGACAAAAGAAGAATGTACTGAAGAAGTATCCACTGAATCCTGTATGATGGTGTCACCAATGGATTACAGTTTAGAGGAGGATCTATATTTTCCAAAGACAGATGAATCAGACCCTGACATAGCGTCGCAGATGGGACATGTAAATCTCGGAGATGACTCTGAATCAATAGATGAATCCCTAGACGCAACAATGGCTGACTCTGAAGAAAATACTCTATCAAATGAGTCTGAGCCAGAAGAGATCGCTCAAGTGCAGTTGAGAAGCGGCAAGGTACTTCCACCTCCTCCAAAGAAGGAGGTCTCTAATAAAGATAAGGGGAAAGGTGAAGTTTTGACCATTTTTCTTGGCCCCTATTTATGACTGTATTTTGGCAAATTAAATTCATTTCTTTCAAAACACATAGAAATAGGCTCTAAAATTTTTATGATATATGTGTTTTGCTGTAAGGGTTAGAGACACCAAATTTTGGACATATTCAAACACTAGTGCCACTTAAGGATAATAATTAAGAATTTTATTTAGAGGACTTAGAATAATTCCAGTAATTAGGATCCACCTTCTATTGACTTGAAACTCAAACCACTTGAACTTAGTAACATTCTCAGTTCACAAAAAATAGCTCACTGAATTTTGAAGTCATTAAGCCCTCTAGTTAAGTTAATCAAAATCAAATCTTAATTAAGCATTTAAACCTTCCAAAAAATGTAATAAATCAAATTTAAATAAAAAAAACACAAATAACCCTTCTAACTGACCAGAATTTAATTCTCTACACATGAAAATTAAAACCAACTAGATTTGATATTAATTTTAAGAATAATTTAATTTTAAGTGAAATTGAATAATTAATTAATTAAAAATTATTAAAAATTCTAAAAATTTCTTAAACACTTGATAATCATTCCTTAAATCATTCCTGATCTTTGGAGGTGATTTCAAGAAGTTTGGAGGTTATTTGGAATCAAATCATCAAAAGCCTTCTAATTAAATAAACTAAATAATTCAAATAAATGGTCAAAACTTTGAAAATTCACAACTAATTTCAGAAAAATTTAAATTGAGCAAACTTAGTGTCAATCAACTCCAATTAAGGTCTAGTATTTTCTAAAAATGTCAAACCTCCAAAATCTGGTCAAAGTCAAAAAGTCAACTTTTCAGTTAACCGTAGTTCAAATCTAGGCCTAAACTTCGAAAAATCATAACTTTTCATAGAAAACTCTAAATTGAGTGTGCTAACAGTCTAACAACTCATCATAAGGTCTAATATTTATTAAAAATTTGAAACTTATAAAATGAGCTTTAAATTGAAAAGTCAACTTTTGGACCCCTTAATTAACATAATTAAATAATTCCAATAAAATCTAAAAATCCAATAATTCATTAAAATTCCAGAAAATTTTAACTTGATTAATAAAACACTCAACCAACACTCAAATGTATAACAAATACTCCAAAAATGAAGTTTATTGGATGGACTACTCCGGGCTGCGGGGCTAAGTGTCCTAAGGAGGTCTGGTTCCTCGAGCCTGGTGGCACAACGCCACGAATGGATTTAATGGAGTGTTAAACATCAAAATTAAGTTACTTTTAATTACTTAACCAAGTTAAAACCTTTAATTCAACTACATCAGCAAGATTTTTAGGATGGACTACTCCGGGCTGCGGGGCTAAGTGTCCTAAGGAGGCCTGGTTCCTCGAGCCTGGTGGCACAACGCCATGAATTTGTTGATGAAAAATATAAAATAATTTAACTTTTAAAATCATCAATTAACTAACTTAATTAATATTAATCGATCCTTAATTTTTAACAGACTAAATCAACTTAATCAACCTCGATTGCTTCCGGGTAACCCAGGCCTATGAGGCTATTAACTTAGCCCCAAGGAAGGTGAAATAAACTTCATGGCCTCGGTGAACAACAAAGGTAGAAATCATTTAATTATTAAAATGGGTTTAATTTAAACTTTAATATACTAATATTCAAAATTTAATTAAACCTCTCTTTGAGCCTTCCACAAATTCAAATATTAGATAATTTGAACAAAGTACCTTATTTAGGATCTACCCTAGCCACACAACCCACTACACACACTTTAGATGGTTTGTTAGGACAACCGACTCTAGGTCTAGGCTAGGACGGTGTTTACTTTTCTGCTGTGTGTCGGATTTTTCTGAGTTTTCATTACATATTGTGATTGAAATTGATTGATGTATTTGTTTACTTTTACTACACTCTGTGGATTGATGTGATGGGTGATTAGATTACCCTTAGGCTAGGAACGATCTGAATGCTCACTAAATTTTCTACAGGTGGCCATGCTTGTGCAGGACAATAAGGGGAGCTAAATAAATAATGAATATAAATGCTACAGGTGCTTCAGCTGCTTAACCCCTAAATAAAAAGAGCGTGGCCAAGTGTGTTTACTTTTTGCACCTATTTATATATAACCGCTTGGGATGTATTTTAATATTCAAATGCTTAGGATAACCCTGCAGGAGAGTCTAGAATTTTTAATTTCATACTTATATAATTCATTTGAGTATTGAGTTGTGAAAGTAGCACTTTGAGTTTGGGAAACATAGATCCAAAGGTTGGATTCCAAAGAGGAAAGGATACCCCTTTGGGGAATAGTCCTTATCCATTTGGAACTCCAAATTTGGATCATTTTACTACCCAAAAGTGGAAAGAGAAATCTTCCCCTCAAGGGAAGAATTCTCTTTTTCATTTGGGTATCCGATCACAAAGAATCCAAGGAGCTCAAGGAGGAGAAGACCGAGGAGTTGAAGATAGAGAGTATCCCACTCAAAGTCACTTGCGTCTGTATTAGGATTAGAATCCGGGTTGTTGTCAGTGGTGCCCGGCCACTTCTAATTTATATAAATTTGGGTTGTAATAAGAAAGACAATTTACCTATGGACATTTACTTAATTAATTTGATTATTTAATATGTTGTGATTTAATTTGATTGCATATATGATTGCCTATTTTTCCTAGTTCTTTGGCGCTTGCATGTCGTTTTTGTTTTAGCCTGGACTTCGTTAGGCTCTTTAAGGACCAAAAGTATTTTTACTCATAACTTATATTTAAAATTTTAGGATTTAAATAATATAGAAACTTAACGACCTAGGGAATAGCCGGAATCGTCCGGGGTCGCATGCATATTACTGCATCTCTCTCCCTCCTTGCTATAAGACACTTCCCCGCCTGCGGGTAGAGTCCAGATAATTCAACCTATGAGGATGAGGTGCTGGATCTAGGGAAGTCTAGTCTTTTAAAAAAAATTATTTTATAAGCCTTTTTTAAATCTCATGCATATCTGATTTGGATACTTTAACCAGCATGCATCGCATTAGAAACTAATTAAACTAAAATTTTAATTGCATTTTAGTCTAAGCATTCCACCCAACATGAGTCAAGGGATCAATTAGAAATCTACTCTAGATGTCGACCTCAACTTCTTAAACCAATCTTAAATAATGTCCCTAACCACTCTACATTAAAAGATCGGACTCATGGTTTTGAAGCGTTTAGGTGGTTTAGCTGGCTCCCCAATCCAGGCCAGGATAAGCCCAGATTTTGCACTGCATTAGTTAGGTTCGGATCACTGTGGTCTAGTGTCCAAATTTAGATCTAGGATCCGGGGCAAGCTTTGAGTAATAAGAACCCAACCTCCGGGAATATAATCTCAAATTTCTAATAAAATGCTCAACTCAAATTAAACATTCTTTCAATCCAAATTTTAAAGCCCAACACTTAGCTTAGGTCAGGGCACTTCTGAATTGTTTCAGAATCCTAAAGTTCCTCCTACCCTTCCTCATTTGATTCCAAAATAATTGTTCAATCTTGCTCCTATCCCATTTGAAATTTCAATTTCATTTCTTTAATATCATTCCTAAAAAATTTCTAAACAAAATTTCTACCATTATTTTAATCGAAAGTTTTCGTAGGGAACTCCGATCTCCCACGATATAATTAACTACGAGGGCTTGCGCTCGTAGGAGATTTAGAAACTACAACTAATTTTCAAAATTGATTTTCAAAATTCAATTAGTCTTCATTGGAAAAACTAAATTACTAATGATCGTTATCGTTATGTTCGAACGATCATTTACAAATGGTATCTTCTCCCTTCAAGGAGATATATCTTTTGTTAAAATGAATTCGAATATAAAATTAACGATCACTCCTCTTGATTATCGTAGACCGATATTTGATTGACTTTACTTTAACCCTTCAAGGCCATATGAGGTCCTCTCTTGAACCTGGTTACGATATTCAAGATGAGATTCTTAATTCTAAATCTGAACCCTATCCTGAAATTTTATTTCTACCTCCCGAGGTGGTGTAATAATTTTGATGGGATGTTTGATTTTAGAATTAAGTTTTAATGTCAATTTTGAATTTCTCAAAGAAGATTAAAATTTTTTAAAACCCGCTTTCAAACTACTACCAACATTAGGTCTCTAGAGCATCACTCTGTAGATTGACGATGGTGGATAGAATCACCACCACTATCACTTTAGTTTATGGACTTTTTGTATGTGCACAATATTCTTCTTTACTGTCATCATGTGTAGGTGTAATTTCTTTTGTCACTTTTACCGATTGTATCTTGCTCAGATTGCACTTTATGATGATAGCATATTTAGTTTACGGAGGATCTTCCATTCTTCCCTCCTTTAGCTGTATTTTGGTAAGAAATTTTAAATATTTATTTGGGGATCTCGGCATGCAGCACGATGTCGACCCATATAAATATTTAAAATGCCCCCAGTCTTTTGGTACATTTGTAGATGTTATTTACAATGCTTCTTTTCGTAGCTTTAACTTGAGTCTTGAGATTTTGATTCCTTCTACCCTGTGCTTTATGCTACAGACATTGATGAAGAATCACCTGATTTATCTTTACTGACTTTTCAGGTGATATTTAATACCTTCTGCCCTATGCTTCTTACTTTTGGTGGGCTTAATGAAGGGGATGATGCTGGTAACCTAAACCCTTAGGTTTATACTAGGTCAATGGCGAGAAATCATCGGTCAAGAGCTTTGTGCATAATGAACTTGTTGATGACGGATTCCTCTTAGTTCAGCTATCAGCTTTATTTGAACTTTGGGATATTTTCTTCGGTCCTTTGCTTTGTGCTTTGGTGGACTTATTGAAGAAAAATTCCTTCGATCCTAGCTTTGTACTTTATAGATTTGTTAAAGGTTTTGTAAGTTTTGGATTCGATCGATAGTACCAAATATGAGTAGTATCTTGATCCTTAACCACTTAAGGAGACTTTAATCTGAGTTACTTGAGTTTATTAGATTGAGTGAGCTAGGATTTGATAGCTCTTTATTCTCTAGTTGCTAAAATGGGGGTTCCTCTACTATGGCTTTTCTTATGGCGTGTTGAGAAGACGGAGCTGCCAGCGATCCGACCATATTTGGGATTGTTGGATTTGACCTCTTATATCCATTCAGGCTTCAGACTTGAGCTACTCGAAATGTACTTCCCAATGCTGAATCTACTAAAGTTGGTAGATTTAGAGTTCTCCTTTGTGGTTGAAGATTTGGAGCCTACACACATTCGGCAGTTATTCGCGACTCCTTTTTCTCACTAGAACTTTGATTCTCCAGTCATTTAAGAGAATTCAGTGGACTATGACTATTAGAACTTATCAAGTCAATTTGGCCTTCGTTGTTCCTACAGTCCCTACTGACGGGTTGATGAAGTGGGGTTCCGCTACTACGGCCTTTCTTATGGCATATTGAGTAGAAAGTGCTACTAGCGATTCAGCCATTTTTGGGCATGTTGGATCCAGCCTCTTACACCCATTCGAACCTTAAGCTTCGGGCTGTTGAAAGGCTTTAAGCTATTCTAGCTCGATTTGTTCAAGTGCGAAGTCACAAAAGTCTCTTTCCTGACTTTTGAATCATGGTGTGTTGGAGAAGATGGTGTCTCGATCTTTTCGTGGATCACCTGCATATACTTTGAAAAAGGATTTATTGTATTGTTCTTAAAGGAATATTTGCATTGATGATTTTAAATGTTTATTTAGGGATCTCAGCATACAGCATAATGTCGACCCAAATAAAAATTTAAAATGCCCAATGTCTTGCAGGGACGTTTTAGAATGGAATAAACTTAGAATTTTTAAAATTTTTTTTTAAATATTTATTTAGAGATCTCAACACGAAGCATGATGTCAACCCAAATGAACATTTAAATATCCTCTACCTCACAGGGGGATTTTTAAGTTGGTAATAATTTGAACTTTCAATATTTTAAATATTTATTTGAGCTGAATAAATATTTAAAATGCCTCCGATCTTATGGGAATTTTGAAATACATTCTTGCTATACAAGAGAATTTCAAAATATAAAATGAATTTGTTAATCAACATGTATGAAATATATAGTACATTAAATATAACATTTCTTTAGGAAATTTATGTATGGTACTTCTTCAAGTATCGACCGTTGATTACCGACATGGGCCTCTGACCGTACAGGTTGATAAATTGATAGGCTCCTCCTTAATATACCTTCTCGATGAGAAAGGGGCCTTCTCAATTGGATACGAATTTACCACCAATTTTTCAGTGTGGGATAATTAGTCTTCTCAGCACCAGGACTAATTCTCCTTCTTGAAATGCTCAAGGGCACACCATTCAGTGAAAGGATTTTGCCATCCTTGCTCGATAGATCTCCAAATTTTATTGGGCTTGCAACCTGGTTTCATTAAGTGCATCAAGCTCTTCCATTCTTAATCGAGCATTTTGATCCTGAGTTAGATCATGTTGGATAGCTACTCGAAGTGACGATATTTCAATCTCTAGCGGCAACACTGCTTTAACTTCGAACACTAGTGAGTAAGGAGTGGCTTTGGTTGACGTTTTATAAGTTATACGATACGCCCATAGCGCTTCTGCCATCTTTGTATGCCACTCTCTTTTATTATTGGCGAGGATCTTCTTCAATAATTTTACCAGCATTTTATTGAAGGCCTTTGCCAAGCCATTAGCTCTTGGGTTGTATATTGATAAATACCGCCAATCGATCTTGTATTGCTCGATGAACTTATATATTTTAGTACTCTTGAATGTCATGCCATTGTCTGAGATCACGCAATATGGTACACCGAATCTGTAGACGACATCTTGGGTGAAGGAGGTAATCACGTGCTCGGACGTGATTTCCTTGAATGGAGACACTTCTGCCCACTTAGAGAATTAATCTATTACTGTCAGAATAAAGTAATGTCCTGCTGATGATGGTGGATCTATCGACTCGATTATGTCTGTGCCCCAGCATTCAAAAGGCCAGGATGCTACCGTTGGGTGTAGTGGATTTGGTGGTTGATGAATAACATCACCATGAATCTGACACTCGTAGCACCTCTTCGTGTGGTCAATACAATCTCTCACCATCGTAGGCTAGTAATAACCCATTCTCTTGATTATAGCAGCCATCTTGGGACCTGACCGATGCACTCCATAGAGCCCCTCATGGACTTTTTTCACCACTCTATCAGCTTCCTTGGTCCCTAGGCATCTTAACCACATTTGATCAAAGGCTCGTCGATATATCATATCACTTACAAACACATATCGTAACGCCCTTTTTTGAATCTGCATGGCCAAAGATTTGTCTGTTGGGAGCTTACTTTCTTTGAAGTAGTTGATCAATGGTTGCCTCCAATCATCTTCGACTTCAACATCTAAGTAATGTAACCACGACTCTGAGCATCTACTGGTTCTTCCTCTCTTGACTACATGGCATTCTCCTGGTTGATTTTTAATAGTAGTTTGTTGGAGAGGTTGAGGATCAACTGGGATTGTATCCTGATGGCTTGAATCTAGTAGTCCCTCTGCTTGCGGGAATTATAAGATTGCTGGCTCTAAGACCTAGTGATTTTCAACCATAATAAATATGGGTAACCCCTTATCTTCATTTGCTAGCTCCTTGGCCAATTTGGCCAGACAATCTGCTTTCGCATTCTGTTCTCGAGGGATTCGAGCTATCCTAACATTTAGCACTTACTTTAGGAGCTCGAGAGTTTGTCAGTGGTAGTGGGCTAATTCAAGTTTGCAAATCTTATAAATACCCAGGACTTGATTTATTACGAGTTGAGAATCACCAAAAATTTAGAGATTTATGATTTGGACACCAATCACAATCTCCAGTCCCACTATTAGGGCTTCATATTCGGCTTCATTATTGGTCTGAGGTTCAGTTAAATTGAACGAGAATCTCATGATACCTACCTCAAGTTCTATAAAGATGAGACTGATGCTAGCCTGGGCCTTTGTAAGATTTGGAGGTCTGGGAGATTTGATCGACCATGCCCCATCAAAATATATCTCCCAAAATTATAGCTTCTTTTCCTCGACTTGCATGATTTGTTCATCTGGAAAATCATCATTGAGCGGAGAGTCTCCTGGAATTGGATGTGCGGCGAGAAAATCTGCCAAAGCTTGTCCCTTTACCGCCTCTATGGTATGTACACGATATCAAATTGCAATAATATCATTGCCCACATGGCAAGGAAACCTATCACACTGGTCTTGTCATCAAAAACTTCAGTGGATCTATCTTTGATATCAATGTGATTTTGTGAGAGAGTATGTAGTGGCGGAGTTTCTGTACTGCAAAAATCAATGCCAGACAATGCTTCTCAATTGGAGAGTAGCATACTTCTGCTCTAATTAACCTCTGACTAATGTAGTAGAGTGTATTCTCTTTTCCTTCTTCATTATCTTGGGCCAATAATGCTCCGAGGGACTCTTTTAATGCTGTCGTATACATTATAAGAGGCTTCCCGGAATTGGCGCTGCGAGAATGGGTGGATTTAATAAGTATCTTTTAATACTGTCAAATGCTTCCTGACATTCTACATCCCATTTGAAGCGGACATCGTTCTTCATCAACTTGGAGAATGGCTGGCACCTACCCGACAGATTCAATATGAATCACCGAATGAAAGTTGGTTGCTTTTGCAACCAGCGAAGCTGTCAAAGGTTTCTGGGAGGCTGCATCTCAATGATCGCTTTAATTTTATTGGGGTCGATCTTGATTCCTCGGTGATGAATGACATACCTTAGGAATTTGCCATAGGAGACCCCGAAAGCACATTTAAGAGGATTCATCTTCAGATCAAACTTTCTAATCCTCTCAAATATAATCTTTAGGTTATTTAAGTGATCTCTGCGGTCCATTCTCTTAACGATGAGGTCATCTACATAATACTCAACCTTCTAATGTATCAACTCATCAAATATACATATCATTGCTCGCTGATAGGTGGCACCAGCATTCTTCAAGCTAAAGGGCATGGCCGTGTAGCAGAAAATGTCGATGGGTGTTCTAAATGACATATGCTTCTCATCTTCAGGCGCCATCTTAATCTGATTGTATCCTGATGATCCATCCATAAATGAGAACATGTCATAGGTTGACATGTTGTCAACCAGAAGTTTTGATACAGGAAGTGAAAAATCATCTTTTGGACACGCCTTATTGAGGTCCCGAAAGTCAATACAAATACGGATCTGACCATTCTTCTTCTTCACGGGTACAATATTGGCGATCCAATCAGTATATTTCTCTTCACGGATGAAGCCCACTTTTATGAGTTTTTTCATTTCTGCAATCACCTGTTCTTCAATCTCTAATCTTATTCTTCTTAGAGCTTATTTAACGGGTGCTGCATTTAGTTTGATGGAGAATTTATGAACTGCTACATCAGGGGATAAGCTAGACATTTCAGTGTATGTCTAGGCAAAGCAATCCCTTAATTCATAAAGGAGTTCCTTTATTTTCTCCACTTGCTCTTCTGGCAGAAGGGAACTAATGAAGGTTGG
This sequence comes from Dendrobium chrysotoxum, assembly GCA_019925795.1. NCBI lineage: Eukaryota > Viridiplantae > Streptophyta > Magnoliopsida > Asparagales > Orchidaceae > Dendrobium > Dendrobium chrysotoxum. The sequence goes on along the minus strand of CM034303.1, from coordinate 42,286,422 downwards.
GCGAGGGTCATCCTTGATTCCCAAGTTGACCTCTTTTAACTCATCCATAGTAGCCACTTATCTGCCATCTTCCAATTCTTCTGGTGCATGCTTGGCTTCTACAGGCTGATCATCATGAGTGTTAACTTCATATATTTCCTCATCATCGTTGTCATCGGATTCAATTTTCTCACAAGTAATTGCTTGGTAAGTCTCCTTCTGGAGGTATTTTTGCCTGATGAATCTGATACCTTTTTATGCATTCATATCCTTCCGTCATAGTGGACGTGGCTTCCTTCTATACCTGTTGACCTCATTTTTGTATGAGGTCAGTAGGACCCATCCAGACCTCAGATTAATCCTGACCCCAGATCAATACAATTTAAGACCAATCTAGACTCTAGGATTTTCTTAGATTTCCATCCCTAGGATCTGTTCTAGACCCTAGGATCTCTTCAAATTAATTTTAACCCTAGGATCAGTTTAATCCTAGATAAATCCAGATTCAAATCAATCCTGATAACAGATCAATCTAATTTCTAGACTATTCTAGATCTTAGGATCTTTCCTAGATTTCATTCCATAGGATCTGTTCTAGACCCTAGGATTCCTTTAAATTCTTCCAGTTCCTAGGATCTACTCTAAACCCTAGGATTCTTATAGATCTTAGACTTTGAAAATCCTAGATCTTAGGATCATTCTAGAATCCAAAGCTTTAGGATATTCCCTAGATTCTAGATCCCAAGATCTATTCCAGATCCTGGGATTCTTCTAGACTCTAAATTCTTAGATCGACCCAGACTCTAGATCAGTCTAGGTCTTAGGTTTCTACTAGACCCTAAATCTATCTAAACTCCATATCAATTCAAATTTTAAGTCAATCTAAACCTCAATCAAGACCTTAACCCATAATTTCAAGTCAAACCTCAATCAAATATGCATCCTTCAATCGATCAAGCTTCCAATCAACCTTCAATCAATTTTCAATTAAATTTTGATCACATTCCAATCCAGTTCGCAATCAACACGCCAATCAAATCTTCGATCATACTTCAATTTAATCGTAATTCAAATTTCAAACATTAAATTTTCAATCAATCGTCAATTAAAACTCATTTGATTTTTATCAAACAAATTCAATTAAGTGATTTAGAATTGAGTCGACCAATTCTTATTTAATTCAAAGCTCGATGGCTTTAGTCAACGCGACTTAACCAATCTTGGTTCGATATAAATCAAATTGGCATTAATTAACTTGAATTTTTTTTTTATCAAATTAATGTGAATCCTTGATTTAATTAATTTGTCTTGTTTGATTCAACTATTTTATTCCAATCATTTTAATTATAGCTTTATTATCAACATTTGGTGTTAAGATCAAGGAAGGGAACAAGCCCTCTTCCCAACCCTTGAATCAAGGCTTCCAAGGGCTAGATTGTCAATTGATAAAAAAAAAATTTCATTTTTCAAGCATTAAGAGAGGAATTAGGGTCGGCTGAGAGGGGGTGGCTAGATTTTCACAATTGGTCTTCTCAAGCCCTAGGGGTCACTGGCTCACTCCTCCAGATTTCATGACTACAAGCAGCCGCCCCTTGATATGTTCTCCCGTTGATTCTCACGAGAGCTCTCTATCTCACCGTTCTTGAAGCTACTAGGGCCGGCCAACTCCAAGCTAGAGCAGATTTGAGCCATCTACCTCTATTGTTCTTTCTCTGCCGTGAAGACCCTCCAGCAAATTAACAAGAAGCCGCTACCTCCTCTTCTTCATACTATTCAAGAAGGAAAAGAGGGCTGGCTGAAGGGGAACAGACTGCTCTCATCCCATGACTCCATGATCTAGCCCAGCCCCTTTGAGATCCAGAGACTCCACACTTTAAATCTACTAGGGCCGGCCAAGGCAGAACAGCTCCTTCCTCTTCCCTATCCGTCCAGGTAATAGAAAGAAGAAGAAGGTTTACTCAGAAAGAAGTGAGGCGAACATAAGAGATGAATGGGAGATGGCCTTGTTCGAACAACTTGATTGTATGATTGAAGTTAACAACCTTCTTCCCTAACGGTAATATCTCTTTCTTCATCCTGCTAGCTTCTTACATTCCCTTTGCTTAAATTTGCTTGAATTTGGATGGTTGGAGTCCATCAATGAGTTTTCATGAGTTAAAAAAAAAAAGAGCAAGGAGATGGTTATATTGAATGCTCGGCAACGTTGATTTGTGTTTAATCCTTACAACATCTGTTAAATAAATTGTTTGTTATTAATGACACATCTGTTATAAGCCTTGATTGGGCTTGGTGATTTATGTTTATATAAGAGTGAACCTGCCATCACTTCTCTCAAATTATATGTTTGGTATATTTTTGTTTGTGGGCTTGGCATTTTATTGTCCTTGAACTGACAAAGGCAGTGAGCATAAAATTATTCTTATGACTCGTTTGGTTGCTTGAAGTTATAAACCGTGATAGCGAATAGCATACACTATATTCGTTCATTTCATTCGATGGTGTGACCAAATTTCATGTGCAGCTTCAATCGTCATAACCGCATCATAAAGTTCCAATTCAATATCCATGCATAACGTCTTCTAGTTGAGAGGTCGTTTCTTGAAATGCTTCAGTTAAAGGCTTATAGATACATGTGTTTAGAAGATAGTTCATTAATCTTGGGTTCCTTTCTTCTCCTATTGCCGATGCTTTACATGAATGTGAATATTAGACTGAAGAGTTTGTGTATTGTCATTTATTGAAGAGAAGGTTGAGCTTATTCCTCTTCCTTCCAGTTTTAAGTGAGAATGTGATGCTTTTGTTGAGATTACTTCTATACTTCAAAGCTTTGGGAGTTTCATTATGAGAATATTTTTTTTTTGACCGAATCTATAAGCAAATTCTGACCAAACTTTCCTTCAAGAGATGATTCAGCACTTTTTTTTATTGAGATATGTGTTTCTTCCTTTGGAGATAAATGGTTGCATATGTCTTTCTTATTTGCTACAGTTAATTAAGTGGAATGGGATTGTGCTCTTCCATATTTCATTTCTTTAAATGAAGTTTATTATTGAGTCGAGATACGTTATGGTTGAAGTTCATTTTAGTAACTAGCAATAAATCCTTTTCTATTTAAATAGGTGTAGCTTGCCATCTCTCTTATATACAAGTGAAGGGTTTGCAATAGTTATACAGAGAAATAAGCTTTCTAATATGGCATTAAGAAGTCATGTTTCAAAAAGAAAAGGAGCCTCGTTCAATAGAGGAAATGATTTCTTCCGGTTTCCAGGCATTTATATTTATGTTCATACCATCTCAGTGATCATTTATGCATTTATAAATTCATGTATACATAGACGTGCTTTACCTTTGTGAAGAATCATTCTAGAGCTATTGGCATATGTTTTAAAGAATAGAAGTGAGAAAACCATGTAATTTGATTTGTACAGTGACTCTTCTATTCTCAATAATTTCATGATTGGTGACCACAAGAGTATTGATATCATGCTGTTAATGGCTTGAGTTGCAGCAACTACTAAGATAGTTGTGGTTGTAAGCTTGCTTGATAATGGATAGAGTTGGATGTATTGATTGAACTACTTGGCACAAGAGATATTCATGGAGAGATTATGTTGCCTATATGATTCAACTTGCTAGCTTGTAATATAGCTGATTTGAACTGCATGGTGGAATTGAATATGGGTGCATACATGGGAGAAAGGGGGTTATTTCTAGTTATTTTTTTTTACTATTAAAACCTACAGATAACCATGTTTTCTTCATTCTTTTGGAATCGTAAGTTGCTGTAAATTATGCTCTTGTCTTGAGTACTGCTGGATATTTGATGGTGGAGGCTTAAGTAATCATCTATATGAAGGATTCATTGTTACCTTGACTCAGTTATCTCACAGACCTTTAATCATACTTTTTGTCTCTTAGTTGTTTGTCGTGGATGCTAATGAGCCATTTGTGTAGTGAATTGCTTTTAATGCTCATTGCCTCATAATTGATTCACTCAGTAAAATGTTCAAATTCTTGGATTTGAGTTTTGCTTTACTGGATATACATATATTGAAGCGTTGTGTAAAGCAATAACCTACAAAGTTATGTGAGTAAGATATCTATTAGAAAGTAGATTTTCATACTGTTAAAGTCGATGGCTGCTTCTCTTGAAGCAAATCTCTTATAGGAGTAATTGAATCAAGTTTATTGGGGGATCATCTTAGATTGGATTCATTTTAGAAGTATCTAAATAGCGTTATTTTTCCTATGGAGCTATTTGAATCAATGAAATGAAAGCTTATTAGATATATATGTTATGCTTGAGAAGAGAAATGCATTTGCCTATTTTATATTTCTGTCATGTTATTCTATCAATGGCTGTTATATGTTGATGATGAAATTAAGCTTGAACAAGTCGTGGCCATGTTTGGGTCAATTTATTTCCTACCAAACTAAAGCAGGTAGAGTAGAGGGATTTCAAATGAAGCTAGCCAATCATTTTATTTGTATCAAGAAGTATATATTTTTTTTATGACCTTAAAGCTTGAATTCTGACATTGTCATCTACATCGTCTTGATTGGATGTTTTGGTAAGGCAAATGAAGTTGAGATGGCTTTTGAATTGTTTTATGAAATGCTAACTGGGGGTGCCGCCCAAAAGTTGTAACCCATTTAAGCTTGCACAAGAAAATAAATGGATATTTCATTGATTTATAATTTCTTGTAAAATTTTCTATTGCTTGCTGTTTGAGAAGTTGATATTCTGGATTATATGTGAATGCAATGTTCTTCCTCATATCACTACAGTTTATTCTCTTTGAATTCTCGAAATGGATGAGCTTGTGGACCTATACCTTTAAAGTAATTTTGATGAGTTAAGGGGTGTTTGCTCTCAGATTTTTGTTGTCATTGCTATTAACACTATTTGATGGATCCTCTTTACAACATATTTTTACACTATTTCTGATATGGTGTTTAGTTTCTTTACATCTTGGAAAATTATACATGCATACCTATGTTCCATTTTTGTACAAGAGGAGCCTTATGATATGTTTTGGAAAAGGAATATGTTGGGATTTTTTCCCATTTAGAAGCATACATGTTAAAATTAATTCTTGTAAATTAATGTACATATACTTTGAAATTGCTTCAATAATTTGATTGGATTCATATTTTCACATATTCATTTATATGTCAATATATAGTGGTTTCTATACTTGCATACATGATATTCTGACACCTCCTTCTCTCTTCGCCTTTTTGCGAGGTACTAATGGAGTTGATTGGAGAGCAGAGCCAAGGAGCTTCAGTCGCCCCCTTTCTTCCAAACAGGGTACTACGGCCAGAATCACCGTTGATCGGCTCCGGTGATCAGGTAAGTTTTCTTAAAACTTAGATGATCATAGGGCTCCTATATTTCCCTGTTGAGCTATTCTCCTTAAGTTCTTGACTCCTATATTTAGTTAATATGAGCCATTGGTGTAGCTTGTTTACATTCATATGTATGTCCAAATGGTTAGTGACATTGATTCAAACCCATTAAACCTAGTGACATCATTAAGGACAACAATTAAGGACGAGTCTTAGAGAACTTAGACAAACTCTAAGATTCACACTTTTATCCTTTAGGGATCAAATATCAAACATAGAAAACTTAGTGACACCGTACCTTAGGATTAGTGTACACTATCAAACTTGACCTAAATCAAACTTAAATCAATCGATTAATCATTAAACAACTTAATTGATTTAATTAAAGTTAAACCCTCAATTAAACCTCAAAACTTCTTTAAATCCAATCGACTTGAAATTCAAACCCCTTGAGTTTAGTGACTTTCTCTGCTCTAGGGAAAATTCTCACTAAAGTTTGAATTCCTTAAACCCCTTAATCAAACCCCTTAAGATTAAGCCTTAATCAAGCTCTCAAAACTTCAAGAAATTTAATAAATCAAATTTAAAACACAAAGACACACATAATACCTCAAATTAATCAAAATTGAAACCTTAATACAGAAAAATTAAAACCCCCTTGATTTGACATTAAATTTAAGCTTAATTAAATTTTAAATAAAATTGAACATCTAATTAATTTAATTGATTTAAAATAATTAATGATTCCAAAGAATTCTTAAACACTTGATAATCCCTCCTTAGATCATTCGTGATCTTTGGAGGTGATTTCAAGGAGTTTAGAGTTCATTTGAACTCAAATCATTAAAACACCTTTAATTAAACAATTAAATAATTCAAATAATTTTCAAATTTTGATAATTTAAAACCATAACTATTTCAAGAAAATCTCAAATTGATCAAACTCAAAGTCATTCAACTCAAACAAAAATCTAAAATCTATCAAAAATATCAAACCTTCAAAAATCATTTAAAAATCCAAAAAATTTTAATCTAACCTTAAAACCAGCAATCAATCAACCTTAATTGAAATTCATCAAACTTCAAGCCTTAAATTAAACCTAATTCATTTAATCATACCGGGTACCACTGGGTAACCCAGGCCTACGAGGCTATTAAATTAGCCCCAAGGAAGGTGAAATAAACTTCACGGCCTCGGTGAGCAACAAAGGTGGTATCCAACAAATAATCAAGAATCAATCTTAAAAATTAATTTCAAATCATTAAGACTTAAACTTTAACCAAAATCTTCCCTTGAGCCTTTCAACAAATCAGAACATCAAACAACTTTAATCAATTACCTGATATAGGATATATCCCAGCCACACAGCCTGTTACACACACCTAGATTGACTTGCTAGGACACGAACTCTAGCTTTAGGTTAGGCCGGTGTTCCTTTCTATTTTTTTTAAGACAGTTGATATGCATATAAAATGAAAGTGGCATCTTAGGTTAGATAACATAGACATAGGTTCACTACCCACAGACCTATGCACTTCATATGTGTCAGCCTAGGATTAGGTCCCCAGCCCCTTGGCCTACGAGGTCCCCTTGAATGAGGTAACCCATGGTTGCTAACAAGGATCCTCTGGTCGGCACTCGACTAAGTAGGCTAAGGATACCGACGAACCCGGGATGATGGAAAACCATGGGATCTTGACAGGGGACGTCATACCCACTTGGTAGGTTAGTCTCCACCCTCACTTCCTGGGCATTCTCCCAATCTATTGATCTGGAGTATAAGTCCCAACTTTCTAATAAAATTGATCATTTAAATTAAATATCTCTTTCTATCAAATTCAAGCCTAACACTTAAGATAGGCTGGGGCACTTCTGAAATTATTTCAGAATCCTAGGTGTCTCCTACTCCTCCTCCTTTAACTCTAGAAATAACTGTTCAAATTTGATCCAGTCCCTGTTGAAACTCCAGTCCCTACCTCCTTTGATATCAAGCTTTGAATTCTTTAATAAAATTCGTATCGCTATTTTAATCGAGAGTATTCGTAGGAAATTTTCTGGTTTCCTACGATGTAATTAACTACGAGGGCTTGCGCTCGTAGGAGATTTAGAAACCCAGACCTGATTTTCAAAATCAAGTTTTTAAAACCTTTAATTAATTATCTTTGGGAAATCAAAATAAAAAATGGCGATCGCTATTTTCATATTCAAACTATTGATAATGATTGATATCTTCTTTCTTCGGATAGATATGTCAATTACAATCATAGTTCTGATTATGAAATTAATGATCCTATTTAGATTAGCATAGTCAGACAGTTGATTAAACATCATGCTGATCTTTCGAGATCATATGTTGTTTCTCCTTGAGTTTGACTACGATAATCAGGATAAATCAAGATTTGTAATCGGAACCTATTAGTGAACGATATGTTCACCTTTTGAGGTGATATATCATTCATAATAAGTGTTCGATTATAAAATTTAAATTCCAGAAATTAAATATTTCCCAAAGAAAATTAAATCTTTTTCAAAACTATATTTTTTTCAATCAAAATAAAAAATGGCGACTCCGCTGGGGACAATCTCTCTCTCCATCTTTAATAGCGATACAAATTTTGTTACATCGGTAGTTTTGACTACCTTTCTTCCATTGGTCCCTCTCCCATTTCTCCCTTGGGTGAGTGTGGTCAACTCAATTAAGACATGTGAAAAGAGAAGTGAGTGTAGGAAACCTCCCTCCAAGCCGGGCTTTGACATTTTGCCTCCAAGTTTATTGGTAGAGCAAAAGAGTCAAGCCAAGCTTGTCAAAATCTTTTTGCATATGTTGCAAACTCGCATGCGAATAGATTCCTGCATGCTAAGTTTTACAATTTACAAAAATCCCTCAATCTCAAAGATCCAGATTCAAAATTTCTTTAATTCAACCTGAATTTTGACATTTCACCCTAAGCTAGTCAGTATGGTGAAAAAGTCAAACCATGTCTTCTAGATTTTCCCTTGAATTTTGTTAACCATTATGTTGAAAATAAAACTCAACATTTTTGAGTTTCAAAAGTCAAGAAAAATCTTTCAAATCAACTTCAATCGTCATTGCTATGTGTCTTCTACAATATTCTGTTGTAGTTGAACACATGCAATTCAAATTCAAAATTCTCCAGTCAATTCTGGGCTTTGACATTTCACCCCTAAATTGCTTGGTGGGATGCAAAGAGTGAAGCCTTAGGATCTTCAGGCTAATTTGACACACCTACATATTTGAACAAAATTCAATATGTTGAGTTCCAAATTTTGAAGAGGATCCGTTCAATTCCAACCTTGAGTTAAAATCCAGATTCAAATTCAAATTCAATTTTAATTTAAATTCAACTTCAAGCTTGAGTTTGAATCCAAGATTTAAATTTTAATTCAACCTCAAAACTGAATTCAATCTTAAGTTCAAATTCAATTTCAAAATTGAACTCAAATTTGATTCCAAACTTAAATTCAAACTTCAGATTTGATTTCAAGGTCAAATTCGGGACTTTGACATTTCGACCCAAGTTAATTGGAGAAACGAAAAGAGTCAAGCCCAATCCCTAGATCTTTCATATCAATTTTATGCACCTACATAATTGAGTGAAACTCAGTCTATTGAGTCATAAAATTTGAAGAAAGACCCATTTGACTTGAGCCTCAAATACAAATTTAACTTTGAGTCCAAATATAATTTCAACCTGAAATTTGAATTTGATTTTCAACTTAAAGTCGATTCAATTTTGATCGGGACTTTGACATTTCGACTCAAGTCAATTGGTGAAATGAAAAGAGTCGAGCCCGATCCTTGAATCTTTCATATCAATTTTGTGTACCCACATGATTGAATGAAATTCGATCTGTTGAGTCACAAAATTTGAAGAAAGGTCCATTTAACTTCAATCTTAAGTTCAAATTCAAATCCAACTTTAATTCAAAATACAATCTCAACTTTAAGTTTGAATTTGATTGTCACCTTAAATTTTAATTTCAATTTTTAATTCAAGTTCGAGTTTGAACTTTGACATTTTTCCCTAAGTTAATTGGTGTAGCGAAAGTGTCGGGTTCAACCTTTAAGTCCTTGTCAATTCTATGAACCACTGTTTTGAATTTAAACTTAACATGATTGAATTATCAAATTTTGAATAACATTAATCAAATTTAAAATTCAAATTCAAATTTAAGATTAACTAATTCAAATTATTGTTCATTAATTTCAGGATTCAAGCACTCAAATGGCTGGGAAACTCATTTTCTCTCTAGATAGAAACTTGATAGTCGAAGGAATCACTTTTGGTAATTTTATCCAGTTTGAAATGCGATTCAAAGACTTCAAGTTATCAGTCGATGGAGAAGAAATGATTGATCTGTCTGTTAGAATACAAAGGAACATCCCCTTGGTTGAGATTACTTTAGGGTCAGGAGTTGACTTCCCCATCTCCGAGATGGAGGCTGTTGTCACCCCTTTACCCACTGTATCTTCTACTGAGGAGGAGAACAACCAGAAGTCAATAACGATAGAAGAGCTACCATCTCAGCCTGAGATTGGGGTAAGTTCTAGTACCCCTGTCGTCAGCAAGGCCAGCAAGAACAAAATGAAGAACTACCTTCGTAGAGTCAGAAAGAAGGTTGTCAAGGATAGGAAGACTACTGAGGCGAAAGCCTTAAAGCATGTCAAGTCCGAGGCTAATCAAAAGTTCGTTGCTCCTTCTACGAACCCTTCCCTGGTGGAAATCTTTTCCACCCATCTCCTGTTGCTCAAAGGAGGGAGGTTGTAGAAACGAGAGCACGATCTTCAATACACCTTCTCGACTACTACATGGCGAGAATTAATCAAGCCGGAACTGATCAAACTCCAGCACCATGCCCTAGGCCCCCAGTTGAAGGTTATGACCCGTCCACTCTACTAGATGATGTTAGGTCACATTTCTATACGTGTCCCACTACATCAACTAGAGAGGAGGAGGTGTAGAAACCACTCGGGGTGCCACTCTCCTAATTACTAGACCACTAGTAATAATAGAGGGGAAAATAATCTAAGATTATATCAGATAGTGATACCGTTAAAATTCAACTTTCAACGGGGTCCTATCGAGATAAATCTTTTGATTAAAGTGATGCATAACTTCTAAGGATAGTGCAGACCCAATAGTAGTTTCTCCCTCCAAGGAGATCGTAGAAATCTAATTCCGTACTACTGGGGTCTTGCCACCTAGATTTGCAATTTCTTTTTAAGGAAAAGCTTTCAATTTCTCAAGTGTACTGATTTCAAACTTTCAAGATAATTGAATCATCTTTTTAATGAGAATTGACCTCTATTTGAAGTCTTAAGCAGGAGAAAGTTATTGTTCACTCCATTAAATGTTTGAATACACCTCCCTCCCACCTCTTTTGTGGGATTGATTCGACTGTTGAGTTAAATCAATATCAAAATTAAGTTGATCTTTGAAATGAAAATCTTCTCAATTTTCTCGTAATTTTCTATCCTAATAGATATCTCTTGCGTGTTTAAATTCTGTTCAATGATTTTCAAAAGTCAAGCCAGTATTCATTTTAAAAGACTGGGTCCTACCTTGAGAATTATTCATCTTTGCATAAGAGAATAAGTTTTCTTCTCTTATACTTGAGATGTAATCTCGGTATTGAAATAGAGAAGGTGTAGCCTCTTCTTAAATTCAATTGAATTCAAAAGATGCGCAAAATGCGCCAACAATTAAGAAATGCACAAAGTGCACTAAAAATCAAAAAGATGCGCAATGGGCACCACAAATTCAAAAAAAGGGAAATAGTATAAAATGCACTATAAATCAAAAGATGCGCAATGTGCGCCACCAGAAAAAGAAAGAATGAAAGAGGCTCCCTTCTGCTAAATTCTTCAATCTCAAAAGACCCAGTCAATTTTAAATTGCTTGATTTTGAAAGTCTTGAATTCAGAATTTTTACCGTGCATCGGTAATCTATCAAGATACAAAAATCTCTCGTGCTAGAGAATTAAAAAGATCAAATTTCTATATTCAACTTAAACCTCTTTGAAATTGATTTTAATTCAAAATATTTAAGGGAGATTCCAGTTCAGTTTCTACGAAACTTGGTCTGGATCAACAAAACCCAAATCCTTAAACCTTTTCAAGTTCGTTGGAGTCACTCAAACCTTTTACTGTACTTCTAAATTTATTCCCGTTTGTCGTTCCGACAGGGTCCAAATTGCTAGAGGAAGTTTTCTAATAAAAAGAATGAATCTTCTATTCTTGATTAAAATTTAAATTTGGTCCTTGAGAAATGTGTGTAAGCCCTTGTGCATAGGCATCGTTTCCGTCAAGGCCTTCTTTGTAAAATTACACTCTATGCTGGGTCCAAGTTTAATCCCACTAGAGGAGTATTTTATAATGCTGGAAATTGTCATTCAAAATCAAACCACACCCTGTGCTGGGTCCTAGATCATTCTGATCTAGAAGCGTAGTTTCCTGAGCTGAGACTTGTTGTTTAAAATCAAACTCTAATTGGGCAGAGTGCTTGACTCCAATTCAAGGAGCTTGAGGTCCTCAAATAAAAATCAAATTAAGCTCAACAAAGTTTGAAAGTTCATAAGTCACATTTGATTCAAGCTATTGATAAGTTGTGTCACTTTAGAACTCCCCAAGTAGGATACTTGGTCGTAGTCTTTTGTAGACCGCTTCTAATCCGTTGTAAACTCAATGGAAAGCTTGAGTCAATGTTGACTGGATCGTTCATTTTTTTTAATGGTGATCTTTGAGGAAATTTTCCTTTTGACTGATCAACCTGAAGAATGCCACCCAATATTTTCAAATATTGGGGAGGCTCTTCAGGAGATACCATGCCAGATGAGTGTCAAACTTAAAATTAAATTCAAAACACTTCAAAATTCAAAATCAAATTCAAGATGAATCAAAATCAATCAACTTTCAAATTTAAATTTCTCAAATTCAAAAATAATTCAAATCAAATTCAAAATACATCACAGATTTAAAACCCTTCAAATTCAAATTCGTCAAATCAAATTTCGAATTCAAACACTTTCAAATGCAAATTCAAAAATCATTCAAATCTTAAATTCCAGAATCCAGATCTGATCCTCTGTATAGAGCAAGTTTCCTCTATATATGATCATCTAGACTCGATCCTCTATGTGAAGCAAGTTTCCTTTACACACGATCATTCCAGACTCGATCATCTGTGTGAAGCAAATTTCCTTTACACATGATCATTCCAGACCCGATCCTCTATATAGAGCAAGTTTCCTCTATATACGATCGTCCAGACTCGATCCTCTGTGTGAAGCAAGTTTCCTTTACACACGATCATTCCAGACTCGATCCTCTGTGTGAAGCAAATTTCCTTTACACATGATCATTCCAGACTCGATCCTCTATATAGAGCAAGTTTTCTCTATATACGATCATTCCAGACCCGATCCTCTATATAGAGCAAGTTTCCTCTATATACGATCATCCGGACTTGATCCTCTGTGTGAAGCAAGTTTCCTTCACACATGAACATTTCAGACTCGATCCTCTGTATATAACAAGTTTCCTCTATACATGATCATCTAGATTCGATCCTCTATGTAAAGCAAGTTTCCTTTACATACGATCATTCCAGATCCGATTCTGTGTGAAGCAATGCTTCCTTCTCACAGAATCTTCCAATTTTCTTCTCCTTTAGGATAGGATTCTTTCTTTCCTTAGGATTAGATCAGCTAGTGGTGGAGTACGCCCTTCGTGGCACCATCCTAGCTTCTTCCAGTTTTCTTTTCCTTAAGGTTAGATGTGAGTCACCATACTTTCTATCCTTAGGATTAGATCCGCTAGTGGTGGAGTACGCCCTTCGTGGCACCATCCTAGCTTCTTCCAGTTTCTTTTCCTTAAGGATAGATGTGAGTCATCGTGCTTTCTTTCCTTAGGATTAGGTCTTCTAGTGGTGGAGCACGCCTCTATGGCACCATCCTAGATTTAAAATCCAGATCCGATTCTGTGCGAAGCAATGCTTCCTTTTCACATAATCATCTAGTTTCTTTTCCTTAAGGACAGATATGAGTCGTCGTGCTTTCTTTCCTTAGGATTAGATCTTCTAGTGGTGGAGCACGCCTCTGTGGCACCATCCTAGATTTAAAATCCAGATCCGATTCTGTGCGAAGCAATGCTTCCTTTTCACAGAATCATCCAGTTTCTTTTTCTTAAGGACAGATATGAGTCGTCGTGCTTTCTTTCCTTAGGATTAGATCTTCTAGTGGTGGAGCACGCCCTTCGTGGCACCACCCTAGCTATCTCCAGTTATCTTTTCCTTAGGGTAAACTTTTTCTTCCCTTAGGATTAGACTCCCCAGTGATGGAGTAAGTCCTCTATGGCACCGTCCTGGGTTTAATTTTAAAATCCAATTCTCTTTTCCTTAGGGTAGGTTTTTCTTCCTTCCCTTGGGATTAGACTTCCTAGCGATGGAATAAGTCCTCTATGGCACCGTCCTGGAATCAATCTCAATCAAGCTTTCTTTTCTTTAGGGCTAGGCATTTCTTCCTTCCCTTAGGATTAGATATACTAGTGGCAGAGTACGCCCTTTGTGGCACTGCCCTAGCATCAAAATTCAAACTCGATCCTCGGTAGTTAGGAATTCTTTCTTTCTACAGAGTCATCCAGACCCTCTTTTCCTTTAGGGGTAGGATTTTCCTTCCTCTAGGATTAGATCTACTAATGGTAGAGTACGCTGTCCTCAGCACTACCCTAGTACTATTTCAAATTCATTCCCATAGGTTTAGGGTTTTCCCCTTCCTTAGAATCAAAATCCAGATTCGGTCCCCTATAGTTAGAAGTTCCTTCTTTCTATATGACCACTCAACCTCCTTTCCTTAGGGTTAAATATTTCTTCCCTCTGGACTAGACCCACTAGTGGTAGAGTACACTGCCCTCAGCACTACCCTAGTATCATGTCAAATTCAATTTTCTAAGGTTAGGATTTTCCTTTCCCTTAAAATCAAATCTAGACTCGATCCTCTATAGTTAGGAATTCCTCCTTTCTATACGATCATCCATACTTTCTTTTCCTTTAGGAATAGGATTTCCCTTCCTTTAGGATTAGATCTACTAGTGGTAGAGTACGCTGTCCCCAGCACTACCCTAGTACCATTTCAAATTCAATCTTCTAGGATTACGTTTTCCTTTCCCTTACAATCAAATCTAGATTCAATCCTTTATAGTTAGAAGTTCTTCCTTCCTATAGGATCACCCAGACTTCCTTCTCCTTTAGGGATAGATTCTTCCTTTCCCTTAGGACCAGACCCACTAGTGGTAGAGTACGCTTTTCTTAACACTACCCTAGTATCTATTCAAACTCTGATTCCCCAGGGATAAATCTATCTTTCCCTTAGGATCAAAACTCCAGACTTGACCATTCTATTCGGTCAATGCCAATATGTGTAATAGAACTACATTCTATCACACATATTGGGGGTCCATTTGTTGACCTCATTTTTGTATGAGGTCAGTAGGACCCATCCAGACCTCAGATTAATCCTGACCCCAGATCAATACAATTTAAGACCAATCTAGACTCTAGGATTTTCCTAGATTTCCATCCCTAGGATCTGTTCTAGACCCTAGGATCTCTTCAAATTAATTTTAACCCTAGGATCAGTTTAATCCTAGATCAATCCAGATTCAAATCAATCCTGATAACAGATCAATCTAATTTCTAGACTATTCTAGATCTTAGGATCTTTCTTAGATTTCATTCCATAGGATCTGTTCTAGACCCTAGGATTCCTTTAAATTCTTCCAGTTCCTAGGATCTACTCTAAACCCTAGGATTCTTATAGATCTTAGACTTTGAAAATCCTAGATCTTAGGATCATTCTAGAATCCAAAGCTTTAGGATATTCCCTAGATTCTAGATCACAAGATCTATTCCAGATCCTGGGATTCTTCTAGACTCTAAATTCTTAGATCGACCCAGACTCTAGATCAGTCTAGGTCTTAGGTTTCTACTAGACCCTAAATCTATCTAAACTCCATATCAATTCAAATTTTAAGTCAATCTAAACCTCAATCAAGACCTTAACCCATAATTTCAAGTCAAACCTCAATCAAATATGCATCCTTCAATCAATCAAGCTTCCAATCAACCTTCAATCAATTTTCAATTAAATTTTGATCACATTCCAATCCAGTCCGCAATCAACACTCCAATCAAATCTTCGATCATACTTCAATTTAATCGTAATTCAAATTTCAAACATTAAATTTTCAATCAATCGTCAATTAAAACTCATTTGATTTTTATCAAACAAATTCAATTAAGTGATTTAGAATTGAGTCGACCAGTTCTTATTTAATTCAAAGCTCGATGGCTTTAGTCAACGCGACTTAACCAATCTTGGTTCGATATAAATCAAATTGGAATTAATTAACTTGAATTTTTTTTTATCAAATTAATGTGAATCCTAGATTTAATTAATTTGTCTTGTTTGATTCAACTATTTTATTCCAATCATTTTAATTATAGCTTTATTATCAACATTTGGTGTTAAGATCAAGGAAGGGAACAAGCCCTCTTCCCAACCCTTGAATCAAGGCTTCCAAGGGCTAGATTGTCAATTGATAAAAAAAAATTTCATTTTTCAAGCATTAAGAGAGGAATTAGGGTAGGCTGAGAGGGGGTGGCTAGATTTTCACAATTGGTCTTCTGAAGCCCTAGGGGTCACTGGCTCACTCCTCCAGATTTCACGACTACAAGCAGCCGCCCCTTGATATGTTCTCCCGCTGATTCTCACGAGAGCTCTCTATCTCACCGTTCTTGAAAATACTAGGGCCGGCCAACTCCAAGCTAGAGCAGATTTGAGCCATCTACCTCTATTGTTCTTTCTCTGCCGTGAAGACCCTCCAGCAAATTAACAAGCAGCCGCTACCTCCTCTTCTTCATACTATTCAAGAAGGAAAAGAGGGCTGGCTGAAGGGGAACAGACTGCTCTCATCCCATGACTCCATGATCTAGCCCAGCCCCTTTGAGATCCAGAGACTCCACACTTTAAATCTACTAGGGCCGGCTAGGGCAGAACAGCTCCTTCCTCTTCCCTATCCGTCCAGGTAATAGAAAGAAGAAGAAGGTTTACTCAGAAAGAAGTGAGGTGAACATAAGAGATGAATGGGAGATGGCCTTGTTCGAACAACTTGATTGTATGATTGAAGTTAACAACCTTCTTCCCTAACGGTAATATCTCTTTCTTCATCCTGCTAGCTTCTTACATTCCCTTTGCTTAAATTTGCTTGAATTTGGATGGTTGGAGTCCATCAATGAGTTTTCATGAGTTAAAAAAAAAGAGCAAGGAGATGGTTATATTGAATGCTCGGCAACGTTGATTTGTGTTTAATCCTTACAACATCTGTTAAATAAATTGTTTGTTATTAATGACACATCTGTTATAAGCCTTGATTGGGCTTGGTGATTTATGTTTATATAAGAGTGAACCTGCCATCACTTCTCTCAAATTATATGTTTGGTATATTTTTGTTTGTGGGCTTGGCATTTTATTGTCCTTGAACTGACAAAGGCAGTGAGCATAAAATTATTCTTATGACTCGTTTGGTTGCTTGAAGTTATAAACCGTGATAGCGAATAGCATACACTATATTCGTTCATTTCATTCGATGGTGTGACCAAATTTCATGTGCAGCTTCAATCGTCATAACCGCATCATAAAGTTCCAATTCAATATCCATGCATAGCGTCTTCTAGTTGAGAGGTCGTTTCTTGAAATGCTTCAGTTAAAGGCTTATAGATACATGTGTTTAGAAGATAGTTCATTAATCTTGGGTTCCTTTCTTCTCCTATTGTCGATGCTTTACATGAATGTGAATATTAGACCGAAGAGTTTGTGTATTGTCATTTATTGAAGAGAAGGTTGAGCTTATTCCTCTTCCTTCCAGTTTTAAGTGAGAATGTGATGCTTTTGTTGAGATTACTTCTATACTTCAAAGCTTTGGGAGTTTCATTATGAGAATTTTTTTTTTTGACCGAATCTATAAGCAAATTTTGACCAAACTTTCCTGTAAGAGATGATTCAGCACTATTTTTTATTGAGATATGTGTTTCTTCCTTTGGAGATAAATGGTTGCATATGTCTTTCTTATTTGCTACAGTTAATTAAGTGGAATGGGATTGTGCTCTTCCATATTTCATTTCTTTAAATGAAGTTTGTTATTGAGTCGAGATACGTTATGGTTGAAGTTCATTTTAGTAACTAGCAATAAATCCTTTTCTATTTAAATAGGTGTAGCTTGCCATCTCTCTTATATACAAGTGAAGGGTTTGCAATAGTTATACAGAGAAATAAGCTTTCTAATATGGCATTAAGAAGTCATGTTTCAAAAAGAAAAGGAGCCTCGTTCAATAGAGGAAATGATTTCTTCCGGTTTCCAGGCATTTATATTTATGTTCATACCATCTCAGTGATCATTTATGCATTTATAAATTCATGTATACATAGACGTGCTTTACCTTTGTGAAGAATCATTCTAGAGCTATTGGCATATGTTTTAAAGAATAGAAGTGAGAAAACCATGTAATTTGATTTGTACAGTGACTCTTCTATTCTCAATAATTTCATGATTGGTGACCACAAGAGTATTGATATCATGCTGTTAATGGCTTGAGTTGCAGCAACTACTAAGATAGTTGTGGTTGTAAGCTTGCTTGATAATGGATAGAGTTGGATGTATTGATTGAACTACTTGGCACAAGAGATATTCATGGAGAGATTCTGTTGCCTATATGATTCAACTTGCTAGCTTGTAATATAGCTGATTTGAACTGCATGGTGGAATTGAATATGGGTGCATCATGGGAGAAAGGGGGTTATTTCTAGTTTTTTTTTTCTATTAAAACCTACAGATAACCATGTTCTCTTCATTCTTTTGGAATCGTAAGTTGCTGTAAATTATGCTCTTGTCTTGAGTACTGCAGGATATTTGATGGTGGAGGCTTAAGTAATCATCTATATGAAGGATTCATTGTTACCTTGACTCAGTTATCTCACAGACCTTTAATCATACATTTTGTCTCTTAGTTGTTTGTCGTGGATGCTAATGAGCCATTTGTGTAGTGAATTGCTTTTAATGCTCATTGCCTCATAATTGATTCACTCAGTAAAATGTTCAAATTCTTGGATTTGAGTTTTGCTTTACTGGATATACATATATTGAAGCGTTGTGTAAAGTAATAACCTACAAAGTTATGTGAGGAAGATATCTATTAGAAAGTAGATTTTCATACTGTTAAAGTCGATGGCTGCTTCTCTTGAAGCAAATCTCTTATAGGAGTAATTGAATCAAGTTTCTTGGGGGAATATCTTAGATTGGATTCATTTTAGAAGTATCTAAATAGCGTTATTTTTCCTATGGAGCTATTTGAATCAATGAAATGAAAGCTTATTAGATATATATGTTATGCTTGAGAAGAGAAATGCATTTGCCTATTTTATATTTATGTCATGTTATTCTATCAATGGCTGTTATATGTTGATGATGAAATTAAGCTTGAGCAAGTCGTGGCCATGTTTGGGTCAATTTATTTCCTACCAAACTAAAGCAGGTAGAGTAGAGGGATTTCAAATGAAGCTAGCCAATCATTTTATTTGTATCAAGAAGTATATATATTTTTTATGACCTTAAAGCTTGAATTCTGACATTGTCATCTACATCGTCTTGATTGGATGTTTTGGTAAGGCAAATGAAGTTGAGATGGCTTTTGAATTGTTTTATGAAATGCTAACTGGGGGTGCCGCCCAAAAGTTGTAACCCATTTAAGCTTGCACAAGAAAATAAATGGATATTTCATTGATTTATAATTTCTTGTAAAATTTTCTATTGCTTGCTGTTTGAGAAGTTGATATTCTGGATTATATGTGAATGCAATGTTCTTCCTCATATCACTACAGTTTATTCTCTTTGAATTCTCGAAATGGATGAGCTTGTGGACCTATACCTTTAAAGTAATTTTGATGAGTTAAGGGGTGTTTGCTCTCAGATTTTTGTTGTCATTGCTATTAACACTATTTGATGGATCCTCTTTACAACATATTTTTATACTATTTCTGATATGGTGTTTAGTTTCTTTACATCTTGGAAAATTATACATGCATACCTATGTTCCATTTTTGTACAAGAGGAGCCTTATGATATGTTTTGGAAAAGGAATATGTTGGGATTTCTTCCCATTTAGAAGCATACATGTTAAAATTAATTCTTGTAAATTAATGTACATATACTTTGAAATTGCTTCAATAATTTGATTGGATTCATATTTTCACATATTCATTTATATGTCAATATATAGTGGTTTCTATACTTGCATACATGATATTCTGACACCTCCTTCTCTCTTCGCCTTTTTGCGAGGTACTAATGGAGTTGATTGGAGAGCAGAGCCAAGGAGCTTCAGTCGCCCCCTTTCTTCCAAACAGGGTACTATGGCCAGAATCACCGTTGATCAGCTCCGGTGATCAGGTAAGTTTTCTTAAAACTTAGATGATCATAGGGCTCCTATATTTGCCTGTTGAGCTATTCTCCTTAAGTTCTTGACTCCTATATTTAGTTAATATGAGCCATTGGTGTAGCTTGTTTACATTCATATGTATGTCCAAAGGGTTAGTGACACTGATTCAAACCCATTAAACCTAGTGACATCATTAAGGACAACAATTAAGGACGAGTCTTAGAGAACTTAGACAAACTCTAAGATTCACACTTTTATCCTTTAGGGATCAAATATCAAACATAGAAAACTTAGTGACACCGTACCTTAGGATTAGTGTACACTATCAAACTTGACCTCAATCAAACTTAAATCAATCGATTAATCATTAAACTATTTAATTGATTTAATTAAAGTTAAACCCTCAATTAAACCTCAAAACTTCTTTAAATCCAATCGAATTGAAATTCAAACCCCTTGAGTTTAGTGACTTTTCCTGCTCTAGGGAAAATTCTCACTAAAGTTTGAATTCCTTAAACCCCTTAATCAAACCCCTTAAGATTAAGCCTTAATCAAGCTCTCAAAACTTCAAGAAATTTAATAAATCAAATTTAAAATACAAAGACACACATAATACCTCAAATTAATCAAAATTGAAACCTTAATACAGAAAAATTAAAACCCCCTTGATTTGACATTAAATTTAAGCTTAATTAAATTTTAAATAAAATTGAACATCTAATTAATTTAATTGATTTAAAATAATTAATGATTCCAAAGAATTCTTAAACACTTGATAATCCCTCCTTAGATCATTCCTGATCTTTGGAGGTGATTTCAAGGAGTTTAGAGTTCATTTGAACTCAAATCATTAAAACACCTTTAATTAAACAATTAAATAATTTAAATAATTTTAAATTTTTGATAATTTAAAAACCATAACTATTTCAAGAAAATCTCAAATTGATCAAACTCAAAGTCATTCAACTTAAACAAAAATCTAAAATCTATCAAAAACATCAAACCTTCAAAAATTATTTAAAAATCCAGAAAATTTCAATCTAACCTTAAAATCAGCAATCAATCAACCTTAATTGAAATTCATCAAACTTCAAGCCTTAAATTAAACCTAATTCATTTAATCATATCGGGTACCACTAGGTAACCCAGGCCTACGAGGCTATTAAATTAGCCCCAAGAAAGGTGAAATAAACTTCACGACCTCGGTAAGCAACAAAGGTGATATCCAATAAATAATCAAGAATCAATCTTAAAAATTAATTTCAAATCATTAAGACTTAAACTTTAACCAAAATCTTCCCTTGAGCCTTTCAACAAATCAGAACATCAAACAACTTTAATCAATTACCTGATATAGGATATATCCCAGCCACACAGCCTGTTACACACACCTAGATTGACTTGTTAGGACACGAACTCTAGCTTTAGGTTAGGCCGGTGTTCCTTTCTATTTTTTTAAGACAGTTGATATGCATATAAAATGAAAGTGGCATCTTAGGTTAGATAACATAGACATAGGTTCACTACCCACAGACCTATGCACTTCATATGTGTCAGCCTAGGATTAGGTCCCCAGCCCCTTGGCCTACGAGGTCCCCTTGAATGAGGTAACCCATGGTTGCTAACAAGGATCCTCTGGTCGGCACTCGACTAAGTAGGCTAAGGATACCGACGAACCCGGGATGATGGAAAACCATGGGATCTTGACAGGGGACGTCATACCCACTTGGTAGGTTAGTCTCCACCCTCACTTCCTGAGCATTCTCCCAATCTATTGATCAGGAGTATAAGTCCCAACTTTCTAATAAAATTGATCATTTAAATTAAATATCTCTTTCTATCAAATTCAAGCCTAACACTTAAGATAGGCTGGGGCACTTCTGAAATTATTTCAGAATCCTAGGTGTCTCCTACTCCTCCTCCTTTAACTCTAGAAATAACTGTTCAAATTTGATCCAGTCCCTGTTGAAACTCCAGTCCCTACCTCCTTTGATATCAAGGTTTGAATTCTTTAATAAAATTCATATCGCTATTTTAATCAAGAGTATTCGTAGGAAATTTTCTGGTTTCCTACGATGTAATTAACTACGAGGGCTTGCGCTCGTAGGAGATTTAGAAACCCAGACCTGATTTTCAAAATCAAGTTTTTAAAACCTTTAATTAATTATCTTTGGGAAATCAAAACAAAAAATGGCGATCGCTATTTTCATATTCAAACTATTGATAATGATTGATATCTTCTTTCTTCGGATAGATATGTCAATTACAATCATAGTTCTGATTATGAAATTAATGATCCTATTTAGATTAGCATAGTCAGACAGTTGATTAAACATCATGCTGATCTTTCGAGATCATATGTTGTTTCTCCTTGAGTTTGACTACGATAATCAGGATAAATCAAGATTTGTAATCGGAACCTATTAGTGAACGATATGTTCACCTTTTGAGGTGATATATCATTCATAATAAGTGTTCGATTATAAAATTTAAATTCCAGAAATTAAATATTTCCCAAAGAAAATTAAATCTTTTTCAAAACTATATTTTTTTCAATCAAAATAATACCAGAGGCTTAGACACATACGAAGCTGTCATTTGGAGGTAAAAATATTGATCTACTTTCGCAACATTATTTGAATACCTTTGGTAATAAATCTAGGTAGCCTTGTAGGTAGTAATTCTTCAGAATCGACAAGCATACGAAACCAATCGTGATTCTCTTCCTTGAGCTTTCCCACGGAATAGAGTATATTCCCTGGTTCAGTCCCCTTCTTAAAAGGAGGAAGATAAAGGGTTGTAAGTTCTTCAACCCTATACACCTCTCCCGGACTTATTTTTTTGAAATATAGTAGGGGAATACACGTTACTATGAGCACACTATCTGAGATTGACATGCTATCTATTCTTTTAGAGAATACATCTTACACCGAGTTCATGTAGATAGAGTCATAGTCATAATCATCATTTGAATATTTTACCTCCCTACTCCATTCATCTATTGAGTGGTATACCCTCTGGGATTTTATAGAGGTGACATTATCTTCATCTGTGTCACTCCCCAAGTGAGGTACATATTTTCTTTCTTTAGGAGTAGCATCTATTTTGAAAAGAGTCAGCAATGCCTTCTTTCTCTCCACCTGCTTCTTCCCACCTTCTTGTTTAGGTCGCTTTGCAATATTTGAATTTGATGCTTGAGCCTCAAGAGAGCATGACAGCTTCAGCTTCTTTGGCATGAAGTATCTGGCATCTTTATATATCGTTACTTCATGGACTACAAAGGGTTGGATGTCACTAGAGATCTTAAATTCTTCTCCATCCCTAATATACTTCATGCACTGATGCAGCATTGATGGAACAATACAATACTCGTGCAACCACGGGTGACCTAGAAGTGCCTTAAATGAAGTGTCCGTGTCAATCACATGAAATTTAACATTTGTATGTAGTTCTCCAATTATGATGGAGAGTATAAATGATCCCAGGGTTCTCTGCTCCTCGTTGAAGCCGTGTACCATCACCTTATCTGGCCCGAGTTGTTCTATGTCGAGGCACAACGATCTCAGTGCTTTTAGGCTTATAAGGTTGATGGAGGATCTAGGATCGATCAGGATCTGATTGATTATCAAATTGTCACTCTCTGTAGTAACATATAGAGGTTAGTTGTGGTTTGCGGTCCCGATCATCATGTCATCCTTAGTGAAGGTGATGAACAGTTCGTTACGAGCTGGTAAGGCCTCAGTCAAGTTGCGCTCAGCAAAATATGCCTCATATCTTTCAGGGTCTTTGAGATCCTGAATCAAAGTCTCCCAAAGGTCTTTAGACATCACTAGAGCATCATATATGCTGAGCTGGGCAGGGATCTTTCTCAGATGGGATAAAATATTATAACTTATCCCTTTGACTAGAGTATCTTTCTTCTTGAGATCCTTGGGGATGATATCTTCGTTGACAACTATCTCCTTTCCCTTATCTTTATTGGGTATCCCTTTCTTCAGTGGAGGTGGTAGTATCTCGCCACTTCTTAGCTGCACTTGAGCAATCTCCTCTGGCTCAGATTCATCTGATGGCGTGTTTTCTTCCGAGTCAGCCAAATTTGTATTTAGAGATTCATTCATTGATTCGGAGTTACTGCCCAGGTTTATGTGTCCTATTTGAGATGCTATGTCAGGGTCTGATTCATTTTCCTTTGAAAAATACAGATCGCCCTCTGAACTGTAATCCATTGGTGAAACCATCATATAGGATTCAGAGGGTATCTTCTCATTACATTGTTCTTTTATCAGTGTATTTGGCGCCATCGAGATGACCCAACATATTTCTACCGGAAGAGGGTCTTCATTATCTTCCTTAGCTTCCTCTATTTTAAGCTCTGACATGAAATTAGTGAGCTTAATAGGTCACCTTATGGTTTGGTAATACTCGTCCAAACTGTCGATAACTCTTTGAGTTGTTGTCTTTCTTTCTCTGGGCTTCTTCAATTTGATCTTCTTCTTGGAAGATTTTATTTTACCAGATTTTAAAGAGCTAACCTGGCCAGGGTGCTGCTTGGAAGTAGATGCCTGTACCTTAGGCAATCCTTTCAGATCTAATATCGGCTCAGTAGGAGATTTCCACTTTACCCCTGGGACACCTTCAAGCTGCTTCAGCATTTTCACAGTCTTTTTGGAGAACGCAGTCTCCCATTGCTCTTCTTAAACTGGTTTCTTTTCCTTTCTTCTTTCTTCAATCGGGGGTA
This sequence comes from Dendrobium chrysotoxum, assembly GCA_019925795.1. NCBI lineage: Eukaryota > Viridiplantae > Streptophyta > Magnoliopsida > Asparagales > Orchidaceae > Dendrobium > Dendrobium chrysotoxum. The sequence continues at coordinate 42,261,841 of CM034303.1, read as the reverse complement.
TGGAGGAAGTCATGACCACCCGAGTTGATTCTTTCCTGGGGAGGGATAATACATTATCTGATAATGTGATATCTCCCTTCTAATATTTTCTTTCCAACCAATCCTTAAAGATGTAGCAATCTTCAATAGGATGGCTGACTACCCGATGATATGGACAGTAATTTAGGTCACCAGTATGTTTTGACTCCTCGGGCCTCTTGCACTCTGGCAGTTCTAAGCCCGCTTTCAATGCTTGTCGAAATAGCTTGGTGACACTTTCCCTTTTAAATGAGTGTTCTTTATTCATTTTATCTTTGAGGGAGGGGAAGATTCAATCACCAGTTCTCGTTGTCTGCCTCAGGCGTTCTCCACCACCGTGATAAGTTTGTGGCTTATCATTACCCCCGAGTATTAGCTTCGGTTGGGGAGTAGAGTTGTAGGTCTATTTTGGCTTTTCTTCATACTGCATTGGCTGCTTGTCCTTATCTACATAATAAACCACATATTTCCCCTTATCAGTTCTGGAGAAAAATATGGAGTCAGCCTCACCTCTTATAGCACCTGAGGCTTTAGTCTTCTTAGGCTTGTCAAAGTGACTTTTTAATTTTGATAAATTTAGCTTCTCAAACTTTGCCACTCTGTCCATCAAATCCTGAAATATGGTGATTGTGGCCATGCATAGGAAGGGTTGCATTTTGTCGTCAATATTTCTCATTAATAATTATACGACATATTCTTCTTTGAGCTGCTGCTCATATTTCATGCTCAAATTATGCCAGCGGGTTATATATTTTGACACCAACTCTTCTCTCTTCCATTTTTTCTAAGTGAGGTCGGCAATCGTGATCTTCTCGGTCGCACTGGTGAACCTCTTCACGAATATATTTTCTAACTCTATGAATGTCTTCACAAAGTCATTTGGTAGTTTAACATACCATTTGAAAGCAATTTTTGTCAAACTGCTGATGATCTGTCGGAAGAGTAGGGCGTCATTGCCTTCCGTATTCCCACAAGTTGCTTTAAATTGCACCAAGTGCTGCCTTAGGTTGTTATTGCCATTGAAGGTGTTGAATTTTGGTACAGAGTACCCTTTCAGATACGACACTTGGTCATACTCTACGGGATATGAATGACCCTTGCCTACTAGTTTCTCCACTTGATCAACGGTTATAATAGCCTTGATCTTCTATATAATTAATCCTTCGAGCTATGCAGCCGTCACGGGCTCGAAGGTGTTAGCAATATTCTGTGGAGTGGGTTGGCGGGTAACGTTGTTGACTTCATTATCTCCTTCAGGAGCTCCCAGTACTACCGACACTTGCGGTATTTGGAAGTTTGGAGGGTCGATAGGAGGATTAGTCATGGCACTGATATCAGCAGTCCTTTGCATCATCTATATCATTGCCTCCATCAAAGCCATCATCTCAGTCATCTTCTCATTTAGCTGAGAGATTTCTCTATCTTTGGCTCTCATTTGTCGCCTCATCTATCTTCTCATATCGACGAGTGTGGCATTTTCATCATCAAGGGGATTCCTCTCAACTTCTTCTGCCTCATCTTCTCCTTGGGAATGGCTACCCCTACCAGTGGTGGACCTAACTACATTGTGACAATGGTGTTCTCGCCTAGGTGGCGGTTGCCAACGGCCATCACCGTCTTCACCTTCATCGTAGTAGGCCCCATCATCGGTATTGGGGTGTCTCACCATGTAGACCACTTTTATGTTCATGGTGTCATTTATTTCTTCAATTCCTTCGTTCATATATTCTTCTTCTTGTTCTATATTTTCTTCCTCTTCTATATCTTCTTCCCTTTTCTCCTCAAGTACTCGGATCTCTGAGCAACGACGCCATTCGATCTCTGGTTCTCTGAGATAAGCACTCTCTTGGTGGAATTCTCCTGGTCTCGATCATCAGCGACCGCTGATATCTTCTTTTCTTTAGTCCTCTCTCTTTTACGGTCTTCAAGACCCTGTAGACTCGGGCCGAGAGAGTTTCAGGCTCCTTTTTCTAAGGAGTTGGGACATCCACTACAGGAAAATCATGTATTACCGGCGGATTTTTCGGCGGAAAATTATTCAGTTTCCGGTGGATTTAGAAGTTTTCCGGTGGATTTTCGGTGAAAATTTTTTTGACGGTAAAACGTGCGTCGGAAATATGTTCCGTCGGAAAAAAACTGCCCGCAGCCCGCCTAGGATTCCTGCCAGCCCGCCTGGGGCAGCTTCCCGCTGGCCCGTAGCCCGCCTGGGGCAGCTTCCCGCCGGGCCCGAAGCCTTGCCTGCCCGCTAGCCTGGGGTACCCGCACTGCCCGGACCTGCCCGACGCCTATGGGACTCGAACTAGAGACCTACAGTTCATGAAGTTCTCAACCAATATGCTGCAGAGGAAAATGTGAAAAACGCATACTTTTATATATTTAACTACTAAAATACGAAAATAAAAATCCAAATCAAACTTAAATAAAATATTAAAATTAATAAATAATAAAAATAAGTCATTTAATCTGAGTTATTAATTTAATAATTAATTAAAATGAATTATGAACTAAATAATTAATTAAAATAATTTATAAAATTATTTATCAATTAAATTACAAATATATAATTTTTTTTAGAAATTATTAAAATCCGTCGGAAACTCTGCCGGAAAAATCCACCGGAAATAATTCCGTCAGAAATTCGCAGGAAAATCCGTCAGAAAAATGGCAGAAAATTTGTCGGAAATTTAACATCGTAATCCGCCGGAAAGTCCGCCGGAAATTTTTCTGTCAGAAATGCGCCGGAAATTTCGCCGGTAATAAACGTTTTTCCTGTAGTGATCAGGCTGCTGGCCCCAAAATTATTTCTTCAGCTCACCCGTTGAGCTGTTTCTTTTGACCCATTTCAAATTTATGAACCCATTTCAGGTCGAAATGGTTGCTTCTAGCTCCTAGGCCGACAGGTTGGAGGGATGGACCGGTAATTATTGCTGTTGGACCTGGAGTTCAGCATTCAATTTTCTCCTCAGCCTTCTCGTTAATTTTCTTCCATATGAGGAAGCTTCAGCAATGCTATTCCCGGGTGCTTGTAACCCGATCGGCATAGATGTAGTGTTTGCAGTCACCACGGATATCTTCCCGCTAGTCACCATTCTTTTGGCGGTCGGGGCTTCAGGCTGTGACAGCCTTTCAAACACAGAGATCCTCTTGCTAGGATTTTCAACAGCAGCAATGGTTTGCATTGCTGGCAAATGCATACGGGTAGGAGCTCCGTCAGGATGGAGTCTCCTCGTGGGCTTTTCAGAGATCATGCCATTCATAGGGATGGCGGCAGTTCTTGCAACAATGGCAGGGAAGTTCATACTACCAAACTGGATGGTAGCTCCAGCATTCCCAGTTTCAATAATAGCATTTGCCAGCTAAATCCTGGCTCCTCGCCCTAGCTGGATAGTCATCGGTGTATTCTGTAAATCCATCTGCATAGATGAAAGGTAAGGGTTAGTGATCAGAATCTGATATATCACCCCACACTTTTAAAAATACAGAGACTTACATAGAATAGAAAATAAAGAAGATAACATTAGTAAGTAATTAAAATAATATAAATTTAAAAAAATTTATTAAATGTGCTATCTCAAAAAATATGTTGAATGATTATTTTGAAAGATTCAAAATTTTGAATCCGGGTTAAAAATAGCTGTTACTATAGTACTCAGACAACGAGCCAAAGTTGGAAAGAGAAATCATTCCCTAGTGGAGTCACCAGAAATCTGTGGGCTTCAAAAATTCAACCCCGGCCTCCCCCTGTTGCTTTTTCGGGAGAGTTTTAATGAAATTAAGTTCCAGGGTAAATTTTGGAAGGCAGATGAATTTGTAGATAAGACGCTACCAAGATATTTTGCCCTCATTTTGTGAGGACTTTATGATCTGAGTTCTGGTTTCCTATAGGCGCAAGCCCCTATAGTTAATTATGCCTTCCGATAATGAGAGAGAACTTTTGATTAAGGCTATTCATCAATCAGATACGTAGGGATACGTATTATCTAGCATATAGTAGCAGTGTGGGTTGAAGGTTTGAAAATTTGAAGATTTGATATTTAAAATCAGAAATTTTGACCATCTTGCACTTAAAGCAGATGGTGGGGGGATGGATGATGGACCTGATCAAGATCCCATGGTTCCGTCATCCTAGGCAATTGTAGTCCCTGGTCTAGTTATTCAGAGGAGGTAGTCGACCCAACCAGACAGAAGGATCCTTGTCAGTAGCCATGGTTTGCTTTGTCCAAGGATACCTTGTAGACTTGGGGGGAGTATTTGCCTATGGGAATAAATTTGAATCCACCTTAGCTAACAAAGGGGCTTTGTGCTCTATCAATCATATCATATTGATTCATATCTCAAGGATTTATTGCCACTAAGGGACGCATTAGCTCTAACAGTAACTGTTATCTCATGGTGCCATTTAGTGGTAAAACCACTCAGTTCAGAGGGCCCCGGGTCATAATCATTTATCCTACAGTGCCATTTGGCGGCAAAACTATCGATTAGAGGATACATACCATGCCCTTACTGGTAGGAGATTATTTGAGAATAGATTCTACTGATATTTTTGACTAGGCATTGGCTCTTTATGAGCTGAAGTAAATTTTAATTTGTCCACCTCGACAAACTGTTGCGGAGGGTGGATATATTTTGTGCTTTAAGTGATTGATGGTTGAATTTTAGTTTTTAATATTTTGGATTTTGGAATAATTTTTAGAATTTTGGATTTTGTAGGAGTTAGGGATTTTAGGAGGCATTTGAAGGTGCTTATGAAGTTAACCCCTCTGGTTGAGATCTATATTAAATGAGGCCATGATCGAGGTGTATGGGGTCATTTTCATTAATTGGACCTTATCGACTCTATCGAGTTGTCGACAGAGGATCAGGTCTCATAGGATTTATACCTTTGTAAGTGAATTCTCTTGATTATAGGCCTTGAAGGCCTAATATAAACGTTTAAAATAAATATCTCAATCGACCCCGTGGCTGTATATTCATTTAATAGTTTGAGCCGTGTCGCCTCCTATCTACCTGAATAGAAGGATCGGGCTCAAACTTGAATTCACTTATTGACCTGTGTAGCATTCATAGACATCATGTGTGTGCCGATAGCATGCTCGTCGGGGCCTAAGCGAGTTTTTGGGAGTATTTTATAATTATTTGTTAAACCTTATCGACTCCTATTTATCTAATTTGGAGGATCGAGTTTAAATTTATTGACCCGTGCAGCATCCATAGACGTCACGTGTGTACCAATAACATGCTTGTCGGGGCCCATGTGTTCAAGTACATTTTATAATTATTTATTGAACCTTGTCAACTCTTATTTACTTGCCTAGGAAGATCTGGTTTAAATTTATTGACCCGCGTAGCATCCCTAGACGTCACATGTGTACTAATAACACACTCGTCGGGGCCCATGTGAATATTTAGTATATCCCCTTATGTGTACCTATGTGTATACATATTATAGTGCATGTGTGTGGGATATTTTGAAATATTTGTTGCTGCTTGGTTGTGCCGATGACTGCTATTTGAATGCAGCATCCGTTGGCGTGGCATCATACGATCTCCACTATTGCTGCTTGTAGGTAGATAGATGTATTTATTCATAGATTAAAATTAACTACAGGATACTGCATTTACTGAAGTCTTTATGTATCTACCCACAGCTAGCATGTGGGGCATACATTTGTATTTGTGGAGAGCTTATATATACTACAGATCTTCTATCATTTATCGCATGCAGCTTGGTGTGTTTATTTGTATCTTGATGTTAATTATTGGAGTATTGTAAAGCAGTTGTTTCATCTGTTAAATCCCCTTCACATCTTGCTCGTGAACATACTGTATCATTTGTCACATGCTAGCTTGTGTATATTTTTAGGGAACCCATCACATTCCTTGTATATCAACTGTCATTACTCGTAGGAATGTTGTAGCATTCATTATTTATTGTTGGTTAACACTAGTATGTATATTATTTTTCATACGGGCTATCTTGCATTACTGCCAACAGATACTTACATCCATCATATGCTGCACTGTATGTGTTTGCAAAGAGCTTTGCCATTTGTAAATGATTATTGCTTGTTGTAGCAAGTTGATATCAATATCTTCATCCAAAATCTATTCGCCCTCACCTTTTGATGAACTGTGATGTTCACACTATAAACCTCCCTTTCTATTTACAGGCGAAGTGTTGTATGCATGCTATTTTCTCTATAGCTTTCTTGCGTTCGTTTGTAGGGGAGGGATAAGGTATTCAACTTGTGAAGCAATTGATGTTGACTCTTCTTATTTTGTAGACTGATTAATAGAAGCATTAGCTCAATTTCATTGTTCATTGTTTGCAGATGGCTATCTTATAGAATATTCAATGCTAGTGTATTCATTTACACAACACTCATAAATTGCCCGTAACTGCTTGTAGATGGATTGTTGTGTTTGTTATAGGTTCAAGCTCTTGCTCATAACTATCTATACTCATTGCAATCTATTTTTCATGGATTATAGATGATATGTTGTATCCATTTTGTAAGCATCGAATTATCATATTCATTGGGAGTTTCTTTCATAGGTGTTACCCCTCTTCTTTGCATGAACTTGTGGACCCACTGATACGGGCATTATGAGCCTCATGTTGCTCATGTGTAGGTTGAAGATCCCTTACTGTAGCATTGAGTAGATCGTTGCACTACCAATTCTTTACTTATGCTCATGGATCAATCATGTTCAAGACTTAAGCATACTTGTAGGTAAATCATTTCATTTTCCATCTAGTCTTTGCTTGTGGATGTGTTACATTCATTACAATTATCAATTATAAGCAAGTTATGCTGAAGTCCACAAGTCTTTGGTCGTTCGTTATCATTTGCTTTTAGTTCAAGTTCATTTGAGTCATCATTTGTATGATTACAAATTTAAGTTTAAGACTCAATTCTCTATCCTCCTTTCAAGTTCTTTGTGTCGTTATTCAAGTCATGTTCTTATTGATTGTTCATTGTGTTCAAGATAAAGTTCAGTTCAAACATCCCCTGCTGTCCTTTTGAGTTCAAGTCATTGCTTGAGTTCAAGTAGCAAGCTCAAGTTCTGTGTCCCCTATGGTCCAACTCAAGTTCGAGTCCAAGCAAAGTCCTCTGCTGTCTTGTAGAAGTTCAAGTCCAAGTTCAAATTGAGTTCATGTCCACTGCACTTAGTTCATTTGAGTTTGAGTTTCTCTGTAGTTTTTTTTTTGTTCAATTCAATCCAAGTGTAGTCCCTCATATTTGCTCTGAATTTCGATAGCCTCCCGGCGTCTCCCCTGTTTAGGGGAAAAATCAAGAGTCATAGCCTGCCAGCCATATCAAGAAAGACATGCAAAGTCGGTGTTGTGGGACACCACGGCCGTAGTCTTCATCATCCGCTACGCTAAGAAAGGCGTGCATGGTTCTTCCAAAGTACCTGTGTGAAAAAGCAGTTTTTCCCCACATACAGGTACTTATATTTTGCCCTGTTGTTCTTAGAAAAGCACGCACAAGGATTGCCCACCTTGTTGTAAGCACCGTACCAAGTTCCCTCCCACCACGCTAAGAAAAGCGTTCATGAGTGGTCTCTTGGCGCGCCACAAATATCAAAAATAGGACTTTCGGGGGAAATACCCACCTCGCCACAAGCACCGCGACGAATTCACTCCCACCGTGCTAAGAAAAGCACGCATGGGTGGTAGTTCGCCGAGCTGCAAGCACCGAGAACAGGTTTTCTCAAGTTTAAGAGGTTATACCTTAGTAGTGGGACGTCAGCTCGTCGACTGAGGCAAGAGGAGTATTTGTACTTTTAAAGATCTTTTTACAATTAATTATAATTAACCATAATTAATTATAGTTAATAATAATTAATTATAGTTAATTAACTAATTATAATTAATAATAAATTAATAATAATTAATTAATTGTAATTATAATTAAGTAATAAATAATTATATTTGATAATAACTAATTAGATAATTATAACTAACAATTAATTACTAATTATTAATTAATTATAATTAGTTTATTAATTACAATTATAATTACTAATTAATTATAATTAATTAAATAACTATAATTAATAATTAGTTACTAATTATTAATTAATTATATTTAATTAATTAATCATAATCATAATTAAGCAGTAATTAACTATAACTAATAATATCAATTAGTTATAATTAATCTGTTGACTATAATTAATTATAAATAATAGAAATTATAATTAATTATAATTAAAATAAATTAAACCATTCGTCATTCATCTTCTCGCCGTCGAATTTATAGGATTAAAGCAAGAATTGAGCAGGATTTATACTAAATCCTACTAAACTGGATTTACGGAACTGTTAATCTCGCTAAAGCCTTCATTTCCCTTTTTACCATAAATCCCTGATTTACTAAATTTATAGCTCGGCGGATTTACAAGATATGGCTGAAGAAGGTCACAGGAAGGGAGAAAGTTACCTTCCAGCGAGTGATCTCCAAACGTTGCTTCTGATCAAAATGTCGTAACCTCCGATCTAATAGTAGGATTCATCAAAGGAGGTAGCAAGTCGAAACTAGGGCAAGGGCTAGCTAGGGCGCAAGTTCTGGCGTCGGGAGTCAAGTGGGGTGGAGCTCTTCGGTTCTGTTCAGCTTCAACAAGGTAAGGACTGAAGGTCGGTTTGGTTATAGGGAGTCAGAACTAGATTCTGTGGCGAGTTGGAGTCGGAGATGGGCAGGAGGTCGAAGGTTGACATCGGGCTTTGAAGGAGTCGGAGTGGGATTTGAGGCTTGGGACTTGTTTGTAAAAGAAGTCCGGCAAGGGAGTCCCGACTGTGGGAAGAAATGAGCGAGAGGGAGACTTCAGAAGGCTTTGCGTTCGTAGAGGAAGGAAATGAAAGCCTCATTGCATCGCTGTATTTAACGACTCAGTCGAGCAGTTCTCCGCACGCTGATAATAGGACGGTTCGGCGTCGCATTGCAGAACTGGGGCACTGTAGCAATGGCAGGACATGGCTGTAGCAGAGATACAGGATGATTTCAGGTATGGGTAGCAACAGGTTATGAGTATTCTTTCTTTTTTATTTTTGTTTATTGTTGTCATTACCGTGGAGGTCAATAGGTCTCTTCTCATTTGAGCTCCCAAGGTCTTCCTCTTCCCTTCCCTAGTTCCAATCCACCATTCAAAGGAGGCTCACGGTGAGTTCTTCAGCGAACCTAGGCTAACTTCCGTCCAACTCAAATAGCATTTAATGTAGAGCTTTTCAGGCCACGATTTCTTCAACAAATTTAAGCGTGGATAAACTACAAGTTCAGATAATCCAAAAATACCCAAATCCAATGGTTGGATTACGTAAAAACTCAAACCCTAGCTTAGGACACTTAGGGTTAATTGGCTTTCTATTAAGTGCATTTTATAAAAAATAAATAAAAATAATAAAAAATAGCTTTTTATTAAGTGCATTTTATACTACAAAATCAATCCCCCCATTAATGCTCTTTATATGCACTACCTATATTTAAAATTTCATTAAATTCCATCGTCTAGTTTAAGATAACGAAGTGATTTTCATTTCAAGGGCTTATTTCGTGGCCTAGTTAAACTGTACGAAATTTCAGCTGTTGATCTTTTAATCAACGGTTGAAACCTCATCATTTTGTCATCTGATTCGACCGTGTATATCAGCTATTTTCTTAGACCTCCATCCGGCTTGATCTGAGCCGTTCGTTCGAAATAGCGGAGGATCTGATGACGCGGAGAGCTTGCTGACGCATATTTGTGATACCACGTGGACCCGCCACCATTTCAATCAAGCGGTAATGATTGACCCACAGCCGTGCAGTTTTGGATCAACAAATCTGAAGCCGACGCATGTCCTCCCACTGCCGTTGGTGCTACCAATTGTTTTAATTAGTTTTAAATTAATTTTTAAATTATTTTAATTATAAAAAATTCAAAAAATCATTAAAAAAACATTTTAAATCCAAAATTTAAGCATTTTATATCAAATTGCTCAGAATTTAAAATACTTTAATTTTAAAATAAATTTTTTTTGAAAAATTATTTTAAATGATTTTAAACATTTATATATTTGATATTTAATTAATATTTAATTAAATATAAATCTTAATTAAATATAAATCCAAATATTTTTAAAATTTAAGGTTAATTATTTTAAAATATCTCTAATTTTTAGAGAATTTTCTATAATTATCTTAATTTAATTTTAATATTATTTTAAATTTGCCAAATTCAAAACCTATGTTTTAACATCTAATTTTAAAAATTAATTTTAAATTATATATATTTTAAATCCCCTTGCATGCTTTTGATTGAATTGAACAAGGATTATCTTGATTGAATTATACTTTTGAAATTTTAGACGGGGATTATCTTGATTGAATTGAATTCAATGGGATTGATTAAATGAGTAATGTTGCTTCAATTATGTATCTTTTAAGTTTTTTTTTATTATCAAAATTATTTACTTTTTTTATTTTTAGGAATTGCACATGCACTTAGCCTTGGTCTCTCCTAGTTTTAGGACTCTTGGTTGGTGTGATTGCATTTCACTTATATTTGTGTAAGGGTTAGTAGAATATTGATTTCAAACCTACTTAACCTAGAGATAATTAAGGACGATAATTAATGACCCCTTTTAGGAATTTAGAAAATTTTAAGAAAATTAAATTTACATCCAATATGGATGAAACATGAAACAATTAAACTTAGTTACATCCTCGACCTTAAGAAAAAATTCCCACTGAATTTAAAAATCATTAAGTTAATAATTCAATTAATTTAAAATTAATTCATTAATTAACCTTGAAACTTCAAAAAATTACAATAAAATTAAATTAAATCCAAAAATTTTAAATAATATATCAAACTGACCATAATTAAATCTTTAACTTAAAAAAATTAAAGGCCTCTTGACTGGTCTTCAATTTTAAGTTTAATTTAATTTTAAATAAAAATTAATATTTAATTGACTTAATTAATTAAAAATAATTAAAATTTTAAAATTCTCAAACACTTGAGAACACTCCCTTAGGTCATTAATGACCTTTGAGAGTGATTTCAAGAAGTTTAAATTCAGTTTGGATTCAAATCACTAAAATTTCATTAATTAAATCAATTAAATACCACAACTTTAAAAAAATTATATCTAATTTTCAAAAATCCCAAATTGAGCAAACTCAAAGTCATTCAACTTCATATAAGGTCTAATATTTATTAAAAATGTCAAAATTCCAGAATTAAATCAATGTCAAAAAGTCAACTTTTTTGTTAACCATAAGTCAAATTTAAGTCAAGACTTCAAAAATTCATAACTTAATCTAAAAAAATCCAATTCTAGCAAACTTAGTGTCTAATTACTCATCTTGAGATTTAGTACTTAGAAAAAAACTTAAAACTCTAGAATTCATTCTAATTTAAAAAGTCAAATTTTAAAAATGCATTAAATAATTCCAATAAATTCCAAAAATTTAATGATTAACTAAATTCCAGAAAAAATTAATTTGATTAATAAATTCAATTTACCAACCCTTTAATACATAATAAGTACTCCAAAGATGAAGTTTTTAGGATGTATTACCTTGAGCTGCGGGACTAAGTGTCCTAAGGAGGCCTAGTTCCTCATGCTTACTATGACAATGCCACGAACGGATTCAATAGAGTGTAAAACTTTAAACGTAATTGATTAATACTTCCTTAAAAAAATTAAAATCTTTCATTTAACTATATTAGCCAGGTTTTTAGGCTAGACTACCTTGGGTTGCGGGGCTATGTGTCTTTAGAAGGCTTAGTTCCTCGTGCTCACTATGACAACGCCACAAACCGGTTAATGGTAAAATTAATTAATTTAAATATTTAAAATCAACAACCAATCAAATTTAATTAAATTTTATCAACCCTCTTAAGCTTAACCAATTAAATCAATTAACTTATACTGGTTACAACTAGGTAACCCGGGCCTACGAGGTTATTAACTTAGCACCAAGGAAAGTGAAATAAACTTTATGGCCTTGGGGTAAACAAAGATAGTAATCTATTAACACTTAAAATATATTTTAAAATCAATGTTAAAACATTAATATTTAAACTTGAATTAAACCCCCCTTAAGCCTTTCAACTAACTAGAACACCAAAAAACTTTAATCAATTATCCTATATAAGACATATCCAAACCACACAACCTACTTCACACACTTTAAATGGTTTGCTAGGCCAACCAATTCTAGTTTTAAGCTAGGCTGATCTTTTACATTCCTGCTACTGTGTGCCGAGTTTTTTAAGTTTTCACTATATGCTGGTTGATATAACTGCTTGATATGCTTGTTTATTTAAATTTTATGCAATCTGTGAATCGATTTGATAGATGTTAGATTACCCCTAGGTTAGGAATAATTTGAATGCTAACATAATCTTTTATAGGTGGCCATGCTCATACATGGCTATAAAAATAAAGGAGAAAACATTAAAAGCTTTAAAATTAATAAATTTTTTGCAGGTGCTATAAATACTAAGTTTCTCTTTAAAATTAAAAGAGCATGGTCAAGCATGATTGTGATTTGAGCATTTTAATATATATAACTGCTTGGGATATTGAGTTTAAATATAATTACCTAGGATAACCTTGTAGGTTATACTTGAGTCTAGATTTTTAATTTCATGTTTATGTTATTTGAATATAATTGAGTTGTAATGTGAATGTTAAGTTTTTAGCGGGACATTAGATATCTAACCTGAAATCCAAAGAAAAGAGTAACGTCCCTTACGGGAGATTTCCTCTTCATTTGGATATTCAGGTTAGGATACTTTTAGAATCCAAAGAGAAAAAAAAACACCCCTTTAAGGGGGAGTTTCTTTTCATTTGGATATCTATACTCGACGAATCCAAGGAGCTCGTAGAAGGATGAAGAAGTGAAGACTTAGAGAAATATCCACTCAAAGTCACTTGCGTTAATCCTAGGATTCGAATTCGAGTTATTGTTAGTGGTACCCAGCCACTTTTAAATTTTATAGACCCTGGATTATACTATTAAGTGGCACTTGCCACGTGGATATTATATTTAATTTAATTGACATAATTTGATTTATTTAATTTTATTATGCAGTAGAAATGGTATATTTTTCTAGCTTTATTTCTTGCATGCCCTATTTTATTTAAGCTTGTAACGATCGGAGGCTCATGAGGGTATGAATAGAATTTTTTTACTTTAATTAAAAATAAAAATTTTAAGCTCATATAAAAACTCTAACATTTTAAGAAGTAAGCTTGGGATCACCGAGGGTTTTCATGATACATTTTAAATATTTTTCTTACTTGTTAGGCACCTCCCTGCCAGCGGGTTCTAACAAATCACCAGGCCTATTAGGGTGCAGTTCTTTCAAGGGGATATTATACAATTTTTAGGATAAAATTATTTTTAAGCCTTTTTTAAAATTGCTTCATACAAAATTTATGTATTTCTCGAGTCAATTTGCATGCATTATATTAGAAATCAATTACATGAGTCTAAAACTTAATTATATTTTACTTTCAAGCATCAAATCATCATGTATGTGTTGAGGGGCCAATTAGGATCAACTCTAGATGTTGAACCCACTTCTAAATAACAACTTTAAGTATCTTTCATTAAAGATCGGATTCATGAATTTTAAGCGCTTATGTGGTTAGTTGGCTCCCCAACCCAGGCCAGGGTAAGTCCAGATTTACACTACATTAGCTTAGTTCGGGCCACTGTCGTTTTGTGCCCAATTTAGATTTAGGATCTGGGATAGTCTCAAAATCATAAGTCCCCACCTTCTAGGAATATAATCCTAACTTTGTAATAAATTATCAACTCAAATAAAAAATTCTCTTCTAATCAAAACTTATGCCCAATGTATAAGATAGGCTGTGTTTTCGAAGTGTTTTAGAATCTCAAAACACCTCGTACCTTTCATTCTTTGACCTCCAGAATAAGTGTTCAAACTTGATCTAGTCCCTATTGAGATTCAAACCTCACTCCTTTGATATCAATCCTTGGAAATTCAAAATAAAAATTTTATCATTATTTTAATTGAGAGTCTTCGTAGGAAACTTAGGTTTCCTACGATGTAATTAACTACGGGGGCTTGAGCTCATAGGCGATTTAAGAACCAAGATCAATATTCAATTTCAATTTTTCAAAAACTCAATTAACTTTCTTTGGAAAATTAAAATTAATAACGATCATTATCGTCATATTCAAATGACTGATAGCGAATGATATCTTCTTTCTTCAAAAAGATATATCATTTTATTATCATAACTTTGATTATAAAATTAATGATCCTTTATCCAAACTATCATAGTCAAATACTAGATTGAACATCATTTTGACCCTCTGGGGTCATATGTGGTTCTTCTCTAATTTGGCTACGATAATCAAGATGAACTCACAGTTTTATAATTTGAACCCATAGGGAATGATATTTTTGCTTCCCGAGGTGATATATCGTTCATAATGATGTGGTCAATTTCAAAACTAAAAATTCTAGAAATTAAATTCTCCTGAATAAAGTTAACTATTCAAAACTTCCTTTTTCAAACAAATACCCTCTTTCTTTTATTTCACATAGCAGTTAACTTGCCATTGACCTCATTTTTGTATGAGGTCATTAGGACCAATCTAGATCCTAGATTCATTTAGACTCTAGATCAATCCAGACCCCAGATTAATCCAGACCCCAGATCAATCCAAATCTCTGATCAATCATGACCTTCAATTAATCCAGACTTAATCAATTCAGCATCCTATCAAATTTCAATCATATCTAATTATTTACAATCATAAAATTGATTGTGAGTGATGTGGGTAATTCAAATTCAGGCAATCAAATCCAAAACCCAAAAATCCAGACAAAACCTAAGGTTAAAGGCCTATGTCCATAAAGCCTTTTTGAGTGATTTTTCAAAATCTCAAAAAATTAGTCAAATGACCTCTGAATCATGATCTATCAATTGCATATTGATTAGGCATGTCCCTAGGTTCAACCCTCCAAATTTGAGATCAATTTGAGATCTCTAGCCCTAGAAATTAAATTTATTTTTAAAGGCTATAAAATCTTCAAATATTTACGGCCTATGCCACTACACCATCGACCCTGTGGATTTTAACCTGGGGATGTTTCCCAAGACCTTTGATTATATATAGACCCTTGATTATGATATGTTAAGCATTAATTTGTATTTTGGTTGACCCACTTTGACCCCTAGTTGACCAAGAGTCAAAATGACCAAAATGCCCCTTAAGGGCAAAATTGAAGTTTCCTTTAAACTTCAACATGGCCCAGTCAAACCAAACCTAGAAACCTCCTCTAATGCATCCTAAACATCATTAGGAATGCATTGGACTCAAACCCAGGCCTTGGTCAAGCTTGGTTGACCAAGTCAACATAGTTTGACCAAATTGCCCTTTAAGGGCTTTAAGGGTCATTTCAATTTAAATGGCCTCATCTTTGCATGGGACCACTTCCATTCAACTCAAAACATCATTTAAAATATATAGGATCCAACCCAGGCCCTGGGTCAATATGGTTGACCAAACAACCCCTTAAGGGTTCAAATAGTCAATTTGACTAAAATAACTATTTTAACCCTTGAAACCACCTCTACCAGACTCAAATTGTTAAACTAAATCTGTTGAGCCCAAACCCTAGCCCTAGGTCAACCCAGGTTAACCCAATAGCCCTTTAAGGGTCTAAATGGTCATTTTGACCATTTAGACCAATTTGGCCCATAAAACTATCTCCACCAAATTCCAAATATCAAACCAAACCTATTAAGCTCAAACCCAGGTCCTGGGTCAACCTAGTTGGCCAAGTCAACCTAGGTTGACCTAATAGCCCCTTAAGGATTCAAATGGGTCAATCCAACCCATTTAACCAAATCAAACCCCTTAAGCTCTCAAAACCATCTCAAAGAATGATCCAAACATGTTCAAACTCATTTGGAGCCAAATCATATTGAGTTTGACTTGGTCAACTCAACAAAACCAAATCAAATCATCTTAAGCTCTCACATCTTCATTTAAGTTCAAATCCCTTAGCCTTAAGCCTCCAAACCACTCTAACCAGCTAGAATTTGACACTTGGCTGCCACCTTAGCAGTCAACATGGTTAGTTGACTGGTCAACATAGTCAACATAGTCTCGAAAAGGCTTTTATGTAGTCAAACCCTATCAAATAATGGTCCCTTTTCTTCATGTATTGAACCTAAGGCATCCTACCAACTATTGAAACCACCTAGATGCCACCTCACATAAGGTTGACTGGTTGACCAGTCAAATGGCCAACAAAACACATTTAGTGGGCTTGAATAGTCATATCCTTTAGCCCAAGCCCATTTCATTCATTCAAACCCTCTCTAGCTATGCAAACCTATTCTAGAACCTCCTAAGCATTCCTTAGATCTTATCTTAGGCCCTATTTTAACCTTAATCCATGTTAATTTAGCCCTTGAGCACAAGAGCACAAAAGGAAGCTTTTACACCTTTATCCTTGCCTTGTCCTCTCCTCCAGCTTTCCAACCACCCGAGGATAGATGGCAAGCATCAGGAGAAGCTTCCAAAGGGATCCCAGCCATCCACAACTTCCTGGAGCTTTTGAATGGGGTAAATACACTCAAAATAAGAGATTCAAAACTTAACACTCCCCCACTTTGAAAGTTCGAAAGGGATGTTAAGCCCTAGTGAACTAGTCCCGAGGCTAACCAAGAGGGGGGGTGAATTGGTTATTTAAAAATTTCACGATAACTACAAAAATCTTTTCGATACTTAGCAGCGGAAACAAGTAAACAATAACGAAAAGATCAACCAACGATATTCACCCAAGCAGTTTATATTGAAAAGTAAAATGCAAAAACTGAATCAGAAAAGCAAACCAGATTTTATAGTGGTTCGGTCAACTTGACCTACGTCCACTCCCCGGAGCCTCCCCTCCGGGTATTGCACTAAACGAAAGTGACTCTCCTTTTGCTCCCACAGCAAGGCGGAGAAGCCTGTACAAAACACCTCCTTTTCACCACACGGTGAGGCAGAGAACCCGACCTCCTTTCGCTTCCTCCTGTCGGCCAAGATCGTCCAGGACGATCGGTAGATCGTCCTGTACGATCAGTTCAAATTCAGCTGTTTCAGCCTGGACGATCTGGCTCTTCTGGACGATCAGTAGAAAAAGTTGTTCATATCGTCCCGTACGATCCTGCGATCGTCCGGGACGATTAGTTCAAATTGAAGGAAATCGTCCAGAAGACAGTTCGGGTCGTCCAGAGAAAACTGCGCTAGACGACCAAAAAATGACTTGATCGTCCCGGACGATAGGGTAATCGTCCGGTACGATTAGTTCAAAAAGGCCCCAAATCATCCTGTACATAGTTCTGGACGTACAGCTGAAATGCACAAGACGATCACGATCGTCCGGGACGATCCTGAGATCGTCCAGGACGATGTGATCGTATCAATTAAACATTAATTGCTTTCCTTAATTACCAGACTAATTTAGGCATGATTGTAGTGAATCGTCTAGGACGATACACGTATCGTCCGGGACGATCAGACCAAAATACTTAAAATAAAACTTGCCTAACTTAATCTGGCGGCTGAGAATTTCTGATTTGGGTATATCGTCCCGTACGATCAGTAGATCGTCCAGGACGATCGGCTCAATCAGTCCTTCTTAACTTAGTCGCCCTAATTAGGGTTTCTGTTTTAACTGGATCGTCCAGGACGATGTTGATATCGTCTAGGACGATCTGAACAAAATTGCAACAGAAACTCTAATTCACTCAATCTCTCCCTCTGAGTGTGTGTGTGCAAGGTTACTTAGCTAGGGAATCAGTTACATTACAATTGACTCAATAAAAAGAAAAATCATACATTTGACACACTTGGACCCGATCTTGAGTTGGCTTGAGTGGCTCGCGGTCTTTTGTGCCTGAAACAGATTAGCCAAGCAAAACACACTGGAAACATGTTTGTCATCATCAAAACCAGATTTGCAACAATCTCCCCCTTTTTGATGATGGCAAACATTTGTAAATTAGTCTGAAAACAAAGGTAAACTAGCAGATCAAACAAAACAAACATTTTTTTTTTAATTTTCATTTAACAGCTCAAACAATACAGAAAACATGAAATAGAAAACAGAAACAGACACGACACGACTACAACTGACTCCCCCTTTTGACATCACAAAAAGGAGGAGGGAGAAACATAAACACGGAAATAAAACATAAAATAAAACAAATACAGAACAACAACACGACAGAAAACTAAAACTGAGGCGGATCCTGATCGGAAGGAGGTGGCGGTGGAGGGTAGAAGTAATGGTGAATGGCCTGAAAGTGAGCTCCAAACCAGGCCATGTCCTGGTCGTGCTGCTGCTGCTGCTGTGCAGCATAGTCCGCGAAGCGTTGGAGGTCCTCGTTGTGCTGCTGCTCCTGGGCAACCACGTAGGAGTCAAAACGGGCCTCCCACTGGTCGAAGCGCTGCACCAGGTGGTCAAGGGGAGAGGCAATGCGAAGGGGTGCAGGTGCCTCTGGTGCAGCAGGAACTGGAGCAGCCTCTTCCTCTTCTTCCTCAACATCCGGGGCAGGTTCCGGATGTAGGCGGGTGCTGTGTAGGACGTGGAATGAGTTGTTTGTGAAGAAGGAAGGAGGGACATCAGGAGGGACAGGATACTGAAGGTCATATTTTGTCTCTAAGGCATAGTGAATGAGATGACCTAAAGCTAGATTTGGGCGACGCCTGTGGCTCGGATCTCTAATGGTGGTGAGATGTTCTATGTATCGGATGATCAGATCAGAGGCATTAAATTCTCGACGGGCCATGATGTAGTAGGTGGTCAAGGACAGGAGCGGGGTAATGTGAATCCGATCCCCCGCCTTTGGAATGACGGAGGAACGAAGGACGTGCTGAATGGTCCGGGCTTCCTTGAGAAGGGAAGTGCAAGCATTGTCATGATAGGGTGCGTTGGTATTGCGAAGGAAGTGATTGGCGACACTCCAATCATAGTCAGGATCGGTGATGATCGTATGGATCTTGTCGCCAGTGATAGACAAGTTGAGGATATTGTGAAAATCGTGGGTCGTGAGTTCCACGGGGCGTTGATTTACGTAGGAGCGAAGAGTGGAATAGTCCGCGGAAATGCGCAAGTTGGCAAAGAAGATGCGAAGGAGTTCCAGATTGAAGGGAAAGGCTAAGGTCAGAATGAAGGTGAGGGAGGTGTGTGCGAACAAGTCTAAAACGGGATACGTGAGGGTGCGTGGATTGACAATCTTGGAGTGCGTGATACCTACATTACGATAGCATTCGAAAGCCGCCTGATCGGCGGCATTCGGGAAGTGAGGATCTACATGTCCCCGGGACGAACTGGCCCCCTTTTGACGAGATCTTTTGCCACCAGCCATTAGGAAACCAGAGAGGAGGAAAGGAGAAGGAAAGTGGAGGAAAAACGGTGTGAAAAACATGAAGAAAACCGCTGTTTAAATAGAAAACGGGCGGATCGTCCCGTACGATCGAGGGATCGTCCGGGACGATGTGGTCATTTATGACGTTCTGGACGATTGGTCAAAAAGGCGGTCCGATCGTCCAGGACGATCAGAGATCGTCCAGGACGATTAGACACAGGCGATCGTCCCGAGGAGTCAGGCTGGACGACCGTTGACGAAAAGTATCGTCCAGGACGATTAGGTGGATCGTCCAGGACGATATGCAATAAATACGTCGGACGGGCCGAATTCCAATCGTCCAGTGGCTGACACGTGGATCGTCCAGGACGATGAAGTGGATCGTCTAGGACGATGGGCAATAATTGGTGCAATGTCAGCCGTTTGATCGTATCAGGAAGATATGGATCATATCGTCCAGGCCGATGTAATTATCGTCCAGGACGATCACCAATAATTGGGGTAGTTTCAGCAGCAGGAGCAGTGGGAATGATTTTGAATGAATCGTCCAGGACGATTTTTTGGATCGTCCAGGACGAAGAGGATCGTCCAGGACGATAGGTGTATCGTCCAGGACGATGTGAAGAAAAGCAGAAAAGAATGGAGGATGAAGATGATCGATCAGGATCCAAAAAAAAAAAAAAAAAAAAAAAACACAACCATGAAATCAAAATCACAAAAAGACGAATAAAACTTACGTAAAAAAAACATAGAAGTATTTTTTTTTTTTTAATTTTTGATTAAACTGCTCTTAGAAAATCAGAATTTTTTCTTGACTTTAGATTCGAAAACCAATGACAGGACGATTGACAGCGCTGAAATCCAGAAAAGGTTGGAAATAATCAACGTTCGTAGCGCCGACCCCGGGCACCTTATCGATGCAAACCCCTTTCAAAACAAAAATCCGATTCAGAATAAAAGACATTAAATTTGAAAAGAAATCCTTTCAAGCCTCGTTCCAGAAAAATATCTGATATAATAGTGCTACAAAGTAAAAAATCAGAAATCAGGATTTTCAAGACTCAAGCTTTTGAAAATATTAAGTGGCGCACAGATTTTTCTAAGACATTTAATAATCTGAAAGGAAAGAAAGCTTGTGTTGGGCTCATTTTGTGCCTCTTTTGCAAATTGGTTGGCGCTTTGCGCATCTTTTGATTTTTGATACACTTTGTGTATCCAATTTGGCAATTTCGCATCTTTTCAGTTTTGGGCTCATTTTATGCCTCTTTTTCAAATTATCTGGCGCACTGCGCATCTTTTATAAGCTTTCTCCTTTTCATAATCATTAAAGAGTCTCAGCTGTGAGATTATCTTCCAGACATAGGAGATGACTCTCCGCAGTAAGGAAGAACGATTCACAAAACAAAACCCATACAACATATGATAAATGCAATCACTTGGTTTAGAAAATCAAACTAATGACTCAAGACTTTGAAAAACACTATTGATATGAGGCAGATTACTGTAGGAAGATAAAATAATCTCTATTTCAAAAACTAACATTTTAATTTTGAAAAGGATTTTTATTCAAAAGAAACTATACACCAGTAAAGGAGTTAGAGGAAGAGAAACAATTATCAATGTTTCTTCCCTTTAACAGATTCAGCGAAGTCAATCACTGCTTATCAGCTTTCAAACCAAAACAAGGTAAAAACTCTCAGTCAATATTCAGATCACCAGAAGTCGTGAGCGGTGATCAGATCTTGAAAAGCATAAAAAAAAGTAGAAAATCATAGCAAAGTAAATACTCAAATCAAACTAACAAAAAGGGTAACACAGAAATCAGCAGAAGAAATAAAATCAATTGAAAGCAAATAATCAAACCAAAACTAACTAACAGAAATCAGAAATCACAATACAAAAAACTAACTAACAGAAATCAGAATACCAATTATAACAATCATAAATCATCAGTCATCAGAATCAAGCATTTATATCAATCACTCCTAATCTGGTTCTCAAAATGCTGAATGAGTCAAAGGCCAGTGGTTTAGTGAATATGTCAGCCAGCTGATTTTCAGTTGCTACGTGGTGTAGCTCAATGTCCCCTTTTGTAACATGGTCCCTAATGAAGTGATGCCTAATGTCAATGTGTTTGGTCCTAGAATGTTGGATTGGATTCTTAGAGATACAGATGGCACTAGTATTATCACACAGAACAGAAATTGTGCCAACAGGTACTCCTAAATCCAAGACTTGCTGCTTCAACCAAAGAACTTGGGCCACACAACTCCCTAAGGCAATGTACTCAGCTTCAGCAGTGGAAAGTGCAACTGAGTTCTGTTTTCTACTGGACCAGGAGACTAACGACTGTCCTATAAATTGACAAGTCCTAGAAGTACTCTTCCTATCCACCCTACACCCCGCAAAGTCAGAATCAGAATATCCAATGATCTCAAAAGAGGTGCTGTGCCTAGGGTACCAAATTCCTAGGTTTGGGGTTCCTAAAAGATATCTAAGAATTCTCTTAACAGCAGTCAGGTGGGACTCTTTAGGATCAGCCTGAAACCTAGCACAAAGACAGACACTAAACATGATATCAGGTCGGCTAGCAGTCAGGTAAAGTAGTGACCCTATTATCCCTCTATACTTCTTCTGATCAACAGATTTTCCCTTTGAATCCTTATCTAACTGAACTGAGGAGGGCATGGGAGTATTGATTGGCTTGGCTTTGTCCATTTCATATTTCTTCAAAATGTCCTTAGTATATTTTGATTGATTGAGAAAAGTTCCATCATCCATTTGCCTTATGCTAAACCCCAAAAAGTAGGACAATTCTCCCACCATACTCATCTCAAACTCTTTACTCATTGTTTTAGAAAACTCTTCACATAAGTATTTATCAGAAGATCCAAAAATTATATCATCAACATAGATCTGGACAATGAGTAAGTCATCTCCTAATCTCCTCAGAAAAAGGGTGGTGTCTACGCTCCCCTTAACAAACTCTCTTTCTAACAGGAATGTGCTAAGCCTCTCATACCAAGCTCTGGGTGCCTGTTTCAATCCATATAAGGCCTTTTTTAATTTATAGACATGACTTGGATATTGGGAACTCTCAAAACCTGGGGGTTGTTCTACAAAAACATCTTCTTTAATTACCTCATTTAAAAAGGCACTCTTGACATCCATTTGAAACAGCTTAAATCTCTTATAACAGGCAAAGGCTAGTAGCACTCTAATGGCTTCCAATCGAGCTACAGGGGCAAAAGTTTCCTCAAAATCTATCCCTTCTATCTGATTATACCCCTTAGCCACCAATCTTGCCTTATTTCTCACCACCACACCAGAATCATTCATCTTATTCTTAAAGACCCACTTGGTTCCCACAATACTTTGATTTTTAGGTCTTTCTACTAACTCCCAAACATCATTCCTTACAAATTGATTCAATTCTTCCTGCATAGCTAAAATCCAAAATTCATCCGACAGGGCTTGATTGATGTTGGTGGGTTCAGTCATTGAGATAAAGGCAGAATGGTTTACTTCCTTCCTGAGTCCATGCCTAGTCCTAACACCTTCAGAAGGGTCTCCAAAGATCAGTTCTTTAGGATGACTCGAAGAATATCTCCAATCTCTAGGCAATGGGGTTTGAGGTTCTACCCTTTCCTCCAAATTTGTATTTCCAACTCCTTGGGTAACCTCAACAATCTCTTCATCTTCTACTTCAGATCTAGACTCCTTAGGATCAGATTCATCAAACACTATATGGGTTGTTTCTTCCACCACCAAAGTCCTCCTATTGAACACCCTAAAGGATTTCCCCACACTTGAATATCCTAAGAACACTCCTTCATCAGATTTGGGGTCAAATTTTCCTAAGGGTGACTTCCCGTTGTTCAGAATGAAAACCTTACAGCCAAAAACATGAAGGTGGGACAGATTTGGTGTTCTACCCTTAATGATCTCATAAGGTGTCTTGTTCAGTTTGACTCTCACATTCACCCTATTCAGCACATAACAGGCAGTGTTCACCGCTTCAGCCCAAAAGTATTTTGGAAGTGAATACTCGGCAAGCATGGCTCTAGCGGCTTCCACTAAGGTCCTGTTCTTCCTTTCAGCTACCCCGTTCTGCTGAGGGGTCCTAGGAGCTGAAAAATTGTGACTAATCCCATGATTCTCACAAAAACTTTCAAATCTTTCATTTTCAAACTCCCCTCCGTGATCACTATGGATGGTAATAATCTCACATCCTAACTTCTTCTGAATCCAAGTAGAGAAAGATCTAAACTCATCATATGACTCAGATTTGTGTGACAAAAACTTAACCCAAGTGAACCTTGAATAATCATCAACAATCACAAAACCATAGACTCTCCCCCCTAAGCTGGCAGTGCTAATGGGTCCAAAGAGGTCCATGTGAAGAACTTCTAAAGGTCTAGAGGTGCTAATGTCCTTAACTGAGTGAAAAGAGGACTGGACTTGCTTCCCCAACTGACAGGCATCACACAGGTGATCCTTAGTGAACTTAAGCTTGGGCACACCTCTAACTAATTCCTTTTGGGTGACTCTTCTAAGGGTTTTCATACTGGCATGACACAATCTCCTATGCCATAACCAAGACTCATCAGCAGCAGTTTTTAAGCAAATTGAATTATCAGATTTAATGCTACTTACATCCAGCTTGTAGACGTTGTTGATCCTTTGCCCCTGCAAAACAACTTCATCATTTAAGCTTAAAATGCAGCCAGTGGGCAGGAATTTGATGCTGTATCCCTTGTCGCAGAGTTGACTGATGCTCAGCAGGTTGTGTTTCAGTCCATCTACAAGCAAAACATTATCAATCATAAAGTTCTTTGAATCACCAATTATACCTGTGCCTACCACCTTCCTGGTGGTGTTATCTCCAAGTGTAACCTTGCCTCCAGCTCTGGCCTCCAGCGAAATGAACTGATTTGCATCTCCAGTCATATGTCTAGAACATCCGCTGTCCAGGTACCACATGCTCTCACGAGGTCTTGTGTGAGAGCACACCTACAAAATCATCAAATGTCAGTCTTAGGAACCCAAACAGGTTTGGGTTCCATCTTATGAAAAGAAGAATGCGATGCATGCGTGCTGTGCTGTGCAACAGGCAGTTTGGGTCTCCACACCCAATGTGTACTACGGTGAACAGTACAAGTGTGTGATATGTGTCCTAACATGCCACATGAAAAACATCTAACACCAGGAAAAGGATTAACTAAACGTCGTGAGTGATAGTGCCTCTTCCTAGTAGTGTATGAAACATGCTTTGAAGAACTTGCAACAGAATTTTTAAAAGGTGGCGGTGCATAAAATTGTTCAAAAGTAGGCGGTGTTTTGTTATTTTCAAAAGAACTGATTTTTACTTTCAAAAACTCAATGTGTTTGTTTAAACTTCCAATTTCAAACGTTTTTGCACTTTCAGTACTTTCTAACTCAGATGCCAAATCATTCACTTTCTTAAAAGCAAGTTCTAATTCAACATGCGCTGTTTTTAACAAGTTATGCTCAACAATTAAATCAGAATGTTTTTTATTCAGTTCATCAAACTCATCTAGTAAAGACATGTGATTGCTATCAATGGTGGAATGATCCTTAATCAACACTTCATGCTCTTTTTGCAAAGTCAGATAATCTAGTTTCAAACTAGCATGGGTTTTCTTAAGCTTCCTATACGATGTATGAATCTTTTCAGAAACTTCAAATAACTGATCGTAAGTAAGCTCACATACCTCTTCCTGGTCGGACTGACCAGGGTGATCATCAGCCATCAAACACAAGTTTGTTTCCTCCTCTTCAGCTTCAGTCTCAGAAGAGTCGGATGCAGAGTCTGCCCAGAACACCTTCTGAATCCGCTTTTTGTCCTTTCTGAACTTTGGTTTCTCCTCACCCTTCTCCTTGCTTGGATGAGCTTTAAGTGTCGGACAATCAGCCTTAATGTGTCCGGGCTTCCTGCATTCAAAACAAACCGATTCAGATGAACCCTTAAAGTTTTTATTGAACTTACCCTTGTTCCACTTCTGATGGTTCTTATGTTTCTTCCTTAGAAAGCTTTTGAATTGCCTTGTGATTAAGGCAACATCATCGCTATCAGACCCGGAAGTGCTAGCATCTGAATCTTTGGCCTTTAGTGCCACTGTCTTCTCTTTCTTGCGTTCACCTGCATCAAGTTGCCTTTGGTTCACCCCTTGCTCGTAAGCAATGAGTGATCCAAGTAAGCTGTCAATAGAGTAAGTATTTAAATCTTTGGATTCAGTAATAGCAGTAATCTTAGCATCATAAGAAGCAGGCAAACATCTAAGAATCTTGTTCACTCTTTCGTAGTTGGTAAGTTCTCTACCTAAAGCATGCAAAGAGGTAACAATCTGAGTGAACCTTGTGTACATTTCTGAAATAGTCTCACTAGGTTTCATGCGAAAAAGTTCGTAATCATGTAACAAGATGTTTAACCTAGACTGTTTGACTTCAGTTGTACCTTCATATATTATACATAATCTATCCCAAATCTCTTTTCCCGTTGTACAAGTAGAAACACGCATATAGTCCTCAGATTTTAAAGCACAAAAGAAACAATTCAAACATTTGGCATTTAACTGTGCTAAATCTCGATCATCAAACGTCCAATCAGCAAACGGCAATTCAGTTTTCACATTGTTAACCATTCGAAAAGGTGGTTCGTATCCGTCCTTAACTAACATCCACATGCGATAATCAATAGACTGAAGAAAAGTAGACATGCGTGTTTTCCAAAAATCAAATGGAATGTTATCAAACAACGGTGGTCTAGTTATAGAATAACCTTCAGCAGTATTACGATTGTTACAGTTAGCCATTGGATCAAATTCAAAAGTTTTTAAACAGAAATTTTGAATCCTGCTCTGATACCACTTGAAAGTTCGAAAGGGATGTTAAGCCCTAGTGAACTAGTCCCGAGGCTAACCAAGAGGGGGGGTGAATTGGTTATTTAAAAATTTCACGATAACTACAAAAATCTTTTCGATACTTAGCAGCGGAAACAAGTAAACAATAACGAAAAGATCAACCAACGATATTCACCCATGCAGTTTATATTGAAAAGTAAAATGCAAAAACTGAATCAGAAAAGCAAACCAGATTTTATAGTGGTTCGGTCAACTTGACCTACGTCCACTCCCCGGAGCCTCCCCTCCGGGTATTGCACTAAACGAAAGTGACTCTCCTTTTGCTCCCACAGCAAGGCGGAGAAGCCTGTACAAAACACCTCCTTTTCACCACACGGTGAGGTAGAGAACCCGACCTCCTTTCGCTTCCTCCTGAAGCAGGCAGAGAACCTTTGAACTCCTTTTGCTTCCACCTGAAGCGGGCAGAGAACCCACGAACTCCTTTCGCTTCCTCCTGAAGCGGGCAGAGAACCCAGATCTTCTTGCGAACGATTCTCCCACGAAGAACACCGACTAGACGACAGACGACGAGCGGAGAAGACGACTCTGATCCGTGCTTGGAGCAACCTTAGTGAATCCCTCACTAACTCCCCCTCACAAGATCTCTTCTCTCTCTCCCAACTCTCTCTCTCTCTAGGATTTCTCAGGGAAGGAAGGCAGCAAAAGATTTTTCCAAATCTAGGAAAAAGTTCTTTTAAAGGAGGGCTTAAAATTTGCCCTAAATCTCAACTTGTCGGCCAAGATCGTCCAGGACGATCGGTAGATCGTCCTGTACGATCAGTTCAAATTCAGCTGTTTCAGCCTGGACGATCTGGCTCTTCTGGACGATCAGTAGAAAAAGTTGTTCATATCGTCCCGTACGATCCTGCGATCGTCCGGGACGATTAGTTCAAATTGAAGGAAATCGTCCAGAAGACAGTTCGGGTCGTCCAGAGAAAACTGCGCTGGATGACCAAAAAATGACTTGATCGTCCCGGACGATAGGGTAATCGTCCGGTACGATTAGTTCAAAAAGGCCCCAAATCGTCCTGTACATAGTTCTGGACGTACAGCTGAAATGCACAAGACGATCACGATCGTCCGGGACGATCCTGAGATCGTCCAGGACGATGTGATCGTATCAATTAAACATTAATTGCTTTCCTTAATTACCAGACTAATTTAGGCATGATTGTAGTGAATCGTCCAGGACGATACACGTATCGTCCGGGACGATCAGACCAAAATACTTAAAATAAAACTTGCCTAACTTAATCTGGCGGCTGAGAATTTCTGATTTGGGCATATCGTCCCGTACGATCAGTAGATCGTCCAGGATGATCGGCTCAATCAGTCCTTCTTAACTTAGTCGCCCTAATTAGGGTTTCTGTTTTAACTGGATCGTCCAGGACGATGTTGATATCGTCCAGGACGATCTGAACAAAATTGCAACAGAAACTCTAATTCACTCAATCTCTCCCTCTGAGTGTGTGTGTGCAAGGTTACTTAGCTAGGGAATCAGTTACATTACAATTGACTCAATAAAAAGAAAAATCATACATTTGACACACTTGGACCCGATCTTGAGTTGGCTTGAGTGGCTCGCGGTCTTTTGTGCCTGAAACAGATTAGCCAAGCAAAACACACTGGAAACATGTTTGTCATCATCAAAACCAGATTTGCAACACACTTCACTCTAGCTCCCAAGAAAAGAACTCGATTCTTTCAAGCTCCCTATCACTTCCTTCATACATTCTAAGTTCAACCCCACCATTAAAAGCTCGCCGGCGATAAGTTCTCCGGTGAACCAAAAGCAAACTTCATCTTAGGCTTCATTCGTTCGATCCACAACTTTTCCAACCACGACTTCAATTAGGAAGTTATACGTGGACAAACTACAAGTTCAGATAGCTCAAAATCCCTCAAACCGAGCGGTGAGATTTCCCAAAAACTCAAACCCTAGGTTACAGTACTTAGAGTAATTTAGCTTTTCGATAAGTTATTTTAAAGCCGTCAAAATCATCCCCCTCATTTCTTTTCATGTATAGAACTTATGTTTAAAATTTCATTCCATTTGATCGATCCGATTGAGAGAATGAAGCTTTTAATAACTTCTAGGGCGTAAATGATAGTATACTCGTGTGAACAAAATCTGGACTGTTGATCTTTTGATCAACGATTTAGATCTTGTTGTTCCACTATTTGATCCACCCGTGTGCTCGTTTTGTTTGCTTCAAATCATCATCTGACATGATCTCTACTATTGATTCTAAAAGGCGGAAGATCAGACGGCTCCACGGCGGTGCTGATGCAGATAATTTAAAACTACGTTTGCCGTCACTACGAGTTAATTAATGCTTGATGACTACACAGCGATGCAATCATTAGCCATTAATGCACAGCCGTGCAATCATTGCCAATGATTGGCCACAGTTTGGTCCACCAAATTAAATGCTGATACATATCCCTCCCTTTGCCGTCAGCGCTGCCAGAGCTATTAAAATGATTTAAATTTAAATTTTTAAATCATTTTTAATGCCAAAATTTCATAAAATTAATAAAAATTCAATTTCAACCAAAACATTAACTGTAATATATCAAATTGATTAGCTTTTCAAGTATTAAATTTAAAATTAATATTAATTTAAAATATTATATAATTTTTAAATTATTTCAAACATTTAAAAATTAGATATTTTAATTAATTTTTAATTAAAATAAATTCAAATATTTTCAAAATTTTAAGAAATTTATTTTAAAATGATTTTGTATTTTCAAAGAATATTTTAAAATTATTTTCATTTTATTTTGAAAACTATTTTGAATATTAATTATTTTTAATTACCTTAAATGTATTTAATTACTAGAATTTTCCAAAAATTATTAAAAATTCAGTTTTAATAAAAAAATTAATATAATATATCCAAATTTTTAGAATTTTAAATATTTTAATTTCAAATTAATTTCAAAATTAAAAAATAGTTAATATATTTTAAATAATTTTAGATCTCAAATATTTGATATTTAATTATTATTTAAATAAATATAAATCCAAATTATTTCAAAATTTGATAAAATTTATTTCAAGTTATCTTTGATTTCTCATAATTTTTCTAAAATTATTTTGAATTATATTTTAATATTATTTAAAAATTCAAAACTTATATTTTACTATATATATATATATATTGGAAAATTTTATTTCAAACTATATATATTAAATTTTTGAGTGCTTTGAGTGAGGATTCTGAAAATTTAAACAAAGTTTAAGCTTATTTAAATAGATTAATGGGGATTGATTGATAGTTAATTAAGTTTCAATTATTCATCTTCTAAATTTTCCTATTATTTCTTAATATTCATGTGTAGGATGCACATACACCTAGTCTTAAGGCTCTTTTAGATCTAGGACTCGATTGTGATGTTTGTGTGATGTATTCATGTTTATTCAAGGGTTAGAAACCTCAATTTGCAAACTTATAAAATTTAGTGTCATTTCAAGGACAAAAATTAAGGACTTATTTAGAGAACTTAGGAATAATTTTAGAGATTAAAATATGCATTCAATAGGCATGAAACTTAAACTACTTAAACTTAGTGACATCTTATAACTTAGGAAAATTTCTCACTAATTTTAAAAATTATTAAGCCAATTATTTAATTAATTTAAAATCAAACCTTTAATTAAGCAATAAAATTTCTAAAAATCACAATAAATTCAAATTAAAAAAAAGAAATACATATAATATATCAAACTGATCATAATTCAATCCTTAATCAGAGAAAATTAAAAGCTCCTTGACTATACTTCATTTTTAAGTTTAATTTAATTTTAAGTAAAAATTAATATTTAATTAATTTAATTAATTAAAAAAATTCCTAAAAATTCTCAAATTCTTGAGAACACTCTCTTATGTCATTACTGACCTTTGGGAGTGATTTCAAGAAGCTTGGAATCAATTTTCAAATCATTAAAAGCCCTTAATTTAACCAATTAAATACCAAAATTTTGAAAATTCATAACTAATTCCAAGAAATTCCAAATTAAGTAAACTCAAATACATTGGACTTTATTTGGGGTCTAATATTTATTAAAAATATTAAACCACTATAAATAATTCAAAATTAAAAAGTTAACTTTTGGTCAACTCAAGTTTAAATTTCAACTCAAACTTCAAAAATTCATAACTAAATGTAGAAAAATCCAATTCCAACAAACTTAAAGTCTAATTACTTATCTTAAGGTCTAATATTTAAGAAAAAAATTAAAATTCTAGAAATCAATCTTAATCAAAAAGTTAAATTTTGATCCCTTTAATTAATGCATTTAAATAATTTAAACAATTTTAAAAATTTAATAATTAACCAAAAGTCCAAAAAACATTAATTTAATTTATAGAACCAATCAAAACCCTTTAATAAACAATAAGCACTCTAAAGATGAAGTTTTTATGATGGACTACCTTGAGCTATGGGGCTAAGTTTCCTGAGGGGGTCTGGTTCCTCGATCCCACTCTGACAACACCACGAACGGATTTAATGGAGTATAAAACTTTAAACTTAATTAATTAATAATTACTTAACCAAAATTAAAATCCTTATTCAACTATATTAACTAGGTTTTTAGGCTGGACTACCTTTGGCTATGGGATTATGTATCCTAAGGAGGCTTGGTTCCTCGTGCTCACTGTGACTATGCTACAAACCGATTAATGGTAAACTAAATTAATTTAAATCTTTAAAACTAGAAACTAACCAAACTTAATTTAAAATAATCAACTCTCTTAAGCTTAATCAATTTAATTAATTAACTTATATTGATTACTATTAGGTAACTAGGCCTACAAGGCTATTAAATTAGCCCTAAGAAAGGTAAAATAAACTTCATGGTCCTCATTTAACAAAGATTGCAATCACTTAATACTTAAAATACCTCTTAAAATTAACTTTAAAATATTAATATTTAAACTTTAATTAAATTACCCATTAAGCCCATCAACCAACCAGAATATTAGATAACTTTAACTAACCATCCTATATAAAATATATCTGAACCACACAACCTACCTCACACACTTTAGATGGTTTACTAGGATAACAAACTCTAATCTTAGACTAGGCTGGTGTTTACTTTCTTTCTTTTGTGTGCCAAATTTTTTGAGATTTCATTGTATACTGGTTATTAGAATTAATTGATTGATGTGATTGTCTATTTAAGTTTTAATGTAATATGTGAATTGATTTGATGGGAGTTAGATTACCCTTAAGTTAGGAATGATCTGGATTGCTCACATGATTTTCTATAAGTGGTCATGCTCATACAGGGCTATAAAAATAAAGGGGGCATAATTAAGCTTTAATTTAATAGAATTTTTTGTAGGTGCTATAAATTCTAAGTCCCTCTTTAAAATTAAAAGAGTACGGCCAAGTGTGGCTCTAATTTGAGCATTTTAATATTTTGATATATATAACTATTTATGATGATTTTGATTATAACTACCTAGGATAACCCTACAGGTTATGATTAAGTCTAGTTTTCCTTTTTAATATTCAATATAATTTGATGTATTCCAGTTGTAATCAAGTGTTGTAAAAGTATTTTAAGATGGGATATTATACATCCAATTTGGAATCCAAAAAGGAAAGAACATCCATTAGGGAAGAGTTCCTTTCTATTTGGAGATCCAAATTTGGATGATTTCAAGTATCCAAGGATAAAAGAAAACGCCCCTTCGGGGAGGAGTTTCTTTTCACTTGGATATATAGACCCAATGAATTCAAGGAGCCCACAGAAGGACAAAGAAGTGAAGACTGAGAAGAATCCTGTTCTCAAAGTCACTTGTGTCAGACTTAGGTGTAGAATTCAGGTTGTTGTTAGTGGTACCGGCCCAGCAACTTTTAAATTCTGTAGACCCTGGGTTATACTATTAAGTGACACTTGCCACATGGTCTTTGAATTAATTAAATTGATTATTTATATTGATCGCGCTTAAAAATACCTACTTTTTTATTGTATGTCGATTTTGATTTAGCCTCGATTCGATCGCAGGCTCGTGAGCATACGATTAAAAATTTTTCTACTTTAATTAAAAATAAAAATTTTAAGCTCACATAAAAACTCTAACAATTTTAAGAAGCTCGAGTTCATCGAGGGTCACATGCATCATATTATTGCTTCTCTTCCTTGTTAGGCTCCTCCTCACTTGCGGGTTCTAGTAGACCACTTAGCTTATTAGGGTACAATCCTATCAAGGAAAAGTTATGCAATCTCTAGGATAAAATCTAGTTTAAGCCTTCTTGAAACTTTTTCATTCAAATTTATGCATTTATTGAGTCAATCATGCATTACATTAGAATTAATTAAAAAAAAAGTCAAATTTCTAATTGCATTTTATTTCAATATCATGCAAGCTTTATATCACGCTACATAAGTCAAGGGGCCAATTAGATCTGCTCTAGATGTCGGTCCCATTCTCTCAAAACTTAATTAAACATCCCTACCACTCTTTCATAAATGATCAGACTTATGGTTTTAAAACACCTAGGAGGTTAGCTCGCTCCCCAATCCAGGCAAGAATAAATCTAGGTTTTGCACTGCATTAACTAGGTTCAGGTTACTGTCATCCAGTACCCAAATTTAAATTTAAGATCTAGTATAGACTCAAAATCATAAGACCCTAACCTCCGAGAATTGAATCCTAATTTTCTAATAAAATTGACAACTTAAATTAAATCCCTTCAAATCAAAACTTAAAGCCCAACACATAGGGTAGACTGATATGTTTCTGAATTATTTTAGAATCTCAAACACCTCTACTTTTCTTTAATTGGTCTCTAAAATAAGTGTTCAATGTTGATCTAATCCTGCTTGAATTTTAATCCTCACTCGTTTGATATTACTCCTTAAAAACTCTTAATTAAATTTCTACCATTATTTTAATCAAGAGTATTCATAGGAGACTCTGATTTTCCTACGATGTAATTAACTATGAGGGCTCGCACTCATGGGAGATTTAGAACCCATATCAATTTTTAAAATTAATTTTTCAAAAAACTAAAATTGGCTTTCTATGGAAAAATTCAAGTCAAGGTCAATGATCATTATCGTCATATTCAAATGATTAATAATAAACAATATCTTCTTTCCTCATGAAGATATAACATTTTATTATGACAACTTTGATTATAAAATTAGTGATCCCTTATCCATATTATTATAATCAAATACTCGATCAAATATCATTTTGATCCTCCGGGGTCATATGTAGTTCTTCCTTGAGTTCGACTATGATAATCATGATAAACATACAGTTTTGTAATTTGAACTTATTAGGAAATGATATCTTCACCTCCTAAGGTGATATATCATTCATGATGATGTGTTTGATTTCAAAATTGAAATTCTAAAAATTAATTTTTTGCAAAAAAAATTAATCTTTTCAAAACTCAACTTTTCAATCAAACACTTGCTTACTTTTTCATTATTAGAACATGAAGCACACCACCATCTTTATCATGAATTTTTAGATGTATGTATTTGATGGAATTTCACCAAACAATTGACCACCTCCCATTGCAGATGTAACACCAAATAAAAGTGTTTGGATGTTTTTGTTCGTGTGACACAATTGATGTCAATTTTAGAAACTCAATATTTTGAATAGGCCATTGTTATTATATCTCCAGGTTCAGATAATTTATTGATATTGTAAGCTGGATTAACATGAATTAACCTTGTTAGGTATTATAATAAAAATTATAAGCTTCACCTATATTTCCTAGCAAATTGACATTCTAGAGGCCACACACACTGCTTTAGAAGTTTGAATAACCACCCAATTCAATTATGCATGCTAATTTTTTTTTCCTTATTTAATCAAAGCCAACAATAGCCTAAATTTTGTTAGCTTGAAAGCTACAACATAGGAAGATTTGTATCTACCAAGGTTATTAAACCTTTCATGATAGTAAGTTGAAAAAAATAGTGAAATATAATGTTCAAAATGATCCTATTTAATTTTAATACTTGCAAAGTTTTTTTCACTATTTTATTGCCCTATTTTTGCAAACTCTCAACCACACTTCAGTTTAAGAATATAAGTTTTTAAGTTTGCTTCTACATGTAATACAATGAAGAGCTCATTTGGTTCACCACATTTTATTTTAAACTCCTAATACTCTTTCTAATGTAATGATTTAATTTTCACACACAAAGCTAGTAAAAACAAAGTCATCATGTTCTAAAACATAATGTCTTATTACAAACAATCAAATGACCCTAAGAAAGCAACACTTCAATCATTTTATAAATAAAAGCATCAAATTCAAGATGCTCAGATAAACTATTCTAATTCCAAGCTCATTGTGAATTGTTTAGCTTGACCGGTATCCGTCTTTGCTTTCGACATTTATTTATTTTGCATATAGGCATTAGGATCTATCATTGAACCCTGGGGAGGTTTGACTGTGGATCCTGAAAGCATCCACAATTACAAAATGCCAACATCAACTGTCTACAAGTGTATGAATCCCCAAAGTTGTACATGATCTTGGACTAGTTGTAATTTAAAGAAGGCTTTTTTTTCTTCTCTTTATTTGCACATGTAGTTGTGCATCTTATTCTAGTCAAATAAGGTATGATTTTAGTCAGATTAACACATCTTGCTGACTTCTTTTTTAAATTAGATTTGCTACTCCCAAGTCATAACCCCTTCACCTGGCAATGTAGCTAACCAGTCTATTTTATTGGGGTTTTTTTGTTACTATTTTTTCCTAATTAATGCCATGAGCTAAATTTTATGTGACAAAACTCTACCCTATAACCCATTTATGCACTCAATGTTTACCAAAAAAAATGTTATTCATGCACCTTAAGTCAACATCTCCAACTTTTGAGCACATACTCATACATTTAGGCAACTAATGGTTTGCTTTCATAAATTTACAGTAACAAATGTGGTGGAATTTCAAATTTCTAACCTCTCTTTTTCATCATACCAGAAAAGTCTTAAATTTGAGTATGAATTCTTTTTGGAGCATTATTAGTGTTAATAATTGAACCTAATGTTTATAGTTGTATTCCCTGTCTTTGAGAATCATATTACATCATGGTGACATTCATGGACAACTTTAATTAAGTGAACCATGACATAAATGTTGAAGATGCAAATTTAATAAGCAAGTTTTCAGAATGAGAGTATTTGCGTTTAAAAAAACATAAAAGACCATATAGGAAGAAATAATACAAAAAATAGCTAGATTAGATTAGGTACACTTCAGTGCCAGAATGCTGGAGTGCTGGGAGAAGCCAAGAGTCGAAAGAAGCGAATTTAAGGAAAGCCAGATGGAGGAATTTGGGATGCCTGGAAGTCACTAGGGGGGTCACCATACATAGATTAGTACGCATTTAGAGGGAAAAGGCATCATGATGACTTTTGTTTAGAGGAAACCCAAGGAGGGGCCTACATTTTAATTCAAAAAAAGGATTACAAAATCCTTAAAAGGACCTCAAGCTCACTAATGCTCAGGAGAGCTAAAAAAAGAAATCCAAAAAAACAATCTAAGAGCTCGAGTTCCCTACTAAGCAAAAATACAAACCAACTTAGGTACATTCTACGGTGCATAAGAAATAGCACCCAAAAAGAAGAAAAGAACCAAACAACAGCATTCAGCTCCAGCTTCCCATCAAAAAAAGTCACCACGATGAGCACCTGCACTAAGAACATTATGCAAAAAGAGATAATACCCAGGAAAGAAAAAACACAAATAAAAGCAATAACAAGTAGGATAATAGATCCAATAGATATTCGAAATACTAACATCAGCTAAGCAAGCAGGGCAAAAAGATAAGAACCTCATAATCCATAGCAACCAAAACTGAAAAAATGTAAGAAGGGTCACAACACTAATTCACCTCCAAAAATCATAATTAACCAAACCAATACCAGGCACGGGAAGCAACAGGAAGCAGGCCACCTTAGCTGAAATAAGAAAGGAAACAGAAGAAAGATAATAAGAAAACCACATGGCAGCCCAGGCAAGAGACCACAGGGTAATGATCCAGGCACCCAGGCAGACAGGGGCAATAGCCACAGAAAAGAACCCCCAGGAACCAACCAAGAGACCTTTACCAAACTAATAAAATTGCTCCAGATTACAATTTCTAGGCAAGCACCAAAAGGACTCAAAGAAAGACAGGCAAAAGAATTACAAAACCAACACCAACCAACTACATTAGGCCTCGAATAGGCCAGTGCATCAGCAAAGGACATCCAAGAAGCAAGAAAACAAAATAGACAAGCCAAAAAAATCATAAGAACAGGAAGACTCCAAACCAGACCAAACAACAAATAAATAATCCAAACAGCACCATTAAACTCTTATATAAGGCAAACCAATTTTATCTAATCTTAAAAAGCCTTTAAGAGGAGCAGGAAGGTTAGAGGCCAAAAATTAAGCCAAACACTCCAAACCACATCCCCACCTGGCAAGCCAATAAGCACACACATTACCTTCTTTGTGGATATAGGAAAAAGAACAGTTCATAAGGCCCAAAAAATGCTTGATATCCCTCATCAAATAAAACAGATTAGAAGTACACATAGAATCCTCAATAGAATGAATAAATTTAAAGTAGTAATTGGAGCCAACTTCAATACCAATGTTAGTCATATCAAGAGAATAACATAATCTTAAACCATGGAGTATAACAGAGATGATAGCATAGTTAACATTGCAATTATGGAAGGGACCAGCAAAGGCCAAAATAAGGTTACCATGACAATCCCTGATGACCCCGCCAAAACCTGAAGAAGAATCCATGCTAACACCATCCACATTCAGCTTATAAGAGTTAATATGATATTTGGTCTAATGAATAAACCTAGGTTCTTTAGGAAGATTATCCACGTCCAACTTAAGGCCTAAATCAGACACAACATAAACATATTTTTGAAATTCTTGATAGAGAGCAACTTAACAGAATAAAGAGCCACAACCTTATCTTTAACATTCTGGATAATCCTATGATGACTCATAACCACAGCATTATAACCCAAATTATTCCTATCCAACCATAAATACCATAAGATAAGGGAAGGAATAACATTTC